>OX637700.1:1969895-6969895 GCA_951802165.1 Adalia decempunctata | reverse complement strand
GTTCCTAAAGGATCCATACTAGGACCGCTACTCTATATTAAACATACATGATATACCAAGAAATCCAAGATGCCTGCTTGCTCTATACGCAGACGATAAGGGCTGCTATCAATTAGACTCAGAAATACAAAAATAATTCACAGAAGACTTCAAGAAGCTGCAGATAATTAGATTAGATTATTTATTCATTCTCTTTGACATGATTCAACTGTATAAAATTCATCAAAAAGAACAATATGAGCAAAAATATATATATCAGATAAACATCTCGATAACGCAAATACATAAATATAGAGAAAAAAAAATTTTCAGAACCCTCAAACAAAAAAACAATTTAAATATTCACCTACCCCATAAAAACAATTCACAATCAAGAATTCCTTTATCTCTTTCTTGAATTTTCTGTACTCCAAAACCTCAAACCTTTTTGGAAGATGATTGTACAATTTTATACCACAATATATGGGCGAATGCTCAACTTTTGTTGTTCTATGTTTCGGAATACAGAAATAGTATATTTCATTACTAGTCCAGAAAGTAAGCTTTTTCCGTGTGCGCGCGAAGAGTTCCCGTGTGAGGCGGAGCCGAACACGGGAATTCGTGCAAGCACGGAAAAAGCCTTTCTGGACGTGTAATGAACGATATTTTTCATTGCACCTCTCCTAAAACAATCCAACGATATTTGTTCTTCGACAGAAAGCATTTCGATAATGTAAAACAATAATTATTCGAAACACTGACGTCTACTGTCATCAAGCAATCGTTGCTTTGTGTCTCAGCATAGATGCATCTATGTCTCACTGCACGGAAAAGGACCACTTTCGGTGCGGCCGCACGGAAAAGGGTCACTTTCGTTGCCCTGAATCGACATGTTTTGATAGGGTTTTCAGAGCGGTGTAATGAAAATATCTTTATACCTTGATATCAGTCAATGATGTAACAGATGGAAAATCAAAATCAATGGAGGAAAGAGTCAAGCAATACTCCTTCAAAAAGGAAGACTTAAGATGGGATCGAAAATATCCATGGATGATAATGAAATTGAATGGCAGAATGAAGCTTAATACCTAGGAGTAATTTCAGACAGAGGACTTACGTGGAAACAGCACGTTGAATATGCTGTGGATAAAACTAATGTAGCAATGAAAAGGTTATACCCGTTTATAGGCAGAAGAAGCCAATGAATAGAATCACGAAATTGAGAATCATAAAAGCAGTCACCAGACCGCAGCTAACTTATGGATCAACAGCATGGGGCTATGCAGCGAGAACCCATATGAAGAGGATACAAAGTAGTTAAAACAAATTTCTGAGATGGGCATTAGACGCCCCCTGGTTTGTTAGGAATGAACAAACCCGAAAAGACATGAATGGGAGTCCATCAAACGAAAAGCTGCAAAAGCCTATGAAAGAGCTATTGAACATCGAAATATCGACCTTGGAAGGTTAGTTGACTACGACCCCGTTGAAGATGAAAAACAGCGCGAATTTACCGCAAAAGACCCAGAGACCAATTGCAAAATGAAGATATAGAACTCCAAACATAGAGAGATATATCTAATTGAAGGATGAACATAAATGCTGACCATAAAGAATGCGAAAGAGAAGATAACAGATACGAAGATGGAAGGTTAATAGGCTTATGCCCGGAATCAACAGCAGGAGAGGTGTTTAGTCGGTAAGAATCCGACACTACCAAGAAAGACTGGGTGTCTGATGTAAGATTCACCTCTTCTATAACAAAAAAAAAAAGATTGGCCGACCTGCGTGGTATACGAAAAGATAAGATGAGAAGGAATTTTTCCTGTTCCTGTGTGGAAATATAAGATTACGGGTGCAATAATCGAGATTTTAATTCCGGAATTGATAATTCAAAATAAAGTTCAATAAATAAAATGTTCAAAGTTCTCTTCTATTTCTCGATCATTTTTGGGTCTGCTCAGCCGACCCTGCATACCCTGACGGCCGGCACTGGTATTCAATTCGTTGTTTTGTGTGAAGTTCTATGGGTTTAATTTCAATTTGAACTTCAACGCCTGAGGAAGCAGATGAAATCCTTTTTGTGGAATATGTTGAGGACCCTATGGAATAAAAAAAACTTCAACGACACAAAGTAGCACCATCCTTGCGTGATTCAACAGAAAACATTTTCTAAAATAGAATTGTACCTACCAGACAAAATTCACACACATTGTGATATTCCTCGTAATATGTAAAATTCATTTTTTAAACATTCTAATTGGCTATGATCAATAGGAAGGCAGACAGTCACCACTAGCTCATCTTACTATCGCACCTATTCAGACTCGTCTCCAAAAGTACTTGCGCTTTAATTATGAATCGGTTAATCGAAACTTTCCCAAACTCCAGTTCTAATTCCGGCCTCGCTCTCACCCCTGAGCTACCAACAGAAACTGTTCAAGATAAACTTCCACCCCCATAGAATCCCCCTTCCGAATAAATATTTCGCAAGATCTTTTATGCCGTTATAAATTAACTCCATCCCTAGTTCTTCCTGTTCTCTTATTGTTTCGCCTTTTCCGCATTCAGTGGGTCTGATTGTCGCGTTTAGAAATTGATGTTAGGTCGTCTGGGATTTGGGGTAGCGATACGTTTTTATGGAAAGGCTTAAAGGCTCTTGTTTCACGCCTACCCCATTTCGAATTTGTCCCGGAAAAAGATTTTGGATATGATGATACTCCTCTTGTGAATACGCTGCAAACATCGAGTTCGAAGGTATTGAATTTCGAAGGCACTACAGACTGGACAAGAGGTGCTGAATTGAGCTGTTTCTTTAAAAAAAAACTTTCGCTTTGGCTAACTCACGCCGGTAAGGTTCTTACGAAAATCCCAATAATTCTCCGAAAATAACGATATGGAAACAAGCTTCAAAATACATTTTCAAAAAACAAGCATTCATCATAACAAAACTCATCCGCCATTTTGAAGCTACCATCTTGAATTCCTCAATTTTGAATAATCGGAATTTCCGACCCAGAAAACCCATAGATACCAATTTTGAATAGAATCGGGTCATAATTACAATACTCGTTCGCCATATTGTAGCCGCCATCTTGAATTCTCCAGATTTGACAGAAGAATCATCGTTGTCGAACCCAAAAACCCCCAGATTCCAATTTTGAATTGGAATGGGGATCATAATTACAAAACTCATCCGCTCTTTTGGAGCCGCCATATTGTTTTTTTCTATCAGAAATATTTCATTGTCACCCGAATTATGTACACCTGCCAAATTTCAAATCAATCGGAAGATTAGAAGTGTTATATTTAACCTACAAGATTTGATTACAGACAGACACCGGGACAGGTGAAACTAAATGAAAGCTTGTAATAAAGTAAGCCCAACATCGTATAAACATTTATATGATACACTAATTTCTACGGGATATTGGCCAAAAACTTCAATGTTTTGAAACTTACATCTAGATTCGAAAAATGTATGCAGATATTTACGTTTGGTTTTACATTACAGGTGAGGTGATCGGAGATCAACGGCTTGATTCTCTGATTTTTCAACTGTCGAATCGAGTTGATTCTAGGATCAAGCTCCGATCACCGATGATCACGCTTTGTTAATATCAGCATATATTTTTCAAATCTAGATGTAAGTTTCAAAACATTAAAGTTTTTGGCCAACATTTCGTAGAAATTAGTGTAACATATAAATGTTTCTCTATTTCAGTATCGTAATGAGTTCATTACAGTACTAAAAACAGTGCTGTAATGAATTCATTACAGCATTGTTTTTAGTTTTATATTTTTCGTTTTGTGGTTGTCAACAATGACTTCCGATCCTATCAAATTCCAGCAGACGTCAATTTGGAAATGTCAATTTTCGTAAAACTGCCAACTGCTTCGTCGCTCGTTTTCGAATTTCGCATTCGTATTGGAATAGGAGCCCATTCTGCAACTAGTTTTAGAATATACTATTATCTACTCCCATAGAATAATATATCCATTCAGTGGCGCACCCAGAAATCTTATTCGGGGGGGGGGGGGGCTGCTCAAGAGTAATTAGGTTTTTGTAAGTTATATAATTTAAAAAATGCGCCGCAAGCGAAAAACTTCTTAAGTAATGGATATATCGCATTCGTTATTATACCGGGTGTTTCATTGGTAAATGAACATACGGTAACCTGAGCTAGAGCTACCCTAGGCGAGTCCAAAAAACCGATTCCATAACCGAGATACAGGGTGCTTTATGTATTCACCAAAAATTTCAATTCCCCATAACTTTTTAACCAACCAGTATAGTCGGTTGATATTTGGAACGTATGATTCACTTCTACAGGTCGATCGAATTACTTTTGAATTAGAAAAATATGGGACTTCTTCCAAGCTGAGATTCATCACCCTGTATATTGAAATTTTACGATTTGATTGAGATGTTTGAAAAGAGAAGAAAATTTTCAATGGAGTTCAGTAGATTTCATTGTCCCGCACGCATATTCATATGTTACCGACATAACCAAGCACGTCGAGAAGCCGAATGATTTCGTATAAGTTACCGACGTAACTTCAGGATTCTGTCGGTAACTTATACAAGCAACAAGTCCATCGGCACCTTATATACATATAACGGGTATTGAAAAAAAAATTGATGTATTAGCGAGGATGGTTGATTATTACAGTCTGAACAAAATATATGTTTCCAGAAATAAACTATAAAAAATAGAATATATAATACAGACATATGTCTATTTTTTTCCTCTTATTGTCACCTAATCCTACATTTTTTAATTTTTTTGACACATTCCTTCAAATTGTGAGGCGCTTTCTTCAGCTTTCTGGAATTTCCGCTGGTAAGTCTTCTAGTTCCAGTCACCTAAAATAGTTATTATTTTGAGTTTGAAATGCTCATCATTTGATGTAGGTAATAGTTATTTATACTACTAGTATGGTATAAAACTTCCTACAACCAAAATTTTTGTGTTTTTTTATGAATTCAAAATGATTTAAATTTTTCCCAACATATCATGCAGTGACTTTACCCAAAAATGACACTAACTGACTGACCAAAAAAACCCAGGTAGGTGTTTTTTAATAAAAATGATTCACGTTATAAGCAAACTGAATCACTAGTGTTGTAATTGGTTCATTACATTGCAATTGAAATTAGTAAACTTTACATTTTCCAGTGTTTAAACAAAGTATACTTCTCACCTTAGTTTTCCTTCTACTAACAGAAGTTGGCTGAACGGGGATTTTCATCCCTTTTATCTTCTTATAATTATTGCAGTATAGCCTATGTCACTCAGGGATAATGTAGCTTTCTAAGAGTGAAAGAATTTCTGAAAACGGTCCAATAATTTTGAAACCAAATCGTATCAAACACACAAAAATGCAAATCTTTCCTCTTTATAATATCAGTATAGATTACCCTCAGTAGAATGTTGGTAAAGTTTTGGTAAATTCCCTAAAGTTACTAGGTTCATCTTGGTAATGAAATAAGCAGTATTAAAAATATGCAATATTGCGATAACTGAATGCACTTGTTTGATAAAACCACTTCTCGCATAATAGTTAAGTTACAGACAAAACTAAGAATTACGTCGGCAACTTATTATTACGTGTTCAGCATCGCTCGGAAAACCGATTGTGTGTTTGTGTCGGTAACATATGAATATGCGTCCCGCACGTCATTTCCAATTGAATATTGAAGTTCCACAAAATTCTCAGAAAAATCGTACATTATGATCTAATTGAATTTTTTTTGTCCCACTAATTGCACGTTCGAATTTCATAATATTCTGTGGAATCATTTGGAGTTATTTCCGGAAAAACATTATTCATCGAGAAAAATTTAGTTGAAGTCAACAAAGATGAATAAATAACTAAAGAAGCATAAAAACTCAAATACAGAAGGTGCTCGAAAGTACCACCATTTTGTTCAATATACATTCTTGCCCTCTTCAAAAAATATGTCTGATACTTTTTTCGATCATGTCTGGATTATTACGTATTTCATTGCATAATAAAATTCTGTTGGCCATTCTTTCATTTCGTAAAATCCAGCTACACTGTTATTTCAAATCATCCATACCTCCCTGCCGGACCCTGTACAATGCTGGACTGTGTTAGTTCTTTTTTCAATTTCTCGATTAACCAGCTCAATTCAGCAATAAACCCACCGCTAGTGTAACACTCTTATTGAAGAATCGTATCGAAATATTTTCCAATAGAAATGGAAATTTCAACCTGACGAACCGACAGAAAAAATTAAACACTCACCTTGTACAGATGTCTATTGAAGGGATTTAGAGAACTATAGCAGCTAGAAGAAAAATGAAAACATATTCTCGAGCTGCTTCCTCCTGACTAATCCTAATTCGGAAACAAATCCAGCCTATGGTTCGTAGATTTCGAGTAATGAACGAAAATTCAGAAATTCTGATTTTCAATAATGCTGAATAACCTCGTGAATAACTCGCTTGTTTCGAAATCTGTTGTTACATTCTACAGGCATATTTTTGGTAATTTAAATATAATATGATAGAGGTCTTTAACCCAGCTATTTTAGAGAAATTAGAAGGATTTATGATGTTTCAATTGTGAACTACAGTCAAAAGTTCTCTTATCTTGCTACAAAATTTTTGCTGAATTCAAAAATGTCTCCATATGTCGCTATTCACGAGGATATCACATGGGGAAAATTTAATACTTTTGTCTTGCTTTTCGATTCAGTGTTGGATTATGAGTAGGCTGGCGGTACCATTAAGACCGGTGACTGCTTCCTGTTTTGGAACTTATTTTTCAAGATTTTATGGTGACATCCTCTTCATGACATCTTGATTTTGATGTTCGTATTCTTGGTTGATGTTTTTGGGATATGCTTAGTTGCAACCAACTTCTAGATTAGTACATGACTACATGTTTACAAAGCTTTCAGTACGATCAGTCTACCATGGAACTCACGAGACTCTTCATATTTCATTTTTTAACGTGTAGTTTCTATTTTATGAACAAGATTCCTATTCAAGCTTACAAATAACATAAATGAAAATGTTGCATTCACTAGGGAAATCTGTTTTCTTCTGTAATGGTACAGGGATGGGGATCTCCAATATAATCCAGAGATGGGTTTACCTAGATTCTATTCAGATTGACTGAACTTGTTGAATATGATTGATGAGAATTGAATGAAAATGAAGAAATTGTTATAAATATACAGGGTGAGTCTTTGACTTTTACATATATTCTAACTGTAGATTCCTCTCATCAAAAGAAACACTTTTTGCCATATCATTTTTCAAAATTCGGTTTCGTGTGAAAGATATAGGGTGTCGAAAATTCATGAATAAAACCTTTTCTTTTCATATATTCGGAACCGATGTTTCGTATGAACTGAATTTTGGTTGATTGTTTACTCTATTCATGGTGCATATTCGTCAATTGAAACTCATTCCATATTTCTCCTGGTATAAAAGTTACAGTATAGTCGACTCAATGTAACGCGTCGTTCTCAAGTTATTCCTAATTGTATAAGATTAAATCAGAGGAAACAATCTTGAATTTCAAGAATAATTTGAATGCTGTCCTGAGTTATATCTCATCGAATATTTTTTCTTCTCTGGTCTCTCAACAAGTTACCAACGTTGTCAGAATGTTTATTAACTTTGTCAAGACTAAAATCTCTATGATGAAAAAACGTTTGATGTAGAGATATGTAATAATGAAATTCCATATTTATGGGACATAAAATTGAATTCTAAGAAGCATGAAATTATACATAGAGATATTCATTACATAATCATCACCTGTTTGCTTTATTCTCTGTAAATAAATAAAGTCCATCGCGTAAACTTCGTTTATGCCGTGTATGGGTGTATGGGATCACTGACTAACGTTAAAGGTTGGACTGGTTGGAGACAGAGAACAATGGTTTGTATTGCGTGGCGGCTACATCCACGGCCTTCTGAAGGGAAGACTAGGCCGTGGCGACTGAAATTCAGAACGTAGCGCTATATTGACGAGAATCAGAACTACTCATTTGGCATTTCCAAAGAGCAACGCCTAGACGCCTTTAGCGATTGTGATAGTTCATCCGCTAACGATAGGGGACGTTCTGCTTTCTTGAGTACGCCTTTACCATTGTTTGAAGAGAAAAACGGCAATCTGGCATCGTCTCATTTAAAGTTCTGAGAGTGAATATCACAGAGGATGGCTAAGGTTAGGTCATTGACCCCGAATCATATGACTTTGGTTAATGGAGTTAGGATAGGTTAGTGAGAAAACAATTTTCATGAGATCATTTTAGAATATGGAGGAAAATATGAACAAATTATTAGTGTCTATTAACTAATCTTTAGGACAATAGAAGAAGGAACTTATTTTGGTGTGAGAAATATAGCTTTTCAATTTCCGAAATGATCGGGCAGAACTAAGTGTTTTGTTAGGAAATATCGTCATTCTTATTTAAATAAGGTTAGTGCTTGAGTATTTTTTGAATGTATCACCCAGAATATCTAATAATCACATCAATTTTAATCGAAAAATATGAACTCTGAGGTGTTTGTAGAGAATAATATCAGGCACGTATTTAGCCCTATTTTTTTTTCAAATGGCTATATTCAACAGAGCCGAATTCGGAAAAATGGAAAATGAAAAGAAAATGAAAAAAAAAGGTCTCCTTCAGCCTCAAGAACCTACAGTTGAAATATATGTACAAGTCAAAGACTCACCCTGTATAAAACGGAAAAACAGAGAAATAATTCGATTTTGTCAATCTAATACCGAGCAATCCGGATTACATAATTAAAAATAATACATGAAAACAGATGAAGAGATCAATACGGCTTTCAGTCTCGCAAAACATTTGTCATATTGAAGCGGAATTGAAGTATTCCGAATTACGCATATGGTACAGGTTTCAAAAATAATCGAGCTATTCTGAGCCGGACATAGACTACCAAACGCTTGTTCTGTTACACCCCCAACGAATGTCTTGATAAAAGCTGAAAAATGCGAAGTGTGTCAATAACTAGGGAGGTTTGAACAGTGGGTGCCGTGTAAATTTGATTTACGATGCTCGGTACAAAACAAGTTTAGTTTCCATGTGATTCTCTACCGCTGAATATTACACGATAAGATTAAATTTATTAAAATGATATTGTGGTCGAACTCTCAATGAGTTAATTGAGTAGATATAGAATTCCATATTTCATTTACCTAGTTCCATGCCCCGCCGTCCAGGTTTCATACGTTATAGCAAACAGCTTCAAGAGCAGACCATCTTTTCGGCAGTAGAAATGACGCATACCCGCTTCAAATAGTTGAAACGGAACAACAAATTATTCCTCTTTGTTGCTGCCGACAAAGTTTCTTCATATCGAAGGGGTAGTAGCTCTACTGATTAGTGGAGGGGAGTTTTTCTGCGGGAACTTGGTCCTTTCGGATTGTTCCGTTGTGACTCTCAAGGGAATATATTCCACTGAAAGCGACTGGACGAGCAGAAAGGTGCCGAAGGCGTCTTTATACAGGGTATATTTAAAGGTGAGGCTTTCCTTTTGTCAGAAGGTAGAACTCATCAAAATAAGTAATTTTACCAAAAATTTGTTATATGAATTATGCGCCTGTTTCGATAAAATGAAACTAGAATATTTGCTAGTTAGCAGGTGAATCTGAAAGCTTCTTCGGTCCGAACCTGCTGCTCCTTCGCCTGCTGCTCCTCCGTAGATATCAACATCTCTTGTTTTTTGTCTTCTTGACATACATGACTCAGAATATCGATCAGTAATCTTCGATCGTGTTACGAGGTAAAGATGCAAATTGTACGAGTGTTTCATGTTGCGAAAATGCCGCAGATTTACTCAAATAATGAAATTGTTGATATGCTTCTAATTTATGGAGAATCAAAACAAAATTGCAGTTCAGCGTAAGTTGTAGATTTCCGCTAAGAAATCACCCAACTTCGCGGATTTTCATAAACCTGCTGCAGGGATGTAGAGATATGATGAACAGAGAGATGCAGGCCAGATTTGTATTAAGGTACTGATGCCCAAAATTTTTTGAATACGTAATTACTACGATTTTTATGTAGAAACGACAACGTTGCGTTTGTATCTGACAGAAGAATGACTGAAATCTGAAATTTTCAAAATATACGATGCGAAAGTGTCACAATTTCATGGCTAACCGGGATACTTTATTAAAGTGAATGGAGAATAGCTCTGTTATGAATATCAGTAACAATTTTATTATTTCTTGATATTTTCAAGTTCAAACGAAGAGGTATTTGCTAGTCATGGGTAAATGGTTCACAAAAGATTAGAATTGTCAAAAAATTATACAATTTCAATTAAATACCAATTAACTCCAATTCTAAACAAGGAATATTTACACATTGTAATTGAATGCAATGATATACATACACATGTAATTACGCCGGATTTGTTTGAGCTCAGTAATGAACTTCAGTTTGCATCTTTATTTTTCGAATGACCATACCGATTCATTGAAAATCGGAAAACAAACTCTGCCTTCCGAAGTCAAAGCAGCCGAAAGCAACAACCGCCGAATGAACACAGAAGCGAATAAAAGCAAAAACCCTATTTATGACCGTAGAAAAGACAGGCGTAATGACTAGTCCATAGTATTTCACCGCCGCCAAAGCGTTACCTGCATGCAAATTCTCGGCCAACTAGCAGTTTGAATGCATACAAAATGTCAGCGGAATTATAACCTCAATTTACATTTGCAACCGTGGATGGGAGCTAGTTTCGCTAACTCTTCCAAATTAATGGGATATTTGTCGTAGTTGGTGGAAAAACGAGCTTTGTATTTGGAAATTCCTGGGTGGTTCGGTTTTTTTAGTTTCAGTTTGGGAGCTTGAATGATGAAGATGTATATTGCTCAAAGGGACGATTATAACGTTGCGAATGCGGGAGAGTTGAGACTATGAGATATTACGTTTCATCAAATTTACTTAGATTGCCAGAGTACCTATACTCCATTCACTTTTATAAAGTATCGCGGTTTGCCATGGAATTCTGACACAATTCACCGCGTATATTTTGAAAATGTTAGGTTATGGCCATTCCCCTGTCAGAAGCGCCCGCAACGTTGTCGTTTCTGCATTAAGGTCGGCGTTTAAAGCGAGTAAAAAAAGCTCATCGGATAGAGGCGCCACCGTCCATTTTATGGAATATCTCCACAGAACATGCATTACACTATCAAGTACTATGAATATCTCTCTGATTATGAATGAAATGTACAATGGCGCTCTCTATCCGAAAATCGCCGAACTATGAAATGAACGAATTCATGAGTAAAGCAGGAACTTTCTCCCGCCAAGATTTGAATTTGGCTATTCTCTGCCAATTCCGTATTTCAAGTTGTTTTTCTGAACGAAATCATCAGTAGATTCACTTTTAATCGGAAGTTGAACTATTTTCATGGGTCTTTCTGTTGAAATAAAACAGAAGCATGAGTTGGCTCATTTTCTTCTATTTTTGAAAGAAAAAAAATAACTTTCGGAATGAAATCGATTTAAATTATTTCATCAAGAACTTCAATCCTTTCTGAGTTTACCCACAAAATTTCAGTTTTCAAAGTGAAACCATTTTCAAATGAAACTTGAAATAAAAACAACCCAAACGCCCACCATAAGATCGCTGTAATTACGTATTTATCATAATGTTAATTTACTTTGAAAATATAATGAATTTGAGAAAACATTATGTGAATTCAATAATTTCAAAGACCTGGCGAATGCTGAAGATACTTTTTCTCTGTTTACTGGAAATCTTTAAATTATATAAAAATAGTTGAAAGATTCAGTTATGCTTTTTTATACTGAAAAATGATGTACAGAATAGTCCTTCACTTTGTGATAGTTCATTTGGAAAAAGAATAAAAGTACTCGAATAACCAGCAAAACGAACGGAACAGACGAACCTATGGAATTCCCCACTCTTCAAATTCTCAAGAAATACCTACAGAAGACATTTAAATATCTTTTTGCACAACTTGAAATACTCCAGTATGATAATGTAGTAGTTCTACGAAACCTGCGTCACAGAAACCTTAGAAGCACTAACTCCATTTACAAAGTTGAAAAAGAGTAAATAGAAAGTAGACTTGGCAATGTCGCTTAATTTTCACTAGTGCCAACCTGCGTCAGTTTTAAGTGAAAGAACTTGATAAACCTAAAACAAGGCTAACCGCGATACTTTATAAAAGTGATACAGTATACCTGTTTTCTGTTTTACTTGTGGTGAATTGAACAATGAGTATATCCATGGGCTTATCTCTCGCTATAAAAAATTGTTTAAAAGCATTTTACTTGATGATGACATGATACAGGTCCCAAACAGTTCCGAAACAAATTTCTTCTAACTTTTTCGTTAATTTTTGGATAGGCATTGAACGAAATAGAATATGCTGCCACTCAGTCATTCATCCAAGTATACTAACTGACGAAGAAACTGCAACACCCAGAAGGAGCTGTTCAAATTTAATTTTTTCTTGTCAGACAGAGATGGTATAGCAAGGAGCAAATGATTAAAATTTGGAGGGAAAGACGAAGTGTTTACAATTTTTTTTAATAACTTTGTTAATCATGTGTTCGTCCAGCGCGATTATTACTACACTCCCCAGCACGTCTTGGTATTGATGCAATAAGATGGTCTATCTCTTCTTGAGGGATCTTTTCCAAGCTATACCTGTAATTCATGTCTCAGAGCCGCCAAAATCCGTGGGTGCTGGGGTGAATTTCCATAATGTCACCAAATATGCTCTATGGGCGAAAGATCGGGGGATCTGGGCGGCCCTGGCAAAAGAGATTCACATGGGTCGCTCCAAAAAAGTTTGAACTAACTCTGACAACATGAGGTCGAGCATTATCTTACTGAAATATTGGATTCTCGAGCCGGTTAAGGTAAGGGATAACATATGGCTCCACTATTTCTTGAAGGTACAGCAGCGCTGTCATGTTACCTGGAATGAAGACTAAAGATGACCTACTTGCATTTGCAATAGCACCCCATTCCATAACGCCTACTTTCCGATGTACATGACGCTCAACATCAAACTAAGGTTCACGTCTTTCTCCCCGACGTCATCTAACCCTTCTTCGTCCATCATGTGCGACCAAGAAGAATCGAGATTCTTCAGAAAAGACGACCTGATGCCATTCAACATTCCAATGTTGACGTTCTCTGCACTCCTGTAATCGTTGCCGGCGATGCTCAACCGTCAGAGGTAACACAAGATAGGGTCGATAATGCTGCAGTCCAAAAGACCTAATCCGGCGGTAAACCGTTCAGACAGTTGCAGGATGGCCTTGTTCTCGAACCACTCATCAGCCAAAGATCGAGTTGTCACAAATCGGTCCCTGATGGCCTTAAGTCTAAGATGTCGATCTTGAACTTCATTTGTGTGCCTTCGACGTCCGATGCCTACTCTCCTTCGATTTTGGGCATTATCAAACCACGCTTGACAACATCTCTCAACAGTAGTTGGATTTCTGTTGATACGGTTAACGATTTCTCGAAATGACAACCGTGCCTTCCGTAAACCAATAATTCGACCTCTTTCAATAAATACATTTTAGATAAATTCCGGGTACACGTGCTCTAGGCATTTAAACACCAACTAAACATCGACTTCAGATCTGCTTGAACAGCTGGTTTGGTGTCAATTTGAAAAAAATTGCAAAAAACGACTACAATATTTGAGTAACAAAAAAATAATACATGAAAGAACCTTCACGATTTTTTCCTCAAAATTTAATTATTTACACCTTGCTAAACTATCTATGTTTTACCAAATAAAGATTTATAATTTGAACACGCTCCTTCTGGGTGTTGCAGTATTTTTGTCAGTTAGTATATATTCATTTTCAGGCCTCACGTGTTCTATACAGAAATTGTATCATGGAAGGAAAAATTGGATATTGTGAGGTATTCTGAGAAGATAAAAATATGTTTCAAATATACAGAACTGTTTGATAAAGCGGAAAATCCTTCGGCCCGAATCATATAAGCAGTTTTTTCACACTGAATGAGGTTTCTTCACGAGCAAAGCAATGCTTTTGTCACTCCCACAATGCATGCGAATCTATTGAGACCTCATATGTTAAAATCCTTCCAGCGGTTTGCATTGTTGTCAACGAAATAGACTTTCATACACTTGTAGGACATTACCCTCCTACTGGCGCACTTGTGTAAAAACGCCGATATTTCTTGTGTTTCTTCCTCCAGTGGACGAAATCAGAACAGTAAATCATCAAAAAAAGAATATTTATTGAGATACTAGTGGATGTCCTTGATCATAAAAACTATCTATTACCACTAACCGAAATAAAAACGATTTATCGATTTTCCTCCAATGCGGAAAACTCCAACCTCAACCGATCATTTCCTACTACAAACATGGGCTTCAAAGCGAATATCAATTCGCAAAGGCAAATAATCCCAGCATTTCCAGATAACTAGAACTTCTATCTCTCAAAGGATGTGACAACCTTGTCGTTCTACTGTGGAAAGTGCCATTATTGAGGAAAATCCACGAAACCCCTTTCATTTGTAAAGACCATATCGTCACTACTAGACATATTTAGTCGTTATTCTATCATTTCTGCGATGAAGGACTCTTTGACAAGATTGATACGTATTAGATACGAATAATGATGTCTATGATTAAATTCAGAAATAAACATATTTGCTTCTCTTTTATTTGTACAGGCAGAATGCTTCCATTAAACCGAAGAATTCCTTTATTATAATAGGTACAGGGTATCCAAGAATCCGTTTTCGTGGTTGATTTAGAAGATGATTATAGGGCGAAAAACATTCAGAGTAAGAAATACAAACTTTCTGCATCCCTTTTCCGCTCTGTGGTATAACCCACGCGGCCAGTGTACATAGTTCTCTATGCCATTATTCTATTTTGTGCGTACTAGTGAATTGCTCCGTCATGGCTCGCTATACGAATGCCGATTTTTTTTGTTATAGTGAATCTTACATCAAATACCCTGTCTTTCTGGGAAGTGTCGGATTCTTACCGACTAAACACCTCTCCTGAGGTTGGTTCCGGGCATAAGCCTATAAACCTTCCATCGTCTTAACTGTTATTTCCTCTTTCGCATTCTTTATTTGAGGGATAGGAACTTTTGTGTGAAAATAGGTGATGTTCATTCCACACTCAGATATTTAGAAGCAGGAGTTCCCCAAGGATCCATACTAGGACCGCTACTCTATGACATATACATACATGATATACCAAGAAATCCAAGATGCCTGCTTGCTCTATACGCGGACGATACGGGCATAGCAATTAGGCACAGAAATACAAAAATAATTCACAAACGACTTCAAGAAGCTGCAGATGATATCAGTCAATGGTGTAACAGATGGAAAATCAAAATCAATGGAGAAAAGAGTCAACCAATACTCCTTCAAAAGAGAAAACTGAAGATGGAATCGAAGATATCCATAGACAATAATGAAATTGAATGGAAGAATGAAACTAAATACCTAGGAGTAATATTAGACGAAGGACTAACGTGGAAACAGCACATTGAGTATGCAGTGGATAAAACGAATGAAGCCATGAAAAGATTATACCTGATAATAGGCAGAAGAAGTCAAATGAACAAAAACACGAAATTGAGGATCATAAAATCAGTCGCCAGACCGCAGCTAACATATGGATCAACAGCATGGGGATATGCAGCGAGAACCCATATAAAGAAGCTACAACGTACAGAAAACAAATTTCTGAGATGGGCATTAGACGCCCCCTGGTTTGTTAGGAATGAACTAATCCGAAAAGACATAAAATGGGAGTCCATTACTACATTCATCAAGCGTAAAGCTGCAAAAGCCTATGAAAGAGCTAGTGAACATCCAAATGACGAACTTAGAAGGTTAGTTGACTATGACCCCGCTGAAGATGAAAAAGCAGCGAGAATTTACCGCAAAAGACCAAGAGACCAATTGCGAAAATGAAGATATAAAACTCCACACTTAGTGAGGGATATCCAATTGAAGGATGAACACAAACACTCAGCATAAAAGAATGCGAAAGAGAAAATAACAGATGAGAAGATGAAAGGTTTATAGGCTTATGCACGGAACCTAACACCGGGAAAGGTGTTTAGTCGGTAAGAATCCGACACTACCCAGAAAGACTGGGTGTCTTATGTAAGATTCACCTCTCCTATAATTAATTTAAAAAAAAGCATTCTTTATGCTGAGTGTTCATCCTTCAGTTGGATATCTCTCACTAAGTTTAGAGTTTTACATCTTCATTTCCGCAATTGATCTCAAGGATCAATATCGAGATGAAATTTTATATGTACGAGGATGTATTTGTAGGAATATTTATTCGATGATTACTTTTTACTCTGTGACAAAATTTGTCTGTCACCTTTTTGACGAATGTCATAGATTTTTGTACATCAAATTGATAGAAATGGATTTTCAACTCGACAATAATCTTGCGGAAATGGCTGATGATTAAGATTTTGTGGAAGCAGTGTATTTTGCAATGATCGAGAAGAATGCCAAAGAAATATAGTGAGAGAATAAATCATTTTGAGGTGTGTGAAACTGAATTTTTTCAAAGATTCTGTTTATCGAATGATGGATCACGTTTTTTTCTTTCCATTTGTCCAAAATTTGTCACAATTCGTATCGAAAACGCATGTCCCAAAGGAAGCGACGTTGCCATTTTCTGAAGAATTGCATTCAAGGAAAGTTTAGTTGAACTCGACTCAAACATAACCTGTACAACCGAATGACATATCTGAACCTAGCTCAAGAGTGAGCTGAGTTCAGTTGAGCGTGGAATTGAACTAGCACTGTACAACCGGGCCTTAATGTCATATAATAGATGCATAGAATACCTGGTGTATCGAATACATATATCTACTAATACCAATATGGATTATACGCCTGCTAATAGTTGTCTGAAAGTGAAGTCAGATCTTTGGTAAAGATTGAATTGTACGCATGCGTCAACTCGAAATTCAATTATGACAATAGACTTGGAGGTTATGTCATCATTTATTTACATTTTAGGCTTCAAGATTTTCTTGCTTGGATGAAAACGTTCTACTAAAACATTTCTATTTTAGTTTTCATAAAGAAATGAATGTTATAAGTTTTCAGAAAACTATTTGATTCATCGTATTGAAGGGAATGCATTCTCTTAGCCGGAATAAATATTGACAATTCATGTATCAAGGATTCATCGAGAAATTTTCGTCAGAAGTTCTAATGGAATTCCGACTACCCGATAAGATAAAACGTAGGTATGAACATCTTTGCTGTGAGAGGTTGATAAAATGGTAACTCACATTATTGAATAATCCATCGTAAATCTATCTATAGTTAAATGAACTCTTGTTATCAAAGTAATGTAGAAGTCAAAAAGATTCTTGTGTTTTAGCTGAATTGAATATTTCATTACTGTAACAAAATTGAAATGTGTTTTTTCAGGTAGGTATTCAAGGATATGTTTATTCGCAATGTTACCTACCAATAGTTATTCTCTTCACAATTTTTGTTTGATAAGAAGTCTTGAATTTTTGTCTTGTTTTGTTGATCTACTTGCTCAGGATTTAATAATTTTTGATTGTTTATTGAAAGGTTTCAATTCTGAATGAAAAATTCCTTCTTTGCTTCAAAAATTCCATTTTGAGATCCTTTTTATAGCAACTATTGAAGTACTATCAAGTAGAGGCCATGAACATTAATTATTCAAATTTGTGTTACGCAATTTCTTAAAATGATGTATTCAATCATTCTATGTAATTAAACAAATAATAACTATTTTACAGTTTATTTACACATTTTTTTCATTACAATTTCATACCAAAAATTATTGTCAAGGAAGAGAACAAACCAGTTTACATGCCGAGGTAGGTAGATTTAGATGAACTTACTTCTTAATTGAGACATATGAAGTTTTGTTCACTTTGGTAGATTGGAAAATATGGGGCTTATTTGATAAGATTTTTGGGGAAATAAGCTTTCATGACATATTCAACATGAGTTAAACTATTACAAAAGTTTGAATCCTCCTCCAATTTTGAAATGGTACATGAAATTATTTCGAAATATTTTCTTACTATGAGTTTCCAGGTAAACTATGAATTTTTAGTCCATGGTCCATATCATAATTGCTTACATGGTAATTGAAATAGCCGTCAGACAAGGGTAAATCCAAAATTTTTCTCAGAAGGGCACTTTCGAGAACAGGTTGAACTTTTATGATTGGATTATTATGTGAATATGTGATTTGGAGTTTGTTATGAGTACCTTCATGGAAATATGCAATTTTTTAACAACCCGGGGACTGCATATTCCATTAAAATTGAATGAGAGGCTATTATTATGACATATCGAGAACATGGGAGTGGAGGTAGCAGTACATACACTAAGTAATACAGTATTGCAAAAATACTGAACCATGACCTAAAATAAAAAGATGTTGAAATTGCTGAATTTTGTTAAATTTTCAATAATACCATCTAAATAGTGAGCAGGATGATATGTAATCTAAAAAACAAAGTTGAAACTAAAAAGACATACCGTTGATTGGAAGGATTGCCTGTAAACAGTAGAAGATTAAAATCATGCAAGTTTTTTGCTAAAACAAGATGAGTACCTAATGTTGAGGTGAATAAACCTAGAGTGGAACCTCGATATAACAAATTTTAGACCAATCTCACCTCAGTTTAACGAATTTCTACTTGCTCCCTTCCGATTTGTTATATCGGGGTTCCACTGCGTATTGATATGATGTAATCAAAAGCCAAGGCAAGTTTACCTCTCAATACGATAAACATAAATACAGAACCCAGATAATATGTAACAAATGATTTATTAAGTTTCAGAATGCATTTATTCTAGATTCAGTTTAACTGACTGATTTCATTCATTTGATGAAAAGAAAAACACATCCAATGTGTGTTGAACAGCTCTTTCACCTAACGGTACATTGGCCATTAAAAACTTAGAGCCAACCCTTTCAGTGGGTTACTATTCAGAAAAAGATTTATACTTTAAAAGATGTCCTCCATCCAAACCAAAACTGACTTCTCTGGGTGTTTTCTATTAGTACCTTTCCCTGTAAAATAATTTTCAATAAAATGTCTTCCACAAATTCTCAGCTGTGCGACATCAGCATTTAGGTGACATAGGGCCATCCACTGAGATCTTTGTAGGTGATTCTGAGGGAACCTGAAAAAAATATAGTGGTAAAGGAGAAAGCATGAACGTATAACAGTTGTATTTGAATTTTTTACCTGTGATATGAATTCGAGCGTGTAGGGTCACAAATGTAACATTTGTGAGTAGAGCTCCTTAAAGACATGTTTAATCCCTTATTGAATAAAAGAACACAACAAAATTTTCAAATAGATATAAATACTATTCAAAAACGGACCAACTCAACTAGGTAAATAAACTATGATTATATTAAACGCGAAAATGAACAATAACTACAACGATTATAAGTGAAAAATGAACCAGGATTTAAACAACGAACGAACTATTGATTAACGAATTTTCACAAACGGAATAAATAATTTGTTTTGTTTGGTTATGAGCGTATGAAATAATACATCACATCATTAATTTTACGTGTATGACATAATACAAGGTGCCAGAGAGAGATAGAATAACTACGTTATTTTTATTCTTAATATTTCTGCACATGCGCAGATCTGGAGTTTTACCAAAGCCCAGCTTCAATTTTGATTGGCTATTACCCATATAGGAATTATTAGATATATGATCGAATAAATCCGAAATATTTATCGGTCGTGGCGCTACTGCGGCAACGACAGATAGCGCGACCCCTTTCGGGAGAAATGAAAAGCAGGACAAATTCTCGGATTTTCGATCGACAAGAAAGTCTTAAACCAAATCTAATCAGTGCCAACACCAGGTATTCTATCCATCTATGTCATACTAGCTGTCCCGGCGAACTTTGTTTCGCCTAAATGATACTTACGGTTAATTTCACAAATCGTAATCACCGGTGATCGGAGATCAACGCCTTGGTTCTCTGATTTTTGAACTGTCAAATCTATTTGGTGCTAGATCAGGCTACGATCACCGGTGATTACGCTTTGTGAAACCTACCGTTGAAGTTGTATAAACTAATCATTGCTATTTTTTCAAGCAGGCGATGAATTAGGCAAAATATACAAAATTTTTGTACTATTGTTCTTCGCACGAAAAAAATCCTCCTTATTTAAGTGGTATCCAATTGTTGAACATATAACATTTTGTTTTAAATGCTTCACAGTTCTGTCATTGCAGTAGGTATCTCGTAATGAATGACAACACGAATGCAAATATAAATCCCGATCGAATTGTATGGATGAGAAATAGTTCCAATGATGAATTACCTCTGATCACTCGATCACTGTATAAAACCACTTTAGTATTAGTTCTGCCAATACAACGCTGAAATTTTGAATTGAAGTACTTTGTCTATGGTACTTTAACTTCACTTCACAAATACGCTAAGATATTTTCTTATTTTCCTTCTTGACGTTCACCAGAATGAATTCAAATATTTGAACCAACTAATAAAATTAAAACTTATTTTGTGAATAGCGCTTTCTGAAGGGGAAAAACGGAACTTTTCTATTATTCTCAATGTTGGCTAATCAAAATCTAATTAGTGCTCACACCATTATTTTAAACATCTTAGCCTCTTGGTGCTCAGCTTAAAATAATTGGTAAACATCTCAGTTGGTGGAGCAGCGAGATTTCCATGTTCCCATGGATGTGGGCTGTCACACAGAACAGAAACAAAAATGTAATTACTAATTATGGCAAACAGAAATTCGAAAACATTTCGAAAATTATGAGAGTAGATGAGAATGCACAATTCACGATTGAAACCAATCGCCAAAATCCGATTTACTTGACATTTCGATTAAAATTCACTGTGATATTCATTCGCTTGTTGACCTGGTAATAGCCTTTCACGGTACTATAAGTTCTATACATCGCCATCGAATGGTGATAATATCAAATATAGTACCTTCGCGATTACCTTATTTTGTTTCGAATAAATAAAACTGTAAAAATAACTAATAACCAGCTTAGTATAGTATAGAACAATTAGTCATAATGTGTGAATAGCGCCACTTGAAGTGGTAAGAACGAATTTTCCCTCATATCTCAACGAAATCTAATCATTTTAGAGATCTGCACTCTTACCCTGAGACATTTTGGTTTCGGTCAACAGCGCAGAGTTAGAGGCAACCCAAATTACACACTATATGTGTACATCGCAATCTAACGCAATATAAGCTGTAGCGCAACTGTAACTGTAGCGACACCTAGTGATCTTACTCAAAAGAAGGAAAAGCATTTCCTGTATGAGTGAAATTTTCATCGATCTTTTAAAAGTTTTATTGTATTTTATAACAATCAGACCGTAGACGAATCCATATATGAAGTTTCATAACAAACAGTCCATCCGATCTCGAGTTATAAATGGTGTAACCTACATCTTTCTTTATATATATATATATATATATATATATATATATATATATATATATATATATATATATATATATATATATATATATATATATAGATTGTTATTGTTATTTGTGCAGAATAAACTCGCATTAAATCGTTCAATCCATCAGTATTGATATCCAGTTAGCCTAGACCAGTTCCATGCATAAACAAAATATTGCGATACCACATCAATAAACAATAACTTATTAGAAGTGTCAGTGTAGAGTTCGTCGTCAAAAAAGTAAACCAGAGTTATGCTGGATTCCCATGCATCCGCATCCCATGACGCAATAAATTGAAAAAAAAAGATGTCCACCAAAATTGTAAAATCGAAAAATTGGAGTATCGAGCCATCATCAAGTACCTGTACTTAAAAGGGTTAAGAGGTAAGCAGATTTTCATTATTTATTACGAAGATATGCCTTGGAAATCAATGTCCTTCGTATACGACCGCGTGAAAAATTGGACTGCGAGCTTCAAAAGAGGTAAATTTTCCGTTGAAGATGATGAACGATCGGGAAGGTCAGTTTCTGTGTCAGTCCCCAAAAATATCGATGCAGTTCATGACATGATTCAATCAGACCGTCGAATTGGGCTAAAACGGATATCTGAAGCACTGAAGATTTCATACAAACGCGTTCATCATATAGTTCACGTCAATTTGGACATGAGAAAAATTTCTACGAAATGAATCCCTAAATGTTTGAATGTTGACCAAAAGCGTGCAAGGGTAGAAGGATCGCGTTCGATCTGTGTTCGATTTGAAAATGATGTAGACTTCTTAAACCGAATTGTTACTATGGATGAGACTTGAGTACATTTCTACGATTCTGAAACAAAGCAACAATCGATGGAATGGCGACACTCAGGTTCTCCAAGACCTAAGAAGTTTCGTGTCCAAAAATCTGCTGGAAATTATCTTGCTTCAGTTTTTTGGGATTGCCATGGAGTGATCATGATTGATTTTTCGTATGAGGGTAGAACAATAACTGGAAATTACTATTCGACATTACTGACCACTCTACGGGAAAAAATTGAAGAGAAAAGACGCGGAAAGTTATCCAAAGGTATTTTGTTTTTACAGGACTCATGTTGCCATGCAAAAAATGTTTGATTTAGGGTTAGAATTACTAGAACACCCCCCTTATTCAACAGATTTGGCTCCGTCCGACTATCATCTCTTTCCTCAACTGAAAAAAAGTTTAAAAGGTCGTAAATTTTCTTCCAACGAGGAGGTAATGAAAGCTTTGGAGGACTGGCTTGCAGAGCAAGAAGAAACATTTTTTTGAAAGGTCTAGAGACGTTGCAGATTCACTGTAATAAATATATTCAATTAAGGGGAGAATATGTTGAGTAATAAAATATTTTGACATTGAAATTTTGTTTGGTTCTATATTAGGCTAAAAATTTTTCAATATATCCTCGTACATGGTGAAATCGATGAAGTTATGCGTTCCATCTGTGTCACCAATCTTCTGATATGCCCTAGTCTTATTTGGCGTGACACGTTCACGACTCCACCAACATTTTTTCATGGAAAAATCACATTTTCACATAATAAAGATATTACGTGTCATTTTGTTCCGCCAGGTTGACAACCCAAGATATATTATATCACCATTTTCATTTTGCTTTCTCGCGTTCTCGCACACGTTGGAAAATTGACTAAGGTGGGATTATGGGGGCTGAAACATCGTGTTCATTTTCTTGGACGTGCGTGGGAGAACATTCTGAGATGGATTAGATAGAGACGTCGTTATATACCTAATGGGATCCCCCGAGAATGTATGAGTTGAACTGTAGGGCACATGATTATATTTCTATACAGGGTGGGTCATTTTCTCAGATTTCGATAGGTAGGAGAAAAACTAACATGAGAAAATATTATGTTATTCCATTTTTCAATTACAGATTAATTTACACGATAACTCTCGAACTGATGAACCTAGAAACTTGAAATTTTTAGGGTAGGTTCGTTTATCGACATAATTGTACCTAGGGTTCCGTTAATATGGTTGTTCAAAATTTCGTTGTCCTGATAATTTCAGAACAACAGATTCGATCACGATGAAATTTTGTATGTACCTAGATGGGAGAATGACATTCAAGCTGCTTGTAGAATTTTGCCTAGATCGCGTGAGTCAAGTGCTCGATTGGTCGACTTCATCGAATTATCTCGCGGGATTTGAAATGATCCACTATATCATATAGCTAATAATATCAATATGGCTCATAGCCTGCTATTCGCAGTCACAAAGTCCGTAAGCTATGCGATATCTTGAAGACCTTACAGTGCGATATCTTGGGGACCTCGCCATGCGATATCCTTGAGACCTCACCATACGATGGACAGGGCCGATCTGTTTACGCAGACTCAATTTGGCTATCAAATCGCACTTGTGTAAAGAGCGAGTTTACCAAGACATCAAGAGAGGTTTTGTGGATAGATTAGTTAGTTGTGTTACTTGGTGTTACTGTGCTGCCCGTGGTCCGTTAATGCGTGAAATTTCGAAGATGATATTCATGCTCCAAAGTAATTGTTATTTTCATTAAATTCTGGAATTTTCTCCCCCATTAGGACATATTATTCCGTAACCATTTTTAGCGCGATTTATGTTTATCCGAGTGATTCAACCACCAATAATGCAATTGATTAGTCCACATTTAACTACTTTCCACTTGGTAAATTGGTAATCAGGATATTCATTTTTATCAAGAATATGTATGAGTGTATCTAATATCTTAAGTTGGTATTTTGCTTTTAGTAGTGTGAAGTATGTCTGGAACATGATATAAGCCATTCAGATATCTGATTACACGGCAAAAACGCACCGATTGTGAATGTACATTCAAAGCCAAAATCTCAATATTGAGTCGGACATTTTATCTCGAACTCTTCAAACTTTGTTAGGAACGCATGTGTGGAATATTGAAATGGGGTAATGGGAGCAGAAAATTCAAGTTAGTTTTGTTTGAATCACAGGAATGTGAAAGGGCATATAATATGGACAAATCAAATTATTTGTTTGATTGTTCGAGAGATTCGTCTAGGGATGATTCCAATGAGAGATCTTATGATTCATCAGATATATACTAATCTCAATCCCGAAAAACCTTAACACAGGTTTTAGAAGAATTGTTGGTAGAGTCGAATACATATTTCCAAAATTCAGGATGATAAATTATTGGTAATTCTTAATTGGCATGGTTCAGAAGTTCCTGTGGAAACCATTGTTGCAACTCCAATAGTAATAAAACCAGTTTAGTATAGAATAGAACAAGACACTTCTATGAAGATTGTGATGATTCGACGCTTTCACATGAACTTTTTGGAATTATATCTCATTTAGTTTCAAGCTGATATTATATGAATGGGCATTGAATTTTTGTTGTTGAAATCCTATTTGCTCAATTTGTGCTCCAGAATTACTTGACACATGTTCATTCGCGTTTTGATGAATGTCTTAACAACTGACAACCAGAAATCATTACTGTACATGTCATTTTTATTCTTCCAGATGTAATGAAGCAGAAGTGGAGGACAATAGAGGCGTATTTTCTCAAGATTGGCTGAGATATTGTACCTACCCAGAGGATGAAAGAAACATATAATGTTTTGAATATTTTTTTTCTATATCTTCCTATTGCTATTTGTTAATAATAAAGATTAAAGGAGTTACACGCTTGTTTTAGTATACCTTCTGTTGCAGCCGAAGATAATGAATAACTTTCAACGCTGTTTGTTGAGTATAGCTTAATTCAATAATATAGCTAATATACAGATTATCATCATAGTTATAGGACAAATCTGACTCAGTATTTGATGTTGTATTCACATTTCGCAATGCGACCTGTATATACATGTCAACCTGTGGAAAGCGGACTGTGTAGAAACTTCTTATACATCTCGCAATGCGATCTGTACAGGAACTTCTTATACATCTCGCAATGTGATCTGTTTGAGAATATCTGATACATCTCACAATGCGAGCTCGCATAGATGTCACTTAAGGAGGTTAATGAGAAGTTTTCGAAGTCCTCGCCGCGGAAGGTGTACGCGAACTCTCAGTGTGGCTTGTTTGAGAATATCCACGTAGGATATCACCAAGAGCTCTCTGGCGGACATTTGGAGGAGATATAGAGCTCCCTGCGACTTCTCAAAGAAGTCACAAAAGGCGTCAAAACTTCCTAAAAAGAAGTCGCAGGGAGATCTCTGGGATATCTTTGTTTTGCCAGGGTCCATGTTGGAATTATTAGATATATGCAATTAAGTATATCCATGAAATTTGTTGAAAAAATTGGCCTATGTCCAAAAATAACACAGATAAATTATGACAGATTGGATATTTCGGTATCGGAATTTCATGGTGATTCCATAAAAATTGGGCAGTCTCATTTGAAAAATCAGAGTATTATCGTGTTTTACCACTCTTAAACCAGCCTGTAGATTCGAAAATATTTTGAGCTTATGCGCTGAGTATTGCAGATTCTGTCAAATTTGAACCATTGTCATAGCCCAAAATTTTCACCAGTTATCGACAAATCGAGCTCTGATGAATCACCCTGCACATACAGGGTGTTTGATGAGTAGACGTAAACCTTGAGGGAGTTGTAAAAGTATATCACTTATTTGCTGACGTCTGAGCTATATCTATTGATTACTGAAAATCAACAGTTCACGAGATAAAAATAGAGGATAATGTCCCTAGGACATAGCATAAAAAATGAGGGAAATGGACTAGCAGAGATATAATTTCCGAAGTACACCACTGGTGTCACCACCACAGCAGGATGATCAATTATTTTTTGTATTCATTTCACAGAGCCTGTTATATGGAAGGTCACCACCAACGATCGATGGCAAGATTGACTTTCACAGACAGTGGGATTATTTTAAAATTTTGGTTTTCTTCAAAATCATGTTGGCTCTATCGATGTGCTTTTAGCTCTTCGGCGTTGATAAATTTGATTATTTCAAAATAAAAACGATGTATACTAGCAAGTACCATATTGAGTTGCTTTGCTATTTAAAAATCCTGTCAATGCGGATCATTTTCCAGTGCTACAACTCAAGTGTTGAAATCCCTCCACTTTGTCCATTATTATTCGAGTTGTCTGGAAGAATGAATGAAAACACAAGTACTGTCCTCTGTAAAATGAGGCAATGGATTTCACGATATCCGCCTCTCGTTATGAAAGAAACAGGTTCCTCATCCACTTTTTCATCTCGTCAATCCAAAGGCTAAAAATTGTCAGCCAATTCAATAAGTTGAAAAGTCGCTTTCCGCCTCTCAGGCAGAAAAATACTCATCAACTTGTCAAGTGACTAAACGGATGCTGCCGTCCCTTCATTACTTGTTTTCCTTTCAGGAACATTCGATCCCGAAACGGAGTTTTCATTATTCCAGTGGAAAACTGAGATCTGGATCGGAATGAATTCCGGGACAAATTGTCGCCATATTTCATTTCCACCTTATTGCGATGCATGTTACGGAGGCGTGCTGGATGAATTTGTTCCATCGAAATTAATATTCAAACATTGTTCTAAGACTCAGTAGGGTTCCCTTTTCTTGCTCTGCTGGTGTTTTATACGAGGAATTTGCATGCCTTCGATGAATGAGTTCTTGGAGATGAGGGAATTCGTTATTGTTTCTTTTCAGCTCCTGGGAATCTAATGGAAATTCGAGACTTTGTAATCTTTTCGATGTCGTGTCTAGCTGAATTGTATTCATGAATAATAAGGTTGCTGTAGAAGCGAAAGCGGAATAATCAACGACGTTGAAGCGAAATTCAAAGGAACATTCGACTCTTTACTGGCGAATTATGAAGTTGTTTAAGCTAGTATGGTTTATCCAAAGTTACATGATGAAAGAGCACGCGGAAATATTTCAGTGGCATATTTTCATTCTCGAAATCTTGTTTCCTGTCGTCTACCGGAATAAACATAACCTTATTGTTTCCCGCAATTTTTGAGTTGACGAATGCGTTCAACTCAATTCTTACCAAAGATTCAGCTTCACTGTGTGACTTTAACTATGTGAAAGGCGTATGGTCCATATTGGTTTTATCATACACTGTGAGTCCTTGGCCTGTTCATATATTTTGACCATTTTTGCAAATTCGGTTTCTTTTGCAAGATACAGAGTGAAGGTCATCCATAGACAGAACACTTGTCTTTCAATAACTTTGGAACAGTTTCCAATGAACTGAATTTTGGTTAAGTGTTTAGTCTATTCATGGTGCATTCTTCTCGATCGAAACATATCCAATACTAGCGACCGGCTTCGCACGGATGCAATGCTGGTTCTAAATACCTACTACAGAATGTCCTAATAAACAACATTTACAGCTTTTTTGCTATTAGACAATACAAACCTATTTTGTTTAGGAGTTACTCTTGAAAGAGCGATTGGGAGAAACACGGCCTCCGACGCGCTATTTACAGGCTCACGCGGCCATCCGGATCGGTATTTCCGGCGCCGCACTGCTATGTCCCTGCATTTCAAACCTCTAATATCTTCGCAAATATTCATTCAAATTACATGCTGTAAAGGGCCATATTGATCTATATTTAAGGTACTTAATTGGATAAGGATTAATGCTCAAAATAACTTCCTAAATAAGCCATTTTTCCCGTAAAATGTGGAGGATAAAAAATGGTTATTGTGGGTTATCCTTGAGAGATAGATATATACCATCGCGGATTTTTTTGTTGACCTATTTTAGGTGTACAATACCGCGTACATTATTTTGATTTATCTCGTGGTGTTCAGTCAGCGTTTGCTATGTAAGCGCAAAAAATGTGTTTATTTACGACATCACATTTGAAACCTGTAAATTCATCAGTGTTTCTTTACAATATTATGAAATATCATACATATAATACTTCCTCTTGAATCACTTTATCTATTAAAAAAAGCGTTTCAAAATCCGTTGCGTAGTTTTGAAGATTTAAGCATACATAGGGGCAGACAGCGATAGCGACTCTGATTCATACTATGTATTGATTCCACCTGGTACAAAAGTCACATCGTAGTTGACTCATAAATCCACGCGAAAAAATTATAGAGCCATTGAAAAAAGAATAATGTCCCAGAATTCCCGCACTTCCTTGAGGGGATCGAAAGTGAAAAATATTCTAAGCCCAAATATCCATGTTTGAAATTGTTTGATAACGTAGTTAATTAGTTATTAATTAATGAAAGTGATCAATCAGGAGCGCCCTACACGAGAATAAGTAGGCAGTGGGGACGCGAGAGTGAGACGCCAGTCTCGGTTTACTGCGTCAAAAGCTCTGGCTTCTCACTCTTGCGTCCCCACTGCCTACTTATTCTTGTGTAGGGCGCTCCTGATTGGTCACTTTCATTAATTAATAACTAATTAACTACGTTATCAAACAATTTCGAACATGGATATTTGGGCTTACTACTACTACTACTACTACTACTATTCCCTAAATTGGGCCTAAATGTATAAACTCAATTTCTATCGAGAAATATGAACTTTGAATCAATTCCACAGTATCATTTCAGGGACGTATTCAGCCCAATGTTTTTTTTCAAATGGCTATATCTTTTTAACAGAGCCGAATTCGGAAAAATGGAAAATGAAAAAAATAGGTTTCTTTTGGCCTCAAGAATCTTCAGTTAAAATATATGTACAAGTCAAAGACTCACCCTGTATAGTAACGATCATGCAGCGCTATGAGTTCACCAATATCTCGAACAAGTTATTCGTATGGACGCGACCTAGCACGTGCCTGCAAAAACATTCAATTAAAATCGAAGTATTCATGAAGTGAACTCGTTCCGTGCGAAAAAGTACTCTATTCAGTACACCTACATCGAATCCAGGAAAGCAGCAGATATACCTACTCCATTCACTTTCATGAAGTATTCCGGTTGGCGATGATATTCTGACACATCGTGTGTAGGTATATTCTGAGAATGTTAGGTTACAGTCATTTTCCGATCAGATAACTAGGCAACGTTGTCCACTCTACATAGAGGTCAAAGTTTACGTGTTTATCCAAATGTTTATTAACTTTGGGAAAATAATGAATTTGAAAAAATATTATGTGAATTCAATAATTCCAAAGCCCTGGCGAATGTTGAAGAAACTTTTTTCTCTGTTAATACTGGAAGTATTTCACGTATATAAACATGATTGGATTCAGTTATGCTATTCTATCTACTTCCATAGAATAATACATCTATTACCCAACTGATTTTGATCTAAAATAGTCTATATAAACCAATAGCGTGAGAAATAATATAACTCATGCCTATAACTCACTCTAATAAAAATAGGAAAAATTAAATTACTTACGAGATTAATAAGAAAGTCGAATCGTTTGGAAACTCTTTTTTCAGACATCAAGGTATAACGTTCTCGCCATCCATTTCTACGTTTTTTTAGGTCTGAATATTCAAAAATTTCATTTGGAAAACGTGAATTTTTCATGTTTTCGATATCGATTCGATTCTCGACCACAGAGATCGCATTCTGACAACTGTTGTCAATTTTAAAAATGCAGATTAATTCGAATTTTACTGAAGAATTGTGAGATAAAGTATAGTGTTCAATTCGCGGTAATGGTCACTCGATGAAATACACCACTCGCCTGACGGCTATAGTGCTGCAAAATTCATCAGCGTGTGTTATGACTTACATTACTTCTCATTGAACCATATACTATTCTAGTACGGAAATCAAGAATCGAGTGTTGACATTTTACTGAAAAATAATGGACAGAACAGTACCTCACTTTGTGATAGTTCGTTCGAAAAAAAATTGGAGTACTCGAATAACTCCACATAAAAACTTCTTAACGAACGAACGGACCTATAATGGAATTCTCCACTTCTCAAAATTCTCTAGAAATAAGCCTACAGAAGACATTTAACTACCTTTTTGCACAACTCAAAATAATCCATTTTGAAAACGTTGTAGTACCTACTACGAAACCTTTGCCACAGTTAAACCTTGAAAGAACCATTATTTTGACATCGCCGATGTTTCACGAGTGCCAACCTGCGTCAGTTTCAAGTAAGAAAACTTGAAGAACCCAAATCTTGGCCAACCCAGATACTTTATAGAAGTGAATGGAGTATACATCTCTCCACGTCAGTCCATTCTATCACTGTTTAGTTTGTGTTAGTTTTCTTATCTCATATATTATTTTTTTCTCTAATTTGTAGTGATAAGAAGTGGTACACCAGTCCATTCTTCTCTCGAAGAGAGCTCTTGTATAATTAACAGTCGCCAAAAATAATGAATTCATTTACAGGAAACATGAAGGTGAATAACTTGTCACTTTATTTTTAAATTTTTTTCGGGAAGAGAGTCATAAGGAGAGTTGGGGCAAGTGCACCTCCAAAATTGATAAGTGACACTTCGAACAGGCGTAATTGTTGAGTTTTATGGGAAAACCAGTCAACAAAAAAAAAAGAATCCCATTTGTGAAAAGGAACTTTTTGATGACAACTTGAATCGACATTTGGCATGTTTTGTGAATACCCTGTGAAATGATTGAATTTTTTCTACAAAATCATAATGGAATACGCATAGAATGACCATCTTTTATGTCTATAAAGTTAGCAGTGCCACTTTCGAGAAAATCAATGAAACCTATCGCATTAATTGTAGAATGATTGTCGATAATTTTTCGAGAAAGAAAAAAATTTGTCGCGTCCTTAGTTTTTTTTTTTCTACGGGGTGGCTTTGCTAACTTAACGTTAAGTTAGCAGAACCACTTTCCCAATATCTACCAAATATCATGAAAACCCATTCCTTTCAGTTTATTTTACGTCTTTTTCCCGCGAGTTCGAGATATTTCTGGAATTATCGCATTTTTGGCAACAGCCCAATCATAGACTCCTTTCCTATTACATTAATTGTCGAATACCTGCCTCGAATTTGTCGTGAAAAATAAAATTGTCGCGACCTTCATTTTTTTTCTACTTGGTGGCTTTACTAACTTGGTCGATGTTCAAATAAAGTGAAAACACACAAAAAATTTAATCTTTTTAGCAATTTCCACTCCATTTTCTCGCGATTTCCCTATATTTCTGAAAATGTCGCATTTTTGGCAACAGCGCATTCGTTTTTGACTTTTTTCTATTGCATTAATTGTCGAATACCGGTCCCGAATTTGTCGTGAAAGAAAAAAAATTGTCGAGTCCTTAATTTTTTTTCTACGGGGTGGTTTTGCTAACTTAACGTCAAGTTATCAAAGCCACCGAAGGTCGCGACAAATTTTTTTCTTTCACGACAAATTCAAGGTAGGTGTAGTGTACGTGATTACAGATCACACTGTCTCGTGTGTCTATGACTAATGCTTTAAGTCAGTTTGACGAGAGCCACGGGCGAGAGTCGACGAAGGGCAGTTAGGATAGATAATACAGAGCCAGTGTCGAGGAAGAGGATACTACAAGTGGCGACGAGTCAAAAGGAGTAACATAAGTTAAAAGAAAGCTCAGGTATTGTTGAAAACATTGCTTAAAGAATTATTATCCAGAAATTGCAATTGAAAGAATGAATTTTGACATTTCTCAGTTCTCACGCGATTCAATACTCGACCATAGATGCAACATATTCCGACCCAATTATTTATTAATAATTGATGATTTTACAATTCCTTATATTCAAGTATATGTGTGTATGCCGTGTACCAAGTTGTTGACATTTTTAAACGTGGCTATATTTTGGGGCCACGAATAAATGTTGTATGATATGTTTCGGAAAATTCACAATCAATCTGACAGAATATTACAATGAACTAAGCATTTCAAAGATCATGGAAGCGAATGTGGGTTGTAATCTATCACATACCTACCAACCAATGGCGATTCGCCCCCAATAAATTGGAAATATATTGTGGTTTAGGAAATAAACCTCCATTAAATTGGAAATATATTGTGGTTTTGAAAATGAACCTCCATTAAATTAGAAATATATTGTCGTTTTGGAAAAAAACCTCCATTAAATTGGAAATATATTGTGGTTTTGAAAATAAACCTCCATTAAATTGGAAATATATTGTCGTTTTGGAAATAAACCTCCATTAAATTGGAAATATATTGTGGTTTTGGAAATAAACCTCCATTAAATTGGAAATATATTGTGGTTTAGAAAGAAACCTCCATTAAATTGGAAATATATTGTGGTTTTGAAAATAAACCTCCATTAAATTGGAAATATATTGTCGTTTTGGAAATAAACCTCCATTAAATTGGAAATATATTGTGGTTTAGGAAATAAACCTCCATTAAATTGGAAATATATTATGGTTTTGGAAATAAACCTCCATTAAATTGGAAATTCCAAACATTAAGTATTCTGCTATTGGTCGTGAGACCACCGTTTAATTGGGAACAATGGAAGTAAGTAGATTTTTATTCCAGGTTGCTTTAGCTTCACCTAGCATCATGGCTAACTCTCTGCCACCCTTAGAAGGGTTAGATGTAGACGGTGATGGTGCTTCTATTGGATGCAGATGGGAGAAATGGAAGAGGGCCTTGCTCATTTATCTTGATGCGGCTGAGATCCAAACTCAGCTGAAGAAAAGAGCCACTTTGTTGCACTTAGGAGGTACAGGTCTACAGGAAATATACTACAACTTACCTGGTGCTCATGCAGAAGTTGCAAAAGGCGTAAATGTTTTCGATGTGGCCATCAAAAAACTAGATGAATTCTTTTTCCCCAAACAAAATCGAGTTTATGAACGGCACATGTTTCGGCTCATTAAACAGGAAGAAGGGGAAAAATTTGAGAGGTTCCTAGTAAGACTGAGAAAGCAAGCGGATCGGTGTAACTTCGATAAGAAGGACGACCACTCAATAGACCAGATTACGGAAAAGTGTACATCAGCGGAATTACGAAAGAAAATTTTAACTGTTGGTGATAGTATAACTCTCGAAAAAATTATAGCGGAAGCGAACACACTGGAAATTGTAAATAATCAACTGGAAAACTATGGGATGAAAAAGCAAGGAACTGATGAGGTAAACGCTATTTATAATAAAGGAAGTCGACAAATGAATAGGCAGGGTTGGAATTCAACACAAAAGTACAAGATGAAACGCTGCGGCAGGTGTGGAAGCAGCAAGCATAGGTCCGAGGACAGTGAATGCCCAGCAAGGGAAATTAAATGTTTTGGATGCGGAAAAAATGGACATTTCCGTAAATATTGTAAATCAAGGAGGGAATCGGTTAAAAGAAAAACTCCGGACATTGAGCTAGCAGAAAGCAGTACGAAAAGTGATAGAGATAAGAAGAAAAAAAAGATTGAGGTGGACTACGTGTTTAATCTGAACGATGACAGAACACTGGATTGTTCAGTAGGCGGAATAAAAACAAATATGTTGATTGATTCAGGTTGTATGGTGAATCTAATTACTTAAAAAACATGGGACACTTTGAAAAATCGAGGCGTTGAAATTAATAAACAGATAACAAACCCTAATAAAACGCTTTTCGGGTATGGAAGTACAACTCCACTCAATGTGAAGGGATGCTTTGAAACCACGATTGCCATAGCAAACCGCAAAACACGAGCCACAATATATGTGATACCTGAAGGAACACGAGATTTACTCGGGAAGGAAACTGCAACCAGATTGGGTGTTCTGAAAATAGGTTTGAATATAAACACAATCGAAGGTGAGTCCGCAATACAACCATTTCCCAAATTCAAAAATGTGTTGGTAGAGATTCCGATAGACACAATGGTTAAGCCCTTTTCACAACCTCATAGAAGAATACCCATTCCCATTGAGGAGAAGGTAGAAAAGAAAATAAAGGAACTCCTTGATCGTGATATCATCGAAGAAGTACATGGAGTATCAAGATGGGTATCTCCTATTGTACCAATACTGAAAGAGAACGGCGATTTACGTCTCTGTGTTGATATGCGTGCTGCAAACACAGCAATAATGCGGGAAAATCACCCTTTGCCATGTATGGACCAATTACTTCCGAAAATTGGTAAATCTAAATATTTCAGTAAACTTGATATAAAGGACGCTTTTCATCAAATAGAGATCCACCCAGATAGTAGACATATTACAACGTTCATCACAGCAAAGGGTCTCTATCGATACAAAAGATTAATGTTTGGTATAAATTGCGCACCAGAGACTTTTCAAAAAATACTGGAAAGGGTCTTAATCAAGAACGAAGGGACCGTTAATTTCATTGATGATATACTGGTCTTTGGCGATAGCGAGAAGGAACACGATCTACGACTTGAGGAAGTTTTAAGAGTACTTAAGGAACACAATGTGTTGCTCAACAATGAAAAGTGCTCATTCAAGGTCACAAAAATAGATTTTCTAGGCCATGAATTGACTCCAGATGGTGTGCGTCCCTTAAACAAATACCTGGAGAGTATAAAAATTTTTAGAGTTCCAACAAATGTCGAAGAGTTGCAAAGTTTTCTTGGTCTGGTGAATTATGTCAACAAGTGGATTCCAAACCTGGCTACTAAAACAGAACCTTTGAAAGAATTGCTGCGGAAGAAACTGAGCAAGAACACAAGTTTATTACCATTTTGGAAACACGTCCAAGATTGCGCTTTCAATGATCTGAAGAATATCTTAACCAAAATACAATCCTTAGGTTACTACGACGTAAATGACAAAACACAGGTTATAGCAGACGCGAGTCCAGTTGGACTTGGTGCTGTTTTAGTCCAATTTGACTCTGAAGGACCACGCATAATCGCTTATGGAAACAGGACATTGACTGAGTGCGAAAAGAGATACAGTCAGACTGAAAAAGAAGCTTTGGCATTGGTCTGGTCTGTGGAGCACTTTAATATATTTTTATTTGGTAAAGAATTTGATCTCATCACTGATCATAAGCCTCTGGAGATATTATTCGGGCCTAAATCGAAGCCTTGTGCCCGAATAGAGAGATGGGTGCTGAGGCTTCAATCATATAAATACAAAGTGATGTATAAACCGGGAAAGATGAACATCGCCGATTCCTTATCGAGACTATGTGTATGCTCACAGTCACCGTCGAAGAGTAAAGATATACACATCCATCAAATTATTGAACAATCCAGACCACGGGCCATTTCCATGAGCGAGATTATTGAGTTTTCAGGAAGTGACAAAGAAATAAATTATGTAAAAAAAGGCATTTATGAACAGGACTGGGACGAGACAGTAAAAAATTATAGAATTTTCGAAAACCAATTATGTTTTTATGGAAATATATTGCTTAGACGTAACCAGATGGTAATACCCGAGAAATTGCGGAAGAAGGTTTTAGATGCAGCGCATGAAGGCCATCCAGGGATTGTGGCAATGAAGGGCCGATTGCGTTCCAAAGTATGGTGGCCAAGAATCGACAAAGACGTCGAAAATCTAGTGAAATCTTGCAAAAGCTGTACCTTGGTGGGATTACCTAATCCACCGACACCAATGAAAAGACGTGAGCTTCCCCTAGCACCATGGGTTGATGTCGCAATGGATTTACTAGGTCCATTACCAAACCAGGAATACGTACTCGTTATAATTGATTATTACAGTCGTTATAAAGAAATAAAAATCACAAAATCTGTGACAACTTCCCAAATAATAAAACTATTGAAAGAAATTTTCAGTAGATTAGGTTATCCCATGTCAATAACTGCAGACAATGGAAAACAATTTGTTAGCGAAGAATTCAGAAGTTTCTGTAACAGCTGTAATATCAAGATATTAAACACCGTTCCATATTGGCCTCAACAAAATGGGGAGGTTGAAAGGCAAAATCGAGATATCTTGAAGCGTTTAAAAATAAGCCACATGGAGAAGAAAGACTTGAAAGAGAGTTTGTGGGAATACCTCATTATGTACAATAGTACGCCGCACACAACTACAGGTAAATCACCCTCCGAACTATTTTTTGGGCGTCAAAATAGAGATAAAATTCCATCATTAGAAAGGATAGATTGTTCAGGAAATGACGATGAGGTAAGAGATAGAGATAGGATTCATAAAGAGAAAGGAAAGGAGTATGGGGACAAAAGAAGAGGAGCTATAGACTCGACAGTAAAAGAAGGTGATAAGGTTTACATCAAAAACATGAATAAAGTAAACAAGCTCAGCACAAACTTTAATCCCGTGCCTCATACTGTTGAGAAATCAAATGATGGCGACATCACCGTAAGAAATGATCAAACGGGTCAAGTGTTAAGATGGAATGTGGTTCATCTCAAAAGGGTAGAAGGTCAGTGGACAACTGTACCCGAAGAAAAACAGGATGAGGAGGAAAGCCAAAATAATGGTTAATGTTATATAGTTATGTTGATGTTCTGCAATATGAAGTTAGAAAGTATTTAGTTTTGTTAGTTTGCTTAATTGCTGGAACAGCCTGACTCATATCAGATTTGATAATGTTAGTCAATCAAATATCAAAAAGAAATAAAGATTTTCTTTGCAAGTTAGTTTTCATTTATTCAACATAAGAGAGATGTAGTGTACGTGATTACAGATCACACTGTCTCGTGTGTCTATGACTAATGCTTTAAGTCAGTTTGACGAGAGCCACGGGCGAGAGTCGACGAAGGGCAGTTAGGATAGATAATACAGAGCCAGTGTCGAGGAAGAGGATACTACAGTAGGTATTCGACAATTGATGCAATTGAAAAAAAAGTCAATAACGAATGCGCTGTTGCCAAAAATGAGATATTTTCAGGAATATAGGGAAAACGCGAGAAAATGGAGTGAAAATTGCTATAAAGATTGAATTTTTGTGTGTTTCTTACTTTATTTGAACATCAAAAATCACTCTACAATCATATATGATCATCGTGATGATATTCGGAAACTATTTGCTAAATTAATATAAAGTTAGCAAAGCCACCTAGGAGAAAAAAAATGAAGGTCGCGACAAATTTTTTTCGTTCACAACAAATTCAAGGTAGGTATTCGACAATTAATGCAATCGAAAAAAAAGTCAGTTACGAATGCGCTGTTGCCAAAAATGGGATAATTCCAGAAATATCTCGAACTCGCGGGAAAAAGACTCAAAATAAAAAATAGGAATGGATTTTTTTAGTTTTTTCTACTTCATATGGACTTCGACAATTACTCGACAATTATTTATGACCATTTTCATGATATTTGGTCGATATTGAGAAAGTGGTTCTGCTAACTTAACGTTAAGTTAGCAAAGCCGAAGTAGAAACAAAATTAAGGACGCGACAATTTTTTTTCTTTCACGACAAATTCGGGACAGGTATTCGACAATCAATGCAATAAAAAAAGTCGATAACGAAGGCGCTCTTGCCAAAATTGCGATATTTTCAGATTATAGGGAAATCGCGAGAAAATGGAGTGGAAATTGCTAGAAAGATTAAATTTTTTGTGTGTTTTTTGAACATCGACAATTACTCGACAATCTTTCATGTTCATCGTTGTGATATTCGACCACTATTTGCTAAATTGATATAAAGTAAGCAAAGCCACCTAGTAGTAAAAAAGAGCAAAGGACGCGACAATTTTTATTCTTTCACGGCAAATTCTCGACAATCAATGTAATAGGTTTCATTGATTTTCTCGCAAGTGGCACTGCTTACTTTATAGACATCCATCTTTCGGAACACTCCGAGAAGAGATTATTCTATATGCCCAAAAAACTCTGGAAAGCATCGGAATATCAGTGAAGTCATGTGTTCCAATGGGGATTATGGAGGAATAAAATTTCTTCTGTTGTTCATATCAAGTTTACTCATATCATATTATATTAAATCTTGTTATTGAACTGAGCACATCGCTCTATCTAGTCAGGTGATAAAACATGGTATTATCAGGATACTAGTCGCATCAAGTAAGTCCATATCGACATCGAATAACTCCGAAAAAAAAAGAACAACTGAACTTTCCTCGCTCACAATCCTCACATACACATTTCAAAACAGCCTGCAAACTTCGCACGCCGCGTTCAGCTATTTCCTCACCCCCTCCGGACAGTGATCCAGAGCCATAATATTTCGGCATTCTGCCCGAACAAGACGGCTTATTCCTTCAGGAAGCCGCCCCTCGATATCATATCGCACGATCTCCTGATTCGATATAACACGACACGCCTTTACGGAAAGTTCCGGCAGTATATGAAACCTGGAAGTAAAGTTCTCATACGAGTTTGCCGAACTACCCAACTATGTCATTCGTGACTTTTCCTCTTCTGCATCGAAGCTGGGACTACGTGATCGGCATAGAAAAATTGGATTTGCTTCGACGAATGTTGATGATGTCGAGATTTAATCTACTGGGATGTAACATATTGATCTGTTTCGTTATGAAAATAGTCAAATGCTGAAGAAAATGCCAAAGAAAGGAACATCAGCTCTCACTAGCATAGCAAACGGTGTGATGAGAACAGATTTCCAAAAAGATGTAAAACTGCCGAAGTGATTGTTTTCAATGAACCAGGTGAAGACAAAAAGTTCCCTCAGAACTAAAGACCAATAAGCCTGCTCCCAGCCCTAGGAAAAATTGTGGAGAGAGTATTAGCCAGACGACTTAATTAAGGAACCGAAGCCCTGGCGACGATACTGAGTGAACAATTTGGGTTCCAAAAACAACATTCAACTGAACAACAGCTCCCAAGAATGACCGAGTATATCACAGAAGGATTTCAGAATGAAGAAGCCACAGGACTACTACCGATGTAATGATAGAGTATGACATGAAGAACTAGCATATTAAATGATAACCGGAGGTTATTCACCCAAGCTATACAGAATAATAAGAAATTATTTGAGGGTAAGGGACTTTTGTGTGAAAATAGATGATGTTCATTCCACACTCAGACTTTCAGAAGCAGGAGTTCCTCGAGGATCCATACTAGGACTGCTATACTCTACAATATATACATACATGATATACCAAGAAATCCAAGATGCCTACTTGCTCTACACGCAGACGATACGGGCATAGCAACTAGACACAGAAACATAAGAATAATTCACGAAAGTCTTACGACGATATCAGACATTGGTGTAATAGATGGAAGATCAAATTCAATAAGGAAAAAAATCAAGCAATACTCCTTCAAAAGAGAAGGCTGAGGATGGAATCGAAAATATCCATAGACGATAATGAAATTGAATGGCATAATGAAGCTAAATACCTAGGATTAATATTAGACAAGAGACTAACGTGGAAACAGCACAGTGGATAAAACGAATGTAGCAATGGAAATGTTATACTATATAGATATATAGGAACACGAAGTTGAGGATCATAAAAGCAGCTAACATATGGATCAAAGCATGGGGCTATGCAGCAAGAACCCATATAAAAAGGATACAAAGTACAGAAAACATATTTCTGAGATAGGCATTAGACGCCCCCTGGTTTGTTGGTAATGAGAAAATCCGAAAAGACATAAAATGGGAGTCCACTACTACATTCATCAAACGAGAAGCAGCAAAAGCCACTGAAAGAGCTAGTGAACATCCAAATGACGACCTTAGAAGGTTAGTTGACTATGACCTCGTTGAAGAAGAAAAAACAGCGAGAATTTACCGCAAAAGACTAAGCGACCAATTGCGAAAATGAAGATGTAGAACTATGAACTTACTAGCTGTCCCGGCGAACTTTGTTTCGCCTAAATGATACTTACGGTGAATTTCACAAATCGTAATCACCGGTGATCGGAGATCAACGCCTTGGTTCTCTGATTTTTGAACTGTCAAATCTATTTGGTGCTAGATGAAGCTCCGATCACCGGTGATTACGCTTTGTAAAACCTACCGTTGTATAAACTAATCATTGCTATTTTTTCAAGCAGGCGATGAATTAGGCAAAATATACAAAATTTTAGTACTATTGTTATTCGCACGAAAAAAATTCTCCTCATTTAAGTGGTATCCAATTGTTGAACATATAACATTTTGTTTTAAATGCTTCATAGTTCTGTCATTGCAGTACCTATCTTGTAATGAATGACAACACGAATGCAAATATAAATCCCGATCGAATTGTATGGATGAGAAATAGATCCAATGATGAATTACCTCTGATCACGCGATCACTGTATAAACCACTTTAGTTCTGCCAATACAACGCTGAAAATTTGAATTGAAGTACTTTGTCTATAGTACTTTAACTTCACTTCACAAATACGCTAAGACATTTTCTTATTTTCCTTCTTGACTTCTTGACGTTCACCAGAATTAATTCAAATATTTGAACCAACTTATAAAATTAGAACTTATTTTGTGAATAGCGCTTTCTGAAGTGGAAAAAACGAAACTTTTCTAATATTCTCAATGTTGGCTAATCAAAATCTAATTAGTGCCCACACCATTATTTTAAACATCTTAGCCTTTTGGTGCTCAGCTTAAAATCTCAGTTGATGGAGCAGCGAGATTTCCATGTTCCCATGGATATGGGCTGTCACACAGAACAGAAACAAAAATGTATTTAATAATTATGGCAAACATATTAATTCCCAAACAGAAATTCGAAAACATTTCAAAAATTATGAGAGTAGATGAGAATGGACAATTCACGATTGAAACCGATCGCCAAAATCCGATTATCTTGACATTTCGAATATTTCGATTGAAATTCACTGTGATATTCATTCACTTCTTGATCTGGTAATAGCTTTTCATGGTACTAAGTTCTGTACATCGCCATCTAATGGTGATAATATCAAATATAGTACCTTCGCGATTACCATATTTTGTTTTGAATAAATAAAACTGTAAAAATAACTAATAACCAGTTAAGTATAGTATAGAACAATCAGTCATAATGTGTGAATAGCGCCACTTGAAGTGGTAAGAACGAATTTTCCCTCATATCTCAACGAAATCTAATCATTTTAGAGATCTGCACTCCTACGCTAAGACATTTTGGTTTTGATCAATAGCGCAGAGTTGGAGGCAACCCAAATTACACACTATATGTTTACATCGCAATCTAACGCAATCTAAGCTGTAGCGTACCTGTAACTGTAGCGACACCTAGTGACCTTACTCAAAAGAAGGAAGAGCATTTCCTGTATGAGTGAAATTTTCATCGATCTTTTCAAAGTTTTATTGTATTTTATAATAACCAGACCGTAGACGAATCCATATATGAAGTTTCATAACAAACAGTCCATCCGATCTCGAGTTATAAATGGTGTAACCAACATCTTTCTTTTATATATATAATATATAGATTTCACATTCTATCGTAAATTGTAAACGTGGATGGTAACTATTGAATGCAGTCCATACCTCATCAGCCTTGTCTTTTGGTACCAAAGTAAAGATATCATCAACATTTGCTGTGACTAAATTCGAACTATAGCACCGTTGAAAAGCAGTTATAAAAGTGCCCCTACGATGTGTTCATTTCGAGACCTTAGATCCTATAACACGGAAGTTAAAATAAATTATTGTAATGGACCAAATACCAAAATCGCCCTGTAGCTCGGAAACTAGACGCCGTAGCAACTTGGTATTTTCAGCAATTTCTGTTTCTCGAAAAAAGATGACATGATACCTTTATTATTTTTCTCTATCTCTTATAGTTTAGGAGCTGTAGAACTTGACCATCGAAATCTGGCCACCTTGTACTTCAACGGTAGCCCTGACATACATTTATCATTCCTCTGGTGGACAAATTGAAAAAAAATTATAATGTTTTGAGTGTTTATGCTTGGATAACATCATATGATTTATTATTTCACCTATCAATAGTGAGCATGGAAATTATGTTTTGCCAATAGCAGCACGCGGGATATTGATTCACATTATTGTAATATCAAGCCAACATATTGATGGAGTTGGGAGTAATTAACCTATCAGTACTCGACATCATGAAACATTTCATGAGACCAAATCCCCAATAAGAATTGTGGGTATGCAATAATCCATCATTTGAACAACATCAACAGACAAAGGACCTTTCAACAAGCCCCTCAATCAAATTATGCCCAATTCATGAGTTTCACTTGGGTCACTAATAGGAACACAACCCATCCTCTTCGCCATCGTCGAATCAACACTCGTTAATCCCAGATTATACCCGAACAACGAATTTGTTAACTGTTAATTATAATAATCCATCAAAGCAAATGTCACAGCTAATCATCCATACTGCCAACCATCCTCGATGACTAAGCGAAAGAAATCAGAAATCTATCTTTGCTGGCTGTTATATGTCAATGTCGTAAGATTGGATGTTTGACATTTCTCGGCCTTTTCTCGCTATTCTCACCTTTCGAGTTGAGACGGGTTGTGTCGAATAAGTAAAAATTGCGTCTGTCACTTGAAGAGGTGGGTACATAAGATGTAAAATGGCAAAGAATATTAGAATTTATTAAGCGTATAGCATCTTGACATTTGTTTGTCATTCTCAGGCCGAAAAGGATAACCACACGTGATGACGAGTTTCTATAAGGCAGAATGTCATTTGAAGATTATTTTCATAATGTAAAATATACAAAATGGGTTACGGGGTGTGTTCTTTGATTGGATACATTCCTACTTATTGAATCACAGGATTTTTGTACGGAGAGATATGAGTGTGACTCTCAGGAATATGTCAATCTTGGCGTTCATCAAGGATAAGTCCTGGGGCTACTACTATTCTTTTTATCTATCAGTGAGATACTTGAATATGTAGCAGCATATTTTCTGATTTTATTTGCGGATGATATTTCCGACTTCCTCATTTTGTTTCATTTTTTCACTAATTTGCTCCTTCTTGGCATGCATTTTCTTTTATTCAATGTTCAGAAAGAACCATGAACTTAGGATAATATTGCACCTACATATTATTTATATCAACATTAAAACTATATGCCATTTCGCAAAACATAAATATAGAATATTTTTCCGTCTGTGGCACAGTTACCAATAATCCAAGTTCATCTAATTGTCAAATGTCAAGTCTTTACCGTAGGAATTCAGAAGAAGCAGATAATAGAGAAGCTCTTCTGTGTTGTCATAATTGGAGATTACAAAGAGATTATGTCCGTTTATCAACATTTTTCAAATAATGCGTAGGTATGTAATAATCAAGTCAAACCTTTGGAATAGATGTCAACACATTTCGAACAAAGAAAACCGCACTTTTTGTATGTGAAGTGGCGACCGGTCAAATTTTCTGAAAGTTTGGTATGTAGTTGTACTCGACTTAGTGACAAATTATAGTCATAACCTCGGTTATTACTTTATAAATATACTTTCTCTGGCAAAAAAAAAAATTTTTTGAGATGATCTACGCATGCAAGAAATGTATATTTTCAGTATGTAATTATTTCTAAATCACCTTGTATTTATATATATTTAGAAATTTTTACGGTTATGCTTACTTGATGTAATGTTAGACAGTTATTCAAAATTCACCAGAGAAGTTCTCCTTTCAATTATTTCAAATCATATTATTTATGGCTCACCCTGTATGAAGAATAATTATAATGAAGTATTTCAGACTGAAAATTGTGAACGACTAGGTATTAACTTCATGGAATAATTTCTCTGTAACGAAACTACTAAAGTATTTAAAAAACTAGCCATAGGATTGGGTTGGGCCCATTGACACTTTTGGTCACTTAGTCGGGTACAACAACATACCAAACTTTCAGAAAATTTGACCGGTCGCCATTTTACATAAGTACAAAAAAAGCTGGGTCCTTATCAGTACATGGAAGATGCAGGAATTCAATGAAGAATTTGATAATATGAATCAACTGATAATTGGATATACAGGGTGAGTCTTTGACTTGTACATATATTTTAACTGTAGAATCCTCTCATCAAACGAAACACTTTTTTCCCATGCCATTTTTCAAAATTCGGTTTCGTTTAAAAGATACAGAATGTCGAAAATCCATTAAATTAACACTATTCTTCCCATATATTCGAAACCGATATTTCGAATGAACTGAATTTTGGTTGATTTTCTACTCTATTCATGGTGCATATTCCTCAATCAAAACTTAATCAATATTCCTCCTGGTATAAAAGTTACAGCGTAGCCGACTCAAAAATTCACGCAAAAATACTATGAAATCACTTAGAAGGGAGGAACCGTTCACATTTTCGAAAGAACCAATCATTTTAGAAAATAAAAGTGAATTTGAGAAAAAATCATGAATTTCAAGAATAATCTGGATGTTGTCAGAATGCTCATCAACTTCGTCAAGACGTTTGATGTACAGATATGTAATAATAGAATCCCACAAATGTGGGAGATAAAATTGAATTCTAAGAGCATGAAATTATACATTTTATACGAACAGTTTTTCTTCAAAATTTATTGTCACCGGTCTTTCAGGAGAATATCTATCTAAACAATATCCTCTTGGAATTTTAACTCGACACTACACGGTTATTATTACATCAATTAACTGAAAGTCTTCACATAATCATCACCTGTCTGCATTATGCCAGTTACAGACACAGCTGTTTTCGCCGAGTCGACGGCTGATTTTGCTTCTGTGGGACGAGTCGGCTTGGGCGGCGGTGTGTGGTTTCATAGCGCAAAAGCACAGGCCGATTCTGCCGACTCGGCGATTTTCTCGGCCGCCGACTCGGCGGAAACCGCTGTGTCTGTAACTGGCCTTATTCTCTGTTAATAGACAAATAAATAAACCAAAGTCCATGGCGCAGGTTATCGCTGTACGCAAGCATCGTTCATCGGACCACAGACTGGTATGTGATGGGACTACAGTGGCTTTATACAAGACAGTGGCGACAATAGGGTCATAGAACACGTTTTTGCACAAACATGGCGTATATTTGTTTACATTTGAGTGTCGTGCTGATTGACATTCGACTCGATCTTGAGCTTTATGTTTAGATACATGACAACAAAACAATGAAAGTCCGCCAATAAGGCTTGTTCGGACTAGGCCAGTAGATTAGTCGAGTAGCGAGTGATTTAGTTACTTGCCGTGTGCGAACGCCAACAATCGAGTCGAATGGATTAGTCAGTGGGCGAGTCGAGTCGATCCATTCCATTCTTTTTTCTCGGGCGAGTAGCTTCCCCCATCACGTGCCATTTGCCACTGGACCGCCAGTAGACAGTAGTCCGAACATTTCATGATAGTCGAGTGCATTAGTACTGACAAAACCGTACTGTCACAGGCGAAAGGAAAAGATACCGTCCGTCGTTTTTCAAACATGTTTCGTGGGAGCAAAGATATCACATATAGATTTGTTCAAAAATATTTGGCTCACGAATGCTTATGGAACATCAAGTCGAAAGACTACAAAAATAAAATGATGAGGAAATCCGCATTATAGGAAATAGAATCAGAAATGCATTTACCCGCTTTAGGAGAAAAAGAAATAAAAATGAAAATTAAAAATATCAGGTTTGTATATTCTTCACGTCTATAAAGTTTTATTAACAGAAAATTTACACAACTTTCTGACATTCTCAAAGTATCGAGGTATTCTTTGGGATCTTCTAATGCCAATTCCTTCAGAAGACAATTCGTAGCTCCTAGTTCGTATCTATTGATCCATTTCCGCAGCCAAAGCTGCTTTTTACGTATCTCACATATTTCCTCATCCACCTCTTCTAAAATAGCCATTACGATGAGGTTAACCAGTTTGTTTACTTTATTGTGTTGCATGCTGTTCGTTCTTCGAAACATCACTCACTTCTCATTTCACTTGTGAACTCGACTTGACCAAAGTGCGAACGATTTCCTGACAGTTGTGTGACAGTAGTGAGTAGATTAGCTACTCTCTACTCTCCACTCGACTAAAATACTGGCCTAGTCCGAACAAGCCTTTAGTGGTCGAAAACAGTCCGACCAATCAAAACGTGAACGTCTATTGTCGCCACTGTCTTGTATAAAGCCACTGTAGATGGGACTAACTTTGGAGACACAGAACAACTGTTTGTCTTGCGTTATAGGCGACTGAAATTGAGATCATAGCGTTGAATCGGCGAGAATCAGAACTTACTCGTTGGGCATTTCCAAAGTGCAACGGCTATAGACGCCTTAAGCGAAAAGTAAACAAAACTAGTACCCTTGCGATAGTTCATCCGTTAACGGTAGGGGATGTACTTCTTCCTTGGTTTCCCCTGCCCTATACCATTCTTGAAGAGAAAATCAACACAATCTGGCATCGTCTTCTTGAAAGTTCTGTGAAATATCACAGAAGATGGGTTAGGTTAAGTCACTGACCTCGAATCCTATGACCTAGGTTGATGGATTTAGCTAAGGTTTCATGGGATAGTTTTGGTATATCGTTGAAAATATGAACAAATTATTAGTGTTTACAAACTAATCTTCAGGAAAATCGGAGCTTTTCAATCGCAAAAATAATCGGACGACACTGTTTTTGTTAGGAAATATCGTGTTTGTTACATTCTCATTCAAAAAAGTTTAGTGCTTGAGTATTTCCTGAATGTATCACCACAGAACATCTCATAATAATGACCACATTTTCAATCGAGAAGTATGAGCTCTGAATTGGAAGAAAATCGTATCAGGCACGTATTTTCTGGAAAATGGAAAATGAAAAAAAGGTTTCTTTTGGCCTCAAGAATCTACAGTTAAAATATATGTACAAGTTAAAGACTCACCCTGTATAAGTATTCAGTATTCCCTCACAATTGAAAGATTAAAGTGGCAACATTGTGAAATTGAGTTCGATATCATGTTGGTATGAACTCCAAATCAGGAATATTTCTTCTAATTTGATCGGATAGAATAAAGAATAACACGAAAACTAAGGGTTTCATGCGAAAAACTGAATAAGAATTTTCCGAATTTATCGTTCCTTCAAAAACATCAAATGTATATCGTTTCAAGTTTTCGAATAGTGTTTTTGCTTGGGTTTATGAATTGGCTAGGCTGTAACTTCTATACCATAAATATTTTTGAATAAATGTTAATTGAAGAATATGCACCATAACCTGAGTAATATCCTGTTCAGAATAAACTAGTTTTTCATAGAGGAATACAAAATTATGAAAATGAAAAGTAAAGTCGCACTCTGCGTTCGACACATAGAAATCATAATATATACTTACTCTAGAATGCTAATTCCTTCTAGTTCCGCAGCGAAAAACGTGCCGCATAGGCAACTGATTCACAATGTGCGCATGCTCACCATTAGGAAATTTCACGTATAACGATGCCAAGTCCCTAAATGTCTCGGTTCTATTTTAAGTTCAATATAATTAAACAATAAAAATATTCCATTGAGTAACAAACTTATTTTATAGCTCATGCGCGACTTCCTACGACTATTAGACACATTAATATCATAAGTGAATTGCAATATTTGTGGAATTGGTGAGAAAATTAGAGCAGTAATGTGGTAGGTTTCACTAAATAGATGTAGACCGCGCAACACCGCTTTTTCTGTCTCATGGCAAATGACTTTGAAATGACCTTAGTGAAAGTATAGGCAGGAACGGGTCCAGTGTCAGTCTGCAGCCACAGTTTAGTTCACTGCATAGACAAACTAGTTCACTGGTGCTTAACTGTTATTTTCGTGTTTGATATTCTTCGTGTGCATTTTGCTTTTGTTGTGTTCGATTTGGATTTTTTCGTATCCGATAAACAATGAACTGTATAGTGTTGTGGTCACCTTGTCTTGACCCGTTCATTTCCCACTTAAGTATGTAAACTATGTGCACCTTTTCATTCATATAAACTGTTAAAAATTCATGATTCACGCTTTGCCTTTCATTCGATTGACACATATCTATCCACTCGCTCCATTAGATTGGTTCTTTATATAGCAAAAGAACGCAATTCATTATGAAAAATCATGAAATCTTGTGAGTAAATCATCTTTTAATGGATAATTCGAACTCGAAAATAAAATATGTTGAAGTAAAACTTTGCAGTTTCATTCAGATAACAGATTGATTTTGGAATATACTCGGAACTCAAAAAGACAAATGACTTGAAGAATGAATGTAGGTATCAGAATTCACTCATGAAACGATGCAGAGTAACGCATTGGCAGATGTACAATACATTTTCATGTTTCCACTATTTTCAGGAACACCGAAGAATATTACTGTCCTTAAGGGATATATTAGTATATTTTGCTCATTTGATTTTTTTTCTGTACTTTACCAAAAGATTCGTTGTTTATTAAACCAAAATTTGTCTTCCTTGATCCTTGAATTAATTTTTATACCGAAACCGGGTTTTTTCAACGCCTGAAGAGGTTTTGGAATAATGAAAGATTTTCAGCTTATCTTCCAGTCGCTGATGATTCCAAATTTACCATGCAAATAGCTGTTGAAAATTATCAATTTGTTCAAAACGACTAGTGTCGAATATGAATATGAATTGATTAAATTCAACTGCAACAATAACAGCATAAAATTTTATTGAAGCCGACCCTGTTCAGAAACAACCTGATGGCACGTATGCGCATTATAGACCACACTGAAATTTTTACAACACTTCGGTCCAATTGATTTAGCATTCTAGAGTTAGTATATATATAGATGCATAGAACACCTGGTGTAACGACTCCCTACTAAAAATCGTGACCAAAATTTGTAGATCAAAACGGCATCCTAGATTTCAGATTTTGGACTAGTTCCGGAATAAATCCGCAATATTTATCGGTCGTGGCGCTACTGCGGCAACGACAAAAAACGGGACCCCTTTCGGGAGAAATGAAAAGCTACACAAAATATCACGTTTTCGATCGACAAGAAAGTCTTAAACAAAATCTAATCAGTGCCAACACCAGGTATTTCTATGCATTTATGTATATATATATTATGATTTCTATGGTTCGACACTCAAAAATTTCAGGCAGATCCGATTCCTAATTTTTCATACAGGGTGTCCGGGGAATAACTGTACATACTCAAACCAGAGATAGAGTTGGACTAGCTGATTACCAATTGACTATAAGAAATTAATTTCTGGATTTCCCTAGAAAGCTACAGGGTGATATTCCAGCTTCATGGAAATACTAAGACCATCATAAAATCCAAACTTATTAACGGATATTATTGAAACTTGGGAGGTTATTGGCACATGCTAAGGTCGAGTCTGAAAAATATCAATTATTCCTTTATTCCAGGGCCGGACTCATTAATCTTCATTTAAAATGTTCAGGGTAAAAAACACTTTGTATTTCGAATTACAAATAATTGATTCGCTTTTTAGAAAGAAGCCAAATTATGCTTCAATTTGTGGTATCGCTCAAAGTTGTCACATCAACAATTATTTTTTTATGAATTTTTTAATTTGGATAAAGTTCGAAAATTTCAATTTATTTTCCTGAACAGGATCGAGTCATTTTGTGGAGGTCGAAAATAAATAATAAACTTTCTTAAAATAGTCACTGAAGGTGAGGGAGACTATAATAATTTGTTGATATACTGGGTGGCCACCCCAGACACGGATCTCATTGCGATGGAGTTAATGAAGGTGAATTTCGAAAAAAAAAATTGGTGATATGTATAGGTTATACATAAGCATATTTCAAAATTATTCGTATGTATACCGGGTGTTCGACAACAAAGATATAAGTAGACCAAAGTGACACTTCTTTCAATGTAAAAACCTCTAACTGAATTAGTAAATCGAGTAGTATGAGTAGTGATTTTTCAATTTGTTAGTCTGTTTCTTTAAAGTTTACTTATTCAATATTGAATATAATGAAGTACTCTGAGAATGAGGAGATATGATTTTCAGTTCGGGAGAATGTTACGAAACATCGTTATTAGATTCAAAGATTCAAGCTCAAAAATGCACACAAATAAAATTTCCTTCAAGATAAAATATGAATTCCTTTAACATATTCTGTGATAAATTTCAAACATTTTGACAACTGAAATTTAAGATTGTTCGTTGCTTGTGTTTTGATTATTAGAAAATAGTGAAATTATCAAAATGGCGAATTTCACAAATAGAGAATATGCTGATATGATGTTCGTGTATGGTAAATGTGGGGGAAATAATCGAGCTGCTGTGAGAGAGTATCGTCTGAGATTTCCGACGCGCAGAATTCCCAATCACCAAACATTTTCTGCAGTATTTAGTTGTATAGCGCAATATGGTAGAGTGCCAGATAGGAAGAAGGATCGCCAAAGGAATCTAGAAAGAGGTGATGAAGTACTCCAATTAATTCAAGCGCACAACCTTCAACTAGTATAAGGAGAGTAAGTGCACAATTACATTTGCCGAAGCATAAGGTGCACAGAATAATCAAACAGGAAAATATGTACCCGTACCACATACAACACATTTTCTACTAATACCTTTGCTTTTTATATTCAAACATGTGATTTTCAGTTCTCTTCATGGTGAAAAATTCAATTTATCGCACTTTATCCAAATTCAAAAATTCATAATAAAATAATTGTTGATGTGACAACTTTAAGCGATATCACAAATTGAAGCATAATTTAGCTTCTTTCTAAAAAGCAAATCAATTATTTGTAATTCGAAATATAAAGTGATTTTTTTACCCTGAACACTTTAAATAAAGATTAATGAGTCCGACCCTGAAATAATGGAATAATTGATATCTTTCAGACTCGACCTCAGCATGTGCCAATAACCTCCCAAGTTTCAATAATATCCGTCAATAAGTTTGGATTTTATGATGGTCTTAGTATTTCCATGAAGCTGGAATATCACCCTGTAGCTTTCTAGGGAAATCCAGAAATTAATTTTTTATAGTCAATTCGTAATCAGCTAGTCCAACTCTATCTCTGGTATGAGTATGTACAGTTATTTCCCGGACACCCTGTATATCGATCGGTAGATTTCCCATAGTGGGTCGGTTACCTGTATTAACTAAACAAAATTCAGCGTTGTTGTGAGAAAATATTTCAAAAATTCAATTTGCTGAATGGGCAAAAGAGAAAAAAGGCATTACCTCTGTAAGTGACATCATGATTTTGTGGGAATTTCGATACCAAAACACTCTTGCATCGGAACTCGTTGACTGCATTAATGATTTCGAGCCGAAATACGAATTGTTACATGTCCAATGTATCCATCAAACTTGTAAAAATAAAAGAATTCATCAAAAAGCTTTCATAACGGGATTGAATTGGTTCGAATGCAGTATTCACTCCATCAAATATTTTTATTATGTTATTCACTTTCATTAGTGCTTTCCGACTCAGATGAAATGATGGTTGTACTTTCGTGAACAGAATTACGCAATTTCTGCGATATATTCAACTGCACAAAGACAAATTTAATATGAACTGATAATCGAAAAATATAATATTCCTCTTGCTTCAATATTTAGGTACTTTTTTTGATAAAGGTGATGAATATTTCCATGTGAAGATTAGGTTCGGACTCGAAGTATCTTTAGAAAATGCTGAAACAAAGTTTTGATTGATCATGTCTGAACTGAAAGTTACATCCCTTCTTTCGGAATACTTTATAATCAAACATCGGTAATTTGTAGTGCGATCAGAGTGTTAATAATTCTTCTGCGATTGGGTGATATTCAAAATCGTTTTCCATCATTTAGATTTTACTGATTTTAGCCTCGACGAAGAGAGGAAGTGGAAGAATTACCTCAAATAGTACAACAATTGTTGAATGAGCACCCAGCACCCAAGCTTGTTGTCGTACATTCTGATCCCTGTACTCTGATGAAGAATGATCATAGATCACTTCATGAAGCCTGACAAGTTCGATCAAATTTTCATCCATTTTCACTTCATCAATCACTTCACAAAATATCCGACGTGATATCACTTACGGTTAGAAAATGAAAATTTGCGGGTAGTTCTGGTGTGCTATCAAGCGACAGCAAATGCTTACTTCGTGAATGCGTGAAATGATAACAACTGAAAAAAGGATAATAATCGGGTGATGAGTTCTATACACAGTGATAATTTTTACTGTCTCATTTATTGTTCCGGCCTAGCTTTCGAAAACCTATCGTTTTCTTGAACAATAAATGAGACAGTAAAAAAATCACTGTGTATATAAGACTGATCACCCGATTATTATTTTTTTTTTCAATTTATATTCTAAAGTCGATATTCACATATTGAGTATGATAACGAATGTGTTTCCAAGCGCATAAACTCCCATACATTATTGTGGTTGCACATTTTGCGAAGATGGCGTGATAGCACGTGATCTCACGTGACGTGCCAACAGATTTTCGATTATCCTAGTTTTTATATTTTTCCCTTTATGTGGCCATTAAACCCTAACTCTGTACCAAATTTCAGCTCTCTGAGTTTATGGGAAGTACTAGTTCTATTTTGATGGTCATGAGTGAGTGAGGGTCGAAAATGCGAAACTTCGGAACTAAATGACCTACACACTTGAAATTTTGGATTTTGAGTACGTGATTATAGCTTACTGGATGAAGAAAATTTTGGCGTTCTGGTCTCATCCGGAGGTTCTCAAATAGGGGCCTGAAAATACGGCGAAATGGTTCGGGTAAAGATAGTACGGCAGTGTTTGCTTCGCGCTCGACTTGGCGGGGCCACTGCCGTGCCCCCAAATACGAGCATTCGAGTACATTTCCTGTCTTTTAATCGTGACTATCGAAAAAAAATCTTCCCGATTTAATCAAAAACATCTGGATAGAGTGATAGACTCACCTTGATGAAAGTAGTCTGAATGTCGACATCCGCTCCTGAAGATGTCCTGCAAATAAAAGAGACATTAAAATCGTGTACAGGACACCCGAAATAGATCTTCGAAAGGTCACGGTGAGGATATCGTCAGAGATTTCATTGTTTTCTCCGTATGATCCACTCGGAATGTCGGATTTGCGACATAGATTTCAGGTTGGGTGTGCTTGAGACCGGTATTGGTTGCGCCTACAGGTTTTAATGCAATTATTGAAAACATACAGGGTGGGCTGCTGGGAAAATTTGACGGAATGGCAAAATGAAGCTATAAATCTAGGAGTAATATTAGACAAAGGATTTACGTGGAAACAGCACATCAAGTATGCAATGGATAAAACGAATGTAGCGATCAAAAGGTTATACCCGATTATAGGCAGAAGAAGCCAAATGAACAGAAACACGAAGTTGAGGATCATGAAAGCGGTCGCCAGACCGCAGCTAACATATGGATCAACAGCTTGGGGCTATGCAGCGAGAACCCATTTAAAGAGGATACTGAACTCTATTAAAAATAAAAAGACCCTCAAAAAATTATATCCATACACCCATATAAAGAAATCCTAAATTGCAATCCCGTACTTCTCTATACTAAACCGCAGATTACATTCCGTTCTTGCCGATTTTGACCTCAACCTTGTCAACACTTCACACAACACACTGAAACACATGATTTTTAATAATAAACCCAAGAAAGAAACCTGCCAATAAAGCGGTAGTTATAAAATATCCTGCAACAATTGTCCCGCCTATTACATAAGTTTGACCACTAGAGCTTCCAAAATAAGATATGGCGAACATATAAAAAATAGACCTCTTTCTGCCATAAGCGAACATTTACTTGAGCTTGAATACTCCACTTCACGGAATAATTTCACTAAAAGTCATGATCACAACTACTTCTATAAATTAGTAATCTTAGAACAGCTCGAGATTACGAGGAGCAAAGATGACGAACATTTTCTCAACGTGATAAAAAAATTCCCAATGCACTCAAGCAGATTTTGCCCCTCAACTGTTGACTCCCTCTTCTCCCTGACAATCCTGTACATGCTCATAGAACACAATATCAAACATAAAAATACCATTTACGACAGTTGACATGCAAGTCACTGTCATCAACCTATATTGACATATAACCCGAATACCTTTCCCGCTGATTTTTAAAACGTAGAAGATTATCAAAAAACTGAATAGCGAACGATTGGATTTTTATACATCATCACATTCTTATGAGAATTTTTCTGTTTCACGACGATATTAAAAATTTTGAAGAGTACATATTACATTGACGGTGAGTGATAAATATACAAATATAACCTATAATTAGGAAAGAAAAGTGTGTTTTCCTTTTACCTACTTCTTTTCTCCAGGATACAAAGTACCCCTGGTTTGTTAGGAATAAACAAATCCGAAAAGACATAAAATGGGAGTCCGTTACTACATTCATCAAACGAAAAGCTGCAAAAGCCTATGAAAGAGCTAGTGAACATCCAAATGACGACCTTAGAAGGTTAGTTGACTACGACCCCGTTAAAGATGAAAAACAGCGAGAATTTACCGCAAAAGACCCATAGACCAATTGCGAAAATGAAGATGTAGAACTCTAAACTCAGAGAGAGATATCCAATTGAAGGATGGACACAAGCACTCATCATAAAGAATGCGAAATAGGAAATGGAAGGTTTATAGGCTTGCTTATGTCCGGAACCAACCGCAGTCGGTAGGAATCAGACTGGGTGTCTGATGTAAGATTCATCTCTTCTATAACAAAAAAAAATCATGATTGGGATGTTCTTACGATGTTTCGAATATTTTTTTAGATTTCTGTTTCAAAAATTCGGCAATGGTTTCCTAATTTAAATCTCGTCAGTTTCTTACAAACCAAGGTGGAATCATAGCACAACATAGTAACTCGTCCTTTATCGTTTTCATATAGCTTCTTACCGAAAATCTCCAAGCCACTGACCCATAGGTCAGTTGAGGCCTAGCAATGGCTTTAATGATTTTCAATTTCGTTTCTCCAGACATAGATGCATAAAAACTCCTAACCAAAAATCGTGAACAAAAACTCTAGATTGTGAATCGGTTTTTACTTCCGGAATAATCCACAATTATCCACAGTCGCAGTCGTGGCGATATTGCGACAATGGAAAATAGAGTGACACCTTTCGAGAGAAATGAAAAGTAGGACCCCATATCAGATTTTCAACCAACAAGAAAGTACTAAACAAAACCTTATCAGTGCCAACGTCATGTTTTCTATACATCTCTCTTTAGACCTATCAGTGGGTAGAGTCTGCTCATCGTTGCCTTGGTTTTGTCTATTCTTGATATGATTTTTCTATGTGAAATCTTTGTCTAGACTCTAGACTCTAGAGTAATACGCAGAAATCTCGTTTTTTCTTTCCACTCGGTTTATTCCCCATCATCCTTGAGGTTGGTGGTGTTCTCGACTTCCTCTTCAGAAGAAATATCCCTTGACTCTTTTGTCCATTGAGCGTGATCCTGTACACCATTGATTTCGTCGACGGCTTCTTCTAATCTCCTTTGTATGACTTCTGGATTACGATGATGGATAGCGATTCCAGCGTCGCGAGCAGGTTTCTCAAATTCTTCGGAATATCATGTATGTATATGTTGTACAGAAGTGGTCCAAGAACTGATCCTTTCGGCACTCCTGCTTTGATTGTTCTGATTGTGGACCATTATCCTTCCCCTTCCACATAGAAAATGTATATCGTTTGAAAAAAGGGCATCAGAAATGCAAAATTCCAATATTCTCCATCGAAAAAGAATCATCTTTGAAGATCCATGGAAATTGGGAAGGAAAAATCGAGATTTCGTGTTGAATTCCACTTTTCTTCAGTGTCCCATGTGTGGATTTCGTAGGCACTAAACGTTTGAATGTCGATGTCAAAAAGTATTATTACTTATATCCTACGCTTGTGATTCGCACCCCATGTATTTCATGTTATCCACTTTCAGATAAGTTTTACGTGCTTTTATTACAACACATTATATTTCAGTATGGTAGGGAAGATTATCACCAACTGTTATCCTCAAGGCCCTACCAAATACCGCTAATCCCGAGACCATCATTCCGCTTGAAATATCTCGCGAATTAATACGAGATGACTCTCCAGCAGATGTTCCATAAATCGTAGATAGCCCAGGTTATTTCCCGCCATTTAACAAAAGCTTATCCCGAATGATGGCCATCTTGATTGAAACCTAAAGTTTTAGTTACAAACAGCCGACGAAGTGGTCGTTGTTATTGAAGGAGGGAATGTTATAGCGGGGACAGCATAATAAAGGCTAACGATTATGCCTCGAGGACTTCATGGGAACATTAGTCGCATGATGATGACTTAGGTGGATAAATTGGGGGTAATGGGCGAATATATTTTCGACTTTAACTTGACTGAGAATATTTCGTGTGTTGTGTATTTTTATCCGAAAAAATGTTAACAGTATGCACGAGTGTAGACATCACTCATAGTTTCGCTAACATACCTATTCCGGATATTTCCGTTTGCGTACAGAAGCCGGCATTGCAACGTAGTGACGTCATCGTTCATGGCCGTAGAATTCAAACATCGCTTTATCTTCAGGAAATAATGGAATCGTGCATTTTTTGAATTCGTTAAAATTCTAAACGGGGATTCTTTGAATGTTATCTGAGGTTCGTGAGCTATTGGCTCTATGCAATGCTTTTTTATGTTCATTCAGGAAAATCGTGACGTGACGCGTTTCGAATTTTTTAAAGTCGCATTTGGAGACGAATGTTCCATTGAGACTCTTCAAAATCAGCAATAGATTTCAGAAGGAATTTTTGAAAGGAACTGAGAATCCATCACCACATTTCTGAGCCCTCTATACAAAGCTGTCTGTTTTCTAATTTTGGATAGGGAAGGGCCTAAATCCGTGGTCAAATTCAATTTTGTCCGTGTTTTGTTCTTGTGGAAATTTCCAACCAACAGTACAGAGTCAGCCAAATTGAACACATTTGAATGTAATTTCCATTCAGAAACTAGATAAATAAAAACTGATGTCGGTATTAGTGTTAGAGGGTGCTTTTTTAAATGTGCATTTTCGAAAAGTTGTGGAATATTTTCCTAGGAAAATTTTTCGTTTCTGTGAAAACATCACTACTGAATTTTTTATGCACCGTTCAATGATGTCGATATATTTTCCTAAAATAATTATCAATATTTTACGTATAGAGTGATATTTCATTTTAAATGTGAAACTGACACAAGGGATTTTTGTATATTTCAGTACAGCTTGGGGTAACCATTCCAAAAATACTCAAAACTTGATATTCTGCCTGAAATATTTCAGATTTATCAATAACTTCAGAAAAAGTTGAAATTATGTTTTTCACTCCTTCAATGATGATGATATTTTTGTTTGATCAATGATGATATAGAAGGAAATCTCTTATTTTCGAAGTTGATTGCAGTATACTTCCAATGGGCATTTCCAGTACCTCAAAATATGCACTTTTGTTCACATGACGTGATGGAGGGCAGTTTATGACACAGTTGTACCCATTTATTCACTGTGAATTTTGAAGAACTGATTTATTATTCGATATTGAAAATGTGATTTCAACGCGGGTGAATTCAAACGTCCTGCTGCTGTGACGTCAGTGGCTCAATTTGTAATATGATTGGTTGAAGCCCATAGTAACTGAGAGACACGCCGCTGTTGTCAAGTCTTTGTAAAATCTCTGAATTTTTCCATAAATATATTCAGTAATCGTATTATATTTGATGTGATCACTATAATGTTTTCGAAACATCGTCATATAACAACTTAGTTTTCATTTAAAGTTAATATAATACTCATTCTCTGAAAATACAAATACTGATGTGGCAGCCACGTATAAAAATTATAAATAAAAACTTCAGAACTTATAGTTACTATAAATATCCTAGACATAGCTTGCCCAATAACTAAAATACTACTAAAATCTAGAAGCAACAAAGTGAATATGGAACCTCACCTTATAGATGTGAAGAAACAACTGGATTTATTATTATTACTTAACACATACTAACCTAAATACCCATAACCCATAATAACCTAAATATGAGTGCTTCAAGGAGAAATATAAGGAAGTTAAAAAGCAATATGACTATCTACTAAAGGAAAATAAATCTGAAGATTTTGAGAAAAGAATTCAAAATTCTGATAATATAAACAAAACGGTATGGTCAATTGTTAACGCCCTTAGGAATGGAAAAAACAAGTGTAGCTACCCTTCAATAGAATATTCCAAACAGATTGCTGATGGAATGAACACCTTTTTCATGAATGTAGCACCAAATTTCGAAAACAGCACTCATGGTTGCGCGATATCAGGAACTGGTGCGGAGTGAGGTGTGTGGATGATATATTTCACTGGCCGCGGAGGGGCAATTACGAATTATAGACTGATTAGTGGATGATCGCCTACACGCTGTAAGCGTTCGGCACGAGAAGAAGAAGCACCAAATTTAATACCAAAAAACTATGATCCAGAGAAAAAAACTGATACTGTACCCAAATTCAACCTGAATGAATCACTACTGATACACTCAATGACATTAAAATAAATTTTTTGTATAATAGATTCTCTAAAGAACAAACAAACCAGGGGAATGGATGGAATATCTAACAATTTAATTAAGAAAATAAAACATGAGATAGAAGAACCATTAACATTTATAGTCAATAACTCACTGAAAAACGGTATATTCCCAGAAATTCTGAAGGTTGCTATTGTCAAACCCATATAAAAAAGGAGATGTGAATTACTACAACAATTATAGACCAATCAGCATTCTACCATCTTTCTCCAAAATTTTTGAATTGGCATACTGTGATACTGTAACCAAATCATGACACATTTGGTACGAAATAACCTATTTTCCATCAGTCAACACGGTTATTTAAAGGGGAAATCGGTACAATCGGCTATATTCCAGTTTCTACTAAAGATCACAGAAGCTTTCGAACAAAAAAATTGGCGTTGGGGTTGTTCTTGGACTTGACCAAAGCATATGACTGTCTCAATGTTGAGATCCTACTGAGAAAAATGAAAAATTACGGAATAAGAGGGCCAGCAAAAGAATGGGTTAAGTCATATTTCAGCAAACGAGAACAAATGGTTGAGATGAACATGCATGATGAGATACTAAGATCAGAATCATTGGAGTTGCAGTTGGGGATACCACAGGGAAGTATAGCTGGACCTATATTTTTCGTTATTTACCTTAATGATTTTCAGGGAAATGATGAATGGGGAAACCATGTAAGCAGAGTAAACTATGCAGATGATACCAACCTACTAGTTGTAGAAAACTTGTGGACGGAATTGAAACTTTTGTCTGAGGAAGTTCAACAATACTCTAAGTCATGGTTTGACCAAAATAATCTGATTGAAAATGAGGAAAAAACCAATGTGGTATTATTTCATCGAACAAACTCCAGTATAGTACTACCAGAAAATGTTTCACTACAAGGTACAACATTTTCTATATCAGAATCAACAAAATTCCTTGGTCTCCATATTGATCAAGAATTAAAGTGGAACCATCACATCTACGAACTGGGCAATAAAATAGGACCATCTATACGAGTATATGCATTGAAAATGCTGTCCAAATATATTGATGATAAAATAATCAAAACAGTGTACCATGCGACTATTGAATCTGAATTGAGATTTGGAATTTCATTTTATGGGTCGGGAAATATTTCTTCCCCATTTGTGCTTCAAAAGAAGGCATTGAGAATACTCTGCAAATTACTATATAATGAATCCTGCCGTGGTTTCTTCAAGCAGAAAGGACTCCTTACGATTTATGGATTGTATATTCAGGAACGCCTTCTATTTTTACACAAGAATTGACATATGATTCAAGAACATGAAAATTTGAAACTACGGTATGAAACACGAACTTTATCATACAATCTACCCAAATGTACCTTGTCAACAACACCGAAGCAAATGCAGTATCGTTGTTTGAAAATGTTCAACACTTTACCAATCGATATCCGAGGGGAAGTCAATTATAACATATTTAAAAAGAAATTATTCAAGTTTTTGTTAAATAAAGAACCCTACTGTATGGGTGATTATATTATATAGAATAGATTTTCTTTGTGACACTATTTCCGCTTATATTGTGATATATACCTATGTATCTCAAATAATTGAAAATTAAGAGGATTATTATTCTTCATCATCGGTCTCCCGGTCTCAGCTCGAGCTGGTATTACTTATATGAAACAGTGAAAAAACACATTATTATTATTCTTCATCATCGGTCTCAGCTCGAGCTGGTATTACTTCTATGAACCAGTGAAAAAACATTTCAGTTCCTCCCACTAGTTCAGGAATTTCCGCACGATGTGACAGGTTTGCAATGCTACGGCCTGCAGTGCATATCCCGCGATCCTCTGGGATAATTCGATCCTTTGAAGATTTCTCTTGAATGATTCCCTTCCGCCAGCTGAAGTTCCGGATACCTGCCGGTCAACTCGGTACAGTGGGAGTATCTCCATCCACGAAGTGGTTTGTCCTCGCAATTGTTCACGTAATGAAAAGATCGCATTAGTTCAATATTCATTTCGCGGCTCCACTTGATACGTGCATTGCGAGCTCCCCTGCGGGCAGTCCTCCTCCCGGTGGCCGAGCCAGCAGGTGGAGTGGCATTTCCATCTTCTGCCATGATATCGGTTTCCACTTCTCGTTGCTGGCTTAATATTTTGTCCATTTTCATGGGTATGCCACCATTTACCCTTGGTGGCCCAGGTAACTCGGGCCGTGGGGACGCCACCCCCCATGTGGCGTGGCAGAAACCAAACCACACCCGTGCGTTAAGAGGACTTATTATTATTATTATGATAAAAACATAACCTTTTTATTTGTCATTATTCGACGTCTTGTCTCATTGGGCGCGTTCATCCGACTAAGCAGCTACGCCACCGCTCCTTCAAACGTCAAAACCATATGATTTTTTCGATTCGTTGTGTCAAAATTACTAACTAATTTGACACAACGGATCGAAAAAATCATATGGTTTTGACGTTTGAAGGAGCGGTGGCGGTAGCTGCTCAGTCGGATGAACGCGCCCATTGATTTTGATATAGTAACCATCAGTTCTATGGCAGCACGACGAGTACAACCAATCAAGATCTTTCTGGACACCGACGTCACGATTTCCCGCTTCTTCTGATCGTTTGAATTCTGTAGATTATTTTGGCGTTTTCAATATTTTTTTAAGAAGATAAATTGATGGAGAAAAAATAAAAAAATCACGAATTTCGTGGGAATCCAATATGTCAAAATACATTTTTTTCTGAAAATTACTGGAAATGCCCATTATGGCCTATTTCTGAAATCGGAATTTCAAGCTGTACTGAAATATTAAGGATGTCCCCCTCAAAATGAGAAAGAAGGTATATATTATGTTTCCAGTATGAATGATGCCATTTCACCGCACAGTATATTATTCAGCGAGCAGTAATGCAAGTCATAAAACACCCGGAGTAGTGTAATTCATCACGAGTGTTATGATCATCACCGCGAATTGGATACTATACTTTATCTACGACTTCTTCAGTCGAATCTTCGTATCTTCGAATTAATCTGCATTATCAAAATTGGAAACAGTGATCAAATGATTGAAATAAAATTCTTAGTTGCATGTCCGAAAATGCGTAATAGCTACCTCTTGGAACCCACCAAATTTCATTCGCATATCTTGACTGGTTTCAGAGCAATAAATAAATGGTCAGTTTTTAAGAAAAACTTTCACATCCTGTATCTCGGAGAACGAAGTATTTGCAGAATCACCTCCTGAAGTTTGTCGCACTTATTCACACCCTGTATAGCTAGAGCGCTACATTTTTGGGGATTGAGCTCAATGACATATGTACACTGTATCCCATTTTGGTTGAGACTGCAGTGTATCTCAGCTATTATTGAAGAAAGAGACAGGCGGTTTTGCGACTCTGTATCACTTTTCTGTAGAACTTTCGAAGCCATAAACAGGAATATTCAAACTACTCCTTCCTGAAAAACAGGGCGAAAACGAAAATGTTCACTTTTGGAGATGTCATTATTTCTCACGCCCTGTATAAGATAAGAGAAAAATGAAAACGGCTCAAAATGAATATTTTTAAATAGAAGTCAGTGACGGATTTGAAAATTTTTTTACAGCACTGTTTTTAAGATTGGGCATTTTTGCAATTTTTTTTCTGAACACATCGATGCATCACAACCTAATCTTTATTAAATTTCAGCTTCAAAAATCATATTTATGCTTGATCTTTTGATAGTAGGCAATTAATTCTTTCACACCTGCATTCAATTATTACTTTTTTGAAACGCCATGTGATTCAAACCTTTTTATTCAATTATATTTTAAACATAAACTCAAAATATCACTCTTCAACATAAACTTAAAAATGCTGTTAACAAAAAAATATATCGGTACAGATTTAACATTAAAAACTATAATTACAAGAATCAAATCGGAAATTTAATCACAAAAACCAAAAATAAACATATAATTCTAATAGGATTGTTCAAACTGTCATCCATTTTGCCTTATACATAAATCACACAGTTTTATTCGCCTTGAGGCATTTAAAAATATTAAGGATTTCCTTTATAAGTTTCTGAATGCTTCTTCGGTTGGGGCTCGGAGTTCATCTTTATTAGAACGCCGATATGTTACATTTTATTTTTTCATATCATACTTTTGAAATTCCATGTTTTCACCGTCAGCCATCATTATTGATTTGCTTTTACTCTGTTTATGACTTAGGTTCCATGAATGCAATAAACAAAACATTATTTTATGGATGTTCAACTTTTATTCATGTGTGAAAGGATTCATGACCTAGTATTATATATTCTTATGAAATGGAGCTGTACAGATTTGATTCCAAATATGGCATGTGTCTCGAAAAGGCAACAAGGAACAGATCATTCAAACGAACATATTGATCCATTCCCCGCTCCTAATCTCTGTATTAGCAGAGGAATGTCAAACGGGGCACCATACAGTTCTGCGTATGATGCAAGAGGACAGATAAAAACCTCAGCAAAAACTCTGTCTCCCCGTATAAGTGTAGGGATATTGGATTTGTGTACAAATATTCATATTGGAGGGTATCTTCATCGAATGTAAATCCTTCTTCATTTCTTCAAAGGGGTTGACAAAGCATTTTTAAATAATCTGAAACAAAAACCAAAGGGAGAAAAAAGGAAAAGCAAAATCCACTAATATATTCAAATTGTTTTGAAGGTACCAACCCATCCCAAAAATGAATCAGATACTGAATGAATAGAGTTGAAACCATCTGAAAATTTATATATTGGGCAATTATTGACCAAATGGTCAATAGTTTGCTCTTCATGCCCACACTCACATCTCGGGCTATCAATGGCATTCCATTTGAAGAGCATACTATTACAACGTCCATGACCTGTCCTAAGACGATTCAGTATTAAAAAACAAACATAAATTTGTATCTTTCTGATTTTCGATTCTGAAATTTATTGAAGATTAGGTGGTGATACATCAATATACTCAGAAAAAAATTGCAAAAATTTTACGTTAAAATATATACGGTGCCCAATCTTAAAAACAGTGCTATAGAAAAAAAGTTTGCATACGCCACTGAATTTTATGTGAAATTATCTGTTTTTTGCAATTTTCATTTTTTCCATACCTTATACAAGGTCTGAGAAATAATAACATCTCCAGAGGTGAACCTTTTCGTTTTCGCCCTGTATTTCAGGAACAAGAGTAGCTGGAATATTTCTGTTTGGGGCTTTGAAAGTTTTACAAAAAGAGAGAAAGGGTCACGAAAACCGCATGTCTCTATCTTTAATAATAGGTGAGATATAGTGCAGTCTCAACCAAAATGGGACGCAGTGTACAAGTAAACATACACTTGCAGATGATCAAGCCATAATAATTGCAAATGACAGGAAAGACATGGAATACATGATGGGGGAAAGATAATTGGGGAATATGCTAGATGGGAGCTCACAGTGTTAGTACCTACAGAAAAATACAAAATGTCTTCCGTTTGGAGCGAATACAGAAATTCTCAATTCAAATAACAATAAAGAGATTGTGGCGTGTGAAGAATATAAAATAGATGCTCAACGTTCACCGTGGAGTAAACGGATGATAGAGAAATAAACAAAGGAGTGATACATACACGAAAAGTTATCGGATGCATAAATACCTACGAACCGAAAATATAACATGTACCTACAAGGCATAAGATAAAAGCATACTTTTTTATGGATGTGAAACATGGAGGCTCATCGAGAGAAGAACATAGAGGCAACGGAGATCGATGCGATTAGAAGGGCAATGAGAAGGGAAAGGGTAAGAAACGAAGACATGAAAATATGGACTGGGATAGAAGATAGAAGATACGATAATAAATGAAAAAGCACAAAAACAGTTGATATGATACGACCACGTCCAAGAAAAAATAATTCCAAAACATATTTGGATGGATACCTCCAGGAAGGGGTAAAGAGAGGTAGGCAGAATGACATTCGGTAATCAACTTGAACTCCTCAAGTTGATCTTTTTGGGCACCAGAGGCTGGAAACACACCTCGCCCAACATCTCCGGTCGAAATCACAGTGATTATCAACTATTCAAAAACGAGAAATGCTCCTGGGAAAAATGAAATCACAAACCTCATGCTGAAGAAAATGTCAAAGAAAGGCTCTCACTAACATAACAAATGAAGTGATGAGAAGACAGCATTTTTCGAAAAGATGGAAAACTGCCGAAGTGATTTTTTTCAATAAACCAGGCGGAGACAAGAAGTTCCCTCAGAACTATAGACCAATAAGCCTGCTCGCAGCCATAGGAAAAATTGTGGAGAGAGTATTATCCAGACGAAGAAACCGAAGCCCTGGCGACGATACCGAGTGAACAATATGCATTCCGAAAACAACATCCAACTGAACAACAGCTCCTAAGAATGACCGAGTATATCACAGGAGGATTTCAGAATAAAGAAGCCACAGCTGTAACCAGAGCTTTTGATAGAGTGCATGAATGGCTAGCATATAAAATGGTAACCGCTGGTTATTCACCCAAGATATGCAGAATAATCAGAAATTATTCGAGGGATAGAAACTTTTGTGTGAAAATAGATATGTTCATTCCACACTCAAATATTTAGAAGCAGGAGTTCCTCAAGGATCCTTACTAGGACCGCTACTCTATAATATACATACATAATATACCAAGAAATCCAAGATGCCTGCTTGCGTTATACGCAGACGATACGGGTATAGCAATTAGGCACAGAAATACAAAAATAATTTTCCAAAGACTTCAAGAAACTGCAGTCGACATCTGTCATTGGTGTAACAGATGGAAAATCAAAATAAATGGAGAAAAGCGTCAAGCAATACTCCTTCAGAAGAGAAGGCTGAAGATGGAATCGAAGATATCCATAGACAATAATGAAATAGAATGGCAGAATTAAGCTAAATACCTAGGAGTAATATTAGACAAAGGACTAATGTGGAAACACTGTCAGAGATGCACTTGAGAGGCGAGGAGTGAATAATACCATCTTAAGATGGATGTGGAGGTGCTAACGACGAGGATAGCTGAGACATCGATGGGCGACGAATCCGTCTTCGTCAAAGCTACTCGTGGAACACCTCAGGGTGGGGTGTTATCCCCCCTCCTATGGAGCCTTGTAGTGGATGAACTTCTACACAGACTTACGGAGCTTGGCTTTGAATGTGTAGGCTATGCTGACGACATAGTCCTAATAATTAGAGGCAAATTCGAAGGCACTCTCTGCGACCTATTGCAGAAGGGCCTTAGAATTATTGTGCAGTGGTGCTTGTCAGTGGGGCTAAACATTAACCCAACCAAGACCACATTGATTCCGTTTACTCGTAAGAGGAAACTTCCAGCCATGAAAACGTTAGTATTAAACGGAAATATCTTGGAATGGGGGTCTGAAGTCAAATACCTAGGAATAACACTGGATAGCAAACTTCTGTGGAATAAGCATGTTGATAATGCTACTGGCAGAGCTACAAGAGCTCTGATGGCATGCAGGCGTCTATGCGGCAGGAATTGGGGCTGTAACCCAAAAAAACTGCGATGGATGTACGTCACGATTGTAAGACCTATAGTCACATATGGGGCAATAGCCTGGTTTGCTAAGACAAGTCAGGCTAATACGAGGAAAATGCTAGACAAAGTACAAAGGCTTGCCTGTGTGTGCATCACGGGAGCTATGAGAACGTGCCCAACCAGGGCGCTTGAGATCATCACCGACCTCACACCTCTACATCTAGTGATTGATAGGGTAGCCCATGAGGCCATCCTCAGAGTATCTAAAGAAGGAGCAGGCATTGAGGGAGTCAGGTTTCAGAGAGCTTGGTTCACTCGGAATGACTATACCTCATCTGCAAACCTTCCTAGTGATGTAATGATCAAGAAAGTAAGCACTGAGAAGAACTTCAGTACAATGCTAAGTAAAAGAGAGGATTGGGAAAGGGAATACACCAATTACAATCTCAAAGAAAATACAATGAAATGGTATACAGATGGTTCTAAAACTGCTACAGGAGCTGGCGCTGGGATTTACGGGACAAGTACCAAGTGTGCACTATCGTTAGGCTCCTGTACAAGCGTCCTTCAAACCGAAATACTTGCAATCGGAAGATGTCTAGATATACATCTAGAAAGAAACTATCAGAAGTGCGATATAGCTATTCACACAGATAGTCAAGCTGCTATTAAAGCACTGAGCTCCTACGTCATTGACTCAAAGCTGATTTGGGAGTGCCGAAACAAACTCAATGGGGTAGGCAAGAAGAATAAGGTCGTTTTAATCTGGGTTCCCGGTCATTCGGGAATCGTAGGAAACGAAGAGGCCAATACACTGGCCAGAAAGGGCGCACAAACGCCACTCACTGGAACAGAACCCTTCTGTGTTATAGGAAAATGCACCTATAAGAAGGAATTTATACTGAAGGAGAAAAACTCTGGCGGAATCTCCCAGGGGTGGATCACTCCAAAAAGTTCCTCCGGAACTTTGAAACTGCTAGATCCAAAAAATAGCTGGATCTCAGTAAAAACCAACTTCTACTACTCACTGGCTTTCTCACAGGACATTGTCGCCTAAAGAAGCATCTGTTGAGAATGGGTTTATCGGACACTGATGAGTGTAGATTCTGTGGGGAGGAGGAAGAAACTCCTATCCACCTGGTTACGGAATGCTATGCCATTGCAAGCCAAAGGAAATATAGCTTTGGACAAGAAACTTGTAGAAGTGGGGAGTTATCCTCCTTGAAGCCGTCCCAGACACTGGATTTCATCAAATCTCTGGAACTGGAGGGCGAGCTGTAGGAGGCGCGATGATGACAGCTCTGTCAGGGGGCACAATAGACCTTAAGGTCGCAGTGGACTGTAACCCCTTTTCACTATAACTATAACGAGGAAACAGCACATTAAGTATGCAGTGGATGAAACGAATGTAGCAATGAAAAGGTTATACCCTATTATAGGCAAATTAAACCAAATGAACAGATACACGAAGTTGAAGATCATAAAAGCAGTCGCCAGACCGCAGCTAACATATGGATCAACAGCATGGGGCTATGCAGCGAGAACCCATATAAAGAGGATACAAAGTACAGAAAACAAATTCCTGAGATGGGAATTAGACGCCCCCTGGTTAGTTAGGAATGAACAAATCCGAAAAGACATAAAATGAGAGTCCATTACTACATTCATCAAACGGAAAGCTGCAAAAGCCTTTGAAAGAGCTAGTGAACATCCAAATGACGACGAAGGTTAGTATATTCATATGAAATGGTTAGTTGACTATGACGATGGAAAAACAGCGAGAATTTACCGCAAAAAACCCAGAGACCCATTGCAAAAATGAAGATATAGAACACTACACTTAGAGAGAGTTATCCAATTGAAGGATGAACACCAACACCCAGCATAAGGAATGCGAAAAAGGAAATAACAGATAAGAAGATAGAAGGTTCATAGGCTTATGCCCGGAACCAACCGCAGGAGAGGTGTTCAGTGGGTAAGAATCCGTCACTACGCAAAAAGTCTGGGTGTCTGATGTAAGATTCACATCAGAAAAAAAATGTTTTTATGCACACATATAAATTGATTGAATCAAATTGATTACTCCTAACAGCTATAAGGGGTAGACAGGGAAAGCGATTGTAATGATTCAGGGGAGGCGTTACGAGTTTGGTCGACAAAAAAATCACATGTGTGGGAATTCGAAGGGGAAAACCCACACATTCAACATCGAAAATCATCAAAGGTGTCGCATTATACTCATAAATTTATAGTGACCCCTTTTCACGAATTATTGACGCTATATCTCATCAAGCTTGTCGGAATTCTCTTGGATAAACGTCATCGGCTTTTGGAGTAGCTAGTTTTGAGGAATTATTTTCATTTGAAATTTTTCAATCCGAATGTTGATTCTGGGTGTTGTCGTGCAGAATTCAGAAACTCCATTTGACGATTTGACCATTTCATTATCCTCAATCTGAAGAAATCTACAAAGAGTCTTACTAACTTAAAATATTTATAATTATTTTATATTGTTGAGTGTATGTGTAAACTGTGTGTTTTTATATTCTGACTTTTTATATTTTTTTTTCTAGAGAACTTGAGGTAGGTTCTATAAGTCAGTTTTTTTCTGAAGCATTTTTCTGCACTGAATTCTGGAATTCTAGTGAAGCTCTTCTCTTGGGTCTTGTGTTTGGATCTCTTTAGTTTTGCAGAATTAGACGAGAATTTCTTTGTGATGTTCCTGCTTTGTGAATTATTCAGACAGTTCTAGCGATGGTCGATAGATTTAAATTACGCATAGATCTCTGTTAGGAAGATTATGGGCATTCGCCAATAGAAATTTGTTGAAGTTACGAAATGGCGGAGGTGACGGTTTGAATTATTACTGATTGGACATACTCGTTCGTACACTAGGTATATATACTGGGTGTTCCTATGTAAGTTTAGATTTCTGTAGATTTCTCATGAAAAAATAACAGTTTTTTTTCTATTTTTTCCTTCGAGTCTTCGTGTCCATGATAAAGGTTGTCGAAAATTCATATTATTTTCAGTTTTTTGCTAATATCTCAGGAACTGTTTGAATAACAGAATTGAGTTCATTTATATACATTGTCACAAATGACAGCTACTTTCATGCACATTACTAGGTTTTATTAGACGTAACAGTGGGGGAGATATTGAATTTGCACAAAGATTTCACCCCCCCAACTTTTACACCACTGTACAAATTTGCATTTGAACAGCAAATTCTGATGCGCCTATGTGTTTTACATAAAAACGTACTCCTGGTTCATTACTCTAAAGTGAATTGTTTTTGAGAAAACTGGTATTTCATGATCAAAAACAATTTATTGAAACATTCTGAATTTATTGTAATTGGAAAAATACTTGTAATCTAAATGGTATTTTCCGAAGTAGGGCACTTTGCACATGAAAATATCCTCAATTATCAACTACGATTACCTTCGTGTGAATCTATATACCAGCACTTTATTATTTTCATTTGGTATTGATACATTTTCTAACGATCATCTGGAAATTCTGGTTCGATAACGAAAAAATATCGTGAATGAAAAAGCATGTTCCTTTTCGAAGTTCGATGTGAATATTCGCTTAACCAGAAAAATCTAGTAGATAATTTGAATCGTGTTGCTGCAAATTGAATGGATGAGAAAACTTGTAATAGATATCAGGACAGAAACAAAACTTAACGAATAACAGCTATTTATGTAACAAGTACATAAATTAGGTCTTTATGGACGAGTCCAAAATTTATGGCTGAGCGAGCAAAGCGAGCGAGGCCAATAATTTGTGCGAGTCTATAAGCCTAATTATGTACGAGTTGCATACAAAGCTTTATGTTTGAATGCAATGCAGACATTTTATTTTCTGAAATGGCAATTAATATATTCGTCGCTTCATTTCAAGTAATACATTGAGTGTGATTTTGCTTATCCTACCTCAGTAACCATCAGCGATCTTAGCAACCTCACTGAACAAAGTTGTTTACTTCGTTAATTCTGTGACAAACGTCATAATAATCCCAAAAATGGATAGGTCGGAAGAGGAAAGCGTGAATAATTTAGCCGCCAAAGAATCTCTTCTACCCACTAAAAGTGCTTATGAAAATTTGTATGTGGCCTATAACAAGTGGTGTGAAACGAAGAAAATTGCAAAATCGAGAGAAGACTGTGACAAATGAGTCCAATAAAGTGGTGTCCAATAAAGTAGGTAGTCAATTATGGACGCTAAACGAATTCATGAATCAAGTGTTTAGGAAGCAGTCGAACATAAAATTTAATATTAAATATGTAATATTTAAAATGTTAATATACCTATCACTCTGCTCAACAACCACTGTTATTATTTCTTCATCTGGGCAGATGAACTCGTTATGTTCATAACATTCCATATACACTACTGGAAAAAATCAAAGGATCAAAAAAAAATTGTGGGGGTGGCAATACCCATTATTAAATTAATAAAAATGTTATTTGTTGTTTTTTTTATTTTTCTTTTTTTAAAATTTATGAACTATCTGCAATTAAAATGTGGAAAAAGCTCGAGATGATTCTTTTTTGCCTTTTTTAAAGATTACGAGCTTCTCAGAGCAAAAAACGTGATCCTTATTTTTTTTCAAAAATTTAATCGAGTCGAACAAAAAAACGGCTCGCTGAATTGAGTTGGCTCTTCGTAAGGTTTTTATCAACATATTGAACTGTGAAAGTCACACTTAACATTATTGGTTTCCTCAACATTTTCGATCCAGCGGTAGATTTTCCAAGAAACCACCAAAAGCCCTTTTTTTGTTAAATTTTCATATTGATGCGACATTGAGAAAAAAAAATTTCTATGAATAAGCAATGGTTGTTCATTAATGGGAGTTCATTTAAGGTCTTGAAACCCTCCTTCAATTTTCTGTGCAATCATTGGTTGCTGAGAAATCGATAATCAAAGACAAATGGATCCTTTTCCATTTGAAGACCGATATCTCGGCGAGAACAAAGTATCCCATCATTATAACGATTATGCAAAAATAAAATTACCACGCTCGTATACAAGAAAAAAAAAGTGGTAAAATTTTGAGAATTTTTTTGTTGCTGATTTTTTTATCATTACTCGAAAACCACTGAAACTTAAAATTTTTGAAGTTCTAATCCAAAAACTAGACACTTGGAGCTACAATTTCCTTTTTTTGAATTCCTTGTACGACTATTCCTCTCAAAGTTGCGGCATGTTGAAAATTGCCGAAAAATTTGGAATTTTTTTTTGATCCTTTAATTTTTTCCAGTAGTGTATTTTGACTGATCTTCTCTTATTTCTTTTTCTACGTGCTCTTTGCAGGCTTTTCATTTATTAGCTGTAGATTCTTAAAGAGCCTCATTCCAAAGATTTTTCACTTGCGCAATTATTTGCCAAATCTGTTCGAATATTAATTTCAACACCAACCTGAATTTTATTGCAACTGAAAATATTACTGAATGGGATATTACCAACATAATTTCGATTCCCCCAAGATTTCAATAGTTCTTGGATGAACTGTATTAATTTTGAGTGTTATACAGGGTGTCCCAGAAGTCCCGCACATCCTTGAGGGGATCGAAAGTGAAAAATATTCTAAGCCCAAATATCCATGTTGGAAATTTTTTGATAAAGTAGTTAATCAGTAATTAATTAATGAAAGTGCCCAATCGGGAGCGCGCTACAGAAGAATGAGTAAGCAGTGGGGATGCGAAAGTGAGACGCCAGTTTCGGTTTACTGCGTGAAAAGCCGGCAGCAGCTCTGGCGTCTCACTCTCGCGTCCCCAACTGCTTACTCATTCTTCTGTAGCGCGCTCCTGATTGGTAATTTTTATTAATTAATTACTGATTAACTACTTTATCAAAAAATTTCAAACATGGATATTTGGGCTCAAAATATTTTTCACTTTCGATCCCCTCAAGGAAGTGCGGGACTTCTGGGACACCCTGTATAAGATTGTGGTTATGGAAGAATTGCGCGACCCCTTTCGAGAGAAATGAGAAGTAGATCAAATTCTTACACAAAATCTAATCAGTGCCAGCACTAGGATTTCTATGCATATATGATCAGCTATTCACTTGGCATAATATTTTGTATTTGTTGATTTTCCGAGAAGAACGCCCAATATCTGAAACCGCCAAAACATTCGGGGAAAGCCAGATTGTCTTTCTTTCGATCCGTTTACCCAGAAATCATATGTTCTATTTTTTTTCTCTTCTGTGACCCCTCTGACGCTTAATGATCGTTTCAAGATACCTCTTTTGAACAATTTTAGCCACTATAACTGAGGTTCACATTTTTTAGGTTAATGATAACATGTGTTTCCAATTCATTCATCCTCATTGAAATATCTGCAAACATGATATATGGATGCATTGTACATTCAATATATGTATTGTGAGATCAGAGGTTAATGATAATGTTCACTGCTTCACGTACAAAATATTATTTTTTGACAAATTTTCTTTCCTAATTATATGGGGCTATTGTTTGCATTTTTTTTTGTTCAGTTCAAATCAGGGCAACGGGTAAAGCTTTACTGTACCATATATCTTGACTTCCAATGCAACTTACTATGAACCGGAAAATATTTCTGTTCGTAACGTCTAATACGGCTCTGAAATCAGTAGCTTTCGCAAAATCGATGGAATTTCTACAGATACGTGTTCGAGCCATAATGGTAGAAACAAGTTCAACAAACAATATTTCAAAGATTCATCAGTGACATACTTTCTACGGAGGTCAAATGTCTGAAGATGCTGCGGAAAACAGATCCGTCTTTGTGGATTGTGCAAAATAGAATATTGTTTTCTTCATCATTTCTGCCATATTTCGTTCAATTGAAAAGTGAATAAACAGTTGGATATTATTTTAGGGCTGAGTTATCATGGATATACAGAGTATCGCACAAAACTCAAAATAAGATTGGGACGTTTATATGACGTACCCACCAGGACTAACCTATTCGTAGTATTCATTTGGTTTTATAGAGTAGGGAAGCTTTTAATTCGAGCTATTGGAACTGAAACTGTTGGATGGCTCAGACGAAATCGTTACAATTCCAAGTCGGTTTAAGTTATCCCGTTTTTGGGTACTATCGAAGTTATAATAAGGTCGCCTGGCATTTGCAAAGTCTTTATCACAATTATCAATTATGCGATTTAATTTTCTACGAAGTCAGTTGATAATGGGAGTTTTTTTTTAAAGATCCTGAAAGATAAATTAGTGAAAATTCTCCGATTATCAACATTTGACGGCATTATGGGGAATTTGACCCAAATGTAGAAAAAAAGATTTCAATCAATAAGGTTATTCCAAAAAATTCAAAGGGAGCTATAATATAATGATTATTTTTTTGAGATGCTCAACAAAACATAACAAAATTTGTTCTGTTAACACAAAATTACTAACCATTAAAAGTTTTGTATGAGGAACGGAATCCCTTCCTTCCACTTCTCATTTCAATTCTCCTATTTCTTCTACTGTTGGGCGGAGGAGAGTTTATGTTCTCTCTAGCTTTCTACTCGATTTCAAATATTTTGCATATAAATATTTCGTGAAATATGCTCCCTTGTCTCTTGTCAGTCTTTCTGACAGGAATTTTCGATATCCTTTTTATTTTCTCGTTGTCATGATCCTTCATTTTTCAATCAATTTCTCACATTGTTTGTCTATTATTTTCTCGATAATCCCTATTTTAAGATCGTCTTTTATTTGTATGTTCTAAATGTACAATGAGACACCCATTCATGACATCATTAATCTGTTTTGGGTACTATGAAGATCTTTTTCCTGTAGATTTCCACGTTGCTCCAGGTTGAACTGGCATATGTTATTCCAGGTATTATCACTGTCTTGATTATTTCAACTTTATGTTCCAGAGACAATTTGTTTTTTCCATTGAGCAGCGGGTACAGACTCCCGTGTAATTGTCTCGTTTGCTTTTTGTTTTCTTCCAGTTTTTCGCCGAAGATTAGTTTTTCTCTCAGTATGACTCCAAGATATTCAGTTTTTTCCAGTCAATTTTTTGATCATCGAGCGTTACATTTCCCTCTCCTCTTGTGAACCTAGTTGAACCGAAAATAACAGCCACTGCTTTCTTCGAGTTGATTTTTATTCTTCACTTCTTGAAATAATCCATAATCTTGTCGATGTCTTTTTGAAGTCTCTATTACTCAATTGAAGTAATATATAGCTGCATCATCTGCAAATTGTGCCATCTTGCACCCTATAATTTTTGGTTGTCTGGAATGAAAACATTGTTGCTAAAACCGATCCTTGTGGTACGCCAGCTACAATTTTTCTAGACGTCTAGTATTGTCTGTATAACGCTTATTAATTTTTGGAGTGATTCAAGCATCTTTATTTCATATATCAATCCTTGGTGCCACATCTTGTCGAAAGTCTTTTCTATATCTAAGAAAACGGCCTCCGTTTTTGAAAACAGGATAATCATCCTTGCCAGTTGACAAGCTATAGAATAGTCTTTCCTGAACCCAAAGTGGTGACCGGATATTATGTTGTTGAATTCTACAAACTGGTATAGTCTTCTGTATATCACTTTCTCTATGATGTTACTCAGGGCCGAAAGTAGACTTATCGGTCTGTAACTTGTTGTATCTTTTTTGCCTTTTCCTTTTTCCATATCAATATTGTATCTGCCATTTTTCATCTATTTAGGAAGTATCAGATTGATATTATTGCCCCTGCTATCTCTGCAATTTTTCTTGCGTTTCTTCCGGCAGATTTTTCAACGCTTGGTTCAGGATTCCATCAGTTCCTGAGCTGTTTGATAATTTCTGTCATTTTCTCTTTGGTGATTTCTTCTATTTTCTTCTTATTCCCAGTGTTTTCTATGGCTGGGGATTTCCTTATAATTTCTACTTGATCATTGAAGAATTGGTCACTGTTTCATACATTGGGCTTGAATTGTTGCTCTAGACTCAAGAGAATACGCAAGAATTTCTGCTTTTCCTTCATTTGGTACTGCCATTAGATAACCTTCAATAAGATTTGGTATTTTTGTTTCGTTTTCTTTCCAGTAAGAGCATTTTCCACAGAGATTGGTCATCAGTATCTAATTCCTCTAACTCACATAAAGCTTCAAATGGTTTCTAGATTTACGAGTGCTGAGAAAAATTTATCAATTCTTCTCTCCGACTGAGAGATGAAAACACTTTTACGAACCGCATTCCTGTCAGTCGCTTTATTTGACAGTTTACAGGTAGATGAATAGATTGGTCGCTAAATTCCAGGATATACACATAGACTTCGAATCTTTGTTTAGTGATGCGATGAGAAATTGATTGTTGAAGTTTAAGGTACACTAAAGAAAGAGGTTATTCATTTTCAAGGAGCGAATAGTTGACCATAGAAATTAATTTTTGTCTCGAATCACTCTCTACCAGTTACCACCATCTTCTTCAAATCTGGAGTATTCCGAGCTTTCTTAATCATTTGAAGTTTATGACGTTGATATATTTTTTGATATCACAGCTGTTGATCATTTGATATTTTTTTGATATATTGCATTCCTTCGTCATTTGAATTCTTCGAAATTAAAAATTGAGTTGATATTCTCGTGATCATTCAAGTTGAAATTAATAAATTGTAGAAATTCTGTTTCTCAGGAACATATTTTGTCATTTTGGGTAATTGTGAGATTTTAAATTCTTGATTTCAATGCAGATTTATGTATTGAATGATACATTTTCTTTTCAAATCCTAACACCTCAGCTATCAGAAAAGAAATTCAAAACATCAAAGAACTTCTTGGGACACGAAACTACATGATCACAGCCCCTCGACTGCAATAGGATCGATTATTTCATTCACACATGGCTCTGCCAATAAAAAGTCACGAATTTAGTCACACGATATGCAATCTTATCGACTATTTAGGTAAACAAAGAATTATCAGCGGCTATTTTAAAGTGTCAAAATTTGGCATAACATTCATTCAGAATTTAAAATGTTCGACGGGTCCCGTCTTCAAAACTTGGTTGGGATAGCAATTTTTTTGCCAAATAATTATATCTTCCTGAATATCACTCGACTTTGACAAAAAGCGACTATTATTTTCTTTAATTCATCTCGAGCAACTTGTATTTCGACAATTCAATTCGACCAAATGAACATTAATAATCAAAGAATAACTCCCTCGAGCTAAAGCTCTCGGGAGTTATTCAGATTATTAATGTTCATTTATGGTCTTATCAAATTGTCGAAATACAAAACGCTCTCGATAGAATTAGGTCGAAAATAATAGTCGGCTATTTGTCATAGTCTTGGGATATAACCTCCGAAAATTCCGCTCCAAATTTTCGAACTAGCCAACCTCGTATGAAAAATTTTCACGAACGCTTTACAAATGCAAATGTGAATCTTAATCCCGAATGAATAATATATTAACCTCGTATAACAAGCGAGAAAAACACCGTTTCCCATCCTCACAGAGCTCATAAATCTCACTTACTCGTGGAGAACCCCTCCCAAACAGTTTCCAAGATGCCCGCTGTCCCTTCTGCCTTCATTATATCCCCGGAAGAGCCAGACGACAGGTTGGTTTTTGTGCCCTGGGCTCAAGCATGGCGAACGTCTGAATCCAGAACTATTAGCAAAATTTGGGGGAACAATGTCGTCGCAAACGGACTTGCGGAGGTTCATTAGGCACAATTCAGTATGACTGGAGGGTTGCATGCGGTCATTTCAGGATGTTCTGAGGTTGTTCAGTGGATGAGAGTTATGAGAAATGTAGGAGATATTCGGTTATAATATTGTGTACAATGTCATGTTGTGATAAATGCTTTCTACTCTTCTTGCTGGAGACCGGTCAACATCCAATAATCCCGTTTCGCTAAATTAGAATTGTTTCTTGTGGTGAACTTAGTTTTGATCCGTCAAAGAAAATGTGGATTCAGTGAATACAGTGGATACGAAAGATTTCGAGAAATGGTTCTTTAAAGAAAATTGAGGGAGATCTTCAATGCAATTTTCAATTCTTCATACAAACTACTGCTTTTTGAAGTAACGAAACCCTTCAGAAATTAATGCAATTTTAAACGAGAAAAAATTTGTCATTATGATTCATTTGATAACAGTCTCCTTGCTTTTAGTTGATATGACTTCTTCTCGATCATTGAATCCCATGTATCGTGTAAGAAATATACACTTTGTCCACGACCATCGAATTATGTGCTCATAATCTGAGATGTCTAAAAACATGGTGCATTGACATTCGACCAAATCGACAATATTAGAAATGTTTCGTGGTGGCGCCACAATGTCATGACTTGATCTCTAACAAAAGAATGACAGTGGTTAAACCACGAAAATACTCTTTCCGGTTTTTTTTTTGTTATAGAAGAGGTGAATCTCACATCAGACATCCAGTCTTTCTGGGTAGTGTCGGATTCTTACCGACTAAACACCTCACCTGCTGTTGGTTTCGGGCATAAGCCTATAAACCTTCCATCTTCTAATTTGTTATTTCCTCTTTCGCATTCTTATGCTGAGTGTTTGTGTTCATCCTTCAATTGGATATCTCTCTCTGAGTTCAGAGTTCTATATCTTCATTTTCGCAATTGGTCTCTGGGTCTACTGCGGTAAATTCTCGCTGTTTTTCATCTTCAACGGGGTCGTAGTCAACTAACCTTCTATGGTCGACATTTGGATGTTCACTAGCTCTTTCATAGATATTTGTAGCTTTGAATGTAGAAATGGACTCCCATATCATGTCTTTTCGGATTTGTTCATTCCTAACAAACCAGGGGACGTCTAATGCCCATCTCAGAATTTTATATTCTGTACTTTGTATCCTCTTTATATGGGTTCTCGCTGCATAGCCGCATGCTGTTGATCCATATGTTTGCTGCGGTCTGGCGACTGCTTTTATGATACTCAATTTCGGGGTTTCATTTGGCATCTTCTGACTATAATCTGAAATGAACTCTTCATTGCCACATTAGTTATATCTATCGCATACTTGATGTGTCCGTTCCACGTAAGTCCTCTATCTAGTATTACTCCTAGGTATTTAGCTTTATTCTGCCATTCAATTTCATTATCGTCTATGGATATTTTCGATTCCACCTTAAGTCTTCTCTTCTGAAGGAAGACTCTTTTCTCCATTGATTTTAATTGCCCATCTGTTACACCATTGACTGATATCATCTGCAGCTTCTTGAAGTCTTTTGTGAATTATTTTTGTATTCGTACAGCAAAGAGATTCATAATAACATTCATGAAGAGAACTGAAAGTGCCCTTTCACCTTGAAAGCATTCCTTTTTTTGTGATTCTTCAAAGTTGAGAAATGATAATAATAAATGTGATATATAATAAGAACCTTATAATATAATAAAAATCATGATGTGCAATTTCAATTTTGCACAACATTTTACATTATATGAAGCCAGAAAACGCACATATATTATTGAAAATAAAGCGCAGCAAAATCGCTAAAATATAAAACCGTTGAAATGAATGAACTGCAATGAATCGATACTTACAAGGTGAACTCGCTTTTGCCAAAGTCATTAAAAACACCAAAATGTAAAATTTCATTCAGTGTCACAACAATGAGATCATTCAACAATCGAGATAAACAGATTGAAAATTCTAAAACAGAGAACAGGAGTCAAACTCAGGCGAATGCAACTGCAGAAACCACAGACGCATCGGTCAAAACCATATACAGGGTAATCATAATAATACGTGTATTAGACGTTTCTCGGCTTCTATGAGGAAAAGATTTCTGAAATTTGGCACACTGCCGTTTTTCAAACTAGCCATTTTCTCATAGAAGTTCCTATATCTTCGTAACCATGACAACAACGTAAAAATGTTCCAGATAAAAAATGTGTGAAATTCAAAAAGGAATCCATTTCTGGTTTGAAAAATAGGTAGTTCCATTTGAAATAACAAAGCTGATGGTCACTTCCGGTATAACCGGAAGTGCTATTTCGATGAAAATACTTTAGCATGATTTCCCCCTTTGAAAAATGACAGTTTGCCAAATTTCAGAAATCTTTTCCTCATAGAAGCCGAGAAACGTCTAATGCACGGATTATAATGATAACCCTGTATATAATAACATCAATATGGATTATACCCCTGATTTTCACAGTCACAAAGTGAAGTCTAGTCTCTGGTAAGGATTGAGTTGTACGCTTGCGAACAGTAGTTAACAATGATATGTAGGACTTGAAGAAACCCCAATAAAGCGATTGAAACATTTCACATGAAATTGTGAGGTTATGATCGAAACTATTAGGCAATCCAAACCACGTGGCGCCCTGTCTCCAGATAACCTATAAATTTTCTGACAGGTCGCTGGCTTGCAGTAAATTCACTAAATATGAGGAATTTTATTATCTAAAGGCCTCTTGCAACGACAGAGAATTCTCGCGAGAATTTTCTGTCAAATTCACTGACCGAGAATTCTCTGCCGTTGCATACTACTTTCGGTAGAATTCTCTGTGGAATTCCATTGTTCCATCGTATGCATCGGCAGAGAATTTTCGGTCAGTGAATTTGGCAGAAAATTCTCGCGAGAATTCTAGGTCGTTGCAAGAGGCCTTTATATGCATTTCATGAGTGAACGAGTGAGTTTTTATGATTTCTAATATCAAAAAGTATCCTGAAGTATCACCGACGAAGAAAATTTCACTCAATCATATGATTACAACTTTTAGTATTGGGAACCCGAAGAGATTGGAGAGAAAGTATTGGAGAAGGAATATTAATCAGAGCTCTGTCCCTGTAACTTCTTTATCCTTTTATATGATATAAATTTAAATATTCATCAGTTTTACATTTTATATGAACTGAATACTGCTTATTTCAGTGTCTACGAAGACACATTCACTTTAGTTTCTTATCTTCGATATTGTCAAGTCTTGATGACTGCTGACCCAATTTCCTTTTGTTTCCTGATAAGTCACTTAATATGTGTATAATACACCAAGTTACACACACTGGGTGTTCCAAAATATTCAAGAAAATCCTCATAATTTGAACGACTTGCACATCCAACTTTGGCACACATTTATGGCATTTTTTATTGAAAATGCACTTAATTTAAATAATTTTCACTGGTCTGATATTCCTAAGAGTAAGATTGACTAGAAATATCGAAAAAATTTCCAGATAAAACAATTTTTCAAGCAAATAAACGGTTTTAATGTCTACATGAACAAAGCTAAACTTGGTTTGTTTGACCACCAGCTAACCTCAAAAAAATATTTGACAGGTCGTTGGATTCCCTAATTCACATGAAGTTAAGGATGACATACGACATACGATGTGTCGGAGAGAGACAGAATTGAAAAATCATTTCTATTCTCAATATTGCCGCACAAGCGCAGATCTAGATTGATATCAAAGCCCAGCTTTAGTTTGATTGACTCATTCTCTGATGAATGTTATTTCTTGAGTTTCACCCTATTCAATAGGTTGTAGTAAGTTCGGGAGAGATATTGTAATTATTGTATGTCTGTTCTAGAATTTACAGAATCGTTTATTTTGATCTGTATCGTCTCGTGCAGCTAGCGTTCAATGTGTTGGGGATGTCTGCCTAGGCTATCGATATCATCAAAGTTGAAACGATGCCCAGTAGACTCGCTGTGGTGAGCGAGGGCTGAGGCAAATCATTCGAAGGTACCCAGATTAATATTAAAGGTGCAATGATCAAATACCCATGAAACTCTCTATTGCAATGATCAAAATAACATTCTTTCAAATAGTCTTATGAATGAATTTTCATTCGCTTTACTCTGATCTGAATCCCATCAGTATACTTCTTCCACCCTCAAGCAACAAGAATTCCGAACCTTTTTCCCCAAATTACCATCAATTCCTTCATTGTCCCCTTTGGCACGAAAAAATCCATTCCCATTCCTTCCCAAACCCGTTCCTTCTAACCCTCCGATATAGGTAGATTACTTTCGACAGTCAGGCTTAATCCGCAACATCAGCCCGTCAGACTCCAACCCTACAAATCGACTGTGTATTGATGACTCTTTAAAGTTCCAAACTGACCCTTTCCACGGGCCTGGATAACCCAGACAAGACAGCTCTCGACCACATGGGGTGATAAGTGTGGAGGGCTTAGTTTCTTACTGCCTGTTACACAGCTGCAAACGGTGGTTGGGAAGGCGGGCTGGATATTGGACAAATGGGGAGTTATTTATGGAGTGGTCTGCTTTTTCGAGTCGGGTAAGTTCTGTACTGAAATTTAAATTAGGGAGTATTAGTCAAGACACTGCGAGGTGCCAGAATTTCTTTATAGGATTGAATAATATATGAATACAGCGTCCAGCAATAGTGCGACAATCTTCCATAGCTGCGGAACCAGACATCTCATAGATTTCTTTGAAAGGTACGCCGCTTGTACCTTCATTTCTGCATCTCACGAAATTATTTTCCGATATACAGGATGTCCCCGATAAGTGTATTCAACAAATGGGTGATTTTTCTGATGGATCACCCCATATATTCTTACATATTTTCAATGACCTTCATTACCTCTTTCATGACGCACAATACTAGAGACATTTTTCCAACGGTACAGATCTTACTCGAAGAAAACTGCCTAAAGGTGAGGGAGAAACAGTTCAGTAAGAGTCCTCTGACGATTTCAAGAAGCGATTGTGACATGCATTGGGGCTGTAACCCAAAAATACTGCGATGGATGTACGTCATAATTGTAAGACCTATAGTCACATATGAGGCAGCAACCTGGTTTGCTAAGACAAGTCAGGCAAGTACGAGGAAAATGCTCGACAAAGTACAAAGGCTTGCCTGTGTGTGTATCACGGGAGCTATGAGAACGTGCCCAACCAGGGCGCTTGAGATCATCACAGACCTCACACCTCTACATCTAGTGATTGATAGGGTAGCCCATGAGGCCATCCTCAGAGTATCTAAAGAAGGAGCAGGCAATGAGAGAGTCAGGTTTCATAGAGCTTGGTCCTCTCTGAATGACTACACCTCATCTGCAAACCTTCCTAGTGATGTAATGATCAAGAAAGTAAGCACTGAGAAGAACTTCAGTACAATGCTAAGTAAAAGAGAGGATTGGGAAAGGGAATACACCAACTACAATCTCAAAGAAAATACAATGAAATGGTATACAGATGGTTCTAAAACCGCTACAGAAGCTGGCGCTGGGATTTACGGGACAAGTACCAAGTGTGCACTATCGCTAGGCTCCTGTAAAAGCGTCCTTCAAACGCAAATACTTGCAATCGGAAGATGTCTAGATATACATCTAGAAAGAAACTATCAGAAGTGCGATATAGCTATTCATACAGATAGTCAAGCTGCTATTGAAGCACTGAGCTCTTATACGAGTACGTTATTGACTCAAAGCTGATTTGGGAGTGCCGAAACAAACTCAATGAGGTAGGCAAGAAGAATAAGGTCTTTTTAATCTGGGTTCCCGGTCATTCCGGAATCGTAGGAAACGAAGAGGCCAATACACTGGCCAGAAAGGGCGCACAAACGCCACTCACTGGCCCAGAACCCTTCTGTGATATAGGAAAATGCACCTATAAGAAGGAATTTATGCTGAAGGAGAAAACCGAAAGAGAAAAACTCTGGCGGAATCTCCCAGGGAAGGATCACTCCAAAAAGTTCCTCCGGAACTTTGAAACTGCTGGATCCAAAAAATATCTGGATCTCAGTAAAAACCAACTTCACCTACTCACTGGCTTTCTCACAGGACATTGTCGCCTAAAGAAACATCTGTTGAGAATGGGTTTATCGGACACTGATGAGTGTAGATTCTGTGGGGAGGAAGAAACTCCTATTCACCTGGTAACGGAATGCTATGCCATTGCAAGCCAAAGGAAAGATAGCTTTGGACAAGAAACTTGTAGAAGTGGGGAGTTATCCTCCTTGAAGCCGTCCCAGATACTGGATTTCATCAAATCTCTGGAACTGGAGGGCGAGCTGTAGGAGGCGCGATGATGACAGCTCTGTCAGGGGGCACAATAGACCTTAAGGTCGCAATGGACTGTAACCCCTTTTTATTATATAAGTATATAACTATATAACATGCATTCGATCTAAAAGTATTTTAATGGAAGGATTTGCCTTGTCACCCTTCCTTAATGATAAACCTGTCATATACAGGGTGTCCTTTGTTAAGGTCTAAATATAAAGAACTTCAAATTATTATTTCTCGATTTTTTCAGATGTAACTCCCTGTATTTTTTTCCACAACAATGTAGACTTGTGGACAATTGAATACCTCACATTTTCTCAGAAGTAACCTCAGGATTATTTTCACCCGCATCCAGCGGACACGAGAAATTATATCGCACCTGAAAATTCCATAAAAATAAGCAATAACATGAAAACTAATGGACATTCAAAAGAAAACAATGAAATCATCTATCTGTTTGGAAACTTTTGATACAGTGATGCACTCACAGGACGGGAATAATGAGCGGGTGCTCCAGCATGCTGAAACCACATGTCATTTCTTATTTGTCTAGGTAATACTGCTAACAATTCAGGAAAAATGTTCTGGAAGAAATTCATTTATGCAGCACCATCTAGACTTTCTTCGAAAAAATGAGGGCCTATCACATGTGGTCCCCAGACATTGAATGACCACCTGTGGTGTTTGTCGACTTCCCTTATTATTCTCGGATTTTCAGAAAAGTAATAATTCATTTTTAGAGTTCGTGTCCTATTCTTCAAAATATGTAGTAAGGGTAATTAATGTGCCTATTGGCAAATTGTGGATTCATCGCTGCCTAATAGTATACTCCATTCACAATTATAAAATCACAACACTGGCCGTGGAAATTTGACACATTCCACTCTGTATCGAGGTTATGACGTTTTTCAAAATATTTTTATGTTCCAAGTCAACACTATGTTGCCCTTTCTACATTCTTAGCGTTTTTCTCAGAATTTATTCGGAAAATGAATGAATTGGAAGAGATGTGAGGACGAAAATAATTAACGTTTATATAAATTCATAGAAAGGATTCCTTTTCTAGTTATTTGCATGAAAAGTACAAGAGATCACTGTTGAAATATATTATTTTTCGCCATGGAAGAAAATTGCATTGCTTTCACATGATTTTCATATGCATGCCTGTGAAGATTTAATGTTTATTATCCTCTTGAACTGAAAGTTCAAGACTTGACATCAATTGTTGAATCAAGAATAATGGAACATTATATCCCTCTACTGGAATCCAAATAGTTGAAGGGAGTTCTGATGCAACAGGAACTTTTTCTTGGAACATAACCTTAATAGCTAACTTAATAAAAATAAGAGTAGAAGATATACATTTCATTTATTTGATCTTATGAACAAGGAGTAAAATATTCTGACTGTATTGTAATTTATTAGTTTAAAAAATATTCATACATTACAACCACAGTAGGTTTGTACAAATAATATGGAACAGGTCAAACATATGCTTCACATTTATCATTCACCTGTTCTAAAATAAGACACAAACTCCTCCACATTATAGGGCCCCTACAGCATTAAAAGCTTGTGTCTCTTTTGAAAGAAGTAGAACTAGATATAATATATTCTTTCGATTAAGAGCAAATACCTACCGTTGAATGTTACATACACAAATTTCTTCAAAATGGGCTTATACGAAGTGGTTCTTTTTCTGAAACGTGAAAACGATCAACAATAATCATTTAGAGACCGATGATGGCCATCCAAAACCCGTTTACTTACGAAAATCGTGCAATTTCATTCTGCAAGTTCTTTCCTCATAGTTCCTCGCAAATCCTACCTGAACCATATTTTCCGGTCGCTTTCGTGAAAAGATCGTATGAGGAAGCCTTTTTTGTCCATTTACACATTCCAAATAAATTTTGAGCACCAAAAACGATACCGAAACTAACCAAACTTCTGGGGGACCGGAATTTCGTTTGAAATCTTTCCAAATGGCCAGATACCTAAAAAAACTTCGTTATCAAGTGTAAAAAAGGCGATTAGTACTTACTTTTGCTTTATTCATGCTTATGAATCGATTTTTGGCAAATTCAAATTTGCCGTTTGTACCTACCCATGTCAAAATATCTTTGATATTTTTACTTTGATGTAAACAAAGAAACTGGCATCGCCGTTTTGTCATTAAATATATTCTCTGTACGCGCACAGATTTTTTATCAGGTGCACCAATTCCTGAAAACGAAACCATGGCCAGAGTTGTGATTTTATAATTGTGAATGGAGTATATATTCTAAAACTAGTTGCAGAATGGGCTCCTATTCCAATACGAATGCGAAATTCGACAAGGAGCGACGAAGGGGCAAGTTTTCGAACGCATGAGTGTTGCAATTGCATTCTGCAACGAGTATTAGAAGATATTTTCTCTCAAATTTTGTGAAATTCAATGAAAAAATTCAAATTATAGGTCCTAGTGACTTTAATATTGTATCTTGGCAGTTGGTGTGAATGTTAGGAAATACGAAAATTGACATTTCCAAATTGACGTCAGCTGAAATTTAAAAGCATCGAAAGTCATTTGTTGACAACCACAAAACGAAAAAGGTAACTGAAAACGATGCTGTAATGAATTCATTACAGCACTGTTTTTAGTACTGTAATGAACTCATTACGATACTGAAATAGAGAAAATATATTTTAAAAATGTAGGATTCTGTTGAATTTGAAAACTGGCTCAGTTACAGAAATTTAGGCGGTTTACAAAATCGTTGTCGGTCAGCCTGGTGCATCTATGAATATGGAAGGCGTGATACTGATATTTTTTGAGGATTCTTTGGACAGAACGCTCACTTATACCGCAGGCTTCACCAAGCTTCCTTTGGCTTGTGTGGGGATTTTCAGTCACATTCAGGTTAACCTCAAGCTCCTTTTCTTCATTATTGACCGATTTTATCCTTTCTTCTTTCGGGGGTTCTTATGGGGTGATACATTGAAAAAATCATCCATTTGTTGAATAACATTTATCGGGGACACCCTTTATATCAGAAAATAATTTCGTGAGATGCAGAAATTAAGGTACAAGAGGTCTACTTTTCAACGAAATCTCTGAGATATCTGCTTCGGCATCTAATGAAGATTTTCGCACTATTGCAGGACCCTGTATATTACACAACTGTCTCGACAATCTCCTGTGTTGTTGATAGCATGATAGCTTCTTATAATTCCAACGTGCTATCCCCTTAAATGAATGACTACTAGCCAAAGCTTCAGTTTAAGCCTGATTCATATATCGAAAAGGTTGGTTGACAAATAAATTCAACCACGTGACTTAAGCAAAGATGGAAGAAATATCTCAACCGCGGCCATGTAATTTTGATGTTCTTCGATCTGGAACCACACAGAGCCAATATTGAGTCAATATTCCTGGTGAATAGTCCAGCCTAGTCCAATATTCAATCGATATTCTCCAGACGGGGAGAATAAACTTTCACCCTCGGTGAATCACGTAGATTAACCGGTTACCTCCAAAAAGTCCCTCTACCGAGAAATTAGTCTCAGCATGATACTTCTGAGTTTTCTTTCAACACAAATCGGTTTAGGATATTTCGATCTCTTTTGATCGAAGTAGTGTTTCGACTAATAACTTCCTCTGAAGCAAATCATCAAGTGATGTGTTTCTGTGCATAATCCTGTATAAATTTACATTTATCTTATTCATCGAATCAATTCTTGGAAGTCTAGGGAAATTTTGACGGAATCGACAGTACTCAGCTCAGAAGCCTATATTATGTTTTACTCTACAGGCTGGTTCGAAAGTGGTGAAAAACGATGTTTCACAAAAAAAGCCCAATTTTATATCACACTCATAAACTCCATGAAATTCTGTTTTCAAAATATATTCTGCAAATTTACGAATCGCTCAAAAAAATGTCAATAATTTTATTTATTCAACTAGCAAGACCTGGTAATAAAAGGCCTTCATTTCCAGCAGTTCAAATTAACAAATTTCAGTAAAATGTAACTCGAAACATGGAGAAAAAAATCACCAAATTCAAAATGGAAAAAATACTGATTCTAAAAATGGTTGACACTACCAATCTCGTCCAAAAAGGCAGCTACTGAAAAGTAGGGAGAATTTATAAACAGGATGAGTCTTCGATATTTATTCTATAGATTCTTGAGGCTTGAAGAACATTTATTTTTCATTTTTCCGAGTTCGGCTGCTTAAGATTATATTCTTTGAGTGAAACTCAATTAAGGTGGGCGTTTAAACCGAGTAGGAAAGATCAGCCGATAGAGGCGCCACCGTCCATTTCATAGAATACTCAGCGAAGTTTCCAAACATCCAAATACTCAAAACTACCTTCCACTATATGACACGATCGCTAGACGGTCCGTCAAACTATAAACGTTGACCATAGACTAACTAACGTTGACACTGTTGCCGATAGTTTGGAATTTATTTTATGTATTCGTTGTCCTAGAAAATCAATTATCATTTGATTTGGAAATTATTCAGGAAGAAATGATTCATGAAATAATTATTCCAAAATAATATGTTTTGGAATAAAATTCAACATTGTTATATCCGTCACAAATTACCATCAGTTCCAAGGATGCTTAGATGAAGGCGTTGGCAACACGACTATAAAGGGGTATTGGTATATTCATTTTACGGTAGAATATTCATTATTCCAGCGCCAGTGACAGAGGAAACTTTGGTACAATATTATTTCCATAGTGAATATTTTGAAAATCTCTTGCCTATACATATTTGAATTCTTAGTGCAGATTGATTTATATTAATTTCGTTTGCGACTTATGTGTTAGTTTGAGAAGTTTTTCAACAAAACTCGTTCCTCAACTTTCACAAAAAACTGTTTTCAATACATGAGTTTTCACGGTTCATTCTAAATAACATTAATTTCTCTTCCCACCATGAATAATAAGTATATTATTCAACGAGCGGTAATGTAAGTCATAACATATGCAGATGAATTTTGCACAACGAACCGTCAGGCGGGTGGTGTGATTCATCAAGTGTGTTATGACCATTACCGGGAATTGAACACTATACTTTATCTTCGACTTCTTCAGTAATAGTCGAATCAATCTGCATTTTTGAAATTGACAACAGTTGTCAAGAGCGATATCTGTAGTCGAGAATCGAATCGCGTAGAAAGCGTCTAAAATTCACGTTTTCCAAATGCAATTGGATATTCAGAACCAAGGAAATGTAGAAATGAATGCTACCTTGATGTCTGAAATGGAGTTCTCGATCGATCCGACTTTTTTATTCATTTCGTAAGCAATTTAATTTTTAGATTTGTATTAGAGTGAGTAATAGGATATATTATAACTCACGCTTATAGCTCGCGCTACTGCGGCAATGGAAAATAACGCGACCCCTTTCGGGAGGAATGAAAAGTAGGCCCCAGCACAGATTTCGATCGACTAGAATGTCCAAAATCTCATCAGTGCCAACCATAGATCTTATAGTGAGTTCTATGGTGCCAACATCAGGTATTCTATGCATCTATGTTCATAGATACTATTACAGATCAAAATCTGTTGAATTATGGATATATTATTCTATGGGAGTAGATCAAATTGTTTTGTGTTTTACGTTTATTGGTATTTTTATAAAATAAAAGACATTATTTTGATAACGAACATTTCAAGTTTATCGTGAGTTTTGAAAACTCCCACATACTACTTTTGAATCGAATTGAAACATAATAACAAGACGCGTCCGCTATCTTGAATTCACGAATTTTGACAAGAAAATCATGATCACCGACACCTAAAACCCCCACAAACCAATTTCGAAACAAATCGCGCAATAATCACAAAAGTTGTCTATATATTATTATTAACAGGCCGCCATCTTGAATTTGTGAATTTTAACAAAAAATCACAATCTCCAACTCCGAAAACCCCCACATGCTAATCTTGAATCGAAATAAACCATAGTAACAAAATTGGTCCGCCATTTTGATTTCACGAATTTTGACAACAATATCATAATATCCGATCCGACCCCGGAAACCCCTATATACCAATTTCGAATCAAATCGGGCCATAATCACACAAGTTATTGTATTATTATTATTATCAGGCCGCCATCTTCAATTTGTGAAATTTGATAAGAAAAATCATAATCTCTGACCCCAAAACCCCCACACGCCAATTTCGAATCAAATCAGATCATACTCACATAACTTGTCCGTTCTTCGCGTAAAATTGCATTTTCTCAGACACCTATCCTAGATAAAATGATAAAATATCCTTTCTACATATACATACCAAATTTCATCAAAATCGTTAGTGCAGTATCTGAGATAAGCCAATACAAATATATAAATAAATATTGCTCCTCTGAATATATTAGATAGATTATAGATTTATCGTTCCCCATATCACACTCCATGATACGCTTATGAATAGTCCGAATCAGATAGTCTATGGTCCGAATACCCAATAACAAATATCTTCATACTTGCTATATCAAAACTTATTTCTCACCTTATTCAATAATAATGAATGAAATGTACAATGGCGCTCTCTATCCGAAAATCGTCGAACTATGAATTACGTCGATTTGTGGGTAAAGCAGGAATTTTTTCCCGCCAAAATTTGAATTTGGCCATTTTCTGCCAATTCCGTATTTCAAGTTGATCTTGTGAATGAAATTATCAGTAGATTCACTTTTAATCGGAAGTTGAACTATTTTCATGGGTCTTTTTGTTGAAATAAAACAGAAGCATGGGTTGGCTCATTTTCTTCTATTTTTGAAAGAAAAAAAATTAACTGTCGGAATGAAATCGATCAAAATTATTTCAACAAGAACCCTAATCCTTTCTGAGTTCACCCACAAAATTTCAGTTCTCAAAGTGAAACCGTTTTCGAGATCAACTTGAAATAAAAACACACTACATTGAACGCCCACCTTAATGCACGTATTTTGTACACGATTACTAACCTCATTGGATTCAAAAATGTTGAAGAGACTAGACCTCAAACCCTGATGAAATTCGATTTTATCTGGAAGTTGATATGTACATTCTGACAACATTGTCAACTTGTTGTGCGATCAGAGAGTAAATAACTATTTTGCGATTCAGTGATATTCAAAATCTAGGAAAGCACCTAGAATATTTTCTATATTTCTAAATTCTTCGTCGAATTTCATCAGATAAAATCTAAAACGATGCGTTTAATCAAAAGAACATAGAAGGTTTTTTATTTTCCAAAAAGATTGGATCTTTCGAAAATATGTTTATTGTTTTCAAGAAATCATGAAGTATGAAGGTTAGAACACTGAGAGAATGGATTAGTTTTTCAATTTTATTGTAATTTTGTGTGGATTTATGAACTGGTTACGTTGTAACTTCAACACCTCTCTGCATGGATTTTCTTCACCATTATATCTCTCAAACGAAGCCGAATTTTTAAGAATAGTATGGGAAAAAGTGTTCCATTCGACTAGAGAATTCTACAGTTCGAACATATGTATGTACAAGTCAAAGACTCACCCTGCATATGAGTGCCCTTGGCTCAGTGGTAAGAGCATTGGATCAGGGCCTACTCCAGGTATTCCAAAACAAATGCCTCCGACTCATAACAAACAGAAATGGATATGCCCGAATAACAGACCTTCATGAGTCAACCGCCGTCCCCACAATCCGCGAATTTATCGACCAACTGTCTAACAAATTTTATAACAACCAGTGTCGCTTGAATGAGCTCACAAGAAATATTACAAAAACGAGGTGTAACAACATAAGCACCCCTTACCCTACCAATTCCTTACTATATTCCATATTCCCTCCACCAGTTGTATATAGTGTCTTCCAGTTGTACGAGTATACATAATGTGTACATAATGTATAATATGTGGCCAAATTAGTGGGCAGCTAGGACGTAGTGGTAGGTGAATAAAAATTCAGAGATTACCTGACGTTTCGCTAACTTTATTGTAGCTTCTTCAGAGGCTGAAATAAAAATACACAATTGTTGACACAAATACAATATTGAAAATACAGGACATTCAAATCCACAAAACACATTTTACAATAATATTTCACGTACCAATAAAATCGACTTATGGGCTGGGAAAACTTACTATCTTTGGTCAATCACCCTTGTCATAATACATGCAAACCGAAATCATCTAAAGAGCACTTGGATTATTATTTGACTATATTTGTTTCACACACTTTTGATATTTACTTCAACGATTTTTAATTTATCTATTATATGTCAAATTGACAATTCAGTGACAATCATCACAGAGCCAGGTACCTGTCTCACACATACACACTCACACTATTAACCATTGGATTACGCCATCGTCCGTTGGATGTCGCTCTCAAACCTTTCTTCCTACAGTGACTCTAACAGGACAGTGGCGACAATGGAGTGTCTCGTTTTTGATTGGTTCACGTGACGAAATCCGCCATTAAATTGCTAAATTTCTTTGTTTACATCTTGGATAAATAACCTAGCATTCTCGAGGCTCGAGCACGCTCAAAGACTTATAAACTAAACGCTGCATTATCGTATTTCTCGTCCCTCGTGCGTTCGATGAGTTTAGTTATTTTGAAACTTTTGATTTCTTGTGAGTGAGTGTAATTTCGATATTAGAAACAGACATTATTCTTTTCAAAACTGTTTTAGTTCTGTGAAAAGTGTGAAATCATTTCATTATTTTGTGGAGACCGATTTCTTTTCATTGGTGAGTTACATGATGATATCATGATACTTTTCTTCATATTCAAATATGAACATCAAATATACATTGTTGAATACTGGAATTGAGGTATCAGAAAATTTATTTCATATAAGCCTTTGCACTTGTTAACAGATCATGCCAGCAATTCTGCGAAGAATGGCTTTTTAATGAAACATTTCCCCAAAGATCCATTGAGGAGGCAACAGTGGTTGATAAAAATGAAGAGGGAACATTGGAAGCCTATGGATTATTCTTGTTTGTGTGAGGTAAGATCTTAATTTTATTCTCTGTCTGTTCTTAAGTTACAAAACATACATTTTAGGTTCATCTTGCTCCAGAAATGTGGGAGAAAACTAGAGTAGACGGAAAACGGGCTTTAAAATCCAATGCTGTACCTACTCTCTTTTTATTTACACAACCTGCGAAAGTTAGAAAATCACCAAAAATAAGAAAACCAATATCTCCAGAAGAACCAGATATTTTATATTCAGGTGAGTACTGAAACTTACGAAGGTAAATCAGGTCATAAAAAGTTACATGTATAATCATGATATTAAGCGATTTCATTTTATCCCCAGATGATATGTCATCAGAAATCCCTGATACGATCCAATGAGGATGAAAATAATCCATCTACTTCTCCGGTGGATTTGAACAAAAGTTCTTCGCCTCAGACTACTAGCGATGATACTCCAATACCAAACTTAACATTGGATTCCTCCGAAAAATTAAAGAAATTAGAGAAAATGTACTTACGAGAAAAGCTCAGGGCTAGGAAGTACAAAATGCTTCTCAGAAATTGCACAAAAAAATATAATTTATGAGATGGCGAATTTGAAATTTGATATTCCAAATTGCCACAATTTAAAAGATAAAATCATTAAATGATTTATTTCCTTTCGATTGAAAATAAATTGGAAGAGGAAAAAATCACAATCGAAAAAATATAGCAGCAAGTCAGTAGCTGGTAATTTACTTTGAAGTGGACTGAATTTTAATCAATGTATGTAACTACTCAAACAACATTTATATTGTCTAATTTTGTATATATATAGATATATATGTATTCTATATGTAAGTATTGCAATATAAGTTTGAAATTTTGGTGTACTCTCTTTATTTTACAATGAATCGATATCATATCATCATATATCTTGGATAGGTATATGATAATGTATGAAGTAGTTAAGTTAGTTCACAGGTTTTCGACCAGGGGCAAGATATTCAAAACAAAGTCAAGTTGTTATTGGCTCTATATATTTTGTTACGAATTGTAACTTCTTCAGGAGCACAATTTGTAACGAATTATATAGATCCAATAACAGTTTGACTTTTGATTTGAATATCTTGCCCCTGGTCGAAAGCCTGTGAAGTATCTACTTCAAATATCACAACCGTGAAACATCTAATTCATAATGTATGTACATATCTATAATGATGGACTTGGTGAATCATTAAAATAATGAAATAAATTTGTCATATTGAAAACTGTGCTTAAATATTGCTAGGATATTCTCCAGTTTTCACACTTCTGATTTTTCCTTCAAATGAAACCTTCGTTGATGGGGCAGTCCTGCAAATCTGTTGTTTATATAGAAATTTTAAATAATAAAACCTGAATTTTAAGGGATGTTATATTTCTTATACCTCTGAATAAAAAATGATTATTTCATTTTTTCTATTATCGTTTCAAACTTTCAAAACTATTACTTTCCACGAGCATTCACGTTTCGAAAGTAGTCTTTTTCCAAATTCCCATGCATATACGTGTAGAAAAAGAATAGAATGTCATTTTTCCGCACGCAAATAATGAATATAATCAAAATATATTCCAAATAAAATAGAAAGTCAAACGTCAAACTAATCAGCTGATTCTGATTTAGTCCGCCATTAAATTGCTAAATCAGAATGGGCGGGGCTTAGAGGCCCAATTGTCGCCACTGTCTTGTTAGAGTCACTGTATTTCTTCCTACAGTGATTTCTTCCGAATCCTACTTTGTCGGTTTTGCCCGCGATGTATAAGTTCGATTCTTCAACTTATTAGAACTTTGTACATTGGGTTCAGTTTAGCAGTGTCAGTCTTGAAATTACAACTGTTTTTATCCCTTTGAATCTCCAATATTTCTAAAATCTCCCTCTTTTTTTAAAACGTCCAAGAAAAGAGGGAGATTTTAGAAATTTAGGAGATTCAAAGGGATAAAAACAGTTGTAATTTCAAGACTGACACTGCTAAACTGAACCCAATGTACAAAGTTCTAATAAGTTGAAGAATCGAACTTATACATCGCGGGCAAAACCGACAAAGTAGGATTCGGAAGAAATCACTGTAGGAAGAAAGGTTTGAGAGCGACATCCAACGGACGATGGCGTAATCCAATGGTTAATAGTGTGAGTGTGTAATGTGTATGTGTGAGACAGGTACCTGGCTCTGTGATGATTGTCACTGAATTGTCAATTTGACATATAATAGATAAATTAAAAATCGTTGAAGTAAATATCAAAAGTGTGTGAAACAAATATAGTCAAATAATAATCCAAGTGCTCTTTAGATGATTTCGGTTTGCATGTATTATGACAAGGGTGATTGACCAAAGATAGTAAGTTTTCCCAGCCCATAAGTCGATTTTATTGGTACGTGAAATATTATTGTAAAATGTGTTTTGTGGATTTGAATGTCCTGTATTTTCAATATTGTATTTGTGTCAACAATTGTGTATTTTTATTTCAGCCTCTGAAGAAGCTACAATAAAGTTAGCGAAACGTCAGGTAATCTCTGAATTTTTATTCACCTACCACTACGTCCTAGCTGCCCACTAATTTGGCCACATATCATAATATTGGGGACACAAAACATCGATATATACATAATGTATATTCACAATTATTTTGATCAGTTTTGTTTTTATTTTTCCTGTATATGTATATTGATAGATTAAGATTGAAGACATTATTTAAAATCGAAAAAGAATTGTCAAAATAAGTACATTTTCCATATAATCAAAATTGTAGTCGTTACTTTCAAGTAGGAATTATGAAATATGATAATTATTGAAAGCGTATACCCTACGTACAGAAAATTTGTAACTCCAACACCTGAATAAATTGATTTTTGATCTAGGAAAGGAATTTTCTAGTCTCGGTAGGGGTCACCATTTCACTGTTGGGTCAAAAATTAACAGTGCTGTGCCTAAGGTGGCGTAAGGACACAGTGCCAAAGCCTACACAGAACACAACTGCTTCTCCGAACTCGTACAAGTTACAAGCTTCGAAACTTGCAGTTTCAGAGGGGTCTCCTCAGGAGACCTAGGAGTAATAAAATGAACAATATACCGTGTCTCATCTGCCGGCTAAGGAATTGAATGAACTACAATTAAATAAAATGGTTAAAGTGGAATATGGCATGACTCATTGAGCCACATCGGGACACCAAGAAAGAAAGATGCTCCATAACTTATCACAATCTTATAATCAAATAATATTGCTTTGAAATTGAACCTATGCCCTATTGGTCCAGCTCCAAATCTACTTTGTAGCATAACATTGTTTATATTTTACTAAATAAATAACTCAGTTAATATCGATCGTACAAAAACGTTTTAATTTGTAGTATTTTTTATGAGCTTTCAGAATTCAATACTAAGAAATGGATAAAAGCATCGCAAACCTGAAAATTTTATGAGAACTCTTATTTTTTAAATGGTACATCATTTATTTATTTTCCTAATCGTTAGAGCTCTTTCTTCTAATCATATAAATGTAATAAATGAGAAACATACAATGTTTATTTCATATTTTTATTCTACAGGCGATCGATTTCGGTCGAATGACCATCATCAGGGCAGCTGAAATAAATAGTTAACAGTCAAAAATACATATTATTCCATGTATATTTTTCGTAAGAACATTGAACTGAGGTTATGAAATCAACAAAAAAAGGCAGAAATGTGCAACGTACCGTCAATCGAAGTAGCTACAGAAGACGGCGATTCCTTCATAAAAGAATATCATCAACAGTAATAAAACTTATCTCTATCCCTCAATATCTCTACAATAATTTCCAATTCTTAATCAAAAACCCTTTGAAGCGGCGTGAATTCATTTGACGATAAGAAGTGTCAAAATTTCAGCGGGAAGATCCAAATATTAAGTCGATAAGTAAAACGGGGTTATGAGCTTGAAAATGTTTTTCGAAGTATTAAAATCTAATGAGTTATTTGAAAGATGACTGTCATTTTTTTCTCCTCAAAATCTCAAATTGTTCAAGAAGTGTTATTTTAAAGTAATTACCCCCAGCATAAAAAATTTCAAGGTTTTCAAAACTCGTTTTATGTTAATGTTCTTTCAAGTGTTCTCCTAGAGCTGGGTGAGGTCTATTTTTCTGGTGTTCATCAAATCTTTTTTTCATGTTGCGGGTTGTCATACCTATATAAAAGGATTTGTTCTTTATTAATTTTAACTCTGCAGTTAATTAGCATATTTTCTAGGGTTTTATGTCGTTAATTTGACTTGTCGAAATTATATTTTTTCAGCGATATTGACAATTTATGTTTTAAGTTTACGAAAAAGGGTGCTGAAATGAAATGTCTTTCAGTCAGAATATGTGGGTTAATCTTGTTAATGCTTGATTTTCTTTTCATAGATCTTAAAATGTTGTCTGAAAATTCTCTCCCATATTTTTTGTTGTCTCCAATTTGATAAATGGTCTTTAGTTCTTTGTTATAATTTTCTCTAGATAGAGGAATATTAAGTAGTCTTCTGAATAAAAATGTGAAGGCTGCTTTTTTTGCAGGGGGTGCATGGTATGAATTAAATGGAATTATTGAATCAGTTTGTGTGGGTTTCCTGTAAATGTCGAACGAAAAAACATTATCACTGCTCAAGGTGACAGATCGAGGAAATTAATAGAATTTGAATTTGATTCCTCCAAAGAGAATCTAACCTAAAATTTGGAATTTATAAGGTCGAAAAAGTTGGTAAGTTCCAAATTAGTACCCAAGCACATACAAAAGATTACATCCACATATCTCTTCAGCTCATAACCCCCTTTTACTTATCGACTTAATGTTCAAATCTTCCCGCTGAAATTTTGACACTTCTTATCTTTCATGCAGTTCCCATTTCCTTTTTCTTTTCACCAGCGTCAAATGAATTCACGCCGCTTCAAAAAGTTTCTGATAGAGAATTGGAAATTATTGTAGGCCTGTAGGGATATTGACGAGGATATTGATGATGGTCATTTGACCGAAATCGATCGCCTATAGAATAAAAATATAAAAAAACATAGTGTGTTTCTCATTTATTACATTTATATGATCAGTTGACACACTGATGGAAGAATTCATTTTCAAAGCTCTTTCTTCTGATTTCAAAATATATACTTTATGGAGTTTTTTTCGGCAGTTTTCTGAAAATATCGGTTTTTTCGTCTAAATCTAAGGTAGCTGTAAAACGCCACACGACAACGATGGGATTTTTCATAATACCAGAAATTAATGAAAAAAATTATCGGCAAGTTCGAAATTCCATGCTTCACGTGGAGTGTCGTGGAAGGTTTTCAGTTTAAACCATTTGATCCATGAAATTTGTCAAAATGAGTGACCTACATCAAAAAGTTACACAGATAAACGATAATCGATGGTATATTTCGAAATCAGAATTTCATGGAGTTTAAGTATAATAAAAAGTGGGCATTAACAATTGAGAAACACTTTTAATTAAAATTTGAACTTTGTTCAAATGTGGATTGTTTTAATTTCATCCCAAATTAAGGCACTATGTTAAAAGCATTAGCTTCAGTCTTTGTTGGCAAATTTGCATAATATGATCCCTAAGATTACTTTGTTTTCCCTTGATCGTTCTCCACTAAATGACCAACTTTAAGAAACATCAAATCATGACTTCATGAGGTCGATTGCTCATCAATTTACCTAGTGACATCGTTTTGTAACACTTTTCCGTAATAGTATGGCTCATGTGCGCCACAAAAAAAAAACACGTCTTCGAGAAGATCAACATTTCTTGATGTACCTATAAGATCTGCCCATCTTCACTTCGGCAACGGTAAAGCCGGAGGCTGTGCAAGACCGCGAAAGATCTTCGACCGGTTGAGACCTCGCTTGATCTTCACGACATTGGATTTATTCACAACTTCGAAGCGGTTTATCCTTCGCGACCTATTGAACTTGGAGATGCGGTTTCTCGGGTCAGAATGCGGTTGGGTTTGCTATGAAATTCTTCGTTACAGCATCTGTGTTCGAGACACGAGGCACTAGGTACATATCAGGAATACATATAGAGAGAATCATAAATTGAATATTTAATTTTTCCTAAGTAGAGAAATTTAATTGACCAATTCCAGGTCCGTATTTCGAGAATTTCATCCAATTTATAACCATTTACGAGCAGCCAATGCCGAGGTTAGAATTTCAGCTATCTTCAACGAACAATTCAGTGAAAAAAAATGAGGCCGAGTAAGCAGTACTTTTGCGTTTTTCAGAGTATCCCTTTGCGGGTATACCATGGGGTTGCGACCCATAATCCTGGGTGATTGACAATACGAATATAATGCATCACGGTGCGTCACGTTGCAAAAATTTCAAATACTAGTTGCGACTCAACATGGCAACATGGTGTTGTTATGCAGGTGAGTTTCTATGGTCAAATACTGTGAATTGAGATTTGTCTTCATTAATTTCCATTCTACACAACAATTGAGTACTGAAAAATACTGAGATGTGACCAGCAACCGTTATTTCAAAAGTCTCGCATAACTTATCACAGTTATCAGAATATTGCTCTCAGATTACATCAAACACTCTATATGCCGCTTATGATTAGAAAACCGGGTATATGTGATGAGGCAAAACTGAACTTCTCGGTGTCATATAAATGGCTATATGTCTATGATTTTCCAGTTTATGGTATATTCAATAGGAATATTGAAACATTGCATAAACGTTGAAAATTTTCAACAACCGAGAGTTTTCAAAGAACTTAGAAATCGGTATTCTACTCTTCAGTAACAGTTGCGATTATCATAATACATTCAATTATCGTACTTATTCAATTTATATTCATGAAAAATTATAATACGTTGCATAAAAGATGAATTTAACGGTAACCTACCTCGCGATTCGTGGTAGCCGGCGCGCAAGACAGTGCAAAGAGGAGTCTTTGGTTTTGAGTCTCAATAAACGCTAGTGCCATGAACGACGCATGCGAATAGGGGTAACCGTCGTTACAGAGAAGAATCCAACAGGTATACAAACACCCAATACAATGTGATGTTAATGGCATAAAATTGTCAAATAAATTCTATAGTTATTCCGTGATGATTATGTGAAGACTTTCAGTGAATTAATGGGATAATAATCATGTAGTGTCGAGTTTATTAAATTTCCAATAAGATATTGTTCAGATAGAAACAAAGCCACAAATTATTTAGTGCTAAGTAACATTTTATTGAATTCTATTTAACACGTGGTTTATATCGACATTTATCATTTATATATCTGAATTTTTTATTTCATTGACATTTGTTTTTAATATGGACCGGTTACAACAAGTTTTCAATAGGAACTGTGCGCATAAAATGTATAATGTCATGCTTCGTAGAATTCAATTACATCTTCCACATTTGTGGGATTTTATTATTACATATTATCTCTACATCAAACGTTTTTCCATCATAGAGATTTTAGTCTTCACAAAGTTGATGAACATTCTGACAACATTGTTAAATTGTATAGAGATCAGACAGTTTATAAATTTCAGCCATTCTGAGATGCTAGAAATCCAGGGAAGCATCCAGATTATTCTTATGATTTTTTTAGTTTTTCGTGAAATTTTATCGGGTAAAATTGGGAATAACTCGAAAATGATTGATTCTTACGAAACTATGAACCGCTTATCTTTTTCAAGTGGTTTTATGGTATTTTGCGTGGATTTATGGGCCTGATGCGTTGTGACTTTTATACCAGGAGGAATATTGAATGAGAATTGATTGTGAAGAATTTGCACCATGAATAGAGTAAACAATCAACCAAAATTCAGTTCATTCGAAATTACGGTTCCGAAGATATGAAAAGAAACCTTACATATTGATAATCAAAGAATATCTTCCTCGAGCTAAAGCTCTCGGGAGATATTCAGATTATTAATGTTCATATGGTCTCATTAAATTGTCAAAATACACTCTCGATAGAATTAGGTCGAAAATAATAGTCGGCTATTTGTCATAGTCTCGGGATATTACCTCCGAATATTATTTTTTCTCTGGTCTCTTAAGAAATTAACAATGTTGTCAGAATGTGTATCAAATTTGTCAAGAGTAAAATCTCTATGATGAAAAAAGTTTGATGTAGAGATATGCAATGATAAAATACCACAAATGTGGGAGATAAAATTGAATTCTAAGAAGCATGAAATTATACATTTTATACGCAGTTTCTATTGAAAATTCATTGCTATCAGTCCTTCAGGAAAATATCTGTAGAAACAATATAACTCGACACTACTATCACATCAATGCAGTACGAGTCCTTTACATAATCATCACATGTTTGCGTTCATTATGTGTAAATAAATAAATGAATCGAAGTCCATGGCGCAGGTTATCGCGTAAGCGTCGTTTATGAGATCACTGCCTAACGTTGGACTTGGAGACACAAAATAACGGTTTGTTTTGCGTGGAGGCTACATCCACGGCCTTCTGAAGGGTAGAATAGGCCTAGGCCGTGCTACATGGCAGCGCACGGTTATAGCGCCATATCGGCGAGAATCAGAACTACTCGTTTGGCGTTTCCAGAGAGCAACACCTAGACGCCTTTAGCGACTAGTGCCCTTGCGATAAGGGACGTACTGCTTCCTTGGTTCCGCCTTAACTTTATAGTCTATATTCCCTATAGTTTTTTAGCCCCCAGGTTTGAAAATACAGGGGGTTGTTTTTGAAAAATGATGAAAAAAAAATCATATCTCGACGAAATGAGAGTGTTCCACGATCAGATACGAATATGCGTTTCTCGAATGCCAAAAGCATGAAATACAATAAACCTCCTCAGTTTGTTAGCCCCCAGGTTAGGAAATTTGGAAGGTGGTTTATAAAAAATGGTAAGAAAATTCATATCTATCATGGGAGTAGTCTACGATCAGATTCGAATATGTTATTGTTTTTCATTCTTTTGGCATTCAAGAAACACATTTTGGAAAATCATCGTGAAACACTCCCATTTCGTCGAGATATGAATTTTTTCATCATATTTTATTAACGACCCCCAAAATCTCCAAACCTGGGGGCTAACAAACTATGAGGGGTATTACATTTAATTTTTTCGGCATTCAAGAAACACATAATCGCAACGCATCGTGGAATACTCCCATTTTGTCTAGTTCTGATTTTTGCCAGGAACCACCCCCAACAACCCCCACAACTTCCTCCCTGAGTCTTGGAAGTCTCCAAATGAAGAAGGATTCAATTTCTTTCTTATCAACCAATCAAGCTCACATCCAAATCTGATTGCAATGCCATCTCATTCCACTAAGTTATGAATTTTTTTCCATTAGCCATTTTTTGTCTTTGAGTGTATGTGGCTAACTTCACATCGATGTAGGAAATGAATATTTGTAACACTGTAACATACACAAACACACATACCAGGGGGGGTCGCATTATGAAAAAGGTTGAAAAATACTGGTCTATACCATTGTTTGAAGAGAAAATCAACACAATCTGGCATCGTCTTCTTCAAAATTCTGTGAAATATCACAGAAGATGATGAGGTTAGGTCATTGACCTCGAATCCTATGACCTAGGTTGATGGAGTTAGGATAGGTTAGTGAGGAACCAATTTTTATTAGATCGTTTACTAAACAACTCTAATCGGGAAGATTGGCAATAAAATATGAAGCTTGGTGGTGTCACATTTAATTTACCGTGCTACAGTTTCGAGAAACCAATGTTCTCTTCTTCAGGCTAAAAATATTTCAATTGAACAAATTTCATCATAAGCAAGATGTATAAAACCTACCACTATAAATTTTCTGCTGTTCTCATAAAATAATAAATTATTAGTCAGACACATTAAAAACTTTCGTCAAAAACGCAATTTCCAGAAAAATTCCTGATATTAACTAACACGTGCTCAAATTCTACCATCATTAAATCATAGAATCAGTCTAAATTGTAAAAATCTTATCTTGTCAAAAGTCAACGCCAATCACAGAACTACAAAACAAACACAACCATCAGCACCACTAACGCCCTCTGTATCTTTCAACTGTTACTAACATTAAAGTCTTTCTATGAGACCAAAATAAATTCTACTAAGACCTTCGATGTCCGTTCTAAAATTAACTGATTTCTCCTTTTTAATGTTGATCATTGATCATATTAAAATTGAAAAAATGTCCTGTTTCCAGGTGATGTTCTACTTAAGCAGTTTTATTATTAGAGAGATTTTTTACGGATGTTTTGTGGGCTGAAATTCTGTTTTTTAAATATTGTTTAGTGGTGCCAACGTAACATTTTGGACAGTGTTCACAACTTATCTTATAGACAACACACGACATATATTCTTTTTTTGTTCTATCTTTCAATCTGCTAAATACCAATTTTCCCAAAGTGAAGTTGTTGTATAACACGATTTTTTGATTGTCCTGTTTAAGTACTCTGGACAACTGTGTGGACAGCCCGGGTACCAAGGGCAATTTAACATAGCTAACACTAACCTCTGTATCTTCTCGTTCTATTTCATTTGGCCTTCTAGGTATTATTAACATTTAAAACTTTATTTATTAATTTTCTTGGATATGAGTTCAACATTAAATCACTTTTTAATTTTTTCACATTAGCACTTTTGAATTCTTCACTACAGAGTCTTTCTATTCTATTTTTTGATTGAGTTATTATATTAATTTTTTGATATGTTGGATGTAAAGAAAAATAGTTTATTGTTCTATTTGTACTGGTTGGTTTCTTGTATAGATTTGTCTTCAAATGACCGTTTATAGGGTCCCTTATTATTAGTACATCTAGGAATGGTAATTCATGGTTAGCATTTTCCAACTCATATGTAAACTTTAGCTTAGGATCTATAGAGTTAAATATCTCCATTACAAATTGCCCTTGGTACCCGGGCTGTCCACACAGTTGTCCAGAGTACTTAAACAGGACAATCAAAAAATCGTGTTATACAACAACTTCACTTTGGGAAAATTGGTATTTAGCAGATTGAAAGATAGAACAAAAAAAGAATATATGTCGTGTGTTGTCTATAAGATAAGTTGTGAACACTGTCCAAAATGTTACGTTGGCACCACTAAACAATATTTAAAAAACAGAATTTCAGCCCACAAAACATCCGTAAAAAATCTCTCTAATAATAAAACTGCTTTAGTAGAACATCACCTGGAAACAGGACATTTTTTCAATTTTAATATAGATGATGTAGAAATTTTACACCAAGAAAATAACTGTAAAAAACGAATGATAGCTGAAATGATCAACATTAAAAAGGAGAAATCAGTTAATTTTAGAACGGACATCGAAGGTCTTAGTAGAATTTATTTTGGTCTCATAGAAAGACTTTAATGTTAGTAACAGTTGAAAGATACAGAGGGCGTTAGTGGTGCTGATGGTTGTGTTTGTTTTGTAGTTCTGTGATTGGCGTTGACTTTTGACAAGATAAGATTTTTACAATTTAGACTGATTCTATGATTTAATGATGGTAGAATTTGAGCACGTGTTAGTTAATATCAGGAATTTTTCTGGAAATTGCGTTTTTGACGAAAGTTTTTAATGTGTCTGACTAATAATTTATTATTTTATGAGAACAGCAGAAAATTTATAGTGGTAGGTTTTATACATCTTGCTTATGATGAAATTTGTTCAATTGAAATATTTTTAGCCTGAAGAAGAGAACATTGGTTTCTCGAAACTGTAGCACGGTAAATTAAATGTGACACCACCAAGCTTCATATTTTATTGCCAATCTTCCCGATTAGAGTTGTTTAGTTGATGATACGTGGCAATCAAAATTAATAACCATTAGATCGTTTGAGAATATCGAGCATAATATGAACAAATTATTAGTGTTTACAAACTAAATCTTCAGGAAAATCGAAGGAGGAACTTATTTTGGTGCGAGAAAAATATGAACTTAGGGTGTTTGCAGAGAATCGTATGAGGCACGTATTTAGCCCAATTTTTTCTCAAATGTCTATATCTCTTCAACGGAGCCGAATTCGGAAAAATGGAAAACGAAAAAAATGTTTCTTTTAGCATCAAGAATATACAGTTAAATGTATGTACAAGTCAAAGACACACTGAATGAAGGAGCGCTCAAAGGCTCCTGACTTGACGTCAGTTCTTTCACGTTATAAAATCATCAGCTGATAATCTGTTTCAGAATTCACAGTGACTTCGATCCCGACCTGTAACTTATCCTGGCGCACCTTATAATGCCCATGTTCCCTATGTCCGAAAGTTGTAACGGGTAATTTCTACCAAGATCCAGACAACTTTGGCTATCAAACTTGAGATATGTGCGGCGAACGTCTCGAACCTCGAGGAGTCGAAGGCGAAGCGACAGAGGTTAGAAGTGATATTTGCCAGCGACTGATTCCTGGATGTCGTGGTTGTCCTTTTGGGATTAAATTAAATGTAAATTTGGAGATCCGTCTGGAATATTGATCGGCAGTTGGCTCCAGGATATTTGATGGAGATTTCGTCGTTGGATTGGAGCGATGATACGTGCATTTCTAGGCGGTTTGCAGGCAGTTTCATATTGATTTCGACAAGACATATTTCAACGAGGTTGTTTATACTCCATTCACTTTCAAAAAGTATCGCGGTTTTCCTTGGGATTCTGAAACATTTCACCGCGTATATTTTGAAAATGTTAGGTTATGGTCATTTCTGTTTCAGATACGCCCGCAGCGTTGTCGTTTCTGCATTGAAATCGTAGTAATTACGTATTCATCGAAATGTTCATTTACTTTGAGAAAATAATGAATTTGAGAAAATATTATGTGAATTCAATAATTTCAATAAGACCTGGCGACTGCTGAAGAAACTTTTTCTCTGTTAATACTGAAAATATTTCACTTATATGAACATGACAGGAAGACTCAGTTATGCTATTCTTTCTTCTTGTTCGGGAATCAAGAATAGATTGTTGAAATTTCACTGAAAAAGTGAAAAATGATGGACATAATAGTCCATTACCTTATGATGATTCATTCGGAAAAAAAAATTACTCGAATAACCCAGAAAAACGAACGGAACAGGCGGACCTATGGAATTCCCCACCTTTTAAAATTCTCAAGAAATACTTGCAGAAGATATTTAAATACCTTTTTGCACAACTTTAAATACTCCAGTATGAAAATTTAGTAGTTCTACGAAACCCGCGTCACAGTTAAACCTAAACCTAAACTAACTCCATATATAAAGTTAAAAAAGAGTAAATAGAAAGTAGACTTGGCAATGTCGTGTGATTTTCACGAGTGCCAACCTGCGTCAGTTTCAAGTGAAAGAACTTAATATATAAACCTAAATCAAGGCTAACTGCAGATTCGATCGATTTGAAATTTTGTATTGAGATCAACATTGACGTATCTACACAATCGTCTATGTCTTGGAAATGAGAATATTTTCCTCTAATTCAACTGCAATATATTTGATAGAGAATCTTTGTTTGTTACTCTTTGTTTGTTGCTGGATGAGACTAAATAGGAAAAATGAGAAAAACATCTGAATTTGTCGATTTTTCATTTCTGATTGGTTATAGTTATCCTTCAACTGTTTCCAAATTCAGTAGTCCGTATTACCACCTCTTTTTTCAATCAATTGCCCAATATGCCTATGCATCCAACGAATCAAGTCATTAGTGAAATTTTCAGTCATATCGTTCCATTCTGCCTAAGTAAACCCATACCTGCTCAATGTAATGCATGTCCGGTGAGTTTGCTCTGGATATTGTTCTCTTGAAGAATGGTTTGAAGCCTTCGTGTGTGGTGTGGTAGGGCGTTATCATCCTGATGAATGCAATTATCCCCAAATTCGTTGCCCAGAGGAGCAATGATTGGCTCTATGACGTTTTCTAAGTCGATGACACGTCCAAAGAGGGTACATCGACCGAACAGTTTGCCTTCCCCAGCACATTATTGTTCCGCGAAACTGGGTAGCTCTAGTCTGCTAGTAACTTCTTAAACCGAATCGTGGCTCATCCGATAAAAGTAAGTTGCGCCATTGTAGTAAAGGCCAGTCTTGGTGGTGTTCTGCCCATTACCAACAGGTAGCTTTATGTCCAGGTGATAGCCGAGGTACTCTCAAATGTCTTCTTGCCACGAATTCGAGGAAATCAACCTCTTCCTCATGGTACTGGTACAGACTAACCGTGTACAGGTCCTCAAAAAAATACTTCGAAGTGCTGTTACAGATACCGTTCGATTCCTTCGAGTGAAATTTTCGACATAATGGTCTTTCCTTGCAGATGTTTCTCGGGGTCGGTCAGGCACCGGTCTCCGGCAACGCTTCCGATTTCCAGAAAAGGGGCCTATATGCGCCTTATTGAAGTCCGTGGAATATTCAAACGTTGCGCAGTCTGGTGAGCTTCTTGATGTAGGTCCTTTAATGATTTTTAGTATCGATGTGAATAGCTCAAATTTGTTATTTCCTATTGAGGACTGAAGACATTTAGGAAATACTCTAATACTAACCTTATTGAAGAGAAAATGTTGAAAAGCGATATTTCTTAACGAAAACGTTTTTTCGGTTGTGTGTTACTCAAAAATACATGTCTTCTTCGTTTTCAAATGAGCTTTGTTTGTGTGAATAATTAATTCATATTTTCCTTGATAACCCGAAAATATCTTACAAGAAATGTGTTTCAATAATTCATCTTGAATTATTTATAACTCAGAATACACCGTAGATTAAGTTATATTCGAGGTTATATTATTTGAAAACGTTGGCGGTTAATAGTATATTGTTCAATGAGCGGTAATGTAAGTCATAACACACGCAGATGAATTTGTAATTCATTAAGTGTGTTATGACCATTACCGCGAATTGAACACTATACTTTATCTTCGACTTCTTCAGTAAAATTCGAATTAATCTACATTCTCAAAAGTGACAACAATCGTCAAAAGCGATTTCTGTGGTCGAGAATAGAATCGATATCGAATCCCGTAGAAAACGTCAAAAATTCACGTTTTTCGAATGCAATTTTTGGATATTCCGACCAAAGGAAATGTAGAAATTGATGGCGAGAAAGTCACCCTGATATCTGAAATAGCAAAATAAGCAAATGTAGAAATGGATGGTTCCCAAACGTTTCGACTTTCTTATTCATTTCGTATGTAATTTAATTTTTCTTATTTGTATTAGAGTGAGTTATAGGCGTGAATTATATTATAACTCACGCTATTGGTTCATAGAGACTATTACAGATCAAAATCAGTTGAATAATGGATATATTATTTTAAGGGAGTAGACAATATTATCTTATCAAACCGTGGCAATAGCTACCCACAGCCTTCTTGAAGACAGCTCTAAACTTTATTATGGAAGTAGATAATAGATCAACGGCTACGTCCCATCTATCCAGGTCTCCTTAGGGGTAATGCAAACAAACTAACAAGCATCGGGAGATTCAAATGCTCGTAATATCAGTTTATGTTTATATTGGTGTTTCAGAAAATGTTCGTGCTTACCAAATAAATGTTTCCAAATAGAAACACTCATATTTTGAAGCGATGAAATTATCAATTCATTGGAGGAATGTTTTGATTATTTCCGAGTTTTAGCAAGATACGTATGAGAGGTAAGTCCACGTTACTGAGTCTAGCCGAGCATTCCACCACAACCCTTAGAATAGGGATCTAACCTACAGATAATTTTAACATTCCATAGGGTATAATGTTTGAGACAAACAAGTTGGTGTTATCATTCTGATTTGGTGTAGTAATTCTGGTTTGGTGTCAGAAATTAAGATTTGATGTAGAAATTCTGATGTAGTAATTTGAACACCGATTCAGTATCGAAAAACCAATATTGAAATCTCTATTTTGAGTGATTAATTCGTATTTGGCGTTTAAAATTTCGATTTATCCTTTATTCTTTCGATATTCTGATGTAGAAGTACTTATACATTCTGATTCAATGCTGAAATTTTAATCTTTTGATTTGGTATTGTAAATTCATATTTCTATCATCTAACGTGATAAAATTTAGATGAGGAGGAAAATATAGTTAAAAGAAGAAATTGAAATATTATGACATTCTTATGAAAATCAATTCGACCAAGATTTTATTAATATTGACGATATTTAATCCGATGAGAATACGGGCCTTGATGAAGAATCACACAAGATTCGAAACGTTGTCGATGCAGTATTGAGGAATTAAATTAAAATTAAAATTGTCCCAATTTCTGTTGAAGTTATTTCACTATTTAAAACAAGGATGTCACCAATCATCAATAGTTAAAAGAATTCAAACTGTCAATCGCAGGGTAGAAGAAAGTGATGAGAATTTCTTCGTCTTCTCTTTTTTTATTATCTTTACTGTTCTATTCTTTTTCTCATTACATGTATAGGTATTGGTGGAAATTTATTATTTCTGGAACGATAGTTTATGAGAAAATTGCACTGAACCCAACATTCAGCTATTCCATTTGGTTTCCTATGGACTTTCGAAGTATCTTACCTTTGTCTAAAATCTGAATGGAGCTGACAAACTCTTGAATATAAACATTACCGAGCTTCAACTTTAAGCCGAAAAAATTGGTGAAACCTTTTGCATCATAATCAAAGTTAAAACCCACAGAAAAGTATCGCTCAGCTCCTCAAGTGAGACTATGCACGTGAGTGAAACCTTGCCTAAGACTAATTCATTCCGAACGTTGTTTCTTTTCATTATTCGATACCGAAACATTTCAACAAATTAAAATAGGGCATTTGGGTCACAATGCATTTCGCCGAACACAATAAAACCTTTTCACAATTCTCCATGATAGACTCACGTTACGAAGCCAGAAATGTGAATCAACACTAGAATTATTCAAGTCCCGAAGGTAATGCACACCCATTGTATTCAATTTGCCACGGTAAATGGAAATGGCGAGTAAAAATCGAGGCGCTATTGAATGCGGCACCGATATTAATTTCATTTGTATTGTCCGAAGCAAGAAACTTAAGCTGTGCATGCAACGGGAGAGGGACCTTTCGTGTTTGGCTGTTGGTGCTTCAACTATCCAGATTGCTAACATAAAAGGGATTACGGGAGCTTCGCATTCTCGAAAATTATGAAAAGGGATAACCCGCAATTTGAGAGCCTGATTACCATTGTGAGAGAGTTGGGAAATTCAAATTTATCTGTAATCCATATCACTTGAATAAATGAATGAAAGACAGATGAACATTCGGTGGGCTCACACAGAATTAGGCATAATTAGTACATTATTCAACGAGCGTTAATGTAAGTCATACACCCGCAAATTAATTTTGCACCACGAGCCGTCAGGCAAGTGGTGTGATTCATCAACCGAGTATATCCCAGAAGGATTTCAGAACAAAGAAGCCACAGGACTACCACTAAAAGACGTAACCAGAGCTTTTGACAGAGTTGGCATGCCGGACTTGCATATAAAATGATAACCGCAGGTTATGCCACCAATTTATGCAGAATAATAAGAAATTAATTTAAGGGATGAAAATTTGTGTGTGAAAAAAGATGATGTTCATTACACTCTCAGATATTTAGAAATAGGAGTTCCTCAAGGATCTATATTAGGACCGCTTCTCTATAACATATACATACATGATATACCAAGAAATCCAAGATGCCTGCTTGCGTATAGACGCAGACGATACGGGCATAGCAATTAGGCACAGAAATACCAAAATAATTCACAAAGGACTTCAAGAAGCTGCAGACGATATCAGTCATTTGTGTAAAAGATTAACAGATGGAAAATCAAAATCAATGGAGAAAAGAGTCGAGCAATACTCCTTCGAAAGAGAAGCCTGAAGACAGTATCGAAGATATCCATAGACGATAATGGTATGGAATGGCAGAATGAAGCTAAATACCTAGGAGTAATTCTAGACAAAGGACTAACGTGGAAACAGCACATTGAGTATGCAGTGGATAAAACGAATGTAGCAATGAAAAGACTATGCCCGATTATAGGCAGAGAAGCCAAATGAACAGAAACAAGAAATTAAGGATCATAAAACAGTTGCCAGACCGCAACCAACATATGGATCAACAGCATGGGGCTTTGCAGCGAGAACCCATATAAAGAGGATACAAAGTACAGAAAACAAATTTCTGAGATGGGCATTAGACGCCCCCTGGTTTGTTAGGAATGAACAAATCCGAAAAGACATAAAATGGGTGTCCATTACTACATTCATCAAACGAAAAGCTAGTGAACATCCAAATGACGACCTCAGAAGGTTAGTTGACTATGACCCCGCTGAAGATGAAAAAACAGCGAGAATTTACCGCAAAAGACCTAGAGACCAATTGCGAAAATGAAGATGTAAAACTCTGAACTTAGAGAGAGATATCCATTTGAAGGATGATCACAAACACTCAGCATAAAAAATGCGAAAGAGGTAAGAAGATAAAAGATTTTTGATGGATTCGGTCTTCACTTGATGGAAATTCATGTTTAATAACAGGTAAATAAAATTCAATTTCCACAAATTTGTGGAAATTGAATTTTTTTTTAATGTAAAGGATGAAATTGATTGAATTTGAATCATTTTTAATTGTTAACACTTCAGGCACCGACCCGTTATTAGTTGCCTGCCACAGTTGCTTGTTACCTATATACACAAACCATAATCTATACATACAGTTAGTTTTCCCAAATATCACCTCGTTCATCAAGTAATCGATAACCATTTTATGCATGACCAGTTTTGTTAGGCGATTCCAAATTCGTAATGTGTAGACGTATTTCAGTGTAACATCGATCTGAGCCTTAACTAGGAATTATATTAATTGGATGTTCACTCCTCCCTGACCCTTCGAGTGCTCTGGGAATCCGGAGGTAACATGGGGTTTATCTATTCGCCTCTTTGGTCTCTCATTCATTATTTACTTAACACATCGGACAACCCAGATATTCACGCGGAATATAAATAAGTTTTCAGCAGGGACCGATTAATAATAGTTTGCTGTTATTGATCCTCATAGAGAGCTGACATTTTATGTTGAAAAATTTCGAGTTGTATCGAAATGGTGGTGTGAGGGTCGAAACTGAAAACCGTATAGATGTGCACAGCACTCTGGACGGCAGTTATGAAATGAAATGAGCCGGATACTCGATCACACTGATGAACCTGATAAGAAGTTATCTGAGAGACAGAAAATTCTATGTGAAAGTGGAAAGGGGAATGCTCCACAATCAGAAGTTTGGAAGCAGGAGTGCCGCAAGGATCAGTCCTTGGACCACTACAGTACAACACATACATATATGATATTCCGAAGAATTCGGAGGCCATGCTTGCACACTATTCTTGATAGTAATCCAGAACTTGAGAGAAGGGAATGACAAAAAGCCATCGACGAGATCAATAATCAGTGTATCAAATGGAAGATGAAGCTCAATGGACAAAAGAGCCAAGCGATATTTCTTCAGGAGAGGAAACAAACACAAACCTCGAGGTTGATAGATGAGAAATTCAATGGAGAGGAAAAGCGTGATATCTAGGTATCCCTCTGGACAGAGGACTATTCTGGAACAGCCATATCAAGGAAGCCATAGACAAAACCAAGGCAGCTATGAACAGACTCTACCCACTGATAGGTAGAAGCAGCCATATGTCTAAAGAAACGAAATTGAAAATCATCAAAGCGGTTGCTAGACCTCAACTGACCTACGGATCCGAGGCGTGGCGATTTGCGGCAAAGAGCCATATGAAAAGAATACAAGCAACAGAGAACAAATTCCTATGTGCTATGGACGCACCGTGGTTTGTCAGAAACTGACAGATACATCGAGATTCAAATTGGGAAACAATTGCCGAACTTATGAGGAGGAAAGCTAAGGAGCTATTCGAAACAGCGGAAGAACATCCGAATCAAGAACTCAGGAGATTAGTGGAATATGACCCGAAGAAAAATAGGAGAATAATGCGTCCATACAAAAAAAAGACCGAAAGATCAATTGATGAGTGAGGACGGAAATCTACTAAAACGAGAGATGACAGAAAAAGTTAATATCAACCCAGCACAATAATGTGCGAAAATTAACAAGCATGAGACAATACGTAAGTATGAGAGCAAGGACCCTAACACTGTTCCTCGGGAAGAGAGGTTCGTGAATGGATTCCCCCTGCATAACAAAAAAGGACGGCAGTTCATGGACTTGTTCCTGAATGGCCCGTTCTGGCGATATTTTTTGTGAGGAATAGGTTAAGATTTTTTTCTACAAGCGTGCACTTTCATTCTCTTTCCCGCACGTATTTCAATTCGTAAAGAGTCACATTGCCAAACAGTGTGGGAAAAACCCCTGCTATTCCATTACCGCACGCAAATGCGTGTGGTAATGGATTAGCAAGGGCTTTTCTCGCACGCTTTTTCTAAAGAATAAACTGAATAATGATATATCTCTATGCCACCGACGACGTTACTATGGAAACGGCATGTGAATAAGAATTAATACATTGTCATTATATTATGAAATTGTGTTTAAATATAAATAATATCAACTCGAATTCAATCAGTACGCTTCGGTAAAATGGATACTTCGGGATCTGATGATGGCCTGCCCGAAGAAATATTAGCAGCTTCTTATGAAGCGAGTTTAAATTTGTTACCGGCCAAGTCGAAGATAAAATATGAGAAGCAATATTCAGAATTCATTGATTGGTGTAATTCCAAAAAGGTTCAACCGAGGAAGGAGGAAGTGTTTTCGGCGTATTTTTTGGAAATGTCCAAAATTTGGAGACCAAACACATTATGGTCCCGATATTCAATGATAAAGAGTGTTTGTAAACTGAAACAGGATTTGGATATTGGAAAATTCCATAAATTAACTGCCTTCATTAAACGACAGAATATAGGATTTCGTCCAAAAAAGGCCAAAACTTTCAATGAAGAGGAAATAACAAAATTCATGAGTGAGGCATCTGATGAAATTTACTTGATGATGAAGTTGGTAACAATTTTTGGATTAGCTGGTGCCTGCAGACGAGAGGAACTTACAAAACTCACCATCGACGATATAGATGATAAAGGAGACTTGATCATCGTCAGTATTAAGGACTTCAAAAATCATTCACCAAGATAGTTTGTTATATCCCAAGACACCAATAATGGATATTTTCTGAACATATACAGAAAATATATGAATTAACGTCCAAAGGAAATACCTCATCGCCGAATTTTCAAAAAGTATAATCGGGGAAATGTAAGATTCAACCTGTCGGAATCAATACAATAAGAAAAATACCGTCCGAAATTGCAGCTTACATACGCCTACAAAATCCGGAATTATACACAGGACACAGTTTTAGGCGCTCCTCGGCTACTTTCCTAGCCAATTGTGGAGAAGGCATCACAAATATTAAACGTTTAGGAGGATGGAAGTCAACTGCTGTTGCTGAGGGATACTTGGAAGAATCTATTAACCAGAAAAAAAAAATGTCCACTAAAATTCTTAATTTGAATGGTTCTTCCTCTTCAAACTGTAATACAGAATCATTATCTTCCAAGGAGCAGCTGACTTCGACCAATATGATGGCTTCTGCTATAAATTTGCATAACGCGACCAACTGCACGTTTACAATAAATATAACTAATAATTGAATATTTCTAATGAATATATTGATAATAATGGGAAGAAACAGAATGTACATAGATTCCTTATCAAAATTCATTTTTATGTGCTGTTAGTCTAGTTTTCTTTTCAATTAATAAAGAATTTATGAATATTATTACAGTTTAAATTTATTTCATAGGCTTGTAGTCTCTATGGACCGAAGGTCAACGATGAGAGTACAATGGTAACGGCAGTTTCGTGCGGGAAAATATCACTTTCCGCACTTGTTAGGAAAATAACTATATCATATCAATTGGTTATCGTGTATTCTGCCGGTCCTCACTTATGGCCTCGAAACTATCCCTTTAACATCAAGCTTCAAGTTACTCAACGTGCAATGGAAAGAACGATGCTGCGTGTCAGTTTGCGACAAAAGATTGGAAACTAGGAGATCAGAAGAAGAACTAAAATAGTGGATATAAGTGAGAGAATAGCACAGCAAAAATGGAGATGGGATGGCCATATCGCGAGACAGGGCACAGAAAATTGGAAATACAGAGTCACAGCATGACGACCGAGAGAATTATTATAGGAGAAGCGTTGGCAGACCACAAAAGAGATGGAGAGACGACATCCAGTCAGTTTCTGAAAAAAACTGGATGAGGGCTGCTGCGGACAGGTCGAGATGGAAAAGCATGGAAGAGGCCTACATCCAGGAGTGGATGAAGACTGGCTGAAAAGAAGAAAGAAGAAGAATTGGTTACTTGCACGATTGGCAAGCTTACGATATCGAAGGTGAAAACTTTTGTTTACATCGAAATAATTCGCATAAAATATAAAGATATAAAAGTCAAAAGTGAAATACTCTTCATTCGATTCCATAATGAGTAACAATGTCTACATACTGCATTGTGATCAAGAATACCAAAAACTGCTCAAAAAGAATAAAAACAAAAGAAATGAGTTGCAGTGTTGTTTCCGTATATAGGTTTTTGTGCCTCGGTGTTCCATCTGCTCTGATGCCAAACAGGAGAGTGTTTGTGAATCCCCAAAGAGAACTCAGGAAGCCTGGATAAAAACTTTCACAGATATCACAGGATATCACAGATTACTCAGCTCATGTTCACCAAGAACGTCAGGAAAGTAGTAGGTACTAGATGTAACCAGAACCTATTATAACCGCAGGTTATCCACCCGAGCTGTGCATAATAATAAGACATTATATGAGGGATAAAAACTTTTGTGTGAAAATGAATGATGTTCATTCCACCCTCAGATATTTAGAAGCAAGAGTTCCTCAAGGATCCATACTAGGACCGCAACTGTAAAATATGTACATACATTATACAGGGTTTATCTCAATAACACCGAAAAAATGAAAGGGGTGATTCTTTGAGGAAAATTAAAGTGGGTTGTTGATAAAAATATTTTTGAAAAATTGTTGTACTTTTATTTTCCCAGTATATTAAGCTGAGGACAAGAAAATTGGTAATTGTCAAACTCAGAGATAGGTCAGTTTTTATTCGGACAATAATGATAATTGAATCCAGGCAGATTTCATGACGTGAGTGCGACGTGCGTTCTACAGGGTGTCTATACCCATAAACTGAAAAAACATATACAGAATGAGTCTTTGACTTGTAGATATATTTTAACTGCAGATTCCTCTCATCAAACAAAGCACTTTTTTTTCATACCATATATCAAAATTCGGTTTCGTTTGAAAGATACAGGGTGTCGAAAATCCATTCAAACAAAACACTTTTCTGATCATATCTTCGGAACCGTTATCTCCAATCAACTGAATTTTAGTTGCTGTTTACTCTATTTATGATGCATATTCCTCAATCAAAACTTATGCAATATTCCTTCTGGTATGAAAGTTACATCGTAGCCGACTCATAAATCCACGCAAAAATGCTTTAAACCACTTGAAAAAGATGAACGGTTCATATTTTCGAAAGAATCAAGCATTTCAGAAAATAAAAATATTCCTATATTTTTTTTATAAAACTCGTCGGTTTTCAAATTATTCCTAAGTATATACTATAAAATTTGAGGGAAAAATCATGAATTTCAATAATAATCTGGATGCTTTCGTGGATTAAATATTATCGAATTATATTCCTTCTTTGATTTCTAAACAAGTCAAGAATGTTGTAAGAAGGTTCATCAACCGAGTCGAGACGATCTAAATGATGGAAAAACATTTGATGTAGGGATTGTGATGATGAAATCCCACCAATGAGGGAGATAAAACATCAAGAATCATGAAATTATATATTTAATGCGCACAGTTTCTATTAAACATTTATTGTTATACCGGTCCATATTGGAAATAAATTTCAATGAAATACAAAATTCGGATATTACTGATAAATGTCGATACAAACGGCGTTCAAATCGAAATTAATAAAAAATAAAATGATACTTAGCACGGAATATTCTGTGGCGGAGTTTCTATTTGAACAATATCATCTTGGAATTTCATAAACTCGACACTATACGGTTAATATTGCATATACCTTTGTATCCCAAGAGTTTTCAAGATTATCTGGTTGGCTCAAAAAAATTATTACCTTCGCAATACCTACATCTCGATCCGAAAATAAAAATTCGATATATAACTACTATTTGATTTTTTTTAGAATGCGATTTGAAAAAAATGTGAATGGAATCAGTGGGAATAAAACCGTAATCACAATAATTTTTCCATAAAAAACTTTTGAAAAACAATGATAAACATTCCTTTTGTAAAACTGAAAATGGAAATATCAGGAAATAAACAATAATGAATGAATATTACACTTGCAAATTATGACTAGACATGGAAAAGCTTGAAGCACTTTCTATTTTTGGTCACGCAAAGAGCTTCAATTTCAATTTTTCAGGAATGGATGCTTCTTATCGCAATTTTTTGTTTTTTTGCGAAGTCAGGAGTGTGGCCAAAGAAATATCTGTACATAAAGATTCAATACTGGCAACCAACAATTCATTTCCATGCGAAAATGTGAATAACGCCAAATGTAACCAGTGCGAAAGAGAGGATTAATTCACTAAAAGTCTTCACATAATCATCACGAGATCGAAGAGAAACACCTTAAATAATCACTTTCCCCTTCTATAACAACATAGCTCTTGAAATGATTTGTTATTTTGTTTACGCCATTTACATCACGGTTATCGCTATACGCAAGCGTCGTTCATGGGGCTGACATTTGATGCATAGAACAAAAATATAAGGTGTTTGTCCTGCGCGCCCGCTACCTCGCATTGCGAGGCAGCGCACCGTTATACCATTGTTTAAAGAGAAAGCTTTGTGAAATATCATAGAAGATGGGTTAGGTTGATTCATTGACCTAGAATCCAGTTAGGTTGATTAATCATTCTATACTATACTAAACTGGTGATAAATAAAGTGAGAAAACAATTTTTTATGGGATATTTTTGAGATATCGAGGAACATATGAACAAGTTATTAGTGTTTATAACCTAATCTTCTGGAAAATTGAAGGAGGAACTTATTTTGGTGGGAGAAATATGGCTTTTCAATTGCAGAAATAAACGGACAAAACTAAGTGTTTTTTTTTAGGAAATATCGTGTTCGTAGCATTATTATTCAAAGAAGGTTAGTACCTACCTGAGTATTCCCTGAATGTATCAACTCAATTTAATATGAACTGTGATGTCTTTGCGGAGAATCGAAACAGGCACGTATTTGGCTCATTTTTTTGTTTCAAATGGCTTTATCTTTCAAACAGAGACTAATTCGGAAAAATGGGAATACAAAAAGGATTCTTTTGACGTCAAGAAATACAGTTTAAATATGTGTGCAAGTCAAAGACTCGTCCTGTAAAGTGAATAAGAGAAGCATTCACCATTCACACCTTGAACCAAAGATGCATAGAAATTCTGGTGTAGCAACTCCTAACTGAAAATCTTGAGTGTAGATACGTACGGCACTCTTGATTGTAATTCATGTCCTAGTTCCAGAATTATTCGCGGTACGCTATTTCTGTAATGAAAAAATAGCGCAATCATTCTCAAGAGAAATCAGAAGTGGGGCTTTATCTTAAATTTGCGTTCGACAAGAAAGTCTTAGACAAAATCTTCAGGTGCCAACATCAGGGATTCCATACATCTATCACCTATCTCGAATCCTATGGCCCAACCCGAACGGACAATTTTGTTCCCATACTCCTTATTCTCGAACACGAGTTCAAAGAGCAAATAGCCAAATGACTACTCGTTTCCAGGATAGCGGCAGCCTAACTCGATTCCGCAGCAAATTCAGAGACGGTATCGTTCCGAAATCTAACGAGTCTGGTTAATTACGCAGGGCAGTGATAAGCTCCCATCCCCGAAACTGGGGACCTTCCCAGGTTCGGCTCAAGCAGCATTTAATTACTTCACGATCGACTGGAGACTATCCTCAGGTGGGAGTAGGCATTTAGGGACATCGAAGGGTCGATATTCACGTATCCGAAGAATCTGCGTTTTCCCAAAGTTCCCTAATGGACAATTAGAGACCTAACTCGAGTACTAAACGACGCATTTGTGTTAGACCCCACCCTGTGTTCCAAACCTTTGCTTTTCTCGAATGAATGCCCATGACCATTCCCTGGAGTCAGGATGATGAAGATGGAAATTTTATGATTTTAAACTTTTCGCTTTTCGTTTCTGATGAATTGGCCGTCGATATAAACAAGCTCCGAAATTTTTGGCAGATAAAAAAAACCAATAGCACCGATGAAACGCAGTAAAAAAGTGCCCTAAAGATGTGTTCATTTCGAGAGCGTAGATCCTATAATGCGGACGTTATAATCAATTATGAAAATGGACCAAATGTCAAAATCACCCTGTAGCTCGGAAACTAGGCGCCGTAGCAACTTGGAGTTTTCAGCAATTTATGTTTCTCGAAAAAGGAGGACATGACTTGTATATTACTTTTTATCTATCTCTTATAATTTAAGGGATGTGGTACTAAACCATTGAAATCTGCCCACCCTCTACATTCTCAAAAATGTTGTGTTTTTCTTCATCTCTCAAATCATTTCTGAAGCACTTGTTTACGAATAATTCAATGATTCCTAAATTTTTCTAGAACACGTATTAATATTCATTCACAGAAACATAGTATTTTCAAATGAGACACCCCGAATATTTCACTTGAACTTCCAATTACCATTCCGAATATACACCATTCTTGATATTCGGTTAAAATCATCATAGACATTTTATTAGGGATGATTATCTTGGTCGAATAAATAGTGAAATAATAAAGCTTTTTGGGCTTTTAACCATTTATTTCAATACTTTTTCAGTTCTGGAGTGCATGGTTAAAAGTACAATGTTACTTTATCATAGAAATTTTAGGTTTTCACGGTTCAGGAATGTTTTACGGTAATCAAAAATCTTCGACAAGACAATGATTTCATCTAGATTTACTATTTGAGATTTAGATTCAAGCTTTCGATTAAAAAATGCATTTTAGAATGAGGAAAAAGTAACGAGAGGTAATTTTTAGTATAAAATTCAGTAGATCTTCTATATCCAACACATATTGATTTTTGACTCGAACATATTGAACTCAAATATAAGATTCTTTCGGTGGAAGAAAACATTTTTTCATTTATTATTTTTCTTAATGCAGCTCTGTTATAGTTATCTAATCAAGAAGTTCATTAGTGAGAGCGATTAATGATCGAGATATGTCAACCTGCGAGTGGATCGGGCGCAGTAATGTTTGTGATCATCACTCGATAGAATGATAGATAAATAAAATCAACAGTACAATCGCCATTGAATAATCAATAATTCAATCACCAGAATGTTTTTTATTTCATGATGCGCTGCAAGCTTCGTGAAAACTCAGCGATAGACTATAGCCTAGTGAATAAAAAAATAATTGAAAAAAAACACAAACCCAACTGCAAAAATAAATTAAATGAAAAGCAAAACTTATATTCAATAAAAAAAATTTACAGCTGTCGAAAAACATGAATCCTCCATAATAAGGAAATGCACCTTCAAGGAGTGTATAGTGAAAGAGAAAACTCTGGCGGAATCTCCCAGGGGTGGATCACCACAAAATTCCTCCGGAACTTTGAAACTGCAGGATCCAAAGAATATCTGGATATCAATAAGAACCAACTACACCTACTCACTTGCTTCCTCAAAGGACATTTTCGCATGAAGAAATATCTGTTAAGAATGGGTTTATCGGACACTGATGAGTATAGATTCTGTGGGGAGGAGGAAGAAACTCCTATTCACCTTATTACGGAATCCTATGCCATTGCAAGGCAAAGGAAATAGTGCTTTGCACAAGAAACTTGTGGGAGTGCGGAATTATCCTCGTTTAGGCCGTCCCAGATACTAGATTTCATCAAATCTCTGTAACTGGAAGGCGAGCTGTAGGAGGTGCGATGATTTCTGTAAGGAGACACAATATAACTTGAGGAACCCCCTTTCCCTATAAACTATAAACCACCCCTATTCTCAACATTGAGTAGCGTAATAGGAAAAGATCATACAATTCTATCTGGTCATGTATCGTAACATATAAAATTACCCTTTCGCATGTGTACGACAAGGCTTTCATTGGTTCTGAAGCAGGTAATAAACATTTCAGGAAGCCACTTTCAATATTGAGCGCCTAATTGTTGTTTGACATGCAATACGCCCATCTTTCGCTGTCTGAAATGGACAGGAAACGTACTTTAGAAGCGGCTTGCCTTGAATAAACTTTTGGCTTGTATCTATTATTTAGGGAAAGGTGTCCACGCCGGTTCTAAAAAGCCACAAATTTGTCGTTGCGGATATTTCAAGAATCAACGATATACATTTTTGTGGTAAATAATTTTCGTATACACCTTATGGAATCTTGATGTGTAACACTGGCCTAACAATAGCTGCTATCTTTTTGTTCAACCATTAGAAAACCCAAAAACTTTCTTGTGTCTGCTGACTATTTTTGACCAACAGAATTAACATGCCCAGTCATAAATATCAGCGAAAAATATTCGAAATGATTCGTTAAATACTGATTCCGCGATTTGTCTTTTTTTCAACACAAAAGGTGGATTTGTGGCATTTGTATGCAGGGTGTTACAACAACATAAACTGGACAAACATATACAGGGTGAGTCTTTGACTTGTACATATATTTAAACTGTAGATTCCTCTCATCAAACGAAACACTTTTTTCCTATAACATTTTTCAAAATTCGGTTTCGTTTGGAAGATACAGGGTGTCAAAAATCCATGAAATTAACACTATTCTTTGCATATATTCGGAACCGATATTTCGAATGAACTGAATTCTAGTTGATTGTTTACTCTATTCATGGTGCATATTTCTCAATCAAAACTTATTTCATATTTATCCTGGTATAAAAGTTACAGCGTAGTCGACTCATAAATTCATGCAAAAATACTATAAGATCACTCGAAAAAGATAAACGGTTCATATTTTCAAAAGGATCAACCATCTGTAGGAGTGATGGAGAACATGGCGGAGTGGTTATATATGTGAGAAACGATATACAGGTAGTGGAAAGAAAGGATATTGCTGCAACCTCTGTAAAGGGAATTTTTGAAATAGCAGGGATCGAATTTAAGTTGAATGGAAGAAAACACATTTGCATGGTTGTATACAATAATGGAACCACAGAGATTATGCTAAATGAACTGGATAAAATTTTGTACAAACTTGATAATTACAACATAACTATCACAGGAGATTTCAACATCAACATGCTAGAAACTTCAACAAAAAAACAGCAGCTCCTAAACTTACTAAAATGTTACAACTTGAAACAAACAATTTTCAATGCTACAAGATTGACCGAGACAAATGCCTCATGCCTAGATGGAATCTATACCAACCTTGATATCCCATATGATACAACTACCTGGGATACACATCTGTCTGATCATTTGGCTCAACAATTAACATTCCAGACAAAGGAAAACAGCAATCAATATACTTGGAAAAGAATATACTCCAGAAGAAATATCGAAAAATTCAAAGCATCATTAAAACAAGAGGACTGGAAACTTATATGCAATGGGGATGATGATGTAAATGTAATGTTCAACAATTTTCATGACGTCTATCTCAGGCACTTTAGAGTAGCCTTTCCTCTGAGAAAAATAAAAATCATTAAAAACAACGAAAAGTTTAAACAAAATCCTACCATACTAAAACTAAAAAGTAAATTAGATCTGATGTTGATTTTGAGTCAGTATAATCTGAAAAATGCATACAAGGAAGTAAAGTCACAATATAAGGAATTAGTTACACAAAAAACCCAATTATATGACGAAAAAATAGCAACATCTGACAACAAAAATAGAGCATTATGGTCAGTCGTGAAATCTATAAAAGCAAATGAAGCAGAAAGGAAATTGCCGATTAAGAAAGATCCTATGCGAACAGCTAATGAGCTGAATGAACATTTCATCAACATTGCATCTAATTTAACTGCCAACATAAAAATGAACAAAACTCACTCAACTCCAAAAGAACAAGATAAATCCATATATATCGAACAAATAACCAAAGAAGAACTCAGGGATATTGTGAAATGCATGAAAAATAAACAAACACAAGGTATAGATGGTATCTCAAATAAGTTAATAAAGCAAACCATAGATGAAATTGAAGAACCATTGGAATACATAATCAATAAATCATTGAAACATGGAATCTTCCCAGACAAATTAAAAACAGCAATAATAAAACCCATTTACAAAAGAGGAGACCAAATGAATTACGAAAATTACTGCCCTATAAGTATTCTACCATCGGCATCGTTTTCCAAAATATTTGAGATGGCTTTCTGTAGACAGCTAATGAACTTCGTGCTGGATAACAATATAATATCCAAAAACCAGCATGGTTATCTGAAGGGAAGATCGATACAAACAGCGATATACCATTTCATCAAAAAAATATTAGACGCATTTGAGGAGGATGAACTGGCTTTGGGTTTGTTTCTAGACTTATCCAAGGCTTACGACTGCGTTCTTGCTGAGAAACTTCTTGAAAAACTGGAAGTTTGTGGAATTAGAGGACAAGCACTGAAATGGGTTAAATCATTTTTTGACAACAGAACACAAATGGTTGAGATCCAATCAAATGGAGAAACATTTAGATCAAATCAGCTGAAAATTAAACTTGGAATTGCACAAGGCAGCTTTGTAGGGTCAATATTCTTCATCCTATATATCAATGAGTCTGGGGAAGAAATAGATGAAGTGAACCACACAGGGACAGTGGTAAACTATGCTGATGACACCAGCATTTTAACTATTGCAAGTCAATGGCCAGTATTGAAAAAGATGGCTTCAGAGGTATTGGCACTTTCCAACACATAGTTCAGCAATAATAATCTGATATTGAATAAGGAAAAGACCAATGTTCTAATGTTTCACCACATCAAGTCAGGTATAGAGAACCCAAGTAGCATAAAGTTGAATGATCAAACATATAAAATTAATAATTATGTAAAATTTCTTGGAGTCTACATGGATTACGAATTGAATTGGAAGTACCAAATTGAGTATGTCGGAAAGAAGGTTTCATCAGCAATTTATGGATTGAAGGTGGTTGCCAGATATTTGAAAAGCATCTCATTGAAAACTATATATTATGCAACAATAGAATCCAGACTAAGATTTGGAATAATATTCTTTGGATCGGGAAATATATCATCTCTTTTCATTCTTCAAAAAAAGGCATTAAGAATACTGTTTAATTTAGGTAGAATTACATCATGCCGTGGAATCTTAAAAAAAAATAAAATCTTGACTGTATATGCAGTATATATACAAGAATGCCTCATATTTCTGCATAAAAACAAGGAACTTTTCAGAGAGCACATAAATGAAAATAAGACAAAATACAGCATAAGAAATCACAATTACACATACCCCAAGATCCGTCTAACTAGCACTCAAGACCAGGTGGAATATAGGTGCATTAAATTTTTCAACGCATTGCCAATTGGAATCCAAAAAGAAGAAGACTTGAAGAAATTCGAGAAGTCAATACATGAACTTTTGTTGAAAATTGAACCATACAAATTTGAAGACTTTCTTTTTGTAAATAAGACCTAAGAGTTAGTATTGTACATGTTGACACAATTTCATTTGCTTTTTCTGTGATGATCATTTGAAATAAAGATTCTTATTATTATTCTTCATCGGTCTCCCGTTCTCAGCTCGAGCTGGTTATTCTTCTATGAACCAGTGAAAAAACAATTCAGTTCCTCCCACTAGTTCAGAAATTTCCGCACGATGTAACAGGTTTGCAAATCCACAGCCTGCTGTGCACATCCCGCGATATTCCGGGATGATTCGATCCCTTGAAGATTTCTCTTCTCCATCCAGGAAGTGGTTTGTCCTCGCAATTGTTCACGTAATGAAAAGCTCGCATTACTTCAATATTCATTTCGCGGCTACACTGGATACGTGCGTTGCGAGCTCCCCTGCGGGCAGTCCTCCTCACGGTGGTCGAGCCAGCAGGTGGAGTGGCATCTCGATCTTCTGCCATGATATCGGTTTCCACTTCTCGTTCATGGGTTTGCCACCATTTACCCTTGGTGGCCCAGGTAACTCGGGCCGTGGGGACGTCACCCCCCATGTGGCGTGGCAGAAACCAAACCACACCCGTGCGGTTATTATTATTATTCTTCATCATCGGTCTCCCGGTCTCAGCTCGTGCTGGTATTACTTCTATGAACCAGTGAAAAAACATTTCAGTTCCTCCCACTAGTTCAGAAATTTCCGCACGATGTGACAGGTTTGCAAAGCTACAGCCTGCTGTGCATATCCCGCGATCCTCTGGGATATCTCGATCTTTTGAAGGTTTTTCTTAAATGATTTGGACATGACTCCCTCAGCCGAAATCACCAACGGTATAATCGTGACTTTCGATAATTGCCACATATTCTTCAGCTCTATTGCCAAGTTCTCGTACTTCGTTATTTTTTCCGACTCCGTTCTTCCGATGTTATGAGTCAAGGGTACTGCCACATCAATTATCACCCCATACTTCTGATCCTTCTCAATGAATACAAGGTCCGGTCTATTGTAGTCCACTGATCTATCTGTTGTTATGGGTCTGTCCCAATAGAGAACCGCTGTGTCCGTTTCCAACACTGCTGCAGGTTGATACTTATAGTATGGCGGACAAGTATCCAAAAAACCATGTCTAAGAGCTAACTGCTGGTGAACAATTTTTGCCACTTGGTTGTGTCGGCCCAGATATGCGTTGTCGGCAAGAACTCGACAACCTGCTATTATATGTTCGATAGACTCGCCAAGTGCGCCGCACTTCCTGCATTTGTCCTCCACGTTCAGCTTCAAACAGTGCTTCTCATAGTTGCGAGTTCTTATGACTCGGTCTTGGATAGCCGTCAGGAATCCCTCAGTTTCAGGATACAATTGTCCCGCATTCAACCACGACAAAGAAGCTAATTTATCGACATTTTCCCCCTCAAGGTGTTTGGGAAATCTGCCGTGCAGAGCTTGTTCCCGCCATATACTCATATCTTCGCTTCTCGTGGTGATATCGAATGTCAGTTCTCTGTGTTGTAGGTTTAGAGGTGTGTATCCCTTATCCTCTGTTGTCACCAATTTCATCAGGCTATCTTCAGACTCGAGCAGTCGCTGCCTCAAGTTTTTCTCCTGGGTTCTGCAGAGTTTATAGATGTTCAACAGACCTCGTCCGCCATCTCTTCTGGGTAGATAAAGCCTTTTCACCGATGCATTGGTGTGCAGACATCGGAACTTTGTCATGAGGCGACGGGTGAGTCGGTCCAACTCATTCAGATCAGCATCTGACCACTTCAAGACTCCGAAAGTGTAGGTCAGAGCAGGCGTAGCCCAAGAGTTCAAGGCATCGATCTGGTTTTTAGCAGACAGCTTGGTGTTGAGTACTTTGGTTACCCTGTTTTCATATTTCGCAGTGAACTCAGCTTTCAAACGAGTGTGGTCAATCCGTTGATTTTGAGGAATGCCCAGATACTTGTAGGTCTCTTCAGGCAACATACTGTGGATGTCCTGAAATTGTTCCTGAGTGTTCTCCATTTTACCCTTCCTGATGTTGACTATGGCGCATTTATCGAGACCGAAAGACATGTCAATGTCTTTGCTGAAAGAGCGCACTATATCTATCAGCGAGTGAAGTTGTTTTTGGTTCTCGCCGAATAGTTTCAGGTCATCTATGTACAATAAATGGGACAGTTTTCGCGGATTCCTCATTGCTGGTCTATACCCTATGGTAGTGTTTTTCAGAAGAGTAGACAGAGGATTTAGTGCCATACAAAACCACATCGGCGACAGAGCATCTCCCTGAAATATCCCCCTCGATATTTTCACGGTTCCAGCATTGATGTTATTTATCAGAATATTCGTTCTCCATGTGCTCATAAGATGTTGGAGCACCGCTTTTATTTTCGGGCAGATCTTATAAATCTCCAGTACTTTCACAAGCCAATCGTGAGGCACCGTATCGAAGGCCTTCTGATAGTCGATATAGCAAAGACTTAAATTCCTCCTTCTCGCTTGGGCTTGCTTTAGCACTACAGCGTCTATAGTGAGTTGATGTTTACATCCTGCAGACCCTCGAGAGCAGCCTTTCTGTTCTTCCTCCAGAATATTATTGGCTTCACAGTGACGATATATCGCATGATTTACAAGCGACGTGAACAGCTTATACACCACTGACAAACACGTTATTGGTCTGTAGTTTTCTGGATTGTTGCGGTCTCCTTTTTTGTGGAGCATTATTATTATCTCCCGTTCTCAGCTCGAGCTGGTTATTCTTCTATGAACCAGTGAAAAAACAATTCAGTTCCTCCCACTAGTTCAGAAATTTCCGCACGATGTAACAGGTTTGCAAATCCACAGCCTGCTGTGCACATCCCGCGATATTCCGGGATAATTCGATCCCTTGAAGATTTCTCTTCTCCATCCAGGAAGTGGTTTGTCCTCGCAATTGTTCACGTAATGAAAAGCTCGCATTACTTCAATATTCATTTCGCGGCTACACTGGATACGTGCGTTGCGAGCTCCCCTGCGGGCAGTCCTCCTCACGGTGGTCGAGCCAGCAGGTGGAGTGGCATCTCGATCTTCTGCCATGATATCGGTTTCCACTTCTCGTCATGGGTTTGCCACCATTTACCCTTGGTGGCCCAGGTAACTCGGGCCGTGGGGACGTCACCCCCCATGTGGCGTGGCAGAAACCAAACCACACCCGTGCATTATTATTATTATTATTATTATTAAAGAAAATAAAAGTATTCCTATATTTTTTCAATGAAACGCGTCGTTTTCGAGTAATACGAACAAATTTGAGGGAAAAAAACATGAATTTCATAAAAAATCTGAATGCTTCCCTGAATTAAATATCATCGAATATTATTCTTTTCTGGTCTCTTAACAAATTAACAATTTTGTCACAATGTTTATCAACTTCGTCAAGACTGAAATCTCAATGATGGAAAAACGTTCGATGTAATAATAAAAACCCACAAATGTGGGAGATAACATTGAATTCTGAGAAGCATGGAACTACACAGTTTCTGTTGAAAATGTATTGTTACCGGTCCTTCAGGAAAATATCTATCTAAACAATATCCTCTTGGAATTTTTAATCGACACTGAACGGTCTTCACATCACAATCATCACCTGTTCATTCTCTGAAAGTAAATGAATAAATAAATCGAAGTCCATGGAGAACGTTATCGTGTGAGCGTCGTTCATTGTATCACAGACTGGCCTGTGATGGGACTTGTTGGCAATTGGAGACACAGAACAACGGCTTGTCTTGCGTGGCGGCTACATCGTAGCGCACCGCGACTGAAATTAATATTGTAGCGCTAAATCGGCGAGAATCAGAACTACTCGTTTGGCATTTTCAAAGAGCAACGCGGAAAGTACTGCTTTCTTGAGTTCACCTATAACTGGCATCGTCTTCTCTAGAGTCGTGTGAAACATCTCAGAAGGGTGAATCATATGACTTTGGTTAATAGAGTTAGGATAGGTTAGTGAGAAACCAATTTTTATGAGATCGTTCAAGAATTTCGAGGAAAATATGAACAAATTATGAGTGATTACAAACTTACAATCTTCAGGAAAATCGAAGAAGGAACTTATTTTGGTGGGAAAAATATGGCTTATCGATTGCAAAAATAATCGGACATAACTAAGGGTTTTTGTTAGGAAATATCATGTTTGTTACATTCTTATTCAAATAAAGTTAGTGCTTGAGTTCTAATTGTATCACCCAGGCCATCTAATCATCTCAAATCGAAAAATATGGACTTTGTAGTGTTTGCAGAGAATGGTTTCAGGCACGTATTTAGCTCTTTTTTTTTTCAAATGGCTATATCTCTTTAACAGAGCCGAATTCGGAAAAATGGAAAAAATGTTTCCTTTGGCCTCAAGAATCTACTTTTGAAATATATGTTCAAGTCAAAGACTCACACTGTATAGAAGTGTAGATGACATCGAGAAAGTAATTTTTGCTTTATGACATATACTCCGTTTTCGAAGCATTGAGCAATATTCTAATAACTGTGGTATAGACTATGCGTGACATTTGAATTAACAGTTTCTAGTTAAATCTTAGTATTTTTCAGTGCTCAATTCAATTGCGGTGCTGAATTCTGGAAAAATTGATGTAAATGGCATAAAATGGACAACTCATTTCTAGAGCTATCTCTTGATGATTATGTGAAGACTTCCAGTGAATTGATGTGATGATAACCCTGTAGTGTCGAGTTTATTGTATTACAATAAGATAATATTCAAATAGAATTATCGCCGCAGATTATTCAGTGCTGAGTATCATTGTATTTTTCATCCCGAGCTGAGAAAGAAATTTTCTAGTCTCGGTAGGGGCTACCATATCACAGTTGGGTCGAAAATTAACAGTGCTGTGCCTAAGGTGGCATAAGGACACAGTAACAAAGCCTACACAGAACACAACTGCTTCTCCGAACTCGTAAAAGTTACAAAGCTTGTAGTTTCAGAGGGGTCTCCTCAGGAGACCTAGGAGTTCTCAGTGTATAAACAAGATATCATATGATGGCTTCTCAGAATTCAATTCTCCCACATTTGCGGGATTTTATTATTACATATCTCTACATCAAACGTTTTTCCATCATGGAGATTTTAGTTTTGACAAAGTTGATACAGGTTCTGACAACATTGTTAACTTGTGAAGAGATCAAACAGTTTATAAATTTCAGCCATTCTGTGATACTGAAAATCCAGGATAGCATCCAGATTTCTTTCAAGATATTTAATTTTTTCGTCAAATTTTATGGTATTATTGAAACATAAGAATACTTTTTTTTTAATGATTGATCCTTTCGAAAATATGAACCGTATAACTTTTTTGAGTGATTTTATAGTATTTTAGCCTGGATTTATGAGTCGGCTACAACGTAACTTTTATACCAGGGGAAATATTGAATGAGCCTAAATTCAGTTCATTTGGAATAACGGTTTCGGAGAACAGAATTAGTGTTTTTCATAGATTTTCGATACCCTGTATCTTTCGAACGAAACCGAATTTTGAGAAATGGTAAAGGAAAATAGTGTATTGTTCGATGAAAGGAATCTACAGATAAGATATATGTACAAGTCAAAGACTCATTCTGTATGTTAGCCCAGTTCATGGTGAAACACCTTAAATATGTTTGTCCAGTTTATGGTGGAACACACTGTATATGAACTTCAGTTTTCGAGGCCGTCTGTGTGCCCGGAGCCACTGTGAACCGGGCTCCTGTGTATATTTTCAGTCGGATTTTTGTTTTCTTCGAATTTTGAGCCGAGAATGTATATTATGTTGGTCTCACTGAAAAATAATCCTTCTGTCTGTAAACACGATAGCTCTCGAACAGATAAATCTGAAGACTGAAAGAATTTTCAGGGTAGGTCCACCGACCTAGTGTTAAGGAAGAATAACACTTCATTTACGAGGATGTAATCTAGTTAGCCTAGACCCTAGACCAGTTCCATGCATAAACAAAATATTGCGATACCATATCAACGAACAATAACTTATTAGAAGGGTCAGTGTAGAGTTCGACGTCAAAAAAATAAACCAGAGTTACGCAAAAAATGAAAAAACAAAGATGTCCACCGAAATTGTAAAAATCGAAAAATTGGAGTATCGAGCCATCATCAAGTACCTGTATTTAAAAGGGTTAAGAGGTAGGCAGATTCACGAAGATATGCTTAATAACCTTGGTGATCAATGTCCTTCGTATGTGACCATGAAAAATTGGACTGCAAGCTTCAAAAGAGGTATATTTTCAATTGGAGATGATGACCGATCGGAAAGGCCAGTTTCTTTGTCAGTCCACGAAAATATCGATGCAGTTGATGACATGATTTTATCAGACCGTCGAATTGGGCCGAAACGGATATCTGAAGCACAGAAGATTGCATACGAACGAGTTCATCATATAGTTCACGTCAATTTGGACATGAGAAAAATTTCTGCAAAATGGATCCCCAAATGTTTAAATGTTGACCAAAAGCGTGCAAGGGTAGAAGTATCGCGTTCGATATGTGCTCGATTTGAAAACTACGTAGACTTCTTAAACCGAATTGTTACTATGGATGAGACTTGGGTACATTTCTAGGATCCAAAAACAAAGCAACAATCGATGGAATGGCGACACTCTGGTTCTCCAAGACCTAAGAAGTTTCGTGCCCAAAAATCTGCTGGAAAAGTTTTTGCTTCGGTTTTTTGGGATTGCCATGGAGTAATCATGATTGATTTTTTGGATAAGGGTAGAACAATAAATGGAGATTACTATTCGACGTTATTGACCACTCTACGGGAAAAAATTAAAGAGAAAAGACGCGGAAAGCTATCCAAAGGTATTTAGCTTTCACAGGACAACGCCCCAGTACACAGTTCTCATGTTGCCATGCGAAAAATTCGTGATTTAGGGTTCGAATTACTAGAACACCCCCCTTATTGACCAGATTCATCTCTCTCCTCAACTGAAAAAAATTTTGAAAGGTCGTAAATTTTCTTCCAACGAGGAGGTAATAAAAGCTGTGGTGGACTGGTTTGCAGAGCAAGAAGAAACATTTTTTTCAAAGGTCTAGATACGTTGCAGGTTCGCTGTAATAAATGTATTCAATCAAGAGGAGAATATGTTGAGTGATAAAATATTTTGACATTGAAATTTTGTTTGGTTCTATAGTAGGCTAAGAATTTTTCAATATATCCTCGTAGGCCTCATCTAGTCGGTTGGCATAGTGGAATATCTTCTGAATTAGCGAATTCACCTTTGAATAATCGAACGGCGAAAGGGCGCTGGGGAAACCAAATTCTCCGACTCATTGCTCCACAGACCTGGGGTGAATAAAAAATTCCAATCCTGTAGGCGACCGATGCCCGTGTGGGAGCAGAATCGTCGAATCCAAAGTGAGTTCATCACTTTCGGATTTAATTCATCAAAAGCGCCGCTTGGGGCCACGATAAACCCAGGACCGAAGTCCTCATAATCTTGGGGTAAACGCAGATTATGTCAGGACTCAGGACGCGTAGAAGCGACGATATACCGCCCCGTTAAACCGTTCACGTTCGAGAAAACAACAATGAGAACGAAACCGGTAGCAAAAGGAGGAAATAAGAGCGGAATCCGGCATGCGGAATCTGTAAACTCGCGAAATTATCCCGCGTTGCAGAATTAGACGCCAAACATAACAGGGCGCACATGGCGCCGCGGTGCTAGACGCCGAAAGAGGTCCAGATCATTCACGATTATTCCGTAGTTTATTTTTGATGTGGACTGGTATGCTTTTCAATTACTGGCGTAATTAAATTCCGTTGCTTCGGGTTATCGGGAGAATATTATTAGGGTATACGAGCTGTAATTCGGAGGAAAACTGCGAGATAGCGTTGGGGACCTACAGGGTGTTTAATTTTCGAGGAAATTGCGAGATTTTTCAAACAACTCTAGTGAAGGAAATGAATCTATGAAATCTTTGATGCCTTCGTACCAACGAGACGAGATTTACATAGTCCCGTCTCGTCGATGAGATAAAAACACATAGTCCGGGTACCGGTGGTACAAATTTCAAATTATTAATAAAGTTTACTTACTTTCTGTAAAGCTTTATTAGGCAGAGTCTACCACATTTTGCCTCTGTGAAAATTTTGGTTGTCGCGGCTTTTTTTCAGCAAACCTCTGTAAATCAACCAAATATTCAATTTTTTTTCAAATCATACTTACCCTTTTTTTGTGAAATGCAATCATAGAAACAATCTGGGAAAATGAGAACACATGATTGTCCGACAAAAATGGTGTGGCTTTGAGCGTGTCTAACCAACATGAACATGACTGAAAATCGCATTTTTTTTTAATTATTGATACCCTCCTGATTTTTTCAGAATCGGTTCATACAACCATATAAAGTATGAAAATACAATTGTCCGACAAAAAAAAAGTAGCATTTTTCTTGTCCGACAAATGGAAAACGACGATTTTTTGAGTGAAACAGTTTGAATTCACATCTTTGTTCTTCGCAGTTTTCTTATAATTTATTTCATTGTGTTGTTAATGATTTCTGTAACAGGAGGTATGTTTCACCACCGGTAGATGTCATTTTTCGGGAATTCGATCTTTCATTCAAACCATTAAAATTATTATAAACACGTACACTTTTTTTTCTGCATTTTTTTGGATCTAGCTTATCTCTCGATTCGATCGGTGTGAAGTTGGCCACATCCACACATACACTCAAAGACAAACAATGGCTCATGAAAACAAAATTCATAACTCACTCAAATGAGATCGTATCGCATTCAGATTTCGATGTGGGCTTGATGGGTCGATGAGAAATTCAATCCTCTTTCATTTGGAGACTTTTAAGCCTCAGGGAGGGAGTTGTGGGGGTTTTTGGGGGTGATTTCTGACTAAAATCATAACTCGACGAAATGGGAGTGTTCCACAATGAGCTTTGAATATATGTTTCTTCAATGCCGAAAGAATGAAATGCAATACCCCTCATGGTTTGTTAGCCCCCACGTTTGGAGATTTGGGGGGGTTGTTTATGCGAAATGATGAAAAAAAATCATATCTCGGAAAACTAAGAGTGTTCCACGATCAGCTTTCAATATGTGTTTCTCGAATGCCGAAAGAATAAAATACTGAAAACCCCATAGTTTGTTAGCCCCCAGGTTTGGAGATTTGGGGGGTTGTTTATGCAAAATGATGAAAAAAATTCATATCTCGAAAAAGTGAGAGTGTTCCTCGATCAGATTCGAATATGTGTTTCTTGAATGCCGAAAGAATAAAATAGTGAAAACCGCATAGTTTGTTAGCCCCCAGGTTTGGAGATTTGGGGGGTTGTTTATGCAAAATGATGAAAAAAATTCATATCTCGAAAAAGTGAGAGTGTTCCACGATCAGCTTTGAATATGTGTTTCTTGAATGCCGAAAGAATAAAATACTGAAAACCCCATAGTTTGTTAGCCCCCAGGTTTGGAGATTTGGGGGGTTGTTTATGCAAAATGATGAAAAAAATTCATATCTCGAAAAAGTGAGAGTGTTCCTCGATCAGATTCGAATATGTGTTTCTTGAATGCCGAAAGAATAAAATAGTGAAAACCGCATAGTTTGTTATCCCCCAGGTTTGGAGATTTGGGGGGTTGTTTATGCAAAATGATGAAAAAAATTCATATCTCGAAAAAGTGAGAGTGTTCCACGATCAGATTCGAAAATGTGTTTCTTGAATGCGGAAAGAATAAAATACTGAAAATCCCATAGTTTGTTAGCCCCCAAGTTCGGAGATTTGGGGGGTTGTTTATTCAAAATGATGAAAAAAATTCATATCTCGAAAAAGTGAGAGTGTTCCACGATCAGCTTTGAATATGTGTTTCTTGAATGCCGAAAGAATAAAATACTGAAAACCCCATAGTTTGTTAGCCCCCAGGTTTGGAGATTTGGGGGGTTGTTTATGCAAAATGATGAAAAAAATTCATATCTCGAAAAAGTGAGAGTGTTCCACGATCAGATTCGAAAATGTGTTTCTTGAATGCCGAAAGAATAAAATACTGAAAATCCCATAGTTTGTTAGCCCCCACGTTTGGAGATTTGGGGGGTTGTTTATTCAAAATGATGAAAAAAATTCATATCTCGAAAAAGTGAGAGTGTTCCACGATCAGCTTTGAATATGTGTTTCTTGAATGCCGAAAGAATAAAATACTGAAAACCCCATAGTTTGTTAGCCCCCAGGTTTGGAGATTTGGGGGGTTGTTTATGCAAAATGATGAAAAAAATTCATATCTCGAAAAAGTGAGAGTGTTCCACGATCAGATTCGAAAATGTGTTTCTTGAATGCCGAAAGAATAAAATAGTGAAAACCGCATAGTTTGTTATCCCCCAGGTTTGGAGATTTGGGGGGTTGTTTATGCAAAATGATGAAAAAAATTCATATCTCGAAAAAGTGAGAGTGTTCCACGATCAGATTCGAAAATGTGTTTCTTGAATGCGGAAAGAATAAAATACTGAAAATCCCATAGTTTGTTATCCCCCAAGTTCGGAGATTTGGGGGGTTGTTTATTCAAAATGATGAAAAAAATTCATATCTCGAAAAAGTGAGAGTGTTCCACGATCAGCTTTGAATATGTGTTTCTTGAATGCCGAAAGAATAAAATACTGAAAACCCCATAGTTTGTTAGCCCCCAGGTTTGGAGATTTGGGGGGTTGTTTATGCAAAATGATGAAAAAAATTCATATCTCGAAAAAGTGAGAGTGTTCCACGATCAGATTCGAAAATGTGTTTCTTGAATGCCGAAAGAATAAAATACTGAAAATCCCATAGTTTGTTAGCCCCCACGTTTGGAGATTTGGGGGGTTGTTTATTCAAAATGATGAAAAAAATTCATATCTCGAAAAAGTGAGAATGTTCCACGATCAGCTTTGAATATGTGTTTCTTGAATGCCGAAAGAATAAAATACTGAAAACCCCATAGTTTGTTAGCCCCCAGGTTTGGAGATTTGGGGGGTTGTTTATGCAAAATGATGAAAAAAATTCATATCTCGAAAAAGTGAGAGTGTTCCACGATCAGATTCGAAAATGTGTTTCTTGAATGCCGAAAGAATAAAATAGTGAAAACCGCATAGTTTGTTATCCCCCAGGTTTGGAGATTTGGGGGGTTGTTTATGCAAAATGATGAAAAAAATTCATATCTCGAAAAAGTGAGAGTGTTCCACGATCAGATTCGAAAATGTGTTTCTTGAATGCGGAAAGAATAAAATACTGAAAATCCCATAGTTTGTTATCCCCCAAGTTCGGAGATTTGGGGGGTTGTTTATTCAAAATGATGAAAAAAATTCATATCTCGAAAAAGTGAGAGTGTTCCACGATCAGCTTTGAATATGTGTTTCTTGAATGCCGAAAGAATAAAATACTGAAAACCCCATAGTTTGTTAGCCCCCAGGTTTGGAGATTTGGGGGGTTGTTTATTCAAAATGATGAAAAAAATTCATATCTCGAAAAAGTGAGAGTGTTCCACGATCAGCTTTGAATATGTGTTTCTTGAATGCCGAAAGAATAAAATACTGAAAACCCCATAGTTTGTTAGCCCCCAGGTTTGGAGATTTGGGGGGTTGTTTATGCAAAATGATGAAAAAAATTCATATCTCGAAAAAGTGAGAGTGTTCCTCGATCAGATTCGAATATGTGTTTCTTGAATGCCGAAAGAATAAAATAGTGAAAACCGCATAGTTTGTTATCCCCCAGGTTTGGAGATTTGGGGGGTTGTTTATGCAAAATGATGAAAAAAATTCATATCTCGAAAAAGTGAGAGTGTTCCACGATCAGATTCGAAAATGTGTTTCTTGAATGCGGAAAGAATAAAATACTGAAAATCCCATAGTTTGTTATCCCCCAAGTTCGGAGATTTGGGGGGTTGTTTATTCAAAATGATGAAAAAAATTCATATCTCGAAAAAGTGAGAGTGTTCCACGATCAGCTTTGAATATGTGTTTCTTGAATGCCGAAAGAATAAAATACTGAAAACCCCATAGTTTGTTAGCCCCCAGGTTTGGAGATTTGGGGGGTTGTTTATGCAAAATGATGAAAAAAATTCATATCTCGAAAAAGTGAGAGTGTTCCACGATCAGATTCGAAAATGTGTTTCTTGAATGCCGAAAGAATAAAATACTGAAAATCCCATAGTTTGTTAGCCCCCACGTTTGGAGATTTGGGGGGTTGTTTATTCAAAATGATGAAAAAAATTCATATCTCGAAAAAGTGAGAGTGTTCCACGATCAGCTTTGAATATGTGTTTCTTGAATGCCGAAAGAATAAAATACTGAAAACCCCATAGTTTGTTAGCCCCCAGGTTTGGAGATTTGGGGGGTTGTTTATGCAAAATGATGAAAAAAATTCATATCTCGGAAAACTGAGAGTGTTCCACGATCAGCTTTGAATATGTGTTTCTTGAATGCCGAAAGAATAAAATAGTGAAAACCGCATAGTTTGTTAGCCCCCAGGTTTGGAGATTTGGGGGGTTGTTATTGGTATGTACACGATCTCCATTTAAATAACTCTGTTTCATTTCACAGGATTTAATCTCATGTAAGCTTGTTCTATCTTATTATTACATTTCTATTGAATATTGTGGAACTCTGTTCTGCTACCAACCCATTTGGAATATTCTTATACTGTTCGTAAGGCCTACTGCACACAAGGAGTGCTTTGAAGGTGCCATCGTTCATCAGTTAACAGGAAATACAAAGAGTTTATCGTCACCTCCAAACCAACGCGACTGCTAGGATCTCATACATAACACTTGGAAGGAAGGATTCTCACACTAGGAACTACAAGGATACTGCTTATGAATTTCATTAATAATCAGGTGACACACTCTATATGCCTATAACCTCTGGATAAGTTTGGATGTATTGGATTCTGCTTTTTATCACAATTGTGCCAGTAATAACCTTACCGGAGTATAGGAAGCTCCATATTGTACATATCACCAGTGCTCGTCTTATTTATAATAGTTCTATGGATTGTAAACATATCATCTGTAATGCTAGAAGGTTTTTTGCTTTGAGTTTCAATTGATTCTCGTTCGTTTTTCCTTCATATGGCTATGGTTCCCCGAACTATAGTGCTGGACGAATAAAGGCTCTTGTTCCATCTTTATGTCCAATCTAGTGTATTATTTATCTATTTTACCTCATTATTTCCCATCCTATATTTCACTAATCTGAGTTACTACGAATCTGAATTACTACGACATAACATAGAGTTCTACCAATCTAGACGATCACATCACAAGCCAAAAATATAAGTATAAAACCCCCTTTAACGTAATTCTACATTTAGCCAGCTCTTCAGAGCAGGACAGGATTCACTTTTTCTTCCCTTTTTCATAATGTTCTTAGGATTTACAAACTTGGAATGTTACAGTAACATGCCTCAAACAAATTTGGTTTTCTGTTATTCTTTTTATTTCCACATAAGCCTTAACGAAATCTTTGGTATATAATCTTCATCTATTTATTGGTGCATTCATTATACGGTTACACCAAATGTTGGAGAATTTCTGAAATATAGAATAGAGTTGATATTCGTTTTTGTCAGTGATCTCTTTCTGAATTATATATAAATACATAATTATTGCTATTTAGACCCAGTTTAGATTGATGGAGTCATTCAATGAACACATATTGGTATTTCATCGAGATATGAATTTTTTTCATCATTTTGCATAAACAACCCCCCAAATCTCCAAACCTGGGGGCTAACAAACTATGGGGTTTTCAGTATTTTATTCTTTCGGCATTCAAGAAACACATATTCAAAGCTGATCGTGGAACACTCTCACTTTTTCGAGATATGAATTTTTTTCATCATTTTGAATAAACAACCCCCCAAATCTACAAACGTGGGGGCTAACAAACTATGGGATTTTCAGTATTTTATTCTTTCGGCATTCAAGAAACACATATTCGAATCTGATCGTGGAACACTCTCACTTTTTCGAGATATGAATTTTTTTCATCATTTTGCATAAACAACCCCCTAAATCTCCAAACCTGGGGGCTAACAAACTATGCGGTTTTCACTATTTTATTCTTTCGGCATTCAAGAAACACATATTCGAATCTGATCGAGGAACACTCTCACTTTTTCGAGATATGAATTTTTTTCATCATTTTGCATAAACAACCCCCCAAATCTCGAAACCTGGGGGCTAACAAACTATGGGGTTTTCAGTATTTTATTCTTTCGGCATTCAAGAAACACATATTCAAAGCTGATCGTGGAACACTCTCACTTTTTCGAGATATGAATTTTTTTCATCATTTTGCATAAACAACCCCCCAAATCTCCAAACCTGGGGGCTAACAAACTATGCCGTTTTCACTATTTTATTCTTTCGGCATTCAAGAAACACATATTCAAAGCTGATCGTGGAACACTCTCAGTTTTCCGAGATATGAATTTTTTTCATCATTTTGCATAAACAACCCCCCAAATCCCCAAACGTGGGGGCTAACAAACTATGGGGTTTTCAGTATTTTATTCTTTCGGCATTCAAGAAACACATATTCGAATCTGATCGTGGAACACTCTCACTTTTTCGAGATATGAATTTTTTTCATCATTTTGCATAAACAACCCCCCAAATCTACAAACCTGGGGGCTAACAAACTATGGGGTTTTCAGTATTTTATTCTTTCGGCATTGAAGAAACACATATTCAAAGCTGATCGTGGAACACTCTCACTTTTTCGAGATATGAATTTTTTTCATCATTTTGCATAAACAACCCCCCAAATCTCCAAACGTGGGGGCTAACAAACTATGGGGTTTTCAGTATTTTATTCTTTCGGCATTCAAGAAACACATATTCGAATCTGATCGTGGAACACTCTCAGTTTTCCGAGATATGAATTTTTTTCATCATTTTGCATAAACAACCCCCCAAATCTCCAAACCTGGGGGCAAACAAACTATGGGGTTTTCACTATTTCATTCTTTCGGCATTCAAGAAACGCATATTCAAAGCTGATCGTGGAACACTCTCACTTTTTCGAGATATGATTTTTTTTCATCATTTTGCATAAACAACCCCCCAAATCTCCAAACCTGGGGCTAACAAACTATGGGGTTTTCACTATTTTATTCTTGCGGCATTCAAGAAACACATATTCAAAGCTGATCGTGGAACACTCTCACTTTTTCGAGATATGATTTTTTTTCATCATTTTGCATAAACAACCCCCCAAATCTCCAAACCTGGGGGCTAACAAACTATGCGGTTTTCAGTATTTTGTTCTTTCGGCATTCAAGAAACACATATTCAAAGCTGATCGTGGAACACTCTCACTTTTTCGAGATATGATTTTTTTTCATCATTTTGCATAAACAACCCCCCAAATCTCCAAACCTGGGGGCTAACAAACTATGGGGTTTTCACTATTTTATTCTTGCGGCATTCAAGAAACACATATTCAAAGCTGATCGTGGAACACTCTCACTTTTTCGAGATATGATTTTTTTTCATCATTTTGCATAAACAACCCCCCAAATCTCCAAACCTGGGGGCTAACAAACTATGGGGTTTTCAGTATTTTATTCTTTCGGCATTCAAGAAACACATATTCGAATCTGATCGTGGAACACTCTCAGTTTTCCGAGATATGAATTTTTTTCATCATTTTGCATAAACAACCCCCCAAATCTCCAAACCTGGGGGCTAACAAACTATGCGGTTTTCACTATTTTATTCTTTCGGCATTTGAGAAACACATATTGAAAGCTGATCGTGGAACACTCTTAGTTTTCCGAGATATGATTTTTTTTCATCATTTCGCATAAACAACCCCCCCAAATCTCCAAACGTGGGGGCTAACAAACCATGAGGGGTATTGCATTTCATTCTTTCGGCATTGAAGAAACATATATTCAAAGCTCATTGTGGAACACTCCCATTTCGTCGAGTTATGATTTTAGTCAGAAATCACCCCCAAAAACCCCCACAACTCCCTCCCTGAGGCTTAAAAGTCTCCAAATGAAAGAGGATTGAATTTCTCATCGACCCATCAAGCCCACATCGAAATCTGAATGCGATACGATCTCATTTGAGTGAGTTATGAATTTTGTTTTCATGAGCCATTGTTTGTCTTTGAGTGTATGTGTGGATGTGGCCAACTTCACACCGATCTCGATTCGAGTTTTCTGAAAATAAATTTCGAATTTGACGAGCAGTAGAGTTCAAAAGCAGCATTTTTCGATTTGATTATTATTTGGTAGCTGAATTAATTTTGCTGTTGAGGCACTAATCAATTAAATTTGGATAGCCTAGTCGGATTTATTCCATTTCGTTTTGAAGCTGAAATTAAGTAAAAATCCTCCACCACGAGGGTAAGTTACATAGTGACCGATTTAAACTCAATTTAATGAGTACATTATTTTTTTCTCATTTCATTCTCAGATTTATTCTCATGGTAATTTCTCACACGGAATTTTTGGTTGAATGGTGCATACCTCCTGGAACTGATTGATTTCATGGTTAAAGCAGAATCTAGGAAAGGTTCACATCATACCATTCCATATGTGGTATATTTTTTTGGTGCAGTTCGCTTGGGAGAGGAGTTCATCCTGACTTTCAAGATAAGTCTCTTGTCATATCTGGTTTTCTCATATGAATTCATTATTTGTATTGAACTGGAAATTATTTTCGATATTTCTTGTAAATTTGTATTTGGCAAATCAACCGTTCTAAATTTTTACATTTTGCTCATTGTCAATAATCATAATCTCCCCCACTTTAATTTCACATATCAATTGTAATAGTTTAATGCAACAAAGTTTTATAATCAATTTCGATCCACATTTTCCCTAATTCATCATTTTATATTTCGGATTTTCACATATCATATCGTTACGTTCAAAATTAAGTATCGAAATTCTATTTCATATTGTTTCACTTCACTTTCAATAATTGTCTGTAACTATCAAATATTCAAGTTGACTGGTTTGTATTTTACTTCATTCCCCATAAATGGATAGTGACCATTGTTCTAAGTGCACGGTATTTTAATTGCATTGATTTTTCTCAGATTATTCATTTCCTGTATTTTCAGAATTCGGATAAAATTGTAGGTTCGATCTGTACCATTAGAACTTGTTTTGTATGAAATTTTGTGGATAATAGATTGGTTAGATTGAGAGTAATTTTTGATTTAGATTAAGGCATATATAACCCATTCCTGATAGTCTCAATGCTCATTGATGAAATTCAGTCTTGTGAAAACAAAAATCATTAATTGTATTCTTATGACAACAGGATTGAACTATTAGGAAAGAATAACCGTAGCATGAGCTAAAAAAAATTATGGATAATGTTCTATTTTTTTTCTTATTCTCTCTTAACCTTGAAAATACAATGTAGTGCACCAGTTGTCCGAAAAAAAATGTGGAGTTGATTTAAAAATTGAAGAATTTAATGCTTTTATTTGAGTATGAATAGACTTTATGCATTTATCGGATATAACTTTGCTTATGTTATAAATGAACATTGGATTTTTTCACGATCATTTAAGAAGGATGTGCTGTATACTATCATTCAACTGTCCGACGAAAAAAATTCGGCAATTTCTCAGTCCACCGAATGAAAGTTATTGTTCTCGTGAGACTTCGTTTTCATAACGTACATTTTCCAAATTTCGATGAAAGTTGCCTTTTTCCATACACCTCAGGGATTAAGCAAAGAATGTTTTCAATTGTTTATACTTGTAGCTTGTAGCTATTTACTATGAAGGCTGAAGATGTAATAATAGGTATGAGAAAATGGACTTTCGAATTAAAAATACACAAACTGAATTTTTTCTGCCACAGTTGAATATGGAATCTCCACTCCAGGTCGAATTCGCGAATTCTCGAAAAGAATGTGGTAGTTTCATGGAATTCCGTTTGAGGAATACCAAGGGTTGTAAAAGTAGTTTGGTAATTTTCCCTATAAATATGAGTGCTGTGTTTCGGTTTTGCACCGCAGTCCTCTGCAGTCTGAAATTGTGTAGCCAAATTTTCTCTTCTTGAAATAATTCTTGTTCTATTCTATTTAGTTTTTCAGTTGTTGCCGATATGATATTCTTAGAAGTGATGAAGTGTTCTTTGTTTAAATATTAAAAAAATAATCCTGTCCACAAAACGCAAAGGGAAGAAGAGAAAACATTCACAGCTGACATCCTTAGACAGTGTAAAATATTCTTGGCATCGAGAACACATCATAATCACAAATATAAATATGTCATTTCCTACCTGAAGATTGGTGATACTTTCACTGGATACCATTCGTCTTGTTACAAAGAATTAAATGTGAGGAAGGAGTATATTTCCATTGTTTTTTTCAGATTTGAATAAAAATGTCAGTAAACAATTCGAATTATACACTTTCAATAAAAATCAATAGTTTCATTTCAATACTAATCGAAGTAAGATTCTGAAACGAAACCATATTTTTCAAGAAATGTTTGTCCGACTGGGGATTTGCCGAATTTTATATGGTGGGCAGTTGTTTTTTCTATGAAACGAATCTCTCACATAAAAATTCATTCTTGACCAACAAATAGTGATGAATTTAAAAGCTCAAAAAATCATCGATTTTCATTTGTCGGACAAGAAAAACGCCACATTTTTTTGTAATGCAATTGCATTTTCGTATTACATATGGTCAGATCAACCGATTCTGAAAGAATCAGGAGGATATTAATAATTTAAAAAATCCTATTTTCAGTCATGTTCATGTTGTTAGACACGCTCAAAGACACATCATTTCTGACAGACAATCATGTTTTCTCATTTCTCCCAGATTGTTTTTATGATTTCATTTAACAAAAAAAGAGTATGTATGATTTGAAAAATTTGAAAAGATGGTCGACTTACGAGAGGTTTGCTGAAAAGGAGCCGCGACTACAATAATTTTCACAGAGGCAAAATGTGGTAGACTCTACATAATGAATCTATACAGAAAGTAAGAAAACTTTATTGATAATTTGCAATTTGTTCCACTGGCACCCAGACTAACAGCCTTCCGCATTCCCAAGCTGCAATATAACAGTTCGTTTATCATTTGTAACAAACACACAAACAAAATAGGAAGGCCTTCTGAAGCTACACATGGAAATATTTATCTATATAAAATTCAGATACATGAATGTCTATACTAACCACGTAGGTATCAAATAAAAATGAATGAGAAATAAAATGCTCCTCAGCATCACATGGCGATGTTTCTATCTGAACAATGTCCTCTGTGATAATTATGCACGAAAAAACAGCAAATTCATACTCGTAAATTTTATAAACTCGGCACTACACGTTTAATAATATCACATTAATTCCCTGGAAGTCTTCACATAATGATCACGAGAACGAAGAAAAACACCTATAATGATCAATTTTTTTTTTCATAACAACATAACTCTAGAAAAGATCATTCGTTTTCCTCAATGTTTGTTTACAGTTCGCAGCGTCTGCTACGGTAGTTGAAATCGTCAATTTGCAGACCGAGGCTGCATATTGACGGTTTCAGCTACCGCTATACGCATGCATCGTGAACTTACACGGCGTAGAGAAGGGACATCACAAATTACAGGTGATCGATGGTAGAATTTATAGATATTCATACTATGTTATCCGAAAGCGAAACATCAACAAACTGGCAACGTCTTTTCAAAAGCTCTAAGAAAAATTCATAGAAGATTATTGTTTTGAATGCCAAATAGGTTGAGATAGCTTGATTAATCACAAATTGAATTAAAAACACCTCTTTATAAGATATTTTGGGATGCCGACGAAAATATGAGCAAGTAATTAATGGTTACAAACGCATCTTCAACAAAATCGAAAAAGGAACTTATTTTGGTGGGGGAAATATGCTTTTTCAATTGCATATATAATCGAACGAAACTGAGTGTTTGTAACATTTTTATTCCAATAAGGTTAAAACTTGAATATTTCCCGAATTTATCAATGAAGGAGATGGTATCAGCCACGTATTTAGCCCATTTTTTTTTCAAGTGGCTACATCTTTTCAACAGAGCCGAATTCGGATAAATGGAAAATGAAAAAAAAAGTTTCTTTTGGCCTGAAGAATCTGCAGTTGAAATTTGAAATATATGTCCAAGTCAAAGTCCCCCTGTATGATAAATAGATCAATAAAAAATAAGCAGCAGATATGCTTCTTTATAACTGATGTCGGTATGAGGAACTTCGGAAAAGCATAAAACATATTTTTCTGAAACACCACATGGATCTCTGTCACAGGTTAACATATTATGCATTCATTACGCCTCACCCTGTATAAAATTCGATAAAAATGGAAGATACTCAATGAAAGTAATTACCAATAATGTCATCAGCTTTATTTTTGAGGGGTTCGTCCTATTTGAATGCCTGCTATATACATATATTTCTGTATGGGATCCGATATCATGGACGATTTGTTGGCAACTATAATAAAATCTTTTTTACAAATGTCAAAATTGGATATTGCGAATCTACCTACAAGGCAGATCTTACAAGGTGGGCGAGAGAGGTCAAGAACTCCTGTTTGAACATAGGTGATTCTCGAGACCCAATTTTCAATTACCTACTGAAAAAGGCAGGATGATTGGTCGTCACTCCCTCATGTTGAATTCAGGGGAAAGGATGCTGAAAACATATAAATCCCTCTCACTGAGATGGAAACACATAAATTACGAAATGTGGGCACGTTTTCAATCGAGAGTATTTTTGGCGTCTATAAATCTAGTTTTGAACGTTATATATTTCAATTCTTCGACTATTTATAGTATTCTATGTCACCGGGAATATGAGAGATAATTTTTCTCAATTTTCCATGCATTCCGAATGATTTAGTTATGTGCGAATTTTGTACGCTTCGTTTTTCCAGTTGAACAAGTATTTATAGATGAGCTTGGGCATAATAAATAATGGTGCCGGGCGAGTTTATGATTGAGGATATATTCTTATTATAAGAATTCAATTTCAGTATAAAGGGATGGTCTTTGATTTGCACATTGTAAAGGATGCGCCAGCAAGGCGTACGGCTGAAATAGCGCCTAAACTGTACTGTGTGAAAAAATCTCATATGGCATGGTTATAGGGTTAACAAAAATCTACAAACTAAAAATAATTTTACATATACAGGCTGCGCCAAAAAAAGTTATGGAGAAATAGGTAGTTTTTTGAAGAGGACAACCCTGTATTCCATGGCATAATTATTTCGAGGACAACAAGAGCTTTACACTTACACCCCATTTTTCAAATTTCATCACGTTAAAAAAAATTTCCACAGTAACAATGATGCGGACTTCCGACTGGACGGAAATATCCAAAACATTCTACACCAAAAAAACTACGAAATATACAGAAAACACAGAAATAATGAAAGCGCCGGTGGCATTGCCTTTCTTGTGAGAATAGACGTAAATCAGTACCTCAATGCTGTCATAAATCCCGATGACAATGACGCATCTATAGAGACTATCGATCACAGTAAAGATATGAAGGGAAAGCATTAAGCTGAATACAGATTACTCTGACGTGACGTGTAAGGACGTCACGTCAGACGTGTACTGTGCTCCCATTGGCCTGATATGAACGTGAACGCACAGAACAATGTATTGCATTTTTATATCACTCACATTTTGACGTTCACGACGTGACGTCCTTACACGACACGTCAGAGTAATCTGTATTCAGCTTAAAGGTATTCTCTGTATATAAACCACCGCAAATAATTATGCCAGAGGATGAAATAAAGATTTCATTAGATTGTCATTTTTCTATGAAAATACTTGGAGGTCTCAGTTGTGAATCTAAACAATGGAATTCCAGAACGGAGAATAGAATTGAAAATAAATTGAAAAAATATGCCGAAAATGATGACGCGATAATAATGGGACCGTATATACCCACCTATTCACCTATAGTGGCAATGGATCCCCTAGACATAGAAAAATATAATGCAAGAATTTGCCCTTGAAAAGATAGAGGATGGTACATCTGATCACAACCCGATAGAGTTCATTTTAGGACAAGGACCTATAAATGAATTGACTCAAACACGAGAACAAACCGTTTGGGACGAGTTTAACACTGAACACAAAGAAAATATCACGAATATTCCACAAATTGACCCTTCTTATGAATCAGTTATAGCATTGGAGAGCGCGATTATGAAATCCTATGAAGAGTGCACGGCCAGAAAAACTAAACCCAACCCCAAACATCTATAAGGCGAAACTCCAGAAGAGTTGAAAGAACTAATAAAAGTTAACACAAGACTAAGAACGAATAACAGGATGTATAAAACAGATAGTGATAAAATCAGACTGAATAGACATAGTCAAATACTTGAAAACGCTCAGAACGAATAGATGGAATAAGATAATCAGTGAACTTAACACAGAAGACCACTCTGCTAGGAAAATACCGGAAAATGTACGCAATGAAAAAACGCAAATTTCAACACAGCATGGAATTCATGGAACGGCATACTCAAAAAGCGAAAAATCTAACGCGCCACCACTATCGAAAGAAAGTCAAGAAAAAATTATTGTAAAGAAGACGATAAGGAACTAGATGATCTAATTGAAGCTAATATTCCTCTCGGTATGAAAGTTACAGCGTAGCCGATTCATAAATGTACACAAAAATACTATGAAACCACGTGAAAAAGATGAACGGGTCCTATTAATCTAATTATCTGAATGCTTCCCTGCATTCTAAATATCATCGAATCGAAGATGAATTGATATTCTGTAATCGAATTGAAAATTAACAATGTTGTCAGAATGTTTATCGCATTTTCATTTGGAAATCACTGACCTAGTAAGTACTCAAATCTCTATGATGGGTAATCGTTTGTTATTTGTCATATTATAAAATTTCGATATTTGCTTACTTTACCGTCTGTCAGCAGTGAATTGCTTCAAAGAGAGATCTTTTGACTTATGTGTTCAAATCATTTTCTTCGATATTGATAGTTGGTACACTAATTTTATTGAATGAATCAATCTCAATCTCTGAATAAATTGACTATACTGATATCTGGTCTTTTAAAATATATTTTGATGCACCTAGTTCATTCCATCAGTTTGGGGCTCCGGCTTAATTTCTAGCTATTAATTCCACTACTCAAATTAAATAATAATTCGTCACATACATCAACTTAACTCATTTTGTCGTTGGAAGAATTTAAATTTCTAACCTCTAAACCAGAGATATCTCACGTCATACGCTATGAAACCGAACTACGCTGAACTAGCACAGATATGTGAAGAATAAGAACAGAATAGTGGCAGTAATTTGAGTCGTTCGAGATGGGCCGATTCCTAATGTTAAGGAAGGTGATCCATGGTCGAATTCATAGATATTTAATTAATCAGATAAATCAATTTCCGTAGTTTCAGTAATATTGCTGAAACTGGCAACATACACATTCAAGTTCTGTGAAATTTTCACAGAAGATTTTATCAACATTGTTTTCAATAGGTTATAGCTTGATCAAAATCGTAAATTGAATTTAAAACCATTATTTACAAGATAGTTTTGGGATATCGAGAGGGATATGAACAAGTTTTTAATGTTCACAAATTAAATCTTAATTAAAGAATTAATTCGATAGGAGAAATATGACTTTTCAATAGCCGATATAATCGGACAATACGTTTGCGTTAAGAAATATTGTGTTTTTAACATTCTTATTCAAATAAGGTTTGTACTTGAGTTTCCCCAAGAATATCAACTTAATTTTACACGAGAAATATAAACTTTGCATTGATTCCAGAGAATATTATTAGTCACGTAATCAGCCCAATTTTTTTTTCAAATGGCTATATCTTTATTACAGAGCCAAATTCGGAAAAATGGAAAACGGAAAAAGGTTTCTTTTGGCCTCAAGAATATTCAGTTAAAATATATGTACCAGTCAAAGACTCACCCTCTATACATACATGATATAGCAAGAAATCCCAGATGCCTTCTTGCTCTATACGCAGACGATTAAAACATAGAAATTAGGCACAGAAATACAAAAATAATTCACGAAAGACTTCAAGAAGCTGCATATGATATCAGTCAATGGTGTAACAGAAGGATATCATAATCAATGGGGAAAAGAGTCATGCCATATTCCTTCCAAAGAGTAGACTTAAGATGGAATCGGAGTTATCTATAGACAATAATGAAATTGAATGGCAGAATGAAGATAAATACCTAGGAGTAATATTAGACAAAGGACTTACGTGGAAACACCACATTAAGTATGCAGTCGATTATAGGCAGAAGAAGCCAAATGAACAGAAACACGATGTTGAGGATCATAACAGCAGTCGCCAGACCGCAGCTAACATATGGATCAACAGCATGGGGCCATACAGCGAAAACCCATATAAAGAGGATACAAGGTACTGAAAACAAATTTCTGAGATGGGCATTAGACGCCCCTTGGTTTCTTAGAAATGAACAAATCCGAAAAGACATAAAATGGGAGTCCATTACTACATTCATCAAACGAAAAGCTACAAAAGCCTATGAAAGAGCTAGTGAACATCCAAATGACGACCTTAGAAGGTTAGTTGACTATGAAGATTAAAAAACACCGAGAATTCACCGCAAAAGACCCAGAGACCAATTGCAAAAATGAAGATGTAGAACTCTAAACTTATAGGGAAATATATACAATTGAAGGAGGAACACAAACACTCAGCATACAGAATGCGAAAGAGGAAATAACAGATAAGAAGATGAAAGGTTTATAGGCTTATGCCCGGAACCAACCGCAGTAGAGGTGTTTAGACGGTAAGAATCCGATACTTCCCAGAAAGACTGGGTGTCTGATGTAAAATTCACCTCTTCTATAAGTCTATAACAAAAAAAAAAGGTGTCTGATGTGGGATTCTTTTATAACAAAAAAACCAAGATGAAAATGAACTGACACTTGGAAGAAGCCTTTCAGTTACCATATACCTTACCTAATAGTGAAAGTGTTGATCTGTTCTTAATAATACCAGTCAATGACTTCCGATCACGTTTAATATTTAACATCTATAAAAATGGATTCATCGATATTGATGCCTATACTCCATTCACTTTTATAAAGTATCTTGGTGGGCCATGGTTTAGGTCTATCAAGTTGATATCATTGATTTCTGACTTTTTTACAAGTGTGATTGAAATGTGTTGAATTATGTGTTGTAAATATTTTGTAACTGTTCTGATTATCTTGTTCTTTATTATCTTGGTTGACAGGCCATATAACTTTTTAATGGCATAATATTATTATTTATACACGATTTTACATGTATTTTGTGATCCAGTATGAATAAATGAAATGAAATGAAAAAAAGTTCTTCTACTTAAAACGGACGCAGGTTGGCACTCGTGAAAATCAAGCGACATTGCCAAGTCTACTTTCTAATTACTCTTTTTTAACTTTGTGAATGGAGTTATTTCTTTTAAGCTTTAACTGTGACACAAGATTCGTAGTATCAATACATTTTCATACAGAAGTATTTCAAGTTGCGCAAAGAGGTATTTAATTGTCCTCTGTAGGCTTATTTCTTGAGAATTTTGAAAAGTGGGGATTTCCATACGTCCGTCTGTTCTGTTCGTCTAAAAGTTTTTCTATCGGGTTAATGAACTATCACAAAGTAACGGACTATTCTGTCCATTATTTTTCAGTAAAATTTCAACACTCGGTTCTTGATTTCCGTACAAGAAAATAGCATAACTGAATCTTCCAATCATGTTTATACTCGTACACGTGAAATATTCCCAGTATTAACAGAAAAAAAGTTTCTTCAATATTCGTCAGATCTTTGGAATTATTGAATTCACATAATATTTCCTCAAATTCATTGTTTTCCCAAAGTAAATAAACATTTTGATAAATACGTAATTTCTACGATTTATATGTAGAAACGGCAACGTTGCGTCCATATCTGACAGAAGAATGAGTATAACCTAACATTTTCAAAATATACGCGGTGAAATGTGTCAGAATTCCAGCGCCAACCGGGCTACTTTATAAAAGTGAATGGAGTATAGAAATCATTATCGGGTCGTACGATCGAGAATTTTTCGAACGGTCATAAAACCAAACCCGGCAATGGCTCGCAATCGCATAATATTTTTGAGTTAGAAATCATTGCCGGCCTGTAGGGGGAAAGAAATGAACGATGTAAGAGGAAAATGTTGCAATTACGACATTTCATGGAATGAATTTGGCAACTGGAAAAATAGACCATGATTTTCCCAGCATTTTGTGAACATACAAAAGGTATTTTATAACATTAGCGATGTCCGAACCCGAATTGTTTTCAATTGATAGTCTCTGCATACTGTCCGGACATCACTCTGATCTCCTTCAATTTATACTTTCCTGTTTTTCCCGTGGACTCCATTTTTCACGTAACACTCTTTTTCAGGTGAACAATGCGATAAATTCATTTCGTATTGTTGTGCGAATAATGAAACGCTTCGCATTTCGCAGACACACAAAAGGGCATCAGACAGTCTGTTTCTCTTTGATGAAGGAGGACACAAAACAAATTAGGTCTACATCCGTATTTCAGCTGTCGTCCTGCATCCTGTCTGACCGACGCTGAGGATTCTTGTGCAATAATTATTGCGAATATTAACATTCTACAAATGTGTTTAGAGTAGTTAACTGATGAGAGAAGTTGGAACTGAGTAGTTGTTGGGATCCAATTCAATTAGATCTTGAACTCACACAAATATCTATCTAATTAGCGTCCAGCGTGCAAACCCCTACTTTGATCGTCCCTTAGCGGAGTTATCCTGGACTATCAACGATGTACCATTGAGGTACCGGATTGGAAGGGCTCTAAGAAAATCTCTCTCGACTACAAGCTGTTTCACAGATTACCAAAAAACATTTCATAGAGTGAAACATCGAAAGCTCATTGAGATTCTCAGGAAAATAGAAATAGATGATGAAGATCTACGAATCACCACAGATCTAGCTCAGGAACTGCAAACATAAGCTTTGGAGGTGAAATATCGAACCTATACTTTATTCACATAAACATTAAAATTCTAGGAAGATGTGAAATATTCTCTCGCCTGTGATACAGTCACCGCTATCATATTCAGAAGAACTAGGTACTCTAAAAAATATAGTAGTTACTAGCCGACCCCGCGAACTCCGTTCCGCCTCAGAGGCAATAAATAAGCAGTTTTTGTTATACCACGTTCCCGTTAGGTTAGGTAGAGGGGTGAAAATTTGGGGTTGTATGTATTTTTGTGTGCTGTATCATAAAAAAATTTGAATAAAAAAATGTGTCCAAAAAAATTGAAAAAAAAAGTTAGGGGTGGCCCACCCTTAACATTTAGGGGGATGAAAAATATATGTTGGCCGATTCCCGGTCCTACCCGATATGCACACAAAATTTCACGAAAATCGGTCTAGCCGTTTCGGAGGAATTCGGCCACAAAGTGCCAACAGGAGAATTTTATACAAGGTGTTTGGTAAGTCGACGTGAACCTTGGAAAGGGAGACGTAATTTGAAGTGAATTGCGTTGAGTAAAGCATGGTCCGAAAATCTGTGGTTAGGAAGATATGGCGATTTTTCAATTTTTCTGCCTCGTTATCGAAAATAATTGATTTTGTGAAAACTACTCGACTCTAAATAGTCAATGAATATTTTTTTCAAAGCTGAGGAGATGGTCCTTATTTCTTGCGAAAAAGTATTCACTAAAAATTCAGATAACCCGAGATATACAGGGTCATAAATGGCTGCACCTGTTTTCCTCATAAAATCTTGATGAAACAATTGAGAATTACTTGAAAAAAGTAGTATGAACTTGGTGTACAAATGTCAAAAAAAAAATTCCCTGTTTCATCAGCTTTCCAAAAAGGTACATATGTCAATAATTCCTTCATGCAATCAAAATATTAGGCCGGAAAACCAAGCCGACAACAGACTTTTTCGAGTCATTCAGATATCCTATTATCCTTTATTTCACTCGGCGTGATTCGTAAGCCGTAAGCGGGCCATGGTTCGATCACTAAATGACTCGAAAAAGTCTGTTGTCTGCTTGGTTTTCCGGCCATATTTGTTGATTGCATGAAGGAATTATTGACATATGTACCTTTTTGGAAAGCTGATGAAACAGGGAAGTTTTTCCTCACATTTGTACACCAAGTTCATAATACTTTTTTCGAGTAATTCTCTATTGTTTTATCAAGATTTTATGAGGAAAACAGGTGCAGCTATTTATGACCCTGTATATCTCGGGTTATCTGAATTTTTAGTGAATACTTTTCCGCAAGAAATCAGGACCATCTCCTCAGCTTTGAAAGAAATATTCATTGAATATTTAGAGTCGAGTAGTTTTTACAAAATCAATTATTTTCGATAACGAAGCAGAAAATTTCAAAAAAGTTGAAAAATTGCCAAATCTTCCTAACCATAGATTTTCGGACCATGCTTTACTCGACGCAATTTACTTCAAATGACGTCTAGTATATCCCTTTCCAAGGTTCACGTCGAATTACCAAACACCCTGTATAATAAGATTTTGTGGAGCAAGAACGTTTGCCATATTTTATATCACATGTGTTATTAAATTTCAACGATTACAGTGGTGCAGAGAACGTCAACTTCGGGATTTTGAATGGCATCAGATTGTCTCTTCTGATGAATTTCGATTCTCCTTGGGTGCTCATGATGGCCGAAGAAGAAATAGACGACGTCGGGAAGAAAGACCTGAACCTCAGTTTGATGTTGAGCGTCATGTTACACCAGTAGGCGTTATAATATGGGGTGCTGTTGCACATGCAAGGTCACCTTTATCCTCTATTCGAGGTAACATGACAGCGCTGCGTTAGCTTCAGGAAATAGTGGAGCCATATGTTCTCCCCTACCTTAACCGGCTCGAGAATCCAATATTTTAGGAAGAAAATGCTCCACCTCATGTTACCAGAGTTAGTTTACACTTTTTTGAAGCGACCCATATGAATCTTTTTGCCATGGCCGCCCAGATCCCCTGATCTTTCGCCCATAGAGCATGTTTGGGACATCACGGGTAGAAAGCTTGAAAATTCAACCCAGTTCGCACGGACTTTGACGGCTCTGCGACTTGTACAGGTAGCTTGGAATAGCATCCCTCAAGAAGAAATAGACCTTCTGGGTGTTGCACTTTTTTGTCAGTTAGTATATGTTGGACAGCTGAGGTAGAATACTACGAAACGTCTAAAACACTGACCCTAGAGTAGTTATATACCATGCACCTGCTCGTTCTATACTTCCATTAGGTCAGCTATGCTCATATGCTCTGCATAATATTCTACCGATTGATTCTTGTCAACTTGCTCTATTTTGGCTACAGTTACTACACTGCGCAAAAAAATTTACTCATATTCTGAAAATCTCAATTTTAATGAAAGTTAGCTCTACATTGACTTTATAACTTATTTTTTATGTTCTCTCGGGAAGGTTTTGAACGAAACAAGACTTATTAAATGGAAGTAAAATTCAGGATTTCACCGAATCTTATGTGAAAGAAGAGAAATGAACAATTTTCAAAATAATGAAATGCTGATAAGTGATTTAATACTTGGTATTTCCACCCCTCGCGTTAATTACAGCTCGGTAACGACGGTTCATACTCAAAATGAGTGATCTTAAAATGTTCTGATCTAATCCTTCCCAGATTTCTCCGAGTTGGATTCCTAAGTCATTAAGAGTAGCTGGATGATTTTCTGAACTTCTCAGCCTTCTATTGAGGTTGTCCCAAACCTGCTCAATCGGATTGGGATCTGGACTTCTTGCTGGCCATTCCATTCGAGGGACTTCAACCTCTTTAAGGTACTCCTGAACGATGCGCGCACGATGGGGTCTGGCATTATCGTCCATAAAAATGAAATTTTCACCAACGTATGGGGCAAATGGCACTACATGCTCTTGAAGAATGTTCCTTATATACTTATCAGCATTCATAGCTCCATTATCAACGACCAATAGGTCTGTGCGAGCAGTCAAAGATATTCCACCCCATACCATAATCGATCCTCCCCCGAAACCAGTAGTATTCAGGAAATTGCACTGAGCATATCTTTCATGTGGACGTCTGTATACAAGGGAACGTCGATCACAATGGTAGAGGCAGAATCTAGGCTCATCTGTGAAGAGAACTCTTTCCCAATCGGCCTCTTCCCAATGGATATGCTCTCTCGCAAAATCCAAACGCGCCCTTCGATTGGCTGGGGTAAGAGCTGGGCCTCTTGCCGCGACACGAGGCCTTAACTCATATTCTCTGAGGCGATTTCTTATTGTCTGAGTGCTAATTTGCACCTCATGAGTTTGCTCAAGCCAATTTTGAAGGAGGCGAGCGGTTGCAAACCGTTGTCTCAACGAAGAAACTCTCAAGTAACGTTCTTGAATGGCAGTTGTTACCCGTGGTCTACCCTGTCCTGGTCTTCGGACATTCATACCTGTCTCCCTGAATCGCTGCAACATTCTGGACACACTTGTATGGGAAACTCCAAACCTTTCTGCAATTCTTGTGTATGTCCACCCTTCTTCTCGCAAAACTACCGCTTGGGCACATTCCTCTTGGGTCAAATTGCGTGTTTCGCGTTGCATAGCGATCGAGTGTAGAAAATCAAACGAAAGAAAAACTATTGATCACTAGAATTGATCGAGAACAACTGATTTTAGAATGGAGCCAATACATTCAAAATCTGATAATATCATCTTTTTTTATTCCAGCTGGGAGAAAACATCTGTATTGAAGAAAAACGTGGAGTGGATAACATATGCATGCATAATTCGAATAACAATAATTATCATTGAGGACACCTTCAGTTGTAGAATAAATTTGAGATTTCCATAATGTGCGTTAATTTTTTTGCGCAGTGTATTATTTAACTGTAATGCCGAGTCTTTTTAATATGCGGGCAAACTGACTGTAGTTTTCAGTTTGACCTCTTTAAGAAATTCTTGGGAAACCATTTGCACTTGGACTATTAAAGGTATCATTGGTTCTTGTCCGACGATATTCATTATTATATATTTTATTTATTATTAGATTCGATTGAAGAATGTCTAACGACTCGTCCAGAAATACCTTCCTTGCTCCGTCCCTGTCCTCACCCGTACCCATTTTGATTGGAATATCGGGACAGAAGAAAAACTTCATCGGGAAAAATTCATGGAAGAACGGAAACGGCAAAACCTCCGAAATTATTCAGGAAATTTCCTTGTAATTTCCCACTAGAGTCAATTAAGTTTTGATTGTCTCTTTTTGGATCGGGACTGTGTAGGGGAAAACTTAATAATTCAGTGAGTCCACAGGAGATTGGATTAGAGGAGAAATAATGGTCGATTTTGCTCGGGAGATCTTCCTAGAAATGGAAATGCTAAATGTAATGCTCGATGAAATTAAATCGTTGTCATTAATGAAATGGTCCTTAAGATTGTTAATATTGGACGACTTGGAAATGAGTGATCCAGGTTCGTCGCAACAGATTTTTACCTCATTGTATAAGTATGGAGTAGTAATGGTGAAGGTTTATTAATTAATTGCCAAAATTGCACAGCTTGTATTAAAATAGAAAAAATCATATTTTGATCACAGTCACAGTGGATAGCTTCCGCAGAAGCTCCTAAGTTTGTGTACACTGTAGGGGTATGGGGAGAAAAAAAACTCTCATATATTATATGAAGTATCTATAGAAATTGTTTCCAAAGTTTTTTTTTCATTCCATTAAATATGATAACTTCAATATACCTACTCAAATTCATAAATAAACCTCTCGAATTACCTATTTATTTTCATCACCTAACAACAACATAATTTATTCAAGTATACTCCTCAAATGAACTTTCAGTTAGTAGCTTTGTTTCTTTGAAGTATCTATATTTCGACTCGATTAAAGCAAATAATTCATTAAGGAACCCCTTTTCGATTTTTGCAGCAGGGCTCCTCACTGTCTAGCTACATATATTTGTACATATTATGTACAAATATCTCCAAAAAAAAAAAGTAGTCATTGTCACAATCTCTTTCTAGACTCATTTTATTATTGATATGTTAGATTATGCGGAAAAATAACAATAAGAATAAATTATTCAAGGAATTAATTCAGATTTATTATCAGGCATTCGAACCTAGAGTTCCATCAAGTCTAGATTTGAAGTCATTGATTCCTTCGGGAAAAATATGTTAATTTCCAAACCTACGATAACGACGTCAGTTTTCGACTGACAAGACCATCGAGAAGTTCTTTGTCTCCGCCTAGGCGGAGAAATAGTTGCTATGGCTTACTTTTCCCTCCGGCGCCGGCGCACAGTGGGCAGGATACCTAGAAACCTGGCATTAAATCAAAAATTAAAAATGCATATTTTCATACCGCCATTTGTCGAAGCGACAGATCACTACCGTAAGCGACAAAAAAGCACAATATTAACCCTTCCTGATCCCCACTGCGCTCCCGAAAGCTCTTCTTTGTAGCCATTTTTTGGCCAAGTCGAGACGCCTGCAAAAATTTTCCGTAATTGTTGTAGTTTTACAACGTCACTCTGTTAACAGATCACTATTGTTACGAGTTTTTTTGATGGCAGCTTCAAGTTCAGGTATGTGTAGATAATTTAAGAACTTTGGATAAATAAAAACTTACATAGAATAATAATTAATTCTTGTTGATGTTGTCTATGATTGAATCTTTAAATTTTTATCGTATTCTCAGAATCATGAAGGTTTTCAGTTATGTTCCAAGGCCGTCCAAAGTTTGATATTTACATTTCTGCGAAGCTTGATCCATGCTCATTTTAGAATCATGAAAATTTGTTGCCCATATCTTGCCTTTTTTCAGAAAAATCAATTTAAGACAGCGAGGTGGGCACTCATTGATAATCGATTATTTATTTAAAATTTATTTCTCCTTTAGTAACGACTTCGAGCGCAATGATTTTTAGAGGAAAAGAGCTCATAAATATAATGAGGAGTTGCGGAAACAGTTAAATTGAAAAAAAAAATTATTATTTGAACGAAGAAATGAAAAAAAAAACGTACGAAATGTAATGCAAAGCAGAAGGAGTTTCTGAAAAAAAAAATTTTATTTGAAGACAGAGAATGACTCTCGTTACACACGAACAGCACGAAAAATGGTTGTGCGTTTCCGAAATTACAAAAAAGAATGACTGGAGAGGTCGAATTCGTTTCCTAGTATAACTGAGAAAAAGCTTGGTCGTCCTGAAGTTACCTTTGATGATCGCTCAGAGAGATGAGAAAACAAAACGGTTCAAACCTAAAGAACTCAAGAATACGACTAACGTATCTGTATTGACATATGCAACAAAGATGAGTCTAAGGTCAGAAGGGCAAGTACATGCATCAAAAATTCTTCATTAAATAACTTCTACGTCTTCAAAACGGGCCACTAAATATAGAAATGCCTTTATATCTTCGCTGGACTCACAAACAAAATCTATGCCTGGCTAAGATGCCAGGTCTAGAGTCTAGCTGTCTTGATAACAGCAAAGTTATCTCAACATCAGTATGGAGCTGTGAGGGATAGTGCTCCTCAAATATTTCCTTCGTACAAGACTGTCCAAGCAGCAAAGAAGCTCTGCTATCCAAATAATATATACGTATCACAGAAACTGTTGCCTGCGTCAAGGGCAGATTTACGAGAATGGGTGTACGAGGGGTAACTACCCCCCTCCCAAATGATTATCGAAGACCTTAGAAAAAGGTGGTGCACATACTATATTTCATACATTGTGTAGCTGATTCAATGGTTTTCAATCATTATTACCCTCCCTCAAGATCGTTATTACCCCTCTCATGAAAAACAGCTATATATCCGCCCTTGGCTAGCGTCCCACTACAGGATTTGAGAAGAAGACTTGAAGTCATCAGAATATTCCAGTGTTTCCGATTTATCCGAATAATGAATAAAAATCATCATCCAAAAGGTCTTTAATTGTGTTATGAGGTGTGATAACATTAATTCAGAGGTTAATAAATATTTGTAGGATCCAAAATGCCTTTTATCTTTACAAATTAACATATAAAGATGATAATATATTGTATTTTTAAACTAAACAAACACCTCAATATTTAATGCCAGGTTTCAAGGTATTCTGCCCCACTGTGCGGCGGCAGGAAAAGTGTTGTTATACAAAGGATGAATTTTGCATGACAACCGTAACCAGGCAAATGTTCCATTTTCACTCAATTTAAATGAACGTTAATGTCAATACAATACTGAATATTCTAATTTAGATGAACTTTAAAATGTTTGAAAATAAAATAACATATTTCATTCGAAGGATATGTGACTTTTGGCTCGCTTTCAATTCTTCGCCTCACTACGTTCGCCATGAAAAGTGACACTTCTCCTCCTGCCCTCTGCCCCGGGGGTTGGGGCATAACCGTAAAATAGCATTTAATTCTTTTTGTTGGTTTTTTCATCTTGTACCGGTTTTCAATGAGTTTAACTCATTTCACTGTTTGGCTCATATGCTACGGAATGAACAAGTCAAATGTCAACCAATAAACATGAATAAATACAAAATTATTGCAGATTTTTCTTAGCTACCCGGTTCTGCCCCCCTTTCCCATACTATTTTCTTATTGTATTCGTCTCTTCTAAAGCTCTGCATGCATCGTCCAAATTGATATCGCATTTTTGTAATACTTAAGATGCATAATTGATATCATTATGAATGCGGTTGATAAAATCGCAGAGCAAAATAAATTCAAACTTCAACATTCTTTTTTTATAATTTCTGCCTGGCTTCGCTTATCTTTGCAATAATTTCTCATAACCATTTCTGATAATGAACGAATGATATCATAAAAATCAAGTTTAATTGCTGAAAATGTATTGACCCTACTGGACCATCTAGTCGGATTCAGTTTTTTAGAGAGGTGTCCGATTCACCAGTGAATTTCGACAAAAAATACCTACGCTTGATATTTCCGAAAAAATATTTTCTTTTTCAACTACTGAATATAGTAATACCAATGTTATTCATACAGGGTGACAATTTAAAAATTTGCTAGGCCAATTATGTCGCGACAAGGATTTTTCAGAGAAAATGCCGGAATAGCTCAAACCTAGGTGTAGGGGCTATCACCCCCAAATTCTTCATAGGGAATAGAGGGTGAGCTAAACCTCAATAAGAATTCGCAAACCATAGTATTCATGTAGAGAGAGACAAGTGATCTTTCAATTGAGGTATAGCTCACCCCCTATTCCCTATTGGGAATTTAGAGGTGATAGCTCCTACACCTAGGGTTGAGGAGATTTCGGCTTACAATTCTACTCAAAATATGTCCCCCTCCGAATAACAACTGACCTGTTCCTGAATTTCTCTGAAAACCTTTTTGTCGAGACATAATTTGCCTGGCAAGGTTTCAAATTATCACCCCCTGTAACTATTTCAAGGACTCAATAAAAATTTGCAAACCATAGTTTTCATGTAGAGGGACAAGTGATCTTCCAATTGAGGTATAGCTCACCCCCTATTCCCTATTAAGAATTTAGGGGTGATAGCCCCTACACCCAGGGTTGATGAGATATTTGGCTTACAGTTCTCCTCAAAATATGTCCCCCTACGAATAGACATTGACCTGTTCCGGCAATTTCTCTGAAATCATCCTTGTCGTGGCATAATTGGACTGGCAAGTCAAATTGTCACCCTGTATAAAATTCGAACGTAAATTTGATGGTCAGCGCTTGGGGCCTGCACACTCTTGCACCTACTAGCTACGCCGCTGGTTTTAAAGCTAGTGGCCTTGCTGACGGATTTTTCACTTGTAAAATGAGAAGTAAGTGTAAAAAGCGCCGTTTTCCAACTAAATGGTTTGAACATATAATACAGGGTGATTCACGGTGGATGGCACATAAGAAGTTTCTGGTAAACCAGATATCGAATCGGTTTGAAAATTTGCAAGAGTGCATTATCGGATATTCTCTACCTAAACAGAATATTTTCGTCAATGCGGTGTTGCCTTCTATTAGAAAGTAGTAGCAACTTAGCTTTTCCAAATGGAACACCTGGTATATTAGATTATTTTTGGAATCTCCAACAACTTCTCGACAACTTTTGACAACATTTCCCTTTACCTATCTGTTGCCGTTTTCGAAGTATAAATTAATTTCAATTTTTTTCGCCGAAAATCATGACCTTCGAAAATGCTGATAACTTCGGGTTGAGAAACACTATGGCATTAAAATTTGGTTTGGAGTTAGGTGATACGTGAATGTTTCCATCACATTAGCCTGATCTACGTTACTTCAATACAGGGTGGTAAAGAATACAGATTTTTCGGTTGCTTGAAAAAATGACTGAAAGTTGTTTATTCCAAATGGAACGCCCTTCATATTATTATAAATTTAGAAAGCTGATGAAATGTTCTTTCATTCTATGTATATCATGCCTAAACCTAACGAGTCAAATTTCGGACTTATGAGCATTTATTTGTCAAAATGTCCCTTCAGAATGGTATTCCCATTCGGCATTTGGTAGACAGGCCAATACTATTCCACAGTACCTTGTGACATTCTCTTAATAATAAAGGCACCAAGAAACTTGAAAGTCAAACTTTTTATATGAATTATTATTGAAAAGTATAACAATCATGTCGAATATTTCAAAGTATGTTCGAATCGCTTGCCGTTCACTTCCAAGCACTTCAAAATGCAGGTGTCAACTGGTTTCGTGGTGGCAGATCGTATTTCTTTGAAATCCAAATCTTCAAATGCTTGGGCAATCCTTTCCAATAATTCATCTTTCGAATGCACGGGTGTTTTGTAAACTTCTTCTTTCAACATTCCCCACAGATGAATATCTAATCGGGTAAACTTGCTGGCCAATTCCATGGTCCCAAGTGCCTCATCCACCGATCGTCAAAAAGTCTCTCCAGTTAATAATAATAAACAAATTCATGAGCACCTCGTTTGAATAGTTTTTTTCCATCGTTTCGAAAGTTTTTGCAACTTCTGAAATGACGAAAATGTCGAAATTCAAGTTTCTTGGTGCTTTTATTATAAGGAGAATGTCACAAGGTAACTGTGGAGTAGTAATCATGGCCTGCCTATCAAAATATCGAATGGGAATACCATTCTGAAGGGACATTTTGGCAAATAAATGCTCATAAGTCCGAAATTTGACTTGTTCGGTATAGACATGATATGTTATACATAGAATGGAAGCAAATTTCTGAGCAAATTTCATCAGCTTTCTGAATTTCTAATAATATGCAGGGCATTCCATTTGAAATAAACAACTTTCAGTCACTTTTTCAAGCAACCGAAAAGACTGTACTTTTTACCACTCTGTATGGAAGTAACGTAGATCAAGCTGACGTGTTGGAAGCATTCATGTATCACCTAATCGCAAACCAAATTTCAATGCCATAGTGTCTCTCAACCCGAAGTTATCAGCATTTTTAGAGGTCATGATTTTCGGCGAAAAAAATTGAAATTAATTTATATTTCGAAAACGGCAACAGATAGGTATTGGGAGATGTTGGGAAAAGTTGTCGAGAAATTTTTGGAGATTCCAAAAATAATATAATATACCAGGTGTTCCATTTGAAAATGCAAAGTTGCTACTACTTTCTGATGGAAGTGGCAACACCGCAATGACGAAAAAATTTGGGTGGGTAGAGAATGTCCGATAATGCACTCATGCAAATTTTCAAACCGATCCGATATCTGGTTCACCAGGAAGTCTAATATGCCATCCACCGTGAATCACCCTGTATATGATGTATATTATGAATGGGCTTCTTCAACAGAACATGCGTCGAAATCCAAAACTTAATAGAGCACTCCCAATCCCCATCCCCTCAACCCTTTATCAGAAATTATCCAGAAGCAGTTACCCGTCGAATTTTATAGGACAATAAATTACTCTCGCTGTGGATCTAAATTAAAGTGTGTTTCTAAGAACAAGGACTACCCGGCGATAAGAACGATTAAATTAATTTGTGACGTAGCTTTTCGGCAATTATGGAGTTTAGAATTGGGGCCCTAAACCGACAGAAATTCAGACGTCTCTCGGATCGGCGAAGGGTTGAAGAACACCATTCAGCATTAGGGTGGGTTTGAATTAATTTCGATATCAGTCAAAGTTGTCACCAGGTTTATCGGGACGTTGATGAATTAAATTGGCGAAAGAGCAATTACTGGATGTTTCTATAACGTAATTGTATTTATGAATATGTATTCCTCATTTCTAAGTGAAATCGAAAACGACATATGGGTAAAAAAGGAAGCACACCCCTGAATTGAGGTATTGTAAAGGCTGATTGAATAAGAGCGCTATTAAAGTTCAATGAAACATGGCTCACACCAAAAATTGAAAAGCCAAAATATATTTTCAGTAAACGTCGAAGAACTTCATGAACGTCAGTTAACAATGTTGAGATTGGATTTCACAGACGTTCCTTCTTTGCCCAAATTGAACCTTTTTGTATGCTACGCCTTGACTACCACAAAATCAGTAGGTAACCACAGAGAAGAAGTTTAAAAAAATATTTATTGCGCTGCATTTTTTCAGAATACTCCATTGCACAAACAGATAGTTTGAACGAAGCGACACACTGTCTGACCTAGAGCCATAAATACCACTGCAACTGAGACTACAACAAATTCATCCAAAATTTAAAGGTTTTCTAAAATCATTAAATGGAAAGAATACAAATTACCTCACCTTATAGTCACAGATACTTACTCATGGAAAAAATGAAATCGATGAAGGATAATACAGCTGTGTATACAATAACAATACGATTCCAATGACTATTGCTAAAGACGGCCCAGTGGCGGCTCGTCGGGGTAGGCAAGGTAGGCGGCGCCTACCTTGGAAATCTTCTTATCGAAATTATAAAATGATTAATATTCATTTTACGTATCAGATACCCCTCTTTAATTATAATACGTTATTGGAGAATTTTTCATCCAAAATACTCGCACGCGATTGTGATATTTCCACCTAAGCCCGGGATCTGCAGCTGCAGCCTCGCCACGACCATTTCTCGCTCATTCTAAACGGAAGGCGAACTATCCCAGCGCCTGCGATTCGATCACTACACGTCAGCCCTGCCGAGTGCCGCGGAATCTACCAGTAAATCGGTAAAGGATGGATACACTGGCGTGTAGAGAGAACCATACGAAATAGAGGAGAAAGTAGGCGATGAAATCGTCCGCCTTCGGGTACTTTCGAGAATGATCGCTTGGCGATTCCGCTCCCGCGCTCTCGTATGATTGCAACGATTCCACTCGAGTTCAGTGATTATTGATATCGATAAATTATAATATTTGAGGTTTGAATTCTGTGTTCGCGCATTCGCATTTGTGTTTTATAACCCTCATTTGATTTGAACATCGTACGTTCCTATATTTATTGAATTGTTTTAGTTTATTTGGAACATTAGGTCGTATTTCCAAATTCCTGAGAAATAGAACCCATTCATGATATTATTTGTTCCTCACTGGAATGGTAATTTACGTAACAAGTCCGGAAAATAGAGTTTTTTTGGACGAATAGACAAAATTCTGGAAGTCTGTGAGTCCAAAAAAACTATTTTCGGGCGTGTTGCGTACAATATTTTTTCGGCAACCGTGTAGAATTACAAATCACACACAATTACAGATTTCTTTATTATAGATTTTGATTATTATTTGAAATGAACAGAACAGAACTGTCATCCGTTATTTCGTTGCTATTGTGATTATCATCACAATGACAACAACGACGTGAATTTTTTCGGCCTAGTCCGTACCTTCCGGACTAGGCCGGGAAATGTTACTTTCTCAAAGAAATAGCGTCCGGGAAGTGGTTACTTCCCGGACGGTTGCCGAAAATAGTAATTTACGTAACAAGTCCGGAAAATAGGGTTTTTTTGGATGAATAGATAAAATTCTATAACGAGCCGGAGGCGAGTCCTGGAAGTCTGTGAGTCCAAAAAATCTATTTTCGGGCGTGTTGAGTACAATATTTTTTCGGCAACCGTGAAGAATTACAAATCAATGAGACAACACATCTCTATTATACATTTTGATTTTTGTTTGAATGAAACAGAACAGAACTGTCATCCGTTATTTCGGTGATGATCATAACAATGAGTACAATGACAACAACGACGTGTTTTTCCGGACTAGGCCGGGAAATGCTACTTTCTCAAAGAAAAAGCGTCCGGGAAGTGGGTATATCCCGGACGGTTGCCGAAAAACTCCTTTTTCGCGGTTGAACTATAAAATTCGAAAAGAAATTGTTTCAATTCGCCGTCCGACAATATCTCTTTATATATCTTATAAAATCCCCGAAATACTCTAGATTTGAAATTTTCACGGTCTTTCAAAATCTATGTGTCGCCTTACCACATCCAAACCTCACGAGCCGCCGCTGAGACGGCCCCAGACAATGCGTGTATTTGACGAATGTTCGGCATTCGCGGTGCTCCGCGTACTGTGTGGGAGCTCAACTGCGGGTATCGTTCGGCATTCGCCTGTTATCCGAAGTCTTGTCGGTAAAACGGCACGAATCAAATGAAGACGAAGTAAATTCGCGTTAACTCCCAGACAGTGTGCTCAACTACGCGTAGTGGATTGCTTATTCTGTCTTCAGTCAGAGTCGCGCCAAACCGTGCGGCGAACGTTTGTCAACAGAGAAACGAATGTCGAACATTTCGCGTTTGCCGCTGTGTGTGGGAGGGTACCCGAAGGCGCACTACGAAGGCACATTTGTCAAATACACGCATTGTCTGGGACCGGCTTCATACTTCTTTTTACAAGCTCGGAAATGATTTATATTATCCTAATTGGAAAACAGAATTCTGATTCACAACAAGATAAAAATAATTATTGTGTGGTGATTCACTGTGTAGAATTGTACACACGCCCGCGTTTCAGCAAGTGCCCAGCAGAGGGCGCCACCCCGCGGAACGAGCTACGTCCTTCAACCCGGTACCCTCGCTTGCTTCGAGCATGGCAATTTCAACACCTACGTCATTAGCACCCAGGCAACACAAAGATATCCCAGAGAAATCCCTGCGACTTCTGTTTAGGAAGTTGTGACGCCTTTTGTGACTTCTTTGGGAGGTCGCAGGGAGCTCTATATCTCCTCCAAATGTCCGCCACAAAAGAGATATCCTACGTGGATATTCTCAAACAAGCCACACTGAGAGTTCGCATACACCTCCCGCGGCGACGACTTTGAAAACTTCTTATTAACCTCCGCATTGCGAGATGTATAAGATATTCTCAAACAGGTCGCATTGCGAGATGTATAAGAAGTTTCTACACAGGCCGCATTGCACAGGCATATACAGGTCGCATTGCGAAATGTTAATAGAACATCAAAAACTAAATTTGATTTGTCCTATTCCTATGATGTGAATCTGTATATTAGCTATATTATAGAATTGAACTACACAACAAACAGTGAAGTTATTCATTATTTTCGGCTGCAACAGAAGGTAAACTGAAACAAGCGAATAAATCCTTCAATCTTTATTATAAACAAATTGCAACAAAAAAATTTTCAGGAAAATTATTTAAAACATTACATTTCTTTCTTCCTCTGGGTACAATCTCTCAGCCAATCTTGAGAAAAGACTCCTCTGTTGTCCTCCACGTATGCAGTGTTGCACCCTCCGTACCTACAAGTTCGGAAAAAATCGGTAGATTGCGGTAGATTTTTGGAAAAAATCGGTAGATTTTTGAAAAAAGATACCTTTTTACATATTTTTTTGTTTTATTCAAGTTGAAATACCATTTATCCGAAATATTGGGCAAGATGGTTATTTTACGAATGAAGCAAAATTGAAAATGGATTTCATTTATTTACAAAATTAATGTTCGAAAAACTAATCTTTCGAACAAAAAATGAGTATTCTGTCAAAATAAATAGGTATTGAAAAAATTAACACCTATTGAAAACAGCAAATATGTAGAAAATAAACGTTTGTACATCAAATTGTTTGAAAAAAATATAGATGTGTTAACGTATAACTCAACTAATGTATCAAATTATGGTATGCATAGGAAATCTTCGAAATAATATTGTAAGAGTCATGGTTTCCTAGAATATCAGAACATACATTCACTCCATCAAATTTCGGTAGATTTATGTGCTTTTTCGTTAGATCGATAGATTGAGGAGAAAATCGGTAACACTTTTGTAAGGTCAGTGGTTTATATATCAACCAAAACGTGAATAAACATTGTGTCAAGTTCTTTTAGAGCACAAATTGAACAAAGAGGAATTCAACAACAACATTTTAATCCCCATTCTGCATTCATATATCACCTTGAAACAAAATGAGATATAATTCCAAGCAGTTCCCGTGAAAGTGTCAAATCATCACAATTCTCATGATGGAAGTGTTTTCTTTTATTACTATTGGAATTGCAATAACGGTTTCCACAGGAACTTGTAAACCATGCCTATTAAGAATTATCAATAATTTATTAGCTTGAATTTTGGGAATATTCGACTTTACTAACCATTCTGGTACAATCTGTTGTGAAGTTATTACACTCATCTATATTCTTAATTGAAATAATTATCCTGATCACCAATATACCAAGTAGAAAATCGTGAATTAATCAATTCCGTTATTGGTGGTTGAATTACTCGGATAACATGAATGGCGGTAAAAATGGTTACGGTATATGTCCTAATAGGTGAGAAAACTCCAGAATTTAATGAAAATATCACTTACTTGGAGCACAAATATCCTCATCGAAATTTCACACAATAAGAACCTCGCACAGCACAGTAACACCGATAAACACAACTGACTAATCTATCCTAAAAACCCCTCTCGATGTCTTGCAGTCTTGGTAAACTCGCTGTTTATAGAAGTTCGACTTGATATACAAATAGCGCCTGCATGAACAGATTGACCTTGTCAATCGCATGGTGCGCTCTCCTCTCCAAGTTATCGCATGAAGTAGCCCCAAGGATATCGCATGGCGAGGTCTGCAAGATATCGCATGGGCACATCAGTGGGAAATTCGCTTAGTTACATCACATAGAGATCTCTAGGAACTCGCGGTATTCGCATTGTAACCTCTCAGAGATATCGCGGAGAAGTCTGTGTTGCCTGGGTAGGATCGCTCACATTCCGATAAACAATTTGAAGCTCGAGCAAGGCACGGCCACAACAACGCCATTGACAAGCTCCGCTAATAGCCAATCTGATGAGTCCTGTGAGCGAAGCTGGGACGAAAGGTTGACCACATCCCGATACGCAATCTATAGCAACAGGCTTTAATTGTATTGTGTATAATGGACACCATGCTAAGATCAAAGAAGACGGAGACTTGAGGATGTTCATAGTAGCCACGAATGATTTATTAATATTAACCGAAATATTAACATTTTCAATCATAGGGGGTGAGTATTTATTATTATTATAACAAATGTATCTGTAAAACTCTTGAAAACCAAAAATCAATGTCTGATTTGTCTCATAAGTTTTCCTTTTTTTGGTATGCACTTGGACACCTCAAATTTGTTGTTCCTTGGTTGGTAATGACTAAAAATTACTAAACCCTTTTGAAGCCAAAATTTTGAAGAAACAATATTTCGTAACAATAACACTACTGATTGTTCGAATATCATATCTTGTGGAGGAATGTAATGTTTTCTTGGTCCGCTTTTTTTTGGTTAATCACCTACCACAAGTTGAAGCAACAAATACTATCTTCAATATGGAAAATCTATAAAAGTTTGAAGGGGCGAACATGCGAACAATTAGTTTATCCCGAAAAGTTACTGCTGAATAATATACACGAGCTCTCTTGGAGAGAAGAAATGGACTGCTGTACCAATTCTTATCGCCTCGAGAATTAAAGAAAAAATGGATGTTTGATCGAAATAAATACCACAAAGTAAGCACTGAAGGAATGGTACTTACGGCAGTTCAGACTGAAAGTGACGTATATCTGCTTCTGTAAAAGTTCTTATCACACGAATTCACTTTGTGAATGTGGCGAACTGAAGGCCGACGATCTGAAAACTGTTTGTTGAGGGCTTCGAGCTAAGCCGTGTAAAAACGATGCGACTGATGGCAGAAAATCTTGTCGGAATGAGAGGTATAAACTCCTTGCTGGATGTTTATAACAGCCCATTCCCATGTATAAACTTTGTGGTATAAGAAAACAAAAGTATGAATTTTGAACAACTGCGTTTTCGGAAAATACAACAATCTTGTCAGTGACTTATCATATTTTTTTACAAAATGTCCTAATCGAGCATTCAAATAAAAATTAAGCAGAACAATAATAATGAATCATAATACTTCTCACATTCAACGTTTCTGGGACTGTATTCGTCTCCGCTTCCAAAACTTATAACAGTAACATTAAAACTTCATCAAGCAGATTAAGTTTCTGGAAGGTGATTAAAAAAATAACCAAGACAAGATATCACTAAGTTTTGTCTTCAATTGAAAAGTAATAATTATTTCTTCCTGTAGATTACATATTTTCTATGAAATTCAACTAACTAAGTACTTTTGTAAATGTGACATACCTGTATATGAATTTATTATTGACGCATATGTATTCTTTGAGATAAGAATGTATCGCAGATGTATATGTTAATTTTGAATCAATCCTGATTTTGTATCTGAAGAGTTAACATTAAATTGGAAACCTAAAAACGTATTATTATTTGAATTATAATATTCCAATATAAAATACATCACATTGGCGACGAGTATTGCGAATAATTATTCGTACGAACCCAATAAATAAATAAACAACAAATAGTGTCAAATTACATTATTGTGCGACGTTCGAGGAAGAAGAAATGGCCAGCAATCAAGGACAAATGCGTGAGTTTAATTTCACAAATAATGATTGGACCATATTCATCCGCCGATTAGGAAATTATTTTTCTGCTAATGATATCGAGGAAGAGGCGAAGAAAAAAGCAATTCTGCTCAATGCTTTAAGCGAAGAATCATATAAACTTATGTACAATCTTTGCATGCCTAGTAAACCCGAAGAAAAAACATATATAGATTTGACAGAAATTTTCAACGATCACTTCAAAGATGCACATTCATTTTTTGCATATAGATATAAGTTTTATATCGCTACAATGTCAACTCATGAAAATGCCGTTGAATGGGCAGCAAGGGTCAGAAGCCTAGCATCAAATTGTGAATTTGAAGCCAACTCATTGGACATGGTTCTTAGAGATAAGTTCATTGTCGGTTTCCAAAAGGGAGGAGTTCAAGATCGACTTTTTGAAGAAAAAAAGGCATGTTCCTTTGCAGATGCTGTTAAAATTGCATCGACCAAGATGGCTGCTAAAAATAATACGTCTTCAGATAAAAATATCAAGACGGAGCCACTTTTATATTCTACGCATAAACGTCATCAACCTACGTCACATTTTTCGAGAACATCGGCAAGAAATTTCCAGTCGCAGGCGCAGAAAGATTTTTCAAAAAGTGGAACAGCCCAAACATCCAAGGTTACCAAATGTCGAGTATGTGGGAGAAAAAATCATGAAGATCGTGACTGTTTCTTCCGAGATTCAACTTGTTCCAAATGTAAAATGAAAGGTCATCTGGCAACAATGTGCGCGTACCATCACAAAGGAAGTGCTTATGCGCGAAATGGAGGTAAAAGTAAACAAAATTTTTTAGAGCTTCAATCTGAAGAGATATATACATTATCTGAAAATTATAATGTAAACGAACCTATTTCTGTAGATATATTGATTGATAACAAATGTTTCAAATTTCAAATTGATAGTGGTGCTGGTGTATCAGCATTATCTGAAAAATTTTTCTATGAAAATTTCAATAATTATGTACTTGTAAAGTCTGACAAAAGCTTACATTCCTATAATGGTAATTGTGTGGCGTTTGAGGGTAAAGAAAATTAAAAAAAAATATATGAAGGTAGCGATTAACTTCACCCTCCTTCGATAACAAGTGGAGAGAGAATTAGACGTTAAAAACTGAACATAGGCGAGTTATTAGCGATGTTGTGCGGTCTATGCGATGACAATTTAATATCATGAATAAAAGGAAAAGTGAATGGCCTAAAAGAAAGCGTCCTTACCCTGCTTGTGCTCCTCGGTGTCGTAGAGGGCCCTCTAAGCTGCTCCTGGTGGCAACAAGGCGATTGATCTTCGGGTATTGATAAATGTTCTGGCACAATCACTTGTACGAAATGTTTATTCACATAAAGAATATGTACGGCGTTTTTAGAATGGAAATATCCTAAAGGTAGCGTTGAAATATCAAAATATCAAAAGAGGCAAAATGGCGTAACACACTTCACAGCGGTCTGTGAACCAGTTATAATACTCGTCGATCTTGACGTTCTCAACATGTGTTCTTTCTTAAGAACGATTTCCTTTGTTGTGGCCTATTTAAATTAAACATCACCAAAATGATATATGTCAACTAATAGGCAACACAACATACACGAAACATACTCCCCCCCCGAAAGGCAAGCCCAAAGCGGGCTTTCAAAAATAAAAAAAGCAAAATTTCCGGTGTAAGAAAAAACCCTATATTTCATTGATTTCCCATTGACACAAAATCAAAATAGCAGTCAATCCTTCAACCATTTAAAACAAAAAAAACAATAATAAAAAAATATATGCATAAAACTTAGCCCTCAAGGTGTGTTCACCTCAATAGGCAAAGGACACAATTTATTGAGATGCCTTTTTACGGTACTACGACCTACTTTCACCGTAGCAACACGGACCTCATTATCAGGACCGGGATGGACATCTATAATGCGTCCCATTTCCCATTGCAATGGGGGCGAATTATCATTTTTTATGACAACTAATGTCCCTTTCATGGGAGTATCAGAAGAAGTCAACCATTTACTTCGTTGTTGAAGTGTGTGTAAATATTCGGCCTTCCATCTCCGCCAAAAATCTTGATGAAGGCGCTGTATTAATTGCCACCTTTTGAGACGAGATATTGGAACCTCGGTAACATCGCGATCCGGAATGCCACTCAGGGGTTCCAGGGTTAAAAAATGGCCTGGTGTCAATACGGACAAATCGTTCACGTCAGTGCTAAGAGGGGTTAGCGGTCGTGAATTCAACACCGCTTCTATCTGAACCAGTACGGTGTATAATTCTTCGTAGGTAAGAATTTGCGAACCGATAATCCGCCTCAAATGTGTTTTCACCGACTTGATACCGGCCTCCCATAATCCACCCATATGTGGCGCGTTCCCCGGAAGGAAATGGTGCTCAACACCTTCTGAACTCGATATTTCACCCAAAATGTTTCTAATTTCATTATGGGACCCGATGAAATTAGTTCCTTGATCGGAGTAAAGATGTGCACATCGACCTCGTCGTGACACAAATCTCCTCAAGCACGCCAAAAATGCATCGCTAGTTAAATCGGATGCCAACTCTAAATGTAAGGCCTTGGTTGCCATACACACAAACAAGCAGATATAAGCTTTGCTAGTTCTGGCGCCTCTATACCTACTCATGAAGATAGAAAAGGGGCCACCATAATCAACCCCGGAATGTAAAAACGGCTTTACTTGTGAAATTCGAGGTAGTGGTAAATCACCCATTTTGGGTTGCATTGGGATTGGATCAGTTCTCCAACATTTTAAACATTTCGATAGAACGGATCTTATCACGCGACGTGCTGATAATATCCAAAATTTCCGAGATAGTAAAAATAGCGTGGTTTGTTTACCGGAATGTAAAAATTTCTTATGGTAATACTCGATTAATAATTGGACGAAGCGTCCATTTCTGGGTAGCAATATGGGGTATTTGCGATCATAGCTCAGATCGGCATGAGTCAACCTCCCTCCTACGCGTAAGAGACCTTTATTATCGAAGAAAACATTCAGTTTTCGAAGTGGTTTTGAAAATTTTCCGTTCTCAATTTGCGAACCGAAGAAGATAGTTTGGGTTCGTTTGATCAACAGATCCACAGCGTCGTTGGATTCCTCAGAAGTAATAAAGCCAAATCGTTTCTTATGAGGGTTTCTGCAGTTGAAAATGAAACGTAACACGTTCACTACAGTATTCTGAAGACGAGAAAATGAAGAGATATTATTCAATAAGATATCCAGAATATGTGAATCATTCGCTATTAATAAAACGACCTTACGTTCCTCCTCACCTGTATCAACTTCGATATTTTCTGGTGTCCAGTTAGGGGTACGTAAAAACTCCGGACCTTCAAACCAATTCTTATTAGTCAATAGTTCCGACGGAAATAAACCACGAGAGACGGCGTCAGCGGGATTAAGTTGCGATTTAACATAGCTCCAATCGGAGAAATCAAACTCCTCTTGAACGTAAGCGACCCGATTTGCCACAAAAGTTTGCCAACGATTCGGGTTGGAGCGCAACCACGCTAAAACTATCTGCGAGTCCGAGTAGGCATAAATTTTATTGAACTTTACTTTATCTTTGAAAATCGACTTGACCCATCGAACTACTTTGGTTAGTAGAACTGCTGCACATAGCTCCATTCGAGCGATGGAAATTTTCTTAGAGCATGGAGCTACCTTTGATTTCGAACACACAAGGTAAGTCTGTATATCCTCATCTTCCTTTATAACTCTCAGGTAGATGATCGTGCCATAACCGCGTTCTGATGCATCTGCGAAAGCGTGAATTTCTACTACATGATTCGCATTGAAATCAAAATATCGAGGAATACGAATATTCGAAAGCAAATTCAATTCATCTTTATATTTCAACCATACTCTTGAAATTTCCTGATCAGGAGTATCATCCCAATCAAGACCCAGAATCCACAATTTTTGGATCAGATATTTGCACAAAAATGTAACCGGTGCGAGAAATCCCAAAGGATCAAAAATTCTCGCTAGTTCGGATAAGAGATTCCGTTTCGTAATTGCGCGATCAATTGGATTGACCTTATAAAAAAAAGAATCTCGATGTGAGTCCCAATATAGACCCAACACCTTAATTGAACTATCCTGTTCCGTTTCGAACGAAAGAGGATTGGATGAACGTAAATCATCTGGCAAATCCATCAAAAAGTTTGGTTCATTGCTAGTCCACTTGCGCAACTCAAAACCACCTCTTGCTAACATCTCGATAAGCTCATCACGTAAATCTTTGGCTTCGTTCAAAGAAGCAGCTCCGCTGCAGATATCGTCAATGTATGTATCATTTATTAAAATTTCAGCAGCTAATGGAAAATCCCCTTTTTCATCAATAGCTAATTGTCGTAATGTACGCAATGCCAGGAAAGGTGCACAATTAAACCCAAATGTAACGGTATTCAAACGCAAGTCGATCAAATCATCAGAAGGTGAAAACCGAAAAATGAGACGTTGATAATCTCTAAACTCGGGTGCTACTAGAATTTGGCGATACATTTGTTTGACATCCGCCGTGAAACATACCTTCTTCAGCCTAAAATTAATCAAAACAGTACCTATGTCTGTTTGTAGTTTGGGACCGACGTAAAGACAATCATTTAATTTCAAATTACCTGGCATTTTTGCCGATGCGTTGAACACCACTCTTAACTTTGTACTCGTTTTATCAGGACGCAGTACCGCATGATGAGGCAAATAAAAATTGGTTTCACCCTGCGCGGGTTTCACAATTTCCATATGTGACAAATCCAAATATTCTCTCATAACCGAACAATATTCCTCATATAAATTGGAATCTTTTAACAAACGACGTTCCATCGCCAGAAAACGTTGTACCGCTAAATCTCGGCTTCGTGGGAACACCGGCGCTGCTTCCCTAAATGGAAGCGGTACTACATATCGCCCTTCGTCCGTTCGATAAAAGTTTTTACGGAAAATATCCTCACAAATATCTGTATCGGAGCCGGTTTTGAAATCAGGTACTGATTCCAATTCAAAGAAATTATTCATCGACTTATTTAAATCGTCGACACATTGTGTTTCACAAAATAAAGATTGTACAGAATTTGAGGAAACATTTTCAACCTTTCCAATCAAAACATAGCCGAAAATTGTATGCAGCGCATCTGGACCACCATTCCGACCTTGAACACGATCGTCAAGTAAAACTCGAGAAAACATATCGGCCCCTAGTAGGACGTCGATTTCCCCGGGTTTATAATATTCGGGATCAGCTAATTCCAAGCCATTCAAATAATTCCAATCTTTGGGCTCTATTTTATTCGAAGGAAGCTTGTCACATATTTTAGGAAGTATTGTGGCGTTAAATAAAACGACAGAATCGCCAACGATGGGCTTGATAAACAATTCAACACTACCCATATTTTGCAAATGTTTACTATCGTTCCCGATTCCATTGATAACTATATTGGAAGGTGAACTACGCATATTCAAGGCAGAAAAACATTTAAGAGAAATAATCGAAATTTCAGATCCCGAGTCCAAAACAGCTCGGAATCGTTTAAAATTACCCTTTCCGGTCTGAATTTCAACAACCGCCGTGCAAAGCAATACGGGAATTCGCGAAGACGGTGTGGCGGACGGAGTGTCGAGGATAAATACACTCGCAGTGGCGTCGACTGGAGTTGCCTCCCGGTCGAAGTGTAAAGTTGTATGATGCGTTCTGCTGGTACACTTTCTACAAACAGCAGAAGATTTGCAATTTTTCAAATCATGAAAACTACTAAGACAAGCAAAACATAAATGCTGACTTCGGCAGAATGAGTGACGCTCTCGCGGCGATTTCTCCAAATATTTTGCACAATTATAAGTTGCATGATCCAATTGACACATAGCACATAGCGGACTATTTTTTGTTTTAGTTTGCGTAATGAAAGCGTTTCTTTTTCTATCATTCGCCGGAGTCATAGACTTTTGAGGGGTATTTTTCCCTTGAACTGTACTGTTCGAATTAATCAATCCGTTACAGTGATCTTCCAAAAACTGGAAAACATTATTATATTCCGGAATGGCGGTTGATCCATGTTCCCTTTCAAAAGCGCGAGATGTATCGGGATCTAGACGAGATAGTAGCATATGCGTTAATACGAAATCGCAATCTACAGCAACCTTCATGCCCTTCAAAACTTCCAAATTGATAGAAAATGTATCCAATAACTTCCGTAATTGAGTAGGATTTTCCGATTTCAAAACAGGGAAGTTTTCTATTTCCAGCCAATGAGCCCTGGCTTGCGCTCGTGGATTGGTATATCGTTTAACCAAAGCGTCATAGGCTATTTGATAGTTTTTGGATGAAGCATTCAATCTCTTTATTAAATCTAAAGGAGTACCTTCAAGTGACGAACGCAAATAATTAAATTTCTCCACAGCTGGCAAATTCTGGTTTGAATGTACCACGGCATCATACATATCTTTAAAACTCGGAAAATCGCGAATATCTCCGGAAAATTTATTCAAATGGATTTTCGGTAGCTTGACATGTGGTAAATCTGCTGAATCCGACGTATTTGGTTGCGTAATAGTAGTTGCATTGAAAGGATCTTGGTCAAATAGTGATGTGTAAATGGATCTTATATCATAGTAATGTTCCAAAAAATTCATCTTAGTTACGTCTTCAGCATCCAAATTATGATCCTTATCAGCTGACAATCCTGTTACGAGAGCATTATGGCATTTAAGGAATTCCTCTTTGACCGATTCAATTGAAGAATAGCGTACCTTAAATTTGAGAACGAGCGTTTTGTCCTCTTGAGCGTTAATCGCCAACTTATGGAGAACACCGATTTCGTTGAGGGCACTCTGCCGCACTGCAATGTTACGACGTACCTTGTCAGACATTGTAATTTTCTCTGAAAAATCCGAACTTAATAATTCAGAGCAATCGAGCGATTTGCGTGCGCCTATGGAGCTAGATAACGAGCGAGAATTCAACAAGAAGAAATAAACAGATGTGGCTAGAAAATTAAAGTGCGACAATAAGTGATCAAATCGGAAATGGTTGAAGGACTGAATGGAAACCAATGAACAATATTCGAATATAACTATTTTGTACTGAAATGTTATATTGCGTCGATGTATATATGCGGTTGTGGGACTGAACTGAACAACAACAAAATCAAACAATTTTATTAGATTGAAGTATATTTGAAATTTGATTTTTGAAAAAACAAATGAAACCTGTATTCATCAGGCTCTGAAGGACCATGTGTGGCGTTTGAGGGTAAAGAAAATTAAAAAAAAATATATGAAGGTAGCGATTAACTTCACCCTCCTTCGATAACAAGTGGAGAGAGAATTAGACGTTAAAAACTGAACATAGGCGAGTTATTAGCGATGTTGTGCGGTCTATGCGATGACAATTTAATATCATGAATAAAAGGAAAAGTGAATGGCCTAAAAGAAAGCGTCCTTACCCTGCTTGTGCTCCTCGGTGTCGTAGAGGGCCCTCTAAGCTGCTCCTGGTGGCAACAAGGCGATTGATCTTCGGGTATTGATAAATGTTCTGGCACAATCACTTGTACGAAATGTTTATTCACATATAGAATATGTACGGCGTTTTTAGAATGGAAATATCCTAAAGGTAGCGTTGAAATATCAAAATATCAAAAGAGGCAAAATGGCGTAACACACTTCACAGCGGTCTGTGAACCAGTTATAATACTCGTCGATCTTGACGTTCTCAACATGTGTTCTTTCTTAAGAACGATTTCCTTTGTTGTGGCCTATTTAAATTCAACATCACCAAAATGATATATGTCAACTAATAGGCAACACAACATACACGAAACAGTAATCAACTACAAATTCTGGGTACCTGTAAACTAGGACTAACATTTAATAATCGTACTGAAGATATGAATTTTTTCGTTATTAGGAATGGCGGACCACCACTTTTAGGTCGAAATTTTATGAAACCTTTCAATATGAAAATCGTTCCTATTAATCAAATAATTAATTATGAACAAAATCTTCATGAATGTTTTGAAGATCTTTTCAGTCCAGGTTTGGGAAAATTTAATAAAGATGTTGTTACAATAAATCTGAAAGATCAAGAAGTAAAACCAAAATTATGTAGGCCATTGCCTATACCTTATGCGATAAAAGAAAGAGTTGAGAATGAAATCAAAAGATTATTAGAAATAAATGTGATTGAACCTGTCGAATATTCGAAGTGGGCTACTCCAATAATTCCTATTATAAAAAAGGATGCATGGTTCTGTTAAATTAGCAGGTAACTTCAAAATAACAATTAACCCTTTTATTGAAAATGATTCTTTTCCATTACCTAGAATTGAAGACCTTTTTGCTAAAATGCAAGGTGCTACTATATTTTCGAAAATTGATTTAGAATTCGCTTATGGCCAATTATGTTTAGATGAAAAATCTCAAGAATTGTGTACTATATCGACTCATGTAGGTTTATTCAAGTATTTAAGGTTACCTTAGGGAGTCAAATGTGCTTGTGGTAAGTTTCAAAGAATAATTGAACAACTGTTACAGGATATAAATGGTTGTGGATTCTTTTTGGACGATATTTATGTTTGTGGTTCTAATCAAAAAGAGCATGATTTTAGATTACATCAAGTTCTTTACAGATTGCAAGAATCCGGACTTAAGGTGAATATCCATAAATGTGAATTCAATCAATCCGAAATTTGCTATTTAGGTCATAAAATAGATCGGAATGGACTTCAGACTTTAACAGATAAAATTGTACCAGTTTTAAAAGCTAAACAACCAGAAAATTTAACTCAGCTAAAATCTGTCTTAGGCGCTATAAATTATTACGGAAAATTTATTCCTAATTTAGCTTCAGTTTTATATCCCTTGTATAAGTTATTACGGAAAAATACAGAATTTAAATGGAGTAAAGAATGCCAAATTGCATTTCATAAGATTAAAATGTTATTGAGTTCAACTAAAGTTTTAGCTCATTATGATACATCATTACCTTTGAGACTAACTACTGATGCAAGTCCTTATGGAATTGGGGGAGTAATAAGTCATGTTTTTCCTAATAAGCAAGAACGACCAATTGCTTATGCTTCACGAACCTTATCTCAAGCTGAGCAAGGTTACAGTCAAAAAGAACGCGAAGGGTTAGCGATCATATTTTGTTTATGTAAATTTAACCAATATCTTTATGGCAGACCTTTTGTCTTAGTAACAGATAACAAACCATTATGTGCTATTTTTAATCCAAAAAAGGGTATACCTCAATTTACAGCTAACAGATTGAGAAGATGGGCAATTATTTTGAGTAATTATGATTATACTATTGAATATATTAGATCCGAAAATAATTCCGCAGATTTTCTTTCGAGGTTGCCAATTCCTGATGATGAGAATTGAGAATCTTGTGATATTGATTATGTCCATTATTTTTCACAATTCAATATTCCTATAACTTCTTTTGAAGAAATCCGCAATGAAACTAAAATTGACGAAACGTTACAGAAAATTATTAAATTTGTAAGAACTTCTTGGCCGAAATATGCGAAGAAAAATATAAATTTGAAAAACTTTTATTTCATTCGTAATCAATTAACAATAGAAAATAACATTTTGCTTTGGAATAATAGAATTATTGTGCCTATTAAATTGAGAAAACGTGTTCTGGAATCCCTACATGAAACTCATTTAGGTATCATTAAAATGAAATCTATAGCAAGATCACGATTTTATTGGCCTAAAATAAACAAACATATCGAAGAAATATGTATGTCCTGTGAAAATTGTGCTAGAAATCGATTTACGCCTGTAAAATCAACCTTAAATAATTGGAGTTGGCCACTAGAACCATTCGAAAGAGTACATTTTGATTACTGTCAGTTTTTGGATCATAGTTTTCTTGTTGTTTTGGACGCTCATTCGAAATGGCTGGAAGTTTTTCCATCGAAGACAACAACATCAGCTTTCACGATAAAAGCTTTATTTAGTGTTTTTTGTCGATTTGGTATTCCGAAAGTTTTAGTATCAGACAATGCTACTAATTTTTCTAGTGTTGAAATGAAAGAGTTCATGATAAAATATCATATTCATTCGATAACATCACCTACTTATTTTCCACAATCAAATGGTGCAGCTGAAAATGCTGTAGGTACTGTAAAATCTGCTCTAAAGAAAGCGTTAGGGGACAGAAGTACTATTGATATAAATTTTTGTTTGAATAATTTCTTATTTGACTACAGAAATAGCCCACACATGACAACCGGAGTTTCTCCATCATTTCTCTTATTAGGGAGAGACGTTAATACTAAATTTGATTTAATGAAACCGGATTTGAAGAAAATTCATGATAATGTATTGCGAAATCAATGTAAACAAAAAGAATATTATGGTGGAAAGTTTAGACAAGAATTGTTAATTGGTGATAGAGTATATGTAAAAGATTATAGAGATAGAAATAAAATAATATGGACAGAAGGAATTGTAAAAAGAAAATTAGGTAAAGTTGTATATTTGATTGAAATTCCATCTTTGAAAAATATCATGTGGAAGAGACACATTAATCAGATCAATAAAATACACGAATCTCCAAAATTGCCTATTTCAGATGATAAAGTTGAAAATACAGTTCAACAAGATGAGATTTCTGAAAATTCTAGTACTTTTAATGCCGAAAATGTGAATACTGAAAGTGATAATTTGAATGATGATGTAAATTTAAATCTTGAGAGTGATTCGAATCATATCAATGACGAAAATCTAAGATATCCTAGACGAGAACGAAAACCAATTAAAAGACTAATTGATGAAATTGGAAACTGATTGTATAATGCAAATTTGTCTTGTATATATTTTTTCATTTGTAAATTAAGTAAATTTGAATTCTTAGATTTAAGGGGGAAGACTGTGACATACCTGTATATGAATTTATTATTGACGCATATGTATTCTTTGAGATAAGAATGTATCGCAGATGTATATGTTAATTTTGAATCAATCCTGATTTTGTATCTGAAGAGTTAACATTAAATTGAAAACCTAAAAACGTATTATTATTTGAATTATAATATTCCAATATAAAATACATCACAGTAAACATTGATAATTAATAATAATAATAAAGTGCTCCATTGTAAGAACTCTCTTACAAATGGCCATCGACCGCGGTCCTTCATCTTATAATAGGCTACCAATTCTAATATTTGAATCAATATTTCAGTTGAATATATGGATGAGAAAAGAAAATTGAAAATAAAAATCAAACTTACATTCTCTTTATCTCAAAATGCAACGTTTATGTCGACACGTTTGCAGTCCTTTGCGGAGCATTTTATTAAAATTATGATTGATTATGATTATACCAATAAATTATAGGTCTTCCGAGGAGACTCCTCATGAACTTCAAGATTCTGAGCTTGTAGCTTGTACGAGTTGGGAGAATCGATTGTATTCGGTGTAGACTTTGTTTGTAACTGTGACTATACGATTCCTTGGGCGCAGCACTGTTAATTTTTGATCCAAGAGTGAATGGTGGCCACCAACGTCTAACTAGAAACTTTCTTTAATAGCGTCAGGATTTAACTCGGACCTGCCAGGTCCTATAAAAACGCCCTTACCAGCTGGGGCATTCATACATTTTCTATGTGAAACATACCTCTAGGGATAGGTCTTCAAATCATGTTTGACATTCACCGTCATACATTTTAAGAGATGACATCACGACCCACGAGTATTTTTACAAGTTTCAAGTAAGTACTTCAAACAAGCCCACTTCCATCTGTTTATCTGACTCAAAGCCGTACCATAAAAACCAATGCATGAAAGAAAAATCCGTATTGCGGTGCGAAATCTGAAGAGAGGTATACATCACCAGTTCTCTTGGCTTTTCACTCGTCAACAAATAGCGAAAAATTACTCACAATCCTTCCAGTCGGCTATTCCACCTCTCCGCCCGGACACTTCATCTGTAACAAAAGAGAAAACTAATTAACCCAATGCCAAAAGAATAATAATCAAGAAAGATGGTTTCCCGTATCCCCAAAAGCCCCCTCGCACATATGAAAACACCATGGCATAAAAGCAATTAAACTAACGAACGTTATGCAGTCCTGCCTGAAGCTTGGGGGCCAGTCGTGTTGATGACCCGTGAAGGGCTGGTTGGTTTAAAAGCCGGAGGAGACCACTCGGGAGAATGAAAACGCGTGAGGATGTGTGTTATTACTCCCATTTGAAGAAGTGTTCGGGGAGATGTAGAGGGAGGGGATTAGAGAAGTAGACTGGATACAAGGAATTTCGATTTGGTGGAATGAAATTACGTTAGCTCGCATAAATGGCTTAGGTAGGGTCTTTAAACAATTCTGACCTCTGATAATGGAATTTCATGGTGTATATTGGATAAAACTACGTGAAATACTTAGGTGAAGCGAAGCCGAAGACGGAAAGACAAGCAGGCACCAGAAAACTCTTTCTGAATGATATGTATCCACCAGTAAAATTAACAACCACTAATCATTCAAATTAATTTCCAACATCAATTTTACCAAAAAGTTGGAATTGTTATAGATGTTAATTATACACAGCGGTGGTACGCCCTATTGTCACCTATGCTTCCTTAGCATGGTGGACAAAAACCGAAGAGTTCACCGTACGGAGCCCAGGCAACACAGACTTCTCCGCGATATCTCTGAGAGGTTACAATGCGACTTTTATAGGAGCTCCTACCGCGAGATCCCAGAGATCTCTATGTGATGTTACTAAGCGAATTTCCCACTGATGTGCCCAGGCGATATCTTGGAGACCTCGCCATGCGATATCCTTGGGACCACTCCATGCGATAACTTGGAGAGGAGAGCGCACTATGCGATTGACAAGGTCAATCTGTTCACGCAGGCTCTATTTGTGTTTCAAATCGAACTTGTACAAACTCTATAAACTATAAACAGCCAGTCCGAGTTTACCAAGACGGCAAGACGAGAGGGGTTTTGTGGATAGATTAGTTAGTTGTGTTCATCGGTGTTACTGTGCTGTGCGAGGTTCGTTATTGTATGAAATTTCGATGAGGATATTTGTGTTATTTTCATTATATTCTGGAGTTTTCTCACCTATTAGGACATATCCCGAAACCATTTTTACCGCCATTTATGTTACCCGAGTAATTCAACCACCAATAATGGAATTGATTAATTTACATTAAACGATTTTCTACTTGGTATATTGCTGATCTGGATAATTATTTCTATCAAGAATATGGATAGGTGTAATAACTTCACAACAGATTTTACAAGAATGGTTGGTAGAGTAGAACATTCCCAAAATTCAAGCTAATAAATTATTGATAATTCTTAATAGGCATGGTTTACAAGTTCCTGTGGAAACTATTATTGCAATTGTGATGATTCGACACTTTCACTGTTCGGAATTACATATTATATCTTCAAGCTGATATATGAATGGGCATTGAAATGTTGTTGTTGAATTCCTTTTTGTTCAATTTGTGCTCCAAAAGAACTTGACACAATGTTTATTCACGTTTTGAGTAATGTATGAACCACTGACCTTACAAAAGTGTTACCACTCATACCGATTTTCTTCTCAATCTACCGATCTAACGAAAAAGCACATAAATCTACCGAAATTTTATGGATTGAATGTACGTTCTGATATTCTAGGAAATCATGACTCTTAAGATATTATTTTGAAGATTTCCTAAGCATACCATAATTTGATACATTAGTTGAGTTATACTTTTACAAATCCATATTTTTTCAAGCAATTTGATGTTCATGCGTTTATTTTCAACATATTTGCTGTTTTCAATAGGTGTTAATTTTTTGAATACATATTTATTTTGTTAGAATACTTATTTTTTGTTCGAAAGATTAGTTTTTCTAACAATAATTTTGTAAATAAACATCCGTTTTCAATTTTGTTTCATTCGTAAAATAACGTTCTTGCCAATTCTCGGATAAATGGTATTTCAACTTGAATAACACAAGAAATCTACCGATTTTTTTCGAACTTGTAGGTACGGAAGGTGGCAACACTACATACGTGGAGGACAACAGAGGAGTCTTTTCTCAAGATTGGCTGAGACATTGTACCCAGAGGAAGAAAGGAAAATAATGTTTTGAAGATTTTTTTTTAAGTTTTTTGCTGATAATAAAGATTGAAGGAGTTATTCGCTTGTTTTAGTTTACCTTCTATTGCAGCCGAAAATAATAAATAACTTTAACTGTTTGTTGTGTAATTCAATTCAATAATATAGCTGATATACAGATTCTCATCATAGGAATCGGACTAATCTGACTTAGTTTTTGATGTTTCATTCACATTTCGCAATGCGACTTGTATTTACCTGTGCAAAGCGGCATGTGTAGAAACTTCTTATACATCATACAATACGACCTGTATAGGAACTTCTTATGCATCTCGCAATGTGAACTGTTCGAGAATATCTTATACCTCTGTATAAAAAGTACCCGGAAAATGTTATTTAAATGAACCGCCAAAAAGGAATCGGTAATTTTCTTAAAGTTGGTAGGACCTTCCTTTATTACCAAGCCAAATTTGAGCGCGATCTGTCAACTAGTGTGTTTACAACAGCTGTCAGTATCAGTCGACCTCAAAAGTGCTCTGCGAATTTTACAATGGAAAAAATAGTTGATCAAAGAGTTTGCCTCAAATTTTGTCTTGCAAACGAATTTTCTTGTGCCGATTCATTGAAAATGTTAAAAAAAGCCTTTGGTGATAATTGTATGTCAAAAACACAAGCATACGATTGGTACAAATCATTCAAAGACGGTCCGAAAAAACCACGTCAAAGTCGATCGAAAATTAAAGTTTTGCTCACTGTTTTCTTCGATTATCGTGGTGTTGTGCACTCAGAATTTCTTCCTGAAGGACAGACAGTGAATAAGGAGTATTACTTGGGTGTATTGAGGCGTTTGCGTGAGAATGTTCGTCGTAAACGGCCAGATTTATGGAAAGACAATTCGTGGATTTTGCATGATGATAACGCGCCGTCGCACCGAGCCATAATTATTAAGGAATACAAGACCAAAAACTCAATAAATACCATCGAACAACCGCCGTATTCATCTGACTTAGCTCCGTGCGACTTTTTTCTATTCCCAAGACTCAAATTGCCCCTACGTGGAACGCGTTTTGAGTCCATTGAAGCCATCAAAACAAATTCGCAACGAGAACTGAAGGCCATACCTTTGGCGGCGTATGAGCGGTGCATGGAAAAGTGGGTTCGCCGATATCATAGTTGTATTGTAAGCAATGGGGACTATTTTGAAGGAGACAAAATAAATATTGATGATTAAATTTAAATTTATGTGTTTTTTTTTACAATTCCGGGTACTTTTTATACAGGGTACATCTCGCAATGCGGAGGTTAATAAGAAGTTCTCAAGTCCTCGTCGCGGGAGGTGTATGCGAACTCTCAGTGTGGCTTGTTTGAGAATATCCACGTAGGATATCGTCAAGAGTTCTCTGGGAACTCTTTTGAGGCGGACATTCGGAGGAGATATAGAGCTCCCTGCGACCTCCCAAAGAAGTCACAAAAGGCGTCACAACTTCCTAAAAAGAAGTCGCAGGGATTTCTCTGGGATATCTTTGTGTTGCCTGTTGCAGAATATACAAAGGCGGGCCTGTATTGTTGTCACGAGAGCTATGCGTACACCTCCTGCAGCAGCGCTTGGGGTCATACTCGATTTGCTTCCCTTACGTCTACATGTGAGGAAATGCAGCCTGCTGGATGCAAAAATAATATCCCTTAACAGGAAACTCCCACCTGGAAACTGGGTTGGACACATGAGGATATGCAATTAACTGGATTCAAACCTCTTGGCAAAACCATCGTTTTTCGATTTCGAAACGGCCTGTGAAACGGTCAAAGTTGACCGTCATAGTGCAATAAGTTTCATAAATCGCTTGGACAGAAAGTCATCCATATGGTTTACCGATGGATAAAAATCTGAAAGAGGCACTGGCATTAGGACCTAGATTGAGGATTTTCAAAGCCCTGGGAAGTGAACCCTCTATTTCACAGACCGAGATACTGGCTGTACGCGTGTGCACTCAGGGCCTTTATTCTTGAAAACCAGGGAGTAGAACGATCGAGAGAACGGCGACGTGGCCCTACTGATCAGTAGGGCCACGTCACCGTTCTCTCGATCGTTCTACTCCCTGGTTTTCAAGAATAGAGGCCCTGGAGTGTCTCGTAATGAACCTCAAAGGGGCGCATATCTTCATCACCACGGACGGGCCACGCTGAGGTCCCTGGAGTCACACTGCCAGAGGTCTCTGCTGACCTGGGAGTGTTGTAACACCATAAAGCAACTGGCCAGAGGCAATAAAGCGACTCTACTATGGGTTCCAGGGATGTACATAAAGTTAGCAAAACAACTTTCGCGAATCAAACTCGGAATAGCTCAAAATTTTGCCGTCATTTATCCGTAATTTGTCCGTGAAAAAATAAATATTGCCGCTCTTATTTTTCGATAGATATGAGATGCACTATCCGAAAAACTTTTTCAGCCGAAATCAAACTAGCTCATCTTCTTCGATGATTTATCCATAAATTATCTGTGAAGAAAAAAACGTCGCAATTCTTGTATTTTAAAAAATATTGGATGTTTCGCTAACTTGATATCAAGTTGGCGAAACAACTTTTCGAAAAATGGTTTCAGCACAAAACAAAATAGCTCATCTTTTTGAGTGATTTATCCGTAAATTATCCGTGAAAATAGAAAATTTGTATCATTCAAGGTTTCGAAGAAAAATGACAAAATCTGATTGATCGATCAGCAGCCGACGGAACATGATTTATGCATTCTTCTCGAAAACTACGCAAGCCATATTGTTAATATTTGAAAAGAAGATGTAGCTTTTCATCTTTGATTTATCCGTGAAGAAAAAAATTTTGCCGCTCCCGTTTTTAAAAAAATATCACGTGCGCTGGTAAGTGTACATTCAATTACCTACCAGGTGACATATTGAAAAAATGATTTCAGCAATCAACAGATAATGCAATTTCTTTTAATGATTTATCCGCAAATTATCCGTGAAGAAAAAAACATCTCCACTCTTGTATTTTAAAAAATATTGGGTGTTTCGCTAACTTGATATCAATTTGGCGAAACAACTTTTCGACAAATGGTTTCAGCACAAAACAAGATAGCTCATCTTTTTGAGTGATTTATCCGTAAATTATACGTGAAAAAAGAAAATTTGTATCATTCAAGGTTTCGAAGAAAAATATCGAAATCTGATGGATCGATCAGCAGCCGACGGAACATGATTTATGCATTTTGCTCGAAAACTACGCAAGCAATATCGTTGATATTTGAAAAGAGGATAAAGCTTTTCATCTTTGATTTATTCGGGAAAAAAAAATTTTGCCGGTGTTGTTTTTGAAGAAATATCAGGTGCACTGGTAAGTGTACATCAAATTACCAGGTGACATATTGAAAAAATGATTTCAGCAATCAACAGATAATGCAATTTATTTAAATGATATAATTTGGTGATTTGATTTACACTTACCAGCGAACGTGATATTTTTTTAAAAACGGGAGCGGCAAATTTTTTTCTTCACGGATAAATCAGAGATGAAAAGCTACATCTTTTTTTCAAATATCAACAATATTGCTCGCATAGTTTTCGAGAAAAATGCATAAATTCTATTCCGTCGGCTACTGATCGATCAGATTTTGTCATTTTTCTTCGAAACCTTGAATATTAGCGACACATCTCATCTCTTTTAAAATATAAGAGCGGCAAAATTTATTTTTTCAGGGATAAATTACGGATAAATAACGGCAAAATTTTGAGGTATTCCGAGTTTGATTCGCGAAAGTTGTTTTGCTAACTGTATGTACATGTTCCAGGGCATTGTGGTGTTGAAGGAAATGAAAAAGCCGATGGGCTTGTAAAAAGTGCATCAAGGTAAACACCTGCTGGACCTGAGTCTTTCTGTAGGCTCAAAAATGGGAGTTGGATAACAGAATAACTCCATGGAAAAACACTCCTGGACTTACTCAGTTCAAGAAATTCGTGATGATTTCACCGACCTATACCAGTAGCTCCTAAAGCTGTCACAAGTTCAGCTTCAGGTGATGGAAGGTCTGGTGATAGGGCACTTTCGGTACAAACTACATTTGTATCGTATGGGAAAGTCAGGAGATGAGATTTACAGACTCTGTAGATCAGAAGCAGAAACAGCTCAACACATGAATGCAAGTGTACAGAGCTGCCTATCTAAGAACCATTCATATGGGGAAACCTGTCCTAGATACCCACGAGGTAACGGCCAAGGCTCCTATCAACACTAAAGACGACCCATAACGACCCAATCCAATAATTATAATATATATGTTATTACCTAGAGTAATTCATTTGTAGAATAGGTCGAATCTGAGCTACAATTCTTCAGTGACTCTAACGAATCGGTAGATTTTCATTCAGTTCTCGAAGTTTCTGAGCCGATTTAGAACCAAAAAACTTATGGGAAACCTCTATTTTCAGTTAATCTATGCTTCAAAGTACTCTTGAGCCACAGTTGAAGATTTGCAGGTTATACTGCAATATTTTTCAGTGTAGGACCTATGGGATAACAGCCTTTACCGGGTGAGTCTGAGAAATAGGGTTGCCTTATATTTGACAGAAATAATCCGATATAAAGCACGAAAATTTAAGGGGCTTTTGAATAACTAATATGTGATTTTAGGAGATGAAAACGAATGCTGTAGCACTTCTGGTTTCGACAGAAACGATCTGATTATTAGTTTTGAAATGGAACACCTTGTACATTTTCACATTTTTTAAATCTAGAGCCAATTCTGAATAAGATGAGCTCCTTTTTTATTTTCTCAATTTTTTTTTATAATATTACTCTGAAAATAGTCGACAGATATTCAAAATTTTGGTTTCATTCGATTCCTTTTCTTCGAAACAATCTGTTGCACAGAGTGTCCCATAGAAATGCCATTCAAAAACATGAGAGTATTGCTACATTCAAGCAGAGGCGAAGAACGTTCAACATGTGAAAAATCATCATCCTCAAAAAAAAATTTTTTTAAATAAGAGGGAATAAAAAAAAATCAGCTCATCATGTTCAGAATTTGCTCTAGATTTCATAAAATGTGGAAATGTACAGTGTGTTCCATTTGAAAAACTAAAGCTTCGTATACATGTGCGAGCCGAACCTAACCTAACCTAACCTAACCTATCGCGAACCGCAATTATTTGGACGGCATGTCGAACGTCTATAGAGCCGCTCGCAAACCGTTCGCGCCGATCCATCGATAGTCGTTTTTTTTGCTGCGTATACATGTGCGAGCCGAACCTATCGCGAATCGCTCGCGAACCAATAGCGACAATAATTTGGACGGCATGTCGAACATATAGAGCCGCTCGCAAACCGTTCGCGTCGATCCATCGATAGTCAGCGCGTAGACAGGTTCGTCAGTTTTTACGAATATCATTATTTTTATCATGGAGTGGTCAGAGGAAGAAACTATTCAGCTTATGATATCTACAAAAGTAAACCTTTATTGTGGTATCCTTAACACGAGGATCATTTCAAAAAGCATTTAAAAGAGGATGCATGGGGGGAAATCGCCGCTGCTATGGCGGAGAAGTCTATCGATGACTTTTCTTCCAAATAGGCCATCAATATAGTCGCACTACTCATTACCAGCATCGCATAATCTTCGGAAGACATAGTTAGTAGTCACTAGTACGAACGATTCTGCCGGTATTTCGGTAGGTTCGTTGTTGGTTCGTGGTTGGTTCGCCGTCGGTATTGGTTCGCGAGCGGATCGCAAGTGTGTACGTGAAATTAACGAACATGACACGAACACTTCGCGAGCGGTTCGCGATAGGTTCGGCTCGCACATGTATACGCGGCTTAATACCTACTCAGATAGTTTCTGGCGAAACCGGAAATGCTACAGAATTTATTTCCATCTCAAAAAATCACATTTTAGTGGTTCAAAAGCTCCCCAAATTTTCGTGCTTTGAATCGGATTATTTTTCTCAAAAATAGGGTTTCCCTATCTCTCAGACTAACCCGGTATAGGCTGTTATCCCATAGGATAACCTTTTCAAGTATTGTATTCTTGTTATTTCGAATTCATCATGTCTTTGAAATTTCATTATTCTGACCTTAAATCTCTGCATATACAAAATTCAGAGAAAAATTGGGTTTTTCAGAAGTGAGGACACGAATTTAATCAATGTCCTCAACTTCTGAATACCTCTTTGGTGTTTAATTTCTAACACTACACGAAAACCAGCCCAGACAAAACCGAATAACTAAAGATGTCAAGCAATCGCATGTCATCCACACGCCTTTTTGGTCACATGTCTCGGAATGCGCCATTTTAAATCCTTGATACAATAAACCGGAACCGATACCACATCGATAACGGTGTATCCATCCAAACAAAATCTCCTCATTCCATTTTCAACTCGCAGATGGTGTTCTCCTCTTCCCTCGGGAATCTAACTTACGACGCGGTTTTCCCGGATCCAGGATATAAAGGATGAGACGTTAACTTTGTAGCCAATCACTTTAACGTCGATATTATATTGATGCGGTTTGGTTTGAAGACACCGAATAAACTACGAGTAAAGATGACAACATTTAACGAAATTCAATTTTTAGGGTAGTGAAATTTTTTCGGATTTGTGTTTCGCGAATTTTCTCCTAACCTGACCATAAATTGCTGAAAATATGATCACTTATTACTTGTTCGAATTTTGCATTTTTTCTATGCACATTCGCATAACTGATTGAACACTGTTCATTTGCAAACATTTAAAGATTGTTCGGAATTATTGCAACAAAATTACATTTAGAAACCGCAACGTAAATGTACAACGTATCTGAATGAGAACCTTGGTAATTTCTTACCACGATATACAGGGTGAGTCTTTGTCTTAAACATATATTCCAACTGTAGATTCTCAAGACCAAAGGAAACCTCTTTTTCGTTTTCCATTTGTCCGAATTCGGATCTGTTGAAGAGATATAGCCATTTGAAAAAAAATTGGGCCTAATACGTTCCTGACACAATTCTCTGCAACCACCTCAAAGTTCATTTTTTTCGATTAAAATTGATGTGATTTTTAGATGTTCTGGGTGATAAAATTAGGAAATACCCAAGCACTAACGTTATTTGAATAAGAATGTTACAATCACGATACTTCTGCATTTGAAAAGCCATATTTTCCCCACCAAAATAAGTTACTTCTCCGATTTTCCTGAAGATCAGTTTGTGAACACTAATAATTTGTTCATATTTCCCTCGATATTCTAAAACAATCTCATAAAAAATTGGTTTCTCACCAACCTATCCTAACTCCATGGATCTAGGTCATAGGCTTCGAGGTCAATGACCTAACCTAACGCATCTTCTGTGATATTTCACAGAACTTTAGAGAAGACGATGCCAGATTGCCGATTTTATCTTCATTATTATGATTATATGATTATTATTACATATCTCTACATAAAACCTTTTTTCATCATAGAGATGATTTTAGTCTTGACGAAGTTGATAAACATTCTGACAACATGGTAAACTTGTTAAGAGACCAGAAAAGAAATAATAATCGATGATATTCAATCCAGGGAAGCATACAGATTTTTCTTGAAATTCATGATTTTTTCTCAAATTTCGTCGTATACAATCAGGAACAACTCGAAAAAACATAAGAATACTTTTATTTTGTAAAATGGTTGATTCTTTCGAAAATATAAACCCTTATCTTTTTCAAGTGTTTTTATAGTTTTTTTGCGTGAATTTATGAGTCGACTACTCTGTAACTTTTATACCAGGAGAAATATTGAATAATTTTTAATTGAGGAATATGCACCATGAATAGAGTAAACAATCAACCAATATTCAGTTCATTCGAAATATCGGTACCGACTATATGAAAAGAATAGTGTTAATTTCATGGATTTTCGAAACCCTGTATCTTTCAAACGAAACCGAATTATGAAAAATGGTACGAAAAAAAAGTGTTACTTTGTATGAGAGGAATCTAAATTCAAAATATATGTACAAGTCAAAGACTCACCCTGTATACAGGGTGTATTTTTAGGTACTCATCAATTAGGACTCATCAAAATGAGTCATGAGGCATTTTCGGTAAATAATCTGAAAATTCCCCAGTCCGAACCTGCTCCCTCGCCTGCTCGTCCATGAATCCATGAATTCACGTCTTCTTTGACAAATGAAATAAGAAATCGGCTAGGTGCTCCTGCGGGATTGCATACAATAAGTATGAAGAATATAAACCATAAAATACATCGCGAACATTTAGTTCATTTTAATATTGATTTTCGAACATTCCAACGGAGCCGAATTTTCAAAAATGGTGAATGAAAAAAGTGCTTCGTTTAATGAAAAGAATGTATCTTCTGAAAGAAAGTACAAGTCGAAAACTCAACCTGTATGATTACGATATATTACCGTTCACAAGTACATCCTAAGATATAGGAAGACATCTCTAGATCTAGGGAGATTAGTAATCAAATTACATATTCTGAATCTTTTGTTTGTTTATCATGGTATGTTTGCAGATTCATATGCAGTAGTGTATAATATTCGTGATTCTGTGCTTGTATCTCGGGACAACTATCAGTAAGAGGATTGGAGAAACTTAGATTCTCCGACATATTGACGCATCGAGGATTCCAGCTCGTGGTTAGAGGGATGATGGCTTTATGTATGTCTTTGATGTTAATTCCATGCACACGTATATATTTTGACTATGCATAACATCGAATGATGAAAATTGCTTGAAAATTATCCATACTCTGCACAATATATCTAGAGTGAGGCGAATGAAGGAATCTGACGAATTCACAAATGTAATGATCGGATATACAGGGTGTCCCACTAATGCGGCAGCGGACGATATACGCGTAACGGTCTGAGTTTGGCAAAAAAATTTTATGCAGACTTGATATACCCCTAGAATAGCACAACCTAAAAATATTTTCGAATATATCGGGTGGCCCCCCGACTTTGTTTTTTCAAATGGGGCACCCTATATTCAATAGTGTTTTTCAATTCTCTGAAACTTCCTGCATGCTTTCGTATACTTTTCACATATTTTCATTCAACAGTTTTCGAAATATTAGCCATTTTGACAAAAAAATGTTAACTGTAGAGACTATTTTATCCAATTATATTTCACGAACCCTAGCACAGACCAATAAGAACTTTATATTGAAAGACACGACTTCAAAGTATCCTAGTCAGCTACAATAAAGTATCTCCAGCATATGGAGTGTTCACAAAAAGAATATCATCGTGACGAAATGCATTTGAAAAAATGAAGAAAAATCGATTCGAAATTCGTCAGGTTGATAGTCTTTTTGTGGACACTCCATATGCTGAAGATGCTTTATTGTAGCTGGCTAGGATACTTTGAAGTCTTGTCTTCCAATCTATATAAAGCTCTTCTTGGTATGTGCAAGGGTTCGTGAAATATAATTGGATGACATAGCCTCTACAAGTATCATTTTTTTGTCGAAATGGCGAATACTTCGAAAACTGCTGAATAAAAATATGTGGAAAGTATACAAAAGCATGCAGGAAGTTTCAGAGAATCGAAAAACACTATTGAATATAGGATGTCCCATTTAAAAAAACAAAGTCACCCTCTATTCCCCTTTTGTTGGCCACCCGATATATTCGAGAATATTTTTAGGTTGTGCTCTTTTTGGAGTATATCAAGTCTGCATCAACAAATTTTGCCAAACTCAGACCGTTACGCGTATATCGTCCGCAGCGGCACTAGTGGGTGTTAAATCTATGTGTCCAGGAATGTCCTGTTGAGTTTGGGGCCTGTTTTATGGACCAAGGAAAGAAATGAGTATTTCAACTATTTAAATCTATTTGACAACTACTGACAAGTACACTTGTCTAAGTAACTCGATTAAATATGAACATGAAAATGATATAAATATCCTCCGGCCTAAGGAAGTTGTGTATACTTTAGTGTTCCTTCAAAATTCGACGATACTGCTTCAATCTCTGAGCCCACTCCAAATACTCTCTCTTTCCCTCAACACTCCTAAATTTCACTTCTGAATCTTGCTGGTCGATTTCGTATATCTTCTCAGTGTAGCAATGGTGCTTTTGGTGTGTTTTGGACCTATGCCTTCTTTCTGCACCTTCATGTTGGTGCTTCTCCCGATGTTCATACCAATTTTTTTCAGCCTCATACTTTGACCTAAACTGTTTATCATAAATTTCCTGGAAAATATCCTTGAAACGTCCACCATATTTCTTGGGGATAGTGTTTTTAGTGTTCCAACACTTTGGATAACCCCTTTCCAAGGCGACTTGGAATGATGAATGTGTAACAATTGATTCATCAGTATTGAACATTCCCATTGCAACACCAGGTCCCATATAAGTATTGACTTCATATTTGATTACCTCACCTACTTCAGTTGTGTATACCATTTCCAACTTCTCTGCTGATGTCACCACGAAATCAGTAGCTTTATACTGATCAGCATGAGCATGATGACCAATAATAATTGGTTTATTCCACCCTGTGACTAATGTATATCTACTCGAAGAAACATTTGGCAGTTCCTTTATTTCTTTTTCGATCTCGATAATTTCTTGCTCCTCGTACATCAGCAAATATCTTCTTAATTTCAGTTCTGAGGGTTTCCCGTTTTAACTCCCAACAAAGCAACATAATCCTGACAGGATCGCAAAATGTTAAATCTATGTGTCCAGGAATGTCCTGTTGAGTTTGGGGCCTCTTTTATGGACCAAGGAAAGAAATGACTGCTTCATTTTTTTAATCTTTTTGACAACTACTCACAACTACAATTGTTTTATATAACTCGATTAAATATGAACATGAAAATGATATAAATAGATCCAAAAGTGGGACACCCTGTATATATGTATATATACTGGGTGTCCTACTACTGCCGCAGTGGTTGATTTGAGCGAAACGGTCTGAGTTTGGCAAAATGTTTGATGCAAACTTGACATACTTCAAGAATAACACAACCTAAAAATATTTTCGATTATATCGGGTGTCCCAAAAAAAAAGTATAACAGGGTGACTTTGATGTTTCAAATGGGACGCCCTATATTCAGTAGCGTTTTTCAATTCTCTGGAACTTCCTGCATGCTTTTGTATATTTTTTCCATATTTTTATTTTCAACAGTTTCAAAAATATTTGTAATTTTGACAAAAAAATTATACTTGTAGAATGTATTTATATACATATATATACAGGGTGAGTCTTTGACTTGTACATATATTTTGACTGAAGATTTCTCTCATCAAACGAAACACTTTTTTCCTATACCATTTTTCAAAATTCGGTTCCGTTTAAAAGATACAGGGTGTCAAAAATCCATGAAAAAAACACTTTTCTGTTCATATCTTCGGAACCGTTATTTCGAATGAACTGAATTTTGGTTAAGTTTTTACTCTATTCATGGTGCATATTCTCAAATCAAAACTTATTCAATATTCCTCCCGGTATGGAAGTTACAGCGTAGCCAACTTATAAATCCACACAAAAATACTATAAAACCACGCGAAAAAGAAGAATGGTTCCTATTTTCGAAAAAAGCAATAGGTTTAGAACATAAAATTATTCCTAAGTTTTTTCAATAAAACGCGTCGTTTTCAAGTTATTCCTAATTAAATCCCATTAAATTTGACGAGAAAATCATTAATCTCGAGAATTACCTGAATACCCCACTGCATTCTAAAGATCACCGAATCGGAGATGTATTAATATTCTGTAATCGAATTAAATGTTAACAATGTTGCCGGAATGTTTGTCGAATTTTCATTTGGAAATGACTGACCTGAAAACTACTTAAATCTCTATGATGGGAAAACGTTTTTTTTTCGAAATTATACGTCCAGTAATTTATTTGTTTGTCCAACCTTCGAGAAAATATTGAAAATGAATGATATGAAATACAAAATTCAGGTATATGAATCACTAGTACAACCCACGTACTAAATTGAAATAAATGAAAAATTAAATTATACTTAGAGATGTTTCTGTCTGAATAATATCCTCTGCCATAATTCGCAAAAATCCTAACTGGAACAGTAAAACTAGAACCAACTAGGCTGAATTTTTCAGCCATTTCACACAAAACATCACTAGAAATAATGCACTTCAAAACAGCCTACAGATGTTATCTTAAGTTCGTGCCAAATTAAAAAAAGTTAAAAATCGTATCGTGTAATACATACACCACCCAAATTAATAGTCAATTAACTGACCGAATCAGTTCATGAGTTCATGTTCATTGTTAATAGCCAATTTTCGCGGGAAATGATGACTTAACGAAGCCATAGAATATGCGCTATACGCCTGCGTCGTTCACATGTCATTATGTATCTATGGTTACCTAATTTGGCATTTTATATCGTGCCTCTCCTTTGTTTCGCCAAGGAAGCATTACGTCGCGTGCCCTATCGTTAACGAATGAACTAACTCAAGGGCAATTTAGTATTCTTTACTTTTCGTTAATGGCGTCTAGGCGTTCCTCTTTGAAAATGCCCTAGACAATCCAAACCACGTGTTTTTCCACCATTTTCATTTTTCAACCTTACAAACGTTTCTGACAGGTCGCTGGATTGTAGTAAATATGAGGAATTTTATTATCTTAGGCATTTAATGGGTGAACAAGTGAGTTTTCATGATTTGAAATATCAAAAACTATCCTGAAGCAACACTGACGAAGAAAATTCCACTTGCAGTATATTCTATATTGAATAGTGTATCTCATGTGGGTTGTTGATATGAACACCAGAGGGCGTCGGTCCTAGTACCGAATGATATGTTCTGTGAATGTTTTATGTATTATGTTCTGTGGTTGGGAAAAGAGAGGTTAGGTGGATTAAGTTAGGAGATGAAGAGTTTGATGAAGGAAGGTATCCTGAATCCTGGTAAAGATGTTAATCACGCCCGATTATCACTACAGGATCTATGGTCAAATTCATAGATATTTATTCAGTAATGTAATCAGAAAAATCAATTTCCTTAGTTTCAGGAATATTGCTGAAACTGGCAACAAAATCCAAGTTCTGTGACTCTTTCACTTCAGTGATATCCGGAAGATTTTATTGACATTGTTTTAATAGGTTAAAGCTTGATCGAAATTATAAATTGAATTGAAAACTACAATTTATAAGATAATTTTGGGATATCGAGGAGGATATGAACAAGTTTTTGGTGTTTACAAACTAATCTTCAAGAAAATCGAAGAATGAACTTATTCTGATTGGAGAAATATGGCTTTTCAATTGCCGATATAATCGTAGCAAACAAAGTGTTTTTGTTAAGAAATATCGTATTTTTAACATTCTTATTCAAATAAGGTTAGTACTTGAGTTTCCCCAAATATATCAACTTAATTTTAATCGGGAAATATGAACTTTGCATTGGTTCCAGAGAATGTTTCCAGACACGGACTCAGCCGATTTTTTTTTTTCAAATGGCTATATCTTTTTAACAGAGCCGAATTCGGAAAAATGGAAAATGAAAAAAAGGTTTCCTTTGGCCTCAAGAATCTACAGTTAAAATATATGTACAAGTCAAAGACTCACAGCTTTATATGGATTGAAAGACAAGACTTCGAAGTATCCTAGCCAGCTATATTAAAGCATCTCCAGCATATGAAGTGTCCACAAAAAGACTATCAACATAACGAATTTCAAATGCAATGCATATGTTTTTTTTTATCATTGTAATCACCATTCATTTCACTTCATTTTTGGTCAAATACATGATATGCAAGATTCGAATCTTCAAGTAGAAAACATAGAAAATTATCAAAAATGTATCTTGAAAAATGGGTACAGAAAGCAAGTTTCTGTCTTCAGTAACTGATTTCATAACATTTTGAGTAGATACACCAAAACTTTCTAGTTCCTCATTTCGCTATAATATGAATTGAAGCTACAATGATGCTAATTCTGAGTAGAATAATTCGACAGTTCTCAATAGCTACAGAAAAGTCAAATCTGCCATTTGATTTCGAAGGTATATGTGAACTTTAGGGAAACATTTCGAAAAAGCTCTTAAAAATCCTATTCTTTTAAAAATACTATTGACGAAAAATTAAGTAAAATGAATGCTGATTACAATGATGAAACATAATTATATGCATTGCATTGAAAAAATGAAGAAAAATTTATTTGAAATTCGTCATGTTGATAGTCTTTTCGTGGACATCCATATTCTGAAGATGCTTTATTTCAGCTGGCTTTCAATCTTTCAATTCATATAAAGCTGTTATTGGTATGTGCAAGGGTTTTGTGAAATATTATTGGATAACATAGCCACTACAAGTATCATTTTTTTGTCAAAATGACCAATATTTCGGTGACTGTTGAATAAAAATATGTGAAAAGTGTACGAAAGCATGCAGGAAGTTTCAGAGAATTGAAAAACCCTACATAACTACTGAATATAGGGTGTCCCATTTGAAAAATCGAAGTCACCCTGTATTCCTCTTTTGTGGGACACCCGATATATTCGAAAATATTTTTAGATGGTGCTCTTCTTGGAGTATATCAAGTTTGCATCAAAAAATTTTGCAAAACTCAGACCGTTACGCTCATATCGTCCGTTGCGGTACTACTGGGACACCCTGTATATCCAATTTATATCCGAATTATAATTCAATAATTCGAATCTATGATGAAAAAAATCGATGAATATCTATTAAGGGAAATCCAGGGAAAATTGATAACACATTTAAATTAAGATTGAAGCCAATTTGTTTTATTCGGGAAATAATTTTATGAAATTTATGTTTTAAAGATAATTTCCGGCATATGTCCACTCCCACTAGCTCTGGAGCTAATGTGAAACTGAATGGTGCTCGTTACAGATCGATAATCAATGATTATTTGTTTCTAAATTTGAATGGTATCGACCCAGAAGTGTTTTGGATCCAACAAGATGGTGCTACACCTCATGCAACCACCGTAACAATTGATTCATTGAAATATTATACCATAACATTATTTCGAGAAATGGCCCAATTAATTGGCCTCTAAGATCATACAACATAACTCCAATGGATTATTTTCATTGAGGTTATGTCAAGTAATTGGTTTATGCGATGAACCAGAAACAATAGAAGCTTTGGAAGCCAACATAACTGGTGTTATTGCTTAAATAAGGCCAGATTTACTCAATCAGAGCTAGTCGTTGTGGACATACGCCGGAAATAATTTTCAAACCATAATTATCATAAAATTATATTTCAAATACAAAAAAGGCTTCAATCTTGATTTGAATGTGTTTTATTCCATTCAAAGTTTTATCAATCTGGAAAAACACCCGATACATATATTTCAACTATGTATATAGATTCTTGGGACCAAGAGAAACCTTTGTTTTATTTTCAATTTTTCCGAATTCGGTTCTGCTAAAAAGATATAGCCATTCAGAAAAAATTGGGCCAAACCGTACCGTGTCTTCTATGGAATTAATGCAACGTTCATATTTCTCGATTGAAAATGAGTTAATCAATTTAGGAAATACTCAAGTACTAACCTTACTGGAATGAAAATCTCACAAACGCGATATTTCTCAACAAAAATACTTTTGTACTATTCTATCCTTCTTCGATTTTCCTGAAGATCTGGTTGTGAACATTTCAAATTTTTTCTCGATATCCCAAAAATATCTCATCAAAAAAGGTTTATCATTCAATTTGTGATTTATCAAGCTATTATAAAATATTTATATCGTTAACAATGATCTACCATAAATATTTCACCGCTTTACTCCGCGAACGTCCACGACGCATGCGTATAGCGACAGCCGGTGCGGGATATCGGCGATTTCAACTACCGTTGCGGGCGCTGCGAACAGTAAACAAGCATGGACGAAAAAGAGTGATTTTCTCTAGAGCTATGTTGTTATGAAAGGTGAAAGTGAATATAAGGAGTGATTTTCCTCGATCTCGTGATGATTATGCGAAGACTTCCATTGAAGTATCGTTTGTATCAACATGTATTGTATCATTCATATATCATGTATTTCATTGACATTCATTTTTAAGATTTATCTGAAGGATATACCGGAAACAATGAATTTTCAATAAAAACTGTGTGTGTAAAGTGTATAATTTTAAGTTCCTCAGAATTCAATTTTATCTCCCGCATTTGTGGGATTTTATTATCACATTCCTCTACATCAAGCGTATGGAGATTTCAGTCCTTACTAGGTACCTATGTGATTTCTAAATGAGATTTCGACAAAGTGTGTGAATATTCTGACTACTTTGTTAACTTGCAGTGCAATCGGAGTGTTAATGATTTTTCTGCGATTCGTTGATTATTAAAATCCTGGGAAGCATCCAGATTATTCTTGGGATTCATGATTTTTTCGTCAACAACTACGAGAATTTTGTTCAATGATAAGATGCATTTCTGAATCAATAAAAATATATAAAATCGCCAGCTTCGTTGGAGTCATAGGAGGCGAACATTATTGCACTTGCAACTGGGTAGATTTTCGTCATTTTCTCGTACACGTGATAGAAAATTGAAGGTTAAGTCTTCACAGAGGCCGAAATAATCTTCAAAATTGAATGGCAGCTATTTTGTTCAGTCCATAATAAAGCCTGAACCATTCCATGGACTTTTGTGTTTTATTTCAGAATATTTTCCTGAACTTCAAGATGTACCAGATAAAGTGTCGTCTACTGAATATTTATCTTTAATTTTGTAATTGAGAAAAAACTTTCGGCTCATAGTAATAGGATTTCATTTTCTATTCAATGCTGGAGGTATACAGGGTCTTTCACGAGGAACCTCACCCATATTTATACGGGAAACTACTGAACGTATTTTCATGAAATTCAGCACTTATAAGTATTTAACGATGCTGATGAAATCTAAAATATTTTCAAGGCATGAGCACCTCCGGTTTTTCCAGAAATGACGTCAACTTCCGTTTTTCAAATCAGAACACCATTTTTTTATTGCAGAAATAGATTCCTTAGAAAATTTCAAGTTATTTTGATGTAAAAGTTTTCAGTTTTGGTTGGAGAAGTCTCTCTGAGCGGGAAAATTCGAAAAAAAAATCGAAAATAGAGCTCCGCTGAAACAAGAATAACTTCGAGGTTTTTGGATAGAAAATTTTCATTTTTGGGATTTTTCAAGAAGTAAGATTGATGTATCCACTATCCACTTTAAAAATCGAAATCGCGATTCATGAAACAGGGGGTGAAAAAATCGCTTTCAAAGTTAGGGATGACAAAATCGTGAAAAATCAATTTTTTTAAATTAGAACCACATTTTTGTATGGCAGATATTGAATCTACGTTACAAAATAAGGTGAGTGTGTGCATCACACCCTTGCCCTAAAATGGATATTTTCTGAGTTATTCACAAAAAACTGTTTTTCGTCTTGAATTTTCAGCTATTTCTTTTCCCTTCACGTCAAAAAGATGAAATTTTCAGGAACTGTTATTTGAACCATGCTGTAGATTTTTCACCCCTTCTTGAAACCAACTTCAAGTTACTATTAGGAGAACCATGGCAAAGTCTCGCAGTTATAACTAGAGAAGATGCTCAAAGTTTTGACCGTTAATTTCTAGACATTTATTTATACGTCTCAGGCATGCTTCGTGCGTTGCTCTTCTTATTTCATCAGGAGGAAGAGATCTGCAAAAGTGTTTAAAAACCAAATTGAGTTTCAAAACTATGAATCTAAAAATGTAAACAAACCTGAACGCATTTCTGACTCGTTCTATGCAGTCCTCTTTATCAGTCAGGGGAGTTGAGTAGACAATATTTTTTATCCTACCCCAAACATAATAGTCTAAAGGAGTTAAATCGGGAGAACGTGGTGGCCAAAGATGTGGACCATTGTTCGCCAACCATCGATCTTCAAATAGCCTGTAGAGGATATTTGACACATTGAGTGAATTGTGTGGAGGCGCCGCTTCTTGTTGATACCATAAGTCATTATGGTTCTGTACTAGCGGCTCAATTATTTGAGTCAATATGTCAGAATATCTATCTCCTAAGGGAGAACATTCTTTAAATAATGCAAACATGTGTAGTGTTCTATCTTACCAGTTAAAGTCCCATCATAAATGTGAACATCGAGAATTGCATTATTTTTGATGGCGCAAAAAACATTGAAACTCCAGGTCTCTTGAAAGTTCCATTGTCTGAAGTGGTGGTTGTTCTCTTCATCCCAATAATGACTGTTATGCCTATTGAAAGAACCATTCTTTGTGAATTTAGATTCATCTGTCCAAATTATACAGTCCAAAAAGTTTTCATTCTCTTGAAATCGAATCATCATAGCTTCGCAAAACTCTGTTCTCCTGACGAAATCAGTTTCCTTCAAATGCTGTACCCTATTGAATTTATATGGGTGCATTTTATGTTTTTTTAATATTCTCCAAACACTCGATTGAGATAATCCCAGACCAATCTCGGTATCTTTGAGAAAATTTTGAGGATTCACACGAAAATATGCAAGAACTGTAATTTCGTTGTTCTCATCTTCTACTACACTTTTTTCTCTGTGTATAGTTTTCTTAACGAAAGATCCGACATTTCTCAAGTTTGTCATGGTTCTGTTAATGGTATCTCTCGTTGGTCTGGGTCGGTCAGGAAACCTCTCAATGAACAGTCGAATCGTTCTATCTACAACTTTATTACATTCTCCATGAAGTAGAATGAGATTTAAATAATCTTCATTGGTAAAGTTAGGCATAGTGATCGATTTTATAACTTAATACGAATTATCACCAAATTAATAGTAAACACAAAATGCTACTGAATAAAGAGGAATTTGGCAGATGTAATTAATGATATCTATCATTAAAAAAAAAGAATGTAAAACATGGTAAGTTTTTGCATATGGTTCATAAGGAATTATTTATTTATCACTGGAGAGAAAACCGATGGCCGATTAGTTGAAATAAAGAGGTTTCCGATACAAATTCGAATCCAAATTCGCCATCTATTTAGGAACAACCTGTAACTTTTTTCTCTTGCATATTAGGGTAGTAAAATCTAAAACATGGTTTAAGTAACAGTTCCTGAAAATTTCATCTTTTTGGCGTGAAGGGAAAAGAAATAGCTGAAAATTCAAGACGAAAAACAGTTTTTTGTGAATAACTCAGAAAATATCCACTTTAGGGCAAGTGTGTGATGCATACACTCACATTATTTTTAACGTAGATTCAATATCTGCCATAAAAAAATGGGGTTCTAATTTGAAAAAATTTATTTTTCACGATTTTGTCATCCCTAACTTTGAAAGCGATTTTTTCACCCCCTGTATCATGAATCGCGATTTCGATTTCTAAAGTGGATACATCAATCTTACATCTTGAAAAATCCCAAAAATGAAAATTTTCCATCCAAAAACCTCGAAGTTATTCTTGTTTCAGTGGAGCTCTATTTTCGATTTTTTTTTTCGAAATTTCCCGCTCAGAGAATTTTTCAACCAAAACTGAAAAATGTTACATCAAAATAACTTGAAATTTTCTAAGGAATCTATTTCTGCAATAAAAAAATGGTGTTCTAATTTGAAAAACGGAAGTTGACGTCATTTCCGGAAAAACCGGAGGTGCTCTTGCCTTGAAAATATTTAAGATTTCATCAGCATCGTGACATACTTATAAGTGCTGAATTTCATGAAAATACGTTCAGTAGTTTCCTGTATAAATATGGGTGAGGTTCCTCGTGAAAGACCCTGTATTGTTCCGGAATCTCATTGAACCAGGCAAGTTTCTTCTTAATTTGGCACTCGGGTGACAATATTCTTCTTAAGCTGTCCCTAAACGCACAATATTATTGTGCAATATTCTGGTTTGTACAATTAAAATTGTATCGTGTGAGGGTGAGATTGAAAAAATTGTGCAATATATTGTGCAAACTGGAAAAGATTGAGCCGTCTGAGGGCAACATTGCGCAATATTCCTCCGGCCATAATCTCTACCAGGGCAGCTCAGGGTAATGGGAGCCTACTTAGGGAAAAAGTTTGACCAATTTTCCTGCAGAAATGGGAAATATGAATACCAAGCTATTTTGCATTGACTTTTCCTCGATCAATATATTCCACATAAGTTTTATCGAGTTTGAAATGGCCCTTTTTGTCGGATTTTTTCGCCATTTTCGCGAATTTTTTCAAAAATACTTCTACTTCTCCTAAAGAATCGAAATTTCACACACGTATGAATCGATTATTCCTCTTCTCGACTGTAAAAAAATTCACTGTCACTTAATGTCGACATATTGACCTTATGGGCTCTGTTTTCATAATATTTTTCCACGTCTGCGTGTGACATTGCGCAATATATTGCACCACCTTCAATGTCGCCTTCACACGGTACAACTTTTTGCACAAACGATAATATTCGGCCATAACATTGAGCGTCTAGGGGCTGCCATCAATATATTGTGCAACTCGGTTTGCACAATGATATTGCGCGTTTAGGGACCGCTTTACACCACATTGGGAAGAATTTAGCAAAAAATTAAGCAAATAATTAAAATTTGAGTTGAATCTTTGTTTTAAAACACTATGCTAATTTCCCGAAAATCATAGTTAACATTCGATAGGGCATCAATCCAGGAATAATACCCAAACAACTGATTCCATTTGAAGTCAGGCCACCAAAAAGAGTGGTACCATAATATCCATTCATTACGTCACACCCTGTAGGACACCGTGGTCCATTGAATACTGATATGCCTCTTTCCTTCATTTACTTTCATCACTTTCAATTTCTGTCATTTTTACGCTTTTTCAAAATGAAATGGTTCTATTTGACATTTGTATTCCTTCTCTACTATTTCGCTCATCCGTAATCGCCCATTACCAAAGATCCAATCATTACACTACGCCCATGTAGGAAGTTAATTTCCAAATCTCATATTTATTCATAACCTTCTCCATACCTCCGTTACGCTCCACTTCCTTTATGATCCGAAAATCTTTCAGAAGCCCAATTAATAGCTATCGACTGAATGAACCACCCGAAATATTCGGCGCATTATGCGCCTAAATTTTACGCTCTACGATTACATCGTTTTCTATTACGGAAACATTGCCCTCTTCGATCTGTATAAAAGACAAACTACCACTCTACGAAATCACTTCAGTTTGAACAGTCCTGTGAGTAGGAGGTTCAAAACAGTCCAAAAAGTGTACAAAATGAAGGTCATTATTCTGATAGTCAGTGCTGTGTCTGTGGTGTTAGGTGGCCACGCCGGTTATCCTTCCAGCTACAGTAGTTCGGCTGGTGCTCAGTTACATCCTCAAGGCTGGCAAGGCGACAATTCCATCTCAATTTCTTCAGGATGGGATCCAGCCCAGAAGGCCATCTATCCACAACACGTCCCTGTGATCCATAATGGCGTCCCCGTAGAAACACCTGAAGTGCAGGCTGCGAAAGCTCACTTCTACCACGAATATTCCAGAGCTGCAGCTCTGGCTGCACAGAAACCCGATCCATTAGACGGACAGTACGCTGGCGATCATGGACACGAGAAATATTTGCCTGTTAGTCATGGATGGAAGGCTCAGAGCAGGTGAGAAACTGGGTCCCCTGAGATTGAAAAAGGGATGAACATTTTGATACAGGGGAAATCCATTTACGGACGATCCTCTTTTCCCGAGGAACAGTATGAGGGTCCTTGCTCTCTTAAGCTCGACTACTCAATAAACCTTATCTGCTTCTTCTTAGTTCCGCATTGTCTTATAATTGTTAATTTCACGCACTTCATTGCTTTTTCGGTTATCTCTTGTTCTAATCGTTCTAGTAAGTTTCCGTACTCCTATTAATCACTCATCAATTGATCTCTTGGTATCCTTTTGTATGGATGCATTCTTCTCCTATCTGCCTTCGGGTCATAGTCCATTAATATCCTGAGTTCTTGATTCGGATGTTCTTCTGCTGTTTCGAATAGCTTCTAAGCGTTCCTCTTCATATATTCGGTAATGGTTTCCCAATTTAAATCGCGATGCATCTTTCGGTTTCAGACAAACCGTGGTGCGTTCATAGCACAACGTAGTAATTTGTTCTCTATTGCTGTATTCTTTTCATATGGCTCTTTGCCACAAATCCCTACGCCCCTGATCCGTAGGTCAGTTGAGGTCTAGCAACGGCTTTAATGATTTTCAATTTCATTTCTTAACACATATTATGTTTGCTTTTACCTATTAGTGGGTAGAGTCTGTTCACCGCTGCCTTAGTTTTGTCTATGGCTTCCTTGATATGGCTTTTCCAGGTTAGTCCACTGTCCAGAATGATACCTAGATATCTCGCTGTTCGTTTCCATTGGATTTCTTCTCCATCAACCTCGAGGTTGTTGTTTGTTCTTAGCTTCCTCTCCTGAAGTAATATCGCTTGGCCCTTTTGCCCATTGAGCTTGATCTTCCATTTGAGATGCCAGTCATTGATTTCGTCCATGGCTTCTGTGATCTCCTTTGTCGTCAGCGTAAAGTGCAAGCATGGTCCTCGAATTCTTCGGAATATCATGTATATGTATGTGTTGTACAGTAGTGGTCTAAGGACTGATCCTTGCGGCTATCCTGCTTCCAAACTTCTGATTCTGGAGCATTCTCCTTCCACTTTCACATAGAATTTTCTGTCGCTCAGTAACAATAGACACAGATTACATTCGAGTCCCCATCTGATGGACTTGTCCTTGGAAATGAAGAGTTCCACCACTTTGATGAGATGAGAAATTTCAGTACATCTTTCTTATTTTTGGAGTTGTCTTCACGTTAGAAGCTATGTCAAGTTCAAGAATAATACCTTGTTGGTAGACTCGCAATCAAGAATCCATAGAAAATTTCCATGACACCGAATCTGATATTACATTATATATTGAAAATTCTCTCCATAATTCGCTTGACTCTTCAATTGTTCCGATGAAGTTATCTGTACAAAATTTTGCAATTATCTTAAATACGTCATTTCCCATCTAAACGCAAAAAATTGGCAATATTCCCTTAACCTCTGGAAAATCTTGCACATAAACGAACATTCGAGAGATTCTCACCTACCCCAAGAATTCAATTTGACCAGGGATTCTTGACCAGTGATTCGAACCTAGTGGATTGTGACCTTTCTCAGTTTAATATACGAAAATGAAACAGAAACCTCCATGATTATGATATCACAGAAAAATACATTGCGCAAAAAAATTAACGCACATTCTGAAAATCTCAATTTTTAATGAAAGTTAACTCTACATTGACTTTATAACTTATTCCTTATGTTCTCTCGGAAAGGTTTTGAACGAAACAAGACACATTAAATGGAAGAAAAATTCAGGATTTCACGGAATCTTATGTGAAAGAAGAGAAATGAACAATTTTCAAAATACTGAAATGCTGATAGGTGATTTAATACTTGGTATGTCCACTCCTTGCGTTGATTACAGCTCGGCAACGACGGTTCATACTCAAAATGAGTGATCTTAAAATGTTCTGATCTAATCCTTCCCAGATTTCTCCGAGTTGAATTCCTAAGTCATTAAGAGTAGCTGGATGATTTTCTGAACTTCTCAGCCTTCTATTGAGGTTGTCCCAAACCTGCTCAATCGGATTGAGATCTGGACTTCTTGCTGGCCATTCCATTCAAGAGACTTCAACCTCTTCAAGGTACTCCTGAACGATGCGCGCACGATGGGGTCTGGCATTATCGTCCATAAAAATGAAATTTTCGCCAATGTATGGGGCAAATGGCACTACATGCTCTTCAAGAATGTTCCTTATATACTTATCAGCATTCATAGCTCCATTATCAACGACCACTAGGTATGTGCGAGCAGTCAAAGATATTCCACCCCATACCATAATCGATCCTACCCCGAAACCAGTAGTATTCAGGAAATTGCACTGAGCATATCTTTCATGTGGACGTCTGTATACAAGGGAACGTCGATCACAATGGTAGAGGCAGAATCTAGATTCTAGACTCACCTGTGAAGAGAACTCTTTCCCTATCGGCCTCTTCCCAATGGATATGCTCTCTCGCAAAATCCAAACGCGCCCTTCGATGGGCTGAGGTAAGAGCTGGGCCTCTTGCCGCGACACGAGGCCTTAAATCATATTCTCTGAGGCGATTTCTTATTGTCTGAGTGCTAATTTGCACCTCATGAGTTTGCTCAAGCTGATTTTGAAGAAGCGAGCGGTTGCAAACGTTGTCTCAACGAAGAAACTCTCAAGTGACGTTCTTGAATGGTAGTTGTTACCCGTGGTCTACCCTGTCCTGGTCTTCGGACATTCATACCTGTCTCCCTGAATCGCTGCAACATTCTGGACACACTTGTATGGGAAACTCCAAACCTTTCTGCAAATCTTGTGTATGTCCACCCTCCTTCTCGCAAAATTACCTCTTGGGCACATTCCTCTTGGGTCAAATAGCGTGTTTCGCGTTGCATAGCGATCGAGTGTAGAAAATCAAACGAAAGAAAAACTATTGATCACTAGAATTGATCGAGAACAACTGATTTTAGAATGGAGCCAATACATTCAAAATCTGATAGTATCATCTTTTTTTATTCCTGCTGGGAGAAAACATCTGTATTGAAGAAAAACGTTGAAAGTGGATAACATATGCATGCATAATTCTGATAAAAATAATTATCATTGAGAACACCTTCAGTTGTAGAATAAATTTGTAATTTCCATAATGTGCGTTAAGTTTTTTGCGCAGTGTATAAAATTTTATCCATATTTCGCATGCATTTCATGTACACATGGTTCTGGATACGCGACTTGGACGAAACTCCGCATATAGCTTCAATACGTCATTCTCAATCCAAATGCGAAATTTCGATTTAATTTATCTACCGAACCCCTAGTCTCTTGGTTTATTCGATCGTGAGTTATCGTGTTCGCGGACGGACGGACAGGCATAATTCAATTTGACCACGAATTCGTGATCAGGAAGTCGAACCTAGTCGATTTTGACCATTCCAGAATAAAAAGTCGATCAATACAGATATCGTCATTCATCATCATCATCATATCGATTCATGGACAACATCATCAAAATCTAGTCGGGCAAGAATACCTTTTCCTTTGTATACCTACAAAAACTTAAAACTTCACGAGACAAGATTTTCATTTGATCGTCATACAATCAGCTAAGTCTGAATATCAAATTTATTATTTTCGCTTGCTGTGAGTTTGAACAAAAGCTTCCCTCTGAAATTTTTTCAATTTTCGTTTTACCTCTAAATCGTATGAATTATAAACCAATGGTACTCGTCTCTCCCGGACTCGCAGACAGGGTTGCCAAATTTCTTGGTCATGCGTTGGAGACCAAGACGTCTGTACTAATATCACCAATCACTCATCCTCTCCAACAATAAGTGCATTACTCGTCGTTCCCTCCAAATCAATTCGAACACCATCGACGGCATCGACTTGTAGCTCGGAGAGGAAATAGGTCAAGAGATCATTATGAAAAATGAACTTGGTCTTCTCCACCAGAGTCAATATTGATTATTCATTATAGCTTCCATTTTCGTCTTGCGTTCGATCTATCTTGCACTGACGGAATACGCTCGAGGTTGTCTTCCACTTCTACGAAAAGTCACCCGTAACTAAGAGTCGGCACAGAAACATAAGACTAATATTCGCAAGTACACGAGCCAGTTAATTTGGATAATTAGCTTTCACGGTGCGGTTCTCGGGAACCAGACGTTTTGTAGTAGGTATTGAACTGATTAAAGTAATCACGAAGTTAAACACGGTAATTAGCATTCAATGTTTCAAATAAGGAAAGATACATCTAGCATACCTCCATGCTAGAGGAAAGTAAGTGCACCAAAAGTAATCAAAACCAGAATACTCTTTCAAACTAGTCATGAAATGAAATTTGAATCCCATTTGTTATAGAGGAAGTGAATCTTACATACAGTCTTTCTGGAAAGTGTCGGATTCTCACCGAATGAACATCCTTCCTGCTGTTGGTTCTGGCCATATGCCTATTAACCTTCCATCTTCTCATCCTTCAATTGGATATCTCTCTCTTAGTTTAGAGTTCTATATCTTCATTTTCGCAATTGATCTCTGGGTGTTTGCGGTAAATTCTCTCTATTTTTGCATCTTCAGCGGGCTCATAATCAACTGATCTTCTGAGGTCAACATTTGGATGTTCACTAGCTCTTCCATAGGCTTTTGCAGCTTTTTGTTTGATGAATGTAGTAATGGACTCCCATTTTATGTCTTTTCGGATTCCTAACAAACCAGGGGTGCATCTGATACCCATCTTGAAAAATTATTTTCTGTACTTTGTATCCTCTTTATATTGGTTCTCGCTGCATAGCCCCATGCTGTTGATCCACATGTTACCTGCGGTCTGGCGCCTGCTTTTATGATTCTTAACTTCGTGTTTCTGTTCATTTGGCTTCTCTGCCTGTAATCGAGTATAGCACTTTCATTGCTGCATTCGTTTTATCCACTGCATACTTAAAGTTATGTTTCCACGTTATTCCTTTGTCTAATATTACTTCTAAGTTTATAGCTTCATTCTGCCATTCAAACAATTCAGAGGCTTGCCTGCTATTCATACTATTTTATGAATGAAATACGCCAAAAGTTTCATTTCATAACGCCCAAATACTAGCAGGTACTTCATCTCGCTAATTTCCTGACTTCATCTTTTTTGGTCTTTGAAACCTTTGTTAATTCGCCTAATGATTTTAGTACGCAAAAATTCTTCCAGTTCCAAATAAAACACATATAAAACCTTTCGAAGACAATAATATATGTCATGTAAAAATCTTCAACAGCCGAAGAAATTCAACTTGCTTAGGGAAATTCAAACGGAGTTGATAGTTCTTAATGGCATTCGAGCTCAACTTCTATTATAAATCCACATAAAACAAATAAGCTTGAAGACTGAAGGAGGCATCCATTTTGGTGGACAGAGGAACTATCTATCATATTTTCTTTGGATTTTGTTCAATTCGTGCTAACTCAAATTTCCCATTCACATTGTTTAATGCCAAGATCATGGGCAGGTACACTTCAAATGAGGACAATTCATTATTTTATGAACCATGATCGATTTATACATAGTACAAATATGTCATTTTTAAACTAAAATTTCCTGTAGTCATCATTCATTATCTGCTCTGTTTAATTGTCACATTCGCCGCAAATAAAGAACAGACTTTTGATATATCATTTGTGTGTACCTTATTATTATTAAGTATAGCTTGTTTTGCATAGTGCTTGATCCAAAAAAATTAGTAAGAATGACAATTCCTAACAAGTCTACTTTGAAATAGACGAGCATACCACTGAATTTGACTGATGGGACAAACCTGGCTTTATTCGTGAAATTCTGTCAAATTCAGTGGTATACTCGTCTATTTCAATGTAGGCTATGTTAGGAATTGTCATTCTTACATGTTTATTGATCAAGCACCATGCAAAACAAGCTATAATAATAATAAGGTACACTAGAATGATATATGAAAAGTCTGTCCTGTATTTGCGGCGAATGTGACAAATGAACAGAGCAGATAATGAATGATGACTAAATAAAGAAATTTTAGTTTAAAACTGACATAGACTACTTAAAAATTATCTCGATAAACCTGATGTTTAGAAAAAGAAACGATAACGGCAAAATTACTCATTTTAAAGACATGAAATGTTTGTCACACTCTAACTAGTTTTTGACGAGCAATCAATCGGAATTATAAAATTATATGGTTCCCATTTAAAAAAAAATAGATTTCATAGTTTTATTGAGGCTCACTCTGAAGCCCTGTTTCAGGCACCCTGTATAATATTTCCTCATAATTTATACAAGAATCAGTATCAGCGTACTTTCTTTTGTTACACTGTAGCAAAAACAATGTCTTGCAATGAGGGATTTTGAAGATATAAACACTTATTTGTGACAATCTTTCTCTCAAAAAATTTGAGAATCAGGCAATAACTCAACAATCACTTGATGTGGTTGCCCATGTCAACATTAAATCATTGCATAATTAAACGAAGAATTCAAATATTTATAAATATACAGGGTGTTACATTTGGAATAACGAAATTCACATCCGTTTCCGGTAGAACCGGAAGTAGATTTCACTTGAAAATATTTTACAAATTGAGTACTCTTGAACAAAAACAAAAAGTTTTGAATTTGTATCGCAATTCCTTCCCCGAAAACTACTTATAAAATCACCTGTATAGTACATAACTGTTTTTCGAATTCCATTTATGAAGTTTTATAGCGGATTTCACAAAGCGCAATCAACGCTGATCGGAGAATCAACTCGATTTGACAGTTCAAAATCATGCCCATGATTTTCTATCACCACTGATTGCGATTTTTTGAAAACCACCATGAATGATCTTCGAGAATAAGGGCAACAATCTGTAACTATATAGGTTTGATTTTCAGCCATTTAGCAATGGAACCCTTAGAACTGATTGGGCAAGGACACCACAAGACTATTCATTATCTACGTTTGACAAATTACTGACCTCGAGGTGCGAATATCCCCACAAACCAATAATTTAATGAGCGTTGCCTTCTGATGGTAATGAAACATTGTAACTGTAATAACTTCTCATGGATCCGAAGAAAATAATCTCATTACTAGCATTCTACATTCGATACGAGTATAATTCTAGGAGTACATCGAACTTTCTATGTGATTCTCCCATAGTGTACAATACCCTGGGACCGAACAACTATTATCACTTACTCACGATATTCGTGATCAACTATTGATATCGATATTTAGAGATAATAGTACTAAAAAACTATAAAGAGGACAAAACCGTCGGAGATCACAGATTTCGAATTTCGCTTTAATAAAACTGAACATCAACAGTTTCCTGTAACTGTCGAATTCAAACCAAACGAATTCTCGAGCAGTTGAGATCCATTCTATATTAAAAACTATCTTTTTTTTCCAGGGTTTCCTACGAACAGCCCGCTGAATATTGGCAGAACACACAAGGTAAATATGAATGAACTTAACTAACTTTCAAGAAAGTCCTATTTAATATTTATGAAATTTCAAACATCGTCATACTTACTCCAAAGAAAAATTAATTTCTCCAAGGTACATAATTCTCAAGTTAAGAATTCATCATCCATTAACGAACTAACTTTGTTGGGAATCGAGTCACTCTTTCATCTGGTTTATTTGGAGTTAAACTACCCCCCTTTCAAGCTTATACCTGATCAAACACGAAATAAGACTGATCTCCATTAATTTCCAGAGTACTCCAACGTACAATATGACAACAACGCATACGACCACAGTGCCCACAGCAACTCAGCCTACGACAATTCTGCCTATGACAACTCCGCCTACGACCACAGCGCTTATGTTCCAGTAGACACCCCTGAAGTTCAACAGGCTAAAGTATCCCATTTCAAGGTACGGAAAACATAAAATTCTGCCTTAACTCTGTTGCAAATACAATTGCAATTTTTCCAGGCTTTCGCAGCTGCTCTAGCCCGTGCTTCAGCCCCACACAAACAACAACACCGTTACAGAAGGTCCGCCAGCGAGTGGGCTCAGCCAAAATACCAAGGACCAATCCATGTTCCCCACATCACCGACAAAGGCGTACCAGCTGATACCCCCGAAGTCCAGAAGGCCAAATGGCAACACCAACAAGCTCTCAGCGAAGCTGCAGCCCGCGCCCATGCCTCCGGACACGAGGAAGAAGATCACAGCGCATGGGAAGAAGAACAAGGACACCAAGTCTACGGTCCACCGTAAGTCAACAATCAACTTCCCTGAACAGTCCAAACCTTCAGAGGAACAATAATTCGATTGGAAGTCCTCAGGGCTCAATATTTGGCCCTATAATATTCCGAAATGTGTCAATTAGAGTTTCCTCATGTTTTCAGACAATCTGCTGGCTGGCCATCCACTCCAGTCCACACCTCTTACAACGTGGACCATGGACACACCCCAAAGTGGCACGGACCTGAACACATGCCAGTTTTGGATCACAATGGCGTGCCAATCGACACACCCGAAGTACAGCACGCAAGGCACGCTCATCTAGCAGCTTTGGCGGCTGAATCCGAGAAACACAAGGGTTGGCAACCAGAGAAAAAATGGTGAAGATGTACCAGCTTACTATGATGTGATGTTATCCTAGTCAATCAATGGTTTTTCGCGATTCGGTCGTCCTCCACTCAAAGTCTTCCATTTTGAGTTATTGATAAATGGGTGATTCTCAGTTCAGGAGGGACCAAAGCTTTTTTTACAACTTATTATATACCCCTTGCGCACAGCATGATGCCCTTCATTGAATTTTTTGTACGCTAGATATTATATCGATGAAAATAAAGCATTGCTTTTGATTCAGATCCCCATTTATCCTTACAGATTCATGCGACATTTTGCAAAATCCATATCAAGTGGAAATGAGCAACACTAATGTTAGAGTGTAGAGGATTATCATGAATATAAATGGTGACGACAAATTTCTTTCCTGTAGGTAAATTGGCATTTTCCATCACAACGAACTAACTTTCGAGCAATATATCTTCTTTAAGGCTTAAATTTTACTTCGTTATGAATACATGTGAAAGAACTGTTTTCATAATTCAACGAGCGTTTTTATTATTATAAAACAAACAATATCAGGAATTGAACAATGGGCGTTTCCAGTACATTAAAAAATCCATTTTTTTACATAAATATATTAAGAGTAGTCCAAAACATAATCCTAACCAATTTTTCACTTTAAATTTTGCGCATTTTTTCTATTATTATCATTAATAAAATATTGAAATTCGAATTCGCGCCATGATGACGTAGCTATCCTCGGAACCTCATTGGACACTGATGGACATTCGATGGGTATCACCATAACCTCTTCAATCCAACAGCCATCGTTGTGATCACAGAATTAGAACCATGATAAGAACGAATCTTCCGTGATAGAGAAGAACGGATAGTTAGGAGGATGGCGACCTGGCAACGCTGTACTGTTCCAACCAATCAAATTATGATTGCCGCCATTTATACTCGCTTGAATTTGACGTTCGTTTTGGTATTTTCAATAATTTTTTTTTCGAAAAATAGACAACAGAACAAAAAAGAGAAATTGTTACGAGATTCTGAGGGTCAAATTTTACCAAAATGATTTTTTCTGAAAATCACTGGAAACGCCCATTGAATTCTCCTTAGCGAATTTCTTCGAGCCAACGTTTCGGAACAAGGCTGTTCCTTTTTCAAGGCTTGAAAATAAGAGACATCTAGATAAAAACAGATACAACATCGAATTCGATGTGCTCTAGCAAAGATTTGAGGGTCTATATCCCTGAAAAAAAGGGAGTCAGAAACGATTCATTTTTCTGACTGATGGAGGGATGTATGAGTGTATAAAGAAAAAAATAATAAAAAAAATATTTTATAAGTATTAAATGAATGAAAAGGATATCCCCCATCATTTTTGGTAATTTTTCTACATTTCCACCATCAAAACGAACAAATATTTTTGTGTTTTTTCATTTCCGTATTGAAGTCTATCATTTAGTTAATTAAAAGTCTAAGGCTGAAGGACCCTTGGTCGATGGCCATTTGTATTGTTACAATAAAACACAGTTACTACTACTAGAAGTCTATCTCCTTTTTCTTTCAGAATTTACCGTTTCTTTGTAAATAATATTACAACAATGTGTTGTTTTCGCGAAATTTGTTTCCTTGAATTTTTCTATTCGAAATGATAAATATCCATTTTTACCAAAGACGTTTTATTAAGAATTTTATTAGCCGTCGATTAGTGAAAATTAATTGTTTCTTACAATTATGGATTCTTACATGGAATTGAATTTCTTTTAAATGACACGCTTCGCAGGTCTCTACTCCCAGATGACTGGTGAAGGAAAATAAGTGTATTATACAGCCAGTGTGAGATCTAGTTCAGCATAGGATTTCTTGTTAATATTCCCTGCGCCCCAACATTTGTTCTATTAAGCTGAATGATCCAATAAATAAAAGTTAATGCACTGCACCGCCATCTGGCGGTATACGTTTCCTATTTCGAAGGCTGAAGACTCTTAATCAATTTTAAAATATCTCCGTGATACGGAAGTTTCGAGAGGTATAATTTTAGCGTATTTTATTTTGTATCTGTTTTTATCTAGATGTCTTGTATTTTCTAGCCTTGAAAAAGGAGCAGCCTTGTTCCGAAAAGGCTTGAAGAAATTCGCTAAGGAGAATTAAATTGTCCAATTCCTGATATTGTTTGTTTTATTTTAATTACGAAATGGACGAGGAAAACATTAATGTTTTTATTATTATTACCATTGCCACCCTGTATTTTCTAATATCAGATTTTGACGTTCTAGCTGAAGGCAGTGTTTACAAGGAATCACTTGCGAACTGATAACAAACATGGCACCTTTCCCATCGTGTTTGCTATTTCGTTTATTCATGCTTCGGGAGTAAATAGGAAACATTTCAAGGATTCCATTTCAATTTCTTGCGAAGCCCCATACGGAGATATTTCAAACATTGGGAAAACATTGAAGCTCCCTTTCTGAACCAACTTCGCATAAAGTATAATATAAAATATATTAAATTTATTTCCATCGCTCCACGGTGATAAAATGAGAAGAGAAAAGTAATTTGATGGAATTCTGATCCATTTTCATATTCCTGGTGATGCATGAAGGAGAAATTTTTTTCGTCCTTCATAAATTGAATGGTACTTCTATTTCATAACTATTTTGACTACACTTCAGCTTGGGACGTCATGAAATACATACAGGTTGTCCACATAAAAGTGTCCAGCCGAATATTTTTCCGAGAAACTCAGACATAGATCAGTTTTTATTCGGACAGTTATGATAATTGAATTCGTGCAGATTACATGACATAAGTGCGACGTGCGTTCTAGCACTATACAGGGTGTCTTACCATCAACTGGACAAACATATACAGGGTGAGTCTTTGACTTGTTCATATATTTTAGATTCCTCTCATCAAACTAAACATTTTTTCATACCATTTATCAAAATTCGGTTTCGTTTGAAAGGGTGTCGAAAATACATGAAAAAAAATCTGAATTTTGGTTGATTGGTTACTCTATTCACGGTGCATATTCCTCAATAAGAACTTATTCAATATTTCTCCAATATTTCTGCTGGTATGAAAGTTACAGCGTAGCCGACTCATAAATCCACGCAAAAATACTATGAAACCACTTGAAAAAGATAAACTGTTTATATTTTAGAAAGAATCAATCAGTTCAAAAAATAAAAGTATTCTTATGTTTTTCTGATAAAACGCTTCGTTTTCAAATTATTCCCAATTTCACCCGATAAAATTTGACGAAAAAATAAAAATTCATAAGAATAATCTGGATGCTTCCCTGAATTTTATTATCACAGAACGGCTGAAATTTATAAACTCTCTGATCTCGATACAAGACAACAATGTTGTCAGAATGATCATCTACTTTGGCAAGACTAAAATCTCTATGATGGAAAAACGTTTGATTTAGAGATATGCAATAATAAAATACCACAAATGTAGGAGAAAAATTGAATTCTAAGAAGCATGAAATCATATATTTTATATGCACAGTTTCTATTAAACATTTATTGTCATCGGTCTATATCAAAAATAAATGTCAATGAAATACGAACTTTTGATATTAATGATGAATGTCGATTCAAACCACGTATTAAATTGAAATTGATAAGAAAGGAAGAGTTAACGGCATACAGACATTTTTTTTAAATTCCGGAAAAAGTTCAAAGAAAAAAATGACCCTATGCCGTTAACTCTTTCTGTTTTATAATTTCACAGACATAAAACTCATTCATATATGGGAATCAATGAAAATAAAAAGATACTTAGCACTAAAAAATTTGTGGCGATGTTTCTATCCAAACATATCCAAACTTGTTCACAGAACAATGTGGCATCGTCTTTGATCCAGAAACTTATGACCTAGGTTAATGGCGTTAGGTTAGGTTAGTGAAATAACAATGTTTTATGAGATATTTTTGGGATATCGAGGAAAATATAAACAAGTTATTAGTGCTCACAAACTAATCTTCAGCAAAATCAAAAAAGGAACTCATTTTGGTAGAAGAAATATGTCTTTTCAATTGCAGAAATAAGTCAAAGACTCACCCTGTATAACAAACTACACTTCATTTTGAACAACTTTGAAATATTGAATAATCATCAGTTTGGTTTCGATCCATACTATTCAATTAAATTGAAGTACTCAGAAACGTGGACAGTTTATTTCTCTAATTAAATCTACAGAGCCAACTTTTCGGAGACAATATTTTCTCCTTCTTCAGAGCTTAAGATTATTAATTTTTCAGAGATTTAACATTTAGGTATCTGTAAGATCTACAATTCATAATACTCTAAATTTCAAAACACTATCTAGCAAGCAACAACGACGTAAAAAATTTTATGAAGAAGGAGAAAATATTGTCTCCGAAACGTTGGCTCTGTAGATTTAATTAGAGAAATAAACTGTCCACGTTTCTGATTAGTTATTTTTGCATCTAGTGCGCGAAATGCTACTTTGGTGATCGAGAACTGATTTTTTTTAACGAGGCGCAGTCGAGTTGAAAAAAATAGTCGAGATCACACAAGTATTTCGCCCATGAGATGCAAACAAAATTTTTTCTACAATCGTTCGTGCACTGGCTGCACCATAACTGTGAATAATAAATAAAATTAGGTAGTGTTAAATTTTCCCACAATTTGAAAGCCTTAATTATTGTTATACATTAATAAATAAAAGATTTCTTGGATTTTTGCTTGATTGAGGAACATAAAGGTTATAAAATATAAAAATCCCATATAGTTTACATGCAGTGTGCGAAGTAAGTATTTCGCACACTACTTCGCGCACGGTGTCATGGTAACGAAGGAAAATGAAAAAAGGGGTCACTTCGCATATTGTTGTCTATGCGCGAACCCTGTCATTTTTTGACGTTTGTAAAAAATAGTATATTCTAAAACTAGTTGCAGAATGGGCTCCTATTCCAATACGAATGCGAAATTCGGAAACGAGCGACGAAGGAGCGAGTTTTTGAACGCATGAGTATTGGAATTGCATTCTGCAACGAGTATTAGACGATATTTTCTCTATTTCACTCAAATTTCATGAAATTCAACGAAAAATTTCAAATTATAGGTGCTAGTGACTTTCATATTGTATCTTGGCAGTTGGTGTGAATGTTTGGAAATACGAAAATTGACGTTTCTAAATTGACGTCTCCTGAAATTTAAAAAGATCGGTTATTGCTGACAACCACAAAACGAAAAATGTTACTGAAAACGATGCTGTAATGAATTCATTACAGCACTGTTTTTAGTACTGTAATGAACTCATTACGATACTGAAATAGAGAAAGTACTTTAATTTAATTATTGAATAATAATAAATCCATTCATTGTTAAGTCTCACAGTATGGGACAACAGAAGGCCTCATTATCGGAGTTCCTGTAACCCGGACTCTGCTAGAGCATCTAATTAAATTACAAAATTGAAAATCAAGAGCAACGTGCAAACAATATCAAAAAATATTAACATTCCCATAACAAAAAATCAATTCAGAAACACCCTGTATGTGTTTGTCCAGTTTATGGTGAAATACCCCCTGAACAAAAACTTCAACATAATCTGGCAAAAACTAAATTCAATCAAACTATTCCACATTAAACAAAATTTTGATTATACTGGAGCAGTCAACAATGGATGAAAATTGAAATGAAACAGACACTTTCAGGAACAGACTAGTCGATTTTTGAATGAGGAGGGACACTCGTTTTCGTTATCCTTGAATTGGGGGTATTAATCACCCCAGAATATTCGAATGACATTATGGGTTTGAAACTCTTGATATTCTTTATAATGCGCTCAATTTTACAATTCACTTGGTCATGAAACTTTTTAGTGCATTAATCTCAATTGATCTCTCATTTTCTTTATCTTGCCTGCTCACCCGGTCGAAAAGTTTTTCCAAGAAAAATAGGACAATTCCTCCGTATCGGTCTCTTTTCCTGTCGAGGCGATTATGCTCCGTTTTCTGTTCGAAGACTTAATCTCTGAGTTATCAATTCGCGCACAAACCACAAATTAATTTAAATTTTTCATTCAAAGCTATCGCTACTGCGATAAGGTTCGGATATGAATGGACGGATGACATTGACATTTGAGGGCTCTTTTTCGGGTCAAACGAAATGAACATTGATCGTCATGAATTTAAGACAAATGGCACGTCAATTTTATTTTGATTTCAAAGACTTTCTTGAATCATCCAGTAGGTCCTATTCTCAATTTTCGTTTTCAATTGACAAACGTGAAATATCAGCACTTGACAATCATCAATGTCGCCTCTTCAAACCAGAACCCAAACATCTTCTCCCCAATTTCATTCTTCCAACATGAATTTATGTTGAATCTGGCTTCATTCATGGTGGTTTTGTATGAATGAGACAGGGTGCTGCGAAATTTCACTTTCGTCCTAATGGATTTGGAGGGATAATCAAGGCCCGCATGGAGCTTTCGTTAATTATCTGAAAATAATAGGCTCGAGTGAAATCCTTTCAGATTTGGGCGATAGAAGGTCTGGGGTAATTGAAAGAGAAAAGGTGCTTCATTCGGAGATAATTGTTTTCCGTTGGTTGCGAGGTCATGAAAGAATACATTACTGACCTTTTATGTAGCTTTTGTCTGCACCCCATATGTTCAATTTATTTTTTGAATGTGGTGAAGTAAGCTAGGGGATTTTCAGAATGATCTGCCAGAATGGCCCTTCTGGGGTTTGCTCAGTGAAAAATTTTCGTTACGCCATCCGTATTCATCAAGTACACATATTTTGTACGATTTTGACGAAACTACAGGCAACATTGTAATGAAATTTTATACGAATATGTTTTGGAAACTGATACATGCAATGAATTCATTTTTACGTCTGACTCTCATAGAGGGGGCTAGTTACACAGTTCGTACCAAGCAGAATTGAACATAACTTTGTTCAATATTAGATTCATTAAGCAAAATTCCACATGAACTTTCCACCATTTAATTTTGCACCGAAAAAGTACTTCAGATGGAACTCCATACTGTGTACGGAATATTTTGATTTGAAAATTATGAGGTGACAAGCAGGCCGTCCCAGCTTCGCCCGAGTAGAAATTCGTTTCACGCGGCGGTTTCATCTTCAAAACTGCCATATCTTTTGATGTACTCGTTGTAATTGTATGATATGAAGGGCAATTTTGTTCTAAATTAAATACTGGGGATAAATAACGTATTAGGTTGGATTAGGATCAATACCCAATCCATAAAAACACACTCCCAAATAGTGCATAATTTTGGAAAACATCTGATTACCATAAACAGGTAATAGCAAGTCCATCTTGAGAGATAGATACATGCTATCGCGGACTTTTTTGTAGAAATATTCAAGAGGTACATTTCCGTCATACATTGTATCCACGTAAGTCTGACGGTCTTTGCAGCGCACGTGAAATTTTTGAAGTTATAGTAGGTATCCTTAATTTTTTCGGGTGAAAAGTATAGCCCATGTCACTCAGGGATAATGTAGCTTTCAGAGGGTGAAAGAATTTTTGAAATCGGTCCAGTAGTTTTTGAGCCTATTCGTATCAAATAAACAAAAATACAAATCTTTCCTCTTTATAATATTAGTATTGTAGATAACTGATGCTGGTATCAAGGTGGGCGTTCAATGTAGTGTGTTTTTATTTCAAGTTGCATTTGAAAATGGTTTCACTTTGAAAACTTAAATTTTGTGGGTAAACTCATAAAGGATTGGAGTTCTTAATGTGATACATAAAATATATTCCATTTTGGAAGTTCATTTTTTTCTTCCAAAAATAGAAGAAAATAAGCCAACTCAACTGTTTTATTCCAAAAGAAAGAGCAAAGAAAAAAGTTAAACTTCCGATTAAAAGTGAATCTGCAGATAATTTCGTTCAGAAAATCAACTTGAAATACGGAATTGGCAGAGAATGGCCAAATTCAAATACAAGATGTCCCAAATGAAAGTGACTGATTTTAAACATAAATGCCCAGCTTATAAATTGCTCCAAAGAGATGGGGTTTTCACTAGTTTATCAGAGAAATTTTTTTGGGCTTGGCTGGCATTTCATCTTATCAACACAGGGTGTTTTACTAATATTGGTCAAATTCAATTATTTCAAATGGAACACCTTATAATTTTTTATCTCATTTGAAAGAGCAATCATTCTCCTTTCCAAAAATGTATAGTTTTCTATCTTTTGTTTCATTAACAACAAAGATATTCGAGGTTTCATGCAGTAGTACATCAGTAGTTTCATATGAACGTATTTTTATGCCTAAAATCAACTCATGCTGTGTCCGTTTGACGCATTACATAATCATTTAAGTCGGTTTAATATAGTATGCAATATTAATTACGTAAATAATTGCCAACAAATCTGACAAACAGTTTATTTAGGAAGAAAACATAATAACATTATTCAATACATATAAAGAAGGAAGAACAAAAAAGTTACAATAAATGCTGCATATACCTACCTTTTTTGTTTATGCATAACTGTAAGCAAAATTTTCAAATGAATTTTCTGACATGAGCTGATTTTAGGCATCAAAATACGTTCGTATAAAACTACTAATTAAAAATGTACTACTACATGAAACATCGAATATCTTTGTTGTTAATGAAACAAAAGATAGAAAACTATACATTTTTGGAAAGGAGAATGATTGCTCTTTCGAATGAGATCAAAAATTATAGGATGTTATATTTAAAATAATACATATTTTGAATGTGTTGATGAGATGAAATGCCAGCCAAGCCTAAAAGAATCTCTTTGATAAACTAGTGAAACTAATGAAACCCCATCTCTTTGGTGCAATTAATAAGCTGGGCATTTATGTTTAAAATCAGTCACTCTCATCTGGGACAACCTGTATATGGCGGGAAATAGTTCCTGCTTTACCTACATATTTACTAATTTCATAGTCCAGCGATTTTCGGACAGAGAGCCCCATAGTACATTCCATTCATAATCAGAGAGATATTCATAGAACTTATAGTAACACTATCATTTCTATGGAGATAAAAATCCATAAAATGTACGGTGACGCCTCTATCGGATTAGTTTTCCTACTCGTTATGATCGGCAGCCTTAAGTAATATGTAATGAAGATAGTGACTAAGAGGACTGAAGAAATAAAAATCCTTTATGAGATGCCGACGTTTCGCCTTTATTTCTGGTGTTTTTCAAGGCTAACATGAAAAAAAATTGAGAACATGCATTCAAGACAACACAGAGTGTTCAGGGAGACAAAAATAATGGTAGAAATACGCAATTCCGAAACTTTCGTGAAACGTTCCACCCTTCATTTATTAGTATTTGGAAGTAGGACAAGACTCCATCACTGCCGAAAGTTTGCCGTAAAGTTCTGATTGTCAGAGCCCTGGAGTATCATATAACAACCGGGTATGAAGGCAAACATCATATCTCTTCTCAGTCGGCTTGGGTCGCGTCGTTTTGACCGCAGGAATACGAGTTCTATTTGATAAAGTTGAGATTTAAGGCCTTTATCCAGTAGGAGTTACTGCAGTTCGACGACTGTGCATGCATGGGTTAAGTTGTTTCTCGAAAGTTTACAATGTCTTGAGTCCTCCCGTTTTGGCCATAATGTGTCGTATATTTAACCGACTGAGATTTAACGAGGCATACGTTCATATCAAAAGGGATTGCTTGAAGTTAATGTCTTTGGAAAATAGGTTTACCCCCATAATGATATGACTTGAATTTGTTTTTCATCTCCGTCCAGTTTCGTTGTGAGGGTTTCTTCATCTTTGTGCCAATTTCTACACAGTGAAACATAGGGGTAAAATTACATGAAATTCACGATTATTGTTCCACGAGCTATAGCATGTAATTGAATGATTGTTTTAAATATCCAGAAAATTAAAAAATTTAACATAACATAATAAAATTCACAAGAATTTACAAACCTCTACATATTTTCACAAAACTGTATAGGTACAATTTAGTTCCATTGCATGAATTTTTTCGTATTTCGAACGTTGCTACGCTAAAATGTTGAGTTCGTGATGTACCTATAATTGTAATACTGGTTAAGTTATAATATGAATTATTAATATGTTTCTTAATATTTATATATCTATCTCTCCAACAATACAAACAATATGTATACAGGGTGAGTCTTTGACTTGTACATATATTTTAACTGCAGATTCTTGAGGCCAAAGGAAACCTCTTTTTCATTTTCCATTTTTCCGAATTCGGTTCTGTTAAAGAGATATAGATATTCGAAAAAATCAATCGGGCTAAATACGTGCCTGAAAATATTCTCTGCAAACACTTCAAAGTTCATATTTTCGATTGAAATTGAGGTGATTAGATGTTCTGGGTGATAAAATTAGAAAATACTCAAGCACTAACCTTATTTGAATAAGAATGTAACAAAAACGATATTTCCTAACAAAAACACTGTCCGATTATTTCTGCAATTGGAAAGCCATATTTCTCCCACCAGAATAAGTTCCTTCTTCGATTTTCCTGAAGATTAGTTTATAAACACTAATAATTTGTTTATATTTTCCTCGATATTCTGAAACTATATCATAAAAATTGGTTTCTCACTAACCTATCCTAACTCCATCAACCAAAGACCATATGATTCGAGGTCAATGACCTAACCTTACCCAATCTCTGTGATATATTCCGCAGAACTCTAGAGAAGACGATGCCAGATTGCCGATTTTCTCTTCAAACAATGGTATATGCAAACTCAAGACAGCAGTACGTCCCCTATCGTTAGCGGATGAACTATCACAAGCACACTAATTTTGTTCACTAAAGGTGCTAGGCGTGGCTCTTTGGGAATGCCAAACGAGTAGTTCTGATTCTCGCCGATTTAGCGCTACGATCTTAATTTCAATCGCGGTCCGCTACGATGTAGCCGCCACGCAAGACAAGCCGTTGTTCTGTGTCTCCATCCGCCAACGAGTCCCATCACAGGCCAGTCTATGATACCAGTGGCGCACCTAAGGGGAGGGGGAGCTTTGGGGCTGCAGCTCCCCCTCCAAAGACCCAAAGATACCAACATTTTCAATTTTTCTCAGTTCATTGTCAACCGTCAAACATCATCAAATTTTTTTTGGTTGATTTTAAACTGTCATTTTTGAAGTATTCAATATTCACTTCCCCAATACATAATACACAAAAGACGGTTGTCTGAGTCTGGTCATTACTCTGAAATGGGGTGGAGAGCTTCATCTTGCTGAAAATGCATTCTTGCAAATGTACGTACCTTCGAGTGATACAGGAAGATTATATTGGAGGAAATCTAAGTGAAGATCAGTGATCACCCGTAAGCCGTCTTGGCAGTACGTGCGGTCCAATCAATCGATTTTTATAAACGCCACACCATATGTACGGAGTACGGACATTGCAGGGAATGCATTCTCAGCATGATGGAGCATCACCCCATTTCAGAGTAATGATCAGGCAATTTTTAGATCAGAACTTTCGAAATATGTGGATTGGCAGAGGTGGACCGCATGCCTAGCCTGTTGGATCACCAGATTTCAATCCTGTTGATTATTTCATTTTGGGTTATTTGAAATGTTCAGTATATTAATCTGAAATAGAAATCAACGTATCGAAGTCGCTTGCAATAAAATACGTTATAATCCAGACATGATAAAAAAAGTATCAGACATATTTTGAAGAAGACAAGAATGTGTATTGAGCAAAATGGTGGTACTTTCGAGCACCTTATGTAATTCACGTTAAGTTTTTATATTTCTTTATTTATTTATTCATCTTTGTTGACTTCAAACAAATTTTTCTCAATCAATAATGTTTTTCCGAAAATAACTTGAAATGATTCCTCAGAATACTATGGAATTCGAATGTGCAATTAGTGGGACAAAAGAAAATTCAATTTAATCACAATGTACTATTTTTCTGGGAATTAGTGGGATTCCAATATTCAATTGTATCTTCCCCTGAAGCTTTCTTTGAGCAAAACGACGTGCGGGACAATGAAATCTACTGAACCTCATTGAAAATTTTCTGCTCTTTTCAAATATTTCAATCAAATCCCAAAATTTTATATACAGGGTATCGAATTGGAAGAAGTCTCATATTTTCCAAATACGGATCTGGAATTTTTGGGAAATTCAATAATAAATCGATCGATATGTGGAAGTGGATCATACGTTCCAAATATCAACCGACTATACCAGTTGGTTCAAAAGTTATGAGAAATTTAAATTTTTGGTGAATACATAAACCATCCCCTATCTCGGTTATGGATTTGATTAGACCTATCATATATCGGTTTTTTGGACTCGCCTAGGATAGCTCTAGCTCAGGTTACGGTATGTTCATTTACCAATGAAACTCCCTGTAAATAGCAAGAACAATTCCTCAGTTCAGTTTAGCCCCCCCCATAACTAAATCCTGGGTGCGCCACTGTATGATACAATGAACGACGCTTAAACGGTATAACCTTATTTATCTATCTACTTGTAGAGAATAAAGCAATTAAAGCATTAAAAACTCCAAGAGGATATTGTTGAGATAGATATTTTCCTGGAGGACCGATAACAATAAATTTTCAATAGAAACTGTGCTTATAAACTGTGTAATTTCATGCTTCACAGAATTCAATTATTACATCGAACGTTTTTCCATCATAGAGATTTTAGTCTTGACGAAGTTGATAAACATTGTTAATTTGTTAAGAGACCAGAGAAGAAATAATATTCGATTATATTCAATTCAGGGAAGCATTCAGATTTTTTATGAAATTCATGATTTTTTCCTCAAATTTGTTCGTATACAATTAGGAATAACTCGAAAACGAGGCGTTTTATTGAAAAAGTATAAGAATACTTTTATTTTCTAAAATGGTTCATTCTTTCGAAAATATGAACCGTTCATCTTTTTCGAGTGATTTAATAGTATTTTTGCATGAATTTATGAGTCGACTACGCTGTAACTATTATACCATGAGAAATATGGAATAAGTTTCAATTGAGGAATATGCACCATGAATAGAGTAAATAATCAACCAAAATTCAGTTCATTCGAAATATCGGTTCCGAATATATGGAAAGAATAGTGTTGATTTCATGGATTTTTGACACCCTGTATCTTTCAAACGAGACCGAATTTTGAAAAATGATATGGAAAAAAAGTGTTTCGTTTGATGAGAGGAATCTACAGTTAAAATATATGTACAAGTCGAAGAATCACCCTGTATATCTTTATTTTTGCTTGAAAGTAATTTTTGTGGATAAAAAGTATGCTTGTTGAGTAATTTCTTAATTCATCACTTTCGAAAACTTGAAACGAATAAACATTTCATATTTCAACTCAGACAAAAATGTAGAAGTGCGGATTTAATTGTTCAAAAGAATTCTATTCTCTTCGTGAAGAAAATAGTTATAATTTCTCAGTCATTGAAAATATCTTATCAGAATGAAATTAATAACCTTTGCTACACTGCGCAAAAAAATCAACGCACATTCTGAAAATCTCTATTTTAATGAAAGTTAACTTCACATTGACTTTATAACTTATTTTTTATGTTCCCTCGGAAAGGTTTTGAACGAAACAAGACACATTAAATGGAAGAAAAATTCAGGATTTCACCGAATCTTATGTGAAAGAAGAGAAATGAACAATTTTCAAAATACTGAAATGCTGATAAGTGATTTAATACTTGATATTTCCACCCCTTGCGATAATTACAGCTCGGCAACGACGGTTCATACTCAAAATGAGTGATCTTTAAATGTTCTGATCTAATCCTTCCCAGATTTCTCCGAGTTGGTTTCCTAAGTCATTAAGAGTAGCTGGATGATTTTCTGAACTTCTCAGCCTTCTATTGAGGTTGTCCCAAACCTGCTCAATCGGATTGAGATCTGGACTTTTTGCTGGCCATTCCATTCGAGAGACTTCAACCTCTTCAAGGTACCCCTGAACGATGCGCGCACGATGGGGTCTGGCATTATCGTCCATAAAAATGAAGTTTTTACCAATGTATGGGGCAAATGGCACTAAATGCTCTTCAAGAATGTTCCTTATATACTTTTCAGCATTCATAGCTCCATTATCAACGACCACTAGGTCTGTGCGAGCAGTCAAAGATATTCCACCCCATACCATAATCGATCCTCCCCCGAAACCAGTAGTATTCAAGAAATTGCACTGAGCATATCTTTCATGTGGACGTCTGTATACAAGGGAACGTCGATCACAATGGTAGAGGCAGAATCTAGACTCATCTGTGAAGAGAACTCTTTCCCAATCGGCCTCTTCCCAATGGATATGATCTCTCGCAAAATCCAAACGCGCCCTTCGATGGGCTGGGGTAAGAGCTGGGTCTCTTGCCGCGACACGAGGCCTTAAATCATATTCTCTGAGGCGATTTCTTATTGTCCGAGTGCTAATTTGCACCTCATGAGTTTGCTCAAGCTGATTTTGAAGGAGGCGAGCGGTTGCAAACAGTTGTCTCAACGAAGAAACTCTCAAGTAACGTTCTTGAATGCCAGTTGTTACCCGTGGTCTACCCTGTCCTGATCTTCGGACATTCATACCTGTCTCCCTGAATCGCTGCAACATTCTGGACACACTTGTATGGAAAACTCCAAACCTTTCTGCAATTCTTGTGTATACATTCACTTTTATAAAGTAGCCCGGGTGGCGCTGGAATTCTGACACATTACACCGCGTATATTTTGAAAATGTTAGGTTATACTCATTCTTTTGTCAGATATGGACGCAACGTTGCCGTTTCTACATTTAAATCGTAGAAATTACGTATTTTTCAAAATGTTTATTTACTTTGGGAAAACATTGAATTTGAGGAAATATTATGTGAATTCAATAATTCCAAAGATCTGACGAATATTGAGGAAACTTTTTTTCTGTTAATACTGGGAATATTTCACGTGTACGAGTATAAACATGATTGGAAGATTCAGTTATGCTATTTTCTTGTATGGAAATCAAGAACCGAGTGTTGAAATTTTACTGAAAAATGATGGATAGAATAGTCCGTTACTTTGTGATAGTTCATTAACCCGATAGAAAAACTTTTAGACGAACAGAAGAGACGGACGTATGGAAATCCCCACTTTTCAAAATTCTCAAGAAATAAGCCTACAGAGGACAATTAAATACCTCTTTGCGCAACTTAAAATACTCCAGTATGAAAATGTATTGATACTACGAATCTTGTGTCACAACTCACAGTTAAAGCTTAAAAGAACTAACTCCATTCACAAAGTTAAAAAAGAATAATTAGAAAGTAGACTTGGCAATGTCGCTTGATTTTCACGAGTGCCAACCTGCGTCCGCTTTAAGTGAAAGAACTTGATAAACCTAAACCATGGCCCACCAAGATACTTCATAAAAGTGAATGGAGTATATGTCCACCCTTCTTCTCGCAAAACTACCGCTTGGGCACATTCCTCTTGGGTCAAATTGCGTGTTTCGCGTTGCATAGCGATCGAGTGTTGAAAATCAAACGAAAGAAAAACTATTGATCACTAGAATTGATCGAGAACAACTGATTTTAGAATGGAGCCAATACATTCAAAATCTGATAATATCATCTTTTTTATTCCTGCTGGGAGAAAACATCTGTATTGAAGAAAAACGTTGAAAGTGGATAACATATGCATGCATAATTCTGATAAAAATAATTATCATTGAGAACCAACCCTTCAGTTGTAGAATAAATTTGAGATTTCCATAATGTGCGTTAATTTTGTTGCGCAGTGTAGTTCTGAATGCTCTGCATAGAATTACAACATGTAGACCTAAAAACGTTTTATATTGACTAATTGACTATTCTACTCTTTTCATTTTTAGTGAGGAAGTTTCCGTAGCAACGATCGTTTCATCCCGAAAAAATTTTCAAGCCGGCAAAACCAACATGTTGGTTTTTCAGCGACAAAATTTTTGACGTTCCTCGAATTCATAGATAGCTTCGGAAATAAATATCATAAAGGGGTGCAAAAAGGTATTTCAATTTCTTCTGTAGGCTTATTTTTTGGAAAGTGGGGAATTCCACTGTTCGTTTATAAGTTTTTCTGTAGGGTTATGCGAATACTTTTATTCTTTTTTCGTATGAACTATCACAAAGTAACGGACTATTTTGTCCATTATTTTTCAGTCTCCCAACCATGTTTATATACGTGAAATATTTACAGTATTTAGGCGAAAAAAGTGTCTTCAACATTCGCCAGGTCTTTGGAATTATTGAATTCACATAATATTCTCTCGAATTCATTATTTTCCCAAAGTAAATAAACATTTCGATGAATACGTAATTACTACGACATAAATGTAGAAACGGCAACGTTGCTTGTTCAACTGACAGAAGAATGACCATAACTAAACATTTTCAAAATATACACGGTGAAATGTGTCAGAATTCCATGGCCAACCAGTATACTTTATAAATGTGAATGGAGTATACATCAATGTGACACGAACAATTTGAAAAATACAGGGTACGGTATGTTCGAGTACCTGGTTCCGTATCGGCCAAACAATGTCACAGAACAATACAGTTGCACACAGGCCAAGGAAAATTGATCAAAAAAAGAAGCCGCAAAACTATATTCAAACTGAATTATATGGTAAAAAGATACTCGCTGAGAAAAAACATCAAGGTTAGAAATCAGCACGTGTTATAATTTTATGTTTCAATTTATGACAATGGTTTACAATTTTTGGCTGAACAGCAATTATTTTATCATATGTAATACCACTAGAGATGGAATTTTGCCGGCAAAACTTCTCGATTGTGATATGAAAGTTTGTTGCTCGGAAATTTCCGAAAAGAAACAAACTTGAATATTACAAGAGAGAAATTTAACCTGCTTAAATTTCATCTCGAGTGGAATTCGGCATGACTATTCCACGAGAAAATACGGTAATATGTTCACATTTGACGCGTATTGCGCTATTTGGCAAATTGGAATTCATCATAGATTAACTTTTTTTGAAAATTTTGAAAATGTTTAGTTATGGTCATTCTTCTGTCAGTTGAACAAGCAACGTTGCCGTTTCTACATTTATGTCGTAGTAATTACGTATTTATCGAAATGTTTATTTACTTTGGGAAAATAATGAATTCGAGAAAATATTATGTGAATTCAATAATTCCAAAGACCTGGCGAATGTTGAAGACACGTTTTTCGCCTAAATACTGTAAATATTTCACGTATATAAACATGGTTGGGAGACTGAAAAATAATGGACAAAATAGTCCGTTACTTTGTGATAGTTCATTCGAAAAAAGAATAAAAGTATTCGCATAACCCTACAGAAAAACTTATGAACGATGAGTGGAATTCCCCACTTTCCAAAAAATAAGCCTACAGAAGAAATTGAAATACCTTTTTGCACCCCTTTAAATACTCCAGTATGAAAATGTAGTGGTACTACGAAACCTGTGTCACTGTTAAACCTTAAAAGAACTAACTCCATTTACAAAGTTCGTGGGAATCTATGTGAATGATAGGTAAACCGAATCAAGAAGAACGTATTTCTAAACTGGGATGCACAAGGCTTCAGTCTGATATCTTTGGGTGTAATGACAAGATATCTGAATAAATTCTGCATGAAAACCATTTATCATACAGTACACGGAAAGAAATCTATCCTCAAATCAAGAATCCCAATATTCTTGGAATATTAGAGTTGTTTCAAGTATATATAGAATCAAAACAAGTAAAAAAGGAAATTTTGTATACTTGGAATGAATTTATTTTACTCAAAAAACATATACTTGATTGAAGAATGAAATTCTCCATCGGAGTAAATTATTTATTCAATCCAAACCATTCACTATTATCAATTCGAGAGTACTTCTATATTTCAGGTAACTATATGATATCTTGACTTCGAAAATATAATATTCTCAGTTCGAGAATTGGAATATCCTCATTCCATGTGTTATATTCAAGAAATTGGTTTTCTTGAAATAATAATTTCGATTGACATGAAATAATGAATTGACATAAAATTATGAATTGAATAATTAATTAATCAATCAATAATGATTCGAGAATATTTCGCCAAATGGATTAAAATCGAAAATAAAATATTGCTAGGACAACGTTCAGATTTTAGATTATATGTATACGATAAGTTAGAAATCTGAAAAAGTTACCATTGAGATAGATAGACTCTCCTTTCAAAATACATATATACATTGTATGGATTGAAATATGAAGTTGAAATCATGAAAAAATTGTGAAAATATAATTTGAAAGAAATTTTCAATTAGGTACTTTTCACAAATCTATTTATAATAAAATTATGTGATGAAACATTATAGAAAAAAAAATCACCAAATCTATTACACTCTGTAAAACATTTCTCTCAGTGTAATTCCATAATTTTGAAAGAAAAAGAAAGAAGTTGTTGAAAAATTCATCGTATTTGTAAATTTAAGTGAAATAACATGCATTCACTCGATCCAAGTGTAATTTTCAGAATATACTAAGATGCCAATTCTTCTTCCGGTAGTTAGGCAACATGCAGGATAAGAGGAACCGTGATCCGTTTGCGAGCAGTTTCATCGTAATCCAAGTACATAAATTTCTCCATCCACTAGATCCAAGTGAATTATTCGACAATATACGGTCTTTGGGTTAACAATGCCAAACCTCTTTAGTTCTGTATTTATGCAAATAAAGTTTTGGTATTGAATGTGGTGTCGAAATAGTTCGAGGATGTTACAACCCCAGAAAGGGCCTAGTATTAATAAGGGCTCTATAGCACCCTTACTTGTTGATTTTGACTTCGATTTCATTATATAGGCATTAAACTTGAGACTGTGAATTATCTCAAAAACTATCAATTTTAGAAGAATATGTTTCAAGTGAAAATTGTTAGATATCACATCTTGTTTTCACCTTGACCTTTTCAAGGTTATTTCGGAGCCAACTTGATTTTTAATGAATTTTTATTGAAGAGAATGTATCTAATTTTTCCATATTCTTCTACATATAAGTATTTAGTATGAAATATTTCGTTTAGAGTAAATTTTCATAAGGGTAAATATCAAAGTATCCTAAAAATGTTTCTTGAAAGATGTAAACAGAAATCATCAAATCTGGAACATTCAGAAATTCCAAAATTTTGAAAAAAAAAAGTAGAGCAATTCTATATAACTAAAAATTCAAGTGAAACTATATATTACTAATCTCGACAAAATTTTCATTCACTTGGTCCGAGTAAGATATTCAGCGATAAACTATAATACGCCAATTCTCCTTCCGGTAGTTAGGTTTTATCGTAATCCAAGTATATGAATTGCTCAATCCACTAGATCCAAGTAAATTATTCAACAATATACTAAAAAGCGCCCTCTACTCAGTGCCCAAAAGGGGATATAATTCTCGATCTTGATTCGACTTGTTCATATCGCGTCTTTCGTCCAAGTTCAGTGTGTTGAAGAAAGTTTACCAATTTTTAGTGAAATGTGGAAAAATTATTGGGACAATAGGGATGCTCGGGCAGTGTTAGCAAGCTATTTCAAGGTAAGATATGTTAGCTATGTATTGATTTAAATTTATATTGAGATTTAAAAAAAAACATAATTTCTTCTTTGAATCTTATACTCTAAGTGCGCATCTCTTACATTTCTAAGAACATTCATTTTCAAAAATCCTATTACATTGGGATTATCAATTTTTCAGATAAAGATATTTCCTTAGAGCTCTTAAAAAATCTCAATGATCATGATCTCATACCTACCTTAGGAATGAAAACTGATTTCAAGGAAAATTAAAGAGATGAATTCTGAAGCAAGTGAAATATTTTTATTTTTATCAAATGAATTCGCTTTCACTACTTCTAAAAATAATTTTTCGAATTACACAATACTGTACTAGCATCGTTGAATAAAAAAAGAGCGATGATCAACCAGTTATACCATATTTTCTTATGTTACTCACGAATTTTGAATTAGGTATTAGATTGAAATGGTCTCGTACAGTACTGTTGTATCTTTTTTGGGGGGAATAGCTCATCATATCACTCATTATAGAATGCGGATAATAATTCAGAGGATACAGAATTTATAAGCATTTTTCTTGCAGAGGTTTGGAGATATGGAAAATATCATCCAAGAGCAGAGGCAGAAAACAATACAATGGAAAGGAACGGTGCCGCCCTATTTGTTGGTTTTGGGACAGTTTCTATTAGAACCGAAAAGCTTTTTGATTATTGTTGAAAACCTCTACCATCAGTTCTCCTCTGCACGTAAGGCATTCAAAATTATTTTCAAATTGTTTCACGTTTTGAATGTTAATTATCCCTTTCAGTGCCAGTACCTTTATGTGATTATACTGCGATGTGTCCATATATAATTTTTTTATTTGTGGTTCTTCTGATATTTCTTCTGTTCTTGATTGTATACTTATTTATATGTGATAATATTTTTAGGATTATGATTTGTCTTATAGGATAGAGTTTTTATTTGTGGTAGGTACTTATTTTTTCACATCAGTTATTATTGGGTTTATTTGTACCTAGTCCAGTTGATTATATGTTGAATTTAGAATTTTCTCTATTTGTTTTCAGTGATCACTTTTATACTTCTGTTTGTTTATAATTATTTCAGAAGTATAATAAATTTGTTTTCAATTCTTATAAGCCTCGTTTTATGAATATAATCCTCATCCTGAAATCACAGCAATGTTAAACGATTATCGTATTTCAAATAATTTCACTATTTGTCAAAACAAGCATAAAATAAATCTCATTATTCATCTTGAGAATATAATATACTGAAACTGAATATTCAGAATTCTCATTGGTTCAGAGTGAGAATATAAATGGTTTTGACCAAACAGGTATTTACTTCTTGTAAGTAGACCGAAAACTAAATCTGAAGTTAATAGTCACTCAAAACCATTATTGAATGAAATTTGATTTGAAAATATGATATACTCAATTTAACAATTTTCTGATGTTGGATTGAGTAAAATTATAGAGTTCATTCAAGTATTTGGTATCTTTGCTTCGAACGAAGAAACTACTGAGATTAAGATGTACAATAATTCCATTTGAGATTATGTTTCCCTTAGATGAAATATTTCGAATACTCATTTCAAAATTCTCATTTTACTCACAAGGAATATGTGAATATTCTTGAATCAATAATACGTGATTTATTAAATTCAAGTATATGATATACTTAGTCGAAAGAATTATTTTATTTGAATTCGGAGAATAAGGTATACTTGAATCGACTAAATCTTATTCTTGCTCATATATGAATCTATCATTTACTTCAATCAAATATTATCCACTTGGTACGAGAATAGATTTCTTTCCGTGTACTCGAGTCAAAAGCAAGATATGGAATTATGTTTTATGAACATACTTCGAAGTCAATTCAAATATTCAATCTCCAGGTGGGTGTTTAACGTCTTAAATTTAATTATCATATCAACTAGCATATAATGATTGGATACAGAACTCGAGAAAACGGTAACACAATAAAGAAATTGGTTTTGATACATAATAAAAAAACTCCAATAATTTTCCATCACAAAACAATAATTTCCAACATCGCTACATGCATTAGATTCTTTAATGTGTCAAACAATATGGCATGTTTAAAGCAATAACAGTATTAGGAAAACAGATTTGAACAGGACGCCATACATTTTTACCTATGATACATGAGCACAAAGATAAAAACCTCTGAATATGTATAGAGATTTTGTAATTTTTTTCAAAGAATAGGCTGACATATTCATAACGGACAGAATCTTCCTCAGGAACAACATTTTATCTTTCTTTTGGATTGACACTGACAAAATATCTTGAAATCTGCAACAGAAAAGGAGATAGAAAATCATCAGGACATAGTATATAACTTGTGTTGTGTTCTCGTCCATGTTGTCTAATATGATAGGGTGTCTTAGGGAATTGGACTAATAGTCAAGTTTAATTACAACTTCGTCGACGTTTCGGAACTTTTATGGTTCCTTTCTCAAGACTGAAAAATATTTATTGAAAACACATAATACATTAATTGGTTTCTGACAATTACCTCGTTGTGGTCACTTTGATGATTTAAAATTACATAAAAACGAAAAATAGTTTGGGTTCTGGATTGGACCATCGGATTCCTTATAAATTCAAATTACAATCTTTAATTAATATACCTAATCTCGCTATTACACGTGGAAAAGACAGTCATCGAAACATCAAATGTCAAACTTCACATTTTGACGCGCGTCAACGTCACAGGCACAATGTCATAGATATGTCACGACGCGGTTCACAGAGTTCAGGCTCCAATGCGGTGGCCTCACGAGTTTTGGATTGGCCAGTGGTCAATCTCTTTCTTCTTTTCCCTTTCATTTCTCTTCTCTGTTATCTCTGGCATACCATTCCAGAGATAACGTCTTCTTTCTTGTTCTCTTCTCTTCTGTTATCTCTAGCATATCATTCTAGAGATAACGCAGTCGTAAAATCCACTTAGGCTGTTGGTGTCCTCTCGAAAGTTTATTGAGGAGTTGTGTTTCCTGATGTGGACCATTTCGCTGATGAGTCGTCTGGAGTAATTTTTCTCTTTGTCTAGAACCTTGACACTATCGAAGTCGAACTTGTGTCCTTCATTTTTCATGTGCTGTGTCAGGGCTGTCTTGTTTTCACCAATAAGTAGTCGTGTTGCATCTCTCTTGTGTTGTCTCATTCTTTCTCCCAGGTATTGTTTGGTCTGTCCCACATACACTCCTTCACAATTTGAGCAGCCAATTTCGTACACTACCCCAGATTCTTTGTCTGGTGGGACTCTGTCTTTTATCCTGCTGAAAAATCTTTTCTTGTTGTCAAGAATGTTGTAGAACGCTGCAGTACGACCAAATTGTTTGAATATGTCGTATAGTCGGTATGACAGCTCGGGATAAAACACTAGTCGTCAAAATTTCTTATTTTCGATGGGGGGTTCAGGTTGTGTATTGTTGGGTTTCATCTTTGTGTAATCTGTCCGGTCGTGTTTATTGAGGTGGTTATTGATTATTCTTTTTATGTAGTATCTGGGATAGTTGTTATTCAAGAGTATGTTGGTTGCCTTTTGTATATTTGTTTTACTGAACCTCTTGTGGCTAAGTGTTAGGGCTCTGTGGACAAGATTGGTAGCTACATTCTTTTTCTGTTGGGCACTGTGGTTGGACAGGAAGTTCAAGCATCTTCCCGAGTTTGATGGTTTTGAGTACCAATCAGTTATAATTCCTCCCTCTTCTCTTGACACCAGGACATCTAGAAAGGGAATACTTCCATTCTCTTCTCTTTCTATTGTGAATTTTAGTTTACTGTGGAAAGAATTGAAGGTGTTGAGAGTTAGTTCAATCTTCTCTTTAGGCAGGAGTAATAGGGTGTCGTCCACATAGACTTTCATTAGTGGTATTACGAAGTCCAGTTTTTCGCTTACGTATTCGAATAATTCTAGCATCACCAGCTCAGCAATGCTAGGACTAGCAGGGGACCCCATGGATGTTCCATCTAGTTGTTCGTATATTTCGTTGTTAAATGAGAAATAAGCTGTATCAAACAATATCTCTACCAGTTCGACAAACTTTTCTTTATTGAGTTCTGTGAAGCAGTTTATGTACCTCCATTTTTTCTTTATTAATTCGATGACAAGTGATTTTGGTATGTTCGTAAAGAGGGACACGACATCTAGAGATACAATTTCATGGTTCGTCGGAACTTGAATGGTTTTGAGTTCTTCAACTAAGGAGAAGGAGTCTTTCACTTTGAACCTTGATGAAGAGAGTACATTATTCAGGATCTGGTGTAGAAACAATCCTGTATTGTAGCTTGGAGAACCTATACAGCTCACTATCGGTCTAAAGCTAGTTGTCTGTTTGTGAGTTTTCCTTAAGCAGTAGAGTTGTGGGGGGTTGCTGTTATGTTTCACTATGTTCTTGTATTGTATTTCCGTAATCGTGTTGTCTTCCTTGAGTGTCTTGAAGAATCTATTGATCTTCTCTTGGAATTTCTTTGTTGGATCCCTGTTGAGTGTTCTGTATGTGGTATCATCTTCAAGCAGTTTCTTAACTTCCTTCATATATTCTTCTCTGTACATCAGCACTGTGACGCCACCTTTGTCTGATCTACCAACTACGATATCTGGGTTGTCCTTAATGAACTTGGAAGTTGTCCTATAATATCTGTTCAATGGGTCTAAGTTCTTGGGTTTGTCTAAGAAATTTGACACTGTTCTCATGCATCTTGACCTGATGGTATTCTTTTCGTCTTCTTCTACTGTGAGTGTACGGACAAAACCCTCAACATCTTTTATCAGTTCTAAAATAGGGACATTCTTTGGGACTATGCCATGTTTGGGGCCCATGCCTAAGATAATTCGGGCTTCTGTTGGGACCTCTGCATTGGTGTAGTTTTTTAGGAATTTGTTACTTTCTGTTATTGTCAAAGGTTGTTGTTGTTCTTGGAGTCTTTTTAGTTTTTGCCTGTTGACTGTTTTGATCTTCTGAAAGAGCCGTTCTGACCTTGTTTCTGTGTATCTTTTTATTCTTCTCCAAGTATGGTCGTTTAGAGATGTCTCAAGGGTGTTCTCAAGTAGATTGATAGACTGTTGTAGGTTTTTCTTCTTCCATAAGGTGATTTTAATTTCCACATTGAGGACCGATCTCCGGAAACTCTTCATGATGCTGTCCACTTGTCTAGTGTAAGGGTGTTCTTCAAGTTGAAGCGAGTATATTTCTTTTATGTTGTTTTTGATGTGGTTAGGGCAAATCTTCAACTGTCTGCATTGTAACAGGAAGATTGTTCTGTTTTTCATTGATGTTAGTTTCGTATTGAGGTTTGTGTAGTTCTTGCATTCTCGGCATAAGCCATCTCCATAGTCCAACCTGATCCCTTCAAATAATCCCCTCGGTAAATTCAATTGTGTTGTGTTCTCGTCCATGTTGTCTAATATGATAGGGTGTCTTAGGGAATTGGACTAATAGTCAAGTTTAATTACAACTTCGTCGACGTTTCGGAACTTTTATGGTTCCTTTCTCAAGACTGAAAAATATTTATTGAAAACACATAATACATTAATTGGTTTCTGACAATTACCTCGTTGTGGTCACTTTGATGATTTAAAATTACATAAAAACGAAAAATAGTTTGGGTTCTGGATTGGACCATCGGATTCCTTATAAATTCAAATTACAATCTTTAATTAATATACCTAATCTCGCTATTACACGTGGAAAAGACAGTCATCGAAACATCAAATGTCAAACTTCACATTTTGACGCGCGTCAACGTCACAGGCACAATGTCATAGATATGTCACGACGCGGTTCACAGAGTTCAGGCTCCAATGCGGTGGCCTCACGAGTTTTGGATTGGCCAGTGGTCAATCTCTTTCTTCTTTTCCCTTTCATTTCTCAATATTCTCAATAGTATATAACCCACATTTGGTCCTTGACAACGAAGGTCTTCCGACCATATCTGGTCCTCCAAGCAATTATTTTTGAGATCCTCAGGTTTACGAAGAAGCTTTATGTCCCTTATAAAGAGAAAGCCTTGCCCAAAGTTTCCCAATTAGACATTGGTTATTTTTCTATCTAGGTGGTTTGCAGCAACTCCCTCTTCCATATCCATAATATAATTCATTTTGTTTGATTCAGTTGAACCTCCTTGATCGTAGAAAATCTTCGATACAGTACTAGTTTTATAACGAGGGTATTCGACATTTTTGCAATACTAGAAAACCCAAATGTTAGGTCTTTCACACTGCATAGAGGGTTCTGTTGAAAAGGGCAGCTCTTTCGCAAAAGTGAGTAGTGTATCAATCGAAAACTGTTCATTTTTCAAATTATAATTCCAAATTTGTCGTTGCAGATCTTTCTTCAAAATAAAGTCTTCAGTCAGTGTCTTTTTGGGTGCCCCAATAGTAGGAAATTCTTTGTCGTCTCTTCCACTTAAAATCCTCCTAGTTGTGTTTATGTGCAGCTAAAAAATGAATATCTATTCATATAAAATACAAAACCTTGGTTTTCACTCACTTATACATCGAAAATGTTGGATAGCTGGTCATAAACTGTCGATACCAAATTATCAGGGTTACTTTTAGAATGCGCAGATTTCAATTCTAAATAGCACTTCCTGATACTTTACCTCTGCTTTTTCGAAACTACCTTCGGCATTCTTAGTTTCCAGGCTTGATAATTAATAATTAACAATGAACCTAAAACTTGGCCTCCCGGGATACTTTATAAAAGTGAATGGAGTATAAGTTGTACATATTATGATTCAAATCCCATGCACTGATTAGCCTTGTTTGAATTTTCAGTAGCCCTGATGAAGGAATTCTATACTCTATGACCAGCGGTGTTGCCAATATAAAAATCCACTTCCTAATATCAACAACTCAACTAGGCACTGGAATCGAATTCAATTATGGGGAGCATCCAAATAAACAAATTTCGACGGCGGATCCTAAATTTTATGTCCCTATAAATCGGAAAGGGTAGATTTCGTTCACGAAACGTTACCCTGCTCAATGAATTGGCCTCTGGAGCCTCCACTCCTCCGTTCCTTCCTCCTAATCGTTAGAACGCAAAGGTCACAGAATGATTTACTGTACGTGGAGGATTTTTACGGCTTACTGTGTAATCTATGAGGAGTTTCTGTGAATTTATGAGAGAATATTACGCATATACTGAACAGTCAGTATAATCAAAGATATCAAACAAATATTATATACAGGGTGTTTCATTGGTAAATGAACATACGGTAACCTGAGCTAAAGCTGCTCTAGGAGAGTCCAAAAAACCGATATATGATGATAGTTCTAATCAATTCCATAACCGAGATACAGTGTGATTTATGTATTCACCAAAAATTTCAATTCCTCATAACTTTTGAACCAACCAGTATAGTCAGTTGATATTTGGATCGTATGATTCACTTCTATAGGTCGATCGATTTACTTTTGAATTTCCAAAAAATTCCAGGTCCGTATTTGAAAAATATGGGACTTCTTCCAAGCTGAGATTCAACACCCTGTATATTGAAATTTTGGGATTTGATTGAGATATTTGGAAAGAGCAGAAAATTTTCAATGGGGCTCAGTAGATTTCATTGTCCCGCACGTCATTTCGCTCGAAGAGAGCTTCAGGGAAAGGTAAAGTTGAATACTTTTGGAATTCCACAAAATTCTCAGAAAAATTGTACATCATGATCAAATTGAATTTTTTTTTTCCCGGTAATTGCACATTCGAATTCCATAATTTTCTAAGGAATCATTTGGAGTTATTTCCGGAAAAACATTATTCATCGAGGAAAGTTTATTTGAAGTTAACAAAGATCAATAAATAATAGAAAAAACATAAAAACTTCACGTGAATTACAGAAGGTGCTCGGAAGTACCACCATTTTGTTCAATACACATTCTTGCCCTCTTCAAAATATGTCTGATACTTTTTTTATCATGTCCGGATTATTACGAATTTCATTGTAGGCGACTTCGATACGTTACATGAGGATATCCTCACTTCCTATTCCAGATGAATATACCGAACATTTCAAATAACAACAAATGAAATAATCAACAGGATTGAAATCTGGTAACCTAGCGGGACAGGCATGCGGTCCACCTCTTCCTATCCACATATTTGGAAAGTTCTGATCTAAAAATTCTTAAATGGAATGGAGCTCCATCATGCTGAAAATGCATTCCTACAATGTCCGTATCTTCGAGTAATACAGGAAGATGATTTTGGAGGAAATCTGAGTAAAGGTCACCCATAAGCCGTCTTGGTAGGACGTGTGGTCCAATCAATCGATTTTTTCAAACGCCACACCATACGTTTTTTGAAGGGGGCAAGAATGTGTATTGAACAAAATGTTGGTACTTTCGATAACCTTCTGTAATTCACGTTTAGTTTTTATGTTTCTTCAGTTATTTATTCATCTTTGTGGAATTCCAATATTCAATTGGATCTTTCCTTGAAGCTCTCTTCGAGCAAAATGAAGTGCGGGACAATAAAATCTACTGAACCCCATTAGGCAATCCAAACCACGTGGCGCCCTGCCTCCAGATAACCTATAAATTTTCTGACAGGTCGCTGGCTTGCAGTAAATATGAGGAATTTTATTATCTTATGCATTTCATGAGTGAGTTTTTATGATTTCTAATATCAAAAATTATCCTGAAGTATCACTGACGAAGAAAATTTCACTCAATCATATGATTACAACTTTTAGTATTGGGAGCCCGAAGAGATTGAAGAGAAAGTATTGGAGAAGGAATATTAATCAGAGCACTGCACCTGTAACTTCTTTATCCTTTTATATGATATAAATTTTAATATTCATCAGTTTTACATTTTATATGAACTAAATACTGCTTATTTCAGTGTCCACGAAGACAAATTCACTTTAGTTTCTTATCTTCGATATTGTCAAGTCTTGATGACTGCTGACCCAATTTCCTTTTGTTTCCTGATAAGTCACTTAATATGTATATAATACACCAAGTAACACACTGGGTGCTCCAAAATATTCAAGAAAATCCTCATAATTTGAACGACTTGCACATCCAAGTTTGGCACTCATTTATGGCATGTTTTTATTGAAAATGCACTTAATTTAAATAATTTTCACTGGTCTGATATTCCTTAGAGTAAGATTGACTAGAAATATCAAAAAAATTTCCACATAAAACAATTTTTCAAGCAAATAAACGGTTTTAATGTCTTCATGAACAAAGCTAAATTTGCTTTGTTTGACCACCAACTAACCTCAAAAAAATATTTGACAGGTCGTTGGATTGCCTAATTGAAAATTTTCTGCTCCTTTCAAATATCTCAATCAAATCCCAAAATTTCAATATACAGGGTGTTGAATCTCAGTTTGGAAGAAGTCCCATATTTTTCAAATACGGACCTGAAATTTTTTGGAAATTCAAAAGTAAATCGATCGTCCTGTAGAAGAGAATCATACTTTCCAAATATCAACCGACTATGCTGGTTGGTTCAAAAGTTATGAGGAATTGAAATTTTTGGTGAATACATAAACCAGCCTGTATCTCGGTTATGGAATTGATTAGACCTATCATATATTGGTTTTTTGGACTCGCCTAGGGTAGCTCTAGCTCAGGGTACGGTATGTTCATTCACCAATGAAAAACCCTGAATATCGTTTTTGAAAATACTCAAGTTTTAACCTTATTTGATTGAGAATGTTAAAAACACGATATTTCTTGACAAAAACACTCAGTTTTGTCCGATTATTTCTGCGATTAAAGAGCCATAATTCTTTCACCAGAATATGTTCCTTCTTCGATTCTCCTGAAGATTAGTTTGTTAACACTGATAACTTGTTCATATTTTCCTCGATATCCTAAAAATGTCTTATAAAGGATTTTTTTTCAATTTGTGATTGATCAACCTAACTCATAGGTTTCTAGGTCCATGTCCTAATCTAGCCCATCTTATGGGAATATTTGACTGAGCTTTTGAGGAGACTTGCGAAGTGACGGGCGCGCAAGCAGACCGTAAGTTCCATGAATCGCCCCATCTCGAACCCTATATTGTTGTTCAGTGTCTCAAACATCTGTGTCTGTGAACGACGCATGCGTAGCGTATAGCTAGAACCATCGCGATCCGTAAATGGTGTAATCATTTCTAGAGCTATGTTGGATATAAAAAGGGAAAGTGATTATTTTTGGTGTTTTTCTTGGATCTCGTGATAACTATGTGAAGACTTTCATTGTATTATCAACCGTGTAGTGACAAGTTTATGAAATTGGAAAGAGGATATTGTTTGGATAGAAACATCGCCACAGATTGTTTAGTGCAAAGTATCATTTTATTTTTCATTAATTTCAATTTTATACGTGGTTTGTATCGACATTCAACATTCATATATGTATCTGAATTTTGTGTTTCATTGACATTCATTTTTAATATGGACAGGTAACAATAAAGGTAACACTAACTGTGCGTGTTAAATGTGTAATTTCATGCTCCCTGGTGCTCAATTTTATCTCCCTCATTTGTGGGATTTTATCATTACACATCTCTACATCAAACTTTTTTCTTTAATAGTGATTTTAGTCTCGACAAGGTTGATAAACATTCTGAGAACATTGTCATCTTGGTTAGAGACCAGAGAAGTAAAAATATTCGATGATATTCAATCGAGGGAAGCATCCAGATTATTCTTGAAATGCATGATATTTTCCTCGAATTTTATCGTATATAATTAGGAATGACTCTAAAACGACTCGTCTAATTAAAAAAGATAGTAATACCTTTATTTTCTGAAATTATTGATTATTTCGAAAATATAAACCGTTCATCTTTTTCAAGTGGTTATGGTATTGTTTCGTGGATTTATGAGTCGGCTATGCTGTAACTTTCACACCAGGAGAATTAATATTGAATAAATTTTGAGTGGGGAATACGCACCATGGGTAAAGTACACAAGCAACCAAAATTCATTTCATTTGAAATAACGGTTCCGAAGATATGAACAGAGTGTTTTTTTTCATGGATTTTCGACACCTTTCAAACGAAATCGAATTTTTTAAAATGGTATAGGAAAAACCACGAAATCCCATCTTCTGCTGTTCATCTAAGAGCAATGAAACGTTGACCGGGTCAAAAGACTTCGTAGATCCACGAAAATCACAATCACATATTTGTTTTAGTTTAGAAATATGTTCTGTTAGACTGAATGTGATTAATATTGAAATTGGCCTATAATTAGTTAGCTTTCCCTTGTCTCCCTTTTTAAATCTGGAAATATTCCAGAATTCTATACATTGTTGTTGTTTAATTCTGTAAGTTTTTCACCTATTGTATGTATATAAAGCTTCGTATAGTGAGTCTTAGATACAAACATATATGGTTTTTAAATTTCTTTATTTTTTGTTCCTCACTTTTGGCTTTGGGTTGTTAAATGCTTGCAGATATTTTTGAACCTGCAGTGGAATATTAATAATGGTTAAAATTTCTAACTATCTGTTTCTTGTTTTCTATTATTGTACCATCTACATTTTGAATCTTGTTTATTGAACTTTTCTCAGCTATATTTTTTCCACAGGCCTCATTCAGTACTTTTCATGTATCACTCCCCTTTTCAGTTTTTAGGGATTGAAGCACCTAGGGGGTTGATCGTTCTAGCCTCAAATATACGTAAAAAGATGTCCCCCAAACAAAGTCATTCGACATGTTTCGGGAAATTTTTCCAATCACTATGGGATGAGAAATATACGGGGTGAAACATCGTTTATATGAGATTTATGGTCAAACTACGAGTTCTTCTCTATTAAAAATAAAGACTCATCCTTTGAAATCACCTCCGTATTTCATTTCAAAATTGCTGTCCTGTATGGACAGGATTTACTTATCAAGACGTATCACAAAACTACTCAATTAACTTTATGATGAATCACCGGCAGTTTTTTCCAGTATTCCCCGTACGGAGTCAATAAAATTTCTATTTTCCAGGCATCGATGCACAACATCGCTTCCATTCCTCGGTTATTGCCTTTTAGCCCCCAACCATGTTTTCCGGGCGAAACAGGCGCATAATCTGACGGAATCCTAGACATTCCGAACCAGCGCGGTCCGTTTGGTAAACGCGGAAACAAATGGAGCAAGGTGTGTTCCGGAATTGTGCCCTTGGGAAATTTCAGTTTTGGTAGACTTGACGTTCCCCCTGCGCTGCCAATTACTTCTCGAACCCGTCATGACCTACGATACTCTGTGGTCTACTAAAGTCATTGAGTGAGGTTATTTCAGGTTGTTTTTCTATATTTTTTTTCCTACCACGAAAGAGAGATATATACAGGACATATAGAGGTGTCTTGGGACGTAGAATTTTGTACCAATATTGGTTGTCGGGAGTTCAAGAAGTTACGAACAGAAACGAGCTTCAGAAAACGGGACAACTGTGTGTGTGTCGAATCGCCCATAGTGAAGGATTACGTAGGCGAGATAACGATGACGCTTGAACGCTTTTAGTTCCAAGTTGATAATTGGAGGCCTTGGAGGGTAACACGCCTAGGTCCATAAAAGCAAATTACGCCCGAAATACATACAAAAGTTTATGCACGTCCGGTATATTTAATGTCATGTAAATACCTCCTATATCTGGAACATGATAAAAATACATCAACTATCAATGCTGCGGATATCAACGGCTTGGTTCTCTGATTTTTGAACTGTCACATCGAGTTGATTCGAGATCAAGCTCCGATCACCGGTAATTACGCTTGGTGAAACCCTACGTTAAAGTTGTATAAACTTATCATTGCTATTTCTCAAGCATGGAATGATATTAGCGTTGCTAAAAACATGGTGTATGCACTTGTCAATTTTTGAATAACAATAAAGTTTTTAATAATAATAAAGTTTATTTCGATGAATAAACAAATTACATCACTGAGGTACAATAAAATATTATAACCTGTATGTGATATTAACATAATAATTATTCTCAAAAATTGTTCCATGAAGAAAAATTTTGAAAAAAAAGACAAATAGCAATATAAGAAAGCAAATTACAGAATACTAATGTGAAAGTTCATGCATTGACAAAATTGGGTGTTCTCTACTATATTCACACTCGACATTCATATTATGAGGTAAGTAAGCGTATCAGAAATGTCATTATCGGTTGTAGTTTTCTCTAATCGGGTAAGTAAATGTCTTAATTCGGTTTAATTTCACTGTCACAGTTGAGAAATTTTACTCTCATGTTCGGGATATTTTTAATTGTTATTTATTAATTCATTAATTATTCGTCTATTTTCACTAGTCATCCAAGCTTTCATTCGTATTTTAAATCTTTTCATGTTTTTTATATTTTTCAGATGATCCGGGACTATGTTCTAAATTTTTGGTGCAAAGTATTTATAACTTCTTTGTCCTATACTTTTTTTACATCGAGGTAACAGGTAAGTATGATCTCTTCCTCTGGTGGCATAATCATGATGTAACGTGTTAACAGTTATTTTCTTTGACATGATGTTTGTGATAATTTTTAGGGCATATAACTGTCTAACATCTTGTACTCCTGAGATTTCGAACAATTTCTGGCTGGAAAAGGTTAGTTTCTTCTTGAATATTATCTTTAATACCCATTTCTGGATAACCTCCAAGGGCTTTATGTGAATATGGTAAGCACCACCCCATCCAACTATTCCATAACTGATTTGTAATTCAACTAGGGCTTGGTAGAATATTTTTAAATATTTTATTGAATCTATATGTTTACGCAAGTACTTGAACTTAAAAAGAAGGCCTCTTATCTTATTCACAATATTTTTTATATGCTCATCTTAAGTTTGGATCAATGGTTATTGCTAAATATTTAATATATTTTGTTTCAGTAATGCAAGTCTCTTTGTCAATTTCAAGCTCTCCTAAATGCGGAAGACTCGGGGTGTTGGATCCGAAGACCATATATTTTGTTTTGTCAATATTTAGGGAAAGTTTATTGCTTTTGAACCATTTTATTACTTCAACGAACTTTTACGTCACTTTTTCCTTCAAATCTTCCCATGTATTCCCTTGGTATTGAAAAAAGCCATCATCAGCATAACAAATTGCTTCTTCAGATTCCTTCATTTTTAGCAGACTTTTTATGTAAATGAGGAACAAAATAGGACCTATTACCGTTCCCTGCAGAACGCCGTACATCATTGTCTCCTCCTGACTCCTGGGCCTTTATTCTTGAAAACCAGGGAGTAGAACGATCGAGAGAACGGCGACGTGGCCCTACTGATTAGTAGGTTTTCAAGAATAGAGGCCCTAGACTGTCCAATTTCCACAACCTGCTTTCTGTTTGACAGGTAACTCTTGAGCAATCTATATATGGGTCCTCTAAATCCGTATTTTTTTAACTTTTTGAGTAGGCGAATATGGCATACAGTGTCGAATGCCTTTCACAAATCCATAAATATACATAATGTAGGAATCTTTTTGTCCAGACATTCATACAATCTACCTGACACTAGCCCTATCGCGTCCTCTGTAGATTCTCCCCCAATAAACCCATATTGTTTTTCGTCGATAATATGGTTTTTCTTCAGATAATTTACCATGCGTAGTTTCATGGTCTTTTCAATTATCTTAGCCAAATGCATTAACATTCGACCAAATCGAAAATATTAGAATTGTTTCGTGGCGGCATGTCATACGGTGCATACATCTTATTATTCCAATATGGTCAATGAGCGAATGAGCCAATGAAAATTTGGTTCTGGTAAGAATCCAGATCTGCGCTTGTGCAGCAATATTGAATGTAAAAATAATTCACTAATTCTGTCGCTCTCTGACACATCGTAATATGTTGTGAATCGTATGTCATTCATATCTTTATGTGAATACTTTCGATCATAACCTTACAATTTCATGTGAGGTATTTCAATCGCACTATTCCGTTAACTTCAAGCCCTGAATATCATTTTTTACTTCTATTTCTATTTTAGAATTTTGGAATTTTGGAACTCAAAATATTAAAGTAACATATTTTCATCCTCGATATCTATTTTATTTTTGTCTTTCAGAATATACATAACCTCTAAATTCAGACAAGCGTGCAACTCAATTCTCACCAAAAGTTTGGCTTCGCGTTGGGACTGTGAATAGCAGGAGTAGGCATAAGCCATATTATACCTTACCTCAGAACTAATATGAATCAAAATGCCAGGAACATAAACACAAATCATCGCTTGGAAGAACTGTCGACTATTAAAACAATCCGTTCACCAGAATGAATTCAAATATTTGAAATAACTAACAAATTCAATCATAATTTGTGAATAGCGCTACGTGAAGTGGAAAAAACGAAACTTTTCTAATTTTCTCAATTTTGGCTGGTAAAATAGTATATTCTAAAACTAGTTGCTGAATGGGCTCCTATTCCAATACGAATGCGAAATTCGAAAACGAGCGACGAAAGAGCGAGTTTTCGAAAGCATGAGCATTGGAATTGCATTCTGCAACGAGTATTAGACGATATTTTCTCTATTTCACTCAAATTTTGTGAAATTCAATGAAAAAATTCAAATTATAGGTCCTAGTGACTTTCATATTGTATCTTGGCAGTTGGTGTGAATGTTAGGAAATACGAAAATTGACATTTCCAAATTGACGTTTGCTGAAATTTAAAAGGATCGGAAGTCATTGCTGACAACCACAAAACGAAAAATGTAACTGAAAACGATGCTGTAATGAATTCATTACAGCACTGGTTTTAGTACTGTAATAATGAACTCATTACGATACTTAAATAGAGAAATATTATTATTGCTCACACCATTATTTTAGACATCTCAGCATTGATGCTCAGCATGAAATAATGAGTAATCATCATATCACTTATAGTAACATGGAATGCTATTAGCCTTGCTGCTCAGCATGAAATAATTGGTGAAACATCTCAGTTGTAGGAATATCGAGATTTTCATCTTTCCATAGATATGACCAGTCACACAAAACAGAAACACAGAAATACTATGGAAACTAATCATCGAAATCCGATTCAATTGGTATCTCGGCAAAAATTTCCGTGGAAACATGACAATCCGAGAATTTGTTCTGCTTTCCATTTCTCCCGAAAGGGGTCGCGCAATAGCGCCACGACCGATAAATATTGCGGATTTATTCCGGAACTAGACCAAAATTTGAAATCTAGAATGCCGTTTTGATCTACAAATTTTGGTCACGATTTTTACTAAGGAGTCGTTACACCAGGTATTCTATGCATCTATTGTAGGTAATAGCATTCCATGTCACTATAAGTTCTATGGTAATCATCTCAGTTGGTGGAGCAGCGAAATTTTCATGTTTCCATGGATATGAGCTGTCACACAGAACAGAAACAAAAAAAATATGTCAATTACTCATTATGGGCAATTTTGGATTATTTCCCCAAATATATTTCTTACCCAAACAGACATTCAAAAACATTTCAAAAATATAGACTCATGATTGAAACTGATCGTCAAAATCCGATTTACTTGACATTTCGGTGAAATAGGGTTGGAAGGGTTCGGTATATAGGCAAATAAAAACAAAATCTATGAACGATCTATTCCGCTACGGTTCCGAATCACTTCGATTTTTCTTCAGGCTGAAAACAATTAATACAACAATTAGAAACACGAACTCGACAAATTTTCGGTGAAAATTCACGGTTCCACCAACTTGAGATGTTTACCCGTTTTTTGATCTGGCGATAGCCATTCATGTTACTGTAGTTATATATAGTTATAGTTATAGTGAAAAGGGGTTACAGTCCACTGCGACCTTAAGGTCTATTGTGCCCCCTGACAGAGCTGTCATCATCGCGCCTCCTACAGCTCGCCTTCCAGTTCCAGAGATCTGATGAAATCCAGTATCTGGGACGCTTCAAGGAGGATAACTCCCCACTTCTACAAGTTTCTTGTCCAAAGCTATCTTTCCTTCTGCTTGCAATGGCATAGCATTCCGTAACCAGGTGAATAGGAGTTTATTTCTCCTCCCCACAGAATCTACACTCATCAGTGCCCGATAAACCCATTCTCAACAGATGCTTCTTCAGGCGACAATGTCCTGTGAGAAAGCCAGTGAGTAGGTGAAGTTGGTTTTCACTGAGATCCAGATATTTTTTGGATCTAGCAGTTTCAAAGTTCCGGAGGAACTTTTTGGAGTGATCCATCCCTGAGAGAGTCCGCCAGAGTTTTTCTCTTTCGGTTTTCTCCTTCAGCATAAATTCCTTCTTATAGGTGTATATTCCTATACCACAAAAGGGTTCTGGGCCAGTGAGTGGCGTTTGTGCGCCCTTTCTGGCCAGTATATTGGCCTCTTCGTTTCCTACGATTCCCGAATGATCAGGAACCCAGATTAAAGAGACCTCATTCTTCTTGCCTACCTCATTGAGTTTGTTTCGGAAATCCCAAATCGTCAAAATCCGATTTACTTGACATTTCGGTGAAATAGGGCTGGAAGGGTTCGGTATATAGGCAAATAAAAACAAAATCTATGAACGATCTATTCCGCTACGGTTTCGAATCACTTCGATTCTTCTTCAGGCTGAAAACAATTAAAACAACAATTAGAAACAACAAATTTTCGGTGAAAATTCACGGTTCCACCAACTTGAGATGTTTACCCGCTTTTTGATCTGGTGATAGCCATTCATGTTACTGTAAGTTCTATGCAAATTACACAGTAATCGTAAACATCGCCATCTGTTGGCGATAAAATCGAATATAGTACCTTCACGACTATGCTACAGTGTTCTATCTAGACACTGCAGACTACTCTAGCATTTCCTAAATTAGCAAATTTTTCAGAGTTTTAATGTATTTCATAATAACCAGGCCGTATACGAATCCATAAATGAAGTTTCATAACAAACATTCCATCCGATCTCGAGTTATGAATGGTGTAACCAACATCTTTGTTTCATATAGAAAAAATTTTATATAGAAACTGAATAAATTGATTTTTGATTGATTCGAATTAGACGAACGAGAGTGCCTAATGAACTCACTACTCTTATTCTTCATTGTTTTTTATGGCTGTGAATAATATCAGAAATCACCCCACACTAAGAACCTCTTTGAAACAATGTTTTCGGAGGGGCCCCATATAAGTTTTTGCTACGGAACGAAAAGTTTTTAGATCCGCCACTGCAGAAAATTGTTATCTTGAAACATTGAGGTATGTTTCTGTTGTCAAATCGAACATTGGCATGAATTTCAAACTCACCTTTCACCACTCCACTATCGGATCTTGTTGACTACACTTGTCTGAAAACAAAATGAAAAATAAATTAGGGGTTAAGAATCATTGATATCATTCAAAGTGTTACTCAAGAATATCGCGCCCTTCAAGCATGCTCTTATCTCTTGCAAACCAAATACGCCAACTCTTCTTTTCGTGAACGCTAGCGTCCAACCCTTCATCGACTGGACGACAAACTTACTCAGCAACGTCCCATAAACCGACGGGGAACACATGGCAGACCGCGATAAAAGTGTGGTTCGGTAAGATAACAGGTGAAACCTTTCACCGCTTCAAACTCCATGTATATTGAAATCCGAGTTGTTGCGCACTTCGGGTCGGGATGATACGCTTTTGGAAAACCCAATTTTAATCCTTTATGTCGGTCTGAAAAGGCACGGCTAACGCGGGTAATCAATGGCTCGATTGGTTGTTTCGACGTAGGTCGTTGGAGGGTTTCTTTATGTCACTTCGTTGAAAGAAAAGTTCGATTTGTTCATGGAAGAAAAAGGAGTTGTTCGAGTTTCATTCTAGAAACATTACAACAATGTCCTTCACTTTGATGGTTAATTATGAAAATTTATACGAAGAACGAACGAATGAATTTCCACAAAATGTTTGCATTACTTTTCAATAAACCAGACAAAAAGTTCCCACAAAACAATAAACCAATAAGTCTACTCCCAGAAAGAATCTTAGTCAGACGACTTGATGAAGAAACAGAAGCCCTGCAAATGATATCAAATGAACAATTCAGATTCAAAAAACAACATTCAACTGTACAACTACTCCTAAGAATGACCGAGTATATCACAGAAGGATTTCAGAATGAAGAAGCCACAGGACCACTACTTCTAGATGTAACCAGAGCTTTTGATAGAGTATGGCATGAAGGACTAGCATATAAAATGATAACCGCAGGTTATTCACTCAAGATATGCAGAATAATAAGAAATTATTTGGGGGATAGGAACTTTTGTGTGAGAATAGATGATGTTCATTCCACACTCAGATATTTATAAGCAGAAGGTCCTCAAGGATCCATACTAGGACCGTTACTCTTTAATTAAAATACATGATATACCAAGAAATCCAAGATGCCTGCTTGCTCTATACGCCGACGATACGAGCATAGCGATAACGCACTAGAAAAACAAAAATAATTCACAAAAGAAGCTGCAGATTATATCAGTCAATGGTGTAACAGATGGAAAATAAAAATCAATGGCGAAAAGAGTAAAGCAATACTCCTTCAAAAGAGAAGACTCAAGATGAAATCTAAAATAGCCATAGGCGATAATCAAATAGAATGTTAGAATGAAGCTAAATGAATAATATCAGACAAAGGACTAACGTGAAAACAGCACAGAATGTATTCAGTGGATAAAACTAACGCAGCCATGAAAATGTTGTACCAGGTTATAGGCAGAAGAAGCCAAATGAACAGAAACACGAAGTTGAGGATCATAAAAGCAGTCGCCAGACCGTAGCTAGCATGGGGCTATGCAGCGAGAACCCATATAAAAAGTATACAAAGTACAGAAAACAAATTTTTGAGATGGGCATTAGAATTAGACGCCCCTGATTTGTTAGGAATGGACAAATCCTACATAAAATGGGAGTCAACTTCTACATTCCTCAAACAAAGAGCTGAAAAATCCTTCGAAAGAACTAGTGAACATCCAAATGACGACCTCAGAAGGTAAATTGATTATGTCCCCGCTGAAGATGCAAAAACAGCGAGAATTTACCGCAAAAGACCCAGAGACCAGTTGCGAAAATGAAGAAATGGAACTTCACATTTGCAGAGAGAGAGAGAGAGAGAGAGGGAGATATCCAATTGAAGGATAAACAAAAACAGTCAGCAAAAAAATTCGAAAAGAAAATAGGTTTATAGGCTTATGTCCGGAACCAACCGCAGGAGAGGTGTTTAGTCGGTAAGAATCCGACAATACCCAGAAAGTCTGGGTGTCTGATGTAAGATTCACCTTTTACCAACAGCATTCCTGTGAGTAGCGCTATATTTGGGGGCACGGCAGTGGCCCCGCCAAGTCGAGCGCGAAGCAAACACTGCCGTACTATCTTTACCCGAACCATTTCGCCGCATTTTCAAGCCCCTATTTGAGAATCTCCGGATGAGACCAGAACGCCGAAATTTTCGTCATCCAGTAAGCTATAATGACGTACTCAAAATCCAAAATTTCAAGTGTGTGCGTCATTTAGTTCCGAAGTTACGCGAAAGCAAAGTTTCGCATTTTCGACCCTAATTCACTCATGATCATCAAAATAGAACTAGTACTTCCCATAAACTCAGAGAGCTGAAATTTGGTACATAGTTAGGGTTTAATAGCCACATAAAGGGAAAATTATAAAAACTAGGATAATCGAAAATCTGTTGGCACGTCACGTGAGCTCACGTGCTATCACGTCATCTTCGCAAAATGTGCAACCACAATAATGTATGAAAGTTTATGCGCTTGGAAACATACTCAATATGCGCTTGGAAACATACTCAATATGTGAATATCGACTTTAGAATATAAATTGAAAAAAAATAATAATCGGGTCATCAGTCTTATACACAGTGATATTTTTACTGTCTCATTTATTGTTCACGGAATCGATAGGTTTTCGAAAGCTAGGCCGGAACAATAAATGAGACAGTAAAAATTATCACTGTGTATAAGACTGATGACCCGATTATTATCCTTTTTTCAATTGTTATCATTTCACGCATTCACGAAGTTAGCATCTGCTGTCACTTGATAGCACACCAGAACTACCCGCAAATTTACATTATCTAACCGTAAGTGATATCACGTCGGATATTTTGTGAAGTGATTGATGAAGTGAAAATGGATGAAAATTTGATCGAACTTGTCAGGCTTCATGAAGTGATCCATGATCATTCTTCATCAGAGTACAGGGATCAGAATGTACGACAACAAGCTTGGGTGCTGGGTGCTCATTCAACAATTGTTGTACTATTTGAGGTAATCCTCCCACTTCTTCTCTTCGTTTATTTATTTGGTGAATCAAATCTCTTCTATCAGAATCACCAGCAACTGTAATAGCAGTTATGTTCTCTATATCTTCTTTCCATTCCGTCTTCGGAAGCTCTTGCTTGATGAAGAAGAAACTGTGTTTCGCTCTGTATCACTGAATATGAAAATGCTATGAAATTTATGTGCAATATAGAACGTCTATTGCTCTTCAGAAAAAACATCATCAGATGGGTCTGCGGTGGTTAGATTGGGAGAGAAAAAATTGAATCCGAAAAAGAATCGGGTAAGAGATGGGCTATATGGACAAGTTTGGTATCAAACTATAGGTTTTCGAGGACGCTGAAATCAATAAAAAATAATCGGAGGCTCTATCTACCATAGTTCAAAACCGAAAAAAAATAAAGATTTGTAATAAAAAAAATACTCTTAAAAAAAAGTGTCAAATAAGAAAATCTAATAAAATAGATCAATATGCCCATGTTTCTACAAAAATAAGTGAAATCCCACCAAAAACATTCTGTAAAAACTAGCCAAGTCTCGATGGAGCTGCTTATTTATCTCTAAAAAGTAATGAAATCTAGAAAAAGTCGAGCCAAGTTTAAGGCTCCTTACTGCGATTTCTTTATCATTATAATTAATGTTGTGTGACTTGGCCGTTGAAGGGTACACAAGGGTACAAAACCAGGTGCTCCATGACACCATTGCACCAATCTGTCGCCAGAAACGCAACCAATTGACGATGAAAAATTGCCACTTGGAAAACGTTCATTCAATTGTAGGCTTGATAAAGCTGCGTATTCAATAATACGAGCCTGAAACAAACAGTATAAAAAATTATTTCCAGTACAGAGGGACTTCTAATCATTGATAGAAGACCGTCTGTACGTCTATTTCATTTTAGATCGGTGGTCGATTTGACGCTCCAAAAAGAAGGGAGCAGAAGTCAGCATTGTCAATGCTGAATGCATATGTGTTGCACAATCAACAACAGCCTAAAATGAGACACTAGCGTCCAATTACCAATACCAGCATGGGCTATTATCTCGCTTAACAAACATTGGTAGTTACAACAGATATAGCATTACGTGTAAACAAAATTGACTTGTACCCACTAACGTATAAGAATGTTAAACGGCCAAGTCACACAACATTAACTATAATAATAAAGAAATCGCAGTAAGGAGCCTTAAGCTTGGCTCGACTTTTTCTAGATTTCATTACTTTTTAGAGATAAACAAGCAGCTCCATCGAGACTTGGCTAGTTTTTACAGAATGTTTTTGGTGGGATGACAGTTTACAGGTAGCACCATTTTATGAATATACGATACGGGGAGTTTATGGTGAACATCCCTACTTCATGTTCAAAATATTATTATTCACAGTGAAATTCATTCAAAGCAGTCTCAACGCCATTCGCATATCTAATGAATTTCATAGGCCATTATTGAGTTTCGAACCGTTAACCAGCTGTTGATACAGCCAGACTGCGTGGGAGGACCTCCAGAAAACAAATTATATCTATTTCGCTTCTGAATCAGATCTGAAATTAATAAAGTCGGAATGAATTACGACCGGACGTGCACGACCTTCGGGCCAACGGAGCGACGAGAAAACGTTGGAAATTCAATTCAAATTCGACATTTCCGACAACTGAAAACTTTATTCAGGCAATGGGGTGAACCTGGGATCGATTAAAAATTGATGGAATCGATGAAGGGAGGGTGGGCTTCGGATTGGGTACACCGGAAGGTTGTATGAAGTCGTAGAAGTTATTTCAAGCTGGGATTGAGTGCATTGAAAATGGTTTCATGAATTAAGCTTCGCAGCGTATTTGGAAAATACACCAATTACACCAACAGCACACAGGAAAATTTTCCTGTGTTCGTCGTTTTTGATTGCTCGTTGTGTTTGAACAACGCCAATATCTGTATTTCGAGCCGAGAATAGTCTCTAATGAGGTGAATCTTACATCAGACACCCAGACCTTCTGGGCTTCTTGGTTTTTTTTTATAGAAATAAATCTTACATAGTATTTCTGGGTAGTGTCGGATTCTTACCGACTACACACCTCTCCTGCTGTTGGTTCCGGGCAAAAGCCAATAAACCTTCCATCTTCTTATCTGTTATTTCCCCTTTCGCATTATTTATGCTGAGTGTTTGTGTCCATCCTTCAATTGGATATCTCTCTCTAAGTTAAGAGTTCTACATCTACATTTTCGCAATTGCTCTCTGGGTCTTTTGCGGTAAATACTCGCTGTTTTTTCATCTTCAGCGGGGTCATATTCAACTAACTAAGGACGTCATTTGGATGTTCACTAGCTCTTTCATAGACTTATGCAGCTTTTCGTTTGATGAATGTTGTTATGGACTCCCATTTTATGTCTTTTAGGATTTGATCATTCCTAACAAACCAGGAGGCGTCTAATGTCCATCTCAGAAATTTGTTTCCTTTACTTTGTATCCTCTTAATATGTTATCTCGCTGCATAGCCCCATGTTGTAGATCCATATGTTAGCTGCGGTCTGGCGACTGCTTTTATGATCCTCAACTTCGTGTTTCTGTTCATTTGGCTTCTTCTGCCTATAATCGGGTATAACCTTTTCACCGCTACAATCGTTTTATTCACTGCATACTTGATGTGCTGTTTCCACGTTAGTCCTTTGTCTAATATTACTCCTAGGTATTCAGCTTCATTCTGCCATTCTATTTCTTTATCGTCTATGCATACCTATCTTCGATTCCATCTTCAGCCTTCTCTTTTGAAGGAGTATGGCTTGACTCTTTTCTCCATTGATTTTGATTTTCCATCTGTTACACCAATGACTGATATCGTCTGCAGCTTCTTGAAGTCTTTTGGGAATTATTTTTGTGTTTCTGTGCCTAAGTGCTATGCCCGTATCGTCTGCATATAGAGCAAGCAGGCATCTTGGATTTCTTGGTATATCGTGTATGTATACAGGGTCTTTCACGAGGAACCTCACCCATATTTATACGGGAAACTACTGGACGTATTTTCATGAAATTCAGCACTTATAAGTATTTCACGATGCTGATGAAATCTAAAATATTTTCAAGGCATGAGCACCTCCGGTTTTTCCGGAAATGACGTCAACTTCCGTTTTTCAAATTAGAACACCATTTTTTTATTGCAGAAATAGATTCCTTAGAAAATTTCAAGATATTTTGATGTAACATTTTTCAGTTTTGGTTGGAAAATTCTCTCTGAGCGGGGAAATTCGAAAAAAAAATCGAAAATAGAGCTCCGCTGAAACAAGAATAACTTCGAGGTTTTTGGATGGAAAATTTTCATTTTTGGGATTTTTCAAGATGTAAGATTGATGAATCAACTTTAAAAATCGAAATCGCGATTCATGATACAGGGGGTGAAAAAATCGCTTTCAAAGTTAGGGATGACAAAATCGTGAAAAATCAATTTTTTCAAATTAGAACCCCATTTTTTTATGGCAGATATTGAATCTACGTTAAAAAATAATGTGAGTATATGCATCACACCTTCGCCCTAAAGTGGATATTTTCTGAGTTATTAACAAAAAACTGTTTTTCGTCTTGAATTTTCAGCTATTTATTCTTTTCCCTTCACGCCAAATAGATTCCTTATGAACCATATGCAAAAACTTACCATGTTTCACATTCTGTTTTCTTAATGATAGATATCATTAATTACATCTGCCAAATTCCTCTTTATTCAGTAGCATTTTGTGTTTACTATTAATTTGGTGATAATTCGTATTAAGTTATAAAATCGATCACTATGCCTTATTTTACCAATGAAGATTATTTAAATCTCATTCTACTTCATGGAGAATGTAATAAAGTTGTAGATAGAACGATTCGACTGTTCATTGAGAGGTTTCCTGACCGACCCAGACCAACGAGAAGTACCATTAACAGAACCATGACAAACTTGAGAAACGTCGGATCTTTCGTTAAGAAAACTATACACAGAGAAAAAAGTGTAGTAGAAGATGAGAACAACGAAATAACAGTTCTTGCATATTTTCGTGTGAATCCTCAAAATTCTCTCAAAGATGCCGAGATTGATCTGGGATTATCTCAATCGAGTGTTTGGAGAATATTAAAAAAACATAAAATGCACCCATATAAATTCAATAGGGTACAGCATTTGAAGGAAACTGATTTCGTCAGGAGAACAGAGTTTTGCGAAGCTATGATGATTCGATTTCAAGAGAATGAAAACTTTTTGGACTGTATAATTTGGACAGATGAATCTAAATTCACAAAGAATGGTTCTTTCAATAGGCATAACAGTCATTATTGGGATGAAGAGAACAACCACCACTTCAGACAATGGAACTTTCAAGAGACCAGGAGTTTCAATGTTTTTTGCGCCATCAAAAATAATGCAATTCTCGATGTTCACATTTATGATGGGACTTTAACTGTTAAGATAGAACACTACACATGTTTGCATTATTTAAAGAATGTTCTCCCTTAGGAGATAGATATTCTGACATATTGACTCAAATAATTGAGCCGCTAGTACAGAACCATAATGTCTTATGGTATCAACAAGATGGCGCGCCTCCACACAATTCACTCAATGTGTCAAATATCCTCTACAGGCTATTTGAAGATCGATGGTTGGCGAACAGTGGTCCACATCTTTGGCCACCACGTTCTCCCGATTTAACTCCTTCAGACTATTATGTTTGGGGTAGGATAGAAAATATTGTCTACTCAACTCCCCTGACTGATAAAGAGGACTGCATAGAACGAGTCAGAAATGCGTTCAGGTTTGTTTAGATTTTTAGATTCATAGTTTTGAAACTCAATTTGGTTTTTAAACACTTTTGCAGATCTCTTCCTCCCGATGAAATAAGAAGAGCAACGCACGAAGCATTCCTGAGACGTATAAATAAATGTCTAGAAATTAACGGTCAAAGCTTTGAGCATCTTCTCTAGTTATAACTGCGAGAGTTTGCCATGGTTCTCCTAATAGTAACTTGAAGTCGGTTTCAAGAAGGGGTGAAAAATCTACAGCATGGTTCAAATAACAGTTCTTGAAAATTTCATCTTTTTGGCGTGAAGGGAAAAGAAATAGCTGAAAATTCGAGACGAAAAACAGTTTTTTGTGAATAACTCAGAAAATATCCACTTGAGGGCAAGGGTGTGTGCATACACTCACATTATTTTTCAACGTAGATTCAATATCTGCCATAAAAAAATGGGGTTCTAATTTGAAAAAATTGATTTTTCACGATTTTGTCATCACTAACTTTGAAAGCGATTTTTTCAACCCCTGTATCATGAATCGCGATTTCGATTTTCAAAGTGGATACATCAATCTTACATCTGGAAAAATCCCAAAAATGAAAATTTTCCATCCAAAAACCTCGAAGTTATTCTTGTTTCAGCGGAGCTCTATTTTCGATTTTTTTTCGAATTTTCCCGCTCAGAGAGAATTTTCCAACCAAAACTGAAAAATGTTACATCAAAATAACTTGAAATTTTCTAAGGAATCTATTTCTGCAATAAAAAAATGGTGTTCTAATTCGAAAAACGGAAGTTGACGTCATTTCCGGAAAAACCGGAGGTGCTCATGCCTCGAAAATATTTTAGATTTCATCAGCATCGTGAAATACTCATAAGTGCTGAATTTCATGAAAATACGTTCAGTAGTTTCCCGTATAAATATGGGTGAGGTTCCTCATGAAAGACCCTGTATATTATAGAGTTAGAGTAGCGGTCCTAGTATGGGTCCTTAAGGAACTCCTGCTTGTAATTATCTGAGTGTGGAATGAGCATCATCTTTTTTCACACAGAAATTCCTATCCCTCAAATAATTTCTTATTATTCTGCATAGCTTGGGTGAATAAACTACGGTTATCATTTTGTATGCTAGGCCTTCATGCCATATCAAAAGCTCTAGTTAAATCTATAATAATAATAATAAACTTTTTTCTCCAGAAATCATTACATATTTTATATGATGAAGAAGGGAAAAGTCAAAAACAGAAACAAGAGAAAAATCTAAGAATTTACGGCAGAAATAAACTCCGATATACTGTAAGGCTCTTGGTGTATCAACAACTTGTATATCTCCTTGCGAAAATGCTTGAAATTTTGTATTTCCCTGATGTATCTCGGAAGCGAGTTGAACAGTTTCATGCATAGGGTACACACGGTGATTCACGGTGGATGGCACATTAGACGTTTCTGGTGAACCAGATATCGGTTCGGTTTGAAAATTTGCATGAGTGCATCATCGGACATTCTCTACCCAACTAAAATATTTTCGTCAATGCGGTGTTGCCACTTCCATTAGAAAGTAGTAGCAACTTTGCTTTTTCAAATGGAACACCTGGTAAATTATATTATTTTTGGAATCTCCAACAACTTCCCGACAACTTTTTTCAACATTTCCCTATACCTATCTGTTGCCGTTTTCGAAACATAAATCAATTTCAATTTTTTTCGCCGAAAATCAGGACCTTTAAAAATGCTGATAACTTCGGGTTGATAGATAGTATGACATTGAAATTTGGTTTGGAGATAGGTAATGCATGAATGCTTCCAACACATCAGCCTGATCAAAGTTACTTCAATACAGGGTGGTAAAAAATACAGTCTTTTCGGTTGCTTGAAAAAGTGACTGAAAGTTGTTTATTTCAAATGGAACGCCCTGTATATTATAAAAAATTCGGAAAGCTGATGAAATTTGCTTTCATTCTAGGTATATTATGCCTATACCTAACTGGTCAAATTTCGGACTTACGAGCATTTCTTCGTCAAAATGTCCCTTCAGAATGGTATTCCCATTCGGTATTTGGTAGGCAGGCCATGATTACTATTCCACAGTACCTTGTGACATTCTCCTGATAATAAAGGCACCAAGAAACTTGAATTTCGACATTTTCGTCATTCCAGAAGTTGCAAATACCCTCGAAACGATGAAAGAAAACTATTCAAACGAAGTGCTCATGAATTTGTTTATTATTGTTAACTAGACTTTTTGACGATCGGTGGATAAGGCGCTTGGGACCATGGAATTAGCCAGCAAGTTTACCCGATCTTAGTCCATTCGATTTTTATCTGTGGGGAATGTTGAAAGAAGAAGTTTACAAAACACCTATGCATTCGAGAGATGAATTGTTGGAACGGATTACCCAAGCATTTGAAGATTTGGATTTCAAAGAAATACGATCTGCCACGACGAAAGCAGTCATTTTGAACTGCATGGAAGTGAACGGCCAGCGATTCGAACATACTTTGAAATATTCGACATGATTGTTCTACTTTTTAATAATAATTCATTTAAATACGTTGACTTTCAATTTTTTTGGGGCCTTTATTATCAGGAGAATGTCACAAGGTACTGTGGAATAGTAATCATGGCCTGCCTACCAAATACCGAATGGGAATACCATTCTGAACTCTGAAGGGACATTTTGACAAATAAATGTTCATAAGTCCAAAATTTGACTAGTTAGGTAAGGGCATGATATACATAGAATGAAAGCAGATTTCATCAGCTTTCTGAATTTCTAATAATATACAAGGCATTCCATTTGAAATAAACAACTTTCAGTCACTTTTTGAAGCAACTGAAAACACTGTATTTCTTATCACCCCGTATCGAAGTGAAGTAGATCAGGCTGATGAGTTGGAAGCACTTATGTATCACCTAACTCCAAACCAAATTTCAATGCCAAAGTGTCTCTCAATTCGATGTTATCAGCATTTTAGAGGCAATGATTTTCGGCGAAAAAAAAATTAAAAATAATTTATATTTCGAAAACGGCAACAGATAGGTATAGAGAAAGGTTGGAAAAAGTTGTCGAGAAGTTCTTGGAGATTCCAAAAATAATATAATATACTAAGTGTTCCATTTGAAAAAGCAAAGTTGCTACTACTTTCTAATGGAAGTGGCAACACCGCATTGACGAAAATATTTTAGTTGGGTAGAGAATGTTGGATAATGCACTCCTGCAAATTTTCCAACCGATCCGATATCTGGTTCACCAGAAACGTCTACTGTGCCATCCACCGTGAATCACCCTGTATATGTAGGAGATCTCTCAGTCGAAGCCAGATGGTGTCGTGGATAGATGTAAAAGTTGTGCCTTGTATTGTGTGAACCAGTCTTCTTGAAATCATAGAAATAATGAGAATTCTTGAAAATAAACTGTAAACTTTTATAGATGTACAACGCGGGTAATGTAAGAATAATATTTCTCCCAAAAACTCCACGACAAGTTTCACGAAATTTGAAGTTGAACATACATCTTACAGCAAGTTTTTATACTCTGAATACACAAATTGATTCCTGACTACTGCCCCAGATCAACAATCCCTCATGAGTGCTTGAAAGTTTGAGTAATAAATAGTTTGTAAGAATTTCAAATTGAATTCCGAATGGAGAACTCGCAAGGTATATACAACTGTATTCAGACGTTTACACAATTGATGAATATGTTCATACCAGTTGAGGTGTTGGTCCACAGTAACTCCCAGAAAGCTGGTACTATACCGCAGTTGTATTTCTTTGCCCTAAAATAGGAAGCTATCAGATACTTTTATTTTACGTAACTTGTGTGCAAAATGAACAAATTCTGTCTTTTCAGAGTTCAGTTTTAAATCATTTGATACACACCAAGAATTAATAGATGCAGCCGCAGTATTGAGAATGTCCTAAAGATTTTCGTGAGTTTTTGGTCGAAGAAGGAAGGATGTTAGTATCATCGGCGTAATTTATAAAAAATTCAGAGAACTCCGGCAGAATATTTGGCATTTCATTAATATATATCAAGAACAACTAGAAGTAGTAGTCCTTTGGCTTCTTTATTCTCAAATCCTTCTGTGATATACTCGGTTATTCTTAGGAGCTGTTGTTCAGTTGAATGTTGTTTTCGGTTTCTTCAGTAAACCGTCTGGCTAATACTCTCCACAATTTTTCCCATAGCGGAGAGCAGGCTTATTGGTCTCCAGTTCTGTGGAAACTTTTTGACTTTACCTGGTTTATTGGAAACAATCACTCAGGCAGTTTTCCATCTTTTTGGAAAGTACTCTGTTCTAGTGAGAGCTGCTGTCCCTTTCTTTGACATTTTCTTCAGCATGAGATTCGTAATTTATCTTTTCCAGGAGCCTTTCTTGTTTTCAAATTGTTGATTATGTCTTTGATTTCGGCCGGAGATGTTGGGTGAGGGATTTTGCCATCCGGTGGTGCTTCTATCATTTCTTCTTCATTATCTTCAATTAATTCTTCTAGGTCCTCATCATCTTCTTCACAATAATTTATTCTTGACTCCCTTTCTATAGTATCGGCAAGAGCTTTAGATTTATTGCTTTTTTAATATCAACAGTCTGGCCGTTGAGCTAGGGGAACCAAGTTCTTAGAATTATCAGATCCTTAATATTCACCTTGGGTTTTTACGTGATTGCTGTCAATATTGATGATAACGACTTGTAATGAATAATTATTTTCCTGAAGAATTTCAAACTAGTGCTCCAGGTTCAGAAGAAAATCCGAATTTCTTCGGATTCTTAATTTAATGTTGGCAAGATGTTTTTGGTTTTCAACCTGTAGAACGCCCTTATCCAGAAATTCCTCTCCGAATACTGAAATGTACCAGATCGAAATGGAGTGTCCCCTCAAGCTTCGATTCAGCTTCACTATAATTGTCAAACTTAATCCCTCCAAAACTTCCTCAGATACACCACTCCAGCTCGAGTACATCTTCTAATTGCCAGTAATGGTACAGTCATTGTGCCAATTTAGAACATACCCGAAGTCATCTAGTCGGAGCCCAAAGATAATAATTATTCAGATAAGCTCCCCCTCGAACTTGGCAACTGAAACGAGAATTGGGATTCAACATTCGTCTAGTTGCTACGTTTGTATTCATTTTATAACTCTCAAGACGTTAATCTTTCCGCGCGCTCGCTCATGGCGGAACGAAAGAGAAATACCCGAAAGCTCCCGCTCGCGCCAACGGGTTGTATTATTTGGACCGGGATCATGGATGTCGAAATGGGGTGGGAGAATTTCGGGAGGATGTTCTGGGAAGGAGGACTTAGCAGTTCTTTTTGAAAAAATCAAGCCAACTTGATTGTTGTCTGTTATGTTCTTGAAGAATAGAGAATTTTAAAGGTTGCACAATAAGCAGGCCTGTCGTAAGCGGGCGTGCACTGCACATTGGCGGCCTGTCCAGGGGGCGGCAAATCGAGTGACTCATGGCGCAATAGCAATTGTCATAATACCCAACCCGCCTATAGCATAAGAACTGACATAACACAAAATAAATATTGTAATAATCAACACCATCGAAGAGTGTTTATAACAGGATCTGCTCACACCTTTCATCAATTTTCCATCCATTTCTACACCTAGACATAGAGCAGACAAATGATACACCATGAATAACCAAATCTACATCAATTTGTTGAATGAGTTGATTGATTGATGAGTCCATACAATATCGCACGGCTGAACATTTTGAAATTGTGTTAGCTGAAGCTTCCAAAGAATACAATTCGACCAAGAAGAAAACCAATACAATTTCAACATGAACACAGTGATGAAGTTTTAGTAGACCCTAAAACTAAATACAGATTACAGAGTGGAGTTTAATTTTAGGATCCTAGATCAAACAATTACGTCATTAAAGAATAAGATTCAAAGAGTTGAAAGCATTTAATGACGACACAGACAACTCATTTAACAACTCCAATGATGATTTAAGGTGGGCGTTCAATGTAGTGTGTTTTTAATTCAAGTTGCATTTCAGAATGGTTTCACATTGAGAACTGAAATTTTGTGGGTAAACTCAGAAAGGATTGGAGTTCTTAATGAAATAATTGAAATCGATTTCATTTCGGAAGTTCTTTTTTTTCTTTGAAAAATAGAGGAAAATAAGCCAACTCATGCTTCTGTTTTATTTCAAACGAAAGAACCATGAAAATAGTTCAACTTCCGATTAAAAATGAATCTACAGATAATTTCGTTCAGAAAAACAACTTGAAATACGAAATTGGCAGAGAATGGCAAAATTCAAATATATGGCGAGAAAAGTTCCTGCTTTACCCACATATTCAATAATTTCATAGTTCAACGATTTTCTTGCATCATGACCCGGGCGCTTAAACAGCTAGCGGTCGGCCTGACAATAGGAGCATTGGAAACACACTGCGCAAAAAAATTAACGCACATTCTGAAAATCTCAATTTTAATGAAAGTTAACTCTACATTGACTTTATTATAACTTATTTTTTATGTTCACTCGGGAAGGTTTGGAACGAAACAAGACACATTAAATGGAAGAAAAATTCAGGATTTCACCGAATCTTATGTGAAAGAAGAGAAAAGAACAATTTTCAAAATACTGAAATGCTCATAAGTGATATAATACTTGGTATTTCCACCCCTTGCGTTAATTACAGCAGAACGACGGTTCATACTCAAAATGAGTGATCTTGAAATGTTCTGATCTAATCCTTCCCAAATTTCTCCGAGTTGGATTCCTAAGTCATTAAGAGTAGCTGGATGATTTTCTGAACTTCTCAGCCTTCTATTGAGGTTGTCCCAAACCTGCTCAATCGGATTGAGATCTGGACTTCTTGCTGGCCATTCCATTCGAGAGACTTCAACCTCTTCAAGGTACTCGTGAACGATGCGCGCACGATGGGGTCTGGCATTATCGTCCATAAAAATGAAATTTTCACCAATGTATGGGGCAAATGGCACTACATGCTCTTCAAGAATGTTCCTTATATACCTACTTATCAGCATTCATAGCTCCATTATCAACGACCACTAGGTCTGTGCGAGCAGTCAATGATATTCCACCCCATACCATAATCGATCCTCCCCCGAAACCAGTAGTATTCAGGAAATTGCACTGAGCATATCTTTCATGTGGACGTCTGTATACAAGGGAACGTCGATCACAATGGTAGAGGCAGAATCTAGACTCATCTGTGAAGAGAACTCTTTCCCAATCGGCCTCTTCCCAATGGATATGCTCTCTCGCAAAATCAAAATGGGCTGGGGTAAGAGCTGGGCCTCTTGCCGCGACACGAGGCCTTAAATCATATTCTCTTAGGCGATTTCTTATTGTCTGAGTGCTAATTTGCACCTCATGAGTTTGCTCAAGCTGATTATGAAGGAGACGATCGGTTGCAAACCGTTGTCTCAACGAAGAAACTCTCAAGTAATGTTCTTGAATGGCAGTTGTTACCCGTGGTCTACCCTGTCCTGGACTTCGGACATTCATACCTGTCTCCCTGAATCGCTGCAACATTCTGGACACACTTGTATGGGAAACTCCAAACCTTTCTGCAATTCTTGTGTATGTCCACCCTTCTTCTCGCAAAACTACCGCTTGGGCACATTCCTCTTGGGTCAAATTGCGTGTTTCGCGTTGCATAGCGATCGAGTGTAGAAAATCAAACGAAAGAAAAACTATTGATCACTAGAATTGATCGAGAACAACTGATTTTAGAATGTAGCCAATACATTCAAAATCTGATAATATCATCTTTTTTATTCCTGCTGGGAGAAAACATCTGTATTGAAGAAAAACTTTGAAAGTGGATAACATATGCTTGCATAATTCTGATAAAAATAATTATCATTGAGATCATCTTCAGTTGTAGAATAAATTTGAGATTTTCATTATGTGCGTTAATTTTTTTGCGTAGTGTATAAACTAACTGACAAAGAAACTGCAACACCCAGAAAGAGCTGTTTAAACTTTTATCTTCTGTTGGTAAAACACAGATAGTATAGCAAGGAGTGAATGATTAAATTTGGAGAAAAAAATCGTGTTGGTTTTTTGTTACTCAGATATTGTAGTCGTTTTTTTGCAAATTTTTCAAATTCTACAACCTACCAACTGTTCGAGGAGATCTGAAGTCGATGTTTAGTGGTTGTTAAGATGCCTAAAGCACGTCTACGCGGAATTTATCGCCAGGTAAGTGAATCAGAAAGAGGTCGAATTATTGGTCTACTGGAGTCGAGGTGGTCATTTCGAGAAATCGCTAACCAAACGAACATAAAGCCAACTACTGTTATGAGATGTTGTCAAGAGTGGTTTGATTATGCCCAAAATCGAAGAAGAGTAGGCCCCGGACGCATATTCATATCCCACGTACCGTATCGCAGTCCGAATTCACCCGAAGCCGAAGTAAACTCAACGTAAGAGATCGCGTCCGTTCCTGCGGTCTTGAACGTATTTTATGACCTGAGTGGGATCGCTATCGCATTTTTACCAAATAGAGTTTTTGAAGAAAATGAGCGCAGATTTTTTTTGCAAATCGATGATTAAATAGTAAGAACGAAAAAAGCCACAGAAGGGGAAATTGACTCTGAGGTGAGGGGTTTTGCGTAATATTCCAATAGTAGCAATTCGAAAAATTATTGAATCAAAAAACGAGAGGGAATTACATCAAGACCTTCTTTAACTTCAATTAAAAAAACCAAATCTTGAAATGAAATAGGAGACTGAATAATGAATTGGTACCTGCAGTTTCTGAATGGATAAAAGAATCTAAGTCAACATAAAGAATCATCATTTATTTGATGAATGGAAATAATTGTAAAAAAGTTAATTGTGAAAAGATTTTAATAATCTTAACATATCATACCCAAAAAAATTTCATATTTATAAATTCCTTTTACCAATAGCTGAACATAATATATGGGCGGGCAACTGAGAATGAAATTTATATCGACATATAGCTGAGCTCCTCATTTTCCTATTCATTCAGGTAAAATAGGGTTACTCTTACTCCTTACAAACTACTTTTTGTTATAACGATCTGAATCATCATTTGGACAGGGTTATTGGATGTTGTTAATTAAGTATTCCCAAATGTAGTTCTGATATAACTATACCATTGGAGAAAAATGTGGAGTGATCTTATTCATTGAATATAATTTTCGAACAAATTCTGTCCCCTTAACTTTTTGAATAGTCTTCCAATCATACTTTCACTTTCACAAATTTTTCCAAGCAACGATGATCCTTATTTTTGTCTTTCGTATGTTGGACAACTTACCTCAATTAAATGATATTCTTTTTGATACCATTCTCCTTTTGACAACTTTTGAACTTCACAACTCCCCTATCGATTGTGTACATTAAGCTCAGTGATTCTTCTTTTCAACGGCTTTTCACTTTGTGTATCTTTGCAACAGCAACGGAATATAATATGTACCTACTCACAAAATTCAATTTGCTTGATAGATATGTAAATTGAGATTAATTTTGTCAACTCGTTTCAGAAGTGGGAGGCCGAACTTATGAATGCAACAAAAGTAACTCGATCAATGACAACAACTATTAGAACACCCCTCAAAAAGTTTAAAAAAATATACCATTAAAGAGAAGATTTCGATCATTCTTTTGACTTCAGTATAAAATCTATTCTAAATTTACTTATTTTTTCACCTCCATAAATTCATAACCTTAAAGCATTCACTCTTGAATAAAAGGTAGCCATTATTATTCGTGAATATGGAAAAGACCTTAGACTAAGGAAAAAACCTAATCGTTATTATTTGAACTGAAAAAAAAATAAAAGAATCGGGGTATCATTATAACGTATAATCCCAATTCATATTCCACGACTGTTATCGCCAAATAAGACGCGATCACGCGCGTGGTTTATCGAGTAAGCTTCGGCTGTCTCCGAGCTGCGATACGGTACGTGGGATATGAATATGCGCCCCGGACGTCGAAGGTGCACAAATGAAGTTCAAGATTGACGTCTAAGACTTATGGCCATTAGAGACCGATTTGCGACAACTCGATCTTTGGCTGATGAGTGGTTAGGAGAACAAAGCCACCCTGTAACTGTTTGCCGCCGGATAAGGTCTTCTGGACTGCAGCATTATCGACCCAATCTTGTGTTACCTCTAACGGTTAAGCATCGCCGGCAACGATAACCTTGGTGCAGAGAAGGTCAACATTGGAGTGAAGAATGACATCAGTTCGTCTTTCCTGATGAATCTCGATTCTCCTTGGGTGCACATGATGGCCGAAGAAGGGTTAGACGTCGGGGAGACGAAGTAGATCACCTTTAGTGTTTATTCGAGGTAACAAGACAGCGCTGCGTTACTTTCAAGAAAGAGTGAAGTCATATGTTCTCCCTTACCTTAACCGACTCGATAATCCAATATTTCAGCAAGATAATGCTCGACCTCATGTTGCCAGAGTTAGTTTAAAAGTTTTTTGAAGCGACCCATGTGAATCTTTTGCCATGGCCGCCCAGATACCCTGATCTTTCGCCCATAGAGCATGTTTGGGACATCATGAGTAGAAGGCTTGGAAATTTACCCCAGCCCCCACGGACTTCGGCGGATCTGAGACATGAAGTACAGGTAGCTTGGGATAGTATGTATCTCTCAAGAAGAAATATACCATCTTATTGCATCAATGCCAAGACCTGTTGGAGAGTGTATAGATTATCGCGGTGGAGAAACACATTTATTAAAAACAAATATAAACCGTTTTTTTCTCCAAATTTCAATCATCCACTCCTTACTATTCCATCTTTGTTTTACCAAAAGAAATGTTTAATCTAAACAGCTCCTTCTGGGTGTTGCAGTTTCTGTGTCAGTTAGTATACAGGGTGGCCATTTGAAAACGAAACAGACGAGATTACAGACGAAATAAATTTTTTCGATAGAAATGCTCGGACAGGTCGATTTCTGTTTCGAGGGGGACAACTTATGATGTAGGCTACGGACGCATAGCGCTTCAACTCTTGCTACTACAACCCTCACCCCCAATTTTTGAATAGGGAAGATGGGGTGAGTGATACCTCATTTGAAAGGTATTTTTATACTGATTTCAGCACAGTAATTGTTTTTTCATTTAATGCATTAGTTCTCGAAATATTCTCAACTAAGTATTTGAAAATGAAGTGGTGTTTTCATGGCACTTGTAGTGTTTTTTTTTGTGAAAAATCGACATTTTGAGCTTCAAAACAACCATGACTGTGGCTTCCTTCCTCCAATCCACTGACATAGAAATCTTTAATCAAGATGTCGAACAAACAAAGCGTATTGCGAAGGAGATTGTGTTTCAGCAGGATGGAGCTCCTCCACACTACGCCTTACCAGTTCGAGAATATCTGGATCAAAGATTTCCAAATCGGTGGATTGGAAGAAGGGGTCCCACTGAATGGCCAGCCAGATCGCCAGATCTGTCACCACTAGATTTCTTTCTTTGGGGCCACTTGAAGAGTAAAATTTACTCTACACAGCCCGATTCCATAGAAGATTTAAGAAGACGTATAGTGAACAAATGTCGTCAAATCACTCCAGAAATGCTGCAAAATGTGCGCCATCGTTTCGAACAAAACTTATTTCATTGTATGGAAGCTAATGGTGAACAATTTGAATATTTAATTAATTGATGTGAGTGTTTGATAAATTATTTACTTTACTTTGAAAAGTCTTATTTCTTAGATCAATACTTCAAATCGTTCTGATACCGTACAGTTGGAGAATGATTTCAGTGAATAAAACAGCTAGTCGAACATCTGACCCTAGTAGCATTAACACGTACGGTATGACTTCATTTGCCCAGTGGTAGATGTTTTGCAATTTCAAATACAAGTACGGAAATTTTGGTGTTTCGAAAGCACGAAATGTCAATTATTCGCAAAAAATTAATTTAAGTGATAAAATTAACTAACGCATGAATATTTCGAGAACCAATGCATAAAATGAAAAAACAATCAGTGTGCTGAAATCAGTATAAAAATACCTTTCAAATGAGGTATCACTCACCCCATCTTCCCTATTCAAAAATTGGGGGAGAGGGTTGTAGTAGCAAGGGTTGAAGCGCTATGCGTCCGTAACCTACATCTTAAGTTGTCCCCCTCGAAACAGAAATCGACCTGTCCGAGCATTTCTATCGAAAAAATTTATTTCGTCTGTAATCTCGTCTGTTTCGTTTTCAAATGGCCACCCTGTATACATATCTGTTTACCCTTTCCATTTCTTTGTAAGCGAAATACATCTATTCAATTATATTCCGCCAATCGTTCTCCTAAGCATTATTCAATAGTTATCATTTAAAATAGCAACGAGGTGCATTGGTCAAATCTGTTTATATTCATACCTAATTGGTACTATCGTCTGAGTAGTAACACTGCTTTCAGAGAAAAGGTAGGACCTAACTTCCATCTTTCCTAATGCAATGGTTCGAATGCCTTAATACAAATTCCATTTATGTTCATATTGTTAATCTCATATTATCCTTTCTTTCAGCCGCCTGTGATTTAAAGGGTTATTTCGTTCACATCTGTAGGTATATTTGTTTTAACTGCAATGCCTACCATCCAATGACATTCAAATGCAAGTACGTTCATCCTTATTAATACCACATGTATTTCTAGTAAGTTCAGTGCTTTAGATCGAAATCATGAGAAAATCACTGTACGTAAAACTAAGGAAGTTGTGTAAAGCCTAGAGCAGAGTTTCTGTTGGATTTCAGTGCTTGCCGTGAGACAGCTGGGGTAGGATACTGTGACACGTTCAATTGCACTAACTCTGGACATAGTTTTTCTTGTTAACGACAATTACTTAGGAATGTCATTGTGAGCTTGGAGCAGGGCTCCTGTTGGATCCCAGTGCTGGTCTGTTAGATAGTTGGACTAGTAGAGTGAGAAAAATTATCGACTGTAGGATAGAGGCAAAACAAATTTACTGGGATACACAGTTCGGTTCGAATTAGAAGACTCTTTTTAATTCATTCGAACTTTCGCTAACTGTTTTATTAGCATCTTCAGGAATCTACAAAAACAACCTTTTTCTATAATGGTCTTCCTTGAATAATATGTTGTAACTATCATAATTCATGATATGTCCTGTCTCCTTGCTGTGTGTCGACAGCGCCGTACCTATTGGTTATGCCCCTTCCGCATTCACTTTTGTGTGAATCTGGTGTTGATCGACGTTGATGTTTGTCCCACATATCTTCCCCCACATTCCCCACAAGGAATCGAATAAACTACCCCTGACCTATGATTCTTTTTCGTAGGATCCTTCAGTCTTGTAAAAATTCTTTTGTTAGAATTAATGGCAACTTTATTAACTATTTTTATATTATTGAAATCCCTGAAAACAGCACGTAGTTGTTGTGAAATCTTAGGAATCCGTGGTACAACATGAAAGCTCGTAGAAGGTCCATCTGCTCTTCTCTATGTACGTCATCTTCATTGTTAGTATTGAAAAGTATGGAATTAATTAGTTTTCTCGGATATGAATAATTAACAAGTAGTTTTCTTAATAACTCTAAATTTTTTTGGTAGAATTCTGTATTGGCGATCTTCATAATCCTATTTATTAGAGCCAGTATCTTTTTTTTATTTTTTTTTATTTTTTTTTTTATTTATTCATTTACAAGGAATACAAACAGGATATACCCATAAATAGTATTCACAGTTTACACCAATAAGCGAAATAACCAGTGACAAACTAATTAACCAAATTTATATAGAAAAAAAAACCAACAATGAGAAAAAAAAAACAACAACAAAAAAATTACATTCGAAGAAAATGTCTTTTGAGGAGCAATTTGGAATTCAAAATGTTACCATGAAAAATGTCAACAACTTCTTGTAGTTCATTACAGGTGCGGAGCATTCGAATTAAAGGTTGATTTTTCGAAGCATTGGTTCGCCTCAAAGGAATGAAAAAAGTTTCGAAAGTTCTGACATTGAATGTTGGAACATTTAGACCAACAGCCTGCAACAGACTCGGCACCTGCAACTCACCACTCACAATTTTTTTCATTACAAGGAGTTCATTCACTTTACGTCTGTCCTGAAGGGATAAAAGATTGAAATGTTTACGTGCCAAGCAATAAAAATCTTCATTCTCACGAACGGTAAAATTACATTTTAAACTCAAAAACCTTAGCATTTCGTTTTGGATACGTTCAATTCTATTAATATGAACATTATAATGAGGACTCCAGATTACACAGGCAAAATTGACTCCACTGAACACATACGCGTAGTGAACACTGAGGATCGATTTATAGTTTTTGAAAATTCTACATTGTCTAAATAAAAATCCGAGCATTCTGTTGGCAGTGTTGACGATGCTATCGATATGTGGAATGAAAGTTAGTTTCTGATCCAATATTATACCCAAGTCTCTGACCTGATCGACTCTGACTAAAGCCGAACCGCCAAGGTGATATTGAAAAAATATAGGAGTTTTCCCACGATAAAAAGAGAGCACCTGACATTTCGACACATTAAGATAAAGTTGGTGACTATTACAGAATACTTCGAACCTCCTCAACTCATCCTGAAGAGCAGCGCAGTCATCACCAGACTTGATGACAAGGAAGATCTTCAAATCGTCTGCATATATGAGTATCCTGCACCGTATGAAAACATTGATGATAACATTAATGTAGACTAAGAAGAACAGTGGCCCAAGATGAGAGCCCTGCGGTACACCGGAAGTGCAGACAAATCCCGAAGAATTATATCCATCCACTGATACATACTGCGTCCTCTCGGAAACATATGATCCGCACCAGTCCAGGAGACTGCCACCCACACCAACCTCGGAGAGACGTCTAATAAGTACCTCATGGGATATTTTATCAAAAGCTTTACTATAATCTGTATAGACGACGTCAACTTGAATATTCTCATCCATCGCCCCGTGCAAAAAGGTGACAAAATCAGGGAGGTTAGTTTCGATTGACCTACCCTTCAGGAAACCATGCTGCTCAGGGATTATCTGATTTTTTACAACATGGAACAGGTGGCTGTAAACAAAAGTCTCCAACAGCTTAGCAAATATATTCAATTTACTGATGGGTCTATAGTTCTCTACAGAGTGCTTATCGCCCCCCTTGAAAATCGGGACAACAGTAGCATTCTTCCAACGGCGTGGAAATGTACCAGTACCCAAGGATAGGTTAAAAATATGTTGAAGAGGCTCACACAAAGCAGGACAGCGGCGGACGAAGTAAGATGGAATTCCGTCAGGACCAGCACCCTTGCTCTGATCCAAGGATCTTATCGACTTCTCAATTTCCATCTGGGTAACCACTATGTTCGTGATGTAGGCAGGTGGTGCATCAACAGTAACGTCCGTAGAATAAGAGTTCCGTACCGATGGTACAAATGCACTCTGAAAGAATTTTGCGAAACTGTCGCATATGTTCTCTCCCCCGTCACAAGTTTTACCATTATACGACATTGAGGACGGAAATCTGTTGCCTTTGTTTTTATTTTTTGTACGACTTAAATTGAACAGCACCTTAGGGTTATGGGGGAGTTCTTCTTCGACGTGTCTTATGTAATTAGAATGATCTTGTTCAATCATCAATTTCGACAAGGTTCGAAGGCGCTTAAACTCCAACAGGTCTCTTGTATTATTGTAATTTTTTAATCTTTTATGGATTTTGTTTTTTCGCTTTATTAGTTTAATAGTACAACTAGGAAAGTACGCTGGGAATCTAGGATTCACGCGACGTTTGGGTATATTTTTATCTACAATATCGTAAAGCAAATTATAAAATGAGTCGATATCATCGTCAACATCAATGCCCTTTAAAACATCAGACCAAGAAATCGCCAATATCTCCTCATTTATACTATCATAGTCACCTCTTCTGAAGTCATAAATGGGTTTTATTATTTTTGAAAGAAAACTGGAATTGACGTTGGCCCAAAACTCCAAAGGAGGGTGATGGCTATCCTCTCTAACTAAAGGGCTGCAGCAAGGGCTCAAATGAGATAAAACAAATTGATTGCATAGAATTAAATCCAAAGTATCATATTCAATTTGATCTTGAATGGTAGGTATGTATGAAAGTATACTCCACTCACTTTTATTTAATCACATAGGAGGTCATGGTTTCGTTTTCAGGAGTTGGTGAACCTGATAAAAACATATGATGAAAAGTCAGTTCGCGCACAGAAAATATCGTTAATGACAAAACGACGTTGCCAGTTTCTTTGTTTACATCAAAGTAAAAGTATCAAAGATATTCCACATTTTGTTAGGTTTGCAAATTGTTCGCAGATTTTTGGTATTTAATCGATATTTGCAGGTGAGTTTTTCGTCGAATATTCAAGATTAACGTATGTTTATTGTTTTTAGCACCAGGAGTGTGAGGACGATTTTCAAGACCAGGACGAATGTTTACATTTCGAGGTTGAAGGGGTACACGGGAATTTCGTTGAAAAAGCTGTTATTTGGACAGATATCGCAGTAGATGGATCGGATGGAGCCTCGAGAGGTCGATGAGGATGATATTTTTCAGGTTTTCCAAGAAATTTGGCGATATCTGAGCAGATTTGCAAAAGTTAGGTTCCTCACTAATGAGGTGTAACTTAGACCTAATTCTCCTATAAGAAACGCCTTTCAAATGGTCGAGATGATGAAAAATGTATTCTTTAGATCCCAACATTGATTTTAAGAAAGTTATCAACAAAATAAAATTGACATTATTCTTGATTCTTGTAATTACCGATCAATTCATCTTATATCTTTGGGTTGATTTTTTTAATGAATTCTTGATCTATAATCAACCATTGATGTCGTCAAGTCTTGAACTTTCAGTTCAAGAGGATAATAAACATTAAATCTTCACGAGCATGCATATAAAAATTATGTGAAAGCAATGCAATTTTCTTCCATGGCGAAAAATAATATATTTCAACAGTGATCTCTTGTACTTTTCATGCGAATAACTAGAAAAGGAATCCGTTCTATCGATTCATATAAACGTTAATTATTTTTGTCCATCACATCTTTTCCAATTCATTCATTTTCCGAATGAATTCACAATCTGAGAAATACGCTAAGAATGTAGAAAGGGCAACATAGTGTTGACTTGGAACATAAAAATATATTGAAAAACGTCATAACTTCGATACAGAGTGGAATGTGTCAAATTTCCAAGGCCAGAATTGTGATTTTATTGTTGTGAATGGAGTATACATGTATCTACCTAAGAAGTATGGTTTTCTGTACCAGTCCGTAATAGACTAGGATACAGTGACACGTTCGAATACATTGAGCCTGGAGTAATTATACTTTGAGAACTGATTTACTGAAGTATAGCACCAACTTATTCTATCTTTATAATATTCGATCAATTGATTCTAATACTTGCTACATGTTATTTCATTCAACTGTGAAGCTGAAGGTTTTTGCTTTTGAAGAACTGATCAACTGATTGGTTCTTCTTTTCGTTGTCCCTCGTATCTTCAGTGGCTCGAAAGCTCCTGCCGCATGTATCAATGGAGGTATCATCCTCTGTGTCCAATCAAGTGTTTTATTTATCTGTTTTCAGTGTTTTCATCTCATAATTCCTCATCCATTATTTCACAAATCAAACTTGAACTTGGCGACAGTGTAGGATTTGCCTTTTCATCTCCCCTTCGAAAATATTCTCAAGCTCAAAAGCCTGAAATATTTCGAGGTACTGCCGGTCATAACGTAATTTTTGGCTTCACCAATTCTTGAATTTATGAATGTTTCTCAATCGACTAGCTTCGATCACGAATCCGTGGTCTAATGCAATTGTGTCCATCTGTTGATCGAGATTAAATTTTGTATTTGGATGGAGAAAAGCGTATTCGAGGTGAGTGCAAACATTTTTTCCAAATCGCTCGACAAGGGGCATATGAAATGCTCGCGGAATTTCGTTCTTTCCGTATCAACATATTCAAGATAATGGACGATTGCTTTGACAGCTGCCCAATTTTTTTACAGTTGTCAAAAATGATTTCGTTGGATTCTTGTATGCGTATCTATCTACCTTACAGATGGATGTACTTACAAGTTGTATGAGCGACTGCTCAAAAGCTCGTTTTTCCTTATTTTTCAATAAACTTCGAAAAGTACCTACTGCTTTTTGAGCGCTCGTTCTATACTTATTCGAGGGCTCTAGCATTTCGCGAATTTTGAGCCGAGAATGTTCGACTCGTTGATGACGAATCCTTGGTCAAATTCAATTCTGTCCATCAATAAACACGGTACCTTTCGAACGGAATACTTAGAAACTTGAAATTTTCAGGGTTTGTTTAGATCTCGCATGCCGCATCTCCATTATTCCACCTCTCTGTCCCATATATTTCTTCGAATGAATGCGCAACTTCAGCCTGCTAATCATCGAAAATAAAAACATTGCTAACGTGGTGAGGCCACATTATGAGTTGTTCCGGCACTAATACCCCCAAGTTAAACAGCGTAATTTCCCTAATACCCAAATAAGAAATAATTACCGTTTCTTCCAGCAGACGTGCAGATAGCGCAAATTAACACAGGGCACGTATTGCCCTGTTTTGAGCCCCATGTTCCTCGCTACAAATTAAACCGAGATACTTAGTCGGATGTTCGGAAACAAAAAGTATTCACTTCCGGTTATGAAACGGACTGAAGTTTTTGGGTGGGCGGATTACGAGGAGGGAGTTTTCGCAGTATCGTGATATCTTGATTTGATGATATCCAGACAATTTGAAGGGAGTGTACTATTCACCCTATGGGCAGTTCTGAAGCGAAGATCTCCTTTCCTAGTGGTGAACAGTAGGGGCGAAACTCGTTAGATAGAGATATATCCAGCACTATTGATATGCAGGGTGTCCTGTAATTAATGCAAAAACATTTGGTCACAGATTCTCGAGAAGTAATTAGGGGAACCCTTTTTTTATTTTTGTAAGGAGGTCCCCTCTTTCAGAGTTACAGTCCTTTAAAATATGCAAAATCTCATAATGCTACAGTTTTTGGCGATGGACCCCCCTAAGATACTTTTCACCAGGCCACAATATCTTTGGAGCCACTGAACGAAGTAGGGGAATTAATTTAATACTCATTAAAAATTGTCGAAAAACATGGGCTTATTTGTTGGCAGATCATCATGATAACTACCAAAAAAAAATATTTATTTCTTCATTGCACATAACTTTAACACAAGACAGAGACAAAATGGAAATGTGAGAAACTATTTTCCACAGATCTGGCTCCAAGATTATACAGGGCGTTTGGAGGGTGAGTAGCCATAGGTAAATGGTGGATAGGTGATGCTCTTGGCTACTTGTTGCGCCTTATAAAATAACATTTTGCCCAAAGTTCAAAGTGTTATGATTTTTTTGTCATTTTTCTAGAAATTTCCCATTTTTTTCATTAAAATCTTTAATTTTTTCAAATTTAATGCTCAAGGTGCCTATAACATGATTTATTTTTTTAGTCTAGTCTTGTCTTATTCAGATTGAATCATAATTCCATACAAACGTCTTCAAAAGACCTGACAGCGTCTTATAAAACATCAAACTGAAAAAAAAAAAATAATGTTGTGTCCACTTTACAAAGTGAAATAAAAGAAAAATTTACATAGTGTTGGGTTTCAAAATGGTTTTAAAAACTTTTCTAGTTAATACTCTTTGCAATGGTATGTGACAAGGACCATTTATAATCAGATAACTCAACAAAAAGCTTTTTTGTTGAGATTTTACCTGCTCAATGGAATAGTTTTGTCGTCACCCTTTTAAGGCATCCTTGAAGACAAAACGGTTTTTTGTTGAGTTATCTGATTATTAATGGTACATGTTACATACCATTGCAAAGAGTATTAACTAGAGAAGTTTTCAAAACCATTTTAAAACCCCCACACTATGTAGTTTTTTTTATTTCACTTTTTAAAGTGGACACAACATTAATTTTTTCTTCATTTTGATATTTGATACGACGCTGTCAGGTTTTTTGAAGGCGTTCGTATGAAATTATGAACTTTGGGCAAAATGTTATTTTATTAGGCGCAACAAGTAGCCAAAAGCATCACCTATCCACCATTTACCTATGGCTACTCACCCTCCAAACACCCTGTATAATGAATTACCGGTCGAACAGAAACAAATTAAGGCGATAAATCTTTTCGAAAAAAACTGAGACTGAGACAATGGTTATTCAACACTCCTAAGATCATTTTATACAGGGTGTATTTTAAGGTGAGGCTATTCTTTTGACAGGGGATATAACTCATCGAAATAAGTCATTTTACCTTTTCTTATATAAAATGTTCAATCAAAGAAATTTATAAAGAATTTTGGGCATCAACATCTTAATACTACTCTGGTCTGCATCTACTGTTCATCATATATGTACATCTCTGCACCAAGTTCATGTCGTTGAATATCTTAGTCATTTAAGCATAATTATTCTTTAGAATTTTATTGTTACATATTCTCTTACAATTTTACTATTTTCAGCTACTGTCTATTTTATCCAAGAGAATTGTAAATTTAAAATTTTCTTGAATTCAATGTGTCGTTACCGGTCCAGATTAAAAATAAATGTCTACGAATTCCAAAATCCAGATATATGAACTGAATCACGATACAAAGCACGTATTAAGTTGAAATTAATCAAAAATAAAATGTTAATCAGCACTAAATTATCTATGGCGATGTTTCTATCTAAACAATATCCTCTTGGTATTTCATAAACTCGACACTACACGGTTTATAATACATTCATTCACTGAAAGTCTCCACATAATCATCACGAGAACGACGAAAAACACTCAACATAATCACTTTCCCAAAGGGAAATTTTGTTATGAAAGCATATAACAACATAGGTCTGAAAAAAATTCCTCGTTCCTCCATGTTTTTCGGTAACTGGTCGCTCTACCACAGACCAGGTCTGTGGCTATACACATGCGTCGTTCACAGACGTTATATTACGTACAAAGATTTTCTTTTCAATCTTGATTAGACAGGCTACGGATGGGTCGATTCATAATCCCCTTTATAGAAGACTGTGGTCAATTAATAGATTTTACGTAGTTTCAGGAATATTGGTTAACCTGGCAACGTCAACATATTTCAATATTTCTGTGGAATATTCACAGCATGGATTCAAAATGGGTTAGGTTGAATTGATTAATAATTCTGATAAATTGATTGAAAGACATTATTTATGAGATATTTTTGGGATATCGAGGAAAATATGGACAAAATATTAGTGTTTACAAAATAATCTTCAGAAAAATCAAAGAAGGAACTTATTTTGATAAGGGAATTATGGCTTTTCAATGGCAGACATAATAGGACAAAACTAAGTGTTTTTGTTAAGAAATATCGTGTTTTGAACATTCTTATTCAAATAAGGTTAGTACTTGAGCATTCTCTAAATTTACTAACCCAATTTCAATCGAAAAATATATGCTTTGAGGTGTTGGCAGAGAATCGTATCAGGCAAATATTTGGCCCATTTTTTTTTAATTGCTATATCTCTTTAACAGAGCCGAGTGGAAAATGAAAAAAAGGTTTCCTTCAGCCTCAAAAACATACAGTTAAAATATATGTAGAAGTCAAAGACTCACCCTGTATATACAAGATCGTGAGATTGAATGTATTTAAAGAATATTCTGAAAAGAGTCCAATATCTCCGAAACCAATCATCCAATTCAGCTGAAATCAGCAATGCAATAGATTAAATGAAGTAGGTACTCTTAAAATCCTTAGCATCATGCCATTCGAAGATCGAAAATTTTAGCTTGAATGCGAGCAGGGTTGGGCGGGTTCAGTACCTGGATAGGTAAAAGCTAGGGTAATGAAGTTGGACGGTTCGTAAAAGCTTATATTTTTAAGTTCTTCCCCTGTTATTCAAATCGATAGTTTATTTTGGATATATGGTGTCACAATGATAACCGACACTTCTAATGAAAGTTTCAATGGTGCTTTTGATGGTTGGTCGGAATTTTATCAGCATTACTCATTCATTATAAAACGATGAAAAATCTAGATGTCAATGGGTTCAAGGCGGGGTTCATTCATATTCAAGATAACATTTCTTTTGGCCATACATTATTTGGAATATTGACTAATACTTCGATCGATAATATACAATTCGAAACCTTTAATCTTTTTGTTTCCGCGTACAGCTATTTATTTTACTGAGCGCTAGTCGAATTCAACAAAGAATCCTAAAAACTAAAAAATATGGATATCACATCAAATAATTTACCTCCTCACTTCACAATTTATGGTAACTTGTTATAAAACATACATTAAAGGCGTCATCATGGAATGACCTGAAGCGAAACCTATCAGTAATACTCGATTTTAGATAGAATTCTTATACCATAATTCGACACAAGTCGATGAAACTAAGTCGGGATTCCAAATGCTTAGTTCCAATCTTTGTCATAATACAATGGCTTTTCTAATACAAATTTGATCCACATTGAAGAGAACTGAGAAGGAATAAATAATAGTAATATTTCAGTTTGGAAGTAGTGGAATTTTTTTTCCGTTTGCTTCGATCATTCTGGAAATAATCGATTAAACTGTCAAATTATTTTTCAATAATGAATTTTTTTTTGGCAAATATTGAATCCTCCTTTGACTAGTTACAAATAAGGGTACAGGAAAAAGTTTTATACAACAGGTAAACGTGATCAACTGTAATTTTTTTTAAATTTCGCCAATGATAAAACGTGATAAAGATTCTAAGGACTGAACGAGAATTAATTCGCTATCACAAAAACGCTTATATCTTTTGAACCACTGGACCGATTTCGAAAAACAAACTCATTTTCGAATCATCTTCTAATTCTAATGAAGACTGTTTTTACAATAAAAAAACCAAAGCCATTCTTTACAAAATTCATGGATTTTTTCTGGAATTCTTTCCATCATGCTTCTTATAGTGTTCTCAGTCACTTTCTGGGATGCTGTCTTCCACTTTTGCTTGAATTCCGCTAATGTTTTCGTTGATTTCTTAGTCTTCTTCAATTCTCTTTTTACCAGGGCCCAATATCTTTCGATTGGCCTGAGTTCTGGACAATTTGGTGGATTGGCCTCTTTGGGGACAAAAACCACCTCATTAGCTTCGTACCATTGCTTGTTGGCCTTGCTGTAGTGGCATGAAGCTGAATCTGGCCAAAAGATTGTTGACACATCGTGCTCACGTAAAAATGGTAAAATTTGCTTCTTCAAGCATTCCTCGATGTATATCTTCGAGTCACACAAGTGCAAATTGCTTGCCAAACCAGGAATTCTTTAGGAAACTTTGCTTGTTCTTCACGTGAAATTGTTCGTCAACATTTCCAGAAGAATCTGCAGTATAAAATTCCTGACCAGGAAGTGAGCCAAGACATAGGTTTCGTCGTCCATCATACAACAGGAAAAATTTTTCAAGAAATCTTTTTTTAATTTCTTGCTCTTGATTTCACTTCTTGATTCTTCACAGCGTTCCTGTCTGATGGCACTTTCTGCACACAACTCGACTAGATTTTCTGAACGGTTGACTGCGAACAACCCACTATTTGGGCCACTTTCCGTCCTGAAAGGTAAGGATTCTTCTGAAAAAGGCTGATGGCTTTCTTCATTTTTTTTGGCTCTGAAACCCCTTTTTCCTCTCGGTTCCTTCCTTGCGGTTAATTGTAAGATCTTCGTTGAAGCGTTTAACAACTCTTTATATCGTTTCCGGACGAACGCGAGCCTCTTTTGCGATTCTTTTGAAGCTCCATTTTTGATTATTTTGAAAAAGTTTCACTATAAATTCTCGTGTTTTTTGACTTCGCTTGACATTTTGCGACAAACAATGGGCGCGTTCATCCGACTAAGCAGCTACGCCACCGCTCCTTCAAACGTCAAAACCATATGATTCGTTGTGTCAAAATTACTAACTAATTTGACACAACGGATCGAAAAAATCATATGGTTTTGACGTTTGAAGGAGCGGTGGCGGTAGCTGCTTAGTCGGATGAACGCGCCCAATTGGAATATCTATGAAGTAAATGTTCCACATGTTTCTGACGTTCATAACAAAGCTAACTATGATCAAATTTTGATTATATCTCAATTGGTTCAAGAGATATAGGCGTTTTTGTGATAGCGAATTTATTCTCGTTCAGTCCTTACTTAGTAGATGCGTGAAAAATTGATGCACCAGTCCTAAATAAAGAAGCCAAACTTAATTCTTTGAAATGTCTGCCTCAGCGCTCAATAATTCGTCTACATACATATTACATACCCCCTGAAATTTTCGAGTAAAAGCACTCTCTATCGCTAGACGTATCGGTTTTTTTCAGAGTGATAGAACTTTAAATTGAAATGAAATACATTCGAATCAAGATTGATTTTTTTGAAAGATTATGTTATGACTGACATTCTTGTTTTAATAATAATGTCCACCACGACGCTGTGAGGAATCCCATTCGACCAGACCAATTTTGGACCATTTTTTCGATTAGTTCAGGCCTTATTTCAGCAATAACACGAGTTATGTTGGCTTCCACAGCGTCTATTGTTTATGGTTTATCAGCGTAAACAAATGACTTGACAACCGTAAAGAAAATAATCCATTGGAGTTATGTCGCATCATCTTGGGGGCCAATTAATTGGACCATTTTTCGAAATATTGTTGTCGCCAAAGCTTTCATTCAATAAACCAATTGTAACGGAAGCGGCATGAGGTGTAGCACCATCTTGTTGGAACCAAAACACTTCTGGGTCGAACCATTCAAATTTTGAAACAAATGATTGATCATCGAACTGTAACGAGCACTATTCAGTGTAACGTTAGCAACAGCATCGTTTTTAAAGAACTATGGACCTATGATGTCTCCAGCGTGTAAAGCACACCATACAGTGTATTTCTCAGGATGCAATGGAAACTGCGGAACTTCTTAACTTCTTGAGGATTGTTTTCACTCCATATATGGCAATTTTCCTTGTTTACGTAACCGTTCTATCAGAAATGAGTTTCATCACTAAACACAATTTTTCGAGAAAAAAGTGGATCAACTTCAACTTACTTCAAGCTTCTCAAGGGCACAGCAAACAAACGACGCTTATTATGGTCAAGTGGCTTTAGTTCTTGATCCATTTGGATCTTGTATGGGTGTAGACCAAGATTTTTACGCAAAATTTTCCATGTGGTGGATGCAGAGTCCAACTTGTTGTGAACGTCGACTAATAGACAAATCTGAATCTTCATTAACACTATCACTTACTGTTCTTTGTTTTGTTGTTGCATGGAGTAGTGAAAATGTTGTCCGAAATCTATTGATAGTTCGACGAATAAGCTGCTCTGATGGACGATTATGCAAACCATACATTTCACTCTCTCTCCCAAGTGATCTATAAGTTTGGCGAATAGAAGACTGATTTTGAAAATAAATTTCAACAATTTGTGAACGTAGTTGCGGCGAGAGTCTTCTCATTATAATTTGTCAATACTTCCTGAACAGAAATGTCAAACTAACATGGCTTCTACCTTCTGTCAACTCACAGTTGGTTTGTATAGGTATACTCCATTCACAATTATAAAATCACAGCTCTGGCATTGGAAATTTGACACATTCCACTCTGTATCGAAGTTATGACGTTTTTCAAAATATTTTTATGTTCCAAGTCAACACTATGTTGCCCTTTCTACATTCTTAGCGTATTTCTCAGAATGTGAATGAATTGGAAAAGATGTGATGGACGAAAATAATTAACGTTTATATGAATTGATAGAAAGGATTCCTTTTCTAGTTATTTGCATGAAAAGTACAAGAGATCACTGTTGAAATATATTAAGTATTTTTCGCAATGGAAAAAAATTGCATTGCTTTCACATAATTTTCATATGCATGCTTGTGAAGATTCAATGTTTATTATCCTCTTGAACTGAAAGTTCAAGATTGACGACATTTCATTTATTTGATCTTATGAACAAGGAGTAAAATATTCTGATTGCATAGTAATTTATTGGATTAAAAAATATTCATACATTACTACCAAGTAGGTTTGTACAAATAAAATGGAATAGGTCAAACATATGCTTCACATTTATCATTCACCTGTTCTAAAATAAGACACAAACTCCTGGAATATGGAAAAAACCGATGTATTCTGGTTCAATATAGCCTTTTTGTACTTTCGGCAAAGGAATGAAACAAATTCTGAATTGGTGATCCAAAAATTATATCAAGAATATAAATGGTGGTATAAGGATCAAATTGCAGGAAAATGACACACTGTCAGTTCGCCGACGTTTCGGAAATATATTTTTCCATCTTCAGGGCTCTAAAAAATTAGAGAACATCATGAAACAAGATATCTACAATAATCTTACACAAACAGGGAAATTACGAGCTACTCCTTAAACTACTGACTAGAAAAATTACAAAACACAGTATGATGTAAATAGAAATACATACAGATACACAAAAACACTTTTGAAATACTAAAATGTATAACAATATATAATATATACAAGTACTTACAGACTAGACAAAAGTGTCTTCCCAAAATCATATCATGAAAATTCAAATCAATCATCCAATAATTAGCTCGAAAAGAAAGCATAACCGATTAAAAGTAGGGACAACAATGCGACCGATGCTGAAACAACATGCACACAGACGTGGGTGAAGTCAAAGAAACGACGGACTGGGAACAATATAGGGTAAAAAACATAGACGTACGTGTGTGGCGTGTTGAAAGATCAACAATAAGACGTGAAATTGAAAGGGGGCCGAATTGTTACTTAATTTTTAAGTTCCTAAGCTGTTTGTTCGTTTTTTCAATAAAGGATAATAAAATCGGCTGAGTTGTTGAATATCTGACCGAGAATTTACTGAGTCGTGCACAGTTATTTGTAACATCTCAAACATCAACCGATTACCTAAGTATGGCTCCCTATTTAGTATTTGAACGTCTTCAAAATCGAAAATATGACCTGTGCTCACACAATGTTCAGCCAATGCTGTTTTGGGGTTAGTGATAGGCAAGCGAACGGACCTTATATGTTCTTGTATTCTTGACTTCAAGTATCGACCTGTCTGTCCTATATAAACTCGGGAACAATTCGAACAATTGATTTTGTACACTAAGTTTGAGTTCAAAAAAGTTGGTGTCGGGTACTTGATAACATCAAAAAAAAAGTCTACCTAGTGTGTTCGAACTCTTGAAGGACACTCTCACGTCCTCTTTTTGAATAATTCTGGAGAGTCTTTCTGAGAGACCTCTAATGTACACAAGTTTATGGTAACGTAGAACCGTGTTTGAAGACTCTTCAGATGCAGAGATCTGTGGTTGAGAGATTTTAGGAGATTCCCTCAATATTTTATTGATTAAAGAGACCGGATAACTATTGCTCAGAAGAATTGTCTTAATGTACTTGAGATTCTTTTCATGAAACCTTATGTCAGACAAATTGAGCGCTCGGAACTTCAAATTGCGTATAATGTTGACTTTATGTATCATGGCATGATGGGAGTGAAAACCTATATATCTCCCAGAAGAAGTGGGCTTATGATACCAATCCACATATAGGACATCTCCGTCAACCCGTTCAACTCTCATGTCGAGGAAATTCAATGCGTTGTTCAGCTCTAACTCCACGGTGAACTGTAATCTAGGATGGAAAGAATTGAAAGTGTCTAACACTAGTTGTTCAGAGCCATCGGGTATCGAAATGAAAATGTCATCAACATAACGCTTATAAATGGGCACAATGAAAGGCAACCGAGAGAGACTAACGTCCTGAAGTCTCTTCATGACGATGTCGCAACAAATGGGTGAAATGCAACCTCCCATCCCAAAACCGAAAATTTGACGATAAAATTGCCCGTTGAAACAGAAAAAACTGCTGGTTGTCAGAAAATTGTATATCAACTTGAAGGTATCAAAATCAAAAGAGGGATCAGAAATCATACTCCAACTTTCTTCAATGATCTGCAGCGCTAAATCAGTTGGTGTGTTGGTATAAAGAGATACGACATCAAGTGACAACAATTTATAATTAGGTGGTAATTTAGTTTTATTGATTGAATCAAAGAAATCAAAAGAATTCCGGACAAAATGTTCATCTTTAACAAATAAAGGTTTCAACAAATCAACAAATCTTGTTAAAGATGAACATTTTGTCCGGAATTCTTTTGATTTCTTTCCCAAAACAGCATTGGCTGAACATTGTGTGAGCACAGGTCATATTTTCGATTTTGAAGACGTTCAAATACTAAATAGGGAGCCATACTTAGGTAATCGGTTGATGTTTGAGATGTTACAAATAACTGTGCACGACTCAGTAAATTCTCGGTCAGATATTCAACAACTCAGCCGATTTTATTATCCTTTATTGAAAAAACGAACAAACAGCTTAGGAACTTAAAAATTAAGTAACAATTCGGCCCCCTTTCAATTTCACGTCTTATTGTTGATCTTTCAACACGCCACACACGTACGTCTATGTTTTTTACCCTATATTGTTCCCAGTCCGTCGTTTCTTTGACTTCACCCACGTCTGTGTGCATGTTGTTTCAGCATCGGTCGCATTGTTGTCCCTACTTTTAATCGGTTATGCTTTCTTTTCGAGCTAATTATTGGATGATTGATTTGAATTTTCATGATATGATTTTGGGAAGACACTTTTGTCTAGTCTGTAAGTACTTGTATATATTATATATTGTTATACATTTTAGTATTTCAAAAGTGTTTTTGTGTATCTGTATGTATTTCTATTTACATCATACTGTGTTTTGTAATTTTTCTAGTCAGTAGTTTAAGGAGTAGCTCGTAATTTCCCTGTTTGTGTAAGATTATTGTAGATATCTTGTTTCATGATGTTCTCTAATTTTTTAGAGCCCTGAAGATGGAAAAATATATTTCCGAAACGTCGGCGAACTGACAGTGTGTCATTTTCCTGCAATTTGATCCTTATACCACCATTTATATTCTTGTTAAAGGAATGAAAGCTCCAGTGACACATTTCAATTCTACCTGAACCATATTTTCCGGTCGCTTCCGTTAGAAGATCGTATAAGGAAGCCTTTCTTGTCCATTTACACATTCCAAATAAATTTTGAGCACCAAAATCGATACCGAAACTAACCAAACTTCTGGGGGACCGGAATTTCGTTTGAAATCTTTCAAAACGGCCAGATACCTAAAAAAACTTCGTTATCAAGTGTAAAAAGGTCGATTAGTACTTACTTTCGCTTTATTTATGCTTATAAATCGATTTTTGGTCCAATTCAAATTTGCCGTTCGTACTAACGCCAAAACTCGTGAAAGGAAAAAATGACACTTGCACGAAACTTCTTCTGGACGCCGAAGAACGGAACAATAGGCGATTTCCTATCGATTTTTCTCCCCAAAATCACCGATCGATACGAACTAACAAAATGGGGAAAATCTTTGATACTTTTACTTTGATGTAAACAGAAAAACTGGCATCGTCGTATTGTCATTAACCATATTCTATGTACGAGCACAGATTTTTCATCAGGTGCGCCAATTCCTGAAAACGAAACCATGGCCAGAGTTGTGATTTTATAATTGTGAATGGAGTATATACTCCATTCACTTTTATAAAGTATCGCGGTTGACCTTGATTTAGGTTTATCAAGTTCTTTCACTTAAAACTAACGCAGGTTGGCACTCGTGAAAATCAAGCGATATTGCCAAGTCTACTTTCTATTTACTCTTTTTTAACTTCGTAAATGGAGTTCTTCTAAGGTGTAACTGTGACGCAGGTTTCATAGAACTACTGCATTTTCACACTGGAGTATTGCAAGTTGTGCAAAAAGGTATTTAAATGTCTTCTGCAGGTATTTCTTGAGAATTTTGAAGAGTGGGGAATTCCATAGGTTCGTTTGTTCCGTTCGTTTTGCTGGGTTATTCGAGTACTTTCATTCTTTTTCCGAATGAACTATCACGATGTAACGGAATAGGTATTCTGTCCATTATTTTTCAGTAAAATTTCAACACTCGTTTCTTGATTTCCGTACAAGAAAATAGCATAGGTAACTTAATCTTCCTACCATGTTCATATACGTGAAATATTTCCAGTATTAACAGAGAAAAAGTTTCTTCAGCATCCGCCAGGTCTTTGAAATTATTGAATTCACATAATATTTTCTCGAATTCATTATTTCCTCAAAGTAAATTAACATTTTGATAAATACGTAATTAATACGATTTTAATGCAGAAACGACAACGTCGCGGGCGTATCTGACAGAGGAATGACCATAACCTAACATTTTCAAAATATACGCGGTGAAATGTGTCAGAATTCCATGGCAAACCGCAATACTTCATAAAATGAATGGAGTACCTATTTATATACTCCATTCACTTTTATAAAGTAGCCCGGTTGGCGCTGGAATTCTGACACATTTCACCGCGTATATTTTGAAAATGTTAGGTTATACTCATTCTTCTGTCAGATATGGACGCAACGTTGCCGTTTCTACATATAAATCGTAGAAATTACGTATTTATCAAAATGTTTATTTACTTTGGGACAACAATGAATTTGAGGAAATATTATGTGAATTCAATAATTACAAAGATCTGACGAATATTGAAGAAACTTTTTTTCTGTTAATGCTGGAAATATTTCACGTGTACGAGTATAAACATGATGATTGGAAGATTCAGTTATGCTATTTTCTTGTACGGAAATCAAAAACCGAGTGTTAAAATTTTACTGAAAAATAATGGACAGAATAGTCCGTTACTTTGTGATAGTTCATTAACCCGATACAAAAACTTTTAGAACAGACGGACGTATGGAAATCCCCACTTTTTAAAATTCTCAAGAAATAAGCCTACAGAGGACAATTAAATACCTCTATGCGCAACTTGAAATACTCCAGTATGAAAATGTATTGATACTACGAATCTTGTGTCACAGTTAAAGCTTAAAAGAACTAACTCCATTCACAAAGTTAAAAAAGAGTAATCAGAAAGTAGACTTGGCAATGTCGCTTGATTTTCACGACTGCCAACCTGCGTCCGTTTTAAGTAAAAGAACTTGATAAACCTAAACCATGGCCCACCAAGATACTCTATAAAAGTGAATGGAGTATATGTGCAAAACGATTTTTTTTGGTCTAAGTAAGCTCGATGGAATAGGCGAAAAATATAAAGGGTGGGCCATTCGAAAGAATGAAGTATTTATTCTTAGAAATTTTTCGAATTGTGGACCTCGTCAAGGTCATTCCGTATGAGGAAATCGCTGATCCTGCATTTTCAATAATTTTTTAATGGAAATAACCACTTCGAAACTATGGAGGCTAATCACCCAACATAAGGGGCCTGAAACTTCCTTGAACACCAAAAGAACTGAAGAATCGTCGCTTGGAAGATCGCACCTGGTCGAAAATTTCAGCTTTAAAACTTCGTGAAAGGGTTTTTCTTAGCAGGTAAAGTACGTTATTCACTGCTTCTTTCTCGTTTTTTCTCCCGTCTATTTGTTTCAGATATAATTTCAAGAGACTTTGTCCAACTCAAGAGGGAAATTTTGTTTTATGTCAAAAAAGCCCTTCAACCTAAATACGTTCGCTCATTATGGGGTTCTCAGGATGTTCTCTGAACATTACAGGATATTCCTCTTCGTGAAAACCACAAAATAAAAAAAAATCATATCCACTATCAATTATACTGGAAGACAGAGTTTTTGGTGTGGTTTTGGAGCGGGAAAGTTGATCATCTTTTATTTTATCTGTTCCGTTTCTTGTCGCAATTTCTTCACACGTGTAATTGTTTGATGTTAAAGTAAGACTGTACAGGGTGGCCAGATTTCGATCCTAAACTATGACAGATAGAGAAAAAGTAAGATACACGTCATGTTCTCTATTTTCGAGAAACATAAATTGCTGATAACCCCAAGTTCCGTCAACGCCGGTGTACCTCAAGGCTCAATCTTCTCCCCAACTCTTTTCCTGATACATATTAATGACCTTTTGAAATCAACCAAAAATCAAATTTTGAGCTTTGCAGATGACAGCACTCTTATAGCGTCCACGACAAACGAGAAGCCTGTATCAGCGTCAACATCCAGTTCCCAACGAATCGCCCAAGCCGCGACAATCAACAAAGATCTAGAAGTTATTCTACAATGGGTTTCTGATAACCTGGTTGAATTCAATGCCTCTAAGACGCAGGCTACGGTGCTCACAAGAAAAACATCCGCAGTCGCACCCCAACTAATAATGGACAATAAAATAATAAAACCGTCTAATGGACTTAAGCTTCTATAGGGGTCAACATAAATTCAAATGCAACCTGGCATGAGCACGTCTGCTCAATTGCCAAGTCAGCTGCACAGAAGCTTAGCTATCTATTTCGTGCAAAAAAATTATTCACTCCAAAGCAACTATTATTACTCTACAAGGCACAAGTTCGTCCAGCTATGGAGTATTGCTCCCATGCTTGGAGTTCAGCTCCTAAGCACTCGTTACACCTACTTGACTCCGTTCAAAAAAGAACAGTGCGCCTAATAGATGATCCAACATTCATAGTCTCGATCACCGTAGGAAGGTTGGAGACTTATGCCTTTTTTACAGATACTACCACGGTAGTTGTTCTGCTGCCATTGCATCCATAATTCCATCAGGGGCACAATTTGATAGACAAACAAGGCTGGCCGATAGTAGTGACCGATTTGCCGTGCATCTTTCTACAGCTAGGACATTAGTGTATCAAAAGGCTTTTCTTTACCGAACTGCAAGGCTATGGAATACCCTACCACAAGATGTATTTCCTTTTGGTTACAACTTACAGCAGTTCAAGACACGCACAAACCGATTTCTACTTAATTCATCTCGGGACGCTTGAAGAGGTGTTATAAGCTCAGTCTTTTCCCGAGAGATGCTTATAAAAGAAAAGTTGCTGCGACGTCTAGTTTCCGAGATATACAGGGCGATTTTGTTATTTGGTCCATTATTATAATTGGCTATAACTTCCGTATTATAGGATATACGTTCTCGAAATGAGCACATCTATAAGGCACTTTTTTTACTGCTTTTTATCAGTGCTATTGGATTTTTTTATCTGCTCAAATTTCGGAGCTATAACAAAAAAAAAATTTTTCAAATAGAAACCATAGTAGGAAATGATATTTCCAAATTGACCTTTCTTCAACGATTTCAAAAATATATCTCATGATATACTTCCGAGTTTACAATATATCGAAAATTTCGGAAAAACACTTTTCGTTCAATGAAATCCAAGCAGGCTTTGATTATCTTCCGTCAAAACTGAGGCAGTCATAGAATTCCATGTGTGATTTATTTTCACTTGTCAAATTCAATTCAGTTGCATCATGTCTGGCGCTTCTTAAATTCTTATTTATATCACATCATGCCTTACGAGAACTATTAAAAATATAATATGGTAGAATGTTTCATACAAGCGAATTATGACGCTGATAATGCATCTCAATATATTTTGATAGATTTCCTGAAAGAACTCAGCCGCAGAAAAGTAAGTACATATATTCGCAAGGCTGAAAAATAATCTGATGACTTTTGTTTCATCTAAGTATTTGAATGCTTTTAATTTTTAAATTAAGCAGATAAAACATACTAGAATCAACAAGTTTGGTCTGGGTAATAATAATGCTAATGTGAGAAATGGACATGATCCTCCTTTTTCATTAATAATGCTAATATTTCCTGAATCAATTTGGCAGCTTACAATAATTGTGATATATCGAATTCTGTAACCTTATAAGAACTCCTATAAAAACCTTATTGAAGCGCCAGACGATACAACACTGATGAAACTGAATTGAATTTGACAAGTGAAAATAAATGATACATGGAATTCTATGACCGCCTCAGTTTTTAAGGAAGAGAATCAAAACCTGCTTGGATTTTGTTGAACGAAAAGTGTTTTTTCGAAATTTTCGATAAATAGTGAACTCGGAAGTATGTCATGATATATATTTTTGAAATCGTTGAAGAAAGGTCAATTTGGAAATATTTCCCACTATGGCTTCCTTTTGAAAAAAAATTTTTTTTGTTATAGCTCCGAAATTTGAGCAGATACAAAAAATCTAATAGCACCGGTGAAAAGAAGTAAAAAAAGGGCCCTGAAGATGTGTTCGCTTCGAGAACGTAGATCCTATAATACGGAAGTTATAGCCAATTATAATAATGGACCAAATAACAAAATCGCCCTGTATCTCGGAAACTAGACTCCTTAGCAACTTGAGGTTTTCAGCAATTTATCTTTCTCGAAAAAAGAGAACATGACATGTACCTTACTTTTTCTCTATCTGTTATAGTTTAGGAGTTGTAATACTAAACCATCGAAATCTGGCCACCATGTACAGCTCTCATTCAAATGAATATTAAGGGTGAGTTTCGACTTGTTACGTAAATTTCCTTTCATCAAAGATACGGGGTGTTAAAAATCCCTGAAAAAAAACACTTCACGGTCCATATTTCCTCAACCGTTATTTACAATGAGCTGAATTTTGGTTGTTATGTATGGAAATTTACCGAAACATATCTCAACATCTACGAAAAAAAATAAACAATAAATCCCCTAAAATCATTATACATTTCAGGTGTAAATCAGCTGATATCACATCAAGACATATCACTGAAATGATAATGAGGTGTTGTTGCTGCATCTGTAGCATCAACATCCGTCAAATCGAGATTGTTCTGGCTAATTATTGAAAGCATATCTAAACAACACTCTCCACAGTCCCAATCCTGTTATTCCAGGGCACAATCGCTTTTCTATGCACACGCATAAATGATTTGTTCTGTGTATAAATCGCTAAAGGGCTTTGTTCCACAATCAATTCTCACGAAATATGCATCCGAAAGGCGAACTACTGAAAATTATACGAGTTCAAATGTTCCAATTCGACGGCGCAGTTCGAATTTGTCGAGGGTATAAGCATAAAAGATGACCGAGGTTCAATCAATAATGAGAATTCCTTTATACCCGTTTACTCTGTCGAAAATGTAAGAGACGAAAAGGAATCGAAGTACTCTTTTAATAATATGGGGTGTTCCACAGGGCAGAGTTTTGGGAATAAAAATACAGAAAATTTTACGCAATGAAAAAACGCAAATTCCACCACTGCATGGAAAGCATGGGATGACATATTCAAAATACGATCAAGCTACGCTCTTGCCGATACTATAGGAAGGGAGTCAAGAAGAGATTATTGTGAAGAAGACGATGAGGACCTAGAAGAATTAATTGAAGATAATGAAGAAGAAATTAAAGAAGCACCACCGGATGGCAAAATCCCTCACCCAACATCTCCGGCCGAAATCAAAGACAAAATCACCAATTTGAAAACAAGAAAGGCCCCTAGAAAAGATAAAATTACAAATCTCATGCTGAAGAAAATGTCAAAGAAAGGAACAGCAGCTCTCACTAGCATAGCAAACGGTGTGATGAGAACAGAGTACTTTCCAAAAAGATATAAAACTGCCGAAGTGTTTGTTTTCAATAAACCAGGTAAAGACAAAAAGTTTCCATAGAACTATAGACCAATAAGCCTGCTCCCAGCCCTAGCAAAAATTGTGGAGAGAGTATTAGCCAGACGACTAAATGAAGAAACCGAAGTCCTGGCGACAATACCAAGTGAACAATTTGGATTCCGAAAACAACATATGAAAATGATAACCGCAGGTTATTCACCCAAGATATGCAGAATAATAAGATATTATTTGAGGGATCGGTTTTTTTTTTGTGTGAAAATAGATTATGTTCATTCCACACTCAGATATTTAGAAGCAGGAGTCCCTCAAGGATCAATGCTAGGACCACTACTGTATAATACATACCATATATACCATGAAATCCAAGATGCCTGCGTGATCTATGTGCAGACGATACGAAAATAGCAATTAGGCACAGAAACACAAGAATAATCCACATAAGACTTCAAGAAGCTGCAGACGATATCAGTCATTGGTGTATCAGATGGAAAATCAAAATCAATGGATAAAAGAGTCAAGCAATACTCCTTCAAAAGAGAAGGCTAAATATGGAATCGAAGATATCCATAGACGATTATGAAATAGAATGGCAGAATGAAGCTAAATACCTAGGAGTAATATTATAGACTCTCTGGGGTTCTCCACCCTCTCGACTGTTATATAGCCGGAGATGGAAAATAGATTAAGGCCTCGGAATACGATAGATTACGGCCGGTCCGCTGACCGCGCCATACACAAGGCCCTAGTACTGAACAAGGCCCAAGACCTGGCCAAACACGCATGCAACTAACGTGGAAACAGCACATCAAGGATGCGCTGAAGATGAAAAAACAGCGAGAATTTACCGCAAAAGATCCAGAGACCAATTGCGAAAATGAAGATGTAGAACTCTAAACTTAGAAAGAGATTTCCAATTGAAGGATGAACACAAACACTCAGCATAAATAATGCGAAAGAGGAAATAACAGAAGATGGAAGGTTTATAGTCTTATGCCCGGAACCAAACAACGGGAGAGGTGTTTAGTCGGCAAGAATACGACACTACCCAGAAAGACTGGGTGTCTAATGTAAGATTCACCTCTTTTCTACAAAATGATCCGGTTTGGAAAAGAGCTGTTACGCCAGAGGGGACAGTCCCCTAGGGATGAAGAGACCCTCTTTTCTCCATTTGAATGCAAAATTTCATCTAGATCGAATCCGCAGTTTTGAAATTATTAGGGAATCAAAACTTCGAAGGCCATGTTAACAAAACACCTGTTTGAATTTAACGATAACTAAACACTGGAATTCGATAGTTATGGTGTCTACAGCTGGACGGACAGAAATTAAGTTTGATCCTGAATTCGTGATGAGTGAGTCCAAACTACAGTATATTCTCGGCATCAACAAATACCAAATGTAGGGTGAGTCACAACAGAAATAACAAACTTATAATTGAAATACAGAACAAACGAAGAATAAATATGCAAACTGTCGAAGAAACTGCAAAACCCAGAAGGAGTTGTTTAAATTTCAATTTTTTTGTAAAACATAGAGTAAAGGAGTAAATGGAGAAGAAAATCGTGAACGTTTTTTCATGTGAACTTGATTAGTTGTTGTTGAAATGCCAAGAGCACGTGTACGCGGAATTTATCGCCAGCTAAGTGGATTTGAAAGAGGTCGAATTATTAGTCTACGGGAGATGAAGTTCAAGAACGACGTCTGAGACTTATGGCCGTTAGAAACCGATTTGCGACAACTAGATCTTGGGCTGATGGGTGGTTAGGAGAACAAGGCCTTCCTGTAACTGTCCGAACGGTTTACCGCCGGATAAGGTCTTTTGTACTGTAGCATTATCTACCCCATTTTGTGTTAGCTCTGACGGTTGAGGATCGCCGGCAATGATTACATTGGTGCAGAGAACGTCAACATTGGAATGTGGAATGGCATCAGGTCTTCTTTTCTGATGAATCTCGATTCTCCTTGGGTGCACATGATGGCCTAAAAAGGGTTGGAGGACGTCGGGGAGAAGGACGTGAACCTCAGTTTGATATTTATTATTAACAAAATTATTTAAAAAAATCTAAACCCCTCGTTTTTTCTGCAACTTTTAATCATTTACTCTTCGCTATTGTATCTATGTTTCAACGAAAAAAATAAATTTAAACAGCTCCGTCTGGGCGTGGCAGTTTCTTTATCAGTTAGTATAAATATTTATTGGTTTTCCCTTTGTAGATTCCGCTCGGAGTACCTACATAATTTTCATCTAAAAAACTGGTGGCCTTGAGAAAGCGAAAATTGTAATAATGGGCTGCCAGATAGAAGTAAGAATCACCAATGTGAGTACCCTGTAGGAGTTTTACGTCAAAATCAGAGTGAAAAAAGTGTAAAATGGCTACAATAACTGTGCCTGAAAATTTCATCCTCCTAACATTTAATTGCAAGTAGCTGTAACCATCTTTTTGATCACCGCGAACAGAGAATCTAAAAGCTCAATTGACTATGGAAATCTTCGGAAAATAAGTGTTACATGATGATCCATGTATGTTATAATTTATTCAGCATGCGATTAAAAAAAAAGGCAGAATGAAGCGATCATACATTAGAAGTTATAAAAGTTCACGGTTGTCAGTTTGAGATCCTTTTGTAAAATTTAATTTGATAAAATGATATTTTGAAATTGATATTCTCTCTTGCTTTCTTTCCATATCGAACACCACAATTATGAACTCGATGTCTTTAATTTAATTTCAAGTAAATTTTAGCTCTTGACTCAATGTAATAGGAATTTATTTTACATAATACATAATTACATATTAATTTCTTGAAATACAGTTTTTTCTTAATTTTACAATCAGGTAATCAAGTAAAACATAGAAAAAGAATTCGCGCAACTTGAAATTTTAGCAAGATCTTTGTTTAAAAATATTTTGAATGGGTATTTCAGTGTTGTGGACAGGGAATATGCAAAACGTAGGATATAGAAGAAGATGAAGATAAATATGTCCCTGAAACATTTTTTCTATTTCCAACAACACCTACAGTACTAAAGTTAAGACTACCATAGATGGACTGAAGAGTAATAAAGCTGCGGTTATGATGGAATGAGATGTGAAATATTGAAGAAAATCAAAGAGGAAATTTCAGTTCCTATTGCCGCTCTCACAAACCTTTGCTTCGACAGTGGAGATTTTCCAAACCTATATAAAATAAGGGGTGAAACCGATCTTCAAATCGGGGAGAAAGGACAGTGTGTTTTATATTATATACCAATAACCTCAATATCAAATATTGGAAGTTATAGAAAAAATCATTAAAAGTAGAATGACAAATTTCCTGGTAAAATTCAACATTATCTCGTCCGCTCAGTTTGGTTTTATGGAGGGTGAATCAACGAATGACGCTATAGGAGAATTAATATCGAATTTACTCGTATACAGGTGTTTGGATGTAAATAAATCAACTTTGTGTGTGTTCATAGACCTAGCCAAGGCATTTGAGACTGTGTCCCATGATAGGATGTGGTCAAAAATACATCGCTATGGATTTCGGGGCAAGGGATAAGACTTATTGGAGAACTATTCAACAGGTAGAAGACAGTTGGTTGAGAATGAAAATAGTCGAAATGGAATGAAAGAAGTGGAGTATGGAGTCCCGCAGGATTCGGTACTAGGTCCTATCCTCTTCGTCATATATGTGAATACTCTACTATATATGGAGAAAAAGGGGACAATCATTAGTTTCGTGGATGATACTCTCCTGACATATGAAAACGATACATGGGGGAAGTTAAGATAGAAGCGGAGATTGATTTTGAAGGGTTAAGCGTTGGTTTAGAGCGAACAAGCTCATAGTTAATTTGGCAAAAACGAAATTGTTACCTTTTGCCAATTACGAACCAGGTCTTCCAAAGTTTGAAAATCTTGAGGTGGAGGAAGGAGATATAATACCCAGAATAGACAACATTAAATATCTAGGAGTAACAGTAGATCCACATCTGAAATAGGATATTCACATTGACTGCATCGTCATACGATAATACAGTGTGACAAGAAAAACCTCGGACAAACTCTTTTTCATTTAACTTTACAGAAGAAATTGAACAAAACAATAACAAATAATAATAGCTTGAACATTTGTTAATAATATATTCAAGCCGTTTCGAAGTGGCTTCCTTTGGCGGCGATACACAGCTTCAGACGCTTCTTGAAATTTTCGGCAATGGGCCGCAGCTCCTCGGGCGTTAATCGGTTCCATTCCCGGCGCAGAGATTGCTTCAGCGACTCCAAATTTTTGTGTTTTTTAGCTGTGCTCCAAAATCGACCACACGCTGTAGTAGGGCTGCCATTCTGCAGATGAAACAAGGAAAATGGGTCTTACACCATTCTTGCGTCATTTTCGCTCTGTGGGCCGGAGCGGAGTCCTGTTGAAAGGTCCAATGCATATCGCCGATGTGCTGCTTGGCCCACGGAAGTACTTCGCCCTCAAAGATGTCGCAGCGGTAGACTTCTTGATTGATTTTGACCCCTTGATCCATTTGAGGAAAAAATCATGAATTTCATAAAAAATCTGAATGCTTCCCTGAATTAGATATCATCGAATATTATTTCTTCTCTGGTCTCTTAACAAATTAACAATGTTGTCAGGATGTTCATCACCTTCGTCAAGACTAAAATCTCTATATGATGGAAAAACGTTCGATGTAATAATAAAATCCCGCAAATGTGGGAGATAACAATGAATTCTGAGAAGCATGAAATTACACAGTTTCTATTGAAAATTTATTGTTATCGGATATCTATCTAAACAATATCCTCTTGGAATTTTTAATCGACACTACAGGGTCTTCATATCACAATCACCACCTGTTTGCTTTATTCTCTGTAAGTAAATAAATCGAAGTCCAACGGGTAAGCAAAGAGGAGTCTTTGGCGTATCGTCGTTCATTGTATCACAGACTAGCCTGTGATGGGACTCGTTGGCGGTTGGAGACACAGAACAACGGCTTGTCTTACGTGGCGGCTACATCGCAGCGCACCGCGACTGAAATTAAGATCGTAGCGCTAAATCGGCTAGAATCAGAACTACTCGTTTGGCATTTCCAAAGAGCAATGCCTAGACGCCTTTAGCGAAAAGTGAACAATTAAAACTAGTGTCCTAGTGATAGTTCATCCGCTAACGATAGGGGACTCACTGCTTTCTTGAATTCGCCTATACCATTGATTGAAGAGAAAATCGGCAATCTAGCATCGTCTTCTCTAGAGTTCTGTGAAATTTCACAGAGGATGGGTAAGGTTAGGTCAGTGAAACCAATTTTTATGAGATCGTTTTAGAATATCGAGGAAAATATGAACAAATTATTAGTGTTTATGAACAGGAAAATCGAAGAAGGAACTTATTTTGGTGGGATAAATATGGCTTTTCAATTGCAGAAATAATCGGACAGAACTAAGTGTTTTTGTTAGTAAATATCGTGTTTGTTACATTCTTATTCAAATAAGGTTAGTGCTTGGGTATTTTCTAATTGTATCACCCAGTACATCTAATCACCTCAATTTCAATAAAAAAATATGAACTTTGAATTGTTTGCAGAGAATTTTTTCAGGCACGTATTCAGCCCGATTTTTTTTTCAAATGGCTATATCTCTTTAACAGAGCCGAATTCGGAAAAATGGAAAATGAAAAAAAGGTTTCCTTCAGCCCCAAGAATCTACAGTTAAAATATATGTACAAGTCAAAGACTAGGTTCTCGATCTCTGTGATTGAGTTTATTTGTAAGAAATCTTCTCGAATAAATAATAATAATAATAAATGCATGCGGCCCAAAAACATAGTTTACATTCGATATCGCATGTAGGTATCCGAAATTCCTCCATTTGGAGTCATTTGGAGTGGTTAAGGGTGTAACTTATTTTAATTTTCGCAAATATTGAATACCTCGAAAATCCATTCATCATACCACTTCTTCTATGAATTAAGTGTTGGTACTGATCCTACGATTTCCTGTAAAATTTCAGATATTGAAAAAACTTCAAATGAACAAAAAGTTAAGCGATACCGAGAAAACAGCCCAAAGATGTCAATGGTAACTAGCTATCAAAGAAGTTGTGCCTATGATAATAAAAATACGATTAAAAATAAGTGGGAAACTATGAAATATTAATATGATGATCAACATTGAGAGTCAGATCAAATTAAACAGAATTTAATTGCCGTTTCGTCTGTTAAGATAGAGATTAAGTTTCAGAACCACTATTATTTTCCTAGACCTCGTCGTATAAAATCAAAAAAGCGCGAGAACGACAATCCTTATCTGGATGCCCATTCACAAATCGACAAAATAAATTCCCATTATTCAAGCAGCCAGTTTTAAAGCCATTAAATAATTATTCCAATTTGTCCTTCTATATTTAGTTATGGCGATAACCGTTATCGCTCGTACGCGAATTTGAAAGCGTCAATGCTGAACGCAAACACGATAAACAATGAAGCGTGCACGGATCTACCTGTTCGTTGTTTGCTAGTGGACCTTTGTGATTTTTTTTTTAATTTTAATTATATTTGAGGATAACAAAATGATCCGCGAATGTGTCGATGAACTCCGTCCGATCTCACTTCGTTTACGAGGAAACAGATCCTTCTGAATGAGGAAAGGAATCAAATTTTATTCATCTTCATCAAGACCCCTATTAGTCCAACTATTTACTCAAGGCCTCAAGGCTTATCTTAGGCCCAATAATCCTGCAGGATTTCCTTGAGGGAATTGAGGGGAGCGGGCAAATCGCAAAATTTTAGTACTTTGTCCAGTCTTTCCCCTTTTTCTGAATCATGTACTTTTTGTGTATACAGGGTGAGTCTTTGACTTGTACATATATTTCAACTGTAGATTCTTGAGGCCAAAGGAAACCTTTTTTTCATTTTCCATTTTTCCGAATTCGGCTCCTTCAAAGAGATATAGCCATTTGAAGAAAAAAATAGGGTTAAATACGTGCCTGATACGATTCTCTGCAAACACCTCAAAGTTGATATTTTTCGATTGAAATTGATGTGATTATTAGATATTCTGGGTGATACATTCAAAAAATACTCAAGCACTAACCTTATTTGAATAAGAATGTTACAGACACGATATTTCCTAAAAAAACACTTTGTTCTGTCCGATCATTTCGGCAATTGAAAAGCTATATTTCTCACACCAAAATAGGTTCCTTCTTCGATTGTCCTGAAGATTAGTTTATAGACACTAATAATTTGTTCATATTCCCCTCGATATTCTCAACCAAAATTTTAAATTGCCTTTCAATGGAATATATAGCAGAAGGATCGGTACTTAGGCAAAATAATAATGAAGATCAATTTATTGTCGCAACAGTTTCGGGAACATATTGTTCCTGCATCAGCCTAAAAAACGATATTCTGAAACGATCTCATAAAAAATGGTTTCTCACTAACCTATCCCAACTCCATTAACCAAAGTCATATGATTCGGGGTCAATGACCTAACCTTACCCATCCTCTGTGATATTCACTCACAGAACTCTAGAGAAGACGATGCCAGATTGCCGATTTTCTCTTCAAACAATGGTATAGGTGAACTCTCGTTAGCGGATGAAATATCACAGGGACACTAGTTTTGTTCACTTTTCACTAAAGGCGTCTAGGCGTTGCTCTTCGGAAAGGCCAAACGATTAGTTCTGATTCTCGCCGATATAGCGCTACGTTCTTAATTTCAGTCGCCACGATCTACTCTTCCCTTCAGTTCAGAAGGCCGTGGATTTAGCCGCCACGCAAGACAAACCGTTGTTCTGTGTCTCCAACCAGTCCAACCTAAAACGTTAGTCAGTGATCCCATACACGGCATGAACGAAGTTTACGCGATGGACTTTATTTATTCACAGAGAATAAAACAAACAGCTGATGATTATGTAGATGACTTTCAGTGAATTGATATAATAGTAGTGTCCTTCTGGTGTCGAGTTATATTGTTTCGATAGATATTTTGCTGAAGGACCATACAAATGAGAAATCCACCAACTCACCTCATGAATTACAAACTAAAAATCATCTGAAAAATTCAAACTCGTTATAGAATTCAAAAACAGCTGTTTCATCTCGTGGTCTCAAATTATCGCGACGTACTGGTAGGTATGGGTTCATTAATACGAATGCAATAAAACAGAAACATTCATACGCGGTAAGAATGTGTGCAGTCGAGGAAAAAACTATTCACCTCATTTCTTTTATAATATTCGAGTAAGCAATGTTGAGAGAACCAATATCCGATCTTAAGTTCACAGAATTGGGGTGTTTTTTTATGAACAACATCTCCTTGAAACTACGCTTGAACCAATTGGTCTCTTTAGTCAGAATTTTTGCATTTTCAAAATCAAAAAGATGTCCCTCATTCTTAGCATGCTGTGAAAGAGCGGTTGCCTCAGATTGCTTCTTACAATCCAACTGGTGTTGCTTTAATCTGGATCCGAAGTATTGGCACGTCTGTCCAACGTATATAGAACTGCAATTCGAACAACCCAGCCCATAGACCAAACCTGACTGTCTCATTGGGGGATCACTATCCTTCAAACGGGGAAATAAGCTCCTAACAGTTTTTTTATAATAAGATACCACGATAGTGGATGTTCCTTTCATCAACCTAATCAACATCTGGCTCAATTTAGGAATATAAATTAATTTATAGTATCTGATACTCTCATGTACAGAAACGTTTGTGGCCGGTGGAATGCAAATTGAGTGTCCAGAGGAATAAAAAATGTTTTTTGTTGACTAGAGATTTTGGATATCCATTTTGACATAAAATGGTCGCTTGTTGTTTGAAATTCTTTGAATGGAAGGACGCATCAGACAAATTAAGTATTTTTTGTTTTATGCCCTGACAATAGCAATCTTTTGAGATGTTGAATGTTGAGAACTAAAATGTAATGTACGGTGGGATGCCATGGGTTTCGAATATAGATCAGTTTTTATCGCAACAGCTATTTCCAATACAATAAAAAATTCTACGCACAAGTAAGAGGTGCAGCTATGGGCAACCCAGCCTCGCCAATTTTAGCTGAATTGGTTATGAATAGCTTGATCGGATTTGTTCTGTCTGCCTTGAACTTTTATATACCATTCGTCTTTGTTTATGTTGACGACATAATTATGTCAGTGCCTAGAGGTAGTTTGGATGAGGTATTGAGAATTTTCAACAGCTTCCATGTGGATCTTCAATTTACCCATGAGTTAGAAGTAGATGGTAAAATTCCATTCTTAGACCTTTTATTGATAAGAGACGGTGTTGCGATAAAAACTGACCTATATTCGAAACCAATGGCATCCCACCGTACATTTCATTTTAGTTCTCAACATTCAACATCTCAAAAGATTGCTATTGTCAAGGGCATAAAACAAAAAATACTTAGTTTGTCTGATGCGTCGTTCCATTCAAAGAATTTCAAACAACAAGCGACCATTTTATGTAAAAATGGATATCCAAAATCTCTAGTCAACAAAATTTTTCATTCCTCTGGACACTCAATTTGCATTCCACCGGCCACAAACGTTTCTGTAAATGAGAGTATCAGATACTATAAATTAATTTATATTCCTAAATTGAGCCATATGTTGATTAGGTTGATGAAAGGAACATCCACTATCGTGGTATCTTATTATAAAAAAACTGTTAGGAGCTTATTTTTCCTTTTGAAGGATAGTAATCCCCCAATGAGACAGTCAGGTTTGGTCTATGGGGTGAGTTGTTCGAATCAGATACTAAAAATTAATTTATATTCCTAAATTGAGCCAGATGTTGATTAGGTTGATGAAAGGAACATCCACTATCGTGGTATCTTATTATAAAAAAACTGTTAGGAGCTTGTTTTCCCGTTTGAAGGATAGTGATCCCCCAATGAGACAGTCAGGTTTGGTCTATGGGGTGAGTTGTTCGAATTGCAGTTCTATATACGTTGGACAGACGTGCCAATACTTCGGATCCAGATTAAAGCAACACAAATTGGATTGTAAGAAGCAATCTGAGGCAATCGCTCTTTCACAGCATGCTAAGAATGAGGGACATCTTTTTTGATTTTGAAAATGCAAAAATTCTGACTAAAGAGACCAATTGGTTCAAGCGTAGTTTCAAGGAGATGTTGTTCATAAAAAAACACCCCAATTCTGTAAACTTAAGATCGGATATTGGTTCTCTCAACATTGCTTATTCGAATATTATAAAAGAAATGAGGTGAATAGTTTTTTCCTCGACTGCACACATTCTTACCGCGTATGAATGTTTCTGTTTTATTGCATTCGTATTAATGAACCCATACCTAACTGTACGTCGCGATAATTTGAGACCCCGAGAGGAATAAAATAATGGAACTCTTTAGGTCTTACAACTTGGGTTATGTGTTTTCAAATCCATCACGTGAAACAAAAAATAGCTCAAGTTGTATCGATAACAGGTTTTCGAATATATGTATGAAAAATTGTGAGACTAAAACATACGATCCACATTTATCGGATCATTTTACACAGATATTGAAGATTAAATTGAAACATAGTGAAACTGAAAAAAAGGCCCATAAAGTCACCAGACAAATAAACGAAAAGAATACTAACCATTTTATACAGGATATAAGAAAAGAAGATTGGACCCACGTGTATCACCATTGCGCAGAGACGCAATATGACAACTTCCACAATAGGCTCATAGGACTTTTCCATTCCAATTTTCCCGAAAAGAGGGTGAAAGTAAAGAAATGCGAGAAATACAAAACCACTAAGAGTATTAAGGACTTAAAAATCAAACTGGAAGCTGCCGAAACAATTGCTAGGGTGAGAAAGGATGATGATAGTAAAGAACTCTGTAAGATTTTGAAGAATTTGTTGAGGAAAGCTATAACTGACTCAGTGAGTACAGCCAATCTGAAAAAAATATATAAATCAGAAAATAAACAACAAGCTATTTGGAAGCTCATAAAAGATCAAACGAAGAAAGGAAATAATTGTATCTTATCGGATGAAGGAATCACAGCAGAACAGATGAATGAGTACTTTGCATCAATAGGTAGAGAAATATCGGATAGGGTTAAACCTTCCCTTCAGGCATCGGCTGAATTGCTTCAGAGGAGTAAATTGAATAGTCCAAACTCTCTGTATCTGTATGAAGTTACGGCAGATGAAATATATAATTCAGTGAAGCTAATGAAGAGCACCAAAACCGAAGACTACTATGGAATGAATGTACCTGTACTTAAGTGCATGATCCCATATATAAGATATCCACTGTGCAAAATCATCAATGACTGTTTCACCCAAGGTGTCTTTCCGGAAAAGCTGAAAATGGCTGCGGTAACACCCATTTATAAAAAAGGGGATCCAAAGGACCGATCGAACTACAGACCAATCTCAGTCTTACCCGTTTCATCGAAAATTTTCGAAATTTTAGTGAGGAAACGCCTTCTGGACTTCTTGGAGAAAAAGCCTGTGCTTCATACGGCTCAACATGGCTTCAGGCAGCAAAGATCAACTGTGACTGCAATGATCGATACCCTTGAGACTGTTCTGGAAGCATTCAATAATTCTGAAGAGGTTGAGATGATATCTATCGACTTGAGTAAGGCCTTCGACAGCGTCAGCCATGAAATACTGCTGGACAAACTAAATTTTTATGGAATCAGGGGAGTACCACACAAACTGCTTGAGTCATACCTAACTAACCGGCACCAGTCAGTGAGGTGGAATGAGTCCAGGTCAGGTCTTTTGGAGGTGAATTGCGGAGTCCCTCAGGGGTCAATTCTCGGCCCGCTGCTTTTTGTATTGTTTGTCAACGACATCTTTGACAATATAACATCGACTAAGAGTTGTAGCTACGCCGACGATACGATGATTCTCAACAGGTCGCGCTCCAGAACCGAACTTCAGGTGATGTCATCGAGGAGTGAAGAAGATGCTCAGAGGTGGTTTTCTGTTAACGGACTTGAAATGAACATGGGAAAAACACAAAGGATAGTCTTTACAAATAAGGAGCAAGATGACTCTTCATTGAGATATTTGGGTTTGGAATTCCAGCCATCACTGGGCTGGAGTAATCATGTAGAAGACTTATGCAAAAAATTATCTACGTCCATCTTTTTGATAAGAAGAATGAGACAGATCACAAGCGCCGATGTAGCTGAGCTGACTTATTATTCAAGCTTTCATTGTCAAGCCATATATGCTATCATAATGTGGGGACAATGCATTGATGCACAAAAAGTTCTTCTAAAACAGAAGAGTGCAATAAGAGCCATCTATGGGATGAGAAGGACCGACAGTTGCCGGGAGGTATTCAGGAGAGAGAGAATACTCACAACGACGTCAGCTTTTATACTTGCATTTGTCAAATATGTCCATCAGAACCAAAATAAGTTTCCGAAGAACTCGCATTATCACAGTTATAACACACGTGAGAAAAACAACTTTTCTGTCCCTCGCGCGAGAATTAATAAGACGCAACAAGGTCCTAACTACACATGTATCATGTTATATAATAAACTGCCGGACCAAGTCAAACGGTTGAATATTTCTGCGTTCAGCAGAAAAGTGAAAGAATTACTCTTAGAGCGAACAATTTATGAATTGAGAGAATTTCTAGAAGTTTGCCATTGATTTCTGACTTTTTTTACAAGTGTGATTGAAATGTGTTGAATTATGTGTTGTAAATATTTTGTAACTGTTCTGATTATCTTGTTCTTTATTATCTTGGTTGACAGGCCATATAACTTTTTAATGGCATAATATTATTTATACACGATTTTACATGTATTTTGTGATCCAGTATGAATAAATGAAATGAAATGAATTGAATCAGCTGTTTTTGAATTCTATAACGAGTTTGAATTTTTCAGATGATTTTTAGTTTATTATTCATAAGGTGAGTTGGTGGATTTCTCATTTGTATGGTTTTTTGTCAAATTTGTTTCCTCTGTGATTTCGCTGTTTTAGTTTGTAAATTGTGATTTTCATAGTTTTGTTGCTTTGGTTTCTTGAGTTCAAGTTACTTAATTGTCCTAATGTATAGATTCATATTATTGTTCATACCATTGTTCGAATTTCAGCCTGAAGAAGAGAAGAATTTTCTCGAAACGTAGCTGTTGAATAGATTGTAAATAAACTGTTCCTTAAGACTGAAAACTCTTTTCTTCAGTAACAATGAATTTTTGATAGAAACTGACTATAAAATTTATAATTTCATGCTTCTAAGAATTCAATTTTATGTCCCACAAATGTGGAATTTTATTATTACATATCTATACATCAAACGTTTTTTTATCATAGAGATTTTGGTCTTGACGAAGTACATAAACATTCTGACAACGTTGGTAACTTGTTGAGGGACCAGAGAAGAAATAATATTCGATTAGATTTAACTCAGGACAGCATTCAGATTATTCTTGAAATTCATGATTTTTTCCTCTAATTTAATCTTATACAATTAGGAATAACTTGAGAACGACGCGTTTCATTGAAAAAACCTAGGAATACTTTGGTTTTCTAAAATTATTAATTCTTTCGAAAACGTGAAACTTTTATACCAGGGGAAATATGGAATAAGTTTCAATTGAGGAATATGCACCATGAATAGAGTGAACAATCAACCAAAATTCAGTTCATTCGAAATATCGGTTCCGAATATATGGAAAGAATAGTGTAAATTTCATGGATATTAGACACCCTGTATCTTTCAAACGAAACCGAATTTTGAAAAATGGTATGGGAAAAAAGTGTTTCCTTTGATGACAGGAATCTACAGTTAAAATATATGTACAAGTCAAAGACTCACCCTGTATACCGTATGCATTTCGGAAGTTGTGGAGCGTGACTTGCATTCACTGAAAGTTCTAAATATGTTTTCGGCTTCATTTGAAAATTCGGGATGTCGAAAATCTATGGAAAAAAGTTTTTTGTCCATATTTTAGGGTCTGGATTTTTGTGAAGTATTTACTATATTCATGGTGCATATTCCTCAATCATCACTCATTCAAGATTTCTCCTGGTATCAAAGTTACAGAGTAGCCGACTGATATATTCACGCGAAGTGAAGGGTTTTCCAATAAGAGGTGTAATTTTGACATTCAAAGAAAAATGCCATTCTATTTATAGATAAATTATCAATTCAATTCATGTTTTCATGGATGTTTATTTCAACGAAGATAGCATACAGGATTGCAACATCATTAGATACGGCCGGGGCCAGTGGCGTAACGTACACCCCCCCAGACCCCCCGTTGGGTGGGGACCCACGGGGTGTAGGGGCCCGCGGGGTAGAGATCATACAATTTTCAATTAAATCATAGAAATATTTATTATAATAAAACACAAAATACTCATAGTACGGTAGAGCGGTGTGGCTTTGCCAACGAAGGTGACTTTGCCAAACTACCTAATGTTTTATGTTTCATTTTATTTTGGTAAAGTCGGTAACTTCTCAACGACAGCACGAATCGGAACCTAAGAGACACTATATCCCCAATTGTTTCAACAGTCGTAGTCCTTTGGCTTGAATTGAATGGTGTGCTATGCTGTGTTGTGTGAGCAGGTAAGTTTTAACGTGTTTATAAATGCGAAATACTAAGGGTTGTGTAGAAAACATGACAAATGGTACATCAAAATAAATTCAGCAGCTTATTTCACACGTATTTAGGTCGCGTAAAAAAAAAACTGAGAGCATTTGGTTGGGCGGGTCTCGAAATTTTAGGAAATTATTCTATTGTTGCACTTGGGAGGGGGACTTTGCCAAATAACACAATTTGCAGATTTATGCAGACAAACCATCTACGTCTGGAAGAGGAAAAAACAGTTCTGCGATTTTGAAAAATGAGTTATTATTATTATTATTATAGATTGTTCATTTACAAAGAGACTGATTTTATGTATTTTATGAAGAATAATAGATTTTATTTTCTTATAATTTGTTGTTTTATTCGCGACTAGTACCTAGCTAGTTAACCTTCAAAAAAGTTAAAGAAAAACATTTTCGTGGCAAAAATACCACCTGCACTTGATTAAATTGCCTACAAACGCATTTTGATGCAAGTGGCAAATTCGCACCGATGTGCGGGTGACTTTGCCAAATTTTTAAAATGGAAAAAAATTGTTGCGCACTTTTTCTTGCGTTTCTAGTAACAGCAATCGATAGCTAGATTGTTGAAATTAAACATAATTCAAACACAACTCATTTTACAGAAAAACGAGAAAGTTACATCAACAATACTCTAAAAAGTGGTGCAAAGTCACACCGCTCTACGGTACCTAATTAATTCTCTGATTAACTTTCTTCATTCATTTCTGACAATTTTAATTACCTATCTAAACTATTCCTGAAAATCACCCATATGCGTCAAATATATAAGATTTATGAACGAAATCCCAGTATTTGTTCAATTCACTATTAACATTAAATTTGTTTTTAAAGAGTTGAACCAACGTTATTGTTTATTAACATATTATGTATTTCAGTCATATCCTGTTTTCTTCTTTTGAAATAATTTATTTATAGGTTTAAAATTATTAGCGAAATTGTTGAGGTAGGCTTATCATAGAGGTGTAAAAATTAATTTCAAATAATAGTTAGAATGATAAAGTAAAAGAGCTTATAAAATGTTGATTATACGGAAATCGTTAAAGTATATCGGTTGAAATTGATGCAGTTGGTTTATTGGAATTTTAATAGTTTCTGCAAAATAGACTACTATGTTTCATCCACAAATGAATTGTTGAACAGTCATATGAAATAAATGATTGGGGATTGAGGTAAACCATAGACTTATCATAGACTTGGATTGTAAGTCTATGAGGTAAACCTAATATAGAATTGACGTTAATAATGAATTAAAAGATGGTACAAGAGAATGGGTAATTAGATGTATTGTGGTAGGAGCTGAAGAAGGAGTGGGGCCCGGGGACAATCAATGGGGGGGGGCTGGCTGAGGAACGTTACGCCACTGGCCGGGGCAACATCACGGAATCTAACTTTGAAAAGGTCCAGTGGCGTGGTTTTATCGGTATTGAGAAATGGAAATAAAATAACAAGTGAATTAACTCTTCTTGACGAATTCATACAATGTTCCGAACATTTGAAAAGATTCTGAGTTAGGTGAACAGAGTCAGCTAAATTCAGAATAAATGTTCCTCCTCCCAATATCACGAAGGAATCTGAAGAGTGAAATTCAAAGAATCGAAGAATCTACGTCATTGTTATAGGAATGATAAGAGTAGAACATACCTGTGGACAAGTTATTGAAAACGGCTTAGGATACCAAGGTATTAAAGGTGTTGAAGTGACGAGAATGAAGTCAAATAAAACAAAAAGGCAATCCCTCCCTACCTTGTGAAAACGCAGCACAAGGAAATATTTCAGATCAAAAAGATTTACAGCCTTTGTATCGATCTAGAGTCCAGAAAGAAGCCAGAAGGCCCAGGTCAGTGTCATCGCTGTCAGAGATATGGACATGCCCAAAATAAATGCACATTTCCGTGGAGATGCGTAAAATGTTAAGGAGTGCATTGCACAAAACAGTGTGTATTGATCGGAAAAGAAGGCGAAAGGAACGCTACGTGCGTTTTATGTAACCAGAGTGGACATTCGGCCAGTTAAAGAGGCTGCAGTGCTTATAACAATCTGACAAAAAAAACACCAACAAAAAAGACGTCCCTACCAGGAAGATGGTAGAAAAATGGAGACTGATATTGCTGTTGAAAAACCACAGGTAAAAAAAAGAACTCGTCCACAAACCCAAATCCAGCCAAAAGAGATGATCCTGGAGATAAACTTGAGAAACTCCCTGAGAAAATATTCAGCAGAATAATAAAGAATTTGAAAAAGAATTCGAGAAGAAATTTCGAAATTTATTTTGAAACAAATAATTTATGAACAAAAAATTACAACGAGGAACTCTGAAGATTGGAATATTAACGAAATCAGAGCCCGTAAATCAGAAATTGAACAATTGTTAGAAGAAAAACATCCTGATATTATGGGTTCCAGATAACAAAATTGATCCCAATTGATAGAATTTCCTTCGAAAACTACGAAATATACAGAAGAGACAGAAAGAATAGGAGCAGTGGTGGCATTGCCATTCTTGTTGAAGACGTGAATCATTACCTCAATGCGGTCGTAAATCCCGATGACTGGCGCATCTGAAGAGACACTATCGAAGTGAAGAAAGAAGAGATAGCATGAAGGTATACTCTGTAAATAAACCACCGCGAATAATTCTGCCAGAGGATGAAATGAAGATTTTATTAGGGGGTCATTTTTCAAGAATAATACTTGGAGATCTAAATTGAAAATCCCAACAATGGAACTCTGGAACGGAGAATGCAAATGGCAAGTTGAAATGATATTCCGAAAAGATTGATGCGATAATAATGGGACCGGATATACCGACCTATTTACCTAGTGGCAATGGATCCCCTGATGTGCTAGACATAGTGATAATGAAAAATATAAAGCAAGATTTTACCGTTGAAACGATAGAGGATGATACATCTGATCACAACCCGAAAGAGTTCATTTTAGGACATGGACCTAGAAATGAATTGACTTAACCACGAGAACATACAGATTGGGACAAGTATAAAAATAAACTCAAAAAAATATAACTCTGCATGGAAAATGCAGGAAAATTTACGCAATGAAAAAACGCAAATTGCACCATCTAACGCTCTTGCCGATACCATAGAAAGGGAGTCAAAAATAAATTATTGTGAAGAGGACAATGAGGACCTAGAGGAATTATTTGAAGATAATGAAGAAGAAATTAAAGACGCACCACCGTATGGCAAAATCCCTCACTCAACAAAATCTCCGTCCGAAATTGAAGAGTTAATCAATAATCTGAAAACAGGAAAGGCTCCTGGAAAAGATAAAATCACAAATCACATGCTGAAGAAAATGGCGAAGAAAGGAACAGCGGCTCTCACTAGCATAGCAACCAGAGTTATGAGAACAGAGCATTTCAAAAAGATGGGAAACCGCCGAAGTGATTGTTTTCAATAAACCAGGTAAAGACAAAAAGTTTCCACAGAACTATAGGCCAATAAACCTGTTTCCAGTCCAAGGAAAAATTGTGAAGAGAGTCTTAGCAAGACGACGATACCCAGTAAACAATTTGGATTCAGAAAACAGCATTCAACTGAACAACAGCTCCCAAGAATGACCGAGTATATCACAGTTTTATCGGAACCATAATTCCATAAAAACACCCTCTAACTTTGTAAATATTCACTTGTAAGAACACAAACTGCAGGTCCATACAAATTTGAATCCATGCATACATTTGTGCTACAAAACTACCCACTTTCCCTATTCAAATTCCTGATGGTGTTGCAACACTTTCCAGGAGGTTGCCAGTAGAAACAAGCTTTGTATCCCAGATCATGTCCCCCTGTCATCAAAAATCAACCTGTCTGAGTGTTTTCACTTTTAAATTAAACACCCGATATACATTTTCAGAAAGCTAATACTAGTTTCTTATACGACACGACTCATGGGCGTAGCTAGCTATGGGCAGGGGGGGGGGGGGCAGCTGCCCCCCCCTGAAAGAAAAAATGAATTAAATTTGCCTATTTTTTATCCCTTAATTATCACATTTTGAAAGACCATGGAGGATGACCATGGTTTGCCCCCCCCTGTATAAATTTTGCCCCCCTCTGTTATAAATCCTGGCTACGCCCTTGACACGAATTATCGTGAAATGACCAGTATGAACAAAAAGCGCTAGCAGAATTGAAAAAAATGAGCAATTCGTTTACTGAAAAACTCGTTTATTATCAAAACTGAAAATCTGAAAAGAGTATTCAGAAAATAGCCGAATGAACAATCTACTAAAAATTTAAAATCAAACTCTAACATCTAAACAATTCTCTTCGAACACTGAAAACTGCTTCATGTAATATTTTTCGTTAGATACCTAATTGACCATAACATGGTATGGACATGACTTGAACATTATGATGTATTGCAAGTGTGAGCATACGAAAAGCAGAAATCATTTTATGTTGATCGAAAAATTATTTTCGCCATACCCGCCATTTCATCATAACATTCAAGATCTTATATCATAGTTCATTCATTTTATTATTTGCCCAAATAGGTATAAAAAGAAATTTGCATAGCGTATTTTACATTTCTCGAATGAAGCTCTACATTTCTTCCTTCAGTTGGATATTCCACAGCAATCGTTTTTTAAATAGTATGGTTCACTTGTCTTGCGCATGGAATTCAATCGTTCATTCAGAAAAACCTGTATAGCACAAATCCTCTGAGTAGAACATACGACAGGAACAGAAGTATCTCACCAGTTCTATCGACAAACATGTTGGCTCGAAAAAATCGTTGATTGAACGAAGCAGCATCTATCAAAATAACGAAAAATTTCTGCTCTTCCGCTTATTCTTAACAAAACTAGCCGAAATTGCACAATAAGAATCCATTCTGGAGTATGCTGTGAATGATTTACAAAGGTGAGTTGCTTTTTTGAGATTGTTATTACTATTTTTATATTTTCAAATATGATACTCGTTATCTTTTATCTATATTACTTCGAAATGTGAAGGTAGTGCTATACATAAGTAAATACTTGAATATATATTGAGTATATTCTATGGATAACTTCAATATTGCATATAGGGCATTCTGCATATTCCCTGTCTTACCTAATCAATTTCTCTTCAACTAAACAGAAAGTCAGTAAAAGGACTTATTGAAAAATAATATTACAACCAGGCCATGTATTTTTCTCCTTTCTGAAGGAGAACAAAAAAGGACAAAACTAGACGAGAGAAATATTTCATTCAAAACTGAATGTCAAGCGGGGTTATAAACTGAGAATTGCTGGAATACATAACAGAGCGATTTATTATCCATTTAATTACTGTAAAATACAAACATAAACAATTAAGAAGGAAGAAAGGAAACAAAAGATTTGAAGACAACAAATTACAGTGAAGAATTATAAATGGACATGATGACTGATTGTCTTTGTATAATCTTTTCAATTCAGAATAGAAATTTTGGAAAATTGATTGATTTCTTCATTCTATACAAAAAAACGATATGATTATTGTTTCGGATAACTGGATGAAAAAATATTGGCTCCCATCCGGGGAAGTTTTTGTGTATACCCGTAGAATTTTTAGTCGGAATCACAGTGAGAAACGTACAACACAGCCTCAATTTTCAGTCAAGTAGCTATCTTTTTGATCATCCCGAATAATCATTGAGAATGTTTCAAATAACTCTGAAAAATGAAGTCACAATCATATTATTATTATTATGAAAATTGAAAGTCAATAGTGGATCCTAGAATGAGATTATTAGTAGGGCATGCAATTCAAAAAACGGAATTATAATCTACAGGGTGTTCCTAAATAGATGTATCAGCAGTCAACTGTAGATTTCTCATGAACAATAACAATTTTTTTCTCTTCCATTTTTTCTTCCGAGTCTTCGTTTCCGAGTTACAGGTTACATGGTTACAGAATATCGCGTAGGAAAACTGAAATTTGTATTCATTTCTGCATATTATTAGCAAAATTCTTCGAAAAATGGTTCCTATATGTCTTGTTTGTGGTAAATTGGACTACGAGTATTTGAATCCTGATTTGGGTCAACATAAGTATGTTCTACTCTTCTCATTTCTATGTAACAATGCCGTAGATTCTTCGATTTTTTTAATTTCACTTTTCAGATTCTCTTCTGATATTGAGAGGAGGAAAACCAATTCTGAATTTAGCTGACTCTGTTTACCTAACTCGGAATATGTTCAAATTTCCGGAACATTGTATGAATTCGTCAAAAAGAGTTCATTCACTTGTAATTTTATTTCCATTCCTCAATACCGTTAACACCATGCCATCTTCGTTCTACTCATTGGATACTGACTGAATTTTGGCTTCACCAATCCTCCAATTTATGAATGAGATGCTGTGTCTCCTATTTCTGTGGTCTAAGAGTAGATTTAAATAATGATGCCATTTCACTCCAAATATTTTACAACCCATCACTCACCTGCCAGCAAAAATAAATAATAAATATCTAATTTCATGTAAGGTTTTCGGCAAAATTATTGACACCATTGAATTCTACGTAGAAAAAGTGCTTTGGGAAAATTGATTTGACAATGAAAAAGTAATAAATGTGTTTTCAAATGTGCATTCACGAAAAAAACCCTATAACTTGAACATACACTCCATTCACTTTTATAAAGTATCCCGGTTTGCCATGAAATTCTGACACATTTCCCTGTCAGATACGTCCGCAACGTTGTCGTTCCTGCATAAAAATCGTAGTAATTACGTATTTATCAAAATGTTCATTTACTTTGGGAAAATAATGAATTTGAGAAAATATTATATGAATCAATAATTTCAAATACCTGGCGAATGCTGAAGAAACTTTTTCTCTGTTAATACTGGAAATTTTTCACGTATATAAAAATGGTTGAAAGATTCAGTTATGCTATTTTCTTTTACGGAAATCAAGAAACGAGTGTTGAAATTTTACTGAAAAACAATGGACAGAATAGTTCGTTATTTTGTGATAGGTCATTCGGAAAAAGAATAAAAGTACTCGAATTACCCAGAAAAACGAACGGTACAGAAAGACCTATGCAATTCCCCACTTTTCAAAATTCTCGAAAAATACCTACAGAAGACATTCAAACACACATTTTGCACTACTTGAAATACTCCAGTATGACAATGTAGTACAAAACCTGTGTCACAGTTAAACCTCGAAGAACTAACTCCATTTACAAAGTTAAAAAAGATTAAGGTGGGCGTTCAATGTAGTGTGTTTTTATTTGTTGCATTTGAAAATGGTTTTACTTTGAGAACTGAAATTTTGTGGGGAAACTCAGAAAGGATTGGAGTTCTTGATGAAATAGTTTAAATCGATTTCATTTCGAAAGTTCATTTTTTTCTTTCAAAAATGGAAGAAAATGAGCCAATTCATGCTTCTGTTTAATTTCAACAGAAAGACCCATGAAAATAGTTCAACATCCGATTAAAAGTGAATCTACTGAAAGTTTCGTTCAGAAAAACAACTTGAAATACGGAATTGGCAGAGAATAGCCAAATTCAAATTTTGGCGGGAAAAAGTTCCTGCTTTACCCACAAATTCACTTTTTTCATAGTTCGGCGATTTTCGGATAGGCAGCGCCATTGTACATTTCATTCATAATCAGAGAGATATTCATAGAACTTGATAGTGATAATGCATGTTCTATGGAGATATTCCATAAAATGGACGGTGGCGCCTCTATCGGATGAGCTTTTTTACTCGCTTTAAACGCCGACCTTAAATAGAAAGAATCCTTGGCCAATGTCGCTTGATTTTCAAGAGTGCCAACCTGCGTCAGTTTTAAGTGAAAGAACTTGATAAACCTAAATCATGGCTAACCGGGATACTTTATAGAAGTGAATAGAGTATAGATATGCTGTTTTCATCATGAAAGTTCCAGCATCCAGATACCGGTAACAGTTATCTAGCAGCGCTTATCTGCAGCTTATTTTTTATCGATTTATATATTGTAGAATATATCAGATTATTTCGTTTCATTTGAATTTGGTGATATGCAGAGAAAAATAAATGATTATTTGAATTAATCATTCAAATAATGAAATTGGAACATTAGAAATTGGTTGAACAACCATCAAGGGTTTATTGTCGACCTGGAAAAGGTTCCATAGCTCCTATGGCTCCCCCTCAAATCCGCCATTGAATTGAATAATAAAATATAATCTGCATCAACACCATTTTCGAAAGAAATTCTGTCACTGTTCAAAATCACTGTAACGATTTTCCATCTTAGATCTCCACATCTGAGTACGAAAGATCGTATCGCCAACCCACAACTTGTGTCCCAGAAAGGAACCTTGTGAAACTCCAATGCTGCAGGCACCAGTGGCCGAATTCACCGGGCCAATACGTCAACTTGCCGACTATTCATGTGGCCACGAAGCATGCTGGGTCACCTTATCACAAAACAAGACTTTATTCGTTTGTTTGCCACACCATGAAGAGGCAAACTTAATCCCAACTCTAAGAACAATTATCGATTTCTGCGAACGAAAAATATTCGACTGCGTGAGAATAAATCTGATGTTCCATAAAAATCTACCACATTTAGGTAATAGATTGAGGGTATTTAGGGAAAACACAGAGTTCGATATTTTGTATCCAGCAATAACTCCTACATTCCCAGATCCTATAATATGGAGTGAATATGTTTATATGACTATGACGGTAGAATCTGAAAATACGGTTTGATGAAATTGTTTGTTGATTCTAATTAGGTACCCAAGGATATATTTTGGCTTAGTTCTTAAAAAAAGTTGTGTTTCCAACAACTCCATTTTCAAATTGTCAATGTAATATTGATTTCGCCTTAAAAAGATGTCTGTATATTTTTTTTAATACTTAACGTTTACAACTGTTTCTAGGTATTCCTTTTTGGGAACATCCCAGCTTTGTTTAGATATTCAAGTTTAAGATGTTAAACAACAATGTTAGAACGTCCCCAGATTAAAAATACTGGAATGAAATTCTATCAAGAAAATATGTGCCAGCATGTTTTGTCATAAATTAAATGATCAATTCTTAATAACGATATTACGTTTGTAATTATTACAGTTTATTTTTACCTATTTCATTTTTTCGTCCTGTTGATCTTGGCTCTTCAAATTATTTGTGGATATTCAATGTATATTTTCGAAAGTGTATTTTATTCATGTTATAAACAGTTTCAATTAACAGTTTGCCACCAATAAAATAAATGAAATTCCATTAAAACCGATTTTTCAATTTTATTCACAAATTGATAATACCAAAATACTCCCAAACAAAATGCTCTAATTGATATGTTTCTAGAGATTTATTACATAGTTCGTAGCATTCTTCGATACAATTGAGACTCTGTTCGAGACTGTGCCAATTGGTCAAGATTCATTTGTCTCGTAATTGTTATAGACATAGTAATATTTTTCTCCAATTGGGATAACCTAGAGAAACTCAAGAGAGCTTTGTCCTTCATAATTGAACGGGAAATTCGAAAATTATAAAAAAGTAAAAGCCAATTTATTTATGCATTTCTTGAATATCTTACCTCAACTTCGGTAGTGAATTGAAAAAAGGAAAATGGTATTTAAAACATCTAAGACAATTGCTCTTCAGAAAGATGCATTGAAAGACACTCAATGATGCATAAATTGTCCAGTGAGAAAATACTGTAGAAAGACTTGCATGAAAAGTATAAATATTTTTATAAGCTTTTATTTAGTTCCACCTGTCCCGGTGTCTGTCTGTATGTCTGTCCATAATCAAATCTTGCAAGTTAAATATGACACACTTCTAATCGTCCGATTGATTTGAAATTTTGCAGGTGTACCTAATTCTGGTGACAATGCATCATGAAATATTTTTTATATAAAAAACCAAAATGGCGGCTCCAAAATGGCGGATGAGTTTTGTAATTATGATCCGATTCCATCCAAAATTAGTATCTGGGGGTATTTGGGTTCGAAAATGATGATACTTTTGTCAAAATTGGGAAATTCAAGATGGCGGCCACAATATGGCGGACGAGTTTTGTAATTATGATCATATTCTATTCGAAATTGGTATATGGGGGTTTTCTGGGTCGGAAATAACGATTCTTCAAAATCGAGGAATTCAAGATGGCGGCTTCAAAATGGCGTATGAGTGTTGTTATAAAAGCTTATCTTCAAAAAGGTTTTTTGAGAATTAGGCTTGTTAATTCATTTAGCCTCTAGCCTCATGTTCAATTGGTTATGCTGTATCCCAGGTTCGAGTGCCTATTAGACTTTTCTGGAGGACTCGTCATATTTGAAATCTGAAAATTGGGATTATAATATTCTTAGAAATTCTCTACTGAGCTAAAATACTTTTGGAGCCTGGGCACTTTCGGATAGACAATGAGTGAAATCAAATTTGTTGAACAAATTTTTTTTTCATTTTTCGTTTCTGGTATGATTGAGTATTCAATGCTGAATATATTCCTGTTAAAACCATTGTATTCATTCAGAATGTCAATTAAATTATCGAAAAAAGCCGTCGGTATTGTGTTCTTCTTTCTCATTCTCAACATCCTGAGCGTAAGCAGGTCTCATAACGTCAAAGTAGAAGAATGTGAAAAGTTGATATTCATATATTTCATCACAGGGTATTTTGTGTCTAAAACTGTGATCGAAAATTGGCCAATGTTTCTTTAGAACGCCCTCGCAAATTGTTTTGTGCCTATGAGTTGTAGTTTATAAATTGTCTTATTTGTATGTATTTTACTTTCAAAATATCCAATAAACGCCCAGTTATTTTATTTCACAAATTCGATACATCACACTCAATACTTATTTCCCATTCACCTCTTGATATGAAGAAAGTAAGCAAAAACAATTACTGAGAAGAAATTAAAAAAAAAACAAAAACAGATTTGTTTATTCTCATAGCCTTAGTAACACGTTGTCTGGTTGCATGACAATAAGTGATCAGTGTAAGTGCAATTGTCTTTTTTTTATTAAATTCATGTGTCTCGACTGCTTGGGCCATTGACACGATTACAGTTTATTTTTACAATATGTGTAGGTAATAATGTAATGAACTAATTAACAAACTATAAATTTTCAAATTTGACTATACAGGGTGAGTCTTTGACTTGTACATATATTTCAACTGTAGATTCCTCCCATCAAAAGAAACACTTTTTTCCCATACCATTTTTCAAAATTCGGTTCCGTTTGGAAGATACAGGGTGTCAAAAATCCATGAAATTAACACTATTCTTTCCATATATTCGGAACCGATATTTCGAATGAACTGAATTTTGGTTGATTGTTTACTCTTTTCATGGTGCAAATTCCTCAATTGAAACTTATTTCATATTTCTCCTGGTAAAAAAGTTACAGTATAGTCGACTTATAAATTCACGCAAAAATACTATAAAACCACTTGAAAAAGATGAACGGTTGTAGTTTTCGAAAGAATTAATTATTTTAGAAAACAAAAGTATTCCTATATTTTTTCAATGAAAAGCGTCGTTCTCAAGTTATTCCTAATTGTATAAGATTTAATTAGAGGAAAAAATCATGAATTCCAAGAATAATCTGAATGCTTTCCTGAGTTAAATCTCTTCGAATATTATTTCTTCTCTGGTCTCTCAACAAGTTACCAACGTTGACAGAATGCTTATCAACTTTGTCAAGACTAAAATCTTTATGATGAAAAAACGTTTGATAGAGATATGTAATAATAAAACTCCACATTCGTGGGGCATAAAATTGAATTCTAAGGAGCATGAAATTATACATTTTATAGGCAGTTTCTATTTAAAATTCATTGTTACCGGTCCTTCAGCAAAATATCTATCGAAACAATATACTTAATATACATAATCATCACCTGTTTGCTTCATTTTCTGTAAATAAATAAAGCGTGAACTTCGTTTATGCCGTGTATGTGATCACTGACTAACGTTTTAGGTTGGACTGGTTGGAGCACAGAACAACGGTTTGCCTTTGTCTTGCGTGGCGGCTACATCCACAGCCTTCTGAACTTCTGAAGGGAAGAGTAGGCCATGACGACTGAAATTAAGAACGTAGCACGTAGCGCTATATTGGCGAGAATCAGAACTACTCGTTTGGCATTTTCAAAGAGCAACGCCTAGACGCCTTTAGCGATTGTGATAGTTCATCCGCTAACGATAGGGGACGTACTGCTTTCTTGAGTTCGCATTGTTTGAAGACAAAATCGGCAACCTGGCATCGTCTTCTCTAGAGTTCTGTGGTTGAATTGAATATCACAGAGGATGGGTATGGTTAGGTCATTGACACCGAACCATATGACTGGTTAATGGAGTTAGGATAGGTTAGTGAGAAACCAATTTTTATGAGATCGTGTTCGAATATCGAGGAAGTATGAACAAATTATTAGTGTCTATAAACTAATCTTCAGGACAATCGAAGAAGGAACTTATTATGGTCTGAGAAATATAGCTTTTCAATTGCCGAAATGATCGGACAGAACTAAGTGTTTTGTTAGGAAATATCGGGTTTATAACATTCTTATTCAAATAAGGTTAGTGCTTGAGTATTTTTTAAATGTATCACCCAGAATATCCAATAATTACATCAATTTCAATCGAAAAATATGAACTTTGAGGTGTTTGTAAAGAATAATATCAGGCACGTATTCAGCACTATTTTTTTTTCAAATGGATGTATCTCTTTAACAGAGCCGAATTCGGAAAAATGGAAAATGAAAAAAAGGTTTCCTTTAGCATCAAGAATCTACAGTTAGAATATATGTACAAGTCATAGACTCACCCTGTATAGATGAATAGATTTAAGGAAGTTCATCAAGTTGTTGAAATTTACGGAGTTTTGAAGAATCTTTTTTAAGATCAGCTCTATTTTGTTGTTCCTCCTGTCATTAACATATTCCGGGCACTCCACCAGAAAGTGAGGGATGGTCAAGGGGCTGTTACAGTGGTGACATGTTTAGGGTCTTCGTTGCTCATAAGGTAGCCATAGGTAAGTCGACAGTGACCAATCCGAAGCCGTCTGACTATGTTTTGCTATTGTCTTTTGATATTCGATAACTGTACGTAATAATATTAGAAAAGTGGTTTATTTAACAGAAATGCACAAAATAAACATTCTCCGAATGATTGGTTATGGAGATTACACACGGACACAAATGGAAGTTTCTCGCTTATTTCACGAAAAATTTCCAAATTTGCCGCCTGAGCACCACAGAGTTTCAAATTTAAAGAACAACCTGGGAAGCTCAGCAATAACTTTTCAAGTGGCAGGCTGCGATTACTCAAAATGCCCGTTTTTGGAGTTATCTCCTTAGTAACGATATGACATACGTTATCATAACTCCAAAAATGGGCATTTTGAGTAATCGCAGCCTGACACTTGAAAAGTTATTGCTGAGCTTGCCAGGTTGTTCTTTAAATTTGAAACTCTGTGGTGCTCAGAATAAGAGAGATAGACCAACATATGTTACATATTCGAATTAAGGGGAAAAAGAGCTAGCCAAATATAGGAAAATATACAGGGTGTTCCATTTGAAAAAATGAAGTTGCCATCAATATGTTGGCCACCTTGTGTATATTTCAGTTCGTGAAGTCATATTAAAAAACCTCAGTTGATTTCGTGAAATTTTTGTATGAAACATTTTTTTGTATCTCCTTTAGTAACAAAGTTAAAGGGGGGGGTCAAATTATAGTGAAAAACCCGATACATTTACACTACACGGTCATGTTAATCGTCAAAATTGCCGCTATTGGTCTGATGTGAATCCTCACTGGATGAGAGAAGAACATACGCAATATCCTGAAAATGTTAATGTTTGGGCAGGAATTCTTGGAAATCATATCGTAGTTCCCTTTTTTATTGACGGCAACTTGAATGGAGAAAAATATTTAGAACTACTCCAAAATAATGTCGTACCAACTTTGATAAACTTATATCCTGATCCAGCAAATCCACAAGTTCCTGCCAATATGATATGGTTTCAGCAAGATGGAGCACCGCCCCATTACCAAATCACTGTCCGGCAGTACTTGAACCAAATTTTTCCCAATCGGTGGATAGGGAGGCGCGGATCGATAGAATGGCCAGCACGATCTCCTGATCTGAGACCATTAGACTTCTTTTTGTGGGGATATGTCAAAAGTATTGTATACGAAACGAAATCCTTAAACTTAGACGAACTAAAAAACCGAATCACGCTTGCGATTAGATCAGTCACGCCTGAAATGTTGAGTAACGTTAGAAGACAATTCTACACCAGATTAGCATGTTGCCAAGACGTTCGTGGCGAGCATTTTGAACATTTCCGAGAACATTTCCTACATTGACATTCGTGTTTTTTTTGTTTTTTTTTTCAATAATTAAGAAACAATCAGTATTACTTATTAGGTTTTAAGTGTAATGTACCGAATTTGTGAAATAAAATAATTTTTATTTAAAACGTTGATTTTTGCAATAAATCTGAAAACACTTAATACTTCAGAAATAGTTGAAGATAGGTATCGGACATTGTGCATGAATTGTGTCTAGAATTCTCTGAAGAATTCAAAAAATTAATAATATACAGGGGGTTGCATTTGAAATAAGAAAGTTGGTATTGGTCACATGGAACACGCTATATAATATTATTTTCTTGAAAAATATGCGCATTTAAAATTACAAATCGACGTGTCCGAGCGTTTTTCCCAACACGCTCTCATTTATTCGTTATCGAATTTATTCCATTTGGCTGTTACACTCTGTATGCAATACTTAAATAATACGCGTTGAAGCGATCGAAAAACATCACATGACATTATTAGGTTATGATCTAAAATAATCATATAATAGTCATAACACACGCAGATGAATTTTGCAGCCCGAGCCGTCAGGCGAGGGGTGTAATTCATCAAGTGTATCCCGTAGAAAACGTCAAAAATTCACCTTTTCCAAATTTGGATATTCTGACCTAAGAAAATGTAGAAATGGATGACGAGAATGTTACTGGATGTCTGAAATAGAGTTCCCATTGACCCGACTATTCATTTCGTAAGCTACATTTTTCCTATTTGTATTAGAGTGAGTTATAGGCGTGATTTATTATTACCTCACACTATTGATTTATAGAGACTATTACAGATCGAATTCAGTTGAATAATGGATATATGTATTATTCTATGGGAGTAGATAAAGTAATGAAAAATATCCGTTTCAGGCATACTACAATGTGTCAGAGTGAGATAGAAGTTATATTTATTCTGGATATTTCTGCACATGCGCAGATCTCGAATCACACCATAGACCAGCTTCAATTTTCATTGACTGATTATCTATATTGGCATTATTAGATATATGGAAAAATCCCCTCGCTTCTTCTAAACTTTAACTGTATGAAAGCCCACTAGGTCTCGCTCGTTATAACGGATAAACAATCTACAGGTTTTCACCAAGTAGAGCACAATTCTATAATTGTTTCCGCTTATGCGTAACATCGCGTCATCCCAAGGATCGAATGCTGCGATGCATCCAGTTCGATTTGATAATTAACGCTCCAGAACTCGTTGATACAATGATCCATACATGGAACGTGCTCGCTACGGTACATAATTAGGTACTCAGCTTCTCTATGTCTCTATGTCAACGCTTCTTAGTCTCGCTGCACAATAATTAGACGACAGTTTTATTGTTGATTGTCAATGTTCTATGATATGCATGCATGCATGGTGGAGATTTAATTGGCCAAAGTCAAGGTCAACGAACAAAAACGAATCAGATCAATTTTGTTAACTGCAACCTGGATTATTAGAATATGAAATAATGCGGATATCGCCGTATGAATTAAAGCGTATAACATTTTTTCTACAACCGGGTCAAACTAACTACTTTCCCGCAATGTTTTAGATTCGGAAAGTGTCACTTTCCCGCCCTAGTGCGGGAAAGTTACTTTCCCGCACTAGTGCGGGAAAGTAAATATGTGTTGAATTTGGGTATAATAATACCTTTAACATGAAATCTCTCAATCTACTTACTTAAATGTTTAGTTGAATATTTCAAATTTTGCAGTTTCATCCATTTCAATCTAATTATTAATGCAGATTTCCGTTTGAAAATTATTGCATTTTCAAAGAGAACTTGACATCCTTCAAAAATTATGACTGGCATACATGGATCTGTGTATTTGTTTCTATGTCATGGTCTATGATTTTCCATAGAATCCCAACTTCGTTAATCAATGTGTCAAAACGAATTTTCGCCAAAGTTGTGTAGAAGTTTTTTTTCATTTTATAATACGGTTGTAGAAAAAACATTGTTCCTATCTTGAGCGGAAAGTACTTTCCCGCACTCGATTGCTTGCCCGAACTCCGCTCCGCGTCGTTCGGGCAACAGCAATCTAGTGCGGGAAAGTACAACTTTCCGCCCTTGATAGGAAAATAACTATTGCAAAAGTTTTTCTGGTACGAACTATTTAGAGCGATGGTACGAGTCCGGGAGGTTGAATATGTCTTCATTTTTCGATTCATCAATTCATTTTTCCTTAAAATTTTTGCAGACAAAACTGTCAACATCATCCTGAATTACCACTATTTAGTTAAATAATTTATACCAGGAAAAAATCATCTAAAAAAACCGTCGCCTCAAAACCATAAATCTAATGAACCCACTATGACTCATACGCCTGCTTCTCAAAGTCACAATGTGGGGCCAAATCAGTGGTAAGGATTTGTTATACGCATGCGTCAACTGGAAATTCGAAAATTGGGGGAAACTTAGATGTTAAATGTATATTACGAGAGACAACAAGAAAATAGATATCGAGGAGGAAAAATAGCACCTTTTTTCTATATAAGATTCAAAGGACATTTTGGATGTACATCAACCTCGGAATAGCTCACGTGAGAAAATAAATTTTGACGCTCTTATCAATACATAGTACAAAGCAAAGTCGCTATCGCTGTCTGTCCCTATGTATGCTTAAATCTTCAAAACTACGCAACGGATTTTGAAACGCTTTTTTTTTGATAGATGAAGTGATTCAAGAGGAAGGTTTATATTATGTATGATACTTGCATAATATTGTAGAGAAACACTGATGAATTTACAGGTTTTTATAATGTGATGTCGTAAATAAACACATTTTTTGCGCTTACATTGCAAACGCTGACTGAACCCCACGAGATAAATCAAAATAATGTACTCGGTATTGTGCACCCGGAAAAGGTCAACAAAAAAGTCCGCGATGGTATATTTCTATCTCTCAAGGATAACCCACAATAACCATTTTTTATCCTTCACATTTTACGGGAAAAAATGGCTTATTTAGGAAGTTATTTTAAGCAATACAGCATTAATCCTTATCCAATTAAGTACCTTAAATACGTTGTCCATTCAATATAGATCAATATGGCCCTTTACAGCATGTAATTTAAATGAATATTTCCGAAGATATTACAGATTTGAAATGCAGGAACATAGCGGTGAGGTACCGGCAATACCGATCCGGATGGTCGCGTGGGCCGTGTTTCTACCAATAGCTCCTTCAGGAGTAACTTCTAAACAAAATATGTTTGTATAGTCTAATGACAAAAAAACTGTGAACGTTGTTTATAAGGACATTCTGTAGTAGGTAGTAGGTAGTAGTTATTTAGTATCAGCATTGTATCCGTGCGAAGCCGGGACGGGTCGCTACTCGCTAGTATTTAATAAAATATGAGATGTGTCGCTGAGTCGATATCAACTCAGCGAAACATATATCCGAAAAATGTTTTCACCAGAAATCAAACTAGCTCATCTTTTTCAATGATTTATCCGTGAAGAAAAAAACATCGCCACTCTTGTATTTTAAAAAAATATTTCGCTAACTGGATATCAACTTGGCGAAACAACTATTCAAAAAATGTTTTCAGCAAGAATCAAAGTTGATTTGATTGCTTTCCAGGCCACAAGAAAAGTCGACATAAGGGCCACTGCCTGTCTACAAAGCAGAGGCGGCCATTTTGAGCAATTTTTATGAGTGATTTTGGAAAAAATGTCATGAGCGAAATTTCCGAGAAGCAGCAAGCATGAATATCACAAGAGAGAAATTTTACCTGCTTAAATTTCATCTCGAGTGGAATTCGGCATGACTATTCCACGAGAAAATTCGGTAATATGTTCACATTTGAAGCGTATTGGGCTATTTGACAAATTAGAATTCATCATAGATTAACTAAACCACTAAACGTTGTTTGTTCTCTCTATGATATTTATTTCCGAAGCTATCCATGAATTCGAGAAACGTCAAAAATGTTGTCGCTGAAAAACCAACATTGGTTTTGCCAGCTTGGAAATTTTTTCGGGATGAAACGATCGTTGCTACGGAAACTTCCTCACTAAAATTGAAAAGAGTGGAATAGCCATATGTAATACCACTAGAGCTGGAATTTTGCCGGCAAAATTTCTCGATTGTAATATGAAAGTTTGTTGCTCGGAAATGTCATGAGCGAAATTTCCAAAAAGCAACAAACTTGAATTTTACAAGACAGAAATTTTACCTGCTTAAATTTCATCTCGAGTGGTATTCGGCATGACATTAAGTAATACGGTAACATTTGACACGAATCGCGCGCTATTTGGCAAATTGAAATTAGAATTTATAGATTAACTAAACGTTGTTTGTTTTCTCTATGATATTCATTTCCGAAGCTATCTATGAATTGGAGAAACGTCAAAAATTTTATCGCTGAAAAACCATGTTGTTGGTTTTGTCCAGTAGCGGATTAACCGGTACGCTTAGTACGCTGCAGCGTAGGGCCCCGAGGTCCATAGGGGCCCTCGGCCATCGAATTAATTTTTTTTTTCTAGAATAAAAATTCAGTCTGTAAGTGTGAAAAAAAATAGTCAGGATGTACTATATTTTATAGGAAGCTCAGAGACAACTTGTGAATTATGGATTATTACATTCACATGAAACGCAATGAATAACAAAAGCCCCAGAGCAAAACTTCGATGTTGGAAAAAACACACCATTCGAGATTCAACGTACTGTCCCTAATTATCTTGTCTGTCTGCAATAAATTCCGTCAAGGGTGGCGGCCGAATTCCAATGTTGACAATTACATAATAATTCAATAAATTTGTCGGCATTTCCTCTAAAATCTAGGAATGTGCTACAGAACGGCCGACCAGATGTTGATTCGTTTAGGGGTGTAAAGTGAAAAATAACATAATATCCCGGCCCATACCATAACACTACATCCTCGGATAAAAAATAAATATAGAACTGTTACGACAGTTTTTAGGAATACTTTCTATCTAAAGTGATATAACGAGCAGACTCGATTATAATTCTGCAATAAAAGAATTTGCTGATATTAAAATAAGAAACACAATTTCTTTAGTGCAATTTCATTTTGTGGGTAACGGATATGCAGCTTTACGATACTTGTATCTTTTGTGATGATTTTATTTATTCCTTAATTTCGATGCCGCAATAAAAAATTGGAAGGATATTCTATAGATATTTTGTATTTTAATTTTTGTGGTATTTTTCCCTTTTTTAAGATTTTTATTCATCTTTTATATTTTGTTTTGATATACATACCTTGTATTTTATTAATAAACTTTATATTTTGTTTTTAAATAAGTGAGTTTCAATTAAAAAATTCTTTTGAAAAAAATCAAAAATGTTTCAGAGGGGCCCCAGAAGTTTTGAAGCGTAGGGTCCTTGAATTCGTAAATCCGCCACTGATTTTGTCGGTTTGATGATGAAACGATCGTTGCTACGGAAACTTCCTCACTAAAAACGGAAAGAGTGGAATAGTCATTAATAATGATCAAAAGTACAGTACTGAGTTTTTATTTTATTTCATCAATTTTCATAAGGGTCATGTTCAAACAGCAAATACCCTCAAATTATGTAACATACAGAAATGATGTGGGTGCCGTTTTGTAGCTGATATCCTTGCGTGTTAGTTCATCAAAAAAAATTATACTTCAATGTGCTAGTTTTCGTATCGCTAAGTCATACCGAAACACACTATATATGTACCGTCTGCCACTGATCGATTCATCAGATTTTGTCATTTTTCTATAAAATTTGAATGATACAAATTTTCTTCCTTCACGGATAATTTATGAATAAATCACTGAAAAAGATGATCTACTTTGTTTCTTGCTGAAAACATTTTTGGAATGTTTCGCCAAGTTGACATCAAGTTAGCGAAACATCCAATATTTTTTTTAAATAAAGGAGTCACGATGATTTTTTCTTCACGGATAATTTATGGATAAATCACTCATGAAGATGATCTACTTTGTTTCTTGCTGAAAACTTTTTTTTAATAGTTGTTTCGCCAAGTTGATATCAAGTTAGCGAAACATCTATTCACGATGATTTTTTCTTCAAGGATAATTTATGGATTAATTTCTGAAAAAGATGATCTACTTTGTTTCTTGCTGAATACCTTTTTTGAATAGTTGTTTCGCAAAGTTGATATCAAGTTAGCGAAAGATCCAATGTTTTTTTTAAATACAAGAATATAGCGATGTTTTTTTCTTCACTGATAATTTACGGATAATTTTTATTGAAAAAGATGAACTAGTTTGATTTCTGCTGAAACATTTTTCGGATAGTTGTTTCGTTGAGTTGATATCAACTTATCGACACATCTCATATTTTTTTTAAATACTATGAGAGCGGCAAAATTTATTTTTTACGGATAAATTGCGGATAAAAAACGGCAAAATTTTGAACTATTCCGAGTTTTATTTGCGAGAGTTGTTTAGCTAACTTTAGGTACATGGCATTTGGCCCCATCTCAGTATATTTCGTAATACATAATATCATTCAACTTTGATGTAGTTCATTTTAAGAATCTTTTCAAATGTTCAGTTGTCCGCATCGTTTTTCAGGAAATAGCACGTTAATTCATCACCTCGTTTATTCAAAGCAGACTTAACACGATTAATCATTCCCCATCAATTAGCGGTGTGAAAAAGACGATAGAATACACGGTACAAAAACGTCCTTGAAACTTTCATCTAATAAAATCCGAATTGAATCGGCGTTCCCTTCCTTCATTAGCTAATTTCGCGCTAGATAATCAAGTTGCGGCATAACCATTTACGAATCTCATCAGGGAACGCACAAATTAATCAAAAGATCACACGACTCGGAACTTTTGGGTGTAATACCCTAGAACAATGGGGCACGTTGATTAAGATATATTTCCGCACATGCAGTCAGAGAATTCTACCCGTAGTTTGTTTCCGACGAGAAGCTTGCCTTTGTCGGTGAAGTTAGGCAGATCTGATGAGAAATCGATGGGCTTCCCACTCTCTAAGCTTTTCTGGTATCGCGTTGTGCATAACTTATATAACTATAGATAACCTACAAAACGTTTTGAAACAAATGAAACAATAGGGGTAGATTGTGGAACTGTTTATGGCAAAAAAGCCATGTCGATTGTCGGGTTCACACAGCGGGTCCAGACAACGCATGTTAGGCTCCTAGATCGTTGAAGAATAGGTTCAGGACGTATTTGGTTTATTTAGCGACAATTTATTCAACTATGCCAATGATAATTCAATGAAGTATTGTAAAGATTTGCATATGAAGCTTAGGGTGGACGTTCAATGAACTGAAATTTTGTGGGTAGACTCGGAAAGGATTGTAGTTCTTAATGAAATAATTTAAATCGATTTCATTTCGAGAGTTTTTTTTTTCTTTCAAAAATAAAAGAAAATGAGTCAACTCATGTATCTTATTTATTTCAAACAAAAGACCCATGAAAATAGTTTCAAGTTCCGATTGTTTTTTTTTGTTCTAGAAGAGGTGAATCTTACATCAGACACCCAGTCTTTCTGGGTAGTGTCGGATTCTTACCAACTAAACACTTCTCCTGCGGTTGGTTCCGGGCATAAGCCTATAAACCTTCCATCATCTTTCTGTTATTTTCGCTTTCGCATTCTTTTATGCTGAGTGTTTGTCCTTCAATTGGATATCCCTCACTAAGTGTGGAGTTCTATATCTTCATTTTCGCAATTAGTCTCTAGGTCTTTTGCGGTAAATTCTCGCTGTGTTTTCATCTTCAGCGGGATCATAGTCAACTAACCTTCTAAGGTCGTCATTTCCATTTGGTTGTTCACTAGCTCTTTCATAGGCTTTTGCAGCTTTTCGTTTGATGAAAGTCGCAATGGACTCCCATTTTATGTCTTTTCGGATTTGTTCATTCCTAACAAACCAGGTGCCATCTAATGCCCATCTCAGAAATTTGTTTTCTGTACTTTGTATCCTATTTTTATGCATAGCCCCATGCTGTTGATCCATATGTTAGCTGCGGTCTAGCGACTGCTTTTATGATCCTCAATTTCGTGTTTCTGTTCATTTGGCTTCTTCTGTCTATAATCGGGTATAATCTTTTCATTGCTACATTCGTTTCATCCACTGCCTACTTAATGTGCTGTTTCCACGTTAGTCCTTTGTCTAATATTACTCCTAGGTATTTAGCTTCATTCTTCCATTAAATTTCATTATTGTCTATGGACATCTTCTATTCCATCTTCAGTCTTCTCTTTTGAAGGAGTATTGCTTGACTCTTTTCTCCATTGATTTTGATTTTCCATCTGTTACACCATTGACTGATATCATCTGCAGCTTCTTGAAGTCCTTTGTGAATTATTTTTATATGTGTGTGCCTTATTGCTATGCCCGTATCGTCTGCGTATAGAGCAAGCAGGCATCTTGGATTTATTGGTATATCATGAATGTATACGTTATAGAGTGGCGGTCCTACTATGGATCCTTGGGGAACTCCTGCTTCTAAATATCTGAGTGGAGAATGAACATCACCCATTTTTACACAAAAGTTCCTAAGTATCCCTCAAATAATTTCTTATTATTCTGCATAACTTGGGTGAATAACCTGCGGTTATCATTTTATATGCTAGTCCTTCATGCCATACTCTATCAAAAGCTATGGTTACATCTAGTAGTAGTAGTCCTGTGGCTTGTTTATTCTGAAATCCTTCTGTGATATACTCAGTCATTCTTAGGAGCTGTTGTTCAGTTGAATGTTGTTTTCGGAACCCAAATTGTTCACTCGGTATCGTCGCCAGGGCTTCTGTTTCTTCATCAAGTCGTCTTTCTCCACAATTTTTCCTAGGGCTGGGAGCAGGCTTATCGGTATATAGTTATTCTGTGGGAACTTTTTGTCTTTACCTGGTTTATTGAAAACAATCACTTCGGCAGTTTTCCATCTTTTTGGAAAGTGGTCTGTTCTCATCACGCCATTTTTTTTCAAATTATTGATTATCTCTTTGATTTCGGCCGGAGATGTTGGGTGAGGGATTTTGCCATCCGGTTGTGCTTCTTTCATTTCTTCTTCGTTATCTTCAATTAATTCTTCTAGGTCCTCATCGTCTTCTTCAGAATAATTTATTCTTGACTCCCTCTCTATAGTATCGGCAAGAGCGTTAGATTTATCGCTTTTTGAATATGCCATCCCATGCAGTGGTGGAATTTGAGTTTTTTAATTGCGTAAATTTTTTTGCATTTTCCATGCAGAGTGGTCTTCTGTGTTGAGATCACTGATTTTCTCATTCCATCTATTCGTTCTGAGCTCCCTCAATGCGTTTTTGAGTATTTGACTATGTTTATTCAGTCTGATTTTATCATTATCTGTTTTATACATCCTGTAGTTCTTTCTTAGTCTACGGTTGACTTTTATCAGTTCTATCATCCCTTTTGGATTATCGCCATATGGATGTTTGGGAGTAGGTTTAGTTTTTCTAGTCGTGCTTTCTTCATAGAATTTCATAATCCCACTCCCCAATGCTGTGACTGATTCATCTAATTCATGAGGAGTGTTAATTTGTGGAATATTCGTGATATTTTCTTGGAGTTTATTCTTATACTCGTCCCAATCGGTATGTTCTCGTGTTTGAGTCAATTCATTTCTAGGTCCATGACCTAAAATGAACTCTATCGGGTTGTGATCAGAAGTACCATCCTCTATCGTTTCAAGAGCAAAATCTTGCTTTATATTTTTCATTATCACTATGTCTAGCACATCAGAGGTTCCATTGCCACTGGGTAAATAGGTGGGTATATCCGGTCCCATTACTTTCGCATCATCCTTTTCGGCATTTTCTTTCAATTTCTTGCCATTTGCATTCTCTGTTCTAGAATTCCATTGTTGAGATTTACAGTTGAGATCTCCAAGTATTATTCCTGGAAAATGACCCCCTAATAAAATCTTCATCTCTTCCTCTGGCAGACTTATTTGCGGTGGTTTATATACAGAGAATACCTTAATGCTTTTTCTTCTTAGCTTTACTGTGATCGAGAGTGCCTCTATAGATGCGTCATTGTCCTCGGGATTCACGACCACATTCAGGTAATGGTTCACGTCTCTTTTAAAATTTCCGATTGAAAGAGAATCTACAGATAATTTCGTTCAGAAAATCAACTCGAAATACGGAATTGGCAGAGAATAGCCAAATTCAAATATATGGCGGGGAAAAGTTCCTGCTTCACCCACATATTTACTAATTTCATAGTTCAGCGTGGGGTTTTCTTTTGACTGGTGAAGCTCATCAAAAAACGTCATTTTACCGAAAATTCCTTATATGAAATGTTCAATTTAAAAAATGTATAAAAAATATTTGGCCTCAATACCTTTATACCACTCTGGCCTGCATCATATCTCTACATCTCTGCACCAGGTTTATGAACATCCGCCAAGGTGATTTCTTAGCGGAAATCTTGTTCTGTACAACTTATACGCTGAACTGGCATTTCGTTTTGATTCACCATAAATTAAAAGCATATCAACGGTTGATATGCTTTTAATTTATGGTGAATCAAAACGAAATGCCAGTTCAGCGTATAAGTTGTACAGAACAAGATTTCCGCTAAGAAATCACCTTGGCGGATGTTCATAAACCTGGTGCAGAGATGTAGAGATATGATGCAGGCCAGAGTGGTATAAAGGTATTGAGGCCAAATATTTTTTATACATTTGAATAAACGTGCGGCATTTTCCAAACATAAACACTCGTACAATATACACCGTATCACTGATCACAATCGATATTCTGCGTCATGTATGATACGGAAACAAAAAACAAGTTAACGACGAGTAGTTGAGGGAGCAGGTTCGGACTGAAGAATTTTCAGATTCACCTAGAACTAGAAAATATTCATTTTCTGGAAACAGGGGCATAATTCATGTAAAAAATTTTTGGTAAAATGACTTATTTTGATTAGTTCTATCACCCGTCAAAAGGAAAGCCTCACCTTAAAATACACCCTGTATAGCATCCTCTCTTGGGCGGACGCGGACACCTATTTTTTTCGTATACATATCTACTTGGTTTCGAAACTCTGCCTTGAGCGGACAACCGAACCATAGGTAACGTAAATATACTGCTCCAGAAGAGAGTTAAGGATATCGTATTCAATCGTTTTTAAAAGTATGTAATCTTCGAGGAAATCGCTGTAACAGCTATTTATGTAACAAGTACATAAATTAGGTCTTTATGGACGAGTCCAAAGTTTATGGCAGAGCGAGCAAAGCGAGCGAGGCCAATAATTTGGGCAAGTCCATAAGCCTATGTTGTACGAGTTGCATACAAAGCTTTATGTTTGACTGCAATGCAGACATTTTATTTTCTGAAATGGCAATTAATATATTCGTCGCTTTATTTTAAGGAATACATTGAGTGTGCTTTTGCTGATCTTACCTTAGTAACCATAAGCGACCTTAGCAACCTCACTGAACAAAGTTGTTTACTTCGTTAATTCTGTGACAAACGTCATAATAATCCCAAAAATGGATAGTTTGGAAGAGGAAAGCGTGAATAATTTAGCCGCAAGTGCCAAAGAATCTCTCCTACCCACTAAAAGTGCTTATGAAAATTTGTATGCGGCTTATAACAAGTGGTGTGAAACCGGAAACGAAGAGAATTGCAAAATCGAGAGAAGACTGTGACAGTTGAGTCCAATAAAGTGGTGTCCAATAAAGTAGTCAATTATGGACGCTAAACAAATTCATGAATCAAGTTTTTATGAAGCAGTCGAACATAATAGCTATTTATGTAACAAGTACAAAAAGGCCAATAATTTGGGCAAGTCCATAAGCCTAATTATGTACGAGTTGCATACAAAGCTTTATGTTTGACTGCAATGCAGAAATTTTATTTTCTGAAATGGCAAATTATATATTTGTCGCTTTATTTCAAGAAAACATTAAGTGTGCTTTTGCTTTTCTTACCTTGGTAACCATCAGCGACCTTAGCAACCTCACTGAACAAAGTTGTTTACTTCGTTAATTCTGTGACAAATGTCATAATACATAATCCCAAAAATGGATAGTTCGGGAGAGGAAAGCGTAAAAAATTTATCCGCAAGTTCCAAAGACTCTCTCCTACCCACTAAAAGTGCTTATGAAAATTTGTATGCGGCCTATAACAAGTGGTGTGAAACGAAGAAAATGGCAAAATCGAGAGAAGACTGTGACAGTTGAGTCCAATAAAGTGGACACCACTTTATTGGACAACACTTTATTGGACACCACTTTATTGGACACCACTTTATTGGACTCAACTGTCACAGTCTTCTCTCGATTTTCCAATTTTCTTCGTTTCACACCACTTGTTATAGGCCGCATACAAATTTTCATAAGCACTTTTAGTGGTGTTAGAGTGGGAGAGATTCTTTGGCACTTGCGGCTTAATTATTCACGCTTTCCTCTTCCGAACTATCCATTTTTGGGATTATTATGACGTTTGTCACAGAATTAACGAAGTAAACTACTTTGTTCAGTGAGGTTGCTAAGGTCGCTGATGGTTACTAAGGTAAGATAAGCAAAAGCACACTCAAAGTATTTCTTGAAATGAAGCGACGAATATATTAATTGCCATTTCAGAAAATAAAATGTCTGCATTGCAGTCAAACATAAAGCTTTGTATGCAAACTCGTACATAATTAGGCTTATGGACTTGCCCAAATTATTGGCCTCGCTCGCTTTGCTCGCTCTGCCATAAATTTTGGACTCATCAATAAAGACCTAATTTATGTACTTGTTACATAAATAGCTATTAAAACTCAATAACAACTTGAATCGATCCAATAAAAATCAGTATGAGACATTACGTCAATCTGGTCGCCTTTTTTCTGAAGTTTGGTTCTTTGCATATGTTTCATGAATGTTCTTATTTTGAAATGAAGTCAGTCTATCAACGGCTTCGATTTGAAACGAGTTTTCTGCAAATGCCAAGACGTAAATTCAAACGCGGAGGCTAATAGGGCTATCGGAATGCTACAGGGTGGCCTAACTCAGGTTGTTGTAGCGGAAAGGCTCCAAGTCAGCCAAAGTGTGATATCTCGACTTTGGAAGATGTTCAGGGAGACAGGTTCCGTGTTGGAAAGACCAAGGCTTGGTGGGCGACGAAAAACAACACCTGCTCAAGATCGTTTCATCAACGTTTCGGCGAGAAGAAACCCTACATCTGCGTGCAGAATGCTACGGAATACTCTTCAAAATGCAGATGGGACTTCTTCTTGTGGGGACATCTTAAGTTCAAGATTTTTGTGACTCAGCCTGAAAATCTGGACGAACTACGTGAAAGAATTTAATATGAGTGTCGTCAAATAATTCCAATTATGCTGAACCATGTTAGGGGCGGTTTGCAAGTTTGTTAAAAGGGCTTAATGAAAATGGAAATAACAAAATATACAAGGGTGCTCATTTGAGCGAAAAAATTGGCGACAACCGAGGCGACAACGGTTCATCAAAATTACGTTTTTCATACACCGTTTTGAAGAAGCTCCCAAGAACTTTCAAATAAAGTATCACTCAACCCCTATCTGTCATACACTTATCAAAAACCTCTTCAAGGGATGGATTGATAAGAAATTCTCCTCTGAGTGGAGCACGAGAACGGACCTCAGGCAGTCGAGACTCCTGATCAAGGGGCCTTCTTCGAAGCCGGAGGTCAAAAAGCTCTTGATTCTCGAGAGGAAGCAATTGTCTCTGGTGACTGGTACTCTAACTGGCCATCTGTTAAACGAACATTTAAAAAGAATGGGTCTAACTGAGTGTTCCCTGTGCCGTTGGTGCAAGAACGCGGATGAAACGACGGAGCATATACTGTTCACGTGCGGCAACTTATCTACACTGAGGTTAACACACCTAGGGAACCCTACACTTTCCATCTCTATGGTGAGAGAGACTCCTCCTTGTCGGCTCGCGACATTCTTGTCAGCGTGCCTTCGGGTCTGAGTCTCTCTAGTATTATACAAATGCGGTATGAACAATGGGCCATAAGGCCTACATTCGGCCGACTAAAGGCGCCGCACAACCCCTTTTCACCTTTCAATGATGAATGATAGAATTTCCTTCGAAAACTACGAAATATACAGAAGAGAAAGAACGAATAAAGCGGCGGGGGATTTCCATTCTTGTTAGAAGAGACGTAAAGCATTACCTGAACGGGGTCATAAATCCCGATGACAATGACGCATATATAGAGACACTATCGATCACAGTAAAGATAAGAAGAGAAAGGATTAAGGTATTCTCTGTATATAAACCACCGCAAATAATTCTGCCAGAGGATGAAATAAAGATTTCATTAGGTGTTCATTTTCCAAGAATAATACTTGGAGATCTCAATTGTAAATCACAACAATGGAATTCCAAAACGGAGAATGCAAATGGCAAGAAATTGTTAGAATATGCCGAAAAGGATAATGCGATAACAATGGGACCGGATATACCGACCTATTTACCTTGTGGTAAGTGGTAATGGATCCCCTGATGTGCTAGACATAGTGATAATGAAAAATATAAAGCAATATTTCGCCCAAAAAGATGGAAAACTGCCGAAGTGATTGTTTTCAATAAACCAGGTAAAGACAAAAAGTTTCCACAGAAACAGAAATATAGACCCATAAGCGTGCTCCCAGCCCTAGGAAAAATTGTGGAGAGAGTATTAGCCAGACGACTTAATGAAGAAACCGAAGCCCTGGCGACGATACCGAGTGAACAATTTGGGTTCCGAAAACAACATTCAACTGAACAACAGCTCCTAAGAATGACCGAGTATATTACAGAAGGATTTCAGAATAGAGAAGCCACAGGACTACTACTACTAGATGTAACCAGAGCTTTTGATAGAGTATGGCATAAAGGACTAGCATATAAAATGATAACCGCAGGTTATTCAACCAAGATATGCAGAATAATAATAAGAAATTATTTGAGGGATAGGAACTTTTGTGTGAAAATAGGTGACATTCATTCCACACTCAGAGATCTAGAAGCAGGAGTTCCTCAAGGATGCATACTAGGACCGCTACTCTATAATACATGATATACCAAGGAATTCAAGATGACTGCTTGCTCTATACGCAGACGATACGGACATAGCAATTAGGCACAGAAATGCCAAAATAATTCACAAAAGACTTCAAGAAGCTGCAGATGACATCAGTCAATGGTGTAACAGATGGAAAATAAAAATCAATGCAGAAAATAGTCAAACAATACTTCTTCAGAAGAGAAGACTTAAGATGGAATCGAAAATATCCATAGACGATAATGAAATTGAATGGTAGGATGAAGCTAAATACCTAGGAGTAATACTAGACAGAGGACTTATGTGGAAACAGCACTTTAAGTATGCAGTGGATAAAAATAATGTAGCAATGAAAAGGTTATACCCGATTATAGGCAGAAGAAGCCAAATGAATAGAAACACGAAATTGAGGATCATAAAAGCAGTCGCCAGACCGCAGCTAACATATGGATCAACAGCATGGGGATATGCAGCGAGAACCCATATAAAGAGGATACAAAGTACAGAAAACAAATTTCTGAGATGGGCATTAGACGCCCCCTGATTTGTAAGGAATGAACAAATCCGAAAAGACATAAAATGGGAGTCCATCACTACATTCATCAAACGAAAAGCTGCAAAAGCTTATGAAAGAGCTATTGAACATCCAAATGACGACCTAAGAAGGTTAGTTGACTATGATCCTGCTGAAGATGAAAAAACAGCGAGAATTTACCGCAAAAGACCCAGAGACCAATAGAGAAAATGAAGATGTAGAACTCTTAACTTAGAGAGAGATATCCAATTGAAGGATGAACACAAACACTGACCATTAAGAATGCGAAAGAGGAAATAACAAACAAGAAGATGAAAGGTTTATAGGCTTATGCCCGGAACCTAACAACGGGAGAGGTGTTTAGTCGGTAAGAATCCGACACTACCCAGAAAGACTGGGTGTCTGATGTAAAGCGGCCTACAGACGAACAACTTAGTTGACAACTATGTTGTCAACCATGTTGTAAACCAAACGAGGGTGAAGATAGCGGTTGTCGACCAGGTTGTCAACATCATTTCTGTGGAGATTTCCGTCGAGTGAACTAGTCGTTTCAGCCGGAGGAATTATTTGAAAATGGAGGAAGATCTTTTATTACATATAATAATAAACGAGTTATGCGACGATGTTGAGGTGCAGCACACTTCTAAAAAGAGGAGAATATGGACAAAGGAATGGTACCAAAATCGATCCCAGTTTTCTCATTCCAGTTTAATGAAAGAACTACGTATCAGTGCACCTGATGATTTTAAAAATTTCCTGAGAATGTTCCTCATTTTCTACATTATCCTGTTCGGAGGGCGCAGGTTCTATTGTAGAAATGCCCGGAATTTGGATCTCTTGATCGCGCAAGAAATCCACCCTTTCAAAATACCATAGATTCAGTATATATTCTTCTTCGGCACCGGCTGCAGACCTCTTGCTCTGTTCCACTTTTTTCAATTCCCTCCGATATGTAGTTTTAATATTGTTTACCCTCTTCTTTAAACTATCAATGTGCGCGTTTTCATCAATTTTTCTATATGTTTGCAGAAGAATATCCCAGGCTCTATTTTTTTATTCCGGTCTTCGAATATTTCGGATTTGACTTTCCATAATTCGGGCAGATCTCTCAAACATTCAAAGAAATCCACCCAAACCGGAATATTCGGAATATTGCTCATTGTATAATGTATAATACAGGATGGCCATTTGAAAACGAAACAGACGAGATTTCAGACGAAATAAATTTTTTCGATAGAAATGCTCGGACAGGTCGATTTCTGTTTCGAGGGGGACAACTTAAGATGTAGGTTACGGACGCATAGCGCTTCAACCCTTGCTGCTACAACCCCCACCCCAAATTTTTGAATAGGGAAGATGGGGTGAGTGATACCTCATTCGAAAGGTATTTTTATACTGATTTTAGCACAGTAATTGTTTTTTCATTTCATGCATTAGTTCTCGAAATATTCTCAATTAAGTATTTGAAAATGAAGTGGTGTTTTCATGGCACTTGTAGTGTTTTTTTGTGAAAAATCGACATCTTGATTAAAGATTTCTATGTCAGTGGATTGGAGGAAGGAAGCCACAGTCATGGTTGTTTTGAAGCTCAAAATGTCGATTTTTCACAAAAAAACACTACAAGTGCCATAAAAACACCACTTCATTTTCAAATACTTAGTTAAGAATATTTCGAGAACTAATGCATAAAATGAAAAAACAATTACTGTGCTGAAATCAGTATAAAAATACCTTTCAAATGAGGTATCACTCACTCCATCTTCTCTATTCAAAAATTTGGGGTGAGGGTTGTAGTAGCAAGGGTTGAAGCGCTATGCGTCCGTAACCTACATCTTAAGTTGTCCCCCTCGAAACAGAAATCGACCTGTCCGAGCATTTCTATCGAAAAAATTTATTTCGTCTGTAATCTCGTCTGTTTCGTTTTCAAATGGCCACCCTGTATTCACTAAGTCGTGGATGCGTGCGTTGAACTCAATGATGCGAAGAGATCTTCTCCCCAAACATCCACAATGCCAACTGATGTTGTCAACCGCGTTGCTGACTACCCCACAGACGCTGCAATCTAATAGCCAACATCGGGCTCCGCCCATCAAATATCAAATCGATTTGATCTCACACCAACCTAGTTGTCGATCTGGAGTATCAACCACCAACCGGCCCACAGACGATCAACTTGGTTGTCAACACGGCATGTTGACAACATAGTTGTCAACAAAGTTGCTCGTCTGTAGGCCGCTTAAGATTCACCTCTTCTATAAAAAAAACCTTTCAATTTTAAGGGGTTGAAGCGCCCCCTCTTAGAGGGTTGCTCGTTCAATCCACAAATGTAGGTCAAAAGATGTTCCCAAACAAAATCATTCGATGTGTTTAGGGAAATTTTTCCAATCACTACGGGATGAGAAATATACGAGGTGGATCGTCTGAGATGGAACAGTCTGTATATAATGAGCCAAAACTTAGTGTAAGAGTGTTTCACAATTTAATTCACCTTTCAAACATTTGTGGTCAAGCCCACCTTTGTACGGACACCTCCGTTAGGCGGAAACGACCAAAAGGGGTTTTACTATAATTCTGGCAAATTGGCATAAGCCAAACCACAATCCAAAAACAAAAAATTCCTTTGAAACATATTCGAGGTAAGTCTTAATGCACATTTCTCAATTTTTCATTGTATTTTCATTTTGGACAATTTTAAGAAATATTAGAATCAAACTAAACAAAAACCATCAAGGTTCCACGTTTTTTGTTAGAAAACCCCAACTCAACAAATCCTACATTTTGGTGATCATATTCCGAATGAATTTTAAAACACTGATGCAGGATACAACATTAATTCCCACTCAAAATATTTCAAAATGCTTATACGGTTTCTTACGTAATTTTCATGAGCAAATGCAAGTAAAATTTCCGATTTCACTGAACTTGCCACGCACTTGATATTCAGATGTGAATGGAAGCTATGCTCCTTTCAGGTCCACCCTCTGCATCAAATTTGTAAAAATTGTTCGAACTCATCTATTTTAGAGCTAAACCGATACCACTTGATGCCACTTTGTGTCCATCCACCCAATCACAGGCGATAGGCCATGAGATATACTTATATGCGGAAAAGAGAGGAGAGATTGACGATGCAGGCAACTATCGATGGGAGGCTATCATCTCTTGATGTTTGGGTTGCATAAATTAAATATTGGTGGAACATCGTATATGTAGTGATGATTGACATGTGAACGGTTATGTGGTTCGACCAACACGTTTGTATTGGTCCTGTTTAGTGTTTATTATTCTTGTTGGTTTCTTGGATAATAATAAGATATGCATTCGAAAATTATTTACAATGAAGATGTATCTTAAAGCATAACACCATTATTGGTTTGAAAAAAGATAGACTTGACTGAAAATTGTTGACTTTATAATACTGACCTCCAGGAGTCCAATTGACCACGAGGCGCCACTGTTTCCAACCAAACTGTAGGTTTTGTTGAGATTGGGAAGAATTAGACCTAGAGATCTGATAAGTTTTTAGCAGCGAATTAATCGAGCTTATAATTCTCGTCAACTTTCTCTACGTATACTGTTTTTGGTGGGATTGTAGTTATTTTCAAAAGTTCCCGCAAAGATCAGACGTTTTTCCTTGTGCGTGAAAACAGAGTGCAATTTACACTCGAAATGATATTATGTAGCGACCCAAACTGCCACAAAATCACGCGTCTAGTGCAGCGATAATCCTGAAGTAGTAAAGTAATGCTAATTGAGTTAAGTGAGCTTTGCTTTTACCCACTGAGCGATAGTTAGTTGCAGTGTCATTACCCTTTTAAGACCCAAGCAGGAAAGACCAAGGCCCAAGCATTCTTTCCTAATAATTGTTCGAACTGCGAAATCTGAAAGATCATTCGAATTCATTCTCTGTTACTCTATACGAATGGAAATTGGATTCTGTCATCTCAAAAAATGTCGGATATAATCATGTGTCAATTCGATTTCCATAGTTTCCCCGCAATTCTTTCAGAAGTTGACATCTCTGATTCATATAAGAAATCTGAATATTTAATTGGGAAGAATTAAAAGTCAACTCTTATTTGATTTCCATTCATTTCCATGGAAAAACTTTTTTTCCAATTTACTTACACAATACTTCGAAGCAAGATGTCAGTCAGTTTATAGTTTGCCGGTGCGATAGTCCATGTGATTCCCCTACGAACAACACAAACAATCCGTCGCGATCTAACTGTCAAAATCGGTTCCCAAAGCTGGCCAACACCGTCCTAACCTAGGCCACAAATTCGAACTGGCTAATGGAAACGAAACTGCTGTATCCCGAAGGGCTACAATTCGAAGTATGGGATGTGCCGTAACCGACGCTCATGCGACATTTACAAATAAATTGTTGATCGGTAGATGAATATTTAAGAGCTCTTCAAGTTATCTTGTTTTGAATCGATAGAAAAATAAAATCGTTATAATAGAAGGAAAATCCCCTTTCGAACATAAACTATTAGCAAATGTCGAATATGTTCAACACCTTGTATTCACTTGAAAAATCTAATGTGTTATGCGAAAATCACCGATGACATTCTCACATCCCTGAAAGTGAAGAATTTTCCAATCTTGGAAGTTTGTTTATAAGTCTGCGTGAGTGGGTGAGAGAAAATTCGGGAGTAAAAGTTACAGAGTATATTAAAACGTGTACTTCTGCTGTTCACCCCTTTCCACAAGAAAAGCGCCTGCGTAATATTTATATAGATTTTTTATGAATGAGTATTTCGAGGAATACGAACAGGGATACGTTCTTACGTTGATATTGGCGTATAATTCAATTATAACACAGTAAGTACGATTACGAATGAAATTCAAATCGGATATTGAATGCAACAACAACAATTACCTACTGAGCATTCGAAAACCACCGAGGTCAAGCAAATTAGCTTTTACCCAACAGTCAACACTAGTTAGTTTTGTGCTTGATGTATGTTGTATATGTTTCATATATCCACTAGGACTAGATTATAACACAGATCATCCAATTAATTTCATTGTCATGTGCAATCATTCATCGATAAAGGACAGATGCATCTTAACTAGTTCACCTGATGCACAGCACAGATGTGATGCCAGGAGTGATGAGCGTATCCTTGTAGGTAGATTCGCATTCGAAAATCCAAGAAGAAAAAATTATCCTATTTACCATCAATACCTAGTATCAGACCAGTGTGGCCTTGTTGACACGGCTTCATGTTAAAAAAATAATGCATTCGAAACATCAAATAATCTTGGAAAAATGGTCCTTGAGATCATTTCGTTTATTATTAGATGCTCTGAGTTTTCACCCTCCTATAATAAAATACCCAATTCTAAAAAACATAAAATCAAAACCACAAAGGTTAAAAACAATAATAACAGAAGGGGGCATCTTCTGATTTCAAATTGGTGAGTAGAGACGATCATCCACTAATAAGGTGGGGTTGCAACCCCATACGAATCGGAAGCAAGGGTCCCCCCCCCACCCCCAGAAGGTATTTTTGTGGACTATTTTACTGTGGAGATTTCATCACAGTACACACTACACAGTTATTATTGATTTTGTTACCCGTCCGCCTCTTGTGCCCCCCCCCCCAAAAGAAATCCTGGATCCGCCCTCGGGAAATGCGGCAATAGTGTTAAAAAAAATCCATCATTTTGAAAGTATTGTATTTTCATTCATGAATAAACTGAAATGTTCATATGGTCCATAGGTCTATCATGAATCATATGAAGTCGAAGATTAAAGTATAATATTCAATTCGCGGTAATGGTCATACTTGATGAATTACACCATTCGCCTGACGCCTCGTGGTCCAAAATTCATCTGCGTGTGCCATGTGTTATGACTTACATCTTACATTACCGCTCATTGAACATTGAACAATATAGAATATACTATTTATTATATGAAGTCCTAAAACGCTGGTAAAAAATTCATGCCCCCCCCCCTGAAAAACTCTCAGGAGCCTAGAATCCAACACCTAAACCACTGGGCTAGGGGCACTCATACAATACAAACTAATCTGTTCAGAAAAAGATAAAAACTTCTAAATATACCTCACGAATACCTGGATATAAAACATATTATGATAGCTCAGAAGCACGTAAATCAAACAACAGCTGAACATTTTAGTCGTTTTCTAGGTTGGTGATTTACACGTCAGGGGCGCTTAGATTTTTGGATTCGCCGTTAAGAAGAGAAATTCTCTACGAAAAAAGAAGAAGATTTCTTCTAACCTATGATTATTTACTCTATGTTTGCATAATGCGCATGGCTGCTTGAAAGTTGAATTTGTTGATGTGTGTTCCGTATAATAAATCTACGAAATACGTTGCATAGTAAGAAAACGAGAACGCTATGAGACATAAAAGGAAAACCTTATGATGAACTCTTTTATTGATACACACACAAATACATGTTTCTCAAACTTCACACATGACGTTTAATTTGAAATTATTAGGAAAACTGCATTGGAAAACCGGAAACTATACAGGATTTCCGCGAACAAAATTATGAAGTGTCTTAAACCTTTCCCTGGAATTAAGTTACATATATAAACAAATACTACAAAGTGCTGTGATAATCGTTTCGAACTTTGACTGCTTGATTGTTTTGTGAGAACCGTTAACGAAGTGTTTTCTCTGATTTAAACAAAAAGTAAGATGAGTTCTTCGAATTCAGATCTTGATGGATTCGGTGGGCCAGAGCCAAAGTACTTTAGGGGAAGAAATGCCAAAATGTCGACTGATTTACGTTCAAGAGCTAGTATGGTATCCTGTAGAAATTCTTCGGTGTTGAGTTCAACTAGTGGGCCAGAATCTAGGTATTATAAAATGAAGAAATTAGTGGTGGCTATCAAAGAATATTTGCAGAATAGCACTGAAGAGATAGGTAGCCTAGTTAGCAGGTATTTACAAGTAAGCTGAGAAAAATGAGATAGAGGAATGTTTTCTTATTAAACTTGTTTTACAGGCCCTGAGTGTTACAATAGATCTGAGCATATTTGATCCCCATACAAATATTGCTTCTGAATTTTTTGTCAGTTTGTATGAACTTATGAGTAAGATGGAACCAAGATCTCAATTCACCTGGCACTGTGTAGATGTTTTAAGTAATGCCTGTAGAAATTCTGCAGCACGTTCAGCTTTGATACACACATACCAGTTCTTACCATCACTGTCAAGAATATTAGGGGACCAAATCACTACAGAAAAAAAAACAAGAATCCTAAGACTCATGCAGGTATACGATCATCATTAATTTTTTACACAAAATTTAAACTATACATTTTTCAGGATCTTACTTGTGGTATCAAAATATCATGGCAGATTCCTCATTTACCTCATTTGATGATAACTTTAGCCAAATGGGTTGAAAACCAAGATGAAGAAATAGCTGCTCTATCACTTGGTGTCATAGTGAATTTGTGTTATAAGAATTTACCAGCAATATATACTCTTACTTCAAATGTGGACATGAAGAAACTAATGAAAACTTGTCTCACTATGAAGGTCAGTTATTATTTGTCAGTTCATTGGTTGAGAAATATATTTATGTATTTGTAAAAGTTGAGTACCATTACTGATCGAAATGTTTTCAGTAAAAGTAAATAGCATTTAGCTTAGGACTATGGTTCTATTGTGACGAAAAATTAAATTAGAGAAAACTTCTAGCAGCCAGTAAATACCTGTTCAGGCAATCTTTCAAGATTCACTAATCAATGTTGTGTACTCACAAGCATCAGTGAAGAAGGATTTGTCAATTATAAATTCTTGATAATTGTAGACAATTTTTTTTTGTGGAAGTAATGTATTTTCCTGATAATTCATTCAAACCAAGTTTTTGAGCAACATCCTCCTTTAAAGATCAGGTGATTTGTTACACTGACCTTATCCTAAGGAAATATCCTAACTTGTAAACTTGTAAGATGTCTAAATACTGCTAACATACAGAAATGATTGTTTTTTTTATGCAAATGCTGACTGAAGTCATCCAGAGAATTTTGAATAACAAAGGAATCACCATGTGTGCCTTCTTGTATATATCTGACTGAGGTCTTTGATAACCCAACACAAGTGTCTGTCAGAGATGCACTTGAGATGCGAGGAGTTCAAATAACATCTTAAAATGGATGTATAAGGTGTTGTTGAATAGCTGAGACATCAATAGGCGATGAATCCAGTCATGAAGACGTTAACATTGAACAGAAATATCTTGGAGTGGGGGTGTGAGGTCGATTACCTAGGAATAACCCTGAAAAGCAAACTTCTGTGATACTTCTGGCAGAGCAACAAGGGCTCTGATGGTGTCATGCGTCTACGTGGCATGGGGTTGTAACCCAAAAACAATGAGATCGATGTATGTCATTATTGTAAGACCTATAATCACATATGGGGCAGTAGCCTGGTTTGCTAAGGCAGTACAAGGAAAATACTTGACAGAGTACAAAGGCTTGACTGTGTGTGCTATGAGAACGTGCTTGAGATTATCACAGACCTCTCATCTCTACATCTAGTGATGGATAGGGATGCCCGTGAGGCCATCCTCAGAATATCTATAATAGGAACAGGCAATGAGGGAATCAGGAGTCAGAGAGTTTGAATGACCACATCTCATCTGCAAACCTTCCTAGTGATGTAATGATCAAGAAAGTAAGCATTGAGAAAAAATTTAATATAATGCTTAGCAAAAAAGAGGATTGGGAACGGGAATATGCCCACTACAATCTCACAGAAAATTCAACAAAATGGTATACAGATGGTTCTAAAACCGCTGCAGGAGCTGGCGCTGGGATTTACGGGGCAAGCACTATCGTTAGGCTCCTGTACAAGCGTCGTTCAAACCGAAATACTTGCAATCGGAAGATGTCTAGAAAGAAACTATCAGAAGTGCCATACAGCTATTCATACAGATAGTCAAGCTGTCGTTAAAGCACTGAACTCCTATGTCATTGATTCAAACCTGATTTGGAAGTGCCGGAACAAACTCAATGAGGTAGGCAAGAAAAATAAGATCTTTTTAATCCGGCTCGGTTTGTAACACCGGAGCCGATGCTGGCATTGTTGGACCAAGAACAAAGTGGTCCATTCCTCCCAGAAACAACTGCTCAATAATACAAGCAGTGCTATATACTTGGGGAAACACATATACTCCATTCACTCTCATAAAGTATCCCGGTCTGCCATGAAATTCTGACACATTTCATCGCGAATATTTTGAAAATGGTAGGTTATGGTCATTCCTCTGTCAGATACACCCGCAGTCGTTTATGCATAAAAATCGTAGTAATCATATATTTATCAAAATGTTTATTTACTTTGGGAAAATAATGAATTTGAGAAAATATTATGTGAATTCAATAATTTCAAATACCTGGCGAATGCTGAAGAAACTTTTTCTTTGTTAATACTGGAAATATTTCACTTATATATTATTATGGTTGGAAGATTCAGTTATGCTATTTTCTTGTACAGATATCAAGAATCAGGTGTTGAAATTTTGCTGAAAAATAATGAACAGAATAGTCCGTTACTTTGTGATAGTTCATTCGGAAAAAGAATAAAAGTACTCGAATAACCTAGAAAAACGAACGGAACAGACGGACCTAAGGAATTCCCCACTTTTAAAAAATTCTCAAGAAATACCTACAGAAGACATTTAAATACGTTTTCGCACAACTTGAAATACTTTGTCGCAGTTAAACCTTAGATTTTAGAAGAACTAACTCCATTTACAAAGTTGAAAAAGAGTAAATGGAAAGTAGCTTTGGGAATGTCGCTTGATTTTCATGAGTGCCAACCTGCGTCAGTTTTAAGTGAAAGAACTTGATAAACCTAATTCATGGCTAACCGGGATATTTTATAAAAGTGAATGGAGTATATACATATGTTGCGACAGTCAGTGTACTCTGGAATCACTCTTTGAGATGAAAGTAACCTCAAACTTGGTTTATGAATGCAGAAAGGCCCTGCGCTCGCTTGGCTCAGATAACACTCTCAATGTTGTCTGGTGTCGGGCGTATGGGTCTATCTCTGGAAATATAAAAGTAGATAAATTAGCCAAAGAAGGGGCTCGCTCGACTTTCACTGGCCCAGAACCCGCGCTTCCTATCTACATACATATATCAAAAACCTCTTCAAGAGGGGGACTGATGAAAAATTCTCCTCTGAGAGAACGAATCTCAGGCAGTCGAAGCTCCTTATCAAGGGACCTTCTTCAAAGCTGGAGGTCAAAAAGCTCTTGATTCTCGACTGGTGGCTGGTGCTTTAACTGGCCTTCAGATCAACAAACATTTGCGAAGAATGGGTCTAACTGAGTGTTCCCTGTGCCGTTGGTACAGGAAAGCGGATGAAACGGCGGGACATATACTGTTCGCGTGCGGTAATATATATGTACTGAGGTTAACCCACCTAGGGAACCCTACACCTTCCATCTCTATGGTGTACCTCTGAAGGCTTTTATTTATTGCTTGGTTCGTTCTCTTTGTATGTTGATTCTGTTATTTATTGAATTTTTATATTTATCGTATTTGCCGATTTATTGCATTTGTGCCAGTATTTATTGTATTTCATTGTATTATTTCATCTTTTTCATACATCATAATGTTGATGTATTGGAGGATATGTTATACCATGGATGTAGAGTGAATCTTATTTTGACGAAAGCAAAGGATATTTTTAAACTGTATGGCATGAATGCGGTATGAACAACAATGGGCCACAAGGCCTACGTTCGGTCGATCAAGGGCGCCGCACTGGAAGAAGAAGAAGAGAACCCAGGTTTCCGGTCATTCCGGATTTGTAGGAATCGAAGAGGCCAATACACTTAACAGAAAGAGCGCACAAACGCCACTCACTGGTCCAGAACCCTTCTGTGGTAAAGGAAAATGCATCTTTAAGAAGGAGTTTATGGTGAAAAAGAAAACCGAAAGGGAAGAACTCCCAGGGATGGATAAAAAAGTTCCTCCAGAACTTTGAAACTGTTGAATCCAAAAAATATCTAAGCCTCAGTAAGAACCAACTTCACCTACTCATTGGCTTCCTCACGGGATATTGTCGCCTAAAGAAGCATCTGATGAGAATGGGTTTATCGAACACTGACGAGTGTAGATTCTGTGGGGAGGAGGAAGAAACTCCTATTCACCTGGTTATGGAATTCTATGCCATTGCAAGAGTGCTTTGGACAAGAAACTTGTATAAGTGGGGAGTTATTCTCATTGAAGCCGTCCCAGATACTGGATTTCATCAAATCTCTGGAACTGGGAGACGAGCTCTAGGAGGCGCGATGAGAACAGCTCTGTCAGGGGGCACAATAGACCTTAAGGTCGCAGTGGACAGTAACCCCTTTTCACTTCAACTATAACGCAAATGCTAGATCGAATGACAAGATGTCATTTTTGCATGCTTGGTGCTATAGACGTTATCATTCTGTCCCAATGTCCAATTTACATATTACTGACACCTCTTCATTTGTTTATTTATCGAACATTTCTCAAAAATAAAGCCTTATGATCCCCTTTTCAAGATAATATGTTGAATAATCTCATCCTAAGGGCCAACTACACAATGAACTTGAATGTATTATAACATCATGTAGGAAAATTTTCTTTTATTTCTTCTAGGGTCCTATTGTTGAAGCTCATGCTTGTAAACTTCTGATAATATGTGATAACATAAGCGAAATGCGACCAGCTAAGTGTTCACTCAAACTGGTTGGTATTACCTTTACATCTATGAAGAAGGCTTTCGAATCCAGAGACCACATCCTTTTGAGACAACTGGTTGAATTTTATATAGATGTGAAGAAGCAAAACCCTGAAGAGCAAAGTACAGAACTGACAGAGATATATGAGAGAGAATTCAGGGACCTCCTTGAGGTAAGAATGATTAATTTGAGAAGAAAGAAATGGAAATTGAATTATTATAAAGAATTTCATAAAATTAAATGTAGAAAATGTTTCCCGTTTGATGATGATCTATTTAGAAAAATAATAGTCAAGAGTTCATTCAGAACAATTCACAAAAAAATGGCAAAATAATTGATGTATGATGACATAGCTTTTTTATGAAAAAGAAATTCAAAAGAATACCTATTTTGTTGTGAACAAATTTGAAACTTTAATTGACAAGGTTTTGAATTTCGTACTCAAAGAAACAAACAATTCAATTGATGATCTCCTCTTCTTTGTTATTTTTTTTACGCAAGTTTATCCTTAATAAATGTTAACCTTCAAATTTATTTTTTTTTCTAGTCAGAACTCGATTTTCGATTGCATTCTTAATCTTCGGCATCAGAACTAATTGAAAACATATTTTCAACAAAGTGGTGTAGGATCAGACGCTTATCAAAAAAATGCTCAGTTTTATTAATTTTAATTAGAGAACGGATTCGCAAAACTGATTCACAATCTTAAATTTCTGAATTGTGACGAATAAATCATATTTTCCAATCTAATCCTAAATTTCCTACATACTTATTTTGAAAATATTGGGTCTATGAGGATCAAATTCGCCAAGCATCTTGATACCCTTCATACTCAATTTCAATAGAATCGGTCCATTATCCAGAAATTCTTCCGCCATCTTGATTCCAGAAATATATACCACGCATATCGACCAGTCGACCGAGCGCTTCAGAATATAGGCGGTCTGCATATTTGTAGGTGGCGGCCTCCGTGGTGAAATTAAGCAATACTCGCGTTAAAACATAACGCTTTTACCGTGTTTTGCATGCTAAAGTGCTGTTGAAATTTTAATTTTTTTGTCGATATTAAGGGTTTTTGAGTTGGTTTTTTTTTTCAATAACTTATTTATTGTATTGAATATGGATTCTGAATGGCCAACTATCTCTTGAAGAAGTTGAAGAAACTTATAGTGTTGCGAGTGTTAGAATTCATGTAGAAAGATCAATTCAACGTATAAAAATTTAGATAATTTTACATGAAATACCATATAATCTATTTAAATATTTAGATGACATTGTACATATATGCTGTGTGTTAACTAATCTTCAACCACCAATTATCGCAAATTGTGAAGATGATGAATAAGGATACCTTCTATTTAAAGGAAGTACATTACTCTGTATCATGAACAATGTTGAGTTATATGGACTCTAATACACTAAACTCTGTTTCACAGATATTCTTTAGCATATGCTATCCTGTTTGGCAATAAGGGAAGTGGTTGAAATGAAAAATGAGTCGGTCAAAACTATATCAAAATATTTTTCAACAAAAACTAAAATATTCACAAAAATCAAACAACTTACACAAAGTATGTTCTACCAAGAAAACAATCACCATTTTACATGATGAATAATTATAAATCGTCCAATTTATCCAAAATTTCAATTGCCGGTCTCCTGAACTCAAGCTACAAATTTGAGTGGCCAGGAAACAAATATTTTATTCTTTTATACAATCTGTTCCTTGTTGCCATTTCTTCACACGTGCCATATGCCATATATTGTTTGATATTACAAAACAGTATGTAATTCTCTCTTTCAAAAGAATATATATATTATTACCACCCCTTCATCAAATTGACCTAAAGTTTTCAACCCATTGCAAAAACGAATTTGACACTCTGTACGGCTCTAATATAAAAATAATGAAATTGAAGGAACGAGGATTTCACAATTTACAGAATATAAATTAATTACATACAAATGATAATAATGTGCGTTCAAAAAAATTCGAGGTCAAGTAGGCTATGGAAATTATTTATTTATCGAATTTGAACCATATTTGAACTGCGTTCAAACGCAGAATATTGACATTCCAGGTTCCATAGCCTACTTGACCTCGAATTTTTTTGAACGCACGTTATCTAATAACATTTTTTTTTTATTTTTTTTTTATTTTTTTTTTGCCCTTGAGGTAGGGGGAAGCATTTACGCAAAAAACTGTCGCAGATAAATGTTTGCAATGTCCAGAAATTCCAGCAATGCAAGAGCATGTTGCACGCCTCACGTTTCTCTCTTTGTCCAGCTGGAAAACATGCATTATTTAAAAGAAAGATCATAATACTGACTGTTATGTACTTACGGTAATTTCGACCGTATACGGTGGCAAATTAACAGAGGTTTGTCTCATTACTTTAGAAGTTATGAGACCACTCCGCTCTCTCACCTCATACACATGTAGTCCAGTCATATTAGTCAAAATAAGGTAAGAATCTCGGAATGAGAGATACCCAGCTGAATATTTGTATAAACTTTTATTTTGACACCCTAAAACATGTCTCAAAACCTACATATTGTAAGGTGTCCGCGTCTGTCGAAAAATAAGGTCAAAGGTCACAAAAATCGATTTTTTTCGACGTTTTTTGCAAATATCTCGTTTCCTATGGGGTTTACGGGATTTGTATTTATTATCAATATTATAGAAGATAAAATTCTCTACAACTTTTGTCTGAAAATTTTTTTTATACGTTGAATCGTTTTTGAGATAGAGGGCTGTGAGCGCGCAATGTTTAATTATATAGAGGATCTTTAAAGGTCAACCGGTAGGTCCGATCAAAAATGTGTCTCAAATAGTTTATAAAATGTTTAGAAATGTATAATTATAAATTATTATAATTTTTTTCGAAAAGTACATTATAGTTAATGTTTTTTTATGACTTATCTATTGTTAATTAAGTATCAATGTATTTAATCACACTTACCTGGTTGTGTACTTAGAAGTAACGAAGGCAAATACCTAAATTATTTTTAATGTTAATCAAAGCTATACATAAAAGCAATGGAGCAGCTAAGAAGGACTGCTGCACTTTCAAAAACATATGAAGTTTGTTTCGACGAAACGATGGTTGTACCCATTACCCAAGAAAAATTCCTATCAAATCGAAGTAATAAGGAGAAGTTAATTAATATGCTAATGGAAAAATTACAAGCTGCTAATATCATTACAAAACAGGCCAGAGATGATGCAGATGTTCTTATTGTTGAAAGTGCTATTGAAGAATCGAAACATGGAAAAACAACAGTTATAATAGGTGAAGATATAGACACAGACCAACAAGACTTGGCACTCTGTCAATTTAGTTCCCAGCTATTGGTCGCGTGTTTTGTAACCTTGTTGTGTTTTCTGTCCTTGTCTCAGCCGCCAGATTTTACATTAGATTGCTTTGGAAAGCGATTAAAACGGGAGGCGGCCAATCAGAGCGCAGACAAAACCGAATAAGACCGATGAGTTCTCGTGTCCATGCGAGATTGAAATAAATGAAATGTCAATTACGTGAAACGTCATATCAATGTTTTGTTTTCATATTTTGCTAATGAAAATTCTCGAATGGAGGATTTTTTTGTTGAGAATCCATACAATTATCTTCGATTCTTAATTTTCGACTCGTCCTCGGTCTTGTACAGCTTTTCAGGGATTGTCAAGGTCAAGGAATACTTTCGGTTTGGAAAGTTGTGATTGCAGAACCGACCATATTTTGAATGCAAGATTAGTATTTCCACATATTATTCTTAACATTTGCGAACATATACAAAAGACCACCGTTGAACTGAATATTTGTGTAGCATATTAAACTTTCATCTTCTGAAATGCAGTTCGGTATATATGAGCATCTGACAGCTTAGTAGCAATTTTTAGGTCTCGAATTCCACTTCAGGAGTCATTATCACATTCCTCATTAGGTGAGGTGTATTAAAATTAAAGATGTGAAATATCTTCTCATTCACCTGGAATGTACAATTATCTTGATTTAAGGTCAGCTGTTTCGAAAATTTAGTTAAAGTTAGAACCCATCAGAATTAAAGGTTTTAATTAACATAAACTCCTAGATCATTAAATCCATTTTCATTATTTATTCGAGCACAATATTATTCAAATTCATCTGATTGCCAGTTATCAATACTTCAAAAATAAGTTAATTCGGATAAACAGAAACAAGAATCGTTTCCCAATGACAGTTAGGGGTTATGTTATTTCGATTTGAATTTCGCGCTTCGTATGATTTTCTCCCACCAAGACCCCACAATTTCTCAAGGACATTGTCGCTGATTTGGCGGGATTGGGTAAGTGGATTGTCTTGTTGGTCTGTGATATAGATTTACTTGTTATTTTAATTGGGCGTACTCTATCTCATCAAAAAGAAATTTTCTTTAAAAAAGTTGGTAAAGGGAATGTTAAAACTGAAATTTACTCCTCCAAAAGCTTTGACAAATATCCCAGTTCTAAAAAACATATTTTGTTTTTGCACGCATTGAGTGGCTGTGACACGACTTCGGCAATTTTTAAAAAAGGTAAAAAAACTTTTACAAAAGTTTTTGAGAAATTGTCGAATTTGGATGAAACTGCTGCAGCATTTGAAGAAAAAAACTGTCCGGTACAAAGATTATTCTAAAGTGGAATTAAGATTTTATTGGCAGTCTATAATGCTTCAAAGTCTGTGAGCAGCATCGACCATCTGCGTTATACCCAATATAGTAAATTTACAAAATCAAATAAACCTGTGCAGTTGTCAAATATTCCACCAACAAGTGCTGCAGCTCATCAACATCTTAATCGTGTTTATTATCAAGTCCAAACTTGGTTAGGGCATGATTTGGAACCCCAGGAGTGGGATTGGACAATGCGTAACGAATTCCTGGAACCAATCACAACAATTTTATCACCTGCTCCAGAGGAATTGCTCAACACAATATTCTGCAACTGCAAAAATGGTTGTGGTTCGCGATGTGGTTGCAGAAAATCGGGGTTGCAGTGCTCTTTAGCTTGTGGCCAGTGTAATGGCCAAGCTTGTCTCAATGCTCTGCCATACCAGAGTGATGCCAGTGAAGATGGGACCTTTGACCCTGACATCATGGAAGACCTGGAGACAAATGTCGTTGAAGAAGAAAATGAAGAAGAAGCGCAAATTCAACCAGAAGACGATGATAATGAGGAAGAAGAAAAAAATTAAAATCAGAGTTTGTCGTTGTTTGAATAATTATTCTTTTTATTTAGTTTATATTGATAAATGTATCGATTAAAAATTTTTCAAAAAAAAACTTTAATTAGAAATTTATTTCATTTCTTCATTTTTACTTATTTCAGTAATTAGTATAGCTTTGATTAACATTAAAAATAATTTAGGTATTTGCCTTCGTTACTTCTAAGTACACAACCAGGTAAGTGTGATTAAATACATTGATACTTAATTAACAATAGATAAGTCATAAAAAAACATTAACTATAATGTAATTTTCGAAAAAAATTATAATAATTTATAATTATATATTTCTAAACATTTTATAAACTATTTGAGACATATTTTTGATCGGACCTACCGGTTGACCTTTAAAGATCCTCTATATAGTTAAACATTGCGCGCTCACAGCCCTCTATCTCAAAAACGATTCAACGTATAAAAAAAATTTCGGACAAAAGTTGTAGAGAATTTTATCTTCTATAATATTGATAATAAACACAAATCCCGTAAACCCCATAGGAAACGAGATATTTGCAAAAAACGTCGAAAAAATCGATTTTTGTGACCTTTGACCTTATTTTTTGACAGACGCGGACACCTTACAATATGTAGGTTTTGAGACATGTTTTAGGGTGTCAAAATAAAGGTTTATACAAATATACAGCTGGGTATCTCACATTCCGAGGTGAAACTACTAAGATGACTGGACTAATGACCAGCTTTTTTCAAAGCTTGGCCTTTTTCTTCATTTCCTTTCGAGAAATGATCGAATTTTATTTTTTTAAATCCAAAAGATCTTTGAATATCCATTGTATAAACACCAAAATTCGCTCAAAAGTCAGAAACAATAAGCAACAATAAGCTAACCTATCATTAAGCTTTACTTCATGTTTTGACGAAAGTCACCACCAGATGTCTCATTTCAAGAATATGCAGACCGCCTATAGTACTATGTAACGATGTAACACCTACGACCCACGCAATTCCCCCAAAATAGAACCTCGATATTCGGTCTCTGTTTGAGACATACAAGACCGGCTGGCCCACCCTAGATATTAATTTCACAGTTTCGTATTGGTTATTCCAAATATTAAATGAATAGTTAATTCTTAAATATTATGTCTATTTCAGTCGTTTAAAGAAGTTTAGTGATTTTCTCATCATAAAAATATAAAATATTTCTTATTCCTGGTAAATTCAAATGTCGTGCAATACGCTCTAGGTCGGCCAGCTGACCCAGGATGGAGGTAGTTGAATTGAATTAGGACAGTGTCATAAAATTAAGAGAAAGCGGTGAAACTATTTTCTAGGTATCGGTTCAGTTAGTTAATTTTAAAGACAAATTTAAGGGAGGTAGAATCAAATAGAAATATTTATCGGGTTATCTTAAGACTACAGGCGAGGTGTCCCAATACAAAAAAATTCCAACGTCAAATAGTACTTCTTGGGTGACGTGGAAATCTATATACTTGTAGATGTATACAGGGTGATTTTTTAAGTGTTTCATTAGACGTATTCGAATAACGAATTGCGCTACAAATTCAAAATTTTGTATTTTTGTTTTAGAGTACATGAACTCAATTTGTAAAATATTTTCAAGCGGAATATACTTCCGGTTGTACCGGAAACGAATGTGAACTTCGTTATTTCAAATGCAACACTCTGTATACCTATACATATTTGAATTTCGTTTAATTCTGCAATGATTCCCTGATTCCCAAATTTTTTGACAGAAAGATTGTCACAAATTAGTGTTTATATCTCCAAAATATTCCATTGTAAGAAATTTTTTTCGCAACAGTGGAGCAAAAGAAAGTACGCTGATACTGCTTCTTGTATAAATTATGAGGAAATATTACATACAACAGGCAGTCCCAGCTTCGCCCGAGTAGAAATTTGTTTCACGCGGCGGTTTCATCTTCAACAACTTCAACCTGCCATATCTATTGATGTACTCGTTGTAATTATATGATGTGAAGGGCAATTTCGTTCTAAATTAAATACTGGGGATAAATAACGTATTAGCTTGGATGAGGATCAATACCCAACTCATAAAAACACACTCCCAAATAGTGCATAATTTTGGAAAATATCTGATTATCATAAACAGGTAATAGCAAGTCAATCTTGAGAGATAGATATATGCTATCGAGGACTTTTTCGTAGAACTATTCAAGAGGTACATTTTCGTCAAACATTATATCCACGTAAGTCTTACGGTTTTTGCAGCGTACGTGAAAATAGCTGATTTTGGCTGATTTTTTTGTAATTATTGAACTTATAGTAGGTATCCTTAATTTTTTCGGGTGAAAAGTATAGCCTATGTCACTCGTGGATAATGTAGCTTTCTAAGGGTGAAAGAATTGAAATCGGTCCAGTAGTTTTTGAGCCTATTCGTATCAAACAAACAAAAATACAAATCTTTCCTCTTTATAATATTAGTATAGATACACGGTGTCTGAAACAGGGCTTCAAAGTGAGCCTCAACAAAACTATGAAATCTCATTTTTTCCAAATGGTAACCATATAATTTTGTTATTCCGATCGATTGCTCCACAAAAACTAGCTAGAGTGTTCCAAACATTTCATGTTTTAAAAGTCAGTAGTTTTGCCGTTATTGAATAAAATTCGAATTTCACTACATACTATAAAGCCAGGTTTCTTTGTTTAATCATCAGGTTTATTAAGATAATTAGCAAGGAGGCTATGTCAATAGTAAGAATATGTCAGTTTTAAACTAAGATTTTTTTTATTTAGTCATCATTCATTATCTGCTTTGTTTATTTGCAACATTCGCCGCAAGAAAGACAGACTTTTGATATAACATTCTAGTGTACTTTATTATTATTGCTTATTAAGCATAGTGCTTGATCAATAAAAATAAGTAAGAATGGCATTAATAACAATAATCGAGCACTATTTGGTCATCGTTCATTATCTGTTTTTTTTATTTATCACATTCACCGCGAATAGAGAACAGACTTTTGATGAATCATTCTAGTGTACCTAATTATTATTCCATGTTCTGCATAGTGCTCGATCCATAAAAATAATGAGAATAGGAATGACCATTCCTAACATAGTCTACTATGAAATAGACGAGCATACCACTGAATTTGACTGAGCCAAACCTGGCTTTAGTCGTGAAATTCGAATTTTATTCGATAACGGCAAAACTACTGATTTCAAAGACATGAAATGTTTGGCACACTGTAACTAGTTTTTGATGAGCAATCGATCGGAATTACAAAATTATATTGTTACCATTTGAAAAAATGAGATTTCATAGTTTTGTTGAGGCTCACTTTGAAGCCCTGTTTCAGACACCCTGTATAATATTTCCTCATAAATTATACAAGAAGCAGTATCAGCATACTTTCTTTTGTTCCACGGTTGCGAAAACAATTTCTTACAATGAGAGATTTTGGAGATATGAACACTAATTTGTGACAATCTTTCTGTCAAAACATTTGAGAATCAGGCTATACCTCAACAATAGCTTGATGTGGTTGCGTATATCATACATCAAATCATTGCAGAATTAAAGGAAGAACCCAAATATGTATAAATACACAAGGTGTTGTATTTGAAATAACGAAGTTCACATTCGTTTCCGGTAGAACCGGAAGTATATTCCGCTTGAAAATATTTCACATATTGAGTTCATGTACTCTAAATAGTATATTTCATTACTAGTCCAGAAAGTAAGCTTTTTCCGTGCGCGCGCGAAGAGTTCCCGTGTGAGGCGGAGCCGAACACGGGAAGCGTATTGGCATTCTTTACTACGCTGCAACGCATACATGGTGTTGCACCGCGGTAAGGAATGACTGAACCAATGCTCTATCTACCCAGACATATCTTACCACGGCTCAGCGCAGGATGGTGTTCAGACATATTAACTATTGTATTATGGATACGCGCCTGTTCTCGGGGCATTGTTTTCCGCGTTCCAGTCCCAACAACGTTCAAATTTTCTTTCTTTCACAATTTTGCAATCCGCGTTCATAAAAATAACAGTAATATACAATCGCCACTATAATAAAAAACCACATTAAATGCAAAATCCACTAAAGTATAATCCTAGTGTGATATAATGTGATATAATCCATGTGATTTTGCATTTGATCTATTAAGATCAATATTTTTCTTTAAAGATCTTTGTCTTTTAGGATTGTTTGGCATTTCTTTGTTTGATGGCCTACCAGCCGCATGATAAACCGCGTCTAATTTTTCTTCGGCTTACTGATGTTGACTGAGAAGAAATGTTCTCTTTTAGTGAGATAATTTTTGATACACAAATAGAATTAAACAAGTAAGAGGGTGTAATAATTTTGTTCAGAGTTTTATTAAATTTTGTCATAGCATTAACCATATCAACCGTTTTATTTTTGTGTGCTATTTTACTTACGGTGGATTTCCATGCATCCGTCATCCGATGTTACGATCGTCCGAAAGTGTTGTGATTGGCGGAAATATTCAAAATTGAAAGAGCGCCAAACATTCGTCCGAAAGTTTCAACTCTCCTCCGTTATCGGAGAAAGGTGAAAAATGTTTAACTTTTGTCCGTTATCGTATCAAATTTGACATAACTTTTTGAATGTTTGGCGTTCTCTTCTTTTTGGAGAAGAATATAAATATCAATGGAAAATTTGTTGTTGCTTTCGATTCTTCTATTAAAAAAAAAGAAAAGAAAACGAAGTTCACCTATATTATGGGTGAAAGATATTTTTATGAGCAGAAAGGAGGCCCAATAACTTGGTGCAAGAAATGCGATTGTCCGATAGTGGGCAGTATTTCAATTATTTGAGAATGAGCAATATCACATTCAACAAATTATTGAGTATTGTTGGACCATCTCTCACAAAAATGTACCATATACGAGAACCCATCTCATCGGGTGAAAGACTAGCTTTGAATTTAAGGTTTGTAATTTGATAATTCAATAATTATACAGTTCGCGTCAAAATTATGGAACAAATTCATTCTCTCAGAAGAAAAATATTTGGCAACAAAAATCCTTCAAAAATGCATAAAAATTTGGTAAAAGTGAAACAAAAATTGACCTGTCTTGATTTTTGTTGTCAAATATTTTTCTTCTGAGAAAATGAATTTGTTCCATAATTTTGACGCACACTGTATATACAAAATGTTACCATTTTTCTCATAAAAACACACGACAACGTTTTGAAAATTCGGATGGATGGAAATTGACAGTTTCGTCCGTCCGACAAAATGTATACGATATCCGAATCGGACATCGGATGACGGATGCATGGAAATCCACTGTTATGCGTTCAAAATTTTCTGTTACAGCTGCGGAATGTTCCAAATACAGATACGGAATGTCCTATATTGGTTTCATTGGCATTCTCGACAGTGTTTATTGTTTCTTTAGAAAAAGTACCCTGTTAGGCAAAAACATTGCTTTGTTGCTCTGTGCTAGTTGGCAAGTTATTCTCCATACCCACATCTGTTGATATGTCGTCAAAAAATTCTAAGGATATGTTTTCTCCAAGAGCTAATTTTCCAATTCTTTTCTTTCATCAGTGTTTATTTGCCTACAGGTCCTAAAAGTGATTCCAAACTTATTTTATATGGCCCAAAGGTGCTTACAATACCTGACCAAAAACACAGTCGCAAAAAAGAATATCTACTTATGCACTATGAAACATATGATCATGGTTCTCCGAAGAAACTAAAAAAGTATTACCGTCGATTCTTTGAACAGAGACATTAGAATAATGTGACAATTTTCTAAACCGTATTTCATTCTTGAATTCCGGAGATTGGCAAATGACTTCAAGTTCCTCTATCTATGCAGCAAGTGTCGTCTTTGATAGGACTCGAAAATATTGGCAACCAAATCCATCAAGGCATAAGCAATGTTGAATTGGAACGCGGTAAAAAATGCCCCGAGAATAGATGCGCGTATCCATAATACAATAATTACTACGCCTGAACACCTCCCTGCGCTGAGCCGTGGTAAGATATGTCTGGGTAGATAGAGCATTGGTTCAGTCATTCTTTACCGCGGTGCAACACCATGTATGCGTTGCACTGTAGTAAACAATGCCAATACGCACACGGGAATTCGTGCAAGCACGGAAAAAGCCTTTCTGGACGTGTAATGAACGATATTTTTCATTACACCTCTCTGAAAACAATCCAACGATATTTGTTCTTCGACAAAAAGCATTTCGATATTGTAAAACAATAATTATTCGAAACACTGACGTCTACTGTCATCACGCAATCGTTGCTTTGTGTCTCAGCATAGACGCATCTATGTCTCAGCGCACGGAAAAGGGTCACTTTCGGTGCCCTGAATCGACATGTTTTGATAGGGTTTTCAGAGCGGTGTAATGAAAACAAAAATACAAAATTTTGAATTTGTACCGCAATTCCTTCCTCGAATATGTCGAATGAAACACTTAAAAAAAATCACCCTGTATACAGGGTGTTCCTAAATTGGAGGTACGAACGGAATGGGAGATTCCCAGAGTGATTTTTGGAAAAAAATATTCGTATAAACATGGCACCGCAATCGTTTCGTTTTCGAGATGCAGGGCGTTAAAGTTTGATTTTTTTTTTCAGTTATTCTCTCAAAGTATCTGTACTTCACAAGATATTCAACTGAAAATTGGCCTAGATATTACAATTTAGAGTTTATATATTACGTTTTTTTTTTCTGGAATACTGTCCCCTGTTTTACTCCAGACCTATTTTTGATGGGTCACTGTTATATTTGCTATATTTTGGTCAACTCTAATGTTCACTTATTTGCTATTAGATATGCGTCGAGTCAATGCCCGATCCGAATTGATTATCTCATTCAACAGGTATTAGATCGAACTATCGCCGCCACTAACATGGAAGAAGGCCAAGGAGACATCTATAATCTTGGAGAGTGTATAGCCTTATTATTCCAGTTCATCCACCATCTAGTGGAAACAGATATGCAGTGTCTCAAGCAATTCTATCCCAAATTCATACAGATGAGCCTGAATTGGGTTCAGAGCGACGTGGTGTCCCCTCAGTCCATCGCCATTTTGAGAGCAATCACTATCAGGACATCCCCTCAAAATATAGACATCTTAAAGCCTATAGGCATTAGTCTGCCAGTCTTTTTGATGTGCCTGGAATCTGGGAGTCCAGATGACGAGTCGAATCACACCCAGCACAACATAAAAATCGGGGCTCTGTTGGAATTGTTGAGGGTGTTGATGAAGGTAGACCACCTGAAGCCAAAGTGAGTAGATTCATGTATGTTTGAATGTATATGTTATTCGCAATAGCCGAAATCGGCCACTGTCCGAAAATTTGGCTCACAACGCGTTCTGGGTATCCATATTACCCACGATGCGAACAGGTGGTTTTTTCTCGAGCATTGAGTAAAACGCAATACCCAGAACGCGTTGTGGGTAAATTAGGTAATCCACAACGCGAATCCAGTTTCAGCGCGCTCTCATTCTGCGTTGTGAACAATTCATTTCACCCACGTCGCGTTGTGCGTATTGCACTTTACCCAGAAAGCGATGAACCAGAATTTGTCGTCGAAGTAAAAGTAAAAATAATAAGAAACTGGAATTTTATAACAAGTTTATCCTTTTCTTCAACTGTTAATGAATTCAATCTACGATATTTTTTGAATGATAATTGAAGTCCATCTCGTTTTCTTTGTAGTGTCACTTTGGTTTCATACATAATCTCTAAATAACCTTCGTCTGATAAGAACAACGACCTGTTCACTTAATTTTTGTTCGAATTCAGCTTTCATATTGAAATATTTTCGAAATCACGCACTAAAACCAAAACAAAGTCAAATCAATTTCAAAAAATCACAACGTATCTAGGCACTGTGGTGTAATCTATTCATGCTACTCGTAATACTCGCTACTCGTACCTGCCAGTACACAACCTACAGCAGACTGACTTCGACGACAAATTCTGGTTCATCGCTTTCTGGGTAAAGTGCAATACCCAGAACGCGACGTGGGTTAAATGAATTGTCCACAACGCATAATGGAAGCTCGCTAAAATTGGATTCGCATTGTGGATTATCTAATTTACCCACAACCCGTTCTGGGTATTCCGCCTTACTCAGTGCTCGAAAAAGAAACATCTATTCGCATCGTGCATGGGTAAATTTGGATAGCCATAACGCGTTGTGGGCAAAAATTTCGGACAGTGGCCGCTTTCGGCTATTGCGAATAACATATACAAAATTGGAGCAGCAGGAACGTGATGATCAGTTACAATCATTATACATTTCGATCCTCAAACATGACAATTCATTTTATTATCAAACTCTTGTCATGTAGGCATATTTGAAAGTGAGGTTTGTTAATTTTGGAAAGAAAATTACATAATGTACAGGGTGAGTCTTTGACTTTTTTAACTGTAGATTCCTCCCATCGAACGAAACACTTTCTTCTCATACCATTTTTCAAAATTCTGTTTCGTTTGAAAGATACAGGGTGTCGAAAATCCATTCAATTAACACTATTCTTTCCATATATTCGGAACCGATATTTCGAATGAACTGAATTTTGGTTGATTGTTTACTTTATTCATGGTGCATATTCCTCAATTGAAACTTATTCCATATTTCTCCTGGTATAAAATTTACAGCGTAGTCTACTCATAAATTCGTGCAAAAATACTATAAAATCACTTGAAAAAGATAAACGGTTCATATTTTCGAAAGAATCAACCATTTAGACAATGAAAGTATTTTTATATTTTTTCAATGAAACGCGTCGTTTTCGAGTTATTCCTAATTGTATACGAAGAAATTTGAGGAAAAAATCATGAATTTCCTAAAAAATCTGAACGATTCCCTGGATTAAAAATCATCGAATATTATTTCTCTTCTGGTCTCTTAACAAATTAACAATGTTGTCAGAATGTTTATCAACTTCTCTATGATGGAAAAACGTTCCAAGTAATAGGTAATAAAATCCCACAAATGTGGGAGATTGAATTCTGAGAAGCATGAAATTACACAGTTTATGTTTTACAAGCACAGTTTCTATTGAAAATTTATTGTTACCGGTCCTTCAGCGATTTCTCGAAATGACTACCCCGCCTCCCGTAGACCATTCGACAGAAATAATCGGACAGAACTGAGAGTTTGTTGCATATTTATTCAAATAAGTTTAGTGCTTGATAAATACGATACATCGCATTCTTAGGTTAGAAAGAGAATAATAAATAGTGAAGCCAATTTTCAAAATCATCGGAACCAAACGGGGTAACTGTACTACTACGGGATCAAAATGTTGTAGGAATTTTTGCAACGTTATTTCTAATAAAAAAACTCTCAAGTAAAATGAAAAGTACTTTAATTTGAAATTAATTCTCTCATTTGTGCGTAAATGTCAGAAATGAGTATGTATTTGTTTCTTCAAATACTGTGCATTCCTCACGTACTTAACATACACTAAAGTACCGGAATGTTCGCGAAACGGCTTGGTCGTTCTTGCCTCAAATGATGAATGGGCACGTTATGGCAGCACCGTTTTCTGAATCTGTGGCCAGTTCATTCATTTATGTCGAACCGCTATTTCATTAGAAGAGTCCCTTCATGCTGGCCAACTGTTTAAAAATAGCCAAAAATCACTTCCCTTTTTTTCGCAATGATTCAACTTTTACCTGAAAGCTTTAATCCAAATGAATATATCCTAAAAATATTAGATGTCACGAAAGTCTCCCTTAGGAGTCATGATTTCTTCTTTTCTTATGTTTTCATCGATGCTTCTTTGCTATGAATCTATGAATAAGATATCCCCGCCAGAAATTTTCTTTGAAGAATTTTAATTTTACGATCCTTTATGAGAATTTCGCTGAAGATTTTGCGTTGGCTTTGCCTTGTAAATTGTCAAAAATGAGATGTTTTATTAGATAATTCAGATTTAAAAATGTCCACAATTTTGGTGGGGATATCTTATTCATAGATTCATAGCAAAGAAGTATTGATGAAAACATAAGAAAAGAAGAAATCATGACTCCTAAAGGAGACTTTCGTGACATCTAATATTTTTAGGATAATATATTCATTAGGATTAAAGCTTTCAGGTAAGAGTTGAATCATTGCGAAAAAAAGGGAAGTGATTTTTGGCTATTTTTAAACAGTTGGCCAGCATGAAGGAACTCTTCTATCTTGTGTTACTAATGACGTTTTGAACAGTGTTGTCATCACGATATCGCATTTCATTGCGTATAAAAAGTGAGATTTGGATTTTTTCCGTTGAAAAATGAGCCCCACTTATACAAGGCCACATGTACAAAGGTGACTCACACATTCCAACAAAATCCTTCTTCAGAGTTTTTTCTTTAAAGGCGTTATCCAAAATGGGTTTTGCAAAAAATCTGGTGTGCAACTACTTTTGGTTGTGTGAATATGTATGATTTTGTGCCAATAATTCGTCATCTGCGGGAAGTGTTGATTTTCTTCTTCCATTCGAAGCGCATCAGGAGCCGCAAAAAGTTTACGTAGAGGTTGCTCTAAGTAAAACAACGTGCCGTGAATGGTTCTGTCGTTTCAAAGACGGTGATTTCGATGTTGACAACCGTCCGTGCGAAGGGGTGCCAAAAACCTTCGAAGACGATGAATTCACCAATCAAGGGGTGTTATTATTTATGAAAGAAAATATGTTAATTATTTTGAAAATCTTTCTCCTTAAGGAAGAAAGTGCCCGTCGCACGTTTGGTTATTTTCCAGGGAGACCGGAGAAGAGTGGTAATTGAAACACTTCGAGATTAAACTTCAAATGTATATTGAAACTAAAATAAAAAACGGTTTTGCACACTGTCTATGAATCAATGACGTCAAAAGATTAAATATCCACAATAATTGGTCAACCTATCAAAACAAAACGAAATCAAAGTACGGCAAAACTTGGGTAGATTTCAGGTCTCTGGATTCAAAAATTTTGGCATTTCATGCAGCCCTCTATCACACTCAATTAAACGAAGCTTACTCAATAATATTTGATCTTTCTCCTTCTGGCAGTTGGACCAAAGGGTGATGAATGTATCCTACATAAAAAACATCACTAACCCGTTGTTCGTTGTCAACTTCCCCCCCGGTCCTTCGCGACCTACCTTTGATCTATACAAATCTATGTTTCGTCACTCCTCGGACCTGATGCTTAATCTTTAACTACAGATTCAACACTTCACAGCGCTATTTTCCGAATAGCACTTTTTCCTAAATCTTCCTGCAACCGAACCCGAGCAAACTGAGAACCCCCTTGTTTGAGAATCAGCCTGAAACCGTCTAGACCAATAGAGAACTTTCGGATTCTTGCTTGCGTTTTATGAGGAAACTTGATCCGAAAAACAACAGCTCTATTTCTCATCTTCTCGCATACATCCTGTTTCTCACGTACTCAATCCCGTCTGCAACAAAGTCTGTTTCGAAAACATAATTATAAGTCTAATATATCTATTCACATTTTTTTACAGAATCTTGATTGAAATGAAAGAAGAAACCATTTACAAAGTGTTTTATCCCCTCCTTGGAGACGACTCTCCACGTCTAAGAGCTACTTGTTCAGAAGAAGCTGTCACTTTATACACTCACGGTATCGCTCTAGTGGACGAATTGGCTAAGAATAGTATGAACTGGGTATCGATAAGGGAGAATATATTGCAGCAGAGGTGAGAGCTTTGAATCATTCCAAGAACATCATTTGCAGTTTATATTTTATGTATTGACAATTCCACTTGAGATTTTATTGAGCTAATTCTGGAGCTTGTTTGTAAGATAAGTAATTTGAGAAGATATTAATAATGGGTCATTGTTAATGTAGTTGTTGGGGCTATTAACAATTCGATCCAATAATTGGTAATGTTCTTAGGTAAAAATCTGCCATAAATATACATGTTATCCCCTTCAAATTAAGGAAGTTAAAGATATTTCCGGTGAAACCAAGTACCGTATAAAAAACAATATGGCATCAGATGCGTTAAGAGTCATTGTACTCTCCTGCAAAGTTTCATAAATATTGTCCTTTTCGTTTTGAAGACCTTTACTTGGTTCCACAATTTATCCCAATCCTGTGAATTCAAGCTGATGATGTGCTGATAAGAAGCATCGATGATAAACTCATCTCACATTTCTTACAAGAGGTGCTATGCAAGGCACAGGCCTGGTGTGGAGGGAAAGATCCTAGTGCAAACCCTTCCCAAACCTTGATAGTGCCTTTTACCAGTACATAGTAGAAATCTATTACTAGTCTCCTGTCCTATACAATGAAATCAATTAAATTGTGGATAAGCTTAACATGTAATGGTCACTATGGATGGAGAGTTCAATTGAAGCTTCCATCTGGATAATGTAATACAAAGATCTAGGCATTCACTGTAGGTACAAATTATGACAATTTGTAGTGTGGTGGCTATTTGGAGCTCTCACAGACTCACTTGAACTTCTTATATTTCATAATATCTTTGCCGAATATGGTTTGCTGTTTCAAAAAGTATTTTGGATTAGTCATGGCTGAATAACGAACTGTTTTTCTCTGCATTTGCTGGAATTGACATTGTTCTACCTACATGCACTGTCCACCTCCTTTGTCGCATTGAGTGAACTACTTAATCGTTGATATTATTTTTCACAGGCAAATTCATTATATCATCGCGCAAGCTCTGTATACTGGATCTACAGAAGTGAAAGCTCTCATCTTGGAAATGGCTAGTCTTCCGAGCTTTCCTAAAGTTAACGTCGCCGACGCTATGAGTTCTATGCAGAATCTGGTGTCTCTAACCTCTTCGCCTCCCATCAAGAACAACTTCATGATGAACGAGATATCCACCCCAGTTCTGTCGGTTACTCAGGTTGAAAAATTGGATAGTCTCATGATCAAATTGAAGGTGAGGATGTTTTAATTTTGATTAATAAGATTTTGGCAGAGTGAAGGTACATTCAACTCAGGGCTGCATTGGCACTGATAATTCTCTTCTTCGGAAATAAGAAGGCTGAGTAAAAACATAGGAGATGCACCATAAACATGAACTGTGAATTAAACCAAATGTAGGAATTACACTCAAACAATTTCAGGATATGATAGCCAATAGAAATTCCGTGGATATTTCGACGTCGGACGTGATGGAGCTGTATGAGTACAAACTGGCATCAATGGGACATGCTGAAAGGGCAGCTATGGCCAGTGTTGAAGCTGCATCAGAGAGATGCACCCATCTGCAGCACAGGATGGCGCAGTTAACGGCTGAAATGAATAGTTCACATCAGTTGCTGTTTCATACACAACAGAGGCGCGAGGAGTTGATCAAGACAAAGAATCAGCTTGAAGAAACTGTCAAGGTAACATTTTTATATCAGTGTTTTCTGAACGAAATATTATAAATGTTTTACATATGTGCAATTTTTCTCAAGATGAGAACGAATTCCTTTGAAGCGGAGAAAGGTAGATGTAAAGCTGTCCAAAGCAGACTAGCACAAGAAGAAAAAAAGAGTGCCAAAGTGCAAGAGGAACTAGATGACACTAGAAAAAAATTAACAGAAGTTGTGGAATCTAAAGATCAACTCGAAGAACAACAAACAAAACTGAAACACCTAGTTTCAAAATTAGAAGAGAATTGCTCGAGACTAGAGAAGAATCTGTTGAAGAAAGAAGAGGCTTTGAAGAAGTCGACTTCCCAAATCGAAGATCTGAAAATGGTTTGTTACTTTTTTAACTTAACATGTTCGTTACTTTGATGTTGAGCTCCCCTTATTTGTATGTTTGTTTCTAGCAAATGAGGGAGTTGGAACAGCAGCTGCTACAGAAAAACGAGTTGTTGGAGAGCAAGAATAAAGAGTTACATGAAGCTTTATCGGATTTGCAAGTTACAAAACAAATAATAGATACCATCACAAAAGTTGCTCAACAACGTAAATGAGACTGAGGTATTCCAACCTGTTTTGTTAATATTTGTAGAATTCAATTTTTATTGACTTTTGTCAAAACATTGTATTTTTTACAATGATAAAATAATAAACTTTTATACTCGTTTTGAATTGTTTTTACATGTCCTTTTACTATTATATATATTCTTATGAAATGGAGCTGTTCAGATTTTTTTCCAAATATGGCATGTGTCTCGAAAAGGCAACAAGGAACAGATCATTCAAACAAACATATTGACTAGGGTAAATAAATTATTTTTTAAATTTGGCTCATCTAGAAAGCGGAGAAATCCTGACATGATGTAGTGTTATTAAGGTGGGCGTTCAATGTAGTGTGTTTTTATTTCAAGTTGATTTCGAAAACGGTTTCACTTTGAGAACTGAAATTATGTGGGTGAACTCAGAAAGGATTAGGGTTCTTGTTGAAATAATTTTAATCGATTTCATTTCGACAGTTAATTTTTTTTCTTTCAAAAATAGAAGAAAATGAGCCAACCCATGCTTCTGTTTTATTTCAACAGAAAGACCCATGAAAATAGTTCAATGATTAAAAGTGAATCTACTGATAATTTCGTTCAGAAGATTAACTTGAAATACGGAAGTGGCAGAAAATGGCCAAATTCCAATTTTGGCGGGAAAAAATTCCTGCTTTACCCACAAATTCACGTATTTCATAGTTCGGCGATTTTCGGATAGAGAGCGCCATTGTACATTTCATTCATGATTAGAGAGATACTCATAGAACTTATTGTGATAATGAAAGTTCTATGGAGATATTCCTTAAAATGGACGGTGGCGCCTCTATCGGCTGATCTTTCCTACTGGGTTTAAACGCCGACCTTAAGAATCATGTCAAGTGAAATTCTCGAATATTTGAAACCCAAATATCTCGCAAATATCTATGAATGCCTCTACAAATTATAGTTTTATTGTTCGTTTGGATTTTTATGTGACTAAAGGCCAGTTCCATGATCAACGCTAAGCGTCTCTTCTACGTAAAAGCCCTCCCATTAATAAAGTCCACTTTCGAGAGTACTTATCGAAGTCGCTTTGGTTCCATAAATCCAACCATTAAAGTTGGTGTTACATATCTATATTTTCACGTCCTTCGCAATGTAAATACAAACAAGGATAATGGGAAGTAGGACAGCCAGTGAAACAACTTCTTAACTGAGCGACGTTTTTTTAGTTGGTGTTACTTTTTATACTATTGGCTGTCAAGGGGTTGTAATTATTTCAAGCGCTGCCCATAAACTAACCAACCCTCTACCAAAGGAATCAGGCCGTAGTCTATGTAATCTAATGCTGGCCACTTACATTCTTGCTGCAGTGGCAATTTAGGTCGTTTGAGTTGTGAATGTTCAATGCTGGATCCTTACAGGAAACCTGTTCGTTCATCTGGAGTTAGCGTCTTTGCTTCCAACTCCCGCTTTTGTTGCTGCTCAACTGCTCACCGTCGTTTTGTGCAGTGACGGCTCGTGCCCTTCAGGAGTGGGTCGGCCAGACCCAATATGTATTTAAACATACCGGGTGGCGCACCACTGACGCGATGCTCATTTTGAGGGAGTAAATGAAGATATTTCGATTTTCTTGTGGTGCATGTAGGGTAATCGAAAGCACCATCGAAAGTTATTTACATATATACAGGTTGTTCCAATAAAAAGATAGTTACACTTTTTTGAATGTAACACCCTATACCTATATGACCTCAAAAATGGAAAAGTAAGCTCAAATTATGATGTGTTTCTTCAGATTACTTTGCACATTTGATGCCCCATTTACGAGAAAATCACGAAAAATTGAAAGTATGGAGTTTTTTTAGATAGCAATATTAGCAATTCATGAAGAAACCATGTTACGCCAGCCATACAGACAATGTTTTTTTGAGTAGACGTATTAGATACTCCTCTAAAGATAAAAAGAATTGAACTCTGGAATATACAGAGTGATCTTAATTAATTTTCAAACGTCTACTACAAATAATGGCCAAAAATTTTGTTATTTCAAATGGCATACCCGGTATTTCTTCATCCCGTTGAACGCAAAAATTAATTTCGAAACTTTTTTCTTAAGGTGTTCGTTCCTATGCGTAAACATGATAGTTCCTCAGCAATTTTCGATATTCAGTTCACAACACATTGAACGGGTATTCTGATTTTTGAATAATTGTGACCACTGATGAATCGCACATCCAGAATGCAAGGGCGCCCAACTCAAAAATACCATTTTGAGTTAGTACTATTTTACGATTCACCAGTATTTTATATTTCTAGCTTACAGGTTTAGCTTCATTTGCCACTTGAATACCGTGTGTGCCATTGAAATAAGAAAGTTTTCCGTCATTATTTCTAGTATGTAGATGTTTGAAAATTAATTAAGATTACTCTGTATATTCCAGAGTTCAATTATTTTTATTCTCTAGAAGAGCAGCTAATATGTCTACTCATAAAAACATTGTCTGTATCGCTGGCGTAACTGGTTTATTCATGAACTGATATTTAAAAAAAAAACTCCATATTTTAAATTTTACGCGATTTTCTCGTAAATAGTGCATCAAATGTGCAAAGTAATCCGAAGAACACTTCATCATTTGAGCTTGCCTTTCCATTTCTGAGGTCATATATGGAGTGTTACATTCAAAAATTGTAACTTTGGCCTATATCTTTGTATTGGAACACCCTGTACATACGTAAATACTTTTAAATTGTGCTCTTGATTACCCTTCACCCACCACAAAAAAAGATTTTCGGAATATCTTTATTTACTCCCTAAAAATGACCATCGCGTCAGTGATGGGCCACCCGGTATAGGCGGTATACACCGTTAATAAACTTACCGAGTCGCCGTTACCTGATACTATACCTCCCTTAAATTTGCCATAAGAATTCACGAAACGAACTTTTGCCTAAAAAGCAGGAAGACGGTTGGACGGCTCTATTATTTTAGACATCTGTACTCCTACGCTAAGACATGTTGGTTTTGGCCAAAAGCGCAGAGTTGTAGGCAACTCAAATTACACACTATTACAGTGGCTATAGTGGGAATATAGTCACTGTACACACTATTTGTTTACATCGTCATCTAAAGCGGAGAATATCACATAAAGTACCTACGAATAAGCGGTAGCGTAACTAACTGTAGCGACACCTAGTGGCCTTACTCAAAAGGAGGAAAAGCATTTCCTGTATAAGTAAAATTTTCATTTTTCGAAGTTTTGTTGTATTTTATAATAACCAGACCGTAGACGAATCCATATATGAAGTTTCATAACAAACACTCCATCCGATCTCGAGTTACAAATGGTGTAACTAACATCTTTCTTTTATAGACATAGTTCTAATATAGAAGAAGAAGATATTCTTTTGTGGTTTTACGACGAACATTCACAAAGGAAGTACATATGTATATTCAGGTGTGGCAACGTTCATTGGTGAGTCATTTAAAAAGGGTTTCAGCATTTCAGTTTATTATATTCAACCACGTTGGGGAGAGTGTTCGCGTTTTCGTGATTTCCATCCAATCGAAAACGATTTGGGACGTCCTGTATCATGATTTTTAAATTCAAATTTTGCGACAGAAACATTATTCTTAATTGTGTTCTCATCCATGTTTTGTAAATTTCAATTATTCTTAATACCCACGGAAGCCTGAAAACGGCAATTCTTCAATGGAAAACCTTCTAGTTATCCATCTTTCATGGAAGCTCAATTTTCAGATTTGTTCGCCTAATTTCACGTTGAAAAACAATTTTCGGACGAAAATTTGAACGTTCTTGTTCGACTGCGAACAAGAACGAGAATTTTACGAGGGATCAATTTTCATGATAAAATATAGGGCTACCCATTTGAAGGACGAATGTTAGTGCCACGAAGATCAAACAATAATGACGCATATCACTAGTCAAAGATTAACTCCAAAATCTCAAACGGGAATTGCGATTCTTTCCCAAAATAATTTCAACCAAAGGCATTGATGTGACCTCTTAAAGACCAATTTTGAAATATTTGTATAATTTCCCTGAACTTTTTCCTTTTTTGTATAGTTTCTCTTTAACGTTTTTTTTAATTGTTCGAAATATACCTCTATAATCATTATAATTTTTTTCAACTTCTCTCACTGTTCTGCATACATGTTCCTGTCGTGGTTTGCCTTGTTGTTTTGTTTTTCAATTAGATGTCGCTTCATTGTTTGAATCTGAGATCGTTATTTTGAATATGACATATTGTTTGGTTCATATTGTTATGTCTGCCTTGTTGCTCAATATTTGATAATTTCGACACTTGATTGTATGACGCTAGTCATCACCCAATAAAGATTGTGGGATAAAAAGGACTTTTTCTCCGTATTTATTATATATGATTATATACAGGGTTGGGATAAAGTTTGGCACCAAATTAATATATTTAAAACGGAACGGACGGTAATTTTGAAATTTGGCAGCTGAGTGAATGGCAAGCACTTCGAACATTTAAAATGATTTTTTTTTAATTATTTTCAATAAATTTTTTCTACTAGTAAAAGCCCTGTATTTCTTCTCTTTATAGATTTTCATAAAAAATACGTCATGAAAAGCATGGAACCCGATATAGACAGATCCGAAACAAGGTGCACTTTCAGAATCTGCAGAAATATACAGGGTATCCCATTTAAATAATTTTTTTTGTAATTTCCGGTTAAACCGGAAGTATCTCATTAATGAAAATATGCTCATCAGATGCATTGTGGTCCATTACACTCAGCTGCCAAATTTCAAAAATATCGCCCGTTTCGTTTTAAAGATATTACTTTGGTGCCAAACTTTATCCCAACCCTGTATATTTTACCATTCAATGACACACAAATCTCGATTAATTTGTGCAGCTAGATTGGCAAAATATCCCACTGTGTCGTTTAAAAATACTCTGATTCTTTTTTGGGCTATAGTGCTTGAATAAAAGAACTAAGTTTTTACAAAGACAAATATTTAATAAATTTTTCAAAAATAAAGTAACAAATATTTCATACTTGAATATAAACATAAAATTTCAATAAAAAACAAAAATCATCTTTGGATTATAATATTGCGAATTAGTGAAAACATAGTGCAGACATAAAATGATTGCTCACAAACTGCTTGAAAGCCCAGTGCAAAAAACAATAAATCCTTTGTGTACACCATAGATCTTCAAAGAACCACGAATAAGAGCTGCAACTATTAAATAATAAACTGGCAAGTTTATGTCGAGGAGAATAACTTCTCGGTCTTAAATTACATAAAAGTGTCAACAATTAACTATTTTTGGTAAGAAAATACACATTATAGATACAGGTAGTTTTATCACCCAATTTTTGAAGGAATTGTAAGTACTTCTGTTTCAATATAACAAGTACAAATAGGAAAAATGAAGATCGAGATCTTCATGTTATTATTAACTTTTGAAATCAACGAAAATTCATGCAAAACACACATCGATTGTTCTCATTTGAGAGAAAGTCGAATTCTACTGAATTTCCATACATGTGGGGGACCACTATCCAATATCATATCTTTGTTGACAAAAAATTGATTTCAATACGCTTGGTTCGAGTTACAATAAATTTATACCTAGATACTTCAATGATCAACATCTTAATATTAAGGTTATAAGTGATGTAAAATTTCCAAATTGTTACTGTAATGATTGGCATAAATGTAATTCAGACGTTCCTTAACTATTTAACATACTAATGATGATTCACCGGGTGCATTGGGGGACAGAAAAACATATATCAGAGTGTGGTATACCCTGAAATTATCACATAAAATCGACGACATCGAAATGCTTCAGTTCGGAAGTTTTGACATCATAACTGGAATGATCACATCCTCCATGTTTGGTATCACCAATAGTTTCTGCAAAAATTTATTGATCAATGGTTTTGCAAAATATATTTTTAATTTTCAACACAAACCGTGATAGTTCAACAACATCCAATATCAGTAAATAATAACTTGGAAAGAAAAACGTAATGCTTCATTTACACCGGATCGGTGAAGCAGCGAGGGAATATTATACCCCAAACCCCAAGCAGGATTTCGTCGTCCAATTCTTAGGGGTTAATTCGTATTCATTTTACTGATACCTATTTTTAACAAAGCTAATTAGCAAGTCATGATTTTCATGAATATAATAAATAATTATCGTAACATTTCGACATTATTATTATTGTATGATTCGAATAAATACATATTAATGATGGTTGCAATTTTTTTTTTGGACCTTCTAAACATTGAAAATTATTGATAAGTGGATCCTCATAATAAGTTCTATTCTGGCGCCTAAGTCCCGCCTCTGCCTATAGTCTGCCCCATAAACATAGAATACATAGACAAAGTATATATTATATTCGAACAAATTTGGAAAATAATTGAGCAAGTGAAATATCTTTGGAATAAGGCTCTTGAAGATTGTACAGCTAATAAATGGAAAGCTAGCACATAGATAAAGAAATAATAGAAGATTTGTCAAAAATATATGGGAAGTTATGATATTGCTGACATAAAACCTTTCGCATTATGAACATGACGAGGTCGGCCCAGATGAGGAAATAATAACAGTTGTCAGTTGTGGTTATTGAAACAGAATAATAGGAATATTTACATTTTTTATATTACATATGTTACACCTTCATTGTTCTCAAATATTGAATGATACAATGCCATGAGACAATTCTTGATATATTTAATAGATCCATTCGTTAAGTTTTGGTTCTATCTTGATATCAATCACAATTTTCCCAATCCATTCACTTTGCAGCAACACGCTTCAAATTATCAACTAGATTTTTCTGGTTTAGCGAATATTCATATTGAACTTTGGAAAACATGCTTTTTGATCATCCACGATATTTTTCGTTATCGAATCGGCATTTCCAGGCTGTATGGTCCTATAGTAAATTCGAAAATGTATCAATACAAGATAAAAATAATGAAGTTCTGGTATTCAGATTTCCACGATATTAATCGTATGTGATATTTGAGAACATTTTTATGTTCAAATTGCCTTACTTTGAAAAAAATTTAGGTAATATTTATATATTATGTTATTGCTATGATGAAAGCACAGAAAATTTCTTGTTACTTTTTTATAACTAGAAATAAAGCTTCCATTGTACGTCCAAGGCCTGCTTTGATGTCAATTATTCTTGGATGGACTATAAATATAATAAAATAATATGTCCCAAAAAACAGATTAACTTAACTTTCTGATGCACGATTATTTCGAGAGGTTTTATCCGAAAGCCTTGCTAACGAAATATTCAAAAAGTGTCTCTAAATAAAATATGCAATCGTTTTACTGAACTGTCTACTTACCTCGAATTCTTGAACGAGTTTTTTCTCTATATGACTGGTGACATAATTCAGCTGTGAGAAGTTCCTTTCTCCAACAATGGGGGAAGCAGATAGAGTCAGTTCAGGCTTTGGTTTGAACCCTATCCAAATTCTATCAGAAGGAGGAGGTGGAATGTTCAGAACCAACGTACCTTGCAAAGACCTTATCTCCACTTTTAGTCTCAGATCTGTGTTCGAGACACCTGTGAAAAAGGTTATGATTTTCACTATGGGTTTTCAAGAAGTTATGATTTGTAGTCACAAGCCATCAACATTTTCCAGTGGCGATATATAATATATATGAATGAGCTATTCCCATGAACGAGGTTCTTTCTCGATGGTATAGTAGTTCCAGACATTTAGTGCGCATACAACCCTGGCTTCTTAGGTAGTTCATATAATTCTAACAAAACTAAGTAATTGAAAACATTGACACGTGCTCAATCTCAAAGGATTCGACCAGAGTTGTAATACGATATTTAATAATTTCTTCGAGATAAATCTGGGTTGAATTTGAAATTTGTCCTTAATACAACTCTGTATAGATTGGAAGAAAGACAAACACTGCATTCAAAATCGTTGATTAAAATACCGAAAAAATTCGAGCTTCACCTTCCATCGCCTTTTTAATATATTTATTATCAGTGGCAGCTTGAAAAAACTTCGACTCTGTGATTTTGTCCACCATTTGCATCAACTTCTTGCTTTTATTCACAGGTGGGGCCGGTGCTGATGGCTTTCCTGTGGAGTCCGACACACCGGGAAATATGATACTGTCATCGTCAGAACTACTCTCTGCCGAATCATCCACGTCCGAGTTGAAGATGGCGGATTTATTCTGTATGTCCCTCTCAGCTAAAAAATATTAATAGAGAGCCAATTACAAAACACTGAATTTAACCTTAGAATCAATTCATGACTTAAAATTTTGGGATGTAGACTGAACATACCCTCCGTCGGTGGTTGCTTCAACTTCATGAGATTGAGCTTAGTGGTCAGGGTCAACACGACCAGTCCATCAAATATCATATCCATGTCTACCCAGAGCCCCTTGTCGTCCATTGTCGGTTTACCGATTTTCTTGAAAAGAGGCACCGTTTTACCAAGATTGAGCTCTGTTATGCATAGTTCCTCGATGAAGTATGGCAGTTTTATGGCTTTCAGTTTCCTCTGTATTCTGTCCTTTATTTTAGAAGTAAAATCTTCGTTGCACATGCAATCAAAAAGGATCCGTCCTAAGAATGCGTTAACCCAAGAAACGTTATCAGTTTCAAACATGCTGTTGGAAAATATAGCTTGCTCGTCTCTTTTTTTGAAAGCCTGAAAATATTTTCCCACAATTACATAATGTCACTGGGTTACAAATGTTTTGAATCCACCAAGTATGCAAAGACAAGTGCACCAGCTATCGTATCGCTGGATTCAATTTAAATTTCACTGGTAGCCGGTCGGTTTTTTGGGGGACCCTGTCCGTGTGCAAGATCCTTCTCAATTTCCGTGTATGCAGATTATTTCAGTGATTCATTTTTATATTGTGGGGACTCAATGTGGCTCAAATAACTGACAAAGAATCTGCAAGAAGGAGCTTTTTTTGGTAAAACATAGATAGGATAGCAAGGGGTAAATGATTTAAATTTGGAGGAAAAAACGAAAGGTTCACTATATTTTTTTAAATTTGTTAATGATGTGTTTGCCCACCGGGATTATCTATCATACACTCCCCAACACGTCTTGACATTGATGCAATAAGTTGATCTATTTCTTCTTGAGAGATACTATACCAAGCTACCTGTACTTCATGTCTCAGAGGCGCCTAAGTCCGTGAGGGCTGTGGTAAATTTCCAAGCCTTCTATCCATGATGTCCCAAACATGCTAATGGGCGAAAGATCGGGGGATCCGGGCGGCCATGGCGAAATATTCACATGGGTCGCTTCAAAAAAGTTTGAACAAACTCTGGCAACATGAGGTCGAGCATTATCTTGCTGAAATATTGGATTCTCGAGCCGATTAAGGTAAGGGAGAACATAATATGGCTCCACTATTCCTTGAATAAAGCCTTAAGGTGACCTACTTCATGTGCGATAGCACCCCATACCATAACGCCCACTGTCCGGTGTACATGACGCTAAGCATCAAACTGAGGTTCACGTCTTTCTCCCCAACGTCGTCTATCCCTTCTTCGCCCATCATGTGCACCCAAGGAGAATCGAGATTCATCAGACGACCTGATGCCATTTCGCATTCCAATATTGACGTTCTCTGCACCAATGTAATCGTTGCCGGCGATGTTCAAGCGTCAGAGGTAACACAAGATGGGGTCGATAATGCTGCAGTAAAAAAGACCTTATCCGGCGATAAACCATTCGGTCAGTTACATGCCTTGTTCTCCTAACCACTCATCAGCCAAAGATCGAGTTTTCGCAAATCGGTCTCTAATGGTCATAAGTCTCAGACGTCGATCTTGAACATTTGTGCCCCTTCGATGTCCGGTGCCTACTCTTCCTCGATTTTGGGCACTATCAAACCACCCTTGACAACATCTCATAACAGTGGTTGTGGATAATCATACAAGAGCTCTCTTGGAGAGAAGAAATTAACTGCTGTACCAATTCTTATCGCCTCGAGAATTAAAGAAAGAATGGATGTTTGATAGAATTCAAAATAAATACCACAAAGCAAATACTGAAGGAATGGTACTTCTGTCTGGTTTCGTAGGTGTTGTACTGGGTAAAAGTCTTTATCACACGAATTCACTTTGTTAGGGTGGCGAACTAAAGGCCGACGACATGGAAAGTATTTATTGAGGGCTTCGAGCTAAGCCATGTAAAACCGATGCGACTGATGGCAGAGATGTTGTCGAACTGAGTAGGTGTATGCTGCTTGTGGGATTTTTGTAACAGTCATAGAATCGCACAGAGCACTGAGAATCTCGGTCTTATTCTTAACCAAATAAGCCCATCCTATGTATAAACTTTGTGGTAAAAGAAGAAAATGTGTGAATTTTGAACAGGTTGGTTTCATGTTCGTACGGATAGCGATTTATCGAAATGACAATCTCGCCTCCCGTAGACCAATAAATCGACCTTTTTCGAATTCACTTAGTTGGCGATAAATTCCGCGTACACGTGACCTAGGCATTTTGACAAACAACTAAACATCAACTTTGGATCTCCTCGAACAGTTGGTATTGTTGTAACATTCAAAAAATTTGCGAAAAACGACTACAACATTTAAGTAACAAAAAAGGGTTATTTGAAAAAACATTCACGATTCTTTTCTCCACATTTAATCATTTAATTCTTGCTATACTATCTATGTTTAAAAAAAATAAATAAAATTCAAACAGTTCATTCTGGGTGTTGCAGTTTCTTTGTCAGTTAGTATCTTCGCAGCACCAAAACATCGATGAATCAATAAGCGCGTTCGGCAATGACATCTGACTGGTCGGATTGATCTGAACCGTTCGTTTATCACATCCAGATTGAGGGGAGTACACATCTGGACCGTTCGGCAAGAAAATCTGAACAGTCGGATGTAGATCTTTTTGCTCGGTGTATTTCGACGGAGCAAACGGATTTTTTCCACAGAACAGAAACAGAAATTATTATATTCTGCCTTTGTCAATGGATTTTATTTGCATTTATGAGTTTCCTGCTTCGAATATTCTTGAACAGTCTGTTAACATTTCGTGTCTTATGTTATTTGTTGTGTAGTAATAAATAAAAAATGTCGTTTGATAAAAAAATAATGATTCAAAATATTGAATCATCTCAACCAAGGGGTAGAAGTGTTGAGAGCTATAACGAAAGAATTAAAATAGAACCCAGACTATACCTCTACGGCCGAATAAACCTTTAATCACTAATTTAATATCTGGCAAACAGAAACAACGCTCTGAAAGCTCCGTACCGTTCGTTTATTACAGAAAAATCTGACAAATCTGTGATCACGTGACTAAAAAATCCGTCCGCTCTCAGATGCTATTGCCGAACGCGCTTTATGACCTATGCGACACATTACATAAATCCTTGCACTCGACTCTGTCAAACAAACATTTCCTTGAGGTCCTGAATGCGAATCTACCTACAAGGTGGATCTAGTTGCAATGTTGATGAACGAGTGCTCAAAAACTCCTTACTTCATGTTAGTGCTTTAGGTGGCCCATTGTTTTTTAAAATAATTATTTTTACTACACCATACATCGTTTCTATAACACGCTCACAAATAAATCATCAGTTTCTTCATGGTAAAAAATTCTTCGTCAAAATACCAATAGATATGAAGAAAACCATAAAAATAACTGTTGAAATTTTTGTGGAGAAAGAAATAACCAACTTCAATGTCATCATAAAATGTGATAAATATTTCATTATGTGAAAGTTTGATCATCCGTGTAAAAAATGAATGAAAGCCGAGTGGTTGGCCATGAAATTCTGACACATTTCATCGTGTATATTTTGAAAATTTTAGGTTATAGTCATGTTTCTGTCAGATACATACGCAACGTTGTCGGTTCTACAAAGAAATCGTAGTATTTACGTATTTATCAAAATGTTATAATAAATAATGAATTGGAGAAAATATTATGTGTTGATGCTGAAATATTTCACGTATACAGGGTGAGTCTTTGACTTGTACATATATTTTAACTGTAGATTCTTGATGCTGAAGGAAACCTTTTTTTCATTTTCCATTTTTCCGAATTCGGCTCTGTTAAAGAGATATAGGCATTTGAAAAAAAAAGTTGGGCTTAATGCGTGCCTGGACCAATTCTCTGCAAACACCTCAAAGTTCATACTTTTCGATTGAAATTGAGGTGATTATCAGATGTTCTGGTTGATACAATTAGAAAATACTCAAGCACTAACCTTATTTGAATAAGAATGTTACAAACACGATATTTCCTAACAAAACACTTAGTTCTGTCCGATCATTTCGGCTCGGCAATTGAAAAGCTATATTTCTCACACAAAAATAAGTTCCTTCTTCGATTGTCCTGAAGTTTAGTTTATAGACACTAATAATTTGTTCATATTTTCCTCGATATTCTAAAACGATCTCATAAAAATTGGTTTTTCACTAACCTTTCTTAACTCCATTAACAAAGTCATATGATTCAGGGTCAATGACCTAACCTTACCACATTCTCTGTGATATTCCAGAGAACTATAGAGAAGACGATGCCAGATTGCCGATTTTGTCTTCAAACAATGCGAACTCAAGAAAGCAGTACGTCCCCTATCGTTAGCGGATGAACTATCACAATCGCTATAGGCGTCTAGGCTCTAGGCGTTGCTCTTTGAAAATGCCAAAAGAGTAGTTCTGATTCTCGCCAATATAGCGCTACGTTCCTAATTTCAGTAGCCAACGGCCTACTCTTCCCTTCAGAGTTCAGACGGCCGTGGGTACCCGCGATGCTCTGTGCTCTAACCTAACCAGTCCAACCTAAAACGTTAGTCAGCACCAAGGACTATAAACAAGAATTCTTGTTTATAGTCCTTGAGTCAGCACGGCATAAACGAAGTTCACGCTTTATTTATTTACAGAGAATGAAGCAAACAGGTGATGATTATGTAAATGACTTTCAGTGAATTGATGTAATAGTAGTGTCGTTCTGGTGTCGAGTTATATTGTTTCGATATTCGATAGATATTTTGCTGAAGGACAGGTAACAATGAATTTCAAATAGAAACTGCCTATAAAATGCATAATTTCATGCTTCTTAGAATTCAATTTTATGTCCCATGTGGAATTTTATTATCACATATCTCTACATCCAACTTTTTTCATCATAGAGATTTTAGTCTTGACAAAGTTGATAAACATTCTGACAACGTTGGTAACTTGTTGAGAGACCAGAGAAAAATAATATTCGATTTGATTTAACTCAGGATAGCATTCAGATTATTCTTGAAATTCATGATTTTTTCCTCTAATTCAATCTTATACAATTAGGAATAACTTGAGAACGACGCGTTTAATTGAAAAAACGTAAGAATACTTTTGTTTTCTAAAATAATTAATTCTTTCGATAACGTGAACCGTTCTTCTTTTTCAAGTGGTTTTATAGTATTTTTGCGTGAATTTATAAGTCGACTATAATGTAACTTTTTTACCAGGAGAAATATGAAATAAGTTTCAATTGAGGAATATGCACCATGAATAGAGTAAACAATCAACCAAAATTCAGTTCATTCGAAATATCGGTTCCGAATATATGGAAAGAATAGTGTTAATTTCATGTATTTTTGACACCCTTCTTCCGAACGAAACCGAATTTTGAAAAATGGTATGGGAAAAAAGTGTTTCTTTTGATGGGAGGAATCTACAGTTAAAATATATGTACAAGTCAAAGACTCACCCTGTATAAATAAACATGAATGGAAGATTCAGTTATGCTATTTTATCTACTACCATAGAATAATATATCTATTATTCAACTGATTTTGTTCTGTAATAGTATCTATAAACCAATAGCGTGAGTTATGATAATTGACGCCAATAACTCAATCTAATACAAAAAGGAATGATTAAATTAAAAAGAAATTAATAAAAAAGTCGGATCGATCGGGAACTCTATTTCACACATCAAGGTAACGTTCTCGCCATCCATTTCTAAATTTTCTTAGGTCTGAATGTCAAAAAATTGCATTGGGAAAATGTGAATTTTTACGTTTGCTACGCGATTAGATTCTCGACTCTCTCACAGAGATCGCTTTTGACAATTTTGAAAATGCAGATTAATTCAAATTTCACTGAAGAAGTCGAAGATAAGGTATAGAATTCAATTCGCGGTAATAATCATAACACGCTAGATGAATTACACCACTCGCCTAACGGCTCGTGCTGCAAAATTCAGCTGCGTGTGTTATGACTTTACATTACCGCTCATTGAACAATATACTATTCTTTTACGGAAATTAATAATCGAGTGTGGAAATTTCACTGAAAAATAATGGACAGAATAGTCCTTTACTTCGTGATAGTTCATTCGAAAAAAGAATAAAGTACTCGAATAACCCAACAGAAAAACTTATTAACGAACAGACGGACCTATGGAATTCCTCACTTTTCAAAATTCTCAAGAAATAAGCCTACAGATAAGAGTAAATAGAATAGCATTGGCAATGTACCTCAGAATTATTTGATTTTAACGAGTGCCAACCTGCGTCAGTTTCAAGAGAAAGAACTTGATAAACCTAAATCATGGCCAACCAGGATACTTTATAAAAGTGAATGGAGTGTATTCGGTTGAATTTTGCCCGTTAACGAACTGCGGCGTTCGAGATTCGAACCTACCCTGAAGATTTCAAGTCACTGGGGTCATTCATTTGAGAGTTATAAGGTCGGATGGACGAACGTTCGGAAAAAAAACGAATTTGACCGCGGATTCGTGATCAGCGAGTCCAACCTAGTCGATTAGGACCGTTCTCGGCTCAAAATTCAAAACAATCAAACATGGCGACGAAATGATATAGCTAAGTGGAACGATCGTAAAAAGAATCGGGAAATACCTTCAAAATTGAAGACATGTATAGAGTGTACTCGCTCTCTTTCAGTATTGACTCTTCCGAAGCTGCCTTCTTCAAATTACCCCCATTATCTGTAGGAATATTTGAAGATTGAGGATGGATAGCCATACACAATTTCCTGAACCAGTCTTCTTTCTCTCTGTCAGTCCTACCAAATAGATAAATTTTGGTTTCAGTTGGACTCTCCTAAAAACAAACTTCTTTTTGAAATATATCAGTATTTTGCGACAATGAAACTTACGTCTAATGTACAGTTTGACCAGCTATCTTCCAGGTTGCTGTTATTGTCATTGTCTTCTTCATGGTCGATATTCTTTTCAATCTCTTCAGAAGCAAGTTTCTCTTCTTCCTACAATTATGCAGACGACATAAATGGTAATGAAGGTAATATTGAAGAAATTTAAAATGGAATGGAAAGCATCTAATTATCTTTAATATAATAATGTTCAGTGACGGCTCGTCCGGGTCGGCAGGGTCGGCCGGGCCGACCCAAGAATAATCTTGAGAATAGGAAATAAATATATAAACTTTATTTTTGAACCTTATTCAAAATGATCAATTCCGAAATTATAATCTCGATGATTGCCCTCAAAATCTTATATTTCCACAAAAAGTTCTTTCCCCATCACATATTTCTGAATACTATATACTGCCAGTCAGCCAACGGAGTGCTTCCCACAAATAAAACAAACGCCGCAAACGCGCTACTTCCATACAGCCACAGGGTCGGCCCGCCGCAAGAGAGCTGAAGCTCTCTGAAGAATATTGCACTATACAACACCTACGTCGTACGCAGTTGCTACTAAGAAGAACGGTACAATACCTCAATATTAGGTCGCGGATTCATACATACAGACTCGGCCTGCCTACCCTAGGGACTGAACCAACTCGACTATGGACTATGTTATGAACTACACAGCTTCTTACTGTTTATTCCTAATAATATTAGTAATATTACATGAATAGTTACTAGTTGATTATTAATTATTATGTCTCTATCAGAAAACAAAGGTTTTCGTACCCTTTAAAAGTAGTTTACTGATTTTCTCACCATGAAAATATAAAATATTCCTAATTCCTAGGAAATTCAATCGTCGTGCAATACGCGCGCTTGTCAGTTCATTAGATCGGTGGGTCGGCGGGCCGGACCGAAGGGTGGGGGTTGCAGAATCACGTCAAGTCGACTTGCATGGTAGGAATTAGGAATATTGAATTAGGTCAGTGTCTTAAAATATTAGAGCCGTCCAACCGTCTTCGTGTTTTTTAGGTAAAAGTTCGTTTCGTGAATTCTTATGGCAAATTTAAGGCAGGTAGTAGCAAGTACTGGCGACTTGGTAAGTTTATTAACGGTGTATACCGGGTGGCCCATCACTGACGCGATGGTCATTTTGAGGGAGTGAATAAAGATATTCCGAAAATCTTTTTTTGTGGTGTGTGAAGGGTAATCAAGAGCACAATTTAAAATTATTTACGTATGTACAGGGTGTTCCAATACAAAGATATAGGCCAAAGTAACAATTTTTGAATGTAACACTCTATATATGACCTCAAAAATGGAAAGGCTATCTAAAATTATGGAGTGTTCTTCAGATTACTTTGAACATTTGATGCACTATTTACGAGAAAATCGCGAAAAATCGAAAATATGGAGTTATTTTTAAATAGCAGTTCATGAATAAACCAGTTACGCCAGCGATACAGACAATGTATTTTTTTAGTAGACATATTAGCTACTCCTCTAAAGAAAAAAAGAATTGAACTCTGGAATATACAGAGTGATCTTAATTAATTTTCAAACATCTACATACTACAAATAATGACCGAAAACTTACTTATTTCAATGGCACACCCGGTATTCAAGTGGCAAATCAAGCTAAACCTGTAAGCTAGAAATATAAAATTCGTACCGTACTGGTGAATCGTAAAATAGTACTAACTCGAGATGGTATTTTTGAGTTGAGCGCCCTTTCATTCTGGATGTGCGATTCATCTGATGTGGTCACAATTATTCAGAAATCAATGTGTTGTGAATTGTATATCGAAAATTGCTGAGGAACTAAATATCAGGTTTACGTATAGGAACACCTTATGAAAAAAGTTTCGAAATTGATTTTTGCGTTCAACGAGATGAAGAAATACCGGGTGTGCCATTTGAAATAAGAAAGTATTTGGCCATTATTTGTAGTAGATGTTTGCAAATTAATTAAGATCACTCTGTATATTCCAGAGTTCAATTCTTTTTTCCTTTAGAGGAGTATCTAATATCTCTACTCATAAAAACATTGTCTGTATGGCCGGCCTAACTGGTTTCTTCATGAATTGCTATCTAAAAAACTCCATATTTTCAATTTTTCGTGATTTTCTCGTAAATGGTGCATCAAATGTGCAAAGAATTCTGAAGAAACACATCATAATTTGAGCTTACCTCTCCATTTTTGAGGCCATATATAGGGTGTTACATTCAAAAAACTGTAACTATCTTTTTATTGGGCCACCCTGTATATATGTAAATAACTTTAAATGGTGCTTTTGATTACCCTACATACACCACAAGAAAATATTTTCGAAATATCTTCATTTACTCCCTCAAAATGAGCATCGCGTCAGTGGTGTATGGTATATGTAAATACATATTGGGTCTGGCCGACCCACTCCTGAAGGGCACGAGCCGACACTGATAATGTTTCCAGCATGCAGAAGAATTTTCGAATTTCTTCAAGAGATAGAGGGATTTTTGAAAGCATGATAGTGAAGTAGAACATTGGAAAAATGCATAATTCAAATTTAAAACTCACATGTATTGGGGAGGATGATCCAGACCTAGAATCACCACCATCTGTATAAAAGTTGTCTTGTTCAGCAAAAAGTTTGCTATATCTTTGAGGCTGCAAACAATTAATGTCACTATTGATTTTTTATCTGATCATTCAAATCTTACAGAAGATATTGAAGACATTTTTTTCTTAAAACTGAACGCCGTTCCTTTTTTATGAAATGGAGGACTGTCTTTTTCATCGTCAGTGTCCTTCGATGCCAAATCATCTTCGAATTCGAACTGGTCCCTTGATATAGTGATGCAAATTGGATACTTCTTACTCCATTGCCTTGAATTGATATTTTCATCATTATTATACAAACATTGATTTTCTTTTCGTTATGATTTTTATTTTATTTATGTCAAACCTAAAATTTACAAACTCCCACATGATCTTGTGTAAATACAGAGTGAGTCTTTGACTAGTACATATATTTCAACCATAGAACTCGAAACATTTTCAAAATTCGGCTTCGTTTGAAAGATACGGGGTGTGGAAAATCCATGAAAAAAACATTTTTCTTTCCATATCTTCGGAACCGTAATATCAAATAATCTGAATTTTGTTGAATTGATACCTCTAAAAGTTATAGGACAGCCGACTAAAGACAAGTGGCACCATCCAGCTAAAACCACATGCCGTCACAATCAACAGCTTCCAAATGAGGCACGTTAGCGTTCGCCATTCACCGTTACTGCATTACCTTCTTCGTTTTCGAAGAAAAACGGTCCAATTTCTATCGTGCAATGCTTGAGTTTATTACCTCGCATCTGCCAACTTTCGATCCGTCACGTCATAGATGCATAGAATACCTGGTGTAACGACTCCTTACTAAAAATCGTGACCAAAATTTGTAGATCAAAACGGCATTCTAGATTTCATATTTTGGTCTAGTTCCGGAATAATCCGCAATAATTCCATTGAGTTTAAATATACATAAACCAGTTTAAATAGACATAACCCAGTTCAACGATTTGAAGCTAAATTTTGTGTAGTTCCTTCACCGGTTCATAGATGGATAAGTGTGTTTCAGAGAAGCGAAAATTTTTACTCCCGCATCTGGCGGTAAGTAGCTGAACTATAAAGCACTATTTCCGAAGCCGAATGCGATGACGGTCAGGACCGGCGTAAGAAATATTGGATGTTCGGTATTTCATCACACCAGATTTTTTGGATGCAATAAAACGACAATTATTTTTGATCTTTCATGAATATAAAATACTGATGTATGAAAAAATAAATGCATGAAATTTTTCCTTTATTCACAAGTTTTTATAAATAGATTTTCTATGAATTTTTAAAAATATTTAATTTTTTATTAGCAGTGGAATGCTTCTGTGTCGAGATTCCTTTGGCTTTTTTGTTCTGTCTCCTGTACAGCTTCACTCTAATCAGTTGTCTCAACAAATGAATCCTGTGCTCTTCACATTCTGGAGTTAACGGAGAGATCCAATCTTTTATAAATAATTTTTTTTTCAATTTTCCAAAATATACCTTTGAAGTCCTATCTTTTCTGATTTTCTGACCATAATTTTCTTTATGACCAACAGCGCTTTCCTTATCAGATGTTTGAAATCGGTTGAGGGAATTCTCGAATGTATGGGTTCATTGCCATAATTTCGATTTGCAATATATATCCCATCATTACCTAGCTTATTCAAATCACCAATGAGGAGTGCTTTTTCGCAGTTATCGCATGTGTATTTTTTTGGCGATGTTCCTCATCGAATATATACCCCGAGAAACTTGCGTTTGAGTTAGATTCTAGGGTATTTAGGGGTTCAATTAATTCTTTATCCCTTATATCCTCCTCAAAAGGCTCACCGTTGTCCTAATCCGCCGAAGACATGGCCGAATCTGTCGGATCAACCACATCAACCGGCCTACTTTCAGATTCCCCCTTTGTACACAGGTTGAAATCATTGTCGTCTTGGCAGTTAGACTTATCGGAACATTTTTCCAGACAACCAGTCATGACCATGACCGACTGCAACCCAAATCTAAAGCACCGAGCTGAGGGTTTGGATCGTAACCCCTACGCTGTCTTATTTTTGAAAATAAATTCTCGATTGGGTCCTGGTTGTGCCGGCTTGTTAACAAATATGGAAATGTTTTCTTCGTCTCCTCCCACAATTGAAGGATGCCACGGATGGTCTGTATCAAACCGTTGAAACAGTAGGGAATATTTTTCCCAACTGTCCAAGACTCAATGAATTCAATTGATTCCGTCATAGTTTGTATCGCTGCGGTATTTTTCTCGGACAACGGCCTCCTTGGATAATTTCCCTCAAATTTTCCATTCGAATTGAGGCAGTCGAAAAGATCATTAATTTTCAGAATGAACTGAGCAGTTGAATTGGATCTTCTGGACCTCAGCTCACCAGTTGCAATGACTGTTCTCATAGCCGAATATAAAGTTCTACTGAAAATCTGCGTGGCTAATTTAACCTTCATTTTCTGGAAGGCGTTTGGATTTATGTGGTTGTCAGTTATCTTCAAGAAAGTACGCGAAAGACGATTCTTTTCATCGATTAAGTACTTTTCTTTTATGTCCCTCCAAGAAACATTTTCACCCCTCATTTCCTACCTGAGAACACTCCTTTGGAGAACTTCATGGCTAATATAAAACAATTAAAGATTCAATAAGAATACACTTCGCGCCGAAATTCCCTGTTTGAGGACTGACTTGACTATTTATGGTAAATTTTCACCCCTCATTTTCTACCTGAGAACACTCCTTTGGAGAAATTCAAGGCTAATAGTTCATCATTATTGATTCATACCGTTCGTAACAAAGATATATAATTTGGATGAATCCGACCCTGCCTACGATTCATAGAACTAGAGGAAAATAAATATCCTACAGATTTCTATAAATGAGTAGCAAGCAGAATATAGTTTGCTTGCTCGATAGTTCCTTTAGTAGCTAATATGTGCCGCCACTTAAGTTGGCAAATTGGCAAGTAAACTGCCAAAAATTTGTGCATCAAATCGTTGAACTGGGTTGTGTATCTTTGTTTATTTAAACTCAATGATAATTCACATAATGACATCAAGATCCTAGCGAAGCAAAAGAAAGAAGCATTTCTTCGTTATAAAAACGCTAGGACAAGGGAAGCATATGATGCGTACAAAATGGTCAGGAACAGAGTTAATGGTGGCATTAAAGACTTAAAGAAGGAATACTGGGAAAATTTTTCGAGTGAAATGGAAAACGACTTACATGGAGGGCAGAAGAAAATCTGGAAAGTATTGAGGAACCGCAAACGAGATATTAATGAAGAGGTTCAGGTGAACAATATCACACCGGAAGAATGGAAAGAGTTTGTAGCAGGTCTTTATACCGGACAGAAATGGAGCGACACACAGACAGAAGAAGTTCATGAGCAATATGTAGAAACACTGAACGAAGAGGAGATAACACGGGACACAGTTCACAGGGCATTGATTAAAACCAAAAACAGGAAAGCACCCGGTCCCGATGACATCACCAATGAAATGCTCAAATATGGTGGTATTGAATTGGAGGAAGCTTTATCAGTGCTGTTCCGAAGAGTTGTATCAGACCGAAAAGTTCCGGAAGACCTGAAACAAAGTATTACAATACCGGTCTACAAGAAAGGGAACAAGAACAACCCCGCGAATTATCGAGCTATAACCTTGTTGAACAGCGTGAGTAAACTCTTCACGAAAATACTGACTGTACGGATAACAACCAAGATAACCATCAGCGAAGAACAGCAAGGATTCAGAAACAATAGATCGACGACTGATGCAATATTCATACTAAGACAATTAATAGAAAAATCGGTGGAATTCGGGAAGCCCCTATATCTCTGCTTGGTCGACTTGAAAAACGCATTTGATAGAGTGCAGTTGCCGGACGTTTTTAAAATTCTTTATGAGAATGAGATAGACTCCAGGTACATAAAAGTGATCGAACAGCTTAACACTGACAACAAGACACGTAGAAAAACGCAGCATGGATTATCTGAGGAGGTGCCTATACTATCAGGAATCCGACAAGGCGATAGCCTTAGCCCTACCCTCTTCAATCTTAATATGGATAAAATAATTGCAAGCGTCAACGAGATCAATGGGGGATATAGAATGGGACACAGGACAGTAAATATTTTATGTTACGCAGACGACGCCATACTAATGGCAGAAAACGAAGACGATCTACAGCGACAACTGTACCGATTCCAGATAAAAGCAGAAAAGTTGAATATGATGGTATCAGCCGAGAAAACAGAATCGATGGTTATCTCTAAGGAACCTATCCGATGCAAACTGGCCGTCCATGATAAACCCATCAGACAAACTATGTGCTGCAAATACTTAGGGGTGGAAATATCCAGTCACAAGGATATTTACCAGGAAGTAAGAGCTCAAGCAAATAAGGCCTCAAGAATATCGGGATGTCTGAGAGACATGATATGGAGGAACGAGCATATGACGGCAGAAAGCAAAGTCCGCATATACAAGACAGTAGTAAGACCAATTTTGACGTATGCAGCTGAGACCCGGGCAGAAACATCAAGAACAAAATCACTACTTAGAACTACATAAATGAGAATCTTGCGCACAATTAAGGGAGTAACATTACGAGACCAAATAAGGAGCAGTGTCATACGGGATGAACTGAAGGTTCAAGATGTTGTCCGATTTGTACGATCAAGACGCCGAAACTAGAGGGGGGTCACATAGACAGAATGGGAAGTGATCGATTGGCAAAGTGGGCAAAGAACGAAAAACCCAACACACGCCGCCCCCCTGGAGGACCACCAAAAAGATGGCATGAGAGCTGGACATCTACGTCACAGGAGGCTGGATAAACAGAAAATAACAAGACAAGTCTTAAGAATAAGTGGAAGAAGAAGAAGATAATTCACAGTCCTAGCAAAGATGTCTAGACATCTTAGTCCTAGCGCTACTGCGGCAATGGAATAATAGCGCGACCCCTTTCGGGAGAAATGAAAAGTAGCACAAAATGTCAGATTTTCGATCGACAAGAAAGTCTTAAACAAAATCTAATCAGTGACAAGATGTCTTGTCATCTCAATCAGTGCCAACACCAGGTATTCTATGCATCTATGTCACGTCATAATCATGTGACAATGGGCGCGTTCATCCGACTAAGCAGCTACCGCTACCGCTCCTTCAAACGTCAAAACCATATGATATTTTCGATTCGTTGTGTCAAAATGACTAACTAATTTGACACAACGGATCGAAAAAATCATATGGTTTTGACGTTTGAAGGAGCGGTAGCGGTAGCTGCTTAGTCGGATGAACGCGCGCATAGTGAGTATTGTGACTGTGAAACATGGCGCGCAATTCAAATCTTGCGCTCTTATTGAAATATCATTATTATATTCCGGAAAAATAAAGAGGCTTTTCATAACAACCTTCTTCAGATGACAGAAATGGACTAGTAGAGATCCAATTTCCAAACTACACCACTGGGTGGCACCACCACAGCAAGATAATGACAAACCGTTTCTGGCTTGTTAGCCTTCATCAGGGCCACTGGCACTGATGTCCATTTCTCTCAATTATTATTCTATGTCCTATTTTTGAATTCTTCAGATGTTTTCAAAAGGGCTTAAAAATTGGGTCTGAACACTATTTAACGATATACGTTTCATTACTTTCGAAAAACCACCGTGTTCTAAGGGAAAGGACTTCCGACGAAGGTAACAGAAATGAATAATGTTTGGTCATTCAGTAAACTCCCAGAATGCTCCATTCAATTAATTTCTAAACTCATCAAAATCTTGTTTTTCTGTTATTAAATGTTCTATACACTTTTTATCGAGAAAGCTTTTCTGGCACCACAGAAAGAAATACTCATATTCTGAGAATAAAATAATGAAAATTCTAGACCCAAAATAAACTAATTCAGCATATTAGATGTTTACCAATATCATATAGTACCTGCTCGAGAATATTGGCGAACGAAAGGTGCTAATACCTGAATAATAGAACTAGATCTTTTCTCAACAAGTTGGATTACATTTTTACAGAACATTCAATAAAGAGAAAATGAAGGCATAAAGTTGAACGTTATGTTTCAATTCATAATAAATTAGAAATCAACTTATTTTGAACAATGAAAAACTCATTTTAGATATCGATTTACATACCTTATTTTGGCTAAACCTGCTGGCAAAAGTGATACTTTGGCACCCAATAAGTTATAAATCCTACGATGCGTAAAATTTTTCTTTATATCCTTTTCATTCCACATCGCTCTTTTCGGTACTTTCGATGTTGTGTTACTAATTCTCAACCAATTTTCCTGTAGTTTCAGATACACGGGTTGCGTCAAGCTTATGTGATAGGTCTTTGGATCATAATGATCAGGATATTCGTTCAGCCATCCCTAAAATAGTTTTTATATAAATTATTTCTCACTTGTACCTAAGATGTCTGAAAACATGCGTTAAGCACTGAGTGGAATTTGTTTTGACAGTTTTTGAAATAAGAGATGAGTTTCGTTCTTTTCACTGCAGTTGGCGATCTTCGCAAATTATAGTAGTAGTATTCATCAAAGATGGCGGCGAATAGTAAGTCAGCGGAAACATCGCTCTCTACCAAAGTATGTAAGAGATGCAAAAATCATGCCCAAAGTGGCATGAGATGTATAAAATGTGATACTGTGATCCATTACGGATGCATTAAGTATTTGAAAGGAATAGTTACCGTTGATAGTGAGAAAATAGTGTGTTGTGACAATTCAACGGACAGTGCTTCAGTGGTCGATTCTGAATGCGACGCACTTTTTCTCGAGGCGATGGGGGATATTTCTGGACCAGATAAAAGGGTGGATATCAAGTTATTTAACTATATTGTCAAACAAAAGGATACACTAATTCAAGAACTACGAGATAAAATCGATATTCTAAATAAACATATCGGTTTGTTAGAACATATTAAAACCGCCAGTCCGTCAGCATCTTCAACCGAACAAAAACGGGACGTGATAAGAGCAAATAAAAAGTCGTCGAAGTCATCAGGCCGGGATTCCAGTGAACATGAGGAGATTCCGATGAAAGAATCATTGACCCAAGGAATTCCAAACAATAACACACGGGGGGATCTCCACTCGACAAAAGTTAATGAGATATTGTTGAAGGAAAAAACAAAGATTAACCTACATGGTAGAATGAGCTTAACTAATGGTATTGAATCCAATCCTGCCGTTTCACAACCAAATCAGGAAGATGGATGGATGCAAGCCACTGGTAATAAGAAGAAAAATCGACGCCAACGGACGGTCGTTGTAGGTAATAATTCCAGCATGGATGTTAAGGGAGTACCAAAACATGTGATGTTGCATGTGTATAGATTGCAGAAGGATACCACTTCAGACTCACTGTCTACACTACTTAAACAACACTTTCCAGAGGTGGTGTGTGAGGGTCTGACGTCTAGATATCCAGAACTTTACTCCTCGTTTAAGGTCAGTATTTTCGCCAGCAACTTCAGGACTGCCATGGATCCAGAGGTATGGCCGGAGGGAGCGTGCGTGAGTCGTTTTTTCGATCTAACAAGGAAGTCACAAACCAAGACTTAAGATTTCGGCCATCACTATTTTTAGTTAATGCTCAATGTATAAACCAGGTCAAAATTGATACAATTTTCGTGGATATATGTGATTTCGAGGTAGAGTTTTTATGTTTGACGGAGACATGGTTTACCGACTGTTCTTTGCATTCTTATAGTTTCCATGGGTTTTCCTTGGCAAGTTGTTTTAATAGATCGCAAATGAGGGGCGGTGGTGTAGCGATATTAACGAGGAATACGATACAGGCTACGGACTTGCATTTGTCGGGCTGCTGTCTCGAACAACATTTTGAGATGTGTGGCATATCATACAAATTAAATAAACGTTCAACTATTATACTATGTTGTTACAGGTCTCCTTCCCCGAAGGGCGATCCCGATGTTTTCCTCGATAAGTTGTATGATGTGCTCGAATTACTCTTTAAACCGAACATTGATTTCATTATAGCGGGGGATTTTAATATGGATTCGTCGGAAGATATGGGACATTTTCATAAATTGTCCAACTTAATGCACTCATTCAATATGAAATCATTTGTAAATTGGCCCACCAGATTGTCAAATAGTGGTGGGGCCTCTGTGATTGACCATATATTTAGCAATATTTCTGACGAGGCTATATGTTCCGTGGTTGATAATCATTTTTCTGATCACCGATCAATTATGTTTGATTCGGGATTTCGAGGAGATGAACCTGTCTCGCGTGATGTGGTATATGGGCGAAAATTTTCTAAGGTTGCGTTGGCGTCATTTGATTTTGATCTGGGTGGCGAAACTTGGGGATCTCTTTTTACCATGACAAGCGTTGAAGAATCAGTTCAATATTTCTTGGACACTTTTTTCTTTTATTTTGACCGGCATTTTCCCAAACTCAGGAGATATAGGTATCGTCGGAGTGATCATCCTAACTGTAACTGGGTTACCAATGAAGTTAGGAGATCCAGTGAGAGATTAAAAGATCTTTATGTTCTGAGGAACCAATATCCTGCCCTCAGTGACTTCTATAAGACCGAAAAGAAGAAACATGTAAGAATGATTGCCAACTGTAAAAAGCAATATTTTCAAAGAAAAATAAACAATTCCGATAACCCCATCAGAGCAGCTTGGGGTGTAGTCAATGAGATGAATAATAAGTTAGGTAAAAAACCAATTTTATCTGTCAAACATGACAATATGATATTCAGCTCCTCAGATGATATTTCGCGTATATTTGGTGAATTTTTTATGACCGAACCTCTTAGACTTGTCTCACAGGTGGAACCCGTGGACTTCGAGACAGCGGCGCACTTTCTGGGCGATATTGGTGAACAGTCCCGATCCTTGTTCTTGTGTCCTTACACTGAACCGGCAACCGGAGTTGTTTGATTTGCTCAGTAAGAAATTAAAAAATAAATATTCATCGGGTTTCGACGAGGTACCTCAGACCGTCTTAAAACACGTTTTGGGTCATCTTATTAAACCTCTTGTCCATCTTATAAATGTTTCTTTCGTGTCTGGAACATTTCCACATTGTTTAAAGACTGGTAAGATTACACCAGTGTATAAAAAGGGAGATCCTTCATTGGTAGGCAATTATAGACCAATATCTGTGTCTTCCGTCTTTTCAAAAATTTTTGAAATTGCGTTTTTGTCTCGACTGCTGTCTTTTTTGGAAGATTTTAATGTGATAACCGAGGATCAGCATGGTTTTACTCAGAATAAGTCTACGACGACGGCAATTTATTCATATGTTCTGAAAATAATTAACTGCATTGATGCTGGCGAGTGTCCTGTTGGTATATTTTGTGACCTTAGCAGGGCCTTCGACTGCATAAGTCATGAAATTTTGTTAAATAAATTATTTAGATACGGAATCCGCGGTGTCGCCAATGAGTGGATAAAGAGTTTTTTATGTAACCGTTGTAGTTATGTCCAAATAGGCAGTGGTCGCTCAACGAATAGGTCGCATACTGATGTTGGAGTTCCCCAAGGCTCTGTCTTGGGACCAACTCTGTTTCTACTTTATATTAATGATATTGTGAAGATATGTGATGGCTCCTTCACTGTTTATGCAGACGACACGTCTGTGGTATTGTCAGACAGAGATGACACTCAGCTGTCCTCTATGTGTGAAAGGGTTTCTGACGTCATGAACCTATGGTTCAGAGCGAACCTTCTTTACCTAAACGTAAGTAAAACAAGATGCATTCGATTTCATAACAGACAGAAAGAGGTTGATATTATTAGTTTTGGTGATTTGCAATCTGCGGATGTGTCGGCGTTGTTTCTGGGTATACATCTTGATGAGCACCTCTCCTGGAGTGATCACTGTCGAGTGTTGGTTAAGAAATTAAACTCTATTAATTATCAGTTACGCAATTTAAGGACTGTATTGAATGTTGATCAGTTGTTGAGGCTCTATTATGCTCAGGTGGACTCGAGGTTGCGTTATGCTGTTTGTTTATGGGGGAAGTCTGCTGGGTCGAGGGATGTGTTTATCGCGCAAAAGAAGATACTCCGCGTGATGTTTGGTTTACCGCCAAGAGAGAGTTGCGTTACTTTCTTCAAGACTAATGGAATTTTGACGCTTCCATCACTTTTTATCTTTGAGATGTGTGTCTATGTTTTCGTTCATTATGACTCCTTTATGACAAGGTCAGCATTCCATGTATATAATACGAGGATAAAAGATCAACTTGATGTGCCATTTTCCAGGGTTCAGGTATCTAAAAACAGCCCAAAGTCGCTGGGACCTTTAATTTTCAATAGGTTGCCGGATCATGTGAAGGGCAGTCGGTCTTTGTCTCTGTTTAAGAGTAATCTTAAGCTGTATTTGGTAGACAAATGTTTTTATGGTGTAGATCAGATATTGACCTGATGTTTCAGATTTCATTTTAATTGTAGGTACTGTATAATTTATTATTATGTATTTTTGTATATTACTCCGCTGTACGTGTTTTTACTTGTGTCTTCTGAAGACTTGTAGGGTGATATATAACAGCTGGTTCTTTCTGATTTTCATCCTTTTTTTATTTTTGAATCTTTGTGTGACCATTTTGATGGATGTTTTACCATTGACTACTCCTATACAATGTATGTGTTGTCTTTTTTTCGAGAATAAAAATTATTATTATTATATTATTATTATTATTATTATTAGTAGGTTCTGGTTATTTTCTCAAATATTTGGATTTATTCTGGTGGGCGTGTTGTGTAGATAGCAAAAAGTTGTTTGAAGCGATAATGAGATTTTATACCTTGGACAATAGAAAGAGGAGACGCGTCTTTCAATAACAAATAGTGAAGCCGATTTCAAAATCATCGGTTAACTTACGTAGAATGTAGTAAAATTTTTGCAACGTTGTGACGTTGAATTTTCTAATAAATGAACTCTCAATCAAAAAAAAAGTACTCTAGATTGAAATTCATTTACTCATTTATGCGTGAATGTCAGAAATGAGTAATTGTTTCTTCGAATATTGTGCATTCTTCACAATACATATCAAGGGAGGATATACCTAATTTTCATGGGAGGGGTAATAACGATCATGGGGGGGGGGGGGGTAATAACGATTGAAAATCATTAAATCAGGTACACAACGTATGAAATATCTTATGTGCACCACCTTTTTCTAAGGCCTTCGATACTCATGGGGGGGTAGTTACCCCCAGTGGGTTCCACAAAGGTCTGTCATAGATAAATCTATGGTCTGTCAATCTGAAATCAGTGGATTGCCAATCAAATTTGAATTCTGAAATGTCAAATCGAGTAAATTCTCCGATTCAAACACGCTAACAGTGGGTATGAAACCCACTGTTAGCGTGTTTGAATCTTTTTTCTAATGGCATAGATGGGATTATCGAAAGTCTTTGGAGCAAGTGGAGAGAATAGGGTTTACTGATATACTCCATTCACTTTTATTGAAGTATCCCGGTTGGCCATGATTTAGGTTTATCGAGGTTTTTTACTTGAAACTGATGCAGGTTGGCACTCGTGAGAGCCGAATAATTCTGAGAGACGTTGCCAATACGTTACTCTTTTTTAACTTTGTAAATGGAGTTAGTTCGTTTAAGGTTTAATTGTGACACTGGATTCGTAGTACCACTACATTTTCATAGTAAAGTATTTCAAGTTGTGCAAAAAGGTATTTAAATGTCTTCTGTGGGATTATTCCTTGATAATTTCGAAAAATGGGGAATTCCATAGGTCCGTCTGTTCGTTTAGAAGTTTTTCGGTCGGGTTATTCGAGTACTTGTATTCTTTCTTCGAATGAACTATCACAAAGTAACGGACTATTCTGTCCATTATTTTTCAGTAACATTTCAACACTCGATTCTTGATTTCCGTAAAAAAGTATAACTGAATCTTCAAAAAAAATTTCCAACATTCGACAGGTCTTCGGAATTATTGAATTCACATAAGTAATATTTTCTCAAATTCATTATTTCGCAAGGTAAATAAACATTGTGATAAATAAGTAATTACTAAAATCTCTATCTCTACGTTGCCTATGAATCTGACAGAAACATGACTATAACTTAACATTTTCAAAATATAAACGGCGAAATGTGTCAGAATTTCATGGCCAACCTGGAAAAAAAGTGAATGGAGGATATGTATTTAACGAACGCAACTTTTAATGAATCTGGCAGATCGAAATAAACAGTAGATTGATCCATTTATCACGATCTGCCATCCCAAGTATGGAATTTATTTTTGAATCATTTCAAAGGATGAAACTTATTTTATGCTCATTGAAATTGAAAGCTCTAATGAATGGCAAATAGCTTGATATAATTTTTACACATCATTTAGCGATAATCTGAATGTCCATGACTCTAAAAAGTTTACGGTGTACATAAATTTTAGCCAACGTTTTGTGATGAACATCTCTTTGTGTTTTTCAACTTAAATTAAGAATTATAGGTTTTTAATTACAATAATCAACTCATACATGCTCTATGTATAATTCATTGTCACCAACAAAATCCAGATTAACAGAAATCACATATTCACTTTATAGAACACATTTTTTGTATCTAAGGTGTGTAAGCTTGTTCGACTCCCTGTTTTTGTTATGAGCAACAAATTTTGTGTCGCGTTGTTACCCCATTGTGTAACCCGCCTTAGACAAAATCTAAATTCACTGCGACATTCGAACGAAATGGTAAAATCGACACTGCAAAGCCAAATCTTATCAAGTGCTTATGAACCTAACTGTTTTTGTGAGTAAACACATGCACTTTTTATTTGCTTCTAACGAAAAAGATATCAAAATAATATTTCATCTTAATACTGGGTGATTCCATATAAGTTTGGTTGTGTGTACATAGAATGAAAGCAAATCTCATCAGCTTTCCGCATTTCCAATGATATACAGGTTGCTGCATTTAAAATAAACAACTTTCAGTCACTTTTTCAAGCAAGAGAAAGAACTGTATTTTCTACCACCCTCTGTATTGAAGTAACTTAGATCAAACTGATTTGTTGGAAGCATTCATGTATCACCTAACTCCAAACCAAATTTCAATGCCATAGTGTTTCTCAACGCTCAACCCAAAGTTATCATCATTTTGAGAGGTCATGATTTCCGGTTAAAAAAAAATTTAAATCTATATACAGGGTGAGTCTTTGACTTGTACATATATTTTAACTGTAGATTCTTGAGGCCAAAGGAAACCTTTTTTTCATTTTCCATTTTTCCGAATTCGGCCCTGTTAAAGAGATATAGCCATTCGAAAAAATCAATCGAGCTGAGTACGTGCCTGATATTATTCTCTGCAAACGCTTCAAAGTTCATATTTTTCGATTGAAATTGATGTGATTATTAGATATTCTGGGTGATACATATAAAAAATACTCAAGCACTAACCTTATTTGAATAAGAATGTTATAAACACGATATTTCCTAACAAAACACTTAGTTCTGTCCGATCATTTCGGCTGTATGAAAAGCTATATTTCTCACACCAAAATAAGTTCCTTCTTCGATTGTCCTGAAGATTAGTTTATATACACTAATAATTTGTTCATATTTCCTCGATATTCTAAAACGATCTCATAAAAATTGGTTTCTCACTAACCTATCCCAACTCCATTAACCAAAGTCATATGTTTCGGTGTCAATGACCTAACCATATCCATCCTCTGTGCCCTGTGCAGAATGCATATATTCAATTCACCCACAGAACTCTAGAGAAGACGATGCCAGATTGCCGATTTTCTCTTCAAACAATGCGAACTCAAGAAAGCAGTACGTCCCCTATCGTTAGCGGATGAACTATCACAATCGCTAAAGGGTCTAGGCGTTGATGCTCTTTAAAAATAGTTCTGATTCTGGCCAATATAGCGCTACGTTCCCTTCAGAAGGCCGTGAAATCCACGGCGTGGATGTAGCCATTGTAGCCGTGACGCAAGAGCGTTGTCAAAGACTATGGTTGGTCTGTGGCGTTGTTCTGTGCTCCAACCAGTCCAGTGATCCCATAGACGAAGTTCACTCTTTATTTATTTACAGAGAATGAAGCAAACAGGCTCAGAATATAAAACAAATATTCTAAGCAAACAGGTGATGATTACGTAAATGACTTTCAGTGAATTGATGTGATATAGTAGTGTCGTTCTGGTGTCGAGTTATATTGTTTCGATAGATATTTTGCTGAAGGACCGGTAACAATGAATTTTAAATAGAAACTGCCTATAAAATAATTTCATGCTTCTTAGAATTCAATTTTATGTCCCACGAATGTAGAATTTTATTATTACATATCTCTACATCAAACGTTTTTTCATCATAGAGATTTTAGTCTTGACAAAGTTGATAAACATTCTGACAACGTTGGTAACTTGTTGAGAGACCAGAGAAAAAAATTATATTCGATGAGATTCAACTCAGGACAGCATTTAGAGAATTCTTGAAATTCATGATTTTTTCCTCTAATTCAATCTTATACAATTAGGAATAACTTGAGAACGACGCGTTTTATTGAAAAAATATAGGAATACTTTTGTTTTCTAAAATAATTAATTCTTTCGAAAACGTGAACCGTTCATCTTTTTCAAGTGGTTTCATAGTATTTTTGCGTGAATTTATAAGTCGACCATCCTGTAACTTTTTTAGCAGGAGAAATATGAAATAAGTTTCAATTGAGGAATATGCACCATGAATAGAGTAGACTATAAACCAAAATTCAGTTCATTCGAAATATCGGTTCCGAATATATGGAAAGAACAGTGTTAATTTCATGGATTTTTGACACCCTGTATCTTCCAAACGGAACCGAATTTTGAAAAATGGTATGGGAAAAAAGTGTTTTTTTTGATGGGAGGAATCTATAGTTAAAATATATGTACAAGTCAAAGACTCACCCTGTATATAAAAGAAAGATGTTGGTTACACCATTTATAACTCGAGATCGGATGGAGTGTTTGTTATGAAACTTCATATATGTATTCGTCTACGGTCTGGTTATTATAAAATGCAATAAAACTTCGAAAAAATCGATGAAAATTTCACTTATACAGGAAATGCTTTTCCTCCTTTTGAGCGAGGCCACTAGGTGTCGCTACAGTTACAGTTACGCTACCGCTTATTCGTAGGTACTTCTCTCCGTTAGATGGGGTGTACAGTGACTATATTACCACTGCAATAGTGTGTAATTTGAGTTGCCTACAACTTTGCGCCGTTGGCCAACACCAAAAAATCTTAGCGTAGGAGTAGAGATGTCTCAAATGATTAGACTTCGTACCACTTAAGATGGCGCTATTCACACATTATGACTGATTATTAGATATTTTTATAGTTTTATTTATTCAAAATAACGTTATCGTGAAGTAGGATGTCTAGAATAATGGTGTAGGCACTGATTAGATTGTGTTGTGACCAAATTGATTATATTAGCAATGTTTCGTTCTTTCCACTTCAGGTGGCGCTATTCACAAATTATGACTGATTTTTATCAGTTATTTCAAATACTTGAATTTATTCTGGCGAACGTGGCGTGTTAATGGTAGATAATTTTGTCAAGCAATAATGTGTGTTTATATTCCTGACATTCTGATGTATATTAGTTCTTAGGAAAAGTAGAAAACTTTCATTATAAAAAGATGCCATTCTGCTGTCATGTCATAATTGACTTTTGCAAATCAGCTGTTGATACATCCATCAAATTGACAACAGAAAATACACTGAAATGACATTGCGGCGCCGCCACGTTGCTAACATTTTCGATTTGGTCGAACGTCATTCCATTCAAAAATTGACGGGTGCCTATACCATTATTCTAGACATCTTATCGTGAAGGTACTATATTTGACATCAGCACCATTAGATGGCCATGAATTTGTTGAGGCTTTCGCGACCATCAATTTATGTCATCTGTTTTTTTTTTCGAAAATTTCGGTCGTCGTTGTTTGAAATGGTCGAATTAAGAACATATGACATCAATTACTGTGTAATTTGCATAGGACTTATAGTACCATGAAGGTCTATGAACAGATCCAGAAGCGCGTGAATATCACAGTGAATTTTTATCGAAATGTCAAGTATATACGATTTTGGCGATCAGTTTCGATCGTGATATGTCCATTCTCATCTTTTCTCATAATTTTTAAAATGTTTTTGAATTTCTGTTTGGGTAATAAATATATTTGCGGAAATCACTAAATCCAAAATTGCTATAATTGGCAATTGACATATTATTTTTATGTATGTGTTCTGTGTGACAGCTCATATCCATCGAAACATCTGACAGTTCAAAAATCAGAGAACCAAGCTGTTGATCTCCGATCACCGGTGATTACGATTTGTGAAATCCACCGTAAGTATCATTTAGGCGGAACAAAGTTCGCCGGGCCAGCTAGTTAATTCATATTTCGAAAACGGCAACAGACAGGTATTGGGAAAAGTAAAAATAATATAATATACCGGGTGTTCCATTTGAAAAAGCAAAGTTGCTACCACTTTCCAATAGAAGTGGCAACACCGCATTGAAGAAAATATTTTAGTTGGGTAGAGCAGATCCGATAATGCACTCCATTAAATTTTCAAACCGATCACCGATCTGATGTCTGGTTCACCAGAAACGTCTAATGTGCCATCCTCCGTGAATCATCCCGTATTTTATAAGTTTATAGCTTCACACACAGGTTTCTGAACTCAAGCCCAAGAAATTGTAAATACTATAGGGATGAATAAGACGACTAAAGCTTTTTCGTTCTATTTGTGATTTTACTGTCCGCGATTTGAAAATGATATAGTATATTCTAAAACTAGTTGCAGAATGGGCTCCTATTCCAATACGAATGCGAGAGTATTGGAATTGCATTCTGCAACGAGTATATCCCGGGAGCCAGTGATAGTTTTTGGTGACCAATTTTAACCCTGGCCATAACTTGTATATAGCTTAATTTGCATTTGTCTTATAGCATAGTGACCATCAGCTGGCGCACCAGTGGTGGGTTTGCCAACGGGAGCAACGAAAACACGTAAAAAAAATATTGAGTTTCAGTCATTTTAACCCCGCTGAAATTTGCAGAGATGGTAGTTTATATAATTATTCGAATAAAAAAATCGTCCGCTGGATGTACCGGGTTTTTCACTATAATTGGACCCCCCCTTTAACTTTGTTACTAAAGGAGATACAAAAAAATGTTTCATACAAAAATTTCACGAAATCAACTGAGGTTTTTTAATATGACTTCACGAACTGAAATATATACAAGGTGGCCAACATATTGATGGCAACTTCATTTTTTCAAATGGAACACCCTGTATATTTTCCTATATTTGGCTAGCTCTTTTTCCCCTAATTTCGAATATGTAACATATGTTGGTCTATCTCTCTTATTCTGAGCACCACAGAGTTTCAAATTTAAAGAACAACCTGGCAAGCTCAGCAATAACTTTACAAGTGGCAGGCTGCGATTACTCAAAATGCCCGTTTTTGGAGTTATCTCCTTAGTAACGATATGACATACGTTATCATAACTCCAAAAATGGGCATTTTGAGTAATCGCAGCCTGCCACTTGAAAAGTTATAGCTGAGCTTGCCAGGTTGTTCTTTAAATTTGAAACTCTGTGGTGCTCAGAATAAGAGAGATAGACCAACATATGTTACATATTCGAAATTAGGGGAAAAAGAGCTAGCCAAATATAGGAAAATATACAGGGTGTTCCATTTGAAAAAATGAAGTTGCCATCAATATGTTGGCCACCTTGTATATATTTCAGTTCGTGAAGTCATATTAAAAAACCTCAGTTGATTTCGTGAAATTTTTGTATGAAACATTTTTTTGTATCTCCTTTAGTAACAAAGTTAAAGGGGGGGTCAAATTATAGTGGAAAACCCGGTACGTTGGTGGAAAACCCGTCCGCTAGACATGAAAACTTGTTTTCCACCAAAATACAGCCAGCGGACGATTTTTTTTATTCGAATAATTATATAAACTACCATCTCTGTAAATTTCAGCAGGGTTAAAATGACTGAAACTCAATATTTTTTTTACATGTTTTCGTTGCTCCCATTGGCGAACCCACCACTGTTGAGCCAGCTGACGGTCACTTTGGCTAAGAAAACAACAAAATCAAGCTATATACAAATTATGGCCAGGGTTAAAATGACTAAAAAGTATCACTGGCTCCCGGGCTAGTATTAGACGATATTTTCTCTATTTCAGTCAAATTTTGTGAAATTCAATAAAAAATTCAAATTATAGGTCCTAGTGACTTTCATATTGTATCTTGGCAGTTGGTAGTTTTACGAAAATTGACATTTCCAAATTGACGTCTGTTGGAATTTGATAGGATCGGAAGTCATTGTTGACAACAACAAAACGAAAAATGTAACTGAAAACGATGCTGTAATGGATTCATTACAGCACTGTTTTTAGTACTGTAATTAACTCATCACGATACTGAGATAGAGAAATAATTTTATTCGTATATCCATTAAAACGATCTAGCTTGGCTAACTAGAAATCAATACAACCTCGTAGTTTACGATATATTTCGGGGTTTTCCATGAAATAATAAAAATGACTTTGTAATTGGTTTCGTAGACTTCTTGAGTTGAGTAGCAATAATCACATATTATAACTCGAATTTACTACAATCGATAGTGACTACGAAAATACCAGATTTGAGCGATTGAAAAACGCTTCCTTCCAGTTCAACAAATTGGTTCACACTAGGTTGGGATACCTTGTGTGAACGAGTCTAAGATGAAATTACAGTTGGACCCATCGTTTTATCAACTCAGTGGAAGTATAAAAAAGCTTTTAAAAAATATCCTCACCTCATATTCCAGCATTGCTTGGTACTCTTTAATGGCTGGTACTTCCCAAGTTCCCTTGGGAGTCTCCTCTATTACGCGTTTCTCAGTGCTGGGGGATATTTTATTCAGGATGAAATAAGAAAAGCAAGTTATAGCTATTCCAGCAATCATACCAGCTGTATAGACAGAATATCTTTGTATTAAAAGGTATAGAATTGAAATGGTAAACACCAACAGCAGTAACCTACAAAGTGAAAGAAATATTAAATATTAGAAGCATTTGGCAATATAAATATCGACAAATTCAACAACGACAAAACTACAAAAGCTCTGTTCAACAAAGATGAAGAAATAAAAATAGATTCACCTGGAAGCTTTGAAAAATGCATTTCAAAATATTATTAGTGTTTACGAATTGTCTCATCAATGGAAAAAAAAAAATTTGAATTTCCTTGTGCAATCTCATTTCTCGTTCAATTTTTAAAATAAAGTTTATTTCGGAGTTTATTTCAGAAGGCGAGTATGTCGTTTATTTTTTCTCTTATTCATGATCACAGTCATTAAAGCCATTAGTATGCTACATGTAATATCCACATTGCTGGGCATTCCGTGTACCTTAATATTGCTTGAAATTATATTGATCCTTGAATACTCACAACATATTGCTCTTCTCTTTCGGCACTCTATATCTAAAATCGACGAATCCAGTAGGTGCGAAAACAGTCTTAACCTCACTCATCTCTCCTTCCTTATCTCCTCTCCAACGCATACCTGTCACTTCCCTAATATTCACGGTCCCATCTTCGTCTACTTCAATGTTATCTATCGTTTTCTCCAGAGAACTAAGCACGAGGGATCGGCTGTGTACCATCTTGGAGCCCCCTTTTGGGATATCCTCGGCTTCGGCAAAGGGATCCACACCTCTCTCCACCTCCTCGGTGTGGTCGGGTAGCGCCTGTTTGGCATCGTCAACATTCACGTTATACATTTTCGTTAGACTGGATAGGGAAACTGTTCCCTCTTTGGCCGTGGTAACCCCGTTTTTGGAGGTTCTCAACATTCTGAATCTCTGACGTACTGTTGGAGTACTGGGTGATGGTTTCAGATTAGTAGGGGTGTCGTTTTTCAGAGATAACGACTCTTCGTCGCTCGCCATTTCTGCGCCTGCACAAATTCAATCAAGAAATGGTTACAAGTGCAGTAGGACAAACATGTTGAATTATTACTCCTGGCAGTATGAGGAATGCCTATACATTCTCGTGAAATTTAGACCGAACGAGCGAATACTGTTTTTTCAATTCTCTCAAAAAAAAATCAATTTAAAATTAAAAAAAATTGGAGCCGGACCTAGATTTCCAGAACTTCGAATACGTTGATTCCTAAAGATAATTTAAGACAACTTTTCCTGACTATTTCACTCATTTCAAGAACTGACCAATCACAGTCGATCATACCAACTGTCTCTGAATTATGATTGGTCTGACAACTTTTCTGGAATATGGATTTTCTGGCCTTTTATTTTGTTCGTGAAAGAATTTTATAAAATATTGCATGGGATTGAATTTACCTCATAAGTCTATCATTCAAGCATGTTGATAATGCTACTGGCAGAGCTACAAGAGCTCTGATGGCGCGCAGGCGTCTATGCCGGAGGAATTGGGGTTGTAACCCAAAAATACTGCGATAGATGTACGTCATGATTGTAAGACCTATAGTCACATATGAAGCAGTAGCTTGGTTTGCTAAGGCAAGTCAGGTAAGTACGAGGAAAATGCCCGACAAAGTACAAAGACTTGCCTGTGTGTGCATCACGGGAGCTATGAGAACATGCCCAACTAGGGCGCTTGAGATCATCACAGACCTCACACCTCTACATATAGTGATTGATAGGGTAGCCCATGAGGCCACCCTCAGAGTATCTAAAGAAGGCAAAGGCAATGACGATCGTTCAAAAGTCATGAAGGATCGGAATTTTCGGTGGAAACCGGGCATACCCTGTATGAAATTTACGAAGAGGAGAAAGCTCTTTTAAATCGTCATTTGATATCCACCTGGACAGCCCCTATGCTTGGTTGGAATATACATACTCAGTTCCCCGTGATTCGCCTTGTATTTTCAACATTTCAATCAATTTTGCACAGTAGAGGAGGAGAAATCGATTGTGACAGACAGAGATGTTCATGAGCGCCCGCAGGAGGGGGTGGTTCGAGTATCCATGGTCCTCCCCTGAGATTTTGAGATTTCTATCTAATGTTTATTTTGCCCCCCACTCCCTGAGAAAAATTTCTGCGGGCGCCCATGGACATGTTAGTGTTCCTATAAAGAAAAATTCAATTGAATGAAAGTTGAAATGCAAACTGCAAACACTTTTCTACTGCACATATAGGGTCAGGATAGAGTATGGAACCAAGTAATTATCTTTTGAACGAAAAGAATGATATTTGTGAAAATTTGCAGGAAAGTGCAATGGAACAAAATGCATGTACATTTTTTGTTAATAATATACTTCCGGACTAACCGGAAATGCCATTAACTTCTTTCATTTAAATGGAACACCCTATACAGGACAGGGTGATTTTTTTAAGTGTTTCATTAGACGTATTCGAGGAAGGAATTGCGATACAAATTCAAAATTTTGTATTTTTGTTTAATAGTACATGAACTCAATTCGTAAAATTTTTTAAAGCGGAATCTACTTCCGGTTCTACCGGAACCGAATGTGAACTTCGTTATTTCAAACACCCTGTAAATTACAAAATTATATGGTTCCCATTTGAAAAAAATGAGATTTCATAGTTTTGTTGAGGCTAACTTTGAAGCCCTGTTTCAGACACCCTGCCTAATATTTCCTCATAATTCATACAAGAATCAGTATCAGCGTACTTTCTTTTTTTCCACTCTTGCGAATGAGAGATTTTGGAGGTATAAACACTAATTTGTGACAATCTTTCTGTCAAAAAATTTGAGAATCAGGCTATAACTCAACAATCGATTGATGTGGTTGCGCATATCATACATCAAATTATTGCAGAATTAATCGAATAGTTCAGATATGAATAAATATACAGGGTGTTACGTTTGAAATAACGAAGTTCACATTCGTTTCCGGTAGAACCGGAAGTATATTTCGCTTGAAAATATTTTACAAATTAAGTTCATGTACTCTAAAACAAAAATACAAAATTTAGAATTTGTAACGGAATTTCTTCCTCGAATACGTCTAATGGAACACTTAAAAAATCACCCTGTATATTTTTACAGATTTTGAAATAGCTTATTTGGAATTCATACATACTGAACTCATATTTTTATCAAAATAAAAGAAACACTATATTGGCCTTTCACGGTATAAAAATATATATTTCATAAGCATATTGTTCATGTTACTCAAAAGTTTGCTATGAAAATGAATATTTCTGTAATACTCAACTAGCTAGACTCATAGTCAAAGAACTTTTTTTAATCAATCTATTTTTATTTATCCGGCTTTCTTTAAAATAGATATCTGAAAAAGTACTTCTGTAATTTCAACATATTTTAGATGGACCGAATAGAAATCTTGGTATTGTTTTTGTTATATTTACTAGAACATTATGTCTGAGTGAGGGTTTCGTACAATTAAATTTACAGCAGAAATTTGAAGATAAAAAAATATGAGTATGTATTGATTTTGTTATAATTTCAAATTGCGAACTGGTGCACAAATTTAAGGAAGTTCACAAAATTTCAGAGTGTTTATAAAAGTTAGCCATGTTCGAAAAAACCTTGGCAGGAATTTGGACAATTTTATTAAATTCAGTTTGAATACATTGCCAATGTTTCAAATCTTTCTTTATTTTTTCTCAAGGCTCTTATCTACATATGTACAGGGTGGGCAAAATTGGTGCTACATGAACTGTATGACATAATACATTTCTGAAACGGGAAAAAAATGGCGATTCTTTCCAAGTCATTCCAAACTACTGTTTCCATAAGAAAAAACACATCTTTATGATATAACTCAGCAAATAAACCTCTTAGAAAAAATCAGAGTATGCCACTGGATTGCTATCAGAAAAGTGCCTGTAAAATATTTTTATTTCAGCATCCTAGCATGAACAGAAACGGATATAATGACCAAAGTTGAAATCGCCCAAATTTCAATTTTGACCTATAACTGTAACGAAAGAAGATAGAGGAATGCAGTTGATGGTATTATCAGTTTCTCGAAGAAAGAGGACTATATGGTGCCATTCTTTTTTCTCTATCTCATCGGGTTAAAAAGTTTTAGTTCATGTAGCACCAATTTTGCCCACCCTGTACACGTAACGTGTTAGAACAACAGTAAAGTTAGGGTGACATTAAAATGTCCATATTTTCGGTTGCAATACAATATCGAATCAGTTCTATTTTGACTCAAATTTTCATATCGGGTAAATTTTCCAATTTAAATGCTCACCAAATGGATAAATCAACACAAAACAAAGAATTGTTGGGTTACTTTCACGTCAATTTGTACGGAATGTACTGAAAAATTGTTTATTCTCACCTTCAGTAGTAGAAACTATACCGCAAGTTCTAGATAAGCTGCTCTCCGATAACTCCTCAGAATCTGAAATCGTAGAGTTTTCCCGGCTCGGTCTATCGCTTTTCGTTTCCGTTTTACTCCTAGAAGGTGACCCGTCCTCTTGATTTTTAGCTTTGATTTCAGTGAACTTCTCTTCTACGCTTTTGGTGATTTTTTCCTGTTCCAACAGAAAGAACGTCATAAAATGTTTTCGGCAATTTATTAATGATACATAACAAATATCTGTATAATATATTTAATATATAGATAATAGTTGCCATGTTTTGAAATCCAGAATTGAGTTTTGATAACTGCGTCATAAGACGTTTACGTATCAATTTCGATATATCAGGACTTTACCATATTTCCAAATATTGAAATGCCTCCTGACAACCAGGCACGTTTTTTTCGAAATGAAATTTTCATACTAACAATAACAGAAAATATACAGGGGTTCCTCATTTGGAGGTACAAAAGAGGGGGAAAATTCCTTCCATAATCTTAAGAAAAAAGTCCCATAAACAAGGGAACACAAACGTTTCGTTCTCGAAATGAAGGGTGTAAAAGTTTTTCCCCATAGTAACTGCATTTCACAGGATATTCAACCGAAATTTCGCATAGATATTAAAATTTAGTGTCTTCACAATTTGACATGCCAATTCCGATGGCGAACCTACAGGGTGATATTTTCACTGGATCACCCTGTTTTCCTCCAGGACCTTTGATTGGTGTGCCACTGTTATTTTGAAAAATGATAGCTGCACTCATTTATTTCACCAGAAAAAGGAATCTAGACAAGCTCAATACACCTAGCCTCTTCAAAATATAACAGCACTCAGCTAACTAGGTCAAATATTTAGAAGTGATCCTGGATCACAAACAAAATTCGAACCCACAAGTGGAAAACAATGTAGAGGCAAGATGTCACAAGGAGCACGTCAAAGCATGGTTACTCAATACTCGCTTAGTACTTTGGTTGTACAGAGCTGTGGTAAGACCAACGCACCCTCAAAATATCAACTTTCTAGGTTCTTCGAGAGTGGCCGTTTTTATAGCCGGACGGTCAGAATTGAATTTGCCACGGATTTGCCATCAGTGGGTAAAATGAGGCCATTCCTGGCTCGAAATTCGAAAAATCCAGACATCGTGATGAAATATAAAGGTAGCCCTCGGTTAGGCAGAACGAGCGCTCGAAATTGTTCGTAAATCAGGCAATGTATCGACATGTCAGATATTATATGCAATATGAAGGGTACACCCGATATAAAAGTATATTTTTCAACGAGCGGTAATGTAACACACGCAGATGTGTTAGGACCATCACCGCGAATTGAATACTATACTTTATCTACGACTTCTTCAGTAAAAATCGAATTAATCTGCATTTTCAGATTTGAAAAAAGTTGTCAAACGCAATCTCTGTGATCGAGAATCGAATCGCGTAGATAACGTCAACAATTTGGGTTTTCCAAATGCAATTTTTGGATATTCAGACCAAACAAAATGTTGAAATGAATGCCGAGAACGTTACCTTGTCTGAAATAGTTCCCGAACGATACGACTTTTTAATCCATTTCGTAAGCAATTTAATTTTTTTTATATTTGTATTAGAGTGAGTTATAGGGAGAGTTATTACAACTCACGCTATTGGTTTATAGATACTATTACAGCCCAAAATCAGTTGAATAATGGATATATTATTCTATGGGAGTAGATAAAACATTACAATCACCCAGAAAGTGAAAAATCCTTGGACTATAGACTCTTTCTATGGTCCAAGGAAAAATCAATGCTATTTTTATGGATGACAGTAGTGATTACAGTCCACTGCTACCTTAAGGTCTATTATGTCCCCTAACAGAGCGGTTCTCATCCCGCATCCTACAGCTCGCCGAGATTTGATGAAATCCAGTATCTGAGAGTCTAAGACGACTTCAACGAGGATAATTCCCCGCTCCTACGAGTTTCTTGTCCGAAGCACTCTTTTCTTTATCTTGCAATGGCATAGCATTCCGTAACCAGGTGAATAGGAGTTTCTTCCTCCTCCCCACAGAATCTACACTCGTCAGGGTCCGATAAACCCATTCTCAACAAATACTTGTTTTGGCGCCAATGTCCTGTGAGAAAGTCAGTGAGTAGGTGTAGTTGGTTCTCACTGAGATCCAGATATTTTTTGGATCTAGTAGTTTCAAAGTACCTGAGTAACTTTTTGGAGCGATCCATCCTTGGGAGATTCCGCCGGAGTTTTTCCTTTTCGGTTTTCTCCTTCGCCTTAAACTCCTTCTTAAAGGTGCATTTTCCTATACCACAGAAGGGTTCTGGGCCGGTGAGTGGCGTTTGTGCGCTCTTTCTAGCAAGTGTATTTGTTTCTTCTTTCCCTACGATTCCCGAATGATCGGGAACCTAGATTAAAAAGACCTTTTTTTTCTTGCCTACCTCATTGAGTTTGTTTCGGAACTCCCAAATCAGTTTTGAATCAATGACATAGGAGCACAGTGCTTCAACGGTAGCTTAACTATCTGTATGAGTAGCTATATCGCACTTCTGATAGTTTTTTTCTAGATTTATGTCTAGACATCTTTCGATAGCTAGTATTTCGCTTTGAAAGACGCTTATACAGGAGCCTAACGACAGTGCACACTTGGTAAATCCAATCGCCAGCTCCTGTAGCGGTTTTAAAACCATCCTCTCTTTTGCTTAGCACTTGTACTGAAGTTTTTCTCAATGCTTTCTCTCTTCATCATTACATCACTAGAGGAAGGTTTACAGATGAGATATAGTCATTCAGAGAGCACCACTCTATGACTCTTGATTTTCTCATTGCCTGTTCCTTTTTTGGATATTCTGAGGATGATCCATCACTTGATGTAGAGGTTTAAGGTCTGTGATGATCTCAAGCGCCCTAGTTGAGCACATTCTCATAGGTCCCGTGATGCACACACTGGCAAGTAGTGATCTATGGATGACAACTCGCTTGTGCCAGCAGTAATAGCTAGGAGCATAGAATAACTGGAGGGAAGGCTTCATACGCTCGACAGAACATTTTGGACTGCCAATGACGGCGGAGGTTAGAGTTTCGTGTTTCGCCCGATATATGAGCGCTGTGATCGTTTATTATAAGACTGTCACATATCTTGTTCTGTGGCGCCACAATTCCAAAGAATATAATGTGGCTGTCATTGTTATTGATACATTTATGCTTCTTTTTAATTGAAAATGGCCATAAATCATAACATAGACAATATTGATGACATATCATCGCTTTATTATAATCAACTTTTTATGCGCGATTATATGGAAAGTCTGTGATAGGAAATAAATTTGTCAACACAATATCCTTATCGGAAAAAGCGAACATTCAGGTATAGTCCATCCAAGAATGATTGACATCGGAGCAGGCCTTGAAAGTCCAGTCGCAGCTTTATTTCTAGTTACAAAAAAGTTACTAAAAATTTTATGTGCTTTCATCATAGATATAGAAATAACCTAAAAATTGAACGATATTTTTTTGAAGTAAGGAACTTTGAACATCAAAATGTTCCCAATTTTCACATACGATTACCAGCGTGTGAATCTGTATACCAGCAATATATTATTTTCATCTTGTATTGATACATTTTCGATCTTACGATCAATTATAGGAGCATCTTCTTCTTCAAGTGCCATATCCGCGGCGGATGTCGGCAACCATCATAGCTATCTTGACTTTGGAGACCGCTGCCCTAAAGAGATGTTTTGAGCTGCATCCAAACCACTCTCTCAGATTTCTCAGCCATGAGATTCGTCTTCTTCCTACGCCTCTTTTGCCTTCTATTTTCCCCTGCATTATTAATCGTAAGATTTTGTACTTCTCGCCCCGCATTATGTGTCCCAAATACTGTAATTTTCTCTCCTTGATGGTACGCTCAACTTCTTATTCTTTACCGATTCTTCTTAGCACCTCGATGTTGGTGATATGATCCGTCCACGAAACTCTCAGAATTCTTCGGTAGGTCCACATCTCGAAAGAGCTGAGACGCCTCATTGCATCTGCATTTAGCGTCCATGCTTCCACCCCATAATAAAGCACACTGTATACGTAGCATTTTGCCAATCGCAGTTTGAGATGCAGTGTCAGGTCCTTGCTGCACAGGATTGTTTTCATTCTTATGAAGTTGGAACGAGCTTTTTCTATTCTGGTTTTTATTTCTGCGGTATAGTCATTGTTTTCTGTAATAAGTGTTCCTAAGTAAGTGTATCTTTTTACTCTCTCGACCTGTTGACCTCCAACCAGCAGTATTTCGTTTGTGTCATTGTTCTTGCTGATTTTCATAAACTTGGTTTTTTTGACATTGAGAGAAAGTCCGTACTTCCCGCTACATCTTAAAATCTAGGAGCATACAGGCTGGAAATTCTGGTTTGGTAACGAAAAATATCGTGGGTGATTAAATAGCACGGTCCTTTTCAATGTTCAATATGAATATTCGCTAAACCGAAAAAATCTATTTGATAATTTGAAGCGTGAATGTGAATTAATTGGGAAATTTGTAATGGATACAAGACACTAAGATAGAAACAAAACTCAACCAATGGATCTATTTAATATATGAAGAATTTTGTCATGACATTGTAACTTTCAATATTTGTGAACAATGAAGGTGTAAAATATGAAATATGAAAAATATAAATATTTCTATTATTCTGTTTCAACAACCACAACATGTTATTTTTTCCTCATCTGGGCAGAACTCGTCATGTTCATAATGAAAGGTTTTGTCAGCAATAAATCATAACATTGCTTATATTTTTACTAATCTTCTCTCATTTCTTTTTCTACGTGCTCTGTGCAGGCTTTCTATTTTTTAGCTGTTCACTCTTCAAGAGCCTCATTTCAAAGATATTTATTTCACTTGCTCAATTTTTTGCCAAATTTGTTCGAAACATTAATGACAGAACAAAATGTTAGTGTTATTTCCAACACCAACCTGAATTCTGCAACTCAAAATATTACTGAATGGGCATTACCAACATAATTTCGATTTTCCAAAGCCCCCCGAGATGTCAATCATTCTTGGATGGACTATAAGTATTATTATTCTTGTAGGGGAAGACAGAGGCTTTATCTGTTCTCGTGTATCATACGCAGAATTGTATGGTACGCCGTTTACATTCCCTCTGCTAACAGTGCTAACACTTAGATTCGGAGCGGGAAACAGATTTTTCTTCATATATTCAATCTGTTCCTTGAAGCATATGCATTATATTGTCGGATTTACGAAAAAAAGTATGTATTGCTTTCTTCCAAAAGAATATATATTATGACATAGTAACAAATGGTACCTAATAAGTAATAACAACTAATAACCATTAAAGATAATTTATTTTGTATCCGTTTTTATCTAAATGTCTTGTATTTTCTAGCCTTGAAAAAGGAACAGCCTTGTTCCGAAACGTTGGCTTAAAGAAATTCGCTAAGGAGAATTAAATTGTCCAATTCCTGATACTATTTGTTTTATTAAAGATAATTTTATTAAGGATAGCCATGTTGTAGCAACGAACGACGTTGTCGCCATCTCGTGACCTTGCGGCGAACTGACAAGTTCGGACGTTTTTGGCAGTTCGTTTTTGTAGCGGAGCCTTCTTTCCAGCTCCTAGAGTCCTAGGTAAAAGTCTAGTTTCTTTCATACATAGAATATAAAATATGATTCTTTATTCTAAGCTTTCATATATGCTGCCATGTTGGAATCACGTGATCTGGATTGCCCAATAGTAATGCGACAATATAACCTGATTCATATTCCCGAATTCGGAAAAGCTCTGACATAGATGCATAGAATACCTGGTGTTGGCACTGATTAGATTTTGTCTTAGGATTTTGTTTAAGACTTTCTTGTCGATCGAAAATGTGACATTTTGTGCTACTTTTCATTTCTCCCGAAAGGGGTCGCGCTATTTGTCGTTGCCGCAGTAGCGCCTCGACCGATAAAAATTGCGGATTTATTCCGGAACTAGACCAAAATCTGAAATCTAGAATGCCGTTTTGATCTACAAATTTTGGTCACGATTTTTAGAAAGGAGTCGTTACACCAGGTATTCTATACATCTATGCTCTGACGCATTCAAAATATGCAAGTCAAATAATAATTCGATTGTTGCATTCTGAAACTTCATTTGTTAAGTAAAGTTTGTCGTGTGTTAAGGTTGATTCACTTATGAATATCCATATGCAATTTTTTGCAATACGGAGCAATATTTCGACAATGTCATATCAAAAATAAATACAGTATTTTGATACGATTTCATTATGAAGTAAAATGCTCCTTTAAATAAGGAAACATTCTACTCGCTGTTATGATTCATACAATTTGAAGGTGTATTATGAAATCGGCACTAAACCTTTCAAACTGTGTACATCAAACAGCCTTATTAGTCCAAGATCCCAGAGCAATCAGACATAACTTATTTTCACACGGATGAAACCTGAAGTTTTCAGTAGCGTCTCGTGTGCCTTGAATACCTACGCGCTTTGTGGAACTTGCCGAGTGACACATGGGCAGGTAGCAGGTGAGAAAGTTAACTAAAAATAAGAATTATTTTACTTAAATTCACATGGCTGATTTTTATATATGTCATGAAAAATATTATTTTAAAGTAATATCATAAGTGTCAGACACTTTTGATGGACCAGAGCTTTTGTCAGACGCTTTTAAGCTACCCAAAAAATAAATGAACTTTACTTATTTTCACATGTCTGATTTTTTAATATGTTATTGAAGTAATTATTTAAAAGTTATATTCAATCAGTCAGACAAATTAGAGTGACCAAACATCCCTTAAGACAAAAATTATTCGGCCAGAAGTATGAGGGCGAGAGCACTATGCATGAGCTTCAGAGTGAGTGAGACGTCCATAATAACTCGGTTCCCCTTCTTAAACTCACCATCTGTTTCAATCTACTGTGTATGTGCTGTTTGCGTGTAATATTATATAACTTATTATACAGGGTGGCCATTTGAAAACGAAACAGACGAGATTACAGACGAAATAAATTTTTTCGATAGAAATGCTCGGACAGGTCGATTTCTGTTTCGAGGGGGACAACTTAAGATGTAGGTTACGGACGCATAGCGCTTCAACCCTTGCTACTACAACCCTCACCCCCAATTTTTGAATAGGGAAGATGGGGTGAGTGATACCTCATTTGAAAGGTATTTTTATACTGATTTCAGCACAGTAATTGTTTTTTCATTTTATGCATTAGTTCTCGAAATATTCTTAACTAAGTATTTGAAAATGAAGTGGTGTTTTCATAGCACTTGTAGTGTTTTTTTGTCAAAAATCGACATCTTGATTAAAGATTTCTATGTCAGTGGATTGGAGGAAGGAAGCCAAAGTCATGGTTGTTTTGAAGCTCAAAATGTCGATTTTTCACAAAAAAAAACTACAAGTGCAATGAAAACACCACTTTATTTTCAAATACTTAGTTAAGAATATTTCGAGAACTAATGCATAAAATGAAAAAATCAGTATAAAAATACGTTTCAAATGAGGTATCACTCACCCCATCTTCCCTATTCAAAAATTGGGGGTGAGGGTTGTAGAAGCAAGGGTTGAAGCGCTATGCGTCCGTAACCTACATCTTAAGTTGTCCCCCTCGAAACAGAAATCGACCTGTCCGAGCATTTCTATCGAAAAAATTTATTTCGTCTGTAATCTCGTCTGTTTCGTTTTCAAATGGCCACCCTGTATAATAAGTTATATAATATTACACGCAAACAGCACATACACAGTAGATTGAAACAGATGGCGAGTTTAAGAAGGGGAACCGAGTTATTATGGACGTCTCACTCACTCTGAAGCTCATGCATAGTGCTCTCGCCCTCATACTTCTGGCCGAATAATTTTTGTCTTAAGGGATGTTTGGTCACTCTAATTTGTCTGACTGATTGAATATAACTTTTAAATAATTACTTCAATAACATATTAAAAAATCAGACATGTGAAAATAAGTAAAGTTCATTTATTTTTTGGGTAGCTTAAAAGCGTCTGACAAAAGCTCTGGTCCATCAAAAGTGTCTGACACTTATGATATTACTTTAAAATAATATTTTTCATGACATATATAAAAATCAGCCATGTGAATTTAAGTAAAATAATTCTTATTTTTAGTTAACTTTCTCACCTGGTACCTGCCCATGTGTCACTCGGCAAGTTCCACAAAGCGCGTAGGTATTCAAGGCACACGAGACGCTACTGAAAACTTCAGGTTTCATCCGTGTGAAAATAAGTTATGTCTGATTGCTCTGGGATCTTACTCTATATCACCCTTAACCCACTCTGCACAAAATTATTTCAGAATCCTGTCTCAAAACTATCAATTACGACTTCCACGATCAGAGGAAAATATCCTCGTTCGGCTATACCAACTTTATATTCTAAATGTTATTACCTTTATCTCCGAAAAAAACTTCCATGGATCAGAAGGAGGCGAAGAATCAGGAAGTGTTGTGACATCAGTACTGTTAGAACGTTTATTCAATCGTAGATATTTCAAAGGACTTCCCTCCGTCGTATCCTGAATATTTCCTTTGGGAGAGAAAATATTTTTAAGAATTTCATCCATTTCGTACTATTATAATTCATTTGATCACTGAATCAGTGCAATTTTTTGAATGTAAAACTGCCAAACCTGTACTAGAGTATCTCTTCATATTCATTGTATCTTATCGTCATACACTACTTGAGAAATGAATGATAGTAGCAAATCAATAATGGCTTTTCTGATCTATTGATAATTGAAAACAAGGAATCATTTGTTAATATCAGGAAGCTCGGGGAAACCACGAATTTTTCACAACTATCAACTAATTAACCACAATGTTTGTCCAGAGGTAAATGAAACATTTGAATGCTTGGTTTTATATTGCACGCAAATTTCGAAATAAATTAATACAGTTCAATAGTAGACGTATCAATGAATACCTGAGAAAGTGACATGGGTGTCTGAAGAGATGATTCATTATAATAATAATAATAATAATATAGTTTATTTGCAAATAATTCAACCTAAATACAATTTACTAATGAATAATGCGAATAAACATGTGAACAGAGGCTTTCTATGAGGATCGCCTGTTAGTTCCTTAATTTATAATATTTTAATTTCGGGTAGATGAAAGGTGAATGAACAGAGTGCGCATGAATTATTGATCAATAATTCATCACAGTATACCATTGAAACTAATATTTGAATTTTTTTCATATTTCTCTACGGAGTTGCACCCCAAAGGTGCCACCCTTGGGATGGATCCGCCGACGTATCTAAAGGTGCAGACACATTGTTGTCACGTCACGTGAGCTCACGCGAGGAAATGGGAAGAAGATATGGAGAATATAGCTGCTTTTACTGTTGCTGGTGATTCTCATAGAAGGGATTCGATTTACCAAATGAATCAACGAACGGAGGAAGTGGGGGAATTCCATCAATTAATTCAAGAATGAGCACCCAGATCGGTTTCAAATGTATGTCAGAATGACATTTCACAAAATATCAGACGTGAAATCACGTGCATTCAGATAATGTAAATTTGCGGAATATAGATCTTGCGTGCTTTCAGTGCTATAACGCGACAGCAGATACAAAGTTGCAAAAATTTTTTCATTACACCGCTCTGAAAACCCTATCAAAACATAGACGATTTTATCGTCTGTGTGAATAATTAGGGAAAGATTTTGCGGCATGCAGACAAATTTTGTGGTCGGAATCCAACATCTGACCTAAAAACTGAAATCGGAAAAAATTCGATGACGTAAAAGTGAAGGATAAATGGAGTCCTCTGGCTAATGATGACGAATCAGTGCTCCCCACCTAGGAACCCCCTCTCACTACATACGAGGTGAACCGTATGATACTGAATTCCGGAAAAGGTATCACACACACTGGTAGCTTAGCGGTAGAGCATCCGCCCGGCAAGTGGAAGACGCAGGTTCGATTCCTGCTCGGTGTGTGACCTTTTCCGGAATTTCACAAAATTTGTCTGCATGCCGCAAAATCTTTCCCTAATTAGTAATATTACATGAATAGTTACTAGTTGATTATTAATTATTATGTCTCTATCAGAAAAAAAAGGTTTTCGTACCCTTTAATAGTAGGTATATTCTAAAACTAGTTGCAGAATGGGCTCCTATCCCAATACGAATGCGAAATTTGAAAACGAGCGATGAAGGAGCGAGTTTTGAACGCATGAATATGGGAATTACATTCTGCAACGAGTATTAGACGATATTTCAGTCAAATTTTGTGAAATTCAATGAAAAATTCGAATTATGATCCTAGTGACTTTCATATTGTATCTTGGCAGTTGGTATGAATGTTAGGAAATACGAAAATTGACATTTCCAAATTGACGTCTGCTAGAATTTGATAGGATCGGAAGTTTTGTTGACAACCACAAAACGAAAAATGTAACTGAAAACGATGCTGTAGTGAATTCATTACAGCACCGTTTTTAGTACTGTAATGAACTCATTACGATACTGAAATAGAGAAAAGTAGTTTACTGATTTTCTCACCATGAAGATATAAAATATTCCTAATTCCTAGGAAATTCAATCGTCGTGCAATACGCGCGCTTCTCAGTTCATTAGATCAACGGCTCGGACCGCCGGACCGAAGGGTGGGGGTTGTAGAATCACGTCAAGTCGACTTGCAAGGTATACTCCATTCACTTTCATAAAGTATCTTGGTGGGCCATGGTTTAGGTTTATCAAGTTCTTTTACTTAAAACGGACGCAGGTTGGCACTCATGAAAATCAAGCGACATTGCCAAGTCTACTTTCTATAATTACTCTTTTTTAACTTTGTGAATGGAGTTAGTTCTTTTAAGCTTTAACTGTGACACAAGATTCGTAGTATCACTACATTTTCATACTGAAGTATTTCAAGTTGCGCAACGAGGTATTTAATTGTTCTCTGTAGGCTTATTTCTTGATAATTTTGAAAAGTGGGGATTTCCATACGCCCGTCTGTTCTGTTCGTCTAAAAGTTTTTCTGTCGGGTTAATGAACTATCACAAAGTAACGGACTATTCTGTCCATTATTTTTCAGTAAAATTTCAACACTCGGTTCTTGATTTCTGTACAAGAAAATAGCATAACTGAATCTTCCAATCATGTTTATACTCGTACACTTGATATATTTCCAGTATCAATAGAAAAAAAGTTTCTTCGATATTCGTCAGATCTTTGGAATTATTGAATTCACATAATATTTCCTCAAATTCATTGTTTTCCCAAAGTAAATAAACATTTTGATAAATACGTAATTTCTACAATTTATATGTAGAAACGGCAACGTTGCGTCCATATCTGACAGAAGAATGAGTATAACCTAACATTTTCAAAATATACGCGGTGAAATGTGTCAGAATTTCAGCGCCAACCGGGCTACTTTATAAAAGTGAATGGAGTATAGGAGGTAGGAATTAGGAATATTGAATTAGGTCAGTGTCTTAAAATAATAGAGCCGTCCAACCGTCTTCGTGTTTTTTAAGAAAAATTCGTTTCGTGAATTCTTATGGCAAATTTAAGGGAGGTAGTATCAAGTAGTGCAAATGCAAAGGATCCCGCAATTTTTCTATGGCAAATTGCGTTCCGTCAAATGTTCTAAAATTTTGGTATAATGTAGTACTCGACCTACTGATCAAAAGTGTCTATGGCCCAAACTCAATCCTATGACTAGTTTTTGAGATACAGGGCGTTGAAGTTGAGAATTACCCACTTTAACTACGCCCGTATCTCGGAACAGAATCGAATGAACTTAAATTTTTCTCAAGAAACATCCGCAGGGAGCAACCATATAGAGGAATATGCCCGAAAATCGTTACGAATACAGGGTTATCCATAATTGAATGCATGCCCGATTTTGAAAATATAAAATATGTCAGTTTCCGAGCGAGAACGTTCACAAAATGAACTATTACACTAGATAATATGTTGTTGTTACATCGAAAAAGTCTGTAATACCCAGAATTTATACTGGGTGATCCATTGTTATAGAAACTATTTTCAAGTAAGGTTAAATGGACACCCTGTATTTCTGGGTTGATTCAAGGTGTTTGTTTAATTTTTTTAGAACATATCATCACGGACTTAAAAAAAAACAGGGTGATTCAGTCATGAAATGAACTTTGTACCTCACGAAAATACCCAAAAACCATCTTTTTTTTTTCATCACCCTCTATTTCAAGATTAACTCCGATGAGGTGGTACAATTGTGAAAGAAAACTCCCACCTCATCGGAGTTAATCTTAAAATATAGGGTGATGAAAAAAAGAGGTGGTTTTTGGGTATTTTCGTGAGGTTCAAAGTTCATTTCATGACTGAATCACCCTGTATTCTTTGAAGTCCATCATGATATGTTCTAAAAAAATTAAACAAACACCTTGAATCAACCCACAAATACAAGGTGTCCACTTAACCTTCCTTGAGAATAGTTTCTATAATAATGGATCACCCAGTATAAATTCTAGGTATTAAAGACTTTTCGATGTAACAACAACATATCTAGTGTAATAGTTCATTTTGTGAACGTTCTCGCTCTGAAACTGACATATTTTATACTTTCAAAATCGGGCATGCATTCAATTATGGATAACCCTGTATGCGTAACGATTTTCGGTCATATTACTCTATATGGTTGCTCCCTGGGGATGTCATAAAATGTTTGAGAAAAATTGAAGTTCATTCGATTCTGTTCCGAGATACGGGCGTAGTAAAAGTGGTTAATTCTCAAAAACTAGTCATAGGATTGAGTTGGGGCCATGGACACTTTTGAACGGTAGGTCGAGTACTACATTATACCAAAATTTTAGAACATTGGACGGAACGCCATTTGCCAAAGCGGAGTCCTTTGTCCTGTGGGGTAAAAGTTGGGCAGTAAAACCTCTGCAAATTCCATATCTCCGCCACTGGTACATCTAATAAAACCGAGTAAAGTGCAAGAAAGTAGATATTAGTGACAATGTGTGTACAAAAACTCAATTCTGTAATTCAAACGTTCCCGAGATACTAGCAAAACGCTGAAAATAGATGCATATTCTATGCATCTATCGCTGAAAAAATATGAATTTTTGACAACCCGGTATTTTAGAAACGAAGACCTTGAGGGAAAAAAGGAAGAGGAAAAAAAATTTCTCTATTTCAGTATCGTAATGACTTCATTACAGTACTAAAAACAGTGCTGTAATGAATTCATTACAGCATCGTTTTCAGTTACATTTTTCGTTTTGTGGTTGTCAACAATGACTTCCGATCCTATCAAATTCCAGGAGGCGTCAATTTGGAAATGTCAATTTTCGTATTTCCTAACATTCACACCAACTGCCAAGATACAATATGAAAGTCACTAGGACTTATAGTTTGAATTTTTCATTGAATTTCACAAAATTTGACTGAAATAGAGAAAATATCGTCTAATACTCGTTGCAGAATGCAATTCCAATACTCATGCGTTCGAAAACTCGCTCCTTCGTCACTTGTTTTCGAATTTCGCATTCGTATTGGAATAGGAGCCCATTCTGCAACTAGTTTTAGAATATACTATTATTTTTTCATGAGAAATCTACAGTTGACCGTTCATACTAATTTAGGAATACCTTGTATAACTTGGGAAGTTTCGATTATGAAAATATGAAATGACGTTATAAGGACGCCAAATCACAGATCGTGAAAATAAAGGAAAATTGTCATTATATGTTCTTGCTTACATTCAACGGCTTTCGAGGCGTTAGGGCATCAAGAAACGAAAAATAAATGTTGAAAACCACGTCGGCGGGATGAAGAAGTGGAGTAAGCGATAGAAGAAAAAAATTGAGTATCATGAATTCGAAGAGTGTCAAGGACAAGGACAGAGGACAGGCAAGCTACGGAAGTGCTCAGAAATTTGATCACAGGACAGAATGACGAAAAGAGAGAGATTTGATGCTCCTTACTAAGATGACTAGAATAATGGTGTAGGCACTCGTCAATTTTTGAATGGCATGACGTTCGACCAAATCGAAAATATCAGCAATCAAAGATTATAGAGTATAATCTTTGTTAGCAATGGCCGCGTTCATCCGACTAAGCAGCTACCGCTACCGCTCCTTCAAACGTCAAAACCATATGATTTTTTCGATCCGTTGTGTCAAATTAGTTACTTATTTTGACACAACGAATCGAAAAAATCATATGGTTTTGACGTTTGAAGGAGAGGTAGCGGTAGCTGCTTAGTCGGATGAACGCGCCCAATGTTTCGTGGCGGCGCCGCCATATCATTTCAGTGTATTTTCCGTTGTCAATTTGACTGATGTATCAACAGCTGATTTGCCAAAGTCAATTTATGACATGACAGCAGAATGGCATCTTTTTATAATGAAAGTTTTATACTTTTCCTAAGAACTAATATACATCAGGATGTCAAGAATATAAACACACATTATTGCTTGACAAAATTATCGACCATTTACACGCCACGTTCACCAGAATAAATTCAAATATTTGAAATAACTGATAAAAATCAGTCATAATTTGTGCAATGTTTCGTTCTCTCGAGAGAACGGCGACGTGGCCCTACTGATTAGTAGGGCCACGTCACCGTTCTCTCGATCGTTCTACTCCCTGGTTTTCAAGAATAAAGGCCCTGAAGTGGAGAGAACGAAACATTGCTAATATTCTCAATTTGGTCGAAACAAAATCTAATCAGTGCCTACACCATTATTCTAGACATCTTACTCCTTACTAATCAGTCGTATCTAAATAGGTAGACGATGAAGCACTGAAAGAAAGGAGAATACTGATGAATACCTGTATCTTATTGAAGCTGATGTGTGCATGTGCTTTAATATTGAGAATTACCATTACTTATTCATTCTATCCCTCAATGTGTTATGTCGTGAGACGGGCGTTTTCCATAACTTCATGGGAAAATTTACGATCATAACTTTTCATTACACCGCTCTGAAAACCCTATCAAAACATGTCGATTCAGGGCACCGAAAGTGACCCTTTTCCGTGCGCTGAGACATAGATGCATCTATGCTGAGACACAAAGCAACGATTGCGTGATGACAGTAGACGTCAGTGGTTCGAATAATTATTGTTTACAATATCTGTCGAAGAACAAATATCGTTGGATTGTTTTCAGAGAGGTGTAATGAAAAATATCGTTCATTACACGTCCAGAAAGGCTTTTTCCGTGCTTGCACGAATTCCCGTGTGAGGCGGAGCCGAACTCTTCGCGCGCGCACGGAAAAAGCTTACTTTCTGGACTAGTAATGAAATATACTATAACAACTTCATGTTGTATTAACAGAGAAAAAGTTTCTTCAGCATTCGCCAGATCTTTGAAATTATTGAATTCACGGTGGATGGCACATTCGACGTTTCTGGTGAACCAGATATGGGATCGGTTTGAAAATTTGCATGAGTGCATCATCGGACCTTCTCTACACAACTAAAATATTTTCGTCAATGCGATGTTGCCACTTCCATTAGAAAGTAGTAGCAACTTTGCTTTTTAAATGGAATATATACCTGGTATATTTTATATTATTTTTGGAATCTCATACAACTTCTCGACAACTTTTCTTTACATTTCCATCTATACCTATCTGTTGCCGTTTTCGAAGTACCAATTATTTTCAATTTTTTTCGACGAAAATCATGACCTCTAAAAATGCTGATGACTTCGGGTTGAGAGACACTATGGCATTGAAATTTGGTTTGGAGTTAGGCAATACATGAATGCTTCCATCACATCAGCTTGATCCACGCTACTTCAATACAGGGTGGTAAAAAATAAAGTCTTTTCGTTTGCTTGAAAAAGTGAATGAAAGTTGTTTATTTCAAATGGAACGCCTTATATATTATTAGAAATTCAGAAAGCTGATGAAATTTGCTTTTATTCTATATATATCATGCCTATACCTAACTAGTCAAATTTCGGACTTATGACCTTATTAGCATTTATTAGTCAAAATGTCCCTTCAGAATGGTATTCCCATTCGGTATTTGAGAGGCAGGCCATGATTACTATTCTACAGTACCTCGTGACATTCTCCTAATAATAAAGGCACTGTTGGGAATATATCATCACCATGTATGAGAAAAAACAGTAGATTTAAAAAACAATTGTCAGAATATATTAAAAAGTCATAAAGCACGTCAGAAGTTCCCTCGTATTTATTATTTTCCATCCCAAATACAACATTTGTGGCGACCGTGACAGGACAGATAAACGATGGAAAACCCAAAGAAAGAAAGGGAGCAGCTCCGAAGACTCTTCAACAAAACAAGTAATGAATTGAATCTAGCCCTTACAGTAGACAAGTCAGTAAGCGAAGAGCAAGTGCTAGCTTTGATAAGACAGTTGGAGGATAAGAGTGAGCGACTGTTATCACTGGATGAACATATCCGAGAAAATTTATTTTCAACCGATCCATGTGATGCAGATTTGGAAAAAGAATTTGATGAAGTCGAAATTTACAGAGAAAAACTTATCAAATTCAAATCAAAATGCGATGTATTCACGAACTGGAAAAAACAAGATCAGATGACCCATTCGCAGAGTACTGCCGAAGACAAGAACAAGAAGAGGAATTTCAGACTACCGAAACTAGAAGTGAAGAAATTCGATGGCGACGTGAGAAATTGGATAGGGTTCTGGGGCCAGTTCAAAAAGATCCACGAAGATGAAGAAATTGAATTGGAGGACAAGTTTCAATATTTAATCCAAGCAACTAAAGAAGGTACTGCAGCCAGGGATTTGATTGAGAGCTTTCCACCCTCCGGATCCAACTATTTGAAAGCCATTGACCAAATGAAGTTACGTTTCGCTAGGGATGAATTCCTAATTGAAGTTTATGTGCGGGAATTACTGGATCTCGTACTGAAGCAGGCAACCAAAACAAAGATGAGTATGACTATAAGTAGTTTATATGATAAAATCGAAACTCAACTGAGAGCCTTAGAATCGCTGGGCGTTACCAGTGATAAATACGCAGCAATGCTTTTTCCTCTAGTTGAGTCTACTTTACCAGACGAACTACTAAGAATTTGGGAAAGGTACCGTAGTACGTATCTTGCTAATGCGAGTATTCCAGATGAGAAGGACAAATCAAATACAGGTAGTATCAAAAATACTTATCTTCTATCAATGTTGTTAGATTTTATGAGAAGAGAAGTGGAATCGGAAGAAAGAATCAATCTCGCCCAGAGCACCTTTGCCGCAGAAAAGGGACAAAATCGGAACACAAATATTGTCAAAGGAAAACAGCAGAAGCAAGGAGAACCTGAATTGTATACGGCATCTGCACTTTATTCAACCAGTGGAAAAGGTTATCATTCAAATGCATCCAGTGGAGGTAAGACTACTCCAATTTGTTTATTTTGTGAAAAACCACATCCCAGCCAAGATTGTCTGAAGGCACAGGCTCTCACCTTGGAAGAAAGGAGAGCAAAAGTAATGAGTAAAAGGGCTTGTTTCTCTTGCTTGAAAATTAATCACACTAGTAGAAATTGTAAAGCTGTGATAAAGTGTTTGATTTGCAAAAGAAAACATTATCCTATAATGTGCGCAGACTTACCAGATGAAAAGAAAGAGAATAATTCAAATGTGATTGACGAGAACAGAATCGATAATGTGTTGACAACCAATCTTTATAATGATACTCTGTTACAAACCATCTTGGTTAGACTTGTGAACGGTGGTAAAGAGAAGATTGTGAGAGCATTATTAGATTCTGCTTCACAAAAGTCATATATAGTGACAAAATGTGTCAAAGATTTAGAATTTGTCAAGAAGGGTGAACAAACTATTATACAGGGTGTTTTTGGTGGCATGCAAACAGCTCCACAAAAACACGGAATTTACGATGTTTTTGTTCAAAATATAAATAAGAATTTTGAAATTGAATTACAAGTCCTAGAACAGAATAAAATTTGTAATGATATTCCTCGATTGCAAAATACGGCGTACATACAAAGTTTGAAAATGAAAAATATAATTTTTAATGAAATCAGTGTGAAGAATTCACCTTACGAAATCGAACTATTGTTAGGAGCTGATATTTTTGGAAAACTGCTTACAGGAAATATCGAAAATTTGGAAGGCAAATTAATTGCTATAGAAACGCACTTTGGGTGGACGGTAATGGGGCAATTGGACAATAATTCGAACGAAGCAATTTTTTCTGGTGTTACGAATTGTAATTTGGCAGAATTATGGAATTTGGATATTTTAGGAATCAAAGATCTAGCAGAAGTTAAATCAAAAGACGCCGAAGAAGAGGATACCATTAGACACTTCAATGATACTATCAGAATTAATGAAGAAATGATTACCATTTTATGCGATTGTGAAGCTACCATAAACAATCGACCGTTGACGTACGTTTCTGATGATCAAAATGATCTCAGGCCACTAAGTCCTTCCTTATTTATTCAAGATTTGCCTAATAATGAGACACCTGATCTAGACAGAATTGACAGGCATCATCTTGTTAGTCGACGGCGGTACCTGCAAAGAACTAGAGATAATATGCGATCTAGGTTTAGGAAGGAATACCTAGCGGAACTTGTTAATACTGGTCCCAAAAGGTCAAGTACTTTGAAAGTAGGCGCTATAGTGTATGTTTCTTCAGACAATACCAAACGCTTGAACTGGCCCCTGGGAAGGATTTTAGAAGTTATTCCTGGAAGAGACGGAATAGCACGAGTAGCTCGGGTGAAGATACAGCAGGGGATTATTCTTCGTCCATTTCAGAGACTGCACCCCTTGGAGATTTCAGCGGTAGAAGATGGAAAGCGGTTGATGGCTTCTAAAGACTCCAGAGAAGATGTACACAGTGAAATGAAAGAGAGAGATGGAGGCAACAAAAATGATCAGAAGAAGGAAGAAGAGAATCGAGAACCGAAGACAGAAGTGGTCACGAGAAGTGGACGCACTGTTAAAACACCAAAGCGATTTGGTTTTTCTAGTTAATTTTCTTGCTTTGGTGTTGCATTTATTTTACAATTTCAAATTTTTATTTTTCATTTGCAAAAAGGGGGAGGATGTTGGGAATATATCATCACCATGTATGAGAAAAAACAGTAGATTTAAAAAACAATTGTCAGAATATATTAAAAAGTCATAAAGCACGTCAGAAGTTCCCTCGTATTTATTATTTTCCATCCCAAATACAACAGGCACCAAGAAACATTAATTTCGACATTTTCGTCATTTCAGAAGTTGCAAATACCCTCGAAACGATGGAAGAAAACTATTCAAACGAAGTGCTCATTAATTTGTTTATTATTATTAACTGGAGAGACTTTTTGACGATCTGTGGATGAAGCGCTTGGGACCATGGAATTGGCCAGCAAGATTACCCGATCTTAGTCCATTAGATTTTTATCTGTAGGGAATGTTGAAAAAAAAGTTTACGAAAAACCAGTGCATTCGAGTGATGAATTATCGGAAAAAAAACCCAAGCATTTGAAGATTTGGATTTCAAAGAAATACGATCTGCCACAACAAAAGCAGTAAACACCCGCATTTTGAAGTGCTTGGAAGTGAACGGCCAGCGATTCGAACATAACATAGTTTGAAATATTCGACATGATTGTTCTACTTGTTAATAATAATTCATATGAATAGTTTGACTTTCAAATTTATTGGTGCCTTCATTATTAGGAGAATGTCACAAGGTACTGTGGAATAGTAATCATGGCCTGCCTCCCAAATACCGAATGGGAATACCATTCTGAAGGGACATTTTGACGAAGAAATGCTCATAAGTCCGAAATTTGACTAGTTAGGTATAGGCATGATATATATAGAATAAAAGCAAATGTCATCAGCTTTCTGAATTTCTAATAATATATAGAGCGTTCCATTTGAAATAAACAACTTTCATTCACGTTTTCAAGCAAACGAAAAGACTTTATTTTTTACGACCCTGTATTGAAGTAACGTAGATCAGGCTGATGTGTTGGAAGCATTCATGTATCACCTAATTCCAAACCAAATTTCAATGCCATAGTGTCTCTCAACCCGAAGTTATCAGCATTTTTAGAGGTCATGATTTTCAGTGAAAAAATTGAAATTAATTTATATTTCGAAAACGGCAACAGATTGGTATATGAAAATGTCAAGAAAAGTTGTCGAGAAGTTGTTGGAGATTTCAAAAATAATATAATATACCAGGTGTTCCATTTGAAAAAGCAAAGTTGCTACTACTTTCTAATGGCAGTGGCAACATCGCATTGACGAAAATATTTTAGTTGGGTAGAGAATGTCCGATAATGCACTCATGCAAATTTTCAAACCGATCCGATATCTGGTTCACCAGAAACGTCTAATGTGCCATCCACCGTGAATCACCCCTTATATTTTGTACCGCTAGGACATCACTGTATTAGTGTATTATAACTCGTTTTTACAACTGGCACATAAGACAAATCGACTTTTCAACGTGTATGTGTCTTCAAGTTATAATTGGCTTTGAAAGTGGTTAGACAATTCATTGTTTAGTTTTATATGAAATCATGATGAAATGTACACCATCTTGTGTATGAAATTGGAAGTTGATTTGCAGTGTATCCCTGCAATTGGGTATATCCTGTTGTCGTTCCAGTTTATAAAGAATAAATTAACATTTCGCTATTGAAATTGGATTCATGCGATTAAGATTGAGCATTTTTCGGTCGGAGTAAGGTTATGAGAAAATAGCGAAAGCTCTTCAAGGTGCGTATTTAAAAAGGCGAATCCAAATTTAATTAGTCTCAAAACATATGGATTCTGTACATCTGACCCTTGGATGTCCAAGAAAATAATTTCGAAAGTTTGCCGCATTTCTAACACCTCCATTCACTACACTGTATTTTTTTTTAATTCGTCCGAAACTTTGATATCACAAACTAGAATGGTATTCAATAATTATAATTAATACACTGTATTGAAATTACCAAGTTTCACTATAATATTATTCTAAAAATAGAAATTTTAAAATTATTAATATGAAAAAAAAATATTATCTTTTACAGCTAAAAGCAACAAACCCACCAATCTTTCATTTCAACATAAAAACTCAACACAATCATTTTACTCACAATGCGTCGTTAAATATCCACTTATACAATTGAACCTATGAAAGGATTTCTTATCACAGAGAATTTTGATTTTTTGGTTAACAAAATCCGGTTAAAGTCCGCCAACAAATCAAACACATTATTCATGTAAGTATTTATTTTAGTATCCTGCCACACAGTAATGAATCATACATGTGTGGTTTTCCAATGCATCATTCCCAAACGAGTTTAAATTCTCGTAATTATTTATTAATAATATAGGTGGAAGCTACTTTTTTGCAGAAGAAATAATGTCCCTGCTACTGGAAATTGTGATTACTCCACTCTACTGGTACTTTTTTCTAAATTTCCCTTAAAAATTATCGAGTTCACTAACAATGGTTTGTACGTAAATTTGCATTACGCGCTTTTAAAAGGGTAACCTTGATCTTCAAACCAAATATGTATTATTAATTAATTAGTATCAAATCATTCTAATCAAAATAAAGTTTAATGACCCATATCTTAAAACAATAGCTTTGTCTAAGGATAATTTGAAATCTTTGTAGTTGTTTTGACAGTTATTCATCTATGTTGTGAATGTATATTGGGAATGAATTGCAAATAACAGCCGACAAATGATTTATCCAGAATAGACAAAACAGGATCTGTTTTTTCAGGCAAAATTGAGTGTTCTAAATTCTGAGAGGCGTTGCCGAAGCTGAGTTCTATTTACTCTTTTTTAACTTTGTAAATGGAATTAGTTCTTTTAAGGTTTAATTATAAATGTGACACAGGTTTCGTAATACTACTACACTTTTATACTGGAGTATTTCAAGTTGCGCAAAAAGGTATTTAAATATCTTCTGTAGGCTTATTTCTTGAGAATTTTGAAAAGTGGGGAATTCCATATAGGTCCGTCTGTTCGTTTAGAAGTTTTTCTGTTGGGTTATTTGAGTACTTTTATTTTTTTTTTCGAATGAACTATCACAAAGTAACGGACTATTCTGTCCATTATTTTTCAGTAAAATTTCATCACTCGATTCTTGATTTCCGTAAAAGAAAATAGCATATTGAATCTTCCAACCTTGTTTATATACCTGAAATATTTCCAGTTTTAACAGAGAAAAAAGTTTCTTCAATATCGCCAGGTCTTTGGAATTATTGAATTAACATAATATTTTCTCAAATTCATTATTTTCCCAAAGTAAATAAACATTTTGTCCATTTTGATTAATACGTAATTACTACGACCTCTATGTAGAAAGGGCAACGTTGCGTATGTATCTGACAGAAACAAGACTATAACCTAACATTTTTAAAATATAAACGGTGAAATGTGTCAGAATTTCATGGCCAACTGGGATACTTTATAAAAGTGAATGGAGTATACACATAATATAGAAATATGGATAATCAAACATTTTGGTTGCCTTCTTTTTGTTACAATTTGGCAACAAAAGAAATCGATTTTTATCATTTCACTCATTTCAGTATATAGCTACATGCCCTATTTGGGCACAATTTCATTAAGTCACTTAAAGTGTTAACTTTTTTTAATTCTCCCATTTACAGATTTCCCAACTTTCATAATGAATATTCATATAATGTTATTCTCTACCATTCTAGGATATAATACCTGCATATCCAAATGAAATCAGAATTATTTCACTCTTTCACCAGAAACAAAAAAAAATGATTTTTTCACTAAATGAATCCTTGTTCATTTTGTAAAATTTTTCTGGTTTTCTACCATTCAGGTTTAATTTCAATTTGAAATATGACATTTTCATGAAAGAGATATTCTAGTGGTGAGAACAGTGCAGAAATATGAGCAAGATCACCTGTTGAATGACTGCCCTTTTCTTTAGTAGCTGCAGTTAATTTGTTCTCATTAATTCCACTTTTATGCTCATCATCACTAACGTAAAGTTCCTCAATTTGTTCCGCATTTGCATGAAATTTTATTGATATAGAAGGAACAGAAGTTGTAATAGATTTGCCTGAAAACAATCATAAAAAGCACTTGCATTCCAAAATAGAGCTCTTGTAATAATCTGATCCATAAAAAAGGGGTTGATATGGAAATTCGTGCAGAATATCAATATTGCAATTTGAAATTGTGAAGCTCTACTGAATTATCTCTATTTATATCAATCAAGCCTTCTTAGTGAATGTAAATATCACTTCTAAATAAATATTTGAGCTAAGAAATTACTGGTTCAAATATACAAATCTATGAGATGGTTGCAAAAGGTAATTCTGTGATTCCAAGAAACTGCCATACTTCTAAAACTTGTTTATAGCATTGAGTTTTAATATATTTAAACTAAATGTTTATAGTAAATCTTATGTACAAAAAGGCGATATTGAGAAATACCTTCTTCTACTTTTGTGTAATAAAAAACATAACTGGTGTATAAAAGTGTGCCAGGGATCTAAATTCCTACATTTAAAACTTCATTCCGTGCATGGTGCAAGCAATAAAATTGTTTGAATAAACGACACGACATATACCTTTTACCTTTTAACATCGCGAGAGTAATTTTACCATCTTTATTTCTTTTCATTTTGCCTTGATTTCACCACAAAATGAAACAAAGAAAGCTTATTTTCAGGAGTATTTACGAAAACAATTATGAATTTCAGTATTTGGTTAGTCTGCAATGCCAATTGTTAGTATTTCCAAAGTATATCTTCACAAGTAAAAAGGCCATAACAAAGCGAAGTTGTACCTGATTTTGATGCCATCAAACTTCGTTTCGGACTCTTTATCGAGTTGTCTGAAATTGGTTCCAAAATATGGGATGTCTGGAAAAGTTGTTAAAATTAATTCGAACTAATGACATCACATCGTACGGTCAAAATTGGTTTTTGCCAAATTTAAATGTTTGCGAACACAAATTTTGTCCGCCGACCCACTGTCAGTGTCAATACTGTCAATAGTGTCAATGTCAAAGTTATGATTTTTTACTATCTGTCAATTATCTTTCATGGAAATAGAATCATAGAGGAACTTTGATAAAATTTGTTTCAGTTTCCTACAGGTTTTATTAGCATTTGCAAGTTTCGTTTTATTATCATTTTAATTTTCTATCTGCAACCAGTAATATATTTAAATCTGAGTAATTATCTGACCAGATAAGGAACAAATGAATTGAACTGATTGAATAAGAAGATGAATACTTATATTCTATGCATCCTGTAAATAAGCTTCCATTTTCGGCATTAGAATTGCCATCGCTTACGTTTGTCTGTTCGCTTGGTATTTGAAGCCGGTTTTGTGGAATTCATAAATTTTGCAAACGATAAATTTGTTTGAAGAAGTGATACGTAAATAAATGCCAGATTCTACCATGAGTGATAAAACTGAGTCATCTTGTCCCATCTGCAACAAATCGTATCCTGCGGGGGAAATTGAAGCTCACGCAAATAAATGTATTTTCCTTAATTCCGATACACCAAAACGTAAGCGGTCTGTTTCTCCTTCTGATAGTACACATTCCCACAACAGACATGATAGGAAAAAATCACCCGCTCTGAACGGATCTGATCCATTTAACATTCCATTGACTAAACAAGTAATTCCAAAGAAAATTGATGATTTTGTTGGACAGCCGCATGTACTTGGTGAAAGTACTATTCTACACAGTCTTTTCAAACAAGGTGAAATTCCAAACATTATCGTATGGGGTCCACCAGGCAGTGGTAAAACATCACTTGCATCCATAATTAAACACATCTGTAAGTCGGAGCCTGAAAAGCTAATTTATCATTCTTTGAATGCTGCTCAGTGTGGGGTCAAGGATGTCCAAGCTTTGATCACAACCGCTGGTAATGATTTAAAGAACGGTAAAAAAACAGTAGTTTTCATGGATGAAATCCATAAGTTCAATAAGAAACAACAAGATGTTTTCTTGTCTCCTATTGAACAAGGTGAAATCATTCTTGTTGGTGCCACCACTGAGAATCCATCTTTTGAGATCAACAAGGCACTTTTGAGCAGATGCAGGCTTATTGTTTTTGAAAAATTGTCAAGCAGTGATGTAAACAAAATCTTGAAGAAAGCTGCTGAAGTCATGGGTATTGATGTATTTTCGAAAGGAGAAAAGAATGAGTTCCAAGAAAATAGGTAATTATTCGGATATTCCAGTTTCAGTAATCTCTAGAAATCGATTTATTTTTTATTACAAAAGTAATAAATAGTACATAGACCTAAGAGTATCATAGGTTCTATGTGTAATAATTTCTTGGATGTAGTATATTGTACTTCATTTGATATATTTAGCATGGTTTCTATTCTAAATAATTAAATTTGGAAGCCTGATGAAGTGCATTACCAACCATACTGTTACGTGAAATTCATAAACTCAAATTAGTATCATAAAGCCAACCTTACCTTGAAATGTAAAATAAAGCAAGTTGTACCATTTAGGACTTACATTGAAGAAGCTGCTTTAGAGTGGTTAGGAGATACCTGCAATGGTGATGCGAGAATTGCATTGAATAATTTTGAGATGATTCAGAAGTACTTCAGTCATGAAGGAAAGGTTATCACTTATTATGATGTCAAAGAAGGGATTAAGGTGAGGTTTTTTTAGGATAATGTAGAACAGTAATCTTCAACAACCTGAATTATATTTATAGAAATCTCACCTTGTACATGATAAAAAAGGGGATGAACACTACAACATGATTTCTGCTCTCCATAAGAGCATCAGAGGATCTGATCCAGACGCTGCACTCTACTGGACCACTAGAATGATCATGGGAGGAGAAAATCCTCTATATATTGCACGCAGATTAATAAGAGCTGCAAGTGAAGATATTGGTGAGTCAAAAATTCGAAAATGGACTGAAATCTATAATTGTCCAAACTAACATTTCTCCATTTTTATTACTTTTATTATAGGAGATGCTGATCCTCAAGCTCTGCAGCTTGCAGTTTCTACAATGCAGGGTTGCCAACTGCTGGGTATGCCCGAAGCGGATGTGTTGTTGGCCCAATGTTCAGTTTACTTGGCCAAAGCACCAAAAAGCAGGAAGATTGATAGTGCTCTTGGAAAAGCCAAGACTTGTATTGCTGAACAACATGGTAGTCAACCTAGTGTACCTTTGCATTTGAGGAATGCTCCAACAAAGCTGATGAAGGACTTGGGTGAGTTTTATTGAGTATGGAAGTAGTTGTGTTTTTCTTTTGAGTGTAACTAAAAATTTCTCATCTTTTTCCAACTTTCGACAATTACACATCTTCATCAGTACTCTCCAATTCTAATATCATTGCTTTTTTCTGACAACAAACAAGTTGTTTGGAAGAAAGAAAGGACATTTTTGGGCGCTTGTTCTACTTAAACGAATGCTATATTATTTTGTCACGATTTCTGAAGATTGAAAGGAGAATGGTCTCAATCAACTAGGTTGGACTCACTGATCCCTCCGTGGTCAAATTCAATTATGTTCGTCCGTAAACACGATAATCCTCGAACAGATAAACCTAGGAAATTTTCATGGTAGGTTAGTGTCCCAGTAAACGGCAGAGTCTGGCACTTCCTTGTCTAGCGCGTTTTTCTACATTATAGGAAACGGACGGCAGGCGTGAAGACCGCACGCCTAAACGCCACATGTTACGTTGAGTCTGAGGCTAGCCTCTCGGTTCTAGATATCCCCTCACAAAGGGCAAACTGCAATTAATCTGCAGTATTCAGATTTAATCGGGAACTCGGTTCAATTTTCAAATTGGGTTAGATTTGTAAAAATAGTTTACATGGCCCCGCCCCTGTATCCGACAGTGGTTCCTGTATAACTAGAGCAACTTCGCCCTCTGACGAGAATTATGCCCATTAACGAAATTAACTGCGTCAAGCGAGTAAATGGGTGAAAAAGGCCCATTGGTTTTGGAGTCTGTGATTTCGAAATTATCCAGAAAACAAATTTTCGAACGGCTCTATTTACGGAACCTAACCCGGCAATTTCAAGTCTCTAGGTTCATCCGTTCGAGAGTTATCGTGTATTGAGACCATTCAGACATCTTGACATCGTTCAATTAGGACGAATATCTCCGATTCACATCACTAATCGGATTTTTTTTGAGTTCACATAATATACTTCATAATATAGTCCAGTCATCTTAGTAGTTTCACCTCGGAATGTGAGATACCAAGCTGTATATTTGTATAAACCTTTATTTTGACACCCTAAAACATGTCTCAAAACCTACATAATTGTAAGGTGTCCGCGTCTGTCAAAAAATAAGGTCAAAGGTCACAAAAAACGATTTTTTTTGACGTTTTTTGCAAATACCTCGTTTCCTATGGGGTTTACGGGATTTGTATTTATTATCAATATTATAGAAGATAAAATTCTCTACAACTTTTGTCTGAAATTTTTTTTTATACGTTGAATCGTTTTTGAGATAGAGGGCTGTGAGTGCGCAATGTTTAACTATATAGAGGATCTTTAAAGGTCAACCGGTAGGTCCGATCATGGCTTATTGAAGTGCATTTTGTCTTCAGATGATCAACCTTTCCTTTCCTGTTTTTGACGATGACTTCTTCTAAGAAATGTAATAACGTTGGTATTTCTTCATTAACATCATCCAACATCTTACTGGGAGGTGGATAAGATTTAGTTTCAACTACGGATGATCGGATATCTTCTCTAATTATAGCAGCAGCAGCTTCAACAATTCTCATCCTTTCTGCTTCGGGATCTATTTTTTTATTTTCGTACCAAGCTTCCGATAGAATATTGGCGTGTGCATCACGAAAAGAAATAATAGTAAAAGCACCTACTTTCTTCGTAATTATAATTTCGGTCAAGTATTTTTGTCGCAATCTTGTAATAATAGTTTTATCATCTGGCACATATCCTGTCAAGACATCTTTAAGCTCTTTTAGTGTAAATTGTGAATCGTTATTATTTTTAATATAATTGAAAATTTCAAACATAGCTTCAGTTACTTGATTATCTTGACGAAGTTTCTGATGAGGCGAAGATGATGATGTTTTACTTGAAAAATTTGTGAAGCAAGTAGCATGATATTTAGCTTCAGCAGCAACCAAATCATAATGGAAAAGTATACGATTTTTTACTATTTCTCCGAAATCATCACCACGTTCTTCTGCTTTTTTGATCACAGATTGTTTGAATTCAAGAGTACTCACTTTTTTATTTTACGTCGGTATTTTTCCTTTTCCTTTATCTCTACGGCCTCATCAGCTGTTTCACCACAAAATATACATTGAGTCTTAAAATCAAACACATCACTTCGTCTTTTACAGGGTACAGATGGAGAAGCAATGCTTTCCCCTTTTTCTAATCGCCGTTCTGCAGCTTGAATACAGTTTTTGCTAATGTAAACACTTCGGCATTTTTCATGCACTTTTACAGAGGTTACGGATTTTAGACGATCAATGAGGCCATCATTTCTTTCGATACTTGCCTTTCTCAAAGTCTTTAGGCCGCGCACTACTTCAACTAATGAATCAGAGTTATTACATATAAAACACACATCAGCCATAATTCTTGAAATAGTACGTACGTAGTTACCAAGATACGATTTAAACTTACGAATAACCATGGTTACTATAAAGTGGTCGAAACTCTATACAAGACAGCGCTCACTGCCCTCTATCTCAAAAACGATTCAACGTATAAAAAAACTTTCGAGACAAAAGTTGTAGAGAATTTCATCTTCTATAATATTGATAATAAATACAAATTCCGTGAACCCCATAGAAAACGAGATATTTGCAAAAAACGTCAAAAAAATCGATTTTTGTGACCTTTGACCTTATTTTTCGTCAGACGCGGACACCTTACAATATGTAGGTTTTGAGACATGTTTTAGGGTGTCAAAATAAAGGTTTATACAAATATTCAGCTGGGTATCTCTCATTCCGAGATTCTTACCTTATTTTGACTGATATGACCGGACTAATAGATGAAAGTTGTAATATGCTTATTGATCAGTTCTATTTTCGTCGATAAATAACTTCAAAATTCTGGTTGGCACAAATATGTCCTAAAAATATGCATTGACATTATAAACTAACTGACAAAGAAACTGCAACACCCAGAATGAGCTATTTAAATTTGATTTTTTTTTTAATAAAACATAGATAGTATAACAAGGAGTAAAAGATTAAAATTTGGCTGAAACATAGTGAAGGTTTTTTCATTTACTTGTTTGTTACTTAAATATTGTAGCCGTTTTGTGCAATTTTTTTGAATTTTACAACAAACCAGCTGTTTGAGTTTAGTTGTTAAAATGCCCAGAACACGTGTACTCGGAATTTATCGCCAGAGTGAATTTGAAAGAGGTCGAATTATTGGTCCACGGGTGGCGGGGTTGTCATTTCGAGAAATCGCTAGCTGTACGAACAGAAATCCAACTGTTGTCAAGCGTGGTTTGATAATGCCCAAAATCGAAGAAGAGTAGACACCGGCCTTCGAAGGGGCACTAATGAAGTTCAAGATCGACGTCTTAAGGTGAATACAGACTACTCTGACGTGACGTGGAAACACGTCACGTCAGGCACCGTGGGAGCACGTCAAACGTCAAGCTGTGATCACATTGGCCTGACGCATTTCGTAGTTTATTCCGGCAATGCTGGTTGCGATATTCACGGTTTGTAGGACCATACAACAACGGATTTAACCGAACGTAGCCAATCATATCCTCCATCTTCGAAAAATCACTAGAAATTCTATCAATTGACGCTTCTGATGCTTTCCCACATCTGACGAAGATCTAGAATTATAGATATTCTTCCCACGCGTCATAAGGCGTGTAGTGTCAGATTGGATCATCTGACTGATGTCGCGTCACGTCAGCCTAATATGAACGTCAACGCACAGAACGATGTGATGCATTTTTATATCACGCGCTTTATGACGTGGGTCCACAGATAACCACATCATGTCAGAGTAGTCTGCATTCACCTTTAGACTTATGGCCATCAGAGACCGATTTGCGACAACTCGATCTTTGTCTGATGAGTGGTTAGGAGAACAAGGCCATCCTGTAACAGTCCGAACGGTTTACCGCCGGATAAGGTCTTTTGAACTGCAGCATTATCGACCCCATCTTGTGTTGCTTCTGACGGTTGAGCATCGCCGGAAACGATTACAGTGGCGCAGAGAACGACCGTATTGGAATGTGGAATGGCATCATTCCTTGAGTGCACATGATGTCCGGAGAAGGGTTAGACGACGTCGGGAGAAAGTCGTAAACCTCAGTTTGATGTTGAGCGTCATGTACACCGGACAGTAGGCGTTATGGTATGAGGTGCTATTGCACATGCATGTGGGTCGTCTTTAGCCTTCATCCGAAGTAACATGATAGCGCTGCGTTATCTACAAGAAATAGTGGAGCCATATGTTCTCCCTTACCTTAACTGGCTCGAGAATCCAATATCCCAGCAAGATAATGCTTGACCTCATGTTGTCAGAGTTGGTTTAAACTTTTTTGAAGCGGCCCACGTGAATCTTCTGCTGTGGCCGCCCAGAGTCCCGACCTTTCGCCCATGGATCATGTTTGGGACATCATGAATAGAAGGCTTGGAAATTAACCCCAGTCTCCACGGACTTTGGGAGCTTGGGATAGTATAATGGACCATCTTATTGCATCAATGCCAAGACGTGTTGAGGAGTGTATAGATAATCGCGGCGGACAAACACATTATTAACAAATTTATGGAAAAATTGTAACCTTTCGTTTTTTTCTCCAAATTTTCATCATTCACTCCTTGCTATAATAAATATGTTTTACCAAAAAAATTTAAACAGCTCCTTCTGGCAATTTCTTTGTCAGTTAGCATATTCAACGAAGACGAGGCAGTTGTATGATAAAAACAAAGAGCGCCAACGCTTAAGCGACATGATGAAAAAACTGACAATAGTTGAACAGCATATTCATGATCATTTGGGATTGATTACAAGATAATGTTGTCAGACCTTGTAGTTGCGTTATTTATAATGGATATATTTTCAGGATATGGAAAACCAGGAGATTATACAGGTTTTATGCCTGAAACCCTGAAGGATGTGAAGTTTCTTTAGAACAAATCGCCAGTCATGTATTTCTTGATATGATTAAGAATTAAGATTTAGTTGCATGTTCAGTGTTGAAATATCTGTTTTTTTATTTAAACATGTGTGTGAATAAAAGAAGTGTCATTTCCCAACAAATTTTTTAATAATATAAATATCACATAATATACTATTGATTTGATAGATGGTCTAGTCAAACATATAAATCAAGCAATATTTCATAATATTATAAGGTTGGATTTCGTAGTCTATGAGCTTTCAAGCAGTCTATACTGCAAAATCTATTGTTCAGATATTCAAATGGCACCTTCCCGGTTATGTCTGTGCCGCATAAAAAACATCGAGTAGAGACTTTTCCATTTTGGACCAAAATTCTTCTTTCAGCGGCTAAAGCTCTCTGAAAAGTCAAAAAGTTATACTGGATTACCATCGGAGGATTCTAAAAACCAACGCGGTGATATTCGCCAATCAAAATGGTCGTTTTCGTTATACAGGTTGTCGCATTGAAAAGAAACGGGTCTTTTCTAATAGACTACAGGCCCGTGTCGAAAATTGATGGGTCATTTGAACCAGAAGGTGACCTATCTAGAACGATAGAAGGACATAAAATAATAAGATTCAGCACTATGCCTCACTTGTAAGCTGTCCAACTGAGTACAGGTGGCAATTCAAAAGGACAGGTAGACTGGGTACATTTGGGTCATATGACTTTTGACGGCATTCTTACCATCGATAGCGGTACAGGCAGTGCCGTACAAAAATGATGCGCCATATATTCGGAAAAATGTTTTGATTTTCCGAAAATTTCCATGGTAAAATAGGTCATTTGACTTTGAAAGGCATCAGTTTTATACGGTTGCCATACATCTTCTAATCCATTATTCAGCAACGCCGTACAAAAATCATGCGACAAAGGGAAAAAATCGAGGGTTGCAACCCCCTCTCTTGCCGTGCTCCAGGGGGTCATTTGAAAAAGTACGGCGTCGGTTTCAAAACATTATAAAGCACTCAAAATTACTATTACAAATAAGGCCGTCAAAAAAAAATTGTTCATTTTGATGTTATATCAATAATTATCTTAATTTCATCTTATGCTTGACCCATAAAGCTCTAAAATCATTTGACCCAGTACGGCAACTTCTTTTTTTACATGATACTTTAAGATACAATTCTTATATTATATTGCCGTTCAAAAGAAACTGTTCTAAAAAAAATTATAGAGAAATACAAAAAGTGAAATTTTTCATATTATTGTAAAAGTTTGGAACTCATAGATTAATGATATATAACAATTTTCTACATTTTATCCCTTGTTTTGAATAGTATTAAGGTAAATAAATTAGGAACAAATGATGCCGTACATTTTTATCCAGACCATATCATTTAGGATTATGAAAATTGCGCTACCATTTTAAGGATACTCTATGGTCATTTGATACTGTACGGCATCAACATATTTTTGAAGAGAAAAAATGACAAAATCATTATACCGTCTGAAGTGTCTATATCATACTCAACAAGTGAAACCCGTCAATCCAAGTATCAACAGTTTTGTATACTTTTTGGTTTAAAAAAGGTATACTTGAAACATTATTGATACATATATAATTGATTGTTCACTGTAATAATGACGGCCTTATTTTTAATAGTAATTTTGAGTGCTGGATAATGTTTTGGAACCGAAGCCGTACTTTTTCAAATGACCCCCTGGAGCACGGCAAGAGAGGGGGTTGCAACCCTCGATTTTTTCCCTTTGTCGCATGATTTTTGTACGGCGTTGCTGAATAATGGATTAGAAGATGTATGGCAACCGTATAAAACTGATGCCGTACAAAGTCAAATGACCTATTTTACCATGGAAATTTTCGGAAAATCAAAAAAATTTTCCGAATATATGGCGCATCATTTTTGTACGGCACTGCCCGTTTTCCTATTATTTTCCATGGAGCTATCGATGGTAAGAATGCCGTCAAAAGTCATATGACCCAAATGTACCCAGTCTACCTGTCCTTTTGAATTGCCACCTGTACTCAGTTGGACAGCTTACAAGTGACGGCATAGTGCTGAATCTTATTATTTTATGTCCTTCTATCGTTCTAGATAGGTCACCTTCTGGTTCAAATGACCCATCAATTTTCGACACGGGCCAGTAGTCTATAATAGAAAAATGAAGATTTTGGAAAATCATCTCATCCCGGTGCGCGCAACCTCATTCGTGGGATGCCTAGGCGTATTGAGCAGTTCATTGAAAGAAGATATTTGAAATTGGCTTCAGTTGTGGAATAATAATTGATCAGAAATAAATAATCGATAAAAATTCGTGGCTAGTCAGTTGATTAACACGCGTTTCTGGTTTTCTCCTCGAAATTCTTAAAGAGTGCTTACATTAGTGTTGACTTTGTTACCAGCTTCTAATACGATTAACTGAGGTAAAATACCATTGATTACAGTCACCCTCATTTCATCCGCAAATTTTTGTGTATGATTGTTTTTGACTTGATTAGAAATTAATTTTCGATTTCAATTGAGATAATCGTGTTGATCAATCGGTTCATTCCACCGTATGTTGATAACGTATATGATAAATTCTGTTATCTTTCACGTGTTGCGGTCTTGATAATTTTCCGTTCTTGGGAATTGAAATAGATAGCGATCGCTGAATCCTTGCATTTTACGCCTTTCCTTTATTCCTCTGTTTCCGAGGTCTACCAAAATCTCTGTCTTGAGTCTTCCCTATCGACCCAGGGAAGTGAAGAGTCTCAACATAGATCCATCTCCTGTCCATTTATCAGCAATGCCACGAAATTGTTCTTCGTGTAATAAAAATATAACAGGTTCACATCTCTTGATTTCCTGTGCTAAATGTTCGAAAGTTTTCCATGCATCATGCGTGAATGTCACTTCGAGCGAAATTAGTTCTCTTTCCGAGAAACAGGAAACTTGGATCTGTCCTATCTGTCAGTCCGTGGAGCGCCGACTTAGGAGTAATTCCGCCGGAACTCGCACCTTGGATACTGCTGCTATGAAACCATCTACGTCTGGAGTTGGGGGCAGCCAGGGTTCTCCTTTGACTCTGGAGCATTTTCATCAAATGATGAGCAGGATTGGTGAGATTGCTTCCAGTGTTCATCGTATGGAAGAGCGGCAGAATGAAATTCTCAGCCAATTAGCTGTCTGTTCTGCATCCATCAATAAGCATTCTGAGATTTTATCCAATCATGAGCAATCACTAACCGCTCTTGAATCGGATGTGTCAAATTTGAAAGATTCACATAATAATCTTTCTAGAGAAATAAAAACTGCCTCTTCTATGATTCTGGGCCTTGAGTCTAGATTGGATGACAAAGCCGATGAAACCACCCCTGATTTGATACCTGAAATTATGAAACGAGTGGAAAAATCTCACAATATAATAATTGTCAATTTGCCCGAGAGTTCTAGCGATGAAGATAATGCAGTTGCGGTTGTTGAGCATATACATAGTTCAGCAAGTAAATTCATGACCAACATCACACGTATTCCTGGGAAGGATACGAATAAACCTAGATGGCTCAAGATTTCCTTTTCCAATTCTGAAGTCGTAAATAAAATCCTTAGGAACAAGAAATCCTTGCATGGAAACTCACGTTTCCGTGACATAATAATACGTGATGATAAAACGAAGAACCAGGTATCTGAGCTGAATGCACTCCGTGCGGAGTTACAGAGGAGACAGGATGGAGGTGAGAGGAATATCACAATAAAATATGACAGGGGTCGACCAACTATCTCATCAACAGGGAAAGACCAACCCAAATCTTCGGCAAAAAACCGGACACCCTAAATTCGTGGCCTATCGTCTATACTAACGCCCAGTCTTTACTGTCCAAATTCAACGAGTTGCTCACTGTCGTCCAAATGAAGAAACCATCCATTATTTTCATAACCGAAACTTGGTTGCACTCTTCCATTCCTGACGGAACTTGCCATATACCAGGCTACACAATATTTCGCCGAGACAGCCTCCGAACTATCGGCCACGGAGGTGTCTGCATCTTCTTGAGGGATGATATCGTTGCTTCCTTCAAGATATCTGTTTTCAATAGAGACTGGGACGGTATAGACAATATCTTCATGGATCTGTCTGATCCACATATATCTTTTACTTTGGCATGCATTTATAGACCACGACCTTGCATAGACGATGGGGCCCTTGGTGAATACCTGGAGGAGCTATCACTTTCAAGACGAAACATCATAATTATTGGCGATTTCAACTGCCCTGATCTGGAATGGCCCCTCACCAGGCGCCCCTCTGAGGGCTCACCATCATTTCCATATGCAGACCTCATCCTCAATACGGTGCTACAACAAATTGTACAAGAGCCAACGAGGTACAGACACGGACAAAATCCTTCTACACTAGATCTCATTTTCACATCGGATAACAATCTTCTGTCCGAGCTATCGTATTTACCTCCTCTTGGTAAATCCGATCACGTAGTTTTGAAGTTTGACCTGCAATTTTTTTCTCCATCTACACAGTATAAGCAGACCCAAGTTTTTAAGAGGACGGATTATGAGGGAGTGTCGGCAGTGCTGGGGACTTATGATTGGTCGGACTTTTTTTCCCGTGATGAGGGCATCGATGTTCTTTGGGAGAGATTTCACAGAATTGTACTGGACGCTGTTTCATCTAACACATATTCCAAGCTAGTAAATTATAATCCAAGGAAACCATGGATAACAGGCAAACTCTACGATTCAATTAAGGTGAAAAAGTCCCTATGGCAGCGTTATGTCGGAAGTGGATCTGATACTGATTACATAAACCATCGAAACTACTCCAATCACTTGGCATCTTTAATCCGATCTGCAAAGGCCAATTATGAGAATGGTTTGGTGTCGGGGGGGAACCGGAAGAGGTTCTTCAAATATGTCCGAGGTTCTTTTGATAGCAAGGTCTCTTTTCCCCTGGTGAGGAATTCATCTGGAGAGCAGTGCAGCACCTATTCTGAGTCAGCTGATGTTCTCGCTGAAACATTCTCCTCCCATTTCACTGATGAACCTATGTCAGCCATACCACCTTTACTTACTCCTCGATGTTCTGGCTCCCTTGATCATATACCTTTGTCGTCAGACATTGTAGAGAAGTATCTTTCCAGCCTGAGGGTCGCTGCTGCTCCCGGTAGTGATGGAATTACTTGCCTTCTCCTTTCGAAGTGTTCTGGTGCTTTTGCTGAACCACTTTTCCATCTTTTTCAAAGTTCTATGCTTACTTCATCACTTCCTTCACAGTGGCTTTCGGCTTCGGTGACGCCTGTTTATAAGAATGGAGATAAGACCTCTCCTTCTAACTACCGCCCCATAAGTCTCGTGTCTACTGTCTGCAAAGTATTCGAAAGAATAATAACCGACCACATTCTTGATTTTGCCCGGTCTAATAAACTGATACCTGATGCTCAGCACGGTTTTCTTCCGGGTCGATCAACGATGACTAACCTTCTCATGGCAGTAAATGACTGGTCCAGGTGCTTGGACGATGGTATTCCGATTGATGTTGTTTATTTGGATTTCGCCAAGGCGTTTGACAGAGTTCCCCACCGTCGGCTGATTCATAAACTGGAGCATATGGGAATTCGAGGAGGATTGCTCTCATGGATAAAGTCTTTCCTCAGTGATAGAACGTTTAGAGTTAGGGTTGGTGGTGTCTTCTCTGCAAGCAATAGGAAGGTTACAAGTGGTGTTCCCCAGGGATCGGTTCTTGGTCCGATCCTTTTCCTGCTGTATACAGCGGATCTCCCACAATCATTGATCTCCAAGTGCCTCCTGTTCGCCGACGATGCCAAAGTGTACAGCGTTCCGTCCCTTACCTCAAACCAGCTGCAGTCCGACCTGGATAGTATTTCTCTCTGGATTAAAAAATGGTTGCTACCTCTCAACATCGGCAAGTGCTGTGTTCTGCACCTTGGCAGAAACAACCCCAAACTTCCTTATACGTTGGCTGGAGAGCCTCTTACTGTAGTCCGAAGCCATCGAGATCTTGGGGTGATCGTCAATTCTGATCTTGACTGGTCGGAGCATATAACCGAGGCTTGCAGTAAAGCTAAGAAGGCCGCCTACCTCATTCAGCGGTCTTTCAGGGGTTGTAGTATACAGACTGCCAAATTGCTGTACACAACCTACGTGAGGCCTATCCTGGAGTACGCCGGGCCAGTTTGGTGGGTAGCTCTAAAATCTGACTCACAGCTTCTTGAGTCTATACAGAGATGGTGCACAAGAATCCCGTTTTCCTGGTTCTCTCGACCAAGCTACGAAGCAAGGATGGGATTATTTGGGCTGACCAGTTTCGAGGACCGGCGTGCCAGGGGTGACATGATAGTGGCATTTCGGGCTACGCATGGATTCTTTGGTGTAGACCTTGAACATTTATTTCCTTTAAATACAAACCATCTTCGCGGACATAGTTTCAAACTTGCCAAGGAATCCTTTAAGACCACCTGCCGGATGAACTTCCTACCAAACAGAATTTTCGACGTTTGGAATCGTCTCCCGAATGAAGTGGTGAATGCTGTTACTGTCAACAAGTTCAAGAACAAGTTCGACCGATGGAGAAGTCCTTAAATTTACCTTCTTTCTAGCATACATTAATATCAGTTCTGTATTGAGTGTATAGGTTTAACCTCCACTCTTATTGTATTGTAATAATAATAGTAATAATAAAAAAGTAGATTTTTTCTCATTTTTTCTCATTTTTCCTATTTTGACTCATCGTGAATAAAGCAAAGAGTAACGAAGATTCTCTATCAAAAATATTGCATTTGAATACGAGGGAAATATTCAGTGGTAATATCACAAGAGATTGAATTTCCGTGACTATCCCACTCATTTCAAAAACTGACCAATCACAGTCCAAAGACAGCTCGTATTATCGCGATAATACCAACTGTCTCTGAATTATGATTGGTCAAACAACTTCGGTATTTTCAACGATTAAACTACAGTGGCTTTGTACAAGACAGTGGCCACAATAGGGTCATAGAACACGTTTTTGCACAAACATGGCGGATATTTGTTTACATTTGAGTGTCGTGCTGTTTGACATTTCACTCGATCTTGAGCTTTTTGTCACTATGACATGACCACAAAACAATGAAAGTTCGCCATTAGTGGTCGAAAACAGTCCGACCAATCCAAAGTCCAAACGTGAACGTCTATTGTCGCCACTGTCCTGTATAAAGCCACTGTAGATTGAAATACATAATAATCTGTGATTGAACTATGGATACGAACGGTTTGACAACTGATAAATATAAATTGTAGACGTCAACATGAATTTTTCCTTGCTTTCCTCGAATATGGAGTTTCTGACCTTTTATTCTGTTCGTGAAATAGTCTTATAAAATTTCACTCGAGATTGAATTTACCTCATAAGTCTATCTTTTATTGTGGTGTTTGCTCAAAGCAATTCATTTGAGTTTGGAAATAAAAGATAGACTTATGAGGTAAATTTGATCTCGAGTGGAATTTTATAAGACTATTTCACGAACAGAAACTCCATATTCGAGAAAAGCAAGGAAAAACTCATGTTGACGTCTACAATTTACATTTATCAGTTGTCAAACCGTTCGTATCCACAGTTCAATCACAGATTATTCTGTAGTTTAATCGTTGAAAATACCGAAGTTGTCAGACCAATCATAATTCAGAGACAGTTGGTATTATCGCGATAATACTTTGGACTGTGATTGGTCAGTTTTTGAAATGAGTGGAATAGTCATCACAATTCCAGAACATAGATTGTTTATTCTTAGAGAAACCTAGGGGGTCCAAGACTTTTGACGATTTGTGTATACCTGAAATGCTCCAGAATGTGTGGGGGATTCAGAGCTCCTGTTTGTATTATAAAATGCATTTGAAATTCCAAATAGTTTATCATCCTTTCAGAAACTATACTTTTTTCTTTCTGAAAATCGGAAGAACGATATTTCTTAAGGAACTACGCACGAGCTTACATTTAAATTGATCATATGGCCGAACTGACTACTAAATTGTTGCAGTATTCTTGGTATTTTCAAGCGAGTATATAAGAATATAATAAGTACTCCAAATTGCAACAATGGATAGAAGAGGTTGTTCACTTAACATAGAAAAGGCGGTGCACGAGATAATATATAGATTTTAGACTGAAAACTAATGGATATCTTCTCAATTAAGATTTAAGTCATAAAGGGAACCAGGGCTTAGGAAAGAAAACTTACTTTTTCCCTATCACTCAGCTGAAGGAAACGTTCCTTTTCTTTTTCTTCTATTCTCTTAATTTTGGTCTCCTCTTTTTTAATCTTTTCTTTCTCCTTCTTCAATTTTCTCAGAACTTTCTTCTTTTGAGCAAGTTCTTCTTGGGTTAAGCTATTAAGAGGAATGTGTGCCTAAAAGTTTCAGATAGAAAAATAAGTCAGTTTACTTTGAACCAGAAATTTACACACAGCCATTGAGTTTAAATATAAATAGAGGACAAGGGCAGGTTTACGAGGTGGCTAGAGGGGGTAAGTACCTCCTCATGAGTATCGAAGACCTGAGAAAAAGTTACGCAATGTGCTTATCCGCCCTGAATAGAGGAACATCACAGTTGAATGATTTGAAGCTGATTTCAGTTGTAATTCCTCCAGCCCTTCATAGAGGGGCAAGTGTGTTTCAGAGAATCGAAAATTTCTACGCTCGCATCAGGCGGTGACTAGCAGAACTATACAGCACTATTTCCTAAGCCAAATGCGATGACGATCAAGACCGGCATATGGAAATATGGGATGTTCAGTGTTTCATCACATTTGATTTTTCTGAATGCAATAAACGACAATTAATTCTTCCTATTATTCCTAGATCTGGAGGAAAATAAATATTCTTCAGATTTCTGTAAATGAATAGCTCACAAAATGGATCGGCAGATTATAGTCCCTTTAGTAGCTACTATGTGCCGCACTAAAGTTGGCAGAAAACTGTCAAAAATGTTTGCATCAAATCGTTCAACTGCGTTGATCCTATAATATATTATGTACAAACTCAATAATACAACAGAGGAGGATTTCCAAGATTGTGATGATTAAATATAACCTATTTATGGAGCTTCGAACGTCTTAAGGACAGCCGTTTCAAGATATCTAAATTAATCAATTGATGGTATTATAAACGGATGTAAAAATATAGCTATTCTGTCTGATAATCGTTCTAGTTAAAAGTGATTTTCGTAATGTTTCAGATTCAAGAATAAGCAGCCCTCCCTACGGAGATACGGCCTCCTAAATGACGTCACTGGAAATCCATTTTAGTTACTGGAATAAATCTCAAACTATTTAATATAATAAAAAAAAGTTGATATGATAAGCTCTTTTAGTTTACCAGGGTCGGACTAGGTTGTACATTTTAATGCTTACATTTTCAACACCCTGTAAGATAAGGAGTAGAAAAAACAAATTTGGATATCTTGAACATTAGGCTAAAAAAAAGTACTCTTGTTTATTGTCGATAAAATGAACCGTTTTCGAAAAACAAAATTACAAAGATCCTTAACCATGCAGTTTTGGCATAGAAAGGCACGTTAACAAAAATTATTTTTTAGAAATGTACTCTCACTAAAGATTGCAACGAATTAATATAAATACGCTAGTTATAAATAATCTATCAAAAACTTCATATGAGTAAATTTCTGAAAAATATTTTTTTTTACCGTGTCTTTCTGTGCCAAAACTGCATAGTTAAGAATCTTTGTAATTTTGTTTTTCGAAAACGGTTCATTTTATCGACAATAAACAAGAGTACCTTTTTTTAGCTTAATCTTCAAGCTATCCAAATTTGTTTTATTTCAACTCCTTATCATACAGGGTGTTGAAAATGTAAGCATTAAAATGTACAACCTAGTCCGCCCCTGGTAAACTAAAAGAGCTAATTTGAATTTAAGGGCAGTATTTTAAGAGGTCCCTACTACTGTTCATCATATCAATTTTTTTTTCATTATATTAAGTAGTTTATTCCAGTTAAATGAATTTCCAGTGACGTCATTCAGGAGGCCGTTCATTTTAAGAAAATATTGACCTCATACGTATACAGCCAGTATCTCGGTCTGTGCAATAGAGGGTTCACCTCCCAGGGCTTTAGAGATCCTCAATCTAGGTCCATATATCCCAATGCCAGTGTCTCTTTCAGATTTTGATCCATCGGTAAACCATATAGATAAATTTCTTCCAAGCGATTCACGAAACTTATCACACTGTGAGAGTCCGCTATGATCGTTTCAAAAGGCAATTCGAAATCAAAGATTGTTGGCATAACATCCGATGGTTTTGCCAAGGGGTTTGAATCCAGTTGATTCAACGTCCTCATATGCCCATACCAGTTTCCACGTAGGAGTTTCCAGCTAAGGGATATTCTTATTGCATCCAGCAGGCTGCATTTCCTCACATGTAGATGTAAGGCAGGCAAATCTAGTATGACCTCTAGCGCTGCTGTGGGATCTGTGCGCATAGCTCCCGTGACACCAATACAGGCAAGCCTTTGTAGTTTCTGCAATCTGCTCCGTATGGTGACCTCTTCGGTTTTTGTCCACCATGATAAAGAAGCATAGGTGACAATAGAGCGTACCACCGCTGTGTACAGCCACAGTACCATTTTCGAATTAACGCCCCATGTCTTTCCAAAGAGACTTTTGTAGGTCCACATGTCCGCCGTGGCTCTGGAAAGAGTTTACTGTCCAAGATGACACCTAGATATTTGCACTCACTAGAGAAGTTCAAAGTCTGGCCATTTAGGAGCGGCGCTCTGAGATCGAGATTCCTTCTTCTAGTGAACGGGATTAGTGTTGTTTTCGAGGAATTGACAGTTAGCCTCTCTTCCTCGCACCATTTTTCGATTATACTGAGGGCAAGTTGCATTCGACTGCTGAATGAGCCTTCATGCTTGCCTCTAACAGTCACCACTATGTCGTCGGCATATGCCTGGGCGTTAAAACCATCGGCCGTAAGCTTCTCCAGAAGACCGTCCATGACCAGGCTCCACAGCAGGGGCGATAGCACCCCTCCTTGTGGGCATTTTTTCATTTCACTTCGGCGGTAGTCGAACCACGCTTTAGATTACCGATCTGATTTCTTTCGAAAAGGCTACCAAAGGTTGTCATCTTGCCCGAGTTCGATAATGATACCGCACAAACAAAGATGTTTGCATGGTGTGAGGGAGTCAATGGGAGGTAACTCATTCACTATCATCGGTTTAAGGATCCCTCTGTACCCAACTCCTATGCGTCATCGACATTTTGCCGACATCAGCGGAATTCGAAATTAGTCTGAATACCGATCATGTATGTAGTCTGTGATACCGATTAAAAAAAAACTATTTCTATTATATTTCACAAACGTTTACTCCAAATCAAAAATGTTAAAGAAATGGACCATTTTCGAGGTATGTACTATGTATTTACTAAATAACACGTTACTATAAGTGACACATTCAGTTCAAATCATTTATCGTGTTATCAAATATTTCAATATGGGAAATATCATCTAATAGATGAACTAAACAACTTTGCTTACCTTGTTATAATTATACTTTTCAGGATTCTCTCTAGCAAATTCTTTCATAGCCTCACGAACCTCTTTATTAGATGTAATGCTGTATGGTGTTTGACTTTTCTTGTTTTTCAAACAAGGATCTGAGTTATTATCTAATAAGAACTTGACTAACTCCACATGTTCATTCATAGCAGCTATATGCAACATGGAATTACCATCTACATCTAGCACCTCATTCAAAAAGTTGTATCTTAAATCACTGATAACATTCAATTGATCATTTTCAATATCATTTCCTATATTATCTAGTGTTTCTTTTAATTTTATAACATTTCCAGAACATAAAATTTGAACCAATTCTTTTTTTCTCTCATCTTCTTTCTCTTGTAATATTTTTGTTTTACTTTTTTTCGGTTTTTTTTTCTTACCACTTTTTGGTCGAGGTATTCCCGAATCTTCAAACACTTTTAAATGTTCAAAAGAAATATCTAAGTCAGTTGTTTCAAGCATTGTATCATCTTCAAGTTCCTCCAGATCGGTAATTGATTCGGCTAAACTGTTGGTTTCAGAACTATGTTTAGTAGGAAGAGGCCTCTCAGTTTTTTCCCTTGATTTGGCTCTATTGATCTGAGAGTTTCGGATTTTATTTCTTTTCGATTCTCGGTTTGAAAGCCTATGTTTATCTAGTTGCTTTGTAGCTGCATCTAAATTATCTGAAATATTTTGCGATTTGCATTTTCCAGCTAATACACTAAACAATTATTCTGTTATCACTTTGAATATCTTGAATTGAAAATATGTAATAATAAATCAGAAAGTTCACACCTGGCTATAAATAAGGAAATATATTATGTATTAAGGAAAGGGATCTACGTTTTTGTTGAATACAAATTGCATATTCCAGATTCTGAATGGAATAAATAAAATTTTGGAATCATTGAAATGTACCATCTGAATTAATGATTTGCAAAAGAAATCTTAACAATTTTTCACATTAGTATGTGAATAAAAAAGCATTGAAGTCGTGTAGTGCGTGCGTGTCATTCATCAGAAAAAAATGCTAATAAATCTTCAAATCACCACACTCTATAGTCTATATAATAACTAATACCAAATTGAAGCTAATGAATGATATCAAATAATTTAGCAAAAAATGAGCTACTTTTGAAGATAAAACCTTGTAAAATACCTAAATAATTATTTAAATTTTTGAGATAAGGTTCAGTTTTATTCTTGACGATATTTTGATTACATATTGCTTACAGGTGACTTTTCCCCAAAATATAAATAATTATTATTCCATGATGTATAAACTTCATAGGAAGATTAACTGAAAAAGAAACCTCAAAAGAATCAATTGTTACTTACCATACAGATTAATTGTGGTTAATAATTGGTGCACTCTTTGCACTTCTGTGAATGTAGCTCTTCTTGTCGAAAATGGTATGGTACGAAGCCTAACATCTGATCTATTTAAAATAGGGTTGGAACCACTAAATAAAACAGATCGGTTAAAGGGTCCTGGAGCCCTATAAAATATAAGACTACTTTTCCCAATTTCAGTTTTCCACTGCTCCACTAAATCTTGAACATGCTAGAAATTATTTGAATGAAATAAATAATTCTAAATCACTCATTTATATGATATGTATGATTACTTGAATTAAAGCTTGTTCATTGTATCTTCTCAAACTCGAACCAGCGCTTTTTGGATGGGATCCCCCTGATTTATTGTCTTTAGAGGATTGTGACCCTCCCTGTCCTTGCCTGACAGTATAGCAATGGAAGGTTTTGTGTAGAAAAGATTCGCTTCCCCTGAACACAGCTCCAGCAAAGTGTCCACCTCCTAACATCAATACAGTCCACTGCTGGTTTTCAATACAACAGCTTTTAAGTTTTGGCAAGAGAACTTTTTCATTGACGTCATCCTAAAATGAGGTTTTGATATGGACGTGTACCACTACAATTTTTTTCAAAAGTAAGGCACTTTTATGATAATACAGGGTGACAAGAAAAACTTCGGACAAATTTTGCTGTGGTCTGGAACAGTATTTCAGCGCAGCTAAATAATTTTTATTCTCTTGGTTTCTCTACACTTTCCTGTACTAATATGTGAATTTTCAGTTTGATATAATTTCATTTCACAGAGTTTTAGAATGTCAAACAAACGTAGCGCGATTTTGGAGCTGTTTCGTCAAGGTAGGCGTCAATGCGAAATTGTTCGTTTGCTCAATGTGCCTCGACAAACCGTGTCCGATGCAATTCGTCGTTTCAAGGAGCTTGGCCATGATGGTCGTCGTCCAGGAAGTGGTAGAAAACGCACTGTCAATACACCTAGCAATCGCAACATCGTCAAGAAGCGAGTCAATCGAAATCCGAGAGTTTCCATGAGGAAAATAGCCTGTGAGACCGGTATCAACCGCGAATCAGTCCGTCAAATTGAAAAGGAGCTCAACCTCAAGCCATACAAGATACAAGTTCCAAAAAGTTCAACTCCTCACGGAGGAAAACCAGCGCGTACGACTGCAGTGGTGCCGCCAACTCCTTCGTCTCGCCGCCGATCAGCAATGGGAGTGAATTCTTCTCACAGACGAGAAGCTTTTCACCGTAGAAAAATCCCCGGTCTGGTCCGTAGAAGCTCCCGGTACATCGGCCATCGTCGAACACCGTCAAAATCCGCAATCCGTCATGGTCTGGGGCGGAATTTGCGGCAGTGGTATCAAGGGGTCAAAATCAATCAAGAAGTCTACCGCTGCGACATCCTCGAGGCCGTAGTACTTCCCTGGGCCAAGCAGCACTTCGGCGATACGCATTGGACCTTTCAAAAAGACTCCGCTCCGGCTCAAAGAGCGAAAATAACGCAAGAATGGTGTAAGACCCATTTTCCTTGTTTCATCTCATCCGCAGAATGGCCGCCCTACTCACCGGATCTCAACCCAGACTACAGCGTGTGGTCGATTTTGGAGCACAGGGCTTGGCTAAAAAACACAAAAATTTGGAGTCGCTGAAGCAATCTCTGTGCCGGGAATGCACGCCCGAGGAGTTGCGGCCCATTGCCGAACATTTCAAGAAGCGCCTGAAGCTGTGTATCGCCGCCAAAGGAAGCCACTTCGAAACGGCTTAAAAATATTATTAACAAATGTTCAAGCTATTATTATTTGTTGTTGTTTCGTTCAATTTCTTCTGTTTAATAAAGTTAAATGAAAAAGAGTTTGTCCGAAGTTTTTCTTGTCACACTGTAGTTGAGATTATTCTCAAACTCAAATTAATAATGAAGTATGTTGAAAAAATACTGTTGCGAATCAAATAACCTCAGACAATGCTACCAACTTTCATGAAGCCCCTGAAGAATTGGAAAGAGGAATTCAAGAGCTGGATAACGAGAAGATATGCGAAGCAATGATTTCCAAAAGTATCAAGGGGAGATTCATTCCTCTTGGAGCGATTCTTATGGGAGGTATATAATTGTATTCTATGCACAAAGTATCAGAGATGATAATTTTAAACTCAATAGCAGAATAAGTGAAGAAAGTATTTTAAACACCAGACCTCTTACTCATGTTTTGGTTGACCCTCTGGATTTAGAAGCATTAACACCAAATTACTTTCTTTTGGTTTAAAAAGATAGTGATTCTCCAATAGTTTTTGGAAAAACTATTACTGATGCTCAATGAAAACGGTGGACAAAGAAGACGAAAGTGCATAAATAACCAACCGGATCTAAAAATTCACGTCATAGTTATAATAGTGAAGGAAATTAAACCAGGAAAGAAAAAAGGAATTTTTGGAAGACCAGTTGCGAAGCTATGCTCATTCTAGACGACGGCTACGGAATCAGTAAGAAACACCAGCGGGGGACTTGACGGATTGAAATTGTCAAACTTCAATTTTGCTATAAGACGTTCTGTATTGAAGTCGTTACCCCATGCAGCTGGCATATTTCTGAAACATCTAGTGGATTCCTTTGGCTTTCGCAAGATCTAGTGCGCATGTGCGATAAAGGGGAAGCGGCTTGGAGTAGGATATCAAGGAAATATAGTGATTGGGTATTCGGCAGCACGAAGAAAAATTTGGCATATGGTAAACATGGTAACATAATACGTCCTTTCTTTCTGCCACAACAGCTCCAGGCCTACACTTTGTGCACTTTTTGACCACAACTTCCATGTTCTATATATTGTATGGATAACTCATATAAATGCACCAAAGGGAAAAGACTTAAACCTACTTCGAACAATTAGTATTCGGACACCTCACCGAATATTGGTATTTCATATCTTGAAATATGTCCGTTTTGTCAGACTATCCGCGGATTCCGGCCTAACAGCGAATTCACTCTATGAAGGAATTTTTTTCTTTGATTTCATAGTTCAAGTTTTTACCTTCTTGTTGAAAACTAAACATTTATAGATGGAAAATATTTGTCCATTCTTATTTTCCAGAAACATTTTTCCTTGTGAGATGGCAAAGGTGTCCAAGGTATCTTCCTTTTCAGATTCAGATCCCGAAATACTTGAAATATCATCTGAAATATGAATGTTTGAAATACTGCTTGAATTTAAATATTTTCAATCTCCTAACCATTTCCATTTTTTTCATTGAACTCAAATTCACTAATAGCATTTTTCCCTATTAGGGATTGTTTCAAGTTGAAACGATGCCAATCTAGTTTGAAATGCTCCCTTTGAGCCCCAACATCAGGAAAGTCCATGCGGCAGTAGGAGCAGCTCATATTGGTGGTAGTTTGGCTTTCCCAAAGGTTTTGGAATGGATTATCAGTTTGTTCTAGAAATAATTGAAAAAAAGCTTTATAGGACTCATTGTCAATGAAAGAAATATTATTCACCTTCTTCAGCATTCTCAAGTATGACATTTTTCAACTCAGAATTCAAAATTTCCTGGAATTTTTCTTTGAAAATATTCAAAGTCTCCATTGTGGTGCTGGAATAAAGAAACCTGATTTTTATGAGTGACATCTACACACATTTTAAAGCAAGGACAAATAAGGCGGAGGAAATGGAGCAAAAAAGACAAATAAGATTTTTCTTAAGTGTATAACACAATTTATTATTTGCTTTGAACAACATCTCAAGTGCATTAGTATAAACTAGCTCTATGATATATTAGTCTCAAAAATTAATAATAATTTCGATTTAAAATAAAAAATAAATACTAGCAATCTAAATATAAAATAATATCTATATATAAATTGATATATCTCAATATTCCAAAGACAATTCCTTATAATAACAATATGAGGTTACTAATATTCCTACTAGTAAACCAAATGCATAATTTAAATGTAACATAGGTAAAAAAGATGAATATTTATCTCTTGAAGGAGAAAATGGACTGGGTGGTAATCTTCCAGGATCTTTAGAATCCAGGTAAACCATCAACCAAGTGAAATATGTAACAAGGATACCACATAATAATGGTAACCAATACTGACTGTATCTTATAGAAGTTTTCCAAGCATAGGTCAATAAAATATCTCCATCTGTCACAATTTGTTCATAAGTCACTAGTTTGGTTTCGAAAATGAGCTTCTTCAAGTCTTCTCCTACAATTATAAATCTAATATGATATACCCAACAAGGTAAAATAAGATCATCTTATCAGTTTTACTTACCATTTAGAAAATACAATTTGCCTGCTATAATACAAACTGCAAGAATAATTCCATAATGAGCAAGCTTTTTTTCACTGGGGCCCGTTTCCTCGTCCTTTACACTTCGGAACGGGGTACTTGTATACATTTTCGTCACGATTTTTGAAAAGCACTAGAGACCGAACAAAAATTAAGGGATTTCAAATAAACAAACTAAGGTGGAAATCTTACCTCGAAATAAAAAGTGGGTAGTTGGATCAAAAATTTAAATATAATACTATTTATGGTGCCCTTCTTTGAAGTATGTTGAAATTTGGCTGAATATTACACAATTAAATACAACAAATTTTAATTTTATCCAGCATAACCAATATCCTCTCCTCGTTCCATAGAAAAGTTCATACTTCATAGACATTGAACATGTATATGAAATATTATTTTAGTGGAAATCATGGAACTCAAATAACCGTATGAACATGAACAAGGAATAAACTTCAGTTAGGGAGTTAGTTATCATAAATTCTTCACGTTTTACTTCTTTTCGAATGAGGCGTCCGGAGAAGAAGAACGATTATTTGACATATGTCATCGAAGGTAGACAACATTCTCTGAATACTTATCAAATGACGTCATTCTGGTATTTTCGTTGGGAAATTTGTAATTCAGAATTCAGTCATTTCGATGCGCGATTGTGGCATGGACGTTGACGTTTATCGTTTAGCCGCATTCAAATATTGACAGTTGCTCAACGTATTCGTATGACCCCACACAGGTGTTGTGATAAAACCAACGTGTTGTCTTAGTAAACACAAAATTTCAAAGACTATCCTCTTAATTTGGCGAAATAATGCTCAATTAATTCAGAATTGTGCGAAAAATTCAGAATGTCTACTCAACAGCCTGTCGGTGTTGGTGATTTTGTCCTTTTGGATAAAATTGACTTGGAGAACTTTATGAATAACTTGGAACTCAGGTATGCCTCGCTTTATCTGAACCCGAATTAGTTGCAAGTGAAATAATTCCTGTTATCGGTTAGAAATAGACAACACAACGCTAGAAGTTTCATCAGTTTAATGCTGAAGTAAGGTTGGTGCCTACTTCCAAAAGCGTTTCAAGAAGTGCTGGTGTTGAATAATAATCAGCTCGCATTGGAATTTGATTATTGTTAACTGATTCAAGTAGTTCATGCTTACTTGTCACATTCATCCTATGCCCCCATGCAATATCTGTAATTGACTATTAGATCATTTCTGATAAGATTAGATACGAAAATTTGGTTAGTTGCAAAATTTTATCATCTTATCTTTCTACTGCAGAACTGAAGGTAATTTTTTTCTAATTCCTCAAGTTCAGTACATACCCTCAGAAACACAAAATACTTTCCATGAAAGGATTTGATTTGAGTAATTATTGCGAGCAATGTTATATTGAAACATGCGTTAAAGGTAATTAGGTACCTACTCGACAGGTTCTAATATTTATAAAGCAAATTTATGTGTTATTGCAAGTATGCAGTAAAATACAGAAATGTTGGTTATTATCTTTATCTTATATCGAAAACCGAGATAATTTCGATACTTCAGCTTGATGCTTTGATTCACGCTATCATCAGATGAACTATTTTTTTATATTATTCAATGTAATAAGCGCTACAAAAAAATATCTCATAGGTTCATAAAAACAATGAATCGAGAGCTTTCGAGCGCTTGTTTATACACCTTGAGAGCAGATTCTCATCCAAGGATTCAAGGGAATATTCGAATCTTTGACGTCGAAAAAAAATTGTCTACGGACGGAGAGAATTGAATTTGCCCAAGGATTGTGAGTCGAACCTTGTCGCTTGAGGTCATGGCTTGTTCAAAATTCGAAAAATAAAGACATCCTTACAAAGTGATATCCTAGTCCTTGTTTAAGTAAATAGAACGAGTACCTTCTCTATTATATGAATACCTACCACTCATACAGGGTGTTCCTCAATAAGTGTATCAACAATCCAAAGTAGATTTCTCATAAAAAATAACATTTCTTTTCTCCTCCATTTTTTCCTGCGTGTCTTCGTTTTCGAGATACAAGGTGTCAAAAATTTATAATTTTTTCGTACAAAATAATATAAAATTTTGGACCGAAACTAAATACACTGCGCAAAAAAATTAACGCACATTCTGAAAATCTCAATTTTAATGAAAGTTAACTCTACATTGACTTTATAACTTATTTTTTATGTTCCCTCGGGAAGGTTTTGAACGAAACAAGACACATTAAATGGAAGAAAAATTCAGGATTTCACCGAATCTTATGTGAAAGAAGAGAAATGAACAATTTTCAAAATACTGAAATGCTGATAAGTGATTTAATACTTGGTATTTCCACCCCTTGCGTTAATTACAGCTCGGCAACGACGGTTCATAATCAAAATGAGTGATCTTAAAATGTTCTGGTCTAATCCTTCCCAGATTTCTCCGAGTGGGATTCCTAAGTCATTAAGAGTAGCTGGATGATTTTCTGAACTTCTCAGCCTTCTATTGAGGTTGTCCCAAACCTGCTCAATCGAATTGAGATCTGGACTTCTTGCTGGCCATTCCATTCGAGAGACTTCAACCTATTCAAGGTACTCCTGAATGATGCGCCCACGATATGGTCTGGTATTATCCTCCATAAAAATGAAATTTTCACCAATATATGGGACAAATGGCACTACATGCTCTTCAAGAATGTTCCTTATACACTTATCAGCATTCATAGCTCCATTATCAACGACCACTAGGTCTGTGCGAGCAGTCATAGATATTCCACCCCATACCATAATCGATCCTCCCCCGAAACCAGTAGTATTCAGGAAATTGCACTCAGCATATCTTTCATGTGGACATCTGTATACAAGTGAACGTCGATCACAATGGTAGAGGCAGAATCTAGACTCATCTGTGAAGAGAACTCTTTCCCAATCGGCCTCTTCCCAATGGATATGCTCTCTCGCAAAATCCAAACACGCCCTTCGATGGGCTGGGGTAAGAGCTGGGCCTCTTGCCGCGACACGAGGCCTTAAATCATATTCTCTGAGGCGATTTCTTATTGTCTGAGTGCTAATTTGCACCTCGTGAGTTTGCTCAAGCTGATTTCGAAGGAGGCGAGCGTTTGCAAACCGAAGAAACACTCAAGTAACGTTCTTGAATGACAGTTGTTACCCGTGGTCTACCCCGTCTTGGTCTTCGGACATTCATACCTGTCTCCCTGAATCGCTGCAACATTCTGGACACACTTGTATGGGAAACTCCAAACCTTTCTACAATTCTTGTGTATGTCCACCCTTCTTCTCGCAAAACTACCGCTTGGGTACATTCCTCTTGGGTCAAATTGCGTGTTTCGCATTGCATAGCGATCGAGTGTAGAAAATCGAACGAAAGAAAAACTATTGATCACTAGAATTGATCGAGAAAAACTGATTTTAGAATGGAGCCAATACATTTAAAATCTGATAATATCATCTTTTTTTATTCCTGCTGGGAGAAAACATCTGTATTGAAGAAAAACATTGAAAGTGGATAACATATTCATGCATAATTCTGATAAAAACAATTATCATTGAGAACACCTTCAGTTGTAGAATAAATTTGAGATTTCCATAATGTGCGTTAATTTTTTTGCGCAGTGTATATTTCGGATATTACAAGTATATGACCATTATAAATTTGAACAGAGATCTTTTACGGGTCTTGGCAATTGAAAACTTCGATATTTATGCAAATCAAGATGGCTTTCACCCATTAGGGAAAGGGACCTAAATCTGGTGTTTCCTGGAATTACCTTGCCGCAATCTTGGGCATCCGAAAAAGAAATTATTTAGTAGATAATAATATAAAAACGAAAACAAATTAAAAGAATAGGGTACATCGGATATAAAATGTTTATGACCGTTGCAAATCATAACAGAAATTTTGCACAAGAGTTTCTGAGGAAAAAAGTTCTGATGTGGGAAATGTGGGAATTGCTGACTCAAATTATTGAATCATTTCTATCCATGATACTAAAATTGTATCATGATTTCTATACAGTACCATCCACAGTCCGTTCCGCGCACGATCCTGGCAGTCTTTTAGGGCGGTCGAAGAGAGCGTTGTTATGAAAGTTTGACCAATAAGAGCTTCAGTGTGCGCAAACCAGACGATTCTGTTTGTTTACAAAGCTCCTTCTTATATTTGAACGGACTATAGAAATCATTCAGAAATAATTTTCCCTGTTGCTTAAGATTCATTGATAGATTTGGCAACCGTCCACCGCTACATAATTCAACATTTTTCGCGGTTTATTGCAGGTCAGAACGATTTTGCAGGCTTGTAATGCTTTCATTGATGGCAACGAACGCAAGATAAATGAACTTGTAAGAAAATAGTGGTTAGGCGTGGGTCAATATGGCCGGTAACGAAGTAAAAATGTTTTTGCGATGTTGCCAAGTTCAAAGATCACATTGATTAATTTTTTTTTCAATTGTGTATTCATAATATTTATAGAAGAATTTACGGGGTTTTGATCGTTGCGAAAGGACCGTTTGGAGAGTTAAATGATGAACTCCTATGATGTGAAACCCACTATGAGAAGATCAATGAAAAAAGTAGGGTCAATATTGAAATTCGAATTCAACATTCATTCCTCATTTGGTTTATGTCTACTCCAAATTAAAGTGTAGGTGGTGACAGATTTAATTCTCATCCCATTTGTAACTTGATATACTTTTGTATCGACATATTATTATTTCGTATTATGAATAAGGCAACAGAAATGATTCCTTGAAGTAAGTTATTGCGTTCTTGTCTTCAGGACTCGGATATAGATCGTCCTCCTTATTCCTAAATTGAGTAAATCGATTACTTAAAAACTGTATTCGATTTAGGCAACTCCAACATAAAGAACTTGTGAATTTATAACCACTACATTCAATTTTAGGTTCAGATGCTTTGCAGTTGAGATGTGGGGAATGCTCAATATCAGCATTTTTCTTCAATATCTTGTGGTATATTATAATAAACATATTAAAATTTGTATGCATCTCAAAATTCCAGAGAACTTTCAAAGAAATCTTCAATTTGTCTATGATTTGCCGTAATTTTTAAGAGCTTTTATTTAACTTGCAATGTATGTATGTACCTATACTCCATTCACTTTTATAAAGTATCCCGGTTGGCCATGATTTAGGTTTATCAAGTCCTTTTACTTAAAACTGACGCAGATTGACACTTGTGAAATGTTAAATAATTCTCAGAGACGCTGTCAATACTAATTTCAATTTCTTTATATGTACTCTTTTTTAACTTTGTAAATAGAGTTAGTTCTTTTAACTTTTAAGGTTTAACTGTGACGCAGGATTCCTAGTACATTTTCATACTGGAGTATTTCAAGTTGTGTAAAAAGGTATTTGAATACCTTCTGTAGGCTTATTTCTTGAAATTTTGAAAAGTGGGGAATTCCATAGGTCTGTTCGTTTAGAAGTTTTTCTTTTGAATTATTCGAGTACTCTTTATTCGAATGAACTATCACAAAGTAACGGACTATTCTTTCCATTATTTTTCAAATAGCATAACTGAATTTTCCAACGATGTTTATATACGTGAAATATGTATTTCCATTATTAACAAAAAAGGTTCTTCAACATTCGGCCGGTCTTTGGAATTATTGAATTCACATAATATTTTCTCAAATTCATTATTTTCCCAAAGTAAATAAACATTTTAATAAATACGTAATTACTACGATTGCTATGTAGAAACGACAACGTTGCTTGTTCATCTGACAGGTAAATGACTATAACCTGATATTTTCTAAATATACACGGTGAAATGTTTCAGAATTTCATGGCCAACCGGGATACTTTATAAAAGTGAATGGAGTATACACTCGTAAAAAATCACACTCCTCGAGGTCGGATAAAACGACTTTAAACACCCTCTTTTCATTATTATTTGCCCATACTTAGAAAATAGGGTATGTTCATGTCGCAAGGCAAAAATATTTCTCCCTATCTCATCGGCATGACCATAAATTTCTCCATTTTAAGATGAAACACCTTGTATAATATGTGAAAGGACGTTGTTTAGTTATATTGGCAATACACCGCCAAAGATGATTTATATTATTAATAACATAACCAAAAGCGCAAACATTTAGCGAACCTTTAGTGCCCAAAATCAACCAACGATAAGTCAAAGGCCCAAAGAATTCGCGAGCCGCAATTTTTATGCGACTATAAACATAAATCCTGATCGGACAAATTGGTATTCAAGCATTTGAGGTTCTGGAGTGAAATACATCGAAATCCCCATTGATTTATTTGAAAATGTCCATTATTTTCTTTACCGCAACTCCGAATGTTTTACAGGCTTGAGACTACAAAGAACGGGGAGACGAAAAGGCTGAATATGTCAGTCTGGTGCGGATGTTAAAAAAAACGATACTTAAGTCGAACGAACATAAATAACGATATGAGATATGACACTTATGACTCTTATGAGAGCCTTCTGTACCAGATAAGTTATCAGGGATCACCGGTAAAGGATATCGAAGTGGACCCTTCCGCCAAGGGCATATTTATGAGTAGAGGGTCGAATTTCGGTACAACTGAAATTCACGTTTCTCGTTCTAATTAAAGCTCGGCTAAATTATCATCTCGTCACGATTTCTATATTTCTCGAATTTTGAGCCGGGAATGGTCCCAATCGACTAGGTTCGACTCGCTGATCACGAATCCGAGGTCAATTCCGATTCTGTCCGTCCGGCCGTAAACACGAACTCACGAACGTATAATAATAATATTTTTTTTATTTCAAAAATATTTAGTTAACTATAGAACAACAAAAAATGTCACTAGTGAACAAATAAATAATAATGATAATACACTGGTGGAAAAAATTAAGGGACCAAAAAAAATTGAAATTTTTTGAGGTTTTTCGAGTGGCTGTATCACCCTTAAACATGGTCGCACTGGAATAAAAAAAAAGAATTTTCAAGCTCGAAGATCCTAGTTTAGAGATCTCAAGATGAATTTTTTTTATGCAACTTGTTCCGCTCACTCCTAATGAATACCAAAAAAAAATGTTTTCGAAATTCTTCTGCTTCTTTTTTTTTGGTCTACGAAGTTGGAACAATTTTTTTCAACTCAACCACTATATATGGATCAGATAACTTGTTCAGTGCTTTTTAAAAAAGTTTGATACGACCACTTCTCGCTAAGATATGGAACATTGAATGGAAAAGGATCTTTTTGTCTTCAACCATCAATATCTCAGCAACCGCTGATCGAACAAGAAAATTAAGGAAGGTTTTGAAATCTTGAATAAACCCCCAACAATAATCAGGTACGGCTTTTTGAGAATTTTTGTTATTTTATTTTTTACGTCAATTTGAAAAATCAAGATAAAAAGGGCTTTTGGTATAATCAGGCGCCAAGTTGGAAATATTGAGAAAATCAGTAATGTTGACTGTGCCTTTTACAGTGTAATATGCCTACAGAATCCCCACAAATTTTCGATTCAATCCATCAAGCCGTTTTTTTGTTTTATTCGATCGAATTTAGAGAAAATTAAAGGATCACGAATTTGACTTCGAATGATTATAATCTTCTACAAAATGCAAAAAAATGTTTTTTTTTTCATTTTTATTGATAAGAAAGTTTAAAATCATGGAAAAAAAAAATTGTTTTGAAAAATTTTGGATATTCTTTAATTACTCCAAAAATTTGTTAACAAAAACTACCGCCAGCATCAGCATAACCCGAAGCGAACCAAAAGGAGTAGTTTTGAAAAAAACTGTTTGTTTTTGGCGTTGTAAGAGTTCATGAAAATTAACGATAAGCAATTTCTGAAAAGCGTGTAGATCGAGTTCGAAATTCGATCGGGTATATCAACCTTATATTAATTTCAATTAAAATTTTAATTCAGCTAAAGTTTCAAAATCAGGAAAATCATGGAATGCAATAACAGAATCGCGTTAAAACTGACTAATATTGTTTTTTTAAATTATCTGGTGTGATTGAAAAAAAATGAAAAAAAAAACTGAATTTTTTAACATTTTTTTGCATAAATTCAAACATTTTCATCAATTAAAATTCATAAAACAATTGAAAAAACATTTTTCGCATTTTGTTAAAGATTATGATCATTTAAAGTCAAATTCGTGATCCTTTAAATTTTGTTCAAAAATGCGATCGAATAAAACAAATAAACGGCTCTATGGATTGAATCGAAAGTTTGTGGGGATTTTGTAGGCATATTACACTGTAAAAGGCACAGTCAACATTACTGGCTTTCTCGATATTTCCAACTTGGCGCCTGATTATACCAAAAGCCCTTTTTATCTTGATTTTTCGAATTGACGTAAAAAATAAAATAACAAAAATTCTCAAAAAGCCGTACCTGATTATTGTTGGGGGTTTATTCAAGACAAGCAGGCCGTTCCAGCTTCGCCTGAGTAGAAATTTGTTTCACGCGGCGGTTTCATCTTCAACAATTCAACCTGCCATATCTTTTGATGTACTCGTTGTAATTGTATGATGTGGAGGTCAATTTCGTTCTAAATCAAATACTGGGGATAAATAACGTATTAGGTTGGATGAGGATCAATACCCAATTCATAAAAACACACTCCCAAATAGTGCATAATTTTGGAAGACATCTGATTACCACAAACAGGTAATAGCAAGTCAATCTTGAGAGATAGATATATGCTATCGCGGACTTTTTTGGAGAACTACTTAGGAGGTACATTTCCGTCATGCATTGTATCCACGTAAGTCTTACGGTTTTTGCAGGGCACGTGGAAATAGCTGATTTTGGCTGATTTTTTTGTAATTATTGAAGTTATAGTAGGTATCCTTCATTTTTTCGGGTGAAAAGTATAGCCTATGTCACTCAGGGATAATGTAGCTTTCTAAGGGTGAAAGAATTTTTGAAATCGGTCGAGTAGTTTTTGAGCCTATTCGTATCAAACAAACAAAAATACAAATCTTTCCTCTTTATAATATTAGTATAGATTTCGAAACCTTCCTTAATTTTCTTGGGCGATCAGCGGTTGCTGAGATATTGATGGTTGAAGACAAAAAGATCCTTTTCCATTCAATGTTCCATATCTTAGCGAGAAGTGGTCGTATCAAACTTTTTTAAAAAGCAAATTTAAGCTGAATGAACAAGTTATCTGATCCATATAGTGGTTGAGTTGAAAAAAAAATTGTTCCAACTTCGTAGACAAAAAAAAAGAACCAGAAGAATTTCGAAAACATTTTTTTTGTACCTATTCATTAATAGTGAGCGGAACAAGTTGCATTAAAAAAAATTCATTTTGAGATCTCTAAACTAGGATCTTCGAGCCTAAAAATCCTTTTTTTTTATGCCAGTGCGACCATTTTTAAGGGTAATACAGCCACTTGAAAAAACCTCAAAAAATTTGGAAAATTTTTTTGATCCCTTAATTTTTTCCACTAGTTCAGTTAGTTATCTAAGCAGTCTCACAAAAGTGATTACTTGTATATGAGATTTGCTTATCATTCCTTTCCTGTTACCATTCCATAATTTTCGAATCTCGAATGCCGCGGTTGAGTTCAAAATTGGATCAGGTTTTCTTGAAATATGACCGTCCGAAATTTTCTGGTCCGGCGAATTCAAAACAACGGATACGATGGAGATGAAATTTTGCGCTTAGATCAAAAATGACGCACTTGAGCTACATGCAAAATTTTGTCCAGACACTTAACCAGGACCGTAATAAATTGAACGCAAAAGAACCTTTTTAAAAGAGTGTTATTTGAATGCTCTGAAAAGAAGAAAATGAAATTTTTCTTTAAAATTTCAACTATCAACTCATAACTAGGGATTGCAAATTTACCGAATTTGAATTTAGCGGTAATTCGGTAAATTATTTGAAAAATTACCGGTTTACCGGTATTTACCGGTTTTTTCCGACATAAACGAATAAGCCACAAAATAAATAACCAACGTTTAATTCTCATCAAATAATAACAACAGAGAAGTAAAACTCTAGGTGAATTAAAAAATAGTATATTGTTCAATGAGCGGTAATGCCTGACTGCTCGGGCTGCAAAATTCATCTTCGTGTGTTATGACCATTACCGCGAATTGAACACTATGCTTTATCTTGGACTTCATCAATAAAATTCGAATTAATCTGCATTTTCAAAATTGACAACAGTTGTCAAAAGCTATTTCTATGGTCGAAAATTGAATCGATATCGAATCCCGTAAAAAACGTCCAAAATTCACGTTTTACAACTGCAATTTTTGGATATTCAGACCTAAGAAAATGTAGAAATGGATGGCGAGAACGTTACCTTGATGTCTGAAATAGAGTTCCCCATTGACCCGACTTTTTTTATTCATTTCGTAAGCTACATTTTTCCTATTTGTATTAGAGTTGGTTATAGGCGTGAGATATTATTACCTCACACTATTGGTTTAGAGAGTATTACAGATCAAAATCAGTTGAATAATGGATATATTATTCTATGGGAGTAGATAATAGTATATTCTAAAACTAGTTGCAGAATGGGCTCCTATTCCAATACGAATGCGAAATTCGAAAACGAGCGACGAAGGAGCGACACATTTTTCCACCAATTTCTGTATTGCGGTTCGACAAGGTGTTTCACTCTCATTGGAAAACCCTTTACAGCACTAGATCCAGTAACATCATCAGTTCGCAGCAGTCTATCTTCGGTTTACAACCTCCGACCGATATATCTATGAAGATATCTATCGCAGTTGTAGGCGAAACGTTGGTTGAAATTCCTCATTAAATTTGAAGTCCTCTGAGAGTTCTAATTGTGTGAAAAAAATTATACCAGCTCGTGAGGGATCTTTGGAAGGCTTCAAATAAAAAACGGATCGGTATTTCTGTGTGCAGGGGAAAGATGGTGTGAGCATGATAAATTTCAACAATTTCGGATGAACTTCTTTTTTCGCTGCAGACAATTTTGTGAAAATGTTTCCACGGAAATTGTTTGAAAATCGATTAGATTTGGAAGAATGAAATCCAATTTGGCAACCGAGAATAAAAATTGCGAAATTATTTTTCACACCATATTTGAAACCTGAGAGATTCGATAATTTCAAGAAAAAAGTCCCATAAACATGAGACCGCCGGATTTCCAGACTTCAGTAGCTTAAATTTATTTCTATTCCAACTTGATTTTCCTGAGGATTTCGAGAGAATCGTTCGAATTTTCTCGAGTAGCAAATACAATGAAGCTACAACACCCTGTATCTCCAAATCGAAACGTTTGCTGTCCCATGTTTATGGGACATTTTTTCTTGAAATTATGCAAGGAATCTCCCCACTCCGTTTCTACCTCCAATTTAGGTTCACATTGAATGAATAAATCTAGATCTAGAAGAAATGGTCGTACATTGGGTGATTTTCATACCTGAAAAAAATCTGAATGGATCATTGCATGCATGTGTGTTTGAAACTATTTTGGAAAAAGCAAGGAAGTTTATCCTTACAGACGAATTGAAATTGTAAAGTATATTTTTCATGTACATTATAACCTCTCTAATCCGGACACATTTAAATCCGGACGCCAGATTTCAAAACCAATACTCCGGACAAATCTCTATGTATAATCCGGACATATACAATTCGTCGCGTCTGAAATTTTCGAGTTGAGACACGATTCCGACGATAAGATTTCAGGAAATTTTCATGAAAGTGAAATCCTACTTACTGACAAAGATATTGTGGATGAAACAAGAAATTACTTAAAAACCAATCATTCCTCTGCTGACGAAGAGGATGAGATATCAACGGTCACAAAACTGAAAATGCAGTATTCAATTGGCATCAGAAAATTTTCATACGATCACATGAAAATGCTGTTCCAAATGAAGAATATTGCAGTAAGAAATGAAGCTGCATCAAAAGTTCAATCAAAAATAATTAAATTCGTATGTAAATGAATTCTTCTGGGATATCTTGATTATGAAAATTTTTAATCAATATATGTTTTGTTACTTTTTTGAATTTTTTTCTTGTGTTTCGAATTGATATAACGTTGTATGTTAATTATATGAACCATATATTTCATTTATCACAGAGTCCATAGGAATAATCCTGTAATTCTATAATCCGGACAAATCGAAAATCCGGACAACTACTCTGCCAACAATTGTCCGGATTGAAGAGGTTGCACTGTAATAACGTATGGTCCGAAAGTTTTGGGAAAAATTTTAACTGGTCTGATTGAGAAGCAACGTGTCAGGGAAATAATTAGGCAAATCGAAAATAATGGTCCCTTGTCTGTTACTTGAATTTTGATTTATAATAAGGATAAAGGATAGTTAAGTTAAATTGTTGAATAATTCGATAAAAATATAAGATTATTTAAGGTCGGCGTTTAAAGCGAGTTGGAAAGCTCAGCCGATAGAGGCGCCACCGTCCATTTTAAGGATATCTCCATAGAACATGCACTATCACTATCAAATTCTATGAATATCTCTCTAATCATGAATGAAATGTACAATGGCGCTCTCTATCCGAAAATCGCCGAACTATGGAATAAGCGAATTTGTGGGTAAAGCAGGAACTTTTTCCCGCCAAAATTTGAATTTGGCCATTCTCTGCCAATTCCGTATTTCAAGTTAATCTTCTGAACGAAATTATCAGTAGATTCCCTTTTAACCGGAAGTTGAACTATTTTCATGGGTCTTTCTGTTGAAATAAAACAGAAGCATGGGTTGGCTCATTTTCTTCTATTTTTGAAAGAAAAAAAATTAACTGTCGGAATGAAATCGATTAAAATTATCTCAACAAGAACCCTAATCCTTTCTGAGTTCACCCACAAAATTTCAGTTCTCAAAGTGAAACCGTTATCGAAATCAACTTGAATTAAAACACACTACATTGAACGCCCACCTTAAGTCAGAGTTATATGCTTTTGAAATTTTTCCCAAAACTTTCGGACCATACGTTACTAACGAAAACATTAAAACAATTGGAGGTCTGTAAGTGAGGAAATCGAGTGAAACAACCTAGTTTTAGACACCTATACTGTATACAGTGTGTTTCGGTATGACTTAGCATCAAATATACCTAATTTTATCGACGAAAACACCCACATTGGGGCGTTTATCCCCCATTATTGAAATATCCGCCATTTTAAATAATTTTTTTCTATTTTAGTTGACTCTTTCAAATGATATCGATTTCTCTCGACATAAAGGTCCTACAGATGTGAAAAAAATTATTTTTGAAAGATAATACTACCTACCACCTTTTATTAAAGTGGAACAATATGAAAACATTCAACTCAAAAATGTCATAAAAAAATTCTTAAAAAAAATTTAGTCAAAAATTTTACTGAATTTTTTAGAAAATCTATAGCACATTGAAGTATAATTCTTTTCATCAAAGAACTAACACGCAAGGTTATCAGCTACAAAACGACACCCATATCATTTCTGTATGTTAAATAATTTGAGAGTTCTGTTTGACCATTACCCTTATGAAAATTGATGAAATAAAATAAAACTCAGTACTGTACTTTTGATCATGTTCAATGATCAAACTAACAAATTTATCATAAAAATCTGCTTTGTAGACAGGCAGTGGCCTTCATGACGACCTTTCTTGTGGCCCTGGAAATCAATGCAGTGTCTACTCTTATTTCGTTTGCAACAGTCATTATTTTTTGCACCAGTTCTTCTCTGGTGTTTGGAACTGTGGAATATACCCTTCACTTCATCCATCCCCATAAAAAATAGTCCAGCGGTGTTAAGTCCGGAGAGCGTGGTGGCTAAGCAACTGATGTTCCACCACTGCATTGATTTCCAGGGCCACAAGAAAAGTCGTCAGAAATGACAATGAAGTGTCAGACGTTTTTCGAATTTGCTCTTGCTTTTTTGCTGATTTTTTGCTAAAAACAACCACTCTAACCTATGGGAGATGATCCCCCAACATAAGGGGCCTGTAGCGTTCCTCGAACACCTGAAGAACAGAAGAATCATCACTTGGAAGATCGGACCTGATCGAAAGATCCTCCCGATCCATGAGAGAGTTAGGGCTTTGTGAAAAGGTTTTTTAGCAGGTGAAGTATTTTTTTCTACTGCTTCTTTCTCGTTTTTCTGCTTTTTTTTCTTGTTACAGATGTAATTTCAAGATATTTGCCTCCAGTTCGATGAAAAGGCATGTTTTCAAGCACAAGGAGCTCTGTAACATGGATAGCAGCATAGTTTTTAACAAATTCAGTATCACCACACATACACGGGGAGACAGAGTTTTTTCAGAGGTTTTTATCTGTTCTCGTGTATCATACGCAGAATTGTATGGTACCCCGTTTACATTCCCTCTGCTAACACTTAGATTTGGAGCGGGAAACAGATTTTATTCTTTTATACAATCTGTTCCTTGTCGCCATTTCTTCACACGTGCCATATGCCATATATTGATTGATATTACAAAACAGTATGTAATTCTCTCTTTCAAAAGAATATATATATATATAAGGGCCACTGCCTATCTACATAGGAGAGGCGGCCATTTTGAGCAATTTTTATGATAAATTTATTAGTTTGATCATTGAAAATGATTAAAAGTACAGTACTGAGTTTTATTTTATTTCATCAATTTTCATGAGGGTCATGTTCAAACAGCAATAACTCTCAAATTTACTTCAACGTGCTAGTTTTTGTAATATTGAGGATTTACTAAAAAATTCAGTAAAATTTTCGACTAAATTTTTTTTAAGAATTTTTTTATGACTTTTTTGAGTTGAATGTTTTCATATTGTTCCACTTTAATAAAAGGTGGTAGTATTTTCTTTCAAAAACCATTTTTTTCACATCTGTAGGACCTTTATGTCCAGAGAAATCGATATCATTTAAAAGAGTCAACTAAAATAAAAAAAAAAATTTAAAATGGCGGCTATTCCAAAAATAGGATGGGTAAACTCCCCAATGTGGGTGTTTTTGTCGATAAAATTAGGCATATTTGATGCCCTCAAATTATTGCTAAGTCAGAGTGAAACCCCTGTTGAAGCTCCTGGATTGCCGCACTTTAAATTTTATTGAAAAATGTATCGAAGAACTTCTGCAAGTGGATTGGCGTACTTGTTCCAGGCCTTCTCTGTTTCAATAACAGCTGGGATTCTATGAAAACATTATTGGAATCGAAGAAAATTCACCTAATCACGAATTTTCTAGTTGTACCATAGAAACGAAGTGACATCACATTAATCATCAATATCGTCATTAAAACCGCATATATCCAAGAACACCATGTCTATCTGCAGAGAAAATTCACTGAAACAATTCGAATTTGACCTGCCGTGATGTCATGAGCGTACAAGTGACTCATCAAGATGAACAACTTATGGTTATGCTACAGAATTACGAATCATGGTCGGGGTCCTCTTGCTTTTTAAACGCGATCGCTCGCAAACGTGTAAAAGCGGAATCTAAATAGATCGCGAATTACGAAATGAGTCACCTTTTAAGTGTTGTTTGTTATAGGAAATAATGAATGGAAATATTGATTCTGATAAGAAAGATTGGATTCGTGGAAATTCCGTGACCGAGCTGTTCTGGGCAGGGCGAGGGTGGTACGGGGGGTGTATGAAAATAGTGTAACCAATATGCAAACCTCGGAAGTTTTTTCGAAGACTTTTCGTTTTGTTTGCATGACGCGATGTTGACGAATTTTGCGCAGATGGACGCGTTGACCGCTAAACTAAAACGCAGCGATCACCGCATAGGGTGTTTTACGTGGGAACGAATTGACGTTTCACACCGATTTGAACTGTCATTTGATTGTATCAATTTCATTTCACGAACTGAGATTTTTTTCAATTATGCCACTGTGTCATCGTGAATTGGCTATTGACAACGCTTCCCTTATTCTTATCTACTCCCATAGAATAATATATCCATTATTAAACTGATTTTGATCTGTAATGGTCTCTATAAACCAATATTGTGAGGTAATAATAACTCACGCCTATAACTCACTCTAATACAAATAGGAAAAATGTAGCTTACGAAATGAATAAAAAAGTCTGGTCAATGGGGAACTCTACTTCAGACATCAAGGTAACGTTGTCGCCACCCATTTCTACATTTTCTTAGGTCTGAATATCCAAAAATTGCATTTGGAAAACGTGAATTTTTGTCGTTTTCTACGGGATTCGATATCGATTCGATTTTCGACCATTTTGAAAATGCAGATTAATTTGAATTTTACTGAAGAAGTCGAAGATAAAGTAGAGTGTTCAATTCGCGGTAATGGTCATAACACACTTGATGAATTACACCCCTCGCCTGACGGCTCGGGCTGCAAAATTCTTCTGCGTGTGTTATGACTTACATTACCGCTCATTGAACAATATACTATTATACGACTATGATAAGTCATGGAGATATTCAGAACTTCTAACCTCTAATTTTACTTAACCCACTGACTGAAGTGCCAAACGATATGCGACTCAAACGAAAATGGCCAGAAGATCTAAGGGCCGCCATTATAAAAGGAGAACCGAGGGTTGAACAGCGCGTCAACTACCAGATTCCGTATTTCTAGTGAGGAATTTGGTTGTTGTAGCAACGGTATTATAAAGGGCAACCGATTCCTCGGTTACCCTTTTATAATACCGGCCCTAAAAGAGATGTGAAGAGCTCGAAGAGGAACTGCCGGCAAATAAGCTTATAGAACAGTAGGTATGTACACATACCTATAATTCCTATAAATGACTAGTTCTCTCTTCTTCGTCAGTTGCGTGATATTCACAAGACATTCACTCAAATCTGGAATAGATCGCTTCACTTCCTGAACTATACAGGGTAAGAATTTTTTTCATTTTCCATTTTTCCGAATTCGGCTCTGTTAAAGAGCCATTTGAAAAAAAATTGGGCCAAATACGTGCCTGATACGATTCTCTGGAATTCATGCAAAGTTCATATTTTGCGATTGAAATTAGGTGAAGATGTTTACGAAATACTCAAGCACTAACCTTATTTAAATAAGAATGTTACAAACACGATATTTCCTAACAAAACCACTCAGTTTTGTCCGATTATTTCTGCAATTGAAAAGACATATTTCTCCCACCAAAATGAGTCCCTTCTTCGATTTTCCTGAAGATTAGTTTTTAAACACTAATAATTTGTTAATATTTTCCTCGATATTCCAAAACTATTTCATAGAAAAATTTTTTCTCACTAACCTACCCTAACTCCATTAACCCAGGTCATAGGATTCGAGGTCAATGACCTAACCTAACCCATCTTCTGTGATGTTTCACAGAACTTCAAGGAAGACAATGTCAGATTGTTGATTTCATCTTCAAACAATCGTATAGGCGAAACTAAGGAAGCAGTACGTCCCCCATCGTTAATGGATGAACTATCGCAAGGACACTGGTTTTGTTCACCTTTCGCTAAAGACGTCTAGGCGTTGGTCTTTGGCAATGCCAAACGATATAGCGCTGCGATCTGTGATCTTAATTTCAGTCGCCTATAACGGTGCGCTGCGAGGTATCCGCCACGCAAGACAAACCGTTGTTCTGTGTCTCCAACGTTAGTCCCATCACAGACCAGTCTGTGGTCTCATGAACGACAATTACGTATAGCTATAACCTGCGCCATGGACTTCGATTTATTTATTAATTTATTCACAGAGAGAGAGAATAATGCAAACAGTGCTAGACTCCGCCACGCTGAGCAGCATACTACATTTTAAATATTATTTGTATTTTTGATTCGAATCAATAAAGGCCAGTTTTTATTATTATTATAATTGTGATGTGAAGACTCTCAGTGAATTGATGTAATAACTAGTATGGGCCAGCAGATCTACCCCTTAAGTAGTTATCCTCATCGGTAGAACTCGGGTGATTTTATAGGCGAAATGTCAAAGTTTGATCAATTTTCCTGAAGAAATGGGAAAATAATGGAAAATATAAATGGGTATTTCTCTGTAAACTGGGCAACTCATTGTCTCAGGCTAATATTATATAAAAAAAATACAGATCATATTTATTTTGTAGATAATATCATAAAATAATAATCTTATCTACCTCTGCTCAGTGTTCAATATTCAATGAAATAAACTTTATTATATTGAAAACGATGTTGAAGTACTTGAAAAACAGTCCCCTGTCGTGTCACTGAAGCAGGTAAGCCACTTCATACTAAATTAATTAAGACAATAACTATTGAAACCAATCAAATTGTTTGAATGTTCGAACAGCATTATTTCATGGTCAAAAAGGTCCGTTAATTTTTTATAATTATTATTCCATTATACTAAAAAGGTAAATTAAAGTATGTCTCCACATTTTGTGAACAGTTCCCCTGTCTATATTTCAAATTACGCGCCACGCACTGTAAAGGATAAACAGCGCCATGACTTTGTGTAACAGACCGCAAACAATCAAAGTTGGCATGGTTGCTGTCATTTCTTCCCAGACGCCATTTCATTTATTGCTGCACGAGCTTCTTTCCATGAAAGTCACATCGTTACCTGACAGGTAACAGTCCTCTGGTAAGGATTATTTTCATTTCTTTTCTAGTAATATATTCTTACCTTACAAATTTTATATCGTTGTAATAGATGAATATTTATTTTGTACAGCGAAATAACAAGAGATCATTACCTATTGTGCTATCTTTCAATGAAGTAAAATTAAACAGTCCCCTGTCCTGTTGGGAGACAGGGGACTGTTTCCGTCTCCAAGGAACTGCCTTTATATTATGTTTATCATTGTTTTAGATATACGTGTGCTTTGAGTATGATACTGATATCTCCTAGGTCTCCCGAGGAGACCCCTCAGAAGCTTGTAGCTTGTACGAGTTAGGAGAATCAGCTGTGTTCTATGTAGGCCTTCTTACCGTGTCCTTACGCCACCTTAGGCACATCACCGAGAATAGAAAAATTCTTTCCTAGCCTCGGGATTGAACTCGGGACTTTCGGGGTCCTAGACAATCACCTTAACCACTAGGCTAGGGTTCCAAGAAAGAAGAAACTCTCTGAGGAAGATATTTTGAAAAGGAAAACAGGAAATGAGCGGAAGAGATATGAGTGTGATAAAAATAGAAAAAGAATAGGAAAGAGCTTAGAGAGAAAGAACGTATTGTAGCGGACGAAGTCCGCCTGAATACGTCTCTGGACTCTCTGATCCCACGTACAGAAATCCTAGAAGCCTCCAGAGACTATCTCGACCGTTCTCGAATAGGGCCGTATGCGTATAAAAGGACGCGCATGTTGCGGAGCAGTTAGTTACTTCCTGAATAGAGCCGAATGGAATTGTGAATAGCGAATTCCAAGTAGTGAATATAAATTAGCCGGTGCGTAAATAAATCAGTATTAGTTATTGTCCATAAATTAGTGTGATCAGTTAGTGGTATTGTAAATAAATTAGACATTTAAACGAAGCGGACAATTTGTTTAACCCCGAGAACGTTACAGTATTAAATACCTTAAGAAAAAAGAAAAGGAAACTAGAAAGCTTGTTGAGAATATTACCCCACGAGAACACCGGGAAGCTAAGAAGAAGTGGAAAGAACATTGCACCAAGTATCGCAATAAAAAAAAAGTATAAGCGAATATTACTAACTCGTACATGAGAGAGAATAGTCCAGATTCTGATGTAACTAATTTATTTCAAATACCAAAACCTGAAGTTGCTGAAATAATTCGAAAAAGATATTCTTGAGAGAAGATGCTGAGATATAGGATAAAGAAAAAAAAACATGATGTCTTGAAGAAGAAAATAATGAAGTACAAAAAAACGCTTCTCGTGATTAAAGAAGAAAGCAAATACTTAATTCCTAAACTGTGATTTTTTAGGAAAATTGAAATAGAATAATTTTGGTACAGAATTTTTCATTTGAATAGACAGTCCCCTGACATGGACACAGTCCCCTGTATCGACCAATTCAGAATAATGTTAAAATTTTCTAAAGTAATGGAAATATTTTTGGTTCATCTCTCGTTCATCAATAAAAATGTAAATATATATTTATTGAATTAGGTTTATTAAATATATGAGCAAAAAAGTCGTCTAGACATCTTTTTTAGACGAGTTGCCCAGTTCACAGAGAAATACCCAAATACCAGGCTATTTTGCATTGACTTTTCTTCCTTCGATCCGTATATTCACAGCACGGCCAGTATATCTGTGAAAAGAGTTTTATCGAGTTTAATGGCTCTTTTTGTCGGATCATTTTTTGCCATTTTCGCGAATTTAAAAAAATACTTCTACTCGACCTTTTTTTTGTGCCCTGAGGAAGGAGGAAAGCATCATGCCTCCTCCGCAGCGGGCGGTTCAATGCTGGGATTCGTGTGGGACTCTAACCCAACTAAAACCTCCTCCTCGCCATCTTAGTCGGAATCCCAAGGACACCGATTCCAACTATCATGGTTTGCGCAGGAACGGGCACCATACCGGATCACCAAGACGATTGGTATTTCACGGTGTAGTTTCTGCGTGGTAGTATCAGACTCTTGCCCCCCCCTTGGATGTAGGGATTGAGGGGAAGAAACCTGCACCTCGACTGACGGGTCTCACAGTTTGCGGTCTCACAGAGAACTTGTGAGGAGTCCACTGACTGTTGTTGACCTAGTTCCTTTATTTTCACCTGGCTTTTTCACAACGGAACTCAAACACCAGGGATAGATCCTCAGGAGGTCTTGGCCGGCTCACTATCAGTTTGTCAATCACTGACTCCCCGATAGCGAGCCGTTGGCCCTGGTCCCTCGGGGATTGAGCTATGAGAGTGCGGTTTCCGTCAGACATTAACGTTACTCCTTGGGTCTGCCCCGAGTCCGAGGATACGGGGGGCCAAGTGGGTCATAGTTACTCTGATTCATGCAGTGGCCTTCGGCCCGAGGGGAAAAGTGAGTCGTAACTCCTTGTCCACGCCCGGGTTGCCAGTGTGGCGTAGGCCAGATGCAAGTTCTCCACGTTCGAAACACTAACGTTACTCCTTGGGTCTACCCTGTGTCTGTGATTACAGGGAGCTAAGTGAGTCATAGTTGTTCCCTGCATGTGGTGATAACATTACTTCTTGGGTCTACCCCTTGTCAGTGGACCCAGGGGGCCAAGGAAGCCATAGTTAACCACGCCACTCTCCCATGCTCATCCCTCGAAGCCTTTTCTTGATAGCTCGGTCTCCAGCGTCTTCTAGGTCGTTTAGCCTAGGGGTGGATCGCGAAGATGTCACAATCTAAGCGCACGCTTAGACTCGAGCCCTTGGATTTGAAACGATTTTGGGTTCGGGAAGTGTGTTGTGAAGTACTAACGTTACTCCTTGGGTCTACCCAGAGTCAGCAGCCTCCAGGGGCCAAGTGAATCATAGTTACTTGTGAAGCACTAACGTTGCTCTTTGGGTCTACCCCGAGTCCTCAGATACGAGGGGCCAAGAGAGCCATAGTTACTTCAGAAGTACTAGCATTACTCCTTGGGTCTACCCAGAGTCTGTAGATTCCAGGGGCCAACTGAGTCATAGTTACTTCTCTCCGCTCGAGGCCTTTTCTTGCTTGCTCCGTCTGCAGCGTATTCTGGGTCCTTTCAGCCTGGTGGGGATCGTATTTGTTATTCTTCCTTCCTGGTTTCCTTTCCTGGTTTGATGTACTCTCTTCCGCCTTCTTTGTTTCCTTCGCTTCTTTTCCCATTTCTGCAAAACACTTAACCTACTCTGCGTTAGTATGTTGTGAAGTACTAACGTTACTCTTTGGGTCTACCCTGGGTCTGACGACTCAGAGGGCCAAGAGAGTCATAGTGACTCCTTGGTTTTGGTCATACTTGGTTTTTCGCTGTTCCTCCATAGGATTCACAGCTACTTAAGCCAGTACACCACGACATGGTGATGACCACGTACGGGACTTCTACTTCACCTAGAGAATCGAAATTTCACCCTCGTATGAATCGATTATTCCTCTTTTCAACCGTTTAAAAATTTTCTCACCGTATCGCAGCTTCGCTGCGATCTTGAAATTCTTCTGGACCAACTTTTCGGCAGATTCCCTCGGGCCGGTCCACCAAGTTACCAGTTTAGTATAGTATAGAATAACCGTGTAGTGTCGAGTTGAAATTCCTAGAGGATATTGTTTAGATAGATATTTTACTGAAGGACAGGAAACAATACATTTTTAATAGAAGCTGTGCGTATAGAATGTGTAATTTCATGCTTCTTAGAATTCAATTTTATCTCCCACATTTTTGGGATTTTATTGTAACATATCTTTCCATCGAACGGTTTTTCCATCATAGAGATTTTGGTCTTGATGAAGTTGATAAACATTCTGACAACATTGTCAACTTGTTAAGAGACCAGAGAAGAAATAATATTCGATGATATTTATTTCAGAGAAGCATCAAGATTTTTCTTTAAATTCATGTTTTTTCCTCAAATTTCATCGTATACAATTAGGAATAACTCGAAATCCACACGTTTTTATTTGAAAAAAACATAAGTAGGTACTTTCATTATCTAAAATGGTTGATTCTTTCGAAAATATGAACCATTTATCTTTTTCAAGTGGTTTTATAGTATTTTTGCGTACATTTATGGGTCGACTACACTGTAACTTTTATTTCAGGAGAAATATTGGATAAGTTTTGTTTGAGGAATATGCACCATGAAGAGTAAACAATCAACCAAAATTCAGTTCATTCGGAATATCGGTTCCGAATATGTATATGGAAAGAATAGTGTTAATTTCATGGATTTTCGACACCCTGTATCTTTCAAACGAAACCGAATTTTGAAAAATAGTATGGGAAAAAAGTGTTTTGCTTGATGAAAGGAATCTACAAATATATGTAAAAGTCAAGGACTCACCCCGTATATGATTTATCCTCATAAGAATTTCTCCAAAAACTTTGCTGATTAGCTGAAAAATTAAAAAAAACACAAAATTTCGAGTGTTTACATTTACTGGGGAATTTGTGACGACCCACTCGGTCCCGCTCAATCCATTTCGCCTTCGGGTCTCCGATGGTAACTACTCTCACAAATCCAATCCGATTTTAAAACTGGCCCGATTTCCCGATTAATCTGAATAGTACAGAATAATTGCAGTTTGACCTCCGCGAGGGACTAGAATCGAGAGGCTAGCCTCAGACGTAACATGTGGCGTTTAGGCGTGCGTTCTTCTCGCCTGCCGTCCGTACCCTATGATGTAGAATAACGCGCTAGACACGGAAGTGCGAGGCCAGCCTCTAACCTTAACTGGGAGGTGAGGAATTGATGAGATGGATACACATAAATCGTGAGATATTTAAACGTAGACCCGAAGACGCATTTTACTGCTATATAAGGAAGGAATATTACGATATGAATGCGTATGGATGCAGATAAAAAAATTGAAATGATTAAATAAATTATCAATAAAATATGATTTTTATACGTGTAATTTTCTTCGTTTTTTGGTGAGGCACCGCCCCACCTGCCTCATAGGACAATCCGCCACTGTATGGTAATGAAATAATGTCAAGGAACCCGTTAATTATCCTCCCAGGTCGTCTGATTTGATACCTTGTGATTTCTTGCTTCTGGGATATGCTCAGTCATAGGTTTACGCTGGTAATCCAACATCAACGGAGCAATCAAAAATCGACAGTGAACGTGCTATGAAATACAGCCAAATTGGTGGGGAAAGGGATGAAACATTGGATAGACAGAATGCAGTACATATACGAAAACTCGTGGTGGTCATTTCAATGATATAATTGTCCATACATAATAAGATAATGTAACTTTTCAAATAAAAAAATGTATCTAACTGGATAATTTGTGTTTCAGTGAATTTTTGATTTTATCATCGCCAATAGAACAGCCGCTACAATTGTAAATTATTGTCGCCAAGGAACATAATAACATAAACCTATTATTGATATTTTTACAGCGATATTCAAAAATGCCCGTTAGTTTATGATCAAATCTCCTACTCGTAAGCCATAGGGCGTGAATGAATGATAATCGTAGTTGAAGATGTTCAATCGTTGAATTTATTTCAATGGAATCTTCATTTCAGATGCAATTTCGATCGAATTAACTGAAAAAAATGGAGATCGCCGTTCAGCCGATCGTGTAGGTGAACTAACGGAAAGAGATTTTTTCGCGATTGGAGCGTTCGAAAGTTGCATTTACTCTTTCGTAAGCTCTGTGATCTTTAACAAGCGTTTCCGCAGTAATTACATGAACAGCGTTCTTTAGTTGATTAATTTTCCACATTATTCGCAGGAACAATTACGAATTTGCTATAGCGAATTGATCGGCAGAATAGGTTTTGTTTCCTCGTCTAAGCTGATGTGAAGAGTTTGTCATTAAGGACGATATGTTTTTGAAATTAAAAAAAGACAAAACATTTGAGATGGAATTCAATGTCCGATTTCAAAGAATATTTAGTTCAGGATTGGCCAACATATACAGGGTGAGTCTTTGACTTGTACATATATTCCAACTCTAGATTATTTTCATCAAACGAAACACTTTTTGCCCATTCCATTTTTCAAAATTCGGTTTCGTTTGAAAGATACAGTGTGTCGAAAATCCATTAAATTAACACTATTCATATTTTCGAAAGAATCAATCATTTTAGAAAATAAGAGTATTCTTATGTTTTCAATCAAACGCGTCGTTTTCGAGTTATTCCTAATTGAATACGATGGAATTCGAGGAAAAAATCATGAATTTCAAGAATAATCCTGATGCTTCCCTGGATTAAATATCATCGAATATTATTTCTTTTCTGTTCTCTTAACAAGTTAACAATGTTGTCAGAATGTTTATGAACTTCGTCATGACCAAAGTCTCTATGATGGAAAACTGTTTGATGTAGAGATATGTGATTACTGATTATAATAAAATCCCACAAATGTGCGATATAAAATTGAATTCTAAGAAGTATGAAATTATTCATTTCATACGCACAGTTCCTATTGAAAATTTATTGTTATCGGACCATATTGAAAATAAATGTCGATGAAATTCAAGATTAGAATATTAATAATGAATGTCAATACAAACCACGTATTCAATTGAAATTAATGAAAAATGAAATGATACTCAGCACTAAATAATATGTGGAGATCATGGGCGTACCCAGGTAGGAGTAGGGGGGCAGCTGCCCCCCCCCTTGAAGCAAAAAAAATATGTTAATTTTCCTGGTTTCCTGGCAATAAACCCGACCGACCATCTTCTCAGGTATGAGCTGCCCCCCCCCCCCCTAGCTGAAATCCTGGGTACGCTCTTGGTGGAGATGTTGCTATCTAAACAATTCCTCTTGGAATTTCAACTCGACACTACACGGTTATTTTATTACATCAATTCACTGAAAGTCTTCACATAATCATCACCTGTCTGCTTTATTCTCTGTAAATAAATAAATCGTAGTCCATGACTCGGGTTATCGCCATACGCATGCGTCGTTCATGGGACCACAGACTGGTCTATGATGCGACTAACGTTGGAGACACAGAACAGAATAACGGTTTGTCTTGCGGTGGACTACCTTGCGCTGCGAGAGGCGACTGAAATTAAGATCGTAGCGCTATATCGGCAAGAATCAGAAGCCATAAGCGAAAAGAAGACAAAATTAGCGCCCTTGTGATAGTTCATCCGTTAACGAGAGGGGACGTACTGCTTCCTTGGTTTCGCCTATACCATTGTTCGAAGAGAAAATCAACAATCTGGCATCGTCTTCTCAAAAGCTCTTTGAAATATCACAGAAGATTGGTTAGGTTAGGTTATTGACCTCGAATCCTATGACCTAGGTTAATGGAGTTAGGTTAGTGCGAGAACAATTTTTTATGAGATAGTTTCGGGATATCGGGAAAAATATGAACAAATTATTAGTGTTAACAAACTAATCATCAGGAAAATCGGAGAAGAAACTTTTGGTGGGAGAAATCGTGAAATATGGCTTTTCAACTGCAGAAATAATCGGACAAAACTAAGTGTTTTTTTTAGGAAATATCGTGTTTGTAACATTCTTATTCAAATAGGGTTAATGCTTGAGTATTTCCTAAATGTATGTATCACCACAGAACATCTAATAATCACCTCAATTCCAATCGAGAAATATGAACCTTGCATCAATTCCAGAGAATCGTATCAGGCACGTATTTGGCCCATTTTTTTTCAGAAGGCTATATCTTTTTAACAGAACCGAATTCGGAAAAATGGAAAATGAAAAAAAAGGTTTCTTTTGGCCTCAAGAATCTACAGTTAAAATATATGTACAAGTCGAAGACTCCCTGTATATTATGGAACAACAAAAATAACTAATGAATATAATCCACAATTTTATGGAGGTTACCGGTACTACCCAACTTCTCTCTCAATATCTCCATAGATGGCTTTGGCAAAATGTTTCGTTGCACCATCTTGCTGAAACAAACATTTGATCCAATTTTTGCCTCGTAAAACTTTGAATATTGACCGATAACGCCCGTCATTTCCTGTTGCATCTACATTTGCATTTTTGGATTGAGAAGCTTCCCATGAATCTTCTTATAGAGGACTTTCAGGTGTGTTTCATTGTGAAGTTGGTCCTACCTTATTCTGAGAGATACAACTCCAGCTATACAGGGTGTTCCTAAACAAGAGTATCAACGGTCAACTCGGTAGATTTCTCATAAAAAATTAATATTTTTCTTCTCTTCCATTCTTTCTTCCGGGTCTTCGTTTCAGAGATGCAGGGTGTCAAAAATTTATATTTTGTCAGTTTTTTTGCTGATATCTGAGGAACTGTTTGAATTGCAGAATAGAGTTTATTTACACACATTGTCACTAATAATAATAATAGCTACTTTCTTGCACTTGACTCTGTTTTATTAGACGTGCTAGTGGCGGAGATATTGAATTTGCACAAAGGTTTTACTCCCCAACTTTTACACCACTGGACAAATTTGCATTTGCACAGATAATTCTGATGCGCCAATTTTTCTACATAAAAAAAGGTACAACTGGTTCATTGCTCCAAAATTAACCGTTTTGGAGAAAATCTTATGATCAAAAACGATTTCCTAACGCATTGTAAATGAATATTAACTCTATTAGCACAAAAACAACATGAACAGAGACTAGGAATCTCCTATTGCTTTTAGTGCTTGGTTGCCAGCCATCTGCAAAGACTAAACCTGTCCGAAGCGAAGGGGATAAACCCCGACCGGTCTCGCCGGCGGAGGGGCTGCGGCTATGAATACAGCGGGGATCCGATACCATCTCCAAATCGGAGCGGTCATTTGTCGGGGTACAACCTCCGACCGAGAAATGTCAGGTGAAATTCGGATTGGACCACGAAATACTCTAGATTTTAAGTAGAATTCGGCCGTGAAGGCCTTAATCAATATACACTGCGCAAAAAAATTAACGCACATTCTGAAAATCTCAATTTTAATGAAAGTTAACTCTACATTGACTTTATAACTTATTTTTTATGTTCCCTCGGGAAGGTTTTGAACGAAACAAGACACATTAAATGGAAGAAAAATTCAGGATTTCACCGAATCTTATGTGAAAGAAGAGAAATGAACAATTTTCAAAATACTGAAATGCTGATAAGTGATTTAATACTTGGTATTTCCACCCCTTGCGTTAATTACAGCTCGGCAAAGACGGTTCATACTCAAAATGAGTGATCTTAAAATGTTCTGATCTAATCCTTCCCAGATTTCTCCGAGTTGGATTCGTAAGTCATTAAGAGTAGCTGGATGATTTTCTGAACTTCTCAGCCTTCTATTGAGGTTGTCCCAAACCTACTCAATTGGATTGAGATCTGGACTTCTTGCTGGCCATTCCATTCGAGAGACTTCAACCTCTTCAAGGTACTCCTGAACGATGCGCGCACGATGGGGTCTGGCATTAACGTCCATAAAAATGAAATTTTCACCAATGTATGGAGACTGTTCCTTATATACTCATCAGCATTCATAGCTCCATTATCAACGACCACTAGGTCTGTGCGAGCAGTCAAAGAAATTCCACCCCATACCATAATCGATCCTCCCTCGAAACCAGTAGTATTCAGGAAATTGCACTGAGCATATCTTTCATGTGGACGTCTGTGTACAAGGGAACGTCGATCACAATGGTAGAGGCAGAATCTAGACTCATCTGTGAAGAGAACTCTTTCCCAATCGGCCTCTTCCCAATGGATATGCTCTCTCGCAAAATCCAAACGCGCCCTTCGATGGGCTGGGGTAAGAGCTGGGCCTCTTGCCGCGACACCAGGCCTTAAATCATATTCTCTGAGGCGATTTCTTATTGTCTGAGTGCTAATTTGCACCTCTTGAGTTTGCTCAAGCTGATTTTAAAGGAGGCGAGCGGTTGCAAACCGTTGTCTCAACGAAGAAACTCTCAAGTAACTTTCCTGAATGGCAGTTGTTACCCGTGGTCTACCCTGTCCTGGTCTTCAGACATTCATACCTGTCCCCCTGAATCGCTGCAACATTCTGGATACACTTGTATGGGAAACTCCAAACCTTTCTGCAATTATTGTGTATGTCCACCCTTCTTCTCGCAAAACTACCGCTTGGGCACATTCCTCTTGGGTCAAATTGCGTGTTTCGCGTTGCATAGCGATCGAGTGTAGAAAATCAAACGAAAGAAAAACAATTGATCACTAGAATTGATCGAGAACAACTGATTTTAGAATGGAGCCAATACATTCAAAATCTGATAATATCATCTTTTTTTATTCCTGCTGGGAGAAAACATCTGTATTGAAGAAAAACGTTGAAAGTGGATATCATATGCATGCATAATTCTGATAAAAATAATTATCATTGAGAACACCTTTAGTTGTAGAATAAATTTGAGATTTCCATAATGTGCGTTAATTTTTTTGCGCAGTGTATTATTCTGCGGTTGTCAGATAGAAATTTGATAAACCATAAATCACAAGTGATTTATAGATGTTATAATGCTTCATTAAACATTTAATAATTATGATATGAACACTTTAGTGGTGGACAAAGATTTTTGTGTTCAATATACAGCATACTGGTACAATGAGGTTCGATTTCTGAACTTAAAACAGGTAACTTCATGGGGGAATTCATAGAAATTTACTATGAATTCTACCGATAAATTACCTCCGCCAATACTGATTTGTGCAATAAGGTCACAGGACGTTTTCCTCAAGAAATTTTCAAGTTTAACATCTGGATGATTGTGTATCGTGATATCTTTCAGTTTGTATTTCCAATTATAACAGGGATAACCTCCCTATACAAATATCAAAATTTGCCTACCCCTACACCAAGAGAAGGGTAATAATAATTACTATACCCGATCACTTTGTTCTGTGTAATTGATATGCTCTATCTTGCGTGACCCCTTTACTTGTTTTTCTGCGAAACATCATAACAAATTCCGCACATCCGCGTTTCACATGGAATGCAATAACCGTGTAAAAGACCACAATAATAACACGAAATCGATCGGACTGTGAAATATATTCATGAGAATCGCACTGTCTGGACCAAATGCCCCGTTAAATCATGGGAATATGACTTTCGATTCCCAGCCGCGAGGATTTGGCGTCTATTTCGAAAGCAAGAGTTCTGAAACAGTTGAAAAGTCTCATTATCACAGGAATTTTAATTGAATAATTGTTTCGAGGACATTTCAGTTGGAATTCAAGTGAATTGGTCAGTCACAACACCACTGCCATTCCTGCAAATTTTTACGTCAATATGAACTTTTTATGTTAGATACATACATGTGGTCCATATGAGAGTCCAGCCGAATATGGGTCCTTGATATGAGTTATATCGATAAATACGGAAACAATTTTTATTTGGGTGAAGTGTATTAAGAGGTAGGGCCACTAGGGAACTAGAGATCATTACACATCTAACACCTCTACATCTAGGGTAGCCCATTAGGCCATCCCCAGGATATCTAAGGAAGGTACAGGTAACGAGAGAATCAAGAGTCAACGAGTCTGGTCCTCTGTGAACAACCAATCGGTGAGAAGTTGGCCACATACACACATACACTCAAAGACAAAAAATGGCGAATGGAAAAAAAATCAGATTTTGATATGTTCCACAATGAACTACGAATATGTATTTCATTCTTTTGGCATTCAAGAAGCGCATTTAGGGATCTGATCGTGGAACACTCTGATTTTTCAGAGAAATACATTTTTTTCATCATTTTGCATACAGAACTCCCCAAATCTCGAAACCTGGGGGCCAACAAACTGTGGGTTTTTTTGCATTTCATTCTCTAGGCATTTAAGAAACGCATATTATACGAATATGATCGTGGAACACTCTCATTTTTCCGAGATTTGAATTCTTTTCATCATTTTGTATAAATAACCCCCCAAATCTCCAAACCTGGGGGCTAACCGAGGGGGAAATAAATCAGTGTAGAATTTTGGTGTACACTCTACTAGAATTTAGTAGAATTTGATAGAATTTACTAGAATTTGGTAGAATTTAGTAGAATTTAATAGAATTTAGTAGAATTTATTAGGATTTGGTAGAATTTAGTAGAATTTAATGAACCAAAACATTTATGCGCATATGTTATTCAATCGTTTACCTCAAACTCAGCGTCGATTCTCGATATTACACACAAATGCACATGCGCACGCATGCATGCCGTCGTAATAGATGGAAATTCATTTTTGATTGCGTGCACTAGTTGCAATTTTCGACCTGCGATACCGAAAAAACTGTCCATTTTTAGGTCTCGGGCCCATGGAGACTATTGATCAGAAAGACATAAACTGCAACAAATCCAAATTTTAGCCAATTCGACTGGGATCCATTTCCCATTCAATTTGTGCGGGGTCCTTCGAAGAGAATATAGTATTTTTACAAGCATTTATTCAGTTTTACCTGTCCCGGTGTCTGTCTGTAATCAGTGTAATCAAATCTTGCAAGTTAAATATGAGACACTTCTGATCGACCGATTGATTTGAAATTTGGCAGGTGTACATAGTTCTGGTGATAATGCATCATGAAATATTTGTTATAGAAAAAAACAAAATGGCGGTTCAAAAATGGCGGATGACTTTTGTAATTATGATCCGATTCCATTCAAAATTAGTATCTGGGGGTATTTGGGTTGGAAAATGATGATACTTTTGTCAAAATTGGGAAATTCAAGATGACGGCCACAATATGGCGGACTGTAACTATGATCCTATTCTATACAAAATTGGTATATGGGGGTTTTCTGAGTAGGAAATTACGATTCTTCAAAATCGAAGAATTCAATATGGCGGCTTCAAAATGGCGGATGAGTGTTGTTGAAAGCTTGTCTTCAAAAATGTTTTTTGAGAACTAGGCTTGTTTATTTTAATGTGCTTTTAATTTTGATCAAGCTTCAATTTCAAGAAAACCATAGAAATTGTCTTTTCTTTAAATTTGAAATCATCCATTATATATACATACATACAGGGTGGCCATTTGAAAACGAAACAGACGAGATTACAGACGAAATAAATTTTTTCGATAGAAATGCTCGGACAGGTCGATTTCTGTTTCGAGGGGGACAACTTAAGATGTAGGTTACGGACGCATAGCGCTACAACCCCCACCCCCAATTTTTGAATAGGGAAGATGGGTTGAGTGATACCTCAATTCAAAGGTATTTTTATACTGATTTCAGCACAGTAATTATTTTTTCATTTTATGCATTAGTTCTCGAAATATTCTTAACTAAGTATTTGAAAATGAAGTGGTGTTTTCATGGCACTTGTAGTGTTTTTTTGTGAAAAATCGAAATTTTGATCTTCAAAACAACCATGTGTTGGCACTGATTAGATTTTGTCTAAGACTTTCTTGTCGATCGAAAATCCGAGAATTTGTACTGCTTCTCATTTCTCCCGAAAGGGGTCGCGCTATTTTTCGTTGCCGCAGTAGCGCCACGACCGATATATATTGCGGATTTATTCCGGAACTAGAACAAAATCTGAAATCTAGAATGCCGTTTTGATCTACAAATTTTGGTCAAGATTTTTAGTAAGGAGTCGATACACCAGGTATTCTATGCATCTATCAAATGTCATACGCGAAATTTCCGAGCAACAAACTTTCATATTACAATCGAGAAATTTTGCCGGCAAAATTCCATCTCTAGTGGTGTTACATATGAAAAAATTTTACCAATTTTCGAAAACTGTAAAACCGTTGAAATTTAGGTGAATTAAGTCATTAAATTTGAGAGTATTTAGTAGAATTTTTTAGAATTTGTTAAAATTTAGTAGAATTTGATAGAATTTAGTAGAATTTGATAGAATTTGGTAGAATTTATTACAATTTTTTTAGAATTTATAGAATTATTGCCCAAAAGTAGAATTTGGTGTACAAAATTTCAGTAATGATTTCCCCCTCGGGGCTAACAAACTATGGGTTCTTCTGTATTTCATTCTTTCGGCATTCAATAAAAACATACATATTCGAATCGTGAAACACTCATTTTTCCGAGATATAATTTTTTTTGATCATTTTGCATAAACCACCAAAATCTCCAAACCAAGGGCTAACAAACTATGGGGTCTTTTGTATTTCATTCAAGATACACATATTCGAATCTGATCGTGAAACACTCTCATTTTTTCGAGATATGAATTTTTTCCATAATTTTTCATAAAAAACCCTCCGAATCTCCTAATCTTGGTGCTAACAAACTATGGAGGTTATTGCATTTCATTATTTCGGCATTGAAGACACGCATTTTCGAAGCTAATTGTGGAACACTTCCATTTCATCGAGTTATGATTTTAGTCAGGAACCACCCGGAGTAACCCCCACAATTTCTTCCTTGAAAGTCTCCAAATGGAAAAGGATTCAATATCTTATCAAGCCATCAAGCTCACATCAAAATCTGATTGCAATACCATCTCATTTCAGAGAGTTGTGATTTTTTTCCATTAGCCATTTTTTGTCTTTGAGTGTATGTGTGGATGTGGCCAACTTCTCACCGAAGAACAACTAAATCTCATCTGAGAACCTTCCAAGTGATCTAGGCTCCCATTAGAGTGTTTTTCAGAAAAAAATAATTGCAATTGAAATATGTATAGACATAATAGAGCAAGATCCCAGGGCCGCCAGACGTCACGTATTTTCTGACTAACGAAATGTGGACGATTGAATAGTGTTAGTATGTACTACGATCGCATGCCTACCCACTATCTTGCTCAGACGGCCAATTTGCAGATATCAGGTCATCAAGTTGCATAAAAACATTGCTAACCTCACTTATTTTCTGATGGCTGATTTTCACATATATTTTAGACAATTCCGGTTAAAATAAGTTGTCGATAATGCCAGACACTTCCCGTCGGCCATATTGCTTAACAGACGCCTTTAACTTCACGTAAATTCGGATGCTCCATTTTGATATATGTTCTCCAAACCACTATCTTAAAATTTCTTACAAGAAGACAGACCGATCCAAGGGGCCAATCATCCCCCAAACTCAATTCTAATGCATCTATGACTTAGACCACGAGGGTATTATCCGCACGCATGAGGATGAGTGAGAGATGCATTAGCTCATATTGAGTTCCCTGTATCTCGTTTCAGTTTACTCATATCAAACAATAATTAATATTTGTTGAAAAATCAGCTTAAAACAAATGAATTCATAAATCAGGTAAATAATTGAAGATCAACGAGTATAAAAGTGCTCATCTAACCGCAATAATTGTACAATTTCGACCTGAAACCTGTTTCAATAAACTACTGACGAAATGATTCCATTCATCGGCAATACAAAAATTTTCATTAATTTTCGACAATGCCGTTCTTTCGCCGTGGTCAACAATAAAGTTATGACTAAAATCCATGCAGATTTATCGTGTTCCGAGCATGAGGAAGCTGATACAAAGATCGTATACCTTGTTTGCAACATCGATGCCCAGGCTCATTTTGTGATACGATGTTCAGATACTGATATAGCAGAGATAATGCTGGTAAATATGCAGCATTTGAAAAATGATGGTTCCCACGTTTGGATTTTGACCGGCACTGGTAACAATAAGAGATACGTTGATTTGAATAATATCTACGAACAATTAGGCCAGTCGTTGTTTACCAGCATTCCATGCCATCACAGGATGTAATTTTACTCCAGCATTTTTCAAAAAGGGCAAACAAAAGCCTCTCAATATTTTGAAGAAAAATGAAGAGTACCAAAAAGCATTTCACCGTTTGGGTATGCTGGATTTTGTTGGTAATGCAGATGAAGAAGAAAATGTATTCAATGTAATACAAAAATTCATATGTGATATTTATAACGTTCCTGAAATAATTGATGCTGCTAGACTTCAACTGTTCATTGATACGTATAATATGGTATCTGATATCAATGAAGAATTCAAACGGAAGAATTTGAAAAACTTCGATGCAAGCAACTTACCGCCATGCAAAAGTGAGCTTTGGCAACAGTTCCGACGTGCTAACTAAAATGCTAGCCTTTGGAGCAATGCAAGTACGAAAATTATAAATATTTTCAGTCCCGAAAAGAATGGCTGGATATTAGTCAGCCGCTAGAAGAACAATCAGGTAATTTTTTTTCATTTCTTATATTATTTGTGTCTATTTAATTTTGTCAGAGCTTCATGGTTTGACTTGTTTTTTACAGCGAAAGAAAATGACAATGAGGATTCGGATATTCAATTTCAAGATTGGCTGGATGATAATTGTCTGATTTCAACGACGATGACAATGAAGATTAAAAGCCTCTACTTCGAAATGTTCACGGAATAATTTTGTTTTGCTTGGTTGTATGTAGGTTTGATTATATTATTCAATAGATTTGCTCGTTTTTTTTAACATTTTATTGATATAAAAATAGCTACTCGAGTTTATTGAAACAGTTTGCAGGTCAAAACTCTAGAATTATTACGGCCAGATGAGCACTTTTTTACATGTTGATCTTCAATAATTTACCTGATTTTTCAATTTATTGGTTTTTAGCTGATTTTTCTACAAATATTAATTATTGATTGATATGAGTAAACTGAAATGAGAGTCAGGAAAGTCAATATGAGCTAATAACATCTCTCACTCATCCTCATGCGTGCGTATAATACCCTCGCGCTCTAAGCCATAGAGGCATTAAAATTGAGTTTGGAGGATGATTGGCCCCTTGGATCGGTCTGTCTTCTTGTAAGAAATTTTAAGATAGTGGTTTGGAGAACATATATCAAAATGGAGCATCAGAATTTACGTGGAGCTAAATAATTTTTTTGAGACCTTTGAGGCGTCTGTTAAGCAATATGGCCGACGGGAAGTGTCTGGCATTATCGACAACTTATTATAACCGGAATTGTCTAAAATATATGTGAAAATCAGCCATCAGAAAATAAGTGAGGTCAGCAATGTTTTTATGCAACTTGATGACCTGATATCTGCAAATTGGCCGTCTGAGCAAGATAATGGGTAGGCATGCGATCGTAGTACATACTAACACTATTCAATCGTCCATATTTCGTTCGTCAGAAAATACGTGACGTCTGGCGGCCCTGGGATCTTGGACTATAAACCTAGAAAGAAATTATCAGAAGTTCGGTAAAGCCATTCACTTAGATAGTCAAGTCGCCATTGAAGCACTGAGTTAGATACTATGCACATAATTCTATACGTATAATTTGATCCTTGAAATTAAAAGTGAAACATCTAGAAGGCTCTGACTAGGGTCAGTGAAACTGTTGAGCATGTGCGATAACGGAGAGTGGGAAAATAGGGACATCGTGGCGATCAGCGGATGCAGTTTTGTTATTTGTCTCTGTTTGTATTGAGTCACATACGGTATCCATGGATACAGAATAACATGTCCCTTCTCTTCTCCCTAGGCATGCGTATAGCGATGACTGACCCTGGATTTAAGGGGAACGATTGCCACACTTTTGTATACTTATTAGCCACTACGCTCAAATTATAGGTATAGAATTATATGATACTATGTCATCAACTCCAAGTTGATTTGGGAGAAAATTCAAAGAGGTAGGCAAGAAAAATAAGGTCTCTTTAATCTGGGATCCCGGTCATTCGGGAATCGAAGTAAACGAAGAGACCAATATGCTCGCAAGAACGCTATTCACTGGTATGAGGAAATGCACCTATAAGAGCTTCTGGAGAAAACTGAAACGGAAACACTGCCATGAAAGGATCACTCCAAAAAGTTCCTTTGGAACTCTGAAACTGCAACATCCAAAAGGTCTCTGGATCTCAGTAAGAACAAGCTGTAGCTCACCGGCTTTCTCACAGGACATTGTCGCCTCCGGAAGCATCTGGTGAGAATGGTTTATCAGATACTGAAGAGTGTAGATCCTGTGGAGAGAAGGAAGAAACTTCTATTCACCTAGTCTCGGAATGCCTTACCATTGCAACCCAAAAGAAAGAATCCTTTGTGCAAGAGACTTTTCCAGATATTGGATTTCATGGGATTTCAATTTCCAATATTTCTGTAATATCAGATTCGGAATCACGGACAATTCATTCGACTGCTGCTTTCAAATTTTGTTTGACACCTGTAAAACATTGTTTTCGTTGGATTCTAGAATGCGAATCCACCCACAAGGTGATTCTACTTTCAAGGTTGATGAACGAGCACTCTGAAGCTCCTGACTTTATTCCTCTTTCAATTCATTCTAATCTCTATACAGTGTGTTTCGGTATGACTTAGCGATAATTTAAGGACATCAAATATACCTAATTTTATCGACAAAAACACCCACATTGGGGAGTTTACCACCTATTTTTGAAATAGCCGCCATTTCAAATTATTTTTTTTATTTTAGTTGACTCTTTCAAATGATATCGATTTCTCTGGACATAAAGGTCCTGCAAATGTGAAAGAAAGGTTTTTTGAAAGATAATACTACCACATTTTATTAAAGTATAACAATATGAAAACATTCAACTCAAAAATGTCATAAAAAAATCCTAAAAAAAAATTTAGTCAAAAAATTTACTGAATTTTTTAGTAAATCCCCAATAGTACAAAAACTAGCACATTGAAGTATAATTTTTTTCAATGAACTAACACGCAAGGATATCAGCTATACAAAACGACACCCACATCATTTCTGTATGTTCTATAATTTGAGAGTTATTGCTGTTTGAACATGACAATTGATGAAATAAAATAAAAACTCAGTACTGTACTTTTGATCATTTCCAATGATCAAACTAACAAATTCATCATAAAAATTGCTCAAAATGACCGCCTCTGCTTTTGTAGACAGGCAGTGGCCCTTATGACGACTTTTCTTGTGGCCCTGGAAATCAATGCAGTGGTGGAGCAGTTGCTTGGCCACCAGGCTTTCCGGACTTAACACCGCTGGACTATTTTTAATGGGGATGGATGAAGTAAAGGGTATATTCCTCAGTTACAAACACCAGAGAAGAACTGGTGCAAAAAATAATGACTGCAAACGAAATAAGAGCAGACACTCCATTGATTTCCAGGGCCACAAGAAAAGTTGTCATAAGGGCTACTGCCTGTCTACAAAGCAGAAGCGGCCATTTTGAGCAATTTCTATGATAAATTTGTTAGTTTGATCTTCAAAAAATGAAAAGTACAGTACTGAGTTTTTATTTTATTTCATCAATTGTCATGTTCAAACAGCAATAACTCTCAAATTATCTATATCTATACTAATATTATAAAGAGGAAAGATTTGTATTTTTGTTTGTTTGATACGAATAGGCTCAAAAACTACTGGACCGGTTTCAGATATTCTTTCACCATCAGAAAGCTACATTATCCCTGAGTGACATAGGCTATACTTTTCACCCGAAAAAAATAAGGATACCTACTATATGAAGATGACACCGCCGCGTGAAACAAATTTCTTGTGTAACATACAGAAATGATGTGGGTGTCGTTTTGTAGCTGACATCCTTGAGTGTTACTTCATTAAAATAATACTTCAATGTGCTATTTTTTGTACTATCGAGGATTCACTAGAAAATTCAGTAAATTTTTTGACAATTTTTTTTTAAGAATTTTTTGTGACATTTTTGAGTTGAATGTTTTCATATTGTTCTACTTTAATGGAAGGTGGTAGTATTATGTTTCAAAAAACATTTTTTTCACATCTGTAGGACCTTTATATCCAGATAAATCGATGTCAGTTGAAAGAGTCAACTAAAAAAAAATTAATTTAAAATGGCGGCTAATCCAAGAATTGGGGGGTAAACTCCCTAATATGTTTTTGTCATTAAATTAGGTATATTTGATGCTCTTAAATTATTGCTGAGTCATACCGAAACACACTGTATATTTCAAGACAACCTCGTAAAAAGTTAGCAAACAGAACATCAAAATGTTAACCGATTTCCAGCTTTCATTTCGATCCGTAGTTTTAAAATTTTAAATAATCGGAAATCGGCTCCGAAATGAGAAATTTTTTGTTATTCTCTAATTTGTTGTATTTTTGTTAATTTTGAGACAACAATGAAACGGAAACATACCTATAGGTTCATTCATAAATCTATGCGTAATGCCCCTTCTTTGCTGACCCACCTACTCTGTGATTCATAACTTGTTGTTAATTGAGAAACAATTATCTTCAATGTATCGTTTTCCTTATTCCTGATTCAATTTCACTATCGGTATCATATGGTGCACTCTACGTCCATTCATCTTTAATTATGAGCTGAACTGACTCATCATTACTGTTAACTTTCGCTGGTTTTCTTGTTTTATAATTGGACTAGGAATTGATGGAGCTGGAAAACGTTTCCTTTCGGTATCAATTAATAATAACAAATTCTTCAGATGGGGAACTAACAAATCTGAGATTGCTGTTGGTTCAACTTGCATGAATAATTAATTATTTTTTTTCTATCAGCATGCTTGTTTAATCACAGAAAGCACTCCCGTGGCAGCTTCTTGAATTTATATAAATTCGTCCTATTGCCTGATATTGACTTCATTATTATCATAAATTACCCCTTCTCGAAAAAATTTCTAGCTTTGAATTTAAATTTTCTGTGACATATTCTCATTCGTAGGGGAGGTATGGATTAAGCAAGAAATTGATCAAGGTGTTTGAAAATAAATATAAAAAATATCTATAATAGTATATTCTAAAACTAGTTGTAGAATGGGCTCCTATTCCAATACGAATGTGAAATTGGAGCGAGTTTTCGAACGCATGGGTATTGGAATTGCATTCTGCAACGAGTATTAGACGATATTTTCTCTATTTCACTCAAATTTTGTGAAATTCAATGAAAAAATTCAAATTATAGGTCCTAGTGACTTTCATGTTGTATCTTGGCAGTTGGTGTGAATGTTAGGAAATACGAAAATTGACATTTCCAAATTGACACCTGCTTAAAATTAAAAGGATCGTAAGTCATTGCTGACAACCACAAAACGAAAAATGTTACTGAAAACGATGCTGTAATGAATTCATTACAGCACTGTTTTTAGTACTGTAATGAATTCATTACGATTCTGAAATAGATAAAAAAATATTTGACATCTGTTATTGGATCTCGAAATTACAAATTCTGATAACCACTTCCCTCTTGGAAACTTCACTGAAGTCGAGGAATGCAAAAGGCTTCCCTGAAGACGAACCTTTCCACTTTGTTTGATGTCTCAACTTGGGGATGGTGACAAAAAATAAATCTCTGAATAATTTAGAAGTTCAGTCGAAATTGATGTCAGAATTTTTAATAGTGACCAAAATTTTGAGGTGTTTTCAGATGAAGCAGTCCAAATTTTGCTTTTCCCGATAACAATTATTCTCTAACTATGTTAAAAATTAATCATTCATAAGAGCCCAGTCCCAGATATTCAATATTTTCGAGTGAAAATTTGAATACTGCAATATCGAGTTTTTAGGAAATTGGCTTGAGATAGTAGGATTATGATTTCACCGATATCAATCATACGTTCATATGGATGGATTACTTATCATTCTATGAAGCTAAGTCCTCTCTGTCAGACAAAGTGCCTAAAACCCGTATTGAAGAAAAAGATGATGAATATTGATGTCAACATTAAAATGAAACCAAAACACTGAGCATTATTGGATATAAGAAGGTTCATAAAAAAAATATCACTACCACATACAAAGGTATTATTATGACATTCATGATGAATTATCATGTGTTAATTTCATTATAAAAAGGAGGGTATGCCCGTAATAATTGAAAATACCATCAGTCAAATGACCACCACGACTACAGGACCACACCCTTTTCATGAAATTTTCCATAATCAAATCGCTAAGTGGCTGCCCTGTGTCGTCGATAGCCTCACGAATTCCATCTTTGAGGTCTTGGATCGACGTTGGGCTCTTGGCGTAGAACTTCTTTTTCACGTGGCCCCAGAGGAAGAAGGCGCAAGGTGTTAAATCACAAGATCTCGGTAGCTAGTTGTGATCGCCTCCTCGAGAGATAACACGGTCGGGAATCTTTTTCCGTGAAAGATCAATGGTTTCGTTGCTTGTGTGGCACGTAGTGCCGTCTTGTTGAAAGTAAACGTTGTCCAGATCAATACTATCCAAGTAGGGCATGAAAAATCATTAATCTCTCGATAGCGCAATCCATCCACCGTAACTGTTGCTCCAGCCTCATTTTCGAAAAATCAAGGTCCAATTACCCTGTCGGACCATAAACAAGTCACACGTTGAGGATAGAGAGGCTCTTCAATAATAAATCTTAAGTTTTCCGAGCCCTAAATGCTACAATTTTGCTTGTTGACGAAGCCACCGAGGTGGAAATGGGCCTCATCACTCAAAATGATTTTTCGATAGAATTCTGAATCATTTTCATGCATTCCAAGATGTACATAAAGTTAGCAAAACAAATTTCGCGAATCAAACTCGGAATAGCTCAAAATTTTGCCGTTATTTATCCGTAATTTATCCGAGACTATTCCACTCTTTCCATTTTTAGTGAGGAAGTTTCCGTAGCAACGATCGTTTCATCTCGATAAAACTTTTAGTTGGTTTTCCAGCGATAAAATTTTTGACTTTTCTCCAATTCATAGGTAGCTTCGCAAATGAATATCATGGAGAAAATAAACAGCGTTTAGTTAATCTTCGAATTCTAATTTGCCAAATAGCGCAATCCGTGTCAAATGTGACCATATAACTTAATGTTAGACATTTTCTCGTGAAATAGTCATGCCGAACACCACTCGAGATGAAATTTAGGCAGGTAAAATTTCTCTCTTGTAATATTCAAGTTTGTTGCTTTTCGGAAATTCCGCTCACAACATTTTTTCCAAAATCACTCGCCTCACGGCTCGTGATTTTGATACAAATGCCGTTCGCGAAATTTCCAAGCAACAAACTTTCATATTACAATCGAGAAATTTTGCCGGCAAAATTCCATCTATATCTAGTGGTATATCACATATGAAAAAATAAATTTTGCCGCTCTTATATTTAAAAAGATATGAGATGTGTCGCTAAGTTGATATCAACTTAGCCAAACAACTATCCAAAAAAATTTTTCAGCCGAAATCAAACAAGCTCATCTTTTTCTATGTTTTATCCGTAAATTACCCGTGAAGAAAAAACGTCGCCACTCTTTTATTTGGAAAATATTGGATGTTTCGCTAACTTGAAATCATATTGGCGAAACAACTATTCGAAAAATAGTTTCAGCACGAAACAAAATAGCTAAAGAGCTATTTTGTTGTTAGAGAAAAGTCTCTAAGTGATTCATCCATAAATTATCCGTGAAAAAAGAAAATTTGTGTCATTCAAGGTTTCGAAGAAAAATGACAAAATCTGAATGGTCGATCAGCAGCCGACGGAACATAATTTATGCATTTTTCTCGAAAACTGTTCCGTCGGCTGCTGAGCGACCATACAGATTTTGTCATTTTTCTTCGAAACCTTGAATGATAAAAATTTTCTTTCTCCACGGATAAATCAGTTAAAAATATGAGCTATTTTGTTTCCTCCTGAAACCATTTGTCGAATAGTTGTTTCGCCAACTTGATATCAAGTCAGCGGAACATCCAATATTTTTTTAAATACAAGAGTGGCGATGTTTTTCTCTTCACGGATAATTTACGGATAAATCATTGAAAAAAATTAAATTATCTGTTGATTGCTGATATAATTTTTTCAATATGTCACCTGGTAATTTGATGTACACTTACCAGTGCACGTGATATTTTTTTTAAAATAAAAAAATTTGTCTCTTCACGGATAAATCAAAGATGAAAAGCTACATCATCCTTCCAAATTTCAACAATATTGCTTGCGTACTTTTCGAGAAAAATGCATAAATTATGTTCCGTCGGCTGCTGATCGATCAATCAGATTTTGTTATTTTTCTTGGAAACCTTGAATGATACAAATTTTCTTTTTTCACGGATAATTTAAGGATGAATCACTTAAAAAGATGAGCTATTTTGTTTCGTGCTGGAACCAAACAAGTTAGCGAAACATCCAATTTTTTTTTTAATAAAAGAGTGGCGACGTTTTTTTCTTCACGGATAATTTATACGGATAAATCATTGAAAAAGATGAGCTTGTTTGATTTCGGCTGAAAATTTGTTTTCGGATAGCTGTTTCGCTAAGTTGATATCAACTTAGCGACACATCTCATATCTTTTTAAATATAAGAGCGGCAAAATTTATTTTTTCACGGATAAATAACGGCATAATTTTGAACTATTCCGAGTTTGATTCGCGAAAGCTGTTCTGCTAACTTTGTGTACATCATTCCAAGGACCCAATCAGCAAAGACACGACGTTGTTGATGATCGGCCAGCTTGAGTTCTTATAACTGAATTTTATCAGCCTTGAAACCAAATTCTTTATGCAAAATACGGTGTAATGCCTAATGCCAAAGAACAACGAGGAATGGTCAAACCTGGGTTTTCACTTTAGGGTACAGCAGCTGTTCTGAGCGAAGTGCACGGGTTTTATTCTTCACATAGTTCACATCACTATGTCTCAACAGCACAAATTTTTCCACCAATTTCTGTATTGCGGTTCGACAATGTGCTTCACGGCGACGAACCGTCTCTGCCAAATTTTCACCATTTTACAAGTTTTTTTTATTTAGTTTCACCTGTACCGGTGTCTGTCTGTCTGTCTGTAATCAAATCTTGCAATTTAAATATGACACACTTCTAATCGTCCGATCGATTTGAAATTTGGCAGGTGTACATAATTCTGGTGACAATGCATCGTGAAATATTTGTTACAGAAAATACAAAATGGCTGCTCCAAAATGGCGGATGAGTTTTGTAATTATAATCCGATTCCATTCGAAATTAGTATCTGATGGGGTTTTTGGGTTCGACAATGCGATGATTCTTCTGTCAACCTTGGAAAATTCAAGATTGGGGCTACAATATGGGGGACGAGTTAGTTTTGTAATTATGATCCGTGAAAATTTTTGAACAACTACTCTATTGGTATAGTACCTTACGAGACTGTTACTCAATTTCCGAGTTCATATTTTCTCTAAAAAAACAATTTTGAAGAAAAATAAGTCAAGTTTTCATATTGCTAATTATCAGTTTATTTTATTTCGTTTAAGGTTTTTCAGTTTTATTTATTTAAATGTGTTAATGGTATGCTCCTTGTGAAATTCATGAATGTATTTTTTTTTAACTTATAATGGCATACCCATTTTTACAATATAGTTCAAAGGAAACAAATAAATTCGCATTAACCACAAATATTGCGATGAAACAATTGCATGAGGCATTCTGTTCCGATTTTCTCTTTAACAATCCATTAGCGATTATTTTATCAATGATGTAAGAATTCAGCATGTCACCCATATATTTATTTTAATTTCAGTGTCGTTATCAACATTTTCATTCATGAAATTCATGTCAAGGTTAGCTCGATTGGGGAAAAATTGATGTGCGAAAGCTGTGGACATCGGCTCGATCCACACTTTCGAACGGAAAATCGGAAGATTCGCTGTCGTTAATCATCAACAGGAAGTTAGGTTGCAACCGCCTAGAAATACACGATTTACGACTTTACATCGCTTTTCGCGATAAGTTGAGAAGGAAACGGCGTCCATTTCCTACGAATACAACGCTCCAATTCTAAATTCAGGCCTGAACACAGGTGCGTAGCTATCGGAGGGCAAGTCGAATTAATACACCGTGGGCCCCCGAGCTAAGTCGACCACAGTGGAATTGCTTGTCTTACCATACCAGAATCAATTGCATATAAGCAGATTTACCCCATACTTTAGAATCAAGAAAAATCTGGAAATTGTAAATTAAACAAAATTGTGTTAATCTTCTTCCAAGTCGAAAATGAGTAGTGATAATCAACACATTTATTATAATAACAAAAAAATTTGACAACTAGGTTTTCAAGATTGAATTGCAAAGTTATTTTAAGTTGTCAATTTTTTTGAAATGATAATAAATGTGTTGATTATCACTACTCATTTTCGACTTGTTAATTATCACTATAATTTTTCCAATTACAAGAAATTTACATTGCGTTAGCAAATTGTTTTTGATCAAATAAATTCCAGTTTTCTCGAAAACGGTTAACTTTAGATTAATGAACCAGGAGTACTTCTTCTAGGTAAAACACATTGGCGCATCAGAATTTGCTGTGCAAATGCAAACTTGTCCAGTAGTCTAAAAAAGTTGGGCATAAAACCTTCGTGCAAGTTCAATATCTCCGCCACTGGCACGTCTAATAGAACCGAGTAAAGTGCAAGAAATTAGCTATTATTAGTGATAATGTTTGTACAAAAACTCAATTCTATAATTCAAACGGTTCCTGAGATATTAGCAAAAAAATGAAAAATAATATGAATTTTTGACACCCTGTAGCGGAGAAGAAAAATTGAAGAGAAAAAAATTTAATTTTTTTATGAGAAATCTACAGTTGACCGTTGATGCACTTATTTAGGAACACCCTGTATATCTTGTTTGCGGACGAATTTCTGGGCTCTGACTAAAGGTGAATACAGACTATTCTGACGTGACGTGATTCCACGTCACGTCAGACGTGTACTGTGCTCCCATTGGCCTAATATGAACGTGAACGTCAAAATGTGAGTGATATAAAAATGCAACACGTTGTTATGTGCGTTCACGTTCATATCAGGCCAATGGGAACACAGTACACGTCTGACGTGACGTGGAATCACGTCACGTCAGAATAGTCTGTATTCACCTTAAGTTTTATTCAAACTTGGCATAAGGCCCATGAGGGTTATAGTTATAGTGAAAAGGGGTTAGAGTCCACTGCGACCTCAAGATCTATTGTGTCCCCTAACAGAGCTGTTATCAACAGCTCGCCCTCCAGTTCCAGAGATTTGATGAAATCCAGTATCTAGGACGGCTTCAATGAGGGTAACTCCCCACTTCTACAAGTTTCTTGTCCAAAGCACTCTTTCCTTTGGCTTGCAAGCATAGCATTCCGTGACCAGGTGATTAGGAGTTTCTTCCTCCTCCCCACACAATCTACACTCGTCAGTGTCTGATAAACCTATTCTCAACACATGCTTCTTCAGGCGACAATGTCCTGTGAGAAAGCCAGTGAGTAGGTGAAGTTGGTTTTTACTGAGATCCAGATATTTTTGAATCTAGCAGTTTCAAAGTTCCGGAGAAACTTTTTGGAGTGATCCATCCCTGGGAGATTCCGCCAGAGTTTTTCTCTCTCGGTTTTCTCCTTCTCCATAAATTCCTTCTTGTAGGTGCATTTTCCTATACCACAGAAGGGTTCTGGGCCAGTGAGTGGTGTTTGTGCGCTCTTTCAGGCCAGTATATTGGCCTTTTCGTTTCCTACGATTCCTGAATGACTGGGAATCCAGATTAAAAAGACCTTATTCTTCTTGCCTACCTCATTGAGTTTGTTCCGGCACTCCCAAATCAGCTTTGAGTCAATGACATAGGAGTTCAGTGCTTTAATAGCAGCTTGAATATCTGTATGAACAGCTATATCGCACTTCTGATAGTTTCTCTCTAGATTTATATCTAGACATCTTCCGATTGCAAGTATTTTGTTTGAAGGACGCTTGTACAGGTGCCTAGCGATAGTGCACACCTGATACTTGTCCCTTAAATACCAGCGCCAGCTCCTGTAGCGGTTTTAGAACTATCCGTACACCATATTATTGTATTTTCTTTGAGATTATAGTCGGTGTATTCCCTTTCCCAATCCTCTCTTTTGCTTAGCATTGTACTGAAGTTCTTCTCAGGGCTTACTTTCTTGATCATTACATCACGAGGAAGGTTTGCAGATGAGGTGTAGTCATTCAGAGAGGACCAAGCTCTCTGAAACCTAACTCTCTCATTGCCTGCTCCTTCTCGAGATACCATGAGGATGGTCTCATTGGCTACCCTATCAATAGAATAGTCTGTATTCACCTTTAGAATCATGACGTATACTCCATTCACAATTATAAAATCACAACTCTGGCCTTGGAAATTTGACACATTCCACTCTGTATCGAAGTTATGATGTTTTTCAAAATATTTTTATGTTCCAAATCAACACTATGTTGCCCTTTCTACATTCTTAGCGTATTTCTCAGAATGTGAATTTATTCGGAAAATGAATGAATTGGGAAAGATGTGATGGACGAAAATAATTAACGTTTATATGAATTGATAGAAAGGATTCCTTTTCTAGTTATTTGCATGAAAAATACAAGAGATCACTGTTGAAATATATTATTTTTCGCCATGGAAGATAATTGCATTGCTTTCACATAATTTTCATATGCATGCTTGTGAAGATTTAATGTTTATTATCCTTTCGAACTGAAAGTTCAAGACTTGACGACATCAATTGTTGATTCTAACCAAGAATTCATTAAAAAAATCAACCCAAAGATATAAGATGAATTGATGGGTAATTACAAGAATCAAGAATAATGTCAATTTTATTTTGTTGATAACTTTCTTAAAATCGATGTTGGGATATAAAACTCGGCTGCGTTTGTTCAAACAACATCTAAAGAATACATTTTTCACCATCTCGACCTTTGACGTTTGGCGTTTCTTATAGGAGCATTAGGTCTAAGTTCCACCTCATTAGTGAGGTACCTAACTTTTGCAAATCTGCTCAGATATCGCCAAATTTCTTGGAAAACCTGAAAAATATCATCCTAATCGACCTCTCGAGGCTCCATCCGATCCATCTACTGCGATATCTGTCCAAATAACAGCTTTTTCAACGAAATTTCCTTGTACTCCTTCAACCTCGAAATGTAAACATTCGTCCTAGTCTTGAAAATCGTCCTCACGCTCCAAACTGGTGCTAAAAACAATAAACATACTTTAATCTTGGAGATTCGACGAAAAACTCACCTGCAAATATCGATTAAATACCAAAAATCTGCGAACAATTTGTAAACCTAATAAAATGTGGAATACCTTTGATACTTTTACTTTGATGTAAACAAAGAAATTGGCAACGTCGTTTTGTCATTAACGATATTTTCCGTGCGCGCACTGACTTTTCATCATATGTTCTGTGCTTTTCATCAGGGGCACCAACTCCTGAAAACGAAACCATGACCTCCCATGTGATTAAATAAAAGTGAATGGAGTAAACATCCATCGCAGTATTTTTGGGTTACAACCCCAGTTCCTGCCGCATAGACGATTGCACGCCATCAGGGCCCAGCTCTTGTAGCTTTGCCAGTAGCATTATCAACATGCCTATTCCACAGAAGTTTGCTATCCAGGGTTAATCCTAGGTATTTGACTTCAGACCCCCACTTCAAGATATTTCCGTTTGATGGGCATAAGGGTTCATGAAGTCGAAGATATGGAATTGTTTTGTCAATTCTTTCAAAAATCATGGCTTATAAGGATGAGAATGGCACATTTCATGGATAAAACTGTTTTTTTCGATACAGAATGAATAATATGTAAGCTTTTTGAAACCCATTTCCAATCTCGAAGGAATAACATGAAGTTAATATTTTGTTTCCTATTTATTTTTTTGTCTCCATTCAAAATGTTTTTGTGATTTTGCACCTCAGGATAACTTTTCTCGGTCGGGGGGTTGTAACCCGACGATTGACTGCTCCGAACTGGTGATGTTACTGTATTTAAAGCTGTATTCATACTGCGGCTTCATGAACATCATGTGTAGAACTCTCCGAATTTTCTCTCCCATCTGAACTGTTCTAGATTCATTCTCATCTTCATCCGAAATGTTTGTTTTTTGGAATTCGCAGCTTAAGGTCGGCGTTTAAAGCGAGTGGGAAAGATCATCCGATAGAGGCGCCACCGTGCATTTTATGAAACATCTCCATAGAACTTACATTATCACTATAAGTTCTATGAATATCTCTCTAATCATGAATGAAATGTACAATGGCGCTCTCTATCCGAAAATATCCGAACTATGAAATGAGTCAATTTGTGGGTAAAGCAGGAATTTTTTCCCGCCAAAATTTGGCCATTTTCTGCCTATTCCGTATTTCAAGTTGATCTTCTGAACGAAATTATCAGTAGATTTACTTTTAATCGGAAGTTGAACTATTTTCATGGGTCTTTCTGTTGAAATAAAACAGAAGCATGGGTTGGCTCATTTTCTTCTATTTTTTAAAGAACAAAAATTGACTGTCGGAATGAAATCGATTAAAATTATTTCAACAAGAACCCTATTCCTTTCTGAGTTCACCCACAAAATTTCAGTTCTCAAAATGAAACCGTTTTCGAAATCAACTTGAAATAAAAACACACTACATTGAACGCCCACCTTAAGATACTTGATAAGTAAAAAAGTTTTCGTTTTTTGGATCAATCATAATGAACATTATTTGTAGAACTCCTCGAGTGCTATTCAGATCTCTGAACTGTTCTGAGATTTCTTTTTATCTTCATTCGAAATGTTTGTTTTTTCGGAATTCGTACCTTGAGATACGTGGTAAATGAAAAAGCCCTTTTTTTTAGATGAATAACAGTAGAACTCACTGAAAGATTCCCATCAGGAACTGAAATAACTGTTATTTTCCTTCCGAAATGATGATTTTCGAAAGTCAAAATTTATTTCGTCAAAACTGTTCCAGGTTTATCGAAAAATATCAGCAGAACTCATTTTTGCGCCACAAACTCTGTTTTTCACTTTGAATTCAGAAGTTGTAACAGGAACTCTATAGAATCTACCCAACAATAAAAAAAATGTTGTTCGAAAATTCGATGCTTATTTCACTGTGCTCCCCCTTAAGACAGCTAAAAAGTTAGAGAGTTTTACTCTTCTCCTATTCATATTTATAGGGATAGTCGTTTAAATTTTGGATCATAGACCCATAGAATTATAGATATACCTTCTGTATAAAAAGTACCCGGAATTGTAAAAAAAAAACACATAAATTTAAATTCAATCATCAATATTTATTTTGTCTCCTTCAAAATAGTCCCCATTGCTTACAATACAACTATGATATCGGCGAACCCACTTTTCCATGCACCGCTCATACGCCGCCAAAGGTATGGCCTTCAGTTCTCGTTGCGAATTTGTTTTGATGGCTTCAATGGACTCAAAACGCGTTCCACGTAGGGGCAATTTGAGTCTTGGGAATAGAAAAAAGTCGCACGGAGCTAAGTCAGGTGAATACGGCGGTTGTTCGATGGTATTTATTGAGTTTTTGGTCTTGTATTCCTTAATAATTATGGCTCGGTGCGACGGCGCGTTATCATCATGCAAAATCCACGAATTGTCTTTCCATAAATCTGGCCGTTTACGACGAACATTCTCACGCAAACGCCTCAATACACCCAAGTAATACTCCTTATTCACTGTCTGTCCTTCAGGAAGAAATTCTGAGTGCACAACACCACGATAATCGAAGAAAACAGTGAGCAAAACTTTAATTTTCGATCGACTTTGACGTGGTTTTTTCGGACCGTCTTTGAATGATTTGTACCAATCGTATGCTTGTGTTTTTGACATACAATTATCACCAAAGGCTTTTTTTAACATTTTCAATGAATCGGCACAAGAAAATTCGTTTGCAAGACAAAATTTGAGGCAAACTCTTTGATCAACTATTTTTTCCATTGTAAAATTCGCAGAGCACTTTTGAGGTCGACTGATACTGACAGCTGTTGTAAACACACTAGTTGACAGATCGCGCTCAAATTTGGCTTGGTAATAAAGGAAGGTCCTACCAACTTTAAGAAAAAAAAAAATTACCGATTCCTTTTTGGCGGTTCATTTAAATAACATTTTCCGGGTACTTTTTATACAGAGAGTAGAATTCGAACGTAGTGGCAAATCAGTATATAAAAGTGTAGGCCTCGTTTCTGCTACACGCATTTTTCATGAAGAGAAGAGACATGTCACTATGTATCCATGGATACCTTATGGAATTTTCTTGCACTATTGCGGCTTCTTCCCACATTGAACCGGAATCTGCTTTTTCAATTCATTATTTTTTTGTTTTCAGATTCAAAAATGGAAAAATCTACACGTACATCGGCGAGGTGTGCGTATCGGTGAATCCGTACAGAACAATGAACGTTTATGACAATGCTCACGTAAATCAATATAAGGGTGAGTACCAATTAAAGGCGCATTAAAAGGTCAGCGCAGATTGTGCGAAGGCCTAAAGGTCACTGAAATCACTGGTGCATTTATCGAAGCGGAGGTAATCTATGATCGCGTTACTATCAATTTCTGCGAGAGTTCATAAGAAAGCTCAATAACCTCATATAGAGTAATTCAAACGCGGGTGTTATAATATATCAGCTCACCTGAAAAGTTTTAAAAGCTACACCCTTTGAGCTTGTTGTATTACACCTTTCTTCATTTCTACGATGCTTCAACAATGGAAAGACAGAAATTCTTGCAATGATTTAATTCATTGTTTTGAAATTTTCGGATCATCTGAGCTCGCAGGGTTGGTGCTTGTCCGTCACTCCAGGTCTTTCATAAATTGCTTTCAAGTTCAACGAAACAAGTTTCACGCTGTCATTAATAGATAAGTAGAGTGGCCTCTCTTGTTTCCACTCTTTTATATTTTTGAAACTGAAATCCATACCAAGCCAGTATAGTCTTAGTAAAAGTATTGCGGGGATCTGCTCCTTAATTTCCGTAATCTAATACGAGTGTCAATTATAAACCTTTTCCGAAATGAATACTTCTGTTAAAATAATAATAAACCTGATAACTTCCGACCAATAACGAGTTCATCAGAGGTGTACTAGCTGCTCAATTCGCACCTCAATATTTTTTTTTTTAGAAGAGGAGAATCTTCCATCAGACACCCAGTCTTTCTGGTTAGTGTCGGATTCTTACCGACTAAACACCTTTCCCGTGGTTTGGTTCCGGGCATGAGCCTATAAACCTTTCATCTTCTTGTCTGTTATTTCCTCTTTCGCATTCTTTATGCTGAGTGTTTGTGTTTATCCTTTAATTGGATATCTGTCTCTAATTTAAGAGTTATATATCTTCATTTTCGCAAATGGTCTCTAGGTCTTTTGCGGTGAATTCTCGCTGTTTTTTTATCTTCAACGGGGTCGTAGTCAAATAACCTTCTGAGGTCGTCATTTGGATGTTCACTAGCTCTTTCATAGGCTTTTGCAGCTTTTCGTTTGATGAATGTAGTTATGGACTCCCATTTTATGTCTTTTCGCAGAGTGCTCTCAAGGTGCTATCGAGTGGCTGTGCAAATTGGACATTAACATATAAGTTCATCTTAAGATCTACGGTGCTATATTGTAATATGTCTATGTACTTTTACTTTTACCCTTACTTATAATTTCATATCGTATTGTAAAGCATCCATACGCTAAATAAATAAATAAATTCCTAACAAACCAGGGGGCGTCTAATGCCCATCTCAGAAATTTGTTTTCTGTACTTTGTATCCTCTTTATATGGGTTCTCGCTGCATAGCCCCATGGTGTAGATCCATATGTTAGCTGCGGTCTGGCGACTGCTTTTATGATCCTCAATTTCGTGTTTCTATTCATTTGGCTTCTTCTGCCTATAATCGGGTATAATTTTTTCATTGCTACATCAGTTTTATCCACTGCATACTTGCTGTTTCAACGTAAGTCCTCTGTCTGGTATTACTCCTAGGTATTTAGCTTCATCCTGCCATTCAATTTCATTATAGTCTATGGATATTTTCGATTCTATCTTAAGTCTTCTCTTCTGAAGAAGTATTGCTTGACTCTTTTCTCCATTGATTTTTATTTTATTTTCCATCTGTTACACCATTGACTGATATCATCTGCAGCTTCTTGAAGTCTTTTGTGAATTATTTTGGCATTTCTGTGCCTAATTGCTATGCCCGTATCGTCTGCGTATAGAGCAAGCAGGAATCTTGGATTCCTTGGTATATCATGTATGTATATATTATAGTGTAGCGGCCCTAGTATGGATCCTTGAGGGACTCCTGCTTCTGAATATCTGATTGTGGAATGAACATCATCTATTCTCACACAAAAGTTCCTATCCCTCAAATAATTTCTTATTATTCTGCATATATTGGTTGAATAACCTTCGGTTATCATTTTATATGCTAGTCCTTCATGCCATACTCTATCAAAAGCTTTGGTTACATCTAGAAGTAGTAGTCCTGTGGCTTCTTTATTCTGAAATCCTTCTGTGATTCTAAGGAGCTGTTGTTCAGTTGAATGTTGTTTTCGGAATCCAAATTGTTCACTCGGTATCGTCGCCAGGGCTTCAGTTTCTTCATTAAGTCGTCTGGCTAATACTCCCTCCACAATTTTTCCTAGGGCTGGGAGCAGGCTTATGGGTCTATAGTTCTGTGGAAACTTTTTGTCTTTACCTGGTTTATTGAAAACGATCACTTCGGCAGTTTCCCATCTTTTTGGAAAGTACTCTGTTCTCATCACACCATTTTCTATGCTTGTGAGGGCTGCTGTTCCTTTTTTTGACATTTTCTTCAGCATGAGATTTGTAATTTTTTCTTTTTCAGGAGCCTTTCTTGTTTTCAAATTGTTGATTATGTCTTTGATTTCGGCCGGAGATGTTGGGCGAGGGATTTGGCCTTCTGGTGGTGCTTCTTTCATTTCTTTCTCATTATCTTCAATTAATTCTTCTAGGTCCTCATCGTCTTCTTCACAATAATTTATTCTTGACTCCCTTTCTATAGTATCGGCAAGAGCGTTAGATTTATCGCTTTTTGAATATGCCATCCCATGCAGTGGTGGAATTTGCGTTTTTTCATTGCGTAAATTTTTTTGCATTTTCCAGGCAGATTGGTCTTCTGTGTTAAGTTCACTGATTTTTTTATTCCGTCCATTCGTTCTGAGCTCCCTTAGTGCGTTTTTAAGTATTTGACTATGTCTATTCAGTCTTATTTTGTCACTATGTATCTGTTTTATTCATCCTGTAATTCTTTCTTAGTCTTATGTTAACTTTTATTAGTTCTTTCACCTCTTTTGGAGTATCGCCATATAGATGTTTGGGAGTAGGTTCAGTTTTTCTGTTCGTGCTCTCTTCGTAGGATTTCATAATTGCACTTTCTAATGCTATAACTGATTCATCTAATTCATCAGGAGTGTTAATTTGTGGACTAATCGTGATATTCAGCTTTAAACTTGTCCCAATCGGTATGTTCTCGTGTTTGAGTCAATTTATTTCTAGGTCCTCGTCCTAAAATGAACTCTTTCGGGTTGTGATCAGATGTACCACCTTTATCGTTTCAAGGGCGAAATCTTGCTTTATATTTTTCATTATCACTATGTCTAGCACATCAGGGGATCCATTACCACTAGGTAAATAGGTCGGTATATCCGGTCCCATTATTATCGCATTATCCTTTTCGGTATATTCTATCAATTTCTTGCCATTTGCATTCTGCGTTTTGGAATTCCATTGTTGTGATTTACAATTGAGATCTCCTCAATAATGAAATACCTCGTCATTGTGTAGCCAATAATATTCTGGAATTACAGTAAGACTGTTCCGAGAATCTGCAGGATGCAAACAACAACTCACCATAGGGTCCATACTCCATAGGCGTTGTAGATTTAAAAGAAGCTCAGTAGTGATATTGTACGGTTTCGAAATCCTTCAGGAGAATATTGCTCAGTTCTGTGATTTATCCGAGGCATTTGATTGCAGCGATCACGAGATAGGTCTGGAGCATTTTGGAGTCAGAGTGGGGGCCTTGTCATTGTACAGGTCTTAGGGACACAACCGTCAATGAATGACATAAAATAATAATGAAAAGAGTTCAATTTCAACAATAGCACATGATATTCGCAAGGGATCGGTATTGGGGACTTCGAGATTCATCACTTACATTAATGATCTACCAATGAATGTCGGAGTCCAAACTTAACTGTACGCCGATGATACAACCCTGACTTCAATAGGAGAACATAATAGGAATAACTAGTTGAACAACTCAGAACAAATTATCAGCAAAGCAATTTACTGGTTCAATTCCAACAAATTGACTCCCACCAGAGAGAAAACTAAAACTATTCTATTTTCACCCTCAACTGCAGTTCCTACAAATGTCAAATTACTTTGACACTCATCTAACATGAAGGGAACACATGAAACAAATATTACAACTGCGATATATGCCATAAGTATAGCAAGCCAAATTATTACTCAGCCCCTCGGTCAGCCCACAGCTCTTACTTTGCCGATAATTCACGAGTGTCAACCTGCGTCAGTTTTAAGTAAAAAAAGCTTGATAAACCTAAATCTTGGCCAACTTTATAAAAGCGAATGGAGTATATAGGCCGGAAGCGAAGTTAGCCTGTCTGGTACGGCCCTTATATCTCACTCTCTAGAGATTAATTTCATTATCATTTGTAATCATTCATTCGTCAATGCGGCAGGTATTGGGGTTGTAACCTAAAAATATTGCGATGAATGTACGTCATGATTGTAAGACCTATAATCACATATGGGGCAGTAGCCTGATTTGCTAAGGCAAATCAGGTAAGTACGAGGAAAATGCTCGTCAAAGTCCAAAGTGCCTGTGTGTGCATCACAGGAGCTATGAGAACGTGCCCAACTAGGGTACTTGACATCATCACAGACCTCACACCTCTACATCTATTGATTGATAGGGTAGCCCATGAGGTCATCCTCAGAATATACAAAGAAGGAGCAGTCAATGAGAGAATCAGGAATCAGAGAGTTTGGTCCTCCCTGAATGACTACATCTCATCAAGAAAGTAAGCATTGAGAAAAATTTAAGTACAAAGCTAAGCAAATGAGAGGATTGGGAATTTGAATACACCGTCTATAATCTCAAAGAAAATACAATAAAATGGTATACAGAAGGTTCTAAAACCGCTACAGGAGCAGGCGCAGGGATTTACGGGACAAGTACCAAGTGTGCACTATCGTTAGGCTCCTGTACAAGCGTCCTTCAAACGGAAATACTTGCAAGAAGTGGCCAATATACTTGCCAGAAAGAGCGCACAAACGCCACTCACTTGCCCAGAACCCTTCTGTGGTATAGGAAAATGCACCTTTAAGGAGGAGTTTATGGTGAAGGAGACAACCGAAAGGGAAAAACTCTGGCGGAATCTCCCATGGAAACTCAAAAAAGTTCCTCCGGAACTTTGAAACTGCTAGGTCCAAAAAATATCTGGATCTCAGTAAGAACAAACTGCACCTTCTCACCGGTTTTCTCATACAGGACATTGTCGCCTAAAGAAGCAACTGTTGAGAATGGGTTTATCGGATACTGACGAGTGTAGATTCTCTGGAGAGGAGGAAGAAACTCCTAATCACCTGGTTACGGAATGCTATGGCATTGCAAGCCAAAGGAAAAAGTGCTTTGGACAAGAAACCTGTATATGAGTGTGGAATTATCCTCGTAGGTAAACTGTAGGAGGCGCGATGATAACAGCTCTGTTTGGGGGCACAATAGACCTTAAGGTCGCAGTGGACTATGAACTAAAATCATTCATTACACGCTAAGCACCTAATACATTCAAAATTTGACAACTGACTTAACCATGCATTTTTTCACACTAGTTTCATAATATGAAGCTATCCGCACAGTGATTCTCCACAGGAATCACTAACAATAAATAGTTGGACACAATAATTTTGATTTTTTTTTTCAGGAAGGGAACTATTCGAGAATCCTCCACACATCTTCGCGATAGCAGACGCCTCGCACAAAGTTATGAAACAGCAAGGAAGAGACACGTGCATCGTCATAAGCGGAGAATCCGGTTCGGGCAAAACGGAAGCTTCGAAAATTATCATGAAATACATCGCTGCTGTTACAAATCAAGGTAAATACATGGATACCAAATAATAATCACATAATTTCTTCGTCATCGATGTCTTATAGTTGAGGTGATTTTTTCAAGGTGGACTCAAGGACATTGAACGAGTGAAAAATATTCTGATACAGTCGAATTCGATATTGGAGGCGTTCGGAAACGCAAAGACAAACAGAAACGATAATTCCTCCAGGTTCGGGAAGTACATGGACATACATTTTGACTTCAAAGGTGACCCGATTGGCGGTCACATCAATAAGTACTTGCTGGAGAAGTGCCGAGTGATTTATCAGCAGAATGGCGAGAGGAATTTTCATTGCTTCTATCAGGTGAGTGTAGAGAGAGTCATTGATCAGAGATTCATCCAAAACATAGATGCATAGAAGAACCCTGATCTTACGACTCCTAACTGAAAAACGTGACAAAAAATAGTTGATCAAATCGGCACTCTTGATTGTAGTATTTGACCTGGTTAGCGCCAAATCTTTTGAACGAAATGAAAAGCATTACAAATACTCAGATTTTCGATCCACAAGAAAGTCTTGAAAGAAATCTAATCAGTGACAACACCAGGGTTTCTATGCATCTACAGGGTGTCCCACTAGTGCAGCAGCGGACGATATACGCGTAACCGTCTGAGTTTGACAAAATTTTTTGATGTAGATTTGATATACTCCCAGGAGAGCAATCTAAAAATATTTTCGAATATATCGGATGGCCCACAAGAGAGGAATAGAGGGTGGCTTTGTTTTTTCAAATGGGACACCCTATATTCAATAGTGTTTTTCAATTCTCTGAAACTTCCTGCATGCTTTCGTATAATTTTCACATATTTTTATTCGACAGTTTACGAAATATTGGCCATTTTGACAAAAAAATTATACTTGTAGAGGCTGTGTTATCCAATTATACTTCACTAACCCTTTTACATAATAATAACAGCTTTATTTGAATTGAAAGACAAGACTTCAAAGTATACAGCCAGCTATTGCATCTACAGCATATGGACTGTCCACAAAAGACTATCAACATGACGGATTTCGAATCGATTTTTCTTCATTTTTTCAAATGCAATGCATTTAATTTTTTTTCATCATTGTAATCACCATTCATTTTCCTTCATTTTTGTCAAATAAATGATATACATATCTTCAACAGAATAGTATTATTCAGAGTTTTTCCACTAAATTCACATTTACTTCCGATTTCCAAAAGCAGATTTGGTTTTTCTGTGGTTATTAAGAACTGTCAAATTATTCTATTCAAAATTAACATCATTGCAGCTTCAATTCATATCATCATAGTTTTTACGGATCGGATGAATACTAACAAAATGATGTTGTTGGGTAGAATTTCAGTTAAACAACTGAAGTGCGGTTCAATTTTACTGAATAAGAATTTTACCAAGTTTTTGAATAGAAAAATAAGAGAGCTAATGGACTGTATATATTTATGAATAGTTATTGAAACCCAACACAAATGTAAGGATAAATGCACCCAAATTAACAATTGCAAGGTCTTACCTATTTCAGCAAAACGGCCAACCAGATCTCGTCGGTTACTCCTATTTCCATGAACAGAGTGATCGAGCTCGACAAACGAACATGGAATGAAGCTTATGACGTTAAAATCCGTTGCTAAAAATGTCAAAGTAGGAACACTTATCCTTGTGGCCAAATAATAACCACGCCACTGGTAACAGTACTTTTCGAACCAAATTCGCACAAACGAATGTTCTTGAATGAATGTAGTTCGAATAACTCGAAATCACTAAAATTGTGAATCACAAGAAAAACTGAACTTTTCTAGATTCACGAAAGGAAACAGAAGAAATTTAAATTAGCGGTAGCAGATATTGTATTCACGATTAAGGCAATCAATGAACTAAATGAAAAATATGGAAAATATATATACGCAACATATGCGCGCTCCACAAAACTGACGCGCCTACACTACATATGGGATTTCCCTGAGTACGGAAGAATTAAATTAATTTTGAAATGAATGAAAATGAAAAATTCAGAAAAGTCATCTGAACCGTTCACTTGGCGTGAACAGATGTAAAAATTTAAAAAATACCAATGAGTTTGAATGTACAAGTTATGAATGCTATAAAAAGCGAGTTTCGAAACTTTAGGATACAAAAAAGTGCCCGCTCTTCTTTTTTCGAATAAATGATATTCATAAGTTTCACAGGCACGCACGCAGATCTTCAAGCTCCCAAACAGATATCTGTGGCTTGAAGCTTGTTTGAAATTTCTACAAGATTCGACTCTTCAAGTTGAAACATAGAAAATTATCAAAAATGTATTATGAAATATGGGTACAGAAAGCAAGTTTCTGTCTTCAGTAACTTATTTCATCACATTTTTGTGTAGATACATCAAAACTTTCTAGTTCCTCATTCCGCTATTATATGATAATACTAGCTGCCCCGGCGAACTTTGTTTCGCCTGAATCCTTGACGCATCTATATGGTCTAAGGCCTTAATTATACTAACGGTGGATTTCACAAATCGTCTTCACCAGTAATCGGAGATCAACGGCTTGGTTTTCTGATTTTTGAACTGTGAAATCGAGTTGATTCTAGATGGACCTGCGATCACCGATGATTACCCTTTGTGAAACCCACCGTTGAAGTTGTATAAACTTACCATTGCCATTTTTTCGAGCAGGAGATAAAGTTCAAAATAAAAAAAATTCAATAATATTGTAAATTACATAACGTAATATGTCGTGAATCGTAAGCCATTCATACTTTATGTGAATACTTTCGATCGTAACCTCACAATTTCATGTAAAATGTTTTAATCCCTTTTTCTTTCGTTTAATTCAAGCCCTGAATATCATTTTCGACTGCTATTCATATTTCAGAATTGAATTGGAAATATTTAAGTGACATATTTTCATCCTCGATATCTATTTTTTTGTTGTCTTTCGGAATATACATAAAAATCAGTTATTTGTGAATAGCGCTACCTGAAGTGGAAAAAACGAAACTTTTCTAATATTCTCAATTTTGGCTTATCAAAATCTCATCAGTGCTGACACTAATATTTTAGACATATTTATTGCTATTTTGCTAAGCTCAAAACATCTGAGTTGGTGGAGCAGAGAGATTTTCATGTTTCCATGGATATGAGCTGTCACACAGAACGTGTGCTGGAACTGCTGGAAGGCTGGGATTTGGTTCACCAAGAAGAGTAAATGGAAAATTCCGGTAGATGTTATTTAATTTTATTGAAAAAATCTAAAAGGTTGAAAACATGTATTTTTAAACATTCCATGATCACATACAATGCTTACCTAAAAGCTTGACCAAATAAGATGAATTCCTTATTGTCTACATAGTAATACTGCAAATAAGCAAAAACTTTTGGGTTCAATCTCTCTTCAATTTATTCAATTTAGTTAACGATAGCACGATCGACACAGAGTGAAAATGAAAGAAAAAAAATTATCAACACTGCCGGTTGTGCTGAATCCACATTCAGATTTATTGATGGTCGAATGGCCAGATTAGGCAACCCATAAAACATTATTTCATATCATTAGTGGTAGCCCGATGAGCAAACGTTTCAAAATTATTGACGCGCTCAAAACTGTCTCTGTGCAAACAGAAACATAAAAATAATGTCAATCACAATGATCGTCAAAATCCGATTTACTTAATATTGTTGCTCCACCAACTTGAGATGTTTACCCCCTATTTGCTATTCGATCTGGTAATAGCCTTCTTGTTACTATAAATTCTACGCAAATCACACAGTCACGCCATCTAATAGCGGTAATATCAAATAAGGTACCCACGAAAAATCGATCAACTGTAGTGACACCTACTGGCCTTATTCAAAAGAAGGAAAAGCAATTCCTGCATAATAAAATTTTCATCGATTTTTTCTGAATTTTATTGCATTTTATAATAACCAGACCGTAGAAGAATCCATATATGAAGTTTCATATAACAAACAGTCCATCCGATATCGAGTTATAAATGGTGTAACCAACATCTTTCTTTTATATATATAGATGAATTGGAGCTTCAATGATTCTTATTCTGAGTGGAATAATTTGACAGTTCTCATTGACCACAGAAAAGCCAAATCTGCTATTTGAATTCGAAGGTATATGTAAATTTTAGGGAAACATTTCGAAAAAGCCTATTCCTATTCTGTTAAAAATATGCATATCATGCATTTGACAAAAAATTAAGAGAAATGAATGGTTATGACAATGATGAAAAAAAAATAAAAGGATTGCATTAGAAAAAATTAAGAAAAATCGATTTGAAATTCGTCATTTTCATAGTCTTTTTGTGGACACTCCATATGCTGGGGATGCTTTATTATAGCTTCAAAAGTGACATCTACCGGGCTATTCAAAATAACACCTCCTATTGGAAATAGGCTTTTATCAGCTAGCGCTGGTACGCCTTTAATCGAGACATGATTAAAGTGCTATTCAATTATAACAAGTTGATAAGATGATATAAAGATTTGAAATTTTTTTTTCTCAGTCAATTTGCTTTAAAGTCATAAAAATATTAACAAACATATTTATCTTGAACAATGAATGCACTCCTCAAAAAAATTAATGAGCCATATACTTCTAAATCCTTGAGTTTAATGCATGGGAATACATTCAGTATACTCGTATTCCCATTGTAATTTTTGCGGGAATATGTTCGAGATTTTATCAAAAACTAGGCTTAATTTTCATTTGAACTACAATTGAATGCTCATATTTACTAATGTTAGCGTACGTCAGGAGGAGGTACACCAACAACAATACGAACGAATTTTTTTTCAATTAGTTAATCGACTGCACACGTGCGAGATCTATTATCATTGTCTCTAAAGACGATGTTATTATTTTCATTATTTTGGTCGATGAATATTGGGAATTTTTTTGGCGAAATTGGACCACTTACACTTTTTAAACACTAATTAGACCTCCAAGATATGGAAGTATGCGACTGCAATGGTTCAAAGTCAGGAGTTTTCGAGCGCTCGTTCATCAGCTTGAATTCTATTCTGATAACGCGTTCTGGACAAAATTTTACATGTATCTCAAACTCGTCATTCTCCATCTAAATGAGAAATTTCATCCGAACCCCTAGTTTTGAATTTATCGGGAAATAAAAATTTTGAACGGTCAACTTAACCGCGGCAACCGAACCTACCCTGAAAATCTCTAGGTTTATCTGTTCGATAGATATTCGCGTTTACGGCCGGGCCGGCTGAACGTAATTGGCTTTTACCACTAATTCGTGATCAGTGAGTCCAGACTAGTCGATTGAGACCAAACCGGCGCAAAATACTAAAAATTCAGACATTGTGACGAAATGATATAGCTTTCTCTTGAGATGAAAGAGCTCTCAAAAAGTGCAATTATTCCTCTATATCCAGTAGTGAGAAGACTGAGCATATGGAATGGATATATTGATAACTGTCATTGGAATTATCTGCGAATTATTTTCGGAAATTTAAGTTTCCAGCGTCAGTTTTCATTATTTTCGTTTTTCTCTATTGGATCTAATCTGTGGATATTTTACATCAGTTTCAGAAACACGTGTTTCTTTCATCAACACCATCTTCATCTCCTATTCCAAAAATAGCAGCGTACGTCTGTGTTGAATGATTCTGAATTATTATGTTGTATTATTATAGTAGGCACAAAATAATGTTGATCATTTCAAATGATTGCAGGCCCCTAAGCTATAATTCTGTAGAATTATAAAGTCGTTGCAGAATTGTATTTGTGATCGTTTAAGACTATTTTAGGCTCAGAATTCTAAAATTACGGACATTTGGGCTAAATGATAACGCCCTCGGGCCCCGTTTCAAGAAACAAGCGAGCAACTTGAAGAAGAAATGAATAATTCCTATTCCCTACTGTCGGCCACGTGAAGTTAGCGAAAAAGTTTCGGCACATATTCTGATACAATTCCCAATATTTACTGCCCAATTTGTGCCGTTTGAATCAATTCCAGCACCATTTAGTGCACCATTAGTTTTCAAGTTAATTGAGTTCAAGATTTTGGTGTTAGCTTCACACTTGGCACCAAAACTATCTGATTTCGAAAAAATTGTAACATCAGTATTCAGTGCTCAATTTGTGCCGTTTAAATAACTTCATTATGACTTGTAGTTCTTGAGTTATTTCGGATTGTATATCTTGGTATCAGCTGACCCCTTAGCATCTATTTCCAAATTTTGATGCCAATATTTTGTGCCTTTTAAATAACTTCCCTACCATTCTGTTACATAACAATTTCTCATTAACTAACAAATGAACTTATAATAGTGCTAATAAATAATCTACTGATTATTTAGCGAACAATTCCTTGATTGATTTAAACAATCTATTGTATTCCGAGGAGTAAATATACTGACAAAGAAACTGCAGAAGGAGCGGTTTAAACTCAAATTTTTTTTTGGTAAAACAAAGTCAGTATAGCAAGGATTAAATGATTGAATTTGGAGAAAAAAATCGTGAAGGTTTTCATGTGAACATTTTTTGTTACTCAAATATTGTAGCTGTTCGAGGAGATCCAAAGCCGATGTTTAGTTGTTAAAATGCTTAGAGCACGTGTACGCGGAATTTATCGCCACTTAAGTAATTTGAAAGATGTCGAATTATTGGTGTGCGGGGGGCGGGGTTGTCATTTCGAGAAATCGCTAACCGTACGAACAGAAATGCAACTACTGTTATGAGATGTTGTCAAGCGTGGTTTGATAATGCCCAAAATCGAAGAAGAGTAGATACCGGACGTCGGAGGAACACAAATGAAGTTCAAGATCGACGTCTGAGACTTAAGGTGCATACACATTGTTATCACGTCACGTCATCTTCCCAAAATGTGCAACCACGATAATGCATGGAACTTAGACCATAGGAAGAGAGACACATCTTTCAATAATAAATAGTGAAGCCAAATCATCAATTTTTGCGACATTGTATCTGCTGTCACATTATAGCACTGAAAGCACGCAAGATCTATATTCCGCAAATTTACATTTTCAGAATGCACGTGATATCACGTCTGTTATTTTGTGAAATGTCATTCTGACATACATTTGAAACCGATCTGGGTGCTCATTCAATAATTCTTTATTTAATTGATGGAATTCCCCCACTTCTTCTCTTCGTTGATTCATTTGGTAAATCGATCCCTTCTATGAGAATCACCAGCAACTGTAAAAGCAGCTATATTCTCCATATCTTCTTCCCATTTACACGCGTGAGCTCACGTAACGTGACAACAATGTGTCTGCACCTTTATGTTCATTACAGACCGAATTGCGGCAACTCAATATTTGGGTGATAAGTGGATATGAGGCCATTCTGTAACTGTCCGAACGGTTTATCGCCGGATAAGGTCTTTTGGACTGCTGCATTATCGACCCCATCTTGTGTTACCTTTGACGGTTAAGCATCGCCGGCAACGGTTACAGTGATGCAGAGAACGACAAAATTGGAATGTGGAATGGCATCAGGTCGCCTTTTCTGATGATTCTCGATTCTCCTTGGGTGCATATGATGGCCGAAGAAGGGTTAGACGACGTCGGGGAGAAAGACGTGAATCCCAGTTTGATGTTGAGCGGCCAGTAGGCGTTATGGTATGAGGTGCTATTGCTCATGCAAGTAGGTCACCTTTAGTCATGACAGCGCAACGTTACCTTCAAGAAATAGTAAAGCCATATGTTCTCCCTTACTTTAATCGGCTCGAGAATGTTGCCAGAGTTAGTATGAACTTTTTGAAGCGACCCATGTGAATCTTTTGCCATGGCCGCCCAGATCCCCCGATCTTTCGCCCATAGAGCATGTATGGGACATATTGGATAGAAGGATTGGAAATTTACCCCAGCACCCACAGACTTTGTCGGCTCCGAGACATGAAGTACAGGTAGCTTGATTGGATAGTATCCCTCAAGAAAAAATAGACCATCCCTTTGCATCAATGCCAAGCCGTGTTGTGGGAGTGTTTAGATAATCGCGGTAAACAAACACATTATTTACAAATTTATTGAAAGAAAATGTAAACCCTTCGTTTTTTCTCCGAATTTCAATAATTTACTCCTAGCTATACTATCTGTTTTACCAACAAAAAAATTTAAAATTCAAATAGCTCCTTCTGGATGATGCAGTTTCTTTGTCAGTTAGTATATGTTGCAAATTCAATAAATACAATTAGGTGTTTTCAACCAATTTTCATCTACCTACATCTGTTTCTGGCCATGCATTGCATATCACTGAAATGGTATTAACAGTAAACCATCTAGTTATGTGGTGAGACCCTGCGGTGTTGGCTCAATGGATCTATGGGTTGATGTTCCTCGAAAAACTGACTCATTTCATTCATTTCAGCTTCTTTCGGGTTGCAGTGACGACATGTTGAAGAAACTTAATCTATCCAGGAATCCCACCGAATACTTCTACGTGAAACAAGGCAACGCTATCAGGGTGAACACCATAAACGACAAGAGCGACTTCAAAGATGTTACCCATTCCATGAACACGCTAGACTTCAACAAGGAGGAACAGGTTAGCTAATTTAAAATTTTCCCCACTCATTACCGATAGTCTGTAAACATGGATGGATCGCATCTTCCTGCAGCACTGATCTCCATTCCCTAAAGATGCTCTCATTCAGTTAATCCCTGTAGTATTTTGGTCTAGCCTTGCCCAGATCTGACTCCGCAATTAAAAGTTCTTATAGTCACATTGTTGCAGGATTCCATTTGGAGGATAGTGGCGGCCATTTTGCACCTCGGCAACATCGAGTTCTCGAATCAGGACGACAAGCTGACCGTAAAGAACAGTAGGTCGGTGGAATACGTAGCATCTTTGCTGCAGGTGGAGAGAAAGGAGTTGGAGAGGGCGCTTTGTGAGAGAGTGATAGCGGCCAGGGGTGACATAATGAGGAAAGCGCATACGGAGACCGAAGCTAACTACGGTAGAGACGCGCTGGGTAAGGCCGTATACGACAGGCTGTTCGGTTGGATTGTTGAGAGGATAAATTCGGCCATATCGGTGGACGACAGCAATTACCAGTACAAGTACAAGAGTTCGCTGATCGGCGTTTTGGACATATACGGATTCGAAATTTTCGATAATAACAGCTTCGAGCAGTTTTGCATCAATTACTGCAACGAGAAGTTGCAGCAACTTTTCATTGGTGAGTTTGTGAATTTTATAGTTTCATTTATGTCCCTGTTTTCTGTTATAATCGTGGTACATTCTGAATACGCAAAATTTCTATGCTGTATAGCCATAAAGGGCGCTCTAAACTCATGACGTGAATCACGCCGTAAATTCTTGCCGTGGCCTTGGCCAAGACTTCGCTACAATCATTCACTTTTTGGTTCGCAGCATCCTCGCTGTCTACGAAGACTTTTGGCCTGCTTCGCCAGCCATAAAATGGACGCACTCTAATAATAATCTAGAAATTCTAATAAAGACACTGAACTGACATTCAGTCGTTACTACGCAGGAACCGCGGAGGACACGAAAACATAGGACACGAGGATATGAATATTGTCTAGTGGACCAGTAAAATGTTTAGTGTAGAAGAAAATATTCAAATTATAAAATGGTTCTTTGGTGGTAAATCTTTTGAAGAGACAAAGAGCATAAGAACACATTTTCACAAATACAATTTTTTGTGTCATTCATAAATCCTCCCATACAATGGAATTTCCACAAATACAATTGTTTGTGCCATTCATAAATCCTCTCATACAATGGAATAAAATGGTCGAATTTATTTTCAAACCAGACGGTCTAACGTCCCTCACGTTCGAAGCAACAATAGAGCTTGGAGCCAGAAGTCCCCAATCTACAGTGTCCTATGCCATTGACTGAGATCAGTCATTTATTCGTTGTCACATCGCGCCGATGGTTTTGATTATTTTACTGGTCCACAAGACAATATTCATACCCTCGTGAAACGCTGTATTCCCCATTTTTCCGTGTTCAAGTTCCGAACCGGTATTTCTCTCTCTCTCCGCGAAGCCTTTGTTTCGGCACAAAATACTCGGATCGGGGAAGTCCGCGAATCGCAAACGTGACAATAAGAAGTTATCCTCAATCACGTTCGCGACATTGACCGGAGTTCGCGCCATGAGTGTAGATCCCGCATATTATCGGCGAGGTGACTGAGTTTATTACAGGAAAGTGATACCATAGTACGTACTTTCTACATTTTACCTCAAAAATGTAATTGTGCATTCATTTCTTTCATAATCTAATTCCTACTTTTCTGCATCAAATATCTTTACGCTTTTTTTTGGGATCTTGTTTATGCGGACAAAATCCGTAATATTTTGCCCAAAAGTCTGTAATTGTGGAATTTCGAACGGAAAATGATCTCAAACGATTAATTTGGAGACACTGGTGAAGCATCCATGATATAATTCAATTCGGTCTGTCCAGTCGCTCGTAGACACTAAATTTTGATAGAAATAGATTCTTAATTGTACATCTTTTGCGCCATACATTATGTGCACTGCGTGCTTGCTTGCTCAGGCCAGTTTGCACAATAACACGGAATCCGTTGTAGTGGCTACACCTTCTCAATTTCATGTCGTATACTCTTTGAGGAACAAAAATCTATTACCTTCAATCTTTGGACAAATGAAGAACCATTTCTACTCCAGTTTTTTTTTTTTTTTTAATTAAAAATAATCGAAATGGCCCGCACTATGGTTTCTTTGTACTCATCTTCCAAAGACAAGGGTATGATCGATGAATTCAGATAGAAATCGTTTCTAGAAATTCCTCATTTCGGACATATTCAGTGAATATAATAATTCTATATTCACAACTACCCTTAGACCATAGAAAGAGGAGACACAGCATCTCATTCATAAATTCGGGAATTGATGAAGCCAAAATTCAGTCAGACTTCAATGAGTGGGACGAAGATAGCAATATCATTTTACATTTATGTGGCAACATTGCAGAATCTAACTTTGAAAAATCCAGTGGCGTGGAGTTATTGATTTTGAAGAATGGAAATAAAATAACGAGTTAATAATCTTTTTATGGCGAATTCTTTCAATATTGGTACGAGGGCGGTTTATTGAAATGTGAAATTATTTTGTGCAATAAATATATTTGAAGATTCGTAATTGATGCAAATGAATCATTGAACATATTAAAATGCGTAGCTTTTTTATGTTACTTGGAATTAGTGAAAATAAGTATGAAAAATTATAGAAAAACAATTGATTCTTTAGGAAGTCAATTAGGGTATATAAAATAAACTACACGATTCATTAAATGCTGAAACTGACCACATAAATGTGTACATTTTTGTGAAGGAATCAGATTTTCCTCTTCACGAGATTTTATAATAAATTGAGATATTTTATCACGTTATTACAAATATGATAAGTAATGGCTGCAAAAAGCATCAAACCGAGTCATCAATATTTGAGATGAAAATCTACGGGACGGCGAATTGCCGAGCGTACATTATATGCCTATGAACGGCGTTCAGTATGAAAAAAGCAACAATAATTCAAGCCTTCTTTATTTATTCACAAAATTTAGCATAATTCCTTGAAGAAAATGAACCTCATTTATTCATCCACTATCCACATCATGAAGAAGAAAATAATACAATCATAAAACCATAGTAAATCTACTGAATGCGATATTAAAATAAACATTGATATTGAAAACAGGTCCATTTGTTGTTAACTGCTTCTCTCAAAGCCATATATATATATTCGATAGTCATAATTCTATTGGGAAGGCAGAATCCAAGTTGGTACCAATATTATGAACATATCCTGAGAATCTTGTACCAGTACCAGGGATATGAAACTTCTTCTTGTCTTTGGATCAGAGCAGTCAATGCTTCTTTTATGATACCTGGACTTCCATCCACAGATCTATACTTTGAGATTTAATTTGAGTTTCTAAAAGGGGAGGGTTGTTGATTAATGTTTTTCTCACAGAATTGTATTCTTGGGGAAAAAAGAGGCCAATGTTAATGCAAAGGCTTTCAATGATGGGTTGTACGTTGTACTCCTGCTTGCTTGGATCTTTTAACATTCTTTGAAATGAATCCCTTGCAACTCCTGAATTAATGAATGCCTGAAAAGAAGAGAAGATTTTTTTATATGATCATGACTTAGTTGTCAGAGTTAATGGAATTTAAGAGATTTGAGATGAAATATTCACCTTATTCTTCTAATTTTAGAAGAAGATGGTGCCTCAGTGAAACGGGAAGATGAATCTCATTTCTCCACTGGCTCAATTTTCTCAACCCTGCAAAACAGATTACACCAGATATAATTAATCACGAGTGCAACAAAAATTACAACCATTCCACCTGCCGGTAGGAGAACATCAGGTACTGGGAAGAGACTTATCAATTTATCGAATTTATCATATTTGAGATGCTTATATCTTATCCATCCCTCTGTTGAGTTTCCAGAGTACCGGCACAATGATGATATTTTTGGTGAAATGGCTAATATTTGATTTCAATATTTTGGTTCTTTCTCTGGAAATTCCCAGAAACTTACCTTAAGGACGAAAGTTCGAAGATTGGATTGGCAAGAAGGGGATTGGCATCATTTTTGAGATATCTGGTACCATTCATTCGAATAACTAAATCTTTTAGCTCAAAGTGTTCGGAACATACAAACAGTTTCTGAGAAAGATCATCAAGTAATATTCAGGATTGAGAACCAGATGTTCCTCTTCTTAATATCAGAATGGAATCTGAAAAGTGAAATTCTAAAAATCTACGCCTCTGATACTAAGTATGAAAAGATTAGAACATACCTGTGCAAATTCAAGTTAGGATTCAAATAGTCCAATTTACCACACACAAGACACTTATGAACCATTTTCTTATCGTATTAAGCTGGAGATATTCAAAAATAAATCCAAATAACGCTTTTAACATACAATGAAGCTCAAAATCTTGTTGACAACACTGTTCGAATTGTCAGAAATTTCATAGAATAAAGATGGCGGCACATAATTAATGAATGAACTGGACATAGATTCAAAAAACCGTATTGCCAAACTTTTATACATTAATCTGGGGCAAAAAGATCGATCCGTTTCGCGAACATTTACATATACTTAAGTATATGTAATGTGAAGAATGCACAATAGTTGAAGAAACCAATACTCGTTTCTGGCATTCACGCACAAATGAGTAAATGAATTTCAATCTAAGAAACTTTTCATTTTGATTGAGAGTTTATTTATTAGAAAATTCAACGAACGTCACAACGTCGCAAAAATTTCTACTACATTTTGATTCCGTAGTATTACAATCACCCAGTTCAGTTCTGATGATTTTGAAACTTGGCTTCACTATTTATTATTGAAAGGTGTGTCTCCTCTTTCTATGGTCTAAGCAACTACCCTACGATTCAAAGCACGACTCGAATGCTGTATACTCCATTCCCTCTTATAATGTATCCCGGTTGGCCATGACATTGTGTCGCATTTAACTTTTATTTTATTTTCAATATTTTCATACAGCAAATACACATACAGGGTGGCCATTTGAAAACGAAACAGACGAGATTACAGACGAAATAAATTTTTTCGATAGAAATGCTCGGACAGGTCGATTTCTGTTTCGAGGGGGACAACTTAAGATGTAGGTTACGGACGCATAGCGCTTCAACCCTTGCTGCTACAACCCCCACCCCCAATTTTTGAATAGGGAAGATGGGGTGAGTGATACCTCAATTCAAAGGTATTTTTATACTGATTTCAGCACAGTAATTGTTTTTTCATTTTATGCATTAGTTCTCGAAATATTCTTAACTAAGTATTTGAAAATGAAGTGGTGTTTTCATGGCACTTGTAGTGTTTTTTTTGTGAAAAATCGACATCTTGATTAAAGATTTCTATGTCAGTGGATTGGAGGAAGGAAGCCACAGTCATGGTTGTTTTGAAGCTCAAAATGTCGATTTTTCACAAAAAAACACTACAAGTGCCATGAAAACACCACTTCATTTTCAAATACTTAGTTAAGAATATTTCGAGAACTAATGCATAAAATGAAAAAACAATTACTGCGCTGAAATCAGTATAAAAATACCTTTCAAATGAGGTATCACTCACCCCATCTTCCCTATTCAAAAATTGGGGGTGAGGGTTGTAGTAGCAAGGGTTGAAGCACTATGCATCCGTAACCTACATCTTAAGTTGTCCCCCTTGAAACAGAAATCGACCTGTCCGAGCATTTCTATCGAAAAAAATTATTTCGTCTGTAATCTCGTCTGTTTCGTTTTCAAATGGCCACCCTGTATATGAAATATCTAGTCATCAAGTAGTTACGTACATGACACGTCAGAGAATATAGCCTGGTATAAATAAATAAAAAATACAAATACAAGCACACACTAAACATCAACAAGGATCAATAGAAATATAAATGTTACAAGTGCACTCAACACAGGAATTCGTCCAAGCGATAAATGGTGCATCAGCAGCATTTTCTTCACTCCTCTCTTGAACTGTCTTACACCCAGGTATCTTCTGGCAGTTTGTTATAAAGTTTGAGACAGGTATAATTAGGGCCTTGTTCTTCTCTTTTCGTACGAAGACGCGGTAGAGCGTACTTATTTTTTCCTCTGGTGTTGTGAGAGTGTATCTCTGTGTGTCTCGAGAACTTTTCTCGATTTTCATGGACATAATTCACACCGTGTATGTTTCGAAATGTTAGGTTATAGTCATTTTCCTGCAAAATAACTAAGCAACAAGGTCCTCTCTACATAAACCTCGTAGTAATTACGTATTCATCAGAATGTTTATTTACTTCGGGAAAATAATGAATTTGAGAAAATATTATTTGAATTCAATAATTCCAAAGACCCGGCGAATGTCGAAGAAACTTTTTTCTCTGTTAATACTGGAAAAAGTTCACCTATATAAACATGGTTTGAAGGTTCAGTTATGCTATTTTCGTGAACGGAAATTTGAAATTTTATTGAAAATAATGAACAGAATAGTCCGTTGCTTTGTGATAGTTCATTAGAAAAAAAGAATAAAAGTACTCGAATAACCCGACAGAAAAACTTCTAATCGAACAGACGGGCCTATGGAATTCCCCACTTTTCAAAATTTCCAAGAAATAAGCCTACAAAAGACATTCAATACCTTCTTGTACAACTTGAAATGCTCCAGTATGAAAATGTAGTACTAAAAGAACTCCATTTACAAAGTTTCTGGGAATCTTATTGAATAAAACACTGAATTGGGAAGAACATATTCCTAAACTGGGATCATAGATAAAAGAATTGACTGGGATGCAGCTTAGCATTGGCAGCGTCTCTGAGAATTATTTTGACATTGCCGATATTTCACTCGTGAAATGTCAAATAATTCTCAGGGACGTTGCCCAATTAGGGAGGTGTTGTCAATGCTAATTTCTATTCACCACGATATTTCACGAATCACGATTGCCAACCTGCGTCAGTTTTAAGTAAAAAAAACTTGATAAACCTAAATCTTGGCCAACCGGTATACTTTCTGAAAGTGAATGGAGCATACACACGCTCAATCTTGACTGCGCTCACTGACTCAAGTTTACACATTCCCCTTATTCGTGCCAGCCAAACTTCATGCAATCATGCTGCAAACTGGCTTATGCAGGCAAAAACGTGATGACCCATTACTCAATCAAATCATAAAGGTTAATCTTTTACTGAACCATAAAGGACATTTTTAGAACTGGTACTGAAACAAGAGCAGGAGGAATACAATAAAGAGGGTATAGAATGGCAAAATATAGATTACTTCAACAATCAAATTATATGTGATTTAGTTGAAGCTCAACATACGGGTAAGTTAGTAGAAACAGACAAAAATTCTTCAAAAATTAATTGAATGCCCAACAGGTATATTATCGATTATGGACGACGCCTGTAAGATGACTGCAGAAAGAGTTACAGATGAACTCCTTCTCGAAAATATGGACAAAAAACTGAAAGGTCATCAGCATTATTGTTCAAGGCAATTGAAACCTGCCAATAAACAACTAAGGCATAAGGTGAGACTCTGAAAACTCTCATAATTTTGAAAAATGGCCTAATACAATGTTTTCATTCAAGGTCGACTTCCAAATAACTCATTACGCAGGTGAAGTGACTTATTGCATCAACGGTTTTTTGGACAAGAACAAGGATACACTCTTCCAGGACTTCAAAAGACTATTGTACAGTTCTCAAGATCCCAACTTGAGAGCTATGTGGCCTGAAGGATCTCAGCACATTTCAGAAGTGAGTAAAAATTTCATTCAAATATGAATGTCAGTATCGGTTTGTGATGGATGCATAGAATACCTGGTTTATCGACTCCTTACTAAAAATCGTGACCAAAATTCGTAGATCAAAACGGCATTCTAGATTTCAGATTTTGGTCTAGTTCCGGAATAAATCCGCAATTTTTATCGGTCGTGGCGCTACTGCGGCAACGACAAATAGCTCGACCCCTTTCGGGAGAAATGAAAAGCCGCACAAATTGTCGGATTTTCGATCGACAAGAAAGTCTTAAACAAAATCTAATCAGTGCCAACACCAGGTATTCTTTGCATCTATGGTTTGTGAATAGTATAGTTAATGCGACGTCTTACCGGTGACCTGATTTGACTGTGTCCTAATTTTTGCGAGCTAGTCTCTAACGAATAGGTCCGACTCACTGATGACGAATTCTTGGTCAAATTCAACAACTAGAGTATCTCTAATGCCGAGGCTAAGTTCGTTATTTGGGCAAAATTCGACGAGGGGTTCCGTAAATATGGACGTTCGAAATTTGATGAATGAAACATCGACATGAATGTTTAAAAATTGATTTGAATTATGCTCCTTATTTCATATTTCTTCAGACAACGAAGAGGCCAGCTACAGCGGGTACGCTTTTCAAGAATTCAATGCAAGAACTAGTCAAAAATCTTCTCAACAAAGAACCTCACTACGTGAGATGTATAAAACCTAACGAAATGAAGTCACCTTCGGCATTTGATGAGGAAAGAGTGAAGCACCAGGTCAGCTACTTGGGTTTGGTGGAAAACGTCAGAGTGAGGAGAGCAGGATTCGCTTACAGGCAAAGATATGATAGATTTTTGAAGAGGTAAATATACAGTCTTTATGAATGGTTGTAACATTGTGGTGTCGCTTTCCAATGACAATCATAAAATCGAAAATCTTTGATTGCATGATTCAACTGAAAATGGGTATTATTTTCATTTGTGCCCCTAGCCTATCTATCATGTCTCAAAATTATATTCAGTGTTGTGATAAAGCACACGAAAATTTTCTCAAAAAGACAAATAATCGTTAATTTTCAGATAACTCCAATTGCTCTTATACCAAACTGGAGTGTTTGTAAATACCCAAGGAAAAGACAAAAGTCTGAATAAAAACGCTTTCAAGTGAAAACACCTTGACAAAATTTGGTAGTTTCTCCCAAACATTTTTGATTCTTTTTAGCAAATTTGAGATTTGTTTGTCATTGGACGTGTTGTTGTTTTTCTATATTCATGAAAATGAATACCACAGATTCAGGATCAGATTATTATCATCAAGGACGTGGAAAAGAGATTTCGGTATTGTCGACCTTACATTCCAGTTGCAATATGTGTTTTCTATTGATCTTGTCTAACCTGCATGCTTCCTCCATTCAGAAATAAAAAATAAAGTATAAGCTATCTATTTTTATTTTGATGAAGATAAATATTAGTTTACATATAATCTGTATGTGTTTTGAACAATGTTGATTATTAGAAATTGAATACCTATTGCGGCGTTCGAGATGAAACTTCGACTTTGCCTCGGATAATAATCATAATTGATCTTATTGTATTTCTAGGTATAAGATGATTTCACAGTTCACATGGCCAAACTTCCGGTCTGGACTAGATAGGGACGGAATCAAGATAATAATGGACGAGAGAGGATTCAGTAAAGACGTCAAGTATGGAAAGACGAAAATTTTCATCAGATCTCCGAGAACTATATTCGCATTAGAAAGCGCACGAAATGAACTCATTCCAGGCATCGCTACCCTTATACAGAAAACTTGGAGAGGTAAGAATCCATGACAATAAAATTGACCGTAAAGATTTGCCTTTGAAAATCGTGGCTTTCTTTAAGTGGCCATTGTTCTTCATCTTCCGCAAGTAATTTGTATGGGCATTGTGTTTTTACTGTCAACAGTTGATGAAAATTACTGTTTTCTTTCTAGAAACTTCACTTTATCTTTATAAGAAATTAATCGCGAATATTCGAATATTTTTTTCTGTGAAAATTGAATCTTAGAATAGATTCAGACTTCCTATTTTTCCAGGCTATCGAGCTAGACAACACTATAAGAAGATGCGAGCCGCCATGGTAATGATACAGGCTTATCGCATGAAAAAGACGCGTTGCTATGTCAACGCTCTCCAGAAGAAATTCGCCAACGCAAAAACATCCAAGGATTACGGAAAGAGCATAATATGGCCGGCGCCTCCTCTGACCATGCGCGAATCTACCAAAGTGCTTCGGTCAATGTTTAACAAATGGCGCGCGTATATGGTACTGAAAAAGATACCACAGGTGCAATGGCCTGAAATGAAGTTGAAGATAATGGCGGCGAGTGCCCTATTACACAAGAGGACGAATTGGGGAGTATCCAGGAAATGGGAGGGTAACTACTTGAGCAAACACGCTGAGAATAACAATTACACCCCGTTCAATGATGCTGTCAACAATTTGAAGAACAGTCAGCACTTTAACTCTGTGCTTTTCTCGGCGTTTGTGACGAAATTCAATAAGTTTAACAAGGTGAGATATACAAGCGTTATAGTTTCTAATAAATTTCATCCATTTTACGAGATATTTTTTCACATTAAAAAAAAAAGAGCCCCGTGATGTAAGAAGCTTTGGAGCGCTTGTTCATATTCCTTGTAGGTAGATTCGCATTTGCCAGTTCGAGAAATCATTAACAGCTGTTGGAGAAATAATACTTGGGCATTTGGCCATACAATATAAAGATAATTGCATTCGAATTAAATGGGTTGTTTCAACAACATCCGTCGCATTTATGGCACACAGGCTACTACAGTCTTGCACCAGTTGGAGGCCACAATGATGAAGACCACTAATATGAAGAACCGAAGGATATTTCTGTTGAGGTGCAGGTTGAGTATGGTTTTTCCTCGGCACATTTTGCAGAGCACTAAGTGTCTTTGGGTGAACTTTCCTAAGGTAAGCAGATAAGGTCACAGAGCGGAGAACATTTTGAGGAGGATCCAGACGTCGGCAAAAGATTATAGTTTACTGAAATATAGAATTGTCTAAGTACCCGAGATTTTTCGTTTTTCTGAAGTATATGAAGAGACAAAAAATTGATTATTGCATAAATATAAAGACACAACGTTGTTTTACAGTTAATTTATTAAGTAGCATCCAGTCTATGCCGATTGAGACATTTCGCCTCGACGTTATGACTGAATTCAAAAAATGACCTTGAATTGTGCCACAACCAGACAATGGTTCGAGGTAGGGGCGGTCTTATATGTGGGAGTGAGAGGGAAAGTGCAGAGATTTTCTCTGATTGCTTCGCATCTGCATTTACGACCGAAGAGGATCTCATGCCTTCTTTAGATTCACCACGAGCATCCAATTCTATAAATGAGATCAATTTCACCACATCAACGGTCGAGAAACATCTTCTCGATCTGGATCCTTCTTCTGCTCCGGGCCCCGACCGAATATCTGCCTCCCTTCTGAAGAACTGCTCGGGCAGCATCTCTCTTCCCCTTTCAATTATCTTCAGGAAATCTCTTGTTGCCCACACATTGCCAGCTGATTGGCTGCGATCCGAGATCACTCCAATTTTCAAGAGGGGCGACAAGCTTTGTGCCGAAAACTATCGACCACTCAGTTTGGTTTCTGTAGATTCCAGAGTCTGTGAACGTGTTATCCTTGAGGAGCTGAGAGAATTTGCTGTTGGTAATAATCTGATTCCTGACTGTCAGCACGGTTTTTTGCCAGACCGTTCTATTATTACGAATCTCTTGAGTTGTGTCAACATCTGGTCAAACATGATAGACCAGAATATTCCTGTGGATGTAATTTACTTGGATTTCTCCAAGGCTTTTGACCGAGTTCCACACAAGCGTTTACTTATGAAGTTGGAACACCTAGGAGTTCGCGGAGATATCCTGTTGTGGATCAGGGCATTTCTTTCTGATAGATGCTTTCAGGTGCGGGTCGGGGGATCTTATTCAGATTTGAGGCGTCCCTCAGGGGTCGGTTCTTGGGCCTCTTTTATTTCTGCTGTATACGTCCGATCTACCTAATAGTGTAAGATCCAGTTTGGCAATTTTCGCAGATGACACGAAAGTTTTCAACGATGCTCTTAAGTCCGGCCAAGTTCTGCAGAATGACTTAAACATTCTTCTACGTTGGTCTAAGAAATGGCTTTTACCCTTGAATCTGGAGAAGTGTGTGATTCTTCACATGGGCAAAAATAATCCTCGTCGCAGTTATAACTTAGCTGGTCATGACCTTTCATCGGTAAGAAGTCACGTGGATTTGAGTGTCACTGTGTCGGAGGATCTGTCCTGGTCAGAGCATATAACCCATACGGTCAGCAAAGCGAACAGGTCACTGTACATGCTTCAGAGGTCATTTCACGGATGTTCTCCATACACTTGAGTTCGCTGGACCAGTTTGGAGTGTGAACTTCGTGCGAGATCGTGAACTGCTGGAAAACGTTCAACGACGAGCAACTCGTATTCCCTATGGTATAGTCCGACCTTCGTACGAGGAAAGGCTCTCCATTTTCCGTCTCGCGAAGTTTTCCGCAAGGCGAACCCGAGGAGATCTCATAACGACATACAGAGGCGTTTTCTGGCGTTGAAGCGTATTCAATATTGTATTTGAATGCGATTCCTATGATACGTCATCAATATCATGAACCTCGAGAATGCTTAGTTTCAAATACGATTCAATAATCAAACATAACCTATTTGGACTTGGAGTAGGTACTGGATAATCCCGATATTAAATTTTTCCAACCTCCATTATTTGTCAACCTCCATCAATTTGAAATTCAACTCACAAACAATCAAACAATGACCATCGTAAACGATCATTTATTTTTAATTTAAGGTTATGATAGCATAAAACAACGAATCATGTTTTGAAACTGCATCCTACTCAGTTTCAAAACTCCATGAATACGTTTCGAATCGTTTTTCTTGTGACGTCATCGTTTCAATGCCAGAATGAATGTATTTGAATCGTAGGACGAATACGTTTCAAATACATGGACGCCAGAAAACGCCTCTGAGCATTCAATGGACGATTTGGTGTGGATATGTCTCATATGTTTTCTTTGAATGAGGACACTCGACTGCGTGGACATGGGTTCAAGCTCAAGAAGGAGAAGTTTCACCAGAAATGCAGACAGAATTTTCTATCTAATAGAGTGTTTGAATATTGGAATCGACTTCCTGCGAGTGTTGTGCAAGCGCCATCGGTAAATTCTTTTAAAAATGGACTTGATGCATTTGATCGGCTTCGTGCCTTATTGATATAACACAGTTTGACTTTTTTTTGTTGAGTTTATAGTTTGTAACTCTTATTCATTAAATAATAATAATAATAATGTAAAATGAGAATAAATCTATATTACAAAAACAAGTGTCCTGAATGAGAAAATAAAGGTGGAATTCTATTCACAATATGAACATGAAATGAATAAGTCAGCATTGCAATTCATTCTATAGACGTCAAGGTCGAGAAAATCAAAACTGTATGAGAGTCAAACGAGATGTACGAGAGCAACGTAGCAAAACTTCGAGGTTCGGTAGGCTAAAGGTGAAAACAGACTATTCTGACGTGACGTGATTCCACGTCACGTCAGACGTGTACTGTGCTCCCATTGGCCTGATATGAACGTGAACGCACAGAACAATGTGTTGCATTCTTATATCACTCACATTTTGACGTTCACGTTCATATTAGGCCAATGGGAGCACAGTACACGTCTGACGTGGAATCACGTCACGTCAGAATAGTCTGTATTCACCTTAAGATTTTGCAATCGCAAAATCGATCATCAATATCGAAATTGTTTAACCGTTCTATCTTTAAACATGATCTAACGAAAAAGAATTTGATTCTCGTAGTGATGACACGGATGAAAACGGAACCCCTTTATCTGACCAAATGAATCTATGAAATCTGCGGATGCCTAGTGAATTGACAAAGGGTGAAGCGCTATCCTCATCTCGTAGTAATCTGGGCAATGATCCAATGAAAATAGACCTTTCCAGAATACATAGAACAAAGATGAAAGATGTGAACTAAACCAGAATGAAAGAGAAACAGGTATATTTCATGCGCAACTTGTGGACAGCATTAAAAGATGCGCAAACCTTAGTGCGAGAGAGAAAAGAAAGAGAGAGAGGAAAGCAATGAAATGAGATCCTACTGGTTTTATCACTTTTATCGTACCGTGACCGTCACTTAGTAACACAACATTGTTGAGGTATACTAAAATTTTGATTTTCGATAAACAATACAACAAATAACATCCACATCCAAAACATCGACTGCGTGAAATAATAATATAAATTGTCAAATGTCAACGATTTAAGGAGGGAAATTTTGACGACCAATGATATTCATTCTTAGCCCAAAAGTGACGCGCGCAACTGTCACCTGCACAGGTAATTCTGGAAAGGTCTATTGAAGCTGGGTAAAAATCCAGATCTGCGCTTGTGCAGCAATTTTGAGAATACAACTTCATGTGAAATGTTTCAATCGTTTTATTCCGTTTTCTTTAGGTCCTGAATATCATTGATAACTCCTACTCATATTTTAGGATTGAACACTAAAAATATTTAAGGGACATATTTTCATCCTCGATATCTATTTTCTTATTATCTTTCGGAATATACATAACCTCTACATATCTCGCAATTTTTTAACTTCCAGTCGACGCAAGCTTACAACTCCATCCTTATCAAAGATGTGGCTTCACTTTGTGACTGTGAATAGCAGGGGTATAAGCCATATTGATGTTATTAGATATATGCATATATCTAATAACATCAATATGGATTATACCCCTGCTTTTCACAGTCTCAAAGTGAAGCCAAATCTTCGGTAACGATTGAGTTGTACGCTTGCGTCAACTGGAAATGCAAAAATTGCGAGAAATTTAGAGGTTATGTTTATTCTGAAAGACAACAAGAAAATATATATCGAGAATGAAAATATGTTTCTTAAATACTTTCAGTTCAATTTCAGAATATGAATAGGAGTTAACAATGATTTTTAGGACTTGAAGAAAACGGAATAAAGCGATTGAAACATTTCACATGAAATTGTGAGGTTATGATCGAAACTATTCACATGAAGTTAAGAGTGACATACGTTTCACCACATAATACGATGTGTCGGAGAGAGACAGAATTGAAAAAATATTTTTATTCTCAATATTGCCGCACAAGCGCAGATCTGGATTGTTACCAAGGCCCTGCTTCAGTTTTGATTGGCTCATGGCCTATATAGGAATTATTAGATATATGGATATATGCTATGGATAGACTATTTCTATGGTTCAAGATACGGACGCTCTTTGACGTATTTCCGGCCGAAATGCGGTTCAAATAACGTCAAAAACGAGTGCCATTATTCAACTTCAATATCCGCCGCTAGATATCCGCATCGAAGTCTTGTCGTTTCCTGATATTTCTAATTTTGAGACTTTTAATGGTTATTGACAAAAAATTCTCCATATTTCTGTTATAACATCAGGTCAGGCATCATGGACGATTTCTCTGGTAGCTGTCAAAACATTTTTTCAGTGTATCTCTAATTGTGAATCTACCTATAAGAAGGATCAACTTAAGAGATGGACGAATGAGCTCTCCAAAACTCCTGAATTCACGTCAGTGCTTCAGGTGACCCATTTTTCTTGGATATTTGTTTTCTTTTTGTTTCGCTCTTGATTTGTGTTTCCTTCTTGATTCATGTTTCCCTGAGATTGTGTTTATACTGTTTATAGTGATTTTCATTCAAAGACAAAATGGTCTTTCGTTATCTGTTGACATGAGCAAGTTCCTGATTATTCAATGTATCTATTTTCCGTACCGAATATAACACAAAAAAATACAAATTCAGTCGAAAGATCATAAAATTGTTTAATAGATCGAAGAACAAATATACAACAAAATCCATAGATTATGTACCAAATCAATTCTAGTGCCATCGTCGTTCACAGAGTGAAGTAGAACAATGTTTGACAATTCTAGTTCAATTTTTAGGCCGAAAATTTTAATGGGTAATAATAGCGAAGTGTCCTCACCTGATAATCTATACATCTTGGTCTTGGAGAACATAACAAATCATGTTTCTCATTTCTTCATTTATTTTTTTTTATTTATTCACAGTCAAGAATGCTAATAGGTGTACAAACACCCAAAAACAGCATTCACTAATTCTAACATATAGAAAGTGCGAACTATAAACAACTCAGATAGCAATAGGAATCAAGTAAAATCGCTATTGATACAAGAAAAAACAAAAGAAAATGCCAACATGCAACGGTAACAGTATACAAATTTACATAAAAGGAACGTATCCAAATCTATGTGAAGAGAGCTTTCAAAGTTTTTTTGAATTAACCTACATAAGCTTACTTCGGAAAATAAATCAAATATGACCCCATAAACGTTACATAGGTCCAACATTCTCGACAATGGTGAATACTATGAGCTGTTTGTGATCGAGATATTCTTGATAATGGAATATTTGTTGAAAGATTATTTGGGCTGTTTTCATTATCTATGCGGTTTGTTGTTTCGACGTTTCGGCAAGCATTCGCCTGCCGTCTTCAGGGTGTAGGTCCTGAGAAGGACCGGTTTTTGCCAAACTTGATCTGTCTGGACTTGTACGCACCATACTTTTTCGATTATTGAATTACAGTGTTGGGAATTCGAACGCGGGTTATAAGGTTGCAATTTCGAAATTCCAGTCACTCTAACCACTAGTCTACCGGAGCAGGTAATTATTATACTATTCAAGTTATATATGAAGTATTATTTCCTTGGTACAGGTCACCTTGACCCGATCAGATGCGCAGTTGATATGCGCAGTAGGTTAAGTTCGGTCAGGTTAGGTTAGGTAAGTGTTAATTGCCAGCCTGAGCCGAGTTCATCCTTCTCAATTCAGATCTTAAAATTGGTGCCCAGACATCCTTTATTTCCACAGAGGGTGTACTAATTGGGTTGGGAGTTATGGCCATGAAGGCTGCTTCTTTCAATTTCCTCCCTCTCCATCCTTCTTTCTTTGATAAACATCAGGTTTCGAGAGATCAATGACATTGTTCAATTTAGTACAAGTGATAGAGGGCCCTACGCGCATAGTAAGTAATTCTTCTACTCTTTTAGATGTTATTTTGGTCACAAGTGAAAGTAGACAGGATTATAGGTTCAGATCAATAAATATGGACTTCATTTCGGATCATTTTCTAATATATGGTGAAGCTACTGACCTAGTAAGGGTGAACACGGATGATAGAGTTTTCAAGTCTAGATGCTTGCGGAGGCTGGATCATGGTGTTCTCGGCAATTGTTTATCTTTAACTCCATTCGAAAATATATTATATGTACACAATATAAATCATAAGGTTTCTTATTTTACTGAGTTATTGTTAAATCTTTTCAATGAAATAGCACCGATTAAAAATATTAAATTCAGAAGAAACTATAAGCCCTGGTTTACACCTACAATCAAAATAATGACGCAGTTGAAACAAAAGGCATTCAATGTATTCAAACGGGATAGAACTCCTGCAAATTGGGAATATTATAAGCAAATTCGAAATGAGACAAATATGGCTGCTGATAGGAAAAAAAAGGGTTATATACAGTTTTCAGTAGATATGAATAAGGGAAATCCTAAAGTATTGTGGAGGAAATTGTCGGAACTCAATATTCATAATAGACCATCAAGTAGAACAATTCCAGAGAATCTTGATATGCCTGGGAATATGAATGATTTCTTTTTACAGACGTCACGTACTCAGGATTTTGATGATACTTCCTTAATAAATTACTATCGTGCTGCGGACTTCACTTCATTTGAGAAAAGGCTTGTCTTTGGGTTGACAGATGAGGATGAAATGTTTAGAACAATGAAATCAATAAGATCTAATGCGACTGGCCCTGACGGATTGAATATTGAGATGCTACTTGAGTGTTGTCCGTATATACTGCAATTTATGTTTAATATATGCAACAGCAGTATTTTAGTTTCAAAATTTCCTGATCCATGGAAGATTTCAAAGGTCTTTCCACTTCCTAAAGTGAGTGACCCGGCTAGTTTCAGTGACATACGTCCAATATCGATCTTATCACCTTGCGCAAAAGTATTTGAAAAAATTTTAGCTGTTAGGATTAAAACGCATCTGGAAAAATATAAAATTTTACCTTCTCGTCAGTCTGGCTTCAGAAAGGGATACGGTTGCTGTACGGCTCTTTTAGATGTAATCGACTCTATCATTACGAGTATGGACTCCGGAAAAGTTTGTGTTTTGACGCTTTTAGATTATTCTAAGGCTTTTGATAGAGTAAATCATAGAATTTTAGTCGAAATTCTGCGCCATATAGGATTTTCTATTTCGGCTATCAAATTGATGGAAAGTTATTTGCAGGAGAGACGCCAATACGTTGAAACGTTGTCAGGAAAGTCTGAAATGGGCACCATAGAGTGTGGTGTGCCGCAGGGCTCGGTTCTGGCTCCCATTTTGTTCTGCATCTATATCACGAGTGGACTGGAATTCTGCGTTGATTTTCGTTATGCGGATGACACGCAGCTTCTTCATTCATTCTTTCCATCTCATGTTCATCGGGCGAATACATAAATTAATTCTGATCTTGCGAATTTAGCGGACAACTCGGCCAAACACCATCTACTGCTCAATCCGGATAAAACAAAGATCTTGGTTTTTGATAGGAAGGGAGGAAACATAGCTGATCAATTGAATGTGGGAATTGATGGGAAGCGGGTGACCACCGTTGCATCTGCTCGGAACTTGGGAGTTATTGTGGATACTGATCTCAGATTCGCTGAACATGTGTCATCTTGTGTTCAGAAAGCGTTCGCTGGGTTGAAGAAATTATACCCTTGTAGGCACCAGTTATCACAAAAAACAAAAATATTATTGACAGATTCTCTTGTCTTAAGTCATTTCAATTATTGTGATGCTGTTTATGGCCCATGTCTGCGTGATATTGATAAAACCCGCATTCAGAGAGTGCAGCGTTCATGCTTGTGTTACATCTATGGCATGAGAAAGTATGAGCCAGTGATACTTAAATTGAAGTGCTGTCGATGGTTAAACATGCAGCAGCGAAGGGAGCTTCACTCCGCGGTTCTATTTCACTCGGTGATATGGTTCAGATCGCCCCCATATCTTTATAATAAGATACGTTTCAGATCGGATGTTCACAGCATTAATGTTAGGTTCAGGGGCTTGCTTTCACCACCCTCACATAGAACAGCTTTATTCCGTCGATCATTTTCCTATTGTATTTACTCTTTATATAATCGCATTCCTGTCACACTGAAACTGTGCCGTCCGTCGGGTTTCAGGCTCAGATATCGGAATCTCTTGCTCGGTTTTTGAGGATAGGATTGGAGTCCGAGTGATGCTGGTAGTTCTGTTTTTTTGTAGTATGTGCCCATTTCTTCTCTGATTGTGCGCGTTCTCCCTATGCTTCGGTGTGGAGCGCGGAAAGAATAATGTCACTATTTTAATTTTTTACTTTTGTATTATGAAATAGAGGGCTTACAATAATATCAGTTTTACTGACGTGAGTCCTTTTGCAGTACTTTACAGTTAAAGTATTATAATGAATGAATATGCATTCTCAATGAGGATGCTATTGTATATTTTTACTGCAATAAAGAAATTTATTATTATTATTATATTATGGAAGCTTCATCCCATCTGATGTTGTGGTCCTCGTTCCAAGCATGTTGGGCTAGCTTAAATTTTTCGGTTTCTCCCAGTCGAGCTAGTTTTTGGTGCTCTTTGATTCTAACCTCAAGGGGGCGTTTAGTCTCTCCAATGTAGGACCTGCCGCATTCACACGGAATTTCAACCTTATAACCCGCGTTCGAATCCCAACACTGTAATTCAATAATCGAAAAAGTATGGTGCGTACAAGTCCAGACAGATCAAGTTTGGCAAAAACCGGTCCTTCTCAGGACCTACACCCTGAAGACGGCAGGCCAATGCTTGCCGAAACGTCGGAAACAACAAACCGCATAGATAATGGAAACAGCCCAAATAATCTATGAGCTGTTTGTTCTACGGGACGGTAAATAAAAAGTTAGATGTTGTCTAAGGTGCCTTGATAGAACATTCTTAAATCCATAAACGAACTAATGGATTGGCGTAAATATTGAAAATTAGATAATGAAGAGGGTTAACGTCTGAAAGGACAACATACAATTGAAAATCAGATCAGGTCTTCTGGAAATCTGAGCTTTGCCTGAGAAATTGCTCAGACAAATTTTCAAATTCCCTCTCATCTTCATCACCACTTATTTCCAGAAAAATCAATATTTTCAATATTTCCGCAAATCCAGGGGTTCGTTTGTTCAAACAGCAAGGACCTTACAAAAGTCCTGAATGTGGTAGAGTTATCCCCTCACGAATAGGCCTGTTCAGTCATCTAAGGACCCACAGAAGTGTCATCTGTGATCAGGGTTTAACTCTGACTATGTGCCTAGACTACTGACTGTGAGGTGTTGTTTGGTAACCATTACTTGTAGTTTTATAATTTACTTTGTGAATAATCTATTTTGTGTAACTACCGAGCTACATCAATATATGGAACTCTATTTTCATACATGTTTTCGGACTCACTAGCCGAACGATATGACTGACTCACATCATGTTTATCTAGAAGTTGTACAAAAATGTTGAGCTTCAGTAAATTCATTGTGATATCCAGTGATATGGCATCTTTGATAGATCACCGTAACCACCTACCAAAAATCCAGCTTCAGTACATTCATTTTTGGAGTATTTACGTAAAAATAATTCAAATACCAAACCTCTATTCTTGGAGAAGTTGAAAATTTATAGAGCGTGAGGAAAATGCCGAGATCAGATCGGGAAACTCGAAATAAGTCAACAAAAGATATGAAATACGCTTCAAAGCTATTGAAGAATATTGTGAGGTTACGATGGAAAATATTTACATGAAGTAATAGAAGACATCCGTTGCACGACATAATAAAATGTGTCAGAGAGACACATAATGAATAAATTGTGTTTATTCTCAATATTATTGCACACGCGCAGATCTGAATTCTTATTGAAGTTCGGCTCCAATTCTCATTTCCTGATTATCTGTATTGCCATTATCATATATGGTTTGATTCTGTGAGCAAATCAGTATATGAATTGCAGAGGAATACAGACATCTTAATATTAACGGATTTAACGATGTAACCCTCGATAAATTTCAAGATTAGCCAGTATAAGATTTCGAGTAAAGCTTTACACCATATCATTAATTAAATATAATTCTAGATTGGTATTTTTCCCTTTTATGTATATTATCATATCGGTTATTTGATCATCAGGGAACTCACAAACACCATTGTATAAACTCTCCAAACACTTGGCAACAATTCTTTCCAATGTAGTCAACAAAAACTCGTTTTATATTAAAAATTCATTTGATCTAAAGGAAACACTGGACAGTTTACATATTCCAGCAGACCACAAATTGTTTTCACTGGACGTTGTTTCACTCTACACCAATATTCCCACAGAGTCTGTACCAACACTCATCAACACAAAATGGCATCTAATAGAACCACACACTTCGATCCCCAAAGAGGAATTCATTAAGGCGGTCAAACTAACACTAGAAACATGTTACTTCCAATATACTGACAAATTTTACCAACAAATACATGGAGTAGCAATGGGAAGTCCAATCGCAAGTGTGATTGCACAACTGGTGATGGAAGATTTGGAGGAGAGAATCTTATTCAACCCAAAATATGAGGTTACTCTTCTCAAAAGATATGTGAATGACTGTTTGATTATTACATCAGAAAAACAAATAACAGATATTTTAACAGGTTTCAATAGCGTTGATCATAGAATTCAGTTCACAATAGAGGCGGAAGAACACAATGCAATAAACTTCCTTGACATGACAGTGATCAGGGATAATGAAACAATCAGGACCAAATTACACAGGAAACCTACCAATACAGACCGAATTCTAGAATCTAGACTACAATTCAACACATAGTCTAAAACAAAAAAGAGCCATAGTGACTAACTACATTGATCGAGCACTTAAGTTAACATCTCCAACCTACAGACCAGAAATTATATAGGACACGATAACCTTATTGACAGAAAACAATTACCCAGTTTACATGATCAGAAAAATTTTGAAACAGCGCACACATAAACTGTACAACACATTGAACACCTCAATTACAAACACAGAGAACACAACCTACATACCATTACCATATGTCCCACAATTATCTGAGAAAATAGAGAACATCCTCAAACCCTACTCAAACATCAAAATTGCACACAAGCCGAATATGCAGATAAAACAAGTTTACTCCAAACTCAAAGCACCAACCCCAAAAGAGGAAACTTCTCACGTAGTTTACAAAATACCATGTAATGACTGTACAGGTGTTTATATAGGACAAACAAGACAAAAACTAAAGGATAGACTAAAGGGACACAAATATTCCAAAACGCAGACGGCACTATACAAACATGTCACCGAAAACAATCACACCTTCAATTTTAACAGTACAGAGATAATAGACAAAGAATCTAAAACAAGAACAAGAGAATTCCTGGAAATGATACATATAAAACGCAATACAAACTGTGTTAACGATAGGACGGACATTAAAAACCTGAGCAACATCTACTCGACAATAATCAACCGCAGCTAATCGTGAAGACCAACAGAACGGAATGAGAAGAACAATATTAAATTGACAGTGTCGATAACCTCACTAAACAGAATAACAAATTGCAACATTTTGACCATAACATTGACCAAGCACAATTGTGTGTAAAATTCTCTTATAGAATCCAATATTAATATTTCAGGTAGGTACAGGTCTCGTTTTTCGCATTTTTTTTAATACATTGTAGAATGTTTATATGTTCCTCAATCTCAAAATGTTATATGTGTAATGTAATTACTAATTAGTGTATATACTGAGATCCTTGTTTGCTGTGTTATTTTATATATACAAAAAGTGAATCGTTTTTTTAAACAGGAATAATATTTTTATGGTTCTTTACAGTTTTGAAAAAGGGCGGCCCTGACCCGAAACGTCAATTAAAACTTTCCTAGACCAAGCTTGGGATTTTATTTACCGACGTTCCCTGATGATCAAATAACCGATATGATAATTAATTAAATATTTTGTTTCAGGTGGCAGAAAGAGTGCTACTCATCACCGACATGTACATTTTCAAATTGGACAACATGAAATTCAGGAACATGAAGGAAGGGGTGGCCATAAAAGAACTCACTGGCATAACCGTCAGTCCGGGTAATGATCAGCTGATAGTTCTACACTGTCCCGGTGGAAACGATCTTGTGGTCTCTCTCCATTGCGACTCACAAGACGACAGAATCGGCGAGCTCTTGGGAATTATCTTGAGCAGATACGTACAGTAAGTTTTGTATTCCTCATATATGATCACTCGCATATGCGCGTTTGTCTGTGAGTCAAATAATTGAATTTTGAAACAAATTCTTTCTTACACAACCAAATTTAAATGGAATCAACCATACTCCTTTCACTTTTATAAAGTATCCCGGTTGGCCATGGAATTCGTACACATTTCACTGCGTATATTTAGGTTATAGTCATTCTCCTGTCGATACAAACTCAACGTTGTCGTTTCTACATATAAATCGTAGTAATTACGTATTTACCAAAATGATTATTCACTTTTGGAAAATAATGAATTTGAGAAAATATTATGTGAATTCAACAATTTCAAAGACCTGGCGAATGTTGAAGAAACTTTTTTCTCTGTTACTGAAAATATTTCACGTATATAAACATGGTTGGAATATTCAATTATGCTATGCTCTTGTACGGAAATCAAGAACCGAGTGTTGAGATTTTACTGAAAAAGTATGGACATAATAGTCCGTTACTTTGTGATAGTTCATTAACCCGACAGAAAACTTCCAAACGAACAGAACAGACACACTTACGGAATTCCCCACTTTTCAAAATTCTCAAGAAATAAGTCTACAGACGACAATTAAATACCTCTTAGCGCAACTTGAAATACTCCAATATAAAAATGTAGCAGTACTACGAATCTTGTGTCACAGTTAAACCTTAAAAGAACTTACTCCATTCACAAAGTTAAAAAAGAGTAAATAGAAATTAGCCTTGGCTACGTCGCTCAGTATTATTTGACTTTCACGATTGCCAACATGCGTCCTGTTCAAGTAAAAGAACTTGATAAACCTGAACCATGGCCAACCGGAATACTTTATAAAAGTGAATGGAGTATAGTATTCTAGAGAAAGAAAGTACTGTACAAGTATATCAAAATATTTCATTGCAATAATTGATAAATACTACATGGTGAGTCTTAGAGGTCTAAATTTTTTAAACTCTAGATTTTCCAGATAAACTCAACACTTTTTTCCTGTGCCATTTTTCAAAATTCAGGTTGGTTTCAAATCTACAATGTGTCGCTTTTAAGTTCTTGTTCATGCACTTTGTGGGTAGATCATAGAACTTATAGTACATGGAATGCTATTACCAGATCAAAAAGTGGATAAACATCTCAAGTTGGAGGAATACCGAAATTTCCATGTTTTCATGGATACGACTTGTCACACCGATCAGAAACACAGAAATGTTTGCCGAAATGCCAAGTGAATCGGATCTTGACGATTAAATTCATAGTATTTCTGTGTTTCTGTTCTGTATGACAAGTCGTATCCACGGGAACATGGAAATTTCAGTATTCCTCCAACTGGAGATGTTTATCCATTTTTTTAAGCTGAGCAGCAAGGCTAATGGCATTCCATGTACTATAAGTTCTATGGGGTAGATTCGATTTCGAGAATCCGATGGGAAACGAATTTTGAAAACTGAGAGAAACAAAGCACTGACATGAAGTCAGGAACTCTATGAGCGCTTGTTCGTCCATCTTGAAAGTAGATTCATCTTATAGATAGATTAGCATTCGAGAAGCTATCGATATTAACCTTGACAGCTGCCAAAAAAATTACAGCTGATGTCAGAGCAATTGTTATCTCAGAAATTTTGGTAATTCAGCTCCTCATAATTCGCTACCATTTTATACAGGGTCTTTCACGAGGAACCTCACCCATATTTATACGGGAAACTACTGAACGTATTTTCATGAAATTCAGCACTTATAAGTATTTCACGATGCTGATGAAATCTAAAATATTTTCAAGGCATGAGCACCTTCCGTTTTTCAAATTAGAACACCATTTTTTTATTGCAGAAATAGATTCCTTAGAAAATTTCAAGTTATTTTGATGTAACATTTTTCAGTTTTGGTTGGAAAATTCTCTCTGAGCGGGAAAATTCGAAAAAAAAATCGAAAATAGAGCTCCGCTGGAACAAGAATAACTTCGAGGTTTTTGGATGGAAAATTTTCATTTTTGGGATTTTTCAAGATGTAAGATTGATGTATCCACTTTGAAAATCGAAATCGCGATTCATGATACAGGGGGTGAAAAAATCGCTTTCAAAGTTAGGGATGACAAAATCGTGAAAAATCAATTTTTTCAAATTAGAACCCCATTTTTTTATGGCAGATATTGAATCTACGTTAAAAAATAATGTGAGTGTATGCATCACACCCTTGCCCTAAAGTGGATATTTTCTGAGTTATTCACAAAAAACTGTTTTTCGTCTTGAATTTTCAGCTATTTCTTTTCCCTTCACGCCAAAAAGATGAAATTTTCAGGAACTGTTACTTAAAACATGTTTTAGATTTTACTACCCTAATATGCAAGAGAAAAAAGTTACAGGTTGTTCCTAAATAGATGGCGAATTTGGATTCGAATTTGTATCGGAAACCTCTTTATTTCAACTAATCGGCCATCGGTTTTCTCTCCAGTGATAAATAAATAATTCCTTATGAACCATATGCAAAAACTTACCATGTTTTACATTCTTTTTTTTAATGATAGATATCATTAATTACATGCTACTGAATAAAGAGGAATTTGGCAGATGTAATTAATGATATCTATCATTAAAAAAAAAGAATGTAAAACATGGTAAGTTTTTGCATATGGTTCATAGGGAATTATTTATTTATCACTGGAGAGAAAACCGATGGCCGATTAGTTGAAATAAAGAGGTTTACGATACAAATTCGAATCCAAATTCGCCATCTATTTAGGAACAACCTGTAACTTTTTTCTCTTGCATATTAGGGTAGTAAAATCTAAAACATGGTTTAAGTAACAGTTCCTGAAAATTTCATCTTTTTGGCGTGAAGGGAAAAGAAATAGCTGAAAATTCAAGACGAAAAACAGTTTTTTGTGAATAACTCAGAAAATATCCACTTTAGGGCAAGGGTGTGATGCATACACTCACATTATTTTTTAACGTAGATTCAATATCTGCCATAAAAAAATGGGGTTCTAATTTGAAAAAATTGATTTTTCACGATTTTGTCATCCCTAACTTTGAAAGCGATTTTTTCACCCCCTGTATCATGAATCGCAATTTCGATTTTTAAAGTGGATACATCAATCTTACATCTTGAAAAATCCCAAAAATGAAAATTTTCCATCCAAAAACCTCGAAGTTATTCTTGTTTCAGCGGAGCTCTAATTTCGATTTTTTTTTCGAATTTTCCCGCTCAGAGAGAATTTTCCAACCAAAACTGAAAAATGTTACATCAAAATAACTTGAAATTTTCTAAGGAATCTATTTCTGCAATAAAAAATGGTGTTCTAATTTGAAAAACGGAAGTTGACGTCATTTCCGGAAAAACCGGAGGTGCTCATGCCTTGAAAATATTTTAGATTTCATCAGCATCGTGAAATACTTATAAGTGCTGAATTTCATGAAAATACGTTCAGTAGTTTCCCGTATAAATATGGGTGAGGTTCCTCGTGAAAGACCCTGTATATGTATGCAGTTATTACATACTATTATGTTTGAGCGATCTGGACAAAATTTTGCACGCATTGAAAATTTCGAGTCTCTAATTTCATCCGTTCGACAGTTATGTATGTATGTATGCTTTATTTGCCAAAGCATATAAACAAAAGTTACAATCGTTAATGCAATTTCTGACAAATTAGGACTGCATAACGATTAAAAAACCGATGCACAGAATCTGCGTTATGCAGCCCGCTGAAAGAAAACTGATAAGACATCGAAATGCCTTCTCAGAAAAAACAACAAATGAAAAAGAAATAAAACACATGTGCTGACATGCTGAATGAAGCTGGTGCCGGAGGAGAAAAAAACCGTACGCGACGCTGGTGGAGTATTAATATTCCAGAGAAAAAAAAATACCACATACGGCAATCAAGGAAACGCGTGCGAGCATAACATAAAAAAAATAAAATAAAAAACCAAAGAAACCCACTCAAACCACGCATCTTTTTTTGCAGAGATACATATTACCATAGTACATATAATGATATTACTGATAAAGTCTTTGAACCTTTTCGTAGAATAGTGTTTTACTGCATCAGGAATGTCATTCCACAGCAATTTCATTAAACGTTCTGTGGGAACTCTCTGTTCGATGCTGTGGAACAAAATTATTCAAATTCCTGGTGGTACACTGATGGGGATGATAGTAAAATAGTCGTCTGAGATATGTTATCTTGTTTACGACAAGACGAACAGAATTGAATTCGACCACGTATTCGTGATCAGTGAGTCGATCGATGATGCATTAACGATTAATCGATTGGATATTTCGATTAAACTATTATCATACTCAGAGGGTGGGTTTCACAAAGCGTAATCACCGGTGAACGGAAATCAACGGCTTGATTCTCTGATTTTGCCACTGTCAAATCGAGTTGATTCTAGATCAACCTCCGTTCACCGGTGATAACGGTTCGTGCAACTCATCTTAAGTCCCCGGTTTGTCTGAAAAGATAAAGCGAATTGACCATATTCACCGTCGCCATATTGTTGTGCGACAATACCAACTACCCAGTGTTCCCAACGGAGTAATATTGAGTTTATCAGAAGTACTATCAGATTGTTAGTATCATGAATTAAAGAATTATTATGATTAGTATAATGTGGTATGAGAGGTTATATAAAATTGGTGGTAAACTTTGGTTAAGTATTTTGTGATAAAATCCGGGAAATATGGGTAGATATCAGTATAGTGTAGGCCATGGTTGTTGTGACAGTAATTGTTCGGCAAAAAATAGATCTAAAAATAAAAAAACCGACACCAAAATATGTCCATTTAAACTTTCGCGGTCCTAAGAAATTAGTGACTTTCGTTATTCGATGTTGAGGACCCTGGGTAGTTGGTATTGTCGCACAACAATATGGCGACGGTGAATATGGTGGAAGCAGGAATGATGTAATGACACTAATGACAACTTAAAAAACTACTAAAACTTTTCGACAAATAGTTGCACGACTTAAGCCCGAAAGAACTATCTAAGAACTGTATTTACAATATGAGAAGTTCATGTGGAAAGAATTACATTTGAGATACATCGAGACCTTTACATCTGAACAGATGTTAGAAGTTTTGAAAACGTGGACGGATTTAGTCCCTGGAACGTTAACTAATGCTGGCCATACACGTTACGGTCTACCGGAGAGGTATACCTGCGCAGGCATACCTGTGCAGGTATACCGGACGTCGGTCGTGTCTATGGTGTACCGGAGAGGTCTTCAGTTTTTTCAACGATGGCATCGGACGATGACGCACTAGCTTTGCTAGCCCTCGCATTTATTATGAAGAAAGAGGAAACAAAACCAGTGAAAAGGAAACGAAGAAAGTGGTGTAAGGATTGGTTGATGAAAAGAGCAACTTATAGTCATGTTAATTTATTAAACGAATTAAAACTTGAACCTGAAGATTTTAAAAACTATCTGAGAATGGATGAGAAAGCATACCTTGAATTACTTTCAATGGTAACTCCTATGATAAAAAAAGAAACTGTAATGAGAAAAAGTATTTCTGCGCATGGAAGATTGTCAGTTACTTTGAGGTTCCTCGCTTCCGACAGAAGTTATGAGGACCTTAAATTTTCTTCAGTTATTTCACGTCAAGCGCTTGAGAAAATTATTCCTGAAAGACGCGTGACCTGCGCAGGCGACCGGAGTACATACACACACGCACAGGCACATCGTACGGTGTCACTCGAAAGAATTGATTTTCTATCTTGCACCGGTCGCCTGTACTAGTTGAAAAAACTGCACAGGTCTAATCCCACACAGACGCTCCAGTAGACCGTAACGTGTATGGCCAGCATAAGAGAAGCATTATGATTTTGCTTTGTTTTTCGTTCAATAACTTGATAGGAAAACGTTTCACTAAGTGTGAAGATTGACATACTCGTGGCATTCCCTCAAATATATCCACCTATACATACTTCTATCTATTATGCATTATATTTTTGAAATGATTGTCGCTGGTATCGGTAGAGTGGTAGATTTGCTTAAACTCCTAACCGTTTGTCACTGTTTTTGCAATGAAGGTATTATCATGACTTATTATTTATTATTATCACATATTATGTGTTTGTGATAAAAAAATGTCAGTTTGTTTTCTACAGGCTAATTATTCTTTTCAGATTAACCTATACAGAATTACCAGTCAACGTGAGCAAAACAATATCTTGTTCACTCGGCGGCAAGAAAAGAGTGATAAATATTCAAATAAGTTCGGAAGTAACAGCGCCAACCTTTAGGAAAGGCTCCAATAATTCCATACTATATATGCTTCCATCAAACTACGCCATAGTGGAAAATGGTAACGGAAATAATTATATAAAATGTTGAATAGCGTTTCCGTTATACAATGTTTTTATTGGAAAACTAATGTATAAAGCAAGATGTGATTTTAATATGATAAATTCAAATATTTTACGTAATTATCTCGGAACTATTATGAATGATTGAAATTTATTTATTGTTAAGTACAAAAATTCAATTCCTTACTAAATTAATTTTTCATTAAGGTCTCAAAACATTTTTTATATGAAGGCCTACATTGTTGGGTTTCAATTATTCTATATTATTATGTTAAATAGTTAATGAAACTGTTGTTTCAGTTATTTGAGTTATTTCGGTGAAGATAAATATACAATCACTGCATTAGGTGATTAACTTAATGATTCCATCTGGTGCCTTTTTTTGTTATAGATTTTTAAACATTGAGGTTTCGTACAGTTTATGAAAAAAAGTCTGTCTATTGTGTACTTACTAAAAAATTTACAAAGTAACAATTAACCGTATTTTTATATAGTTCAATATGCTTACTGTTTCGTGATTAATGCAACAATAGTATTTTTGATCGACAAAACGTTGATTGTCAATTTTTGTATATTTTTGATGTTATTTTAGAGAAATTGGATTTAATAAGTGCCATTGTTGTATACATTATTATTGTGCCTTATTAAATATGAAATATTATGTGTGATTTTATTCGAGTCAAAGTTTGTTTTGTATTGATTTCTTTCACATTTCCTTGTTCCTTTCACCTAGTATATGCTTTGTCCGGTTTCTTCAACAGAATATGTTTCATTATTTCACTGAAGTGTTGATATGATTGCAGTCTTCAACTTACATAATTATACTTTAAATATTCTGCTTCGACGATCCCTACAAAGTAGTTGTCCCTGACAGAGATCAGTGGTGTAAACCAGACAGGATACTAAAACCTGAAGGTCTCACCTGATACACCGACGGCTCGGTTTGCAACACCGGTGCCGGTGCTGGGATTGTTAGACCAAGAACAAAGTGGTCCATTCCTCTAGGAAAAGACTGCTCAATAGCACAAGCAGAGCTATATGCTGTCCTCGTATGTGCGGTGGAGAGTATCCACAGAGGATACTCGGGGAAACGCATATACATATGTTGCGAGTCAGGGTACACTGGTATACCTCTCTGAAATAAAAGTAACCTCGAACTTGGTGTACGAATGCAGAAAGGCCCGGCGCACGCTTGGCTCAGATAACACTCTCAATGTTGTCTGGTGCCCGGCGCATGCGTCTATCTCTGGTAACATAAAAGCAGACAACTCGACGTTTACTGGGTCGGAACCCGCGCTTCCTATCTGTCATACATATATCAAAAACCTCTTCAAGAGATGGATTGAAAAGAAATTCTCCTCTCTTCTATACTGAGGGTAACACACCTAGAGAACCCTACACCTTCCATCTCTATGGTGAAAGGGACTCCTCCTTGTCGGCACGCGACATTCTTGTCAGCGTGCCTTCGGGTCTGAGTCTCTCTAGTATTATACAAATGCGGTATGAACAATGAGCCATAAGGCCGACCAAAGGCGCCGCACAAGAAGAAGATACTGTAGCGGACGAAATCCTCCTGAATACGTCTCTGGACTCTCTGATTCCGCGTACAGGAATTATTCGAGAAGCCTCCAGAACATATCCGATCGTTCTAGAAACAGAGCCGTATTGGGTATATAAAGACGCGCACGAGTGGGTCAGTTAGTTACTATCTGAATAGAGCCGGATTGAATTGTGAATCGCGAATTCCAAGTAGTGAATATAAATCAGCATTATTAGCAAGTGTGTAAATAAATCAATATTAGTTATTGTACATAAATTAGTGTGATAAGTTAGTGGTATTGGAAATAAATTAGACGTTTAAATTCAGCAGACAATTTGTTTGAACCCCGAGAACGTTACATTGGTGTCAGGTGTGGGGTCAATTGAACTGCTGTGCTAAGTGAATTGTGGACTTCATTGTGGAACTTTTGAATGCCGACAACAAGATCGCAAAAGGAGAAAATGGACCAGGCGAGTATGGAATTCTTCAAGCAAGCCTTTGAACAAATGAGCTTGAAAATGGAAGAGAATTCTCGAGAAATGGGTTCAAAAATGGATAAAATGGAAAATAAAGTGGAAGAAAAAATGGATCAAATGGAAAATAAGGTGGTGAGTCAAATTGCAAGTACGTTGGATGAGAGGATGGAGGCTGTCAAGGAAATAATAATTGAGGAAGTTAATGAAAAATTTGATAAGGTCGATGAAAAAATTGAAGAAGTAGTGGATGAGGTTAATGGGAGATTCGAAGAAATATCAGGAATAATTGAACAACATGCCAAGTTGATAGAGTCCCTGAAGAGAACATCACATGGAAAAGAAACTTTAGCTTCATCACCCAATAATTTCGTGAAATCAGAAAACAACACAGAAAGTAGTAAAATGAAGATTAAACCTCCAACTTTTGATGGCAAAACACCTTGGTGCACGTACCAGAAGCAATTTGAAGCAGCAGCGAATGCCAATGGATGGGGAGCGGAAGAGAAAGCGACAGCCTTGATTGTTGCACTAAGGGGAGATGCATTGAATATACTCCAGACTGTTCCTGCGAGCCTACAAGGTAATTACGAGGCTTTAACAACTAAACTCCAAATGAGATATGGTGATGCACACCTCCAACAAGTGTATCACGCACAGATCAAAAGTCGCCAGCAGAGGAGTACAGAAACATTGCAGGAATTCGAAGCCGATATAGCAAGATTGGTGAGACTGGCATATCCTACAGCACCGGATAGCTTCCTGGAACAGCTCGCTATCCAGACCTTTGTTGGTGGTCTGAGAGATATGGAAACCCAACAGACACTACGATTGGCCCGACCCAAGACTCTGGATGACGCCCTGGCCTTTGCATTAGAGTTTGAAGCTGCCAAACAAGCTTCGCACAGGGGACACAGCAAGGTGAGGCGCACTGTGGATGATTCCTCGGTCAGCGATGAAATCATAGAAGAGGTACTACGCCGAGTTCGTCAAGAGCGACGGAATAGAGGACTAAGACCAAGATGCTGGAATTGCGGCGGAGAAGGACATATTCGGCGCTACTGTAAAGAGCCAGCTAAACGTCAGGAACAGGAAAACTAAAACGGGTTGGTGAGAAGGGGCATAAACCGACCCGCCATGACAATGCCCCAGAAGTCATAATTCAGACCATCTCTTCAAGTATTTATGTCGACGGTAAAGTTGATGGGCGGTCGGTTAAAATGTTAGTCGACACAGGCGCAACCCGGACCATAGTAAAGCCAGGAATAGTTGAAAGTAATGGAAAAATCCGACAAACAATGATCCGTTTACGAACAGCTACTGGAGAGGACGTATCAACACATGGAAAGAAAAGGATTGTCCTGAGCATTGGAGACATAACTCTCGAACATGAGGTGCTGGTAGCAGATATCATGGAGGAAGTCATCTTGGGAATGGATGTCATCAAAGGTTATGGTTTCCAGATGGATATGAGGAACGATGTCTTGAGAATTGGAAGTCTGGAAATCCCATTCTTGGGATGTGAAGGTGCATCAATTCGAGTCTTGCTCAGCGAAGATGTTGACCTAGGTGGCCAGGCAGAAACGATAGCGAAGGGGTACTTAGACAGAAACCTTCGGGATAGCGGTATAAGACTCATCGAACCAGCTAGTGAAAATAACCTAGGAAAAGGATTGATACTCGGAAAAACCTTAGTAAGAGGCGGGAAGGAAGTTCCTGTAAGGATATTGAATACCAACATGTACCCGGTGACATTAAAGAAGGACACGATTCTGGGAGAAAGCTGCTCCGTGCTTTGTGTGACAGGAGACATTCGGGATGAACAGAACAAGGGTACCAGAAGGGGGAAGTGTTCGCAAAAATTACTTGAGATACTGACTTCTTCCTACATAGACCTTGAACCAGAACACATAAGCGAGGTGAAGAAATTGATAAGTGAATACAGCGACGTTTTTGCTACGGATGATACTCGAATGGGAAGAACAAATGTTGTGAGACATTCAATCAACACTGATAAATCCGGTCCCATTCGCCAACACCCACGAAGACTTCCGATAGCAAAGAGGGAAGAAGCAGAGCATATTATCAAGGACATGCACCAACAAGGAATAATAGAGCCATCAGATAGTCCTTGGTCATCACCTGTGGTTCTGGTGAAAAAGAAAGATGGCAGCACCAGATTTTGTGTCGATTACCGTCGTCTGAACGAAGTCACTAAGAAGGATTGTTACCCCCTTCCAAGGATTGATGACACTTTGGACACTCTTTCTGGTTCAAGATGGTTCTCCACACTAGACTTGAAGAGCGGGTATTGGCAGGTGGAACTAGATCCCAAGGACAAAGAGAAAACAGCTTTCACAATTGGGACAGGACTGTGGCAGTTCACAGTAATGCCATTTGGTCTATGTAACGCACCTGCGACCTTCGAGCGATTAATGGAAACCATTCTTCGAGGATTATCCTGGAAGACGTGCCTGGTTTATTTGGATGATGTCATTGTTTTTGGTCGGACATTCGAAGAACACCTGAGAAATTTAAGAGATGTTCTGGAGAGGCTACGCACTGCAAATTTGAGACTCAGTCCGAAGAAGTGCCACATGTTCAGGAGAGAAGTGAAATACTTGGGGCATGTAGTTTCTGAAAATGGAATTAGTGCTGACCCAGACAAGGTCAAGGTCGTACAAGAATGGCCGATACCGCAAGACAAGCATCAAGTAAGAAGTTTCCTTGGATTGTGTACCTACTATAGGAAATTCGTTCTTGGGTTTGCCAATATTGCGAAGCCTTTGACGAGACTGACGGAAGATGGAAAAGATTTCAAATGGGATATGGAATGCGGGGATGCTTTCAATCGGCTGAAGCAAGCTCTAACAACGGCTCCTGTTCTAAGTTATCCCCAAGTCAGAGGAAAGTTCATCTTGGACACAGATGCGAGTAACATGGCCATAGGAGGCATATTGTCCCAAATTCAGAATGGCCAAGAAAAAGTAATAGGATATTTCAGCAAGGTCCTGTCAAAGCCCGAACGTAACTATTGCGTTACAAGAAGAGAGCTTCTCGCTGCAGTGAAGTCCATGGAACACTTCTATAAATATCTGTACGGCCGAGAATTCCTTCTCAGGACTGACCACGCCGCTCTAAAGTGGCTTCTACAATTCAAGAATCCAGAGGGTCAGGTTGCCAGATGGATAGAAAGATTGCAGGAATATAATTTTACTGTCGAACATCGTGCAGGAAAAACTCATGGTAACGCTGACGCATTATCGAGGAGACCATGTCCGTCAGATTGCAAGCACTGCAATAAGGTAGAAGAGAAAGAATTCTGCTTGAGAACGACCATCGTGGATACGGACTGGATGCCAGAATCCCTGAAGCGAGATCTAGAAAGTGACCCAGAATTGAAGATGCTGTTGTATTGGAAGATAAGCGGACAGAGACCAAGATGGGAGGAAGTGAGTCATCTGAATCCTAGGGTCAAGTCCTACTGGGCACAGTGGGATTCTATCATTTTGGAGGATGGACTGCTGAAGAGGTCCATCGAAAATGACGAAGGTACCGCAGCAAGGAAACAGCTGATAATTCCCAGGAGTCGAGTGAGAGAGGTTCTAGAGAAGTTACATGACGGAACTTCCGGTGGCCATTTCGGTATCAAAAAAACGCTAGAAAAGGTCAGAGAGCGTTTTTTCTGGGTCAATTGCAAAGAAGATGTTAAAGACTGGTGCCGGAAATGCAGATTATGTGCCTCATCGAATGGCCCGAGGGGAAGTCGTAGAGCTCCAATGAAACAGTACAACGTGGGGAGTCCTCTGGAACGAGTTGCCATCGATATTGCAGGTCCATTCCCCGAAACCGAAGATGGGAATAAGTACATACTGGTTGCGATGGATTATTTCACCAAATGGGTTGAAGCTTATGCTATTCCAAATCAAGAGGCCTCGATTTGGTGTGCCTCTCGAACTTCATTCGGATCAAGGACGAAACTTCGAGTCTAGCCTGTTCCAGAATGTATGCCAATTACTCGGAATCAAAAAGACAAGAACAACTGCGCTTCACCCACAGTCAGATGGCATGGTCGAAAGAATGAATAGAACTGTGGGAAAATATCTGGCTAAAGTGGTCTCTGATCACCAAAGAGACTGGGACAGGTATCTCCATCTGTTCACTATGGCCTACAGGTCGTCAGTGCAAGAATCGACTGGAGAGACACCAGCCTGTATTATGTTCGGCCGAGAAATAAGGTTGCCTTGTGACCTGGAGTTTGGATGCAAGCCTGGAGCGGAGATAGCTGGTGAGGACTACGCGAGCCTCTTGAAAGGTAGGCTACATTACATCCATGAGAAGGTCAGACAGAACCTCCAAATAGCGAGTGATCGAATGAAGACTCGGTATGACAGCAAAGCTGCAGAAGGTGGTTTCGATGTGGGAGACCTAGTCTGGCTGTACAATCCCCAGAGGAAGAGGGGTTTATCACCTAAGCTGCAGAAGGATTGGGAAGGGCCATACAGAGTAGTGAAACGAATCAACGATGTAGTGTACCGTATCCAGAAACTACCCAGAGGCAAGAAACGTGTGGTCCATATAAATCGTCTAGGCAAATATGAGGCAGACTACGAAGAACATGACGAAACCCATCTGAGAAGAACGACTTTTCAGAAAGCGGGGCATGAGGAGATGAGTTTCGACCTATTCATGGCAAACTACGGTGGAACCGGAAAGGCAAGATTCGGAGTAACTATCGAGAAACAGCAAGATCTCTTCTCTGTATCTGAAGACTATTCACTAGCCCATTGTGTCTCGGAAGACCTGCGTATGTCGAGAGGAATAGCATTCGTCTTCCGGAAGAAATTTGGCCGTGTAACAGAACTCCTGAAACAACATCCTCGTACTGGGAAAACGCTGAGGTTGGCTGATGGCCAGCGTTACCTCTTCTACCTGGTAACCAAGAGATTCTCCGACAACAAACCCAGCTACAAAAGTATGTGGGACACCCTGTTGCAGCTGAGAGACGAGCTCACCAAGTTGAAGGTGAAAAAGCTAGCTGTGCCAAAGTTGGGTTGTGGTCTAGATCAGCTCAACTGGAGAATCGAATCGAAGTATGCTTGAGGTCATTTTCCATAGGACCGGAATGAAGATACTGGTTTGCAGTTTCAACCCGAGCGGATATACGCCGAAGAAGAAGACAGTGGAATGCTATTTCGAACAACAGGGGTGCTGCAGAAAAGGAGACGCCTGTAGATTCAGCCACACCATCCAGGGTGTTCGGGGACCGAACGTCTTAAGGAGGGGGCAGTGTAGCGGACGAAATCCTCCTGAATACGTCTCTGGACTCTCTGATTCCGCGTACAGGAATTATTCGAGAAGCCTCCAGAACATATCCGATCGTTCTAGAAACAGAGCCGTATTGGGTATATAAAGACGCGCACGAGTGGGTCAGTTAGTTACTATCTGAATAGAGCCGGATTGAATTGTGAATCGCGAATTCCAAGTAGTGAATATAAATCAGCATTATTAGCAAGTGTGTAAATAAATCAATATTAGTTATTGTACATAAATTAGTGTGATAAGTTAGTGGTATTGGAAATAAATTAGACGTTTAAATTCAGCAGACAATTTGTTTGAACCCCGAGAACGTTACAATACTATAAATATAATTGGTGTACAGTGACTAAAAAATTGGTTTTTGGACCAGGATAAATAAGTTGGAGTCATGTGAACGTAATGAGATATTCTTATTGCTTTTGAAGATTTTGCGTTATTCGGAAAAGCAATCGCGTGCGAGTGAGACATATTGGACCCGTAATATGTTGAAGGTACGATTTCGTCGAACTGCGGAGGTGCCATATCAAGTGGATTACAGAATATTCAATCACAGACCAATGTGATTCAATGTGGTTCTTCTCATAAGTTTTTCGTGGCTCGCCAAGTCCTTCCGTTACCAGCCTCTGTGTAGAATGAAAGCAATTATTGGAACTCATCAAAATATACCATTTCACGAAAAATTTCTAAATGAAATTCAAAAACTAAAAGGAGAATCTGAATAGTTCGAAGAATGCTGACCTTGATAACGTCGCCGCACGTCTTACTAGTGGGAAACAAGCCCGGATTTCTTAATTTATTGAATAGACGTCTAATAATCGTATTTCTTCCTAACAACTCTCAGCTCAGTAATGGTCAGTGATATATTATCCAACAAAATATCATTAGAGGTGATCATGCTGAGAATATTGGTGGATAAAATTAAAAAAAAATTCCAGTGCTGAAGTGATGAAGCAGTGGAGGCTCGTCAGAGGATTGCTGTGACACTTTTCTCAATTAGAATATTTGAAAATGATTCATAATATGCAGGGTGTCTCATTTAAAAGTGTCCATCCTCAATAAGTCAACAACGAATCAGAATTTGTGAAAACACTCAGACAGGCCGATTTTTGATGACAGCGGGAGATGATCTGGGATACAAAGCTTGTTTTTACTAGCAACCCCTTGGAGAGGGTTAAAAAGTGTAAAATGCCTTTTTCCTTTCATGCTCATCAGAATCTGCACTGCCAGAGAGATTATTGCTTTCAGAAAATAATTATAAAATTTTATTTATTGAACCTTATTCTGAATTGTCAATTATTTAGAAATTAAAATCTCGATCATTGCCTTCGAAATCTTATATTTCCGCTTAGAACGAGAGAAGTTCTTTCTCATCTCATCTTTCCGCATGCTATATACCACGCAGGTCGGTCAGCCGACCAAGCGCTTCAGAATATAGTACTTTATAACACCTCTACGACTCACGCAGTTCCCCCAAACAGAACGGCACAACACCTCGATATTCGGTCGCTGTTGAGTGATTTTCCTACCATACGAATATTCATGGTGAGTTTCACAAAGCGAAATCAGAGAATCACGGGCTTGATCGGAGAATCAACTAATTTCAGAGTTGAACCCCACCGTACGCAAATATTTCTGATTCCTGGTAACTGCAGACGTCGTGCAATGCGCCCTAGGTCGGCCAGCCGACCGTAGAGGGTGTTGAAAGTTGAATCGCATATTAGGAATTGAATTAGGTCAGCTACATAAAGTAAGAGAAAGAGGTGTATTTGTAGTTTTCAATACATTTCGTAATTTTCGATGGCAAACTTAGGGGAGGTAGTGTATCAATCAACGACGACATATTGGATTATAATAGGCTATAGGCGAGGAATCCCGATTAAATTAACAAAAATACCAACGCGTCGTCAAATGGTACCTACTTCTTAGGTGACGTGGCAATCTATTCGGAAATGTATATACAGGGTGTTACTAATTGGAGTAACAAACTTATTGGGAGAATAACTGCCTAATTCTAATAAAAAATAATTCCCATAAATATGGAACTGCAAAAGTTTCGTTTTCGAGATGCAGGTTTGATTTTTTCAAGTCTTTTCTCTAAGTATCTGTACTTCACAAGATATTGTGAAATTAGGCATTGAGAGTTTACATCAGTTGACATTTCGATTGCAAAATCTACAGAGTGATATTTTTTCTGGCACACTGTCCCTTGTTTCACTCCAGAACTTTTTTCTTAAGGGTCCCTGTTCGTTTGATAAATTGTGAAAAGAAGCTTGGTCATTATACTGAATTTTATGGATTCTTGAAGTTTGATGTAGCAGATTCGTGGATTTCAAGAAAAATAATGAGTCTAACGAAATCCCCAGAAAAATTAAAATTGTCATTAAAATCCATTTTGTACCTCCAATTTAGGAACACCCTGTATATATTGGGTCTGGCCGACTCTAACCTAAAAGGCATTAGCCGTCACTGCTGGAAGTAATGAGGTATACTGATTAATAATGAATTTCCTTGATTAACTCGGATTTAGTATTTACTGAAGGCCCTGTAACCTGTAAGTCCAGACGTGTGTGAATGCCTTCAATTCATTATCAATCCAGTTGACACTTTTTTGACCTTCAGCAAATAAATTGAATCCCTACTATCAGAGATAACCGAGATGGTCAACTAGGTACTGAAATTTGGTACATTTTAAGGAAATTTAGCCATCTCTGTCTGTTCAATGAACTTCATATAAGTTCATCCTTGTTTAAAACTGATGAGTGCCACTACTTAGATGGCGCTAATTTTCAAGCCCAAAGGGTAGGAAACTGCTCTTTGCAAATGCAAATGGCGATTGTTGACATCCTAAATGGTGTTGTTTACAATCTGTTTACAACATCATAAAATATGCCGTTTAAAATGTTTACCTCGTTGGAATTCTCCAGCATTCTCGTTCTTTGCTTTCAAATCGTCTTCGAGCTAACAACAAGCAGATATTGGTGTGGACCTGTCTTCAGAGCAGAAATATTTGTTTGTAAATTAGCCAACATGCGTTGTATTGTATGTGGATCTGATGATCTGAAGAGAATGTATTGTTTTCCCAGGAATATTGAAAAGTAAGATATTTGAATTACGTAAACATTATCATATTAATATTTTCAAAATTTTAGATCCAAGTTGTGGCAAGAAAGTTTAGGAATGATATTCAAAGGAGAATCTCATAGAAGGTGGAAGATTTGTAATAAACATTTCCAGCCAGCTTCCTTTCGTAACTTGATCTCCTATGAATTAAATAAAGATGCGGTGCCTTTTCGGTGGGTCACCTCAAATGAATTGCCAGAAGAAAGTGAGGCTGGTCCTTCCGGAATGCTGTCTTCAGGACTTCACAAAGGTATTGATCTACATCAACTGCAAAATAAGAAAATATGCATATGATAGGGTCACCTACTGTGTATATGCCAATTATAGTGTCATTAGTTCGTTTTATTTATCACTTATACACCATATTAGAGTGCTCATTGATTTTATGCTTTCAGAAAATACTGGGGCCTTGCAGGATTTGATGATGAGTGATGCTGGTTTAGGAATGTCATCTGTTGAAGGTATTAACAGTATGGTAATTTGTGGGGAGCAGTAGATTTTACGAAAACTAGAATATTGAAAAATATGCACATAATATCACCTACTGTGTCCCTGCAAGTTGCTGTAGTCCGTTTTATTTATAATTTAATTAAATGCTTGACATATTAATAATGTTTCTTAAATATATAATATGTGCTTTACAAGATTAGAGATGCTCATTAAGTATTTGCTTTCAGAAAATACCGAAGCTTTGGAAAAATCAGTGAGAAGTGAGAGTCCACTTGCTACGCAGAGCCAGAGTACTCCACCTCATCAAAGTATCACTGAAACTCCTTCAAGGAGAAGAATTTTCAGGAATATTGAAAGTCTCTACACGCAGGAGTGTTCCCCAAGGAAAAAAAAATTAGTTGGCATGGTCCAAAGTAGGGAGAGACAACTGAGAAAATTGAAAATTTTGTGCAAAAGAAGATCGCATGATATAAGAGCACTCTCGAATATCGCAGAGTCTAACATCATGAATAATTTATTCAAGAACATGCCTTCCGTGACAGCAAATTTCATGCTGTCACAAATAAAAAATTTTAAGCCCAAAAATTTGAAAGGAAGGAGATGGAGTTTAGACGATAAGATTTTATCTCTCTGCATACTGAAAAGGAGCCCAAAGTGCTACAATTTGCTAAGAAAATTTGTGGCACTACCCAATAAAAGAACTGTTTTGAGTCTGCTGAAGAGAGTGCAATTTGAGTCGGGCATCAATGAGCATCTCTTCAATCATTTGAACGAGAGCATACCAAAAGGAATAGAACGATGTTGTGCTCTTTTGTTCGATGAAATTGACATAAAAGAGAACTTGCAGTATGATCAGGGAGAAGATCGAATTCGTGGATTCGAGGATTTTGGAGCACAGCAGCAGAGTACTGAGCTAAAAATTGCCAATAAAGCACTTGTGTTCATGTTGGTGGGGTTAAACATGAAATGGAAGCAACCAGTTGCATTCTATTTCAATAATAACGGTTGCAATTCTACCAACCTGAAAAAGTGCTTGATGGAAGTGCTTCATGCTGCAAAATATTTCGCGAAAGTGGATGTTGTCACAACAATATGTGATATGGGCACCAGCAATGTGAAATGTATGAAGGAATTGGGGGTGACCATTAATCATGCATATTTTAAATTTGAAAACAGAAGAATATCCTGTATGTATGATCCTCCTCACCTGTTGAAGAGCACAGTGTCGTTATTTAGACGACACAATGTGCTTCTGCCAGTCACCATTGGCGACCAAAACAGCATTATGGAGGCAAAATTCGCAGATGTGAGGACGGCACACGAAATAGATAAAAGAAATCCCCTCTTTTTCCGGACAATGCATAAATTGAAGGACATGCATTTGAGTCCTATTATGCAATATGGCATGAAAGTCAGTATAGCTGCTCAAGTGTGCAGCCATACTGTAGCAGCCTACATCTACTCTCTAATAAGTTCAGGTAAGTTTAACAATTTAAACTGATGTAGAATAATTTCCTTGAATTTACCACAAACACTTATATTGTATGACCCCCACACTGACATTTATTGCTGTAAAGAGCTATAGTAGGTCATATCTCATTATTTTGATGGTTCAATCTTTCAATATCATTTTTGAGACTATGATATGAAACCAGAATTTGAAAAAAAGTATAACAGAAATCATTACATTACCCACAATATATTTTTATTATACAATGGTTAAACCATAAATTTTTCATTTCAGGAACGATGGAATCAAGGGCTGTTGCTACTGCCACTTTTATAAAAGAGGTGGATACCCTTTTTGACAGCTTCAATGGTCGAACACTTAGGGCACCAGAAGGCAAAGACCTAAGATGTGCAGTAACGGAGGAATCTCCTCATGTGGGATATTGGGCTGAGGCATTCCGAACTGTACTAGGTTGGACATACAAAAGGGTATCCAAAAGTGGCACCATCAAGCCATCCAAGCCTCCATCCCAGACTGGATGGCTTACATCCCTAAACGCGATAAAGGACATATGGACTTATTTGAAAATCCAGGGATGCTCCTCCTTAAATCCAAGGTCCTTAAATCAAGACCCCCTTGAGAATTTATTTGGAGCAGTTAGGTATGGATGCGGATGTGGGGACAATCCAACAGTCCAACAATTCATTGGAAGCCTGAAGTGCCAGATTTTGAACGGCCTGGCAAACAAGGCATTTGCTTCAAAAAATTGTGAAGATGATGATCATACATTGTTATCAAATTTACAAATATTTTTGAATTTACATGAACAGCAAATGGACACTGTAGAGCAAACATCATCAGCTGCTGGTACAGTTTCTCAAACTGAATTAGATTTGGGGGATTTATCAGTAGATATAGCTGGCGATATTTCTCGTGGAAGTCCAACAATTTTTTCTGTGGCTTATGTTTCTGGATTCATCATCAAGGGAATTAAAAAAAAGATAGTTTGTGTATTATGTGATTCTAAATTGCTTTCCTCTGATTTAGAATTTCATAATACATTCGTTTCAAATAAAGAATGGTCTAGTACCAACAAACTTTTGTACCCAAGTGAGGATTTTACCATATTGATTGGATGCGGGATTACTGCATTAGAGGAGTACCTAAACGAGTCTTCCTCACATCAGTCACATCCAAAGATTATGTTAAGTTCAGAAAATTACTTGGGTACAAAATTGAATTTTGAACTTCTTGCATGTGCTGATCATCAAGGGGAAATAAAAAAATTAACGATAAAATCATTGTGTCGGATTGGAATCCCTTGGTGGTGTAAGAGAAAAAACCAGGAAATTAAAGAATTGAGGAAAGAAAGAAATTCAATTAAAAGAAAAATAAAAAAATTTCGTCATCAATAATAAAAATATATTTCATTGTTTACCCTTATTTATAATCAATTCTAGTAATATGGTCTGAAAAGCCTACAAATATGTAAAAAAGTCTGATGAATCTAGTGCAGGAAAATTTTATTTTATTAGAATTATATATTCTCTATTATATTTTGTGAAAAATTGTTTAGTAAGGTTTTATGCATCAAATTTTAATTTCCATGAATTTTTAATTGTTGCCCATCTTGAATGTAATTCAACAATGTATGTTATGTAATTCAAAATTACCACCAGCAATTGGAATGATTTATAATGAAAGTTGTAACAATATTATTACTTGAATCTTTTTTACCACTCTGAATAGTTTCTGTTGTTCTTGTGGTCGAATGATCATAATTATTCATGAATAATGAAATAGTGTATTTTTTCGAATTCAATGTTTAATATACGAGGAAAGAGTATGAATGAACCACTTTTATTTAATAAAACCTATTCACTTTAAAATACTTAAACACTAAGTTCGCAGAACCGTATGAAAAACCTTCATTTTACAGCAGAACACATTTGTCCTGTTGCAAAATGCAAGGTTTTTCATTCAGTTCTGCGAACTTACGTTTAACGCTGAATAATTTGGATGAGAAGGCTATTCAAATTTCCCGCGCTCCGCGATTCCGTCGTACAGCGCCTCTATATCATGGCACGCCTGACTTAGAGAGAGATGGAGAATTAAAATGTACCAAACTTTTAGTTCCTAGTTGACCATCTCGGTTATCTCTGCTACTATGGAGAAATTTCGGTTCTTTTTCTATACTTATCTAAGAATGAATGTTATCTTTTCGGAAATATTCAGATCATGATTCGAAATTATGATATTTAATTCTGTGTGATCACCTGCGCAACGTGATATTCGTAGCTCTGTGCGTTCTGTTTTGATTTTGCAAGGGTCCAAAGTGAAATTTTATATTTTTTGTTATTTGATTAATATTATAATATATTGATAATAAATTATAATATTAAAAATCTACTTATAGGATCCTAACTTCCATATAACATAATTTGTTCTACATTCTTGAAATGGCATTCAATACGGGATTACTTGTATTAACAAATTTCAAACAAGTTGGCTCGGTATTATCCTCTGTTGAGCAAAAGGTGACCAGGATTTTGTATATACAATTTCTAAATGCATTATCCGAGAATACAAATAATATCCAAAATAATTTCGTTTCTTCATTATCCAAATATAGTCAGGAAATTCATGGGGTGTATACCCAGGTAAGTTTTAACATATTATTCCTCTTTCAAAAGGTTGTGGTTATCGATCATTAAATGAGTTCTTTTATTATCAATTTTTTTAAGTGTAAGATTCATTTTCTTCACAAAATAATATAGTGTATTTTCTTTTACAGGCAGCTAGACACTGTAAAAATTTAGATGTCAGAGTGATTCTTTCAGGATTGAAATACAATAAACCTGAAATAAAGACTCAGAGCCCAATAGACGTTGTTATATTTGATAAAGATCATAATCAGTCTGAAGTGGAAGGCTTCCTGAATAACAGGATAACGACACTAACCCGAAATTATAAGATTTTAACTTTAGACAATATACCGAAACAAAACAAACCAGATCTTGTGTTCGAAGGACTCAGTGGGAGTGTACAGAATAAAATTTTCAAGCATGGCGTGATTGGAGGTACTTTTGATAGACTACATACTGCTCACAAGTTATTATTGAGTGAATTAGCCCTAAGAACAGAATCTAAGATAACTATAGGTATAACAGATGATGAAATGATCAAAGGTGAGTGTTCCATTCCAATATATTATGTTTACAATAAAGTTATTTCAAAGAACGTTGAGCTCAAACACAGGTTGTAAAGCCTGTATTACAACCTGTGTTTGAGATCAACGTAGCCTGCAGTTGCACTGTTACAACATGATATACATGAATATCAGATGTTGGCACTGATTAGATTTTGTCTAAGACTTTCTTGTCAATTGAAAATCTTAAATGGGGTCCTACTCATTTCCCTCGATATGAGTCGTGCTATTTTCTATAGCCGCAATAGCGCCACGACCGTGAAATATTGCGGATTATTCTGGAAGTAGGACCTGATCAACAATCTAGAGTGCGGTTTTGATCTACAATATTTGGTCACGATTTTTAAGTTAGGAGTCGTTACAGCATGGTTTCTATGCATCTATGGAACAACATTTGTTTGAAAATTAATTTGCTGGTTTGCTGAAATTCAAAAATAATTATTCTGAAACAACAGATCCAGCGAAAACCTGGTGTTGGCACTGATTAGATTTTGTTTAGGACTTGTCAAATGAACATCTGAGATGGGGTCCTACTTTTCATTTCTCTCGAAAGGGTTCGCGCTATTTTCCATTGCTGCTCAGTGGTAGAGCATTGGAATTTGGACCCAAAGGTTCGAGTTCAATCCCGAGCTAGGAAAGAAATTTTCTAGTCTCGGTAGGGGCCACCATTCTCACTGTTGGGTCAAAAATTAACAGTGCTGTGCCTAAGGTGGTGTAAGGACACAGTAACAAAGCCTACACAGAACACAACTGCTTACTCTGAACTCGGCACAAGTTACAAGCTTCGAAGCTTGTAGTTTCAGAGGGGTCTCCTCAGGAAACCTAGGAGTAATCAGGATAAACAATATATCAATTCCGGAACTAGGACGCGATCTACAAGTGCCGATTTGTTCTACAATATTTTTGGTTAGGAGTCGTTACTCCAGGGTTTCTTTGCGTCTATGAACCAACAAATACATATACTCCATCAACTTTTATAAAGTATCCCGGTTGGCCATGCCATTCTGACACATTTCACCGTCTATATTTTGAAAATGTTAGGTTTTAGTAATTTTTCTGTCAGATAACTAAGCAACGTTGTCCTTTCTACTTGTAGTAATTACGCATTTATCGAAAATTTTATTTACTTTAGGAAAATAATGAATTTGAGAAATAATTATGTGAATTCAATAATTCCCTAGACCTTGCGAATGTTGAATAAACTGTTTTTCTGTTAATACTCGAAATATTTCACCTATATAAACAAGGCGACAACTGCGACAAGACAGACGACATAGTCGAGGAATTCTACGCTGTTCTCGATGAGGCCATGAAACTGACCAGGAGCGGGGAAATAACAATAGTCCTTGGAGATTTCAACGCTAAGGTTGGATCCAGGGGCGGAGACGACGGGACTGTTGGCGAGTACGGATTGGGGGAGAGAAATACAAGAGGTGATCGACTTATGCAGTTTTGCTCTGAACAAACACCATCCGCGGCGCCTATACACATGGCGCTCACCTGCTGATTCCGACAGCCATATAGTCAGGAACCAAATAGATTTCATTCTTGTCAGGCGTGAATTTAAGCGATTCATTAAGTCAGTCAAAACCTATCCTGGCGCGGATATCAATAGTGACCACAACCCAGTTGTAATGGATATAAAAATACGTCGCTTTGCCAAAATCAGAAAGGCCACAAAGCAAAAATGCATTGATCTGAGGAAGCTCGAAGATCTTCTCGTAAGAACACAATTGGAAAACAAATTGAAGAACTGGGTCAGTCTAAAAAACCTCCAAACAAGAAGAGGATGTGGAATCCTTATGGAAACACCTGAAAGATAACCTTATCGAGACACAAGAGGTTGACATTGGATCTGTAGGTAACGACAAGAAGCAGGAGTGGATGACTGACGCAATCATAGACCTGATGAATGAGCGAAGAAAACAGAAGTCTAAAAACAACACTGAATATAAAGAACTCGATAGACTTATCCGCGCGAAAGCAGGGAAGCAAAAGAAGCATGGTTGACGGACAAATGTAAGAACATAGAAGCTCTTCAGATAAAGCACGACTTCTTCAACCTACACAAAAAAATCAAAGAACTTACAGGTGGACAGCGTAAAAATAAATGTGGTACTTTGAAGAACTGCAACAATCAAATCCTCGTGGGAGTTGAAGAAAAAATGAAAAGGTGGAAGAGCTGTTTGACGACGTCAGACCGGAATGACCCCCCGATCCAAATGACAACAACGAAATGGGACCAGAGATCACTAAAGATGAAGTCAGACACGCGAATAAACTTCAAAAAAAAGGTAAGCTGTCGGTCCCGATAATGTTCATGCGGAAACTTTCCAGCTCATAGCTGCCGAGGATGGTTCTGGTCTAGACCTTGTCACGGATATATTCAACCTAATATACCGAGCTGGTAAAATACCCTATGATTGGCTCAAGTCCACCTTTGTCACCATGCCAAAAAAGGGTAGTGCATCTAAATGCGACGACTACCGCATGATTAGTCTGATGTCCCACGCTTCGAAGATATTTTTACGTATAATTCACACGCGGATATATAAAAAGTGCGATCGTCTGGTGGACCGCTCTCAGTTCGGATTCAGAAATGGAATGGGAACACGGGAAGAACTTTTTTCGTTAAATGTGCTGACTCAGAGGTGCAGAGACATGAACGTCAATGTCTTTGCATGCTTCGTTGACTATAAGAAGGCGTTCGATTGCGTCTCCCATAAAAAATTAATCGAAATCCTGAGATCAGCCGGTATTGACGCACAAGACATCATAATAATAAGTAAACTCTACTGGCATCCAACAGCAACAGTCAAAATTGACGGGGCTACATCGGAGGAGCTCGCAATAAGGAGAGGTGTGAGACAGGGATGTGTCTTGTCCCCCCTCCTGTTCAACCTGTACTCTGAGTCGGTGTTCGCCGAGGCTCTTGCAAACTCCAGTGCCGGCATAAAGATCAATGGATTCAAGATAAATAATCTCCGCTATGCTGATGACACCGTTGTTGTAGCTGCCAGCCTGTCGGAGCTTCGGTCTCTCATGGATCTCATTTTAGAATATAGCGAGCGCTATGGTCTTAAGATAAACACTTCTAAGAACAAGTTGGTGATATTTTCGAAGGCAAAAATACAGGCCGTTCTGAGGCTGCGCGGGGAGGTAATCGAACAGGTGTCTTCTTTAAGATATCTTGTGAATGAGAACAGTGATCCAAAAATTGAGATCAGGGCGAGGATCGAGCAGGCGCGTAGGGCACTTAACAACATGAAGACACTTCTAGCGAATCGTGATCTCAGTATACAACTCAGGACTAGATTGCTCCGATGTTATGTCTTTCCTGTTCTTTTATATGGCTGCGAAAGCTGGACTCTAGATGCAACCATGGAAAAACGCGTTCGAAACGTACGCGTACAGACGTATGCTTCGTATCTCTTGGACGGAGCACATAATCAATTATGATATCTTCTTGTACGGAAATCAAGAATAGTGTTGAAATTTTACTGAAAAATAATGGACAGAATAGATAGTTACTTTCTGATAGTTCATTCGAAAAAAGAATAAAAGTTCTTGAATAACCCGACAGAAAAACTTCTAAATGAACTGACGTACCTATGAAATTCTCCACTTTTCAAAATTCTCAAGAAAGACAGAAGACATTTAAATACCTTTTTGCACAACCTTATAAATATGTACTCCAGTATGAAAATCTGTGTCACAGTTAAATCTTAAAAGAACTAACTCCATTTACAAAGTTAATAGTAGTAAATAGAAATTAGCATTGGCAACTCCTCCCTGATTGGCAACGTTTTTCAGAATTATTCGACATTTCACGAGTGAAATATCGGCAATGTCAAGATAATTCTCAGAAACGTTCACAATGCTAATTGCTTTTAAGGTTTAACTGTGACACAGGTTTCGTAGTACTACATATTACATTTTCATACTGGAGTATTTCAAGTTCTGCAAAGGTATTTAAGTGTTTTCTGTGTGCTCATTTCTTGAGAATTTTGGAAAGTGGGAAATTCCATAGATCTGTTCGTTTAAAAGTTTTTGTCGGGGTATTTGAGTACTTTTATTCTTGTTTCGAATAAACTATCACAAAGTAACGGACTATTCCGTCCATTATTTTTCAGTAAAATTTCAACACGTCTCGATTCTTGATTTCCGTACAAGAAAATAGCATAACTGAATATTCTAACTATGTTTATATTCAATTCATTTATTCATCCATATGAGCAACAATCTTTTATAAATTTTCTTTTCTTATGATTACAACAAAAAATAATAGAAATTCAAAAGTTCTCCCTGGAGAAATGAGAAGTGATAGGCAACTGAATGCCTGTTTTACTCCTCCCATCTCTCCAAAGATGACAATAATACTTAGTATAACATTTTCTTTCCTACACACGATGACATATATCCAGTGCAGAGGCAGAGAAAGCAGGGTGGAAACCGTTAAATCAAGGACTAGAATAGACCGAAAAATCGACACTTATTGTCCACAACAAACCTTCTTACCTTCATCCTGAATTGCCTATTATTCTGCATGTCTCTCAAGTACCTGAAATATTTCCAGTATTGACAGAGAAAAAAGTTTCTTCAACATTCGCCAGGTCTTTGGAATTATTGAATTCACAATTCTCTCAAATTCATTATTTTCCCAAAGTAAATTTTGTCCATTTTGATTAATTCGTGATGACTACGACCCCTATGTAGAGAGGACGACGTTGCTTAGTTATCTGATAGGAAAATGAATATAACCTAACGTTTTTAAAATATACACAGTGAAATGTGTCAGAATCTCATGGCCAACCGGCCACCGGGATACTTTACAAAAGTGAATAGAGTATACATATATGGAATTTTTGCAGTAAACAACTCTGAATAAGAAGCTAAGAAGTTAAATTTCGAAGATTTTCTCTTGTCTTCTCCGAAACCTTACCTTTTCAACTCCTACTGCACATCTATTGTTCCAATATTATTTGTTATTCAAAATGTTTCTAACAAGTTGCCCATGAGAATAGTGTCCTATGATCAGAATGCAGTTGAGATGTCTATGAAAAACAATTCCTTATTGTGTTCTAGATATTTGGAGAGAAAACACAAAATGTTTGAAAATAATATGCAAGCTAATATCAAATTATTCCTCAATCACTGTATACAATGTGTCTCATTTAAGAAAAATATTCCTCTGTAGTGTTGTTATTTGAAGGAGTCTGGGTTTGAAATGATATGCCACCACACCAATTTGATCTTCAAACCCTGACTACTACATCTTAGTAATAAACAATTTTGTACTGTGATTTTTTCGACTTGTTTCATCCTTTGTATCGTGTTGATGTAATTTTTTTAAACCAATAAATATTATTATTATTATCATCTATGAATTTACAAAAGGATAATTGGCAAACATGCCCCATACAATCTGTTGGAATCAAACTATTGAGAAATATATGGACTAATATTCTCTTTCCTGCATGCTACTAAATGGCCAGAGTTGGCTCAAAGCCTTTAAATTTACCAGAAGTCGTTTTAAAATCTATTATTTTTCAGGGAAAATTCTTAGTGAACTCATTGAAAATCTGCACACGAGGGTGGACAACGTTAGGAATTTCATGAATGATATATGCCCGGAAGTCCCCTGTGATATTGTTCCCATTTCTGATTCATTTGGACCTTCCATTGTTGATCCTACAATGGATATGTTAGTTGTCAGCCGAGAAACCCTTAGAGGTGGCCAAAAAGTTAATGAAGGTTAGCTCTATACCTACATTTAACATCTTGAAATTAAAAATGGGAAATTTCCAGTGCGTGAATCACGGAACTTATCAAAACTTTACGTACACCCAGTGGAACTTTTGGAAGAACCCGAAAGTGGCCCAGAAGAAGAAAAAAAAATTAGTTCTAGTACTATGAGGATGAGATTATTAGGAACACTCCTGAAACCTGTTGAAACTAACAATAAAATTCCTTCAAAACCTTATGTTATCGGATTAACAGGTGAAACAAACTATTAGGCAGAGAAAATTGGATGATTTCATCAAATTTTAAATTTCAATCCATTCATGTTTTGTTATTGCAATTTTTAGGTGGAATTGCTAGTGGTAAATCTGGTGTTTCCAATTGGCTTAAAGAGCTGGGAGCTCTGATTATAGATGCAGACAAAATTGGACACGGGATTTATCAAAAGGGCAAACCTTGTCATAAGCTGTTGGTCGATAAATTTGGAGAAGGAATTTTAGCTGAAGACGGTGAAATAGATAGGAAAAAGTTGGGAGCTATTGTGTTCAGAGATAGAGTAAGTTGATATTCATTCCCCGACTAAGGTTGAAATATAAAAATTCATAAGAGTTTTTTAAAATTGGTAGCTAGCGCTGTTATCCATTCAGACACTGAATCCGCAGAACCTGATTGAATTTCAGATAAAAATAATTTTTTGACCTTCTGAAGGTTGTTTTTGGTTAACTCATTGCGCATTTATCCCTATAGACAAGAAGGTTATCATTTTGCCGGAAGTTTGGAAAAACGGAAATATCTGTTCTGAAGTCACGTGATCGAATATCCTTTATATCCGTATCCACTTCTACGCTACGGATAGGAAATACCGAACGCGGTATAAGTAGAACACAAATCTAAAATGCAGTCTCTGTATGGAGGATGACGAGACCTTATTAGCTCATACTGTGTGAGTGACATGCTGGCTTGAGACACTAGGCTTAAGCAAACTGATTCTCACTCACCCTTCTTATAATAATTATATGATATGATATTTATACCCAAATTTGTGCGGAACCTATCAGAAACCCAGAATAGGGCTATACAAAGGATCAGGCGTATTCTGGCTGGGCTTTGTTTCTGTGTCCTCACATCTCCTTGGACACAGCACTGTTAGTTTTCAATCCATTATTGAGATGTTGAAATGGTCCCTTATGAAGGGCCTATAACATTGAGGAAAAATGGAATTATTAGGGACACAAATTACATTTTCTGATGTGCTTGAATGTGTTTAATTTTTTCAATTATTTTCAGAATGAACTCGAAAAACTGAACAACACAGTTTGGCCAGAAATGTTGAAGGATATTTTAGAAATAGTGAAAAATGCTTCTGAAGATGTTATTGTGATTGATGCAGCTATTTTGCTACAGGCAGAATGGCAAACCTACTGTCATGAGGTGAATAATGAATACCTTCAATGTGAATTTTTCATTCTGATTTTTCGATACCCCAGGTTTGGACAACTCTTGTTCCTAAAGAGGAAGCAGTCAAAAGACTGATGGAACGGAACAGCTTAAATGAGGAACAGGCTTTGTTGAGAATTCAGGCACAACCTCAAAATTCATCTTATGCAGAAGCAGCCAATGTTGTGTTTTGTACGTTGTGGAGTAAGGAATACACTAGACAGCAGGTTCACAGAGCTTGGAATTTATTGAAGGACAGGATGGAAATACAGCAAAAAGAAAAGGCTTGCTCATGAAAAAGGACCAAAGATATTGTTTGAATGTTTTTATATGAGATATTTTTGTTAGATATTGCATTTGAATTTTATACAATTGTTAGTGTTGATTAAAGATATTTTTTTATGTAAGAATTTTGATAATTGGAATACATACTACAAATTTTATTTTTCAGCAATTTCAGATAAAACTCTGATATTGATGAAAGCTTCCTAGGTACGTTCTCAGAGCCCCGCAGTGTCAATACCCATTTATTTTATTCTCCAACTACCTCTACACTGTTGGCGAATCGAGGTGCATGTAGTTAAACATAAACAAAGTATCTCTTTGTCTATGTAGTTAAACATTCTCAACTTTAAATAGGGCGTATCGCGTCAGATTCTAAAGCCGGACTCCCACTACTCGTGTATTTGGCAAGTACGCAATTATTTGCGTATTTGGCAAGTAGACCAAGTTTCGAACTGACAAGTACGGCTCTCCCACTACAAATAATTGTACAAGTATTGGCCGAGTGAACCAAATGCCAAATATAGGCAAGTGGCAAATATTTGCCAAATACACAAGTAGTGAGAGTCCAGCTTTTCAGCTAGAATTCAAATAGTGTAGGTCGGGAAGTTTTGTTTATCACTTCTCATTGGCTAAACTGCTGTCATTTGCGGTCGCCAGCTACACTACTCAACCCTTAGGACATAACCTCAGACAATCCAAATAAAATGCTCCACATGAGTCAGGGATATTGACTTAAATTGCAAAAGAATATAGTTAAAATGAGATTTTTGTGATGAAAATTCATATTAATATGATTTCAAGTTGCAAACTGATTTTAGCCTGTAGATCTGCAGTGTATACAGGGTGGTTAAGAAAAATCGAGTAAAATAACGAAATTTTACAGAAAATTCAAACATTTTAAGACTATCAATACAATGTATGGCCTCCACGGGAATCAATAACAGCTTGACATCTTCTTTGCATACTACACACGAGGTTGTTAAACATTTCTTGAGGAAATCGGTTCGATAAACGGGGCAGAAGCTCTCCCAGATCATTTAAAGATTCTGGGGTAGGTTGATGATTATCTAATCTTCTTTGGAGCATATCCCAGGCATGTTCTATGCAATTCAAATCTGGTGAGTGCGGAGGTATTGGTAAATGTGGAATACCAAGCTCCTCGCGAGCATTCTCAACTGTGGCTGCACGGTGCGATCTGGCGTTATCGTCTAGCAATTGAAAAGTTTCACCAATAGCAGCGAGAAAATTTCGCACAACATTGTCAATGACATGCTCCCTATAGTGTAAGGCGGTCATATTCCCAGGACAAATGTGTAGATCTGTGCGCCCGTTCAAGGCCGTAGCTAGAAAAAAATTTCGGGGGGGGTCCGTCCGAGGCCGTAGCTAGAAAAAAAATTATTCGAAGAATTTTTGGCGAAATGATTATCTGGCATTTCTGAAAAAATAAATTTCGGGGGGGGTCCGGACCCTATCGGACCCCCCCCCTGGCTACGGCCTTGCGCCCGTTGAATGTTGAAACATATCATAACATAACAGGGTCATGAGTGCCCTTGGCTCAGTGGTAGAGCATTGGAATTCGGACCCAAAGGTCCGGAGTTCAATCCCGAGCTAGGAAAGAAATTTTCTAGTCTCGGTAGGGGCCACCATTCCCACTGTTGGGTCAAAAATTAACAGTGCTGTGCCTAAGGTGGCGTAAGGACACAGTAACAAAGCCTACACAGAACACAACTGCTTACTCCGAACTCGGCACAAGTTACAAGCTTCGAAGCTTGTAATTTCAGAGGGGTCTCCTCAGGAGACCTAGGAGTAGTCAGGATAAACAATATATCATATCATATCCCGGCCGCATATTCATATGGCCATTGTGGATATATTCCGGAGGGCTTTCCCGGAGAGGACAGTGAGATTGCGGGGTACACAGGCGGATCGTGGATGGTTCTCTATTGGGCTCCGTAACATGAGAGAACAGCTGATTCTTGTGAATGCTATGTATAAATACTCTAGCACAGATGATTTACTCACACTGAAGAAAAAATTACGTTCAGAATACAAGAGAGCGATAAGGAAGGCGAAGTCTGATTATTTTGGTAAAATAATCGAAAATTCTGCTAATAAATCCAGGGCAGCTTGGCGTATAGTGAACAATCACTTAAAAAACAATGGCGTAAAATCATCTATGAGCATTGACTCAGACCATTTCAATTTTCACTTCTCCACTTTTGCCGAAGAAGCCTTGGCAAATATACCCCAGTCTGCCATTCCATTTGACCACTCATTCAAAAAGCATGTTCCACCTAATACTAACTTTTGCTTTCGGGAAGTATCTCATAATATCATAAGAGATATAGTCTCTAACATCAAGAATAGTGGATCCACTGACTACTATGGTCTATCAGTGAAAATCATAAAAAGAAATATAAGTTCAATAATTTCGCCACTAACCAAGCTTATAAATAAATGCCTGACAACCGGTAAATATCCCGATTGCCTGAAAATTTCTAAAGTTATCCCAATACATAAGAAGGGAGATAAAGAAGATGTACACAACTACCGGCCAATCTCTCTTGTACCAGTATTTTCTAAAATACTTGAGAAAGTAATATCATCACAGATTGTGGAATTTTTCGAGGGCAACAGGTTGTTTGCTGTGAATCAATTTGGTTTTCGCGGGGGTAGAACAACGGTTGAGGCTGTCATCGATTTTGTCAACTTCTCCATTGACTGCTTTGAGCAGGGGAAACACTGCCTGGCCACTTATGTCGACCTGACGAAGGCCTTTGACTGTGTCTCCCGTGACAAGCTTCTGTATAAGCTTGAGAGATACGGATTTGAACAGAATGCAATCAACCTGATTGGCTCTTTTCTGAGTGACAGGTATCAGGTAGTTTTCGCTGATGGTGTACACTCTGGTATGAGACCCATCAATACCGGGGTAGCGCAGGGGTCAACTCTAGGACCAGCCCTCTTTCTGATCTTTATTAATGATCTTCCAGAGTGTGTACCGGATGCTAAGACGATACTTTTTGTAGATGATACTACAATTGCGACTGAATCTTCTGATCTCGATACTTTGGTTGAGATGTCGCGGGGGGCACGGTCTCGGGTTTTTGACTGGTTTACCGCTAATGGCCTGGGCGTGAACATGAGTAAGACCCAGAATCACATATTCAGTCTCAAAACTGTGAGTGACCAATACAACTCGGCCAGCTCAGCCAGATTTCTGGGTGTCCATTTGGACTCCAAGCTCACTTGGGGGGAGCATGTGAATGTCCTGACTAAAAGGTTGAGCAGAAACGTTTTTGCCCTGCGAACTCTGTCGTTCTCTTTACCTAGAGGTACCTTAAAGATGGTATACTTTGCTCTGATAGAGACTCATTTAAGATATGGCATTCTAGTATGGGGTAATTGTGCCCATCGGGATGCGGTTTTCGGACTGCAGAGACGTGCGGTCAGGATTCTGGGTGGGCTGGATTATCGTGACTGTTGCAAGCAGACCTTTAAAGATCTAGATATACTTACGTTCCCATCGATGTTTATATTAGAAAATCTAATATATGCCCATAAAAATAAAGACAACTATCGGATTCAGTCCGATATTCATAATCATGACACTAGGAACAAGAACCTGATTAGGAAAGACTTTCTACGATTGAGTCGATCCCAGCGTGGTCCGGAGTTCTGTTCCGTGTCTCTGTACAATTAGGCAATCCAAACCACGTGGCGCCCTGCCTCCAGATAACCTATAAATTTTCTGACAGGTCGCTGGCTTGCAGTAAATTTGAGGAATTTTATTATCTTATATGCATTTCATGAGTGAACGAGGGAGTTTTTATGATTTCTAATATCAAAAAGTATCCTGAAGTATCACTGACGAAGAAAATTTCACTCACTCATATGATTACAACTTTTAGTAGGTATTGGGAGCCCGAAGAGATTGAAGAGAAAGTATTGGAGACGGAATATTAATCAGAGCTCTGTCCCTGTAACTTCTTTATCCTTTTATATGATATAAATTTAAATATTCATCAGTTTTACATTTCACATGAACTGAATAGATACTTCTTATTTCAGTGTCTACGAAGACACATTCACTTTAGTCTCTTATCTTCGATATTGTCAAGTCTTGATGACTGCTGACCCAATTTCCTTTTGTTTCCTGATAAGTCACTTAATATGTGTATAATACACCAAGTTACACACACTGGGTGTTCCAAAATATTCAAGAAAATCCTCATAATTTGAACGACTTGCACATCCAACTTTGGCACACATTAATGGCATTTTTGATTGAAAATGCACTTAATTTAAATAATTTTCACTGGTCTGATATTCCTAAGAGTAAGATTGACTAGAAATATCGAAAAAATTTCCACATAAAACAATTTTACAAGCAAATAAACGGTTTTAATGTCTACATGAACAAAGCTACTTGGTTTGTTTGACCACCAGCTAACCTCAAAAAAATATTTGACAAGTCGTTGGATTCCCTAATAGACTTCCTGGTGGGTTGAAGAACTTACCGATGAAACAGTTCAAATATAGGCTTAGGAAAACCTTATCTTCCAGAGTTTTTTATTCCATTGATGAATTTTATAGGGTGACGTTGAGTGACGCTGATTTTATGTAAATTGTTTAAATATAAATTTTTTGTATGTTGTTGATCCTGTCAACTACTTAATTCATTTTAATGTGTATATTGTGAATTTTTGTCAGCTTATGTGACCTGTGAAAGCAATGTTTGTTGCGAAAATCACCAATAAAGTCTCTCTCTCTCTCTCTCTCTCTCTCTCATATCCCACGTACCGTATCGCAGCTCGGAGACAGCCGAAGCTTACTCGATAAACCACGCGCGTGATCGCGTCTTATTTGGCGATATCAGTCGTGGAATATGAATTGGGATTATACGTTATAATGATACCCCGATTCTTTTATTTTTTTCAGTTCAAATAATAAGGATTAGGTTTTTTCAATATTCACGAATAATAACGGCTACCTCTTATTCAAGAGTGAATGCTTTAAGGTTATGAATGTATTGGGGTGAAAAAATAAGTAAATTTAGAATAGATTTTATACTGAAGCCAAAAGAATGATCGAAATCTTCTCTTTAATGGTATATTTTTTTAAACTTTTTGAGGGGTGTTCTAATAGTTGTTGTCATTGATCGAGTTACTTTTGTTGCATTCATAAGTTCGGCCTTCCACTTCTGAAACGAATTGACAAAATTAATCTTAATTTACATAGCTTTCAAGCAAATTGAATTTTGTGAGTAGGTACATATTATATTCCGTTGCTGTTGTAAAGATACACAAAGTAAAAAGCCGTTGAAAAGAAGAATCATTGAGCTTAATGTACACAATTGATAGGGGAGTTATGAAGTTCAAAAGTTGTCAAAAGGAGAATGGTAAAAAAAAATAATATCACTTAATTGAGATAAGTTGTCCAACATACGAAAGACAAAAATAAGGATCATCGGTGCTTGGAAAAATTTGTGAAAGTAAAAGTATGATTGGAATTAAGACTATTCAAAAAGTTAAGGGGACAGAATTTTTTCGAAAATTATATTCAATGAATAAGATCACTCCACATTTTTCTCAAATGGTATAGTTATATCAGGGAATACCTAATTAACAACATCCAATAACCCTGTCCAAATGATGATTCAGATCGTTATAACAAAAAGTAGTTTGTAAGGGGTAAGAGTAACCCTATTTTACCTGAATGATTAGGAAAATGAGGAGCTCAGCTATATGTCGATATAAATTTCATTCTACGTATATATAATCCGCAATCCCTCAGTTGCCCGCCCATATATTATGTTTAGCTATTGGTAAAAGGAATTTATGAATATGAAATTTTTTTGGGTATGATATTTTAAGATTATTAAAATCTTTTCACAATTAACTTTTTTACAATTATTTCCATTAATCAAATAAATGATGATTCTTTATGTTGACTTAGATTCTTTTATCCATTCGAAACTGCACTTACCAATTCATTACTCAGTCCCCTATTTTATTTCCAGATTTGATGTTTTTAATTGTAGTTAAAGAAGGTCTTGATGTAATTCCCTCTCGTTTTTTGATTAAATAATTTTTCGAATTGTTACTATGGGAATATTACGCAAAACCCCTCACTTCACCTCAGTTTCAATTTCCCCTTCTGTGGCTGTTTCCGTTCTTACTATTTATCATCGATTTGCAAAAAAAATCTGCGCTTATTTTCTTCAAAAACTCTATTTGGTAACAATGCGATAGCGATCCCATACAGGTCATAAAATACGTTCAAGACCGCAGGAACGGACGCGATCTCTTACGTTGAGTTACTTCGGCTTCGGGTGAATTCGGACTGCGATACGGTACGTGGGATATGAATATGCATCCCGGCCCATACCAGAAACGTTCGAATTTTCGACCCTAAGGGCTTGTTCGGACTAGGCCAGTAGATTAGTCGAGTAGCGAATGATTTTGTAATTTCCAGTGTGCGAACGCCAGCCATCGAGTCGAGTCACAGGATGATGTACCTACTATCTTATACTGTTTGAGAGTCTTTGATACTGTGGTAGAGTAGTGAGTGGGCGAATCGACTCTCCACTCATACTGGCCTAGTCCGAACAAGCCTTAACTGACTCGATTTCTTAATAGATGCATAGAAAATCTGGTGCAACCACTCCTAACTAAAAATCGTGACCAAAAGGCACTCTAGATCGGGTCATACTTGAGGAATAATCCGCAATATTTCGCGGTCGTGGCGCTATTGCGGCAATGGAAAATAGACCCCTTTGGGGAGAAATGGAAAGTAGGACCTCATCACAGATTTTCAATCGACCCAAAAGTCTTGGACAAAATCATTGCCAACATCAGGTATTCTATTCATCGAAGCTTGTAGTTTCAGAGGGGTCTCCTCAGGAGACCTAGGAGTAGTCAGGATAAACAATATATCATATTACTTGTAAGCATTTTCTTGAATTATATTCCTAGCCATAGAATATCTGGTGCTGGCTCTGATTAGATGTTTGTTCAAGACTTTCTTGCCGATCGAAAATATGTAATGAGGCCCTACTTTTCTTCCGAAAGGGCTAATTCTCCATTGCCAGCGCATAATTCCGGAACTACGACCGTTTTGATCACGATTTTTAGTTAGGAGTCGTCACACCAAGGTTTCCATTCATCTATTCCTCTCCTCAATGCACCTGCCATTTGGGATACGGATATCTCTCATTTCAAATATATCAACAAAAAGGAGCAAGAGAAGATTGGAAAGGAAGCACTAAAATAGTTAAATTTTGATGACACAAAAAAGAAACTGAATTTTTGAAGCTTTATTTACAAGGCTAACAATAAAAAACATTCGATATTTTATGAAAATGTAATTAATAAATAATAAGTAACAATTTGAAAGTGTAGATACTAGTATTAGATTAGGACACAGCGATGTTTTATATTTAGCAAATGAACTAAACATAAAATAATAATTATCACTCATACATGAAGAGTACATGGGAATAATGATCAGGGTCTACTTTTGGTCGAAACAAACTGTTAGTACCATCTGGTAGAATTTTTCGAGAACTTTCGTTTGGTTGTAACCGATTTATGAAATAATACCCAGCGTCCAAGTTATAAACGTTTTAATATTCGCTGGTTCACACAAAAACGATCATAGTCCACATGCAACTTCACAAAAATGAACATCAGAATCCAACCTAGTTTTTGCTTAACAACGTCTTAGTCAATAGATAGCACATGAATGTATATTTATCCACGCTTTCAGCATAATTTGAATGCTAGTTTTGAGTCTATGAATCTTTAATTTCAAATCCTGCCAATTGTGACTTTGATCGTTATTCCCTTGTACTCTTCACATCATAACAATGAGTCAAAAAAAAATCATGCCTTTTGAAGGAAATAAACATAATTTTTTGCGAAGGGATGTTTCAAAAAAATTCTTTGAATATTAACCGATTTTCAATTGGAATTGGAATTATTGTTTTACCTAAATTTTTCAAAAGATTTGAGAAGATACTAGATATCAGTATTTGTAGTTTTTTTTATTAATTCTCATAAGATACTTCTGATTACTTTTTTCAGATTTTTGATCAAAACATCCCCGTGAGCAATGAATTAATATTTATTGCCTTCAAGGTGCATTTAACATTTTTTCAAACTCGCTGATTATATGCATTTTATACATTCCAATATTTTTTTACCGCTTCTCCTTTCCTCAGAGCCATACCTTGGGGCTTCTCAAAAGCCAAAACTACCAATTTACTGAGCACCTTGATTTCGTTTTCGAAAATTTCTTTGCTTGTATCGTCAAGGTGTTCCGTGATGTCCCACTGTACAGAGGGTAAAGTGTTTATGAACCTTGCTGATTTTGCAACACTCGGTATTGTGTGATTCTGCAAACTCTGAAGCTCCCATAGGGAACTATTGATTGCATTACTTCTTGAAGGATTTGTTTCCTCCATTATAAATGGATCTGTATTGGAACTTTTCTGATCGATCCTGTTAATCAGAACTTTTAGGCCAGGATGTCTGAAAAAAAATGTTTCTGATTTTATGCTTGCACAGAGCCTGCGGATGAAGTGTCCTTTTGAATGAATACTAAGAATGTTGTCTAATGACGAGGCCTACGAACTGATGAAACAAGATAGAAATTCAATGATGATTCAAAATGTTCCAAAAGCCTTTTAAAGGTTCATTAGAAAGGAATGATACAGTGATGAAAAAAATATTAATTGAAAATGTATGGTAGCAATAAACTGGAACGCTTGCTTTTTCGAATGAACTATCACAAAGTAACGAACTATTCTATCCATTATTTCCCAGTAATATTTCAACACTTGATTCTTGATTTCCGTGCAAGAAAATAGCCTAACTGAATCTTCTTGACATGTTTATATACGTGAAATATTTCCAGTATTAGCAGAGAAAAAAGTTTCTTCAACATTCGCCATGATATATTCTCAAATTCATCACTTTCCCAAAGAAAATAAACATTTTGTTAAATACGTAATTACTTCGACCTCTTTGTAGAGAGGACAACGTCGCGTAGTTATCTGACAGGAAAATTACCATAACCCAACATTTTCAGAATATACACGGTGAAAGGTGTCAGAATGTCATGGCCAAACGGGATACTTTACAAAAGTGAATGGGGTTTACTTCCGAAAAGATCTAGGGTATTGAAATTTTTAAACGTACGTTTGAGGTCCAAATGCCGGGTTCGAGAAACGTATGAGAGCAGCACTTGCTCCGAATCGAACAGACATTCGGGCCTCATATTTGAATGTAGTCGGCTCACAGTAATGAGCTTTGAAAGTACTTGGCTGTTCGGAATGTTGATGATAAATGCAGAAGCGAACGCGAATTTGGGGTGTTTCAATTTGAAGAGAAAAGGTCATATTTGTTAATCTTATCATTTGAAAATTTTTTGATCTCCTGAAATTTTTTCGTACCTGCTTTAAGAGAAAAAATTGTTATACAATCCACCCTAAGTTGTCAGGAATTCCGGAATTTTCAGTAGGCTCTGGCATATATGAATAAATTCTTGGTTCCATTATTAGTTTCGTCAGACCCCCCCTCTTCATTTTTACCTCCAATTTAATCCATATAATCATTTGACAACAAAATGTCTGAGATGTTCTGGATGCAAAATCCAGATTAAAATTATCCGGAAAATAAAATTTATGTCACATTTACGGAACCATTAGTAGCATTTTGCCCATTAACGAACTCAACCGCGCCATGCAAGATACAAACCTACCATGAAGATTTCAAGATTACTGTGGGATTTTCCATACTATAGTCTGTTCAAATATAAGAGAATGTAAACAAACAAACCAAATCGGTTTGTTTTGTGCATACTAACAGCTTATTGGTCAAAGGGTCTTCTCTACAATTCTTGTCACGCCCCCAAAAGACTGCCAGGATCGTACTTAAAGCTTAGAACGGAATGTCGACAGTAGGTACAGGAAATTATGAAATTTGAATACAAGTGAATGTTTTGGATTTCTTTTTTACACCCTTGTAACCCTTGTAATTAGGTCCTTTAAAATTCGCAACGGTTATAACCTGATATATCTGAAGTAGGTACCTCAATTTGTCCCGGTTATAAATATTTGTTTGAATTGTACTTAACCCTTTGTCGGTTTCCGACGAGATTTATGAAAAATAATATAAACGAAATCATCTATTGATTCCACCTAAGCAGAAATCCCAGTCGCTAAAAAGCATCGATTCAATAGACGATTTCGACATGAACTTAATTAGGAGAATAGTTCACGGTTTTTTTTCTTAATGAAATTCCTACAATTTCGAAGGTTTTGGAAGTTGTTAATAACGATGACAGCCTGCCGAATTTTAAAAAAACAACATTTTATAAATTATTGAAAAAAATGAAATTCAAATTCAAAAAACGTGGTCGTAATAGTTTATTGATTGATAGAGACGAAATAGTTGTTAGGAGGAGAAATTATTTGAAGAAAATTCGAGAATTTAGGGAGCAAGGCCAAAAAATTTATTACCTTGACGAGACATGGATAAATGCGGGATGTACAAAAAATTCAATATGGGTCGATGAATCGATTGGGTCCAACAGACAGGCTTTTCGAGAAGGTCTGTCAACTGGTCTCAAAAACCCAAGTGGAAAAGGAAAAGGACTGATTATATGTCATATAGGGGGAGAAGACGGATTTGTAGAGAACGGCCTATGGTTTTTCGAATCGAAAAAATCCGGAGATTACCATGAACAATGAACGGGGAATCGTTCGAAAAGTGGTTCTCAACAATTTTGCCAACTCTGGATCATAACGCTGTCATCGTAATGGACAACGCCAGTTATCATTCGAGAAAAATGGAATCGATTCCGTCTTCTTCAACCCGCAAGGAAGATGTCAAAAATTGGTTGCTCAGTAAAAATATTTCCTTTGAAAATGATCTTTTGAAGGCGGAACTTCTTGCTCTGGTCAAGGCAAATAGAGGGAGGTATGAAAAATTAATTATAGATGAAATGGCCAATGAGACGGGAAGAACAGTATTGAGACTCCCACCTTATCATTGCGAGCTGAATCCAATCGAGCTCATTTGGGCTCAAGTAAAAGGAAAAGTAGCTGCTCAGAACTCATCATTTAAAATTGCTGAGGTTCGTAATTTGTTTCTGGGAGCTATAGGCTCGATTGGTGCTGAGAAATGGAAGAAATGCATACATCATGTTGTAACTGATGTCGAAGAAAAAATGTGTCAGCTCGATAATATCATGGAGTCAACAATAGAGCGAGTGCTGGTGAATCTGGATGAAAGTGACACAGAAGAAGACCAACAAAATTCTGAATAATTTTTAATAGGGTAATACATAATATATCATTTTGGACGCTGCATTATTTTTTTCAAACTTATGACATTTGTAATTTGAATATGTTGAATAAATGAATTTGAATTTGAGTTTATATGATTGTGTGAACTATCCTCGATCCGACCCTGGAGCCCTGAAATAAAGTCTCTACCTGAAGGAAGCCCATCCTACCTCTGCGCGACTTTGTTTATTTTGATGTCTCTTATATTTGAACAGAGTATAGAGTTATCGTGTTTAGACTGTCTGAATCGAATTCGACCACCGAACTCGTCATCCAAGTCGAACCTGGTCAATTGAGATCACTCTTGGCTCAAAATTCAAAAAGTAGGCATTGTGACATAGCCCTTGTTGGCCAGATTTCGATGGTTCAGTACTACATCTTTTAAACTATAAGAGATAGAGAAAAAGTAATATACATGTCATGTCCTCTTTTTTCGAGAAACATGAATTGCTGAAAACCCCAAGTTTCTACGGCGTCTAGTTTCCGAGCTACAGGGCGATATTTTCATTCGGTCCATTATTTTAATTGACTACAACTTCCGTATCGGAGGATCTACTCTCTCGAAATAAACACATCTTTTGGGCACTTTTTAACTGCTTTTCATCGGTGCTATTGGATTTTTTTATCTGCTCAAATTTCGGAGCTATAACAAAAATTTTTTTTTCAAATGGAAACCATATTGGAAAATAATGATTCCAAATTGATCTTTCTTCAACGATTTTAAAATTAGGTATATACATATCATGATTCACTTCCGAGTAGTATAGTATATATCGAAAATTTCGAAAAAACATTTCGTTCAACGAAATCCAAGCAGGCCTTGATTCACTCTCCTTAAACCATAGAATTTCATGTCTTATTTATTTTCACTTGTCAAATTCAATTCAGATTCATCATTGTTGTATCATCTCGCGATATTCAAATGCTTATCATTTCTGAATTCAGCTGAGAAATCGTACTAAAATCATCAAGTTTCGCGAAGCCTCTCTATTGGTCTGAGTAATAATAAAGCTAATATTTCCTGAATCACTTTAGCAACTTACAATAATGGTGTGATTATAAGAACTTCAGGAGCGCCAGACGATACAACAATGATGAAACTGAATTGAATTTGACAAGAGAAAATAAAAAAGACATGAAATTCTATGACCACTTGGATATTGTTGAACGAAAAGTGTTTTTTCGAAATATAGTGAACTCGAAAGTATTTCTGAAATCGTTGGAGAAAGATCAATTTGGAAATATCATTTCCCACTATGGTCTCCATTTGAAAAAAAAATTTCTCTTTTTCAGTATCGTAATGGGTTCATTACAGTACTAAAAACAGTGCTGTAATGAATTCATTACAGCATCGTTTTCAGTTACCTTTTTTGTTTTATGGTTGTCAGCAATGACTTCCGATCCTTTTAAATTTCAGCAGAAGTCAATTTGGAAATGTCAATTTTCGTGAAACTACCAACTGCCAAGATACAATATGAAAGTCACTAGGATCTATAATTTGAATTTTTCATTGAATTTCACAAAATTTGACTGAAATAGAGAAAATATCGTCTAATACTCGTTGCAGAATGCAATTCCAATACTCATGCGTTCGAAAACTCGCTCCTTCGTCGCTCGTTTTCGAATTTCGCATTCGTATTGGAATAGGAGCTCATTCTGCAACTAGTTTTAGAATACACTATTTTGTTATAGCTCCGAAATTTGAGCAGGTACAAAAAATCCAATAGCACCTTTGAAAAGCAGTAAATAAAGTGCCCTAAAGATGTGTTCATTTCGGGAGCGTAGATCCTATAATACAGAATTAGTCCGTTGAAAAATAACAAAATCGACCAGTAGCACCGAAACTAGACGCCGTAGCCACTTGGGGGTGTTCGGCAATTTCTGTTTATCGAAAAAAGAGCACATGACATGTATCTTACTTTTTCTCTATCTTTTTTAGATTAGGCGTTGTAGTACTAAGCCATCGAAATATGGCCACCTTGTAAAAAAAGCGCCCAAAAATGAAATTTTGTTCTGATGCAAATTACAACATGATGAATATACAGGATGATTTTTTTCAAGTATTTCATTAAACGTATTCGAGGAAGATATTTTGATACAAATCCAAGATTCTGTATTTTTGTTTTAGAGTACATGAACTTAAATTGTAACATATTTTCAAGCGGAATCTACTACTGGTTCTAGAGGAAATGAATGTAAGCTTCGTTGTTTCCAATGTAACACCCTGTATATTTATATATATTTGAATTCTTTGTTTAATTCTGCAATGATTTGATGTAACCACTTCGAGCTGATTGTCAAATTTTTTGACAGAAAGAATGTCAAAAATTAGTGTTAATATCTCCAAAATCCCTCATGGTAAGAATTCCTTTTTGCAACAGTGAAACAAAAGAAAGTACGCTGACACTGCTTCTTGTATAAAGTATGAGGGAATATTATACAGGGTGACCATTTGAAAACGAAACAGACGAGATTACAGACGAAATAAATTTTTTCTATAGAAATGCTCGGACAGGTCGATTTCTGTTTCGAGGGGGACAACTTAAGATGTAGGTTACGGACGCATAGCGCTTCAACCCTTGCTGCTACAACCCCCACCCCCAATTTTTGAATAGGGAAGATGGGGTGAGTGATACCTCAATTCAAAGGTATTTTTATACTGATTTCAGCACAGTAATTGTTTTTTCATTTTATGCATTAGTTCTCGAAATATTATTAACTAAGTATTTGAAAATGAAGTGGTGTTTTCATGGCACTTGTAGTGTTTTTTTGTGAAAAATCGACAATTTCTTGAAGTGTTTAAACAAAGAAATCGAATATGTATGAAGATACAGGGTATTACATTTGCAATAACGAAGTTCACATTTGTGTCTGGTAGAACCGGAAGTAGATTCCACTTGAAAATATTTTAGAATTCAAGTTCATGTACTCTAAAACAAAAATACGAAATCTTGTTGTATCAAATTTTTTTTCCTCCAATACTAATGAAACATTTAAAAAAATTACCCTGTACATGTTTGTTTTGTGGAATTATTTTTGAATTAATATTTAAGGAAATCAATTTATACATTTATAGAGATAAATGTATCAAAACCATATTACAATAAATCAACCTTAACTTAAAACGATTCATTCTCTTTTTTTGAAGCAAAGAATATATTCACTGAAATACAGGTTTGATTCCGTAATTTTGACCTCATTTAGAATAAAGGACTGGAAAGTTTTTTATCAATATTTTTCAACACTTATATCAGAAAAAAATTGAATTGAAGAACTGTACTCACCTCAGAATGAGATTCCCTACGAGCATACATATGATCTTTATATCTTCTGGTGGGGCAATGAGAGCCAACCTAGCTAGTCTTTTAGCAAAAGCAGCAACCATACTTTCCGGTAAGTGTGATGAGCTAAGAAACAAATCTGCTAGATAAAACAATCTAGCTTTATACTTTGTATGGAAGATTTCAGGTTCAAACATCGAGTACAATTTTTTATAGACGTCTGGATAATCCAAGTTATGAACTTGAATCATTGTGAAAATACCCTGCAATGCTAATAAGCTAACAGGACCGCCAAGATCAAGGGAATCCATAAGAAAATCTGTGAGCAATAAAGGCTTCTCTAGATGTTTCAAAACATTTTCAAGAAGCACAATGAGAACTTGCTTATGGGTGGCTTTAGTATGTTCCCATTGCATTATACAACACCAGATTTTATTCAGAACTTTCCTAGTTACATTCTCGTCAAACGTCAGTGCGACATCTAAAATAATAAGAAACTTAGTGAGGATAAATTAATAGATAAGATGGAAGTAAAATTCCATTAAATCAAATAGTGATTCTCCATCTATTATAAGTGGGTACATAAACCCTCATCATATTATAATTCAAATACCAATATATCAAAAAATCAGTACTTGCCAGGATGTACACAGTTAGAACAAACAGTTTGGAAAACCAAATAATTCTATAATTATTCAGAGCTCTCACAAATGATTTCAAAGAATGAAATTTCATGCAGAGAATCTTATGCAACTTTTGAATTCTCCATAATTTATAGAAAGAGATGAGATTCACAGAAAAAACATGTAAGAGCCACCATGTATAGGTGCAACCATATTAATGGAACATTTAAAAAATATTACATACCTCCATTAGAGCATAATAGCTTATCTTCCAAATTCTTATGTATCTGCATCTTTCCGAGTAGACCGAGGTAATTTGAAATGTAAGTTTCATTCGGATTATTCATCTTCTGTGTAAGAGAAGGTAATAACTTCCATGTGTTGAATAAAATATCATTATACGTTAAATATTCTGTGTATTTGTTGATGAGGTGGGCATTATTACCATTACCAAAGAGTATTTTAATCAAAACTGACTTCAGTTTATTCAGGGGAACATAGCACATGCCACTGGAGTTAATATTTTCTAGAGGATGTTTTCCCTCATTGCAGATTAAAGTAAATGCTGTTTTCAAACCTGAAACAAGAATTATAATGCAAATAAGAAAATTGAATATACGACTAAAGTAAAGTGAAGAATTAATGAACTCACCTTGTATTTGAATTTTATTCGAATTACTTTCTAAGCAATCCAAAACTTTTTGGAAAAATGTTTCATATGAGTTTTTTAACCACAATTTACACTCATTTTCTGGAGTCTTCTCAACTGGCTTCAAGGGAACAATCTGGATGAACATGAACTCCTCCTTCAGAAGAGTCGTAAATATCAATTCTAAAGACATCAGACATGATGGTATATCACTCCCTGAATCAAGGTGTTTCATGATTTCGATGATTATTTGAAACTTTTTGCGATTTTCCAAAAACTCCTGCGCTTTCGTTCGCAGAAATTTCGACGGTTTGCTCTCGGACGTAGACATTTTAAATGATCATCTATATCACAACTTCTTGTTTGATGTTTCTAATTCTAAATATTTCACGAAATGACAACAGGAAGTGAAGCAAAGATAGGTTAGGTTAACCATAGAGCTGTGGAATAACAACATAGAATTTTTTTTCTTTTTCTGATCCATCGTCAAGTACAAAACGCCAAATGGAGTAAATCTAATTAGATCGAAGTAGTTTCGGCTACGCGCTACGCTGTTCAAGACATGGAAGATCTTCCTGGTTCAAGGGATCAACAATGTACGCGAAACTTTGAACAACTTGAACCGAAAAACAACGGTGGACTAACGTTTCTGGCTTAAATCACAGATTTTTTGAAAAGATCTTTAAAATTCTGCGAGCCTGCGACTTTGGCAGTCGGCTTCTCTGGCGCCATCTGTAGTGATTCTCGGAATTAGCCACGTCACATCATTTTTTTGGTGTCGTAGACGTGTTATTTTGATCTAATAAGATTTAAAAAATGAATATATTTAGGATCTTGGGTGATTTATCACATCTTTTAGCGATAATTATCCTTTTGCTCAAGATATGGAAGACAAGATCTTGCGCTGGTGAGTTTAAAGATAACATTTAAACTTGCCGGGTTTATTTACTTCCGCAGTAGACGGTTTACAGTATGAGTAATTCTCTACTTTCAGGTTTTAGTAGCCTGGTTTATTGTTCATTTTCTAATGAGTTTCATCAATGAAAACATTGAAGATATTGATACAAAAATCATTTGATTATAACCTATTGATGCTTTTGTGTCAAATCTATGATTTATTGCATTGCTCTTATTTTTTCAGGCATTTCAGGAAAGAGTCAGCTTCTCTTCACCTTAGTATATACAACTAGATATTTGGATCTAGTCTCAACTTATATATCCCTATATAACTCTTCAATGAAAGTGGTTTACTTATTAGCTTCATTTGCAACAGTCTACCTTATTTATGTCAAATTTAAAGCCACTTACGATCATAATCATGATACCTTTAGGGTGGAATTTCTGATAATACCAGCATTCATTCTTGCTCTGATAATCAACGATAACTATTCACCCTTCGAGGTATGTTTTGTGTTTTGCTAATTGAAAAAGTTTACTAAGCTCTATTTTTCAGGTGCTATGGACCTTTAGCATTTACTTAGAATCAGTTGCAATTTTACCTCAACTCTTCATGGTGTCAAAAACAGGGGAAGCAGAAAGTATTACATCTCATTATCTGTTTGCTCTTGGATCGTACAGGGCTCTGTATATCTTGAACTGGATTTACCGGTATATTACTGAGAATTATCATGATCTCATTGCTATAGTTGCTGGTTTTGTGCAAACAGTGCTCTACTGCGATTTCTTCTATCTCTACATAACAAAAGGTCAGTGAAGATGATGATGATTAGATTATATGTACTAATAACTCTTAGATCTCCCGAGGAGACCCCACAGAAGCTACAAGCTTCTAAGCTTGTAGCTTGTGTGAGTTAAAAGATTCAGTTGTGTTCTATGTAGGCTTTGTTACTGGGTCCTATGCCAACTTAGGCATAGCACTGTCAATTTTTCACACAACTGTGAATGGTGGCCCACTACCATCTGACTAGAAAATTTTTTCCTATCCTTGATTGAACATGGACTTTTCGGGTCCAGGACAATGCCCTAACTACTGAGCTCAGGGCACCCATGATTTCTCAATTTTTATAATACCAGGCATCGAATCTATGTTTCAGTTCTGATTATTCAATTAAATAAGTATCATATATTTAGAATAAAACCAGATCTGACATATGAGAATAATAGAATATCATGGGTCCCAACATTTAAAAAGAGGTAAACTTATTTCGAAAGGCTATATGGTGGGACAAATCATTTCAATGTAGAAACCTCAGGTTGCCCTGTCCAGATATTTTATGTCTATGACTAATGGACTTGAGGGTGATGTGAATTAGGGTTAGACCTTGCAATATCAGATCATGTCCAAAAGTTGCCAGATCTTAGTCAGTTTTGAAAAGCTGATACATATCTTGAAATAAATAAGGTGCATTTTCATTTTATTATTATTATTAAGAAGATACATTTAACAAACAAGGTAAAACTGTAATAATTTTCAAAGCACTTAAAATCAATCAATCAACTAACAAATAAAACGGTTAAAATACTCAATAATTTGGGAGGGACCTTCCATTTGTTGCAAAATGGCTCTGTACTATGTTGCATGAAAAATCAACATGAATGACGTCATTATAAAGCAAATTCTATCCTTTGCAGAATAGGGATGTTGACACATGTTATAAATTCATGTAAATTGAGGTTTTCCACATTGAAGGTAGTTTTTGAAATACTATAATAATATTTTAGAGATCTAATTACTCTCATTAAATCAAATAAAATCGATTTAAAATGTGTAATCTATTACCGTTTATCACGTGACTGCAAACACGAATGAGAATACGTGACGTCACTGTTCTGTAAACAAGCTAACCTATAACCTTACTGTCATCACGAGTACGAACTTACGAAGAACAGAAGAGAGTAAAACGTATCACCAGCGAACTATTTCACGATTATTTTATATTGTACGCAAACGATTCGTTCGCAAGAAATCACACAAGATCAGTTTGCTTTGACAGACGGCGAAGTCTGTTTACCGTACAGTGACGTCATCATAATCACTTCGTTTCAGCGGGAATTTTGAAAACTATTTTTATTTATGCTTTTTTTATTGGTATTTGCGATATTTTTTCCATCTTCTTCTTCTTCTTCTTCATCAGCCACTAGACGTCCACTCCTGGATATAGGCCTCCCCAAGTACCTTCCATCTGTCACGGTTTCTCGCTTCCAAATACCAGTTAACTCCTGCTATGTTTTTTATGTCATCCATCCAACGCTTGGGGGGTCTACCGATACTCCTCTTCTGTAATCGTGGTCGCCATTGTGTTATGCGCCACGTCCATCTTGCCTCTTCCTGTCTGGCTACATGTCCTGCCCAAGACCATTTTGACATTGCTGTCCGTTGGATGACGTCATCTACCTTTGTTCGCCGTCTCACCTCTTCGTTGCGGACATGTTCTCGAAGGCTAACCCCCAGCATTAATCGCTCCACTGCTCGCTGAGTTGTTCTCAATTTGTTCGCTGCTCGAGTTGTCAGAGCTGTTGTTTCTAGTCCATATGTCAAGACCGGGAGAACACAAGTATTGAAGACACTGGTTTTCAGATTTATCGGAATATCCTTGTTCTTCAGTATATTCCCTAGTTTTCCTACAGCAGCCCAGGTCAAGGCGGGTTTATACAGCATATAAGATAAGAATATGAATAAGAGCGTTTAAACAGATGACTAGAATAAATAATAAAATAAAGGTGAATACAGACTATTCTGACGTGACGTGATTCCTGGAATCACGTCACGTCAGAATAGTCTGTATTCACCTTTATTTTATTATTTATTCTAGTCATCTGTTTAAACGCTCTTATTCATATTCTTATCTTATATGCTGTATAAACCCGCCTTCATTCTTATTCTCCTGTTGATCTCTCGGCTAGCTGATTTTCTTTTCCCAGTTTTATGAAAATATTTTTTTCGTGTTTGTATACGGCTTATCTACAAATTAAAATCATTTCCAAAAAATAGTCAACATCCCTATTCTGAAATGTAATAAACATAGAAGGGTGCCATTTATAAAATCAATTCTCGTCCCTGCACAGACTTTCTGGTACATAGTCTTTCTTTTGTTTATGCATAAAACACTTTTCTCTGAAGTGAACAGTTACACATGTTACGTCAAATTATCTATATAATATATTTTAACTTAAATATTCTTCTATGCTGTAAAAAGAACCCTTAATTAAAAACTCTTTGATGGTTTGATCAAATTTCTTCAATGGCAATGGCTTCATTCTAGATAGGAGAGAATTGTAGAATTTTACTTCCCAGTATGAACTTCAAAGGGGCATATCTTCATCACAACGGACAGTCAGGCCCCCGTGAGGTCCCTGGAGTCACATTGCCAGGGGTCTCTGCTGACCTGGCAGTGCTGTAACAAGATAAAGCAACTGGCCAGAGGCAAAAAAGTGACTACTATGGGTGCCAGGGCATTGTGTTGTTGAAGAAAATGAAAAAGCCGATGGGCTTGCGAAAAGTGCATCAAGGTTAACACCTGCTGGACCTGGGCTTGGAAAAGACCAATATAAGGCAGCGGTTCAACAGTGGGAGTTGAACACCAGAATAACCCTCTGGAGAAACACTCCTGGACTTACTCAATCCAAGAAATTCGTGATGATTTCACCGACCTATACCAGTGAGCTCCTAAAGCTGTCATGAGCTGAGCTTAGGGTGATGGTAGGTCTGCTGACAGCAGAACACATGGTATGCAAGTGTTCGGAACTGGCTGGTCTAAGAACCATTCATATGGGAAAACCAGTCCTGGATACCCACGAGGTAACAGCCAAGGCCCCTAGGGATGTTGTCGGTTTTATCAACACCATAGACGACCTCCTTGGGTCTCAATGAATGAGTAGGGTAGATCCATGTGGTCGCAGTTCCCGGAAGGCTAAATGAGCCATAACAACCCCAGTTCAAATAATAATGCTTCCCTGTATTAAAAATATTGTTGTGTCCAGGTGAAGCGATGTAGTGGTGTTATTTACTGATCTCTTCATCTTGTATTATACTCTTGTTGATTCTGATTTGAGTTCATTAGGTTGTTGCGTCGGTGTATGTATTTCAAACACTCCCTGAAAAAAGATTGAAGGAACAGTAAGTATTCTTTAATCTTAGAATGAACTCCTACAGCTCTCTCTCCTGCTCAGTTCTCTTATAGACTTTATTTGTTGTGTAAAGACTTCTCTGAACTACTGGTCCCACAAAAGAATTCCATATGTGAGATGAGTGTGCACACAAGCATAATACATAGTCTTGTCTGATTTATGGGTAGCTATTTGTCTTATTTTTCTAATGAGATATACTGATTTAGTGATTTTTCGACAGATCTTATCTACATGTGCTGTCCAGGGTAGTTTAGTATGAAGAGTTATTTCCAAAAATTTAATTTGCTCTGCTCCGCATTAAAATGAAAAATAACTTATTTCTTCTTGCATTTAATTTGAGTTGATTTGTGATAAACCATTCCTCAATGTTTTCTATAATATTTTTCTCCTTGTTTTCCATATCGTTGATATTTTCACCCTTTATCAATACTCATGTGTCATCACAGTAGAGGTAAGTTTTAGTACTCATAGCCCGGGAGCCAGTGATACTTTTTAGTCAGTCATTTCAACCCTGGCCATAATTTGTATATAGCTTGATTTGGTTGTTTTCTTAACCAAAGTGACCGTCAGCTGGCTCAACAGTGGTGGGTTCGCCAATACAGATACAGTCATTTTAACCCTGCTGAAATTTACAGAGATGGTTGTTTATATAATTATTCGAATAAAAAAACCGTCCGCTGGCTGTACGTTGGTGGAAAACCCGTCCGTGGACATGAAAACTTGTAAAAAAAAATTTTGAGTTTCAGTCATTTTAACCCTGCTGAAATTTACAGAGATGGTAGTTTATATAATTATTCGAATAAAAAAAATCGTCCGCTGGCTGTATTTTGGTGGAAAACAAGTTTTCATGTCCAGCGGACGGGGTTTCCACCAACGTACAGCCAGCGGACGATTTTTTTTATTCGAATAATTATATAAACTACCATCTCTATAAATTTCAGCAGCGTTAAAATGACTGAAACTCAATATTTTTTTTACGTGTTTTCGTTGCTCCCGTTGGCAAACCCACCACTGGTGCGCCAGCTGACGGTCACTATGCTATAAGACAAATGCAAATTAAGCTATATACAAGTTATGGCCAGGGTTAAAATTGGTCACCAAAAACTATCACTGGCTCCCGGGCTATCACAAAACCTGGAACATTTAAATCAGTTACATAAAGTTTAAATATGTCCCAAAATGGATCCCTGAGGTACGCCCAATTCAACAACTGATTCACTGCATGGGGCACCAATTGTAACATCTTGGGTTGTGTTCCCCAAGTATGACCTTAGAAGATTATTCACCACATCTCTGAAACCATAGAAGTTAAGTTTGCTCGACAGAATTTCATGAGACACTGAATCAAAGACTTTGCTTAGGCCGAAATTGAGCATTTTCATGACTTCTCCATCATGGTATATAGTTACAGTTACAGAAAGGGGTTAAAGTTCACTGCGACCTTAAGGTCTATTGTGCCCCCTAACAGAGTGATCCATTCCTGGGAGATTCCGCCAGAGTGTTTCCTTTTCTGTTTTCTCCATCTCCAGAAACTCTTTCTTATATGTGCATTCCCCTACACCTACACCACAGGAAGGTTATGGGCCAGTGTTTGGTGTTCGTGCGTCCTCTCTGGCAAGCATATTTGCTTTTTCGTTTCCTTTGATTCCCGAATGATCGGGAACCCAGATTGAAAAGACCATATTTTTTTGCCTACCTCATTGAGTTTTCTCCAGCACTCCCATACAAACTTTGAGCCAACGACATAGTTGCTCAGTAGTATAGCGGCTTGACTATCTGAGTAAATGGCTATATAGCACTTCCGATTGTTTCTTTCTAGGTTAATGTCTAGACATCTTTCAATTGCCAGTTATTATGCCTGTAAAACACTCGAGTGAGAACCTTAGCAGTTAGTGTTCACTTGGTTCTTGCCCCGTTTACTCCAGCGCCGGCCCAAGCGTGGTTTTAGAACCATTGTAGTGGTTGTATTCCTGTTCCCATTCCCCTTTTGCTTGGCATTGAGCTGAAGTTTTTCTCAGCTTTTATAAAAAAAACATTTTTAAAGACAAGCGTTTATAATAACAACACTTATCCGCCATTGTGTAGCCGCCATCTTGAATTCCTCAGTTTTGAAGAATCGTAATTTCCGACCCAAAAAACCCCAGATACCATTTTTGAATGGAATCGGATCATAATAACAGAACTCATCCGCCATTTTGTAGCCGACATTTTGTTTTTTTCTATAACAAATATTTCATGATGCATTGTCACCAGAATGATGTACCTACACCTGCTAAATTTCAAACCAAACGCACGATTGGAAGTGTGTAATATTTAACTTGCAAGATTTGGTTACAGACAGACAGACGCCGGGACAGGTGAAACTGAATAAAAGCTTGTGAAAATTGATAGAGATCGGTGTTCTCTGGTAGTCATTCCACTGGACTGTATTAAGTGGGTCACCATGTAGCAGTGATAATGAATCCAGGTTTTCTCGACTTAAATCATACCAGAATCATGTTCTTATTCTTTTTAGGGCCTAGAAAGATTGTCCGCCTGACTCAGAATTGGGTACCGTCAAATAAATTAGCAATGAATTAAAAATATTCGCAAAAGCTGCTTGAAATTTGTCTGTTTAAATTTTGCACAATTCTTGAAAATTAATAATTTTGTTTTGTCAATGTTCTATTGTTTCGTCAATATTGTTCATATAGATCTCAAACAATGTCAATATGATAACAAGCCTTATTCTTAAAAAACCTTTTTAAAGACAAGCTTCTATAATAACAACACTCATCAGCCATTTTGAAGCCGCCATCTTGAATTCCTAAATTTAGAAGAATCGTAATTTCCGACCCAGAAATCCTCTGGATACCAATTTTGGATAGAATCGGATAATAATAAATTACAAAACTCGTCCGCCATATTGTAGCCGCCATCTTGAATTTTCCAATTTTGACAGAAAAATCATCATTGTCGAACCCAAAAATCCCCAGATACTAATTTCGAATGGAATCGGATCATAATTACAAAACTCATCCGCCATTTTGGAACAGCCCTTTTTGTTTTTTTTCTATAACAAATATTTCATGATGCATTGTCACTACTAGAATTATGTACACCTGCCGAATTTTAAATCAATTGGACGATTAGAAGTGTGTTATAATTAACTTGCAAGATTTGATTACAGACAGCCAGACAGACAGATAGACACCGGGACAGGTGAAACTAAATAAAAGCTTGTTAAAATAGAGAATAACGTCCTTAGGACATAGAATAATTAATTCTTATATAAAGTCTCATGCATTCACCGTGGGATGTTGATAGCTACCGCACGAAGGGTTATGTGGCACTGATGAAGGCTAACAAGCCAGAAACCGGTTTGTCATTATCGTGCTGTGGTGGTGACACCAGTGGTGTACTTTGGAAATTAGCTCTCTGCTAGTCCATTTCCCTCATTCATGTCAATATAGCCAATTTTTAACTATCGAAAGTTACAACCAGAAATTCTGGTTGGGTCGGATTCGTGATTCGAACCTAGTCGATTGAGACCATTCTCGGCTCAAAATTCGAAAAATCTCGTTTAAGTAGAACGGTCGCTTAAAAATATCAATTCAAATCGCCTGTTATAAGTCTTATTTTTTGAAATTTGCTCACCATAAATAAAATAGGACATAATTATAATTTTGAATGATACTTCTCTTAGTGTTTCGAAAGCTGTATCCATCTATATTGAGGAAGTTAAATTATCTCAAAATAGGTCCAATAGTTTCTCCTTGAAAAATAATGACCTTCTTATATTTATTACAGTTCTAAAAGGCAAAAAGCTGCAGTTGCCGGCCTAATCAATGGATGCATCAGATAAATTTACCTAAGAGGGAGAGCACCTTCCTGGTCACTTAAGTCAGTAAGGATACCAAAACTCTTCTTGAATTGTCATTAATATTAACGAAGAAAAAGTTTTATTTTCTCAATATGTAAAGTTCCAATTTATTAGTTTTTATCATTGTACATTCAATTCAGATCCTCGAAATGAATTAGGGACTGACTTCAAAAATAAGCGTTACAATAAGGTTTGATGAAGTTTTTCACCGAACTGAATTGGTGTTTTAGTATTATATTTTAGAATTTTCTTCAAAAGTATATTTTTCGGATAGAAAAATGGAGCATTTATATTTATGAACTTCAACATACTTATCAGAAAGGAGCAACAATAAAATTAACATCGTTTTGTTTTCTATTGAGTTTTTCAGAAATTTTATAACTGATTGGTTATTTTCAATCTTCAAGTTTTGATGTATCTGCTATGGAATTGGCTTCTAGAGTTCAAAGTATTCATAAATGTACCTTTACTGAAGTTTCTTAGCCATAGTGCGAAGTGTATATACTTTTAGCTGCCTAATGTAATTATGATTCCAAACACCTATATTCGTTTTGGTAATGTTTGAAAAATAATGAAAGTTGTTTATACTTACTGTATTAGAATCAATGAGGTTTTGTAGGTAGTTTTTGTTACACACAAACCCATTCTTAGAAATGAATTCTGTGTTTCTAGTACATAGCTTTTTATTTCCTCCTATATGTACATGTAGCCTTTTGAATAATACCCTTGTGGATTTGTCAATCTATAAATGATTTGGATTCATGGTGAATCAATGTGTATTAATAAAACAAGGGATAAAACCGGGTTCAACAGAAATAACCTCAAATGGTCTTTGAACTGCCAAAGAAGCTGCAAAAAGGAGCTGTTTAAATTCAAGTTTTTTTCGATAAAACATATATGTATATGTAGTGTAGCAAGGAGTAAATGATTAAAATTTTGAGAAAAAACGAAGGGTTTACAATTTCTTTTAATAAAGTTGTTACTAATGTGTTTGTCCACCGCGATTATCTATACACTCCCCAACACTACTTGGCATTGATGTAATAAATAACATGGTCTAGGTCTATTTCTTCTTCTACCTGTACTTCATGTCCCGGAGCCGCCAAAGTCCGTGGGGGCTGGGGTGAATTTCCAAGCCTTCTACCCATGATGTCCCAAATATGCTCTATGGGCGAAAGTTTGGTGGATCTGGGCGGCAAGGGTAAAAGTTTCACATGGGTCGCTTCAAAAAAGTTTGAACTAATTCTGGCTACATGAGGTGTAGCATTATATTGCTGAAATATTGGACTCTCGAACTGGTTAAGGAATGAGAGAACATATGGCTACCCTATTTCTTGAAGGTAACGCAGCGCTGTCATGCTACCTCGAATGAAGACTAAAGGTCGCCTACTTGTCGGCGATGCTTAACCGTCAGAGGTAACACAAGATGGGGTCGATAATGCTGCAGTCCAAAAGAACTTATTCGGCGGTGAACCGTTCGGACAGATACAGGGTGGCCTTGTCCTCCTAACCACTCATCAGCCAAAGATCGAGTTGTCGCAAATTGGTCTCTAATGGCCATAAGTCTTAGACCCCGCCTCCCGTACACCAATAATTCGACCTCTTTCAAATTCTGGCGATAAATTCCGCGTACACGTGCTCTAGGCATTTTGAAAATAATTAAAAATCGACTTTGGATCTCCTCTAACAGCTGGTTTGTTGGGACAATATTTAAGTAACAAAAAATGCTTACACGATTTTTTTCTCCAAATTTAATAATTTACTCCTTGCTGTACTATCTATGTTTCACCAGAAAAAATATAAAATTTAATCATCTCTTTCTGGGTGTTGTCAGTTTGTATATTCTTACAGCAATGTGCAATGTCTCACTGTCTGCATTACAGTTGCTGGCAATTATTATAGCCAGTCTATGCCTTATGCATTATATGACAGTATTTCTCATGAAACCATACATCCACACATCTTTGGTATGGCGGATGTATTTTATGTGTTGAAGCCAGGTTGCAGGGCGATCGCACGTGATTCCGAAATGCTGCAATTTAGCTTGGCCAGTTCTATTGCCGTTTCACTTGGTGCCATACGTGAATTTTTTCTGTTTACATCAAGATTGTCTGCGTTTTGTGGATAATTCGAATGCATTCATAAACTATTTGTATGTGCCATTCTGGTTCATATAACTGAGGGATATTGCATCAAAAAGTAGAAGTTTTCGGGGAATTTTATGATCAAAAACAATTTGTGAATTTCTTGTAATTGGAAATTTGAGTTGTGATAATTAACAAGTTTATTAATTTCAACGGAATTTGACAACTAGGTTTTTAAGTTCAAATTGAAAACTTATTTTTCATTATTTTTAGCGATCATAATTAACAAGCAAAAATGGAGATTAACGTTCATAGGACATAGAATAATCAATGAGAGAAATGGACTCTGGGATGAAGCGTAGATATTTGCCCGCTAGGTGGAACACTGTACAATGTGGCCAGATTTCGATGGTTTAGTACTACATCTCTTAATCTATAAGAGAGATAGAGAAAAAGTAATATACATGCCATGTTCTCTTTTTTCGGGAAACATAAATTGCTGAAAACCTCAAGTTGCTATGGCGTCTAGTTTCCGAGCCACAGGGCGATTTTGATATTTGGTCCATTTTTATAATTGACTATAACTTCCGTATTATATGATCTACGCTCTCGAAATGAGCACATCTTAGGGGCACTTCTATAACTGCTTGTCATCGGGGCTATTGGATTACTATATATCGAAAATTTCGAAAAAACACTTTTCGTTCAACAAAATCCAAGCAGGCGGTCATAGAAATTCATGTCTTATTTATTTTCACTTGTCAATTCAGTTTCATCATTGTTGTATAATATCGCGATTTTAACGTTCTTATTCATATCACATTATTAAAATCCATCCATCCATCTGAGTGCCTTCTCTAATTGAGGTTGGCGATCAATGTGGCATATCCTTCTCTATCTTGAGCTCTATGAATTAGGTCATTTCCACCTGTATGAGTCCAGTCTCGGATATTCCTCAGCCAAGATTTCTTCTTTCTCCCGATACCCCGTCGCCCGTCAATTTTTCCCTCCAGTATTAGTTGGATTTGTTCGAATTCTTTATGCCGCATTATATGCCCTAGATAGCTGGTTTTTCTCATCTTTATGGTGGTGGTGAGGCGTGGACGAGTTTTCATCATGCTCAAAACGGCGTCGTTTGTTGTTCTACTTGTCCAGCTTATCCTTAGCATTCTCCTGTACAACCACATTTCAAACGCATTAAATTTCTTGATGTCCTCCTGCTTCAGCGTCCACGTTTCGCACCCATAGAGGAGTAACGACCATGTATAGCGCTTCAGCATTCGTAGTCCTGTTGTTATGGACAATTGTGGGTTGCACAAGAAGCTCTTCATCTTGGTGAAACCAGATCTAGCGATTTCAATCCGACGTCTTATCTCTCTTGAATGGTCTAGATGTTCATTGATCTCTCTTCCTAGATATATACAGGGTGTCCCAAGTTCGAGTGCCTATTAGACGTTTCTGGAGAACTGGACTCATTTGAGATCTGAAAATTGGTTTTATGATATTGTTCGAAATTTTCTACCGACCTAAAATAGTTTCAAGGCCAGAGCACTTCCGGTTATACAGGGAGTGAAAATAAATTTGCTAAAAAAAATTTTATTTCAATCTTTTCGTTTCTGATATGATTGAGTATTCAATGCTGAATACATTTCTGTTGAAAACATTGTATTCATTCAAATAGTTTTCAGGATATCGAAAAAAAACCTGAAAAAAAGTAAAATATTCATAGCCAGAACAATGCTCATTTTTTTAATTCTGAACATCCCGAGTGTGAACCGTTCTCACAACGTCAAAGTAGAAGAAGGTGGAAAGGTCATGCATCTTTTGAATTTCATAAATATCATCACGGGGTATTCCAAATTTTGTGTCGAAAGCTGTGATCGAAAATTGGCCATAACTTCTGTTTTTCAAATTAGAACCCTATTTTTTCATGATTGCGTTGGATTCTGCGAAGAAAAATAATGATAGCACTCTCAGATGATCTTGCTCCTAAATTCAGTAATTCTCGAGTTATTCGAGCTTTTCTAGATTCATGTAGTACGTAGATTCAAATTCATCGAATCTGAACAGATTCGATGAAAATCCTTCTTCTTTCTTTCTTGCTTCTCTGCACCAACTTCACCGCTTGAACTCCCCCAAAGCGGAGAATGCTGGCACCATGGAACAGCATGAAAATCCTTATGAAACCATAGTAACAACTTGTCAACTTATAATTAGACCTGCCACTTGTGAAAATTATCAATGGAATCATTTATCTTCTATGGTCACAGAATATTCTCATGCAACATATTCGATGAATATTTTCATGGAACCATTGAATAAAATCGAAAAGTACAGATAAAACCTAAAATTCACATAATTCTATACCTATAATTTGAGCGTAGTGGCTAATAAGTATACAAAAGTGTGGCAATCGTTCCCCTTAAATCCAGGGTCAGTCATCGCATATACGCATGCCTAGGGAGAAGAGAAGGGACATGTAATTCTGTATCCATGGATACCGTATGTGACTCAATACAAACAGAGACAAATAACAAAACTGCATCCGCTGATCGCCACGATGTCCCTATTTTCCCACTCTCCGCTATAGCACATGCTCAATAGTCCCACTGACCCTAGTCAGAGCCTTCTAGATGTTTCACTATTAATTTCAAGGATCAAATTATAGGTATAGAATTATGTGCTAAAATTAGACCTGTCGCTTGTGAATTATTAATGGAAAAATGTATCTTCTTTGGTCACAGAATATTCTCAAGTAAAAGATCAGATGAATTTGATTCTACGTACAACATGAATCCAGAAAAGCTCAAATAACTCGGGAATTACTGAATTTAGGAGAAAGAGCATCTGAGAGTGCTATCATTACTTTTCTTCGCAGAATCCAACGAAATTATGAAAAAATAGGGTTCTAATTTGAAAAACAGAAGTTATGACCGATTTTCGATCACCGTTTTCGACACAAAATTGGAAACACCCTGTGATGATATTCATGAAATTCGAAAGATGCATGACCTTTCCACATTCTTCTACTTTGACGTTGTGGGAACGGTTTACACTAAGGATGTTCAGAATAAGAAAAATGGACATGATAGTGACTATGAAAATTTGACTTTTTTGTTGATATTTTGAAAACCATTCGAATGAATATAATGGTTTCAACAGAAACGTATTCAGCATTGAATACTCAATCATATCGGAAACGAAAAGATTGAAAAAAAATTTTTTGAGCAAATTTATTTTCACTCCCAGTATAACCGGAAGTGCTCTGGCTCTAAAGATATTTTAGGTCTGTAGAGAATTTCGAACAATATCATATTCCCAATTTTCAGATTTCAAATATGTCCCGTTCTCTAGAAACGTCTAATAGGCACTCGAACTTGAGACACCCTGTATATATAGCTCCTCACATTTTCAAGCCTTTCTCCCTTAGATTGATGGATCATCCTGTCTAATCCTACGGCTGAAAATGAGAGTTTTAGTTTTTGAGGCGTTCACTTCTAGTCCAGCTTTGCTACTCTCGTCTGCCAGGGCATTCATCAAGGCCTGTAGTTGTTCAGGTGTTTCTCCTATAACCACCGTATCGTCGGCGTATCTTATATTGTTGATTATTATACCGTTGATCTTTGCACCTTCCGTTCTGTTCTGAAGTGATAATTTCACTATACATATGTGTATTAAAATAAGATACAATTTATATACAGGGTGTCCGGTAAACCTTGTACAATATTGAAACTGGTGATAGACCAGGTCATGACTGTTCAGAATATCAGAATTTCACCTCAGTAAAAATATCACCATTTTCGAGATAATGGGCATTTTCTAAATATCTAGAAAATCACTTATAATCGAAATACCGCTCCTTCCAAAAATAATTATACCAACTTTCATACCATTTTAGAGTCTGGACAAAATGGGCATTCTTTTGTTATGAATGTTCACCTCCACGTGGTCCAGACAATAATGTCAAACTTTTGTTAATAGAAATTGGTGGGATTCCAATCTGGCATTTTACCTCTATTTCTTGAAAAATGTATCAAGTTCTGAAAAACTGTTTTGTACGTCTGAAAGCATCACTCATCATTAATCTTCAGCAACAAATATATTTGAATTAGCACTCAAAAAACGGAGGTGAGGTAGTGATTTTCTAGATATTTAGAAAATGCCCATTATCTCGAAAATGGTGATATTTTTATTGACGTGAAATTCTGATATTCTGAACAGTCATGACCTGGTCTATCACCAGTTTCAATATTGTACAAGGTTTACCTGACACCCTGTAATTCCTCGAATGGACAACGATTTGAATATTTGTTGTGAATATTATTTTTTCAAATAAACCTACATTTTTTCTTGAAGGAGCTTTTTTTGCCCTCCTGGAAACGATCATTCCTGTTTTCAACATAAAACTTTGTCTTATTGTCATCATCAAATCATCTGAGTATTCAAATGCTTTTCATTTTTTAATTTAGCATTTAGCTAAAATCAACAAGTTTCGCGAAGCCCCTCTAGTGGTCTGAATAATAATAGCTAATATTTCCTGAATCAATTTGGCAGCTTACAATAAGTGTGAGATATCGAATTCTATGATCTTATAAGAACTTTAGAAGCGACAGACGATGCAACAATGATGAAACTGAATTGAATTTGACAAGTGGAAATAAATAAGACATGAAATTCTATGAGCGTCTCAGTTCTGAAGGAAGTGAATCAAAGCCTGCTTGGATTTTATTGAACGAAAAGTGTTTTTTCGAAATTTTCGATATACAGTGAACTCGGAAGAGACCTTTCCAGAATACGTAGAACAAAGATGAAAGATGTGAACTAAATCAGAATGAGAGAGAAACAGGTATATTTCATGCGCAACTTGTGGGCAGCATTAAAAGATGCGCAAACCTTAGTGCGAGAGAGATGAAATCCTACTGGTTTTATCGTACCGTGACCGTTACTTAGTAACACAACATTGTTGAGGCATACTAAAATTTTGATTTTCGATAAACAATACAACAAATAACATCCACATCCTACACATCAACTGCGTAAAATAATAATATCAATTGTCAAATGTCAACGATTTAAGGAGGGAAATTTTGATGACCAATGATATTCATTCTTAGCCCACAAGTGACGCGCGCAATTGTCACCTGCACAGGTAATTCTGGAAAGGTCTAGTATATCATGATATATATTTTTGAAATAGAATTTTTTTTGTTATAGCTCCGAAATTTGAGCAGATGCAAAAAATCGATAGAACCGCTGAAAAGCAGCAAAAAAAGTGCCCCAAAGATGTTTTCATTTCGAGAGCGTAGATTAGGGAAGTTATAGTCAATTATAAAAATGGACCAAATAACAAAATCGCCCTGTAGCAACTTGGGGTTTCCAGCAATTTCTGTTTCTCGAAAAATGAGAACATGACATGTATCCTACTTTTTCCTATCTTCTATAGTTTAGGAGTTATAGTACTAAACCATCGAAATCTGGCCACCCTGTACATTAATTGTACTCGATTGTTCCTGCTAGGGAGTAATATAAGTTCTGCCGTTTCAGTTGGTTGCCACCGTTTTATTGGATTATATGGCACTGATGACGGCTAATAAGCCAGAAACCGGTATGTCATTATCCTGCTGCGGTGGTGCCACCCGATGGTATACTTTGGAAATTAGATCTCTACTATTCTATTTCTCTCATAATTAACAAGAATACAAGGATTTTAAAAATTACAAGAAAATTTACAATGCGTTAGCAAATTGTTTTTGATCATTAAATGTCATTCTCGAAAACGATTCACTTTAGATTAATGAATCAAGAGTAACTTTTTTATGGGAAACTCATATGCTCATATGTTCAGTTACCATAAAAAATAAAAAAAACATAACAATAACAAAACATGAATTGAAAATTTTGTACGTAGATTTTGTGAGCTTGATTTTAGGTCCATACTGGGTTTGGAGGTTCTAGGGTTAATAAAACTAGGTATTATCAGAAACGGTAAAATCAATTTATATTTTCTGGAGGATATACATCAATCTTATGATCAACATGAACTAAGTGCAGCCTAAAGACAAATTCTGTTGAAGAAAAGCTTTCTTCACAATTTTGCAAGCCGAATACTTCAGTATGTTCCTTCAAGTATATGATTTTTATTACTATCCTCATCTGACTTGAGTGGAATTGTTTCGTCTGGTCCTGTCACTGTCACTGGTATCGGACTGGCTGGAATTTTCATCATAATGTGGTCATCATGGTCTGATATCGAGTCCATGCTACAAAGAGTATCACTGGAATGCGTTCTTACTGATGGAAATTGAGACGGCCTCAAATGATCTGAAAAAGATGAATAAAAATATGATAATTTTCTCGTCCTCATTTCAGTCATTGCTTCATTCAGTAGTAAATACGTAGGTACTCACCAAGACCTTCATTGATGAACATAGCCCTGTGTTCATCTAATTGACTAGCACTACAAAGTGGGGTGTCCACCTCCATCGTTTTGTGGAAGATGGCATAGTCCACTTCATATTCTCCTGTTTCTTTCTTGAAAGTTACGAGCGACTGAAATCGATGTCCCCATAATATCTCAGAGGGTAAGTAGCTTGACCGCGCCTGCGTAGTCATGCCCGTTGATTCTATTACTCCTTCTGAAAAGGAAACACAATAAATCCATCGTTCCATACAGAGTTCTGCAAAAACAAGTCTTGTCCTTCGAAAAGGGTCAAGTATAATACAAATTCCCTTACCTAAAACTACGATTATTTCAAAGCGTTCTCTTAAGAGATCTGTAGCGGACATATGATACAAGGGAGAACCCTTCTCTATTTTGTGCACTATCGTAGTGGGCCAGATGAAGAGAATCTTATCTTGCTCTCCATCGCAACCGACCTGCAAGAAATAAACAGTTCATTTCTGGTTGTAAAGAAGTGTTTTTTATTTCCAATAAAATAGGTTCAGAGAAATGATTTGGTTTCATACTCACGTTACTCACCTTCAGTTCGGTTTGGTAGAACGGTATGCTTTCCCCCTCTTTTGTTATTTTATGTTTGATCAGCTGAGCTCTCACATGGGCCTCTATGATGTGACTTTTCCTCATATCTCCAACCCTGAACATCAGACAAGGTACGCCATCTCTGTGGCTCACCACGGCAACCCTATGAAATAACTGAATATTTAAACTACCTATATTTTGATAGAGTATAAATAATTGTAACAGGTTTCGATGTCTATTCATAAAATGGAGGATGAAAATTTGAAAACAGTTTTCAATTGCTTTTTTTTTGAGATCATATTTTTTCATTGCAAATCTAGTTGTCTATCGCAATTCAGAGATACTATGTGGAAAAAGTTCGCTATCTCTGTTATACGAGGTGTCCTGAAACTTGCTTAACATACTGCAAATTGTTATTCGTTCATTCCTCACCTAGAAAATAGCAACGTCTGCGTCCTCTTCTTGGGTCTTGATAGTTTGGCGAAAACTATTCCCACCATAAAAGCTTGTATCATAACGCCAGTAATACTTTGTAGGCACATAACAAATATGGCTTCCGGACATTCTTCCGTTGTCGTCCTTCCTCCATATCCTATCGTGTGTTGCGTCTCTACGCTGAACAGGAAACATGAAGTGAAGCCTTGAATGTTTTGAATGCAGGGTGTCCATGGTTCGGTACCATTCTAATGAAAAAGATCGGAAATAAGTTATGGTGAGATTTTTACTGTGATTCCAAATTTTTCGGCATGAAACGTTTCAGGTTTCTGAATTATTCAACATAACTACCCTCCCTAACGAACAACAAGCGTGTAAAAATTTCCCCTTTCCAGTGAAAACATTGCTTCATTCACACCACAAATTTTAGGAAACTTTTCATCATATATCTAATAACATCAATATGGATTACATCCTTGCTTTTCACAGTAACTACGTGAAGCCAAATCTTTGATAAGGATTGAGTTGTACGCTTGCGTCAACTGAAAATTAAAAAATTGCGAGAAATGTAGAGGTTATGTATCTTTCGAAAGACGTCAAGAAAATAGACATCGAGGATGAAAATATGTCCACTAAGTATTTTGCGTTCAATTCTAAAATATGAATAGGAGTAAACAGTGAAATGCAGGACTCAAAGAAAACGGAATAAAGCGATTGAAACATATTACATGAAATTGAGAGGTTATGATCGAAAGTATTCACATGGAGTTATGAATTACATATACTCCATTCACTTTTATAAAGAGATGTTGCCAATGCAATTTTTTTAGTATTTACCCTTTTTCAAGTATTAACAGAGAAAAAGTTTCTTCAACACCCGCCAAGTCTTTGGAATTATTGAATTCACATAATATTATCTGAAATTCATTATTTTCCCGAAGTTAATAAACATTTTGATAAATACGTATAATTACTACGACTTATATGAAGAAAGTACAATGTTACTCGTTCCACTGACAGGCGAATGACTATAACCTAACATTTTCAAAATATAGGTACGAGGTGAAATGTGTCAGAATTTCATGGCTAGCCGGGTGAAAAGTGAATGGAGTATACGGAGAGAGACAGAATCAGGAAATTATTTGTATTCTCAAAATTGCCGCACAAGCGCAGATCTGGATTCTTACCAAAGCCCTGCTTCAATTTTAATTGGCTCATTCATTACCCATATTGTAATTATGAGATAGATATATGCTTATCATGCATTCTTCGAAATTTATTGGACATCATAGATACGGTCTTTGTGAACCATTGGAACATCGAAATGGCTATTGTTCTAGTTGTTCCTGCCGATGCGTCTATGGCCACTACGATGTTACAATAATTTATTGATACCTAAAAATCTTCAACTGCATCTTACAATTATGGGGTCAAGGAAACATTCTATTATCGAGTCGCAACAAAAACATATTGTCGGTGTGAAATTATCAATTTCGGTCTAGTCAACACTGATTACCTATTTATAAATACCGAAATGAATAGTAGTTGCCAGTAGGTACTTGAATCCTATATCCAGTGTCTGGTAATCATTCACTCGTATTAATCGAAATCAGCAGAAAAATATTTGTTTTCGTTATCAGCAATGCCCATAAAGAATGGCCTAGTGACTGTGAAAATCCAATCGAACTTATTCGCCCGAATCATTCTTTCTATTTTGTGTCCAAATTATGCAACATAATCAGTAGTTTCAAGTAGAATCTCCTTTGCTGAAGATCAAAGATGTAAATTAACATTTCTTCTTAATAATAAGCTGACCTCACAAAAATAGTTCTGAAGATTTTTGATTGATATCTGATGAATCAGTCAGAATTATACTCGGGAACGTTTTAGGCCCTGATCTACGATTTTTTCTGACCGGGGCAAAAATTCATAATGGCGCCCACCCCCTATTTGTGTAATACCTTTATGAATTCATAAACAATATCAAAAATAAATAATTCAAATGAATAATAAAAATTAATACTAATAATAGGAAAAATATCACAAGGAAGGAAATTACAATTTTTTCTTCACAGCTTCACGCGGCGCGATTTTCTTTCCGCGAACGCATCTATCAGCTCCTCGAAATCTGTTTCGGAAGCAGTGTTGTTATAGAAAACAACACTGCTAAGATCGGGAGACAAGAGAGACGTTGCTGACTCATTGAGGAACGCAAATAATTTTGTATTATTTTCAATTTTCTGAAACTGCGTTCACATCTTGCAGACGTGGTAAGTAATGTACATTGTACAGTATATTCTTAAAACTATACTGACATTAGGGAAAGCTTCTTGCAGATCTTGCCTTTGAAGAATTTGTAGCAGGTCTAATGAAGTCGATCTTTCATTAATTTCAGGAAACAGCTCTTCGAAAACCGCTAGTTCCTAACAGAAATCAACTGCATTCAAGTTTCTTCAATATTTTTGCGCTAAAAGGGTCCCATTATTCTGCAGATCCTCTTTTTGCATGTTTAAAAGAGCATGGCCCTTGAGGAATGTATCAGAGTTTCATGGCCAACCGGGATACTTTATAAAAGTGAATGGAGTATACCTGCTTGTTGATTAAATGTTAATACATTGAATTATTTAGTGAATACCTAGTTCAAATTGACAGTTATGTTGAGTTCAAAACTTACTAAATGCTCTTCGTTGAGATCTCCGTGTGTAAAAACGATCAGCCACCACACCAATGCGAAAATCAACCACGACAAGATGAAATTCAGTGCAAAAACCAACAGCGTCCATCTCCACTGAGCGTCCACAAGCGTCGTGAAGATATCCTGGAGGTATTTCCGCCTCCTCTTGGCAACATTTCCTTGGACTACGTTGCAGTCGCCATGTTTAAAAATGATGCGTTTTCTTATTCTTCTTGCATTGAATCTTGACTGACGATATCTATGAAAAGAATAAAATTATTGTTAATAATAATTGGTAATAATGGGGTTCATTTCTATGAAATACGCCAACAAGTAATGCAAAGGATATTTCAGAATATTTCTAGTGGTAGAGGAAGTATTGAAGTAGAATTTGTCACTGGAAAGCTTTTCAGCTGGATGGTATTGACCTGGACAACGTTTACTCTCAACAAGACGGCGCTACATGCCACACAAGCAACGAATCCATTGATCTTTTACGGGAAAAGTTTCCGCACCGTGTTATCTATCGAATTACAATTGGCCACCGAGATCTTGTGATTAACACCTTGCGACTTCTTCCTTGTGACCATGTGAAAGAGAAGGTCTACGCCAAGAGCCCAGCGTCGATTCAAGACCTCAAAGATGGAACTCGGGAGGCCATCGAGGACATAGAGCAGCCACATTGTGACTTGGTTATGGAAAATTTCATGAAAAGGATCCTGTAGTCGTGGTCGTGGTGGTCATTTGGCTGATGTTATTTTCGATTATTAACGGTATACCTTCCTATTAATTCTCTTCAAAAAGAAATCAACATACGATCATTTATTCTTTGAATACCAAAATAACACCTCTTATTGGAAAAACCCTTTAATATATTCAAATTGAAAAGTCTTAGAAGGAATGAGAATGTATAAGGAATATTCAAATGGAGTCGAAGGAAAACGAAGATGGTTTCAAGAAAACCACGGCTTATAAAGAGAGGGTTTCAAACGTGAAATTTAATTATTTATTTCCACACCAATGAGGGCCAGGGCCGGACTGGTATGGGGGGGGGGGCACCGGGAAAAAATGTTTAGGGGGCCCCGCCAGAGGCTAAGGCCCAGCGTACTGGTTCAGATTTTGAAAAAGTAACGTAATTTAAGGTGAACCCGGAAAAATAAGTAGAACAGCAAACCTTTCTAAAGATGTGCACCATAGTCGAGTTCGAACATTGGACACTAGGAATTGGTTTTCGCCAATTTCAGAATAATCCCCAACCCCGAATTCATCATTGAATTCTGGAAAAATTCCTGCCAATCCCGGAAGGTTGGTAACCCTAACGTTTGGCAAAAGCACAGATATGCAACACATTTGAATTATATAATTTAATACAAAATGTACAGGGTGTCGCACTAGTGCTGCAGCGGACGATATAAGTGTAACGGTCTGAGTTTGGCAAAATGTTTCGATGCAAAATTGATATACTCCACGAATAGCACAATCTAAAAATATTTTAGAATATATCGGGCGTCCCACAAAAGAGGATCAGAGGGTGACTTTGATTTTTCAAATGGGACACCCTATATTCAGTGGTGTTTTTCAATTATCTGACACTTTCTGCATGCTTTCGTATACTTTTCCCATATTTTTATTCAACAGTTTTCGAAACATTGGTAATTTTGACAAAAAAATTATACTTTAAGATGCTATGTTATCCAATTATATTTCCAAACCCTTGCACATAAGTACCAATAACAGCTTTATATGGATTGCAAGACAAGACTGCAAAGTATACTAGCCAGCTATAATAAAGCATCTACAGCATATGGAGTGTCCACAAAAAGACTATCAACATGACGAATTTCCAATCGATTTTTCTTAATTTTTTCAAATGCGATGCATATAATTTTTTTTTTCATCATAGTAATCACCATTCATTTTGCTTAATTTTTTGTCACATCCTGTAAAATCAAACAAAAAATAAGCACTCTAAAAAAAACAAGACAAAAACATAGTCACTCTCAAATATCAGTCGGGACACATTCTAGTATCGTAGATCAGGCTGATGTGTTGGAAGCATTCATGTATCACCTAACTCCAAACCAATTTTCAATGCCATAGTGTCCCTCAACCCGAAACTATCAGCATTTTCGGAGGTCATGATTTTCGGTGAAAAAAATTCAAATTAATTTATATTTCGAAAACCGCAACAGATAGGTATAGAGAAATGTTGAGAAAAGTTGTCGACAAGTTGTTGGAGATTCCAAAAATAGTATAATATACCAGTTGTTCCATTTGAAAAAGCTAAGTTGCTACTACTCTCTAAAGGAAGTGGCGACACCTCATTGACGAAAATATTTTAGTTGGGTAGAGAATGCAATATTTTTAAACCGATCTGATATCTTGTTCACCAGAAACATCTAATGTGCCATCCACCGTGAATCACCCTGTATATTAAAATATGCCGACGAATGCATGTTCATTTATTTCAATACTAAATAACTGCAGCTTCAGCTTAGGCACCCTAGACATCGAGAATTAAAAGATATATTTTGGCAATTTATATTTGAGTCTCTTATAATTTCTGAAAATATTGCAGAGAATGAGCGTGAGCAAATACGATGTTGCCGGTTGCGTTTTGTTTTCGCTCAATAAATATGAACCATTTTTATTTTAGTGTAAGTAACAAAGTAACATAGGTTAAACATATCAATAGATGTTAATATGAAAAAATTAAACAAACATCTTTTTAGTACAGCCATTAACCGAAATAAATCTAATATGTTTCAGTAATAAGTAGCACCGTTTTAGACAAGGGCCCCAACAAGCCACCTAATTCCCCGGTACCCCGCCTGTCCAGTCCGGCCCTGAACACTACGAAAAGATGTTTCATCTCACGTAGAAGATGCCCCGACTTTTTCCTACACCTAAGAGATAGTTTGTTCGCCAGAGCGTTTCCAGATCAAGAATTCCATTATGGGAGGATATAAAACTCAAATACCTTAGTGTTCAATACGAGAATAACTTTCGATTATTACGGCGTAAGACGAATGTTTCTAGATCATCCTAATTGTTCAACCTTTCACTCATTAATGATTATTGTCTATGTTCGCATAGAAATTGGAAGCTATAAAACTAGCAGGTTGAAATATCGAGGTAGCCAAAAATTTCTAAAAATCATTGAAGAAAGGATTGAACGAACGATTTCATTATCTTAACATGGGCATTTATGTACATCCGTTCACCATACACTCTGGCCCACATAGAACAGATTTCGGAAATGACTTTATGGCCCTTCGAAATATTTCCTATTAGCAAGGCACACACGAAAGGGAAATCTGTAAGATCTGATCGGCAGTCCAGATCTGTAACAGATCTGGACTGCGGATCGGATCGCTCCCGCTGATCTGGTCCGTCGCGGATCAATGAGATATATGATCCGCGACGGACCCGATCAGCGGGAGCGATCCTATCCGCAGTCCAGATCTGTTACAGATCTGGACTGCCGATCAGATCTTACAGATTTCCCTTTCGTGTGTGCCTAGCTATTGACATCAATACACTTTTGCATGCCTTTGAAGTTTGAACACATTTTCCAAGCACTCTATCAATTTCGGTTTGGGTAACCCCAAAACATGTGATTTGAAAGCATCAACCGCTACTTCAAACGTTGAAAAACGTTGACCTCGCAATTTAATTTTGACCTGGCCGATCTGGAAGAATAAGAAGAAATCATTGGGGCCAAACGAGTACTGTACGGCGGATGACCCATCAGATGTTTCGACTGCTCAGTTTTTTTTGTTTTTTTATGTTATATCTAGTAGAACATCCTTACTGATTTAACAACAAGGATATAATTTTCTCAGTTTTGGCCTGGGCTTTTGATTATTGATTAGAATTGAATAGGCCATTGAATTATTCCTTCGAATTTTCATGAATATACAGGGTGTTTCACCGGTGACGCGGATCTCGATTTCTCTAAGCAGTTAAATTTTCGGATTTTGCAACGTGAAATCATTAAGGCTATTATTGTTTTATAATTTTTTTTGCTTGTATGAGCACAGATCATCAGAGATCGCCACATGACTATGTGTGCAAACGTTTTAATATGCAGCCTGCTCACCTTATGTCGAGCAGCTTGCGAACTCTGAAGAAAGCTCTTCTACTTCTGGAAAATAGTTTTTATTCGGTTGCCAAATTCATTGATTTCATTATGAAAGTCTCTCGAACTGTAACTAAAGTTTGATTGTCCATATGGATTTTTGTTATTATTATAATTTATATATCATGTCATTGAAGGTGTTTTAGGCTGACTTCTATTTATATTCCTGTCCGCTTGTATTTGTTGCGTTTATTGATTGAATGAAACTACATATATGAAATGTACAGGAAATGACCTATTCGGCGTATGGAACAAAAATACAGGGTGAGTATTTGACTGGTACATATATTTTAACTGCAAATTCCTCTCATCAAACGAAACACTCCTATACCATTTTTCAAAATTCGGTTTCGTTTGAAAGATACAGGGTGTCGAAAATCCATGACAAAAACACTTTTCTGTTCATATATTTAGAACCGTTATTTCAATTGAACTGAATTTAGGTTGATTGTTTACTCTATCATGGTGCATATTCCTCAATTGAAACTTATTTCATATTTCTCCTGGTATGAAAGTTACAGCGTAGTCGACTCATAAATTCTTGCAAAAATACTATAAAATCACCCCAGGCAACACAGACTTCTCCGCGATATCTCTGAGAGGTTACAATGCGACTTTTATAGGAGCTCCTACCGCGAGTTCCCAGAGATCTCTATGTGATGTAACTAAGCGAATTTCCCACTGATGTGCCCATGCGATATCTTGGAGACCTCGCCATGCGATATCCTTGGGACTACTCCTACTCCATGCGATAACTTGGAGAGGAGAGCGCACCATGCGATTGACAAGGTCAATCTGTTCACGCAGGCGCTATTTGTCTATCAAGTCGAACTTGTATAAACAGCGAGTTTACCAAGACGGCAAAACATCGAGAGGGGCTTTGTGGATAGAGTAGTTAGCTGTGTTTATCGGTGTTACTGTGCTGTGCGAGGTTCGTTATTGTGTGAATTTTCGATGAGGATATTTTTTGTGCTCCAAGTAAGTGTTATTTTCATTAAATCCTGGACTTTTCTCACCTATTAGGACATGTATACCGTTACCATTTTTACCGCCATTTATGTTATCCGAGTAATTCAACCACCAATAACCAACACCAACAATAAATTGATCAATTCACATTAAACGATTTTCTTCTTGATATATTGGTGATCAGGATAATAATTTCTATTAAGAATATGGATGAGTGTAATAACTTCACAACAGATTTTACAAGAATGGTTAGTAAAGTCGAATATTCCCAAAATTCAAGCTAATAAATTATTGATAATTCTTAATAGGCATGGTTTAAAAGTTCCTATGGAAACCAGTATTGCAATACCACGGGAACTGTTTGAAATTATATCTCATTTTGTTTCAAGCTGATATATAAATGCAGAATGGGCATTGAAATGTTGTTGAAATCCTCTTTGTTCAATTTGTGCTCCAAAAGCACTTGACACAATGTTTATTCACGTTTTGATTAATGTATAAACCACTGACCTTACAAAAGTGTTACCGATTTTCTTGTCAATCTACCGATCTAACGAAAAAGCACATAAATCTACCGAAATTTGATGGAGTGAATGTATGTTCTGATATTCTAGGAAATCATGACTCTTACGATATTATTTTGAAGATTTCCTAAGCATACCATAATTTGATACATAAGTTGAGTTATACGTTGACAAATCTATATTTTTTTCAAGCATAGTTTCAGAATAGTTGCTGTTTTCAATAGGTGTTAATTTTTTGAATACCTATTTATTTTGTCAGAATACTCATTTTTTGTTCGAAAGATCCGTTTTTCGAACATTAATTTTGTAAATAAATGAAATCCATTTTCAATTTTGCTTCATTCGTAAAATAACCTTCTTGCCCAATATTTCGGATAAATGGTATTTCAACTTGAATAACACAAAAAATATGTGAAGAGGTATCTCTTTCCAAAAATCTACCGAAATCTACCTATTTTTTTTCAAAAATCTACCGAAATCTACCAATTTTTCCGAACTTGTAGGTACGGAGGGTGGCAACACTGCATACGTGGTGGACAACAGAGGAGTCTTTTCTCTTCTGAGAGATTGTACCCAGAGGAAGAAAGAAATGTAATGTTTTGAATAATTTTTTAAAATTTTTTATTGCAATTTGTTGATAATAAAGATTGAAGGATTTATTCACTTGTTTTAGTTTACCTTCTGTTGCAGCCGAAAATAATGAATAACTTTTAACACTGTTTGTTGTATAGTTCAATTCTATAATATAGCTAATATGCTGATTCTCATCATAGGAATAGGACAAATCAAATTTAGTTTTCGATGTTCCATCAACATTTCGCAATGCGACCTGTATATACCTGTGCAAAGCGGCCTGTGTAGAAACTTCTTATACATCCCGCAATGCGACCTGTTTGAGAATATCTTATACATCTCGCAATGCGGAGGTTAATAAGAACTCTCAAAGTCCTCGCCGCGGGTGGTGTATGCGAACTCTCAGTGTGGCTTGTTTGAGAATATCCACGTAGGATATCGTCAAGAGTTCTCTGGGAACTCTTTTGTGGCGGACATTTGGAGGAGATATAGAGCTCCCTGCGACCTCCCAAAGAAGTCACAAAAGGCGTCACAACTTCCTAAAAAGAAGTCGCAGGGATTTCTCTGGGATATCTTTGTGTTGCCTGGGACTTGAAAAAGATAGACGGTTCATATTTTCGAAAGAATCAACCATTTAAAAAAATAAAAGTATTCTCATATTTTTTCAATGAAACGCGTCGTTTTCGAGTTATTCCCAATTTGTATACGAAGAAATTTGAGAAAAAAATCATGAATTTCATAAAAAATCTTAATGCTTCCCTGAATTAAATATCATCGAATATTATTTCTTCTCTGACCTGTTAACAAATTAACATTGTTGTCAGAATATTCGTCAACTTCGATGTAATAATTAATTCCCACAAATGTGGGAGATAACATTGGATTCTGTCTGACAAGCATAAAATAACACAGTTTATAAGCACATATTCTATTGAAAATTCATTGTTACCGGTCCTTCAGGAAAATATCTATCCGAACAATATCCTCTTGGAATTTTTAATCGACACCATACGGTCTTCACATCACAATTATCACCTGTTTGCTTTATTCTCTGTAAGTAAATAAATAAATAAATCCAAGTCCATCGGGTGAGCAAAGAGGAGTCTTTGGCGTAAGCGTCGTTCATTGTATCACAGACTGGCCTGTGATGGGACTAGTTGGAGACACAGAACAACGGCTTGTCTTGCGTGGCGGCTACATCGCAGCGCACCGCGACTGAAATTAAGATCGTAGCGCTATATCGGCGAGAATCAGAACTACTCGTTTGGCATTTCCAAAGAGCAATGCCTAGACGCCTTTAGCGAAAAGTAAACAAAAATAATGCCTTTGCGATAGTTCTTCCGTTAACGATTGGGGATGTACTGCTTTCTTGAGTTCGCCTTTACTATTGTTTGGAGAGAAAATCGGCAATCTGTCATCGTTTTCTCAAAAGTTCTGTGAAATATCACAGAAGATGGTTTAGGTTTTATAATATCGAGGAAAAAATGAACAAATTATTAGTGTTTACAAACTAATCTTCAGTAAAATCGAAGAAGGAACTTATTTTGGTGGGAGAAATATGGCTTTTCAATTGCTGAAATAATCGGACAGAACTAAGTTTTTGTTGTTACATTCTTATTCAAATAAGGTTAGTGCTTGAGTATTTTCTAATTGTATCACCCAGAACATCTTATTATCACCCCAATTTCAATCGAAAAATATGAGCTTTGAGGTGTTTGGAGAGAATTGTTTCAGGCACGTATCTATCCCAATTTTTTTTTCCAATGGCTATATCTCTTTAACAGAGCAGAATTTGGAAAAATGGAAAATGAAAAAAAGGTTTCCTTTGACCTCAGGAATCTACAGTTAAAATATATGTACAAGTCAAAGACTCACCCTGTATATTATCATTATTATTAATCTGAGGGTGGCAGGAAGCGAGCATATGTTTTTTCTTATGGAACACCTTGTATTTTATTGCAGATTTTGAAAGCATGATGAAATTACAATAACTCGTTTGATATCTCATGTAATTAAAATTTTCCGTTTCAGAGATATTTCGCTTTCTCGTAAATTTGAGGGTCTCGAAAAAACTCGATTACTTCGAGAAGGATGAATTTTGTGGAATGATATTTTGGCTTTGAAAACTAGAATGCAGGAAATAAATAATGTCTCTATCTCATTTATTCAAAACTCTACTGGGTATTCAAAATAGGACAAACCATTGACGACGTACTCAAAATATAATTTCGGGCTTATCTCGGAAGGCACACCCTGTATTTTATTTTTTCATTCGAAAGCAAAACTTATACCTTCGAAAAATTATCGAGGTACGTCAAACCCATATCTCACGATTTCGGATTCATTCGAATTTTTGTGATTTTTCTCATCTGTTTACATTCCCATGGAAAAGAAATTGAGAATTCGTTGTACCCCATAAGTAGCATCTTTATTGTTCCAATTTTTCCTATATAAGGCGCACCACCGGAATAATTCAATTAGATGGTGCTCCTACACGTTTTGCTAGAGAAGTGAGAGGGTCTTCAAAATTCTGACTACCCAAATAACCCTGCATTCGTACTGAAAACATGTATAGTTATTCATAAAACACCGTGTCCATGAAAATCAGAAAATGATATTCCATTTGGAAAATGGAAATTCGTAGACAAGCACAAACGATATATTGGCAATCATCTGAATTTCCATCAAATAAAAACAAAGCCAATTAAACATGATTGTATATAATATACGTATCCGTGATGAACGAACACATATGGAAGTATGAATCACGAAATTAAGCTGTTGGAAAAATGCAAATCGCTTCCCAATAACGATGATGTAATTGCTTGATGACAGGCAATCTAGTTCCGAAGATTAATGAATTTTATGTGGTTTTTTCATTCATTCGTAATCGTTTTCTACGAATTTGTATGAACTGTGATTTCGAACCTTGGAACAGGAAATTCTAGTTTCTAGGCGGCTGAAATCTATTACGAGATTCTATTCCTGTTATCCTCGAAAACAATGCATTCTAATAAATCATACATGGGCGCCCGCAGAAACCCGTAGAAATTTTTCTCAGGGGGGGCCAAATTAGAAATTAGAAGGTAACATTGAGGTGTCGTGCTGAAAAACTATAGCTCTTATTTTTAAGTCAATTGGTTTTCGGAAAAAAAATTAAGAATGAAAAATTGGTTCGAATAAAACAAGGATTTCAATTTATAATTTTCTTTCATAAAACTTCATCTCAAAAAAAAAAAAAGGTTTGAAACGAAATAATGTAAGGGTTGCTGATTTCAACCCCGTATAATGTAACAGGAACATTTAAAAAAATATCCGTAGTTAGCTCTTCGCGAGTACAGAATTTCAAGTATCCAGCTTCACTGAAATTTTAGAAGAAAAAATTGAGACACCATCTTTTGAGGGTGATATTTCGGAAAGGGGTGGGCTGAGGAAATTTTGTTATAGAAAAGACCCATCTGACCATCTTCATTGCATACGAGCAATCACCTCATACATTTTTTCTCATGAATTTAAGAACACCCATTATAATACCAAATTTTCGAATTGGAATTTTAGGCTTTTATGAAATATTAAGGATGTCCCCTCCGAAATAAGAAAGGCGGAGTATAGTTTCAGTATAAATTATGCCATTTCACTCCAAATATTCTTCATCCCATTCGACACTCGCCCGCCAGCAAAATATTTTTTTTATGAATATCTAATTATATTTATCTACTCCCATAGAATTATTATTCATTAATCAACTAATATTGATCTGTAATAGTCTCTATAAACTATAAACTCTATAAACTCACGCCTAAAACTCACCCTAATACAAATGTAGCTTACGAAATGAATAAAAAAGTCGGGTCAATGGGAAACTCTATTTCAGACATCAAGGTAACGTTCTCGCCATCCATTTCTACATTTTCTCAGATCTGAATATCCAAAAATTGCATTTGGAAAACGTGAATTTTTGACGTTTTCTACGGGATTCGATATCGATTCGATTCTCGACCACAGAGATCGCTTTTGACAACTGTTGTCAATTTTGAAAATGCAGATTAATTCAAATTTTAAAGAAGAAGTCAAAGATAAAGTATAGTGTTCAATTCGCAGTAATGGTCATAACTAGAGACCGGATTATATGCAACATAAAAAGGTTGTTATATGCATGCAAATATGCATGAAAAATGCTAGAAATATGCACGAATATAGGCAGAATATGCACGAAAATATGCAGAATATGCAAAACTGAATAATGAATTTTAGGAACTAAAAAAAAAGGAGAAAAGTTATTTTTATTTCAAAATCAGTATATCAGTAACTCTTAATGATATGCTATTGAAAGAAGTAAAACTTCTGCCGTCCGATTAATAAAACTATCGATTAGACACAAATCTTCAAAACCTGGATTTCCTTTTAATATGATCTCAAACTTTTCTTTAAGTTTATTTGGCAATGCCATAGGCAACGTGGAGTTCATTTGGCGTATTTTACTCATTATTTGGATTTATTCAGTTAAGGCCATACCTTGAGTTTCAAGCTTCCTAATGCTTTCAGGTACACGAGAAATATGAGTGCGCATCATAGCTATATTTTTCTTTATTGAAAAATCGTCAAATGCTAGAATGACAAACTGCTAGTAAAGGCGAGTTTATACAGTAACTAAAATAAAATAAGAACTAAAATAAAATAAGAATGTTCACTTGATGCATTTCAATGACAGCGTTTATACAGGAAATAAGCTAAAATAAGGAATAAGAATAAGAGATGGTCAACTTTTATCTTTTTCGCTTATTTTATTTGGAAAATGATAGTGCGCATGACCCAAATCCACTCCCCAATCTTTTCCGTATTGACACTTTTGACAAGTTCTAGTTCTCTAATCTAAAATTTAATGAATATTTTTTCAAATCATTGTTGATAATATATTTAATATGGATGACCAGGAAATCATGATGGAAGCGGTGTTGTTATTGATGACAAGTACTGCGATTATCGCCTTGAATAAAAGGCGGAATAGTCGATTCAAAACTCGATCAAAATGCCATCATCCATTTAACTAATGATATTTTTTATAGTGATTCTAATGGGAAATTAAATTTTGAAAAATATAAATGAAATGACAACTGATCATTGTCAAAAAATATGCGATTTGATTGGTTCATTCTCTTTTCTTATTTTATTCTAATGATCTCTATAAACCTATGTTTTCTGCTCTTATTTCTTATTTTATTTTATTTTATTTTAGTTCTTATTTTATTTTAGTTGCTGTATAAACTCGCCTTAAGTCCGCACTATCAAAGTCATTTATACACCGTTGATAGGCTCAAAATGTTCATTGTATAGAACAACATTGCTTCGATCCATGTTCCCCATCGAGTTATGACTGGTTCGGGAGGGATTGGCAAATTTGGTACTAAATTTTTCTTTGTAGGCTTTACTACGACCAGACAAAAGTCAGAATTATTACTCAATAGACCTCATATTTTGTGGAATTTGGTCGGATAGAATTTGGTCGGATCCGCGATATCATCACTTTAAATATGTGCCGATAATATGCATCATAACTGGATCTTAGCTAAAATATGCAAATACCGCTGAAATTGTCCTAAATATGCAAACGCATATAATCCGGTCTCTAGTCATAACATTACACACTTGATAAATTACACCCCTCGCCTGACGGCTCGGGCTGCAAAATTCATCTGCGTGTGTTATGACTTACATTACCGCTCATTGAATAATATACTATTTTGGTTTATGGAAAAACTACTAACACCATTGAATTCTACGTAAAAAAGTGATTCAGGAAATCTGGTTCGACAAGGAAAAAGTTATCTCATCTTTTCCAAAATGCTCATTTTTGATAACCCGTTTTCACCATGAAAATTAACTTCAAGCCTCCGGATACCGACATCAGTCATATAGCAGCGCGATCTGCAGCTTATTTTTCATCGACACCTTTGTCTGCATTTATGATTTTGTTGAATCCTGCAGTTTGAAAAATTCGGATCTGGATCAAATTATTTCGTTTCATTCCAGTTCGGTGATATGCAAATAATAAATAAATAATTATTTGAATAATTCGAATATAAGAAATTACTTGGTCAACAGTAAACCCTTGATGAAGGGTTTACTGTCGACATAAAAGGGGGGGGGGGGCATGGCCCCCCAAAATCCGATAGTGAATTGGCCTAAATGAATTGAGTAGTAAAACTAGCCGATATTTCTTTAAGGAAACATACAAAATATTCAATATTTTTGCACCTGGACCAAGCATGAAGCCACGCCTCTTCTCCAGAACTGGTAGCCTTGAACGCCATCATGGACATCTGAGATAAGCACCTCTTGACTCCCGATATGCTCCCCATGATAGCATCGCCAGTTAATGAAGAATAATTGACCATTTGATTATATCACCACATTCAATTTGTTATCGCCGATACTTCCAAGATTGGGGTATCAGTCTTTCTCATTAATAACAGTCTTTCACTTGTTAGTAACACGCGGCGTTCAATTTATTTTCCCCTGTTTTATTTCCACTGTTATAATTTGTTATGATGAAAGTTTTTATTTCTATTTCTGCATACCACACATTTCGAGTTTCCGTCTTTATTACACATCTTGAGGTTGATAATTGATAGCTGTTCTGTAAGCGGTTGGTTTGATGAAATGTTTAGGAGATTGACGTATTCAATACTTTTTCTTTATTTGAAAAAGAATCCTAATAAAATGAGAGAAGACTCATGATGATTGATAGGATTGTCTTCAGGGGTGATATCCAAACATAGAGGCACTAATTGAAATTTGGTAGCCTCCCACCATCTATATGTATTTTTTTGCTTTTTTTTGTCAGTTTATTCTTCAATGATTTCTCAGCAAATAAATATATAATTCGAGAAAATTAATTTTATTATTTGTAGATCTATTGCAGTTTTAATCGCTTGTAATTTGTCGAAGAAATGAAATTCTTAAGTTGGAGTATCGTATCACGGTTTGTCTATTATTTATCTGCATACATGGACAAACACATAAAAGGTGTTCCATCTCAGACGAACCACCCCGTATATATCTCATCTCATAGTAATTGGAAAAATTTCCCGAAACACGTCGAATGAATTTGTTTGGGGGACATCTTTTGACGTATATTTAAGGCTTGAACGAGCAACCCCCTGAGGGGGCGCTTCAACCCCTCAAAATTGAATAGGGAAGGGGGTTTGACTTCACTTTACAACGGTGTATGAAAATCGTAATTTTGATGAACTGTTTTCGAATATCAATTCTTTAGATGAAATAGGCGACCTTGAATATTTTGGTTATTTTCACAATGTCTTATGAAATATTCCCCGTTTTTGAAGCATTAGCGAGATACAGGGTGTTTGATTTCAACTTAGCGCAATATTTTGATAACTGTGATGAGTTATTTATACGTGACCTTTGAATAGCGGTTTCTGGCCTGACAGTATTTTTTAGTGCTCAATTTAATTGTTGTGTAGAATTCTGGAATTACATATTTCAACGTACTCGATTTTCTAAGATTTTCCATGAAAAAAACTTCCAAAATTCGAACTCAACTTTTTCAATATGTCTTCAGTGAAAAAAATTTCACCCAAAATTGTTCGAATCTTTCAAGGTTGAACTTTCCTTCATTCTGAAATCTGATGTATAAATAGAATAAAAAATATCTACTGGTTTTCTTTTTGTAGCTTTCCGAAGATTCCCCTCGGCTGTATCCCACCAGATCGGTGGAGTCATTCGGCGGGGTGCAATAGGAATTTCAACCAACGTTTCACCTATATCTGCGGTAGACACCTTCAGAGATTTCTCGGTCGGACGTTGTTACCCTGAAGATGTCTACCACAGATGAAGGCGAAACGTTAGGTGGAATTCCTATTCGACCACGGCTAGGAAACCCGGGATATTCTAAATTTCTGGATTACTTATGTTTTCCAAATTAAAACCCTATTTTTTCATGATTGAGTTAGATTGTAAGAAAAAAATAATTATTGTTTTCGAAGAAAATTATGCTACTGTATAATTTATATTATACCTTCATTCGATATTTTCCCAGAATTCACTTCAAAATCATATTTCGTGATCACTAAAATTTTTATTTGCTTTGAAACGGGTAAAACACTTATTTCCTTGTCTCAATCATCACCTTTCCTTCTTTTGTATTCTCGAGGTGCTTTTACAACACCAAAATGAAATTTCTTCTCCGGGAAAGAGGTTACAAAATTTCTCGATTGTATAATATGAGAGTTTGTAGCTTGGCAGATTCGCGAATGATATTTTGGAAAAAATGTCATGAGCGAAATTGCCGAAAAGCAACAAACTTGGATATCACAAAAGAAAAATTTTACCTACTTAAATTTCATCTCGAGTGGTATTCGACATGACTATTTCACGAGAAAATGTGTATTTTATTAATAAAGTCACATTGGGCACATATTGCGCTATCTGACAAATAAGTTTTCATCATAGATTAACTAAACGTTGTTTGTTTCCTCTATGTTATTCATTTCCGAAGCTCTCTATGAATTTGAGATACGTCAGAAATGTTATCGCTGGAAATCAACTTGTTAGTTTTGCCGGCATGCATGTTTTATCGATGTGAAACGAGAGTTGCTATGGACTCTTTCTCACTTAAAATGAAATAAGTGAAATAGTCACTGAAAGCTAGGAAAGTTCTAAATCAATAATTTTTTCAGTAGAAGCCAACGCAAGCATAAAAATCGGGTTCTTATTCGAAAATCGGAAGTTATGGTCGAATTTTGATCACTAATTTTGACATAATACCTTGTGAGTAAGTTCCCCAGATTCAGAAGATGCAGGCCATTCCCACAATCTTCTACTTCAAGAATTTGAAGGCTGAGGATATTGAGAATGCAAATGATAATGTACATAATAGCATAAAGCATATGCCACTTTTTATTCAATTTTTTTCTTAATATTTCAAAAAGGATTTACGCAACAGTTCCAACAGAAAGTCATTGATACTTAATCATATTAGAGAAGAAAATATCGAAAGAATAATTTTTGGACAAATTCATTTTCACCGCTGGTGTAACTGGAAATTCTCCAAAAATATTTAAGCAGAGGAGAAAATGTCGAACAATCCCATTATACGATTTTTTTCGGATTTCGAATAGGCCCAGTTCTCCAGAAACCTCTAATAGGCACTGGAACTCGGAACAGCCTGTATACTGACATGATGAATTATTCATTCTTGTACTCCTTTATATTAAGAGTTGTTTACGAAAAATGTATTCTACGTATTATCACAACTATGTAATACAACAGCGGAGTCTCATGTTTCATTCGAATTCTTCAAAACGTTGATATTGTACAGGGTGACTGGTGACGTAAGGTACAACGGCTAAGTGGAGATAGAGGACCTCAAACTGAATGAGAATTTGGGTTTCAAATGTCCCATAAGGGTATTCGTTTCGGAGATATAGGGTGATTTATGAAAAAATGCTAAATCTATGAACTCCCATATCTTCGTTAATATGATATGTTTTTCGCTGATATTTTACATGTTTGTTCATACAGGTATTCTCTGTCAGCATAAGAAAAAAAAATTGAAAAAATTGCTGGCCCGTACTCAAAAATTTCAATTTACATGTCAAGTGAGAAATATCACACGGTATATGAGATAAAAAAAAATCAAATAGAAATTTGGAAAGAGGGAAAAAAATTGATAAAATATCTGTTTTTTGTTTGAATGGCACAAATTTTCTTTCGTTTCTATGATATGTTGAAGTAAGAATATTACAATATTTTTATATTCAAATCATGAAAATTAGTACTACTGATAGAAAAAACCTTGAATTCGAGGCGCTAGAATGAGCCTGGCATCAAATATTCCTGCATATTTGCGACTTTTTCTATTTTTGTGTTTGAGTATCCAACTCTTTCATCACCCCATCTACAACAAATTTTATTTCGAAATTTTATATGGCATCGAAATATTAATTGATAAAAATGGATTTCAAGATTTGAAGGAATATTTTGATGCCAGGCTCATTCTAGCGCCTCGAATTCAAGGTTTTTTCTATCAGTAGTACTAATTTTCATGATTTGAATATAAAAATATTGTAATATTCTTACTTCAACATATCATAGAAACGAAAGAAAATTTGTGCCATTCAAACAAAAAACAGATATTTTATCAGTTTTTTTCCCTCTTTCCAAATTTCTATTTGATTTTTTTTTATCTCATATACCGTGTGATATTTCTCACTTGACATGTAAATTGAAATTTTTGAGTACGGGCCAGCAATTTCTTCAATTTTTTTTTCTTATGCTGACAGAGAATACCTGTATGAACAAACATGTAAAATATCAGCGAAAAACATATCATATTAACGAAGATATGGGAGTTCATAGATTTAGCATTTTTTCATAAATCACCCTATATCTCCGAAACGAATACCCTTATGGGACATTTGAAAGCCAAATTCTCATTCAGTTTGAGGTCCTCTATCTCCACTTAGCCGTTGTCCCTTACGTCACCAGTCACCCTGTATATCTCCAGATGAAAAGAGCTCGTTTTCAACCCTCTCTCAGAAAAATAACGAGAAAAATCATATCCAGCTTACTCGCATTTCCATTAGCCTTCAGATAACAAACAACTACATACTAATCCATGGTAAATTAATATCCTTTTTCAAAACAAACAATGAAATGACATCACTTCTTGGAAATACGACTCTAACGACCGGAAAGTTCAGAACCGGTATCGAATCAAGTGAAAAACAATAAGGGACTTACTCGAATTCGTAAACTTCTCGTGGGACATCTATACTCACTGACATCTCAAGTGATAAAACGGGATAAAGCTGTGAATTTCATTCATAGCGACTGTTCATGGAATGGCAAAAATAATATCAGTCGCTTATTATGATTTCTACATGTCGAGTCCACAAGTGACCGCGACTTCGGATCAAAGAAACTGATTAATTAGGTTATTAATTTATTTTAACATTATTGATAAGACATGGTTTATTCAGAAATTACTGTTGTGAGAGTATTTTTTAGGCTTCTCTATCATCATAATGGGTCAAACGAAAGTTACGATAGGAGTGTAACTAGTTTTCCGTAATACATATCACAAATACTCATGTCGTAAATCAAGTTCCTCGATTTTGTGAATTCGTGCAACAATATAGTACGGACTGCTTTACTACGTACCAGGTTACTAATATACAGGGTATTCCGAGTTCGAGTGCCTATATGACATTTCTGGAGATCTGAAAATGTGGACTTTATTCGAACTGTTGCGTTAGTCCTTATAGTTTTCAAGTATTAAGAAAAAACTGAGAAAAGGAAAAATATGCGTTATGTGTATCATATGAATTGCCAATATCCTCAACGTAATCTGTCTTCATATTTTTGAATAAGAATAATGTGGAATTGCCATGCAATTTGAGGAATTTCATAGGAGGATGTTTCTAATTTTTGTCAAAAATTGTGTACCAAATTCGACCATAACCTTTCGATATTTTTCATTCTATTCCCAGAGGCACTTTTCAAAACAATATACTGTGATCATAAAGAAAAACTAACAATTGCTTCACAAGTGGGAGGTCCTATCCTTAAAATTCTTGTAGTTTGATTCTTATGGAATTAATCCTCTCTACTAAAATAAACAAATTCTGGAACTATTTCATATTATTCACGTTCAATGCTACAGAGCAACAGAATTGTTGAAGAACTTGTTGAGTCTTCAGTGAGAAATAACCTCAGAGATGTCCCCATTTCTACACCGCAGAGGAAATTTCCAAACTACAGTTCATCCAAGAGGGGCTTGGAGAATTGTCCTGCCATTAAAATTCGAACAAATTTGGCAAATAATTGAGCAAATGAAAAAAATATCTTTGGAATGAGGCTCTGGAAAAATATTCAGCTAATAAATGGAAAGCCAGCACAGAGCACGTAGAAAAAGAAATGAGAGAAGATTAGTCAAAATATTTGGGATGTTATGATATTGCTGACATAAAGCTGAACATGACGAGTTCTGCCCAGATGAGGAAATAATAACAGTGATTGTTGAAGCAGAATAATAGAAATATTTACTTTTTAAATATTACCCATCTCACTCCTTCATTGTTCACAAACATTGAAATTTACATTGTCATGACAAAATTCTTCCTATAATAAATGAATCCATTCGTTAAATTTTGTTTCTGTATTGATATCTATTACAATGTTTACAATCCATTCACTTCGCAGCAACACGCTTCAAATTATCAACTAGAATTTTCTGGTTTAGCGAATATCCATATTGAACTTTGGAAAGGACATAATTTTTAATCATCCAGGAATTGATACTTGTAGTGGCTATGTTATCCAAATATATTTCACAAACCCTTGCACATACCAATAACAGGCAACAGCTTCATATGGATTGAAAGACAAGACATCGAAGTATCCATGCCAGCTATAATAAAGCAACTCCACCATATGGAGTGTCCACAAAAATACTATCAACATGACCAATTTCAAATCGATTTTTCTTCATTTTTTAAAATGTAATGCATGTAATTTTTTTCATCATTATAATCGCCATTCATTTTACTTCATTTTTTGTCAAATACATGATATGCATAATTTTAACAGAATAGGATTTTTTAGAGTTTTTCCGTAAAATTCACATTTCCTTGGTTAATGAAAACTGTCAAATTATTCCATTGAGAACTAACATCATTGTAGCTTCAATTCATATCATAATATTATAACAAAATGATATATATAGAAACTTTCGGTATATCTACTCAAAAATTTGATGAAATCAGTTACTGAAGACAGAAACTTGCTTCCTGCAGGTACCCATTTTTGATAATTTTCTATGTTTCTACTTGAAGACAAATATTTCAAACAAGCTTTAAGCTTGGCAGCTTGAGGATCTGCGTGCGTGCCTGATGTGAAACTTATGAATATCATTTTTTCAAAGAAAGTTGTATAAGGATAAGATCACGGGACAAGTACCTACCAAGTGTCCACTATCGCTAGGCTCCTGTACAAGCGTCCTTCAAACGGAAATACTTGCAATCGGAAGATGTCTAGATATACATCTAGAAAGAAACTATCAGAAGTGCGATATAGCTATTCATACAGATAGTCAAGCTGCTATTAAAGCACTGAGCTCCTACGTCATTGACCCAAAGCTGATTTGGGAGTGCCGAAACAAACTCAATGAGGTAGGCAAGAAGAATAAGGTCTTTTTAATCTGGGTTCCCGGTCATTCGGGAATCGTAGGAAACGAAGAGGCCAATAAACTAGCCAGAAAGGGCGCACAGACGCCACTCACTGGCCCAGAACCCTTCTGTGGTATAGGAAAATGCACCTATAAGAAGGAATTTATGCTGAAGGAGAAAACCGAAAGAGAAAAACTCTGGCGGAATCTCCCAGGAATGGATCACTCCAAAAAGTTCCTCCGGAACTTTGAAACTGCTAGATCCAAAAAATATCTGGATCTCAGTAAAAACCAACTTCACCTACTCACTGGCTTTCTCACAGGACATTGTCGCCTAAAGAAGCATCTGTTGAGAATGGGTTTATCGGACACTGATGAGTGAAGATTCTGTGGGGAGGAGGAAGAAACTCCTATTCACCTGGTTACGGAATGCCATGCCATTGTAAGCCAAAGGAAAGATAGCTTTGGACAAGAAACTTGTAGAAGTGGGGAGTTATCCTCCTTGAAGCCGTCCCAGATACTGGATTTCATCAAATCTCTGGAACTGGAGGGCGAGCTGTAGGAGGCGCGATGATGACAGCTCTGTCAGGGGGCACAATAGACCTTAAGATCGCAGTGGACTGTAACCCCTTTTCACTATAACTATAACTAAGGATAAGATCGGACACTTTTTTGTATCCCAAAGTTTCGAAACTCGTTTCTTTTGTAGCATTCATAACTTGTAAATTCAAAATCATTGCAGGTATGACTATTCATCCAATCCGTAGAAACTATGATGAGGTGAATTGAAGCTGCAATGATGTTAATTCTGAATAGAATTATCTGCTATTTGAATTCGGAATAAGTTAATGTGAATTTCAGGGAAAAACTCTAGAAAATCCTATTCTGTTAAAAATATGCATATCATGTATTTGACAAAAAATTAAGAAAAATGAATGGTGATTACAATGATGAAAAAAATTACATGCATTGCATTTGAAAAAATGAAGAAAAATCGATTTGAAATTCGTCATGTTGATATTCTTTTTGTGAACACTCCATATGCTGGAGATGCTTTATTATTCTGGCTAGGATACTTTTGATGTCTTGTCTTTCAATCCATATAAAGCTGTTATTGGTATGTACAAGGGTTCGTGTAATATAATTGGATAGCATAGCCACTACAAGTATCATTTTTTTTTATCAAAATGAGCAATATTTCGAAAACTGTTGAATAAAAATATGTGAAAAGTATACGAAAGCATACAGGAAGTTTCAGAGAATTAAAAAACACTATGGAATATAGGGTGTCCCATTTGAAAAAACAAAGTCACCCTCTATTCCTCTTTTGTGGGCCACCCGATATATTCCAAAATATTTTTAGGTTGTGCAATTCTTGCAGTATACCAAGTCTGCATCGAAAAATTTTGCCAAACTCAGACCGTTACGCGTATATCGTCCGCTGTGGCACTACTGGGATACCTGTATATTTATTGCTAGGATGAAAGCACAGACAATTTCTAGTTACGTTTTTGTAACTAGAAATAAAGCTGCGACTGGACTTCCAAGACTTTCTTTGATGTCAATAATTCTTGGATGGACTATATGTTTCAAACTTTCTAAGTTTTGGTGCAGTAGACGTAACTACAGAGAGGATACAAAAGAAGGGTAGTTTATGATGAAGATAATGGAATAAGTGCAGTGCCCATTTAAAAGCGAAAAAGAATTCATATGATCATATTGATTTGGAATGCATTCTGGGAAGATTGAATATAAATTTACAAAATCCCAAATAACTTCCCAATTATTGAATTTAGGAGCATAATCATTTTCGAACCATATCGTTATTTTCCTTGTGAAATCGGAAGCAATGATGGAAAAATAGGGTTCAAATTTGAAAACCAAAAGTCCTGTGCTTTAGGTGACCCTTTTTTCTATAAGTGATCATCAAAGAAATAAAGATAAAATCAAATGGTGGAAGAACTTAAGGTAAATTCTTATTGATTTTCATTCGTGAGTTTGTTCTATATTTTATATTACCATATTTGTGCTATAATACATTCTTCATTCTGGTGACGTATTTTTCAGGTTGAGTTCATTTTTCAGAAAAACCATGCAACACTTTATCGTAAGGGATTTCTTTAAAATTTAAAAGTTTATGTTCAGCTAATCGAATTAATCGAATGGTACTCTAGGAAAGTAAAAATTTTTGAGTAATTAGTATTGCAGTGAATTTTATGAAGTTGAAATATGTATAATCAGTTTGGATGTATCGGAATGTTTCACTGAAGGGAATTTTCATTCAAAATTAATGGTTTCTGATTCTGCACTTAGATATACATTTTTTTATGTAGGATCTTCGAGAATGTACCTGTTGGATATTTTATTGATACCTATTATTAAATATTTCCAACTTGAATATTGATTTCGTAAAAAATCGACCAACATTTCATCAAATAAACCGCAATGACCCTTAGCTAGACCATCCTGCAAACTGAGGTACTGCAAAATTTCACTTTCAAAGTTATCTTTCACTAACACAAAACCGGCACCTTTGTCAACACCGGTTTAAATTCTTAACTAACATGAATACTCGTTATCAAATAAACCGGGATTATGTATAGCTGTTTCGAACGATAAGACCGATTTTCATTGGCAAATTGAGCGAAGTGAATGAATTTAACATTTCCATACGTCGCAAGTCTGGCCTGAAAAAGTCTGTCAGTAATTTATAAATCGTTTTTGTTTTATCGTTTGATGTTTATTGCACATGCCAATGGTGGTTTATTCAATTGTGCTGTTAGGTATATTGAAAAACATGCATGGAATTGTATCGAATAGATTTATCACTGCTAGCAGCGAGCACGTATTGAGAGAGGAGAATGGCTAACGTACGAGGGGTCTGCAAAAAGAAAGCATTAATTTTGTTCAGCTTCTACTACTTGCGATTTCAGTAGAAAAAACGATTCTCCATATTTTTGTTTTCTTCCACAACCATAAATAATCGACGGAGAGTTTAGACCAGTTTAGGCACGATATTTTAGGTAAGTTGGTAGATTCGAATTTGCCAGAGCGAGAAAATAGTTGTTCAAGTTCAAAGTTATCCTGTTAAAGAAATGTGATGTAAGATCAATATACAGGGTGTATTTAAAGGGGAGGCTTTTCTTTTTTTAGATGGTAGAACGCATCAAAATCATTTTACCAAAATTTTTTATGTGAATTATGCCCCTGTTTCGAGAAAATGAAACTAGAATATTTTCTAGTTTCTAGCTGAATCTGAAAATTCCTCAGTCCGAACCTGATCGTTTTATGTTTCGAAAATGCCGCAGATTTATTTAAATAATGAATGATTCGCTTTGAAATTATGGTGAATCAAAACAAAATGCCAGTGCAGCGTATAAGTTGTAAAATGACTCATTTTGATGAGTTCTATCACCTGTCCAAAGAAAAGCCTCACCTTAAAAAAGTTTAGGGATGATTCTTGCCTTCCCATATGAGTAGTAAATGCGAATTATTTAAAAAATTATTCTTTTTGAATAATTAATTCATTTCATTATTATTTTCAAACTTATTTTTTTAAATTTTTTCGTCAATAATTCGCTAGCATTTTCTATGGTTGTGTTGGAGTCATTTAGACACAATTTTCATGTAGCGTGAATACGCCATTCTTCATCTTAATACTCAATATTATCTCGATCGAAACTATTGTTTTGAAATTCTAAGGAGCTCGTATTTATGGACGTCCGGTAGGCCAGGCGGACAGAATTGAATTTGACCACTAATTCGTTATCAGTGAGTCCAACCTAGTCAATTGAGACTGTTCTAAGCTCAAACTTCGAACAATGCATCTTGACGAAATGATATAGCTCTCGTCTAAGTGGAACGATCGCTCAAAAACTTTAATTCATCAAAAACCGAATCTATAACCCTGAATTGTCGTCCAAACATTTCTATCAATCAGACCAAACGAACCAAGCGCCGACTGTGGTTTCGTAGTTTCTCAGCAGCAATCAAAACAATCACTTGAAGGGGTATATTTCCTAGTCTCGGAAGACAGATGGCGCTGTCTTAATTTTTATATCTATCTGATCCGCGACCTTTGTCTTTAAAAGTTGAGAAATTTTACATTTTATCCGGCTGAAGAGTTCATACAAAGATAGCAGTTGGCGAAGAAATTTTTCATGTAATCAAAAGAGATGAGTAAAATATATAAAGGTGGGACGTGAAGTGATGTTTCATTGGCTTTTTAATTTCAGATGACATGTGACATCTTACGTTCACAAAATATCTCTACAACTGTTGAAGGATTTTTCTATAAACAAGCACACTAGGAGTCACTACTTCTTTGGCCAGCAGAAGCCAGAGAAGCAGATACACAAATCGATACGGATTATTTACGTATATTCCATTCACTTTTATAAAGTATCCCGGTTGGCCTTGATTTACGTTCATCAAGTTCTTTTTACTTAAAACAGACGAAGGTTGGAACCTGAAGTCAAATCATTCCGTCTGTTCATTTAGAAGTTTTTTTGTTGGGTTATTCGAGTACTTTTATTCTCTTTTCGAATGAACTTTCACAAAAGAACGGACTATTCTATGCATTATTTTTCAGTAAAATTTCAACAGTCGATTCTTGATTTCCGTACAAGAAAATAGCATAACTGAATCTTCCAACCATGTTTATATACGTGAAATATTTCCAGTATTAACAGAGAAAAATGTTTCTTTCAACATTCGTCAGGTCTTCGAAATTATTAAATTCAGAATTCAGATAATATCTTCTCCAATTGATTATTTTCCCAAAGTGAATAAACATTTTGATAAATACGTAATTACTACCACATCTATATAAAAACGACAACGTTGCGTAAGTAAATGACAGAAACATGACTACAATCTAACATTTTCAAAATATACACGGCCATGAAAATTTCATGGCCAATCGGGACATTATAAAAGTTATGTTGAAACCTAATTTTGTCAAATGTCAACTCGAGAATTAAAGGAAGACTCTAATCCATGAAAAGTGAAATATTTCTACACAGCTTCACTTCATAACGACTGGTATTTTTTCAACCGAACGAACACTGACAGACACTTATTTCTATGGTTGATAACATGTCGTTGCCGTTTCGTTATCGATTCGATTTAAATACATCGCAACATTTTTTTCAGTAAATAAAACAGCGTTTCGACAATGTACTGTGTTTTCGCGACCTTTGCCGGCCTACTGGCGGGTCCGGTATTATACGTTCTGATATTTTGGCTACAGTGTATGCAATTCTGTCTGTATCGGACTCGTTAGAGCATATAAAAAGCGATAAACTACGCGTTTATTTTTACTGTAACGCCGTCCAATTTCGGTTTATTTCAAACTAAAATTCTAAGGTTCGCGATTAAATTGGAAGTATCTGGAACCTTGAGTTGCGAGTATGCACTCTAACGTCTAGATGTCGGATAGGAATTTATTTTAGAAGCTCCGGCGTATGATCCCTGGGACGGGCTCGAATATGTCGAATTTTATATTTAGGCGAGTACTTATAACAGTTCATTTCACTTTCTCTGTGAACGACACTTTATAAACATTCGTTGTTTCGCTTCCTGAGAGTTTATTGATATTCTCGGTGATTGACACACGATCTCTAATGGTTCACAAACAATCTGATACATATATCTAACATTAAAATGATAAATTAAATGTAAATAAAAATAATAATAAATAATTTGATTATTTTTCATTAGATATATCCTCTGATCCTTCCATGACTCTCAAAAACTTCAACCTTTGCCACAGCGTTCTCTACTTTGAAGCCGCGAATTAATATGAGCCATATGGAAGAACAGCAATCAATTCTCTCTTACATAAATTTCAACTATAGATTCTTGAGGCCAAACGAAACCTTCTTTTCATTTTCCATTCTTCCGAATTCGGCTCTGTTTGAAAGGTATAGCCATTTGACAAGAAATTGGGCCGAATACGTGCCTGATACGATTCTCTGCAAAGACATCAAAGTTCATATTGAGTTGATACATTTAGGGAATAATCAAGTACTAACCTCATTATTATTTAAATGAGAATGTCGAAAACACGATAATTCTCATCAAAAACACTCAGTTTTGTCCCATCATTTCTGCAATCATAAAGACATATTTCTCCCACCAAAACAAGTTCCTTCTTCGATTTTCCTAAAGATTAGTTTGTTAACACTAATAACTTGTCCATATTTTCCTCGATATCCCAAAAATATCTCATAAAGAATGTCGTTCAATCAATTTATCAGAATTTATTATTCATCAACCAAACCTAACCCATTTTGTATCCATTCTGTGAATATTTCACAGAAATTTTTATGTGGACGGTGCCAGCTTAATCAATATTCCTGACATTCCTTCGATTTTCCTGAAGATAAATCGGTAACCACTAATAATTTGTTCATAATTTCACCGATACCCCAAAAATATCTCATAAAGAACTGTTTTCTCACTCTTTTTATTATTAATCAACTTAATTCATAGGATTCTAGGTCAATGACCTAACCTAACCGATCTTCTATAAACAATTCACAGAGCTTTTGAGAAGACGATGCCAGATTGTTGATTTTCTCTTTGAACAATGGTATAACGGTGTTCTTATATGCGAGGTAGCGGGCGCGCAAAAAAAAAACCGTATATGATCTATGAATCGACCCATCTCAAACTTAAATTGTTGTTCTGTGTCTCAAAGGTGAGTCTCTGTGAACGACGCATGCGTATAGTGAAAACTGGCGCGATCCGCAAATGGCGAATGGAGGAAATCATTTTAGAGCTATGTTGTCATAAAAGAGGAAAAAGATTATTTTATTTGTTTTTCTTCGATTTCGTGATAATAATGTGTAGACTTTGAGTGCATTTAAGTGATTTTTAAACGTGTAGTGTCGAGTTTATGAAATTTCAAGAATATATGGGTCAGATAGAAACATCGCCACAGATTATTTAGTGCTAAGTATCAATTTATTTTTCATTCATTTCAATTTGATACGTGGTTTGTATCGACAGTCATCATTCAAATATCCGAATTTTGTATTTTATTGACATTTATTTCTGATATGGACTAGTAACAATAAATTTTTAATAGAAACTGTGTGTATTAAATGCATAATTTCATGATCCTTGGTGTTCAATTTCATCTCCCAGATTTGTGAGATTTGATTAGTACATGTACATGTACATCTCTACATCAAACGTTTTTCCATCATTTAGATTTTAGTTTCGACAAACATTCTGACAACATTGTTAACTTGTTTAGAGACCAGAGAAGTAATAACATTCGATGATATTCAATCCAGGGAAGCATTCAGATTATTCATGAAATTCATGATTTTTTCCTCAAGTTTTATCGTACACAATTAGGAATAAATAAAAACGGCGCGTTCCATGAAAAACAAACATGAGAATACTTTTACTTTCAATATGAATGATTCCATCGAAAATATGAACCGTTTATCTTTTTCGAGCGGTTTTAGGGTATTTTTGCGTGGATTTATGAGTCGGCTACGCTGTTACTTCCATACCACGAGAAACATTGAATACGTTTTGATTGATGAATATGCGCCATGAATAGAGTAAACAATCAACCAAAATTCAGTTCAATTGAAATAACGGTTCTGAATATACAGATATGGAAAATTTAGTTGGAAACACTGGGGTTTCAGTACAAAATTCGAGCAGTCTTCTAGTCCAGTTGAACAGTGGAAGAATCGAAACCTCAGTGCGATTCGATATCGAATAAGCGGCTGGTCTAGTTTTATGGCAGTTTGTAGTGGGGATGCCAGAGGCCAGAGCGCAACGATCAAGGATCTCGGATCGAATTAGATTAGAGGGAGGAATCAGTAACACTCCCAACGCGCGAAGTGATGGGTGTTATCATGTCCGTTGAAAATGAATACGACAATTTTATTCCACTCTTATCGGAGGAATTAATTTGCCTCAATGAATGACACAAATACAAGTAATTTCTTTTGCAAATTAGTGCTCAGGTCTTTTTCACCATAACTGGTTTGAAAATAGCCGAACGTGAAGGTATCGGCCTATCTCCAAAGGCAACAATAAACGAATTTATTGTCTCCGCAATTGATTGACCACCGAAATACCATTTTATTATTTGAATTTTCTCTTGAACAGTAAACATTTTTATTCACGCGGAACCTAATTTATTTTCAAACAGTATAGCCGATCGCATCCAAGTTCGGATTGCGACTGAATCATAGATTAAAGAATTATATAGATTCGACACCCCCCCTCTAATAGGCGGAAAACGATTGAGCGCTATTTCGCGGCGGATGCGAACAGAACTTTAGCAGTATATAAATAGAGATATAGAAATCTACTTTATCGATGAATGGCGCGAAAATTTGAATTTGCCTTTGGGTTCTTGGTGGTAAAAAAATATCTTGAAGTTGGTAGAAATTCATTTTCAATGTAATCAACAAACTCCAATTTTGTTGAAGTTGTCTAAATTACATTGAGAATGAATTTCTAATAGTATAGGTAGAATTTTGAATAGTAAAGAAAATTGCTGTTAATAATATAATTATTTATTCATACATAATGATACAATCGAATGCAAAATTATGATTTTCACCTATATATGTAAGTTGTATACATATCAATTTAATTCTACATTTCTGATTATCAACATATTGTAGCGTCTCCTGAAGAAAGCTTAAATAAAGCCGAAAGCTTGAGAAACAAGGAAAAGAGTGTTTCTTTTATTACCGACTGCTAAGCCAAATGAAGTCAACTAATTATGTATATATATATAAATATTGGAAATGAATATCTGACACATATAATTAACTTTAGTAGGAACATTCTGAGAACAAACAGTCTCGTCTTAGAAGCCCTAGAGGAATCAATACTCAGATTATAATACTTTTGTAATGAGGACTTTACAACAAGGCACTATATAAATTAGAAGACGAACATGAATACCCTTAAAAAATAATATATGATGTTGACAGATGATATCCTACAAGACTTCTATACTCATCAAAGGCACCTAGTGTACAAAATAAATTCATATTAAAAATCTGCTCCTCGTTCATGAAAATTTGAATTGTTCAATGATTGTAACTTACATATCAATCATATTTCTTTCTGTAAAAGTAAAAAAACTTATAATTGCATGTGATACATACAGATGTTAAGCATCTAGGTGTCATTGTTGATAAATAAATAAATTGATGAGCCTAATTTCTTACAAAATATTTCGAGAGCATCTCTCTATCTACGTTTCCTTCTTGAATCGAAAGAATTTTTGGCTTGAACCTATCTATCAAGTGTTTGTCTGGATTACTTGAAAGAAATTTGAAAAATTTTGAATCGCCTTAATTAGCAATTTTATTTATTTGATTACACCACCAAAACAAAGAACACCTAACAATTGTTTCACACATCACTTCGTCAAGGTTATGTGTTGGGCATTCAATAATTTTAAAATTGAAATTTGTTAAAAGGATTTTTTGAAGTAATTTTGAAATATTTTTTGTTTCTCAAATTCTAGGGATTAAATAAAACAAATAAATGAATGAATGAGTTAATAGGAAAGAAGTGCATTTGCCTGGTTTGATTAAATGCCCAAACTCATACTCTGTACAATCAATAAAATCTAGATCTTGTCCCAACTCATTATTACTGAGCAGGTTATTCCTACAAGATTCACAGTCCTTAATGAATTTATTTTTTAGAAGAATCTTGCAAATTGCACCACTCATATAAACGAGAGTGCATCTTCCAAGTTTACTTCTTTTATAAAGTGCTACGCTTGGAGGAATAACCACAGATATTTCATCAACAGTTAATGGGGCACTAACTGCTGATGGATTGTTCCGTGTAAGAAAAGATTTAAGATTATCCAAACACTTTGTGGACAAATCCTCCCGACAATTTGAGCCAGCAGAGTGTACAGATAAGAAATTATTGATTAGTGAAGTTTTGAATGACATAGTAAAGTGTGCAACATCTGAATTGGTGTTCCTTACCCCATGAGATCAGATGTAGCCAAAAAAATTTTCCAGACAATCTTGATTAAAAGCCCTTGTCAAGATGTAGCTGAAAGCCTTTCTGTTCAGAAGTTTTGGTCGTAAATAGAGAAAGGCTTTCAAACTTTGCACCATGTTCTTTACACTGGGTACAACAACAAAACTTTTCTTCAAGGGACAGTAAAAAGTCATGCTATTCAAGACTTCTATAGCATGCTGCCAGAAACTATCATGATTTGAATTACTGTTTACTTCCCTCTTCAAAGGTTTTGCTGTTGGCCCATATGCTACGTTAACATTCAAGCAATCAAACAATTTATCCAGAAATAGTATTAAGTCTGCCGTGTCTGCAGCTTCTGGGGATAGCTTGAAGTCGCTGTTTATATCTGAAATGAAAAATATATATATTACTATCATTTTCTTTTTTCAGAAAGAAAAAACTTAGTTGGATGATTTTTTTCATATGACTTCATAACTACCAGAAACAACCTATTGTTGGAATAATATTACAAACCTTTTAGTGCTTCCTCCTCTGTAACCTGCATCGCATCAGAACATGTTGGCTCAGCAAAATAAACAGAAGTATCACTTATGTTCTCCTCAACATTAATTAGCTCCAGAATATGTTGGTTGATCTAACGAAACATAATCATCTTTTAAAATAAACAATGCAATTGATGAATTAACCTAACCTAACCTAACCTATTGTTGGAATAATATTACAAACCTTTTAGTGCTTCCTCCTCTGTAACCTGCATCGCATCAGAACATGTTGGCTCAGCAAAATAAACAGAAGTATCACTTATGTTCTCCTCAACATTAATTAGCTCCAGAATATGTTGGTTGATCTAACGAAACATAATCATCTTTTAAAATAAACAATGCAATTGATGAATTTCAAAGAACTGAATATTGTTTTTGTAAAACTTACCAGGAACATTTATAGTAGGGAACGCATCTGATCATTGTTAAATTTTGCCAATTCAGAGGATTAATAATTTCTATCCATCTTTTGAACAAAATTGGATTGCTCTTCGGTAAACGATGTTTTTTGCTCACATCGTCGCACCCAGGTACACAGCATTTCCTTATTCTCGACGGCATTTTGCACTATATTATTGTAGTTGACTAACTTAAAATTATTAAAAATTCCACGTGTTACAAGAGCAATGTTGCTTCTTAAAAGCAAAGACTTATAAAGTTATAAACTAAGTTCTAACCAAAAAGAACCTGAAACGCTGAAATCAGTGAAATCAAAACAACGAAAGAAATGACATATACAGCGCCGTCTACAGGCGGCTGAACTTATTAAAAGCGTATGCAGCGCTCCTGGTGTATGCCCACATAAATAAAACTCGTTGAATGGTGGGGGAAAGGAAGTGCCAGGACCCTGGACTGAATTCGATCTTCGATCCGCGAAGAGGAGCAGAGATCCAGGCATCCCCACTACGAATACTACGATCGAAACTGCTATTATACTAGACCAGCTGCTTATTCGATTTCGAATCGCACTGAGGTTTCGATTATTCCACTGTTCAACTGGACTAGAAGACTGCTCGAATTTTGTACTGAAACCCCAGTGTTTCCAACTACATTTTCCATATCTGTATGAACAGAGATGTGTTTTTTTCATGGATTTTCGACACCCTATATCTTTCAAACGAAACCGAATTTTGAAATATGGTATAGGAAAAAAGTGTTTCGTTTGATGAGAGGAATCTACAGATAGAATATATGTAAAGTCAAAGACTCACCCTGTATACAGCATGGGTTAAAATGAAATATTGAACCAAGTTTAGGGATTTAGGATGGTGATATCTAATTTAAAAATTAAAAAATACATAAATTATTCAGTGAGATACAATACTTATATTTTGTAAAAAATATTACGTACGCCTACTCCATTATATTGAACCAAATTTTCATCACAGCCTCAAAAAACTAATTTAACATTGTTTCATAGCGTTCTTTATTGACTGTTAAGCTTCTACCATTTTCTTCAAAGAAATTTGGACTCCGCCAGCATGAATTGCACACCACACAGTGACTTCATCTGGATGCTGTCTGAAAAGCTTCGTGCGGATTTTCGACACTCCAAATTCTGCCATTATGTTATTGCTCATAACCATTCAACTAAAAATGAGCTCCACCACTGACTAAAATTATGGTGATTTAATGGCTTCAGTTCTTGAACCAGTTGAATTTTGTATGGAAACTCAAATCTATTCTTGAAATTTTCCATGTTGTCCTATAATTTGGATTTTCTCTTACACTTGCTGCTACCAAATCAAAATTCTCTCGTATGCGTGCATTATTATGTCGCACTGGTACTCTTGTAAGTTGTAACCTGTGATGAAAATTCACTTTCAAATTTGTCTACAACACGATGAATCGTGAGTCGATGGATGAACTAAATGCTTCTCAGTATTCACGAATGGGCATTGAATTTGATGAACCAATCTAATAATATCTAAACGTTGTCGAGCGTGTTTCTTTTATGATTAAGGGCTACTTGCACCGTATGAATAAAAAACATAGACTAAATCCAGAACCTCGATCTGGAAAAAATGTCCAACTCAACAATTTTAATCTTTTACAACAAAAATGTCTAGAAATTTCCATAAGATAGTATTCTTGCAGTTCGATTTCTACGCAGTCAAAGTATCTGTTTAATGTTCCATAAAACAGAGACCGCTGATAAAACCATAAATACGATTCCTGGCCGGGATATACCGTGAAATGAGGAATATTCTGGGAAACATTATAGATAGGTACAAACAATGAGTTCTCATGGAATCACGGAAGTAATTTCCGCATGTGGGTTACGAAACAATCGCAGTTGGAGACTGAAATTGTTACTCGGATATTTTTCCTGTAGTTTATTATTATCTACAAATTAATCATTTAATGTGGTAGTATTATCTGAGCAGCGCACGAGATCCGCTAGCTATTATTTTTTTGGAGTTTGGCAACATTGACATAGAGCTATAGAATGTTCTGGAATTAAATGTAACCAAACCATTCTTTCAATGAATTTTTTTAGATATTTACCGTGTTCCGAGGAAGGATATCAATTTCGTACATCATCTTCTTGGGCATTGCATGTCATTGTTAATTACTTTCTCATTTCCACTTTCCAGCGACACAATTCTCAAGAGGTTTATCAGTAAGGATTATATTTGGGTAGAAAATAGTTCAAATTGAAGCATTTTTTCGACGTGAAACTTATAATATCATTATGCTTTGTTTGCTTCGATTAATACATTAAACATCATTCGAATGTACTTCTGAGATCCTCGGGATTTTGTATGAGAATCGGAATTTCTTCCTTTCACCTCTCATCTCATTTCTCCTATTTCTTTTTAATAATAATAATAATAATAAAACCGCACGGGTGTGGTTTGGTTTCTGCCACGCCACATGGGGGGTGACGTCCCCACGGCCCGAGTTACCTGGGCCACCAAGGGTAAATGGTGGCAAACCCATGAACGAGAAGTGGAAACCGATATCATGGCAGAAGATCGAGATGCCACTCCACCTGCTGGCTCGACCACCGTGAGGAGGACTGCCCGCAGGGGAGCTCGCAACGCACGTATCCAGTGTAGCCGCGAAATGAATATTGAAGTAATGCGAGCTTTTCATTACGTTAACAATTGCGAGGACAAACCACTTCCTGGATGGAGAAGAGAAATCTTCAAGGGATCGAATTATCCCGGAATATCGCGGGATGTGCACAGCAGGCTGTGGATTTGCAAACCTGTTACATCGTGCGGAAATTTCTGAACTAGTGGGAGGAACTGAATTGTTTTTTCACTGGTTCATAGAAGAATAACCAGCTCGAGCTGAGAACGGGAGACCGATGAAGAATAATAATAATAATATATATATACGATATATATAATAATAATAATATATATATACGATATATCGTCATTGTGAAGCCAATAATATTCTGGAAGAAGAACAGAAGGGCTGCTCTCGAGGATCTGCAGGATGCAAACATCAACTTACCATAGACGCTGTAGTGCTAAAGCAAGCCCAAGCGAGAAGGAGGAATTTAAGCATTTGTTATATCGACTATCAAAAGGCCTTCGATACGGTGCCACACGATTGGCTTGTGAAAGTACTGGAGATTTATAAGATCTGCCCGAAAATAAAAGCCGTGCTCCAACATCTTATGAGTACATGGAGAACGAATATTCTGATAAATAACATGAATGCTGGAACCGTAAGAATATCGAGGGGGATATTTCAGGGAGATGCTCTGTCGCCGATGTGGTTTTGTATGGCACTAAATCCTCTGTCTACTCTTTTGAAAAACACTACCATAGGGTATAGACCAGCAATGAGGAATCCGCGAAAACTGTCCCATTTATTGTACATAGATGACCTGAAACTATTCGGCGAGAACCAAAAACAACTTCACTCGCTGATAGATATAGTGCGCTCCTTCAGCAAAGACATTGACATGTCTTTCGGTCTCGATAAATGCGCCATAGTCAACATCAGGAAAGGTAAAATGGAGAACACTCAGGAACAATTTCAGGACATCCACAGTATGTTGCCCGAAGAGACCTACAAGTATCTGGGCATTCCTCAAAATCAACGGATTGACCACACTCGTTTGAAAGCTGAGTTCACTGCGAAATATAAAAACAGGGTTACCAAAGTACTCAACACCAAGCTGTCTGCTAAAAACCAGATCGATGCCTTGAACTCTTGGGCTACGCCTGCTCTGACCTACACTTTCGGAGTCTTGAAGTGGTCAGATGCTGATCTGAATGAGTTGGACCGACTCACCCGTCGCCTAATGACAAAGTTCCGATGTCTGCACACCAATGCATCGGTGAAAAGGCTTTATCTACCCAGAAGAGATGGCGGACGAGGTCTGTTGAACATCTATAAACTCTGCAGAACCCAGGAGAAAAACTTGAGGCAGCGACTGCTCGAGTCTGAAGATAGCCTGATGAAATTGGTGACAACAGAGGATAAGGGATACACACCTCTGAACCTACAACACAGAGAACTGACATTCGATATCACCACGAGAAGCGAAGATAAAAGTATATGGCGGGAACAAGCTCTGCACGGCAGATTTCCCAAACACCTTGAGGGGGAAAATGTCGATAAATTAGCTTCTTTGTCGTGGTTGAATGCGGGACAATTGTATCCTGAAACTGAGGGATTCCTGACGGCTATCCAAGACCGAGTCATAAGAACTCGCAACTATGAGAAGCACTGTTTGAAGCTGAACGTGGAGGACAAATGCAGGAAGTGCGGCGCAGTTGGCGAGTCTATCGAACATATAATAGCAGGATGTCGAGTTCTTGCCGACAACGCATATCTGGGCCGACACAACCAAGTGGCAAAAATTGTTCACCAGCAGTTAGCTCTTAGACATGGTTTTTTGGATACTTGTCCGCCATACTATAAGTATCAACCTGCAGCAGTGTTGGAAACGGACACAGCGGTTCTTTATTGGGACAGACCTATAACAACAGATAGATCAGTGGACTACAATAGACCGGACCTTGTATTCATTGAGAAGGATCAGAAGTATGGGGTGATAATTGATGTGGCAGTACCATTGACTCATAACATCGGAAGAACGGAGTCGGAAAAAATAACGAAGTACGAGAACTTAGCAATAGAACTGAAGAATATGTGGCAATTGTCGAAAGTCACTATTGTGCCGTTGGTGATTTCGGCTGAGGGAGTTATGTCAAAATCATTCAAGAGAAATCTTCAGGGGATCGAAATATCCCAGAGGATCGCGGGATATGCACAGCAGGCTGTAGCTTTGCAAACCTGTCACATCGTGCGGAAATTCCTGAACTAGTGGGAGGAACTGAAATGTTTTTTCACTGGTTCATAGAAGTATTACCAGCTCATGCTGAGAACGGGAGACCGATGTTGAAGAATAATAATATAATTATAACCGCACGGGTGTGGTGGGGTTTCTGCCACGCCACATGGGGGGTGACGTCCCCACGGCCCGAGTCACCTGGGCCACCAAGGGTAAATGGTGGCAAACCCATGAACGAGAAGTGGAAACCGATATCATGGCAGAAGATCGAGATGCCACTCCACCTGCTGGCTCGACCACCGTGAGGAGGACTGCCCCCAGGGGAGCTCGCAACGCACGTATCCAGTGGAGCCGCGAAATGAATATTGAAGTGATGCGAGCTTTTCATTACGTGAACAATTGCGAGGACAACCCACTTCCTAGATGGAGATACTCCCTCTGTACCGAGTACACCGGGAGGCATCTGGAATCGAATTATCCCAGAGGATCGCGGTATGTGCACAGCAGGCTGTGGATTTGCAAACCTATCACATCGTGCGGAAATTTCTGAACTAGTGGGAGGAACTGAAATGTTTTTTCACTGGTTCATAGAAGAATTACCAGCTCAAGCTGAGAACGGGAGACCGATGAAGAATATATTTATTAGTTTCAAGACTTATCCAGTTTGTAAGTTTGTGACAGACAAACAAGATAAAATAGAAACAAGTCAACTTCATCTTCGAGACGAGCATGAATTGTAAAACTCCGTCAAATTGTATGGTTCACATTCAATAATGAACAGAGTTATCCGTCTCTCAAAGAGGCTAGGGCTGCTGATGCCATGAAATTCTCTAGGTAGAGCATTGAAAAGTTTAAGGCATACAAAGACTGTTGCTTTAGTTGTCAATGTTAGGGAACACTTAGTGAGCAGAAAAGGACACATTCGTCTTGTAGCGTTTTTGTTCTCATAATTAGCGAAAAGGTGATCATGTTTCCGAAGGAAGAGCAGGGAACGAAGGACAAATAGACCCGTGACGGTTAGGATCCCATTTGACCTGAAGACCCCCCGACAGGATTGCCGGAAACCCAGACCAAACATAGATCTCATCGCAACTTTTTGAGTAACAGACAAGTTTCGAACGGAGGAGCTATTCCCCCAGAAAATCACACCATAGGATAGTAGGGACTGAAAGTTGGAGAAATATATAGTTTTCAGCACCTCTACCGAGACATGGCGCTTCAGTGCGTTTATAGAGTAAATCACTGTAAATAGCTTTTTATTCAGATTTTCGGTGTGTATATGCCATTTGAGGGTGGCATCTAAGTGAAGTCCAAGAAACTTGACGGAATCCTGAATCCTCAAATCCGACTGCTGATGGCAATCTACTACTGATGGACGGAGAAGAGTTCATCTTCTCTCCAATTTTCTACTTGATTTCAAATATATTGCATACACTTCGAAAGATTTGCTCTCTTGTCAGACTTTCTGACAGGAATCAATACCTATCCTTTTTTCCTCGTTGTCATCATGCTCCTTAATTTTTTTAATCAACTTCTGAGATTGTTTCCCTGTTATTTCCTCGACCTTTTATTTTTTGAGTCTTTTATTTGTATGTTTTTCATGTACCATGGGGACCTATTGATGATCTGATTTATTTTTTCAGTGTACTTTTGTCTGTAGCTTTTCACGTTGTTCCAGATTGCACTGGCATATTATGTTATTCCTGGTATCATCACTGTCATGATTATTTTTACTTCTTTTTCCAGAGACAATTTGTTCTTCGCATTGAGCAGCAGGTACAGACTCTCTTGTAATTGTCTCGTTTTCTTCTCGTTTTCGTCCAGCTGTTTGTGGAAGATTAGTTTTTCATCCAAGATATTCGGTTTTTTTCAGTCATTTTTTGATCATCTCACCCTATAGAGTAATGTATACAGTATGGTGCAAATAAAAGGAATAAATTCGTTATTTCGTAAACCGGCGACTTCAAGGAAAAATCCTGAAACCCGTCGATTTGGCTATTCGTAAGGATACCTTTTTGTTTTTGACGTCATCTATGTGAGCGTGATGACGTCATCGCTAAAATTTTTAAATGGAAATGTAGGTGTTGTAATACATTATTTGAAAGGTCTTTCAGATACCCATTCAGTCATATCAATAATTTACAGTAATTAATTTTGGTATTTGTTCGAAAAAATTAATGGAATTTCATTAATACTATGAATATTTCATATATGTATTACTCATTAAATATAACGAAACCTAAATTAAATGCTTAAATTGTTTACCTTCAGCTAAAATACAATGACGGCCTTCACAAAATTTATTTTTGAGTGTCAATAAATACATCATACCAATAATTAATATATTTTATTAAAAAACCTGTTGAAATTTCATCAATAATATTTGAGACAATAAGCAAATCAATTACTGTACATATTGGCATGGCTGAATAGGTATTTAAATAACCTTTCAAATGATGTATCACAACACCCACAATCCACATTTCCATTTAAAAATTTTAGCGATAACGTCATCACGCTCACATAGATGACGTCGAAAATAATAAGGTATCCTTACGAAGAGCCCGTTTTAAAATAAAAATCGACTGGTTTCAGGATTTTTCCTTAAAGTGGCCGGTTTACGAAATAACGAATTTATTTACTCAGCTTTTCTATCTTATCATTCATGTAGCATTGTGTTAGTTCAGTGTTTCTATTGTTTAATTTCTGAATGCCCTTGCTTTGCGTTTATCTCACTTGTTTCTATTTTTTATAGTTGTTTTTTTTATTATTTTTAAGTTAAAGTTTATAGGTTATAAATGTACCTCAACTCTGTAATTTGGTCTCATAATAATAATAATAATTTGCATCATAGTATCATACTGTATAGCTACGAATTGGGCTATTCACTATTGAGCACCTTACCATTACCACATGGTATTTGAACAATAGTGGTTCTGAAACCAATCCTAGTGGTAAGCCAGCTCACTCGAAATTCTCTATTGCCCAAGTATGTCTGTATACCGCATATAAGTTTTGGTGGCAATTTGAGCATCTTCATTTTATATTTTTTGAACAAATTCAGTATCACCACACATACACGGGGAGACAGAGTTTTTTCAGAGGTTTTTATCTGTTCTCGTGTATCATACGCAGAATTGTATGGTACCCCGTTTACATTCCCTCTGCTAACACTTAGATTTGGAGCGGGAAACAGATTTTATTCTTTTATACAATCTGTTCCTTGTCGCCATTTCTTCACACGAGCCATAAGACATATATTGTTTGATTTAAGAAAACAGTATGTAATTCTCTCTTTCAAAAGAATATATATATATATATATATATATATATATATAGATTTGTTCGACCGCACATACAGACCCAAATCGGTATACTCGACCGACTTTTCAGTCCAAAAGTGACGTTTTCAGACCCGGCTTCGGGACTGGTAACGTTCGACTATAGAAAAGTTATGAGGGGGCTGAGGGGATGCTAGGGGTGCATTTTCAGCCGGGTCTGAAAAGTCGGTTATACATGTGATTATATATGGAAAAGTTTCAGTGTTTGGCCAGTGCGAGGGCGCTTCAGTCGACATCAACTTGCTGTATATGATTCGTATAGTTGACCAACGCATTGGGTCCCTAAATATGGCAACGCTGTTTTCCGTTCATACACCTCAAATACACTATTCGAGTACTTATACGATCCCGGTATGGACGAACGTCGTCATGGGTCTTAGTGAACATTTCGAATAGACTCGTAGATTTGATATTGGATTCTCTTGATATCATTATGAACTGCAGATTCACCGGTATGGAAGCTTATACAAACCCGATGAATATAACTGTAAACAAAGTGTTACCTAGTAGGTACGTGTGTCTTCGAGTAGGGGTCTCCTTTCGAAAGTGAGAAAATATCGAGACTTTTTTAAGTGCTGAAAAAATGGCATTTTGTGAGCAAAGAAGAAGTTACAGTCACATACTAAATTTTTTTGTTTCCGATTTACAAGATTCGTTCATGCGTTTGGGGATGAATGTACGATTTTGAGTTAGAATACGGGCTAACGTGAAAAGCATCAAAAGATCACAAAAAAATTGAAAAAATATTCATTTGTAAGACATGTCCACAAAATCGAATATGTCAATTATATACCTGGCTAATCACGTGATATACTGCGGTTTCAAATGGAAACCAGTGGTGCGTTATCAAAATACTCTCAGATGAATATTTTTACAATATAGCTGACAGACGTCTAAGGATCCAAGAGAAAAATAGTATTTTTTCCTCATATTTGGAAGAATGTAATATTTAAAGGAAATGCCCACTAGCTTATGCTAGGAATCATTCCCTGAAAGCTTTTGCACTTATAAGTACCACCCTGTAAAATTCATAATTTGTTTATAAATGGAGTGTGATTCAGTTGAAGAGATTATCACAATATGCTGAGTTTTGGAATTTCATAGAAATGAAAGCTAGGAATCAAGGGCGGTCATATATCTTGATTCTGGGGGGGCCATTTTGTACAATTACATAATATCAGTCATCAATTCCAATTCAATCAGAAAACGCAGATTTTATTCTAAGTGCATTGCCACCTTGGGGGCCATGCCCCCCCCCCCCTTATGACCGCCCTTGCTAGGAATGATGTAAATGATGTACCAGAATCGGATAATGATTATACATATAACAAGGCTCTTGTTTTTAGTAAACCAGTGATTCTTCTGAATTTGATTCTTGATTTCACCGATGAGAATCAAAAGTGAAATCGAATTTTCATAAGAATTTCAGAAGTAAGGTATACAAAAGTGTTTTTCAATGTGATGAACGAAGGAGAGTAGTGTTATGAATTTTGTTTAGGTCCTACCTAATATATTAAGCTCCTAATACATCACTGAGATTGATGTTATTGACATTCTGAAAAAAGTACAAGTTCTCAGTTCTTTTCGTTACTTAATATACTTTATTGTGTTTTGATTATTTATTGCCTCATTTTTGAAAGCATTCCTTCTTTTATATTTCATTCATAAGATCAAAACATTCAAAACATACATTAAATCTACCATTCCGTACTGATGGCCATCGTAGTTGTGGAATTCTTCTAGGTGAACTATGTTGCATTACTCAAGCCCTTTTACTCCATAACCATAATAGGCGTTGTGAAGGAATACAGGGTGTCCGGGTTCAACGTTCATATATTTCAGAGGGTGATTCTGGAGAGTGGAGTTCAAAGTTAGATTATATCAACTTAGGCCCTAAAACACCAGTGCTAGAGGCTCTTCAGCATAGTTCCTTCAAAGTCCAACTAATTTGCTTTGCGATAACTATGTCATAATTTATCGGATTTAAATGAAATTCAGTACATGGGGGTTTCTGGATAAACTGAATCGTCTGATAACAATGGCGTATTTACGGGGGGTAATGAGTATCGAAGACCTAAGAAGAAATTACGTTTCAAAGTTTATTTGAGGATGTTGTGTACCTACCTGAACTACCTGATTTAATGGTTTTCAATCATATTACCCCCCCATGAAGAAGAGCTATATCCACCCATGTCTGATAACCGATTCTCATCAGTGGAGGAAAATAATACTTTTAATTTTTGAGATTATGTTAGTCGAAGACATGGTCTCCTCAACCATTTCGGAGCAAAAGAGGTACGGCGCTACGGAGCCTCATCCTACAGAATTAGAATGCATTTCATCACACTAAAATACTTTTATTTCGAGAAAGGGGTTACGTAACGCTTTCAATTTGAAAATATTTTAGGACCCCATTTCTTCGACTGAAATTTCAATTAGATCATCAACTCAAAAATTGAAAATGATTTTTTGAGACACCCCCTATTATCTCTGCTACTAATGAGAATCAATCAGTTCTTTTACAATCAAACGATCAAGTTCATCCAGAACACTCCATGCTATGAAGTTCATTTAAATTCGATTAATTTTGGTGCAGAACTAACCAACTAACGGTACTTTAGAGGTCACCCGTGGAATGCATTAAGGACCTGAGTAGATATGGAAATATCTTCTAGTTTCGATATTTAGAATCACCTCCTGAAATATATGAAAGTTTAATCCTGACACCCTTTATGTAATTCGTTATATATGACGGCATCCAGAATTGATTCTAATTTTTTTTTACAGTGTACCGGGCTGGTCAAGCTACACCAGCATTCAGCCTTTTTCACATCACGTGATAATATATGCGTTAAAAAATTCAAACTTCCAGCCGAACCGCGAAGAAGCATTTAAAAGGAAAAATCAAATATTTCATTCATGAAAATAACAATGAAATGTGTCAGATTTTCTGTTTCTTTAATATGCGGTTCTTCTAAGAGAATTTGAAAACAATAGTTTTTGTTAGATCAGATTCTTAAAGTTTCAATGAGGGGAAATCTCGAAAAATGAGATAATTATTCCCACAGTATCAGAAAAGTAGTTTGTAGAATTGTAGATAATGATAAGCATCAAAATTTCATTCGTACGAATTATACGATCTATTCGTAACCATTTCAAACAGCATAATAATCTAATGAAGCAAAATGGATTAATGCTCATTCAAAATGCCTGTGCCCTATAATATATAATATCAATTCAAAGGGCTTGATGAAAGTAACTTGAAAAATAATGCGATGTTATTCTTAATCCAATATGGCGGACCATCCAAGATTTCGAAATAGTTATATTTATTCACTTCTACAATATGTGACGTAATCCTAAAACTAATATTTCGGAAAATCCAAGTCAGTGACTATAAAAAATTGATTCAACAAATGGGAATGAGGAATTTCATCTTCACAGACAGCAAAATTGTTCACTTCGTGAAGATATTTAGTCTTCCCGTCGACTCACTAACACATATACAAATTCTTGCCATAACACCTACTCTTTCAATCCCTTTTATACATTGAAATCGTAGCGACTGATCCAGAGAGTCTGGCAACAGTGCTGGGATCGAAAACGTTGATCGTATTTGCCGGTGCAGTATATGTGGGATTGAAAAGTTGGCGCAATGTATCGGGTCTGAACAGGACTATTAAATATACAACTTTTTTGAATGAAACACAATTTTTCCCCTCTCAATGTGCCTAGGGAGTTATATTTTGAAAGAGCCCATTTTTTGCATATATACTCGTAAAAAACATACGGATCATGTGGGTCTTAGGTCGCCTTAAGAACGTACCGGGACTGGATACGTCTGCCAGACAAATATATATATATATATATATATATATATATATATATATATATCTCAATCCTTGGTGCGACATCTTGTCGAAAGATTTTTCTATATCTAAGAAAAGGGCTCCCGTTTAAATTTCCTTTTTTATATTCTCTGCTATTCTAAGCCAGTTGACAAGCTGTAGAATAATCTTTCCTGAACCCAAACTGGTGGTAGGGTATTATTCTAAAACTTGAAATAGTCTTCTGTATATCACTTTCTATATGATTTTACTTAGGGCCGAAAGTAGACTTATAGGTATGTTACTTGATACATATATCGTTTTTATCTTTTTCATTTTTCCGTATCAATATAGTCTATGTTCCATCTATTTGGGAAGTATACTGTTGATAGTATTGCCCTTGATATCCCAGCAATTTCTTCTTGCTCATTTTCCGGCCGATTTTTCAACGCTTTATTCAGGAATCCATCTGTGCCAGAGGTTTTTATATTCGTCTGGTGTTTAATAATTTCTGATATTCCTTATATTTTCTAGTGATTCCTAGTGGTATCTATGTTCTACTTGATCATTGAAGAATTGGTCATTGTTTTCTTCATTGGGCTTGAACTGTTGCTCTAGAGAATCCGCAAAAATTTCTGCTTTTTTTTATTTGTTACTGCCATAAGACTACCTTTAAATATATTCGGTATATTTGTTTTCTTTCCAGTTGGAGCATTTTCCATAGATATTGATCCTCAGTATTTCCTCTAACTTTTGTCCATAAACATTTCTCGAAAGTTTCACTTCTTTTGTGAGTCTATTCAAAATTATTTCATCTTCAGGGTTAAGTGTCCTTCCATATTCTTTCTTGGCTCTGTTTTCCCTCTAATAGTATTTTAACATCATCAGACAATGAATTCTTCTTAGGTATTGGTTTTACCTCTGCCGATTTCTATTGAGCATCGACTATCCTCGTTTTTATATTTCCAACCGCTAATTTTGATGTTTTTCACTTGAAAACATTCTTCGAATTTCATCCAGTTGATTTCTTCATTCAAATTTTTCACCAATGAATCACTTCCCTAATCGCCAAATGACATATTGTTATTGAATAAAACAACTTTTTTTTTAAGCAAAGCAAGAAAAATACTTTCAATCCGATCCTCGTATGAACGCTTTCTACAGTATCATTCCGTGTGGATGGCCAGTACTACAGAGTGAAAAATACAGTGTGAGACTTTGACTTGTGAACATATTTTAAATGTAGATTCTTGAGGCCGAAAGAAAGGATTTTTCATTTTCGATTTTTCCGAATTCGGCTCTCTTCAAAAGATATAGCCATTTGAAAAAAAATTGCGCCGAATACGTGCCTGATACAATTCTCTGCAAAGACCTCAAAGTTCATAGTTCTCGATTGAAATTGAGTTGATATATTCAGGGAATACTCAAGTACTAACCTTCTGGGTCAATGACCTAACCTAACCCAACATTTCAGAATATCCGTAAATGGCTTTATGTTATAAAAGGGGCGAGTGATTATTTTAGGTATTTTTCTTCGATCTCATGATGATCATGTGGAGGTAAATATAATATTAACCGTCTAGTGACGAGTTTATGAAATTCCCAGAGGATATTGTTCAGATAGAAACCTCGCCACAGATTATTTAGTGCTAAGTATCATTTTAGTTTTCATTAATCTCAATTTGTATCGAAATTCATCATTTATATATCCGAATTCTGTATTTCATTGACATGACATGGCGGTTCCGAAGATAGCAAAGTGTTTTTTCATGGATCTACAGTAAAAATAGTCACAGACTTACTCTGAATTTTCCTATTCTCGTTCTTCTATATAAATTGGAGAGTCCCTCGGGACTAGGATTCCCATTGAAACAAGTTGCCAAAACAAAGTCGAATTATATCGACGAAACGTCAACCTTGTCTTAAAATGTTGTTTCAATTTTAATCTCAACCCTACTGTTTAATATTTACCTATTATTATTATACCGGATAAACTCACCTTTCAAACGTTACGCAGAAGCGAACAGAAATAAATATAGACCTCAATTAAATCTGAAAATACCCAAGTAAATATTGGCATTATATTCGTTTATTTATCTGAAATACTTGAAACGTTTTCGATAAGATCTTCGTGGAAGTTTTCGACATTAAATTATTCGCGAGGAAAACGTTGATATTTTTTGAAGCCTATCCAAACACAGAAATAAATCGAATTTTGTAACCACATACATATTATGTACGGGGTCCCTCAACAGTCCCATATTTCTATTTAGTGAACAGATAGGAATCTATTTTTCTGTGATGTTACCTTATTCTTCCAGTTGGTCAAAATAAAAGTATTTTCGGTAACACTGGTTGTTCCGTTTTTATGAGCAGGCTCCAACTTTATTTTTTCAATTGGCAAACTGTATTTTTCATCCAGAAAAAACGGGAACCAACCAGTCAAAAGAGGTTTCTTGGTCAGGATTGTTTCTTTGTAAAACAAGTTATTACGTCAGTCTATTTCGTGTCCATTATCCCAAGGAACAGGAGGGTTCTTTTGATGACATTCACCATTATGTAATTGCCCCTGAGCATTTGCTCAAAATATCCGCCAAACGTAAGGGCATGGTGCTTACGTTCATGGTTGGTTAATAGAAACAAACCCACGTTATATATCCTCAAGAAAGCCTCTATCAAGCCACGGGATATCAAGACGATATCACAAGTTCCATCCGGTAAACGCAAAGCGGCTGAATTTACAACTTACCGAACGGTGATCTTTAATTAATTTGAGTGAACCCTCTGGACCGAATTTTTTGTAAACCGACCCAAGATTCATTTACCAGACCAAATCGATTGCACCGTAGACAAAACTGTAGATTAAATCTTAAACCTCGATTTGTGTCTATGATAATCAATTAATCAATGGACACTAATCGAGGTTTAAGATTCAGACAGTTTTGTCTACGGTGCAATCGGCCCTAAGCGACCTATATGGGTTACTATATTTTTTACAGGTGCGTTACCTTATTTCAAGGGATATACCTCTTTTTTCATGGGAGGTGAAGTAACGATGGAAAACCATTAAATCAGGTACACAATGTATGAAATATTTTATGTGCGTAACTTTTTTCTCAGGTCTTCCATACTCATGGGGGGTGGTACTATCTCAAAAACTGTTAATATTTGAAGTGAAGATGTATCTGTTATTTTTCAGGAGGAAAACGGAAAGTGATGAACAAAGTTGGGACCCGTCCAGAAAAAATGAAATGTGTCTCTCACATTTGCTTTGAGCCGCAGGAGTCTGATTTCACTTTTACATTCCACAACCCCATGATTTCGGTAATACAAGCGTAGCAATTAATGAAGATATTCCACTTACCTACTGAACACATGTCCGTTCGCTAGGTCCTTGCCATTGGCAGCTGCCAAAGATAACCTGGTAAAAGTTCTGTTGAAACCACCCAAAACGCTGGATTCCGATTTTCTCCTGTCTTTCGCTAACGTGGGAACAGAATGATTCACTCTTGGCGGCACAACAATAGGAAGAGGATTTTCTTTGTGCAACAGTCTTTCCCACTCTGTGGGTACGTTCTTATTTTTTTCACCATCTATTTTGACCTCTTCCAAAGTATCTTGATTACTGTTGGTCATTCTTTATTTGATCTAGGGATGTTTAAGTAGGTTGGATCACAGATAAAGTTTTTTTACTTAACTAAGGGTTATCACAGCATCTTCTTGAGGAACTTGGTGTAGTTTTCCATTGTGAATTTCGAATTTTAACTGAAAATAAATAATGAAGTTCAGTTGTTGATTCAAGCTGGAATCAAATATAAAGACTATGAAGTTTTATGTTTGCGGCTACTACAAGTTGTTTCAGTAGGTAGTTCTAGACAATGATGTACCGATAAAAATGAAACGTCTTAAATACGTGCAGGTGCGATTGGTGAGAATGGAAGGAAAGAAATAAAATTACAATTTTCATATTGGGTCATATCCGGTGGAATAATGTACCACAGTTAGATGAAAGCCTAATTGAAGCTGTTGATTCTTCTACAATAGTTAAATATCTCCTCACAATTCACGTCTTCGATAATGAGTTCTGCACGAATTCATTTTTGTAGGTTCAGTAGGCTAGTAATTCAAAAAACAACCAATTTTCTATGAGAAATTTCAAATTAGTGCAAGTTTCAACAACAACCAGATGGTTATTTTCAACAAGCATAGATAATATCATAACAAATATGAAACTGCTGCTTGCGTAATGACTGAAAATATTTAAGATCTTTCACCGCTCAAGATTTCCTTCTCGGCTTCCTAGAGAAATATTATTGAAGGAAGAAAAATTCGCCTTTTTGAACAGTCAACTTTTTGTGCATTTGAATCATCTGTAGCACAGATAAACTGGAGTTTAATTGAACCTGATTTATTTTCGAGGTCGATAGTCGATACATTATGGGAGAAATTTCATTTCATATAAGAAAATGTTCGTAACCCAATTCATTCTCTCATGAACTAATTCGAAAAAGTAATATGCACAAAGTTCCAATAAAATCACAAGTTCAAGAAATGAAACAGTATTCGAATGAATTATTTGAAATTACAGATAATGGATCAGACTTATTTCAAGAAACCAATGAAATATAGCAAAATAAGAGATAAACATCTTGGAACTTACTAGGGCTGTAAACAAGAACAGGAAGGTTCTTGTTGAACAATTCAGTCAGTTTTTCATTAACGCACGCTCAGCATCTGTACGGGGTACCTACCGATCATAACAATTCCAACCAAACTTTGAAAAATGTAAATATCAATTCATTTTATTTTTTCCATAATAGGTATGATGGGTAATTCATTAAGGTCGTCATGAAGATGAAAAATACATTCAGTCGTTAAATATTCTATAAATATACAACCGAAACGATGGGCACATATTATGTACAGTTCATTCAATGAATATGTATTTTATTCTGCCCTGAAACAATCTATCATTGAACCTCTGCAAGAAAGGGAAGTTTTGATGATGCTTATAACTTTCGTCCAATTAAAATACAGTTCTTTCCCAAAAATATTCAAGAGACTTTTGGTCGAGATGCTTCAGTCGTTGTTGCATAAATTTGAAATTTTTTCTAGAAACCAACATGGCTATCTGAGAAAAAGAAGTCCGCCACAGCAATGTTTGAATTATTACGAGTATAAATCAGTTCATGCGGTGATGATACCAAGTGAACAATTTGGATTCAGAAAACAACATTCAACTGAACAACAGCTCCTTAGACTGACCGAGTATATCACAGAAGGATTTCAGAATAATCTAGCTACACTAGCTACAGGAATACTACTACTAGATGTTACCAGAGCTTTTGATAGAGTATGGCATGAAGGACTAGCATATAAAATGATAACTGCAGGTTATTCATCCAAGCTATGCAAAATAATGAGAAATTATTTGAGGGATAGGAACTTTTGTGTGAAAATAGATTACCTATGTTTATTTCACATTCAGATATTTAGAAGCAGGAGTTCCTCAGGGATCCATACTAGGACCTCTACTCTAAAATATATACATGATATGATGATATATTGTTTATCCTGATTACTCCTAGGTCTCCTGAGGAGACCCCTCTGAAACTACAAGCTTCAAAGCTTGTAACTTGTACCGAGTTCGGAGTAAGCAGTTGTGTTCTGTGTATACATTATATACATGATATACCGAGAAATCCAAGATGCCTGCCTGCTCTATACGCAGACGATACGGGCATAGCAATTAGGCACAGAAATACAAAAATAATTCACAAAAGACTTCAAGAAACTGCAGATGATATCAGTCAATGGTGTAACAGATGAAAATTAAAAATCAATGGAGAAAAGAGTCAAGCAATACTTCTTCAAAAGAGAAGATTGAAGATGGAATCGAAGATATCCATAGAAGATAATGAAATAGAATGTCAGAATGAAGCTAAATATTATATTAGACAGTAAATAAAACGAATGTAGCGAATGTAGCAATGAAAAGGTTATAGCCGATTATAGGCAGAAGAAGCCAAATGAACAGAAACACGAAGTTGAGGATCAACAGCATGGAGCTATGCAGCTAGAATATGTATCGACAATTAACCCAACACTCTGTATGCTAAAAAGACGATATCTGCCTTTTAATGTGTGATAATGACTAATGAACCCATAGAAATTTCATGAAGATCATGTGGTTGCAAGAATGCAAAAAATTGTGAAAAAACTCAATACCTCCGAAAATAATTGCCCAACTCAATGAAATAAATAAAATTAGTAATCTAAGATATCGTTCAACTATTGCTCAGATTGAACCTCAGGTCATCTACAAATAGTGCACGAGTATTTTATTTTTTTATACTCGATACCACAAAGTTGACACTGCCAATGGACTTCGTCGGTAACGAAGAAGATCTGGAACTCAGTAGTTCGTCCACCCTCTTCGACTCTGTGGTCTTCAGTTTTCCAGAATCGAGGTGAGCCAGGACTTGGCACCTCCTATTCCTATTCAATTCGCTAGTTCAATCAGTTAGTACGTAAGTAAGTTACGAATCCGAATCAAGCATTCGCCTGTACCACCTAAGTTGAAAACCACGTCTTTTCATGAAGTGAATTCGATTCGTGAGAGAAAATACCAATTCGTACAACACATACATGAGGCCAGGAGACAAGCAGAAATATCTCTCTAGCCAGCATTAACCGTGATTCGGACTATTTACGAAAACAAAAAGAAATTGAATATTTCAACATGTTCCCAATAAATTTTTCATCACAACACTGAAACTGTACTTTTTTAAAATAGATACTGTTGTCAATATACCTACCGATTATGATATATCATTCATAGAAAATTGAAAATCATTTCGAAAAAAAAAGGAGTTTGAAAGAGAGTATGAGCTAGTAGGTCAAATATATTGGTAAAGCGCCAAATTATTTGTCGTATTTTTAAATATCATTTTTGCTTCGGACTTTGCAATCTTCATTTCACTTCTTGATAATCGGGACTTCGCATATTATTCTTCCCGCACGGGTGTGGTTTGGTTTCTGCCACGCCACATGGGGGGTGACGTCCCCACGGCCCGAGTTACCTGGGCCACCAAGGGTAAATGGTGGCAAACCCATAAACGAGAAGTGGAAACCGATATCATGGCAGAAGATCGAGATGCCACTCCACCTGCTGGCTCGACCACCGTGAGGAGGACTGCCCGCAGGGGAGCTCGCAACGCACGTATCCAGTGTAGCCGCGAAATGAATATTGAAGTAATGCGAGCTTTTCATTACGTGAACAATTGCGAGGACAAACCACTTCCTGGATGGAGAAGAGAAATCTTCAAGGGATCGAATTATCCCGGAATATCGCGGGATGTGCACAGCAGGCTGTGGATTTGCAAACCTGTTACATCGTGCGGAAATTTCTGAACTAGTGGGAGGAACTGAAATGTTTTTTCACTGGTTCATAGAAGAATAACCAGCTCGAGCTGAGAACGGGAGACCGATAATAAGAATACACCCGCACGGGTGTGGTCTGGTTTCTGCCATACCACATGGGGGGTGACGTCCCCACGGCCCGAGTTACCTGGGCCACCAAGGGTAAATGGTGGCAAACCCATGAAAATGGTGAATACATTAAGCCTCGGAAAAGAGTCGCTGCCTGGAGAGCGCCAGGGCATGTCCGGAGCCGACGCTGGGCATGACAGCATGCGATCCGTCGGTGGCAGGATGCTGAGGAAGCGGGCTCCTGTCATACAACAAAATACAGCTCCACCAGAACATCGGGAAGTGGAATCCCAAAACATGGCAGAAGATCAAAATGCCACTCCACCTGCTGGCTCGACCACCGCGAGGAGGACTGCCCGCAGGGGAGCTCGCAACGCACGTATCAAGTGGAGCCGCGAAATGAATATTGAAGTAATGCGAGCTTTCTATCACGTGAACAATTGCGATGACAGACCACTTCCTGGATGGAGATACTCCCTCTACACCGAGTTCACCAAAAGGCACCCGGAACTTCAGCTGACAGAAGGAAACATTGCGGATCGTAAAAATGTCATAATACGAAAAGGCTACCTGACAGGACAGGAACTAGACGAAATCAAGAGAGAAATGGGCTATACAATCAATCAAGATCAGATTGTCGGAAATCATAATGAAGAACCTAACGAGCCGCTGGAGATACCAGCAGAAACGGCAAGGGAACTGCCTGACACCCGAACTGCTAACCAAGACTGCCCACAATATCGCCAACTGTATGACATCTTCTATAGTTACCTGGCGCAATACGAATCTACTGATCCGCTCAATCGCCCCATCCTTCCAAAATTGAAGTTCAACTCTACGGCTAAAAATAACATCGAGTTGCTCAACGATATATTGGCAGAACACCTTAGAACTGAATGGACGTTGGAACAAGTCCACTTATCTCTGTACTGTGCTGCCATCACAGTAATCGGACAAAATGGGCAAAAGATCTACATCCCCAGAACCAGTGAACAGAAAGTTAAAAATGAAACTCCGGCCTGGAAAAGAAGATTAATGCAGGACGTCGATAAACTTCGTGGAAAAGTTGATGTCTTGGATGAGTACCTGAAGGAGAATAAATCGCGTAAAGTATTAAACAAAGTGCGAAAAATAGCCACATCCGCAGGGCTGAACCTGGAATCTCCACGACATAAAGAGTTGATAGTTGACCTGAAAGATCGCTTGAGACAACAAGCTAAAGCGAAAGGTGCACGCCTACGAAGATACAACGAGTTAACAAAGCGAAAACAACAAAACGCTGAATATGCGAGAGACAAAAAGAAGTTCTTCAGAAGTCTTGAGAAGCCATCCGAAATCTCCTCCAATCAACATGCTGATATCAGCAATGACGAATTTCAGCAATATTGGTGTTCTTTATGGTCGGAGAGTGGTCAATTTCAAAGAAATGCTAGCTGGCTGAGGGACATTGAACACCATGCATCCGAAATCGTTGAGATGAGGACTGATATTTTCACAGTCGAGGAAATTTCCAACATTATCAAAAACACAAGTAACTGGAAAGCGCCAGGACCCGATCGACTTCAAAACTTCTGGGTTAAACAGTTTCCAGCATGTTTCCCAAGTCTGGCTAGATGTTTTTCGGAGGCACTAGAAGACCCCTTCAAAATACCAGCTTTTCTCACTCAAGGCAATACCTATATGCTTCACAAAAAAGGAGACCGCAACAAACCAGAAAACTACAGACCAATAACGTGTTTGTCAGTGCTGTACAAGCTGTTCACGTCGCTTGTAAATGATGCGATATATCGTCATTGTGAAGCCAATAATATTCTGGAAGAAGAACAGAAGGGCTGCTCTCGAGGATCTGCAGGATGCAAACATCAACTTACCATAGACGCTGTAGTGCTAAAGCAAGCCCAAGCGAGAAGGAGGAATTTAAGCATTTGTTATATCGATTATCAAAAGGCCTTCGATACGGTGCCACACGATTGGCTTGTGAAAGTACTGGAGATTTATAAGATCTGCCCGAAAATAAAAGCCGTGCTCCAACATCTTATGAGTACATGGAGAACGAATATTCTGATAAATAACATGAATGCTGGAACCGTAAGAATATCGAGGGGGATATTTCAGGGAGATGCTCTGTCGCCGATGTGGTTTTGTATGGCACTAAATCCTCTGTCTACTCTTTTGAAAAACACTACCATAGGGTATAGACCAGCAATGAGGAATCCGCGAAAACTGTCCCATTTATTGTACATAGATGACCTGAAACTCTTCGGCGAGAACCAAAAACAACTTCACTCGCTGATAGATATAGTGCGCTCCTTCAGCAAAGACATTGACATGTCTTTCGGTCTCGATAAATGCGCCATAGTCAACATCAGGAAAGGTAAAATGGAGAACACTCAGGAACAATTTCAGGACATCCACAGTATGTTGCCCGAAGAGACCTACAAGTATCTGGGCATTCCTCAAAATCAACGGATTGACCACACTCGTTTGAAAGCTGAGTTCACTGCGAAATATAAAAACAGGGTAACCAAAGTACTCAACACCAAGCTGTCTGCTAAAAACCAGATCGATGCCTTGAACTCTTGGGCTACGCCTGCTCTGACCTACACTTTCGGAGTCTTGAAGTGGTCAGATGCTGATCTGAATGAGTTGGACCGACTCACCCGTCGCCTAATGACAAAGTTCCGATGTCTGCACACCAATGCATCGGTGAAAAGGCTTTATCTACCCAGAAGAGATGGCGGACGAGGTCTGTTGAACATCTATAAACTCTGCAGAACCCAGGAGAAAAACTTGAGGCAGCGACTGCTCGAGTCTGAAGATAGCCTGATGAAATTGGTGACAACAGAGGATAAGGGATACACACCTCTGAACCTACAACACAGAGAACTGACATTCGATATCACCACGAGAAGCGAAGATAAAAGTATATGGCGGGAACAAGCTCTGCACGGCAGATTTCCCAAACACCTTGAGGGGGAAAATGTCGATAAATTAGCTTCGTTGTCGTGGTTGAATGCGGGACAATTGTATCCTGAAACTGAGGGATTCCTGACGGCTATCCAAGACCGAGTCATAAGAACTCGCAACTATGAGAAGCACTGTTTGAAGCTGAACGTGGAGGACAAATGCAGGAAGTGCGGCGCAGTTGGCGAGTCTATCGAACATATAATAGCAGGATGTCGAGTTCTTGCCGACAACGCATATCTGGGCCGACACAACCAAGTGGCAAAAATTGTTCACCAGCAGTTAGCTCTTAGACATGGTTTTTTGGATACTTGTCCGCCATACTATAAGTATCAACCTGCAGCAGTGTTGGAAACGGACACAGCGGTTCTTTATTGGGACAGACCTATAACAACAGATAGATCAGTGGACTACAATAGACCGGACCTTGTATTCATTGAGAAGGATCAGAAGTATGGGGTGATAATTGATGTGGCAGTACCATTGACTCATAACATCGGAAGAACGGAGTCGGAAAAAATAACGAAGTACGAGAACTTGGCAATTGAGCTGAAGAATATGTGGCAATTGTCGAAAGTCACTATTATACCATTGGTGATTTCGGCTGAGGGAGTTATGTCAAAATCATTCAAGAGAAATCTTCAAAAGATCGAAATATCCCAGAGGATCGCGGGATATGCACAGCAGGCTGTAGCTTTGCAAACCTGTCACATCGTGCGGAAATTCCTGAACTAGTGGGGGGAACTGAAATGTTTTTTCACTGGTTCATAGAAGTATTACCAGCTCATGCTGAGAACGGGAGACCGATGTTGAAGAATAATAATTTCATAGAAGAATAACCAGCTCGAGCTGAGAACGGGAGACCGATGAAGAATAATAATAATAATAAGTGTGGTTTGGTTTCTGCCACGCCACATGGGGGGTGACGTCCCCACGCCCCGAGTTACCTGGGCCACCAAGGGTAAATGGTGGCAAACCCATGAACGAGAAGTGGAAACCGATATCATGGCAGAAGTTCGAGATGCCACTCCACCTGCTGGCTCGACCACCGTGAGGAGGACTGCCCGCAGGGGAGCTCGCAACGCACGTATCCAGTGTAGCCGCGAAATGAATATTGAAGTAATGCGAGCTTTTCATTACGTGAACAATTGCGAGGACAAACCACTTCCTGGATGGAGAAGAGAAATCTTCAAGGGATCGAATTATCCCGGAATATCGCGAGATGTGCACAGCAGGCTGTGGATTTGCAAACCTGTTACATCGTGCGGAAATTTCTGAACTAGTGGGAGGAACTGAATTGTTTTTTCACTGGTTCATAGAAGAATAACCAGCTCGAGCTGAGAACGGGAGACCGATGAAGAATAATAATAATAATTTATTGATCCTTTTAGACATAACAAGGTATATATAGGACAAGTCACAAATACAAAAATAATAAAAATTCAGACATTTTCAAAACTATCATTATAGTACTCATTAACACTATAAAAACACTTCTTAAGAAGTAAAGACTTAACAACTTTCTTAAATTTGATTGAATTGAGCGACTTAATGTTACTAGGTAGATGGTTAAACATCTTAATACACTGATACTTAGGTGACATTTCAAATCTTGATGTTCTATGTTTGGGAATTGACAATATTTTCTTATTCCTAGTGTTATGGGAATGAAAGCTTGACAACTTTACATATAGGTAACCATGATATGATTCAACAACTAGAAATGCCATGAGAATAAAGGTCAATGTTATGCAAAACTACGAGAATATTCCGAGTATGTTCATTCAATAAGTTTACAATTCAGGCTGCGGATTTTCCCATTCAACCTCCGAAAAGATCTTGAATATTCATGGTGGCACAGTTTTCGAACCCACATTCAAGATCAAAGTCAGGCACGATGATTAAAAATGAAACAATGAACACAGTTTTCTAGATTATTTGTTTTCGTTCAACCTTCACTGCAAAACTAATGTAAATGTATGAATAATTCCAGGAATGGAAACTGACGTTATGCGGGTAAGTTCAACAAAAATCGAAACAAGAAACAGTTTCTTTATTCTGTTTCATCCATGTCTAGTCAACGTGAGTCATCGTTGCTATCTAACACGTACACTTTTTGAAGCGACAGTGAGCACCTTGTTTCCTTTCCAATTAAGAATATTATTATTCAGATATTATGTATACTAGTTTTGCGAGATAAAATGTAGATATTTTATGATTCATCACTTGGATTCGGTTCAACGTCCTGATCTTGATATAATTATTTATCAGCTGATAATACCAGGTTGCCTGTAATCATCAGCACTTTTTTTCAGTTTTCCCAATATTTTTAAAGTACATTATGGCTTGTTCACACGCTTTCAGTCAACTAAATTTTGACATGATATTAAAGTTAATCAATAAATTACATACAGCGTGCCAAAAAAGTAACGTAATTAGTCAATTATTCTTTCACGAAGAATTGAAATGTGGTATTTCAAAATTCGGAGAATATCATCACAGGTGTTTCTTATTTTCTGACTGGAATTGTGACAAATATTCGGCCATAACTTTTGTTTTCGAGCGCCCTTTCGTTATGATGAAGGGCTTTATCATTTCGTCACCATGTTTGAGCCGAGAATGGTCTAGTGATGCGTTCTGCCAAACTCCCGGAGAACTATTGCGCATAGGCGAAAGGAAATATTGTGATTGGGTGATCGGCAACACGAACAAAATTCCATAAGGTAGCCATGGATACATAATGACATATCCCTTCTCTACGCTGCGAAAGTTGCGGAAGTTCACGACGCATGCGTATAGAAAAAACGGGCGCTGGAAATAGGAGGAACGAGGCTTACACTTTTGTATACTTATTTGCCACTACGCTCAATCTCAATATTCATAATTATATGTAAGAAGCATACCACCAAAAAAATTTTGTATTTCGTGATCAAGTTATATATTTTCAGTTTCTCTTTGATCGAGACCTCCAGCTTTCTACTATATTGAAAACATTCAAAAATATCCATACAGGGTGCGTTGAATGACAACTTTGAACTGGAACCAACCCCGGTATTTCTCTTCTGTCTATATGTATAATTCTAGCAACCTAATTAATCATGTACAGGGTATCATAAGTAAGATTGAATCCAAATCACTCAAACAAAATGTGTCTTCTATACAGGGTCTTTCACGAGGAACCTCACCCATATTTATACGGGAAACTACTGAACGTATTTTCATGAAATTCAGCACTTATAAGTATTTCACGATGCTGATGAAATCTAAAATATTTTCAAGGCATGAGCACCTCCGGTTTTTCCGGAAATGACGTCAACTTCCGTTTTTCAAATTAGAACACCATTTTTTTATGGCAGATATTGAATCTACGTTAAAAAATAATGTGAGTGTATGCATCACACCCTTGCCCTAAAGTGGATATTTTCTGAGTTATTCACAAAAAACTGTTTTTCGTCTTGAATTTTCAGCTATTTCTTTTCCCTTCACGCCAAAAAGATGAAATTTTCAGGAACTGTTACTTAAATCATGTTTTAGATTTTACTACCCTAATATGCAAGAGAAAAAAGTTACAGGTTGTTCCTAAATAGATGGCGAATTTGGATTCGAATTTGTATCGGAAACCTCTTTATTTCAACTAATCGGCCATCGGTTTTCTCTCCAGTGATAAATAAATAATTCCTTATGAACCATATGCAAAAACTTACCATGTTTCACATTCTTTTTTTTAATGATAGATATCATTAATTACATCTGCCAAATTCCTCTTTATTCAGTAGATGTAATTAATGATATCTATCATTAAAAAAAAAGAATGTGAACTTTTAAATTTTCTAAGGAATCTATTTCTGCAATAAAAAAATGGTGTTCTAATTTGAAAAACGGAAGTTGACGTCATTTCCGGAAAAACCGGAGGTGCTCATGCCTTGAAAATATTTTAGATTTCATCAGCATCGTGAAATACTTAGTGCTGAATTTCATGAAAATACGTTCAGTAGTTTCCCGTATAAATATGGGTGAGGTTCCTCGTGAAAGACCCTGTATAAGGTACAGGATTTTTTATTTCAAAATTTATGGAATATTTGGGTTCTGGACAATTAAACAATTTGATGCATGATTTGCATATTCTGCAGGTATAGTGTAGATATTATAAACCCTACTCAACTGTGCTAAAAACGTTTCTGGCTACCAACAGAGACGAACGACAGGGCTGATGGAATTGTATTTCTCTATTTCAGTATCGTAATGAGTTCATTACAGTACTAAAAACAGTGCTGTGATGAACTCATTACAGCATCGTTTTCAGTTATATTTTTCGTTCCTATCAATTTTCAACACACGTCAATTTGGAAATGTCAATTTCGTAACAGTCACCAACTGCCAACAATACAAAAGTCACTAGGATAAGTTTTTCATTGAATTTCAACAGTATTTCACGAAATTTGACTGAAATAGAGAAAATATCGTCCAATACTCGTTGCAGAATGCTATTTCAACACTCGCGTTCGTTTTCGAATTTCGCATTCGTATTGGAATAGGAGCCCATTCTGCAACTAGTTTTAGAATATACTATTTCATCACAATTTTTCGATTCCCTAATAATTTCTTCGCCAATAAAGTATTTCTCATCCATAGCTCTCAAATTATACAATGCAAACTATATCGACCATGAAATATGCACAATTTCCAGAAAGAAAAGAACTGCAACTCCCAGAAGTAGCTGTTTGAATTTTAAATTTTTGTTGGTAAAACATAGATAGTATAGCAAGGAGTAAATGATTGAATTTGGAGAAAAAAATCGTAAATTCATTAATTGGAATGAGGTCGAATTATTGGTCTGCGGGAGGCGGGGTTGTCATTTCGAGAAATCAATAATCCTAGGAACAGATATTCAACTACTGTTATGATATGTTGTCAAGCGTGGGTTGATAATGCCCAAAATCGAAGAAGAGTAGGCACCGAACGACGAAGGGTACAAATTAAGTTCAAGATCGACGTCAAAGACTTATGCCCGATTTGCGAATACTCGATGTTTGGCTGATGAGTGGTTAGGAGAACAAGGCCATCCTGTAACTGTCCGAACGGTTTTACACCGGACAGTGGGCGTTATGGTATGGGGTGCTATTGCATATGCAAGTAGGCACCTTTAGCCTTCATTATGTTCTCCCTTACCTTAAACGGCTCGAGAATCCAATATTTCAGCAAGATAATGCTCGACCTCATGTTGCCAGAGTTATTTAAACTTTTTTGAAGCGACCCATGTGGATCTTTAGCCATTGCCGCCCAGATCCCCAGATCTTTCGCCCATAGAGCATGTTTGGGACGGGACATCATGCGTAGAAGGCTTGGAAATGTACCCCAGCCTCCACGGACTCTGAGACATGACGTAAAGGTAGCTTGAGATAGTATCCCTCAAGAAGAAATAGACCATCTTATTGCATGAATGCCAAGAGGTGTTGGGGAGTGTGTGGATAATAGCGGTGGACAAACACATCATTAACAAATGTATTAAAAAAAAACTGTGAATACTTCGTTTTTTTCTCCAAATTCTGATCATTTACTCCTTGTTATACTATCTACACCGCACATTATGGAAATCTCAAATTTATTCTACAACTGAAGGTGTTCTCAATGATAATTATTTTTATCAGAATTATGCATGCATATGTTATCCACTTTCAACGTTTTTCTTCAATACAGATGTTTTCTCCCAGCAGGAATAAAAAAAGATGCTATTATCAGATTTTGAATGTATTGGCTCCATTCTAAAATCAGTTGTTCTCGATCAATTCTAGTGATCAATAGTTTTTCTTTCGTTTGATTTTCTACACTCGATCGCTATGCAACACGAAACACGCAATTTGACCCAAGAGGAATGTTCCCAAGCGGTAGTTTTGCGAGAAGAAGGGTGGACATACACAAGAATTGCAGAAAGGTTTGGAGTTTCCCATACAAGTGTGTCCAGAATGTTGCAGCGATTCAGGGAGACAGGTATGAATGTCCGAAGACCAGAACAGGGTAGACCACGGGTAACAACTGCCATTCAAGAACGTTACTTGAGAGTTTCTTCGTTGAGACAACGATTTGCAACCGCTCGCCTCCTTCAAAATCAGCTTGAGCAAACTCATGAGGTGCAAATTAGCACTCAGACAATAAGAAATCGCCTCAGAGAATATGATTTATGGCCTCGTGTCGCGGCAAGAGGCCCAGCTCTTACCCCAGCCCATCGAAGGGCGCGTTTAGATTTTGCGAGAGAGCATATCCATTGGGAAGAGGCCGATTGGGAAAGAGTTCTCTTCACAGATGAGTCTAGATTCTGCCTCTACCATTGTGATCGACGTTCCCTTGTATACAGACGTCCACATGAAAGATATGCTCAGTGCAATTTCCTGAATACTACTGGTTTCGGGGGAGGATCGATTATGGTATGGGGTGGAATATCTTTGACTGCTCGCACAGACCTAGTGGTCGTTGATAATAGAGCTATGAATGCTGATCAGTATATAAGGAACATTCTTGAAGAGCATGTAGTGCCATTTGCCCCATACATGGGTGAAAATTTCATTTTTATGGACGAAAATGCCAGACCCCATCGTGCGCGCATCGTTCAGGAGTACCTTGAAGAGGTTGAAGTCTCTCGAATGGAATGACCAGCAAGAAGTACAGATCTCAATCCGATTGAGCATGTTTGGGACAACCTCAATAGAAGGCTGAGAAGTTCAGAAAATCATCCAGCTACTCTTAATGACTTAGGAATCCAACTCGGAGAAATCTGGGAAGGATTAGATCAGAACATTTTAAGATCACTAATTTTGAGTATGAACCGTCGTTGCCGAGCTGTAATTAACGCAAGGGGTGGAAATACCAAGTATTAAATCACTTATCAGCATTTCAGTATTTTGAAAATTGTTCATTTCTCATCTTTCACATAAGATTCGGTGAAATCCTGAATTTTTCTTCCCTTTAATGTGTCTTGTTTCGTTCAAAACCTTCCCGAGAGAACATAAAAAATAAGTTATAAAGTCAATGTAGAGTTAACTTTCATTAAAATTGAGATTCTCAGAATGTGTGTTAATTTTTTTGCGCAGTGTATTTTCTACCCAAAAAAATTTAAATTTGAACAGCTCCTTCTGGGTCAGTTAGTAGTATATAACATAAGAAAAAGAATAACGTGGGATCCGAGAGTTACAGTCCCTTGGCATATAATCAAAAATGTTGGTGATAGGTTAAGGAAGAACCATGAAATGATGACAGGGATTTTCCTGGTATGTGACAAAAATAGATCGACTGTTTTATTTATTAGAATTTCCGTTGGTGTTCGCTCCCTAAACGAATTTACCTTTTATCAGTAGTCCGTATAACTTTAATTCTTGGTCTAGGATTCTAAGGCCTTGAATTTAATGAATTATCATAATGATATAGGTTTATTGCGGAAAAATAATAATTCAACTTCTCAACAATATTGGAAATGGCGGAAACTTCCAATCAAAATTTTCCATATTTATTTTCATAATTATGATTCGGGACATTTTATAAATATTTATGAAATTGTAGAATCACCATATGGTAATATGATTATTTTAGTTTTCCCTTTCGATGATGCACGAGGTTCGTTTCTCAACATTTTCTCGGAATCAGTGCGACGAACTTTTGATATACAGGTCATACAACAATAGTGCGTTCTTCTTCCATAGCTGCCGAATGAGACATCTTAGAAATTTTGTTCGAAAACAGGTTTCTTGTTTTTCTATATCTGTATCTCAAGAAATCATTTTCCAATATACAGGGTTTTCCCAAAAAAGATATTCACCAAACCGGTGATTCTTCAAATGAATTGTCTTGTATATTTCCAAGTATTTTTAATGACCTTCACCATTACTATTGAAACGGAAACTCTCAGAAATAATTTCCTAACGATACAGATCTTATCAAGAGAAAATTTGAAAAAGTGGGGCGCACAGAACTATGCTATGACCTAAAGGTACGATTCCACCGGAGTGCAGCATTGTGATGCACACTGTACGGCCCATATGTCTATGGTACGGCCCAAATATTAGTTGCGGTGGACTAGTACACGTAAATAGCATCAGCAACACGGTTGCAAAAACAATGTGTATCACAAATGTGAATAATGTGATACGAATTCTTGGCTACTGAAAGATTTAAAGTTATCATAACGAAAAGTTTAATCTGCCATACACATGATGTCCAGTCATTGTCAAATCTAATGAACTTGAAATTAATATTTCTCGATTTTTTCAAATGCCCTATTGATTTTTTGATTTAATGGATAGAATTGAATGCTCCAAATTTCTTCAAAAGCACTTTGGGGATATTTTCACTCCTGATAGTCTGGGTGCCTGTGGGACAAATTGCAAATTATGTATCAATAAAGTTTTCATCATTTTTCCTCTGTGAAAATTTTTATAGTCGCGGCTTTTTTTCATCAAACCTCTCGTAAGTCGACCATATTTCAAATTTTTTCAAATCATACATACTCTCTTTCTCTTTTTGTAAAATGTCATCCTGAAAACAATCTGGAAGAAATGAGAAAACATGATTGTATGACAAAAATAGTGTGGCTTTGAGCGTGTCTACCAACATGAACATGACCGAAAATCGCATTTTTTTAAAATTATCAATACCCTCCTGATTCTTTCAGAATCGGTTGATATGTTCTATTATATAAAATTCTCCTGTTTGCACTTTGTGGCCGAACTCCTCCGAAACGGCTAGACCGATTTTCGTGAAATTTTGTGTGCATATCGGGTAGGACCGGGAATCGGCCAACATCTATTTTTCATCCCCCTAAATGTTAAGGGTGGTCCACCCTAAATTTTCAGCCCTCTACCTAACCCAACGGGAACGTGGTATAATAAAAGGCGGAACGGAGTTCGCGGGGTCAGCTAGTAACCATATAAAATATGAAACTGCAATTGTCCAACAAAAAGAATGTGGCGTTTTTCTTGTCCGACAAATGAAAATCGACGATTTGTGTCCACCATATGAAATGCGGCAAATCCTTAGTCGGACACCTATGGTTTTGTTTCAGAATCTTTCTTCGAATATTATTGAAATGAAACTATTGATTTTAATTAAAATTGTTCCCTGACATTTTTATTCAAATCTAATCAAAAAAACAATGGAAATACTCCTTCCTCACAATGAATTATTTGTAACAAGACGAATGGTATCCAGTAAAAGTATCACACCAATCGTCAGGTAAATTACATCTTTATATTTGTGATTATGATGTCTTCTTGATGCAAAGAATATTTAACAGTGTTTAAGGATGTCAGCTGTAAATTTTTTCACTTCCTCCCTTTGCATTTTGTAGCCAGGGTTATTTTTCAAATATTTGAACAAGAAACACTCCATCACTACTAAGAATATTATATCGGCAACAACTGAAAAACTGTCAAATATAATAGAACAAGAATTATCTCAAGAAGAGAAAATTCGGCAACACACTAAAATTCGTCTACACAGGTTCAGACTGCAGAGGACTGCGGTGCAAAATCGAAACAGCACTCATATTTATAGGGAAAATTACCCAAACTACTTTTACAACCCTTAGAATTCCTCATACGGAATTCTATAAAACTACCACTTTCTTTTCGAAGAATTCGCGACTTCGACCAGGGGTGGAGATTCCATATTCAACTGGGGCAGAAAAAATTCAGTTTGTGCCTTTTTATTTTTTTAGTCCATTTCTCATACTTATCATTACAGCTTCAACCTTTGAAGTAAATAGCTACAAGTATAAACAATTGAAAATATTCTTTTCATAACCCCAGAGGTGTAACAGGAAAGGTGTCCCAGGTACCTTTTACCTTTCAATTGTAGAGTAGATTTTCTGTATCCAACCAAAAGTATGAAAACAAGCATCTTTCCTCGAAATTTAAATGCCAAATATTGATTGAAAATGTAAGTTATGAAAACGAAGTCTCGCGAGACCAATAACATTCATTCGGTGGACTGAGAAATTGGCGAACTTTTTTCGTCGGACAGTTGAATGATAGTATTCAGCACATCCTTCTTAAATGATCCTCAGAAAATCATATGTTTATTTATAACATAAGCAAAGTTAAATCCGATAAATGCATATAGTCTATTCATACCGAAATTATAGCATCGAATTCTCTAATTTTTGAATGAACGTCACATTTTTTTGTCGGACAACTGGTGCAATACATTGAATTTTCAAGGTGGAGAGAGAATGAGAAAAAAACATTCATTTTTTTTATCTCAAAAAATCTATGTTTTTCATTTTTCGGACAAGAAAAACGCCACATTTTTTTGTCGGACAATTGCATTTTCATACTACATATGGTTGTATCAAACGATTATGAAAAAATCAAGAGGGTATTAATAAGTTTCAAAAATGCGATATTCAGTCATGTTCATGTTGGTAAACACGCTCAAAGCCACACTATTTTTGTCGGACAACAAAGTTTTCTTATTTCTCCCAGATTGTTTTTATGATGGCTCTTACAAAAAAAATATGTATGATTTAAAAAAAAATTAAAATATGGTCGATTTACGAGAGGATTGCTGAAAAAAACCACGGCCACAAAAATTTTCATAGAGGAAAAATGTGGTAGACTCCGCCTAATAAAGCTCTACAGAAAGTGAGAAAAATTTATTAATAATTTGCAATTTGTCCCACCCAGACTATGCGTCTGGCAAATAGAAATATACCATTGCAACAGTCAATTTGAATTGAAGATGAACAGAAAACCGAAGGAATTCAAGAAAGTGATCGAAACCATGGAACCTGCTATAAAAATTATTCAGGTTATATTCGATACAGAATCATGGGCACCTCCAATATACAGGATATAATAATTAATAACCAGAAGTTCTCATTATTATCGAATGAATGGATAGTTCTGAAACAATGTATAGAAGAGCTATAGGGCGCTCTGAAATAAATACATAACAAAATCTATCCCGTACACAATTTTTTTCAAATGATGATTCCTACGTTGCCTTTTTTTCTAACACGTTCACAAATAAATCAGATCCATCAGTTTCTCCATAGTAAAATATTCTTCATTGAAATACCAATAGGCGTGCAGAAACAGTATGCAGAATGGTCGTAATTTTTTTGAAAAAAAATTGCCAACTTCAAATTTCACCATAAAATGTGATGAATATTTCATTATGTAAAAGTTTGATATGAGTGACTAAATCGAAAAATTCACCATTAACGATCAAACTTTCACAAAAATTGTTCGTCACATTCCATGATGAAATGAAGTTGGATATTTTTTCGAAAAAAATATTGTAACAGGTATTTATACGGGTTTAGTCATATTTTATACTGACCCTGTAGTGTATTTGATGTCTGAGGAGACTAAACTTGGGAAGCACTTGTTTGCAGTTCTGTGATTGTACTTTGGTACCTATTCGACTGTTTCGGACAGATTTCGAAAATAAAATGTTGATTCAACTGATTTCACTACCTTACACGAAAAAACATAAAAAATCTTATGCTTATACTTCATAGGCATGATCGTTCATGTACAAAGAGAGTGCTCCTTTGTTTGGTTTCTCATTGGTACTCAATTATTGCCTTGTAGATTCTTTCCAAGTTGTGCTCATTGGTAAATACAATTTAAGCACTCCTCTTCATTACAAAAAAGTGAATTTCTATCCAGTAGCACATGCACAGAACAAAAAAAGCATGCCTTTATGTTGCACCAATAAATACATCATTTTTCCATTTACATATAAAATTACATGCAGGTGTTTCAATCAAAAATATCACTTTTCTTCAAACACGAATCTCGTTTGTACCGAATGGACTGAAATAGATGAATCGGTCATGTATACAAGTGCAGATCACACGACAAATATTCGGCATGTTCCATGTTGAAACGCTTTCATTCAATCCATTCATTGAAAAGTTCGAAAAACATTAGTTCAGTTTTAAAAGCTATACAATTCATTTTAGTCTTGTTATTGGTTATTTGTCTTTCAATTGTCGACATTGAAATGAGGAAAAGAACGTATTTTGGTTAAACAAACATCCTGTTACAGGATTCACGCTTAGTAGAATATAGATAGTGGGTAAAAAGTAACGTACCAAATACATCTTCGTTGTTTACTATCTGGTAGGAAAATGATGGGACAAGTTCAACTCTTATTTTAAATTTCGCATTCTCCACGTATTGTGAGCTCAATTAAAAACATTTTGAGTCTTCTCATCTTTTCTGAGCAGTATCCTTTGTTATTCAAACAGAAAATAACAAGTCCCACGTTTGGCCAACTATTACATGCAATATAATCTACATGTTCTGTGATTTTAATTTCAGATAATTCATCAATTACCAACCTACGAAATCGGCATGTTTTAGATAACAAAAAACGAGTCCCATACTCGGTCAATGTAATAATTCATTTATTTTTTTTTATTTGCAGTCGAGAATGCTAACAGGTGTACAAACACCCAAAAACAGCATTCACTTATCCTGATATATAGAAAGTGCAGACAATAAATGTGCGAATAATGTATAATAGGTGCACTACACAATCTTCTTTTCGCTACCTATCTGTGCAGTCAATATTAAATAAGTACGTGAATGATAAGTATAATTTATTGCAGGGGGACAAGTAAGATATTAAATAAAGACTTCTATATAAATATGTCGTGAATGCTAAGTATAATTCATTGCAGGCGAGGACAAGCCAGATACTAAATAAATTAAATATCAGTTTATCTACTCCCATAGAATAATATATCCATTATTCAACTGATTTTGATCTGTAATAGTCTCTATAAACCAATAGTGTGAGGTAATAGTAACTCACGCCTATAACTCACTCTAATACGAATAGGAAAAATGTAGCTTACGAAATGAATAAAAAAGTCGGGTCAATGGGGAACTCTATTTCAGACATTTAAGTAACGTTCTCGTTATCCATTTCTACATTTTCTTAGGTCTGAATATCCAAAAATTGCATTTGGAAAACATGAATTTTTGACGTTTTCTACGGGATTCGATATCGATTCGATTTTCAACCATAGAAATCGCTTTTGACAACTGTTGTCAATTTTGAAAATGCAGATTAATTCGAATTTTACTGAAGAAGTCGAAGATAAAGTAAAGTGTTCAATTCGCGGTAATGGTCATAACACACTCATTGAACAATATACTATTGTCCACGCCTGCAATACATTATAGCATTCACGACATGTTTATATTGAAGCATGAAGTTGAATGTTTTTGTTATCTAGCTTTTTGTGTATTCTTTGATAATTTGGTTATTTCAAAATTTTTAGATTCAATGATGAATGAGTTGATCAGTGTTGGCAAATGAAAAATGAGGTCTTTTCAGCAAAATAGGTGCTTCGGATAATGATTGAACTAGATTCTGAGTCAATTTTCTGAAATTTTCATTTTGTCAAATTTCTGCACATCAGTTTTCGGAGTTTTGATTCTGTAGACTTCATACGTGCCCCTAGAACTAGATAGTGGCTACTTCATAGGAGAGCAAAGGACTGACGTGGAAACAGCACAAGTATGCAGTGGATAAAACGAATGTAGCAACGAAAAGACTATACCCGATTATAGTTGAGGATAATGAAAGATGTGGCCAGGCCGCAGCTAACCACATATTATGATGCATCAACAGCATGTTGATATGCAGCGAGAACCCATATAAAGAGGATATGTACAAAGATTTGTAATTTTGACTATTGCGACAAACACATGATTCTTAGTGCACAAGGAAGCCTTAAAGCGACAATTTCTCAATGGAGAAGCTTGAATGTTTCAGCAGTCAGCAGGGCTCCATTCTCAATTTATTTTTCGTAATTTCACGTTGAAAACTGATTTTCTGGGGAAAATTTAAACATTTCAGATTCAAATAACTCCGAATTCTATGGGGAATAAATTTTAATCATAAAATATTGGGCTATACCTTAAACTATACAGGGTGTATTTAAAGGTGAGGCTTTTCCTCTGACAGATGATGGAACTTATGAAAATAAGTCATTTTACCAAGAATTGTTATATGAATTTCGCCCCTGTTTCGAGAAAATGAAACTAGAACATTTTCTAGTTTCTAGGTGAATGTGAAAATTCCTCAGTCCGAATCTGCTGCCTCGCCTGCTCCTCCGTGGATATCAACATCTCTTGTTTTTTGTCTTTTTATCATACATGACTCAGAATATCGATTGTAATCAGTAATCTTCGATCGTGTTACGGTGTAGATTGTAGGAGTGATCATTGATCATTTCATATAAGAAATTTTCGATAAAATGACTTATTTTGATGAGTTCTATCACCTGTCAAAAGAAAAGCCTCGCCTTAAAATACACCCTGTATAAACAGGAGAGAATAAAAAATAGTGAAGCCAATTTTCAAAATCAAGTAAACTCGGTAACTATACCACGACGGACTCAAAATTTAGCAGACATTTTTGCATTTTTTATTAAATTAACTGTCAATTAAAATGAAAAGTACTAGATTGTAATTAATTTACTGAATGACAGAATTGAGTATTTATTTCTTCAAATATTGTGCATTCCTTACATTACATATACCTACTAGAGTATGGGAATGTTCGCGAAACGGCTCGGCCGTTTTTGCCTCAGATAATGAATAGGCACGTTATAACAGCACCGTTTTCTGAATTTGTGGCCAGTTCTTTCGTTAATTTCGTATAGCTATTTCATACTTTTGTGTTACCAACGACATTTTGAACAGTGTTGTCATCACTATATCGCGTATGAAAACTGAGATTTGGATTTATTTCTGAATATTATTAGCAAAATACGTTGAGAAACTGGTTCGTATGTGTCTTGTTTTTGGCAAATTGTACTATTTGAAGCCTGATTTGAGTTCAAACAGGTATGTTTTACTCCTACCATTCTAAGTGACTTTTCCGATTCCCTTCTGATATTGAGAGGAGGAACATTTGGTTATCAATTCTGAATTTAGCTGACTCTGCTTACCTAACACAGAATCTGTGTCAATGTTTGGAACATCGTATGAATTCGTCAAAAAGAGTTAATTCACTTGTAATTCCATTTCCATTTTCAATACCGATAACACCACGCCACTAGACCATTCAAAGTAAGATTCTACAATGTTGACACGGCAGTATCTAATGATATTACTATCTTGTATGCTTTCATCGTTCCACTCATTGAAAACTGACTAAATTTTGGCTTTACCAATTCTCGAATTTTTGAATGAGATGCTGTGTCTCCTCTTTCTATGGTCTAAGGGCTATACCCGTTTGTAAAACGAGAATTGGTGGCAACTTCCGGTAAGTCCACGAAACTTAAAAAATTTAAAAGGAGTCTCTCTACTCAAACCTCAATCAAGTCCGAAATCTCAAACCTGAATTTCGATTCCTTCAGAAAATTATTGATTTATTATTTATTTTGTTCGAAAATTTTGTAATTTTCAAGGAACAATTTCGATATCATAGATATTTCATGGCGTTTTTTGTTGTTTCTCAGATCGAAGAAGCAATTCAATTATCGAAAAATTTCGACTAATAGAATGCATGCTTGCTTTAGTTAGAAAATTGCAATCTTTCCGCACTTGTTATGGAAAAAACTGTTATTGTTCATTTCAGAAGGAGAAGATCATTCAAAATATTATAGGAAAGACAGCAATACACAATTTTAATTTCTAAAATAATGTCGAACATACATATAGGTAAACAGTGAACACATGAAATATTTGTTAGTGTATCCGATAAGTTTAATTTGTTTTTTCAATAAAACTACACGGAAATTTTCGCTTATATTTATTATTCATGTTTTATCTTGTTATTATGATGGCATCTTGTTTATGTATATGTTTCTATCAATTCGAATATAATGTTTTCATCCGAATACTTGGACAATCCCAAGGAAAGTTGTGAAATGAGCTCGGAAATGAGAGTTGTTTTCCACAAGGATTTTCCCGGCTTCACTTGATAACTTAAAAATTGTTTGTCCATTGAAGCAGCACGTTGGAATTTAATACTTTTTTAACCATACTCAAAAAACGTACTATTCATATTTAAACGTTTTTGCTACTCAAATTATGAACTTGAAATAGTATCTCCACTGATTAAAAGAATGAAGAGAAGTACAGGTGTAGAAAGTCGAGAAAACTTGAAGTTATGTTAGAATATTCTGGTGTATAAGCCAAATCAAATGCCCATACTCGGCATTATATTAATTATACGAAATATTTAAGTATCATATTATGCGAAAAAAAAACGTACTTGGTTTCAGTCATATTTATATGTACCTGAGTATGTATGGCTGAATTAAGTTGAACTATATTATTAATTAGAATACGGCAAAAACTTACATTTACAGAATTATTAAGGGTTAACATAACAATTGAATAATAAAAAAAGGAAATCTTTGAAGACACAATGCTTGAAACATCACAAGGTGTCATTTTTCCCGATTTTTCTGAATGCCTACGTCTCATTTCAAAAATACATGACAATTTTTCTGTAACTTTCCATTCCTGGCCTATCAGACGTTTCCGAGTTGACACCCTGTAAAAAATATTATATGAAGCAATTTTGAAATATACCTTGTATCTCATATTACAAAAAAGCTCTATGTTGTATAACTACTCAAAGGAAATCTCTGACTGTCCCACCAAGCGTAAGTCGTTTGGGGTGACCCTATAACATACCGTGCAACCCATAATTACGAAAATCCCGTTTTCTATAAATAACCAGTAGATATGAATGAGCCTAGCCCAGTGAATAACATTTCATTATCATGCCAACTTTGATCCGTTGACCGTTCTGAATGATAATTGACAACATGAACTGTTCGAAACTGTTCAGAAATCGGAAAATTATATGTTGTGAGTGCATCAACTCTACTTTCATTTCGGCAATGATATGCACACCTGTTTACCATCGTGAAGTCTCCCTCAATTTGACAATTAGTGGGCTTCCTGTCTTTTGCAATAGAATTTCTCTAGGCTTATAGGTGTATATTAAAAATTATTTTCCATTATTAAATTCCTTAGGAGAAGGTTCGAAAATATGTCGGAATCCAATTCAAATAACAGTTTTAACTAGGTTGTTGGAAGAGGAAGGTACTTCCGGATCCTTTCATCGTGAACGAAATTATTTGTGAACCAACTTGCATCTTGGTAGAATCCTGTTTTACGTTAGTTTAGTTCAAACAGATAGTGGAAAATGCCTATTGACAATTCAAATTCGAAATCTATCAAATAAATCTTCCAAGTTTAAAAATATTCCCTCATTGGAGCAATCAAACCTTGAAAATTTCTTATTAGTTGATTTTTGGCGATTTGTCATCAATTTGTGAAGAACTAGAATGGAAACGATAAACTACATGCAACACACGTTATATTAGTGGATTCAAAAATATTCTCTAGCATCATAATAAGGTATTCATTCAATTGAGAAAGAATAGTTGCAAAAGTGAAAAAGCAAAATATGGTGAATTATTTCCTGAAAATGGCACTGTTTCGTTTTCAGTTGGTCACCATGTATATTCTCTATTCCTGCAAAATTTGTAACATCCAGATATTCATTTGCCGATTGAATGAACTTTCCTCGGTGAGAATCACGTTCTTCGTGATATAATCAGAATGCAATAAAATGTACATATTATTGGAATGGAAAGAATAATCCTTTTTCTGATCACTGTAATTGTCTAGATTTCATTGGGGTCGAAATAGAAAATATTGAAGGAGCAGACAAAGCACCTAAATTGTGCCGTAATTTTGCTGTAATAAAACACAGCGTCGTTTGATATACAAAATACAGGGTGTCTCATTTCAAAGTGTCCACTCCCAATAACTCAACAACGAATCAGAATTTGTGAAAACAATCAGACAGGTCGATTTTTTATGACAGGGGGACATGATCTGGGATAGAAAGCTTGTTTCTATTTGCAACCCCCTGGAGAGGATTGCAACCCCATCAGGAATTTGAATAGGAAAAGTGGGTAGTTTTGTAACCAGCAGTTTATGTTCTTATAAGAGAATATTTACAAAGTTCGTACCGTAATTTATTGAAATAATGATTTGACGAGAAAATTATTTCGAGAAATGTTCCAATTAATTGGCCTACAAGGTCATGCGACATAACACCAATGGATTATTTTCTTTGGGGTTATGTCAGGCCATTGGTTTATATTGATGAACCAGATACAATATATGCTTTGGAAGCCAACATAACTCGTGCTTTTGCTGAAAGAAGGCGTGAATTACTCGAAAAAGTGGTCCAAAATTAGTCAGGTCAAATACGGTCCTTCAGAGCTAGTCGCGGTGGACATATGCCGGAAATTATTTTCAAAACATAAATGTCATAAATTATCTTTCAAATAAAAAAAATTGGCTTCAATCTTAACTTAAATGTGTTTTATTTCAATTTGAAGTTCTATCACCCTAAAAAAACCACCTGATTCAACCACCTAATCTGAATAGTAAAATGAGATGCAGGTCAAAATAATTTTAATGATTCACTAAGAAGAAGTGGGGGACAGGTGGGACAAAATGAACCTTATAATAAAAACGGGCCATCCGAAATAATTCAAATATTATTACAACAAGTATTGAGACTGAAAATTCTTATTTCAGGACGTTAATTTGCCAAGAATCCTATTACACATTATCCACCATTTTTTCTCCCTAAATTTTCCTTCGGCAATCTAATTTTAAATCTGCTCCAATTCATGCAGATCCAAATCTTAATTCGAGCAAAGCTCGTTGGATCACGTGTTACCTAACTTAAAACATAACATTCACCTTTCAAAAGCGTTCTGCCAACGCATACCTACAAAAACTAAAGATAGTACGTACATACAGTGGTTTTACTTGCGTCGAAATGAGCATTTTAAAAATGTATGTCAAGTATTCCGTTGTCAATTTGGGTTGATTTTGTGGATAAGTGGGTTAGCCTTGTTTTTACCTGTTCAGTCTGATTTTGAGGTTATGTACATGAGCACTGTTGCCGCATTTGTAACAAAAAAAACATTTGAATATGCATCTCAACCTAGGATCCAGTTTACCCCCATGTGTGTTAATATTACACGATTTGTTGTAACATTTCAATTACCATAAAATATATATTGGTATCTTATTTGCAGCTTTAGGCGTTAAATGATGGGTCACAAAATACAGGGTGAGTCTCTGACCTGAACCTTTGTTGAACTCTGGATTACTGAGTTCAAAAGAAATATGTTTACATTTTCTGTTTTTCCGAATTCGGTACTTGGGCATTTGGGCGACTACGTGCCTAGAGAAGATTTTTTGCATGAGTGCTGAAATAACAGTTGTTAGTTCTCGATTTGAAATAAATTGATGTTTTTTGTAGGAATTACTCCGCTACTAACCTTTATGTTGGGAAAAAGAACTTTCGTAATAATAGGACTCAGTTTTGAATTACTCCAGGGAAGAGAGTAGTCACTAGTGATATTATAATTGGTTATAATAAGAGTCAGTTATATCCGTTTATGATGTTAGTTCTGACATATACAGACTGTTTCCGAATTAGACGTGAACCTTGGAGGACGTGTTAGTATGATTCATATGCTGCCGTTTGAGGCATTATTATTGATAACCGAAAATCAACAGTTTACTAGATATCTGAGTTCTTGTGATTTTTAAAAGATTTCTCACCTTACTTAATTATTCATACATTTTTTCTTCGTTGACAAAATTTGAATACCTACCTATAATTTCGCATTATTTTCATCAGAAAAGGATATGATATTCAGGAAAAAAGCAAAACTATCCTGTGTTGATGTTGAAAAGGAATAAGCACAATTTGTGGAGTAGACGAAGCAGCGAGAAGATTGAGAGTAAATTTCAGGCGGAAAGTAACAACTAAAGAAATAAGAAAGAGATGCTTATATAAGGAATGGTGTAGGTCATTTCGAAAATGATTTATGAATACATTTTCTACTGAAATCAAAATCTGCTGTAAACTCTTTTGGGAAATAAAGAAGGAATTTGACAAGTTTTTAGAATAATTTTGTTATACATGATTTGTGTTCTAGGCAAATTGATATTAGAAATTGACAATTCTTTTATTCATATACCAACTTTCAAATCATACTAATTAATTTTCAACATTTATTGCATTATAGTTTTGTTTTTTTTATACATTTTATAGAAAACAATCTAAAGTTATAATCAAACTGGGTCAACGTAGAAAAAATTGACGAAATATGAATTGAAGTGAGAAATTAAAAAAAAACACAAGAACTGAAATATCTCGGAAACTATTGATTTCTGGTTATCAATAAATATGGCTCAAACGACAGCAAATGAGTGATACTAACACCTCTTCCAAGGTTCACGTCTAATTTGGAAACACCCTGTATAAACACAAAATCAGCTTATGTGTTATGAGTTTCTTGCCCAAATAGTACATAGTCAAAAACATCAAGTAGTTGCCCTAATTTAGGTCTTTTATGGGTGGTCGTATCAATTTCAAACATAAACATATCCATTCGACTTTAAAATAATTCTTTTTCGAGATATTGCGTAAGTGATTTTATGAAGATTATGGCATTCAACCCATTGTTCCAACGAATTTACTGGTGTTTTGGTGCTAGTAAATAGTCTCAGATGCATTGGTGCCACATTTTGAACAATCTCAACGGCAGTGAGTCAGAACCTTGACCAATAGGGAGTCAATATGTGTATGTTGCTATGGCAACCGCATAAGTCGCATCCTTAACCTTAAAATTTCTGAAGCTACTCACCTTTGAATTAAATGCGTTGGTCTAAATCTGAACGTGTCGAAACTACGAAACTAAGTCACATATAAATACTAGAAACTAGGTAGGCACGAAGCACTGTTAGTCCTGAACAAAGACGACATTGTTACAAAAATGCACTGCGGCTGCACATTCGCGATTAAGTAGGATCCAATGTGAATTGGAGCGGTGCCAGCTAGAGACGCGGGATGTTGCGTGCGCAGCGCTGTCCGGTGCTTGCTTTTGCGCGAATATTAGCTTAAGTTTGCGACTAACTGACTTAGGTATATGAGAGTGGGGTAGGGACGCGACTGTCCCACTACCGTGACGTCACGACCGGCCTGAGGTGTGTGGCTTCCCTTCCGAGGAATTGTGACGATTCGTGGAACTGAGAACCGTGGAAGGCAGAGTTTCCCAAAAGTGTGTTGTTCAGAGAAACCCTGGATTCTGAAGTTCATTTAAGTGGAAATGGTTTTGATGAAGGAACTCTTTAATTTTATCCCATCATAGCTGGAGGACCAGATACATACATTGTGTATCAAAAGAAAATTTCTGAATATTTTGATAGTATCTATGCACTTCAAAAATACCTCCACGACAGGAGACAAAATGAATCGCAGCGCATCTAAAGGGTGTTTCAACAAGAGCGCAAGATTTGAATTGCGCGCCATGTCACATGATTATGACGTGACAGATCGAAAGTTGACAGATGGGAGCTAGAAAACACGATGCATGGTGCAACAAGCAATGCGTTTTTATTGTCAAAATTTTTTTATCAAAATGCAGTAATGGTAAATGGCGAACGTTATTGTGTTATGATAACACAGTTTGTTGTACCTCATTGAGAAGCTGTTGATCAGTGACAGCTCGTGCCCTTTTGGTGTGGGTCGACCAGATACAATATATACAGGGTGTTCCTAAATTGGAGGTACGAATGAAAAGGAGAAATTCCTTGGATGATTTTAAGGCAAAAAGTCATATGAATATGGGACCCGAAATGTTTCGTTTTCGAAATACATGGTGTAGAAGTTTCAATTTTGTTGAAGTTTTTTCTCGTAGTATCTGCACTTCACAATAAATTCAACTGAACATGAGTTTAATTTGATATGTCGAAATTAACGAAGAGTTTATTCATTACAGCTTACTAACTGGATTTTTTTCTTCAACTCTAGAGTGTTCCAATAGAAATTTAACCCTGACCACGGCTAGAAAACCCGGAATACTCCAGATATGAAGTTGAATCTGGCCGTGAAACCCTTCATATATCAAAAAATATAGTAACTGGATTTTCATGACAATTTTTATTTTTCTGAGGATTTCGAGAATCGTTCAAATTTTTTTGTTAAATATGTAGCATATACAACAAAACTACAAGAATCCATATAGTTTAGTATAATGACAAAGCTTCTGTTTACAATTTATGAAACGAACAGGGACAGTGTGAAAAAATATCATCTTATAGTGTACAATCGAAATTGGCATGTCAAATGATGTAAACTCTAAATTGTGATATCTACGAGGATATATTGAAAAATTCTTAGCCTTCTATAGAACCAAACATAATTTCAATGTCAAAATATTTTATTAAATAATAAGAGAGAAAAGAAAAACACTTGACTAAGTATCACGATTTATATTTTATTACTCAACATATTCTCCTCTTAATTATTGAATACATTCATTACAGCAAACCTGCAACGTGTCTAGACCTTTCAAAATAAAATGTTTCTTCTTACTCTGCAAACCAGTCCTCCACAGCTTTTAACACCTTCTCGTTGGAAGAAAATTTACGACTTTTTAAACTTTTTTTCAGTTGAGGAAAGAAATGATAGTCGGACGGAGCCAAATCTGGTGAATAAGGGGGTGTTCTAGTAATTCTAACCCTAAATCACGAATTTTTTGCATGGCAACATGAGATTTGTGTACTGGGGCGTTGTCCTGTGAAAACAAAATACCTTTGGATAGCTTTACGCGTCTTTTCTCTTTAATTTTGTTTCCGTAGAGTGGTCAGTAATGTCGAATAGTAATCTCCAGTTATTGTTCTAAACTTATCCAAAAAATCAATCATGATTACTCCATGGCAATCCAAAAAACTGAAACTAGAACTTCTTCAGCAGATTTTTTGACACGAAACTTCTTAGGTCTTGGAAAACCAGAGTGTCGCCATTCCATCGATTGTTGCTTTGTTTCTGGATCGTAGAAATATACCCAAGTCTCATCCATAGTAATAATTCTGTTAAAGAAGTCTACATCGTTTTCAAATCGAGCACAGATCGAACGCGATGCTTCTACTCTTGCACGCTTTTGGTCAACATTCAAACATTTGGGGATCCCTTTCGCAGAAATTTTTCTCATGTCCAAATTGACGGAACTATAATATGATGGACGCGTTCCTATGAAATCTTCAGTCGTTCAGATAACTGTTTTAGCCCAATTCGAAGGTCTGATAAAATCAAAAGTCATGAACTGCATCGATATTTTCGGGGACTGACATAGAAACTGGCCTTCCCGATCGGTCATCATCTTCAATGAAAAATTTACCTCTTTTGAAGCTTGCAGTCCAATTTTTCCAGGTCGCATACGAAGGTCATTGATCATCAAGGTTATTAAGCACATCTTCGTAAATCTGCCTAAGTCTTAACCCTTTTGAAAAAAGGTACTTGATGACTTTTACCATTTCGGTGGACATCTTTTTTTTAAATTTATTGCGTAGCTCTAGTTTACTTTTTTGACGTCGAACTTTACACTGACACTAGTGACACTTCTAATCAGTTATAGTTCGTTGATATGGTATCGGAATATTTTGTTTATGCATCATTATCGTCAATTTCGTGGTCCAAGGGGGAAAGGGGTGGCATGGCCCCCATGTCCCCCCCTTGGATCACGAAATTGACGATAATCCCCTTTATTAGTGGTCCTATAACGTTGGCAAAAAATTTATTTCTATTGATGCCCCCCTCCTGAAAGAATTCTGGCTGGATCCCCCAGTGATGCCCATAACCTTACGAAAAGAAGTAAGTACCATGATGTTATCGCTAGGGGAGGGGCATTTTTATAAATGGATATTCTAGTTAATGATTTCATTCATTTGCGAATTTGACATTCCTCACTTCAATTATTTATTATTCAAAACAAAACAATTACCAATTTTAATAATTTTATTTATTAATGTTTCATGATTTTGAGTATATAATTATTTTTTTATTGTCTTTTTTTATTGATTTAGTACTTGAAATCGGGCCAGCAGATTTTGAGATTCAGAGTAGGTTCGGATCCCGAATGCCGAAGTTTGGTTTGTTGATGGGCAAAATTCGACCTAGACTCTGTAAATATTCTATCCTGATAAATTCTGCAATTAGGTGGAGCAGCAACATATAAAACTTTTGTGAATATTCGAAAAAATCCCAGTGATTTGTAAAAACAGAATCGAAATGTTTTCAAGATTTCTTTGACAGCTGCTGTAATTTTCTCGAACTATCACATACGAATCTACCTATAAGGTGGATGAACGGGAGTCCAGAAGCTCCTGACTTCATGTCAGTGCTTTTTTGAATACGCGTGAAAAATTCCATTATTTTATCGTTAAATTCATTTCATTTTTTGTTTAACGAAGTTTCACAAGCTGCTACACCATCTTCTGAAGATACCAATAAAAAAGGGGAATGAAGTTCAAAAAGAATCCCAACTCCACTTTCACAAGAATTAGATATGCAGCTCAGATTTGGTATGGACAGTTTGAGCCTTGTGTCGGATGATGTGAATCGGGATCTGAGTTTGATATTCATCCATGGAACCATACTACGAGGACTTTCATGGAAGACTAGTCTTCTTCACCTCAATATATAGGGAGACCCATTTTGAAAGATCCACTGAATTAACTCCTTGGTAAGAGCCTGAATCATAAAATGTTTTTAATGAAAGTTTCTTAGTTTTCAGGGGGACATCGAATGCAGACACTCAATCTTACCTTGGAGTTTTATTTTTAGGTAGTGTAGACTTTTTTAACAAGGAATATGCACTTTTCGTTGCAGATTATTAATATACCTGAAAACTAAAAACATTCTGCCCTTTTTTGTTTCTGCCTAATATGAATCGTTGTGGGAATATGAAGTGTTTTCTTCTCGGATAGATCATGATGAAAATCTTTCACATACAAACTACTGGGCAAATTTGAAAAGTGAGTATTCATGGAGACGAATAAAAAACAAATTTTTAATAAGAAGGTGCAAACAAAATTAAAAGCACATTATACCTAATTATTTGTTCAAAAGTTTCCCCATGATGAGTAATGCACATTGCACACTTCTATCCTCTGTTAGAAGCTTCGGATGGTTGATAAAAGCATCATGCTGAGGTATGCGCATGTATGAATTCATGATTCGTTTCATTATATCCTCTCTCGTTGTGGGTGCCTCTGCATAAACAATATTTCCACAGAAAGAAAACGAGGCTTGTTAGATCAGGTGATCTAGGTAGCCAAAAAACACGTCCAATTCCTATCCATCTATTGGTATATCTTTGATTAAAAATTGTTGCTCTGCTAAACTTCTATGAGTAGGTGCTCCATCATGTGAAGCCACATATGCCTTCTTGTTTCTGAATCAACACCCCCTAGAATATCTGTTACAAATTGAGATATCTTTCCGCAAGGGCGGATATAGCTCGTTTTCATGGGAGGGGTAATAACAATCATAGTAAATCCGCCCTTGTCTTTCTGAGTTAACATTATAAGAAAATCGACTTCTTGTGGCCAATGAGTATTTTGTGGGGACCAATAATGACAGTTATGTCGATTCAATTCACCTGTGTTATGGAAAGTGGCTTCATCAGAAAACATCATGTACCTGAAAAAATGCCCATCGGCAGAATTTTAATCTTCTTCTTGAATCAGATGGTATTAACGTTTGAGTCAAAGTTATGTAGAATTGATGATAACGATGAAGTCTTAAAATTCCTCTTGCTATTTATACTCCATTCACTTTAATAAAGTATCTTGGTGGGCCATGGTTTAGGTTTATCAAGTTCTTTTACTCAAAACGGAGGCAGGTTGGCAATCGTGAAAATCAAGCGACATTGCCAAGTCTACTTTCTAATTACTCTTTTTTAACTTTGTGAATGGAGTTAGTTCTTTTATGGTTTAACTGTGACTCAAGATTCGTAGTACCACTACATTTTCATGCTGGGGTATTTCAAGTTGCGCAAAGAGGTATTTAATTGTAGTCTGTAGGCTTATTGTATGTGAATTTTGAAAAGTGGGGATTTCTATACGTCCGTCTGTTCAGTTCGTCTGAAAGTTTTTCTGTCGGGTTAGTGAACTATCACAAAGGAACGGACTATTCTGTCCATTATTTGTCAGTAAAATTTCAACACTCCGTTCTTGATTTCCATACAAGGAAAATAGCAACTGAATCTTCCAATCATGTTTATACTCGTACACGTGAAATATTTCCAGTAAAAACAGAGAAAAAAGTTTCTTCAATATTCGTCAGATCTTTGGAATTATTGAAATCACATAATATTTCCTCAAATTCATTGTTTTCCCAAAGTAAATTTTTTGATAAATACGTAATTTCTACGATTTATATGTAGAAACGGCAACGTTGCGTTCATATCTTACAGAAGAATTACTATAACCTAACATTTTCAAAATTTACGCCGTGAAATGTGTCAGAATTCCAGGGCCAACCGGGCTACTTTATAAAAGTGAATGTAGCACGAAATTGACGATAATCCCTTCATTAGTAGTCCTATAACGTTGGCAAAAAAAAATTTCTATTGATGCCCCCCCCCCTCTGAAAAACTAGCTGGATCCGCCAGTGGAATGGAGTATACCTACCTCGGAATGTCAGATTAAACTTGAATTTGTCAAAGTGAAATATGGGGATATACATGCATCTATATGGGAATTCAATGAAACCATAGCAAGTACTACTAAAACGTGTGGGTCATCCTTCTCAATAGTTGTTCTACATAGCCGTATTTTTCGAGGCCCTTGCATCTCTCTATTTTCGATTCGGGCGATTACTGCATAACTTGGGTGATGAGCTAGCTATATTTGGAAAACGGATTCAATATAATCGTGCTGGAGCATGATAATTTCTTCTGCAGTCTCCTGAAACCTGAGATCAATAAAATATCTACTACTTACTTATTTCACTTCGCGTGTAATCCAGCATTCTTTCCGATCAACAAACGAAACAAAATAAATGAAGAAGAAAAATATTACCTACTAGAAAAAATTTTTTGAAATTACGCACGAATTCACAATTTATTATGTACCAATGTATCTGTTTGCAGTGCTAACAATAATTTCAAAATTCGGCATGCGATGAGATTTTACAAGGTGACAAGAAAAACTTCGGACAAATTTTGGTGTGGTCTGGAACAAAAGTATTTCAGCGCAGCCAAATAATTTTTATTCTCTTGGTTTCTCTACACTTTCCTGCACTAATATGTGAATTTTCATATGTAATACCACTAGAGATGGAATTTTGCCGGCAAAATTTCTCGATTGTAATATGAAAGTTTGTTGCTCGGAAATTTCGCGAATGACATTTGTATGAATTTTGGAAAAAATGTCATGAGCGACATTTCCGAAAAGCAACAAACTTGAATATTACAAGAGAGAAATTTTACCTGCTTAAATTTCATCTCGAGTGGTATTCGGCATGACTATTTCCCGAGAAAATGTCTAACATTAAGTAACATGGTCACATTTGACACGGATTGCGCTATTTGGCAAATTAGAATTCATAGATTAACGAAACGTTATTTGTTTTCTCTATGATATTCATTTCCGAAGCTATCTATGAATTGGAAAAACGTCAAAAATTTCATCGCTGAAAACCGACATATTAGCTAGGAGCATAGAATAACTGGAGGGAAGGCTTCATACGTTCGACAGATCATTTTGAACTGCCAATAACGGCGGAGGTTAGAGTTTCGTGTGACGCCCGATAGATAACGCTGAGATTCTTTATTCAGTAACATGTCAGATATTTTGTTCTATGGCGCTACAATTGCAAAGAATATAATGTGGTTGTCATTGTTATTGATACATTTATGCTTCTTTTTAATTGAAAATGGCCATAAATCATAACATAGACAATATTGATGACATATCATCGCTTTATTCTAATCAACTTTTTATGCGCAATTATATGGGAAGTCTGTGATCGGTAATAAATTTGTCAAAACAATATCCTTATCGGAAAAAGCGAACATTCAGGTAAGTATTATTATTATTATACGGGAAGACTGAGGTTTTATCTGTTCTCGTGTATTATACGCAGAATTGTATGGTACCCCGTTTACATTCCCTCTGCTAACACTTAGATTCGAAGCGGGAAACAGATTTTTCTTCCTATATTCAATCTGATCCTTGTAGCCATTTCTTTACACGTGCTATATGCATTATATTGTCGGATTTACGAAAAAAAGTATGTATTGCTTTCTTTCGAAAGAATATATATTATGATATAGTAATAAATGGTACCTAATAAGTAATAACAACTAATAACCATTAAAGATAATTTTATTAAGGATAGCCATGTTGTAGGAACAAACGACGTTGTCGCCATCTCGTGACCTTGCGGCGAACTGACAAGTTCGGACGTTTTTGGCAGTTCATTTTCGTAGGGGAGCCTTCTCTCCAGTTATTCTATGCTCCTATAGTCTGTTCAAATATAAGAGAATGTAAACAAACAAACCAAATCGGTTTGTTTTGCGCATTACTAACATATGATTGGTGAAACGGTCGGCTGTATAATTCTTTTCACGCCCCCAAAAGACTGCCAGGATCGTACTCAAAGCTTAGAACGATTTCACAGTTATCTTTTCCGGACAATAATGTCGAATTCAGAAACGGACACTGCATCTGAAGGTGGTATATTGGGCCCACCACGAAAAAGAACGAAACGTTCACATTTGTCTATTCAAATCATGTGTATTCCATTCAGAGAATAATATCAAGTTTATATGATTGTGTGAACTATCCTCGATCCGACCCTGGAGCCCTGAAAGCAAGTCTCTACCTGAAGCAAGCCCATCCTTCGTGTGCGCGACTTTGTTTACGTCGTAGTCGCTTATATTTGAACAGAGTATGCCGGTTTGAAAGTTTTAACGGGATGAAACGATCGTTGCTACGGAAACTTCCTCACTGAAAATGAAAAGAGTGGAATGGTCAGTTTGATATAATTTCATTTCACAGAGTTTTAGAATGTCAAACAAACGTAGTGCGATTTTGGAGCCGTTTCGTCCAGGTAGGCGTCAATGCGAAATTGTTCGTTTGCTCAATGTGCCTCGACAAACCGTGTCCGATGCAATTCGTCATTCCAAGGAGCTTGGCCATGATGGTCGTCGTTCAGGAAGTGGTAGAAAACGCACTGTCAATAGTGTCAATACACCTAGCAATCGCAACATCGTCAAGAAGCGAGTCAATCGAAATCCGGAGTTTCCATGAGGAAAATAGCCTGTGAGACCGGTATCAACCGCGAATCAGTCCGTCAAATTGCCAAAAAGGAGCTCAACCTCAAGCCATACAAGCTCCAAAAAGTTCAACTCCTCACGGAAGAAAACAAGCGCGTACGACTCCAAAGGTGCCGCCAACTCCTTCGTCTCGCCGCCGGTCAGCAATGGGAGCGAATTCTCTTCACTGACGAGAAGTTTTTCACCGTAAAACAATCCCACAACCACCAAAACAAAACGACAGAGTCTGGTCCGTAGAGGCTCCCGGTACATCGGCCATCGTCGAACACCGTCAAAATCCGCAATCCGCCATGGTAAAAGGGGTAAAAATCAATCAAGAAGTCTACCGCTGCGACATCCTCCAGGCCGTAGTACTTCCGTGGGCCAAGCAGCACTTCGGCGATACGCATTGGACCTTTCAACAGGACTCCGCTTCGGCTCACAGAGCGAAAATGACGCAAGAATGGTGTAAGACCCATTTCCTTGTTTCATCTCATCTGCAAAATGGCCGCCCTACTCATTGGATCTCAACTCAATGGACTACAGCGTGGGGTCGATGTTGGAGCATAGGGCATGTGCTAAAAAACACAAAAGTTTGGAGTCGCTGAAGCAATCTCTGCGCCGGGAATGGAACCGATTAACGCCCGAGGAGCTGCGGCCCATTGCCAAAAATTTCAAGAAGTGTCTGAAACTGAAGCTGTTTATCGCAGCCAAAGGAAGCCACTTCGAAACGGCTTGAATATATCATTAATAAATGTTCAAGCTATTATTATTTGTTGTTGTTTTGTTCAATTTCTTCTGTTCAATAAAGTTAAATGAAAAAGAGTTTGTCCGAGGTTTTTCTTGTCACACTGTATTATCGCGGTGTCAACTCATTTGTGCGGTTCACCAGGAAGAAGTTTTCTCAGGTTTAAGAACTTTTCAAACAGCAACCTGCTCTTGGGAAAGCACTGAAAATAGTATCATTAATAAATGTTCAAGCTATTATTATTTGTTGTTGTTTTGTTCAATTTCTTCTGTTTAATAAAGTTAAATGGAAAAGAGTTTGTCCGAGGGTTTTCTTGTCACACTGTATTATCGCGGTGTCAACTCATTTGTGCGGTTCATCAGTAAGAAGTTTTCTCAGGTTTAAGAACTTTTCAAACAGCAACCTGCACTTGGGAAAACACTGAAAATAGTTGACCCTCAACGGTACTTTGAATAGGGCGAAGGGATCCCGCGACATGCATTGCCTACAGTCCGCGACATGGTTAATGCGGCCCTAGTTATCAAATACACAGGGTCCTGCAATAGTGCGAAAATCTTCCATAGCTGCCGAACCAGACATCTCAGAAATTTCGTCGGAAAGTGGACCTCTTGTACCTTCATTTCTGATTCTCGGGAAATTATTTTCTGATATACAGGGTGTCTCCGATAAATGTTATTCAACAGATGGATGATTTTTTTAATGGATCACCCCATATAGTTTCACATATGTTCAATGTACTTCAATACCTCTTTCATGACGCAAAATATTAGAGACATTTTTCCAACGGTACAGATCTTATTCGAAGAAAACTGCAAAAAGGTGAGGGAAAAGCAGTTCAGTAAAATTCTCCTGACGATTTCCAGAAGCGATAGTAACATGAATTTGATCTGAAAGTTCTTTAATTGGAGGATTTTCCTTGTCATCGTTCCTTAATGATTAACTTGTCATATACAGGCTGTTCGTTATTAAGGTCCGAAGATGAAGAATTTCAAATTATTATTTCTTCGAATTTAACACCCTGTATTTTTTTCCACAATAATGTAGACAATTGAATACCTTAGATTTTCTCAGCAGTAACCGTAGGATTATTTTCACTCCCGCATCCAGCAGACACGAAAAATGATATCGCAACTGAAAATTCTATTCAAGTAATAACATAATAAAAAAACGGACATTTAAAAGAGGTCAGACAATGAAATAAAAGTAAATGAATAACTATTGACAAACTTCAAAACCTTCCTAGAATCATACTTCCAGAGCAGCAACATGAAAATGATATTTTTTTTCCGTACAAGCAATACATATTGATCACGAACTCAACCAATAATATCAGTTTTTATCGGCTTTCACATTTAGTAAAACCTCAAGCCTTTTCTTCATTATTGGTCGATTTTATCGTTTCTTCTTTCGGGTACTTGCCATCTCCGGTTTCTATAAATCTGTTTAAAAGCCTCAAAAAACTCGATTCATGTGGATGTATTCTTTCGGGATATTCGTCAGCATAAGTTCTACTTGCTAATAAACAGTTTCTGTTTCACTGCCTCAACATGAAAATCATATCAAGTTCCTTTGAGCTCCAGTAGCAATAACTTGATTAATTTTTTTTTTGGAAGCCGATGAAAACTGAAATAATTGGTTGAATACGTGATCAATCAATACCTATGTATTGCTTGTACGAAGAAAAATATCATTATTATGTTGATGCTCAGGAAGTATGATTCTGGGAAGGTTTTAAAGTTTGTCTATAATTATTCATTCACTTTTATTTCAATGTTTGACCTTTTTGAATGTCCATTAGATTTTATTATGTTATTATTTGAATAGAAGTTTCAGTTGCGATATCATTTTTCGTGTCTGCTGGATGCGGGAGTGAGAATAATCCTAAGGTTACCTCTGAGAAAATCTAAGACATTATCGTGGAAAAAAATACAGGGTGTTACATTCGAAAAAATCGAGAAATAATAATTTGAAATTCTTCATATTCGGACCTTAATAACGGACACCCTGTATATGACAGGTTGATCATTAACGAACGATGACAAGGCAAATCCTTCAATTATAATAATAATAATAATAAAATAATAATAAACCCGCACGGGTGTGGTCTGGTTTCTGCCATACCATATGGGGGGTGACGTCCCCACGGCCCGAGTTACCTGGGCCACCAAGGGTAAATGGTGGCAAACCCATGAAAATGGTGAATACATTAAGCCTCGGAAAAGAGTCGCTGCCTGGAGAGCGCCAGGGCATGTCCGGAGCCGACGCTGGGCATGACAGCATGCGATCCGTCGGTGGCAGGGTGCTGAGGAAGCGGGCTCCTGTCATACAACAAAATACAGCTCCACAAGAACATCGGGAAGTGGAATCCCAAAACATGGCAGAAGATCAAAATGCCACTCCACCTGCTGGCTCGACCACCGCGAGGAGGACTGCCCGCAGGGGAGCTCGCAACGCACGTATCAAGTGGAGCCGCGAAATGAATATTGAAGTAATGCGAGCTTTCTATCACGTGAACAATTGCGATGACAGACCACTTCCTGGATGGAGATACTCCCTCTACACCGAGTTCACCAAAAGGCACCCGGAACTTCAGCTGACAGAAGGAAACATTGCGGATCGTAAAAATGTCATAATACGAAAAGGCTACCTGACAGGACAGGAACTAGACGAAATCAAGAGAGAAATGGGCTATACAATCAATCAAGATCAGATTGTCAGAAATCATAATGAAGAACCTAACGAGCCGCTGGAGATACCAGCAGAAACGGCAAGGGAACTGCCTGACACCCGAACTGCTAACCAAGACTGCCCACAATATCGCCAACTGTATGACATCTTTTATAGTTACCTGGCGCAATACGAATCTACTGATCCGCTCAATCGCCCCATCCTTCCAAAATTGAAGTTCAACTCTACGGCTAAAAATAACATCGAGTTGCTCAACGATATATTGGCAGAACACCTTAGAACTGAATGGACGTTGGAACAAGTCCACTTATCTCTGTACTGTGCTGCCATCACAGTAATCGGACAAAATGGGCAAAAGATCTACATCCCCAGAACCAGTGAACAGAAAGTTAAAAATGAAACTCCGGCCTGGAAAAGAAGATTAATGCAGGACGTCGATAAACTTCGTGGAAAAGTTGATGTCCTGGATGAGTACCTGAAGGAGAATAAATCGCGTAAAGTATTAAACAAAGTGCGAAAAATAGCCACATCCGCAGGGCTGAACCTGGAATCTCCACGACATAAAGAGTTGATAGTTGACCTGAAAGATCGCTTGAGACAACAAGCTAAAGCGAAAGGTGCACGCCTACGAAGATACAACGAGTTAACAAAGCGAAAACAACAAAACGCTGAATATGTGAGAGACAAAAAGAAGTTCTTCAGAAGTCTTGAAAAGCCATCCGAAATCTCCTCCAATCAACATGCTGATATCAGCAATGACGAATTTCAGCAATATTGGTGTTCTTTATGGTCGGAGAGTGGTCAATTTCAAAGAAATGCTAGCTGGCTGAGGGACATTGAACACCATGCATCCGAAATCGTTGAGATGAGGACTGATATTTTCACAGTCGAGGAAATTTCCAACATTATCAAAAACACAAGTAACTGGAAAGCGCCAGGACCCGATCGACTTCAAAACTTCTGGGTTAAACAGTTTCCAGCATGTTTCCCAAGTCTGGCTAGATGTTTTTCGGAGGCACTAGAAGACCCCTTCAAAATACCAGCTTTCCTCACTCAAGGCAATACCTATATGCTTCACAAAAAAGGAGACCGCAACAAACCAGAAAACTACAGACCAATAACGTGTTTGTCAGTGCTGTACAAGCTGTTCACGTCGCTTGTAAATGATGCGATATATCGTCATTGTGAAGCCAATAATATTCTGGAAGAAGAACAGAAGGGCTGCTCTCGAGGATCTGCAGGATGCAAACATCAACTTACCATAGACGCTGTAGTGCTAAAAAAGCCCAAGCGAGAAGGAGGAATTTAAGCATTTGTTATATCGACTATCAAAAGGCCTTCGATACGGTGCCACACGATTGGCTTGTGAAAGTACTGGAGATTTATAAGATCTGCCCGAAAATAAAAGCCGTGCTCCAACATCTTATGAGTACATGGAGAACGAATATTCTGATAAATAACATGAATGCTGGAACCGTAAGAATATCGAGGGGGTTATTTCAGGGAGATGCTCTGTCGCCGATGTGGTTTTGTATGGCACTAAATCCTCTGTCTACTCTTTTGAAAAACACTACCATAGGGTATAGACCAGCAATGAGGAATCCGCGAAAACTGTCCCATTTATTGTACATAGATGACCTGAAACTATTCGGCGAGAACCAAAAACAACTTCACTCGCTGATAGATATAGTGCGCTCCTTCAGCAAAGACATTGACATGTCTTTCGGTCTCGATAAATGCGCCATAGTCAACATCAGGAAAGGTAAAATGGAGAACACTCGGGAACAATTTCAGGACATCCACAGTATGTTGCCCGAAGAGACCTACAAGTATCTGGGCATTCCTCAAAATCAACGGATTGACCACACTCGTTTGAAAGCTGAGTTCACTGCGAAATATAAAAACAGGGTAACCAAAGTACTCAACACCAAGCTGTCTGCTAAAAACCAGATCGATGCCTTGAACTCTTGGGCTACGCCTGCTCTGACCTACACTTTCGGAGTCTTGAAGTGGTCAGATGCTGATCTGAATGAGTTGGACCGACTCACCCGTCGCCTAATGACAAAGTTCCGATGTCTGCACACCAATGCATCGGTGAAAAGGCTTTATCTACCCAGAAGAGATGGCGGACGAGGTCTGTTGAACATCTATAAACTCTGCAGAACCCAGGAGAAAAACTTGAGGCAGCGACTGCTCGAGTCTGAAGATAGCCTGATGAAATTGGTGACAACAGAGGATAAGGGATACACACCTCTGAACCTACAACACAGAGAACTGACATTCGATATCACCACGAGAAGCGAAGATAAAGGTATATGGCGGGAACAAGCTCTGCACGGCAGATTTCCCAAACACCTTGAGGGGGAAAATGTCGATAAATTAGCTTCTTTGTCGTGGTTGAATGCGGGACAATTGTATCCTGAAACTGAGGGATTCCTGACGGCTATCCAAGACCGAGTCATAAGAACTCGCAACTATGAGAAGCACTGTTTGAAGCTGAACGTGGAGGACAAATGCAGGAAGTGCGGCGCAGTTGGCGAGTCTATCGAACATATAATAGCAGGATGTCGAGTTCTTGCCGACAACGCATATCTGGGCCGACACAACCAAGTGGCAAAAATTGTTCACCAGCAGTTAGCTCTTAGACATGGTTTTTTGGATACTTGTCCGCCATACTATAAGTATCAACCTGCAGCAGTGTTGGAAACGGACACAGCGGTTCTTTATTGGGACAGACCTATAACAACAGATAGATCAGTGGACTACAATAGACCGGACCTTGTATTCATTGAGAAGGATCAGAAGTATGGGGTGATAATTGATGTGGCAGTACCATTGACTCATAACATCGGAAGAACGGAGTCGGAAAAAATAATGAAGTACGAGAACTTAGCAATAGAACTGAAGAATATGTGGCAATTGTCGAAAGTCACTATTGTGCCGTTGGTGATTTCGGCTGAGGGAGTTATGTCAAAATCATTCAAGAGAAATCTTCAAAAGATCGAAATATCCCAGAGGATCGCGGGATATGCACAGCAGGCTGTAGCTTTGCAAACCTGTCACATCGTGCGGAAATTCCTGAACTAGTGGGAGGAACTGAAATGTTTTTTCACTGGTTCATAGAAGTATTACCAGCTCATGCTGAGAACGGGAGACCGATGTTGAAGAATAATAATAATAATAAACCGCACGGGTGTGGTTTGGTTTCTGCAACGCCACATGGGGGGTGACGTCCCCACGGCCCGAGTTACCTGGGCCACCAAGGGTAAATGGTGGCAAACCCATGAAAATGGAGAAAATATCAAGCCAGCAACGAGAAGTGGAAGCCGATATCATGGCAGAAGATCGAAATGCCACTCCACCTGCTGGCTCGCCCACCGTGAGGAGGACTGCCCGCAGGGGAGCTTGCAACGCACGTATCAAGTGGAGCCGCGAAATGAATTTTGAAATAATGCGAGCTTTTTATTACGTGAACAATTGCGAGGACAAACCACTTCCTGGAAGGAGATACTCCCTCTTTAACGTCTTCACCTGGAGAACTTCAGCTGACAAAAGGGAATCATTCAGGAGGAATCTCCAAAAGATCGAATTATCCCAGAGGATCGCGGGATATGCACAATAGGCTCTAGCATTGCAAACCTGTCACATCGTGCGGAAATTCCTGAACTAGTGGGAGGAACTGAATTGTTTTTTCACTGGTTCATAGAAATAGTACCAGCTTAAGCTGAGACCGGGAGACCGATGATGAACAATAATAATAAAACCGCACGGGTGTGGTTTGGTTTCTGCCACGCCACATGGGGGGTGACGTCCCCACGCCCCGAGTTACCTGGGCCACCAAGGGTAAATGGTGGCAAACCCATGAACGAGAAGTGGAAACCGATATCATGGCAGAAGATCGAGATGCCACTCCACCTGCTGGCTCGACCACCGTGAGGAGGACTGCCCGCAGGGGAGCTCGCAACGCACGTATCCAGTGTAGCCGCGAAATGAATATTGAAGTAATGCGAGCTTTTCATTACGTGAACAATTGCGAGGACAAACCACTTCCTGGATGGAGAAGAGAAATCTTCAAGGGATCGAATTATCCCGGAATATCGCGAGATGTGCACAGCAGGCTGTGGATTTGCAAACCTGTTACATCGTGCGGAAATTTCTGAACTAGTGGGAGGAACTGAATTGTTTTTTCACTGGTTCATAGAAGAATAACCAGCTCGAGCTGAGAACGGGAGACCGATGAAGAATAATAATAATAATAAACAAAATTTTATTTCAAGGAATATCACAAGTACAATATGACATCATAAAAGTAACATTAACTGAAACAATAGTCCACAAAAACAAAACAGAGAACCCTATACAAGGAACTCATCATATGAGTATGGTTCAATTTGCAAGAGGAGATTAAATACCTCCTTTTTGAAGGAAGTGAGAGACTTGATGATTTTTATGTTTCTTGGTAATTTGTTGAAAAGTTTAACACAGTTATAATATGCACTCTTCTCAGTAGACGTAAGTCTATGAACTGGATAGTTATAACAAAGATTTCTTGTTGGATAATTTGATTGGGGCTCTAAATGTTCAAACTGTGATTTGTTCTTAAAAAAATACAAAAGACATTCTTGTATATATATCGCATAGAAAGTGAGAATTTTGTTTTCTCTAAATTTTCCTCTACAGGACTCCCGTATACCAGATCTTAGTAAAATTCTCAATGCCCTTTTTTGCACCCTGAAAACTGCATTGGAATTTCTTCCCCTTCCATAAAAAACAATGCCATATCGCATTATGGACTCAATGGAAGCATGATAAACAGTCCTCAAAGCACCAACATTCATGTAACGTGAGAGGATTCTGAGGCAATAGCATGCCTGGTTAAGTTTACTCAGTATCTGAATTATATGTTGATCCCAACATAACGTGTTGTCAAGGTGTAGTCCCAGAAACTTCACATCATCCGACAATTGAACGTGAAACTCATCAGCACTCAGTAACTCTGTTCTTTGTTCTTGAGATCTGTTTGTCTTGAAATACATTATTCGTGTTTTGTCCTCATTGAGTTTGAGTTTATTCATATGAAACCAATTGGTAGAGAGAAGTAATAATGATTCGAGACTATTTAACACATCAGGCATTAGTTTACCTCTAACTAAAAAATTTGTATCATCCACGTATATAATGGGATTGAACACAGCTGGGTCAATGTTTAGGACGATATCATTTACATAAATAATGAATAAAAGTGGCCCAGCCACACTTCCTTGAGGCACCCCTACATTGAATGTTTGCAATTCAGATCGATACGTCGTGAGATCTTTAGTGATTATAACACGTTGCTTTCTGTTATATAAAAATGATTGAAGCCATTTCAGAGCCGGTCCTCTGATGCCATATCTTTCTGCTTTAGTAAAAAGTATATTATGATCGAGACAATCATATGCCTTCGACAAATCAAGAAATACGCCCAGACATATCTCATGATTCTCCAGAGCATCCACCACGCTCAACAAGAAGTCGAATATGGCTGTCTGAGTGGATTTACTTTTCTGTGATCCGTGTTGGTATTTGTTAAAAGTATTATTCAATTTTAGCCATGATATTAGTCTATTACACATAATCCTCTCAAAAATTTTTGAAAAAGTCGATATGAGGCTTATAGGCCGATAATTGTCTATATTATTTGTGTCACCCTTCTTGTGTATGAGGGAAACCACAGCAACCTTCAATGCATCGGGAAAAATGCCATAACACAGAGAATTATTTATAATAAATGTAAGAGGTTCAAGAATTAATGTAGCACAACTTTTAACAATACAATTTGGTATATTGTCATCACCACTACTTTGGTTATTTTTTAATTTAGAAATGGCATCAAGTACCTCACTAGAAGTTACAGGAGAGATGAATATTGATTTATCATTTGGCAAAATATCACATTTGAAAGGTAGAGGCTTAATTTTGGAATGCTGAATAATAGGGATCTTTACAAGGTGTTCATTTATCTCATTTGCCAACATGAGTGGATCACCTAAGATAGGAAAATCCTTGTTTTTTTGATGTGAACCCTTGATTTCATTAACTATTCGCCAGGTTGTCTTAGTTTTATTGTCAGAATTAGATATTTGTTGGTAGAACACATTCGCTTTCTGTTCTTGAAGTAGCTTATTGTATTCAATTTTTGTTTGTTTATACAGATTTTTAAATTCGTTATTAGAAAGGCATAATGTATACAAAGTTTCAAGTCGTTTTTTACATTCAGTAACCTGAGGAGAATTATGTTTTTTGAAATTACATTTAGATTTGACAGGAACCGATCGAAGCGGGAAACAATTTTCAAAATGAAATATAAACAATTTTTGAAAAATATTCCATTGCCTATCAATATCTTTTGGATGAACATTTTTCACACAACTCCAATCAGAGTCCTCCAAGCATCTTGAAAAACGATTCTTATTTTCAGTACTATATATTCTTCGCTTAATGTTCAGAAAACAATTTGGGTTTTTAGATAATATAGTGAGCTTTTGTGCTAGATGATCAGAAATCATAGTATGTAGAATGCTGTTTCGGCATTCATGATGGGAACTAACCAAGAAATTATCTAGACAATGAGCACTAGTTGCAGTGATATGAGTAGGCTCCTCAGAAGTCAGAAGTATGCCATATATTATAAGAATTTATCAAAGAGCAGAATTCAATTTTGTCTGTGTTGTTCGAATCAAAATGGATGTTAAAATCTCCCGCTAAAATCAAGCAAATATTGTCACTGACGGTCATTGACAGAATGCAATCGAACACTGCGAGAAACTCAGGAAGATATAGAACTTTCAGATTGAATTCATGTTACTATCGCTTCTGGAAATCGTCAGAAGACATTTACTGAACTGCTTTTCCCTCACTTTTTTGCAGTTCTCTTCGAATAAGATCTGTACTGTTGGAAATATGTCTCTAATATTTTGCGTCATGAAAGAGGTAATGGATGTCATTGGAAATATGTATAAATATATGGGGTGATCCATTGAAAAAATCATCCATCTGTTGAATAACATTTATCGGGGACACCCTGTATATCAGAAAATAATTTCCTGATATGCAGAAATGAAGATACAAGAGGTCTACCTTCCAACGAAATCTCTGAGATGTCTGGTTCGGCAGCTATGGAAGATTTTCGCACTATTGAAGGACCCTGTAGTTTGAGCTTATCTACGACCTATATCCTTAACTTTCTTGGAACAGTTGTATATTGCTGCATTGGCCAAGTGCCAAGTTAGATGATTTTCGATTAAAAACATAAATTATCTGATCGATAATGCTATTACCAATGATCGAAGATCAAGGTCAAAACCAAACCTATACCCAACAAATTATTGTTTTAGATCGTTTATTTTCCAAACAATTTGTGGCGCGTGTTATGTGGATGCCTTGAGGTTTTGGAAGCACTGTATGCTACGATGCAATTTTTGAATGACCCTTTCAGTGCGTTGATTTATCGAGAACTCATATTTTATTTAACGTTGCAATACGTACGAGAGAGCCAATCGCCAGTGATTTGCATAAAATAACGCTTATCGGAAATGAAAATGGCCAGAATTCTTGGAAGAGACGGTGATTTGTTTGGTTTGAAGACAGATTTGGGTGTAAGAACAGTTACAGTTGAATCGTTTTTTCTACCAAGGACTTTTAGGACTTTTGTTTTTTTTTGTTGGCCACTTCGAAGTCACATATTTCGGTACAAGTGGCCTCATGATGTAAGCAAAAAACAATGAGTAATTATGGAATATTTTGTACCCATTTATGTCGTTTAGATCATTTCGAGCACTCAGCACAAACATTTTCAAATTTGGGAAAAGTATGAAGTTTGTACCTTATGCATACCTACTTTATGTATGTGTGTATCTGTGTATCCGTTACAGATAATATATGCATAGAAACGCTAAGGCAGTAATCCCTAATTGAAAATAATGACCAACATTTGTGAATCTAGCTATTTGTCGCTAAAATTTTTCTTTGAAATTTTAACTGTCAACTTATAACCTCATGATTTCATCAAATCTCTGGAACTGGAGGGCAAGCTGTAGGAGGCGCGTTGATAACTCTGTTGGGGGCACAATAGACCTTAAGGTCGCAGTGGACTGTAACCCGTTTTCAATATAGCTATAACTATACACAATTTATACGATCATAAAAACTTGTGGCGCGATTCACTTGTGTAAATAAACTATTACCTATTTAATTGTGTCAGCTAAGTTTATTTTTTTTTATTTCCGTTTGATTAAATACTTATATGTAGGTACTAACGCAAACCAACCGACAAGCTTTTATGATAATATAAATTGTGTATAATGAGGTTATGAGTTGAGAATTGAAATTTTATTTTCTTCTTTTAAGAGCAATTAAATAAAAGGGTTTTTGCTTTGAATTTATTTTTTACTTTTTTTGTGTTTTTTTACTTCATATGGACTTCGACTTTATAACCATTTCTATGATATTTTGTCGATATTGAGAAAGTGGTTCTGCTAACTTAACGTTAAGTTAGCAAAGCCACCCCGTAGAAAAAAAAATCAAGGATGCGACAATTTTTTTTCTTTCACGACAAATTCGGGACAGGTATTCGACAATCAATGCAATAGAATAAAAAGTCAATGAGGAAAGCGCTGTTGCCAAAAATGCGATCTTCTCAGAAATATAGGGAAATCGCGAGAAATGGAGTGGAAATTGCTAGAAAGATTAAATTTTTTGTTTTTTTTACTTTATTTGTACATCGACAATTACTCGACAATCTTTCATGATCATCGTGATGATATTCGACCACTATTTGCTAAATTAATATAAAGTGAGCAAAGCCAGCTAGTAGAAAAAAAACGAAGGTCGCGACAATTTTTTTTCTTTCACGACAAATTCGAGACAGTTATTCGACAATTAATGCAATAGAAAAAGAGTCAATTACGAATCCGCTGTTACCAAAAATGCGATAATTCCAGGAATATCTCAAACTCGCGGGAAAAAGACGTAAAATAAACAAGAAGGGATGGATTTTTTGTGTTTTTTTTACTTCATATGGACTTCGACAATGGGTATTTCCAGTAATTTTCAGAAAATAGTAATTTACGTAACAAGTCCGGAAAATAGGGTTTTTTTGGACGAATAGACAAAATTCTAGGACGAGCCGGAGGCGAGTCCTGGAAGTCTGTGAGTCCAAAAAAACTATTTTTGGGCGTGTTGCGTACAATATTTTTTCGGCAACCTTGTAGAATTACAAATCAATGGGACGATACATTTCTTTATCACACATTTTGATTATTATTTGAATTGAACAGAACAGAACTGTCATCCGTTATTTCGTTGCTATTGTGATGATCATCACAATGACAACAACGACGTGAGTTTTTCCGGCCTAGTCCGGAAAGTACGTACTTTCCGGACTAGGCCGGGAAATGTTACTTTCTCAAAGAAAAAGCGTCCGGGAAGTACCCACTTCCCGAAAAAATATATTTTGACCTATTGGATCCTCACGAAATTCGTGATTTTTTTTTAAATTTTTTCTTCATCAATTTATCCCCTAAAAAAATATTGAAAACACCAAAATAAACTACAGAATTCAAACGATCAGAAGAAGCGGTAAATCGTGACGTCGGTAGCCAGAAAGATTTTGATTGGTTTTACTCGTCATGACGTGCTGCCATAGAACTTATAGCTACGATATCAAAATTACTGAGATAAGATGTCTGGAATAATGGTGTAGGCACTGATTAGATTTTGTTTCGACCAAATTGACAATATTAGCAATGTTTCGTTCTTTTCACTTCAGGTGGCGCTATTCACAAATTATGACTGATTTTTATAAGTTATTTCAAATATTTGAATTTATTCTGGCGAACGTGGCGTGTTAATAGTCGATAATTTTGTCAAGCAATAATGTGTGTTTATATTATCGACATCCTGATGTATATTAGTTCTTAGGAAAAGTATAAAACTTTCATTAGAAAAAGATGCCATTCTGCTGTCATGTCACTTTGGCAAATCAGCTGTTGATACATCAATCAAAGCCATTTTTTCGCGTGAATCACGGTTCAAAACTATTTCAAAAACATTCCGAAGTAAACGTCACCAGTTCATGCATCGCTAAAATGCCACAATTTCATAAAGGTGACGTCATCATAGAAATGTCAATTCAATTTATAAATTTAAAAGTTATAAACACGATACACGCACCGACGCACCTAATAATAAAAATATTTATAATTTTAGGTGTGTTTATTTGTATATTATTATCAAATCTTGTATTTTCAATTTGGACTCCAATCAGTTTATGAATGATTCGAATGTTCTCGTCCTGATTAACAAATTGTTGAAAAAAATATACAGGGTGGGCTTTTTAAAACGAAACAGACGAGATAACGGGCGCAATAAATTTATTTCGAAAAAATGCTCGGACACGTCGATTTTTGTTTCGTGGGGGACAACTTTCAAGGTCAAATTCACAACTATATCGCTTCTACCCTTAGTGTTAGAACACCAACCCCTGAATTTTGAATAGGAAAGATAGGGTGAGTGATACCTCATTCGAAAGGTCCTTTTATCCTGAATTCAGAATATTGATTTCTTCTTCAATTGATTCATTGATTCTTGAGATATTGACATTTAAAGTTGAAACAAAGATGGTATTGTCGTCAAGCAAGCTGTCTGAATCAATCAAATTTATTATTTTCACCTCATTTCTTGAAGAAAGTAATTACCAATAATAATTATTTCGTTGTCTAATGTTGACAATTAACGGTTACCATCTTAACCACAGAATGAATTAGTCAAATAATTGATGAATTCACATACTGCACGAAATTCAAAATTGAATATCTCGAAAACGAATGCGTTAAATGAGAAAAAAATTAATACGCTGAATTCATGATAAAAATGCCTTTCAAATGAGGTATCACTCACCCTATCTTTCCAATTCAAAATTTAGGGGTTGGTGTTCTAACACTAAGGGTTGAAGCGATATTGTTGTGAATTTGACCTTAAAAGTTGTCCCCCTCGAAACAAAAATCGACGTGTCCGAGCATTTTTTCGAAATAAATTTATTCCGCCCGTTGTCTCGTCTGTTTCGTTTTGAAAAGCCCACCCTGTATGCAATATTCCTATTGGTCGAATCAAGAGGATGAAGCCGTAAAATCAATTTCAAAAATTTGAACATACGTTTTCAAAACTAAATAATATTTCAGAATTCTAAAATAAAGTTGTGCTCACTACTCGAAGTGATTTATTACTTCACAGGTTACAATGCAAAATAAGTTCCTTCTTCGATTTTTCTGCAGATTAGTTTGTAAACACTAATAACTTGTTCATATTTTCCTCGAAATTCCCAAACAATATCATGAAGAAAGACTTTTCATTCAGATTCATTATTAAACAACCTAACCTAATTTAATTTGTATCGATTCTGTGAATTTTTGCACAGAAATGTCAAAAAGATGTTGTCAGCTTGCTGATATTTTCATTGAGGTTAAGGATTTTTTACGAAACATAGTATAAATCACGATACATTTGTGTACCGTGGTATAAATATCTATGAATTCTGCCGTTTCCATCATAAATCGACTTTGCCGCCAAATTCTACCACGCATGCGTAGAGCGAAAACAGAAATATTGGTTATCTAACTATAAACAATAGCAAAGCAGAGTCTCTGAACAAACTGTAAACATTATGTGAAGTTCTGAATACATTCATTACATTCAGTGGATTATTGTTCTAATGTGATTATTACGTGAAGTGAATTAATATAATTTCAACCGTGTCGACTTTATAAAATTCCAAGAAGATGTTGCTTAGATAGAAACATCGCCACACATTATCAGGTATCGTTTCATTAATTTCAATTTAATAAGTAGTTTGTGTCGAGATTCATCATTCATATCCGACATTTAACTTCAATATGGACCGGGAACTATGAATTTTCAATAGAAACTGTGCGTGTTAAATCCTCCTTGGTGTTCAATTTTATCTCCCACATTTGGGGGATTTTATTATTAAAAAATATCTCGACTAAGTTGATAAATATTGTGACAACATTGTAAACTCGTTTAAAGACCAGAGAAGGAATAATATTCGATGATATTTAATTCAGAGACGCATTCAGATTATTCTTGGAATTAATGATTTTTTCGTCAAATTTCTCCGGGTAAAATTAGAAATAACTCGAAAACGACGCGTTTTATTGAAAAAAAATATGAATACTTTTAGTTTCTTAAATGATTGATTCTTTCGAAAATATGAACCGTTTATCTTTTCAAAGTGGTTTTATGGTGTTTTAGCGTGTATTGATGAGTCGACTAACCTGTAACTTTTATACTAGTTAAGATATTGAATAGGTTTCGATTGAGGAATATGCACCATGAATAGAGTAAAAACTCAACCAAAATTCAATTCATTCGAAATAACGGTTCCGAAGATATAAACAGAAAAGTGTTTTTTTCATGGATTTTCGACACCCTGTATCTTCCAAACCAAACCTAATTTCGAAAAATGGTAAAGAAAAAAAGTGTTTCGTTTGATGAGAGGAATCTACAGTTAAAATATATGTACACGTCAAAGACTCACCCTGTATATTGGATTGAGAATGTCAGAAGTTTTTTTTTAATTATTCTCGGCAAGCCCTTTCATTTGATACCCATATTGCAGAAGTGCTTATCATTATTATTATTTGAACTGGGGTAGATAGTAATGGCTCAATTAGCCTTCCGGGAACTGCGACGCAATCTTTTGTTTTCTACCCAGCCATCATTTGAAACTCAAGAAGGTCGTCTATGTTGTTGATTACACCGACAACATCCTTGGGAGCCTTGGCTGATACCTCATGAGTATGCAGGACCAGTTTCCTCATATAAATGGTTCTAAGACTCCAGCTCTGGACACTTGCACACCATGTGTCCAGCTGTTTCTGCCTCTGATCCACAGAGTCTACAAATCTCGTCTGCTGACTTTCCCATACGGTACAAATGATGTTTGTACCGACGTACAGTGCCATGTCAGCAGACCTACCATCACCCAAAGCTCAGCTTGTGACAGTTTTAGAAGCTTACTGGTATAGGTCGGTGAAATCATCACGAATTTCTTGGACTGAGTAAGTCCAGGAATGTTTCTCCAGAGAGTTATTCTGTTGACCAACTCCCATTGTTGAAACGCTGCCTAATATTGGTCTTTTCCAAGCCCACAGGCTCAGGTCCAGCAGGTGTTAACCTTGATGCACTTTTCGCAAACCCATCGGCTTTTTCATTTCGTTCAACACCACAATGCACTGGCACCCATAGTAGAGTCACTTTATTGCCTCTGGCCAGTTGCTTTATGGTATTATGGCATTCCCAGACCAGGTGAGACACTGGCAACGTGATTCCAGGGACCTGGCCTGGCTGTCCTTTGAGGTTGATTTTAATACACTCTGAGCGCATACGTACACAGCTAGTATATCGGTTTGTGTAATAGAGATTTAGCGACTTACGAAACTTATTGCACTATGACGGGCAGCTATGACAGTTGCAAAGGGCGTTTCGAAATCGAAGATTATTACCCAGTTTCCAGGTAGGAGTTTCCCGTTAAGGGATATTCCTATTTGATCCAGCAGGCTGAATTTCCTCACATGTAGATGTGAGGGGTGCTAATCGAGTATGACCTCAAGCGCTGCTGTAGGAGCTGTGCGCATAGCTCCCATGACACCATTACAGGCCAGCTTTTGTAGTTTCTGCAATTGGCTGCTTATGGTGACTTCTTCGGTTTTGGTCAACCATGCTTAAGAAGCATAGATGGTAATAGGGCTCACCACCGCTGTGTATAACCACAGTACCATTTCTGGTTTCACGCCCCATGTCTTTTCAAAGAGTATCTTACATGCCCACATGCCCACATGGCCACCGTGGCTCTGGAAAGAGTCTCATCTAGGTGTTCGCTCCAGTTGAGTTCACTGTCCACGATTACATCTAGATATTTTCACTCACCAGTATAACCACAGTACCATTTCTGGTTTCACGCCCCATGTCTTTTCAAAGAGTATCTTACATGCCCACATGGCCACCGTGGCTCTGGAAAGAGTCTCATCTAGGTGTTCGCTCCAGTTGAGTTCACTGTCCACGATTACATCTAGATATTTTCACTCACCAGTATAACCACAGTACCATTTCTGGTTTCACGCCCCATGTCTTTTCAAAGAGTATCTTACATGCCCACATGGCCACCGTGGCTCTGGAAAGAGTCTCATCTAGGTGTTCGCTCCAGTTGAGTTCACTGTCCACGATTACATCTAGATATTTTCACTCACCAGAGGGGTTTAGAGTGTGGCCATTTAGGACCGGCGCTCTGAGATTGAGATTCCTTTTTCTAGTCAACGGGATTAGTGCTGTTTTCGAGGGATTGACAGTTAGCCCCTCTTCCTCGCACCATTTTTCGATAGAACTGGGGACAAGTTGTATTCGACTGCTTGAGGAGCCTTCATGCTTGCCTCTAACAGTCACCACAATGCCTGAGCGTTAAAACCATCGGCCGTAAGCCTCTCCAGAAGATCGTCTATGATCTGGCTCCACAACAGGGGTGATAGTTCCCCTCCTTGAGGGCATCCCCTGCACGTCAGCACGTTCACTTTAGTTTTCCCCAGGCTGGCCTTGACGGTCCGCCCTGTCAACATGGCTGAGATCCACTTAACAGTGGAGGTTTCTACCCTTTCCGTTTTGCTGCATTGCATATGGAAATATGCAGGGTATTATCAAAGCCTCACTCCAATATCTCCAAACATTACAAGCAGAATCTCCTTTGCCGTCAGGGTACCTTCCACCTCCCTAAGAAGATGATGAAGGGCGTCTACAGTAGACCTGAAGGCAAATTGTTTGTTGTGGAGCTTTATACGGATATTATTATAAACAACATCAATGCTGGAACCGTAAAAATATCGAGGGGGATATTTCAGGGAGATGCCCTATCTCCGATGTGGTTTTGTATGGCACTGAATCCTCTTTCTACTTTTTCGGAAAACACTAACATTGGGTATAGACCAGCAATGAGGAATCCGCGAAAACGGTCCCATTTATTGTATATAGATGAACTGAAACTATTCGGCGAGAACCAAAACAACTTCACTCGCTGATAGATATAGCAAAGACATTTTCATGTCTTTCGGTCTCGATAAAATGCATCATAATCCACATCAGGAAGGGTTAAATGGAGAACACTCAGGAACAATTTCAAGACATTCACAGTATTATGTCAGAAGAGACCTACAAGTATCTAAGTATTCCTCAAAATCAACGGATTGACCACACACCACACCCGTTTGAAAGTTCACTGAGAAAGATAAAAGCAGGGTAACCAAAGTGCTCAACACCAAGCTATCTGCTAAAAACCAGATCGATGCCTTGAACTCTTGGGCTACGCCAGCACTGACCTACACTTTCGGAGTCTTGAAGTGGCCAGATGCTGATCTGAATGAGTTGGACCGTCGCCTAATGACAAAGTTCTAATGTCTGAACACCAATGCATGAAAAGGCTTCATCTACCCAGAAGAGATGGCGGACGAGGTCTGTTGAACATCTATAAACTCTGCAGAACCCAGGAGCGACTGCTCGAGTCTGGATGAAATTGGTGACAACCGAGTATAAGGGATACACACCTCTGAACCTACAACACAGAGAATTGACGTTCGATATCAGTATACAGCAGTATATGGCAAGAACAAGCGATTTCCAAAACACCTTTAGGGGGAAAATGTCGATAAATTAGCTTCTTTGTCGTGGTTGAATGCGGGAAAATTATATCCTGAAAGTGAGGGATTCCTGACGGCTATCCAAGACCGAGTCATAAGAACTCGCAGCTACGAGAAGCACTGTTTGAAGCTGAACGTGACAAATGCAGAAAGTGCGGCGAAGTTGGCGGGTCCATTGAACATATAATCGCCGGTTGTCGAATTCTTGCCGACAAAGCATGTCTGGGCCGACACAACCAAGTGGTAATGTTTTTTGGATACATGCCCGCCATATTATAAGTATCAACCTGCAGCAGTGATGGAAATGGACACAGCGGTTCTCTATTTGGACAGACCCATAACTATACCGATAGAACAATACCGGACCTTGTGTTCATTGAGAAGGACCAGAAGTATGGGGTGATAATTGATGTGGCAGAACCATTTACTCATAATATCGGAAGAACGGAGTCCGAAAAAATAACAAAATACGAAAACTTGGCAATATAGAACTGAAGAATATGTGGCAATTGTCGAAATTCACTATTATACCATTGGTGATTTCGGCTGAGGGAATTATGTCCAAATAATTCAAGAGGAATCTTCAAAAGATCGAATTATACCAGTGGATCGAGTGATATGCACAGCAGGCTGTAGCTTTGAAAACCTGTCACATCGTGCGTAAATTCCTGAACTAGTGGGAGGAAATGAAATGTTTTTTCACTGGTTCATAGAAATAATACCAGCTCAAGCTGAGACCGGGAGACCGATGATGAAGAATAATAATAATAACCGCACGGATGTGGTGTGGTTTCTGCCATGCCACATGGGGGGTGACGTCCCCACGGCTCGAGTTACCTGGGACACCAAGGGTAAATGGTGACAAACCCAGGAAAATGGAGAATAAATCAAGCCTCGGAAGAGAGTCGCTGTCTGGGGAGCGCCACGGCATGTCCGGAGCCGACGCTGGACATGACAGCATGCGAGCCGTCGGTGGCAGGGTGCTGAGGAAGCGGCCTCCTGTCATACAACAAAATACAGCTCCACCAGAACATCGGGAAGTGGAATCTCAAAACATGGCAGAAGATCAAAATGCCACTCCACCTGCTGGCTTGACCACCGCGAGGAGGACTGCCCGCAAGGGAGCTCGCAATGCATGTATCAAATGGAGCCGCGAAATGCATATTGAAGTAATGCGAGCATTTTACTACGTGAATAATTGCGATGATAAACCACTTCCTGGATGGAGATACTCCCTCTATACCGAGTTCACCAAGAGGCATTCTGAACTTCAACTAACAGAAGGAAACAGGAACTAGATGAAATCAAGAGAGAAATGGGCTGAGCAATCAATCAAGAAGAGATTGTTGGAAATCAGGAGTGAACAGCCTAACGAACCGTTGGTAGGATCATCGGAAACGGCAAGGCACAGGAACTGTTTGTCACGTAAGCTGCCAATCAAAATTGCCTACAATATCAACAGCTTCACGACATCTTTCACAGTAAGCTGGCTCATGAATCTAGTGATCCACTCAGCCGCCCCATCCTGCCAAAATTTAATTTCAACTCAAAGGCTAAACATCGCATCCACTTAGTCAACGAAATATTGGCAGAACACCTGAAAACGCAAAGGACGTTGAAAAAAGTCCATTTTTCTTTATACTGCGCTGCTAACACATTCATTGAACAAAATGGTCGGAAGAGCTGCATGCCTAGAACCAGTGAATCAAACGTCAAGGGTGAAATTCCGGCTTGGAAAATACGTTTAATGCAGGAAGTCGATGAACTTCGTGGACAGGTGGATGTCTTGAGTGACTTCCTGAAGAATAATAGGTCTCGAAAAGTACTGAGCAAAGTGCGAACAATAACAACACTCGAAGGGGTAAGCTTGGAATCTCCACGACACGAAGAGCTGATTGTTGAACTGAAGGATCGCTTGAGACAGAAAGCTGAAGCAAAAGGTGCTCGTTTACGAAGATACAATGAGCTTTCGAAGCAGAAACTCCAAAACGCTGAATATGTGAGTGAAAGGGGGAAATTCTTTCGGGGTCTAGAAAAACCATCCGAAACATCCGCCAATCTGCATACAGACATCAGCAGAAATTTCGGAAATATTGGAGTTCCTTATGGTCAGAAAGTAAACAATTTCAGGAAAATTCTGGCTGGCTAAGAGAAATTGAATACCACACATCAGAACTCGTTGGAATGGGAACTGATCTTTTTATAAACGGAGAAATCTCCAACAGCATCAGATCAGAAGTATGGGGTGATAATTGATGTGGCAGAACCATTGACTCATAACATCGGAGAAACGGAACCCGAAAAAATAACGAAGTAGGAGAACTTGGCAATAGAACTGAAGAATATGTGGCAATTGTCGAAAGTCACTAATACCATTGGTGATTTAAGCTGAAGGAGTCATGTCCAAATTATTCAAGAAAAATCTTCAAAAGATCGAAATATCCCAGAGGATCGCTGGATATTCACAGCAGGCTGTAGCATTGCAAACCTGGCACATTCCTGAACTAGTGGGAGGAACTGAAATGTTTTTTTACTGGTTCATAGAAGTAATACTAGCTTCAATTGCCATATGGTTCGACATGGACGGTTCTTTTGAAACCCTCCATCCTTTGATCATATCTGCAATAAATGGTGTCACCAGCCGACCAGCGTAAGGTCGATTACTTCCATTCTAATCGCATTCATGTTATTACAAAATATGAAATCAAGCGAATCCTCACCTCTATGATCTGTATCTGTGCTTCCCCATACTGTGTGGTGTGCATTCACATCGCAGCCCAGAATCAGTTGTTTGTTATCCTTGTGGCAGAAGTGCTTAAAAAATTGACTATTCCGCCCTCTTGGATGTTCCGCCATATTTGATTTAGAATGACCTCAATATTATTTTTCGAGTTACTCTCAACAAGCCCTTTCATTTGATACCCACATTGTAGAAGTGCATAAAAAATAACTAATCTGCCATCTTGAATGTTTCACCATATTGGATTTAGAATGACATCACATTATTTTTCGAGTTACTCTCAACAAGCCCTTTCTTTTGATACCCATACCTTATTTAGAAATGTATTACAAATAACTATTCCACCATCTTGGACGTTCCGCCATATTGGATATACAGGGTGCGGCACGGAGGATGGATGGTTTTAAAAAAATAATAAAAGCGTTAATTTTTACTCAAAAACACATTTATTGACGGAATCAGATTCTCAAGGAAATAGCATTTGAGACAGTCAAGTGTGGAAAATCACATCAGGCATGTGGTGGCCGAAATCGGTGATGCAGTGCTGGAGGCGCTCTTGGAAGTTCGCGTAGACTCTCTCCAACATCGCTCTCTCAACTTGGGCAACTTCCACGCGAATAGCCCTTTTCAATTCGTCCAGAGTTCGGGGCTTGGTCTCGTATACTCTAGCCTTGAGGTGTCCCCATAAGAAAAAATCGCATATGGATAAATCTGGGGACCGGGGAGGCCAATGAACATCGCCAAACCTGGAAATAAGGCGACCAGGGAAGAGAGGGCGAATAACGTCCATTGATGCTCTGGCTGTGTGGGCGGTCGCCCCATCCTGTTGGAACCACACACGTCGGATTGGAACACGTTGCCGTCGTAATTCGGGGATAAAGAAGTTGTTGATCATTTCGACGTACCGCTCTGAGTTCACGGTAACAGCACGACCATTAACGTCTTCGAAGAAGTAAGGGCCAATGATGCGAGTTTGCGATACAGCGCACCAAACCGTAACTTTTGGGCTGTGTGGTAAATAAATGCTAGGAACACACGAGTCTAACGGCACCTTCCCCACTTCTCTCGTCCTCAGTGGGGGAAAGTTATGCCCATCTGAAAAACGTCCGCCCTCCGTGCCGCACCTTGTAGAATGACGTCCGTGGCACTGTTAGCTTTGAGGACTATATCGTCGGCGATCCGGAGTTGGCTTAGCCTTCGATGGTAAGTGATACCTTTGGTGTCCCACTTCAAATTCTTGAAGACAACTTCCAGAACCAGGGTGAACAACTTCCGCGAAATGGTATCTCCCTGACGTAGACATCTGCCTAATGGTATTCGGCCGGTTACAGCGGACCCATTGATTTTGATCTGTATTGTTGCTTTTCCATACATTTTCTCGATTATCCTAATGTATCTTGAATCGATTCTGGCATTTTGCAAAGCTGTTACGATTGCTCTGATTTCAACTGTGTCAAATGCCTTTTTGAAGTCTACAAAGGCCATTGTATGGGGCATTGCTACGTTGTATTCTGTATATTTTTCGAAGAGCGTACGAACTGTGTGAAGATGGTTGATGGAAAAAATAACACCTCCTATTGGAAAACCCTTTAGTATGTTATTATTACGGTGGGTTTCATGGAGCGCAATCACCGGTGATCGGAGGTTGATCTAGAATCAACTCGATTTGACAGTTAAAAAAACAGAGAATCAAGCCGTTGATCACCGGTGAATGCGCTTTGTGAAACCCACCGTTAGAATTTTAAGCTGTTTGAGCCTGATTCATATTTCTAAAAAGTTGGTTTACATATGAATTGGATCCATAGACAAAATAACCCTATCGGGCTCTATGATTTTGTGTGTTGCAATGGTGTTCCTTTGACACGAAAACCAAGACAGTGCGATATCAGGTAAAAAACATCTTCAGTAAACAGTATTCACCCCTCCTAAGGGTTCCCGGGTCAAGATTCTATTTCCGAGAATCGAGTTAGTATACGTTGACGGACTACATTTATCTAGAGAAATGCGAGAGTTTTTTATGATAGCATTTACCGTTAAGTAATTGCAACTGTGAATTGTTTAAGTTTTCCGCGGAACGCAAAAGTTCAGTGCTTATGTTTGTGTGAGGTGAAACCCCTAGGGATAGGTCTAGCGATCAATGCAAACCCCCATTTCCAAAAAAAATCTCATTCAAACGAAGGGATATCAGGTCGATATCACAAGTACCTTCCTAAAAACCCGCAGTAATGGAATTGAAAAGGTTCAAGTTAATCGGCACATCTATTTAAATTGAGAGACGCTCCCTATACTCTCATCTATTTTCTGTAAACCTAACTGACGTTCATTCTTATTGAATTTTTATGAAACGAATATAAGATGTTACTATGATTTTTATGAATGAACAACCCCAGCGTTGCATTACTTGGGCCTGGCCGATAGCTTCGGAAATGAATATCATAGAGAAAACAAACAACGTTTAGTTAATCTATGAATTCTTATATGCCAAATAGCGCAATCCCTGTCAAATGTGACCATATTACTTAATGTTAGACATTTTCTCGGGAAATAGTCATGCCGAATACCACTCGAGATGAAAAAGCAGGTAAAATTTCTCTCTTGTAATATTCGAGTTTGTTGCTTTTCGGAAATTTCCGAGCAACAAACTTTCATATTACAATCGAGAAATTTTGCCGGCAAAATTCCATCTCTAGTGGTATTACATATGACTATTCCACTCTTTTAATTTTTAGTGAGGAAGTTTCCGTAGCAACGATCGTTTCATCTCGAAAAAACTTTCAAACTGGCAAAACCAACATGTTGGTTTTTCAGCGATAACATTTTTGACGTTTCTCCAATTCATAGATAGCTTCTGAAATGAATATCATAGAGAAAACAAACAACGTTTAGTTAATCTATTAATTCTGATTTGCCAAATAGCGGAATCCGTGTCAAATGTGACCATATTACTTATAATGTTAGACATTTTCTCGTGAAATAGTCATGCCGAACACCACTCGAGATGAAATTTATGCAGGTAAAATTTCTCTCTTGTAATATTCAAGTTTGTTGCATTTCGGAAATTTCGCCATGACATTAGCAAAGTTTCCGAGCAACAAACTTTCATATTACAATCGAGAAATTTTGCCGGCAATATTCCATCTCTAGTGGCATTACATATGAAAAAATAAACTTTGCCGCTCTTATATTTGAAAAAATATGAGATGTTTCGCTAAGTTGATATGGACTCAGCGAAACAACTATCCGAAAAATGTTTCAGCAGGAATCAAACCAGATAGCTCATCTTTTTCAGTGATTTATTCGTAAACTATCCGTGAAGAAAAAAATTTCGCCACTCTTGCATTTGAAAAAATATTGGATGTTTCGTTAAATTATCCGTGAAGAAAGAAAATTTGTATCTTCCAGGGTTTTGTGTAAAAATGACAATATCTTATTGATAATTCTGCAGCCGTTGGAAGGTAGGTATATCAGGCATTTTTTCGGAAACTATGCATGCAATATTGTTGAAATTTGAGAAAAAGATGGAGCTTTCCATTCCTGATTTATCCGTGAAGAAAAAAAATTGTTCAAAGTGTAGTTGACAGGAACTAGGAATCGGGAATGAATTAACAGACCTCAGCTAATGCCGACGTTTCGCAAATATATTTTTGCTTCTTCAGGGCTAAAATAGAGACAACATCATTTAAAAAACACAAAAATAAAAATTTTGAAGATTCACACATTGAATTAAACATTAACAAAATCAAATATACCATCAAATTCTACATTAGAATGGTAAAACAACTTTCAGACGTCACGACCAGCCGAAACTTACCAAAGCCAAACTATGTTCTCCCCAAGGTGCAACCATAAACAACCAACCAGAAAAACATCGAGAAATTCTGAAGAACTCGTTCATGACATAAATTTCAAAATACAACATCAACCGTTCAATCAGCGAAAGACAACTGCATACTGAAATTCTCGAGCACGCCCACACAAATTAATATTTAGGTATGTGAGATGATACATATAAAATTAAACGATACAGTTAATAGCAGAACAGATACCCAAAATCTAAGTCTGATTTACAATAATATTTTACATGGTTTTAAAAGAGTAAGGGACGGCGCGGGTTGATTATGATTTCTTTCATTCGATTTGTTTGTATGCTACACATGTATAAATATTAATTTGTGTGGGCGTGCTCGAGAATTTCAGTATGCAGTTGTCTTTCGCTGATTGAACGGTTGATGTTGTATTTTGAAATTTATGTCATGAACGAGTTCTTCAGAATTTCTCGATGTTTTTCTGGTTGGTTGTTAATGGTTGCACCTTGGGGAGAACATAGTTTGGCTTTGGTAAGTTTCGGCTGGTCGTGACGTCTGAAAGTTGTTTTACCATTCTAATGTAGAATTTGATGGTATATTTGATTTTGTTAATGTTTAATTCAATGTGTGAATCTTCAAAATTTTTATTTTTGTGTTTTTTAAATGATGTTGTCTCTATTTTAGCCCTGAAGAAGCAAAAATATATTTGCGAAACGTCGGCATTAGCTGAGGTCTGTTAATTCATTCCCGATTCCTAGTTCCTGTCAACTACACTTTGAATATATTAATCAAGGAAGTTATCTATCTATTAAAAAAAATTGTATTTCTCAGAGTTTTGTAGAAAAATGATAAAATCTGATTGATAGTTCTGCGTCCGCCGGAACGTATAACAGGCATTTTTTACGAAAACTATGCATGCAATATTATTGAGATTTTAAAGAAAGATGGAGCTTTCCATCCTTGATTTATCCGTGAAGAGAAAACATTGTCACTTCTGTTTTTATGAAATTTTATGAAAAGAGTTTATATGAAATTACCAGGTGACGTAAAAAAATTAATTGAAGCAACTATCTAAAAAATGTTTTCAGCAAAAAACAAAGTAGCCCATCCCTTTCAGTGATTTATCCGTAAATTATCGGTACATCATCAAGGTTTTGTTGAAAAATGACAAAATCTGATTGATCGGGCAATTTGACATACACTTACCAGTTCACGTGATATTTTCATTATGACAAAAGCGGCAAATTTTTTCTGTTCACGGATGAATTAAGGATGGAAAGCTACATCTTACTTCCAAATTGCAACAATATTGCATGCATAGTTTTCGAAATAAATGCCTGTTATACGTTCTAACGGTCATCAGAATTTGTCATTTTTCCATAAAATCCTGAAGGATTTTCTTCACGGATAATTTCGGGATAAATCACTGAAAAAGATGAGCTAGTTTGTTCTTCGCTGAAAACATTTGTGGGATAGTTGTTCCGCTAAGTTAATATCGAGTTAGCGAAACATCTGATATTTTCCTAAACAAGGTCTTATTTCAATCACACATAGGTTTTTCTTGCAAATGTTGTGTCATTTCCAACCTGATGTTAGACCAATACGATTCCACAAAATTGAGCAAAATAAATCGTTCCTTTTAGATGGCACACTAATTTCGCTGAGTTTATTTCATTCATTTCTCAGGAATTGTTCAGCTTGATTGCTAGAAATATTGTTTTTCCTGGTGATTTCCATTGTAAAGTCATGTCGGGGTCACAAATTGAATAAAGAGCACTGAAAATCATACCACACGAAATTCGGTAACTTGTTTTGAACAAAAACTATGAATGAAAGTTGCAGTGCTCACAGTTCTAGAAAATTTTTCCACTCATATAGTTTGATATTATATTTTATATCCCTTATATAAGGGATATAAAAAAATTAGCAAGATGAAAATTCTCCCTCCAATGAAACAAGTGTCGTAAGTTTAATATGGCGGGACCCGGGACCACCGGGTGTTGCGGGTCAAGAAACTCAAGGGTTTTGATATTCGAGACCCTTTTACCTGGATCCACTGAAACTTCGAAATGATTCCTTTGGTCAAATAAAAATCAGAAATCAATTCATTTAGTTTAATTAATCAATTCATTATTCTATAACACTCTCCATGAACAAAATAAATCACACATCACTGTCGAAAATATCCGATATTACCGGCCAACTGCCGAAACTTGTTAGTTATCTCGTCTTGCACCAAACTGAAGCACATTGCGATCAAAACCAGACCCACAAATAGATATACACAACATGTCAAAAGCTGTAGTTGCGTGTACAAGTCCGAACTCTGGGGCAACTTATCGCCGATGCCGATAGTCGTGAGGGCTAAAAAACAAAAGTAGACAGCTTCCAAGAAGTTCCAACCACTGGTGGTGACTAGGGCTGCCGCGCCTGCGCAGATGTACGATACTAGGAGGAAGACTATCAACGACGTAGGCACTGGCGGTGAGTCAGAGGTTTTGGCATTGATGTTCTGGAGGTGTCGGCACTGGTTGTCTTCCAGGGATTGTTTCCAAATTAAAGGTATCCTAGATGGCGTTGCGTGTGCGCAGCCTCTGTAAAAAAATCATACTTGGTCACATGGAATCGATAAAAAAATTCAAGAAACCCAAAATATCATTGGGATACATCCAGGTTTCAGGAACATTAAAATGACACAAATGATAGCCCAAATTTCAGGTGGGTGCAATTTTCACGAAAAGAACCTCATCAGTTCATGATACATAAAGTCTGCTACAATGTATGAAAGTAATTCTACATCGGATGGAGAAACGAAAAGTTCGTTTGAACATTTTAATATTTCAGGCTTCTGAGCTCGTGAATATGGGACTGGGAGATAAAAAGGGCAAACCTCACATTGTAACTTTAAGGGGTATTTTATCCTAATATTCTGGCGTTGTGATCATCTATGGTTGGTAGGACTCAAAGATATATCTAATAATTCCTATATGGGGAATGGGCCAATCAAAACTGAAGCTTGGCTTTGGTAACAATCTAGATCTGCGCTTGTGCGGCATTATTGAGAATAAAAATAAATTTTTAATTCTGTCTCTCTCCGACATATCGTATTATGTCGTGAAACGTATGTCATTCTTAACTTCATGTGAATAGTTTCGATCAGAAACACACAATTTCATGTGAAATGTTTCAATCGCCTTATTTCGTTTTCTTCAAGTCCTAAAAATCATTGTTAACTCCTATTCATATTCTAAAATTGAACTGAAAGTATTTAAAACGTGACACATTTTCATTCTCGATATCTATTTTCTTGTTGTCTTTCGGAATGAACATAACCTCTACATTTCTCGCAATTTTTGAATTTCCAGTTGACACAAGCGTACAACTCAATCGTTACCAAAGACTTGGCTTCACTTTATGACTGTGAAAAGCCATATCGGTGGTATTAGATTTATGTCGTTCAGTTCAGCTTCGTGACAATTCAGGTCCGTGAAATAATGAAAACATTGAATAAAACACATAATTTATGAACAAACAATCACAACTAGAAAATCTGAAGATAGTTTCCTAGAATGTTAACGGAATCAGAGCCCGTAAATCACATATTGAACAATTGTTAGAAGAGAAACATCCTGGTATTATGGCGCTTCAGAAAACAAAATTGACCCCAAATGATAGAATTTCCTTCGAAAACTACGAAATATAAAGAGGAGACAGAAAGAACAGAAGCCTGCAGTGGCATTTACATTCTTGTCAGAAGAGACGTATACCATTACCTACTTGAACGGGGTCATAGATCCCGATGACAATGACGCATCTATAGAGACAATATCGAAATCGATCACAGCAAAGATAAGAACAGAAAGGATAAAGGTATTCTCTGTATATAAATCACAGCAAATGATTCTGCCAGATGATGAAATAAAGATTTTATTAGGTGGTCATTTTCCAAGAATAATACTTGGAGATCTCAATAGACCTTTCCAGAATACGTAGAACAAAGATGAAGAAAGATGTGAACTAAACCAGAATGAGAGAGAAACAGGTATATTTCATGCGCAACTTGTGGGCAGCATTAAAAGATGCGCAAACCTTAGTGCGAGAGGGAAAAGAAAGAGAGAGAGGGAAGCAATGAAATGAGATCCTACTGGTTTTATCGTACCGTGACCGTAACACAACATTGTTGAGGAATACTAAAATTTTGATTTTCGATGAACAATACAACAAATAACATCCACATCCAAAACATCGACTGTGTAAAATAATAATATCAATTGTCAAATGTCAACGATTTAAGGAGGGAAATTTTGACGACCAATGATATTCATTCTTAGCCCACAAGTGACGCGCGCAACTGTCACCTGCACAGGTAATTCTGGAAAGGTCTATTGTTAATCTCAATAATGGAATTCTAGAAAGAAGAATGCAAATGGCAAGAAATTGAAAGAATATGCCGAAAAGGATGACGCGATAATAATGGGACCAGATTTATCGACCTATTTACCTAGTGGCAATGGAGCCCCTGATGTGCTAGACATAGTGATAATGAAAAATTTAAAGCAAGATTTCGCCCTCGAAACGATAGAGGATGGTACATCTGATCACAACCCGATAGAGTTCATTTTAGGACAAGGACTTGGAATGAATTAAATACGAGAATATACCGATTGGGAGAAGTTTAAAACTAAACTTCAAGGAAATATCACGAAAATACCACAAAGCAGCACTCCTGATGAATTAGATGAATCAGTTATAGTATTGGAAAGTGCGATTATGAAATCATATGAAAAGAGCACGGCCAGAAAGACTTAACCTACTCCCAAACATCTTTATGGCGACACTCCAAAAGAGGTAAAATAACTAATGAAAGTTAACAGAAGACTAAGAAAGACTACAGCATGTATAAAACAGATAGTGATAAAATCAGACTGAATAGACATAGCCAAACACTCAAAAACGCACTGAGGGAGCTCAGATGCTCAGACGAATCGATGAAATAAGAAAATCAGTGAACTTAACATAGAAGACCACTCTGCCTGGAAAATGCAGACAAATTTACGCAATGAAAAAATGCAAATTTCACCACTGCATAGGCATGGAATGCATGGGATGGCATATTCAAAAAGCGATAAATCTAACGCTCTTGCCGATACTAAAGAAAGGGAGTCAAGAATAAATTATTGTGAAGAAGACGATGAGGACCAAGAAGAATTAATTGAAGATAATGAAGAAGAAATGCAAGAAGCGATGTCAAAAAAAGGAACAGAAGCCCTCACAAGCATAGCAAATGGTGTGATGAGAACAGAGTACTTTCCAAAAAGATGGAAAACTGCCGAAGTGATCGTTTTCAATAAACCAGGTAAAGACAAAAAGTTTCCACAGAACTATAGACCAATAAGCTTGCTTCCAGCCCTAGGAAAAATTCTGGAGAGAGTATTAGCCAGACGATTCAATGAAGAAACCGATGTCCTGGCGACGAACAATTTGGATTAAAACAACATTCAACTGAACAACAGCTCCTGAGAATTACCGAGTATATCACAGAAGGATTTCAGAATAAAGAAGCCACAGGACTACTACTTCTAGATGTAATCAGAGCTTTTGATAGAGTATGACATGAAGGACTAGCATAAAAAATGATAACCGCAGGTTATGCAGAATAATAGAAATTATTTGTGAGATAGCAACTTTTGTGTGAAAATAGATGATGTTCATTCCAAACTCAGATATTTAGAAGCAGGAGTTCCCGAAGGATCCATACTAGGACCGCTACTCTATAACATATACATACATGATATACAAAGAAATCCAAGAAACCCGCTTGCTCTATACGCAGATGATACGATACGGGCATAGCAATTAGGCACAGAAATACAAGAATAATTCACAAAAGACTTCAAGAAGCTGAAGACGATATCAGTCATTGGTGTAACAGATGGAAAATCAAAATCAATGGAGAAAAGAGTCAAGCAATACTCCTTCAAAAAAGAAGGCTGAAGATGGAATCGAAGATATCCATAGACGATAATGGAATAAAATGGCAGAATGAAGCTAAATACCTAGGAGTAATAGTAGACGAAGGACTAACGTGGAAACAGCACATCAAGTATGCAGTGGATAAAACGAATGTAGCAATGAAAAGGTTGTACCCGATTAAAGGCAGAAGAAGCCAAATGAACAGAAACACGAAGTTGAAGATAAAAAAATCAGCGAGAATTTACTGCAAAAGACCCAGAGATGAATTGCGAAACTGAAGATGTAGAACTCTGAACTTAAGAGAGATATCCAATTGAAGGATGAACACAAACACTCAGCATGAACAATGCGAAAGAGGAAATAACAGTTAAGAATATGTAAGGTTTATATAGGCTTATTCCCGGAACCATAGAATCTGCGAATCCTGTGGTCTGTATAGAGCCATTCGAACCATTGCATACGGAAATATTCAAAACAACAAAATTCGAAATATGGGAGTTAGATTACCTTGTCTCTCAAAGAGGAGTTACTCAGATGATAGTACCAATTAGGTATAAATATAAACAGATCTGACCAATCCTGCTGGTATAAACACAACGAACTAGGGACTAGACTAGAAATAAGAATTTAAGCCAATATAAATTGAGGACGAACTAACATGTTGAAGAAAATGAAATGCTCTTTGGATATATGTATATAATGGCGACTACAACAGGGCAAGATGTCTAATGAAAAACAGTCTCTTCTCAGAACAAACCTTCTTTGTTCATCCTCTTACCTCAAAGACCTCCTCTATGATCTAATCAATATGAAGCAATGAAGCTAAATGGAGTAATATTAGACAGAGGACTTGTGTAAACAGCACATTATGAATACTGTGGATAAAACTAATGTAGCAGTGAAAAGTTTATTAAGTATAGACAGAAGAAGCCAAATTAATAGATATACTAAGTTGGGGAAAATAAAAGCAGTCACCAGACCGCAGCTAATATATGGATCTACAGCATGCATGGTGCTATGCAGCGAGAACCCATATAAAGAGGATACAAAGTACAGAAAACAAATTTCTGAGATGGGCATTAGACGCCCCCTGGTTTGTTAGGAATGAACAAATCCGAAAAGACATAAAATAGGAGTCCATTACTACATTCATCGAACGAAAAGCTGTAAAAGCCTATGAAAGAGCTAGTGAATATCCAAATGACGACCTTAGAAGGTTAGTTGACTACGATCCCGTTGAAGATGAAAAAAACAGCGAGTATTCACCAATTGCGAAAATGAAGATATAGAACTTTAAACTTGAGAGAGATATCCAGTTGAAGGATGAACACGAACACTCAGCATAAAGAATGCGAAAAAGGAAATAACAGATAAGAAAATGGAAGGTTTATAGGCTTATGCCCGGAACCAACACCAGGAGAGGTGTTTAGTCAGTAAGAACCGACACTACCCAGAAAGACTGGGTGTCTGATGTAAGATTCACCTCTTCTATAACAAAAAAAACTAGATTTAACCCTGATGCATGTGCTTCAAGCGAAAGCCAGTTTTTTATTTAGCTTGGGCTTTGTCATAAGAGATCACTCAATGCGTTTTACATAAAGCTCAATTATTAGTAGTGTTGCCAGTGTTACCCAACTTAAAATGAACTTATAATAAAGACAAACAAAAATGTTCTTATGTTAATACCAACACAGGCGATGTCCCACTCTAGGATTACATTATTCGGCGGAGCTTAACGTTATCACAAACTCATTAATGAAAGAAGACTGTTCTTCTTACCCGAGTTCATTATCTTCCCCCTCCTCTCCTTCTTCTATATCCGTAGACATAATCATAGTTCCACCATAGGCACAATTTTTCACGATGGGAGGACCATGGCAGTGTTGTGGACATAGTGAAGGATCAACCAGCATCTGTTTGACCGGACCCTGTCTGCAACCCCCTCTCGACCTTCCTGATCTGACTGTTGCCAGCATGGCCCTCTTTGGTATTTCTTGATGATGTACGTGGTGGTATTCCAAGTACGGCTGAGGGTTGTTATAGCACATAGGGTGCTTCACTGGCGTTGTAGCACCATGGTGATTTGGTGTGGTGTGGCAGGACGATAGTTGAATTGATGCAGAATCTGGATAAAGAGCATTTGTGTATTTATTTATCTCCCATATATTTATATTGAAATTGGAAATTGATTATTATCCATTATAAGTATAATTGGAAAACTAATATTGGGAATTTTGGATAATTATTTATTCAATTGTTCACTTGTAACAACGCCGACGTTTCGAAACGATTCTTGTTTCTTTATCAAGGCTAAAAAATAACAATAATTAGCACATAAACAAAATACAAATTTTATAAAAGCAACTATACCTAGTTACGGTGACAATATTGAGTACAAGAATCTAATTCGACACAATAGTATATCTCCCAAACTATATTGTTTACGTAAAGCACACAAAAATTGTTTGAGTTTAAGACCAATAGTTAGTTGTATTAATTCTCCTACGTACAATATAGGAAAATACTAAATACTTCCATGACATTCTCAGTTCGGCTTTGTCCGGTTCTGTTTTCAATTTGAGGGATTCTTTCTCACTGATCCCTATTCTAGCAGATGTCGATGTTCCCCCTGGATATGTTCTTATTTCATTGGATGTACAGTCATTGTTTACAAATAAACCGCGTGAACTAGTTGGTCGTGTTATTGTAAAGCATTGGAAATATATTAGTTGTTACACTAATTTGAGTAAGAAAAATTTTTAGAATTGGTGAATCTTTGTTTTGAGGGTGGTTATTTTACTCATGATGGCAAACACTACAGACAACTCGACGGTACGGCTATGGGTGCTCCCACCAGCCCCGCTTTCGCTAACTTAGTAATGAATGAGATTTTTCATTATGCCGTTGAAAGATTAGGTTTCGGAACACCTCTTATAAAACTATATGTGGATGACACTCTCCTACTGGTGCCTTCTGATAAAGTACAACATACACAGCAGATCTTTAATTCTTACCATCATAAGATTCAATTCACAGTGAAGGTAGAAGACAACAATAGTCTGCTCTTTCTTGACTTGATGATCTTCAGGGAAAATTCGAAACTATTGACAGATTGGTATACAAAGCCATTGAGTGTGAATCGGTGTGTTAATTTTTACAGTAACCATATTTTACAACAAAAACATAATATCATGGTTAATCTCATCAAAAGATCATTGTAGTTGAGTGATGTCAGGTTTCATCCAAAAAATTTAGAGAGAGTAAATATTTTGTCACAGAATAACTACCCTAAGTACTTGATAAATAGGACAATATATAAGTATACAAATCGCATTGTTGAGAGAGACAATTCTCCAGATAGTAATCCTACTTCCTATTTAAAATTTCCTTATATACCTGGTCTTTCGCAGTCAATTGATAAGTTGTTCAAAGGTGTGGGATGTAAATGTGCTTTTTATAATCTTACTACTATTAATAGATTTTTCACTAGGCTCAGTCAGGGCTAGTTTGCAAAATACCATGTTGTATCTGTGACAAACACTACATAGGTCAAACGAAACAATATTTACAAGAAAGGATGAAACAACATAAATACGACTGTAAGAACATTTCTAATTTCAATAAAACGGCACTAACATTACATCAGATGACCACAGGACATAAATTTGATTTTGACAATGTCCAAATCTTGGACAGGGAAAGGTCTGCTTATAGGCGAAATATCAGTGAGATGATACATATTAGAACAAATAAAACCGTTAACCATAGAGAAGATGTTCAACATTTGAGTTTGATTTACAACTCCTTACTCAGAAGTTGAAAACTGGAGAGAGTGTATTGCTTGTTGTTTGGTTGTGTTGGAATTGTTCATTGTTTCCCGATTAGTTCTACATTTTTGTTATTGTTAATAAGAACAACAATGATAATAAAGAATAATTAGTTTAAAATAGAGAATGAATAAATATAATAGAATGAGAATAATGATTGGAGCAAGCGTTTGTCTTATGTTTTATTTATTAGAATATGGGTCCGTGACTGAATGTTTTGTTGATTGTTTTATTTCTATAACATACGACGGGTTCATGTCAGGTCATGGTCAATTTGATTTTCGTGGTTTCTACCAATATGAACTGTTGTGATTTTTACATGCTTGTTATACCTGAGATGATGATTTCCTTTATTTGTAAATTTCAAGATTTTAATTCTGGACAATATTGTCACCGTAACTAGGTATAGTTGCCTTTATAAAATTTGTGTTTTGTTTATGTGCTAATTATTGTTATTTTTTAGCCTTGATAAAGAAACAAGAATCGTTTCGAAACGTCGGCGTTGTTACAAGTGAACAATTGAATAAATAATTATCCAAAATTCCCAATATTAGTTTTCCAATTTATATTGAAAGTTACTTCAGAAGAGCAAGTTTCTTGAAATGATTTTCAGTCAACAGTGTAACTATACAGGGTGTCCCAAGTTCGAGAAAAAAAAATTTAACAAACTTATTTTCAGTCCTTGTTTGTTTAACCGGAACTGCTCAGGCTCCAAAATTATTTCAGCTCAGTTGAGAATTTCGGACAATCTCAGAATCCCAATTTTCAGACCTCAAATGTGTCCAGTTCTCCAGAAACGTCTAATATAGGCTCGAATTTGGGACATCCTGTATTTCGAGCAGAGTATGAAAAAAATATCAGTGTTTCATATCCCGTAATTTCTGCGAAATGAAGTTTCAGCTTTGAATTTTCTATGAGGAAACTGATTGAGGAAAACTGACCTGTATTCGTGATGAATAAATATTTATCTATACAGAGTGTATTTAAAGGTGAGGCTTTTCTTTTGACAGATGGTAGATTTTGGTATTGAGGTATTGATGCCCAAAATTTTCGATAAATTTCTTAAATTGAACATTTCATATAAGAAATTTTCGGTGAAATGACTTATTTTGACGAGTTCTATCACCTGTCAAAAGAAAAGCCTCACCTTAAAACACCCTGTATTCATGGTGTATCTGAATAACACCGAAAAATGAAAGGGGTGATTCTTTGAGGAAAATTAAAGTATTTGGTATAAAAATTTTTCAAAAACCTCTCTCCGGAAAAGTCACACCCATCCGAAAATCAACAAAAAAATTATTGTTGTGGTTTTGATTTATCAATTAGATGTCGCTTCATTGTTTGAATCTGAGATCGTTATCTATATATCTTATATATATAAAAGAAAGATGTTGGTTACACCATTTACAACTCGATATCGGATGAACTGTTTGTTATGAAACTCCATATATGGATTCGTCTACGGTCTGGTTATTATAAAAAACAATAAAACTCTGAAGAAATCGATGAAAAGTTTACTTATACAGGAAATGCTTTTCCTTCTTTTGAGTAAGGCTACTATGTGTCGCTACAGTTACAGTTACGCCAGAGCTTATTCGTAGCTACTTTATTCGATATTCTCCCTGTTAGACGAAGATGTAAACATATAGTGTGTAATTAGGGTTGCATCCAACTCTGCGCTGTTGACCAAAGCCGAAATATCTCAGCGTAGGATTACAGATCTCTAAAATGATTAGATTTCGTTGAGATATGACTGATATGAGAGAAGTTTCGTTCTGACCACATCAAGTGGCGCTATTCACACAGTATGACTAATTATTATTAGTTATTTTTACAGCTTTATTTATTCAAATTAACGTAATCGTGAAGGTACTACATATATTGACATCAATTACTGTATAATTTGCATAGAATTATATCACAGTTAATTTTTATCGAAATTTCAAGTAAATCGGATTTTGGCGATCAGTTTCAATCGTGAGTTGTCCATTATTCTCATCTTTTCTCATGATTTTTGAAATGTTTTTGAATTTCTGTTTGGGTAATAAATATATTTGCGGAAATAACTGAATCCAAAATTGCCATAATTAGTAATTGACATTTTTGTGTTTCTGTTCTGTGTGACAGTTCATCATGGAAACATGGAAATCTCGCTGCCTCACCAACTGAGATGTTTACAATTATTATTTTAAGCTGAGCACCCAAAGGCTAAGATGTTTATGGTGAGAGCACTTATTCGATTTGAATTAGCCGACTTTGAGAATACATATTAGAAAAGTTTCGTTTTTTCCACTTCAGAAAGCGCTATTCACAAAATAAGTTCTAATTTTCATAAGTTATTTCAAATATTTGAATTCATTCTGGTGAATGGGATGTGTTAATAGTCGATAGTTCTTTGAAGCAATAATTTGTGTTCATATTCTTGACATTTTGATTCATATTAGTTCTGCTATTAACAGTTACAAAGCAGAGTCAAATTTTTGGTAAGAATTGTGTCAACTGGAAATTCAAAAATTGCGAGAAATGTAGAGGGTATGTATATTTCGAAAGAAAAAGGACAAGAAAATAGATATCGAGGATGAAAATATGTTCCTTAAATAGTTTGAGTTCAATTCTTAAATATGAATTGGAGTAAGAAAAGATATTCAGGGCTTGAAGTAAACGAAATGAAGCGATTCAAACATTTCACATGAAATTATAAGGTTATGATCGAGAGTATTCATCTGAAGTTATGAATGAAATATGATTCACGACATATTACGATGATGTCTCAGAGAGAGACTGAAAAAGTAAATTATTTTCATTCTCAATATTGCTGCACAAGCGCAGATCTGGATTCTTACCAAAGCCCAGCTTCAATAGACCTTTCCAGAATTACCTGTGAAGGTGAAAGTTGCGCGCGTCACTTGTGGGCTAAGAATGAATATCATTGGTCGTCAAAATTTCCCTCCTTAATTCGTTGACATTTGACAATTGATATTATTATTTTACGCAGCCGACTTTTTGGATGTGGATGTTATTTGTTGTATTGTTTATGGAAAATCTAAATTTTAATATGCCTCAACAATGTTTTGTTACTAATTGACGGTCAAGGTACGATAAAACCAGTAGGATCTCATTTCATTGCTTTCCTCTCTCTCTTTCTTTTCCCTCTCGCACTAAGGTTTGCGCATCTTTTGATGCTGCCCACAAGTTGCGCATGAAATATCCCTGTTTCTCTCTCATTCTGGATTAGTTCACATCTTTCATCTTTGTTCTACGTATTCTGGAAAGGTCTATTTCCATTGGTTCATTACCCATATTGAAATTATGAAATAACATGTATGACATTGCGGCGCCGCCACGAAACAATTCTTATATTTTCGATTTGGTCGATGTCAATGTGTTTTATTTCTAATCTTGTAGCTTTGACTTCCTAATGAGACCATTTTGAAGGTCTCGAAACTAATCGTCAACCAATAAAAATTGTGGGATAAAAAGGACTTTTTCTCCGTACTCATTATGAATCACCCACATGTATCTGTTCTTCAATTTACTTTAAATTATTATTCTTTTTCATTTTCCCTGTATATTAAGCTAAGGACACGAAACTTAGTTATTATCATGTCAATGAAATTACACATCTTGGAATTTTTTCAACCCAGAAGTATGCTCAGAAAGAGTTGAATTAGTAACCCTCTATGATATTTTTTCTCACACCTTTTTTTGTTTTGTTTCTTTATTTTCCTTTTAAAAATCATGGCTGAAAAGCTCAACTGATAATAAAAAGTTTTTCGAAAATTCAAGGATTCACGAAAAAAAAATTCGAAGGGTTTTCGAAATATGAGCTTATTCAAGGGTATTTTTTCCTTGATAGTGACATACGCACTTCTATGAGGGAAAGAGTAAATGCAAGTATCGGAGCTGAAGGCAAGCATTTCTAACATTTATTATAATTGTATTGCAGATATTTGATAGATTTTTTTTCATTTCAATTCATTCATTTCATTCAAAAGTACAATCATTATCATTTGGTTGGCTGTTGTTCAATAAAATACTTTTCAACATGTGCTTGCATTTCATTTATGTTTTTCTCGCAAATCCTTGAGTTTTCGAAGAAACTTGTGAAATTGAAAAAATTGTGTATTAGTTGGGCTTGTGAGAAAAAATATCTTAGAGGGTTACTATTTCAACTTGAAAAATTCCAACATGTGTAATTTCATTGACATATTATGATAATTACCAAGTTGCGTCCAGAATATTCTAGATCACGGCAGCGCCAATGCACAGGGTCTTACTTGTCACCATAAACATTTTCCATTTGCCTCTCCTCAGTTATGGAGCGACTGTCTATAGCATTCATATCAATTCGAGAAAAACGATGAACGTCTCTTGAACCTTTTTGGAGACTATTGTGTGTCACAAGATGGTATTGATGGTCCGATTTGCGAATGGCCCGAGTAAACTATTAGACTTTTTGACGAAGGGAAAATACTTTGTGCATAAAGAGGAGGATTTACCTTCGTTATTCTTGTAATAGTGTTTCCCCGAAGGACTTGAAGGAGCCTTGTGATATCCGACGCTGCTGTGTGCATCGTTTTTCGACCTAGACTTCTTGTGCTTGCAGCATAGTTTTCGGTACCCTTTTGTTGCTCCTCCTGCGAACATGCTTCCTAACTCTGATAATAGCACCAACATCAAGGGCACTCCAAATATGGCGTAAATGATTGTCACGAGTTTGCCAAGTATTGTTTTTGGGGTAAGTCTGCTGTAACCTGAAAATATCAATCTCATGAAATTCTGAATGAAGTGAACACCTTGTACCAACAGCCATCCAAAGAAATTACTATAATCGAATTTTATTTTATCAGGAAGGTCCCGGGACAAGTTCGTTTAGCTGTGTTTGATATTATTGGGTACTTGCGACCCGCCCCAGCTGCGCACGGATGCAATGCTGATACTACACATCTACTACCTACTACAAAATGTCCTTATAAACAACGTTTATAGCTTTTTTGTCATAAGACAATTCAATCATATTTTGTTTAGAAGTTACTCTTGAAAGAGCGATTGGGAAAAACACGGCCTTCGACCATCACGCGGCCATCCGTATCGGTATTGTCGGCGCCGCACAGCTTTGTCCCTGCATTTTAAATCTCTAATATCTTCATGAATATTCATTTAGATTACAAGCTGTAAAGAGCCATATTGATCTATACTGAATGGACAACGTATTGAAGGTACTTAATTGGATAAAGATTAATGCTGTATTGCTTAAAATACCTTCCTAAATAAGCCATTTTCCCGTGAAATGTGAAGGATAAAATTTTTTTATTGTGGGTTATCCTTAAATAGACATATACCATCGCAAACTTTCTTGTTGACCTTATTTAGGTGTACAATACCGAGTACATTATTTTCATTTATCTCGTGGATTCAGTCAGGGTTTGCAATGAAAGCTCAAAAAAATGTGTTTATTTACGACATCACATTATAAACCTGTAAATTCATCAGTGTTTCTCCACAATATTATGCAAGTATCGTACATATAAACCTTCCTCTTGAATCACTTAATCCATTAACAAAAAGCGTTTCAAAATCCGTTGCGTAGTTTTGAAGATTTAAGCATAGCGACTTAGCTTTATACAGGGTGGGGCAGAAAAACCTATCCGATTTCAAAACGTTATAAAATTAAAACCACTCAGCTTGTCAAAAAATTTTTTTTATTAACATATCGCAAATTTTATGCCATTTTTAAATTTAAGTTTTGAAAAGCACATCACTCAAATGTCATCCTTGGGAGCGGATACACTTATTTAGGCGCTCGCGGTAGCTTTCCATGACTTTCACCGTCATTTCCACAGGAATTTCTTCAATTGCCCGAGCAATTTCCCTTCGTAAAGCAAGAAGGGTCCTTGGTCGATGCTGGTAAACCTTCGATTTGAGGTAACCCCAAAGGAAGAAGTCACATGGAGTGAGATCCGGTGAGCGCGGCGGCCAGCCAACATCACCTCTCAGAGAAATGAGGCGACCGGGAAACAGTTCCCTGAGAATGTCCATTGATCGTCGCGATGTGTGGGCGGTTGCACCATCCTGTTGAAACCACACATTTTCCACGCCATTTTCTTCCATTTTGGGTCTTAGAAAATTTTCCAGCATGAAACAATAGCGCTCGCTGTTGACCGTTACGGTTTGCCCATTTTCTTCAAAAAAGTAGGGCCCCCAGACGCCTAGGCGGGAAAGAGCACACCACACAGTCACTTTTGGGCTATGGAGGGGTTCCTGATGGATTTCCCGAGGATTTTCGTCACTCCAATATCGAAAATTCTGCCTGTTTACGGCGCCACAAAGGTGAAAATGGGCTTCGTCCGTGAAGAGCACAACATCGTCGTTTGGCAGTTCTCGGAGATCGCGACACAGGTTCGTACGGGTTTCAAAATCCCTTTCACTTAATTTCTGTGCAACAACCATTTTGTAGGGATGCATTTTGAGGTCCCGGTGCAAAATTCGCCGAATACTGCGGTTGGAAATCCCCAAAGCGAGCGAATGTTTTCGCGCCGAACGACGCGCGCGGGGAACGTTCAATCGCGGCTCTCACATTGGCCACGTTTTCAGGTCCTGTTGCTGTCCTGGGACGTCCAGGCGACTTCTTTTTCAATGCTGAACTCGTCTGTCTAAAATTTGACACCCACACTTTAATCGTAGCGTGATGTGGAACAGGATCATGACGCCCGAGTCCGAAATGAATTCGAAAAGCACGTTGTGTAGCAATTATCGAACCGCCGCATTCGATAAACCGCTCAATAACAAAAGCACGATGTTCACCAGACCAAGGCATGTTGACTACTGACAAATGGCATAAAACCAGCTTTCTAACGGTTTTTACCCCACTACTCTACCTGCTCTCTCTTCTGAGAAAAAGGGATTTGAAATCGGATAGGTTCTTCTGCCCCACCCTGTACTATGTATTGATTTAAAAAGTTCAATACAAAATCATTCAAATCAAAGATATCCCCGTTGAGAGGATTTTCCCAACAATTGATTTGAAAACACGGGCACGATTTTAGTTCTTCTTTATACTCTCTCTGTATTAGAATATACAGGGCGAGTCTTTGACTTGTACACAAATTTTAACTGTAGATTATTGGGGCCGAAAGAAACCTTCTTTTGATTTTTCCAAATTCAGCTCTGTTAAAGAGAAATAGTCGTTTGAAAAAAAAATGGGGCGAATATGTGACTGATACGATTCTTTGCAAATACCTCAACGTTCATATTTTTCGATTGAAATTGAGTTGATACAGTTGGGGAATACTCAGGTACGAACCTTATTTGTATGAGAATGTTAAAAACATGATATTTCTCAACGAAAACACTTAGTTTTGTCCGAATAATTCTGCCATTGAAAATTATTGAAGATTAAGTTGTAAACACTAATAACTTGTCCATATTTTCCTCTATATCCCAAAATTATCTCATAAAGAATGTCTTTCAATCAATTTATCAGAATTTATTATGAATCAACTGAACCCATTTAGTATCAATTCTGTGAATATTTCACAGAAATTTTCACGTGGAAGGTTCCAGCTTAACCAATATTCCTGAAACTACGTAAAGCTTTCAATGTATCTGTGTTGAACATGACATACCAACAGTTGTAAGTAATGTGACGGAGTACAGCAAGGCACCTCCATATGTCCACGAAGAATTAGATGAATATCTTGAACTGCCATCTGTTTTGCCAGCATCCACCACAGCTTTCTCGAACCTCTTCAGCTGTGCAGTCACTAATCTTGTCCAGTTCTTCTCGTAAAGTACGTTCAGTCTCTCTGAAACAAGAATTCAATTAGAGTGGCCTCTTAGGGAATCACCAGGTGAGCAGCATATCCATTTGAATTTCCACGAGATATTCGCTGAGACCTTATCAAGAAATATGTTTCTTTGAATGACATAAAGAGTGGCGTCTATTTGTTTTTGGATAACTTTTCTGTATTCTCTTCAGATATCTTCAGAAGAGACATGAAAGAGAATTATAGCGAGAGACACTTCGTTTGCGTACAAGTTCTTGGAATTACGTATGTTTTAACGATCAGAATATACCTACTAACTGATAAAGAAACTGCAACACTCAGAAGGAGCTTTTTAAATTTTAATTTTTTTCGTTTAAACATAGATTACTATCTAGCAAGAAGTAAATGATTAAATTTCGAGAAAAATATCGTGAAGGTCTTCTCATGTAACTATTTTTTACTTAAATATTGTAGTCGTTTTTTGCAATTTTTTCAAATTTTACAACAAATCAGCTGTTTGAGGACCTCCAAAGTCGATGTTTAGTTGTTGGTGAAATGTCTAGAGCACGTGTACGTGGAATTCATCGCCAGCTAAGTTAATTTGGAAGAGGTGGAATAATTGGTCTACGGAAGGCGGGGTTGACATTTCGAGAAATCGCTGACCGTACGAAAAGTAAATCCAACTACTGCTATGAGATATTGTCAAGCGTGGTTTGATAATGCCCATAGTCGAAGAAGAGTAGGCACCGGACGTCGAAGGGGCACAAATGAAGTTCAAGAGCGACGTCTAATTCTAGGTTTTCATCAGAAGTGGGACTGCATCACAAGCGTCAATTCTTGTGTTACCTCTGACAGTTGAGCATCGCCAGCAACGATTACAGTGGTGCGGAGAACATCAACATTGGAATATGGAATGGCATCAGGTCGTCTTTTCTGATAAATCTCGATTCTCCATGGGTGCACGTGATGGCCGAAGAAAGGTCAGACGACGTCGGGGAGAAAGACGTGAGTCTCAATTTGATGTTGAGCGTCATGTACACCGGACAGTAGTCGTTATGGTATGGGGTGGTGCTATTGCACATTCGAGACAGCGCTGCGTGACCTTCAAGAAATAGTGGAGCCATGTGTTCTCCCTTACCTTAACCTGCTTGAGAATCCAATATTTCAGCAAAATGATGCTCGAATTCATGTTGAGAGAGTTAGTTGAAACTTTTTTGAATCCCCCGATTTTTCGTCCACAGAGCATGTTTGGGACATCATGGGTAGAAGGCTTGGAAATTTACCCCAGCCCCACGGACTTTGGCGGCTCTGAGACATGAAGTACAGGTAGTTTGGGATAATATCCTTCAAGAAGAAATAGACCATCTTGTTGCATCAATGCCAAGACGTGTTGGGCAGTGTATAGATAATTGCAGTGGACAAACACTTTATTAACAAATTTATTAAAAAATGTAGTACCTAAACCCTTCGTTTTTTTCTTAAAATTCATTCATTCCTTGATAGATGCATAGAATACCTGGTGTTACGACTACTTACTAAAAATCGTGACCAAAATTTGTAGATCGAAACGGCACTCTAAATGTCAGTACTGGTGCTACTTCCGGAATAATCCGCAATATTTTGCGGTCGTGGCACTATTGCGTCAATGGAAAATAGCGCGACCCCTTTGGGGAGAAATGAAAAGCAGGACAAATACTCAGATTTTCGATCGGCAAGAAAATCTTGCACAAAATCTAATCAGTGCCAACACCAGGTATTCTACCCATCTTTGTTTCTTGCCATACTATCTATGTTTCACACAAAAATTTAAAATATAAACACCTCCTTCTGGGTGTTGCAGTTTCTTTGTCAGTTAGTGTACATACAGCGTATTGACGTAGCCGGTGTGTCGAGAAAATTCAAACCATATAGTCATAAATCTCACCGGTTCGAATTTTAATATTCCAGGATATTTCTGAAAAACTGAATAATTTCACTGCAAATGAGGAATTGACCCGTTACAGTTTCCTTCACTGTAATTATAGGTACAAAACTTTTTCGATATCGAATTTGGACCTGATAATGTAATCAGAGCGAAAACAGTTGATTCAGTTACAAAATCGCCTACACCCTCTTTATGAATATCAAAACACTGAAACCATTCATCATCGGCTCTCGAATATTTAACTACCAGTAATCCAAATATTTTTCAGACTATTATACACACCCCATTCAAGCGCAGTAAAAATTATTGACTGTTGGGTATTTTCGGAACTAAACGCTTTCATGAATAATCAAGCACTCGCAAAAGGAAAATATGAAATGTCCCGCTGTGACTGAGCGAAATTTCATGCGAAACCGGTATTCAAATGTAATTTCGTCATGAAAACAATTTTTGAAGTATCGCGTCGATAGGATTGTTTGTCCACTTGTCGCTCGAAAATTGTAGAATATACGTCATTTAGGACGACATTCAAGCCTCTGATGGTTTATTGTGGATATTGTTCAGAACAGAGCGTCGATGTATATAGCAAAAAGGTCTGTGAAACTAATGGTTGGAAATATTATGGCAACCCATTTTAGGACATTTTGAAACGAAAAACTTTGTTCATCATAATCTAGCGCAAGTGAGAGGCCATGCGATGAGACCTAACCAAAATATTGGCCGCGTGAAGTTAGCGAAAAAGTGTCGGCACAAATACTGGGACAATTTACAATATGAAGTGTCAAATTTGTGCCGTTTGAATTAATTCCAGCACCATTATAGTTTTCAAGATATAAGAGTTTGAAGATTTTGGTGCTAGCTTCACACTTGGCACCAACCTTTCCTGATTTGGACAAAATTTCAATATCTATATTCAGTGCTCAATTTGTGCCGTTTAAATGGCTTCATTCAATCAATTGTAGTTTTCGAGTTATTTCAGATGGAAATCTTGGTGTCACCTTCACACCACCAATCTATTCCAACTTCCAAAAAGTTTTGATGACAATATTTTGTGCCTAATTTGAGCCAATTTGTGCCGTTTAAATTACATCCTAGCATTTGTAGTTTTTGAGATATTCACTGTTGTTTTCAGCCGGCGTGAAGTTAGCACCAACATATTCCAACTTATGAAAAAAATGTTTACCACTATTTAGTGCTCAACTTGTGTTGTGTCCTTTGAATGGCTTCGATATCTTGGATAGTTTTCGAGTTATGAACAACTAGCTGGCCCGGCGAACTTTGTTCCGCCGAAATGATACTTACGGTGGATTTCACAAATGGTAATCACCGGTGATCGGAATTTGAAAAATCACTTTTTTTAGTTTTTCGTAAATATTTCAAAAACTAAGCGGTTTATCCTAAACATTGTTGTATACAAAAATGTTCTACGTTGAATTTTAAATGAGAATGGTCTTTTTCATAATCACTCTAAATAGTACGGTTCCAGAGTTACAGGTGTGAATGTTAACTTTTTCGTAATTTTGATAATTTAAAAAAAAATAAGCTTCGTAAAAGAATGTTGCTATTTGAGTGGCCGGTGGTATGTAAGTGATAAGCCCTTGAAGGAACGACAACCTCACCACCTTAACAAGGGGCACTTTTTTTTAAGGGAAAAGAGGCTTCCACAGGCCTAGGCCATATGTGGTACGGAGAAACCCACCCTGAACTTTCTACGAACATTGCAACATAAATTCACTTCTTAAGCCTAAATATCTTTCAAATTTGGAATGTTCAATGTCTTTATTAACTTCACTCATCCTCCAGCACATTATCCTCCTCCTCTAGCTCGTCGTCTAAGATGTTATTATTGTCCATGTTATCACATGCTTGGCCTGAGCAATTGCTGCATATGCTAGTGCAGTTTAGACCACTCCTTCTGCATTCATCTTTGCAAGTACACATTATAAGGGACAGTAATTCCTGAGGGGCTGCAGGACGTGCTGTTGTAATTGGTGTCAGGTGGTCGCCAATCTTCTTCCAACCCCACTCGAGTGGATCCTTATCTTCATTCAGCCACTGTTGTACCTGGTGGTAGGTCCTAAATGAATGCTGTCTGGACGCTTCTGAAGTGGGGGGGTAGTGCATCCAACTTCAGTAATGCATGTATAGGCTGCTTTGCAATCGTTTTCAAGTAGGACTGGTAGCGGAGACAATCTAGATCTTCAGTGTTCTTGGCTCCAAACATTGCAAGTAGGACGTTATTTCCTGCATCAGCCACTGCACTGGGGTCGGCTTTGGGGTTGTTGAAGACCAGAAGTTTTTCACGAAGAACGGCGTTGGCTTGAACTTTCCTATAAGGTGCAATTTTTCCCTTCTTATAGACAGCAGACACAGTGTCACATCCTGTGAAGGCGTATGTAACCAGAAGTACATTTGGAAAAAAAACCTTAAAAATTATATCATTTTTATTTTTACACCGTCTGCAACTCATGAACCATAAATTTTACAGGGAATATGCATAGGACATTTTTAGTTTAAAATTTCATGTAGAATATTTTTGTATATAACACTCTTTGTGCTAAACAGCTTAGTTTTCAACCAATTTCCAAACAACTAAAAAAACTACTAAATTTCCTACTTTTTCTCCCCCTCCCCCCCAAACCCGACGCTCAAAATGGTGTAACTTTTTACCAATAAGAGGGTTATATAGACAATTTGGAGTTGGAATAAAACTTTTACTTTGGATGTCAAGGTTAGGCCTTTTTTTAGGTTAATAACACCGTACTAATATTTTCAAACATTCCATGATAACATACAATGCTTACTTGAAAGGTTGACCAAATAAGGTGAATTCCTTATTGTCCAGCAATACAGCAAAGAACCAAAAACTTTTGGGTTAAATATCTCTTCAATTTGTTCAATTTAGTTGATGATATCAAGCTCGTTAGAAGGCAAATCGAGATGTTCAAATGAAGTCAAAATGCAGGAAAAAAATCATCAACATTGCCGGTTGTGTTGAACTCACACACATTCAAATTTATTGATGGTTATGGTCATTCGACCAGATCAGAATAGGCAACCCATGAAACATTTTTGAATATAATCAGTGAGAGCGCGTTGAGCAAACGTTTCAAAATTATTGACGCTTACAATACTGTCTCTGTGCAAACAGAAACACAAAAATAAAATGTCAAGTACTAATTATGGGCGATTTTGGATTCAGTTATTTCCGCAAATATACTTATTACCCAAACAGAAATTCAAAAATGAAGAAGAAAGATGAAGATGGACAACTCACGATTGAAATTGATTTATGATCTACGTGATATTTCGGTAAAAATTCACTGTTCCACCAACTTGAGATGTTTACCAGGTTTACCTGCTTTTTGATTTGGTAATAGCCTTCCATGTTACTATGAGTTCCAAGCGAATCATACATTGCCATCTAATAGCGGTAATATCAAATGAACTACCTACGACTACGCATCAACGGTAGCGACACCTAGTGGCCTTATTCAAAAGAAGGAAAGCATTTCCTGCATAAGTTGAATTTTTATCGATTTTTTCAAAGTTTTATTGCATTTTATAATAACCAGAACGTAGACGAATCCATAAATGAAGTTTCATAACGAACAGTCCATCCGATCTCAAGTTATAAATGGTGTAACCAACATCTTTCTTTTATATATATAGATAGATAGATAGATATTGTCGGCCCCACGTATATGATTTCTGTTACATATCAACTCCACATGAACAAATAAATAGAACTAAACCTCTGATTATTCAGCCAATAATTCATTGCGCTATCAAAACAATCTTTCGTATTCCGAGGAGAAAATATTTTGCATTAGGAAAATTGTTGAGGAATATTATTTCTGAATTGAGTATATCGATATGGAATTCTGCATGTTTCCAAATTCAATAAATACGATTAGAAATAAATTTACTATTAAAATTACTTCTACAGGTTGGTTCGTGAACATATGGTAACCTCAACAAGAGCTACCCTAGGCGAGGACAAAAAAACCGATATAAGTTAGGTCTAATCAATTCCATAACCGAGATACAGGGTGGCTCATGTATTCATCAGAAATCAATTTCTCATTACTTTTGAACCAACAAGTATTTATAGCCCGGGAGCCAGTGATAGTTTTTAGTCAGTCATTTTAACCCTGGCCATAATTTGTATAAGTATAGCTTGATTTGGTTGTTTTCTTAGCCAAAGTGACCGTCAGCTGGCTCAACAGTGGTGGGTTCGCCAATGGGAGCAACGAAAACATGTAAAAAAAATAAATAATAATAAACTGCTAATTTCCACAAAATTTATTGATGTTAAATGACGACAATTGTTTCACTACACTGTAGCTTTTTCAAGTCGGATGCTGAACTGGAGAATAATTTTTAGTTTTTGGTTTTTGTATTTTCGGTTTTCTATTTCTATGGATGAGTGAATTTAATTTCTTACTTTGGATTTGGAATTTCTTATGGATGATTTCGTTGACACGATCTCTGGTATTTCTATCTATAGTATCAAATTCAACAATATGGAGTCTAAAAGTTAGTTCTGAGTGGATTACCTTCAAGTATAAGTTGTTGACGTCTCTCTGGTAACCATAGAAATAGAAAACCGAAAATACAAAAACCAAAAACTAAAAATTATTCTCCACACCAATTTTACCCTAAACTCATTAACTTATCTAACGTTAAATTTGACGAAAATGAAACAACCTTACTTGAAAAAGGATTCAAACACAATCTAAAACATTGCAATGAGAAATCTTTGGAATGTTTGGCAGTTGACTCGGAAATTGCTATCAAGTCAATTCTCACAACAGACAATAATTTACATTTGAATTTTGATAAATATAACATCGCTAACATAATTAAATCTGAACAAAAAACCTCGAAATCCAAAGATCAAAAATTAGTTGAATCAATCAAAGAAAAAAGCAACTTGAATGAATTCGTTTTCACTCGAGCCGATAAGGGAAATAGTATAGTCATAATACCGAGAAATGAATACATTAATAAAACAAAAGCATTTTTAACCCCTGATAAATTCAAAATAATTGATAAAGACCCAACTGAACAGTTTCAAAAACAAATCAAAAACCTGATAAACCAATCAGTGAGCATATTTCAGAACATCCCAAAATTCAAACTCACCTTAATGAACCCACAAGCTCCAAAATTATATTCATTATTAAAACTACATAAGCAGAATTACCCGATTAGACCGGTAGTTTCATTCACTACATCTCCTAGCATAAAATTATCTAGAATATTGATCCCTATCATTCGAAAAGGAACAAAATTTCACGCTGAATACGCCATAAAAAACAGTTTAGAATTAATCAATAATATCAAACATATCCAATTGCCTAAAAACTCTAAATTCATTTCGTTTGACGTACAAAATTTATTCCCCAGTATCCCCCCAATAGAAACCATTCAACTAGTCGAACAACTACTCACTAAAAATAATTGCAACCCTATCATAAAAGTCGATATTTTAAATTGTCTCGAAATTTGCTTAAAACAGAACTACTTTCAATTCAATGAAACTATTTATTGCTCCGACGAAGGTCTAATCATGGGTAATCCTCTAAGTTCAATATTAGCCGAAATTTTCATGGACAGTTTAGAAAAGAAAATCTGCACACATCCATTATTTAAATATTTCCTTTATTGGTACAGATATGTGGACGATATATTCTGTTGCTTTATAGGTACTAATAGACAGCTGAGCATGTTTATGAAGTTTATCAATGAAATACATCCTAACATGAAATTTACAGTAGAAGAAGAAATGAATAGTAGAATAAACTTCCTAGACATTTCAATTTCTAAACTGAACGACACACATAACTTCAGTATATTTCACGAACCTACCCATACTGATACCACCATTCACATCACTTCTAATCACCCATATAGTCACAAGATGGCCGCTTACAATTCTATGATCCATAGACTAATAACTACACCTATGAATCACGATCATTTCAACACAGAATTAAACTTAATCAAACAAATAGCAATCAATAACGGTTATAACCCTTCCATCATAGATGAGATCTTGTCCAATAAACAAGTAAAACATGCTTTGCTGTTAGCGTACCCTTCCCCCATAAAAGATGACACCAAAAAGTATATATCTTTAACCTACGTTAATCGAACTTCCGAGCGTATTGCTAAATATTTCAAAGATAAATTCAATCTCAAAGTATCCTTCAAGACAGACAATAATTTGGGAACTTTCGTCAGAAATAATAAAGATAAAACAAACAAAGATAACAAATCTGGAGTCTACAAGCTAAAATGTGGGGATTGTCACATGGTTTATATAGGCCAAACCGGAAGATCTTTCAAAAAGAGAATCCATGAACATCAGAAGAGCTTCACATCTAACACCACCCATTCTACATACGCCAACCACTTGAAAGAATGCGGACATGAGTTCAACAACAATTATCAGATTCTCCATACAGAAAACAAGAGTTCTAGACTCACACTCTTAGAATCTCTAGAAATAAACAGGTATAATTCCAAGAAGGTCCTATTGAATGAACAAACAGATGTGAATAGATCACCGCTACTGAACATCTTTATACAATCCTGGAATAACCAGCGGCACCCTCCAATATAATTTTATTACCTCATTTAAAACACATTTTCTGCTCAACTATGTTATCAATACCTATTTAAACGAATGTTATAATTTGGGAATACTCAGTTCAGCATCCGACTTGAAAAAGCTACAGTGTAGTGAAACAATTGTCGTCATTTAACATCAATAAATTTTGTGGAAATTAGCAGTTTATTATTATTTATTTAAAATGAATTTCCATCAAGTGAAGACCGAATCAATCAAATATGTAAAAAAAATATTGAGTTTCAGTCATTTTAACCCTGCTGAAATTTACAGAGATGGTAGTTTATATAATTATTCGAATGCATATTATTCGATAATTTACATATAATAGTATATTATTTTATAAGGAGGAGAAGTGTCACTTTTCGTGGCGAGCTTGAGTTTATCATTTCATGAAAATTGTACATTTAATGTAACTTTATCAGATACAAATGACGTTTGAATTGGAAGTTTTTGTATTCTATGCATCTATGTTCATGGTAACCAATTAATCTTTTTCGTAGCAGCACTTATCCTGCCGCCGGCGCCGGAGGAAAAAGTATTTCTCCGCCTACGCGGAGAAATAGAACTTTTCGATGATCCTGTCAGTCGAGCACTGACGTTGTTATCGTACGTTTGGAAATAAATTTATTTTACATACAGCTCATATAATATGTACAAACCTGTTGATGCAATATAATTTACGCCTTGTAGTCCAGGCTACGAAGGTAAAAATGAGGTATTACCTCCGATTTCCATGAGCCTTCATTGGTTTGCATGAAAATTTGGAAATAACCTCGACTTATCCTTATTTTCAAAATCTACCTTATGCCGATATGCGCTTAGTACTCTTAGGTGTGAAAATTACCCCTCATTGCAAAAACTCAATGAAGTTATAAGCATTTAATGAGTGCAAAAGTACTTGTAAGGTTTAACGAACAGTTGTTTAGTTTTTTACAAGTTTTCATGTCCAGCGGACGTGTTTTCCACCAACGTACAGCCAGCGGACGATTTTTTTATTCGAATAATTATATAAACTACCATCTCTGTAGGGTCAGCAGGGTCAAAATGACTGAAACTCAAAATTTTTTTTACAAGTTTTCATGTCCAGCGGACGGGTTTTCCACCAACGTGCAGCCAGCGGACGATTTTTCTTATTCGAATAATTATATAAACTACCATCTCTGTGAATTTCAGCAGGGTTAAAATGACTGAAACCCAAAATTTTTTTTACAAGTTTTCATGTCCAGCGGACGGGGTTTCCACCAACGTACAGCCAGCGGACGATTTTTTTTATTCGAATAATTATATAAACAACCATCTCTGTGAATTTCAGCAGGGTTAAAATGACTGAAACTCATTTTTTTCACAAGTTTTCATGTCCAGCGGACGGGTTTTCCACCAACGTACAGCCAGCGGACGATTTTTTTTTATTTGAATAATTATATAAACTACCATCTCTGTAAATTTCAGCAGGGTTAAAATGACTGAAACTCAGCGGACGATTTTTTTTTTCGAAAAATTATACAAACTACCATCTCTGTAAATTTCAGCGGGGTTTAAATGACTGAAACTCAATATATTTTTTTACGTGTTCTCGTTGCTCCCGTTTGCAAACCCACCACTGGTGCGCCAGCTGACGGTCACTATGCTAGGCCTCTTGCAACGACAGAGAATTCTCGCGAGAATTTTCTGTCAAATTCACTGACCGAAAATTCTCTGTCGTTGCCTACGATGGAACAATGGAATTCCACAGAGAATTCTACCGAAAGTAGTATACAACGGCAGAGAATTTTCGGTCAGTGAATTTGACAGAAAATTCTCGCGAGAATTCTCTGTCGTTGCAAGAGGCCTTAAGACAATAATACAAATTGAGCTCAATTATGGCCAGGGTTAAAATTGGTCACCAAAAACTATCACTCCCTCCCAGGCTATTATAGTCGTTCGATATTTGGAATTTATGATTCACCTTTAAAAAATTCCAGGTCCGTATTTGAAAAATAAAGTTTTGTATATTGAAATTTTGGGATTTGCTTGAGATATTTGAAAAGAGATGTAGTAGATTTCATTGTCCCGCACGTCATTTAGCTCAAAGAAAGAATCAGGGAAAGATCCAATTGAATATTGGAATTTCACTAAATTCTCAGTTCCAAAAGTGTAAGTATTAGTGTGAAATACCCCTTAAAGTTACAGCATAGAATTTGCCCTTTTTATCGCCCCTTTGAAAATATTCTCAAGCTAAAATCAAACGTTTGAAATATTACAATATGTGATTCGTAGTATGAAAAAACATATCAACGAAATACCCGTTTAAAAGCTTGGCCACTCGAACTCAAATTTGGAACCTGACGTTTTTCTAGAACTATCTATTTTTAGAGAATTTCGACTATCATGAGAACTTCAGCATGTTACATCAGAGAATATCGAGAAATATCCGAGCAACCGATTGAGATCGGACAGCCCGTATATTGTAAAATTTAAAAAAAATGTAAAATTAAAGCATTCAATTCCATGCGTTATATTGAGAACTAAATAGGGAGTTACATTTGAAAAAATCGGGAAATATGAATTTCAGGATCATCATATTTGGCAATCAATAACGGTCATCCTGTGTATGGCAGATTGATTTTTTGGTTATGATGGCACTTACGAATCTTACGAATATTTACCAGAAAACATGCTCAGATTCGATAATTTGAAAGCTCGAATATCTTTTTTAAGAATATGATTTATTACCTAATCAATTCTAATCTCGAATGGTTAATTATCCTCCGAATTTGTAATTATCTCTACAATTATATTTCGAGTGTTTATCACCACTATTCTGGGGACAATAACCCCCGGCATTTTAATTAAATTAAAGAAGTTGATGGCATTTCCGGTTAAACAGGAAGTTATCATTGACAAGAAATTGTACATCAGATGCATTTTGTTCCATTGCACTCACCTGCAAATTTTCAGAAGTATTGTTTTTTTCGTTTGAAAGATATTTAATTGGTTCCATACTTTATCCCAACCCTGCATTTTCTTAATCAATAATTAAACTGCTCCACATGAGTAAGGGATGTTGACTTAAATTGCAAAAAAATACAGTAAAATGAGATTTTTGTGATGAAAATTCTTATTAATATGATTTCAAGTTGCACATTAATTTTAGCCTGTAGGTCTGCAGCGTATAGGTACAGGGTGGAAAAAATCGAGTAAAATAACGAAATTTTATTCCCAGAGAATTCGAGCATTTTAAGACTATCAATACAATGGTTGGCCTCCACGGGCATCAATAACAGCTTGACATCTTCTTTGCATACTACACACGAGGTTGTTGAACATTTCTTGAGGAATTTGGTTCCATAAACGGGGCAGAAGCTCTCTCAGATCATTTAAAGATTCTGGGGTAGGTTGATGATTATCTAATCTTCTTTGGAGCATATCCCATGCATGTTCTATGCAATTCAAATCTGGTGAGTGCGGAGGTATTGGAAAATGTGGAATACCAAGCTCCCCGCGCGTATTCTCAACTATGGCTGCACGGTGCGGTCTAGCGTTATCGTTTACAAATTGAAAAGTTTCACCAATAGCAGCGTGAAAATTGGGCACAACATTGTCAATGACATGCTCCATATAGTGTGAGGCGGTCATATTCCCAGGACAAATGTGTAGATCTGTGCGCCCATTGAAACATATCCCGGCCCATACCATAACACTACCACCTCGCCACCTCGGAATGAATGGACTTCTTGGACATGGCGACGATTACGGGGTATCCGTGGGATTGTCCATACCCTTATTCTTCGAGAATCTGAAAATCGTCCATAACTGTATTCATCAGTGAAATGAAGAAATAATTACATTCGAAGAAGAAGATGCCCTCCAATATGAATATTTGTAAACAAATCCAATATCGTCGCCCACCAAGCCTTGGTCTTTCCAACACGGAACCTGTCTCCCTGAACCTATCCCAAGGTCGAGATATCACACTTCGGCTGACTTGGAGCCTTTCCGCTACAACAACCTGAGTTAGACCACCCTGTAGCATTCCGATAGCCCCATTAGCCTCAGCGTTTGTTAATTTGCGTCTTCGCATTTTCAGAAAACTCGTTTCAAATCGAACCCATTGATAAACTGACTTCATTTCAAAATAAGAACATTCATGATGCATATGCAAAGAACCAAACTTTAGAGAAAAGGCGACCAGATTGACGAAATGTCTCATACTGATTTTTATTGGATCGATTCAAGTTGTTATTGAGTTTTAAATGATTTTACAGCGATTTTCTCGAAGATTACATACTTTTAAAAACGATTGAGTACGATATCCCTAACTCTTGTGGGGCAGTATTTCACTACTTTACTATAGAAAACACTAAAATCTTGCGCTCTTATTGAAACACCCTTTGTAATATTTTAAATGAAGACGAATCATTATGAATCATCGATAGCACAGTTTTCCCTTTACCAGTTGCAGGCGAGGACATTTCTGTGCCCCCATTTGATGGGAGACAAATTTGTCTCTACGTTTGTGCAGTGTCAAATCGATTCGAACGTCGTCTTTGTTGAAAAACGGACGAACAAATATTTTCTGATGTTATCGATGTTGGCACAAGCGATTTTCAAATATGTGCTGAAAACGTCTTTGACGTCCTGACGGGGCGTTTTATTTGATCTGTTTCCTTCACAAGAGGACAGGGTATTGTATGGAAAATCTGATCGTACCTTTGGATGTTAACTTTCATCGCAAATTTGCCGAATAAGTTGCCCTCAATACATTCTTTGGAGAAGTGGTAATTACGATTCAATCTTCAGCGCAACAGGAGGTTAGAAGGTTTCATTCTGATACCACTAGCGGATCTAGGCTGTTTTTCAGAGGGGGGCCATGACAATTTTCAACCATGGGCACAGATTGAGCAGAATTGTACACATTTGGATGTGTCCTATTCATGAACTGGATAAACAATAACTAAGTTTTTATCGGCTTTCCAAAAAAAAAATTAATCAAGTTATTGGTACTTAGAGCTCAAAGATACTTTCGAATACAGTGAATCAGAATGAATTTTTGGAAAAAATGGGATGGTTGATATAATTTTCATGTAAGGACAGTGCCACAGAACCTGTTTTTCAGGAAGCCGAAGTTATGTTGCCCAATATCCCGATTGGAAACATTCAAAAGAATCGAGTTTTTGGGTGTTTTCAACACGCTTGTAGTGACAGGAGAGGTCAAAGTACATCGATTATTGATTAAGTTATTGTTATTTAGAGCTCAAAGTTTCATTTGAACATAATAATTCAGTTATCGATTTCGAACAGCCTGTCTCTCGAAGATTCCCATGATGAGTAATGCTGTGTTGAATAATACCTCCAAAGTTTCATTTTACCGTTAGTTCTTATTATGTTATTATTTCAATAAAATTTTCAGTTACGATATCATTTTTCGTGTCTATTGGATGAGGGAGTGGAAATAATCCTAAGGTCTAAGGTTAAATTTGGAAAAAATCAAGAAATAAGAATTTGAAGTTCTTCATATTTGGTCAATAACGGACACCGTGTATATGACAGGTTGATCATTTAGGAACGGTGACAAGGCATATTCTTCAATTAACAGGCTCTTACATCAAAATCATGTTACTATCGCTTCTGGAAATCGTCAGAACTTAACTGCTTTTTCCTCACCTTTTTGCAGTTTTCTTCGAATAAGATCTGTACCGTTGGAAAAATGTCTCTAATATTTTACGTCATGAAAGAGGTAATAGAGGTCATTGAAAATATGTGAAAATATATGGGGTGATGCATTGAATGAATCATCCATTTATCGAATTACATTTATCGGGGACACCCTGTATATCAGAAAATAATTTCCTGAGATGCAGAAGGTAAAAGAAGTCTACTTTCCAACGAAATCTCCCAGATGTCTGGTTCGGCAGCTATTGCAGGACCCTGTATTTTCTGAAATGATGCTTGTTCGGGTGGAATCTTGCTACTCAATTTTGAAGAAGATGTCTGAAATGTTGTACACACGTTTAATTTGGATGACAATACACGATAAACTATGTGACATCATTCTATATCCAATACGGCGGAATATCCAAGATGGCGAAATAGTTATTTTTTATGCACGTCTGCAATATGGGTATCAAATGAAAGGGATTGCTGAGAGTAATTCGAAAAATAATGTAACGTCATTCTAAATCCAATATGGCGGAACATCCAAGACGGCGGAATAGTTATTTTTCTGTCACTTCAACATATGGGTATCAAATGAAAGGGCTTGTTGAAAGTAACTAGAAAAATAATGTTGACGTGATTCTAAATCCAATATGGCGAAAAATTCAAAATGGCGGAATAGTTATATTTACGCACAATTGCAAATGGGTATCAAATGAAAGGGTTGGCTGAAAATATTCAGAAATAACTAAAAAGTGACGAATAAATTGAAAGCAAAAAACCTTTCCTTTAAATGCTTCGAAAAAAAGAAAATAAAATTTTCCTTCAAAATTTCAACTATCATTATACAGGGTCTTTCACGAGGAACCTCACCCATATTTATACGGGAAACTACTGAACGTATTTTCATGAAATTCAGTATTTCACGATGCTGATGAAATCTAAAATATTTTCAAGGCATGAGCACCTCCGGTTTTTCCGGAAATGACATCAACTTCCGTTTTTGAAATTAGAACACCATTTTTTTATTGCAGAAATAGATTCCTTAGAAAATTTCAAGTTATTTTGATGTAACATTTTTCAGTTTTGGTTGGAAAATTCTCTCTGAGCGGGAAAATTCGAAAAAAAAATCGAAAATAGAGCTCCGCTGAAACAAGAATAACTTCGAGGTTTTTGAATGGAAAATTTTAATTTTTGGGATTTTTCAAGATGTAAGATTGATGTATCCACTTTAAAAATCGAAATCGCGATTCATGATACAGGGGGTGAAAAAATCGCTTTCAAAGTTAGGGATGACAAAATCGTGAAAAATCAATTTTTTCAAATTAGAACCCCATTTTTTTATGGCAGATATTGAATCTACGTTAAAAAATAATGTGAGTGTATGCATCACACCCTTGCCCTAAAATGGATATTTTCTGAGTTATTCACAAAAAACTGTTTTTCGTCTTGAATTTTCAGCTATTTCTTTTCCATTCACGCCAAAAAGATGAAATTTTCAGGAACTGTTACTTAAACCATGTTTTAGATTTTACTACCCTAATATGCAAGAGAAAAAAGTTACATGTTGTTCCTGAATAGATGGCGAATTTGGATTCGAATTTGTATCGGAAACCTCTTTATTTCAACTAATCGGCCATCGGTTTTCTCTCCAGTGATAAATAAATAATTCGTTATGAACCATATGCAAAAACTTACCATGTTTTACATTCTTTTTTTTTAATGATAGATATCATTAATTACATCTGCCAAATTCCTCTTTATTCAGTAGCATGTAATTAATGATATCTATCATTAAAAAAAAAGAATGTAAAACATGGTAAGTTTTTGCATATGGTTCATAACGAATTATTTATTTATCACTGGAGAGAAAACCGATGGCCGATTAGTTGAAATAAAGAGGTTTCCGATACAAATTCGAATCCAAATTCGCCATCTATTCAGGAACAACATGTAACTTTTTTCTCTTGCATATTAGGGTAGTAAAATCTAAAACATGGTTTAAGTAACAGTTCCTGAAAATTTCATCTTTTTGGCGTGAATGGAAAAGAAATAGCTGAAAATTCAAGACGAAAAACAGTTTTTTGTGAATAACTCAGAAAATATCCATTTTAGGGCAAGGGTGTGATGCATACACTCACATTATTTTTTAACGTAGATTCAATATCTGCCATAAAAAAATGGGGTTCTAATTTGAAAAAATTGATTTTTCACGATTTTGTCATCCCTAACTTTGAAAGCGATTTTTTCACCCCCTGTATCATGAATCGCGATTTCGATTTTTAAAGTGGATACATCAATCTTACATCTTGAAAAATCCCAAAAATTAAAATTTTCCATTCAAAAACCTCGAAGTTATTCTTGTTTCAGCGGAGCTCTATTTTCGATTTTTTTTTCGAATTTTCCCGCTCAGAGAGAATTTTCCAACCAAAACTGAAAAATGTTACATCAAAATAACTTGAAATTTTCTAAGGAATCTATTTCTGCAATAAAAAAATGGTGTTCTAATTTCAAAAACGGAAGTTGACGTCATTTCCGGAAAAACCGGAGGTGCTCATGCCTTGAAAATATTTTAGATTTCATCAGCATCGTGAAATACTTATAAGTGCTGAATTTCATGAAAATACGTTCAGTAGTTTCCCGTATAAATATGGGTGAGGTTCCTCGTGAAAGACCCTGTATAACCTCAATATGCACAATTTATATGATCATAAAAGCTTCTCGCGCGATTTACTTGTGTAAATAAACTAGTAGGTACCTATTCAATTGAGTAATGTAAGTTCAGTTTTTTTTTAGTTCAGTTCAATTTGATACTTATAGGTACTTATGCAACGCGACAAGCTTATATGATCATATGAATTGTGTATAATGAGATTATAAGTTGAAAGTTGAAATTTCGAAGGAAAATTTTATTTTCTTTTTTTAGGGCATTCCAATAAAAGCTCTTTTCGAAAATGTTCTTTCTGCTTTCAATTTATCATAGAATGATATTTCATTTCAAATGTGATCCTGACAATAGAGAATTTGTACATTTCAGTGAAGCTTGAGGTTTTACCATTCCAAAATATACAAAACTTGATGTTTTGCCTGAAATCTTTCCTAAGTAATGCGGAAGGTCATAATTACCATTGATTCCGAAGAATATTATTTAGTTTCCCACCCCTTCAATGATAATACACGAGGATCTAATCTCTAATTAAGATGATTGCAAACAAGGAAGATTCTTCTAACTGGAATTTCAAGCCCTTGAACGATTCGACGCAGAAATTTTCGGCAGTTTACTTGCCAACTTTAGTGGCGGCACATAGTAGCTACTGAAGGAACTATAATCTGCCGATCCATTTTGTCACTATTCATTTTACAGAAATCTGTAGGATATTTATTTACCTCTAGTTCTATGAATCATAGGCAGAATTAATTGTCGTTTTATTGCATCCAAAAAATCAGGTTTTTTGAAATAATGAACATTCAATATTTCTTACGCCGTTTCTAATCGTCATCGCATTCGGCTTCGGAAATCGTGCTTTAAGGTTCAGCTACTTACCGCCAGATGCGAGGGGGTAAAAATTAAATAAATAAAAATAAATATTTAGACTCAATGGCTCTACTGAAATATTCGGCATAAGAAAGAAGGTATGTGTTTCCAGTATCAATGATGCCATTCAGTCACTCGTCCTCCAGCGAAATATTGTTACATATACTCGTATAAATATGAATGTAAGGTTTTTCGAAAAAATAGTGACACCATTGAATTCTACGTAAAAAAGTTCTTTGAGAGATTTGGTTTGGCAAGGAAAAAGTTATCACAACTTTTACAAAAAGCACATTTGCGAAAAACACCCTATAACTGAAACGATAATTATACTAGCTGTTTTGACCCTGAAAATTAACTTCCATCATCCAGATAACGACATATTATCGATCGTTCATTCTTTATGGCCTTTTCAATGATCAGATGAATTTGGAGCATTCCGACACCTTTGTCTGCATTCATGATTTTGCTGAGTCATGCAGTTTGAAAAAGTCGAATCTATATTACATTATTTTGTTCCATTCGAGTTCGGTGATATGCAGAAAATGAAGAACAATATTGACCGTACCTTGTATTTATACATATACAGGGTGAGTCTTTGACTTGAACATTTTGTTTAACTATAGATTCTTGGGGCTGAAAGAAACCTTTTTTCATTTTCCATTTTTCCGAATTCGGCTCTGTCAAGGAGAAAATGCTATTTCTGGGGCTAATACGTGTCTGATACGTCTCCCTGCAAATACCTCAAAGTTCATATTTTTTGAATGGAATTGATACATTTAGGGAATACTCAAGTACTAACCTCATTTGAATAAGAATGTTAAAAACATGATATTTCTTAACGAAAACACCTAGTTTCCACCATATTTCTCCCAACAAAATACCTAAGTTCCTTCTTCGATTTTCCTGAAGATTAGTTTGTAAACACTAATAACTTGTGTGTATTCTCCTCGATATCCCAAAAATATCTTGCAAAGAGAGCTTTTCAATTCAATTCAACCTAATCTAACCCATGTTCGTTCCATATATCTTCTAGTATAATTATTAGATAATATGGTTCGACCGAATCAAAAATCTATGACAGATCCATCACAGAGCTTTTGAGACGACGATGCCAGATTGTTGATTTTCTCTTTAAATAATACGAGGTAGCGGGCGCGTGAGATCTAGAATCGACCAATCAAGCCTTATATTGATGTACTGTGTCTCAAACGTGAGTGTGTGTCCGTAAACGACGCATGCGTATAGCGAGTATAGAGAATATTTCTAGAGTTATGTTGTAATGATTATGATCTCGTGATGATTATGTGAAGACTTTCTGTGAATAAGTGTGATATTTACCGTGTAGTGTTGAGTTTATAAAAATCCAAGAGGATATTGTTAACATCTTTACAGATTATTTAGGGCTAAGTGTCATTTTATTTTTCATTAATTTCAATTTAATACGTGGTTGTATCGACATTCATCATTCATATAACCGAATTCTGTATTATAATGAAATTTATTTTCAAAATGGACCGGTAACAATACATTTTTAATACAATAATATAATATAATTTCATGATTCTTGGTTTTCAATTTTATCTCCCACATTGGTGGGATTTTATCATTACATATTATCTCTACACCAAACGTTGTTCCATCATTCAGATTTCAGTCTCGACAAAGTTGATTAACATTCTGACAACATTGTCAACTTGTTTAGAGACCAGAGAATTAATAATATTCGATGATATTTGATCCAGGAAAGCATCCAGCTTATTAATGAAATTCTTGATTTTTTCCTCAAATTTTCTCGTATACATTTGTGAATAACTCGAAAACAACGCGATTTATGAAAAAAACGTAGAAATATTTTCATTTCCTGAAATGAATATTTCTTTAGAAAATATAAACCGTTTATCTTTTTCAAGCGGTTTTATGGAATTTTTGCGAGGATTTATGAGTCGTCTACGCTTGACTTTCATAGCAGGAGAAATATTGGAATATGCACCATGAATGAAGTAAACAATCAACCAAAATTCAGTTTATTTTGGGCTGAAGGACCTCAGGTCGATGGCCGTGAATAAACTTTTCTCTCTCTCTCCCTCTCTCTCTCTCTCAGTTTATTTGAAATGACGATTCCGAAGATATGAACAGAAAAATGGGTTTTCATGGATTTTCGATACCCTGTATCTTTCAAACGAAACCGAATTTTCAAAAATGGTGTTTCGTTTTATGAGAGGAATCTGCAGTTATAATATGTACAGGTCAAATACTCACCCTGTATAGTATGGGTACTTGGTGGATGAGCAATTTGTCTGATATTCTCATTTTAATTTCTTTCGAAATTTTCTGTTTATGACTTGCCATATTCATTCCTTGTAATGTATTCGAATGATTTGTCTGAAAAATTCGAATATTAGAAAGTCGAACAACCATCAAGGGTTTATTGTCGACCTCCAATAGGAGGCCATGGCCCCCCCTCACAAATCCGCCAGTGTATGGATGTAAACATTCGTCACAAATTTCAATCTTCAGCTCAGCAGGAAGTAATAGAGGGTCATGCCGGTACTGCCAAGTCAACTCATTATATTTATCTCATGATATGATAAAATACCATTAAATTAAAATATCCTCGAGGAATCTCTATAGAGATAATAATACTTACCCTCAGATCTTGCTGAGACGACTACCTACATTTAATCGCGAAAAGCGATAGGGACTCGGGTATATTCAAATGGACCCTCCCGTCTCCTCAAATGACAATACGTCCCTCCAAAATTCAACCCCAGAAGAAGATTCTCATATTTCATATCGGGAAAACATGCCGCGAATTTCCCGAAACAAGACGCCATAGCTCGTTCATGGTCCGATGCTCGTTAACGTCTTTTTTGCCCGTTGGAGCGAAATGTCGCCGTAGCGAATAAAATTCGAGCAATTCAAAAGATACCCAAACACTGAACGCGGAAATGCCGCGTACTTTGGCTGATAATATCGGAATTTTCTGTGGAGGGAAAACAGCCCGGGGAGAAGGACGAGAAACAATTGGGGACCTGCTCCTGGCCTTAATTGAAATGAGTTTATTTTCGTTGACATCAGGGGATTAGAAGACAACGCAGTTCTGTGTTCTGTGTATATAAAATGATTACACGAAGAATGAACATTCAGAATATCGCATTTTGAATAGACGAGTCCCTTCATTCTGGCCAACTGTTTGAAAATACCTAAAAATAACCTTTTTTCGCAATGATTCAACTCTCACCTGAAAGCTTCAATCCTAATGTATCCTGAAAATATTAGATGTCACGAAGGTCTTCATCGGAAGCTATAAATTTTTGGTTTTCTTAGGCTTTCATCAATGGATAGGAAAATAAATATCCCCACCAAAATGTTTGCATGGAGAATGATTCAAGTTACTGTAGAAATATCAAATTAAAATTTCATCCATTTCCGAAGAAGAAGCACGTGTTTACAAACTTGTTGCAAAATGTGAAACTGGTTACTATAGGTGGTTTCTTTGAATTCTTGGAGATCATCATTCACTTTCAGTGAATTGATGTAGTATTATTAGTGTATTGTCGAGTTTATTGAATATAGGTGTATAAATTTGCTTTTCCCTTCTAATTGAATGGAAGTTCTATGAGGAATTCAAAGGAAACTGGGGAAATATATGATTGTTTTGAATGTTCTTCATTTGCATAAAAACTTACTATATATAGCACAGAATAATATCACAAAAGTATTTGCACCTACTATATAAACTATGATCTGGATGTGAATAAGACCTGATACCGCATGAGAAATTAAGATCATCGTACTGGAAAATCATTATAATCAAGTATCACTTTCAAATCATATTATATTCTTAAAATGTAAAGTGGAAAATTCAACATCAGAACTTGAGCAATGAATACCACATCTCAAATTATCAGCTGAATACACGATATATTCATTAAAAATATTTTTCTCAGTTGTTTGGGAAACTCTACTATAAACTTCACAAACATTTTCAGTTTTATTTATACTGAAATGATTGTCTCTTAAACACTTTATTTATGGATTTTTTGATCTGGATGCAAAATCTGAAATTAACTTGACATAATCGTCTACGACTCTACGCAATTGAAAACAATTTTTTCCAGTTCGAATACTTTGTTTACATTGTTATATAATCAATCTACTCTCGTAAAATTCAAATACAGGGTGACTGGTGACGTAAGGGACTAAGGGACAACGGCTAAGTGGAGATAGAGGACCTCAAACTGAATGAGAATTAGGGTTTCAAATGTCCCGGGAATAAGGGTATTCGTTTCGGAGATATAGGGTGATTTATGAAAAAATGCTAAATCTATCAACTCCCATATCTTCGTTAATATGATATGTTTTTCGCTGATATTTTACATGTTTGTTCATACAGACATGCTCTGTCAGCAGAAGAAAAAAAAATTGAAAAAATTGCTGGCCCGTACTCAAAAATTTCGATTTACATGTCAAGTGAGAAATATCACACGGCATATGAGATAAAATAAAATCAAATAGAAATTTGGAAAGAGGGAAAACAACTGATGAAATATCTGTTTTTTGTTTGAATGGCACAAATTTTCTTTCGTTTCTATGATATGGTGAAGTAAGAATATTACAATATTTTTACATTCAAATCATGAAAATTAGCTCCATTTGTTCAAGAGAGCCAATAAATGTATGGAGGTGAACGGCTCTCATTTCGAACATTTGCTTACTTGATTTTTTTATGAATTATATTTGCGTCTTTTTCTATTTTTGTGTTTGAGTATCCAACCCTTTCATCACCCCATCTACAACAAATTTTATTTTGAAATTTTATATGGCATCGAAATATTAATTGATAAAAATAGATTTCAAGATTTGAAGGAATATTTTGATGCCAGGCTCATTCTGGCGCCTCGAATTCAAGGTTTTTTCTATCAGTAGTACTAATTTTCATGATTTGAATATAAAAATATTGTAATATTCTTACTTCAACATATCATAAATCACCCTATATTTTCGAAACGAATACCCTTATGGGACATTTGAAACCCAAATTCTCATTCAGTTTGAGGTCCTCTATCTCCACTTAGCCGTTGTCCCTCACGTCACCAGTCACCCTGGATATCATGAGGATTGAAACATAAATCCTTTCGCTCAGATAATTCATCTTTTTTAATTTCCATCTTATAAAAAGATGAAGTCACAGCTCGGTACCTCGAATTATGAGGATCCACTTCATAATACGAGGATATATTGAAAAATTCTTAGCCTACTATAGAACCAAACAATATAAATATTTCATTACTCAACATATTCTCCTCTTAATTGAATAAATTTATTACAGCGAACCTGCAACGTTTCTGGATCTTTCAAAAAAAATGTTTCTTCTTGCTCTGCAAACCAGTCCTCCACAGCTTCTATTACCTCCTCGTTGGAAGAAAATTTACGACCTTTTAAACTTTTCGTCAGTTGAGGAAAGAGATGATAGTCGGACGGAGCCAAATCTGGTGAACAAGGGGGTGTTTTAGTAATTCTAACCCCAAATCACGAATTTTTTGCATGGTAACATGAGATTTGTGTACTGGGGCGTTGTCCTGTGAAAACAAAATACTTTTAGATAGCTTTCCGCGTCTTTTCTCTTCAATTTTTTCCCGTAGAGTGGTCAGTAATGTCGAATGGTAATCTCCAGTTTTTGTTCTGCCCTTATCCAAAAAGTCAAGCAAGAAGCAAGAACTTTTCCAGCATATTTTTGGACACGAAACTACTTGAGTTTTGGATAACCAGAGTGTCGCCATTCCATCGATTGTTCTGGATCGTAGAAATGTACTCAAGTATCATCCATAGTAAGAATTCGGTTTAAGAAGTCTAAATCTTTTTCAAATCGAGCACAGATCGAACGCGATGCTTCTACCCTTGCACGCTTTTGGTCAACATTCAAACATTTGGGGATCTATTTTGCAGAAAATTTTCTTATGTCCAAATTGACATGAACTATATGATGAACGTGTTCGTATGAAATCTTCAGTGCTTCAGATATCCGTTTTAGGCCAATTCGACGGTCTGATAAAATTATGTCATGAACTGCATCGATATTATCGGGGCTGACACAGAAACTGGCCTTCCCTATCGGTCATCATCTTCAATGGAAAAATCTTCTCTTTTAAAGCTTGCAGTCCAATTTTTCACGGTCGCATACGAAGGACATTGATGAAAAACCTCTAGTTGCCAAAATTGAGAATCAGCAGAAATTAAGTCGGTATTGTGGCAAAATATTTATTGTTCAGTTGTTACAACATGCGACAGTTTCGAGGAACAATTCTCCTCTTCTTCAGGCTACAAAAAAACAAAGAACATACAAACTTCATCGAGTGATAAGGGAGGAGGTAACCTACCAATATGTAATGAAATTGGGAAAAATAACATTGGCAGTATGACGAGAACACATTCGATAGCTCAAAACTCCTGAAAAATCCCTTTCTAGTTCGCGAATAAGCAATGATGGTCAAATTAAAACTAACTTATATAAGAAGCCCACAAGCACAAACCGCACTATAAATTTTCATTCCCTGCATCCATTGCACCAAAAAATAAATATAATAAAGGAGAGAGTTAGGAAAGTTGAAAGATTAAGTGATCCCGTTTTTAGAGGAGATAATATGAAAGTGCTGATAGCAGATCTTGTTAAAAATAATCTCCCCAAGGGATTAGTTAATAAGTGCATTAATGACAATATCAATCAGCCAAATGAAACTAGAGACACTAGAAACACCCATTATGTGAAGATACCGTTAATTCCTGGCCTATCTAGTAGATCTATAGTCTGTTAAAATATAAGAGAATGTAAACAAACAAACCAAATCGGTTTGTTTTGCGCATTACTAACATATGATTGGTGAAACGGTCGGCTGTATAATTCTTTTCACGCCCCCAAAAGTCTGCCAGGATCGTACTTAAAGCTTAGAACGATTTCACAGTTATCTTTTCCGGACAATAATGTCGAATTCAGAAACGGACACTGCATCTGAAGGTGGTATATTGGGCCCACCACGAAAAAGAACGAAACGTTCACATTTGTCTATTCAAATCATGTGTATTCCATTCAGAGAATAATATCAAGTTTATATGATTGTGTGAACTATCCTCGATCCGACCCTGGAGCCCTGAAAGCAAGACTCTACCTGAAGCAAGCCCATCCTTCGTGTGCGCGACTTTGTTTACGTCGTAGTCGCTTATATTTGAACAGAGTATAGTCAGTCTTAAACCTAGAAAATGTAAAATATTTCACATATTCTAAGGACACTTTGGGAAATATCTGTTTTTCTGAACTCAAGTCTAAGACCCCAAAAGCGCTAGAATCAAATTTGGTGTACAAAATAAATTGTAGCAATTGTGATGGCTGCTATATATAGGCACCACAAAACAACACCTGAAAGCTAGATTATCCAATCATAAAAGTTCAATAAGGAACTTATCCAACAACAAAACTGCTTTGGTAGAACACCACCTTGCCACGGGCCATAACTTTGATTTAGAGTTAGAAAATGTTTGCATTTTAGATAGAGAAAAAGACTATAGGAAAAGAATGATATCTGAGATGGTCTGTATCAAAAAGTTCAGTAATTCTGTTAATTTTAGAAGTGACATAGAGAATTTAAGCAACACATATTGCCATCTCATCAATAAAATAAAAAATTTGAGGTAGATAGTTGTTGATGAACATAGTGCTGTCTAGTGTGTGTTTTTCTCTTTTTATCCTGTGACTGTTGTTTGTGGCATTTTGTAACCATCCACACCACAAGATCTCTACACCGTTTTTTAGGTTAAGTAGGATCACATTTATTTGCTTGTTTTCACACACTGTAAAAGTTTTTTGTGATTTTAAAAAGTGTAAATCTGATTCATCACATTACCGATGACATTTTTCTTGTTTTCAGTACATATTGATAAGAAATTTCCATTTCACTAAATGTAAATACAAGGCTGTGATATTCATGTTTTTATTCTGTGACTTTTGTTAGTACGATATTCTATGATCGTCCATAAGACTTCTAGACCGTGTTTTTAGGTTAAAGTAAAGTCATTTCCACATGCTTATAGGGGCGGGCACATGACGTCACACGCCAACTGTCATTCAGCCTGCTGGACAAACAAACCGTATTTCAATAAACAACAATGGTAATTTAATGGGATTAAAATTGCAATTCTGAGAAGATTATGGGTTTATCCTTAGACTATAAAGGGTATAGTCACAGTATAAGGTACTTTACCTTATACTGGGGTATAGTCAATGGGTTTATCCCATAAAACTTATAGTAACTATAAGATCTATAGTTTATCCTGAAAGAGGGGAACGTAACTGTAAATATCAATAAACTGTTTTATATCATCATTTCAATAATTTAATTAAATATTTTGTATATAGGCTCATTAGTACATATTGACTGAAAAATTGAATAATGCATAAAGGAAATTATATAAACGATAAATCAATAAAATCAGTAAAACAAATATTTCAATTTAATTTTTGATGAAAATACATATCTAACACTGTATAAATATATCAACTCTCATATCAATAAGGTACTATAGTGGACATGAATTTATGAATGCACAGCAAACTGTCCAATTTGATCGATCACAGGAACATTATTCTGCTTGAACGTGATCATATGCATGGGTAAGGTTGAAGATGTTATTTTATATTTGTTTCTCATGGAACCAATAACACGCTCAACTTGTATTCTAACATTTGCAAGTCTTCTAGTTTCTTCTGCTTCTTCCATTGTGAATGTATAACTCTGCAAAGTTTCCCTGAGATGATGGATTTCACTATAACAATTCTGTAACTCGAAATTGATATCAGGAAATTGGTGTTCACCAATTTTGTGCATGTTCCACTTCTTCAACAGGTTCACTTTCTTCTTTATCAATAATATCCAAGCTTTGAACAGCTGGATTATTCAAGTCTTCACACAAAGGGTCATTGTCAATACGATCCATAATTCTATCCACATAAACTGGAATATTTGGGTTTGGTATCTTATTTTTATCTCTCTGCTTCCTACGATTCAATCTCTGGATGCTTTGAACTGCATTGATATTTGTTTTGTAGCCAAGTGATTGATTTGGTACCCAGTCTATATTGTCAACATCTTTCAATGCACTTTTTATATGCCTATGTTTCCTTGATTCTTTGAACATACCTCCTACAAAATGTTTCGAACATACAGTTGCCCATTTCAACTTCTCAGTAGTTAAATCTGCTCTTCTAGTTGCCTTAATCCACAATTCACGTCTCTTTTCAGCAAGAGGATTAATATGTTTTCTATTGTCGAAAATAGAAGGGAATCGGTGAAATGAAACCTTATCTCTTCCGCTTCAACTTCCACATTTCACATTCGCGCAAAATTGAGGCATTATCGAGAAAAAAACAATTTAAATATGATATAAACACACAATAAGCATTTGTAGATCCGTTTGTTTGTTTGTCCAGCAGGCTGATTTGACAACTGTAATTTGCTGTCGTCTGTCAGATGTGCCCGCGCCCTATTCGCGAACTAGAAAGGGATTTTCAGGAGTTTTGAGCTATTGAATGTGTTCTCGTCATACTGCCAATGTTATTTTTCCCAATTTCATTACATATTGGTAGGTTACCTCCTCCCTTATCACTCGATGAAGTTTGTATGTTCTTTGTTTTTTTGTAGCCTGAAGAAGAGGAGAATTGTTCCTCGAAACTGTCGCATGTTGTAACAACTGAACAATAAATATTTTGCCACAATACCGACTTAATTTCTGCTGAAGGACATTGATATCACCAAGGGTATCAAGCTTATCTCGGTGAATCTGCTCACCTCTTAACCCTTTTAAATACAGGTACTTGATGATGGCTCGATACTGCAATTTTTCGATTTTTACAATTTCGGTGAACATCTTTTTTTTTTTATTTATTGCGTAACTCTGGTTTACTTTTTTGACGTCGAACTCCACATACTGACACTTCTAATAAGTTATTGTTCGTTGATAAGGTATCGCAATATTTTGTTTATGCATGGAATTGGTCTAACTAGATATCAATGCAACCTCGCAATATTCTTGTTGATAATTATGGAATTACTAAATTTTCTCAACAGTTAGAACGGAACCAGAAAATAAAAACTCGAACAAGACACTTTGTAACCTAAAATATGATAAATTTGTGAATTACTAATTAATCTGCTCAGGAAACAATAAAAACTATCAAATATCAATCAAGAATTCCTGGATATAGAACACTTTCAGAAGCACGTAAAAAGATAGACAACATAATAATTACATTTTTGAGGTTGGAATTTCTGTCGAAATTCATAGATTTATAGCATTTCCATTAATGAAAACATGAGATAACAAAAATTTATAGCTTCCTATGAAGACGTGACATCTAAAATTTTCAGGATACACTCATCAGGATTAAAGCTTTCAGGTAAGAGTTGGATCATTGCGAAGAGAAGGGAAGTTATTTCAAGGTATTTTCAAACAGTTGGCCAGCATGAAGGGACTCGTCTTCAGGTCACCGAAAAATAACTCTACTATATTGATTCTGAAAAGTAATCTTCGAATATACTAAGGGCCAGTATATTCAACCTGTCTATGAAGTGTCTAATAATTAACCGTTCGTCCAATGTATACACTACTGGTAACCCATTAGGGTATATTCAAAATCATTTATCTACTCGGTATACTGGCCAATTTGAGGGTGGCATGGCCCCCCTTTTGAGGTCGACAATTAAACCTTGATGGTTGGCCAACCGTTTTCTTATTTTCGAATTTCAGACAAATCATTCAAATAATAATTTTTTGATTCTCTGCATATCATCGAACTCGAATGAAACGTCGATGGCTTTTTGTAATCGCCTTTGTATGACTTGTGGATTTCGATGAGGAATAGGGATTCCAGTGTCGTCTGCGTAAAGTGCAAGCATGGTATGTGTTGTACAGTAGTTGTCCAAGGACTGATCCTTGCGCCACTCCTGCTTCTAAACTTATGATTGTGGAGCATTGTCTTTCCACTTTCACATCGAATTTTCTGTCTCTCAGATAATTTCTGATCCGCTTCATCAGTTTGATCTAATACCCGGCTACTCCCATTTTATAAATTAATCCCTCAAGCCACACTCTGTCGAATGCTCTGGCGAGGTCTAAATTGACTAAGCCTATTATTGCTTGTTTGTTCTGAAATCCCTCCGTTATATTCAATTGCTGCTATGTCGAATGGTTTTTTTCTGAATCCGAATTGCTCTGCTGGTAAGAGACTCAGGAATTCAGTCTCTTTTGTTAGTCTCCTGGCGGTCACTCTCTCGACTACTTTTCCTAGGGCCGATAAAAGGCTTATCGGCCTGTGGTTCTGAGGATATTTCTTCTTTTTTCCTGGTTTATTGAACACTTCTAATTCAGCAGTTTTCCATTTCTTCGCATAGTGTTCGGTCCTCCTTATTCCAGTTGCTATATTTGTGAGAGCGGCTATACCCTTTCTAGGTAATTTCTTCAACATATAACATTCGATATTTTATCACTTCCGGAACTTTCCTTTTCTTCAAGCTCTTAATAATCTCTTTCGTTTCATCGGGTGAAGTCAGTTTATCTATTCTAACATCGTCAGGTGGTTTCTTCATTTCTTCTTCGTCTTCGTTATAATAATATATTCTGTAGTTCATTCTCGATTCTCTTTATATCGAGTCCGTCAATGCTTCTGCTTTATCAATATTCGTATAGGGTATAGGCCTTTCTCCGTGTAGTGGTGGAATTGGAATCTTCTTTTCTCAGAGATTTCTTCATTTTCCACGCAGAGTTGTCGGTTGTATTTAATTATTGAACTCTCTTGTTCCATCTGCTAGTTCTCAATACCTTTAGGGCGGTTTTCAGTATCTGACTGTGGCGATTTAGTGCTTCTCTGTTCTGTATGATTTTCGATGCCTCCGATTTTCTCTTATGATTATGATTTTTGAATTTCCTTGGTGTATCACCGTGTGGATGCTTCGGTGCAGGTCTGGTTATTCATTTCGTGCTCTTGTCGTAGTCGGACTTGGACCTATAAAACAGACCAAGTCCTTGTTGTTGAATCTGTAACCATACAACTTGGCAGAATCTTAGTGATATTAGTTGATGAAACATTTTACTTTGAAATTATGTAATCTGTAAATTCAGTTTTGTTGTAGGCGGGATATTCGACATGTTTCACTTTTCATGGTCTTTTAAGATTGTAATGTGTGAAATAAAGAAATTATTATTATTTTTACAAGCTTTTATTTAGTTTCACCTGTCCCGGTGTCTGTCTCTCTGTCTGTAATCAAATCTTGCAAGTTGAATATGACACACTTCTAATCGTCCGATTGATTTGAAATTTTGCAGGTGTGCATAGTTCTGGTGACAATGCATCATGAAATATTTTTTACAGAAAAAAACAAAATGGCTGCTCCAAAATGGCGGTTGAGTTTTGTATTTATGATCTGATTTCATTCAAAATTAGTATCTGGGGTTCTTTAGGTTCGAAAATTATGATACTTTTGTCAAAATTGAGAAATTCAAGATGGCGGCCACAATATGGCGGACGAATTTTGTAATTATGATCCTATTCTAATCAAAATTGGTATATGGGGGTTTTGTGGGTCGGAAATTACGATTCTTAAAAATTGAGGAATTCAAGATGACCGCTTCAAAATGGCGGATGAGTAATGTTACAAAAGCTTGTCCTCAAAAATGTTTTTTGATAATTAGGCTTGCTCGTGAATAGGTTTAACGTCTGTGATAATAATTAGTGAACGACTTTTACGGCATGCAGACAATTTTTGAAACGCTGGAAAAAGTTACACAACGAGCAGGACTTGAACCTGATTTCCGGGAAAAGTATCACACACTGGTAGTTTAGAGGTGAGAATTCCCGCCCGGCAAGTGGGAGACGCAGGTTCGAGTCCTGCTCGGTGTGTAACATTTTTCGGAGTTTCAAAAATTGTCTGCTTGCCATAAAAATCGTTTTCTGATTATTATTACTATCAGATAGCCCAAGGGCAAGGCACTTGGGGATCCAGACAAGTTATCAGAGGGTGGTATGAATTGCTAGAAATTTAGAGGAGTTGAAGACTAAAATAAAAATTGTTGAAAATATTAGAATCGATTGAACTACTATAAAGGGATTATTGTAGAGGTTCAACGGTGAGGGGGCATGGCCCTTCACAATCCTTGTATTCCATAATCTTTCCCAATATTCTTCCCTCTGAATAGGCAACAAACATTGGTAAGTTCACTTTCAAGTATTCATTTAATTCTTCTTGTAAATTTCATCGAAATCAGCGGTTAACACCGCCATTGCTGGACCGAACGAAAATGAATTAATGGATATGTTTCTCCATCAGCCTGTAGAGTATGTATAATTCATTCTCTCTGTCTAAATTTAAGACATAATTATTATACCGCCTCGTCCCAAAAAACTGAAGTCAGTAGACCTTACAGCTTAATTTTTCCAAGCCGTTTAGAACTGTTAGCCAAGAAGAAATATGAGCCTTCGTCTGGAGCTGATGCTTCTACAAGTGGAGGGTAATTAAAAGTTTCCTACATTACTGACTCGAATACTGAGTTCACTCCACGAGATTTGCGCTGACTTATGGAGCAATGAAAATTTCATTTCGGGTGTTTCAATGCGATTGCAGTTCACAGATGTCGATAGTTTAGAGAATTCAAGACTGTTGATGAATAATTCGGTTGGAGAGCAACGAATATAATCTCAAATTGGATTTGAATCCTCTGAAATTGTTGAATATGGGTATAAAGGGGCCGGAAATTCGAAAGCATGCATTCAGAGTGCAGTACCCAACTAGCAAAACTAATTTTATAAAGGCTGTGAGAAATGCTGTATATAGCATATCTTATAGAAACGTCAAAATCTTATAATGCGGCTATAAACCACTATACAATGTCTTTACAACCAAAAAGGGCCCCAGTTTATGCAACAGATCAGTTCTTTTAGGGCAGTTCTATAGTTAACTAAGTATACAAACGTTATTATCACTACAAAACTGTCCTATAAGGATGTCTTCAAAATTACTCATACAATACATTTACAAAACTATTTGGCAACTGCTATGAAACTTTTGCAAAGCAGTTCTTTTATTCTGCGGTTTGAGAGTATTTAACGAACATTTATAGAACACTAAGAAATTATTTTATAATGCAGAAAGAATCGCTAATAAAATAGTTTTGTTGTCTACTGTTGAAATTCGGAATAGAATTGTCACAAGAATATTTTATTAGATATAGAGGTATGTCAACGTTTGCGTTGAGTCATGACAGAGACAGAGGTTTAAGATTCAATATCATAATATGCCAGCGACATTATATGGCGGCGGAGTTATTATCGTATCTGTTGATTGAACATATTGAGGATCTTTGTCGCTAGTCCAGGGGCTAAATTTATTTGCGCAGCTAAATTTTCTGACAATATATTATACATTGATGATAGAAAATTAAAGCGCCTCAGTTTATTATCTATTTTATTGATATCATTAAAAGATAAAGAATAACAAATTATGTTTTCTTTGTTTAGTTTTCAACTAAGAATTAAACATATATTAAGATTTTTGTAAAAGCAGAAAAAAATCTCTTCATTTCTCTCAAAAATTAAATTTTAATCCACCTTTTCACGTTTATTCATGTTTTTCTCACAATGGCGGCGATTTCGGAACATCCGAAAGTTGAACAAAATGGCGTATATGGTAGAACACACTTTAAAGACCTTATACAATGATTCTATTTCCTTCTGAGCTGTATACGATATTAAAGTTTTATTATGTTGTTCAATACAGCGCCATACCATTGCATTTGATAGTTTCAAGAGTCATTGCTAGGTTTTGATTCTTGACCACCTTTGAATGTTGCCAGATTTTATACTACACACCACGAGTATAAATGATGAATTGTTCAACACATGTCGCTGTTTTGCATAAAGTGCACGCGACATAAAATTTATTGCAATAATTTTTCAGTTATTGTTAAAAAATTTTTTGTCCTGGTGAAGAAATGCTGTAAGCACTCTGATGTGAGGTCAGGTTGTTTCGGCGCTCTTGTCAAACTTATTGCGAAGTTATTCTAACTTCAAGAAATTACATCTCCAAACGATTTGTTCGTCAGAGATGACAATGACATGATTAATATTCTGATGATGTATAATGAAAAAAAAATTGCTGACTCTTTTAATTGATTTGCAACACGTTTTGAACTTCAAGGTGTATCATAATAAAATAAATAGTCTACGACCTATTTATTGCACCTAATATTATGAATGTTGGTATAATATAACCATTGTTCAAACAATGATATAACTACTAGCTGCCCAAGCTAACAACACTGTACGTTAGATATCCGCGTTATTCTATAGCGTGTTGGCAAACTACATAATAGAACAGAATTATCGCTTAACGTGCTTGGGGTACGACAGTTAACAATCATTTAGTTGTATTGTGTTTCGAATAACTTTTGTATACAGATTTTTTCCCAGTGTGAAATTTATATGATAAATCATAAAAGATGTCAAAATAGTGGAAACAGTGGAAAATAATAGAAAGGGGTTGACAAATGGGCCTACAACCTGTAAAAAAAATCGCAAGTTATCCTTTCCAAGAAGATTTGCCTCTAAATTACAACGTGAAAATGATTCGGTGCTCGAAACAAATTGGATTTGCATCACCATTATGTTTAGCATTAAAATTCGCTACTCCTGAAACTAAATAAAAATTAATGAAAGAAAAAAACAGTCCTCTTCAATGAGAACTTGCGCTGGACAGTCTCCAAGAAAACGCAAGCGGTTTAACTTCTGGATATTTTCCAAACAAATTTTTAAGTTGAATACTAGACCATTTTACCAATAAGTTCCTTTCTCAAGTGTTACCAATTAAACTTGTTGGGGAGTATTTAAGAATGTTCTTGGAGTTGTAGGAAGAAGATTAGGAATAGCCAGGTTTCATATAAGGAAAAGCTCCCTTAATGCAGAATGATTGATGTAAAAAAACGTTGCCCAAATCTTGAGTTGATCTCTTATTTTAATTTTTTTTTTCAATTTCAGATAGATAATGCATCAAACTTACGTCGTTTGTATCAGTGGTTTCTTCATCAGCACTATTAATGTTGACGCTTTCTTCCAACATATCAGGTTGGCCTTCATTTCTTTTGGATTCTTCTTCAGTATTATCACTGCTGGCTGAAGCTAAAATTGTCATTTCTTCTAGATTAGCATTTTCGTTACATGCTACTTCAGCCTCTGCGTCTGTCTGAAGTATTCCATTCCATTGTACTTATTTTTAGCTGATCCTTTTTATTCGTTTCCACTCATAATCAGATATTGCAGAATTCATTTTGTTAACGGAACCTGCTAAAAAACCCGCGCAATTCTTCTAGTAGGTGCTACAGTAAATTTTAAAGTGATTTTATAATGCATGACTTGATATAAATTCATTCCTGGGAACTACATTTTTATTCTATAAGCTCTTCATAAGAGAGAATTATGTAGTTCTTATAAGATGATTATAAAATCCATTAATATTTATTGTGTATATATATGTTTTACTTCTGCGTAAAGCAACAATCCTATTATTTTTTTATGGAACTCTAATGCAACTTTTTATACATATTCTTTTACAACCATCGTTTAACGCCGCTATTATAAGTAACACTAAAGCTATGCAACCATATTATGATCTGTATAAGACTGTTTTAAAATTATTCTATAGGAATTTCATAGTACGTTATGCAATACGATGATTATGAAATAATTTCGTTCTTTTAGGGGACTATTTTGCTAGTTGGGTAGTAGGTCACCATGAGAGTATTGGGTGATTTCTTAGTGGATGCATTCAGACTTCAAATGAAATGCGTAATTTGATGTCAATTTTAGGAATTAAAACACAAATACATATGTACAATATCTCTTGTAGATTCAATTCAGAGGAACAGAACAAAAGCAACCTAACATTACAAAATTTAGTTCAAATATAAAACGGTCGCTATGGTAACGCCAGCCTACTTATAATTCAACAGTGGATCGAAAACCAGCAGAAATTTTGTTGCAAGATAAGAGAGAACTTTCGACTATAGTTTTCATTTGGGAAATCATTAATATTTCCCATTTCTCGAAAATATATGGATAAAAATTTCAATTATATTATATCTAAATAACTAATAAAGAAGTGCCAGTAGAATGTAGCGATGAAATAATATAAAGAAGAAGAAAATATTCTGAGCAGTTGATTGATTGATTGATAAGCTGACAAACAAGAGACCGGGTTAGCGCTTGGCCTCCCTGTGACACTGCGACCATCTTGGGTCTATTGTATCACTCTTTCGTCAGTGGTTCCTCAAGAGAATAGGTTTGTGTCCTTTATCAGGTTCAGTAGCCTTTTTATGAGGTTTTTCGGATTCATTCCCGTTTCCGGATTGATTTCACCGAAGATTCTGTGGCGCCTTCTTCCCAAGGGTGGTTTTTGCCTGTCCCTGATTTGATTTTGGCCACCACAGGAGTGAGCCATAAGTGATTCTGGGTCTTATTACCGCTGTGTAAAGCCAGTGCATGGCTTTCGGTTTGAGTGCCCAAGTTTTTCCAAAAGCTCTCCTGCACATCATAAGTGTCGTTTTACTTTTGTTGGTTACATGATGTAGATGTGGGTTCCAGGTTAGTTTCTTATCGAGAATCAGCCCAAGGTATTTCACCTGTTCTGTAATGTGTTGTAATGTTTCGTCGAAGAATCCGGGAGGTGTGAGATCTCCCATGTTTCTTTTGCGAGTGAAGGGAATGTGTGCTGTTTTGTTCGGATTTGCCCTTAGGCTCTCTCTGTTGCACCATTCCTCTACGGTCAGTGCGTTTCGCATAAGTTCTGAGGTTATTCCGGTGTATATTCCCTTGACGAGTATGACTTTGTCGTCTGCGTATCCTTGAGAATAATATCCTTGGTTATTTAGGGAGGTTAGAAGTTCGTCCACCACCATGTCCCACAGAAGAGGGGATAGTATGCCCCCCTGTGGAGTACCTCTGGCAATTTCGACCCGCAGTTTTTCCTCGAGCATGTTGGCCTGGACCAGTCTGTTGTGAAGCATTAAGCGTATCCACCTGCAAGTGGTCTCATCAATGCCTAGTCGAGTAGCCGCAGAGACCATGCTTTCGAAGGAGGTGTTGTCGAAAGCTCCTTCGATATCTAGGAAGACGCATAATGCGATTTCCTTGATTGCCAGAGACTCTTCAATCCTTGAAACGAGATGGTGAATAGCTGTCTCGCAGGATTTTCCTGTTAGATAGGCATGTTGGTTTTGGTGTAAAGGCCGCTCTATGGAGAGCGGTTTCTCTTCTGAGCAGTTTAAACATAATATCTAGCTGCTATTACGATCAGTATAGAACATTCCATAAATAATTTTCTTCCCAATCAGAAGTTGATTATGTCAATATAAAATTGTTTATGTTCGACTGCTTCATAAACACTTGATTCATGAATTCGTTTAGCGTCCAGAATTGACTACTTTATTGGACACCACTTTATTGGACACCACTTTATTGGACTCAGCTGTCACAGTCTTCTCTCGATTTTGCAATTTTCTTCGTTTCACACCACTTGTTATAGGCCGCATACAAATTTTCATAAGCACTTTTAGTGGGTAGGAGAGATTCTTTGGCACTTGCGGCTAAATTATTCACGCTTTCCTCTTCCAAACTATCCATTTTTGGGATTATTGTGACGTTTGTCACAGAATTAACGAAGTAAACAACTTTGTTCAGTGAGGTTGCTAAGGTCGCTGATGGTTACTAAGGTAAGATAAGCAAAAGCACACTCAAAGTATTTCTTGAAATGAAGCGACGAATATATTAATTGCCATTTCAGAAAATAAAATGTCTGCATTGCAGTCAAACATAAAGCTTTGTATGTAAACTCGTACATAATTAGGCTTATGGACTTGCCCAAATTATTGGCCTCGCTCGCTTTGCTCGCTCTGCCATAAATTTTGGACTCGTCCATAAAGACCTAATTTATGTACTTGTTACATAAATAGCTATTATTTCCAATTGGAACGTGTCGGTAAACAGTCGCGTTTTGATTTTGTTGATTCTAAATTCGATTGTGTCAACTAATTTTGAGTTGCTAATTCTCTTTTTTTTCGTTTAGGTATACTCTACCATAAGTTTATGAACGTTAAACAGAATCGTGGAAGAAAACACCCTTCTTTATAGAATTATTCTATTGGCCATCGATTTCGGCCATAAGCCATCATCAGGGCAGCTGAAAATTACATGAAATTAACAAACACATTCTAAAATATATAAGTACAATCAGAAATCAGCTAAATATGAAAAAAAGCAGCAGATTCATTACTAGAACGGTTGTAAGGATTTAAAAAGTAAATTCTGATATTTTATTTGATAGGTGTTCGCTCCGTTTGTTTTTCAGAATTTAATATTGTTCTAGTAGTAATAGTAGTCTATGATAATCATTTTCTTTGTGCAAAATAGTTAAATTTTCCACGATGGTTTTATGTTTTAGTTCTACTAGATGATTACCTAATGCTGAATTAGGTCGATTCCTTATATGTCATCTGTTCTTTTTGCGAGCATTTCGGCCGTCGTGGTTTGTTTGATTTCGACGTTTTGTCAGATCGAGCTCAAGTAAAAGAGAATTAATTCCTGAAGATGCCAGACGCTCGATCTGGCGATTTCGTTTGAAAGATGCAAGGTATCGAAAATCCACGAAAAAAAACCTTTCTGTGTTCATATCTTCGGAACCGTTATTTCAATTGAACTGACTTTTGGTGAAGTTTTTACTATGTTCATGGTGCATATTCTAAAATCAAACATTATTCAAAATCTCCATCGGTATTGAAGTGACAGCGTAGCTGACGATTAATCCACCCAAAAATACTTGAAAAAGATAAACGGTTCATATTTTCAACAGAACCGATCGTTTCAGATGATAAAAGTATTCCCAAGTTTTTTGAATAAAAGGTGACGTTTTCGAGTTATTACCAATTTTATCCGATAAAATTTGACGAAAAAATCATAAATACCGAGAACAATCTGGGTGCTTTCCTGGATTTTAAATATCACCGAATCGCAGAAAAATTATTCACTCTCCGATCCCGCTACAAGTTAACAATGTTGTCAGAATGTTCAACAAATTGGTCATCATAATCTGACAACTGCGCTCAGTTTACGCGACCGCCGGAGGCCTACTCGTGTTCGATTACTTTCATCAGTGATTTGCTACAATAAATGATCTTTCGACTTATGTATTCAACTCATTTTCTTCGATATTGATAGTTGGTACAGTAATTTCATTGAATGAATTAGTATCATCTGGAGTATGTTTCGGTACACCGAGTTTTTTCAGTAATCATAATTTTCAGCTATTTCACTTTTCACTACCTACTCAAATGCATCAAAGTATTCTCTAGTAAGAAGAATTCTAATTTCTTCTCGTGAGTTTTAACCAAAGATATCCCACGTCACCCATAACAATGAAACCGAACTACACTTAACTATCACAGATATTTGAAATTGAAAAGCGAAATATTGATTATGGTAGAATTCATAGATATTCACTAATTACAATTAATAAACATGCATACATAGTTTTGTGATACGAAAAATCAATTCCCTCAATTTCAGGAGTATGGGTGAAGCTGACAACGTATAAATCGAAAGTTCTGTGAAATATTCATAGAAGATTATATTTTTGACAGCTTTGAATATAAAATAGGTAGATATAGCTTGATTAATCATACATTGAGTTGAAAACCATTCTTTATAAGATCTTTTGGAATATCGGGGAAAATATGAACAATTTCTCAATGTCAACAAACAATTTCCAGGAAAATTGAAGAAGGAATTCATTTCGGTGAAAGAAATATGTTTTTTTAATTGCAGTTATAATCGGACAAAATTTTGCAACAATTTCAGAGAGAATCGTATCAGGAATGTATTTGGACCAAATTTTTTGCCAAATGGCTGAATCTTTTTAACAGATCCGAATTGCGAAAAACAGAAAATGAAAAAAAAGTTTTTTTGCCTCAAGAATCTCCAATAAAAATATATTTACTAGTCAAATACTCACCCTGTATAAAAAACAGGCATTCATTTGGTTTGTATAACGGGTTTCATGAATTTGTTTGAAAATGTATTACTTAGTAAGTTCTTGAATACATATTTAATAAATGCTGAACTTGATTCTGGTCGCCGAAAAGAAGAGATATTTTGTAGCTCTCTCTATTGAACAGTAAATGAAAATCTATTGTGTTTATAGAGCTTTCCATCAGAGGACGCTGAATCGTGGGATGATATTCTCATTTTATTCCTCATTTTCCTCTACGATTGAAGTGAAGCTATTTATAAGAGACAAGCGGCGGCATCCGAAATTTGATTTTTGAGTTAAATAAAAAATTGCCTTCCATCAAAGCCCTGCCTCCTTTAAGCAATCCGACAAACTGGATAGCAGCTAACACTCGTATAGCAGAAAATCGGTGCAATTTTCATCTCGAATCTTGATAATTTCCCCTTAGTTACGAAAATATTCATTCAAGGAAATCTGCCGGCGTTTGTTAGAACGGAAAGACACTGGCAGAATTTGTTTCGCTCTATTGTCGACGTAATTTGGCATTACCTTACCGAAAGATCGAGCGGGACGATTCAGCCTGCAGTCTCAACGACGTTTCTAATTTTCCTGTAGATATCTGGGGTTAATTGAAATTCGCGATCTTCGTCTGCCCATCATTTCTCGACTTCCTTCAATTTTAAGGGATACCGAAAGATGGATTGGGAACCATGAAGCTGGGAAATTTTCCGATATTTATCAACAGAAGTGAGTAGTGAGAGTCGTGTTCTCACTGCCTGCTTGAATGCAGCTGTGAAAAGCCCCCATCTCACGCTTTGGTCAGAAGAAACTCAATAGAGAACCAGAAAATTATCAGGTACCTTGAAATTTATTTGAAAAAAAAACCGTTCAATATTGTTAACAATACAAGAGCTCTTTTGGGAGAAAAATGGACTGCTGTACCAATTCTTATCAAAACGAGAATTAAGGAAAAAATGTTTGTCTGAAACTGAATAATAACACAAAGTAGACACTTGAAGAATGGTAGTTACGGTTGAACTGGCTTGGAGAGATATACCGGCTGTTCTTCTGGCTTCGTGTAGGTGTACTGAATAGAGCCTTTTTTCTCACGGAACGGATTCACTTTATTTGATACGACACTGTCAATTTCTGGCGTGAGGAATAATATGAGGACTGTCATAGGGTGGCGAACTGGTGATATTAAAAGAAAAGTGGCGAACTAATGAGGTCATGGCTAGAAGGGTAGTGAAAAAAGGATAATCCTTAGTGGGGTACAAAATTAATACCCCAGTTCTAGAACCACAGCGTCGAAGAAAGTGGGTAAACACCGAGTACCGACCTTGAATGAGGTGCTTACCCATGGTTGTATACAGGGAGTTTCATTGGCAAATGAACATGAGGTAACCTGAGCTAGAGCTACCCTAGGCGAGTCCAAACAACCGATATATGATCTAATCAATTCCATAACCGAGATGAAGGGTGGTCGATGTATTCACCAAAAATTTCTATTTCTCATAACTTTTGGTTCCAATCAGTATAATCGGTTGATTATTGAAACGCACGATTTACTTCCACACTTCCACGATGGTGGATGGTGTATTAGATGCTAGTAATGGACTTTGGCAAGTAAAATTAGATTAAGAATCAAGTAAACTTTTTACATTTAACACTCCTTTTAGACGGTATAAATTCAAAAGAATGTCATAGGGTATTTGTTCAGCTAGTGAAGTATTCATGAAAAAAATAAGTGAATTATGTAGATGGTATTGAGATTTTTATAGATGATATAATAATTTGGGGAAGAACTCTGGAAGAACACTATGCTAGGCTAGATTAGAGAAGGTATTGAATCTATGTGAACAGAATAATTTGAAATGAGCAAATGCAAAATTTGTAAATCTTCTGTTAAATTCATGGGATATAAAATATCAGAAAAAGGTTCATTCCAAATTTTTTCTCTCTAACAGAACCTTTAAGAGAATTGATTAGAAAGGATATATTATTTCACTGGGACGAAAAACAAGAAATTGCATTTCAATCTTTAAAATCGTGTTTATCAACAGTTCCTGTTTTGCAATTATTTTCAAGTAAAAAACCTATTACAATTTCATGTGACGCATCGAAAGATGGTTGTGGATCTGTGTTGTTGCAGGATAATAAACCTGTTGCATACGCTTCTAAAGCTTTCACTAATACTCAAAAGAGCTATGCGCAGATCGAAAAGGAGCTCCTAGCTATCGTGTATGCTTGTACTAAATTTCATTATTTTATATTTGGACGATCTATGAATGACGTCACAATCACAATCAGTATTTTCAAAAAAAACTTTGATTGAAGCACCAGCCAGGTTACAGAGAATGCTTATTATGTTACAGCCATACTCTTTTCGCTTAGTTTATGAAAAGGGCATAGAATTATATTTTGCAGACACTTTCAGTAGAGCTTACCAAAACAATATTGATATACCATTTGAAAATGAATGCAATGAGATTGAATATCACCTTTGCTCTATTGTAGAAAATATGCCTATGACTAAAGATGAATTTGAACTTTTCAAAACGGAAATTTTCAAGGAAGATCATTTAATGAGATTAAAGAATTTGATTAAAAAGGGGTTTCCTTCATCAAAAAAGTTAGTACCTGAAGAATTTAGAAAATATTGGTCATATAGAGATCAACTGACTTATGGCCAAGGTCTTTCATTCAAAAATAATAGAATATTTGTTCCTTCATCAATGAGGAAAGAAATGCTACAAATAATACATTTAGCACATTTGGGTAGAGACAAAACTAAACTGCATGCAAGACAATTCTTATTTTGGCCTTCTATGAATTGTGATATAGAAAATTAAATTGATTTGTGTGATATATATTTATCTAACAGTAGAGAAAATCGGAAAGAACCACTTCAACCTCATGAAATTTCAGTCGGTCCTTGGAGAAAGATTGCTTGTGGCCTATTTACATTCAAAAGTAAAAGTTTTTTGATTTTGGTTGACTATTTCTCCAAATTTGTTGAGATTGGAGAATTAGAAAATGAAACTAGTAACCAAGTAATAGATTCAATGCAAAAGTTTTTTCCTTGTTATGGTATCCCTGAGATTTTAGTCTCAGACGGAGGCCCATGTTTTTCAGCACAAACCTTTAAAAAATTCAGTGAAGAATGGCAATTCAGACACGTATATTCGAGTCCACATAACCCGCAGTCAAATGGGCAAGTTGAGAGATTTGTACAAACCATTAAAAATATTATAAAAAAATCTGGTAGCAATTTATATTTGTGTCTTTTAGATTTGAGAAACACACCCATTTCTTATAATTTACCTAGTCCATCACAGTTGATGTTTGGAAGAATTTTGAGAAGTAATATTCCTGTTTATGATAAAGTTTTGAAACCAAGAATACAGAATTATAAGAGTGTAGCTGCAGAATTGAGAAACAGGCAAATGAAACAAAAATTTTATTATGATAAGGGCAGTAGAAATTTAAATGACCTAAATGAGGGAGATGTGGTTAAAATCAAGAATTTTGGAAAAGGTATGAAATGGATAGAGGGAAAAGTAATGAAAAAAATTGGATTAAGAAGATATAGTATTAAATCAAATAAGGGAAACATACTCATCACAAATAGAAAATTTTTAGTGAAAGTAAATTCTCAAAATTGTACCAAAATAAATAATAAATTGAGAAAAATAGATTTAGATATGATGACATAAACTATGGAATCGATGATAATCATAGAGATTCAGAACAAAGAACTAGAGCAGGTCGAGTAATTAAACCACCTGAAAGACTTCAAATCAAAATGTGAGAATTTTATTCTTAAGTTCATATTTAGTTTTAAGCATATTTAGGTTAGGCAAATTATAATTGTGGAAAAATTTAAAAAAAAATTGAAAATGTAAAAAACTAATAAAAATTCAGATTTAGGATTAGTATTTAGGATATTGTTGAATTCAGAAACCTTATTCTTATTTTTAAAGAAGGGAGATGTCATAGATTTAGAACTGGTGAACCAATACATGTGTACATATGTAAGGAACAGGAAACAATAACTCCACTCGTGATAGACAGGATCCTTAAGGGTCTTGTGGATGAAATAAAGGGCCAAAATTAAAAGTTCATTCTCCTTTTATTCTTAGTCGACGTTTCGGCTCAATTTTGAGCCTTCTTCAGGACTCTAAAACATTGTTACATTGCAATGATTTCAGCAACAATTTTTAATTAAAAGAGCTCACCGAATATAGAGGTTATACAAAAGCCAGTCAACATCAACAGGCATCAAAATCTATGGAATACACAAAAACAAACGCAGAGAAACCGATCGTGCAACGGGGTATTCTCCTCATGGATCTTACAAACAGGTAAGTACGATTTACAATCTTATTTCTTTCTACAACAATTTTTCAGCTGGAGTCAGACACGTGAAACGCAAAACAACAATTTAAGGTTAAAACACAGATCACATACATAACCATAGATGTCATCTATACATAAATTTCTTTTTTCTCTTTTAATTTTTAGGTGACAACTAGCGAGTACAGTTACCAACTTAAACTAATCTACACTAAAGGAATTCATCAATTGGCCATTCCTGAGATCACATGACATCAGGTAAGAATAAATATTGCTTAAGTTTTCTACATCCCTTCTAGAATTCATGACATTTTGAGTTTTTTTAATGTGGTACATTTCCAAAAAAGATCTTTTATATAAATTCCTCTCAAGTTCCAAAATACTAGCCTCTTCATAATTCATTACATGACTAGTTGTCCGACAATGTACCGCCAACGCACACTTTTTACTTGGATTCTTTATATCACTTTTATGTTGCGCTATTCTTTTTTTAAGTTGTTGGGATGTTTGGCCCACATACTGTGCATCACAAGATGAACAAGAGATCTTGTACACCACGCCAGACATTTTCATGTATTCTATTCTATCCTTAACTTTTGAAAACATTTTTTTTATATTAAATTGATTTTTTACAGCTATCTTAACACTATGATCTCTCAACACATTTATCAACCTGTTGGTGACACCATGTACTAAAGGTAATGACGTATATATGATTTGCTCTCTATCCTCACCCTGTACATGAGACACCTCATCCGACACAACTGCCAAACCCTCAACCACCTCAACCAAGTGTTCTCTATTGGATGTACTGTGGATTAACCTACTCAACAGTGGTCTCGGATAACCATTTTTTAATATAAGCTCATGAAGAATTCTGAGATTCTTTGTAAGAAAACTTGGATGTGACAACTTTTTAATTCTCTGTTTCATACCTAATATTAAGTTTATTTTCTGTTTCATAGGATGACTGGACAAATAATTAATGTACCTTCCCGAGCTCATGCTTTTCCTATACCAATCAACCATCAGTCTGTTATTATCAGTTCTCACCACAAGTGTATCAAGAAAAGGAACAGACCTATTTGTTTCCTCCTCCAATGTAAATTTTATATGTTCATTATAATTATTAAACTTATCTAATACAAACTGAGTCTCCTATGTAAGGATATAAAATAAAGTCAGTATACATGATAGGCAATTCACGAGTATTACGAGTATTCTCATCAGACCGAATTTCATTAATTAATATAATATATAACTATTACAGATGGATCTCTATTTGAATTTAAAAAAAATTCCATGACCGTATTCGAAAAATATGGAAAGATCCAATAAATTCTCAGAAAACTCGTTATTGTGATCAAATTGAATTTTTTTGTCCCACTAATTGTGCATACGTATTTCATCACATTCTGAAGAAGTTATTTCCGGAAAAACTTCATTGATTGAGAAAAATTTATTCGAGGTCAAAAACGATGGATAGGTACCTAAAGAAACATACAAACTTGAATTACAGAAAGTGCTCGAAAGTACCACCGTTTTGCTCAATACACATTCTTGCGCTATTCAAAATATGTCTGATACTTTCTTGATCATCTCTGGATTATTACGTGTTGAATCTCAGCTTGAAAGAAGTCCCAAATTTTTCAAATACGGACCTGGAATTTTTTGGAAATTTAAAAATAAATCGAGCGAATTGAAATTCTTGGTGAATACATCAACCACCTTGTATCTCGGTTATGGAAGTGATTAGATCATATATCGGTTGTTTGGACTCACCTAGGGTAGCTCTAGCTCAAATGATTAAGCAATGAAACCCCCTGTATATACCATCACGGTGCTTACTCAGGCGCAACTATAAATTCAACAATCGTGGGAAAAGTAGAGGTTTTGTATAGGAAGAAACGGCCAGAAAGATGCCACTGAAATATATCGAATTCAGATCCGAAATATGATAAGGAATTAACAATGATATGCAAGACTTGAGGAAAATATGAGTTATGAAATACATCGGTGTGACGAAATGATACAATGTGTACAATAGAGAGAGACATTAATTTTATGCTTATGAAGCTTGGCTTCAATTTCCAGTGGCTCATTATGTATTTATATGGTCAGCCAATTTTTATTCTGTACGGTCCATGGTTCAACTTCTTTTCATGTCTTGTGACTTCGAATATCATGTCACACTTACCCCAATCCGCATGTCTACTTCCACACAGTAGAATTCATGTATGGATATGAGAAGTAAGAAGAGACAAGACGCAAACGAATGGGCTTCCTTTTTATCAATCGAATGACATTAATTTGAATTTGACGTATCTTATAATTATTTTTATATCGGAAGTATTTAGATGAAACGAGTGTATGATTCGAATTGGATAAGTTCGGGTGTATTATTAAATCGCCATTACGTGTTTGGTGTTTACTAATTGATCGAATTTATGTGTTTCATCAGAAAATTGTATTGAAATATACTCATTTAATTATTTTAAACGAAATTTGTGATTCGTCCTCAACAGAATTTCAACAATTTATTAATGCTTTACTGGTGTATCACATTCATGGAATGAAATGTTTTTTTAAGCCTTGTTCGAAGGTATTTAAATCTTAAAAATATTTACTTCATCTGCTAAATGAGTTATGTAGTAATTCAGTAGTGGGAATGAAATTCTTATCAGAATAAGATGTCTAAAAAAATGGTGTATGCAGTATGCACTCGTCCATTTTTGTATGCATTGACTTTCGACCAAATCGAAAATATCAGATTTGTTTCGTGGCGGCGCCGCAATGTCGTACTTGTAATTGCGATGTTTTTTCCGTTGATCGATTTGATTAATAAACTTCATTCTGATCGCTGGTGAGAAGATATATTCTGGAGCTCTCTCTATAAGGCCTGAACGAGAATAAATTCCCTATCACAAAAACGCTTATATCTTTTGAACCACTAGACCGATTTCGAAAATCACTCTCATTTTCGAATCATCTTCTAATTCTAATGAAAACTGTTTTTACAATAAAAAAAACCTATATCTCTCAAACCAATTGAGAAAAAATCAAAATTTGATCATAGTTAGCTTTGTTATGAACGTCAGAAACATGTGGAACATTTACTTCATAGATATTTTTATTCTCTGTCTCAAAATGTCAAGCGAAGTGAGAACACGAGAATTTATAGTGAAACTTTTTCAAAATAATCAAAAATGGGGCTTCAAAATAATCGCAAAAGAGGCTCGCGTTCGTCCGGAAACGGTATCAAGAGTTGTTAAGCGCTTCAACGAAGATCTTACAATTAACCTCAAGGAAGGAACCGGGAGGAAAAAGGGGTTTCATAGTCCTAAAAAAATGAAGAAAGCCATCAGCCTTTTTCAGAAGAATCCTAACCTTTCAGGAAGGAAAGTGGCCCAAATAGTGGGTTGTTCGCAGGCAACCGTTCAGAAAATCAAGTCGAGTTGTGGGCTTAGAAAATACAAAGTGCAGAAAGTGCCAGACAGGAACGCTGTGAAGAATCGAGAAGCGAAATCAAGAGATCAAAAGATTTCTTGAAACATTTTTCCTGTTGCGTGATGGACGACGAAACCTATGTCTTGGCTGATTTCCCGCAACTTCCTGGTCAGGAATTTTATACTGCAGATTCTCGTGGAAATGTTGACGAACAATTCGCGTGAAAAAACAAGCAAAGTTTCCTAAAAAATTCCTGGTTTGGCAAGCAATTTGCACTTGTGGGAAAAGGAGCAAATTTTTCGTTGGACAAGGCTCTGTTGACACGAAGATATACATCGAGGAATGCTTGAAGAAGCGACTTTCACCATTTTTACGCGAGCACGATGTGTCAACAATCTTTTGGCCAGATTCAGCTTCATGCCACTACAGCAAGGCCACCAAGAAATGGTACGAAGCTAATGGGGTGGTTTTTGTCCCCAAAGTGCCAATCCACCAAATTGCCCAGAACTCAGGCCAATCAAAAGATATTGGGCCCTGGTAAAAAGAGAATTGAAGAAGACTAAGAAATCAACGAAAACATTGGCGGAATTCAAGCAAAAGTGGAAGACAGCATCCCAGAAAGTGACTGAGAACACTATAAAAAGCATGATGGGAAGAATTCCAGAAAAAATCCATGAATTTTGTAAAAAATAGTTTGGTTTTTTTTTTCTTGTAAAAACACTTTTCATTAGAATTAGAAGATGATTCGAAAATGAGTTTGATTTTCGAAATCGGTCTAGTGGTTCAAAAGATATAAGCGTTTTTGTGATTGCGAATTTATTCTCATTCAGTCCTTCTTCTTCTTCTATTGGTGCCTATCCTCTGTGGATGTTGAACAACTGAATGGTCGTCATCCCTGTCCATTGCCTGATATTTTTCAGCCATGATGTTCGTCGGCGCCCTGGAGACCGTCTTCCTTCTATTTTGCCTTGCAAAATCAGCTGAATCAGTTGGTACTTTTCATTGCGTACTACATGTCCCAGATATGACACCTTTCTTAATTTAATACACTGCAGTATTTCTCGCTCCTTCTGCATTCGTTGCATAACAATATCATTCGTGACATGGTAGATGTACGAAATCCTTAGAAAACAGTAATTACAAATCTTTTGTGAACATAGAGCTTTCCATCAAAGGACGCTGAATAGTGGCATGATATTCTCAGTTTATTCCTCATATTCCTCGACGATTGGAGTGGGGGCATCCGTTATTTGATTTTTGAAAGGGGGAAATAGAAAAAATTGCTTTCCATCAAAACCCTGCTTCCTCTTAACAATCCGATCAACTGGATATCTGCGAACAATCGTATGGCAGAAAATCGGTGCAATTACAATCTCGAATCAGGATAATTTCCCTCAGTTACGAGAATATTTATTCAAGGAAATCTGCCGGCGTTTGTTAGAACGGAAAGACACTGGCAGAATTTGTTTCGCTCTATTGTCGACATAATTGGGCATTACCTTACCGAAAGATCGAGCGGGACGATTCAGCCTGCAGTCTCAACGACGTTTCTAATTTTCCTGGAGATATCTAGGGTTAATTGAAATTCGCGATCTTCGTGTGCCCATTATTTCTCGACTTCCTTCAATTTTGAGGGATGCTGAAAGATGGATTATTCGCTCTTAGATCTTTTCACACTTTTCATAGGTTATGAAGGATGAAAAGATGCCACACAATTATTTTGAGTTCAGTTCCAAAATATGATGAGGAAATAACAATATATGCAGGACTTGAAGAAAATACAAGAAGTAATGGAATAAATCGGTTTGACGAAATGATACAATGTGGACAAGAGAGGGAGAGACATAGTTATAGTTATAGTGAAAAGGGGTTACAGTCCACTGCGACCTTAAGGTCTATTGTGCCCCCTGACAGAGCTGTCATAGAGAGACATAAATAATTTGTTAAATTCATTCTTATTATTTCAACACATGTGCAGATCCCGATTCTTACCGAAGCTCGGCTTCAATTTTCAGTGGCAAATGACCTATCTTGGTATTATTGTATATTTTGTGGTCAGTCCATTTTAATTCTGTACGGTCCATGGTGTTGAGGCCAGTTCTGCACAATTGAGAATTTGGGTTTTTTGTTGGGAAATAATGCGGATCTGTCTTGTACCACATATGCTACGTACAGTCGATAGACAGATTTCGTAGGAAAACAATCGAATTTTGGTTTTTTGAAAAGTAACGATTTCGAGTTTAATAAACGTCGAACTCTAGAGTTTGGTGAATAATTTCAGTTTTAGTTGGGTTTTATAGTTAAGTTGAGACGATCCAGGTAATCCTTTCCTTCCTTCCTCAAAAATACCTGGTGACCTTGAGGGGAAACCGAATCCGGATATTTGGGTAAGTCGCAATTTTTCAATTATTGTTTATATAGTCCATTGCTCTTTTGTTAAAAACTATTTGATCCTAATCGGACCGGATTTGTAATTGTTAATTGGATTTTGAAATTTTGTCTAGATTTGGACGTCAAATTGAATCGAGGTCGTTTCTGTTCTTCGCGTGTTGTTTCGAGCGGCTGTTATCAGCGTGGCATATGTGGGAATAAACGAAACTAGTTTTCTTGGTAAATTCTCTCATTTGTTTCATATAGAAAACAGAATAATTCGCAAACATAACAATTCTTCAGAATTGTCAAATCTGACAGGCATATTATTATTTTGATGAATTTGGTTCTCAAGAATTCACCTTACACGGAGAATTTCTTTTTGAGGGAACATTAGTAAATTCAAGAATTTGGTTGTGGAATATTTTGGAATATTGGGGAAATTGATAATAAATATTATATCTTTTCATGTTGGGCCTATCTACTCGATCTTGATATCGATATTGAATCATTTGGGTTCGGGAATCATATTGGATGTGGTATTTTTGATTCGATTTCTGGTTCGGAATTTATGTCATTGCCGAATCAATTGGGAATTACAAGAATTGTTTCTGTCATAAACGTTGAATTTGGATAGTTAAACCATTTGAGTTGCATCTGAATTATAGATCAACTTAATTGCGATTAATTTTTAGAATTTTCAATTTGAATTGGATATTTTATCGCAGTTTCAAATAAGTAGTCATGCTTGAAAGTGAAAGGAACGCATTGGAACTAAGGTTGAGAATCTTAACGGGGAAAAAGGAGATGTACTTTCAGAGGGTACAAAAATTATATAATTGGAGTAAGGACCTCAGGGACCCCAATAATTTGAAATATTTTAAATTGAAATTCCCCTTTATAGATGAGTCAAGAAAAGAATACTGTTCGGTTGTTGAGGAAATCGTGAATATTAGTTTGCAATTGAATCCCGAATCAGCTGTTAATTTTGCAGCGTTGGATGCTTTCGAGGATTTATATTGTATTGTTGTTGAATGCTCGGAGGGTATACAAGGTGATCAATCTAAATTATGCCGGGATGGAACTCCAAAATCGAAAATTAGATTGCCTGAAGTAAATCTTCCTGTATTTTCGGGAAACATTCGTGATTGGCCGGTATTCTATGAATGTTTCAAGAGCATGATTCACGAAAATAAAAGTTTATCGGACACAGAAAAGGTGAATTATTTGGTTGGTCAATTGGCTGGAAGTGCAGCTTCGGTAACTGTGGGGATGCCCCCTGTTGCCTCTAATTACCCTATTATTTGGCAAAATTTGGTGGATAAATATCAGAACTCGAGATCATTGGCGAATCATTACTTGGATCAGATTCTCAGTCTGAAACCCGTTCAAAAGGGTACTTATAATAATTTGAATAGTATTTTGGAAAGATTCGATATGGCTTATAAGGCTTTAGGTACTTTGGATATTGATAACTTGTTGGACTTCACTTATTCCTATTTGCTGCTGTCTAAATTGGACCTTGAAACGAAAAACTTGTTCGAGAATAATCGACGGTCTTCTGCACCTCCGAAATATGATGAAATTTTGAAGTTTATAAAGGAACAGATTATGATCGCTGGATTAGCCGTTGATGGTGATCGAAAGTTCAGCACCGGTGTTCGACCGAGTAAACATCAATCTTTTTTTGTTGAAAAAAAGGAGGAGCTACTGAAATGCTCACTCTGTAGCAAGCCTCATCATTTGTCAAAATGTGAACGATTTTTGAATTTGAAACCATTTGAGCGTTATCGTAAGGTGAAAGAGAAGGGTCTCTGTTTCAAATGTTTTGGTAACCATCAGGTTTCTTTTTGCTCGGATAAAAGACTATGCACTTTTTGTAAATTTGGCCACAACACTCTGATACATTATGTTCAAAGGTCAAACCAGGCATTTGGTAAAGTACCGGATCCGAAATCTGCTACGGACAATTTTGTTGCTAATGACAATTCTGGCTCGCATGAAGAAACCACTATTGCGAATGTTTCCAGTTATTGTTCAATTAGAAGGGGTCATTCAACTGTTTTGCTCTCTACAGTATTGGTTAAAATTTTGAATAAAAAGGGAGAAGTTGAAACAATCAGGCTTCTGTTGGATTCCGGAAGCCATACAAATCTACTTACTTATTCGTGCGCTCTTGAACTTGAGTTGATGATTAAACCCTGCTCAGTGTCTCTGCATGGCATCGATAATTTCAGTAAATCGGTGAAGGGGCAGACCAGGTCTACCATATTTTCTAGATTCGATTCGAACATTTCTTTTGATGTTCAATTTTTATTGGTGGATAAAATTAGTAATAGTTTGCCGGAAGCTACGGTCTGCACTGATAATATGGACTTTTTAGCCGATTTGCCGTTGGCTGATGATCGTTTTTATCAACCTAGTAAATTGGATGGCATAATAGGCGCGGATTTGGTACCCCTGCTTCTGGGTTCTAAGAAGGTTTCTGGCTCATTAAATACACCTATCGCGTTGGAAACTCAGTTAGGTTTTGTGGTTATGGGATCGGTGCCTGTATGTACCAAAAGTGGACATGTTCAGACATTTTTTACATCTGTTGAGAAAAATTTGGATGGTTTGGTGCAAAGGTTCTGGGAATTGGAAGAAATACCGAACATAGTTTCGGAACATCCCGATGATATTCAGTGTGAACACTTTTATGCGTCGAGCGTTACACGGAATTCTAGTGGCCGTTATCAGGTGAGGCTGCCGTTCAAGATGTCCCCATCGCACCTCGGAAATTCGTATCAGATGGCTTTGAAACGCTTCATTAGTTTGGAGAAGCGTTTCAAACAGTTTCCACAATATAAGAGGGAATATGCACAGGTAATGGAAGGATATTTAAACTCAGGATATATTTCGTTAGTGGAGAATCCAAATTTTGAAGATCAACATTATTTTATTCCGCATCATGGAATATTTAAGCCAGATAGTTCTTCGACACCATTGAGATGTGTATTTGATGCTAGTGCGAAGACACACACAGAGTATTCTCTGAATGATTTGCTTTTCACCGGACCGAAATTACAGTCCGATGTTCTAAGTGTATTTGTCAATTTTCGTTTGTTTCGGATTGCTTTCACAGCTGATATCAAGCAAATGTATTTGCAAATCGGAATGCATTTGAAGGATCGCAAATATCAGCAATTTTTATGGCGGTCTTCAGAGGAAGATCCCATACAAGTTTTTCACTGGAATACGGTTGTATTTGGAAATAAAAGCTCTCCATTTTTGGCTTTGAGAACCCTTAAACAATTGGTTGAGGACGAGGGTAGTAATTTTCCACTTGCTTCGGAATTTGTTCGGCGCGATTTTTATATGGATGACTTAGTTTCCAGTATTGATGATTTAGAGAAAGCCAAAATTCTTTACGGCGATTTGGTGGGATTGCTTAAATCAGGTGGCTTTCATCTAACCAAGTGGGCTGTAAGTGACAAGTTGCTTCTACAAGAGATTCAGCACGATGAGCTCTCTCCAAAAATAGTTAACTTTAGCGACAATAATAGTTTAAAGATTCTAGGTCTGCAGTGGTCACCCCAAGCAGATAAGTTTCATTTCGAAATTGGTCAGGAAATGAGAGATTGTACAAAAAGAAATGTTCTCTCTTGCGCCGCACGTATTTTTGATCCCATGGGATTCCTCGCACCAGTAACTCTACTCCTTAAGTTGCTTATCAAACAATTGTGGATGGCGAAATTGGACTGGGACGAGATACCCAAATCCATTGAATTGTTGAATATGTGGAATAATTTGCAAAAGGAATTGACACTTCTGGGTTCCTTCGACATACCACGTCATTTGGGCATATTCAAATCTTCGAAATTGAGTTTGATTGGATTTTGTGATGCATGTTTGGATTCATTTGGTGCAGCTGTTTATTTGAGGAGTGATACAATGGGTTCTGTCACTGTTAGACTTATTTGTGCCAAAACTAAAGTTGCGCCTATGAAAGGTTCAACCATCCCACGCTTAGAACTTTGTGCTGCCTATTTATTGGCCAAACTTTTGGATTATATCAAGACAACTTTGGAGTCGAGAGTAGCTCTCGATCAAATTTGGGCTTTTAGTGATTCAACTGTGGCCTTATGTTGGATATCGTCACCTGCGTGTCGGTGGTCAATTTATGTGTCAAATCGGGTATCCCGTATTCAAGAATTGGTTCCAGCTGAATTTTGGTACCATATTTCGGGTAAATATAATACTTCCGATAGCTTATCCCGCGGACTTCTGCCAAGTAAGCTGATCGCTGATGAAGATTGGATATTTGGACCTCATTGGCTTCGTGAAGAGGAGGTAAGTTGGCCAGTCAGTAAGGTGCAATCTTCGTCAAAAATTATCCCTGAGGAACGAGTCGTGTCCTTATTTGTCGATAAGTCTATGAAGAATCCTTTGCACTCTCTTGTAGACAGATCTTCTTCTTGGCATAGACTAATTCATGCTACAATATATATCCTTCGATTTCTTCGACTTCTGAAAACAAAAGGAGGTTTTTCTGTGTCTGATCAAGAACAGGCAGAAAAGACTCTAATAAAGATAATTCAGGAATATCATTTCAAGTCGGAAATCGACTGTTTGAATTCCGACAGACCAATTACGTCGAATTTGCGTTTCTTATGTCCTATAATGGACAGTGATGGTTTGTTGAGAGTTGGTGGTCGACTAAATAAATCTGACTTAACCTTTATTCAACAACATCCTGTAATTCTTCCGAAGCAGGACCATTTTGTTTTATTGTTAATCGATCGTTGTCATAACGAGAATTTACACACAGGTCCGGCTTTGGTGTTTTCATTGTTACGCCAGAAGTACTGGATTGTTGGAGCGCGCAATTTGATTCGTTTCAGGATACAAAAATGCATACGCTGTTTTCGTGTTAATCCGCGAGGTACATTTCCCCGAATGGCAGATTTGCCAGCCGTTCGCTTAAGTGAGGCCAAGCCGTTTTTGCACTGTGGTATAGATTATGCTGGGCCTTTCTTTGTTACGTTAAGTAAAAGCAGAGGAGTAAAGAGTCGCAAGGCCTATTTGTGTTTGTTCATTTGTCTTTGTACTAAGGCGTTACACCTGGAATTGACAACGGATTTGTCAACGGAAAATTTTTTGAATGCGTTCAAAAGGTTTCTTAGCCGCCGTGGGGCGTGTTCTACAATTTATTCAGATTGTGGTTCTAATTTCATTGGAGCCAAGAATGAGCTCAATGAACTCTATACATTCATTAATTCTGAGGAATATAACAAAAACCTCGAAGAAGCTTTAGTACAAGAAAAAATTGTTTGGAAACTGCAACCCCCAGCTAGTCCACATTTCAGTGGTGTTTGGGAGTCGCAGGTCAAGTGTGTTAAAACACATTTGAAGAAAGTGGTTGGAAATCAAGTTCTGACGTATGAAGAGTTGAACACGGTTCTCATTCAAATTGAAGCCTTGCTCAACTCTCGACCTTTGTCTTGGTTGAGTACGGATCCATCAGATCCTCAACCTTTAACCCCTGCTCATTTTTTAACTTTGACCCCGTTGAGACACCTTCCTGCTGTTGATATATTGGCGCCCTCTAGAACCCTCCTACAGAGGAAAAGATTATTAGACCAGATGGTACAATCCTTTTGGCATAGATGGCGAGTTGAATATTTGCATCAACTGCAAATTCGTCAGAAATGGTATAAATCTAGTTACCCTATTAAGGTTGGAACGTTGGTTATTTTGAGGGTGGATAATGTGCCTCCTTTACAGTGGCCTATTGGCATAGTTGAGGAAGTCTTTCCTGGCACCGATGGAGTGGTCCGAGTGGTAAATGTCCGGACTAGGAATGGTCTCTATAAACGACCTGTGGTTCGTTTATGTCCTTTACCCATAGACTAATTATAGTCTGAATTTTTTTTGTAATTTATGATTGCGGGTTTTGTTATAAGGTAATGAATGGTGTGGGTTGGGTTATTTTATCATTGGTTCCTTTAAGGTTAGAACTGCTGAAATTCCTTCAGGGCGGGGGGAATGTTGAGGCCAGTTCTGCACAATTGAGAATTTGGGTTTTTTGTTGGGAAATAATGCGGATCTGTCTTGTACCACATATGCTACGTACAGTCGATAGACAGATTTCGTAGGAAAACAATCGAATTTTGGTTTTTTGAAAAGTAACGATTTCGAGTTTAATAAACGTCGAACTCTAGAGTTTGGTGAATAATTTCAGTTTTAGTTGGGTTTTATAGTTAAGTTGAGACGATCCAGGTAATCCTTTCCTTCCTTCCTCAAAAATACCTGGTGACCTTGAGGGGAAACCGAATCCGGATATTTGGGTAAGTCGCAATTTTTCAATTATTGTTTATATAGTCCATTGCTCTTTTGTTAAAAACTACATGGTTCAACTTCATTTCATATTCTGTGCTTGTATCTTCAAATTTGATCAGTTTTCGAATCAACAATTGACATATCTGAATGGGAGTGTGTCATATTGAACAAATAAATATACGAAAATTTTATTCGGACAATGAACATCAATGCATTTTACCCATTGTTGTAACTTGGGTATCAGTAATAAGACAAAATATTTTCTCCTTCGTCTTCAGATCTCTCTGTTCAGCTGTCACCCTCCAAAACCATCCTTGTACCGGAAAAAGGAGAAAAGAACTCACGTCGAAAACAGCATTCTCAACAACATAATCTCCCTGAAATCAACTAGAGTTCAGTGACGGAAATACGAAAAATAACTCTTGAATAAAGAACGTAATACCTTCATTATAGGACATTTCCATGGTGGTGTGATCTGTTCGAAAAATGGCGACCAAAGGGGGGATTTGGTGGATATGAGATGACAATACTGGTTGGTATTGAACGTATGAAAATTTTCGCAAGTATCAGGATTCTCTCTAACTTTACATCTGGTGATAGATATCGTAATCTGAAAAACAATAGTCCCCAATATTCTCGGAATGAAAAAGCGAAAATTCTCACCCCTGTTTCACCAAGAATGTCTTCCAAAACATGGAAAGTGGCATTCATTACTATCTTCTTTCCTTGTGCCTTCATGGACTCGGCTACAAATGTTATCTTCATATTTTTATCACCTCCGCATGTACCGTCCAAGCGATCTAATACTGTTCTCTTATTCTGTATGCAAAAAATTCCTCATAGTAAATCAGTCTTGTGACTTCGAATATCATGCCACACTTACCCCAATCCGCATGTCTACTTCCACACAGTAGAATTCATGTATGGACATGAGAAGTAAGAAGAGACAAGAAGCAAACAAATGTGCTTCCATTTTATCAATCGAATGACATTAATTTGAATTTGAGGTATCTTATAATTATTTTTGAATCGGAAGTATTTAGATGAAAAGACTGATTGATTCGGATTGGATAAGTTTGGGTGTATTATTAAATCGCCATTACGTGTTTACTAATTGATCGAATCTATGTGTTCCACTAGAAAATTTTATTGAAATATACCCATTGCATCATTTCGAACGAAATATGTGATTCGTTCTCAGCAGTAATACAACAATCTATGAATTGACTATTGTTTCACATTCATGGAATGAAATGTTTTTTTAACCCTTGTTCGAAGATATTAATAATCTTTAAAATTTTAACTTCGAATGCTTAATGAGTTAATGATTCAAATAAAAAGGGTGAGCCTTTAACTTGTACATATTCTAACTGTAGATTCTTGAGGCCAAAAGGATTATGCTTCCATTTTTTCGAATTCGGCTCTGTTTAAAAGATAAAGCCATTTTGAAAAAAAAATTGGGCCGAATACGTGCCTGATACGATTCTCTGGAATTGATGCAAAGTTCATATTTTTCGATTGAAATTGAGTCGATACATTCCGAAAATACTCAAGAACTAATCTTATTTGAATAATAATGTTACAAACACGATATTTCCTCACTAAAACACTTAGTTTTGTCCGATTACTTTTGCAATCGTCATTATAATGTGAGTTCTATGGGTTGTACCCGTTTGAATGCCGGTGGTAATGTTCTCGATCTAGGTATATTGAATGGAATGCTTCCATACTCAAGATATAAAGTAAATATACTCTTCGAGCCTGATTCATAGTTATAAAAAGTTGGTTTGCATTGAAGTATCACCATCCCTAACTTGAAGAAGTGTGTTCTTCTTTAAGTTAGGGATGGTGATAATTCAATGGACCTAATTCATATGCAAACCAACTTTTTTTAACTATGAATCAGGCTCGAAGAGTATATTTACTTTATATCTTGAGTATGGAAGCATTCCATTCAATATTACAGTAGCGGATTAACCGGTACGCTTAGTACGCTGCAGCGTAGGGCCCCGCCCTGACTGAATTTTCATTCTAGAAAAAAAAAATTTATTCGATCGCCGGGGGCCCCGAGGTTCATAGGGGCCCCCGGCGATCGAATAAATTTTTTTTTCGAGAATGAAAATTCAGTCTGTGAGTGTGAAAAAAATTGCCAGACTGTACTATATTTTATAAGGAGCTCACAGCTCAGAGGCAACTTGTGAACGAGAAACGCAATTGAAAAACTAAAGCCTCAGAGCAAAATTGGAAAAAACACACCATTCAGCGTACTGTCCCTAATCATCTTGTCTGCATGCAATAAATTCCGTCAAGGCGGCCGAATTCAAATGTTCACAATTATGTACATCATAATTCAATAAATTTGTCGGCATTTCCTTTAAAATCTAGGAATGTGCTACAGAACGGTCAACCAGATGTTGATTCGTTTAGGGGTGTAAATTGAAAATACTTGTGCAGAAGTTCTTAGGTCTGCATATTTTTTTCTCACATTCATTTCACAATAAGATTCGAATTATGTGTTGACAGTGACGGGAGAGTTTCGTGTAAAATTCAAGTATTGTGCTGGTGTAGGTGAATTTGTTTGTGTATACATGGAATTATGTTGAGTATTTCCAAATTAAAATATTCCTTAAAATGTTTGAGCGCTACCCGATGGTGATGATGTGCTCATCATGAGGCTGTTAAAGCATTGAAGTTTGGGTATAATGATTTATTAAAGGCTTTGGAGCAAATTTACTTGGATGAACAGAAAAAATAAATTGTAAAAATGGGGCCAAAAATCTATACTTACAGAAAGCTTATCGAATTAGAATACACGCTATGTTAACTGTTATTAAAACAATTCTAGAACGCTTTGATAAAGTTTCTTCCAAACTTCAAAAACGTAATTTGGATCTTCAAAGCGGATATCATTTACTGGACTCTTTAAAGTCATTTTTGCAGGAAATTCGGACAAACACTGATTCACAAACAGACCAGATAGAGACACAACCTAGAGAATTAAGTGAAGATATTGAAAAAGAATACACCCAGAGCGAGTCCAAAAACCGCTAAGAAGAAGAAGAAGAAAGTTCAAACGCCAATATTTTTTGGAAAAGATAAATTCAGGATTGAGATATTGAATAAAGTTTTAGATTTTTTGATTGGCGACTTAGACCGTCGAAGTTCTGTCTATCGAGATATCATTGTGAAATTCAAATGTAGGTATATTTGATATAGGTGATCTCTCGCAAGATAATATTGATAGGAAGAGTTTTAAAACACTCTTGGATTATTATGAGAGAGACCTTGAGGAGGGAATTATTAGCGAAGCTGGAAGCATCTCAATTCAAGGATTATCTTAAAAACTTGAAACAAAAAAAAGTACTAGTTGTTGAGAGATGTTGAAAATAATATATGATAAAGGAATGATAGAAGTATTCTCCAATTTATATATAGCTTTGAACATAGGCGGATTTAGGGGGAGGCACGGGGGCACGTGCCCCCCCCCCCCAGACGGTAGTATACTCTAAATTTCACTTTATAGATACATACTTTTTTGCCCATCCGCCCCTTGTGCCCCCCCCCCCACTGCCCTTCTGCCCCCCCCTGGAAAAAATTCTGGATCCGCCCCTGGCTTTGAAGTTATTTGAAACGCTACCTATTAGATACAATTTGTGTAGCAGTCCGCTCATTTTCCAACTACCATTGATAAAAAAATAAATATAGAACTGTTATGACAGAAAATATACTGCAGCTTTTAGGAATTCTATCGAAAGTGATATAGCGAGCAGTGTCGATTATTATTCTGCAAAAAAATAATTTGTTGATATTAAAATGAGAAAAAAACAATTTTTCTAGTGACATTTTATTTTGTAGGTAACTGATTTACAACTTTACGATACTTGTTTTTTTTGTGGTGATTTTATTTATTCCTTTCTCGATGCCGCAATAAAAAATTTGCAGATATGATATTCTAGAGATATTCTGTATTTGAATTTGTGTGATATTTTTCCCTTTTTTAAGATTTTTATTCATTTTTTATATCTTGTTGCGATATGCTTACCTACATAGCTTGTATTTTATTAATAAACTTCATTTTTTGTTCTTGAAGAAGTGCGTTTTAATTAAAAAATTCTTTTGAAAAAAATCGAAAATGTTTCAGAGGGGGCCCCAGAAGATTTGAAGCGTAGGGTCCCTGAAATCGTAAATCCGCCACTGCAATATTATAAGGTCTATGCCGCTAACCAATTCTATACTATTTTGGAAACACAGAATCATGCTAATTGCTATTTCATCCCAATCAAGTTTTTTGAATCCTCACGGAGCACACTCCTGGTGAGCACGGTTCGATAAGAAAACCTTTTGAGCATCAATTTGGGCCGAGTCAGCGCTCAGGGCATCCTACCGACTCGTTTGTGCGTTTAAAAGTCAATTAATGCCGCTCAGATATCGCCTACGGAGATAAATAGCTTTTTGATGGCTGCTTCATTACGAGATGTCGAGATTACGGCGCTTCAATACTTTCGGAACGCAGCCTGCTAAGGTAGCACAGAACAATAAGAACTCAATAGCTGATGAAAGATGAAACTCCGAGTGAAGGTTGGAAAAACTCGGCTTGAATTAATTCGATTCATGTAATTAAACGAATGAAAGGATTAAATTGGAAACTGTGGACTTGATGAGTAGTTTTTATGGAAGACATTTAAGAGTTCAGAAAGTGAAGAACGGCATAAGCTATTTTCTTTTATTGAAATGTGATTCCGTAATGGGGTCCCTGATTGTAAATTCCTGTTATTAAAGTATTCATTCGCGTGTAAAAAGTTGGAAAGATCGTAACTGACGAACGCTCTCCTACTTAATTGATAGCACATAAACCAATGAGCATAATACTTAGATTTATACTTAGTTACATAAGAAACGGAGCATAAAGTGGATATTTAAATTTCAGTATTCAAAATAGTTATTTTCCTATCAAGGGCGGAAAGTTGTACTTTCCCGCACTAGATTGCCGCTCCGCGTCGTTAGGGCAAGCAATCGAGTGCGAGAAAGATACTTTCCGCTCAAGATTGTAACAATATTTTTTCTACAACCGTATTATAAAATGAGAAAAACTTCTACACAACTTTGGCGAATATTCGTTTTGACACATTGATTAACAAGTTTGGGTTTCTATGGAAAATTATAGACCATGGGCCATGGCAATATGGCATATAACTAAATACACGGATCCATGTATGCCAGTCATAATTTTTGAAGGATGTCAAGTTCTCTTTGAAAATGCAATAATCTCCAAACGGAAATCTCCATTAATAATTATAGTCCATGATCCCAGGGCCACCAGACCTCACGTATTTTCTGACGAACGAAATGTGGACGATTGAATAGTATATTATGTACTAGCTGGCCCGGCGAACTTTGTTCCGCCTAAATGATACTTACGGCGGATTTCACAAATCGTAATCACCGGTGATCGGAGATCAACAGCTTGGTTCTCTGATTTTTGAACTGTCAAATGTTTCGATGGATATGAGCTGTCACACAGAACAGATACATAAAAATAATCTGTCAATTACCAATTATAGCAATTTTGGATTTAGTGATTTCCGCAAATATATTTATTACCCAAACAGAAATTCAAAAACATTTTAAAAATTATGAGAAAAGATGAGAATGGACATATCACGATCGAAACTGATCGCCAAAATCGTATATACTTGACATTTCGATAAAAATTCACTGTGATATTCACGCGCTTCTGGATCTGTTAATAGACCTTCATGGTACTATAAGTCCTATGCAAATTACACAGTAATTGATGTCATATGTTCTTTATTCGACCATTTCAAACAACGACGACCGAAATTCTCGAAAAAAAAACAGATGACATAAATTATTGATGGTCGCGAAAGCCTCAACATATTCATCGCCATCTAATGGTGCTGATGTCAAATATAGTACCTTCACGATAAGATGTCTAGAATAATGGTGTAGACACCCGTCAATTTTTGGAAGGAATGACGTTCGACCAAATCGAAAATATTAGCAACGTGGCGGCGCCGCAATATCATTTCAGTGTATTTTCCCTTGTCAATTTGATGGATGTATCAACAGCTGATTTGCTAAAGTCAATTATGACATGACAGCAGAATGGCATCTTTTTATAATGAAAGTTTTCTACTTTTCCTAAGAACTAATATCATAGTATAAAGACTATATTGTTAGAAATATGAAATGAAGTACGGCGAGCCGCTGCCGGTCCTGGGGAAAATATCACAGAGTCATCAATACGACAGCCGATAAGGTGATGATTATTCAAGATTTCTCCGTGCTCGGGTTAACCAGCCGCTCGATTTATTTCTAATATTTGAGAATAACGTTATTGTCGTTATTAAATGATAAAACTGCACTACTAGTGTTTTAATTTCTTACAATATATATACTATGTTAATATACATCAGAATGTCAGGAATATAAACACACATTATTGCTTGACAAAATTATCTACCATTAACACGACACGTTCGCCAGAATAAATTCAAGTATTCGAAATAACTGATAAAAATCAGTCATAATTTGTGAATAGCGCCACCTGAAGTGGAAAGAACGAAACATTGCTAATATAATCAATTTGGTCACAACAAAATCTAATCAGTGCCTACACCATTATTCTAGACATCCTACTTCACGATTACGTTATTTTGAATAAATAAAACTATAAAAATAACTAATAATCAGTCATAATGTGTGAATAGCGCCATCTGAAGTGGTACGAAATCTAATCATTTTAGACATCTGTACCTACTCCTACGCTTTTTTGTGCTGGCCAACGGCGCAAAGTTGTAGGCAACTCAAATTACACACTATTACAGTGACTATAGTGGTAATATAGTCACTGTACACCCCATCTAACGGAGAGAATATGAAATCAAGTACCTACGAATAAGCGGTAGCGTAACTGTAACTGTAGCGACACCTAGTGGCCTCGCTCAAAAGGAGGAAAAGCATTTCCTGTATAAGTGAAATTTTCATCGATTTTATCGAAGTTTTATTGCATTTTATAATAACCAGACCGTAGACGAATCCATATATGAAGTTTCATAACAATCACTCCATCCGATCTCGAGTTATAAATGGTGTAACCAACATCTTTCTTTTATATATATAGATTACGATCGCATGCCTATCGGCTACCTTGCTCAGATGGCCAATTTGCAGATATCAAGCCATCAAGTTGCATAAAAACATTACTTTCCCCACTTTAATTCTCCTGGCTGATTTTCACATATATTTTAGACAATTCCGTTTACAATAAGTTTTCAATAGTGCCAGACACTTCCCGTCGGCCGAATTGCTTAACAGATGCCTTAAAGGTCTCAAAAAGATTATTTAACTTCACGTTAATTCTGATGCTCTATTTCAATATATGTTCTCCAAACTACTATTTTAAAATTTCTCACAAGAAGACAGACCGATTCAAGGGGCCAATAATCCCCCAAACTCAATTTTAATGCCTCTATGGTTTAGAGCGCGAGGGTACCTATTATCCGCACGCATGAGGATGAGTGAGAGATATATTAGATCATATCTTAGACAAAGGAATTCTCTGTAGAGAAATGAATTCCTGTATTTGACACAATTCATTTGTAATTGATGTTTGTAAAAAGGACGAAAAATTGTTCAAATTCTCCCATAAAACTTCAAATATTTTCAATAGAAAAGTTGAACATTTGTTACCAGTTCTGATCAGCCAAACTATCTTTAATGTTAATTCATCCATTTTAGGCCATTCTGAAAATCATCTTTTTATGGATATTTCATTGATGGACATGCTGATCAGTTGATCAAAATTATTTTAAAAAATTATTTCATAATAAGGATACTTCATGAAACAACTAAACTCTTAGATGAGTCAAAAAAAATAGTTCAAGATCTATGAATACAAAATTTATATTGTTTAGGAAATTAGGAATGGATAATTTTGAGATTTCAATGTATTGTGCTATTGTGGAAACTGATTGTGATTGACTATAATTATTGTTTCAATAAAACACCTATCGATTATTATTTTGATATTTTATTGGGTAATTCATTTTCTGTAACATGCTTAAATCTTCTGACTCAACATATTTTCGTGAATTTTATTAAGTAAATTCATGTGAGCTCATTTTTTTCTTTAACCGGTTCATCTTTAAGGCTAATATACATGTCAAATTGGAACCAAATTTCAGCTAATTGTGGTTAATAGTTCCAAAGATATTGAGCTCCGAAGCAATCATTTTGAAATGTGAATAACTACGGAACCACGCGAAAAAAATGGCCCATAATCGGACAATGTGGGTATATTTAGTTCTTTCCGTCGAAATTAGTTGAATTCTGATTTAATCAATGAAGAGTTATTTACCTAACGTGTGCATATCAAATTGAAACCAAATTTCAGGTAATTGTGGTTAATAGTTCCAAAGATATTGAGCCCCGAAGCAATCATTTTCAAATGTGAATAACTACGGAACCCCCTAAACAACACGGCCGATCCACGCCACTGGCGGCAAATGAATTCACGCGAATCTAGTTTCTGCATTGTTGCCAGCACAATATCCGTGGAACAAGGACAGCTACATCTGTCCTTGTTCCACTCATGGGAAATTGGTCGGGATGTTGGCTTCAAAAGTTCCTGAATTTATGAATGACATGCCAGGTCTCCTCTTTCCTTTGTCTGAGGATCATATTGACTTCCCTGTCTCTCTTTTCGGTTTACTCATATCAATCAATAATTAATATTTGTAGAAAAATCAGCTGAAAACTAATAAAATCAAAAATCAGGTAAATTATTGAAGATCGACGTGTAAAAAAGTGCTCATCTGACCGCAATAATTCTAGAATTTTGCCTGTATGGAAAATCATTTCGTCAGTAGTACATTGAAACATCTTGCAGGTCTTGCAGGTCTTGCACGAAATGATTTTCCATACAGGCCAAATTCTACAATTATTGCGGTTAGATGAGCACTTTTATACAAGTCGATCTTCAATAATTTACCTGATTTATGAATTTATTAGTTTTAAGCTGATTTTTCTACAAATATTAATTATTGATTGATATGAGTAAACTGAAAAGAGAGATAGGGAAGTCAATATGAGCTAATACATCTCACACTCATCCTCATGCGTGCGGATGATACTCTTGCGCTCTAAGCCATAGAGGCATTAAAATTGAGTTTGGGGGATGATTGGCCCCTTGGATTTTTACTTTTCAGCTAAAATTCCAGCCCGATGAATAATTTTTGGAAGCAAGACCGAATTGTTTACATTTCAGATTAGTTATAGCCGTGAAACAGAAAATGGATGAGGCGAATTTCGTATGGTTTATGCGAGTTTATTAATAACCATTACATGAGAGTTGCATACGCTATTTTATCAACACCCGATAAATAATGAAGAACTATAAATGCATAAACTCGCATAAACCAAAAAAAATTCGCCTCCGGCTCATTTCGTATCCCGGTTTATGCTCGTATATTAATAACACAACGAAGAGGATATCGTCCTAAGACTAGCATTATAATCAATAATGAATAAATTGGACTAGCAGAGATCTAATTTCCAAAGCTCACCACTGGTGGAACCACCACAACAGGATAATGACAGGGGGTTTCTGGCTTATTAGCCTTCTTCAGTGCCACACAACCCTTATCGTGGTAGTATCCAACTGAAACGGTAGAACTTATATTATATCCTAGTAGGAACATCTGAGTACAGTTTAAACTGTACAGTGTCGCAACTAGCGGATAAATGTCTACGCTTCATCCAGAGGTTACTTCGAAAACTAGATCTATACGTACGTTCATTTTTCCCTACGATGTTTCGCAAGTTCTCCATTTCGGAGTCTCATACAGTTCACCGTGGGAGGTTGAACACGCCCATTAGCACGGTTAGAACCCCGCAGGTAATAATACAACGAATAGGATATCGTCCTAAGACTAGCATAATAATCAATAATGAAGAAATTGGACTAGCAGAGATCTAATTTCCAAAGCTCACCACTGGTGGAACCAACACAACAGGATAATGTCAGACCGGTTTCTGGCTTATTAGCCTTCTTCAGTGCCACACAACTCTTATCGTGTATCCAACTGAAACGGTAGAACTTATATTATATCCTAGTAGGAACATCTGAGTACAGTTTAAACTGTACAGTGTCGCAACTAGCGGATAAATGTCTACGCTTCATCCAGAGGTACTTCGAAAACTGGCTAATAAGCCAGAAACCGGTCTGTCATTATCCTGTTGTGGTGGTTCCACCAGTGGTGAGCTTTGGAAATTAGATCTCTGCTAGTCCAATTTCTTCATTATATTAATAACATTACATGACAGTTGCATAATATATACTATTTCCGAATCGAAAACAATGCGGGAAAGTAGTTACTTAGGGCCGGTTTTAGAAAACACCTGTTTTCCTGTAGCAAAGTATTGAAATATTTTTTTATTTTAAAAATATACATTTGGGAATTATCTATGACACTAAAAATCTTGTAAATAGCCACCACAATGGCATATGCGTACCCTTCTGACGAAACTTTCAATGACTTTACCGATTACATGTGGTGGTATTTCAATATTTCATTGATACAGCGTCTAATTTCGGCTCTCAATGCTTTGATATTCGCAGGCTTATTGGCATGAGATAGTTTATTCTAGTGTCTTACAATATGTTTCATTGTTTACACACAATGAACCTATGACTTCAGATAACCCCACCGCCAGAAGTCTAAAGGCGTTAAATCGCAAGAGCGTGGAGGACAATTCTGATCACGAGATCGAGAAATGACACGACCAGGAGCAAACTCGTGCAAGATCGTCAATGTTCCGCGGGCGGTATGACATGTGGCATCGTCCTGCTGAAACAACATGTCGTCATGATCCATAGGTTCCAAACGAGGCACAAGAAATAGTCGCCATACACCATTACGGCAGTACCTTCTTCGTTTTCGAAGAAAAACGATCCAATTATTCCTCCAGACTAAAATGCACACCATACAGTGACCTGTTGTGAATGCATTGCTTTCTGATGAATCATTTGTGAATTTCTGAGCCCCATCAGATGCGACAGTTTTGCCAATTAACGAAACCATCGAGTTGAAAATGGGCCTCATCCCCGAACCTGATTTTGTTTGCCTAATCGGCCGGTTACCCTATAGGATCCAATTGATGAATTCTCTTCGCTGTATTCTGGCAGAAGTTGTTGAGTCATTTGAGTTTTGTATGCATACAGCTGCAAATCTTTAATGAGAATTCGCTGATTGGCGCCTGTTTAAATGTCCAACTATTGTGTCCGATGGCGAACTGACGTATCTGGCCCTTCTGTCACAGTTTCGCGAACTGCGTTGATGTTTTGTTTTGAACGACTTCTACGTGGGTTTCAGATCACTAACCGAACCAGTACTTTCGAATTTCTTGATTATTCTTCTCACAGTAGATTAATTAGGCACAATATTTACAACGAACTTTGGACGCACTTTACGAGTAGCGGCAATTGATTTTTCACTATTTTCATAATATTTTTGACCATCAAAACTCGTTGTTTTGTCGTGTAATGCTCCATGTTTACTAACTTCCATATGCCAACTTTCGATCTGTCACGTCATAATCATTTGACATTATGAATAGGTATCTAACATGGCGCGCAATTCAAATCTTGCGCTTTCATTGAATCACCCTTTAGTGCAATAAACAGGTTATCCTAGCGCCACGACCAGAAGTATTTATCGGGAGGACAAGTGGTAGGCCGAAAGATCATGAACTGACCAGGAGTACGAACTTCCAATTCAGAAGAATCAGAAGACGAGAGGTAAAGGGAAAGCGAGTTGAGGACAGCTGTAATACCTCCGGGTGTGTTAGGGTGTTCTTCTCGCACACCTGTTACCGCAAATAAGAAATCTTACCTTCTCAAGCTTACACACTTTTCCAGCCTGAAGGGAATCTGGATTCATGCCTTGAGCAAACGCAAGGTCTCACGAGAAATTTAATCGATTTCTGAGAGGGGATGAAATGAAAACCAACGGTCATAAAAATTAACAATATATCAAATAAAAAAAATCTCTTCTACATCCACTGAACAAACAAAATCGGTATTTCTCAAACTTTTCAAGAACGCAACAGTAAATATAAAAATAAAACGAAATCAAATAGAAAGCCAAATAAAATTAGAGAGCGACGCAGTAGCTTTTGGTATATTCCTGAATCAAATAACCGAAAATTCGCATTTAGTATTAAAAATTTTTCTCTTACCAGACCAAATACTTTTGAAGAACATACCGAACTTTACTTCCTATTAATACAGGTGTAGGTACTTCCTATGATTTAATTCGCATTTATTTCCCCTTCCTGCGATGCACACGTTGTACGTCTCTGCTTCACGCCACTGTCGGAACTCCTGTCGAATCTCCCCTCAATTCCCGAAAATTACTCTTATCTATTTTGATCAAATTCCCCCTTGTCTCTTTGTCCCCTTGGGTTCCAGAAGGATTTCTCTGGAACGGCGTGGTCTTAAACTATTGTCAAAAAAAAACTATGAAATCCGATGATTGATAGAAAAAATCTGTCGACTACGCACCCCTTGGGTTACGTAACCTCTTGAACTGCTTATTAGCGTTCTTAACAGCTTCGACCATCGAAGTTTTAATTTATGTGTCCGGTGTTATTCTACACGTTCGGATTACTTTCGTCTAGAATGATTTTAAAATTGAATTTTAAGATGAAATTATTCTTTTCCATTACCCAGGGTACTACACATCTTCAACTTGCGTGAAGACGGTAAGAAACTCTTCGTAGGTAAGTTTTGCTCACCGATGGCACGAACCAAATGATGCTCACCGGTCTTGACAGTGGCCTCGAAAAGCGACATCGTCAGTTTTAAGATGCTGTTTGGAAAGGACATAAGCTCTAAACGTGGCACTAATTAGATTAGATTATAACCATAGTCCATAATGATTACAATGTAATATGTAATACCATTGCTTAAACAATGGTAATACATACTGTGTTTACAAGTTGTATGCTTGGTACAATAATGAATAAATACGGCGTTGCCATGTCTCACTTCATAAATCCGTGCAAAGATATCTTTGGATCCGTGGTTGATTTACCGGCCTGAAGATAGCTTTGAATAAAGAACCTCTATGGTGGTTCTATGTTCTAAGCACAGAACATATATATAAGGGTTATAAGCTGACAATCGTTAGGAATTCAAGCGCTGTTGCCACGTTTCTTAATTTCTCTAAAATGTTAGGATGCTTAAAATCCTTTGAATTCTGACATTCGAAAAAAGCAGGCACTCAAAAGTGCAGTATAAAACAACTGTATGGTTTAGTTGTTTAGTAGAAAGTGATTTCTTTTGTATTCAACATGAATATAGCGTTGATATGTAATTAATTTCAGTTGAAATATCAATTCTGCTTGAAAGTCAAAACACACGCATGATTCGATTCATTTTTCGCCAAAAGAATGAGATTAGTCTATAAATATCAAAGCGATGTTCCAAAGATCAGGTGTTGCGCAACACAAACAAACGCTATACGGGGTATTTTTGGAAAAATGTCAGCTGCTAATATCTGATGACGCACACGTGCGATTTCGTTCATTTTTGGCAAAAAAATTAGTCCCTGAATATCAAAGCGATGTGCCAAAAATCAGGTGTTGCACGAAACAAACAAACGCTATACAGGGTATTTTTGGAAAAATGTCAGCTCATTATATCTGATGACGCACACGTACGATTTCGTTCATTTTTGGCGAAAAGATTGGTCTATGAATACCAAAGCGATGTGCCAAAAATCAGGTGTTGCACGAAACAAACAAACACTATACAGGATGTTTCTGGAAAAATGTCATCTGATAATATCTGATTACGCACACGTACGATTTCGTTCATTTTTGGCGAAAAGATTAGTCTATGTACACCAAAGCGATGTGCCAAAAATCAGGTGTTGCACGAAACAAACAACAAACAAACACTATACAGGGTGTTTTTGGAAAAATATCAGCTGATAATATCTGATGACGCACACGTACGATTTCGTTCGTTTTTGGCAAAAAGATTAGTCCCTGAATATCAAAAAGATGTGCCAAAAATCAGGTCTTGCACGAAACAAACAAACACTATACAGGGTGTTTTTGGAAGAATGTCAGCTGATAATATCTTGTTTCGTGCAACACCTGATTTTTGGCACATCTTTTTGATATTCAGGGACTAATCTTTTTGCCAAAAACGAACGAAATCGTACGTGTGCCTCATCAGATATTATCAGCTGATATTTTTCCAAAAACACCCTGTATAGCGTTTGTTTGTTTCGTGCAACACCTGATTTTTCGCACATCGCTTCGATATTCAGGGACTAATCTTTTTGCCAAAAATGAACGAAATCGTACGTGTGCGTCATCAGATATTATCAGCTGACATTTTTCCAAAAACACCCTGTATAGTGTTTGTTTGTTTCGTGCAACACCTGATTTTTGGCACATCGCTTTGATGTACATAGACTAATCTTTCTGTCAAAAATGAACGAAATCGTACGTGTGCGTCATCAGATATTATCAGATGACATTTTTCCAAAACACCCTGTATAGTGTTTGTTTGTTTCGTGCAACACCTGATTTTTGGCACATCTTTTTGATATTCAGGGACTAATCTTTTTGCCAAAAACGAACGAAATCGTACGTGTGCGTCATCAGATATTATCAGATGACATTTTTCCAGAAACACCCTGTATAGTGTTTGTTTGTTTTGTGCAACACCTGATTTTTGGCACATCGCTTTGATATACATAGACTAATCTTTCTGTCAAAAATGAACGAAATCGTACGTGTGCGTCATCAGATATTATCAGATGACATTTTTCCAAAACACCCTGTATAGTGTTTGTTTGTTTCGTGCAACACCTGATTTTTGGCACATCGCTTTGATATACATAGACTAATCTTTCTGTCAAAAATGAACGAAATCGTACGTGTTCGTCATCAGATATTATCAGATGACATTTTTCCAGAAACACCCTGTATAGTGTTTGTTTGTTTCGTGCAACACCTGATTTTTGGCACATCGCTTTGATATACATAGACTAATCTTTCTGTCAAAAATGAACGAAATCGTACGTGTTCGTCATCAGATATTATCAGATGACATTTTTCCAGAAACACCCTGTATAGTGTTTGTTTGTTTCGTGCAACACCTGATTTTTGGCACATCGCTTTGATATACATAGACTAATCTTTCTGTCAAAAATGAACGAAATCGTACGTGTTCGTCATCAGATATTATCAGATGACATTTTTCCAGAAACACCCTGTATAGTGTTTGTTTGTTTCGTGCAACACCTGATTTTTGGCACATCGCTTTGATATAAATAGACTAATCTTTCTGTCAAAAATGAACGAAATCGTACGTGTTCGTCATCAGATATTATCAGATGACATTTTTCCAGAAACACCCTGTATAGTGTTTGTTTGTTTCGTGCAACACCTGATTTTTGGCACATCGCTTTGATATACATAGACTAATCTTTCTGTCAAAAATGAACGAAATCGTACGTGTGCGTCATCAGATATTATCAGATGACATTTTTCCAAAACACCCTGTATAGTGTTTGTTTGTTTCGTGCAACACCTGATTTTTGGCACATCTTTTTGATATTTAGGGACTAATCTTTTTGCCAAAAACGAACGAAATCGTACGTGTTCGTCATCAGATATTATCAGATGACATTTTTCCAAAAACACCCTGTATAGTGTTTGTTTGTTTCGTGCAACACCTGATTTTTGGCACATCGCTTTGATGTACATAGACTAATCTTTCTGTCAAAAATGAACGAAATCGTACGTGTGCGTCATCAGATATTATCAGATGACATTTTTCCAAAACACCCTGTATAGTGTTTGTTTGTTTCGTGCAACACCTGATTTTTGGCACATCTTTTTGATATTCAGGGACTAATCTTTTTGCCAAAAACGAACGAAATCGTACGTGTGCGTCATCAGATATTATCAGATGACATTTTTCCAGAAACACCCTGTATAGTGTTTGTTTGTTTTGTGCAACACCTGATTTTTGGCACATCGCTTTGATGTACATAGACTAATCTTTCTGCCAAAAATGAACGAAATCGTGCGTGTGCGTCATCAGATATTATCGTATGTGCGTCAACGGATTGTTTCAGCAGACAAAACACGAAAAACAATCTGTACTTAAACCGAAAAACAAAGTATTTGTCAGCTTTACAACTATTTTATGATATTTTCACCTGAAAATATCTCTTTATGTGAGAAATCTGTCGAATTCTAAGAAAATTGTCAGTGTGAAAACTCCACTAGTTTATTCGAATCAAGGATTTGCAACGGATACATTTGGCAACAATGCATGAAATTTATTCGTACGAGGTCAGATTGTCAGCCGGTGGTTGATTTCATCTTCTGAGTGCGAGTTCTGTGGGCGCAACTGAGTTATATTATTGTTCTGTGGTCGAAAGGATTATGTTAGGTTAAATTAATTGGCGCCGTTTGTTTGGAATTGGAAATCAATTTTCATTTCCGCAATAATTAATTGAAATGGGTCCAAGAACTAGATCTGCTACAAAAAATGGAAACGGCGAAGTTTCTGAGAAAAAACTAGCCACACCTCCCAAAAAGAAGTCCCAACCCAAGAAACCAGTTGCAAAAAAGGCAAATAAGGTGGAAGGAAATGAAGATGAAAGAGAGCTGACTACAATATCCAATGAAAACGCTAATGATGAACCCAGTGACGAAGCACCTGAGAAGAGTGGTACCAAAAGAAAAATTCAGCCTAAGAAAACAACTTCGAAGAAAACAAAACTTTCAAATGATAAGAATATAGAGGAAGAATCTCCTTCTGAAGCTGAAACCATTTACGAATTTGAAGTGAAAGATATAGAAGGCAATGAAGTGTCTTTAGATAAGTACAAAGGCCATGTTTGTATCATTGTGAATGTTGCTTCAAGATGTGGACACACTAAAAGTAACTACGAACAATTTGTAGAACTTTACGATAAATACTCAGATTCTAATGGTCTTAAAATACTGGCTTTCCCTTGCAACCAGTTTGGATCTCAAGAGTCAGGTACCTGTGAAAAAATCAAAGCATTTGTTGAAAATAAAGGTGTAAAATTTGATATGTTTGACAAGATTAATGTTAACGGTAAAAATGCCAGTCCATTGTGGCAGTTCCTCAAGGATAAATTACCCGAAGTTACTTCTGGTAAAGCAACTGGAAAGGATATTAAATGGAATTTCACAAAGTTTATAGTTAATAAAGATGGTGTTCCAGTGGAACGATATCCTTCTAGCACAAAACCATTGACTTTGGTGGAATCACTGGAGAAGTTGTGGTAGATATTATCCGAGATATTATCTTAATTCGTTGAATTCTGAATAATTGTATATTTCCTAAATCTGATGAATATATTTTGAATTCTTATTTCGGTTTATTTTTTGATGTTCTAGAATATGATTGCTGGAATGTAACTGATTATTTGATTCAGTGGGTCCTCACTGATGAGAAAATAATTCTCAATTAGATCAATGTAAAATTTCTGAAATATGTCTATAAGGTATTTTTTCAAAAACTTTTTCTAAATATTCCCTCAAGAATTTGAATATGAGAAGTAATGAAAGTTATCAGGGTAAGACAGGGTAATTACCAGTCCTGGATACCCAAGAGGTAACGGCCAAGGCTCCTAGGGATGTTGTCTGTTTTATCAACACCATAGACGACCTTGGGTTTCAATGAATGAGTAGGGTAGAGAACACAAGATCCATGTGGTCGCAGTTCAAATAATAATGATAAGCCTCTCAAATTACTAAAATTATACTGATTAATTCAATTGAAGAGTTTTATCAAAAACATCTCTTTTCCATTGGGAAAGTTTTCTTAATAGTGGTAATTCAAAAAAAGTTTTGGTGTCTATTTATTTCATCTTTATTGTTTAGAATTACCTAAATATCAATTTTTTCATAAACATGGTTCGGTTGGAACTAAAGTAGGGGAGACTGAGGTGGGACTCAACAAAATTAATATTTTCAGTTGTAGCATTAAGTTTGAATACAGGGTAATTTTTTTAAGTGTTTCATTAGACGTATTCGAGAAAGGAATTGCAATACAAATTTTGTATTTTTGTTTTAGAGTACATGAACTCAATTTGTAAAATATTTTAAGCGGAATCTACTTATGGTTCTACCGGAAACGAATGTGAACTTCGTTATTTCAAATGCAACACCCTGTATATTTATACATATTTGAATTATTCCATTAATTCTGCAATGATTTGATGTATGATATGCGCAACCACATCAAGCGATTGTTGAGTTATAGCCTGATTCTCAAATTTTTTGACAGAAAGATTGTCACAAGTTAGTGCTTATATCTCCAAAATCTCTAATTGTAAGAAATTTTTTTCGCAACAGTGGAACAAAAGAATGTAGGCTGATACTGCTTCTTGTATAAATATTATGAGGAAATTTTATACAGGGTGTCTGAAACAGGGCTTCAAAGTTAGCCTCAACAAAACTATGAATTTTTTTCAAATGGGAAACATATAATTTTGTAATTCCGATTGATTGCTCGTCAAAAACTAGCTAGAGTGTGCCAAACATTCATATAGAAACAAAAACACAAGAGAAATCTCTATAAATTATATCCATATAAACAAAAAAATTATTTTATTTTCATATTGTTATTGTTATTGTTCCGTTTTCTCTACGTTGATTGTTCTTTCTCTGCGGTTTTTTCTCCTCAAGTTTCTGCTGTTTTCTTCCTTGACTGATATTTGTTTTTCTGGTGTGTATGGCTGACTTGTGCGGTTACAATTTACGTGCTAATACTTTCCCCGTATGTTTTCATAATTTTAACCCCATAGATATTCAATAAAAAGTGTTGTAATTACTGCTGAAGAGTCTCAAAACCTACATCGTTGACGCGCGGGGATGAATTTCAGGAATCTCTAGTGATTTGCTGTTTATAGTTTTTCAGAAATTAGCTTGTTAATGCTTACCCCTGTTAATTAATGCCCCGATCTCCCCTAGCAGAGTCTCTTAGCAAAATATAATCAATTTGAAAATTTTCGTAACTCCATCAGTATTCAAGATAAAGGGCGTTGAAGAACAAAAAATAAACACATTTTTTACGATTTTGTCGAAACTACTGGTAACATTGTTATGTTTTGGAAGCTGATCCAATGAATTTGTTTTAATATGTGGCTCTCATAGAGGTCGCTAGTTACACGGTTCATACCAAATAGTATTGAACTTTTTTAATATTAGATTTATCAAGCAAAATTTTAAGTGAACTCAAACATCATTCAATTTTACACCAGGAAGATACTCTTGGGTGGAACGCGATACTGTGTACCGTTTGCGGCTCAAAGGTTTGCGGAGTGTTTTGATTTGAAAATTATGAAGTAATAATAATAATCGATGCTGATAGGATGTAATGATGAATGTAATAATTAATTCCTAAGATGAAAATAAAAAAAGGCTAATAACATGAAATAGAATCCAATGAGAGTAGGTGTTCAAAATGTCCTCGGTTTTCACGAATACACAAGTCTATCCTTTTTTTTCAAACCCCTTTATCTTGAATACGGATGGCACTACGAAAAATTTTCATTGAGCAAACCTTAATTATTTTTCAGAATTCTATCTATCCTAGAGACGGGATCAGTCAGTTAAATATGAGAACAGGGGTGGTCAGACAGACCCAATATATAACACACAATAAATAACTAACATGCAATTTATTCATGAAATCTTTGTAGGGGTGCTCAATTTTATCTTAATCATATTTTGAAATAACTCCCGTCACTTTGTCGAAAATCAGTTTTAAATATATTCACTTACAAAAGTTATATTTTCTCGAAACTTCTTGGTGTTTTCTCTTCCCATACCTGAAACATAAAGTGAATAAATATTTTTTGTTTGTAGTTTACTATTTCGGAGTAGAAGTTAGACTAAGAAAAATATGATTTCTTTGTTCGAAGAGGCAATTCTATATTTTATTGTAAAAATTCCACACCTGTAATTTTGAACCAATCAAAATGCATTATTTTGAGAGATCATCATGCATGGCAACGAAGGTATGTTAGTGGAAATTTTTTTCTCGTGGGAGAAAAGAGTCAAGCAATGCTTCTTCAGAAGAGAAGACTTAAGATGGAATCGAAAATGTCCATAGACGATAATGAAATTGAATGGCTTCAGGATGAAGCTAAATACCTAGGGGTAATACTAGACAGAGGACAGAGGACTTACGTGGAAACAGCACATTAGGTATGCAGTGGATAAAATTAATGTAGCAATGATTATAGACAGAAGAAGCCAAATGAATAGAAATACGAAATTGAGGATCATAAAAGCAGTCGCCAGACCGCAGCTAACATATGGATCAACAGCATGGGGCTATGCAGCGAGAACCCATATAAAGAGGATACAAAGTACAGAAAACAAATTTCTGAGATGGGCATTAGACGCCCCCTGGTTTGTTAGGAATGAACAAATCCGAAAAGACATAAAATGGGAGTCCATGACTACATTTATCAAACTAAAAGCTGCAAAAGCCTATGAAAGAGCTAGTGAACATCCAAATGACGACCTTAGAAGGTTAGTTGACTATGACCCCGCTGGAGATGAAAGAACAGCGAGAATTTACCGCAAAAGACCCAGAGACCAATTGCGAAAATGAAGATATAGAACCCTTAACTAAGAGAGAAATCCAATCGAAGGATGAACACAACCACTCAGCATAAAGAATGCGAAAGAGGAAATAGCAGACAAAAAGATGAAAGGTTTATGGGTGTTCACGCCAAGTGAACGCAAAGAAAAATTTAGTAGTTTTAGGTCAATATTTTCAAATTTTTCCAAATTCATTTCGGTTTATAAAGACCGCATAAAATATTAATAACAGCTGTGAAACTTGTTGCACCGTACCGCTTCCAATGAAGATTGAAAACACGCATGTTTCAATCTAGATAAATCAGTATGCATCTTAACGTAAAGAACGAAAGATTGTCATATGTGTTCATATTGTTTCCAATTAATTGCGAAATTTTCAATTCGGAATACCGAAATTTCTGATTCCATTCACAATCCGATTTCAAAGTGAAATTGAATTTCTCCAAAGAACATTAGTTTAATTTGTTATTATTAAACTTGAGATCAAAACAATTGCGTGCAGTTTTTTCGCCTACGTCAGTGGCGTGGATGGTGAATAACCCAAGGACAAGTGAAGTTGCATTAACTTATTTGCAGCATTTTCTTCAGAAGGATCTTCCACCTCCGTTCAGTTTGTTGAGCTCGATATATCTGTTTCTGGAGCGTGAGAACAGCTAAGATCCCTTTCTTCAAGTTCATCCAGATAAGGGTAAGCATTATTAGCATTTTGTTAATGTTCATTTCATTTGTCCTTACTTCGTACAGTGTTGGGATTCTCCCTGTTTCCTTATCAGTCCACTATATCATCAAAAATTGGTTGAACCACTTCAGTTCTTTAAACTGAATTTTCCCCAACATAAAATTGGTCCTTCGGGCCGGATTTTGGTGCTTTTTTCAAAGTTTCTTCAAAATCATCAGATTTAGTTCAGAATATCCATCCATTTTGTATCCACCATTTTGAAAAATCATAGATATTCAACACAAGCCGGTAACATTTGTCACAGCTGATGTTAATTGATTGACGTTCACATCTGTTTCCATCAAAACGACACATTTTCGCTGTTAAACGTTCATTCATTTAGTTTTACTGAATTTCTCCAATCCGCCCTTGCATATGCCACCCAAAACCGATACAGGCAGCAACATCATGAATAAACTAGTCGATAAGAGATCTAATGTTTTCTCCATTGTATCTGGAATTTGGAATAGAGTAAAGGCTTATGATGTTTCCAAGCTATTCGAATTGAAAGCTTACCAGGAAAAGATTTCTTATTATGAGTCCAAATTTCAGGAAATGCAGGATCAAATAATGGATCTAAACTCTGAATTGCCAAAGGAAGAACGCATAGATACAGCGAAGGCTGAATTAGCATTTACGGAGCTAATTACAAGTATCAGAGCTTTATTTTTGCATCTGGAACAACAAGAAATGAATTCAAATAATAAAAACAACTCGAATTCACAATCTGATTCACCAATACTGCTCCCAAAAATAAATATACGGAATTTTTCTGGCGAAAGTGCCGAATGGCCTGAATTCTTCCAATTATATAATTCATTAGTTCATGAAAACAATAATTTAGCTCCAGTTCAAAAATTTCAACTACTGAAATCATACTTACGAAATGACGCTTTTGCTGTCATTTCAAGATTTCAATTATCAAGTGATAATTATTTTCTGGCATATGAAGCTCTAAAATCTCGCTTTCAAAATCCGCGACTGTTAGCCACCATGTATTTGAATAGTATTTTTCATTACAAGACTCCCACGAACAATTCAGCCTCCAATCTTAAAGAATTCTTGAATTGTCATCAGGTTTCAGTTAACGCGATTAAGGCTTTAAAAATAAATAATTTGGAAGACTTCTTATTTTTCTCACTCGCACTTCGCAATCTTGATTCTTATACAAGAAAATCATTCGAAAACCAATTGGGCTCATCGGAAATTCCAGCGTACAAAACATTAATAGATTTTGTAACTCGACAATTAACAGCTCAAGAGTATTGTGAACAAAATTCGTCAAAAGCCGCCAGCTCAAATAGATCAGTGAGTTCTCTTAAAAATAAGAGTACAAATGTATTAATCGCCAATTCTGCATCCACTTCAAAGGCTCAAAGTCACAATGTTCAAGCAAAGTTCAAGAATTTTCGTTGTCCAAAGTGCCATGATTCACACCCCTTGTTCGTATGTCCTTCCTATACTGCTATGTCTAGAAAAGATAAATTTGCATTTCTGAGGAATTCCAAAAGATGTTTCAATTGCCTTGGTCTTCATGATTTCAAGGATTGTGCTTCCAAGAAGTCATGTAAAGTGTGCAGGTCAAATCGGCATCACACAAGTCTTCATCCAGAAAACGAATCTCGCAATGATAACTCTGTCTCTGAAAACGTTCAGAATGTTAATGGGTCGAGCAGTTCTGACCCCCGGGAAAATAACACTCCTCAATCATCCATTTCCAGCGATACTTTCAATTCTTATCACGTCAATAAGAAATTCGAGTCCATCGGTCAGGTACTATTGGGTACTGTACAGGCGAGAGTAAAAGCCGTTGATGGTTCCTTGATTTCCATCAGAGCTGTGCTGGACCCAGGGTCACAGATTTCAGCTATCAGTCTTCACCTAGTTAAAAGGTTAGGATTGAAAATTGATCCAGTTAATGTTTCAGTTTCTGGCATTGGCCAAACAAATGCTAAATCGTTGGGTCTGATCAACTGTAGGTTATACCCAAAATCAGGGCCAAATTCTTTCCAAGTACGGTGCACAGTATTACCGCACATCACCAACAATTTACCTTCTGTTTCCTTATCCGAGGAAATACTCAAATCTTATGAAGATTTGAACTTAGCCGATGAAACTTTCCACATTTCACAACCAATAGATATGCTGCTGGGAGCAGACACTTATGCAGTCGTATTCGATCGTGAAGGCCGCAAAAATCACTCCGGATTGCCTATTGCGGTTAATACTTTCTTTGGTTGGACTATCATTGGTCCCATGAATGAAGCCTGTTCTTCGAACAAATCAATTCTGTTAACTCAGTCGGCTCTGAGTGATCAGATACAAAATTTTTGGACGTTGGAAGAAATCTCAGATGTTCCTATTCTCAATCCTGAGGATGAATATGTAGAGAATCATTTTTTATCAACTCATTCACGCAACGAGAGCGGTCGTTATATTGTTTCCTTACCATTTAAAATGGAAAATACGTCTCCGCAGCTCTTTCACAACTCAAATCGCTCTCTGAAATCATTCTTGTCTTTAGAAAAACGACTACTGAAAAATAGTGATTCATATAATTCGTATACGAAATTCATGTCGGAATATTTGGAGTTGGGCCATATGTCACCTTCCAAAGTTGAAAATAAGTACGTAATTCCGCATCATGTGGTGCGTAAGGAGTCTAGCTCCTCAACTAAACTTCGTGTTGTCTTCAACGCATCTGATGCGGATTTGTCGGGTCTATCACTTAATGACAGACTGCTTAGTGGTCCTAAATTACAAAAGGACATTACAATTATTCTTCTGCGTTTCCGAATGTATCCTATAGCCATCTGCGCCGATATAGAGAAAATGTATAGGCAAATCCTTCTAAGTAAAAGTGATCGCACATTTCAACACATATTCTGGCGTCCATCTCCAAATGAACCTGTAGTCGAATTCGAACTGAATACGGTTACTTATGGCGTGAAAACTTCGGCCTTTTTGGCTATCCGTGTATTGAGGCAACTCGTTCATGATGAGGGTAGCAATTATTCCAACGCATCTCAGGTTGTTTTGGATGACGTATATGTCGATGACATTATCACAGGGGCGTTCGACGTGGGTCAAGCAATTGAGCTGCGAAATGAACTTCAGCGATTGTTACATAAGGGATGCTTTTCTTTGAAAAAGTGGTCTAGCAACCGTTCGGAAGTTTTAACGGGATTACCTGCCGATTATATCGAGTCTCAAGTCAGTTTCAATGACGATTCCGTGGGAATCAAAATTCTGGGATTGGGGTGGATACCCAAAACTGATTCATTCTGCTTCAGTGTTGACAAATTCGTTGATACGCCCACCAAAAGATCGGTCCTATCTTATATAGCCCGCATTTTCGATCCGGTTGGATTTCTGGCTCCCGTTGTAGTTTCTATGAAACTTGTAATGCAAAAAATGTGGATGGAAAAACTAGGTTGGGATGAATCTATGTCTACTTCTTGTACTGATGAGTGGTCGAAGATAGTAGATAGTATTCACTTATTGTCAACTCTAACAATTCCTCGTTGCATTATTTCCTCATCTCGATGTGAAGTAGTTTTGGCTGGGTTTTGTGATGCATCAGAGAAAGCTTACGCGGCCACTGTGTATCTTTCAGTGTCTACAGATGGTTGCATCTCATCACATTTATGGGCTGCTAAAACTAAAGTAGCTCCACTAAAAACGTTGTCAGTTCCTCGCTTGGAATTAGCAAGTGCAGTTTTATCGGCAAAATTGGTCAGGACTATTTTGCATCATAAATTTCCTGTCGCAATCGTTGAGGTCCGGTTGTTTTCCGATTCCCAAATTGTACTCTCGTGGATATCCACGCCCTCACATCAACTCAAAACTTTCGTCGCGAATCGTGTTGTCGCGATAAATGATTATGTTCCCGATGCGTCCTGGTATCATATTCCAACGAAGTCAAATCCTGCTGATTTACCATCACGGGGTCTAACACCTCAACAATTCATAGTTCCAGAGACTCATGAATTTTGGATGAAAGGTCCAGAATTCTTGAGTACTCCTCTTTTTAATTGGCCTGTGTCCAATGCTGAGTTCAAAAAAATTTCGCCCCTTCCAGAACTAAAAACGCACATTAACATTACAACCACAAAACATGAACTTAAAAATCCGCTATTAGTGCTAATAGAAGATTTCTCAAATTTGAACAAAGTGAAGCGAGTGTTTGCTCATGTGCAGAGATTCATTTTCAATTGCCGTTCCAAGTTCACGTCGCGATTGCGTTTATCTGGTCCTATTTCACAAGATGAATTAAACAGTGCTCTTCACTCAATCTCACTAATCACTCAAAATCATTACTTTTCCGAACTGCGCAAAAAATTGGAAAGGCATGGCCCTATCGAAAAAGGTTTGAGAAGCTTGAATCCTTTCGTTGATGCTCTAGGATTAATCAGGGTGGGCGGTAGATTGCAATTTTCTTCCTTACCTCAGGCAGCTAAGCATCCAATTTTACTACCAAAAAAGGCTGCCTTATCTCGATTAATATGCAATCATTTTCATTTGGCTGCACTTCATTCCGGGCCCAATACTACGATGAGTTTAATCCGACAGAACTTCTGGATACTCTCTTTAAGAGGTTTGGTAAGGGCAAATATTAGAAAATGCCTTACCTGTACCAGATTTAGAGGTAAAACCTTTTTGCCTATGATGGCACCCTTACCTGCCCCTAGGGTAAATATCTCACGTCCTTTCAGTAAAGTGGGCGTAGACTTCGCAGGGCCATTTTCATATCGTTCGAATAACGCTCGAAAACCGACAATTTTGAAGGCTTACCTCGCCTTATTCGTTTGCCTAGTTACCAAAGCCGTGCATTTGGAAGTAGTTTCCTCTCTTAATGTACAGGCCTTTATCTCAACCTTGGATCGCTTTATTTCTAGAAGAGGTCTGCCAACGGAAATTTGGTCGGACAATGGTCGTAACTTTGTTGGTGCCGCGCGATATCTCACTGAAGTTTCTCAATTTTTAGAGAAAAATAATGGAGAAATCCATAATAATTTATCGCACAAATCCATTACATGGAAATTCATTCCCCCATATTCACCACATTTTGGAGGAATATGGGAAGCGGGAGTTAAATCTGCCAAACGATTGCTCAACAAAATGTTATGCTCCACCGCTTGTACTTTTGAAGAACTTTCCACCCTTTTTGCTCGAATTGAAGCGGTATTGAACAGCCGACCCATGTGCCCACTATCTTCAGATCCTTCGGAGTCCGCGGATTGTCTAACCCCCGGACATTTTCTGATAGGTGCACCGCTATTGTCCACTCCGGAAATTATATACGTGGATGAGAAATCACACCTTGAACGATGGGAACATCATCGCAGATTGTTCCAACAATTTTGGACGAAGTGGTCCAGAGAATATCTGCATACCCTTATGCAACGCGGAAAATGGCAGAACGACAAGCCGTGTCCGTCAGTGGTAGATATAGTTTTCATTAAAAATCTAAATTCAAGCCCTGCCACTTGGCCTATCGGGCGAATTGATAAATTATTTCCCGGACCTGACGGAATTGTTCGAGTTGCGTCCGTCAAGACTTCAACGGGTCGGTCAATATACGAGATCACTAACAAAGTTGGTGCCTCTCGACGATTAATATAATAAAAATTTATTCTTCTCAATGTTTAATTTCTTTAAGGTATAGTTATGTTTCCGTGAAATGTAAAATTACATTAATTTTAGGTGGGCGGCTTTGTTCACGCCAAGTGAACGCAAAGAAAAATTTAGTAGTTTTAGGTCAATATTTTCAAATTTTTCCAAATTCATTTCGGTTTATAAAGACCGCATAAAATATTAATAACAGCTGTGAAACTTGTTGCACCGTACCGCTTCCAATGAAGATTGAAAACACGCATGTTTCAATCTAGATAAATCAGTATGCATCTTAACGTAAAGAACGAAAGATTGTCATATGTGTTCATATTGTTTCCAATTAATTGCGAAATTTTCAATTCGGAATACCGAAATTTCTGATTCCATTCACAATCCGATTTCAAAGTGAAATTGAATTTCTCCAAAGAACATTAGTTTAATTTGTTATTATTAAACTTGAGATCAAAACAATTGCGTGCAGTTTTTTCGCCTACGTCAGTGGCGTGGATGGTGAATAACCCAAGGACAAGTGAAGTTGCATTAACTTATTTGCAGCATTTTCTTCAGAAGGATCTTCCACCTCCGTTCAGTTTGTTGAGCTCGATATATCTGTTTCTGGAGCGTGAGAACAGCTAAGATCCCTTTCTTCAAGTTCATCCAGATAAGGGTAAGCATTATTAGCATTTTGTTAATGTTCATTTCATTTGTCCTTACTTCGTACAGTGTTGGGATTCTCCCTGTTTCCTTATCAGTCCACTATATCATCAAAAATTGGTTGAACCACTTCAGTTCTTTAAACTGAATTTTCCCCAACAATGGGCTTATGCCCGGAACCAAACAACGGGAGAGGTGTTCAGTCGGTAAGAATCCGAGACTACCCAGAAAGACTGGGTGTCTGATGTTAGATTCACCTCTTCTATAAAAAAAAAACGTGGGATGCCCAACAGCGAATTATACAGGACATTTTCTGACGTTTACGATAACGTCTAATAATAGTAGGTATACTAATTATTATAAACTAAAGGGACTAAAGTGGCACTTTTAATCTACAATTCGCAGAGGGATTGAAAGAGCTTTGATCCCGTGGTTTATATATTATTTTATTCACTTTAGGACCCGGGAATTCTCGTAGTTATCTAGTTTCAAAATATGTATCAACTCTGCTGGTCCCATTATTTTCGTCATCGAAAAATGATGTGCTTTGAAAGCGTAACTATGAATTCGAGAAAAAATGATAAATCTCGATTCTCCTTGGCTGGACATGATGGCCGAAGAAGGGTTAGACGACGTCGGGGATAAAGAAGTGAACCTCAGTTTGATGTTGAGCGCTTAGAATAAAGAATCATTTTATATTCAATTGTTGAGCGTCATGCAAATCGGAATGCTATTGCACATGCAAGTAGGTCACCTTTAGTCTTCGAGGTAACATGATAGCGCTGCGTTACCTACAAGAAATAGTGCAGCCATATGTTCTCCCTTACCTTAACCGACTCGAGAATTCAATATTTCAGCAGGATAATGCTCGACCTCATGTTGTCAAAGTTAGTTCAAATTTTTTTGAAGCGGCCCATGTGCCATGGCATCCCAGATCCCCTGATCTTTCGCCCATATAGCATGTTTGGGACATCATGGGTGGAAGGCTAGGAAATTTAACTCAGCCCTCACGGACTTTGGCGCCTCTGAGACATGAAGTACAGGTAGCTTGGGATAGTATCCCTCAAGAAGAAATAGACCATTTTATTGCATCAATGCCAAGACGTGTTGGGGAGTATACAGGGTGATTTTTTTAAGTGTTTAATTAGACGTATTCGAGGAGGGAATTGCGATACAAATTCAAAATTTTGTATTTTTGTTTTAAAGTACATGAACTCAACTTCTAAAATATTTACAAGCCGGATCTACTTCCGGTTCTACCGGAAACGACGTGAACTTTGTTATTTCAAATGCAACACCCTGTATATTTATACATATTTGAATTCTTCGTTCAATTCTGCAATGATTTGATGTATGATATGCGCAACCACATCAAGCGATTATTGAGTTATAGCGTGATTCACAATATTTTTGACAGCAAGATTGTCACAAATTAGTGTTCATATCTTCAAAATCCCTCATTGTAAGAATTTTTTTGCAACAGTGAAACAAAAGAAAGTACACTGACACTGCTTATTGTATGAATTATGAGAAAATACTATACAGGGTGTCTGAAACGGGGCTTCAAAGTGTGCCTCAACAAAACTATGAAATCTCATTTTTTTCAAATGGGAACCGTATAATTTTGTAATTCCGATCGATTGCTCGTCAAAAAATAGCTAGAGGGTGCCAAACATTTCATGTCTTTAAAATCAGTAGTTTTGCAGTTATCGAATAAAATTCTAATTTCACGACTAAATCCAGGTTTCGCTCAGTCAAATTCATTGGTATACATGTCCTTTTCAAGGTGGACTATGTTAGGAATGGTCATTCCTACTTATTTTTATGGATCGAGCACTATGCAGAACATGGAATAATAATTAGGTACAATAGAATGATTCATCAAAAGTCTGTTCTCTATTCGCGGCGAATGTGATAAATAAAAAAAAAAACAGATAATGAACGATGACCAAATAGTGCTCGATTAATGAAAATAAGTGAGAATAACAATTCCTAACATAGTCTACTCTGAAAAAGACATGCATACCAATGAATTTGACTGAGCGAAACCTGGATTTAGTTGTTAAATTCGAATTTTACTCGATAACGGCAAAACTAATGATTTTGAAGACATGAAATGTTTGCACACTCTAGCTAGTTTTTGACGAGCAATCGATCAGAATTACAAAATTATATGGTTCCCATTTGAAAAAAAATAAGATTTCATAGTTTTGTTGAGGCACACTTTGAAGCCCCGTTTCAGACACCCTGTATAGTATTTTCTCATAATTCATACAATAAGCAGTGTCAGTGTACTTTCTTTTGTTCCACTGTTGCAAAAAAAAAAATCTTACAATGAGGGATTTTGAAGATATGAACACTAATTTGTGACAATCTTTCTTTTCAATTGAGAATCACGCTATAACTCAATAATCGCTTAATGTGGTTGCGCATATCATACATCAAATCATTGCAGAATTGAACGAAGAATTCAAATATGTATAAATATACAGGGTGTTGCATTTGAAATAACAAAGTTCACGTCGTTTCCGGTACAACCGGAAGTAGATCCGGCTTGTAAATATTTTAGAAATTGAGTTCATGTACTTTAAAACAAAAATACAAAATTTTGAATTTGTATCGCAATTCCTTCCTCGAATACGTCTAATTAAACACTAAAAAAAATCACCCTGTATAGATAATCGCGGTGGATAAATACATTATTCACAAATTTATTGAAAACAAAATTGTAAACCCTTCGTTTTTCTCCAAATTTCAATAATTTAATCTCTGCTATAATATCCATGTTACACACAGAAAAAAACTAAAATTCAAATAGCACCTTCTGGGTGTTGCAGTTTTTTTGTCAGTTAGTATATGTACGCAGGTTGAAAGTTGTTCGGGAAACGATACCTTACGCAAGGATATGTATTTTCCGAAAAATTAGCATTAAGCCCCACCTTTACAGTTTGAAGGCCTGTTTACTACGTTAAAGATACCCACCCATAAAAACATTCGAATTTGTCATTGTTAGCGTGAAATGATAAGGATATGATCAACTAGACTATTCGATGACTAGAAACCCCCTTCTCAAAATTTCCCTTCAGTCGATTTGAAGATTGCACAACACTTCTGAGATATTATGGAATCGAATTTTTCTGACTCAGCGAATCTTGTTCTGATCCAATATTGACACTGCAGAATTCCGTTTCCAACGACTTCCTTTACTCACGCCCTTGGCCGTGTTTCACAAGAGGGAATGTCTGTAAGTGACAGAATATCCCGAAGTTCGGGACCCTTCACGATTCCCTATAGAAAATTCTTTCACTCTGTGGGAATTCATCGTTCTATCAATTTCGTCTGAAGCTGATGAATATTCTGTGGCTGATTAACCTAACGGCTCCATTTTGATTGAACCCCAACGCTTTGTTAGGCTTTATTGGGGTTGAAATGTAGGTGAGGTCTTCGAGGGGTAATATTTTTAGTGTTTTTGTTCAGTGCTTTCCAAACTTTTCCCAGCCATATTCACATTGATACTGTTTCACAAAAGTTGAGGACACCAGAAGTTTCAAGACTGCTTCAAAAGTTTCCATGTACTACGCGATCAAACTTGAAATTTCTGTTTCCATTTGACTTCAACAAAATATCAAAAGTGGTATATTTTTGGAATGATAATTTCAAGCTTCACTGAAATATACGGGTAGATAACGCAAATGAGTTCCCGCTGTTTGTCAATAGATGGTTCCAGCAGTAAGTGCTGGTCGATTTTGGCTTCTCCGTGTTGATTTTCTTCTTTCATTCGATGAAAACGGCGACTGAAGCCCATCGGGAGCTCCAAAAGGCTTACGGAGATGCTGCTTTTATGCCCACTCGCACCGTTTTATGCCTAGGACAGACTTTGTTAAGAATTGCCTTAACTTTAAGTTGGTCTTATTCTCGGCTTTGCGCATCATAGCTTGCACCGGTCTCTCACTAACAACGACGTAGTAAAGCACGTGTTAAGGAATGGTGAATTTGGCAACATGGCTAAGTTTGATGATTTTGTCGGTTTCTGTACAATTTTCTACCTGCGAAGAGAATTGCTATAGCAGATTTGACAGAGAAATTATTGAAGAATGAAGTGGAGTCGCAAAAGAAGCAACCGGCATTGAAGGAGGAAGCGTTGCAAGTTGCAGTCAGATATTGAGATCTATTTTCTTAACAATCTCGATAAAATATTTTCAACATTTGTGTGATGGTTTTCTGATCACAATATAATTTTGAAAAATTCATTGTATAAGTTTACATTAATTCGGTAATAATAATTCATCTTATTTATTTATAAAACTCAAGAGTAATTTAATTTTCGTGTTTGTTATGTGGAGAAAAGAGAAAAATTCAAGTCAGTTCATGTGATCACACTGAATTTTTTTTAAATAATACGCCTTCATTGTCTTTTTTTTTAATGTGAAATATCCCAAAAAAGAGCAGTAAAAAATGTAGACATTTCAAAAACAAATTTCATGAAGGAGAAAAATATAGGGTGTTCCATTTGATGCACCCTGTATATGTAAAATCATTTTTATTTTGTTGATTCTTGTCAACACTATAACCATGCTATTTTAGCCGTACGCCTTGCTGACACACCCTGTATGTCGTCGATTTCAGTGAACCTATTTTTTATTTATGTGGAATTGAATACCACAATAACAACAAACAGTTTCTACTCCTTGACAAATAACTCGTTGATACGGCAAAAACTGACAGAGAAGTTCTTTTTTGAGGTTATGAATCCTCAAGACGGCCCTAAGTCCTCCTTAAGGACCTTAAGCCATGAAATACCACGGCTTAAAATAAGAAGGACTTTACCTGAACTTAACCTGTGGTGCAAGAGAATCTGTGTCTCAAACCCTACTTACATTTAAAGACGTCCTTAAGGCAGGCTTAGATTCGACGGTGCAAGTGGGCATTAGTGAACCAACGTGCCGTGATCGGTTCCGTCGCTTCAATGAAGGTGATTTCGATGTCGACGACTGCCATGTGAAGGAAGGCCAAAAACCTTATGAGGACGCTGAATTGGCGATATTTATTACTCGATGAATATGTAATAATGTGTAATGGCGTGAAGGCTTCTATGCGGCAGTAATTGGGGTTGTAACCCAAAAATACTGCGATGGATTTACGTCATGATTGTAAGACCTATAATCACATAGGGGCAGAGTAGCCTGGTTTGCTAAGGCAAGTCAGGTAAGTACGGGAACGTTCTCAGTTGAATGGGGATCGGTTTTAGGGAACTTCAGTGTTAGGAAGTACGGTCTCAAAGCGGAGACGAGAAAAGTGCCATTCGGGGAATAGCGAAGTTGAGTTTGGAATTGGAAATTAAGAATATCTGAAGAAGTCTTAAACGAGAAGGTTCTCAGTTGACTCGGGATTCGGTTTTAAGGAAGACCTAAGAAGTAATTCAGTGTTTAGAAGGACTGTTGAATCGGAAGTTAAAGGTTTAAAAGTTAATTAGAAATATTCAGATCACGTTTCGTCGATAAGACCGGGAGTGAAGTAAAAATTCGATCAAAGGTTTAGTGACGTGTTTCGTTGTTTCTTTTAGGATATTTTCATCATCCTTTGGATAACCAGCCAGAGGGATGAAGGTCAGGTAAATTGGGGTATGCTTTGCTTATTTGAGTATTGCATGCTACGCCAAATGGATTTAGAGTCCAGGTTCCTGAAATCTCCCCAAGTTTTCGGTAATTTGAGTTATGTCATTTCCATAAATCCCCAAGTTTTCGGTTTTATGTTGTTTTGATACTTTGATTTGGTTTCGATGATTTGATTTCGTTTTGATAAATTGACCAATTATTCTGATAATTTGTTTTTTGACGTGATGGAGTAATAGACAGTGTGGGTGAAACCGTTTATATTATTTTGCTCTCAATAGACTTTTTAAGTTTAATCAGTAGTGTTTCATTCAACACTCGTCTCCCTGGAAAGTGAATAAATAAAGTCCTGTCCTTAGTTCGCAGGGCAATTCCCGCACTTTCCCCCTTCAAGTAGAATGATCTTCAAAACTTTTTTAAGATCTCGTACATGATTTTTTTCTTCAATTCTCGTTGTGATAAGGATTGGTACAGCAGGGCTTCTCTTGTATAAATAACAATAATTCTGAAAAGAGGTGTGTGTTATTTCCTCTTTCGCATTATTTATGCTGAGTGTTTGTGTTCATCCTTCAATTGGATATCTCTCTCTAAATATGGAGTTTTACATCTTCATTTTCGCAATTGGTCTCTGGGTCTTTCGCGGTAAATTCTCGCTGTTTTTTCATCTTAAGCTGGGTCAAAGTCAACTCTTCTGAGGTCGTCATTTGGTTGTTCACTAGCTCTTTCATAGGCTTTTGCAGCTTTTCGTTTGATGAATGTAGTAATGGCTCCCATTCTTGTCTTTTCGGATTTGTTCATTCCTAACAAACCAGGGGGCGTCCAATGCCCATCTCAGAAATTTGTTTTCTGTACTTTGTATCCTCTTTATATTGGTTCTCGTTGCATAGCCCCATGCTGTTGAACCATATGTTACGTGCGGTCTGGCGACAGCTTTTATGATCCTCAACTTCGTGTTTCTGTTCATTTGGCTTCTTCTGCCTATAATCGGGTATAATCTAGGTACTCATTGCTAGGTCCGTTTTATCCACTGCATACTTGATGTGCTGTTTGCACGTTAGTCCTAGTCCTTACTTACAATGATTACGCCAACAAATTCTACTCAATAATGTTTTCTTTCATGTTCATTGCACCAGTAATGAAGATGATATATGAAATTTTCATTTGACTCCATTTTCCAACTTTTTCTTAATAGCTTGGAAACGGTTTGACTTAAAAGGTTGCGGTTCTCATTAAAATATTTTTCTCAAAAATCGAGCATTTTTTTCAGGCCATCGGGTTTCTAAGATCCACTCACTAGACAATGAATGTGGAACACCTCGGTCACCAGGTGCATCTAATCATAAAAACATCATTTTTCCGAAGATCCATTCAAGATGAAGACATAGAGAAAATTGCTCATGTAGCAAATTTGTAGGTCTAACTAAAAGAAAAACGATTTCGCTTTCAGCAGGATAAGATCCTAAACTCATTTGCCAGGAGCCGAAATGAATATTGGATGCGAAATAAGACGCGGAAGAAATATATACGGGGTTCAGGCGAAAGCGATTTTCAACGAACAAATGTGACCCATCGATTTCAATTTGCAAACCGAAGATTCGCATTTTTAAAATTCGATAAGACCGTATGCGAGACCGGGAGACTAGGGGGTATGTGGGTGTTATCTGCTTACCTTGAGGCTTTGGCACAAAGCTTTGTGGGATAAATTGCTCGTGTGATGTATGTATGTGAGACTTGGGATGCGATTTTGGGAGAACTGAAGGGACATGTCTCTTAGGGATATTCTTGTTCCTTATGTTTGGTTCGTCTTGATACTCATTTTGGATTTAAACCAAATGTGTGCGAACCTTATGGAATTTCCTGAGATTTCCCAACAGTATTTCCTAAATTTTCAAATAAGTTTATCCAAATTAATAGGCACTCATATTCCCCTGTGAAAGAAGCCACTGTCTTCGCTCTTTGTCTAGGCGGAAACTAACATGAAGCACTGAAATATCGAATATTCATGAGGAATATTAGAATCATTGGTGATATTGTATTATCCACGGATTCATAGAAACAAAGAATTCATTAAAATAAGAAGATAACCGCCTCTGTTTCAAAGCCTCTGAAGATGCCTTCCGCAGTTGTAGACGGGAAGTTAGATGAAATCTGTATTGGGCCACGGCCAGAAAGCCAGAAATACTCTTAATTTGTAGTGAAATCGGGCCGTGACTGGCTTCACCAATTTACAAGCAGGCCGTCCCAGCTTCGCCCGTGTAGAGATTTGTTTCACGCGGCGGTTTCATCTTCAACCTGCCATATCTTTTGATGTACTTGTTGTAATTGTATGATGTGAAGGGCAATTTCGTTCTAAATTAAATACTGGGGATAAATAACGTATTAGGTTGGATGAGGATCAATACCCAATTCATAAAATCTCACTCCTAAATAGTGCATAATTTTGGAAAACATCTGATTACCATAAACAGGTAATAGCAAGTCAATCTTGGGAGATAGATATATGCTATCGCAGACTTTTTTGTAGAACTATTTAAGAGATACATTTCCGTAATACATTGTATCCACGTAAGTCTTACGGTTTTTGCAGCGCACGTGAAAATAGCTGATTATGGCTGATTTTTTTGTAATTATTGAAGTTATAGTAGGTATCTTTATTTTTTTTGGTGAAAAGTATAGCCTATGTCACTCAGGGATAATGTAGCTTTCTGAGGGTGAAAGAATTTCTGAAATAGGTCCAGTAGTTTTTGAGCCTATTCTTATCAAACAAACAAAAATACAAATCTTTCCTCTTTATAATATAAGTATAGAAGTATAGATATAGATTTATTATTCATTATTTTTGACTGTGAGCTCCTGAACCAGTATCCCCACATACTGAATCTATGCACTATTGATGGCCGTACCAGATCGACAAACTTCGCTTCATCGGATTTGAAGTTGGGTGTTTGCAACAGAGTGGGCCATCCATAACCTTCCACCTCGAATTTTGAGCTTTGCGATGGAATAACGAAAAAACGCTCGGACAGGTCAAATTTTGTTGAAAGGGGGACAACTAAGGGTGTTCAAATGAGTTTGATATCACTAACCCTCTAGCTGCAACCCCTTACAGCTTTCATTTTTGAATGAGAGTATGATGCATGAGTGTATTTTTTTTCATTGCTTTATTATTATACAAGTAGGTTGGTACTCGTGAAATGTCAAATAATTCTCAGAGACGCTGATGCCAATACTTATTTCTATTTACTCTTTTTTAACTTTGTGAATAGAGTTAGTTCTTTTAGGTTTTAAATCTGACACAGGGTAGTACTACTACGTTTTCATACTGGAGTATTTCAAGTTGTGCAAAATAGTAATTTACGTAACAAGTCCGGAAAATAGGGTTTTTTTTGGACGAATAGACAAAATAGTAATTTACGTAACAAGTCCGGAAAATAGGGTTTTTTTGGACGAATAGACAAGATTCTAGGACGAGCCGGAGGCGAGTCCTGGAAGTCTGTGAGTCCAAAAAAACTATTTCCGGGTGTGTTGCGTACAATATTTTTTCGGCAACCCTGAAGAATTACAAATCAATGAGATGACACATCTCTTTATTGATTTTGATTCATATTTGAATTAAACAGAACACAGAACAGAACTGTCATCCGTTATTTCGTTGCTATTGTGATGATCATAACAATGACAACAACGACGTGTTTTTCCGGCCTAGGCCGGGAAGTACGTACTTTCCGGCCTAGGCCGGGAAATGCTACTTTCTCAAAGAAAAAGCGTCCGGGAAGTGGGTACTTCCCGGACGGTTGCCGAAAATAGTAATTTACGTAACAAGTCCGGAAAGTAGGGTTTTTTTGGACGAATAGACAAGATTCTAGGACGAGCCAGAGGCGAGTCCTGGAAGTCTGTGAGTCCAAAAAAACTATTTCCGGGCGTGTTGCGTACAATATTTTTTCGGCAACCGTGAAGAATTACAAATCAATGAGATGACACATCTCTTTATTGATTTTGATTCATATTTGAATCATAGACTTTGAATTAAACAGAACAGAACTGTCATCCGTTATTTCGTTGCTATTGTGATGATCATAACAATGACAACAACGACGTGTTTTTCCGGCCTAGGCCGGGAAGTACGTACTTTCCGGCCTAGGCCGGGAAATGCTACTTTCTCAAAGAAAAAGCGTCCGGGAAGTGGGTACTTCCCGGACGGTTGCCGAAAAAAATTATTTTCGGGCGTGTTGCGTACAATATTTTTTCGGCCACCGGGGAGAATCACAAATCAATGAGATAACACATCTCTTTATTATACATTTTGATTTTTATTTGAATTAAACAGAACAGAACTGTCATCCGTTATTTCGTTGCTATTGTGATGATCATAACAATGACAACAACGACATGAGTTTTTCCGACCTAGGCCGGAAAGTACGTACTTTCCAGACTAGGCCGTGAAATGATACTTTCTCAAAGAAAAAGCATCCGGGATGTGGGTATATCCCGGACGGTTGCCGAAAAAGGTATTTGAATGCCTTCTGCAGGCTTATTTCTTGGTAATTTTGAATTCCACAGGTCCGTAAATTACGTAATTACTACGCGATTTCTATGTAGGAACGACATCAATGCTTGTTCATCTGACAGGTGAATGACTATAACCTAACATTTTCAAAATATACACGGTGAAATGTGCCAACCAGGATACTTCATGAAAGTGAATGGAGTATACGTTTTCCAGATTAGGAGCCAAGAATGCCAATGTGGTAGAACTCTTAAACATCAACACTGCCTTCCAACCGCAATGTCAATATACACCATCGTGGATATTGATCCAACTGTACAGGCTGGTCAGAATTCGTTGTCTACTGAAGGGATCTCGAGAACTATTATAACAGCTAAGAGATAATTGAAAACGAATTCTCTCTTTTTTCCTAATTAATCTGAAACTGAAAATAGATCTAGCCTACCGTTTGAAGATTTTAAGTTATGAACGAAATTAAAAAATTGTGTGTGAATTTTTTAGTCCAACTATTTTCGAGAAATGAGAAAGAATTATGATTTCTCAAATGTAAACTATGGTCGAAACTCGGGTCGAAAGTTTTTTTATATTGCTACAAAATTTTTGTTGATTTAGAACACGTATCGTATATCGCTATTTGTGAATAGTATTATGTAATACAAGCAGGCCGTCCCAGCTTCGCCCGAGTAGAAATTTGTTTCACGCGGCGGTTTCATCTTCAAAACTTCAACCTGCCATATCTTTTGATGTACTCGTTGTAATTGTATGATGTGAAGGGCAATTTTGTTCTAAATTAAATACTGGGGATAAATAACGTATTAGGTTGGATAAGGATCAATACCCAATTCATAAAAACACACTCCCAAATAGTGCATAATTTTGGAAAACATCTGATTACCATAAACAGGTAATAGCAAGTCAATCTTGAGAGAAAGATACATGATATCGCGGACTTTTTTGTAGAACTATTCAAGAGGTACATTTCCGTTATACATTGTATCCACGTAAGTTTTACGGTTTTTGCAGCGCACGTGAAAATAGCTGATTTTGGCTAATTTTTTTGTAATTATTGAAGTTATAGTAGTTATCCTTAATGTTTTCGGGTGAAAAGTATAGCCTATGTCACTCAGGGATAATGTAACTTTCTAAGGGTGAAAGAATTTTTGAAATCGGTCCAGTAGTTTTTGAGCCTATTCGTATCAAACAAACAAAAATACAAATCTTTCCTCTTTATAATATTAGTATAGATACATGTGTCAATATCACATGAGAAATCAAATTCAATACTTTTGTCTTGCTTTTCGATTCACCATTGAATTATGAGTAGGCATTATAGTTCGTAACTTACACATAATTCTATGGGAACTCAACATTAAGTGATACGAACGATGACAAATAAACCATAGAAATATTTTTTCAGCAATCAGTGATTCCAATCAAATAGGCCCAAGTTCACAGAAGCATATTCAATGGTCGCTAGGGTAACGCCAGCCTTCTTATAATACAACAGTGAATTGAGAAGAGCAAGACGTTACCAGACCCATATAGATAAAGGGTGTAAATAAGAGCGCAAGATTTCAGTTTTCGAGAAACCATGCCCCCCACCCTCCTGTATCCGCCAGTGCTTATTAGCATCTGCAATATAAGCATAGTGTGAAAGTCAACAGTGAGGACGTGTTGATTCCAGAAAAGGGGAATTATCTGTTGTCATCTTTGAGAATGTATGAATTCAATATGGAGAAATAATCTAGAGTTCAATAATATCATCGACTCAAAGTCCCCCACAAAAAACAGAGAACAAAGAAAGATAAATAAAGCGGAGAAATGAGTTCATTTCAATTTCACAGCAACGTCAAACTTCACTCAACCTTCCACTCCGTACCCGTTCGGCAATTACCTTGCAATCCAATGCGTAAACGCACCATCCTTCTTTTGCGCCACTCGGACCATTATATACAGAATGAACTAAAGTAACCTGTTGTATGTTGATCGAAATAGAAATAAGAAATGGAATAAAATTATTCCTTTTCAGTACAAACATCAACTGGAATGTTAATCACATTTAACTCTCATTCCTAATGCAAATGCAAATATCTTCGCAAAGGTACACATTGTTGCATTTCCAGTTGTATAACTTGTAGCGCCAGCACACAAATATTCACTTTACGATCTAACTGGATTCAAATAAAAGTGGAATCGAATCCAGCCGAAGCGTATTCTTCCGAAGCAGTCGATAAAACTTGGATATATTTTTCCCTGCATTCCACGCTGGAAAAGTCTCAATCGTAAATTCAGTTTAACGATAGTTTAGTTGATGTTTATGGTGAAATTCTCTCTATTCGACTTTTTTGTATATCTCCTCAGGTATTATGTAGAGAATGGTCCTAAATTTATGCAAGATTTGAATAAAATAGAAAGCGAAGTTTTTTCTTATCTGTAAAACATGTATCGATAGTATTAAGCGGTTGAGTGGCATCCATTGGTGTGCTGGTTTATAGGCACTTTTTTGTCAATGCCACCTCTCAAGGAAATAATCGATTCAAAAATTAATTGAATGTGTATCCTTTCTCAACAAATCTCAAAAAGATTTTTTTTTAATTATTGATTATTACTTTCCAACTCTAATCATCCAAATCTTCAATCTTGTCAAATCAAATATTCCTTGTTCCCCTTCACCGACAGAAAGAAACAAAAGAATGCTGCTTCAGAAGAACGTGATACAAAGTTCGAAAAAACTACCATCTGAGAGCAATTATCGCGGTATCGATAGGGTCTCGAAATAGGAATGTCTAGGATTGGTAAAAATTACCAGATGTTGGAATAGAATCAATCGCGTTGTCGTAAAAACGAAAACGGCTGGGGTGCAATTTTTATGGTTTGTAATAATGCTTTCTGCAGAACTGCCATAGCTTCATAGTGCATATGTTTATTTCTCGTTGCCACAGTTCTGGATTCCGGTCTCTTCCGTGTGAAAATTAATAATAATCCTCCTGTTACATACTAACGAACAAATTGTGTGGAAAGTGTTTTCTATTGTAAAAAAGTTTATATAGCCCAAGTGTCAATGAAATTTTTAGATCAACTCGAAACCCAATATTTGTTATTCAGTTGGTTCAATATAGAGATGGGCTTGAGTGAAATCTTCTACACATATATCAAGCCATTGAACTATTAACAAATTAAGTTGTTGCTAGTTGCTATATTCTTTTATTTTGATCTTTTCAAAGGATTTTCTCCGAAAATTTAATTTATTATCATGCAATATTAGAAATGATTGTTAAAAATGATTTGGTTTCTTGTTTTTCCAATTTCACATTAGCCATAAGATTTTTATTAACATTGCCTGTCTCTGTTGCTTCAGGAGAAAGGAGTTTCAGTAAATTAAAAATAATTAAAGATTACTTGAGAAGCATTATGTCTCAGGAGAGACTCTCAAATTTGGCCAGTATCTCTGGTGAATCTTAAATATCGGGAAGAATTGATATGAGCGAAACTATTGATTTATTAGCTTCTCAAAGAGCTAGGAAAGTTATTTTATAGGTACCTGTTTATACATACTAGTCAGTAGTCATTACGGACTGAATAAAAGACTGTTATACTTTTTGTTATATATTAGTTTGTTTGTTTGTGTTTTTTTATTTGGGTGAAATCAATGAATAAAAAACTCTTTTTTTCTGTTTGTACACATATTTCGTGACATATCAAGTTTGTTTTTTTTAGTATTCAGTTCGTTTTACACATATTTTTTTATCGAATATTTTTTATTTTGTTGAAATGGATGTATCATGTATCTAGTACATGATACATCACCTAGTACACGAATACAGTAGTATTAAAAATATATATGCGTCTATGAAAATTGCATTCTTATTGTGTTAAGGCCTCTTGCAACGACAGAGAATTCTCGCGAGAATTTTCTGTCAAATTCACTGACCAAGAATTCTCTGCCGATGCATACGATGGAACAATGGAATTCCACAGAGAATTCTACCGAAAGTAGTATGCAACGGCAGAGAATTTTCGGTCAGTGAATTTGACAGAAAATTCTCGCGAAAATTCTCTGTCGTTGCAAGAGGCCTTTAGATAACATAAAAATCTTTAGAGAAGATGTCGGAGGGCAGAGGGATCATCAAAATATTTACGGGAAAAGTAACGGGGTTATCCCCTCCCTTAAATCAAATATGTATATACAGTTTTTTCCTAACAATAAAAGGATGCCCATTGAAGATTTTTTTTATAGATATATGTCTAAAAAAGATATATTTTTTTGTCTTTTGGGCGGCACATATGTCTAAAAAAATATATTTTTTGTCTTTGGGGCGGCACATAAGGATTCTGCACGCGGGCGGCCAACACCCTAGGATCGGCCCTGATTTCGTCGATGGCTTTTTATGATCTCCTCTGTATGACTTCTGGATTTCGATGACGAATAGCGATTCCAGTGTCGTCAGCGTAAAGGGCAAGCATGGTCATCGAATTCTTTGGAATATCATGTATGTACGTGTTGTATAGTAGTGGCCTGAAAACTGATCCTTGCGGTACTCCTCCTTCCAAACTTCTGCTTGTGGAGCATTCTTCTTTCACTTTCAGATAACATTTTCTGTCTCTCAGATATTTATCCTTTCTCTTTAACTCTGTAGCTTTAACTCTACAGTTGACAAAAAAGAGGTACCACCTGAACCTGACCGAGAACCCCTTCCCTCCACTCGCCAAGCCACGGCCTTACCACAGTATCAGGTAGATTAATTTACTGGTGGAGTTATCGTGGTGGATGCAGAAATGTTTTTTTCATTTTTTTTAAAGAAGGTTATACTTATTCCATATAGATAAAACAGCCTAATAACAACCCATCTTTTTTACAATATAACAAAAGATATGGGATCATCGGGTTTTATGATGTGAAGTTGACGAACCTGCAAGTGAGGCTCTGGTGGTAATGGTCAGAGTTATCAATGAAGGAAACAGCAATTGACATATTTCAATAAATATCATTTTTGAAGCAATTAATGGTCTCAGTGTTTCAATTACCTATATATTTTGATGTTGTTTGTGTAATCGTGTAACAAAATTGTTTTACTATTTTATTTCACTTTCGTAGGTCTGATGAAGCAGATGAAAATCTGCGAAACGTCACCAAATATATGAGATAATCTTTATTTCACATCTATTGTCCTATTCCCGCAAAAAACCCTGAGTAGATTATAATTTGGAGGACACTAATTCAATAATATATAAAAAAAAGTGAAGAAACAAATGCGTTCCATTCTAATGAAATTCAACAACTTTCATCACATCGTAATACACTTGACTAAATTGGTAAGACAAAAAGTTATGAACAACTTACGAAACTAATATTCGAAAGGGGAAAACATACTGAAAAACAAAGAATAAAAAATCCAAATTTCACCCGAATGTGAGCCATTTTAATTTTTGAATAGTGCTGTCGTTTCAACATGTTGATAGTTGAATTTCGTCTACAAATTCTTCACAGAAAGAAATTATGTGTTGTTGTATTGTTCTTTTGTATGTCGGAATGTTCATTTATCTGAAGTTTGAAATAAGTTTCTTCACAGTCCTGAAGAAGATCCCAAAGGGATCGAAACGTTGTCAATTTGAAGGGAGTGTGTTATTAACCTAAGCAGCCCTGAAGCCCAGTTCCTTGTATGCAGGCAATGTTTGGGGAAATAAGAGTTCTCGATAAAAACAAAGAGGATATCACCAATCGAATGAAATCTATACAAATATAGCAGGTAACGATCTCATCTTCACTCAGTTTATGACCACTGTTAGAAGAAAAGGGTCTGAAAATATTATTCATCAGACGTTTGAACCAATATTGTTTGTAATTTTTTTTAGGGTTATCAGACACAGGGCTTTCAAAAAACCAGTTTCTTTAGGCTACTTTGAGCAGACTGAGGGATCTAACAGCTTGGAAGAATTTGATGAAATTTTGATGCAAATCCCCACAGAAATGATGAAAAGGTATGAAGTATTTCTACCTCAAACATTCGCATGTATCCGTGGATATTTAATTAATGAATGTGATATGAAGGGTATTGGTTGATTGATTATATCGAAATTTCAATTTAACTCTATTAATTTGTTACGATTTCAAAAAGGTTTCGGGTACGAGCCCTTTTTCAATCTGCAAATAACATATGAAAATAAAATTTCACTTTAGATAGAGATTTGTTACCTTTGGGGTTCCATATAATATTTTCTCTCATCAGTCTTTCTACGTGTTTTCATTCTACATTTAAAGGTTAACTAACCTAACCCAAAGGTAACAGATCTCTATCTATAGTGAAATTTTGTTTTTATGTTATTTTCAGATTGAAAAAGGTTTTGTTTTTATGTTATTTTCAGATTGAAAAAGGGCTCGTACCGAAACGTTTTTAAAAGTGTGACAAATAAATAGAGTTAAATTGAAATTCCGATATAATCAATCAACCAATACCCTACATAAAACCAGTGGAATAAGTAAATCAATTAGTAAGAATTAACAAGTAATGAATGTGATATATGTTTAAAATATGGCAAAGAGAACAATTCAATATAAAAACAGGACATATTTGGGAAATTGCAAAGCCCAAGCAGATCTGTCGTTGTGTATGTGGATGAATTAGACTCATTAGAGCATATTTTTACTGACTCATTCCCAAAAATATACATTAAATCAAAATGAAGGAAAAGTTATGGAGGAAAAATGTGCTGAAATTAATTTTGTACATCCGTGTAAGGAATTTCCATTTGATTATTTTCTTTCATTGTTTGTCAGGAAAAGAATATCTTTTACTATAAAATCAAAAATACCTGCAGCTCGAATATCCGAAATTCAAATGAAAAGGAAAAAGATCGAAAACTGTAGAATTTACAGCAAAGTACCCTTAGAAGTGTGAAGAAAGATCTTTCGGTTTGACCAATAAATAGGGCAATCATGACAAGTTGTCTTTTAGATTCCAGATTTAGAAACTTTATTCATTTTATCCTTATCGTTTCTGAAGAAAATCCCTAGATTCTTTCAATTAAATTTTTGAACAGTAAAATGCGAATTCCCCTACAAGGTGGATGGACCAGAACTAAAAAAGGTCCGGACTTCACGTCAGTGCTTTGAGGGACCCATTTTTATGGACACTTTCAACTTTAAACAATACCCTAACTATGAATTCAGCAACAAGTGAGAGAAGTAGACCTGAATCCATGTAAATTTCCCTGTTCCTAGAACGGGACAGGAGCAGGCGAATAAATGTCCGGGAAATCCTGTGTTAGTTCGCATTTTCCACATGGAGAACTCAGGCGTTGCATGAACAACCCTTGAATTACCATTTTAAATCGCGCATCCATCTGAACGCTCGAACCGTAAGAAGAATAGAAAAACGTGGAGGAAAACCTTTCGGATTCTCCATGTAAAGACATGCAAACGAAGCCACTGGCGCAAGGGTTGCTTCCGGGGTGGATTCTACCGAAAAATAGGCGAAAGCAGTTGTATCGTTAGTGGAAAAAGGTGGTGCAGATAGTTTTCAAGACAATTTTTAATACAGGGTGATTTTTTCCAGTGTTTCATTTGACGTATTCGAGGAAGGAATTGCGATACGAATTCAAAATTCTCTATTTTTGTTTTAGAGTACATGAACTCAATTTGTAAAATATTTTCAAGCGGAATCTGGGCGAATGTGAACTTCGTTATTTCAAATGCAACACCTTGTAAATTTATACATATTTGAATTCTTTGTTTAATTCTGCAATGATTTGATGTATGATATGCGCAACGACATCAAGCGATCGTTGAGTTATAGCCCGATTCTCAAATTTTTTGACAGAAATATGTTCTCAAATTATTGTTTATATCTTCAATATATTCTATCAGTGTGAAAAAATTTGTTCACAACAGTGGAACAAAAGAAAGTACCCTGATACTGCTCCCTGTATAAATTATGACGAAATATCATACAGGGTGCCTGAAACAGGACTTCAAAGTGAGCCTCAACAAAACTATGAAATCTATTTTTCGAATGGTAACCATATAATTTTGTAATTCCAATCGATTGCTCGTAAAAAACTAGTTTGAGTGTGCCGAAAATGAGATTTCATAGTTTTGTTGAGGCTCACTTTGAACCCCTTTTTCTGATACCCTGTATAATATTTCCTCATAATTTGTACAAGAAGCAGTATCAGCGTACTTTTTTTGTTCCATTGTTGCGAAAAAAATGTCTCACAATGATAGATTTTGGAGATATAAACACTAATTTGTGACCATCTTTCTGTCAAAAAATTTGAGAATCAGGCTAGACCACAACAATCGCTTGATGTGCTTGCGAATATCATACATCAAATAATTGCATACACGAGACTTGGTAATTATCATTTTTCAATAGAATTACCATTAAACAATGGAATTACACATGTTGGAATTTATTCAACTCTGAAGTATGCTCAGAAAGGGTTGAAATAGTAAGTCTCTAAGATACAGTATCGTAATGTGTTCATTACAGTACTAAAAACAGTGCTGTAATGAATTCATTACAGCATCGTTTTCAGTAACATTTTTCGTTTTGTGGTTGTCAGCAATGACTTCCGATCCTTTTAAATTTCAGCAAACGTCAATTTGGAAATGTCAATTTTCGTACTTCCTAACATTGACACCAACTGCCAAGATACAATATGAAAGTCACTAGGACCTATAATTTGAATTTTTTCATTGAATTTCACGAAATTTGAGTGAAATAGAGAAAATATCGTCTAATACTCGTTGCAGAATGCAATTCCATACTCAATTTCGCATTCGTATTGGAATAGGAGCCCATTCTGCAACTAGTTTTAGAATATACTATTTTCTCACCCTTTTTTTTTCGTTGAAAATTTTCCTTTATAAAAAAATCATAGCTGAAAAGCCCAACTGATACACAATAGTTTATTCTAAAACTAGTTGCAGAATGGGCTCCTATTCCAATACGAATGCGAAATTGAGTATGGAATTGCATTCTGCAACGAGTATTAGACGATATTTTCTCTATTTCAGTCAAATTTTGTGAAATTCAATGGAAAAATTCCAATTATAGGTCCTAGTGACTTTCATATTGTATCTTGGCAGTTGGTAGTTTTACGAAAATTGACATTTCCAAATTGACGTCTGCTGAAATTTAAAAGGATCGGAAGTCATTGCTGATAACCATAAAACGAAAAAGGTAACTGAAAACGACTGTTTCTAGTACTGTAATGAACTCCTTACGATACTGAAATAGAGAAACTCTTTTATTATAACAAGTTTTTTAGAAAACTTAAGGATTTACGAGAAAAAAATTCTAAGCGTTTTCAGAATATGAGCTTACGGCTAACGGTGGATTTCCATGCATCCGTCATCCGATGTCCGATTCGGATATCGTATACATTTTGTCGGACGGACGAAACTGTCAGTTTCCATCCATCCGAATTTTCAAAACGTTGTCGTGTGTTTTAATGAGAAAAATGGTAACATTTTGTATATACAGTGCGCGCCAAAATTATGGAACGAATTCATTTTCTCAGAAGAAAAATATTTGGCAACAGAATCCTGAGACAGGTCAATTTTTGTTTCACTTTTACCAAATTTTTGAAGGATTTTTGTTGCCAAATATTTTTCTTTTGAGAGAATGAATTTGTTCCATAATTTTGACGCGAAATGTATAAATATTGAATTATCAAATTACAAACCTTAAAGGCAAAGCTAGTCTTTCACCCGGTGAGATGGGTTCTTGTATATGGTACATTTTTGTGAGAGATGGTTCAACAATACTCAATAATTTGTTGAATGTGATATTGCTCATTCTCAAATAATTGAAATACTGCCCACTATCGGACAATCGCACAGGCCCGGATCTACGATTTTTTCTGACCGGGGCAAAAGTTCATGAGGGCGCCCCCCCATTTGTGTAATGTATGAATTCATAAAAAATAACAAAAATAAATAAGACAAATGGATAATCAAAATTAATACTAATAGTAAGGAAAAAAAGAGGAGAAATTTAATTTTTCATTATTTTCAATTTGCTTAAACTGCGTTCATCTTGCAGACGTGGTAGTGCAGTAAATTCTTAAAGCTAAAGTGACGTTAGAGACAGCTTCTTGCAGATCTTGCCTGTGAAGAATTTGCAGCAGGTCTAATGAAGTCGATAATTTCAGGAACTAGCTCTTTGAAAACTGCTAGTTCCTAACAAAAATCAACTGTATTCAATTCTCTTCAATATTTTTGGGCTAAAAGGGTCCCATTTTTCTGCAGATCCTCTTTTTGCATGTTTAAAAGGGCATGGCCGTTGAGGAATGCGAAATTCTTATGCAGATTCTCTGGGCTTTCTAAGCTTTTTCTGATTTCTGACGATAATCTGTCGAAAACAACTTTAATTTTCTTCGAGAATAAACCAACTTGATCTAACGTTCTTGACTCATCCTCGCACATTTCGTCGACCTGCTTTGTCTTCTTCGAAACACGTTTTTTTCTAAGAATTGGCTCCACATCCAATTCTTTTGAAAGAAGTGTAGCTTCCGATATCCAGTTTTCAAGAGGTTTTTCTCTCATTACTTGCAAGATCTTCACAAGACATTATGCTCATTCCTTGCAAGATCTTCATAAGACATTATGCTCATTCCTTGCAAGATCTTCACAAGACATTGCATCAACGAAAATGAACGTGAAATAATTATATCCCCTTTCAGAATTTCCTTGTTGACCCTATTGATCTCTCGCAGAATATTATACCAAATTGTTAGGTTCAGGATGAATCTAAAATCCATCACAGCACGAAGCAAATGACCATAGCTTCATACTTGGATTCTGCGGCTAGTAAGAATTCTTTGATTTCTTCCACAGCCTTCACAACTCCCGGTAAATTATTGAGCAAGGCATTAACAGCTTGATGTTTAGCCCATCTTGTTTGGCTACTTCGTTTCAAATTTGTTTTCGTGCACTTTTTCATAATTTTTGTCCATCATATGGTTGAACAAGAAAAAATACAGTTTTTGTGTAACACCAAATAAATTTACTGCTTCTGAACATGATGAAGCCAAATGGACACCCACAAGATTCAAAGAGTGTCCTAGGCATGGAATTAATACTGCCAGCTCGTTCATCTGTAGAATTCCGGATTGGACTCCATCCATATTAGATCCGTTGTCGTAGGATTTTGACATCTAAATCATCAGTTTGCAGTTCATCTAAAATTCGCTATATGATATAGATGCATAGAATACCTGGTGTTGGCACTGATTAAATTTTGTTCAAGACTTTCTTGTCGATCGAAAATCTGAGAATTTGTCCTGCTTGTCATTTCTCTCGAAAGGGGTCGCGGTTTTTTTCCAAAATCTGAAATCTAGAATGCCGTTTTGATCTACAAATTTTGGTCACGATTTTTAGTAAGGAGTCGTTACACCAGGTATTCTATGCATCTATGAAGGAAGGATGGAAACCAAGCAGATGAGGGGAGGCTTGAATTGAAAAATCAGAAAGAAAAGTCGAGAAGATTTAGGGGAAAATAAAAGGGAAATAAAATGGAATGAGTTTGAAAGAAATAAGACACAAATCATTTGCCATTATAAATAATGACAAATGAAATGTGAATACGAACTAGGTCTCCGATACTGTTCACCCTACCAGACCGAATGGTCCAACGTCAACTGAGAATCGCACCGACTGCAGTTTCGTCCTATTAGGACTCATCAGGGTGGAATATCCCAAAGTCGACGCTGGATGTTTTTTTTTTTTTATTTTTTTTTTAATTATAGGAGAGGTGAATCTTACATAAGACACCCAGTCTTTCTGGGTAGTGTCGGATTCTTACCGACTAAACACCTCTCCCGTTGTTAGGTTCCGGGCATATGCCTATAAACCTTTCATCTTCTCATATGTTATTTTCTCTTTCGCATTCTTTTATGCTGAGTGTTTGTGTTCATCCTTCAATTGGATATCTCTCGCTAAGTGTGGAGTTTTATATCTTCATTTTCGCAATTGGTCTCTAGGTCTTTTGCGGTAAATTCTCGCTGCTTTTTCATCTTCAGCGGGGTCATAGTCGATTAACCTTCTAAGGTCGTCATTTGGATGTTCACTAGCTCTTTCATAGGCTTTTGCAGCTTTTCGCTTGATGAATGTAGTAATGGACTCCCATTTTATGTCTTTTTGGATTTGTTCATTCCTAACAAACCAGGGGGCGTCTAATGCCCATCTCAGTAATTTGTTTTCTGTACTTTGGATCTTCTTTATATGGGTTCTCGCTGCATATCCCCATGCTGTTGATCCATATGTGAGCTGCGGTCTGGCGACTGCTTTTATGATTCTCAATTTCGTGTTCTTGTTCATTTGACTTCTTCTGCCTATTATCGGGTATAATCTTTTCATGGCTACATTCGTTTTATCCACTGCATACTTAATGTGCTGTTTCCACGTTAGTCCTTTGTCTAATATTACTCCTAGGTATTTAGCTTCATTCTTCCATTCAATTTCATTATTGTCTATGGATATCTTCGATTCCATCTTCAGTTTTCTCTTTTGAAGGAGTATTGCTTGACTCTTTTCTCCATTGATTTTGATTTTCCATCTGTTACACCATTGACTGATATCATCTGCAGCTTCTTGAAGTCTTTTGTGAATTATCTTTGTATTTCTGTGCCTAATTGCTATGCCCGTATCGTCTGCGTATAGAGCAAGCAGGCATCTTGGATTTCTTGGTATATCATGTATGTATATGTTATAGAGTAGCGGTCCTAGTATGGATCCTTGGGGAACTCCTGCTTCTAAATATCTGAGTGTGGAATGAACATCACCTATTTTCACACAAAAGTTCCTATCCCTCAGATAATTTCTTATTATTCTGCATAACTTGGGTGAATATCCTGCGGTTATCATTTTATATGCAAGTCCTTCATGCCATACTCTATCAAAAGCTCTGGTTACATCCAGTAGTAGTAGTCCTGTGGCTTCTTTATTCTGAAATCCTTCTGTGATATACTCGGTTATTCTTAGGAGCTGTTGTTCAGTTGAATGTTGTTTTCGGAATCCAAATTTTTCACTCGGTATCGTCGCCAGGGCTTCTGTTTCTTCATTAAGTCGTCTGGCTAAGACTCTCTCCACAATTTTTCCTAGGGCTGGGAGCAAGCTTATCGGTCTATAGTTCTGTGGGAACTTTTTGTCTTTACCTGGTTTATTGAAAACAATCACTTCGGCAGATTTCCATCTTTTTGGGAAGTGCTCTGTTCTCATCACGCCATTTGCTATGCTAGTGAGAGCTGCCGTTCCTTTCTTTGACATTTTCTTCAGCATGAGATTTGTAATTTTATCTTTCCCAGGAGCCTTTCTTGTTTTCAAGTTATTGATTATCTCTTTGATTTCTGCCGGAGATGTAGGGTGAGGGATTTTGTCATCCGGTGGTGTTTCTTTCATTTCTTCTTCATTATCTTCAATTAATTCTTCTAGGTCCTCATCGTCTTCTTCACAATAATTTATCCTTGACTCCCTTTCTATAGTATCGGCAAGAGCGTTAGATTTATCGCTTTTTGAATATGCCATTCCATGCATTCCATGCAGTGGTGGAATTTGAGTTTTTTCATTACGTAAATTTTTTTGCATTTTCCATGCAGAGTGGTCTTCTGTTCTGAGTTCACTGATTTTCTTATTCCATCTATTCGTTCTGAGTTCCCTTAGTGCATTTTTAAGTATTTGACTATGTCTGTTCAGTCTGATTTTATCATTATCTGTTTTATACATCCTGTAGTTCTTTCTTAGTCTTCGGTTGACTTTAATCAGTTCTTTCACCTCTTTGGGAGTATCGCCATAGGGATGTTTGGGACTAGGTTCAGTTTTTCTAACCGTGCTCTCTTCATAGGATTTCATAATCGCACTCTCCAAAGCTATGACTGATTGATCTAATTCATCCGGAGTGTTAATTTGTGGAATACTCGTGATATTTTCTTGGAGTTTATTCTTATATTCGTCCCAATCGGTATGTTCTCGTGTTTGAGTCACTTCATTTCTAGTTCCATGTCCTAAAATGAACTCTATCGGGTTGTGATCAGATGTTCCATCCTCTATCGTTTCAAGAGCAAAATCTTGCTTTATATTCTTCATTATAACTATGTCTAGCACATCAGGGGTTCCATTGGCACTAGGTAAAAATGTCGGTATGTCCGGTCCCATTATAATCGCATCTTCCTTCTCGGCATACTCTTTCAATTTCTTGCCATTTGCGTTCTCTGTTCTAGAATTCCATTGTTGAGATTTACAGTTGAGATCTCCAAGTATTATTCTTGGAAAATGACCCCCTAATAAAATCTTTATCTCTTCCTCTGGCAGATTTATTTGCGGTGGTTTATATACAGAGAATACCTTAATGCTTTCTCTTCTTATCTTTACTGTGATCGATAGTGCCTCTATAGATGCGTCATTGTCCTCGGGATTTATAACCGCATTCAGGTAGTGGTTCACGTCTCTTTTAACAAGAATGGCAACCCCTCCTCCGTTTCTATTATTTCTGTCTCTTCTGTATATTTCGTAATTTTTGAAGGAAATTCTATCATTGGTAGTCATTTTTGTTTCCTGAAGCGCCATAATATCAGGATGTTTTTCTTCTAACAATTGTTCAATATCTGATTTACGGGCTCTGATTCCGTTAACATTCCAGGAAACTATCTTCAGATTTTCTAGGTGTGATTGTTTGTTCATAAATTATTTGTTTCCAAATAAATTTTGAAATTTTTTCTCGAATTCTTTTTCGAATTTCTGCATTATTCTGCTGAATAATTTCTCTGTAAGTTTGTCTAGTTCATCTTTGGGATCTTCTTTTTTGGCTGGAGTCGGTTTTTTGGACGGGTTCTTTGTTTTTGGTACCTGTGGTTTTTCAACAGCGATAGCAGTCTCCATTTTTTTGGTAGGGGCTTCTTTTTTTGGGGGTGTTTTCTTTTTAGTCAGATTTTTATAAGCACTGCAGCCTTTATAACTGGCCGGATGCCCACTCTGGTTACATAAAACGCATGTAGCGTTCCTTTCCCCTTCTTTTTCGGTCAATACACAATCTTTTGTGCAATGCGCTCCTAAGCATTTTACACATCTCCACGGAAATGTGCATTTGTTTTGCGCATGGCCATATCTCTGACAGCGATGACACTGTCCTGGGCCTTCTGGTTTCTTTTTTGGCTCTATTTCGATACAGAGGCTGTAGATCTTTTTGATTTGGAAAATTTCCTTGTGTTGAGTTTTCACGAGGTATAGAGGGATAGCCTTTTTCGTTTTGTTTGACGTCATTCTCGTCACTTCAGCATCTTTAATACCCTGGAGTCCTAAGTCTTCCTTAATCACTCCAATATCCGCATCAAGTGGCAAGTACCTTATTACAGCGTAAATTCTTCTTTCTTCCTCCATTTGGTAAGTAAAATACTCTTTTCCTTGTTGCTCAAGAAATTTTGTTAGTTTCCTGAAGTCGTCTGCAGTCGAGGCAATGATTTTTATACCGTCTTTAACAACCGTTGCACGGTTATAATTTATCTTTTTGCTGTATAGCGTTTTGGAAATTTCTGTCCAGTCAGAAGTCCCCATCATTGTTATTGGGGGAATTTTATCTTTTATAGGTGACTGAGACGTCACCGTCGACTTTTTTAAGTTGTCCTCTATTGAGGACGAACTTTCTTTTCTGGCACGCTTGGCCCGAGGTGCTCCTTGGGGTTGGGGGGCTTTTTTGTTGTCCTCAATATTTGAGGCTATCGCTTTGGGAGAGACAACAGTTGATGTTTTGGGAGGGACAACAGTCATAGTTTTGGGAGGGACAGCCGTTATTGTTTTAGGAATAGTTTGGGCTGATGTTCCTGGTTCGGAAAGCAAAGCCTGGGAATAACTTCTTACGCTTGTATTTGGGGATTTCTTGTTGGAGAGTTCTTCTCTCAAGAGTTTTAATTCGTTGGTCAGATTGGCCATGCAGTTTGTTAAAGCCGCTAAATTGGCTTTGAGCTCATCATTTTCCTGTCGGAGCCTGACGAGTTCTTTAAGCTCATCGCTTTCATCCTCAGAGGTCGTGTATCTGTCCTCGGTATCCATGAAGGATCCATCGTTATCCGAATTTTCATCCATGTTCAAACACGGATAAAAGGATAATTAAAAGACACTTACCGTTTTTCTCAGCTTCACAAAAAGTCCGTATATCACTCACGCACGGAACCAACGATCCTTTCGGACCTGGACTCTACGTACGAAATCACAGAAACTTTTCACAAGCACTAACTTGGATGCGCATCAACGTGGCGTTCGGCGCACTGAACTGGTTTACACAAACTCAACTCTCGGTACGTGTACACTAGTCGACGCCTCGGTCAGTACTGACGCTGGATGGAAAATCTTTTCGTCAAGATATGGACATCTGGCGCCGCATTATCTCGATGAGAAATTAATGAGCGACACCTATCCACCAATGAGATAATTCAAAGTCGAAAAAAGGATTTGAATTGTATTCAAAACGTTATATGGAGTATGAGCTGTTGAAGGTGCCTGGAAAAGCCAACTTGAAAGAATACGATCCGAGGACCGAGTTTAGAAGTATGAAGAGAGAAGATTGATATTATAAGGCAGAAGCAATAAGAAGAGAATGTTTATATGGTAAAAGGAAAACTACGGAGCATATCTGAGTTTGGGCTTGAAAACAGGAATATAGTGTACGGACAATTGTAATAGATATAATTGAGTTCAATTTTATCTTATAGAATTATTAGAATAGGTTGTTTTTTTTCATCTGAATTAAAATATTTTGAGAAGTCGATATTACAATAAAAGTTCAGTTAAATCTAAATTTTTCATCTTGAATTGGATCCTCAATTGAGAGAAAGAGTTTACCGGGCATAGCAAAATTCAAAATTGATTAGTTAATTTGTTAGATTCGAAATATACCTTCTGTATAAAAAGTACCCAGAATTGTAAAAAAAAAACCCATAAATTTAAATTTAATCATCAATATTTATTTTGTCTCCTTCAAAATAGTCCCCATTGCTTACAATACAACTATGATATCGGCGAACCCACTTTTCCATGCACCGCTCATACGCCGCCAAAGGTATGGCCTTCAGTTCTCGTTGCGAATTTGTTTTGATGGCTTCAATGGACTCAAAACGCGTTCCACGTAGGGGAAATTTGAGTCTTGGGAATAGAAAAAAGTCGCACGGAGCTAAGTCAGGTGAATACGGCGGTTGTTCGATGGTATTTATTGAGTTTTTGGTCTTGTATTCCTTAATAATTATCGCTCGGTGCGACGGCGCGTTATCATCATGCAAAATCCACGAATTGTCTTTCCATAAATCTGGCCGTTTACGACGAACATTCTCACGCAAACGCCTCAATACACCCAAGTAATACTCCTTATTCACTGTCTGTCCTTCAGGAAGAAATTCTGAGTGCACAACACCACGATAATCGAAGAAAACAGTGAGCAAAACTTTAATTTTCGATCGACTTTGACGTGGTTTTTTCGGATTCGGCTCGTTTGGTAGGCGCCATTCGGTCGATTGTTGAGCTGTTAACGTGTCATACTCATAGACCCATGTCTCATCGCCAGTTATGATTCGTTTCATGAAATTTGGATCACTAGCAGCTCGAGAAACCATGTCTTCAGAGACCTGCTTTCGATGCTCTTTTTGCAAAAAATTCAGCTCTTTTGGAACGAGTTTTGCTGCGACGCGTTTCATACACAAAACATTAGTCAAAATGTTATGAACGGTCATTTTATCAATGCTCAACTCTCGAGCCAACTCTCTAACACTTGAATGACGATTTTCGAGCACTAAATTCTTGATTTGGATGATGTTATCGTCGGTTGTTGACGTTGAAGGCCGTCCAGAACGGGGCAAATCTTCGACCACCTCACGACCGTCGTATGCTTGTGTTTTTGACACACAATTATCACCAAAGGCTTTTTTTAACATTTTCAATGAATCGGCACAAGAAAATTCGTTTGCCAGACAAAATTTGAGGCAAACTCTTTGATCAACTATTTTTTCCATTGTAAAATTCGCAGAGCACTTTTGAGGTCGACTGATACTGACAGCTGTTGTAAACACACTAGTTGACAGATCGCGCTCAAATTTGGCTTGGTAATAAAGGAAGGTCCTACCAACTTTAAGAAAAAAAAATTACCGATTCCTTTTTGGCGGTTCATTTAAATAACATTTTCCGGGTACTTTTTATACAGAGAGTATTTCTATTCGGAATAAAGGGCTATATATATATATATACGATAGTTTTGAGGTAAAGGTCGTTGTAAATGTAAATGTATATATATATATATTTAATTGACAAGAATACCTCCGTATTATGACTATATCGTAAGATAATCAGGGTTTGGAACGGATAAAAAGGCACTTCAATAAGTATGCTTCATTTATTTATGTCGACGTTTCGGTTACAATTTCGCAACCTTCCTCAGGACACTGCAATTATGACTTAGCCATTATTTCAATTCAGAATCTTCTATAAACTTAAGACTCACCAAATAGTCGAGGTCAATAAGTAAGCCACATGGCAAGGAACAGACTCACAGTTTACAACCATGCAAATTCCTGTCTAATACTAAAAATCTTATACAAACATGGAACATAAAACTCAATGGACAATATAAGATGTTGATTTCCAATTTCAAAGCAAGAACTACATTAATTTTAAATTTTTCTTCTATTACTTAAAAATCAACTGCCAAAATTTTAAGGTTAGGTTACTTTGACACTATGACCAGAGATATCTCTGCTATGACATACAATTTGGCTCAAATGTTTCTTCTTCTTCTTTTCTACTTCTACACTGTCATGTTCACTAATCTGAATTATTTGCTTCAATTTGTTGGTTGAATCTGTTATGACCTATCAAATATGAATAAATACTACTAATGTTTTTTATGTCAGACCGCGAATTCATCGTTAACGGGTTATTTTTTATATGATATATCTCCAAGAACAATCTCTTTCCCAAGTTCCCCTCAACATCCAGGACTGTCACATCCCCAAAATCCATGTCATGATCCGTATTCCTAACATGCTCCGCCAGAGCACATGCCTTGCTAGGGTTTTTTACATCACTTTTATGCTGTATTAAACGTTTTTTTAATTGTTGTGATGTTTGTCCCACATAGCACAACTCACAAGAGGAGCACTGAATCTTATACACTACATTATTACATTTTAGACTTGGAGTTCTGTCTTTCATCGAGCTGAATAGTCTACCCACAAGGAACTCATTTCTCACAGCTATCTTTAATTGATTATCATGAAACAACCTCATAAGTGGACCAGTAATATTTTTAATTAGTGGTAGAGACGTGAACTTTATATTTTCTTCATTTTGCATGCTATTTTCTCGAGTGGGGTTCCTCAATTCCAACCGGGAGTCCACCCCTATATCGTCTTGACTACCTATGTTATTGGCTAGCAGTTCATTACCTATATTCGGAGTACTATATATAAGCTTTGACAACAGGCCCTTTGGATATCCATTGGTGCCTAATATGTCATACAATATTTTCAAATTTTTATTTAACAATGATGGATGAGAGATACGTGTTATTCTATTCTTCATTCCCAAAATCAAATTTACCTTTTGTTTTATAGGGTGACTTGACTGAAAATGTAAGTACCTACCTGACGACATAGGTTTTCTATACCAGTCCACCAAGAGAGAATTGTTGTTAGTTCTTATTATCTTAGTGTCTAGAAATGGGACAGAATTATCTGTTTCCCTTTCTACAGTGAACTGAATATGTTCATTATAATCATTGAACCTATCAAGTATGAAATCTACATGATTCCTTGGAACTGTACAAAATATGTCGTCCACATATTTCTTTATTATGGGAATCTCAAAAGGCATGGCCTCAAGAACCCGGTCAAGAACAAAATCCATCACTATTTTTGCTAAAATAGGACTAAGTGTAGAGCCCATCGGTGATCCAAAAATCTGACTGTATATGGTGTCATTGTAAACAAAGTAATTCGAAGAAAAAAGAAATCTAATAATCAAAATAAATTGATCCTTGGGAATGTTAGTGTTTTTTGAAATGAGCCCCCACCCAAACTCAACCACCTCCACTGTAAGTTCGACTGGTATATTACTATACAAAGAGACAACGTCCAAGCTTATTAATTCGTAGTTATCAGGAAGTTGAAAGTTGTTTACTAGGTCCGAAAATTCAAAGGAATCTCTTATAAAATATCTATCAGCCGAGTTTCCCATTGATTTGGTTAATATATCAGCAATAAAAGCCGAAAGTTTTGACGTGGGAGTATTTATGCACGAAACAATAGGCCTTAGGGACAAAACTGGTTTATGAACTTTTGGAAGGCCATAAAATTTTGCTGGAATTGCATTATATTCATATAATTTTTTACCTTCTATTTTTGTGAAGGTCAGATAAGGGCAATGTCACGGTAGCCATGGACAAGCCAGAATACCACAGGCTGTCAATTGAAATTTTAAATGATAGTAAATACTATAAGATCCTAAATAGAGATCCCACATTGACAATTCAGGGGAGGAGCAATGACTTTGTGAGGGCATTAGTCAACAAAAAGTACATCACAAAAATAGAAGGTAAAAAATTATATGAATATAATGCAATTCCAGCAAAATTTTATGGCCTTCCAAAAGTTCATAAACCAGTTTTGTCCCTAAGGCCTATTGTTTCGTGCATAAACACTCCCACGTCAAAAAACTTTCGGCTTTTATTGCTGATATATTAACCAAATCAATGGGAAACTCGGCTGATAGATATTTTATAAGAGATTCCTTTGAATTTTCGGACCTAGTAAACAACTTTCAACTTCCTGATAACTACGAATTAATAAGCTTGGACGTTGTAATAATGTAGTGTATAAGATTCAGTGCTCCTCTTGTGAGTTGTGCTATGTGGGACAAACATCACAACAATTAAAAAAACGTTTAATACAGCATAAAAGTGATGTAAAAAACCCTAGCAAGGCATGTGCTCTGGCGGAGCATGTTAGGAATACGGATCATGACATGGATTTTGGGGATGTGACAGTCCTGGATGTTGAGGGGAACTTGGGAGAGAGATTGTTCTTGGAGATGTATCATATAAAAAATAACCCGTTAACGATGAATTCGCGGTCTGACATAAAAAACATTAGTAGTATTTATTCATATTTGATAGGTCATAACAGATTCAACCACCAAATTGTAGCAAATAATTCAGATTAGTGAACATGACAGTGTAGAAGTAGAAAAGAAGAAGAAGAAACATTTGAGCCAAATTGTATGTCATAGTGTCAAAGTAACCTAACCTTAAAATTTTGGCAGTTGATTTTTAAGTAATAGAAGAAAAATTTAAAATTAATGTAGTTCTTGCTTTGAAATTGGAAATCAACATCTTATATTGTCCATTGAGTTTTATGTTCCATGTTTGTATAAGATTTTTAGTATTAGACAGGAATTTGCATGGTTGTAAACTGTGAGTCTGTTCCTTGCCATGTGGCTTACTTATTGACCTCGACTATTTGGTGAGTCTTAAGTTTATAGAAGATTCTGAATTGAAATAATGGCTAAGTCATAATTGCAGTGTCCTGAGGAAGGTTGCGAAATTGTAACCGAAACGTCGACATAAATAAATGAAGCATACTTATTGAAGTGCCTTTTTATCCGTTCCAAACCCTGATAATCTTACTATATATATATATATATTAGGAATCATAACAGTATTTTACCTTAATATCTAGTTTGTGCTTCGCAATGAGAATAATAATAATACCGATACCAGGATTGTGCACTGTCATTTTCTATTACCGTTCTTATTGTTTCATGAGAATTACTTATAAGTTTCGTGTCCTTAGCTTAATATACAGGGAAAATAAAAAAGAACAATTTTGCTTGTTTATCTTCAGAGGAGTGTAATTTTTCCGAGAGGAGATAAAAAAAATTGTAAACCAAATACCGACTTTAATTTTCACCCCTTTCAATTTTTCGGTGTTATTCAGATACACCCTGTATCTGAATAATACAACTAGCGATGAAATTTTGCCGGCAAAATTTCTTCGTTCTAATATACAAGTTTGTTGCTTTTCGGCAATTTCGCGAATGACACTTTTTTTTGGAAAAATGTCATGAGCTGAATTGCTCTGATAAAAATCAAGAAATTTCAATTCCACCTCATTGCTACAATCATTTCAAAAACTAATAAAGTAACAGTTCATTCAGCGGGTGAAGACTGGTGACTATTCTACGAAAATGTCACTATTTTTCGTACGCGACATCCACACAAGAAACCTCATTCCGGAACTCTCAAAGGACGTAATTAATTCGGGTGTTGATATGGACGACCGGAGTCATCAGTAGCAATCAAGTCAACATTGGTCGGTCCATTGAAGGGTCGCCAAAACTAATTGAAGGACGTTCTACAACAGACCGGACTCGAATTTAGTTAATAGAGGTTTATCGTTTCCGTCAAATCGAATTCTGGACGTTCCGTCAAGCGATTGAGACGGGAATATGAATGGGGCGACTCGCTGAATATCCCAGGAATCCATAGGGGATGGAAGTGCATATTTGTGGTATGCTGACGGCATCTGATATGATCTGTTTGAAATCAAAATATGAGGTGAAACGTGATGTTTCAAGGTGTAATAACTTTTGTGGAGGAAACAATTATTATATTTATTCAATTTCGATCCTGTGGAAAACCATTGTTGAGAGAGCTGGGCCTCTTCCATAATTTGGATTTTACTATAATCCTTATAGGATGCTGAGCAACGCTTGAATAACTGAATTGATAAGATGAATTAACGGTCGATGGGTCGACACAGAATTATTCTCAAAAGAAACATCACTTACCTTAGTTATTAAGAGAAAACTGGGGTATATCTGTAACTGCAGAGTTGTGAATACTGCTGGATGATTTCTGACTTGACTTCCGAGATCCTCGATATCACGTATGGCTTTATGTAGTCTTTTCTGATCAAAGGAGATCGAATTGATCGAAATATCCGAAACCAATACGAATAGGGAATATTCGACATAACCGTTAACTGGATTCCTGATTTTTTGTATTTTTTATACTGATTACTCCTAGGTTTCCCGAGGAGACCCCTCAGAAGCTTGTAGGTTGTTCGAGTTAGGAGAATTAGTTGTGTTCTGTGTAGGCTTTGGTACTGTGTTCGACCGAACAGTGAAATGGTGGCCCCTGCCGAGACTGGAATAGTATATTATTCAACGATTATGTAATGATGGTTATTAATGCATGAGCCGGGATACGAAATGAGCCGGAGACGAATTTCGTATGGTTTATGCGAGTGTATTAACCATTATATGGAAGTTACATAAGTACGCTATTTTATCTACACCCGATGAATGATGAAGAACTATTAAAATCTATTTATTTACTTCCACAGAATAATATATCTATTCAACTGATTTTGATCTGTAATAGTCTCTATGAACTTATGAGTTATAATATAACTCACGCCTATAACTCACTCTAATAATAGGAAAAATTAAATTACTTACGAAATTAATAAGAGAGTCGAATCGATTGGGAACTCTATTTCAGACATCAAGCTAACGTTCTCGCCATCCATTTCTACATTTTCTTGGGTCTGAATATCCAAAAATTGCATTTGGAAAACGTTAAAATTTGACGTTTTCTACGGGATTCGATATCGATTCGATTTTCGACCACAGAGATCGCTTTTGACAACTGTTGTCAATTTTGAAAATGCAGATTAATTCGCATTTCACTCAAGAAGTCGAAGATAAAATATAGTGTTCAATTCGCGGTAATGGTCATAACACACTTGATGAATTACATACACCACGCGTCTGACGGCTCGTGCTGCAAAATTCATCTGCGTGTGTTATGACTTATACATTACCGCTCATTGAACAATAAACATACTAAAATCCATTTTCCGTTTCATGGCTGTACCTAACCTAAAATGTAAATAATTCGGTCTTGCTTCCAAAAACGATTTATCAGGTAAGAATTTTAGCGGAAAAGTAAAAATATATGTTAATCTTCGATAATCGACGTCAACGCGACAATTCGAATTCTCTGGCCAGGACTATGACGCCGAAAAATTTGCGATTTTGGCGAAATGCGCGATTTTCGAAAATTTTTTAAAAATACTTCTCGATATAAAATATAAAAACATCACCGTGGAGCTCCGTTCTTCCCCTATCCGACGCCCCCCTTTCCGTATCGCACGGGGACCGCTTGATTGAAAAATAATGAAATTATTTTATGATATAAAGGGTGTTCCGAAATAAAATAATTCAACAAATTAGTGATTTTTTAAATGGAACTAGCAGGCCATCTTGTCGGTCCGCCCCTATCAATCCATTTATTTGGAAACTGTTGATCCAGTAAATCCCTCACAGGACGAGAATAATGAACGGGTGCTCCATCATGCTGAAACCATATTTCATTCCGTATTTCCGTAGGTAACATTGCTAACATTCCGGGAAGAATGTTCTGAATGAAAGTAAAATATGCAGCTCTATCTAAATTTCCTTCGAAAAAATGAGGGCCTATCACATGATTGCCGATTACTGCTCCCCGGACATTCAATGACCACCAGTGTTGATTGTCTATTTCCCTTATAATTCTAGGATTTTCTACAGAGTAATAATAAAAATTGTGCCTATTGACGGCTGCGGAATTGTGGAAGGTTGCTTCATCACTGAATAAAACAAATTCAAAAAATGCAGGGTTCTGTTCAATTTGAGAACTTGCCCAATTACAGAAATTCAGACGGTTTCCAAAATCGCTTTCGGTAAGCGCCTGATGCATCTGAATGTGGTAGACATGATACTTGTTTTTTTTTGAGGATTCTTTGAATTGAACGCTCACTTATACTACAGGCTACACCAAGCTCCCTTTTTCTTGTGTGTGGATTTTCAGTTACATGCAGTAAAGCCCCGAGTTCCTTGTCTTCGTTAGTGGCTGATTTTATCCTCTCTTCTTTTTTATACTTGACTTCTCCTGTCTCTACAAATCTGTTCAAAAGCCTCCGAAAACTCGATTCATGTGGATGTCTTCTTTCGGGATATTCGACAGCATAGGATCTACTGGCTAATAAATAGTCTCTGTGGCACTGCCCAACATGAAAATCATATCAACCATTTCATCTTTACCAAAATTCATCTCAATTTATTGTATTCGGAAATAACTTTGAGCTCTGAATAACAATATTTTGATCAATAATAATAATCGATGTACTATGTACGATGTGTAACAGTTTCTGTGGCACTGCTGCGACATGAAAATTATATGAACCATTTCAAGAATAATAATTTTTTTGGATGCCGATAAAACTTTGTAATCGTTAGAATACACATGTTACCAATAATGTATGTGTTACTTATTCGGACAAAAATTATCATTTTCATGTTGAACTTTAAGAATTATGATTTTGGAAGGGTTTTAAAGTTTTTCAAAAATTGGTCATTCAGTTTGGTTTCATTGTGTTAGTTATTATGTTCATTATTCCTGAAATTTTTGGTAGAAATGTCATTTTTCGTGTCTGCTGGACACAGGAGTGAAAATAATCCTAAGGTTACATTTGAAAAAATATAAGGTTTTAAATTGTGTACATCATCATGGAAAAAAATACAGGGTGTGACATTTGAAAAAATCGAGAAAAAACAATTTGAAATTCTTCATATTTGGACATTGATAACGGACACCCTGTATAGAAAAGGTTGATCATTTAGGAAAGATGACTAGGCAAATTCTTAAGTTAAAAGAAATTCTGATCAAATTCATGTTTCTATCGCTTCTGGAAATCGGTAGAGGGCTTTCACCGAACTACTGTTTCGTAGAAATTTTGCAGTTTTTTCTGAATAAGATCCGTACCGTTGGAAAAATATTCCTAATATTTTGCGTCATCATAGAGGTATTGGAGAGTATTCAAAATATGCGAAAATATATGGGGTGTTCCATTTAAAAAATCACTCATTTGTTCAATAATTTTATTTGGGAACACCGTGTATATTAGAAAATAATTTCCTGAGATGCAGAATTCAAATTACAAAGGAAATGCTTTCCAACTAAATTTCTAAAACGTCTGGTTTGGCAGCTATGTAAGCCTAACGCACTATTGCAGGACCCTGTATGTACCTAAGTGTACAATTATAGCACGGGTGTAGATAAAATTTCTTTCCTAGCTCGGGATTGAGCTCGGACTTGCCGGGTCCTAGTCCATCAAATCAAATCAAAAATCAATGTATTCAACTTTTTGGAATTACGGATTCGCTGTACGTACTCGTAGAGTACACGCTTTTACTCATTATCATATTTTATAATTTCTACTTGAAAGTAACCACTACAATTTTGATTAAATAAATAATGCACTTCTTTTGACAATTCTTGTCCGATTTTGAGAGATGTCTTGAATCTTAGTTTATGAATGAATAAAAACAAAAAAACCTGTCCAAAATAATTGTGACTAAACATTATGTACACTATACAGGGTCTTTCACGAGGAACCTCACCCATATTTATACGGGAAACTACTGAACGTATTTTCATGAAATTCAGCACTTATAAGTATTTCACGATGGTGATGAAATCTAAAATATTTTCAAGGCATGAGCACCTCCGGTTTTTCCGGAAATGACGTCAACTTCCGTTTTTCAAATTAGAACACCATTTTTTTTATTGCAGAAATAGATTCCTTAGAAAATTTCAAGTTATTTTGATGTAACATTCTTCAGTTTTGGTTGGAAAATTCTCTCTGAGAGGGAAAATTCGAAAAAAAAATCGAAAATGGAGCTCCGCTGAAACAAGAATAACTTCGAGGTTTTTGGATAGAAAATTTTCATTTTTGGGATTTTTCAAGATGTAAGATTGATGTATCCACTTTAAAAATCGAAATCGCGATTCATGATACAGGGGGTAAAAAAATCGCTTTCAAAGTTAGGGATGACAAAATCGTGAAAAATCAATTTTTTCAAATCAGAACCCCATTTTTTTATGGCAGATATTGAATCTACGTTAAAAAATAATGTGAGTGTATGCATCACACCCTTGCCCTAAAGTGGATATTTTCTGAGTTATTCACAAAAAACTGTTTTTCGTCTTGAATTTTCAGCTATTTCTTTTCCCTTCACGCCAAAAAGATGAAAATTTCAGGAACTGTTACTTAAACCATGTTTTAGATTTTACTACCCTAATATGCAAGAGAAAAAAGTTACAGGTTGTTCCTAAATAGATGGCGAATTTGGATTCGAATTTGTATCGGAAACCTCTTTATTTCAACTAATCGGCCATCGGTTTTCTTTCCAGTGATAAATAAATAATTCCTTATGAACCATATGCAAAAACTTACCATGTTTTACATTCTTTTTTTTTAATGATAGATATCATTAATTACATCTGCCAAATTCCTCTTTATTCAGTAGCATGTAATTAATGATATCTATCATTAAAAAAAAAAGAATGTAAAACATGGTAAGTTTTCGCATATGGTTCATAAGGAATTATTTATTTATCACTGGAGAGAAAACCGATGGCCGATTAGTTGAAATAAAGAGGTTTCCGATACCAATTCGAATCCAAATTCGCCATCTATTTAGGAACAACCTGTAACTTTTTTCTCTTGCATATTAGGGTAGTAAAATCTAAAACATGGTTTAAGTAACAGTTCCTGAAATTTTCATCTTTTTGGCGTGAAGGGAAAAGAAATAGCTGAAAATTCAAGACGAAAAACAGTTTTTTGTGAATAACTCAGAAAATATCCACTTTAGGGCAAGGGTGTGATGCATACACTCACATTATTTTTTAACGTAGATTCAATATCTGCCATAAAAAAATGGGGTTCTAATTCGAAAAAATTGATTTTTCACGGTTTTGTCATCCCTAACTTTGAAAGCGATTCTTTCACCCCCTGTATCATGAATCGCGATTTCGATTTTCAAAGTGGATACATCAATCTTACATCTTGAAAAATCCCAAAAATGAAAATTTTCCATCCAAAAACCTCGAAGTAATTCTTGTTTCAGCGGAGCTCTATTTTCGATTTTTTTTTCGAATTTTCCCGCTCAGAGAGAATTTTTCAACCAAAACTGAAAAATGTTACATCAAAATAACTTGAAATTTTCTAAGGAATCTATTTCTGCAATAAAAAAATGGTGTTCTAATTTGAAAAACGGAAGTTGACGTCATTTCCGGAAAAACCGGAGGTGCTCATGCCTTGAAAATATTTTAGATTTCATCAGCATCGTGAAATACTTATAAGTGATGAAATTTAATGAAAATACGTTCAGAAGTTTCCCGTTTAAATATGGGTGAGGTTCCTCGTGAAAGACCCTGTATACAACTGGGTCCTAGTCCAATATCCTTACATTCCTAATCACTGGACTAGGGGCACACACGAATATTGACCATTGTCGAGGTATATGACCTCAACCTTGCGCCCTGACTGAAGAAAAACTTCTTTTTTCATTTATTCAAGGTAGGTACCATCAAAAGTATGCATGGTGAGCATTCCAAAATCTAAAAGACCATTACACAATTCTATGAATATCACAAACAACGAGTGAAAACTCATGATATTATATACAGGGTGTTCCTAAATAAGTGTATTAACGGTCAGCTGTAGATTTCCCATCAAAAATAACACAATTTTCACTCTTCCATTTTTCCTCCGGGTCTTCGTTTTGGAGATTTCGAATAACTGTAAAATGTCTTAGATTTATCCACAAGAATGATCAGCCATTTCAAAAATGTAAATCGTTTGCCGTTTCCAAGTAGTTCTACAGTAGGTACATATTTTATTCGTGGATTCGGATAGGGTGTAAATTTCATACCAGAAAAAATATTGAATGAGTGTTGATTGGGGGGATTTGTGCCTTGCATAGAGTAAACATTTCGAAAAATTATTCGAAATAACGGTTCCGAAGATATGAACAGTTTTTTTTTTCATAAATTATCGACACTCTCTACCCTTCAATCGGAACTGAATTGTGAAAAATAGTATAGAAAAAAGTTTTTCATTCGATGAGAGGATTCTACTTTCTACAGCTATAGTATATAACATTACTAGCAAGGTAAGAGGGTTTTTACTGGCGAATGGAGGATATAACTGACGAGCCGCAGGTGAGTCAGTTACCTCATTGAGCCAGTAAAACCCGTTACCTTGCGTGTATTGTTTTATATTTTATTTGTTTCTCATTTGTAAAAAGGTTAGATAAATTCCAAAAAAATCTCAATAATTTTCGCAAATGTCGTAAGCTATGGAAGCGTTGCCATGAACATGTCTGTTTATTTTTCTTTACATTTGTTCTGGCGAAAGCGAAAATGAATGTACCAAAATAAATTATTGAGGCAGCCAGCAGTGTAGCTTCAAGTTTATTACCTACAAAAACAGCTTCAAGGTACGAGCGAGAATAATACGACTTCAAAAAGTGGCAAAACAAAAAAAATGTGATTGGGGCAACTGAAGATATTTTGTTGGTCTACTTGAATCAACTATCAGCTAGATTCAGCCCTAATACTTTATGGGCAAAATTGTCTATGCTGAAAATCTGCTTGGAAATAAAAAAAAATGCCCCTGTTCGCAGGTTTGTTTTCCTTAAAAAATTTATTGAAAAATATGACGTTTAGTTGTCATTTTCAGATTTCAAAAGGTAATAGCGTTTCTGAAATGAAAAAATGAGCGTTATACGCCAAAAAAGGCCAAGGTATTAAGTAAAGAAGAGGCTGAACAATTTCTTTTACGTTATTGTGACATTGCGGCAAACAAAAAATTTAACAACAAGAAGATTCACCATAATCGATGATGGCTGCAGCTTCAAGCCCTGCATGTTATACAGAAAATATGTAAATCTTCGGCCTCCTGGAACAGAAAGCATAAAATTTTTTTTGACATACCGACATGGAAAGTGCATTTCCCTTAATGCTGGCCAGCACACTATTGGTGGCATCCCAAAGCAAATAGCGAAAAATTTGGGTTTAAAAGACCCAGTGTTATACACCGGCCACTCTTTTCGCAGAACTGGAGCCACTATGGTTGCAGCGGATTCGGGTGGAGATATTTTAGTACTAACGCGTACAGGAGGGTGGAAGAGCACCGAAATTGCGATGAGTTATGTCGATGATTCGGTCAACAAGAAAAACGAAATGTCTAGCAAATTATTTGGTAGTAAGGAGAGTACAAATGTTCTGCAGTCCTCGAGTTCAGCAGTTTCTGAGTCAACAGATGGTTCATCATCATCAGTATCAACTCTTTCATCATCAAAAATCTGTGTTACTGGAAATAACAATTGCACCATGATTTTCATCATATATGACGATAAAACAAAATTTTCTAATGTAAATAATACTACTAACTTGTAAAAATTTTGCAAGTTAACTGTCAGTTTTACAAGTTAGTGACTTGATAAAATAAACTTTCTTGATTGATATTGTGTTTTTGGAAACTGACGTTTACAAATGAGAAACAAATAAAAATATTATATGTACGAGTCAAAATCAACCTGTAAAATGACCATTTATTATGTATAATAGATATTTTATCACTCTATGACTGTAACATATTGTCAATTTGAAGCCATAATAACATTATAATCCAGGATTTCCATGATTAAATTATATTTTCAACCTGGGAAGTACTCACGCCAAATGGAATTAAGGAGCGAAATTTCAAATAAACTTGATCGTTCATTCAACAAAACTGAAGATTTCACTGATCTAAATTAGAATGTTAAAGTTCTTCTCAATGCCAGCACAAACCATCCAATGCGACATCGCCAGAAATGCACAAGTGTGTTATTTCCTCCATGGGGAGTCTCAATGGAAACGTACAGAACTCTTCTCCATCCACGAACACTTCATAACAGTCACTCCGGCATGTCACCTCGATCCTGAATTTACCACAACGCTTCACAGGTATGCAAGGATGACTAACTTCGTGTTCCCAATGACCATGTCTGAAGGAATTCATGGCAACCCTGTCCTCGTGCATCCTGAAGTTCATGTGGAAACCAACAGTCCCCGTTGGGGTCCCTTCGGGACCGCTCAAGAAATTTATCTGGAAATCGTCTGAACCGCAGAAAACGTGGCCTTCGATGCAGACTGTTCTGCTCGGGAAAAGCCCATTTGGAATTTCTATTTGAGGCATTTTGTACGAGTCATTGAACTATGTGTACTGCGTGTTTTCGGATTATGTTTGGAGTTTATATATCGCTGAATGTGGAGATAATTTTGATGAATAGGTGCCATAAAATTGTATCAATACAGATAAAACTATTTGTATTGTATTGAATTCATCATGATGTGTTGGAAGCATCATTCTATGGTGGGATTATCGGAGAATCCTATAATTTTGTGCACTATTTCGAAATTTTTCAGAGGTGCGTCCGTTCGTTTTGTTGACATCGGGATTATTTTGAGGGATTAGTGAAAATGAGTCAAATTCGGCGAATGTTATCTTTATGGTCTTTCCTCTGAAGTTTATCAATGAAGATGTTATCGGACATTTTCGTGGATTACTGATAAACAGTTTGCTTCTTTTCAATTGATATCTTCCACATATAACATAAAAATGACTAAAGAAAGAACAAAAAAACCGACTGCAAAAACTCTGAACCGAAAATAACAAGACATTGCTCCATCAGGTGATCATCTTCGGAACGCATGTTTTGTATAGTGTTACCTTGTTCAAAGTAGGTGTTATCAACCAAGATATTGCTGCTATGGAGAGAATTCTTGATGCGATAGGCCCTTTTGAGGAGGTTATGATAACTTGCTTCAGACAGTGTTCATCACGGAAAACTATTCAAAAAACTGCAGTATATTGGTATAAGAGGCCCAAAGTTACAAGAAAGATACCAAATGAACGAATTCAATGGCATGATCTCTTCGAAGAAAAAGGTCAAGCAACGGAGTACCGCAGGGTTCCATATTGGGACCTATACTTTTCATAATATACGTATATTGACGACCTGATGTATCATGTGGAAGAAGATGAAACCTTGCCCTTCGCGGACGACACCTCTTGTATGAATAAGACACGCAGTTTGGATGAACTCGAAGCCAAGTCAATGTTGGTTCAATGCGAATAATTTGAAAAGCAATCCAGAAAAATGCCAACAACAATTGTTTGGGACGAATAGGGGATTATACACTTCTTTGAGATAGCTTTCGATGGCGGCCTCTGTTGGAAGGAACACGTAGATAACTTATGTAGAAGACTATCAAGAGTATCAAATCTATACTATTTAATATTATATACAGGGTATCCCAGAAGTCCCGCACTTCCTTGAGGTGATCGAAAGTGAAAAATATTCTAAGCCCAAATATCCATGTTTGAAATTTTTTGATGAAGTAGTTAATCAGTAATTAATTAATGGAAGTGACCAATCAGGAGCGCGCTATAGAAGAATGAGCAAGCAGCTGGGGACGCGAGAGTGAGACGCCAGAGCTGCTGCCGGCTTTTCACGCAGTAAACTGAGACCGGCGTCTCACTTTCGCGTCCCCACTGCTCACTCAATCTCCTGTAGCGCGCTCCTGATTCGTCACTTTCATTAATTAATAACTAATGAACTTAGTTATAAAAAAATTTCAAACATGGATATTTGGGCTTAGAATATTTTTCACTTTCGATCCCCTCAAGGAAGTGCGGGACTTCTGGGACACCTTGTATATAATATTTAATTGAACTGAAATTCAAAAATTAACCTTAGCCGATTAAGTTACTCAATTAAATTGGTACTAGTTTATTCACACAAGTAAATTGCGCAACAAGATTTTATGATCATATAGGTATAGTACATATATAACATTACTAGCAAGGTAAGAGGGTTTTTACTGTCAGTCAGTTACCTCCTTGAGCCAGTAAAACCCGTTATTGTTTTATATTTTATTTGTTTCTCATTTGTAAAAAGGTTAGATAAATTAAAAAAAAATAATTTGTCGCAAATGTGGAAGCTATGGAAGCGTTGCCATGAACATGTAGGTATGTTTATTTTTCTTTACATTTGTTTTGGCGAAAGCGAAAATGAATGTACCAAAAGAAATTATTGAGGCAGCCAGCAGTGTAGCTTCAAGTTTATTACCTGCAAAATCAGCTTCAAGGTACGAGCGAGAATACGACGACTTCGTCGACTTCAAAAAGTGGCAAAACAAAAATAGTGTGATTGGGGTAACTGAAGATGTTTTGTTGGTCTACTTGAATCAACTATCAGCTAGATTCAGCCCTAATACTTTATGGGCAAAATGGTCTATGCTGAAAAGCTGCTTGGAAATTGAAGAAAATGCCCCTGTTCGCAGGTTTGTTTTCCTTAAAAAATTTATTGAAAAATATGACGTTTAGTTATCATTTGCAAATTTCAAAAGGTAATAGCGTTTCTGAAACGAAAAAATGAGCGTTATACGCCAAAAAAGGCCAAGGTATTAAGTAAAGAAGAGGCTGAACAATTTCTTTTACATGCTCCTGATGACCAGTGATTGCTGGCGAAAATTGTAACAATATTTGGGATTTTTGGATGTTGTCGATGTGACGAAATTCTCTCCTCAAACATAAATGATGTAGAAGATATGGGAAAATACGTTATTGTGACATTGCGGCAAACAAAAAATTTAACAACAAGAAGATTCACCATAACCGATGATGGCTGCAGCTTCAAGCCCTGCATGTTATACAGAAAATATGTAAATCTTCGGCCTCCTGGAACAGAAAGCCTAAGATTTTTTTTGACATACCGACATGGAAAGTGCATTTCCCTTAATGCTGGCCAGCACATTATTGGTGGTGTCCCAAAGCAAATAGCGAAATATTTAGGTTTAAAAGACCCAGAGTTATACATCGGCCACTCTTTTCGCAGAACTGGAGCCACTATGGTTTCGGATTCGGGTGGAGATATTTTAGCACTAAAGCGTGCAGGAGGGTGGAAGAGCACCGAAATTGCGATGAGTTATGCCGATGATTCGGTCAACAAAAAAATCGAAATGTCTAGAAAATTATTTGGTAGTAAGGAGAGTACAAATGTTCTGCAGTCCTCGAGTTCAGCAGTTTCTGAGTCAACAGATGGTTCATCATCATCAGTATCAACTCTTTCATCATCAAAAATCTGTGTTACTGGAAATAACAATTGTACCATGTATTTCAACATATATGACGATAAAACAAAATTTTCTAATGTAAATAATACTACTAACTTGTAAAAACTGTCAGTTTTACAAGTTAGTGACTTGATAAAATGAACTTTCTTGATTAATATTGTGTTTTTGGAAACTGACGTTTACAAATGATAAACAAATAAAATTGATTGTGTATAATGACGTTATACAGGGCCGATCCTAGCAGGTGTGCAGCGCGTGCCCCGCACGCGGGCGGCCAAACTCAAGGGGCGGCCGCAGGCCGCCACTTTTTTATGTCATTTTGTAAAAAATCTGATTTTCAACAAATCTTAAAGAGATAATTATTTTCAATTCTTGATAACTACTTTCCAACTCTAATCATCCAAATTTTGAATGAGACGAGAAAAAAATTTAATGAAACTGAATTTTTCAATCTTGTCAAATCAAATATTCCTTGTTCCCCATTACCGACAAAAAAAAACAAAGGAATGCTGTAGTACAATTTTTGGCTAGTCAGAATTTGGTATTTAGTGGAACTAGTTCAGAATTATATCGTAGCGATAATGGAAATTTTTTTGAAAGCAGTAGGTAGGGGAGCGAGGGGCTTGTTGTAACAGTTTTCATGAAAACTAATATATCTTGAGATCCATTGATCGAATTGCTACCGAATGAAGATGGATGGATGCTGTAACTCTTCCTCTACCAAATCAAGTGAAAATAATACCAAAACTATTGTTCATTATTTCATAATCAATTATTTTCTAGAAGAAGTGCGGTGTTACAACTTACCTCGTGCTTGGGGCAAGTTGTAACGTCTACCGGGGCAAATAGTAACGACAAAAAAAGACAACAATAATACCTCTGACCATATATTTTTTGTTTATTTTTAACGAAATTAACATCTCTCTAAAGTAGGTATTATGTAATTCTTATCGAAAATCAGCTTGAATACACTTTTTTAGTGATCAACACCTAAAAATTCAGTAATTAACAGTTTCATTCAGATGAACACTCCTTATAATCATCATGGCACTTTTAAATCACAGGAAAAGTAATGAAATTACTTATAACTGAGGTATGCTTCGTAATTATCTCCTTTTGATATCTATCAAACAAAGTATTGCACATACAAGAATCAACATTGGGCGGGTATCATCATAATTCAATTCATTCTTCATCGGAGCTACAATTAATACGAATAAAAGATATTGTGTCTCCTGTCACACATCTCAATTATGCCCACATCTTACAAATGATACACTCGACCAATCTTCCTTATTTGAATCTGTGTAAGCTTCACCACATACAAGACAACACCACACTTCTGATTCAGATTCTGAATCTGAACATAAAATCTCTGTCTACTCCGATTTTATTTTTTGTTGATTTACCTTTGCCTGTTCCCTCCCCTTTACCTTTTCGTTTGATTTTGTCATCTTTTTCCACTTTATACACCCTCATCATAACTTGGGGCATGTTGTAACACGTTACAACAAGCCCCGGGATTTTGTTACAACTAACCCCATGGTATGATTTTTAACATTTATCAAGATAACTATTTAAACAATTTAGCAATCTTAAAAACTGGTACACACTATCAGAGATGGATAAATTTGAGTGCAAATAGGATACAGAAAGTTTAAAATTAGTCGATAATATTAATGGAAACCAAAATTTTACCACAGTACAATTTTATATTACGTGGCAAAAGTGAAGCACGAGCACACTTCCGCTCACTTCGCAGGCTGACAGGATACTTGATATGGCAACATTATGCGGCGTGGATTATTGGTAAAATCGAGTCAAAGAAATACGCCAATAAAGTTTAAGATCCTATTGAAAAGAGTCTGTTACTACTTGCCCCTGTTACAACAAGCCCCTCGCTCCCCTACAGATGTTGCCTGAATTTATTTGATCCAATTATATCGGAACACCTAGATTCAATGGTGCGGACGTGAGCCGTATTCCACACTATTTGGGGCAGCATTTTCAAAACGACATTACTAACATTTTAGCCGAATCTATTCGTGAAGAGATAACACGCGTTGTCGAAAAAGCCAAATATTACGCCATCATTATAGATTCATTTGTTATTAGGTGTGTAGACTTATCGAATAGTTAATATTTTAGAGTACTTTATAGGCTTTTTTCCAGTAACTAATACCACTGGACAAGGTTTATGTAATTTTTTGTTGTAAAAGCTACTACCTAGCCTCCAGCTTGACGTTCATGATATCCGGGGTCAAGGATATGATAATGAAGCAAATATGAAAAGGAAAAATGTAGGCCTTCAAAAAAGGATACTTACCATTAATCCTAGAGCATTTTATGTTCCATGTTCCGCTCATACCTTAAATCTAGTGGTTAATGATGCTGCCACTTCTAGTGGGGAAATTTCGGGTTTTTTTGACAGAGTGCAAGTATTACATATTCCTTTTCTGGGTATCCATATCGATGGGATATATTTAAAAAATATGTCGAAGGCTTAACTTTGAAACCCGACACACTGTGAGAGAGTCGCATGAATGCTATAAGACCTTTGGAAGAAGACTTTAAAAATATTGTGGAAGCTTTAAATGCTTTAATTGGAGATCCCACTAAGGATAATAGGACAAAAATTGCATCTAAAACTCTGGTGAAAAACATGAAAACATTTAAGTTTCTATGCTCAATGTTAATTTGGCATGAGTGGCATGACTCATTAATAAGAATAGACGTTTTGAGTAAAATGCTACAAAATCTTATAATTAGTATTGCAGAGAGTATACAGGGTTTAGATAATTTAAAAAAATATTTAATTCCACAATGATCTGATGAGAATTTCAAAACATTTGTTGATTCAGCAACATGTTTAGCCAATGACTTAGAAATTGATCCAAACTTTCTCATCCCTGAACCCAGAAATAAAGTTCGCTTATGTAATTATGAGGGCAGCGATGAACCAATTTCTAATTCCTACCAGAAATTCAAGGCTGAGTTTTATTATACAATTCTGGATCACGCGACATCTTCAGTACAGGAAAGATTAACTTTACTGTCTGAATGTTATAATCAGTTTTGCTTCCTCTATGAGTTCGAAAATTTTTCTGAAGATGATCTTATGAAGGCCTTCATGGACTTAGATATTAGAATACAGGTAAAAGCGGAAGGAAATATTGTTAAAGATTCTGATGGCGTACAACTTTCCAACGAAAATAATTCATTTAAACATATTTTTCGGGAACCGTCCGGGAAGTACCTACTTCCCGGACGCTTTTTCTTTGAGAAAGTAGCATTTCCCGGCCTAGTCCGGAAAGTACGTACTTCCCGGACTAGGCCGGAAAAACTCACGTCGTTGTTGTCATTGTGATGATCATCACAATAGCAACGAAATAACGGATGACAGTTCTGTTCTGTTCAATTCAAAATAGATGCATAGAAATATTCTATGCATCTATAATTCAAATAATAATCAAAATGTATAATAAAGAAATGAGTCGTCCCATTGATTTGAAATTCTACACGGTTGCCGAAAAAATATTGTACGCAACACGCCCGAAAATAGTTTTTTTGGACTCACAGACTTCCAGGACTCGCCTCCGGCTCGTCCTAGAATCTTGTCTATTCGTCCAAAAAAACCCTATTTTCCGGACTTGTTACGTAAATTACTATTCCCGGGTAAAGATCAACCTATCGAAATATCATAAATTATTGTTGAAAATTATTCGATTTCTTGTTTTTCCAATTTCACATTAGCCATAAGAATTTTATTAACGTTGCCTGCCTCTGTTGCTTCAGGAAAAAGGAGGTTCAGTAAATTAAAAATAATTAAAGATTACTTGAGGAACATTATGTCACAGGAGGGACTCCCGAAATTGGGCATTATTTTTATTGAATCTGAAATATCGGAAAGAATTGATACTAGCGAAATTATTGATTTGTTATTTGCTTCTCAAAAAGCTAGGAAAGTTATTTCATAGGTACCTGATTATACATAATAAACTAGGCATTACTGACTGAATAAAATACTGTTATTTTTCGTATTTATACTTTTTGTTATATATTAGTTTGTTTCTGTTTTTCTTTTAGTATTTAGTATTAAAGAGGTTATACTGTATGTACAGTTTTGTCCTAACAATAGAAGGAGGCCCATTGAAGATTTTTCATATATATGTCAAAAAAAGATATATTTTTTTGTCTTTGGGGCGGCACATAAGGATTCTGCACGCGGGCGGCCAACACCCTAGGATCGGCCCTGACGTTATAAGTTGATAGTTAAAATGTCAAAAAAGAATTTTATTTTTTTTCTTTTTAGAGCATTCAAATAGGAGCTTTTTTCAAAAAAGGTTTTTTTTTTATTTTGATTTATAAAACAAAAACATGCATTGAGGCCCTTAGCTTGGGATAAACGAACGACTATTTGCCGACAACTCTTCGTGAAATACCGAATACCCTATCTCATTTTTGTTCATTCGAATAAACAACATTTTCAAAAACATTCAGACGTTCACAAATATTACACCATAAATCACGAAAGAGTATAGATTGCGGAGGACAAAAAACACATCGGTATCTGTACAACGGAATAGAGTAGTATAACAGACTTTCGGAAAATTTGATATGCCTACCAAATGATAGATAGCTTCACGAAAAGTATGAAAGCCATCCTAGTTGCCAACGCTTTTCACAGTTTAAAAGAGATTCTGATGTTCGCCTTTTGATTCTATTGTATTTGTTTGTATTTATACTACTATTTGTGACCAACTGGGTACTGATGTACTTTATTTGACGAGCCAGGTTAATCTTTGAAGGTAATGATAAATGACTTTGACTTTGTTGAATAATTAGATTAACAAGTGAAAAATGGTGAAGGCTTTCAAAGCCGGATTCAACTTCAAATCCAGAGTATTTAAGGTTTTCTAGCCGTGGTCCAATAGGAATTTCTCCCAAATTTACGCCTACAAGATGCTGACCGTAGGGTTAGCATCTTCGAAGATTTCTCGACCGGTGGTTGTACCCTGACGAATGACCGCTCCGAACTGGAGATGTAACTGGATCTTCTGTTGTATTCATAGCCGCAGCCCCACCTCTGGTGAGACTAGTCGGTTCTGGTTTAGTCCTAGAATTGCAGATGGTTCGCAACCAAGCCTCACGAACAAAGGAAGTCTTCTCTTTCCTGTTCATGTTGTTTTTGTGCTGATAGATTTCGATGGCCTTCCAGTCATGATTTTACCGATGTCATTGAAGTCATTATTGAATTAATCAGCTATGATAGTACGATAAATTAATAAGTTAATATTTTGGATTTCTGTCATTTCAATTTTGATAGCACATAGATGCATCTATGTGGTCCCTTTTAATTTTTCATAGATTTTGTTGACACATTCTCAAAGACATCTGGTCGTGAAATTGTTGTTTTCTATTATACTCTCCATATAACCTCTGTGATTTTTGTACAATTTTATTCGATTTATTTTCATAAATAAGTAGTGTTTTATATAATTTATTCTTATGGTTTAGAGAGTTAACCAGCCCGGGAGTAATTCATGGCTTTCTTATTCTTCTCCCTTTTCCTAATTTCATTCGTTTTGTGTTTCTTTCAATATGTTGTGGGAGGCTAACTAAAAACACATCCGTCATAGAATCTGAGTTAGTTGTAATGTATCATATAATTATCTAATAATTCCTATATGGGGAATAAGCCAATCAAAAATGAAGCTGGGCTTTGGTAACGATCCAGATCTGCGCTTGTGCGGCAATATTGAGAATAAAAATATTTTTTTAATTCTGTCTCTCTCTGACACATTGTAATAATACAATGTGTCGTGAAACGTATGTCATTCTTAACTTCATATGAATAGTTTCGATCATAACCTCACAATTTGATGTGAAATGTTTCAATCGCTTCATTCCGTTTTCTTCAAGTCCTAAATATCATTGTTAACCCCTATTCATATTCTAAAATTGAAAGTATTTGAGTGACATATTTTCATTCTCAATAGCTATTTTCTTGTTGTCTTTCAGAAGAAACATAACCTCTACATTTCTCGCAGTTTTTGAGTTTCGAGTTGACGCAAGCGTACAATTCAATCGTTGCCAAAGATTTGGCTTCACTTTGTGACCGTGAAAAGCAGGGGTATAATCCATATTGATGTTATTAGATATATGTAATGTACACATCGTTTTCTGATAGATTCATCTTTGTTTCCTGATTTCTAGTTGAATGCTATTTCTCTGTAATCCATGTACTTTTTGTTCTGTGCTGTTTTTCAAATAATTTATAATTTTTTTCCAAGCTATCGTATATTTATCACTAATCATATTATATGTGTAATAATAGATGCATAGAATACCTGGTGTATCGACTTACTAAAAATCGTGACCAAAATTTGTCGATCAAAACGGCATCCTAGATTCCAGATTTTGGTCTAGTTCCGGAATAAATCCGCAATATTTATCGGTCGTGGCGCTACTGCGCGACCCCATTCGGGAGAAATGAAAAGTCGCACAAAATATCACAGAAAGTCTTAAACAAAATCTAATCAGTGCCAACACAAGGTATTTCTATGCATCTATGTGTAACTAGCTGGCCCGGCGAACTTTGTTCCGCCTAAATGATACTTACGGTGGATTTCACAAATCGTAACCACCGGTGATCGGAGATCAACAGCTTGGTTCTCTGATTTTTGAACTGTCAAATGTTTCTATGGATATGAGCTGTCACACAGAACAGATACATAAAAATAATATGTCTGATTATAGCAATTTTGGATTTAGTGATTTCCGAAAATATATTTATTACCCAAACAGAAATTCAAAAACATTTTAAAAATTATGAGAAAAGATGAGAATGAATATATCACGCATGAAACTGATCGCCAAAATCGTATATACTTGACATTTCGATAAAAATTCACTGTGATATTCACGCGCTTCTGGATCTGTTTATAGCCCTTCATGGTACTATAAGTCCTATGCAAATTACACTGTAATTGATGTCATATGTTTTTTTTTCGACCATTTCAAACCACGACGACCGAAATTCACAAAAAAATCAGATGACATAAATCGATGGTCGCGAATGCCTGAACAAATTAATCGCCATCTAATGGTGCTAATGTCAAATATAGTACCTTAACGATAAGATGTCTATGATAATGGTGTAGGCACCCGTCAATTTTTGAATGGAATGACGTTCGACCAAATCGAAAATATTAGCAATGTGGCGGCGCCGCAATATTATTTCAGTGTATTTTCCGTTGTCAATTTGATGGATGTATCAACAGCTGATTTGCCAAAGTCAATTATGACATGACAGCAGAATGGCATCTTTTTATAATGAAAGTTTTCTACTTTTCCTAAGAACTAATATACTCTCTGTATAAAAAGTACCCGGAAAATGTTATTTAAATGAACCGCCAAAAAGGATACGGTAATTTTTTTTCTCTTAAAGTTGGTAGGACCTTCCTTTATTACCAAGCCAAATTTGAGCGCGATCTGTCAACTAGTGTGTTTACAACAGCTGTCAGTATCAGTCGACCTCAAAAGTGCTCTGCGAATTTTACAATGGAAAAAATAGTTGATCAAAGAGTTTGCCTCAAATTTTGTCTTGCAAACGAATTTTCTTGTGCCGATTCATTGAAAATGTTAAAAAAAGCCTTTGGTGATAATTGTATGTCAAAAACACAAGCATACGATTGGTACAAATCATTCAAAGACGGTCCGAAAAAACCACGTCAAAGTCGATCGAAAATTAAAGTTTTGCTCACTGTTTTCTTCGGTTATCGTGGTGTTGTGCACTCAGAATTTCTTCCTGAAGGACAGACAGTGAATAAGGAGTATTACTTTGGTGTATTGAGGCGTATGCGTGAGAATGTTCGTCGTAAACGGCCAGATTTATGGAAAGACAATTCGTGGATTTTGCATGATGATAACGCGCCGTCGCACCGAGCCATAATTATTAAGGAATACAAGACCAAAAACTCAATAAATACCATCGAACAACCGCCGTATTCACCTGACTTAGCTCCGTGCGACTTTTTTCTATTCCCAAGACTCAAATTGCCCCTACGTGGAACGCGTTTTGAGTCCATTGAAGCCATCAAAACAAATTCGCAACGAGAACTGAAGGCCATACCTTTGGCGGCGTATGAGCGGTGCATGGAAAAGTGGGTTCGCCGATATCATAGTTGTATTGTAAGCAATGGGGACTATTTTGAAGGAGACAAAATAAATATTGATGATTAAATTTAAATTTATGTGTTTTGTTTTACAATTCCGGGTACTTTTTATACAGAAGGTACATCAGAATGTCAGGAATATAAACACACATTATTGCTCGACAAAATTATCTACCATTAACACGCCACGTTCGCCAGAATAAATTCAAATATTTGAAATAACTGATAAAAATCATCAAATTTGTGAATAGCGCCACCTGAAGTGGAAAGAACGAAACATTGCTAATATAATCAATTTGGTCACAACAAAATCTAATCAGTGCCTACACCATTATTCTAGACATCCTACTTCACGATTACGTTATTTTGAACAAATAAAACTATAAAAATAACTAATAATCAGTCATAATGTGTGAATAGCGCCATCTGAAGTGGTACGAAATCTAATCATTTTAGACATCTGTACTACTGTACTCCTACGCTAAGACTTCTTGGTGTTGGCCAACAGCGCAGAGTTGTAGGCAACTCAAATTACACACTATTACAGTGACTATAGTCAATAGTGCTAATATAGCCATCTAACGGAGAGAATATGAAATCAACTACCTACGAATAAGCGGTAGCGTTACTGTAACTGTAGCGACACCTAGTGGCCTCGCTCAAAGGGAGGAAAAGCATTTCCTGTATAAGTGAAATTTTCATCGATTGTTTCGAAGTTTTATTGTATTTTATAATAACCAGACCGTAGACGAATCCATATATGAAGTTTCATAACAAACACTCCATCCGATCTTGAGTTACAAATGGTGTAACCAACATCTTTCTTTTATATATATAGATATAAATGAGCTCATAACAGTAGGGCTAGCGATAATAAGCAAACCAAATATGGACCATTGTCCCCGACTCATTCCTTGAAATTTTTTTGAGAATCTATTCAATTTTCAAGAGATATGAGTTTCTGATGAAATGCATAAAGCACCCCCTATCTCATGAACGAATATACTTGGGACATATTTCGGACATTCAGACTAACCAAATTGTCTTATGAAGGTGCATATAATCTCGCCATATGGAGTGACGACAATTGGATGCGCCTGATGATAGTGATAACCATTTTGAGTATCATATTTGGGCCAACTCAGTGTATATCTTTTCAATCAGAAATAGAATTATCCTCATCGAGCAAGCTCATGCCAACGCGTTGCTATCCTTCTGCAGTGACTCGAACTGATGACCTTTCGCCGTATGCACAACAGTCATGAAATTTTTATGAGTACTCTGCTACCGGTCGTAGAAAGTCGAAACGCTCGTTATTGCGGATTGCCTAATCATCAACTCCAAAGGGATGATCGGACAAGAGAGGCGATAAACATTAATTTATGCAGGTTCCCGCTCTGCCTGCTGATTTAGCTTCATAGAAATTCGATAATTGAAAATGGTCTGGTTTAACGACTTCAATTATTTCGGTTTTGTCGATGATAAATTGTCGTTGGTCGTTCAGCTTTGTGTACGGCCGTTCCCAGTTGAATTTTATGGGATTTCTATTATGTTGCAGCGAGATAATAATCCGGTTATACACTTGGTTCCAAGTATGGGAAATTGACCGAAGCGTATTGACTAACGGTGGATGTTATTTCCACATTTATTTTTCCCATTCTTGCTAGGGTAGTCACACAGCAATCGATCATATACCTACCATATGTAATGAAAATAATGAAACTCCCTGACGATATTAACGTAATTTATTTATGACCACAATAATTATTCCGAACAAAAATACTTGAATTCTCAACGTTATCTTAGGAGGTGTCACCCAACTTCTCTCCTAATACCGATTGACTTCCTCGCCTCCTGATCACTCCGTTCTCCCTCCTTCCATCGCTTCTCAACCTCTCTGCGCGCCGCATCAGTCAGCGCATCAGTCACATTCTCGTTACACATATACGACGAGATTTTTAACATTCCTGTGTTAAACCAATGATACGTCGCTAACGATATAATGAGAATAAAATACAGGGTGAGTCTTCGACTTATACATACACTACTGGAAAAAATTAAAGGATCAAAAAAAAATTCCAAATTTTTCGGCAATTTTCAACATGCCGTAACTTTGAGAGGAATGGTCGTACAAGGAATTCAAAAAGAGGAAATTGTAGCTCCAAGTGTCTAGTTTTTGGATTAGAACTTCAAAAATTTTAAGTTTCAGTGGTTTTCGAGTAATGATAGAAAAATCAGCAACAAAAAAATTCCCAAAATCTTACCACTTTTTTGTTTCTTGTCTACGAGCGTGGTAATTTTATTTTTGCATAATCGTTATAATGATGGGATACTTTGTTAATTCAGCTTTAATTTATTTTTTTATTGACCTCAATACGTCCACTTCTCGCCGAGATATCGGTCTTCAAATGGAAAAGGATCCATTTGTCTTTGATTATCGATTTCTCAGCAACCAATGATCGCACAGAAAACTGAAGGGGGGTTTCAAGACCTTAAATGAACTCCCATTAATGAACAACCATTGCTTATTCATAGAAATTTTTTTTTCTTAATGTCGCATCAATATGAAAATTTAACAAAAAAAGGGCTTTTGGTGGTTTCTTGGAAAATCTACCGCTGGATCGAAAATGTTGAGGAAACCAATAATGTTAAGTGTGACTTTCACAGTTCAATATGTTGATAAAAACCTTACGAAGAGCCAACTCAATTCAGCGATCCGTTTTTTTGTTTGACTCGATTGAATTTTTGAAAAAAAAAAAGGCAAAAAAGAATTTTCTCGAGCTTTTTCCACATTTTAATTGCAGATAGTTCATAAATTTCAAAAAAAAAAAAATAAAAAAACAACAAATAACATTTTTATTAATTTAATAACCGGTATTGCCACCCCTGTTTTCAATAACGACTCTCAAACGTTCAGCCATGTTAATGCATTCGAAGACCGATATCTCGGCGAGAAGTGGACGTATTGAGGTCAGTTAAAAAATAAATTAAAGCTGAATTAACAAAGTATCCCATCATTATAACGATTATGCAAAAATAAAATTACCACGCTCGTAGACAAGAAAAAAAAAGTGGTAAAATTTTGAGAATTTTTTTGTTGCTGATTTTTCTATCATTACTCGAAAACAACTGAAACTTAAAATTTTTGAAGTTTTAATCCAAAAACTAGACACTTGGAGCTACAATTTTCTTTTTTTGAATTCCTTGTACGACCATTCCGCTCAAAGTTGCGGCATGTTGAAAATTGCCGAAAAATTTGGAATTTTTTTTTGATCCTTTAATTTTTTCCAGTAGTGTATATTTCAACTGTAGATTCCTCTCACCAAACGAAACACTTTTTTCCTTTACCATTTTTCGAGATGGGGTTTTGTTTGAAAGTTGCAGGTTGTCGAAAATCCATGAAAAAACACTTAGCTCTCCATAGCTTCGGAACCGTAATTTCAAAGAAACTAAATTTTGGTTCAAGGGCGGATATAGCTCTTTTTCATGGGAGGGGTAATAACGATCATGGAGGGGCGGTAATGACGATTGAAAACCATTAAATCAGGTAAAAATGTATGAAATATTTTATGTGCACCACCTTTTTCTCAGGTCTTCGATACCTACTCATGGGAGGAGGGTAGTTACCCCCAGTACTACCCCCCGTAAATCCGACCTTGTTTTGGTTGATTGTTTATGCTATTCATGGTGCATATTCCTCAATCAAAACTTATTCAATATTCCTCCTGGTATAAAAGTAACAGCGTAGCCGACTCATAAATCTACGCAAAAATACTATAAACACTTGAAAAAGACAAACGGTTCATTTTTTCGAAGAATCATTTTAAAAAATAAAAGTTTCACTGGAGGAGGTTTTTCAGTCACAAGGAACACTACTATATATACAGTTTATTCAAACAGCAACGTTTCGAGAATTATATTCTCTTCTTCAGGCTAAAAAAATTAAATTAAGTTACTGAAGCAGGCAAAAGTATTCAATAAAAACAATGAGGACAACACGTAGTAAAAAAATCAAACAGAATACAAAATAATATTCAAAAATTAAACATGAACAATGTGAAATTGTATGCGCCTCCACCAAATTACTCAAACAAAGACAATCATAAAAATAAATTAAATTGCACCAGCTCACCTTATGAACAACATTAATATAATAATTCATTTGGATATTGATTCAAAATCGTGGTTGTTTGTCTCAAAATAGTCTCCATATCTCGGGGCCTTATTACTTGACGTATTGGAATTGGCAGGTTCATCGGTTGAAATGGGAAACACAAGTGAACAAGATGGAAATCCGTAGGATCATGAAAAACTATAATTGGATTTCTTTTATCAGGTTCGAATATGCTATGTTCAATGAACCTATGTCAGATCGCGAATTAATTGAATTTGGGTGTCTCTTGATGAATAGCATCTCCTTAAAATTCCTTTTGAACCAATTGTTTTCCATGGTCAAAATTTTCGCGTCCTCAAAGTTGAACTTGTGACTCTCAGATTTGACATGTTGGGAAAGAGCCGTTGTCTCAGATTGTTTTTTGCAATCTGATTGATGTTGTTTGAGTCGAGAACCGAAATATTGCCGGGTTTGTCCGATGTACAAACCCTCACAATCCATACAATTTATCTTGTAGACTAAACCTGACTGTCTAAAGTCAGGGTCTCTGTCCTTCAAACGGGAAAACAAACATTTGACTGTCTTCCTATAATAGGAGACAATTGTAGAAGATGTAGGTACTACGCATTACGTTTATCATTCTTTGGCTCAGTTTGGGGACATGAATGAGCTTGAAATATTTATTAGTTGTTGTGCTCGAATCAACACGATCCTGTGGCTCAAGAGTTGAACGGTTGGAGTTGAAGAAAATTTTATTTACAAGGCTTTTTGGGTAACCATTCTGATAAAGGAACGTTGCCTGCTCTCTGAAATTTTTGGGATGGAATGACACGTGTGACATATTAAGGATTTTATGTTTTATCGACTTAATAATTGCAAATTTTTGCGCTGTTGTATGGAGTGAATTGAAGTGTAACGTTCTGTGAGACGCCATGGGCTTAGAGTACAGATCGGTTATGATGCGACCCTCATTTCTTACAAGCAATATTTTAAGAAATGGGATTCTACCATTCGCCTCAATTTCATGTGTAAATTGTAAGTCTGTATGAAAGTTGTTAAAAACTTCCAAAACCGTCTCTATCTTGTCACAAGGAACATACATAATTATGTCATCTACATAGACAAAAATAATCGGTATGTGGAAGTCTAAGATGGACAGAACATACTTAATCAGGTTGTTCATAATTAGTTCAGCTAAAATTGGTGAAGCTGGGTTCCCTATGGCAGAGCCTCTGATCTGTGCATAAAATTTGTTGTTATGTTGAAAATAACTATTTTTGAATATGAACCTTACAATAACAACTACCATGTCAAGAGGAATATCGATAAAGTTTCGGTATTGTTCCCAGTTCTCCTGCAACAATCTCACCACCAAATCTTGGGGAATATTAGTGAACAGAGATTTGACGTCCACGCTTATCGGAACATATTCTTCAGGAATGTCAGCTGTCACACCGATTCTGGAAATAGGATCTGAAGAATTTTTAACAGAAAATGTAAATAGGTGTCTAATTTTACTTAATACGGTACATATGAACTTCGAAACATTATAGGTGGGTGCATTGCAACAGGAAACCACAGGTCTTAGTGGGTTACCCTCCTTATGAATTTTGACAAGACCGTAAATTTTTTTTTTTTTTTTTGGGGGAACTGAATTATATTTCCTCAATTGCTTTGCTCCAACACGTGAAATCACAGAACAAGTCTCCAATTGTTTAATAAGTTTGTTAGCGTCAGCTTGAATCTTGATTATTGGATCGGTTTTTAATGGTTTATAAGTTTCTGTATCTGACATCAAATCACTTAGTTTATGTTCGTAATCAACTTTATTAATTATGACTGTTTTATTGCCCTTGTCTGCATTTTTTTTAGCCTGAAGAAGAGAATATAATTCTCGAAACGTTGCTGTTTGAATAAACTGTATATATAGTAGTGTTCCTTGTGACTAAAAAAACTCCTCCAATGTTAATATTAGGAACGATATAAGCCATACTAATACAAGTTTCATTATGTTAAAAAAACGCGTTGTTTTCGAGTTATTCCCAATTTCACCCGATAATATTAGAGGAAAGAATAAAAAAATATAAAAATAATCTGGATGCTTCCCTGGATTTTCAATATCACAGAGGAGCTGAAATTTGTAAACTCTCTGATCTCTTTACAAGTTGAAAATATTGTCAGAATGATTATCAAGTTTGTCAAGACTAAAATTCCTATATACATCTTAACTGTTGAATTATGAAGATTGAAAGGAATGCTCTCAAACTCTGTAACATCGAATTCATTCCATCCAAGAATTATTGACATCAAAGCAAGCCTTGGAAGTCCACTCGATGCTTTATTTCTAGTTACAAAAAGTCACTAAAAATTGTCTGTGCTTTCATCAAATCAAGAAATATACAAATATAACCTTAAAATTAAATGGTAATTTTTCAAAATAAGGCACTTATTTGAACATGAAATGTCCTTAATTATCACATACGATTACTATCTTGTGAATCTGTATACCAACAGTATATTATTTTTATTTTGTATTGATACATTTTCGAATGATCAATTATAGGAGCATACAGCCTGGAAATTCTGGTCCGATGACGAAAAATATCGTGGATGATTGAAAAGCATGTTCCTTTCTAAAGTTCAATATGAATAGGTATGCCTGAAAAATCTAGTTGATAAAATTGAAGCGTGTTGCTGCAAAGTGAATGGATTCTAATAGATATCAAGACAGAAACAAAACTCAACGAATACATCTATTTAATATATGATGAATTTTGTCATGACATGGCAACTTTAAATAGTTGTGGACAATGAAGGAGTAAAATATGTAATGATAAAAATGTAGATATTTCTATTATTCTGCTTCAACACCCACTGTTATTCGGGGCTATTCACTAAGAAGAGTTGTTATAGATAGCAATTGTAAATCGTCGTTATGTTCACAGTCAGTTGCTAAGCGCGAAATTGGTATTCACTATTTGTGTGAGATGCTATAAAAGTTGCTAGAAGTAAATGGCGGTGGGCTGGTCATGTCGCGCGGAATGATGTGAAGTGGACGAAAATTATCATGCAGTGGAGACCACGACTGACAAAAAGAAGTGTTGGCAGACCCCTGCTAAGATGGCGAGATGACATTCAGAGGCGAGCAGGAAAGAACTGGATTCTCACAGCACAGTGTAGGACGACATGGAAGCGATTGGAAGAGGCCTTTGTCCAGGAGTGGACTCAAACGGGCTGAAGAAGATGTATAACAACCAGTGCCTTTGAGAAGTGGTTCACTGGCAACAGCTTCAGAGGTGTTGTTAACGAAAACCATGTGCGTTGGGCCCTATTTTGGAATGTTTTTCTGTATTTGTTTGAACGATTAAATATTTTAAATCAATAAAAATGGCATTTCTCGTGCAGATGGACATTTTAATAATTCAGGAATTAATACAAAGGTACCTATGTGTGGTGCTGTTGTAGGATGCATAGATAGTATAGTACTCATATTGCAATCATTAATCTTCCAGAGAAGAATGAAATTCACCCTGGGGCTGTTTATTATAACCGAAAGGGGTATAATAGTATAAGTATAACTTCAATAAATACTCGTTACCTAGGGTCAACTCGTGATGCTGCTATAAGGGCATAAGGCAAATGTCCTTTATCAGAAAAAATATGGGGCAAAAATATTTTGAAGATAAAAATATGGCATTTAGGAGATTCTGGCTATCTCCTGTCATATATCATAATAAGAAATCATTTTATTCAACAGAGTATCAAATGTAATCTTATCTTTCAATTATTCAAATTATTTTTTGAATTCACAAAATAAAATGCTATTAGAAAAGTTTTATTGCTTACTCTGGGTATATATAAACAAACCCAAGTATATATGTATATATGTATATTCTTATGAAATGGAGCTGTACAGATTTGTTTCCAATTATGGCATGTGTCTTGAAAAGGCAACAAGGAACCGATCACTCAAACAAACAGATTGATCCATTCCCCGCTCCTAATCTCAGTATTAGCAGAGGAATGTCAAACGGGGCACCATACAGTTCTGCGTATGATGCAAGAGCACAGATATAAACCTCAGCAAAAACTCTGTCTCCCCGTATAAGTGTAGGGATATTAGATTTGTTTACGAATATTCATATTGGAGGGCATCTTCTTCTCCGAATGCAATTCTTTCTTCATTTCTTCAAAGGGGTTGACAAAGCATTTTTAAATAATCTGAAACAAAAACCAAAGGGAGAAAAAACGGAAAAGGAAAATCAACTAATATATTCAAATTGTTTTGAAGGTACCAACCCATCTCAAAAATGAATCAGATACTGAATGAAAAGAGTTAAAACCATCTGGAAATTTATATATTGAACAATTATTGACCAAATGGTCAATAGTTTGCTCTTCATGACCACACTCACATCTCGAGCTATCAATGGCATTCCATCAGAAGAGCATAATACATATTACAACGTCCATGACCTGTCCTAAGACGATTCAATAGACACCGATTTTTCCTAGACAGATGAAAACCCAAGTAATGAATCAACACGTTAAAAAAATATAACTCAAATCCTAATCGAAATATTTAGTGCAGTGCCGAAAGCACTGAATCAAACATTAAACATTTAGTGGTTATATCAAAGACTCCTCTTTGGTTATATACCTATTTTCCGCCATATATCCGCACTAAGATGTCTAGAGTAATGGTATAGGCACTGATTATATTTTGTTTCGACCAAATTGAGAATATTAGCAATGTTTCGTTCTTTCCACTTCAGGTGGCGCTATTCACAAATTATGACTCATTTTTATCAGTTATTTTAAATATTTGAATTTATTCTGGCGAACGTGGCGTGTTAATGCTCGATAATGTTGTCAAGCAATAATGTGTGTTTATATTCTTGACATCCTGGTGCATATTAGTTCTTAGGAAAAGTAGAAAACTTTCATTATAAAAAGATGCCATTTTGCTGTCATGTCATAATTGACTTTGGCAAATCAGCTGTTGATACAGATACATCAATCAAATTGACAACGGAAAATAAGCTGAAATGATATTGCGGCGCCGCCACGAAACATTGCTAATATTTTCAATTTGGTCGAACGTCAATCCATTCAATTGACGAGTCCCTACACCATTATTCTAGACATCTTAATCCGCACCAAAGTAGTAATTATAGATCTATGACCAGTACATTCGAACTATTCTGCGATGAGTGCGATGCTACACCACGTCTATTTTCACGGAAAGTTGTTATGATAGCAACAGTTGCCAACCGTTTATTAGAGAATACTGAAAGTGGTCACCAGTGGTTATCAAAAGTTGTTATCAGAATTGCTATGGTTAGCAACTGTTAAAACCACTTCACTTAGGCCGGGTTTCACCAAACGTTTATTTAAACTGGTTTAAAGGAGATAACTGAGATTAACGATTGATTTTGACTTGAAAACCATAGAAAATTATTGTTTAATGCCTCAAACGAGATTAAAATCATTGGTGAAACCCCGCCTTAACCCAAATAGACCTGAAATTTTTTGTTGTGAATTTCAATAATGAATGTCATAGATTATGGCATAAATGAAGACTTTCCATATTCAAATTTTTTTTGTGTACTTATTTTTCACAAAAAATTGAAATTTGTGGTGTTCTTTTAAAGGAACGGTAGGTTTTCGAGGAACTAAATTTCATTGTGTGAGAAATGAACACTAACTATCGAATATAATGTATGGCAATTATAAAAGCACTCTTTTTGGATATAAGGCTATTAACTATTAACACTACATGCATATAAAATATGAGTTTTTATGGCACACACCACAACGTGTTTTTTATTCTCTTGAACTGATCAAGTGTCCATCATATTGCTTTTATGGTCCCGTTTTTGTTGTTTTACTTTGAGTTTCCAGCAATCCGGATGCAATCACTTGCGGATACAGGGGGGTATGGGGCCATGGCTTATATTTTCAATAACAAAATTTTCATTTTAAGTCCTATGGTGGTTTTCACAAAGCTTAATCACCGGTGATCGGAGGTTGACCTAGGATCAACTCGATTTTACAGTTGAATAATTAGAGAATCAAGCCGTTGATCTCCGATCACCGGCGATTACGTTTTGTGAAACCTACCGTTTAACTCCTATAATGCTGGTAAAAAATTCATGGCCTCCTTGAAAAATTCAGGGAACTTTTAGATACGTGTTCCTTATACGGAACGATAGGTTCATTTGGGTTGATGAATAGCCCTGATTATTTCCTCATCTGGGCAGAACTCATCATGTTCATGATTGATGGCTTTATGTCAGCAATATCATATATTCTGACCAATATTAATAATAATAACCATCTCTATTTATGAAAAAAAAATTCGATGAAAAATAGGCGATATTTAGCTTCAGTGCTATTCTTACATACAAGGTTATACTCCGCCCCAAAAAAAGACTTCCGATCAAAATTAAGAAAGATACCACTAAAAGCAAGTATTAACTCAGAAGAATCATGAAGATAAAAAATCCTGAAGGTATTTCTGCTTTAGTTTCTTCTTTTTCTCCTGGTTCTTTTTCTACGTGCTCTGTGTAGCCAAATTTGTTCGAATATTAATGACAGAGCAAAACGTCAGTGTAATTTCCAACACCAACCTGAATTCTGCAACTCGAAATATTACAGAATGGGCTATTACCAACATTATTTCGATTCTGCGAAGCCCCCCGAGATGTCAATAATTCATGGATGAACTGTACGAGTCTAATCTTTTTCATCGGGATAATCTCCATCTCGATTATCACTCAGTTAAGAGCACAAACGCGTCTTCAATCAATCCCACCGAACAAATCGACCGCAACTAATCTACAATCCAATACCTCGTCTTCCCCGAATCCCCCCAGGAGTCTTGCTCCAACTCCAAATCAATTAACTCGTTTGGCGAATGTCTCAACCAGTATCCTCCTCCCGGTCCAAGATAACAATCAAACTTCTAGCGGATTACCGAGGTGGACCTGGGGGAAGCCGGTGTGATCCTCCAAATTGTTTATCGGAGTTTTCTCCCAGCCTCTAGGGGGTCATGTCGGATAACACAATTGGAGGTGGTGGTCGAATTGAAGATGACGTTCTTTTCCTTTCCGTAGACACCTTTGAATTTATGGATGGGAAACTGGATTTCAACTCGATTATTGGTTCTATAATATCTATGGAGGTCACAAGTGTGGGGTAACTTCTGTTCGATCCATAATGAAGAACGTTGAAGAAGTTTTCAATCAACGAAACACGAGACAATTAACTGAAAAGTTAAGGTGCATGAAGATGACCTAGGAGCATAGATAACTGGAGGAAAGGCTTCATACGCTCGACAGACCATTTTGGACTGCCAATGACGAAAGAGGTTAAAGTTTCGTGTGACGCCCGCTAGTGCAGCGCTGTGATCATTATGGCTCTACAGTTGCCAAGAATGTAATGGAGCTGTCATTGTTACTGATACAAGTATGCTTCTTTTTGATTGAAAATTGTCCAAAATCTTTTCTTCTTTTGAATGGTGACACTCTTTAGTGTTTTTCATCTAGGAGTATAGGAAACAAGTTAGTAGTTAGTTATACTCCTAGGTTTTTACGACCGAAGGGATTAAATGATGATACGTTTTATTGTTGACTACTGAGAGGACTGATGGAGATCAAAACAAATTGTATTTAATTCGAATAGTGTTTAAGGTGGGCGTTCAATGTAGTGTGTTTTTATTTCAAGTTGATTTCGAAAACGGTTTCACTTTGAGAACTGAAATTTTGTGGGTGAACTCAGAAAGGATTAGGGTTCTTGTTGAAATAATTTTGATCGATTTCATTCCCACAGTTAATTTTTTTTCTTTCAAAAATAGAAGAAAATGAGCCAACCCATGCTTCTGTTTTATTTCAACAGAAAGACCCATGAAAATAGTTCAACTTCCGATTAAAAGTGAATCTACTGATAATTTCGTTCAGAAGATCAACTTGAAATACGGAATTGGCAGAGAATGGCCAAATTCAAATTTTGGCGGGAAAAAAATCCTGCTTTACCCACAAATTCACGTATTTCATAGTTCGGCTATTTTCGGATAGAGAGCGCCATTGTTCATTTCATTCATGATTAGAGAGATACTCATAGAACTTATTGTGATAATGAAAGTTCTATGGAAATATTCCTTGAAATGGACGGTGGCGCCTCTATCGGCTGATCTTTCCTACTCGGTTTAAACGCCGACCTTAAGGAATAAGTTACTAAATTATATGATTAAAACAACTCTAAAAAATTCTTTTTCTAAGGCTTTAACGATCTGATTTATCTGATGGTTTTGACAATATTGACGTGAGTTGCTGAGCATGATTCTTTTTCCTCTTCCTGTATTGTAAGCAACCTATTTTGACACTGCATTGACAAACGTGAATCGAAGTAACTAGTTACTCAACAATTGTATTTGTTGCCTTTAACGACAAGCGTAAAGTCAACTCACATCCAATAATCCAAAATTATTATAACCACTGGTGTCGCTACCACATCAGGATAATGACAAACTGGTTTCTGGCTTGTTAGCCGTCATCAGTGCCACACAACCCACTTGGGTACAGTTTTAATGTGCAGTGCCACACCTAGAGGGCAAATGTTCACGCTTCATCCCAGAGGTTCATTCAAAAACTAGAGCCGAATTTTCGCGTGACATTATTTTAAAACTATTTCGTCCGTTTTGAAATATTCGTGTTTTCGCGTCGAACTGGTGACGTAACGCACCAAATGGTTCAAAATAATTTGAAGCGGTTTGAAAGCAGGTAGCGGAATAGTTCGAACTGCAGTTTGAAGTTTGGAATCAGCTGATTGAAGAATATAGGTTATGTTTGTTGGATTTATTTTGTTTTCACCGTTTTTATTTTGAATAAATAATAATAATAACTGTTCTTCATTGCATTGAATATTATTTGAATATGACAGCTTTGTTTTTAGAATGCATTGTAACCTGTGACTGTGAAGTGAAGTAATAAATCACCTCGAGTAGACCACACCTTTATTTTAGAATTCTGAAATATTATTTAGTTTTGAAAATGTATGTTAAAATTTTTGAAATTGATTTTACGACTTCTTCCTCTTGATTCAATCAATATGAATATTGCGTATATTTTTTTTTCAACAAGTCGTTAAACACGAAGAGAACCTTCAAATTCATCATAAACTGATTGGAGTCCAATTTGAAAATACAAGATTTAATAATGATATACAAATAAACACACCTAAAATTATGAATATTTTTATGTGCGTGTATCATGTTTCTAACTTTTAAATTAATAAATTGAATTGACATTTCTATGATGACGTCACCGTTTTGAAATTGTGGCATTTTAGCGATGCATGAACTGGTGACGTTTACTTCGAAATGTTTTTGAAATAGTTTTGAACCGTGATTCGCGCGAAAAAATGGCTTAGATCTCTGAGTACATTCATTTTTCTCTACGGTGTACTGCAAGTATCTGTTCACTTTGGAGCAGTCGTTGGTAATTTCCATAAATTACTAAAGTGAAATAAATTCACCAGGAAGTTTTCGTGATGTCAAATCAAAGAAAACGCTGGAATTGCGGTATCAGAAAGTCCTTTTGATAAAAAGTAAAAGTAACGCATACGATGCCACCATTGAAATTAGGCAAGCTTCTGTTTGTTTACCCTGTTCGATATTTTTTTGCCGCCACAACGCCTATATGCCAATATTAAGGAAACTGGATTCATCGAAGTAATTGTAGTAATAAATGTATTTGTATTTATTGAATTTGGAAACATGCAGAATTCCATGAAGATATACTCAATTAAGAAATAATATTCCTCAACAATTTCTTAATTCAACATATTTTCTCTTCGGAATACAAAAGATTGTTGCAAAAACGCAAATGTTTGTTTGCTAAATAATCGAGTACTATTTATAAGTTCATGAGAAGTTAATATGTGACAGAAATCACAAATGTGAAGCCGACATCTTTGACCTATTTTTACTTTTCCTTGAAAAGCAATTGAAGACAGTTTTTCTCAGTACTAGTACTTTGCTAACATTGTTATATAATCATCTACTGGCCTAAAATTCAAATATATCAATAGGATTGAAACATGAAAATCTTGTCGCTGAGATACTAACTTCACCTTCTCTAATTTCCATCTTACAGAAAGATGAAGTCACAGCTCAGTACCTCGAATTACGATCGAGGATCATATCCCTCAAGAATACCTGAAACAGCTATTGATTTAGAATAAATATTCTAATGTCTAAGTCAATGGAAATAACTTAGGAGCAAGTAATAGTATATTATTTCATAAGGAGGAGAAGTGTCACTTTTCGTGGCGAGCTTGAGTTTATCCGCCGAACGGGGTGAGGCGGATAATTGAAAGCGAGCCACGAAAAGTCACTTCTCCGAATGAAATATGCTATTTTATTTCCAAACGTTTTCAAATTAATGAAAATTGTACATTTAATGTAACTTTATGAAATACAAATGACGTTTGAATTGGAAGTTTTTGTATTCTATGCATCTATGTTCATGGTAACCAAGTAATCTTTTTCGTAGCAACACTTTTCCTGCCGCCGGCGCCGCGCGCCGGAGGGAAAAGTATTTCTCCGCCTAGGCGGTGAAATATTTACTTTTTTTTTGATCGGAACAATATTGAACAATATCGCCTTCGTTACCATATGTCATAACACACTGATATTTCCCAAGGGAAATATGAAACGTCAAGTCATATTTCCCTTGGGACAATATGATATATTTCACAATAAGAAATCTTTCATTTATTTATTGAAAAAAGAAAAGTGCAATTCTTAAAATTTCCGCTAAAGGTATTGTAACCAGATACAAAAGATGAAATATCTTGTTCGCAATTCGTCGATGAGACTGCCCTTTCGTTATAAACAATCCTTTCAGCTGTCGTCTCGAACGATTCTCCAAAAATCATCTCCAAAGATTGTGATGATTGTGCTTCACGCGATGACATCATCGACACTCCAGAAACCTTCATTCTTCATCAATTTATTGTAAATGTCCTATTTATATCATTCTTCGTTTTTGACACTTTGATCTTGATCTTCGATATCGGAAGATAACATATTCACCAATTTGTTCTCTCCGGAACCAAACATTTTCACGGGCTTTTGCCGCTTGAGTTTCCACGTAATTTGACATTATTTCTGACATGGCATGAAAACCAAAACAGTCAACTATGATTTTCACAAACACGGCCCATAGAAACGTTAAAAATCCAATGAATTCAAAAAATTGCAATCTGATATTAATTTTTTCATTTTCAGAACAATAATGTTTCAATCAGAAAAAACTATTGATTACAACACAGGAAATATGAAAATATTTCCTCGGTTGTCTACATATCCCTCGGGCTTCGCCCTCGGGATGTAACTTTGACAACCTGGGAAATATACTATTCATATTTCCCTTGTTGTAATAATAGCTATTTCCCTCCAGCGCCGGCGGCAGGAAAAGTGTTGCTACGAAAAAGATTACTTGGTTACCATGAACATAGATGCATAGAATACAAAAATTTCCAAATCAAACGTCATTTGTATTTGATAAAGTTACATTAAATGTACAATTTTCATTAATTTGAAAACGTTTGGAAATAAAATATCATATTTCATTCGGAGAAGAAGTGACTTTTCGTGGCTCGCTTTCAATTAAACTCAAGCTCGCCACGAAAAGTGACACTTCTCCTTATAAAATAATATACTATTATTTCATTAGGAGGAGAAGTGTCACTTTCCGTGGCGAGCTCGATAATTGAAAGCGAGCCACGAAAAGTCACTTCTTCTCCGAATGAAATATGCTATTTCATTTCCAAACGTTTTCAAATGCATGAAAATTGTACACTTAATGTAACTTTATCAAATAAAAATGACGTTTGAATTGGAAGTTTTTGTATTCTATTCATCTATGTTCATGGTAACCAATTAATCTTTTTCGTAGCAACACTTGTTTTGAACTGTATTGGTGGACTGTATATTAAATCGAATAGTAACTCGCAAAAATATGGTTTATTGTAAAGATACATATATGGTACAGGTACGTAGTTATTTCAGGTTATATCTCTATCCGCCGGGGCGACAAATCGGAAGTTCTGTCGAATCTTCTTCTTTCTTTCCGGAGCGCCTGCGCTCCAAGCTAGTGGACTGGGGCGCCAACTGTCGTCGGTGGTGTGAAGCCATATGAGCGTCAACAACACTTTTCCTGCCGCCGGCGCCGGAGGGAAAAGTAAATATTTCTCCGCCTAGGCGGAGAAATAGAACTTTTCGATGATCCTGTCAGTCGAGAACTGACGTTGTTATCGTACGTTTGGAAGTAAGAATATAAACGCGTTTTCTAGGTTGGAAAGCCAAAAGCCATAGATCTCCATTAATGAAAACATAAGGAAACAAATATTTATAGCTTTTGATGAAGATTTTCGTGACATCTGATATTTCCAGGATACACTCATTAGGATTTCAGGTAAGAGTTGAATCATTGCGAAAAAGAGGGAAGTGATTTTCAGGTATTTTTGAACCGTTCTATTGTCTATTGGAATTTCTTGTTTATTATCAGGGTGAACACCTTTCATGCCTGTCTAAACAGGCCGAAAGTCTTCGTAGACAGGGAGGTTGCCGCGAACCGAAGTGCGAATATTTATGTGAGTGTGGAGGATATATTTTGCAGTGTAGAGCGCCCTGTAGACGAAGAGGGGAAATCCTTTCGGTGCTTTTTTCCCAGATTCGAATAGGTTTTGGACATTCTCTAAGGGGGTCACATTGCTGCTGTTCAGGGGAAACACCCGTGCACTAGCCCGTCGTCCCAGTACGACACTGCTCCCAGGAGATTCCTTGAAACCATTCCGGAGCGGTTCGTTTGATTGATGAAAAGTATAGGTATGCGTTGATGTTACTAAAACAATTTGCTGAATTGTATACAGCATTTTCAACCCCAGATTATTTCAGCTTTTCAATCAAGCATATCGAACAAATTCCACAATAATAATCATAAATACTGAAGACACCATCAACGTCACACCTTGAGCATAAAGGAACAATGCCTAATGATTAATTAATCGAAAACGAACGAAAAGGGGAAGCGCCCTATTATTCAGCCCCAATAAAAGCTGCGTAGGATCCGCCACCTGAAGTTTGTGCATTGAAATCATCATTTGATACGGAATTTCCACGAAACAAACGTCCGTAGGAACCGTAGGTTTCGGTTCTCCCGCGCGCAACGCTCGTTTGTAACAAGCTCCGATACAAATCAATGCTAATTGCCTTTTGTGAAAAATTTATGCCTTTGTGAGGATTCCGATTTCACGTACGTAGGAACCCACAGTGAAACGATCTAAATTTGATATGCATGTGGAAAAGGACAGCGATATTTTCAGATTAATTGGATATAACAGCGGTATCTCAAGCTGAAGAAAGTGGAAGTTACGGCTTTTACCAATAGGACTATTTTATTTTTATGAAAATAGTAAACTATCGGGTTGAATAATCTCGGGATCTAATTTCCGTTATTTGTTTCAATCCAAGTGAGCTGAAAATATATATAGCCGCGTAGATGACCGCAAACATTGTTAAAATACAAATAATCTGGGATTTGCTTCTATCCCAGATTACCGAAGAAAAAGCAATAGATGCGAAATTGACATTTTAAGATGATGAATCAATCCCAGACTTCTCCGCGAGATCTCTGAGAGATTACCTACACTGCGACTCTGAAGCGAACTCCAATAGACGAGTCCCTTCATGCTGGCCAACTGTTTAAAAATACCTGAAAATCACTTCCCTTTTTTTCGCAATGATTCAACTCTTACCTGAAAGCTTTAATCCCAATGAGTATATCCTGAAAATATTAGATGTCACGAAGGTCTTCATCAAAAGCTATAAATTTTTGTTTTCTTATGTTTTCATTAATGGAAATCTATGACTTTCCAACCTAGAAAACGACTTGTTTATATTTTTACTTGCTCCTAAGCTGTTTTCATTGACTTAGAAATTAGAATATCTATTCTAAATCAATGGCTGTTTCAGGTATTCTTGAGGGATATGATCCTCGTAATCCGAGGTACTGAGCTGTGACTTCATCTTTCTGTAAGATGGAAATCAGAAAAGGTGAAGTAGGTATCTGCACGAAAAGATTTTTATGTTTCAATCCTCATGATATATTTGAATTTTAGGCCAGTAGATGATTATATAACAATGTAAGCAAAGTACTAGTACTGGAAAAAACTGTTCTCAATTGCTCTTCAAGGAAAAGTAAAAACATGGCTGTTCGTTTTGATAAATTTCCTGAGAAAGATGCCTCAACACCGAATATCACTAATGCCTTTGGCATATTGCATAAATTGGACTGGAGAAAAGCATGGATAGACAAACTATGGATGGGAACCTTGCTGCAAAGAATATATGTGTTTGTTCCCTTCACATGGACGATTATGTCAAGTTAATTTCAGATTTATATCCAGATTGAAAAATCCATAAATGAATTGCTCCAGAGAGATTAGTTCTAGTATTAATAAAACTGAAACTGTTTGTGAAGTAGCCATTTTTAAGGGAGTTTCTCAATCAACTGCGAACAATATTTTTAGTAAATATATTGTCTGTATTTATTATTTTGAGATGTGGTATACACTGGCCATGTTCTGATGTTGAATAGATGAATTTACCACTTCACATATTAAGAATATACTATGATTTCAAAGTGATACTTCATTATAATGATTTTCCAGTACAATGATCCTAATTTCTCATGCGGCATCAGAACTTATTCACATCCAGATAATAGTCTACGGCAGTTGTAAATACTTTTGGGTTGTTATTCTGTAGTAAGTTTCCATGCAAATAAAGAACATTAAAAACAATCATTTATTTCCCTAATTTGCTTTGAATTCCTTGTAGAATTTCTATCCAATTAGAAGGGAACACCCAATTATGCACCTATATTTAATTAACTCCACAATACAGGGTTAATAATACATTAATTCACTGAAAGTCTTCCTATGATCTCTACGAATCCAAAGAAAACACCTATAATAATCAGTTTTACATCTTGCAACAGGTCTTTATACGAGTGCTCCTTCTTCGGAAATTAATGAAATTTGGATTTGATATTTCTGCAGTATCTCGAATCATTTTTACACTGTTATAGAAATCTCATTCATCAGAAAAGTTATTATAAAAAACAAACTCAAGCGAAATCCTCATTTGATTCGAAAAATTCAAATTCTCCATTCAAACATTTTGGTGGGGATATTTATTTTCCATTGATGAAACCCTAAGAAAACAAAAATTCATATCTTTTGATGAAGACCTTCGTGACATCTAATATTTTCAGAATGCACTCATTAGGATTAAAACTTTCAGGTAAGAGTTGAATCATTGCGAAAAAAAGGGAAGTGATTTTCAGGCAATTTTAAACAGTTGGCCAGCATGAAGGGACTCGTCTATTGCGATCTCCCAGAACTCTCGAAGATGTCACGAATGCAACGAGAATAGGAACATTGCAAGCTCGCAGTGATATATCCTGAGTGCACCCAGAATAAGAAATTTACATTAGGAGCTCCAAAGTTATCTTGAGAATAACAAGAACAAGAAATTGTTTCATCAGACTTAAATCAAACGTAAAAACATCGTCCATTTTCGGTTCGTGTTATTAGCATCTGGGTGTCCACTATTTTAACTGTTTGGTAGATGTGTCCGCAAAGCTTGATATTTTTCAGAAATATCGTAATATCAAAGAGGATTCATGATGTTGGTAAGATAATTATTGGAAGCGATGTTAGTTGATACCTAAATAAGATACTGAATATACAGGGTGAGTCTTTGACTTTTACATATTTTGCAACTGTATAGATTCTTTAGGTCAAAAGAAACCTTTTCTCATTTTACATTTTTCCGAATTCGGCTCTGTTGAAAAGATATAGCCTTTTGAAAAAAAGTTGTGCCAAATACCTATGTGCCTGATACGATTCCCTGTAAACACCTGAAGTTCATATTTCTCGACATAAATTGAGTTAATAAATGTACTCTAGTCTTAACCTTATTGAAATAAAAATGGTACAAATATATCCATCAAAATAAGTTCCTCGTTCGATTTTCCATGAGATTAGTTTGTAAACACTAATATCTTGTTCATATTTTCCTCGGTATTCAAGAAAATCTCATGAAAAAAAAAGGTTTTCATTTCCTTCGTGATTGATCAATCTATATTGAACTATTTCGTATTAAAACAATGATCTTCACTGAATATTTCACAGAACTTTTCAGAAGACGTTGCCAGCTTGTTGATTTTTTCATTTAAATTAAGAATTTCGTAGGTAACAGCATAAATTTCTATGAATTTTGTCATTTCGATCTCGTTACCATTCGGTGAAGGCTTTCAGTGAAGGAATGTAGTATTAACCGTGTACTGTCGAGTTTATAAAATTCCAAGAGGATATTGTTTAGTTAGGAACATCGCCACAGATTATTCAGTGCTAAGCTCGGTGCTGAGTATCATTTTATTTTTCATAGAATAGAATAGAGTTTATTCAGTAACATATTACAGATAAACCCGAACTTTACAGCTGTGGAGTATTCACTCTGAGGTGAACGACTGTGTACAGCAAAAATAAATCTTATTCTAAACGGTTATGAACAATTTAATCAATAATTTTGCCCTTTTGAAATATAAAAAACTAACTAATATACCTAATGACGTATGTGCTCTTCCATTTCCTTGAATTATTCCTTTTTATCGTCTTTATCGGTCTTTCCTCTCTTTCTTTTCTTCAATCATAGTGTCGTAGAATTTATGAAATTATGCATGAAATCTCGACCTCCTTCAATCATCCATCCCTTCACACCCTTACTGAATTTGGACTTATTTTTAATTTTCCTTATATCTTCAGGTAAAATGGAGTACAATCTCGAAGCCAAATATGAACCACACCTCTGTCTAATTCTCTTTTCTGCTCTCTGTGTTTCGTAGTTATTTTCTCCTGCTCTAGTTGTGTACTTATGTTCCTTTTTTGTGATGGAAATTTTATTTTGGTGGATATTAATTAGTATTTTGTGTGCAAAGATTTGTCTCAAGTCAAGTACTCTAGATATCTGGAATATTTGCTCGCTAGAGAATGTGATTTTCTTTCCGTACATAACTTTAAGTATACATTTTTGTAGTGTATCAATGCTTCTTTTGTGCCGGTCTAGAACACCTCCCCATCCTATTATACCATATGTGATCTGAGGTACAACCAATGCATCATATATCATTTTTAGGTATTCAACAGAGTTTATGCTCTCTTTTATGAATTTGAATCTATATAGGATGCCTCTCAGCTTTCTCGAAACATATGACATATGTTCCTCCCATTTGAAATTTTCGTCAATAATTATGCCAAGATATTTTGTGGCCTGAGTTTTCGAAATATTCATTTGAGGATCTATTTCCAAATCTCCTAAATTCGGAGTCCCTTTTTTTTTGAGGCAAATGTTAGGTATTTAGTCTTGCTAGTATTTACTGTTAATTTATTTATCCTAAACCATTTAACTAGCTCCTCAAATTCATTTGTTGCTTGTCTTTTCAGGCTTTCCCATGTTTCATCTTGAAATAAAATCAGTATGTCATCCGCGAAGCCAATAACCTTTCCTCTACTTTCCATCTCAAAGATACCATTCAAGTACAGAATGAACAAAAGCGGTCCGAGCACAGTTCCCTGTGGAACTCCATAGTTAATCTTACATTTCTTGCTGTTTTTTTTCATTTAAATTTACTATTTGAGTTCTGTTTGATAAATAACTCCGAAGGAGATCAAGCATTTTACCGCGAAAACCATACCCTTCGAGCTTCTCTAACAGCTTGTCATGACTGACGGTATCGAATGCTTTTGCCAGATCTATTACAATAGCCAAAGTTGGAATTTTTTTGTCTATGTTTTCATATATTTTATCTGTTACATTTTTAATAGCGTCTTCGGTCGACATACCCGAACGAAACCCAAACTGATTTCCTGATATAATATCATATTTGGTCAAGAATGCCTCCATTCTAACCTTTATCAATCTTTCCAGGATCTTTGCTATGTTTGAAATTATTGAAATTTTTATAGTTTTAACCAACTCTTCTGTATCGGTTGGTAGCAAGAAAAATGTTTTGTCTACATATTTGTTTACTTCTGTGAAATCGTTTGGTACAGTCACTTTTTTGGCGTAATTTTCTCCTATTTTATTAAAGTATTCATTAAAATGATCGCAGATCTCCTGCCCCCTCTCGATCTTAACGTCATCCTCAGTTTTGATGTAATCTATGTTTGTCTTCGATCTGCCATTGTTTGTTATTTTATTTACGCAATTCCACAAAGCCCTTGAATCTTTTAGGTTTGATTCTATATTTTTTTCAAAATATTTTGTTTTGGATTCCTTTATAAGTTTATGTAATCTGTTTTTAGTTCTGGAGTATTCATTTTTCAATTGAATATTTTCTGGATCTTTCCTTGTTTCATTGTATAAGTTCTGTTTATTCTTTATTTCTTCCATAATTTGTTTTGTGATATATTCCTTTCTGATTCGCTCAGTTTTTTTTTACATTTATGGTAGTGGTACACTCCTTCGTAAATTTTTGTAAGATATTAATGGAATTTTCGGTCATTAAATTTATATCATCACATTTGTACACTTCATCCCATTTTTCATTTTCAAGATTATTTCTTAATTTATCATAGTTTATATATTTTCTGCAAAGTTTTTTTTTCTCATTATGTGTCATTAGTTTTCTATTACTGAACAATAACACAGGAAAGTGATCAGTGATCAGATTCCGCAAAATGATACCATCCACACTCGAGTTTTCCGGATTCATACCCTTTACGAAAACATGGTCCAAACATGATCGGCTATCTGGACGAGTAATTCCATTTATGAGTGATGTGAACCCAAACATCATGAATCTCAATTTCATTCGTGGTTTGTATCGAGATTCATATAACTGAATTTTGAATTTCATCGACATTTATTCTCAATATGGACCGGTTAGAATGAATTTTCAATAGAAACTGTGCGTATAAAATGTAAAGTATCATGAACATTTAGTGTTCAATTTTATCTCCCATATTAGTGGGATTTTATTATTACATATCTCCATATCAAACGTTTTTCCATCATTTAGATCTCAGTCTCGACAACGTTGATAAACATCCTGAAAACATTGTTAACTTGTGAAGAGACCAGAGAAAAAATAATATTCGATGATATTCAATGCAGGAAAGCATCCAGATTATCCTTCGAATTCATGATTTCTTACTCGAATTTTATCGTATACAACTAGAAATAACTCTAAAAAGACACGTTTTAGGAAAAAAACATAGGAATACTTTCATTTTCTTAAATGATTGATCTTTTCGAAAATATGAACCCTTTATATTTTGCAAGTGGTTTTATGGTATTTTTGCGTGGAAAAATATGAATAAGTTTCAATTGAAGGATATGCACCATGAATCGAGTAAGGAATCCACCAAAATATAGTTCATTTGAAATATCGGTTCTGAAAATGTGAACCGAAAAGTGTTCTTTTCATAGACTTTCGACACCCTCTATCTTTGAAACGAAACCGCATTTCTAAGAAAAATGTATTATTATTCAAAATATATATACAAGTCAAAGACTTACCCTGTATAAGTGAAATTGTATACTAGTTTACCTTGTGAGGTAAATTCAATCCATTCTTCTTGTATATTATCGAAATTATGTCATTATTGATTTGTTCAATAATTAAATATCATACTATTTCCAGAGAAAAGTTGATCTTTTAAATTTTTGATTAAAATAAAATTTTGGGGGACGCTGAGATGATTTCATGAGGACTTGTGCTGCTTTGCAGTTTCAGTATATTTCCTTGAGAATATTCAGATTCCTTGTTTTTCACTATTTCCATTCATTCAATTCGAGGTCTGAGATAATTAGGATGGGTACAGAAAAACCTGACCTTATGAAAGTTTTTCTCTATTCGTCATTTTCATTTTTGTAGATTTACCCAATCATATGAGAAAGGTCATATATCAAGAATTGGAAGTGCATTCCAAGTAATTGTTGAGATTATTAATACATAGGCCATTATATTGATTCCTCAATGGTTCATATTATGTGTTTTTTGTTTGTTTCTGTATACCAATTTCCATGTTACAGCGCATAATGATTCATCCTTATTCTTGTACTCTATAACTATTCAGTTCAAGGATTCAAACAACAATAATTTTTACCTTACTTGCGTCAGTATAAAGTCATTATTTCTCGATATTTAGATATATGACGAAAACATCTGCTCTCCCTACTCACTGCTAATAACCCCATCTGTTCTTCATGCGAGCTCCTATAATAGATCTCACTGAAAAAAGTTAATGATAAGTTCTTCTCAGAGGAATCGCCCCGGGAGGTGTATGCCAATTCCAATGGAAAACCCAGGTGTGACTTGTTTGGGACTATCCACGTAGTATATCGCCTTCTCTAGAAGTAACCTGGTGGCTGAAATTTGGAGGAGATATAGAGCTTTCAGCAACATCCCAAAGAAGTAACAAATGGCGTCACAACTTCCTAAAAAGAAATCGCAAGGCTATCTCTGGGATCTCTTGGACTGGTCGAATCTACGCCATATGGATCACAAGCAGGCTGTCCCAGCTTCGCCCGGTGAGAAATTTGTTTCACGCGGCGGTTTCATCTTCAACACTTCAACCCGCCATATCTTTTGATGTACTCGTTGTAATTGTATGATGTGAAGGGCAATTTCGTTCTAAATTAAATACTGGGGATAAATAACGTATTAGGCTGGATGAGGATCAATACCCAATTCATAAAAACACTCCCAAATACTGCATAATTTTGGAAAACATCTGATTACCATAAAAACAGGTTATAGCAAGTCAATCTTGAGAGATAGATATATGCTATCGCGGACTTTTTTGTAGAACTATTTCCGTCTTACATTGTATCCACGTGAAAAGTATAGCCTATGTCTCTCAGGGATAATGCAGCTTTCTAAGGGTGAAAAAATTTCTGAAATCGGTCCAGTAGTTTTTGAGCCTATTCGTATCAAACAAACAAAAATACAAATATTTCCTCTTTATAATATTAGTATAGATAGTATATAGAAGCAGTTGATGGGAAGTCAAGAGATATCTAGGTATCACTCTAGACAAAGGACTAACCTGGAAAAGCCATATCAAGCCAGCAATGAACAGACTCTACCCACTGATAGGTAGAAGTAGCCATATGTCAAATGAAACGAAATTGTAAATCATTCTACGGAGCGTGGGGATTTGCAGCAAAAGAGCCATGTGGAAAGAATACAAGCAACTGAGAACAAATTATCATGTTGTGCTATGGACGCGTCGTGGTTTGTTAGAAACCGACAGATCCAACGAGATTTGAATTGGGAAATCATTATCGAATTCACGACGAGGAGAGCTAAGAAGCTATTCGACACAGCGGAAGAACATCCGAATCAAGAACTCAGGAGATTCGTGAACTATGACCTGAAGGAAGATAGGAGAAGAATGCGTACATACAAAAGGAGATCAAGAGATCAATTGATGAGTGACTAATAGGAGTACGGAAACTTACTAGAACGAGTAAAATAAGAGATTACCGAAAAAAGCAATATCAACCCCTCACAATGAAGTGCGAAAATCAACAATCAAAAGAGTAGTCGAGAGTCGAGCTCAGGAGAGCAAGGACGTAAATGGATTCACCCTGCTCGAAAAAAAAAGAAAAAGAGAGGTGAAAAAGGTCCTGGCACGAAACGGAAGACCAAGTTTCTGGGGTGCAATTGATATCAAGTACTTTTCCAATTAAGGTGGTTGCCAACACTCAACAGTGACTTCAAGCATTGGGATAGGTGCCTCTAATGGTCCCCACTCACGGAGCGTTTTTACAGGACTTTCGAGCTACCAGCTTCGCCCGAAAGCTTGTAAACTAAGAATGTTTACAAGCTTTCGGGCGAAGCTGGTAGCTCGAAAGTCCTGTAAAAACGCTCCGTGAGTGGGCCCATTTAGGTATGGTTACTCCTAATGAGCTTATTTATATTGGGTACACTAAGATCGGCTTTTATAGATATTTGACTTGGTTGTGTTTTGTTAGCATTGAATTTCATCAAGTGACTGAATTCCTATTCCAGAATACTTGTCCAGTCCATATTCTTTCTGGTTCGTTTATGATTTGGGGGACTAGTATTGGAGTGGAATGAAGGCTTATATCATCTGATAAACAGCACCAGTGTCTTCAGTTGCAACCAGTCGCTGTTTTCTCCATATAGCACCAAGTATCCCCTTGTGTTCTCTTCTCACAAGAAAACCTTATTTTCTCGCCGTTAAATTTAACAAACAGATTCGATTTTCACGTTATTTTGCTTCCTCGTTTTCGCACCTCCCACCGTTTTCTTAATATTCTTCACTTGTTCTTATATGTGGCATCAGGATAAAGGTTTGGGAAGAGGGGGGGTTTGAACAAGCGCATCCCGATTTGAAAAATAAACAAAAAGAAAAGAAACCAACAAGTACTGATCAGACGATACGGGCATAGGAATTAGGCACAGAAACACAAGAATAATTCACAAAAGACTTCAAGAAGCTGCAGACGTAATCAGTCATTGGTGTAACAGATGGAAAATCAAAATCGATGGAGAAAAGAGTCAAGCAATACTGCTTCAAAAGAGGAGGCAGAAGATGGAATCGAAGATATCCATAGACGATAATGAAATAGAATGGCCGAATGAAGCTAAATATTTAGCAGTAATATTAGACGAAGGACTAACGTGGAGACAGCACATCAAGTATGCAGTGGATAAAACGAATGTAGCGATGAAAAGGTTATACCCGATTATAGGCAGAAGAAGCCAGATAAACAGAAACACGAAGTTGAGGATCATAAAAGCAGTCGCCAGACCTCAGCTAACATATGGATCAACAGCATGAGGCTATGCAGCGAGAACCCATATAAAGAGGATACAAAGTACAGAAAATAAATTTCTGAGATGGGCATTAGACGTCCCCTGGTTTGTTAGGAATGAACAAATCCGAAAAGACATGAATGGGAGTCCATTACTACATTCATCAAACGAAAAGCTGCAAAAGCCTATGAAAGAGCTAGTGAACATCCAAATGACTACCTTAGAAGGGACTGTGACCCCGCTGAAGATGAAAAAGCAGCGAGAATATACCGCAAAAGACCCAGAGACCAATTGCAAAAATGAAGATGTAGAACTCGAAACTTAGAGAGAGATATCCAATTGAAGGATGAACACAAACAATCTGCATAAAGAATGCGGAAGAGGAAATAACAGATTAGGAGATGGGGGTTTATAGGCTTATGCCTGGAACCAACAGCAGGAGAGGTGTTTATTCGGTAAGAATCCGACACTATCCAGAAAGACCGGGTGTCTGATGTAAGATTCACCTCTTCTATAACAAAAAAAAAGTACTGAACAGTTGAGTGTGATACCTTCTCATCGAGAATTCTCTTTACGGATGAAGTTACGTTTCACTTGAATGGGTCTGTCCATCGACATAATTGGGGCACGCCGATAAAGCGATCACATAAACAGTATTTTCACAATAAAATTTTTTTCAGAATAAAAGCATAGTCTTCATCTCTCCCACTATTCATACGAATCTAATGACACCTCGTCACCTCATATGGTTCAATTCATCAAGCCGTTCGGACTGTAAGAAATACACTTACATACACTCGATAAACATTACCCTTCTACTGGAACAGTCGGGTAAAAAGCTCAATCTCATTTCTACAATACCCTTGTGGAGTTTATTATCAACGAACTGCAATCGTGAGAGCTCATCCTGACCACGGAACTTTCCAATGCGCATTGCCCGATAGTACTTGATTAAGTTCAAATATTCACTAGAATGGACCTTAAAATCAACACAGGGGTGAACCAGGACTCTTGTTCTCTCTAGAGCAGCGCAACGATACCATCTACGTTGTCATTGTTTCCAACTAATTCAACATTTTCGGCTTCACGCAAAACAACTAGTTCCCATTTTATTAATGACAATTAATTATTCATTCGCGAAGCCTGGGGCGACAGCGAGATACCGTAACGAATTCATTTTCGCCAAAGTGAGCCACGCAACTCTCTTAGGCCACCGCTAACTCCTGCATCGGTAGTCTCAACAGAAAAGGGGGATTTAAATATTCATCGCGTTATCATGGACTGACGAGTGGAATTTAGGAATCCATTGAAAAGGTCCTTATGATTTGTTTACAGGATTCATTGTGGTGGAGATTGAAGCGGACTGCTGTTGAAGATTGCTGAAAACAAAAGGCCTGTGGACTGGAATGAAGAGGAAATGACCTTGTAATAGCAGTTGTTTCCAATATTATTCCCGAAATCGTAAAGACTGTATGGATTCTTGTATTTCCTTCTCTACGAGTAGATTTGCAAAATGCTCAAAACTCTGTTTCACAGGAATAGTGCACTATATTATAGGACGAGTCTTTGACTGAAGAAGATTCTTGAGGCCAAAAGGACCCTTTTGTACTTTTTTTTAATATCTTTTTTAAGATGGTCAAGTCGAAAATTCTCAAAGTTCATAAAAAAATTCAAAACTCGAAAACCGTGAAAAATAGCATAACATACATGGGGTGATTCGAATAGCCCATGACACGAGGGACCTGTTTTTTCCTTTCTGACGTCACTCTCTTGGCCACCCTGTATATCCCAAGAATATCTCATAAAGGAAGGCTTTCCATTCAATTTCTAATTAATCAAGCTATATCAACATATTTTGTATTCAGAACAATCAAAACAATAATATATATGAATATTTCACAGAGCTTTTGATTGTCTCCTTGTTGTTATGAATATTTATGAATTCTACCATAGATCACCTTCCTTAATATCAGTAATCGACCCATCTCAAACGCCAGTCCTTGAACTGTAATCAGTTATTGAAACTGAATTATCTAGAGCGTTCTGCCAAATTCCCGGAGAACTATTGCACATGTGCGACAGGAAATATTTTGATTGGGTAATCGGCAGCACGGAGTGAAATTCCATACAAGGTAACCATGGATACATAATGACATCTATCGTCTCTACGCCGCGAAAGTTCACGACGCATGCGTAAAGCGACAACCGGCGGTCTGGCGCTGGATATGAGAGGAACGACGCCTCCACCTTTGTAATACATATTTATAATTCTATGGTTACTTCAACGTAAGTTCTGTGATTCCATGCGGATTCGAAAAATAGTTGAATTGATTCAAACGTATTTGGCAGCCATTTTAGTGCAAATTCTCGATTATCTGTGACATTGAGAGGTCATTATTTCCCGCGAAAGTAGGGTTCGAACTGATTTTTCAGCTCCAATGACAGTCAACACATGCACCACCAGATGTTGTCATTTAGTTTCAGAACGAATTTAAGATAACGCATTTTCAGTGGAAGTTTCGAGGAAATACCACTGGCAAAATACCTGAAAAATTCAGCTTTCTGGATGGAATCTGGTTTTTTGAGCCGAACGTAGTTTCTCGACAAAACTCAGGGTTGAACTGGTGCGTGTTATTCCTGAGATTCCAATTTCTTCGGACTAGATCCATTTTTTTGCAGAGGAGATGTTCTCTGATTGGTAGTACCATTGCTTCAGTTAGGATTTTTGCGAATTATTTCAGAGGACATTGTTCAAATAGAAACACCGCCAGAGATTATTTATTGCTAAGTATCATTAGATTTTTCATTGATTTTGATTAAATACGTGGTTTTTATCGACATTTATTCATTGTTGGGTCGAGAATTAACAGTGACATGCCTAAGATGGCGTAAGGAGGTAAGGACACAGTAACAAAGCCTACACAACTGATTCTCCGAACTTGTACAAGCTACAAGCTCAGAAGCTTGTAGTTTCAGAGGGGTCTCCTTGGGAGTTATCAGTGTAATCATTATAATTCAATCAATTTATGATTCATTTATCTGCATTTTGTATTTCATTGACGTTTTCAATATTTTCCGGGAAGATGGACCGGTAACAATACTTTTTTTCAATGAACTGTGCATATGAAATGTATATATCTGCATGCTCCTTAAAATTTTATTTTATTTATGTCACATTTCATTATTAGGTAACATGTCCCTACATCGAAAGTTTTTCCATCATGAAATCAAAGAGATTCAAGTGCGTACAAGGTCTTTGATTTTCTTGATGAGAATTCGACAAAGTTGATGAACACGCTGACAACATTGTTGACTTGTGGTGCGATCAGAGAAGTAATAATTTTTCTTCGATTTGGTGATATTCAAAATCCAGCAGCATCTAGATCATTATTGAGGTTTATGGTTTTTTGTTCAAATTTTATTGGATAAAATTAGATTAACCCGAAAACGACGAGTTTTTTTTAGAGAAACATAAGAAAACTTTTCTTCTCTGAAATGATTGTTTTTTTCGAAAATATGAAGTAGTTTTATAGTATTTTTGCGTTTATTCATCAGTCCGATACAATGAACTTTCATACCAGGAGAAATATTGAATAAGTGGTGATTGGGGAATATGCACCACGAATAGGGTAAGCATAGGTTTTTCATGGATTTTGACACCCTGCATCTTCCAAATCTACAAATGAAACATTGTTTCATTTGTCTTAAAATTGACGTTTGTTGTGAAGATTTCATCTCCGGAATATGTGCTGTAATTTTATAGTAATTTTAAACTTTAAATGACTCTAGAATGAGCCTAGAAAAAGTCTGAAAATACAGACGAAACGTCGGCGAATTTTTAGATTTGTTGTTTTTTACTTTGTCCTCGGTCCCGTTATCACTACCTAATAAATCTTTGTTAATGTTGTTAATGAAACAAAACTATACATTTTTGGAAAGGAGAATGATTGCTCTTTCGAATGAGATCAAAAATCATAGGGTGTTCCATTTAAAATAATACGTATTATCCCCTTTGAATCTGACCCACATTAGTAAAACACCCTGTGTAGATGAGATGAAATGTCAGCCCAGCCTAAAAAAATCTCATTGATAAACTAGTGAAACCAGTGAAAACCCCATCTCTTTGGAGCAATTAATAAGCTGGACATTAATGTTTAAAATCAGTCACTCTTATTTGGGACACCCTGTATTATATTGGTCGAAACTTGTAAGGTGATAAAACAAAAATCTTCTCGTTGTCAATGGAATCGAACAATTCGATTCTATCAACCCCCCGGAGTCCTTAAAATTTTTTTTCTCTAACACTTATAGTTCTGGATCAGCTCATAGTGAGCATCGAATTTGGGACACCCTGTGAATCTCTTCTCACCCGCCAATAATCTCAAATATGTCAGAATACAATTACTTTTTCGATTAAAATAACAACATTTCCTAAAAAGTGCTCAGGGCTTAGTGCTCGAAATGTCGAATTACCTTTTGTGAAAATAAGTACTTAGTGCTCGAGACTGGGAAGCCTTTTCATTCAAGTGCTTAGTGCTCGAAGCACTATCCTTCAGTGCTCGCCACAGCTCCGTCTGAGTATGATGCAAATAAAAACCTTAGCAAAAACTATGTCATCTCGTATATTTGTAGGGATATTGAATTCTTTTATAGAATACAATGACATTTTTATTGATACGTATCTTTTTCTTAGGGCCGATTGCACCGTGGACAAAACTGTAGATTAAATCTTAAACCTCGATTAGTGTCTATTGATTATCATAGACACTAATCGAGGTTCAAGATTTAATCTACAGTTTCTTTATTTCTACAAAGAGGTTGACAAAGCATTTTGTAATAGTCTGAAACGAAAATTGAAAGGAAAAGAAAGGAGAAAAGAGAATCAACTTCAGCCCTCATTTTGATATTAACTGTTCACGTGGAATAATAACGGGGGATAAATAATATGAGGCCCGGTGAAAATAGTTTCTGAAGCAGTTTCGCTCCGTTACCATTCGAAACAAATCAGTTCGACTTCAAAACAGATACCCCACTTTTTTAACTGGAATTTTTTATCACGTCAAAACCCACAGCTCTAGCCGGCACTTCGCATATTTTCAACCTACCCGTTCTGAGTGATTAACATTCCGTGCTCTGAACAGGCACTGGCGCTCCCCATTTTCCACCTTCCGACTCCACAACAATTTTCAGCTGACTCCTCTCCAATTCGCAGAAGCTACATTTCCAATGAGTACGAACTGAATTTGAGTCTGCAGAATCGGTTTTCCGGACCGTCGGAGATTCATTTTCCATTTTCACGTATGCAGAAGTGACCCCATTAATCCAAAAACCGTCAGGTGAATAGGAAAGCTATTAAAATAATGTAATGGATGTCGATTTCCAACATGGCGGGCCGTGGACGAATAGACGAGGCGATATCCGGCACTTTGTGTAATTGGAAATGGGGGCATGTGCTTCAAAAGTGAGAAAATGGGCTTGTGAGAATGAAGATATATTGTCATATGATATGGGGAGGGTGGTGCAACAGATTCCAGAAGATGCTATAATTTATTTCCTAATTCTACTGCTATTATTATTTATCATACCCCCAGGAAAGAGTTTCAACACCAAATCTACTCTGGCGAGTGGCGAAATGGGAATCTTTCATGAGAGGCCGACGTTTCGACCTTTATTTCTGGCATTTTTCAAGGATGAAACAAAACATTATTGAAAAACAAGGCGTAACTTACATTCGAGCTAACAAATAGTGCCAAAAAATCTTTTTGAATGAGGAATTAGGTATAGCCATTTTTCCTCTTCTCTGAATACCTATGCTACATTCACTTTCATGGAGTATCCCGGTTGGCCATGAAATTCTGATGAAATACCTGGTGTTGGCACTGATTAGATTTTGTTTAAGACTTTCTTGTCGATCGAAAACGTGATATTTTGTGCAGCTTTTCTTTCTCCCGAAAGGGGTCGCGTTTTTTGTCGTTGCCGCAGTAGCGCCACGACCGATAAATATTGCGGATTTATTCCGGAACTAGTCCAAAATCTGAAATCTAGGATGCCGTGTTGATCTACAAATTTTGGTCACGATTTTTAGTAGGGAGTCGTTACACCAGGTGTTCTATGCATCTTTATTTTGAAAATATTAGGTCATTCTCGTGTCAGATATCTACGCAACGTTGTCCCTTTTATATAGAAGTAGTAATTACGTATTTATCAAAATGTTTATTTACTTTGGAAAAATAATGAATTAGATGAAATATTATGAGAGAGAAAGAGCTAACGGAATACAAACAATTTTTTTGAAATTCCAGAAAAAGTTACACACCGAGCAGAAATCGAACCTGCTTTCTAAGCGGTGCTCTCTACCTCTAATGCTGGCCATACACGTTATCTCGAATAACCCGAGAGGAAAACTTCAAAAGGAACAGACAGACCATGGAATTCCCCACTTGTCAAAATTCTCAAGAAATAAGCCTGCAGACCACATTTAAATACCTATTTGCGCAACTTGATATATTTCAGAATATATGAAAATGTAGCAGCCCTGCGAATCCTGTGTCACAGTTAAACCTTGAAAGAACTAACTCCATTTGCAAATGTAAAAAGGGTGAATAGAAAGTAGCCTTGGCAACGTCTCTCAGAATTTAGTACCAACATGCGTCAGTTTTGAGTGAAAGAACTTGATAAACCTTAATCAGGGCCAACCGGGATACTTTATAGAAGTGAATGAAGTATATGAGCAATGCTGCCCCCTCTTGTTGGGGATGGTGACAGGGGTGTGGGTACGTTTTCTATGAACCTTGTGTTTTAGTTTGCCATTAGACGTAACGACCGAGACGCCAACAAGTGCAGACGTACCGAGAGTTGAGGTTCGTGTGAAAACTATTCAGTACTTTCCACGTGACGTCCATGTGAGCATCCAAGTTAGAGCTTATAAAAAGTTTTTCTCTATTTCAGTATCGTAATGAGTTCATTACAGTACTAAAAACAGTGCTGTAATGAATTCATTACAGTATCGTTTTCAGTAACATTTTTCGTTTTGTGGTTGTCAGCAATGACTTCCGATCCTTTTAAATTTCAGCAGACGTCAATTTAGAAACGTCAATTTTCGTATTTCCTAACATTCACACCAACTGCCAAGATACAATATGAAAGTCAGTAGGACCTATAATTTGAATTTTTTCGTTGAATTTCACAAAATTTGAATGAAATAGAGAAAATATCGTCTAATACTCGTTGCAGAATGCAATTCCAATACTCATGCGTTCGAAAACGAGCGCATTCGTATTGGAATAGGAGCCCATTCTGCAACTAGTTTTTGAATATACTATTGTGTTTCCGTGCGTAGAGTCCAGGTCCGAAATGATCGTTGGTTCTGTGCGTCAGTGATTTACGGAACTTTTAGTGAAATTAGAAAAAAAGGAGTGAAGTGCCTATCACGAATTGAAACATGAGTGAACATTCGGATAAAGAATTTCATCTCACATTCGCATTCATATTCAAATTAGACAACTGATAAAACTAGGTAGGACACAATTTTTTGTAGAATTTTAATGTATCCGATTGTTGCTTCGGTTTTTTTTAGTCTTGAGGAAGTCGAAATATATAGAGAATTAATTAATTCCATCATAAATAAAAAATGGCATTACATTTCAGCGTAGGTACACTGATATTGATAAACAGTTGTTTCTAAGAGTAATCAATTTCATTTTCAATTCGAGCTATTTTAAGTTTGATGGTGAGTTCTATGAACAAAAAGATGGTTCCGCCATGGGCAATCCAACAGGTCCATCTTTGGCGAATATATTGATGGCTGAGATCATACATGAATGCTTGAAAAAACTTAACTTTGTGGTAAACTGCATCAAACTTTACGTTGACGATACCTTTCTGATAGTTCCATCAAACTGCACAGACCAACTTTTACAAACGTTCAATGCATTCCACCCTCGCATACAATTCACTGTGGAACGGGAAAAGGATTGTGAATTGTCTTTCTTGGATGTCAGAGTACGTAGGGAAAATAATGGAGCATTAAGTACACAATGGTTCATGAAACCTACAAGCTCAGGAAAATTATTGAATTTCAGATCTAATACTTGCAGAACATATAAGATCTCGGTAATTAAAAATTTGTTGCACAGATCTGTCAATCTGAGTAGCGCCGTATTCCAGTCAGAGAATTTTAGGAAAATTAAATATCTTTCAAGGCTCAACAATTACCCCAAACCCTTAGTTAACAAAATCATCACAGAATACAAGCATTCATCCTCAATTAATAGAAATGTTAGCGAACCACAAGACAACCGATTTTATTTTAGGTTTCCTTATATACCGAAATTATCCCCAAATATAGCTAACTCCATCCAAAAGGTCTCAAATAGCACGAAACTTGTTTTTTATGATTTAAAGACGGTAAGGTCATTATTCTCGAGGCTCAAGGATAAAACTGAAACCCATGAGCACTCAAATATTATTTATAAAATACCCTGCGCCGACTGTGAAAGATGTTACATAGGACAGACGAAACAACTACTTTCTAATAGAATAAAACAACATAAGAATGACTGCAAGGAGGGACAAAGACGGAAAAACAGCGCTAGCGTTTCACACTTTTAATACAGGTCACCGATTCAACTTCGACGAAATGTCTGTCTTGGATGGGGAGAAAAATTGGTTCAAGAGAAATTTGAGCGAGATGATACAAATCAATTTAAATAAAAGAGTAAATAATAGAAGTGATACTCAGGGATTGAACCGATTATACAATCACCTGATTTCACTTTTTAAAGAGTTAAATGTTCGTTGAAATAATCCATCCGAATTCTTGTTGGATCGTTTGTGTTCGCCTTCCATATGTGAAAACCGTTTCTTACACCGTATATTTGTTGTTAGTTGGCTCATTTGTCATTTGTATTGTTGAAGAGCGGTTTTTGATTAATTGACGTTTATTATGACTGGACAAAGTGTTCTATTTCATCTCACATTCGCATTCACATTCAAATTAGACAACTGATAAAACTAGGTAGGACACAATTTTTTGTAGAATTTTAATGTATCTGATTGTTGCTTCGGTTTTTTTAGTCTTGAGGAAGTCGAAATATATCGACGAAACGTCGACTTTGTTTTAAAGAGTTGTTGTTATTCAAGTCCTAATCCTGTGATATCCACCCCTAATTATTATGGAAGGACGTGAAACACAAACTGAAACACAAACTGAATTCGGATAAAGATGAATCCTTCATGAAAACGGAGGATAGATACTTGTCCTCTGGAGAAGACAGTGATGGATTGAAGGAACTCGTCAGGCTCCGACAGCGAAAGAACGAGCTCAAAGTCAGTTTAGCCGCTCTGACAACCGGCATGGCCAATCTGACCAGCGAGTTGAAACTCCTGAGAGAAGAACTCTCCAATACGAAATCCCCAAATCTCCAGGTAAGAAGTTATTCCCAGGCTTTGACTTCCGAACTAGGAACATCAGCCCAAATCAGTCCCAAAACTAAAATTGTTGTCCCTCCCAAAATGATAGCCTTAATTATTGTGGACAACAAGAAAGCCCCCAACCCCTAGGAGCACAACGGGCCAAGCGTGCCAGAAAAGAGAGTTCAAGAAAATGGAGGAATAAATGGAGACTGATATTGCTGTTGAGAAACCACAGGTACAAAAAACAAAATACTCGTCCACAAAACCAAATCCAGCCAAAAAAGAAGATCCCAAAGATGAACTTGACAGATTCACTGAGAAACTATTCAGCAGAATAATGCAGAGATTTGAAAAATAATTCGAGAGGAAATTTCAAAATTTATTTGGAAACAAATAATGTATGAACTATCACAAATAGAAAACCTGAAGATAGTTTCCTGGAATGTTAACGGAATCAGAGCCCGTGAATAAGATATTGGTAGAAGAAAAACATCCTGATATTATGGCACTTCAAAAAACAAAATGATAGAATTATACAGAAGAGACAAAAAGAATAGAAGCGGATGTGGCATTGCCATTCTTGTGAGAAAGACGTAAATCATTACCCGATGACAGTGGTATTCTCTGTATAAAAACAACCGCAAATAATTCTGCCAGAGGATGAAATGAAGATTTTATTAGATGGTTATTTTCCAAGAATAATACTTGGAGATCTCAATTGTGAATCTCAACAATGGAATTCTAGAACGGAGCATGCAAATGGCAAGAAAATGAAAGAATATGCCGAAAAGGATGACGCGATAATAATGGGACCGGATATACCGACCTATTTACCTAGTGACAATGGAGTCCCTGATGTGCTAGACATAGTGATAATCGAAAATATAAAGCAAGATTTTGCCCTTGAAACGATAGGGGATGGTACATCTGATCACAACCCGATAGAGTTCATTTTAGGACAAGGACCTAGAAATGAATTAACTCAAACACGAGAACCTACCGATTGGGACAAGTTTGTAACTTAACTCCAGAACAATATCACGAAAATAACACAAATTAACACTCCTGGTGAATTAGATGAATCAGTTATTGCATTGGAAGGTGCGATTATGAAATCCTATGAAGAGAGCACGGCCAGAAAAACTTAACCTACTCCCAAACATCTATATGGCGATACTTCGAAAGAGGTGAAGGAACTAATAAAAGTTAACAGAAGACTAAGAAAGAATTACGGGATGTATAAAATAGAAAGTGATAAAATCAGACTGAATAGACAAAGTAATATAATAAACATAATTAATACTTAAAATGGCACTAAGGGATAATAAAAGATGGAATAAGAAAATCAGTGAACTGGACACGAAAGACCACTCTGCCAGGAAAATGCAGACAAATTTACGCAATAAAAAAACGCACAGTCCACTACTGCATGGAATGCATGGGAGGGCATATTCAAAAAGCGATAAATCTAACGCTATCTATAGAATGGGAGTCAAGAATAAATTATTGTGAGGAAGATGATGAGGACCTAGAAGAATTGATTGAAGATAATGAAGAAGAAATGAAAGAAGCACCACCTGATGGCAGAATCCCTCACCCAACATCTCCGGTCGAAATCAAAGACATAATAAACAATTTGGAAACAAGAAAGGCCCATGAAAAAGATACAATTTCAAATCTCATGCTGAAGAAAATGTCAAAGAAATGAACAGCAGCTCTCACTAGCATAGTAAACGGTGTGATGAGAACAGAGTACTTTCCAAAAAGAAGGAAAACTGCCGAAGTGATTGTTTTCAATAGACCCGGTAAAGACAGTTTCCACAAAACTATAGACCAATGAGCCTGCTCCCAGCCCTAGGAAAATTTGTGGAGAGAGTATTTGCCAGAAGATTCAACGAAGAAACCGATGCCCTGGCGACGATACCGAGTGAACAATTTGGATTCCGATAACAATATTCAACTGAACAACAGCTCCTAAGAATAACCGAGTATATTACAGGGGCTTTCAGAATAAAGAAGCCACAGGACTATTACCTCCAGATGTACTAGAGCTTTTGAAAGAGAATGACATGAAGGACTAGCATATAAAATGACAACCGCAGGCTTTTCACCAAGCTATGCAGAATAATAAGAAATTATTTGAGGGATAGGAACTTTTGTGTGAAAATTGATGATGTTCATTCCATACTCAGATATTTAGAAGCAGGAGTTCCGCAAGGATCCATACTAGGACCGCTCCTCTATAATATATACATACATGATATTCCAAGAAATCCAAGAAGCCTGCTTGCTCTATACGCATAGCAATTAGGCACAAAAACACAAGAATAATTCACAAAAGACTTCAAGAAGCTGCAGACGATATCATTCATTGGTGTAACAGATAGAAAATCAAAATCAATGGAGAAAAGAGTCAGACCGCAGCTAACTTGGATCAACAGCATGGAGCTATGCAGCGGGACCCCATATGAAGAGATGCAAAGTACAGAAAACAAATTTCTGAGATGAGAATTAGACGCCATCTGGTTTGTTATGAATGAACAAATCAGAGAAGACATAAAATGGGAGTCCATTACTACATTCATCAAACGAAAAGCTGCAAAAGATCTCGTGAACATCCAAATGACGACCTAGGAAGGTTAGTTGACTATGACCCTGCTGAAGATGAAAAAACAGCGAGAATTTACCGCAAAAGACCCAGAGACCAATTGCGAAAATGAAAATGTAGAACTCAAAACTCAGAGAGAGATATTCAATTGAAGGATTAACACAAACTCTCAGCATAAAGAATGCTAAAGGGGAAATAACAGTTAAGAAGATGTTTGGTTTATAGGCTTATGCCCGGAATCAACCGCAAGAGAGGTGTTTAGTCGGTAAGAATCCGATACTACTCAGAAAGACTGGGTGTCTGATGTAAGATTCACCTCTTCTATAACAAAAAAAAAAGCCATTAGACTTCCAAGTATCCAATACTTGAAGGAAAGGTAGTGCACCCTTCCAACCTTTCTTCCTACTTCCATCATGGTGTTCTCAATGTCTGTGCCTGCTATCGAGATCATTAAGGAAGACATTCAAGATGTATTGGTTGTAATAATCTCACTGACTTAATTGATACTGATTACTGACTGAATAAATTGGGTTCTGCTTTACCTTAAGTTCCTTCCATCGAATACTAAACCGTAGTAGTTTTTTTTTTATTTCGTTTTATTATTCGAGGATGGTGATAATTCAATTGATCTAATCAATATGCAAAACCAAACTTTCCTATATGTATGGTTAACGCTTGCAGAATGATTCATTTTGGTGGACTTATGTAAGTAATAACCATACGATAGCAATAGAACTATCAACAACATATACCTACGAAAGCCCCATCAGGAACATCCTGCGTTCCGCTACGCTCATTGAATATTTCTGGAGTTAGGTTGTTAGGTCGAGAATCGATCTACCATCGCCTCTTGCGGTTATCGGGGAGTCTGTCGTCTGAATATTTTAGCACATTCGCCCCAGGTGGAGTATTGAACTCGATCTAGTTCAATTGGAGTCCCCACAAAGAGAATATTATATCAAATGTCGTTCCCATCATCTACTAATTGACGCTACCACGTGCCAATGTACTTAATGGAGAAATGTGTGTTGTTTTACTATACAGTGTGTTTCAGTATGACTCAGCGATAATTTAAGGGCATCAAATATACCTAATTTTATCGACCAAAACCCCCACATTGGCGAGTTTGCCCCCCATTTTTGGAATAGCCGCCATTTTAAATTATTTTTTTTATTTTAGTTGACCCTTTCAAATGATATCTTCCTGATTTCTTTGGACATAAAAGTCCTACAGATGTGGAAATTTTTTTTTTAAGATAATACTACCTTTTATTGAAGTAGAACAATATGAAAACATTCAACTCAAAAATGTCATAAAAAAATTCTTTAAAAATAAATTTTTTCAGTAAATCCCCATTAGTACAAAAACTAGCACATTGAAGTATAATTTTTTTTCGATGAACTAACACGCAAGGATATCAGCTACAAAACGACACCCACATCATTTCTGTTTGTTACATAATTTGAGAGTTATTGCTATTTGTACATGTACCTCATGAAAATCGATGAAATAAAATAAAAACTGAGTACTGTACTTTTGAACATTCGTAATGATCAAACTAACGAATTTATCATAAGAATTGCTTTGAATATCCGCCTCTGCTTTGTAGACAGGCAGTGGCCTCCTGACGACTCGTCTTGTGGCCCTGCAAATCAATGCAGTGCCTGCTCTTATTTCATCCATCCCCATAAAAAATAGTCCAGCGGTGTTGAGTCCGGAGAGCGTGGTGGCCAAGCAACTGTTCCACCACGTCCAATCCACGTTGAATAATTTTCACTCGAGTGATCTCTCACTAAACGAGCTTAGTGCGCTGGTGCATCGTCTAACTGAAGCCACATACGCCTTGGATGGATAATTGGTAGTTCTTCTATTACTGTACGAAATTGGTTCTCTAGAAATTCTGAAAATCTTGCGCCATTCTGCATTGATTTCCAGGGCCACAAGACAAATCGTCATTAGGGTCACTGCCTGTCTACAAAGACGATGCGGCCATTTTGAGCAGTTTTTATGATGAATTTTTTAAGTACAGTACTGAGTTTTTATTTTATTTCATCAATTTTCATAAGGGTCATGTTCAAACTGCAATAACTCTGAAATTATGTACATACAGAATTGATGTGGGTGTTGTTTTGTAGCTGATATCTTTGCGTGTTAGTTCATTGAAAGAAAAAATGTCACTTCAATGTGCTAGTTTTTGTACTATTTAGGATTCACTTGAAAATTCAGTAAATTTTTTGACTAAATTTTTTCAAAGAATTTTTTATGTCATTTTTGAGCTGAATGTTTTCATATTGTTATACTTTAATAAAAGGTGGTAGTTTTATCTTTCAAAAAACATTTTTTGCCCATCTGTAGGACCTTTATGACCGAAGAAATCATTTGAAAGGGTCAACTAAAATAAAGAAAATAATTTAAAATGGCGGCTATTTCAAAAATAGGAAGGGTAAACTCCCCAATGTGGGTGTTCTTGTCGATAAACTTAAGTTTATTTGATGCCCTTAAATTATGGCTAAGTCATAACCAAACATACTGTATAGACAGCAATGTAGATTTCACATTTATAATATACAGGGTGACAATTTGAAAACTTAACAGTCCAATTATGTCACGCCAGGGATTATTTCAGAGAAAATGGCGGAACAGACCAATTTCTATTCGTAGGGGGGCATATTTTGAGCAGAATTGTAAGCCGAAATCTCTTCATCCCTTGGTTTAGGGGCTATCACCCTTAAATTCTTGATAGGGAATAGGGGATGAGATTTACCTCAATTGAAAGATCACTGGTCCCTCTACATGAGTACTATGGTTTGAAAATTTTTATTGAGTCCTTGAAATAGTTACAGGGAGTGAGAGTTTGAAAACTTGCCAGGCCAATTATGTCCCGACAAGGATGTTTTCAGAGAAAATTGCGGAACAGGTCAATTTTTATTCGGAGGGGGGCATATTTTGAGTAGAATTGTAAGCTGAAATCTCCTCGACCCTTGGTGTATATCACCCATAAATTCTCAATAGGGAATAGAGGGTGAGCAATACCTCAATTGAAAGATCACTTGATAACATAAATACTATGGTTTGCAAATTCTTTTTTCTTTGGTAGTTATAGGCATCGACTTCTATGGTCATCAGCTCACATTGCAAATTTCTATTGAGGTTTAGCTCATCCTCTATTCCCTATGAAGAATTCATGTAGAGGAACAAGTAGTGATCTTTCAATTGAGTTAAATCTCACCCCATATTCTTTATTAAGAATTTAGAGGTGATAACCCGTGCACCTAGGTTTGGGGAGATTTCGGCTCACAATTCTGCTCAAAATATGTCCTAATCCGAAAAAAAATTACCTGTTCCGGCATTTTCTCTGAAAACATCCCAGTCGCGACATAATTTGACTGGCAAGTTTTCAAATTGTCACCCTGTATGATGATTTACGTATACTCCATTTACTTTCATAATGTATCCCGGTTGTCCAAGATTCCAAGTTTTTTTACGTAAAACTGGCGCAGGTTGGCACTCGTGAAATGCCAAATAATTCTCACGTTTGCCAATGCTAATTTCTATTTACCCTTTGTAGATGGAGTTTATTTTTGAGGTTTAACTGTGACACAGGTTTCGTAGTACTACTACGTTTTCATACTGAAGTATTTCAAGTTGAGCAAAAAGGTATTTGAATGTCTTCTGTAGGCTTATTTCTTGAGAATTTTGAAAAGTGGGGAATTCCATAGCTCCGTCTGTTCGTTTAGAAAATTCTCTGTCGGATTATTCGAGTACTTCTATTCTTTTTTCGAACGAACTGTCACAAAGTAACGGACTATGCTGTCCATTATTTTTCAGTGAAATTTCAACAATCGATTCTTGATTTCCGTACAAGAAAATAGCATAACTGATTCTTCCAACCATGTTTATATACGTGGAATGTTTCCAATTTTAACAGAGAGAAAAGTTTCTTCAACATTCGCCAGGTTTTTGAAATTATTGAATTCACATAATATTTTCTCGAATTCATTATTTTCCCTAAGTAAATAAATATATATATATATATAATCTAATCCCCAATTATACCTTTCGGTGTTTGGGTCCCAAAATAACAAAATAATGTAAAATATTTAACATTCCATTAAAACTTAAACTCAATAAACTCTTTCCATTCTTTTCTGTTTGCCGCCAACGATCTAGCTTCTGTGATGTTTTTTCCTCTTCTTGTAATTTCCTTTGTAACCATATCGTCCCAATTTATTCTTGGTCTTCCTCTTTTTCTTCTCCCGTCCAATCTCGCCTCCCATATCTGTCTTGCAGGAATCTCTTTCTCCATTCTAATCAAGTGCCCCCACCATCCCATCTGTCTTCTTCCTACATAATCCTCCATCGACTCTATCTCCAAATCTCTTCTAACATCCTCGTTCTTCCACCTATCTAATCTTGTTATACCCTTAACACTCCTCAGATACTTCATTTCCATTGCTTGTAATTTGCTCCTGCTCCTTTGTGTAGTTACCCATGTTTCGCATCCGTAAGTTAAAACCGGTCTGAATATAGTCTTATATACTGTCATTTTTGTTCTATCCTTTATTTCCCTTTTCCTCAAAAATTTTCTGTTGATAGCATAAAATAACTTATTTCCCTTTTCTATTCTCTTTTCAATATCCCCTTCCTGACTACCACTGCTATCTATATCCACCCCCAAATATGTGAAATTATTGACCTTCTCAATGTGTTCATTGTCTATTGTAATCTGTACATCTTCATCCTCCTTCACTTCCGCGACCGCCATAATCTTAGTCTTTTTCTTATTTATTTCCATTCCATACTTTTTTAGAGTCTCGTCCCAAATATCCACATTTTCCTGTATTGCAATTTTCGATCCTGCCATCAAAACTATGTCATCCGCGAAAGCAAATATTGAAGCCCCCACCCTCCTCATCCTCCTATGTCCGACCATCAGAGCTTTCATTTTTTCCTTCGTTTCTTTTATGATCTCATCCAGAAAAATGATGAAAAGTGCCGGGCTCAAAACTCCACCCTGTCTTAGTCCTTCTTTAGTCTGGAAACATTCTGACCTCATATTCTTGTATATGACACTGTTCAGACTTTCTCTGTATACATTCTCTATGGATTGCACTAGTTGTTCTGTGATTCCTCTCTTCTTCAATATTTCCATCATTCTTTCTCTCTTTACTCTATCGAACGCCTTCACAAGGTCTATAAAAACGAAATATCCTTTTTTTCCATTTCTCTTCAATTTCTGTATGATCTGTTTTATCGAGAATACATGGTCTTGTACACTTTTGCCTTTCATGAATCCACTCTGAACGGGTTCTAAAGTATGCTCGATACACTTCCTGAGTCTCTTTTCTAAAATGCCTTCATACACTTTCAGGGCTGTACTCATTAGACCCGTGCGGGGTTGCTGATCCCCCATCGGGCGCCTCCCCAGGTGGTGGATAGGGGAACGCCTCCCAGATATGGGTGGTACCGAGAAAATTAAATACTCGGGGCGAACCAAAATCAGCATTACAGCGACTGTCTCAGATTGGGCGGCTGTAAATCGGGCACTCTTTTGTCCCAGGGTCTAAAACAGGCCCCGAAAGCGGAAGAATCACAACCGTGGTCAACGGTGTAAGAATTCAGAAGGCAAGAGGAAACCACTGAATTAAAGATCCCCGGTGGATATCCTTAGTGATAATCATCACACCATTACATTACAATGGCTTTGTTCAATTCGAAATGTTCCGGAGTTATAACTCCTCCAATCGGATCTCCGGGGAGGAGAGCATTGAATAAAGCTGAGTACAGAACTGTGACACATGGAAGCGATAGAATTGCTACATGGAACGTTAGAAGTCTTTATGCACCTGGAAAAGTGGATAACGTCTTTTTAGAAATGACGAGACTCAATATCAACATACTTGGCTTGAGCGATATTCAGTGGAACGGGTCAGGGAAGCATATCACCAAGAATGGCATAATGTACTATTCAGGGAATGATGATGCCTCTCATCGATATGGAGTAGGAATAATTGTCGACAAGAGAGTGCAACATACGGTGTCCAGTTTCGTCCCATTCTCAGACCGCATAGTTCTACTGAAACTGAACTCAAATAAGGTTCCAGTAAATGTTATCCAAGTATATGCACCTACAGCAGATAAGGGCGAGGATGAAATAGAGTCGTTTTACCAAGATCTAGCTAAAGTGATCAAACCTATCAAGAAACACGAAGTCCTCATTATAATGGGGGATCTAAATGCAAAGGTTGGCAAAGGTGAAGTGACTAATACTACCGGCAAGTTCGGACTAGGTCTTCGCAATGAGCGAGGAGACAGATTGATCGAGTTCTGTCAAAGGGAGGATATGATAATAACCAACACCTTCTATCAGCTTCCTCCACGTCGGCTTTATACTTGGAAAGCACCATCAGACGGAAAATCAGGTATAATTAGAAACCAGATCGACTACATTATGATCCGTAGAAGATTCAGAAATACTATCAAGTCAGTAAAAACATATCCAGGAGCTGACATAACATCCGATCATAATCCGGTGGTAGCTGCAATCCATGTAAGACTGAAAAAACTCGTTCGGAAAACAACTAAGGAATATATAGACCCTAGAAGACTGAAAGACAACGTAGTGTACAAAAAGGTTGAGAAGAACATAAACGAAAAATTAAACGAATTAAGACACAACGATAACAATAATATCACCATAGACCAACAATGGCAAAACATAAAACAAGTACTGAAGGATGTAGGAAATGCAGATTTGAAATCCATAAAAGGAAAGAACAAAGAATGGATGACACAGGAGATACTGGACCTGATGGTGATACGAGGTCAATATAAGAACAAGGATATGCAAATCTATAAGACCATAAACAATGAGATCAGAAGTAAAATAAGACAGGCCAAGGAAAAGTGGCTACTTGATGAATGTCGAGAGGTTGAAGCCTATCAAGACAGATACGATTTTTTCAATATGCACAAGAAGGTAAAAGAGATGACTGGGAGAATAAAGAGACGACAACCAGATGTGTTGGTAAACAAGAATGGCGACTTGATTTTAGAACCGATAGACAAACTGGCAAGGTGGAGCGAATATATACAAGAACTTTTTAACGATAATCGGATAGAACTGGAAAACCCAGACATGGAGTATACTGGCCCAGAAATATTAAGAGAGGAACTCGAACAAGCAATCAAAAACTGTAAATCCGGAAAGGCAGCAGGACCTGACAAAGTGCCTGCTGAATTACTAAAACTTATAGGGGAAGACTCCATAGATATTCTATTGAAACTATTTAACAACATTTATGAGACGGGCAGAATTCCTAGCGATTGGCTAGCCTCAACATTCGTAACACTGCCAAAAAAAAATAAAGCCAGAGAATGTTCGGACCACAGAATCATTGCCCTAATGAGCCACACCTTGAAAATATTTTTAAAGATCATACATAACCGAATTTATAAGGATTTAGAACAAGACATCAGTGACACTCAAATGGGTTTTAGGAAGGGCGTGGGAACAAGAGAAGCGCTCTTCGGACTAAACGTACTTAGACAAAGATGCCTAGATATGAATCATGATATGTACATCTGCTTTATCGACTTTCAAAAGGCATTTGATAGAGTCCAGCACACAAAACTCCTAGAGATACTAAAAAGAAAAAACATCGATAGTAAGAACATAAGAATAATATCCAATCTCTATTGGCATCAAACAGCACGAGTCAAAGTCGGAGAAAATATGAGTGAGGAGATTAAGATATGTCGAGGTGTTAGACAGGGTTGTGTATTGTCGCCTCTCTTATTCAATGTATATAGTGAGGGCATCTTTGAAGAGGCGCTATCAGAAGAAACCGGTGGTATCGTCATAAACGGGGAAAGAATTAACAACTTGCGATACGCAGATGATACCGTTATCTTCGCCGACAGTCTGGAAGACCTACAACATCTGGTCGAGGTAACAGACACTGCCTGCAAGAGATATGGCCTGGATATGAACCTAAAAAAGACCAAAGTCATGACAACTTCAAAAAACCCAAGCACAAATCACAACAGACCGTCTATAAATATTAATAACAACAAACTGGAATGGGTATCCTCCTACAAATATCTTGGCACATGGGTAACTGAAACAGCAGAACATACAAAAGAAATCAAGTGTCGAATTGAAGTAGCTCGCAGTGCTTTCATAAAAATGAATAAAATACTTTGCAGCCGAGATATAACATTAGAACTGAGAACCAGAATACTAAAATGCTATATATTCTCCATTCTATTGTATGGAATGGAGGCTTGGACACTCAAGTCAGAAAACATCAAGAACATAGAAGCATTTGAAATGTGGTGCTATAGGAGGATGCTGAGAATACCATGGGTTGACAAGATTTCAAATGACGAAGTACTACGACGAATGAATAAAGACAAAGAAATCAGTAACACCATAAAAGGGAGAAAATTAGAATATCTAGGACATGTTCTGAGAGGAGATAGATATAACATCCTTAAGCTAATTATTCAAGGCAAAATAAAAGGCAAGAGAACGATTGGCAGAAGAAGAATCTCTTGGCTACGCAACTTGAGGGAGTGGTTTGGTTGCACGTCCGCAGAACTCTTCAGACGCGCGATTGATAAGGTCCGAGTAGTGGTGATGATTTCCAATCTCCGATAGGAGCGGAATTTCAAGAAGAAGAACTCATTAGATTTATTCCTCTATAGTTGTTGCACTCCTTCTTATCACCATTCTTAAATATCGGTACAACCAATGCCATTTTCCAATCCTCTGGTATCTTCTTTGCAGACCATGCCTTCTGACAAATTTCTCTGAAAATTTCAATGCCCCTTTTTCCCATATTCTTCAACATTTCAGCCGTTATCTGATCTCTTCCAGATGCTTTTCCATTTTTAACTCTCTTCACTGCCTCATTCACCTCATCAATTTCTATCTGATCCTCCTCGTCGCCTTCACACAAATCATCCGTTCTTTCATCATGTAATCTTCTTCGATCCTTTTCAATTTCTTCTCCCCCCAGTAATTCCATGAAATGCTCCCTCCACCTACCCATTATTTCTTGATCTTCAGTCAATAATGTTCCTTTTTTGGACCGGACAGATGCATTTCCAATCTGCTTACCCTCTCTCATGTTCTTCAATACTCTATAAAATAACTTTTGATTGTCCCCTGCATTTCTTTCCATTCTCTCTCCAAACTCTCTCCAACTTCTCATTTTTTCCTCCCTCACAGCCTTCTTCACAAGTTCCCTTTTTTCTTTATATTTCTGGTAGTTATCTGGTGTTCTATCCTGTAAGTATTTATGCCAACTTCCTTTCTTTTCTCTTATGTGATTCTTCACTCTTGTATTCCACCATGATGTACACTTTTTATTCCCATTGATTTTTACGCTACCACATACTTCCTTGGCTGATTCTAGTAGGGCTGTTTTGAATTTGTTCCATAACTCTTCAACACTTATTTCCGTGTCCAACTCTATTCCATTCAGTTTTTGGGTCACTATATCCTTGTATTCTTTTGCCATGTTTTCATTCCTTAGTTTGTAGCTTCTTATTTTCTCATATCTTTCATTCCGTTGTACATTTCCAGGTTTTTTATCAATTTCATTTCCTCTTATGTTTGCGATCAACAAAAAGTGATCGCTACCAATATCCGCTCCTCTATATACTCTTACATCTTCAATTTCCCCTCTGTTGCCTTTTTCTACTAATATATAGTCTATAATCGATTTCTCATTCAACCCGTGTCCCTGTCTGGTAAACTTATGTTTATCTTTATGTTCAAAAAAGGTGTTTGTTACTATCATATCATTCACTCTACAATAATCTAAAAGCCTTGTTCCATTGTTGTTTCTCTTTGCCTCTCCATACCTTCCAACTATATCATTCTTCGCTCCACCCATTCCAACTCTCCCATTGAAGTCTCCACAAACCATGATTTTTCCTCTACATTTTTCGGTTGCTAATTGTAGTTCATCCCAAAATTCGTCCTTCTCCCTCTTATTTGCATCTTCATTAGGACCATACACTACAATTATAGACATATTTGTTTTTCCCCTTTTCACATATAAAATCAGTATCCTCTCTGTGACAGCTTCCCATTTATCAACAGCATTACTTAACCTTTTGTTTATTAAACATGCAACACCTGCTGCCCCATGGTTTTCTTTTTCGACTCCTTTATATACCAGTAAATGTCCATTTCTCGTAAATTGTTGCCCCTCACCTTTTTTCTTAGTTTCCGTCAGCGCCAGTATATCTATATCATATATTTCAAATTCGACTTCCAAATCTACTTCCTTACCATTCAAACCTCTCACATTCCATGTACCCAACTTCCAATACTCCTGTTTTTGTTTCTCTGCCATCCTTTTACTCTTATCCTTAGTCTGCCGTGTCTTCGCCGTGTGGGTCCTACAGTCAGTTTTTACTTCTATAAGTTTTTTGACGACCTCTTTTTTGGGTCCATCTCTACCATACCCTGCTCATACTGGTCCCAAAAATATACTTTCCCATCAATTTTAATCCGTTGATATCCAACTCTAACAGTCTTTCCTTTGTCTTTTTCTTGTTTACTGATTTCTATTATCTGTCCCTGTATCTTTCTCTCCTTTTCGGTCAGATCATTTTCTATGATTGCAGGTTGCCCCTTCAACTTATTTTTGTTCTTCATTATGCTCTGCTTTTGATTCCAGTCCTGAACCTCTGCCAATACCATCTCATTTTTTTTTCCTTTGTTTATCTTGAATGCCCTTGTAATCTCCACATTTGCTCCCAATTTTTCTGCAACAAACTTCTTGATCTCTTCTTCTTCTCTTCCATCAGGTACATTTAAGTTTTTCACAATTATGTTGTTCTTTCTTTTCCTTCTATCTTCATTTTCAGCTATATCTTCGAGTTTTTTAATTCTGTCCTCCAAAATTTTCTTCTCCCTCTGCCACTGTTTCTCTTTTTCCTTCATTTCCTCCCTCACACTATTTATCTCAGTCTTCAATTCATCAGTATTCTTTCTCATTTCCACCTTTAATTGTTCCATCATCTTTACGAACATTGCTTCTATGCCCTCCATATTCACACTCTCTTCCCTTTCACGTTGTTTATAACTAGGTGATCTAAGTATCTTTTTACTATCTCCAAACACTTCTTCGTATTCCTCACTCCTATTTCTTTTCTTCTCTACTCCGCTCATTAGTGATCTTCAGTTACAGCTTGCGTGTTCTTATTCCAATAACCACCGTGCGTCGGAAGATCGGTTTTGCCAGTTCCTTACTCAATTCAGGCACCAGCCCGCATCAACCGCTGGCTCGTCAGTTACAGAATGCCTTCCTGATTTGTTATTGTTATTATAACCACTGATATATTTACTAAGATCTTGAATACGTGTTTCTCGCAATTTCCAGCAAAGATAAGCCCTTAAAACTGTGAAACCTCACCTTATTCAGCTGTTTTCACTCCTTATATAATTTAAATCCCACTTTTTCCACAATTTCTCACTAATTTTTTCGCTGTCTGACACGGTCGTGTTTACCGATTGCGCATCCGACCTATATAAGTAAATAAACATTTTGATTAATATGTAATATTCTATGATCTCCATGTAGAAACGACAACGTTGCTCAGTCATCTGACCGGAAAACGACCATAACCTAACATTTTCATAATAAACACAATGAAATGTTTCAGAATTTCATGGCCCACCGGGATACATTATGGAAGTGAATGGAGTATATGTGTGCAAACGTCCAGTGCAAGGTGTTCTGTTTGTTATCGTTTGTTCTCTTCGTTACTTTTATCCTGATTACTCCTAGGTCTCCTGAGGAGAAACTACAAGCTTCGAAGCTTGTAACTTGTGCCGAGTTCGGAGTAAGCAGTTGTGTTCTGTGTAGGCGTGTCCTTACGCCACCTTAGGCACAGCACTGTTAATTTTGACCCAACAGTGAGAATAATGGCCCCTACCGGAACTATCTCGGGATTGAACTTCGGACCTTTGGGTCCTAATTCCAATGCTCTACCACTGAGCCAAGGCCTCTCATGGATTGTTTTATCTGTTTTTGTTGGTCTCTGATCCTATATCGATTTATTCATGTATGTTCTGATGTTTTCTTTGTTTGTCTCAATTTATTTTTGTTCCCAACGGTTAGCTTTTACTCGTTTTCGTTTATTATTGTCAAGATTATGTCGTTCTATTTTTTCGATTTGTTTTATGTTTCCGTGGTTTTTTGTTTCATTTAATTGTTGGTTTATCGGATTGTTTCTTCATTAATTATCCTTCTGTTTCATTCATAAATATGAATGAAACAAAAACGATATTGGAAACCTTTTAGGCTTTTTTATGATCTGATAAATATCCCCACATCATTCCACACAATATTCCTTCCGATTGTTGGCCCTCAACAAAACTCAACATCATTCGGAATAACATGAATAATTATAATAATAATGATAATAACCGCACGGGTGTGGTGGGGTTTCTGCCACGCCACATGGGGGGTGACGTCCCCACGGCCCGAGTCACCTGGGCCACCAAGGGTAAATGGTGGCAAACCCAGGAACGAGAAGTGGAAACCGATATCATGGCAGAAGATCGAGATGCCACTCCACCTGCTGGCTCGACCACCGTGAGGAGGACTGCCCGCAGGGGAGCTCGCAACGCACGTATCCAGTGGAGCCGCGAAATGAATATTGAAGTAATGCGAGCTTTTCATTACGTGAACAATTGCGAGGACAAACCACTTCCTGGATGGAGATACTCCCTCTGTACCGAGTACACCGGGAGGCATCTGGAATCGAATTATCCCAGAGGATCGCAGGATGTGCACATCAGGCTGTGGATTTGCAAACCTATCACATCGTGCGGAAATTTCTGAACTAGTGGGAGGAACTGAAATGTTTTTTCACTGGTTCATAGAAGAATTACCAGCTCAAGCTGAGAACGGGAGACCGATGAAGAATAATAATAACCATACCAATGCATCGGTGAAAAGGCTTTATCTACCTAGAGGAGATGGCGGACGAGGTCTGTTGAACATCTATAAACTCCGCAGAACCCAGAAGAAAAACTTGAGGCAGCGACTGCTCGAGTCAAAAAATAGCCTGATGAAATTGGTGACAACAGAAGATAAGGGACACACACCTCTCTGAACCTACAACACAGAGAACTGACGTTCGATATCACCACCAGGAGCGATGATATAAGTATATGATGGGAACAAGCTCTGCACGGCAGATTTCCCAAACACCTTGACGGGGAAAAAGTCGATAAATTGGCTTCTTTGTCGTGGTTGAATGCGGCCGCGACAATTGTATCCTGAAACTGAGGGATTTCTGACGGGCATCCAAGACCGAGTTTTGAGACCTCGCAACTACGAGTACTGTTTGAAGCTGAACGTGGAAGACAAATGCAGGAAGTGCGGTGCAGTTGGCGAGTCTATTGAACATATAATCGCCGGTTGTCGAGTTCTTGTCGACAACTTATATCTGGGCCGACACAACCAAGTGGCAGAAATTGTTCACCAGCAGTTAGCTCTCAGGCATTGTTTTTTGGATACTTGTCCGCCATATTGTAAGTATCAACCTGCAGCAGTGTTGGAAACGGACGCTACGGCTCTCTATTGGGACAGAACCATAACAACGGATAGAACAGTGGACTACAATAGACCAGACCTTGTGTTCATTGAGAAGGATCAGAAGTATGGGGTGATAATTGATGTGGCAGTACCATTGACTCATAACATCTGAAGAACGGTGTCCGAAAACATAACGAAGTACGAGAACTTGGCAATAGAACTGAAGAATATGTGGCAATTGTCGAAAGTCACTATTATACCATTGGTGATTTCGGCTGAGGGAGTCATGTCCAAATCATTCAAGAGAAATCTTCAAAAGATCGAAATATCCCAGAGGATCGCTGGATATGCACAGCAGGATGTGGCTTTGCAAACCTGTCACATCGTGCGGAAATTCCTGAACTAGCCGGTGGAAGTGAAATGTTTTTTCACTGGTTCTTAGAAGTTATACCAGCTCAAACTGAGACCGGAAATGACTTCTTCCTGATTTATAATCAGAAGATGAAAACGTGTTTGCTTTTTCCACCGATCACCATTGAGAATGTTGCGACGAGCTTACTATTTGAAAATTGAAGAAATTATAAAAAAGGACGAGTTAATAGAATTTCATTAGGTATTTCACTTCAAAACAACGAAAGCTAAGTCGAGGTTTCGAACTAGTCCATTATGATCAGGACATCCTGACAACCTAACTCGTTTTTCTCACATTCACAGTAATTCACTTTTCAAGTACATATGCGAGTTGTCGGACCGAAGTTTCGCTTTGTGGATTTTATAGCAATTGCTGAATCGTGTTACATCGGTTTATCGTGTACCTCTAACCCAGGGGAGTCATTCGTAGGCAGCCAAACTGAGTTCTCAGTTTCCCAGAGTCCGTTAATTCATTTTCGGACGTTGTTAACTTGTTGGCTCGATGCGATAATAATGCTATTTCTACTTGGAGCTATCGTGTTGGTCGGAATATTATGATATAATGATAGTTATCGGAGAATTGTGGTCCGAAATATTGTGTGGGTGTTTTCGTTTATGACCCTATCTGGTGGCCAATCAGTTGGGTCCAAAGCTTATATTTGAAAATTTAACATATACTAACTGACAAAGAAACTGCAACACCCAGAAGGAGATGTTTAAATTTAAATTTTTTGTAAAACATAGGTAGTATAGCAAGGAGTAAATGATTAAAATTTTGGGAAAAAAAAACGAAGGGTTACATTTTTTGTAATGAATTTGTTAAAAATGTGTTTTCTCACCGCGGTTATCCATACACTCCCCAGCACGTCTTGGCATTGATGCAATAAGACGGTCTATTTCATCTTGAGGAGCACTTTCCCAAGCTACCTGTACGTCATATCTCAGAGCCGCCAAAATCTGTGGGGTAAATTTCCAATCGTTCTACCCATGATGTCCCAAACATGCTATCTATGGGCGAAAGATCGGGGGATCTGGGCGGCCATGGTAAAAGATCCACATCGCTTCGAAAAAATGTAAACTAACTTCGGCAACATGAGGTCGAGCATTATCTTGCTGGAATATTGGATTCTCGAGCCGGTTAAGGTAAGGGAGAACATATGGCTCCGCTATTTATTGAAGGTAACGCAGCGCTGTCATGTTACCACGAATGACGATTAAAGGTGACCTACTTTCATGTGCAATAGCACCCCATTCCATAAGGCCTCTTGTCCGGTTCACATGACTTCCAACATCAAACTGAGATTCACGTCTTTCTCCCCGACGTCGTCTAACCCTTTTTCGGCCATCATGTGCACCCAAGAAGAATCGACTCTCATCAGAAAAGACGACGTGATGCCATTTCACATTCCAATGTTGTCGGTCTCTGCACCACTGTAATCGTTGACGACGATGCTCAACCGTCAGAGGTAAAATAATAAATGGAAATTTTGAGACTATAAAAATTGTTCGAAATGTTCACATTCTGCTTTTTTTTGCTTGAATGCAAGCTTCACATCGACGAACTAAAGATGCTGTCACTCGTCGGATCAGACTTGGGTCGTTTGGTTTTTGGTTTGCTGCATCTTGAATGAGGTATATCAGGTAATTGTTTATGATATTACATTTCATGATCAACAAGCTTCTTCATATGCCTTCATATGTCCTCATGAATGAAAATCTGAGGGATTTAGATCAGACGAACGAGGTGTACATTTTAATGTTCCTCCTTGACCTATCCATTCATTCGGTAAATATTCATTCAGCCCACTGACTACTTGTCTCCTTCTATATGGTAGTGCACCATCGTGCTGATACCTTATATTTCTAACAATATTGAGCTCTAAGTCATCAATGAAGTCAGAATGGTTGTGGTCCAAACAATTTTATACTGCAGTCTGCATTTAAACGATCATTTATAACATGTACTGGCATCAAATCATATTCCTGAGTCGTAAAAGAAAGCATTGTTATTCAAAACGTACATCAAGTGTCAAATAAATAATTAAATAACGTCAATCACCATATCAACCTGTCGGCCTACTTAATCAAAACATGAACATAATTTTTTTTCAAATGCTTGTAACTCCTAGACGAAAACGAATCGGACCTATGTTCGTAAAACAAAATGTTCAAAAGAAGCACAGCTACCTTCTGTGAAAGTTTGTCATAGATTGATTGATTGATTGATTTGCTGACGACCAAGAGACCGGGTTAGCGCTTGGCCTCCCTGTGACACTGCGACTAACTTGGGTCTATTGTATCACTCTTTCGTCAGTGGTTCCTCACGAGAATAGGATCGTGTCCTTTAGCAGGTATGAGGTTTTTCGGATTCATTCCCGTTTCCGGATTGATTTCTCCGAATATTCTGTGGCGCCTTCTTCCTAGGGCGTCGCAATCAAAGATGATGTGAGAGGCTGTTTCTTCCTCTTCACCGCAGAGTATCCACGGGTTCTCCAAGTATTCCTATGGTGTTCAGATGTTTTCTGAGGCCGCAGTATCCCGTCAGTAGACCTACTATTATACGTGCCTTCGTTCTGTTTAGATTCAAAGAGTCCTCCGTCAAGGTTTGGCTTGTGTGTCCTACCATGACTTTGCTGTGTCTTTGCCCGTCGCTCTGTTCCCTGTGTTGTTGGGGTCTTTGTTTTATCTACTCCTCAATCAGGTTCCTGCATCGTTTTTTGAGGATTCCAAGCACAGGTTCTGGCCCTGTGAATGGCGTTTCAGATGCTCGTCTTGCTAACTGGTCTGATTTTTCATTGCCTGCTATTTCCTTGTGACCTGACACCCACATCAAAGCGACCCTAATGTGTTTTGCCAGCTCCAGAAGGTCCTGGCGGCATTCCTAGAAACTATCTGTGTCGAGTTGAGGGCTTTGATGGAGCTCTGGCTGTCAGAGAGAATGTGGATGTGTTTTCTTTGGTAACCACTTTCCAGGTTCTTCTGTATGCATGTCCTAATGGCATGTGTTTCAGCTTGAAATATGGTGGCATGTTTGCCGAGAGGTATTATGTAATCCCTTCTTGGCCTCACTCCATGTATTCCCGCTCCTGTTCCTTCATCTGTCTTTGAACCGTCTGTGTACCAGACTATTTCTGCAGATGATTGTGATTCTATACTCGAGTCCCATCTGTTCCAGTTGAGCTGTGTTTAGAATGGTTTATCGAATGAGTATAGGGGTTGCATGTAGTCTGAAATCATATCGAGCTCAGCTACGTCAGCTACATGAGTGATTCTGGTGCGCCCAGTTGTGTGGGTTCTCCAGTTTTCTGTTTGGATCAGTCTGTATGCACCCATCCTGGTCTCTCCCATGACATGTATGTCGAGGGGTGAGAGGTTAAGGATGACCTCCATAGCAGCTGTTGGAGTGCTATTTATTGCACCCGTGATGCAGAGACAGGCAAGCCAATGGATTCACACAAGGTTGGTTTTTGCCTGTCTCTGATTTGTTTTTGGCCACCACAGGAGTGAGCTATAAGTGATTCTGGGTCTTATTACCGCTGTGTAAAGTCAGTACATGGCTTTCGGTTTGGGTCCCCAAGTTTTTCCAAATCCTCTCCTGCACATCATAAGTGTCGTTTTACTTTTGTTGGTTGCATTATGTGGATGCGGGTTCCAGGTTAGTTTCTTATCGAGAATCGGCCCAAGGTATTTCACCTGTTCTGTAATGTGTCGTAATGTTTCGCCGAAGAATCCGGGAGATGTGAGATCTTTCTTTTGCGAGTGGAGGGAATGAGTGCTGTTTTGTTCGGATTTGCCCGTAGGCTCTCCCTCTGTTGCACCATTCCTCATAGAGCTTGTAGGAGACCCTGTATAGATCGAGACTAATAATTAAAGTTCCTGTCAACATTCAAACACCACCGCAATAACAGTCGAATAGTTATCGCTTTCGGGGAATAGAACTTCTTGTATTGGTTGTGCTGATAATGAAAACGTATTCATCACCCGAAAAGTGCATTGTTCCAAGTCCAAATTATCGACACCAATACCCATCCCTTGTTATTCCAAACATATGTCGGACGATCTATTTTCGAAACCGATATCTGGCAACCCCACATTCTGTTCAGAATAATACCTGGCGTAATTCGAAAGGGCTCGGTTTCGAAACTCACCACCTGTTATTCAGACGAGAGTTCGTTAACGTGCGACCCCTTTCCCGTATTGTATGCCTTTTGGGGACCATAACGGGAGCCGCAACGTTTTAATTTCGATTCAAGGCATCCCGCATTCAGACGTGTTGTTTAACATATTGAATTTTCCTCGGGGGGGAGATTGGATTGGGATGTCTTTGTTTGAAAAGAGACGGGAGGGATTATCTGATGAAAATTATTTCATGCCTCAGATCTGCCATTGAATTAATAAGGACTCCAAACTTTTACATAATATTAGAAATTGAAATTTTCGGAGGTTGGATTTGTATGAAGATGTAGAGATAGTTAGGTAATTAAAAACCAACCACTATTATCTGAGTTCACAAGTTCAATTCACTGCTATTCCAAATTCAAATGAACCATTCAAATAATAAATCTCGTACGAAACAAAATAATATAATATACATACCTGGTTTGCCATAATAGGGTACCCATTTCAATATCTGAATAAAATTTTATGGTTAACAACAAACTTTTCATTATACTAAATTACAGCTAACTCTTTGGGATTTCAGACTACATGCAACCTCTATACTCATTCGAAAAACCATTCAAAACACAGCTCGACTGGAACAGATGGGACTCGAGTATAGCACCACAATCATCTGCATAAATAGTCTGATACACAGACGGTTCTAAGACAGATGAAGGAACAGGAGCAGGAATACACGGAGTGAGGCCAAGAAGGGACTACATAATACCTCTCGGCAAACACGCCACGATAATTCAAGCTGAAACACATGCCATTAGGACATGCATACAGAAGAACCTGGAAAGTGGCTACCAAAGAAAACACATCCACATTCTCTCTGACAGCCAGAGCGCCATCAAAGCTCTCAACTCGACACAGATAAAGTCTAGACTCGTCTGGGAATGCCTCCAGGACCTTCTGGAGCTGGCTAAACACAACAAGGTCACTCTGATGTGGGTGCCAGGTCATAAGGGAATAGCGGGCAATGAAAAAGCAGACCAGTTAGCAAGACAAACATCTGAAACGCCATTCACAGGGCCAGAACCTGCGCTTGGCATCAGCAAAAACCGATGCAGGACCCTGATTGAGGAGTGGATAAATCAAAGACACCGACAACACTGGGAACAGAGCGACGGACAAATACACAGCAAAGCCATGGTAGGACACACAAGCCAAACCTTGACGGCTGACTTTTTGAATCTAAACCGAACAAAGGCACGTATAATAGTAGGTCTACTGACGGGACACTGCGGCCTTAGAAAACATCTGAACACCATAGGAATACTTGGAGAACCCTTGGATTGCAGACTCTGCGGTGAAGATGAAGAAACAGCCTCTCACATAATTTTTGAATGCGACGCCATGGGAAGAAGGCGCCACAGAATCTTCGGAGAAATCAATCCGGAAACGGGAATGAATCTGAAACACCTCATAAACAGGCTACTGAACCTGATAAGGGACACAAACCTAGTCTCGTGAGGAACCACTGACGAAAGAGTGATACAATAGACCCAAGTTGGTCGCAGTGTCACAGGGAGGCCAAGCGCTAACCCGGTCTCTTGTTCGTCAGCTTATCAATCAATCAATCAATCAATCAATCAAAACTCTTTGGGATCTTTGATCACCCATGAATATTTGGCTCATTTTATTCTAACTTTCCGAAATCAAGTCTCCTTAATGATCTCCACCATTTTTGTCGATAAGCAGATCTTCTAGGACTTTTCGCAAAAAAAAACCGAATTCCACCATTGCATGGAAAGCATGAAAGAGCATATTCAAAAAACGATACATCTAATGCTCTTGCCGAAACTATAGACAAAGAGTCAAGAATGAATTATTGTGAAGAAGACGATGAGGACCTAGAAGAATTAATTGAAGATAATGAAAAAGAAATGAAAGAAGCATCACCGGATGCAAAGAGGTGATCAACAATTTAAAAACAAGGAAGGCTCCTGGAGAAGATAAAATTACAAATCTCATGCTGAAGAAAATGTCAAAGAAAGGAACAGCAGCTCTCACTAGCATATCAAACGGAGTGAGGAGGACGGAGCACGTTCCAAAAAGATGGAAAACTGCCGGAGTGATTGCTTTCAATAAGCCAGGTAAGGACAAAAAGTTTACACCTAACTTTAGACTAATAAGCCTACTCCCAAGGAAAAATTGTGGACAGAGTATTATCCAGACGACGTAATGAAGTCTCAAACTCCAGTCCCATGAGCGACGCATGCGTATAGCGATTACCAGCGTTACAGAGAAGAATGCAAACAGGTGCACAAACACCCAAAAGAATGTGATGTAAATAGCATAAAATGTTCAAATCTTTTCTAAAGCTATCTCGCGATGATTATGTGCAGACTTTCAGTGAGTTAATCTGATAATAGGTACCTAACCGTGTAAAGTCGAGTTCATAAAATTCCAATAGGATATTGTTTTTAGATAGAAACATCGCCACAGATTATTCAGTCCTAAGTATCATTTTATTTTTCATTGATTTCTATTTAATACGTGGTTTAATTGTATCGACATTTATCATTAAAATCAGAATTTTGTATTTCATTGTTATTTATTTGTACTATGGACCGGTAACAATAAATTTTTAATAGGAGATGTGGGACCGAAAATCCAGCGAAGCATCCAGATTTTTCTGGTATCAGTAGGTAAGCTCAAAGAACCAACACCCAATCCGCTAAAATCGAATTTGGTTTACTCGATATAGTGTAAAGATTGCGGTAGTGCGTATGTGTGTATGACAAAACAATATTTGAAAAGAAGAATACATCAACATTCTTATGATTGCTGACAAATTAACAGAGATAAAAATGAAGAAACAGCTCTCGTTACCCACCACTTTGAAAATGATCATGATTTGATTTTGAAAATGTAAAGATCTTGGACAGGTCAGGGAAAACAACTATGTCAAGCGATCATAAGTGAGATGATCCAAATTTCAATAAATGATACAATCAACCTAAGAACCGACGTAGAATCACTCAGTACTGTTTACAGCAATTTATTAATAAAAATCAAAAACAAATGATCCGTGAACTACACCTTTCACAGTTGTAATTCAGAAATTCAAAGTTGAATTTCAGAAGAGGGAACATGTATTTCAAAATAGCAATATGTAATTCAGAAAACAGAAATTTAATTTCAGAATGGTTAATTCAATTCCAGAAAAACGAAATTGAAATTCAGATTAGGAAGTTGTAATTCAGAAAAACAAAGTTGTAATTCAGAATAGTGAATTGAAATTCAGAAATGGCAAATTCAATTTCAGAAAAGGAAAATTGTAATTCAGAAGTTATCAATTCAATTTCAGAAAATATAATATGTAATTCAGAATAGTATCGAGCTCGGTATCAAGTGATGCAGCATAATCTATGACAATGTGGCATCGAACTTGTCTTAAGTATTTGGTACTCGTATTTTCAAATTTGTTTTTTTCCTGTTTTCGTTTTTGACTGAATATACCTTTATGTTATTCTTGAAAATAAATTATTATTATTATATTTCTTGCTTCTATGAAGGTATCTACGTACTTTCGAGTGTCGAAAATAACCTCAAGAATCATCAATATTTTTCGCCACCCAATTTAAATGAAATCATGTATCCATTTGAATTACATACATGATATTAGAGAGAGTGGTTTGGGCCATCGAATTACATTTTTTTTTCTGAATTGCAATTTCGTTTTTCTGAATTAAAATTTCCCATTTCTGAATTTCAAATCACCAATTCTGAATTTCAATTTATATTTTCTGAAATTCAAATTACCGTTTCTGAATTACATATCACTATTCTGAAATTCAAATTACCGTTTCTGAATTACATATCACTATTCTGAAATTCAAATTACCGTTTCTGAATTACATATCACTATTCTGAAATTCAAATTAACGTTTCTGAATATCAACTCACTATTCTGAATTACAATTTCCATTTTCTGAAATTCAATTTGCTTTTCTGAATTACATTTTACGTTTTCTGCATTACAATTGGAAAAGGTGTAGTTAGTGAATTCCACCTCCGATTCTTTATATGTTGCATCCAACAAATATCGAATATTTATATACCTATGCACTTTTCTTCTTGTCAGCAATTGACTGCAATGTCTGTTCAGAAATACCATTTGAATTGTCACATCACAATACACTTAATCTATTAATAATCTTATATTAAGGTGGGCGTTCAATGTAGTGTGTTTTTATTTCAAGTTGATTTCGAAAACGGTTTCACTTTGAGAACTGAAATTTTGTGGGTGAACTCAGAAAGGATTAGGGTTCTTGTTGAAATAATTTTAATCGATTTCATTCCGACAGTTAATTTTTTTTCTTTCAAAAATAGAAGAAAATTAGCCAACCAATGCTTCTGTTTTATTTCAACAGAAAGACCCATGAAAATAGTTCAACTTCCGATTAAAAGTGAATCTACTGATAATTTCGTTCAGAAGATCAACTTGAAATACGGAATTGGCCGAGAATGGCCAAATTCAAATTTTGGCGGGAAAAAGTTCCTGCTTTACCCACAAATTAGCTTATTTCATAGTTCGGCGATTTTCGGATAGAGAGCGCCATTGTACATTTCATTCATGATTAGAGAGATATTCACAGAACTTGATAGTGATAGTGCATGTTCTATGGAGATATGCCATAAAATGGACGGTGGCGCCTCTATCGACTGAGTTTTCCTATTCGCTTTAAACGCCGACCTTAACAGCGGACTCAGAAGCGTTCACACAAGGCACTTCCAAAAATCCGGTGTTTTTCATTTTTTGCACTCGTGTGTGAACATTCGATATAAGACCGTAACCAAAAAAATAAATAAAGAATTAAATACATCTTTGGTCTCATCAAACTTTTCAAGAAACTCTTCAACATAATTAATTTATTTGCGTTACAGCACGAGAATACAATACTTGCAAGCAATGAAAGGCAGAACCTCTCAATTTCGAGCCTTGAAATATGCCTGAGTCACACCCATCTATCATCTTAATCAGCCCCCTTTTGTTTCATTCAGAATGATCCTACTGCAAGAGAAATGAATTTATGCTAGCACCATTCATACTTCGATCGCTCTATTCATATCGAGATCCGAATTAATGGAGAAAACAGTATTGGAAGTAGGAGTGCTTCAGTGTGTTCTGAAAATGTTTTCCCCGAAAGAAACAAGGTACCAAATTATATCAACTTCCTGCTTCCTGCAATTCCAGAAAGGATTCTGCCTCTATTTTTTTTGTGAAAGGAATTCTGAAATTTTCCGAATTGAAATAATTTTTTATCATTCAACCGTTCCCAATTATATTTAATATAGTCAATGTTCTAAGCTAACATACAAATCAACTAATGAAGTTTGAATCTAGGAAATGTGCATCTATTGAAATCGGCGAAGGGGTACGACTTGCGCTTTCGGCTTGTGCAATTTCGCGGCACATTTCGAGTCTGAGAAATGAAAGACCACGTGCTGAATAAAGCAATAGTGAAATTGAGGAGAAGTGGAGCCACTAGCGTCAGTAGAATCATATGAACGAGCTCTTTAAATTGTTCGGAAATCGATACGATTTTTTACTTATCGATCTGGATCATGAATAAATTTCGTTTCTAATTTATTCCCATTTCATTTTCGAGCAAGTTATTGTCATCCTTATTATAACCTACTCTCTTACAAATTCTTTATTTCTGGTTGATTTTTACGTATTCCAACAAACAAATTGACGTGGAAAGATCGATTTAACACTTTATTGAATAGAGGAAAGATTTTTTTCTCTGAGCTTTATCCCTTCGAATTAAAATGGTTTTTATTTTAGTTTCTAAAACAATTGAATATCAGAATAATTTATTGTTCATACTGCGAAGGGACGTCAGTATCAAAGAACCCCCACAGCTCCAGGTTTTCCCCGCTTTCTTCGACTCTGTGGTCTGGGGTTCTAAAGGGAGGAACCCAACACCCCATTATCATTCTACCTGTTCTAATACATTTCTGAAAGTCATCTAGTAACGGTCATACACAGCACCAACAGTCCGCCACTACCACGCTCGAACAAGTGATTCGCATGAAAGCGACTTAGCACGTACCTGCACAAGCATTCAAATGAAAACCCGAGTATCCTTTCAGTGAATTCCTGAGAGAAAATACTATTCAGTTCATCTACATGTGGCCACAGAAAACTAGCAGATACATCTCTTCAAGTCAGACCAACCGTAATACCATTCCTTCGGTGTAAGCTCTGTGCTTTTTCTTGTATCTTATACATAAATTTTTTCTTTAATTCTCGTGGTGATGATAATTGGCACAGCACTCCATTCTTCTCTCCAAGAGAGCTCATGTACAGGGTCCTGCAATAGTGCGAAAATGTTCCATAGCTGCCGAAACAGACATCTCAGAGATTTCGTTGGAAAGTTCACCTCGTGTACCTTCATTTCTGCATCTCAAGAAATTATTTTCTGATATAAAGGGTGTCCCCAATAAACGTTATTCAACAAATGGATGATTTTTTTAATGGATCACCCCATATATTTTCACATATTTGCAATGACCTTCATTACCTCTTTCATGACGCGAAATATAAGAGACATTTTTCAAACGGTACAGATCTTATTCGGAGAAAACTGCAAAAAGGTGAGGGAAAAGCAGTTCAGTAAAAGTCTTCTGACGATTTCAAGGAGCGATAGTAACATGAATTTGATCTGAAAGTTTTTTAATTGGAGGATTTGCCTTGTCGCCGTTCCTAAATAATGGACCTGTCATATACAGGGTGTCCGTTATTGAGGTTCGAATTTATTACTTCTCGAATTTTTCAAATGTAACACCCTGTATTTTTTTCCACAATGATGTAGACAATAGAATACCTTACATTTTCTCAGAAGTAACCCCAATTTCAAGTTAATATAATTGGCCAATCAATAATGGACGAACTGTGAATACAAGATTATTGTGTTTGTTATGATGCCTCTATGAGTAACCAAGAATTCACATTCTTGTAATTCCTTCTTTTGGGCATTTTTCTCATCGAAAATCTTGAAGTTAAATCCATGTTTTAGTAGAGGTACGTTTTCAGATTTTTTGACTAGAGAAGTTTGATGCCCATCAAATTTCATTATTGGAGAGTAACATTTCTGATTACTAGGAGCCGATGCTGGAACAAATAAGATACTGTGATGAGTAAGAAACGGAGATACCCACGAAAACGATATTTATAACAAAATGGCGAAATCGCCGGTTGCACAGCTAAACTTACGAATTTCCTTGATCTGTAAACACTGGCATGACAACCTCTACCTCATTTGGAAAATGAATGGAAGCATTGGATATAAGGTGCCTGTAACCGCCGCGATAGAGACTGGAGACCGGGGCCTGACACAGATACCGTAGTCCGTAGAAATGGATATTCGGTCTCCGTCTCCGCGCGAATCAATCACTTAGATAAGCTTAATTCAATGTAAAGTCAAATTCATAATTCCTAATAGTATTCTTTATTGAGCATGGTGACCGGTTTCGCATCAGTATAACCTATGCATCCTAAGACCAAATCCACACACTACAAAAGAAAAAGCAACCAGTTATAATATCAAGGGATAAAATACAACCTACTGCTTATACTATTCTCATCAGGGTCGTCAAATCCGAATGAATGAGACACATAAAATCCACAAATCAGCACACATACATCAGTTTTTAAACAACGTGAAATAATAACCTAAATTTTAATCATAATCTTATATAGGTTACTCCGAGAATACAGAAACAAAAACAATATTTTTTTCAGTTGACCACAGAATGCATCACCCTAATATCTACTCATATATCAGGGTGTTTCAAGAAACAAATAAACATACGTTTTTTTATAATATAGTGTCAAAAACATACCACCAAAATCAACTGGTGAATTCAAAATCAAGGATGGATATGATTTTTTATGTTTTATAATCTCGAATTTTTCTGCGTAATCTATTAATATGCGATCAATGCTTGTATGCAGAATTTTATGCCTGTTTCCAGTACAAATTGATGACCTTTCTTAAATGAGTGGTTGCCGACATGAGAATCATCATAATGTGGTGTTCGTTGATTCTTTGATTGAAATTTATATTTGTCTTTCTAATATAGGAGCACCACATGTGTCACAACTGAGTTTGTGAACTCCACTCTTCTCTAATGGAGGGACTGGATCTTTATTGTTGAAGAATAAATTTCCTGAATTGTTTGTTTGTCTAAAGACAAACGACAAACGAGAAAGAATTGTCTTTCTCGGGCAACCTTGCAAGATAGCCTTTAGACCAACAAACAATCGAGAAAATTTATTCTTCAACAATAAAGATCCAGTCCCTCCATCAGAGAAGAGTGGAGTTTACAAACTCACTTGTGACATATGTGGCGCTAGGTATATTGGAGAGACAAATAGAAATTTCAATCAAAGAATCAAAGAACACCTGAGAATCTTGATGCCAGGCCCACATCATGATGAATCTCATTTCGGCAACCATTTATTTGAGGAAAGTCATCAATTTTACTGGAAACAGGCACAAAAATTCTGCACACAGGCAGTGATCGCATATTGAAAGATTACCTAGAAAAATTCGAGATGATAAAACATAAAAAATCATAGCCATCCTTGATTTTGGTGACATGTATGTTATTGCCACAATATTATAAGAAAACCGTATGAATATTTGTTTCTTGAAACACCCTGATATATAAGTAGGTCCTAAGGTGATGCATTCTGTGGTCAACTGAAAAAAATATTATTTGTGTTTCTGTATTCTCGGACTAACCTATACAGAGTGGCCATTTGAAAACGAAACAGACTAGATTACAGACGAAATAAATTTTTTCGATAGAAATGCTCGGACAGGTCGATTTCTGTTTCGAGGGGGACAACTTAAGATGTAGGTTACGGACGCATAGCGCTTCAACCCTTGCTGCTACAACCCTCACCCCCAATTTTTGAATAGGGAAGATGGGGTGAGTGATACCTCATTTGGAAGGTATTTTTGTACTGATTTTAGCACAGTAATTGTTTTTTCATTTTATGCATTAGTTCTCGAAATATTCTTAACTAAGTATTTGAAAATGAAGTGGTGTTTTCATGGCACTTGTAGTGTTTTTTTGTGAAAAATCGACATCTTGATTAAAGATTTCTATGTCAGTGGATTGGAGGAAGGAAGCGACAGTCATGGTTGTTTTGAAGCTCAAAATGTCGATTTTTCACAAAAAAACACTACAAGTGCCATGAAAACACCCCTTAATTTTCAAATACTTAGTTAGGAATATTTCGAGAACTAATGCATAAAATGAAAAAAACAATTACTGTGCTGAAATCAGTATAAAAATACCTTTCAAATGAGGTATCACTCAACCCATCTTCCCTATTCAAAAATTGGGGGTGAGGGTTGTAGTAGCAAGGGTTGAAGCGCTATGCGTCCGTAACCTACATCTTAAATCCCTCGAAACAGAAATCGAACCTGTCCGAGCATTTCTATCGAAAAAATTTATTTCGTCTGTAATCTCGTCTGTTTCGTTTTCAAATGGCCACCCTGTATAAGATTATGATTAAAATTAAGGTTATTATTTCACGCTGTTAAAAAACTTATGTATTTGTGCTCATTTGTGAATTTTATGGGTCCCATTCATTTGGATTGGACGACCCTGATGAGAATAGTGTAAGCAGTAGGTTGTATAACTTTTATCCCTTGATATTAGAACTGGTTATTTCTTTTGTAGTGTGTAGATTTGGTCTGAGGATGCATAGGTTATACTGAAGCGAAACCGGTCACCGTGCTCAACAAAGAATACTATAAGGAATTTTGAATTTGAATTATCTGACGTTCTTATTTGGACTTCAATATTGAACTTAGGTGAGCCTTTGGCCACGTAGTGGATTCGGCCTCGGTTATCTGTGACGAGGCTCGATATCGTGTAACTTGTCATCGCGGCGCGAAATAGCACCAGAAGAAAGAAAAACAGTTTCCGTTCTTTGAAATTTTGAGTGTAACTAATACTGTGTACATTTAAGAATGTGATTTTTAACGTCTGTTACAACATCAGAAAAGATATGAGTTGAAAGGTATATTTAGAAAAATAAAAAAAAAGAATTTATGAAAGATTGGAACTCTCCGTTAACTCCAGAATTTGAAGAGCACAGGATTCATTTGTTGAGACAACGGATTAGAGAGAAGCTGTACAGAAAACAGAAAAAAGCCAAAGGAATCTCGACACAGAAGCATGTTTATAAAAAAATTAATATTTTTAAAAATTTATATAAAAACTATTCAAAAATACTTGTGAATGAAGGAAAAATTTCATGCATGCCGTTCTATTGCTTCCAAAAAATCTGGTGATGAAATACTGAACATCCCACATTTCCGTATGCCGGTCTTGATCGTCCTCGCATTCGGCTTCGGAAATAGTGACTTATAGTTCAGCTACTTACCGCCAGATGCGGGACTCATCCATCTATGAACCGGTGAAGGAACTACACTAAATTTAGCTTCAACGCGTTGAACTGGGTTGTGTCTCTATGTACATTTAAACTCAATGGTATTGCCATGAAACGCATTTCAGCTTTCATGAGTTTCAATTCAGCAATAAAAACATTCACAAATGGCGATGAAAAAAACCTGTATCAATTAACTGAACAGAAAACTGAACATTTTTGAAACATTCCGAATTTTCAAGGTTTCAACTGCTTTTCTTTCTTCTGGTGCTAGTTCGAGGCACGAACACGACACGTTACATGAGACCGAGACCGAATCCACTACGGGACCAAAGGCTTACCTAATAGTTCCCATCCACGGGGGACACCGAATCGGAAACATTGTATCCCGATCTGCAATAAATCATGGCCAATAAAATGTGCCTTATTTTTAAGATATCTGTTGGAATATCCTGCGCTTTTTACTTTCCACAGGCAGGTTTTCTGTCTGTACAATTCTATGAATCCTGTTAAAAATTCTTTCATTTTAAGCAAAGTTGCTTCTGAATTTCAACAAGAAGATGTTCTGGAATCGACTGCCCAGTGCTGCCACACGCGTAACTTAAAAATGAGCAGAAAAAATTTGCAAGGTAAAATTATGAAAGAAACCAATAACGGGAAGTCAAACATACCTTTCAAATTGAATAAAAATGTCACACACCACAATGAATTTCCACAGAAAATGAGGAAGCTATCAGTAAGGAGGCTGGAGAAAGACTGAGTATAAAATGAATAGATAATTCTTAGCGGAAATCACAGATGCAAACACAACAAAATCTTGATTACCCAAATTCGACCGTCTTCTCATAATAATAAGAGTGAAAATAGCGTACCTACCTGTACAAGCACCACCAGTCTAGGTACAAAGGGTGCGAATTGTAAACGGATGTTTTTTTATGACATCTAAAGCCAGCATAACCAATTTTGCAAAACTGATAAGGATTCAACTACCTGGTGCAATAATATTCAACAAAATCGGAGATGCCGTTGAAACTTTCTGAATTCCCTAATTCTACGGAAATTTTCGTAGAAGTGACTAACACAACTGCAAAAATTCCGATGTTCTTCATGGGAACTGATAGCATCTGCAATGGCACGCGCCGGATTTTATGGCCCTTTATTATCTTTTTCGCTTGTGTCCGGTTCGGTTGCCTCGTGAGTGGAAACCATAAGTGTTTGATTCGCGCGGAGACGGAGACCGAATGTTCATTTCTACGGTATCTGTGTCAAGTCCCGGTCTCCTGTCTCTATCGCGGCGGTTACAGACACCTTTTATCCAATGCTTCCATTCATTTTCCAACTGAGGTACAGGTTGTCATGCCAGTGTTTATAGATAATGGAAATGCGTAAGCTCAGCTGTGCAACCGGCGATTTCTCCATTTTGTTACAAATATCGTTTTCGTGGATATCTCCGTTTCTTACCCATCATATTATTATCTTATTAGTACCAGCATCGGCTACTTGTTATTAGAAGTGGTACTTTTCAATTAGGAAATTTGATGGTCAATTGAGAGAAATGTAGAGGTTATTATATAGAAGAGAAAGACGATAATTAAATAGATATCGATAATGAAAATATGTCACTTAAATAAACTGCTCCACATGAGTTAGGGATATTGACTTAAATTGCAAAAAAATATAGTTAAAATGAGATTTTTGTGATGAAAATTCATATTAATATGATTTCAAGTTGCAACTTAATTTTTAGCCTGTAGGTCTGCAGCGTATAGGGGGTGGTTAAGAAAAATCGTGTAAAATAACGAAATTTTATTCCCAGAGAATTCATCTTCTTTGCATACTACACACGATATTGTTGAACATTTCTTGAGAAATTTGGTTTCATAAACGCGGCAAGAGCTCTCTCGGATCATTTAAGGATTCTGGGGTAGGTTGATGATTATCTTATCTTTTTTGGAGCATATCCCATCTGGTGAGTGCGGAGGTACTGGTGAATGTGGAATACCAAGCTCCAGCGCGCATTCTCAACTATCTCTGCACGGTGCGGTCTAGCGTCATCGTCTAGAAATTGAAAAGTTTCAACCAATAGCAGCGTGAAAATTTCACACAACATTGTCAATGACATGCTTCCTACAGTGTAAGGCGGTCATATTCTCAGGACAAATATGTAGATCTGTGCGCCCGTTGAAACATATCCCGGCCCATACCATAACACTACCCCCTCGGAATGGATGGACGATTACAGGGTATGCGTGGGATTGTCCATACCCTTCTTCTTCGAGAATCTGAAAATCGTCCATATCTGGATTCATCAGTGAAAAGGACACTACGCAATTGATCGTTCCAATTGATATGTTGCCTTGCCCTTTCCAGTCTTTGACGCTTATGGTCACGTGATAATGGAACTCCTCTTAATGGACGTCTATAACCTAGATTCACCTATCTCAAACGTCGTCTGATGGTTTCGATGGAAACTTGGACCCCATCTGCATTTTGAAGAGTATTAAGTAGCATCCTACACGTAGATATAGGCTTTCTTCTCGCATTCCGGTAGCCCTATTAGCTTCAGCGTTTGTAAATTTATGTCTTGGCATTTTCAGAAAACTCGTTTCAAATTGAAGCCGTTGATAAACTGACTTCATTTCAAAATAAGAACATCCATGAAGCATATGCAAAGAACCAAACTTCAGAAAAAAGGCGACCAGATTGACGAAATGTTTCATACTGATTTTTATTGGATCGATTCAAGTTGTTATTGAGTTCTGAATGATTTTACAGCGATTTTCTCGAAGATTACATACTTTCAAAAACGATTGAATACGATATCCCTAACTCTTGTGGAGCAGTATATTTTGCGTACAATATGGTTTGTACGCGAGTATAGTTATAATTAGAAGGGGTTACAGTCCACTGTCACTTGTCTGTGTCCGATAACCCCATTCTCGATAGATTCTTCTTAAGGCGACAATGTCCTGTGAGAAAGCCACTGAGTAGGTGTAGTTAGTTGGTTCTTACTGAGATCCAGATATTTTTCGGATCTAGCAGTTCCAAATTTCTGGAGGAACTTTTTGGAGGTATTCATCCCTGGGATCCCGCCGGAGTTTCTCCTTTTCGGTTTTCTCCTTCACCATGAACTCTTTCGAAAGGTGCATTTTCTATACCACAGAAGGATTCTGGGCCAACGAGTAGCGTTTGTGCGCTCTTTCTGGTAAGTATATTGGCCTCTCCGTTTGCCACGATTCCCGAATGACTGGGAACCTAGATTAAAAAAAAACTTATTTTTCTTGCCTAGCGCGAGTATTGTATACAGGGTGAGTCTTTGAATTGTACATATATTTTAACTGTAGATTCCTCCCATCAAAAGAAACAATTTTTTCCATACCATTTTTCAAAATTCGGTTTCGTTTGGAAGATACAGGGTGTCAAAAATCCATGAAATTAACACTATTCTTTCCATATATTCGGAACCGATATTTCGAATGAACTGAATTTTGGTTGATTGTTTACTCTATTCATGGTGCATATTCCTCAATTGAAACTCATTTCATATTTCTCCTGGTAAAAAAGCTACAGTATAGTCGACTTATAAATTCACGCAAAAATACTATAAAACCACTTGCAAAAGGAGAACGGTTCACATTTTCGAAAGAATTAATTATTTTAGAAAACAAAAGTATTCTTACATTTTTTCAATTAAACGCGTCGTTCTCAAGTTATTCCTAATTGTATGAGATTGAATTAGAGGAAAAAATCATGAATTTCAAGAATAATCTGAAAGCTGAGTTAAATCAAATCGAATATTATTTTTCTCTGGTCTCTCAACAAGTTACCAACGTTGTCAGAATGTTTATCAACTCTGTCGAGACTAAAATCCCTATGATGAAAAAAGTTGGATGTAGAGATATGTGATAATAAAATTCCACATTCGTGGGACATAAAATTGAATTCTAAAAAGCATGAAATTATACATTTTATAGGCAGTTTCTATTTGAAATTCATTGTTACCGGTCCTTCAGCAAAATATCTATCGAATATCGAAACAATATAACTCGACACCAGAACGACACTACTATTACATACATCAATTCACTGAAAGTCATTTACATAATCATCACCTGTTTGCTTCATTCTCTGTAAATAAATAAAGCGTGAACTTCGTTTATGCCGTGCTGACTCAAGGACTATAAACAAGAATTCTTGTTTATAGTCCTTGGTGCTGACTAACGTTTTAGGTTGGACTGGTTAGAGCACAGAGCATCGCGGGTACTCACGGCCGTCTGAAGGGAAGAGTAGGCCGTTGGCTACTGAAATTAGGAACGTAGCGCTATATTGGCGAGAATCAGAACTACTCTTTTCACTTTTGACATTTTCAAAGAGCAACGCCTAGACGCTTTTAGCGATTGTGATAGTTCATCCGCTAACGATAGGAGACGTACTGCTTTCTTGAGTTCGCATTGTTTGAAGAGAAAATCGGCAATCTGGCATCGTCTTCTCTATAGTTCTGTGGAATATCACAGAGAATGTGGTAAGGTTAGGTCATTGACCCTGAATAATATGACTTTGTTAATGGAGTTAAGAAAGGTTAGTGAAAACCCAATTTTTATGAGATCTTTTTAGAATATCGAGGAAAATATGAACAAATTAGTAGTGTCTATAAACTAAACTTCAGGACAATCGAAGAAGGAACTTATTTTGGTGTGAGAAATATAGCTTTTCAATAATGATCGCACAGAACCTCGGACAGAACTAAGTGTTTTGTTAGGAAATATCGTGTTTGTAACATTCTTATTCAAATAAGGTTAGTTGTTGAGTATTTTCTAATTGTATCAACCAGAACATCTGATAATCACCTAAATTTCAATCGAAAAGTATGAACTTTGAGGTGTTTGCAGAGAATTCCTTCAGCATCAAGAATCTACAGTTACTGTATACTCCATTCACTTTTATAAAGTAGCCCGGTTGGCGCTGGAATTCTGACATATTTCACCGCGTATATTTTGAAAATGTTAGGTTATACTCATTCTTCTGTCAGATATGGACGCAACGTTGCCGTTTCTACATATAAATCGTAGAAATTACGTATTTATAAAAATGTTCATTTACTTTGGGAAAACAATGAATTTGAGGAAATATTATGTGAATTCAATAATTCCAAAGATCTGACGAATATTGAAGGAACTTTAATAATGGAAATATTGCACGTGTACGAGTATAAACATGATTGGAATATTCAGGTATACTATTTTCTTGTACGGAAATGAAGAACCGAGTGTTGAAATTTTACTGAAAAATAATGGACAGAATAGTCCGTTACTTTGTGATAGTTCATCAACCCGATAGAAAAACTTTTAGACGAACAGAACAGACGGACGTATGGAAATCCCCACTTTTCAAAATTCTCAAGAAACAAGCCTACAGAGGACAATTAAATACCTCTTTGCGCAACTTGAAATACTCCAGTATGAAAATGTATTGATACTACGAATCTTGTGTCACAGCTAAAGCTTAAAAGAACTAACTCCATTCACAAAGTTAAAAAAGAGTAATTAGAAAGTAGACTTGGCAATGTCGCTTGATTTTCACGAGTGCCAACCTGCGTCCGTTTTAAGTAAAATAACTTGATAAACCTAAACCATGGCCCACCAAGATACTTTATAAAAGTGAATGGAGTATACATGTATTAATTCAGTTTCAATCGAAGAATATAATCTTTGAAGTATTTGCATTGATGCCAGAGGGTGGTATCAGTGAAGTATTTGATCCATTTTTTCAATAGCTTCATCTTTTGAACTGATCCGAATTAAAAAAAATGCAAAACGCTTCCTTTAGGCTCCTGGAATCAACAGTTAAAATTGTACAAGTCAAAGACTCACCCTGTATAGAAAATGAGCGGAAATTTATTCATTGATTCTCAGACCGCAGTTAAACTAAAAATAATCTTCCTCAAACGAAATGAATGAAAGTGATTCGCATCAAGTAGGGTTAAATTAACGTCACCTTTCCAAGCATTCCTCTCCTTGAGCAGCTTCGAATAACTGTGAAAACTGAGCGTTTCTGTATTAAGAAGGAGCAGAAGCAAAACGGCGGTGTCGTTTGAACGGATTCAAATTGCTCGAGCTTCGCGCTTGAATTCGATTACCCCTTTCAATAGCCCAAAATCCGCTTTTATTGAATTTACCTCTAAACTTTTGCCGAAACTAAGTCGGAAAGTTGTCCTTCACTTCACGTTCGTCAGGAAAGTTCGAAAGCTTCTACTATCCCAGACTTTTTGGCGTTAGGAAGCTTCCTAGGTGATCCCTGTCGTTAAGGGGAGCTGCACAACTTTCAGGACTTCGGACATATCTGTTAAATTAAAAACATTACCGTGAGCTCAAGTAACGAGCATCAAAACTTGGAAAAATTCCTCGGGGCTGAAATGGATTGGACTGGGGATGCCTTCCGTTTTTCTAATTGAATTCACGTTTACTGGAAACAATAGCCCCGTTTTGGGTATTAGAGTAATGAAGTTAGTTGGTATAGATTCAAGAGGAGCCCAATTTAATTCTTCCCCATCTCGTTTCAAAGGAGTGCTGTGGAAATTCACAATGCGCATATCATTTAGATCGAGTGTCATGAGAAAGATTATTCAGGAAGGAATACAAGACCACCCAAGTTCAATGAAAAACCGGTCTCAAAACCCTGCCAGAAATCAGGCCCGGCTCTACGATTTTTTCTGACCGGAGCAAAAATTCATGATGGCGCCCCCCCCATTTGTGTTATATATGAATTCATAAAAAATAAATAATAAAAATGAATACTAATAATGAGGAAAATATCACAATGAAAAAAATTAGATTTTTTTCCTCGCAGCTTCACGCGGCGTGATTTTTTTTTTCGCGAACGCATCTATCATCTCCTCGAAATCTGTTTCGGAAGCAGTTTTGTTTTCTATAAATAAGATCGAGATACCAGAGAGAAGTGCCTGACTCATTGGGGAACGCCAATAATTTTTCATTATTTTCAATTGGATGAAACAGCGTTCACATCTTGCAGACTTGGTAGGTAATGTGCAGTAGTTTTTTGAAGGTATACTGGCATTAGAGAAAGCTTGTATATTTGTATATTTGTATATTTGTACTGCACACAAGGAGCATACAATATTTGACCCATCAATCATACATGGGGAGTCAATATAATATGATATACGATAAAAATAACAACATAGCAACAGACATACAGAATGTAAGATCTAAATATGAATCATAAAGTTTTCATAGCCAAATAAGCAAATAAATAACACTTATACTCATACAGAAAGTATATGACAATCCACACAATTACACGACAGACAAACAACTCAAACTAATGGGTCTGTGAAGTATTCTTCCGTCCTGTAGTAAGCTTTTTGCATCAACCTCTTTTTGAGTACTCTGTTGAGTTTCTTCTTACTAAGCTCTTTATATTCCTCTGGTAGCGCGTTATAGATTTTCAACGCTAGATGGTTTATACTCAGTTGTGTTGTTGTCAATCTATGATGGGGTATGATGAGTTTATCAGCGTTTCTGGTGTTATACTCATGGTTGAAATTATTCCGGAGAATGCCATCTTTATGGTCATGTATATATATATAATACAGTTTAATATGAACATAGAGGACAAAGTGAGGATGTTTCCTTGTTTAAATAATTGTCGACAACTATCTGTTTTCTTGGCGTCATATATTATTCTTACGGCGTTTTTCTGTTTTATGAATATATCCTCTTTGCCAGGCATATTTCCCCACGACAATATTCCATACGAAATAGCCGAATGAAATACTCCGAAGTACGCAACCCTTGCGGCCTGTTGACCGTCCATTTGTTTCATCCTTCTAATAACAAAGGTTCCCTTGACAGATTCTTACCCAGTTCATTTATGTGGTCTGTGAACTTAAGGTCTGACTGTAGTTGGACTCCTAAGAACTTGAGGTGAGTGGTTTCTGAGGATTTCGTTTCGAAACAAACTGATTGCGTCTTCTCGGGATTCATTTTCATCCCATTTGCACTGAACCACTGTTGGGCTTTCAATAAAGTATTTCTATTGTTAGCCACTAGTTCTTCTTGGTTCCTAACAACATCGAGAAAGCTGGTATCGTCCACAAACATTACTGAGTTCCGCCGATTGACATTAGCAGGGAGGTCATTGACATATATCAGAAACAATATTGGTCCCATAATGGATCCTTGCGGAACTCCACATGTAACCAGCTCCCAGTCAGAGCTGTCTGTTTCAATTTGAACTTTCTGGTATCTGTCCTTTAGGTAGCTGGCAAGTAGTTCTAGAGCAACTCCTCTCACCCCGTAATATTCCAACTTATTCAACAACAGCCGGTGATCAATACTATCGAAGGCTTTGCTGAGGTCACACGAGGATAGTTTACATTTTTTGCCTTCGTCAATACCATTTGCAATCTTGAGAAGGATTTCTGCCAGTGCTGTTGTGGTTGATTTACCTTTTAAGAAGCCATGTTGTTGTTTGCTCCAAAAGTTATTTTTCTCGAAGAAGCTGACAATCCTATCTTTAATCGCAGTCTCTAGAATTTTCGATGGAGCTGGTTGTATCGAAATTGGACGAAAGTTGCTTATCTCCCCTGCTTCTCCACCCTTATGAATCGGCAAAACTCGGCTATTCTTTAATTGGTCGGGGAAATATCCCTCTGACATACATCTTGAGAATATGATGCTCAGTGGAAGAGAGATTTCTTGAATTATTTCTTTCAAAACTCTGGTAGATAGGCCGTGGATATCCTTGGTATTCTTACATTTGATTTTTTTTGTAATTTTTTCGATCTCCTCCAATGTTACGTCTTTCATGTATAGAGAATTTTTGGGTTGCACACAACAGTTCTTCAATAGTTCCTCCGGCTTAATGTGCTTGCTCACACAGCACATTCTTGTTTCGTTCCCAATGTTAACAAAGTACCTGTTCACTTCATTAGCCGAGTTTGTTGGCTTGATATGTTTTGTTTCTGACTGGGTGCCTTTCTTTATTATTGACCACATAGTTTTCGTTTTGTTTTCTGATTTTTCTATCATTTTTAGGTTAATGTTGCGGTTGATTTCCGTCAGTTTTTCTCTAAATTTCATTTTGTGTATATTGTACGCCTTCCTACTTGCTTCGTCCTTTTTTACTTCACAGACTGTAGCCAATGCATCCAGTGTTCTCCTCAGTCTGATGGCTTCCTTGTTAGAGTTAGCTTTTTTTTATTATTTCTTTTAAGGGTTACTATTTGTTCCGGGCATGATTTATTATACGCTCCCATAAAATATTTCCAGAATGTGTCGAAAGCTGTTTTAGCTGGTTCAAGGGTTACCAATTGCGACCAGTCTGTCTTGCCAAGCTCGCACTTGAAGCTTGCTATGTTTCTCTTGCATAAATTTCTGGTCACTTTTGTACTCTCTTTTTCCACTTTTGAACTTGATCTGAGATTACACCCCAATAGCTGACCTTTATGATCCGACCGATGTGGTTCGATGGTCTCTGCCACTATTTCTTTACAGTCTGTTGTCTATCAGCGATTGTGATGTATTAGTTACTCTAGATGGTTCGAAAAACTTTCCCTCCAGTCCATATTCCCCAAAGAGATCCTTTAATTTTCTTGAGTTGCAAGAATCATTGGACATATCTATATTGAAGTCTCCCGAGATGAATATATGTCGCCGGTGTAGGTACGAATTCATTAACTTCTCCAGGCATTGTCTTAGTTGCTGTAAGAATTCATCCACATTTGCTTGGGGGGGTCTATAGATTGCTAAGATGATCGATCTGACATCTTTCACCCAGACTCCACACACTTCAATTACTGATTCTACTGAGCATTCGGAAATCTGATGCAGACATTCAACATGTAATGTTTTGTTGCATAATATGAGGGAGCCACCATAATTATTTCTTCTACAATAGTATGCCATATTTTGGAATCCTGGAATGCATAGTTTACTAATATTGAGCTGACTCACCCAATGTTCTGTGATTGTGGCCACCTGGATATTGTGTTGTTCTAGTAGTTCCTGTAGTTGTTCAATTTTTCCGTTTATCGACCTGATATTGATGTTGATTACTTTGAAGGTGTGATCTTCGCTTTTTATTGTATTTTTGTTGTTCACGAAAAAAACGGTATCTCTTTATTATTATTCCTTGAGGCCAGAATTGTTCTTTATTCAGTTCATCTAGAAGTTCGAAGTCGAAACCCACCTTGAATGATGAGTTGGGACTATCATCATTTGATATTTTTTGAATTTCGAATTCTCTTTGAGGCTGTTTCATTTTCAAGAATTCGATTAGGTCATCTTCTGAACAATTTTTATTCACACGTCCTACGTATATCCAGGCTTTACGATTAGCTGCTTTCAGTGAATAGGCACCCTTATCAGCTCCAAGCGTGATTTTTTGCTTCTTTTCCGTGATTTTCTTATTTTTTCCGTCACCTATTCTTCCAGAAGTTATCGCTGATGTCGCTGGTATTGATAGTGAGGACGGTGTAGTTTCCTTCATCAATTTCGTCTTATCTGCATATGTAGCTGCATCGGTTATCGCGGCCGTTGATATTGAGGTTGATGCAGTATTCTTTATTAATCTCCCCTTATCTGCATATGTTACTACATCCGACGTCAACAGGTTACTTTTCTCAGATGTTGTACTGCAGTTATCTGCAGGTTCCGATGTTTCAATCAAAGATGGCCCCAATGTAGCTTTATGTTTGTCAACTTTTTCTAATAGAGAGATATATTTATTCAGTACCTTTATTTTGTCTCGTAGTTCCTCGCTAATATCTGCCTTTTCCCGAAGAAGTTTATTCAGATACGTTATTTCAGTATCCTTGTTGCCATCTGTGGTCTGAGTTTCAGTTGCCTCTGACTCATCTCCCCCTGAAACCTCCACATCACAATCTTCCTGTATCCCAATGCTATCCTCGTCCAGCTTATTCCGTTGACTCTTGGAATGTTCAAAACATAGCTCATCTAGACTAGCTAAACGAGCCTTCACCTTTTTCAGCTCCTTTTCCTTCTCTTCATAGTCGCATAATTTGGAGGTTATGTCATCACAACATATCACTTTTCCATTGTCCACATAAATTCCATTTATTTTAAGGATACAGCTAGGGTGATATCTACTTCCACACGAATTACATCTCACGCTAATTTTCACCTCCTTACTACACTTTTTGCAAGCAATCATTTTGTAACAGAGTTACAATTATTTAATGCTTCTCGCAGATGTTGCCTTTGAAGAGTTTGTAGCAGGTCTAATGAAGTCGATCTTTCCTGAAATGATTCAGGAACCAGCTCTTTGAAAACCGCTAGTTCTTAACAAAAATCAACTGCATTCAAGTCTCTTCAATATGTTTGCGCTAAAAGGGTCCCAGTTTTTTGCAGATCCTCTTTTTGCATGTTTCAGAGGGCATGGCCATTGAGGAATGCAAAATTCGTATGCAGAGTCTCTGCGCTTTCTAAACTTTTTCTGATTTCGGAAAATAATCTGTCGAAAACAACCTGAATTTCCTTCGAGAATGAACCAACTAGATCTTGCGTTCTTGACTCATCCTCGCACATTTCGTCGACCTGCTTCTTCTTGGGAACGCGTCTATTTCTAATAATTAGCTCCACATCCAATTCTTCTTAGAGAAGGGCAGATTCCGAGATCCAGTTTTCAATAGGGTTTTCTCTCATTTCTTTCAAGATCTTCACTAGACCTTAAATCAACGATAATGAACGTGAATTTATTTATTATATCCCCTTTCTGAATTTCCACGTTATCCCTATGGATCTCTCGCAGAATATTATCCCAAATTGTTAGGTTCAGGATAAATCTAAAATCCATCACAGCATGAAGCAAATGACCTGCTAGTGAGAATCCTTTGATTTCTTCCACAACCTTCACAACTCGCGGTAAATTATTGAGCAAGGTATTAACAGCTTGACGTTTAGCCCATCTTGTTTGGCTACTTCCTTTCAAATTTGTTTTCGTGCACTTTTTCATAATTGACCATCGTGTGGTTGAACTAACAAAAAAATACAGTTTTTGTACAACACCAAATAAATTTAGTGCTTCTGAACATCAAGAAGCCGAATGGAAACCCACAAGATTCAAAGAGTGTGCTAGGCATGGCACTAATACTGCCAGCTAATTCATATCAAGAATTCTGGATTGGACTCCTTTATATATTATGCTAGCCGTAGTAGATCCGCTGTCGAAGGATTGCCCACGACATTTTTCGACATCTAAATCATCAGCTTGCAGTTCATCTAGAATTCGCTATGATATTATTCTCCAGTTTTTCCGTCAACTTCTAAATAGTCAATAAAACTTTCCTTTATCTCATATCCAGACTCCGTTCTCTTTAAATATCGTATAACCTGGTTCATTTGTTCTGTGTGAGAAACATCTGGGGTGCAGTCAAACATAATAGTGAAATAGTTGGCCTCCTTGATCTCATTAATAATGTTATTCCGAACTCTGGTAGCCATTAAATCGATAATTTCATTGTGTATAGCTTCGGACAGATAGGATGTTTGTCCTTTTTTTGAGTAGTCAAGATGGCACTTCAGAATCGGGTCATATTTAATACATAATGATACTTTTTTCCGAGAAAATAAAAAATGAAAAAAATAACCTCTGGTTGTTTTGGCGCTCTCTAAGGCTAGCGCCCAGGGCAAGCGTCTCTCTATTTTTGATTAATAGATATAACTATTAGATAATGACGAAGAAATTGGACAAGCAGAGATCTAATTTCCAATGTACGCACCACTGGTGGAACCACCACAACAGGATAATGACAGACCGGTTTCTGGCTTATTAGCCTTCTTCAGTGCCACACAACCCTTATCGTGGTAGTATCCAACTGAAGCGGTAGAACTTATATTATATCCTAGTAGGAACATCTGAGTACAGTGTCGCAACTAGCGGATAAATGTCTACGCTTCATCCAGAGGTTTCTTCGAAAACTAGATCTCTACGTACGTTCATTTTTCCCTACGGTGTTTCGCAAGTTCTCCACTTCGGAGTCTCATGCAGTCCACCGTGGGAGGCTGAACACGTCCGCTTGTACGGTCAGAACCTCGCAAGTAACATAACAAAGTAGAGGATAACGTGCCTAAGCCCGCTCCACACTCACGGCGCGAATCGCGCCAAGGATTCTTGCCGTGAACTTGGGCAAGAATTCGCGGCCAAGAAAGTCATCCACACTCACACAAATATTCGCACTTTGGTTCGCGGCATCCTCGCTGTCTACGAAGACTTTTCGCCTGTTGATCCAGCTATAAAAAGGGTTTATTCTGATAATAATCAAGAAATTCTCATTCCACTTATCTAAATCTGAATCTATTCTAATTTCACTTCATTGCTACATGAACCATTCATTTCAAAAGCGAATAAAGTCAGTGAACAAGCATTAAATCATTACTGCGCAGGAACCGCGAAGGCCTGTGAGTGTGGATGGAACATTTGTGCTTAGGCGCGCAGCCTTTGTCGCGGGACAGGAGACCGCAAACTCACGGGGAAGGCCACGAAGCGCGAACGTGACACAAGAAAGTCATCTACACTCACGTTCGCGGTATTGGCCGAGGTTCTTGCCATCATGAGTGTGGAGCGGGCTCTAGGACTAGCATAATCACGAAGAAATTGGACTAGCAGAGATCTAATTTCCAAAGTACACACCACTGGTGGAACCACCACAACAGGATAATGACAGACCGGTTTCTGGCTTATTAGCCTTCTTCAGTGCCACACAACCCTTATCGTAGTAGTATCCAACTGAAGCGGTAGAACTTATATTATATCCTTGTAGGAACATCTGCGTACAGTTTAAACTGTACATTGTCGCAACTAGCGGATAAATGTCTACGCTTCATCCAGAGGTTTCTTCAAAAACTAGATCTCTACGTACGTTCATTTTTCTCTACGGTGTTTCGCAAGTTCTCCACTTCGGAGTCTCATGCAGTCCACCGTGGGAGGCTGAACACGTCCGCTTGTACGGTCAGAACCTCGCAAAGTAACATAACAAAACAACTTTGTTCGGATCACTCTTCACCACGACAATGCTAGCTCTCACATATCGGCTCAAACAAATGCATTTTTGAGCACTCAAAACATCGATTTGATGAGTCATCCGCCGTATAGTCCTGACTTGGCACCGAATGACTTCTTCTTATTCCCGTATGTAAAAAATAAACTGAGGGGTCAATGTTTTTCGACACCTGAGGAAGCGGTTGATGCGTTCAGAATGCATGTTTTGGAGATACCTCAATCACAGTGGCAAACGAGCTTCGAAAACTGGTTCAAACGCATGCAGAAGTGTATAGATCTTCATGGTGAATATTTTGAAAAACAATAAAACGATTTTCGATGATTAATACTTGGTTTTGTTCTTCAATCCCGAAATATATTGTATTGCATCTGGCGGAGCTAGACGTGTGTGTATTCCTGTGCAAATTTTAAGCTGAATATATGGTAAATTATCACAATACTTCACGAAACCATTATATCCTGCGTATTCAAGCCGTTTTCTGATTTTGTTCTATTATCTATTTCGTTTTTCACTTGCATTCAAAACTCCGGTGTATTTATTTGTCCGGTTTCTTTGTTTACTTTTCTTTCGGCTTCGCCTCTACGTCACGCGACCTTGAGTTCGCCCCAGTACCCGCTGCGCTGTGGACTCGTTTCTCGCTAAATGTGATCGCCCGCCGTCCGGTTTGTCGCTGTACTCCTCGTACGATATTGTTCAATTCCTGACCACTTCATATCCATATCCTGCCGTGACCTTCCCATTGTGTGTAAGCCCTTCTTAAAGGTCCAAGAAGGTGAAAAGTCTATCCTGTTCCAGTCCTCTAGAACGTTTGGCGTTGTAGCTATGCCGCGTAATTGTCATAGTTGCAACGGGGTTGGATCAACCTCAGGTCCATTAATACAATGTAACATCTGCAAACAACATTTTCATCCTGCTTGCGCCAACTTGAATGAGAACGATGTCTCTTTTCTTACTGAGGGTATGCGGAGGTGGTCGTGTTCCCCCTGTACATCCAATCAAAGGCTTCTTCGTAGTGGCTCACAGAGCCTTCGTCAACCCGAGCCTACGCGTTCAGATGAGATTGCGGGTAATGGCGACACTTCGCTGACGGTCAAGCATTTCGAATTGTTGATGGAACAGATGCGTAATTTGACCACAAGTATGGAGCGCATCGAAAAACGGCAGAATGATCTATTGCTACAATTATCTAACTGTACCGATGCTATTGCTGAGCATTCGGGAATACTGACAGAACACAAATCAGCGATAGAATCGTGCGAGGCTGAGATTCGTCAGATTCGATCTGATCAGACGGCACTATCCGATGGCGTATCGTCGGTCACGACCAGGATAGTCAACCTTGAGTCATCCCTTCTTGGCAGTGGTTCTCAAGCCGTTGCAGCCGTTCCTCCAACTCCGGAAATTTTGGACAGAGTAAGAAGATCCTTCAACCTAATAATAACAAACCTTCCCGAGAGTGCTAGCGAGTATGAAGATAAGAATACTGCGTCAAGTATGATTGAGCACATTCATAAGTTATCCAGCCACTCGCTACAGAGTGTGCTACGGCTTCGATCGAAGGATGCCTCTAGACCCAGGTGGATGAGGTTGGCATTTTCTAACCCTGAAATTGTTTCCACTATTTTTCGTAACAGAAGTTCACTTCGTGGACACAGCAGTTTCCGGAACATAATGATTCAGGATGATAAAACCAGGGCCCAAGTCGCCACTCTGAACGCCTTGCGACAAGAATTGAAGGATCGTCAAAAACTTGGAGAGAATAATATCACGATTAAATATGTCGACCGCACTCCTAGAATCGTGAAACTTCCACCTCAACCTTCTCAGCCACGAAGCCCAAAAAACTGAACAATCTTACCAACTGGCCCATTTTATACACCAACATACAGTCACTATCCTCCAAATACGATGAGCTTCTTGCAAATGTCCAATTGCTTTCACCCTCTATTATTCTCATTACAGAGAACTTGGTTGCAGCCATCGATTCCAAACTCTATGTTTTCCATCCCAGGCTTTTCTCTCTTTCGCAACGACAGTTCTGAAACTATTGGGCATAGGGGTCTATATAAGTGACAGTATTGCTGAAGGTTTCAAACTTGAAATCCTTCACAGCGATTGGCCTGGTATAGATAACCTTTTTGTGGTTATCTCCTCTCCCCACACATCCCTCCTCATTGGCTGCGTATATCGTCCTCGTCCTTGCCCTTCCGACCTGGAGTGTATCAAATTCTTTAATTCAGCTGCGAGTAGACTTCAACTGCCCCGATATTGATTGGAGTTCTACAGCTCTACCCTCGCCGAACTCTCCTTCATTTCCTTATGCCGAGTTCGTGCATAATTCTGGTTTCCAGCAACTCGTTTCAAAGCCCACAAGATTCAGAACCGGCCAAACAACATCCCTACTCGATCTCCCCATAGTGTCTGACGCTAACATCATCTCTGAAATAAATTACCTTCCTCCTCTCGGCAAATCTGACCAGATTGTTTTAACGTCAGAGATTCAGATAGAATTTTCATCCAACCAACGACAGGAAAGTTTTCAGATACGTTGACTATGCAGGGGTTTCTTCCTATTTAAATTCCGTCGATTGGGCTGGCATCATGAACACAGATGACATAGACTCGATGTGGACTATCTTCCTCGATGCAACTCGTGAAGCTGTATCCGCTAACGAGCAAATACGATCAGCCAAAATGAATCCACTTAAACCGTGGATAGATGAACGACTACAACAATTGATGAAGCGTAAGAGGTCATTGTGGCGCAAGTACTCTCGCAGCAAATTGACAACGGATTACCAGAACCATCGTACCTTCTCAAATTATCTGGCTAAATCCATAGACCTAGCAAGGACTTCTTATGAGAAAAAGCTCATAACTTCAAAAAATAAAAAGAGAATATACAAATACGTAAGATCTTCCATGAATTGTAAAGTGAGCATTCCTGCAATAAAGAACCAGTTGGGAGCCATGTGTGAGAGTCCGAGTGAAAGCGCTGATGTATTTTCAGAAATATTTCTTTCATCGTTTTCCGTAGAGCCTGATGGCCCGGTCCCTACTCCCATTATTGATCGCATAACAAACCAAATATCAAACGTCACCATCGACGAGCCAACTGTCAAGAAATATCTCTCCGAACCGAAGTTGGATACCGCTCCAGGTAACGATGGCCTAACAACGCGCCTGCTCAAAAACTGTGCTGATGCTTTTACCACCCCACTTCAAATCTTATTCTCTAAATCAATCAGTACTTCTTGCATCCCATCTGATTGGCTCTCTGCTTCAATCACCCCCATCTTCAAAAAGGGTGATAAATTCGACCCCTCTAATTATCGACCTATCAGTGTGCTTTCATCTGTTTCAAAGATTTTGGAGAGAATCATATGTGACCACCTAGTGCGATTTTGTTTCGAGAACGACATAATTCCAAGTTCCCAACACGGCTTTCTACCACAACGCTCAACCACAACAAATCTCCTTTCATGCATCGCGGATTGGACTAAAGCATTGGACTCTGGATTTCCGGTTGATGTAGTCTACCTAGACTTTTCGAGTGCGTTCGACCGGGTACCTCACAGACGTCTTCTTACTAAGTTGGAGCATTTGGGAATAAGGGGTAGATTGTTGGGTTGGATTAAAACATTTTTGTCCAATCGTAAATTTCGCGTCAGAGTTGGCAATGCATACTCCTCAGCCCAGAGAAATGTACTATCCGGTGTTCCACAGGGCTCAGTTTTGGGTCCGATTCTTTTTCTTTTGTATATCTCCGACTTACCTTCTCTGTTGAAATCCATTTTATCTTCCTTCGCTGACGACGCTAAGCTCTATAACCTGCCACTCCTGTACGCCCACATTCTCCAGGAAGACCTGGATGCTCTTTCCAGATGGTGCCATGAATGGATGTTACCTCTGAACATTGAAAAATGTTGCGTTCTCCACATGGGCAGAAGCAATCCGATGGTGTCCTATTTCATTGACGGTCATCAAATACAGCCAGTGACTCGTCACGTCGACCTTGGAGTAACTCTTACCTCCGATCTCAGCTGGTCCGCTCATGTCGATTCAGTCACGGGAAGGGCGAAGCAAATAATTTATATGCTTAGGAAAACCTTCAAGAACACCAATAAAACAACCTGGATGTTTCTATACAAAACTTACATAAGACCTATTATCGAGTATGCTGGACAAGTATGGTGGCCTTCAACCAGGTATGAAGAAATTCTCCTGGAGTCTGTTCAACGCTGGATTACACGTCTACCTTACTCATATGTGCGTCCAACCTACGAAGATCGTCTTCGCATATTTGGTTTACCAAGTTTTGCTGAACGCCGGACTAGGGGGGATCTCATTTTTACCTTCCGAGCCCTCCATGGCCATTTCGGTGGAGAGATCCAGGACATGTATAGCCTCAATACCAACAGCTTGCGAGGGCATCGGTATAAGCTATCTAAGGAAGCCTTCAAATCGACACCTCGGCAAATGTTTCTCACTAATAGAATATTCAGTTCATGGAATAATCTACCCACGGCGATTGTGGAGGCCCCTTCTGTGAACGCTTTTAAGAACAGGCTGGATGGATGGCGTCGAAGTTAATTTTTTATTTTTGTTATTTACCATGTTTTGTTTACACAGTACTTATAGTTCCTTCAGTTGCTTTATTATGAATGTATTTGAGTTGGGTTTATAAATTTAATAATCTCAACCCTTGTCTTTATTTAAATAAATAAATAAATATAAAAGGCAACCCTCGTATAGGAATTATTAGATATATGGATAATGCTTTGTCAAACTGTTGGTGGAATCAGATAGAATGTCATGGTATCTTCGTGCTGTCAAAGAGATAATAAAAAATTCAAAAACAAGAAAGGCTTCCGGAAAAATAAAATTACAAATCTCATGCAGAAGAAAATGTGAGAGAAAGGAACAACAGCTCTCATTAGCATAGCAAATGGAGTGATGAGAACAGAGCACTTTCCAAAAAGAAGAAAAACTGCCGAAGTGATTGTTTTCAATGAACCAAGTAAAGACAAAAAGTTCCCTCGGAACTATAAATAGAAATAAGCCTACTTCCAGTTCTAGAGAAAATTGTGGAGGGAGTCTTAGCCAGACAACTTAATGAAGAAACAGAAGCCCTGGCGACGATACCAAGTGAACACAATTCGGATTCAGAAAACATTATTCAACTGAACAACGCTCCTAAGACTGACCGAGTATATTACAGAAGGATTTCAGAATATTCGTGATACAGGACTTCTACTACTACTACTAGATGTACCCAGAGCTTCTGATATAGTATGGCATGAACTCATGAAGGATCAGCATTTAAAATGATAACCACAGGTTTTTCACCCGAGCTATGCAGAATAATGAGGATTTATTCGAGGGATAGGAAATTTTGTGTGAAAAAAGATGATGTTCATTCCACACTCAGATATTCAGAAGCAGGAATTCCTCAAGAATCCATACTAGAACCGCTACTCTTCAATATGTACATACATGAAATATCAAGAAATCCAAGATGCCTGCTTGCCCTATACACAGACGATATGGGCATAGCAATTAGTCACAGAAACACAAAAATAATTCACGAAAGACTTCATGAAACTACAGTTTATATCAGTCAGTGGTGTAGTAGATGAAAAATCAAAATCATTGGAGAAAAGAGTCAAGCAATACCCCTTCAAAAAAGGATACTGAAGATGGAATCGAAGATATCAATAAATGATTATGGAATTGAAAGGCAGAATGAAGCTGAATAATTCAAAGTAATACTAGACAAAGGACTAACGTGGAAACAGCACATTAACTACTCGATTATAGGTAGAAGAAGCCGAAGGAACAAAAACGCGAAGTTTAGGATCTCGAAAGCTGGCGCCAGACGGCAGCTAACATATGTATCGACAGCATGGGCCGAGAACCTATATAAAGAAGATACAAAGTACCAAAATAGTTATTTATGTAATAAGGATCATAAAGACGATCATTATGGTACAAGTCGTGAATAACACGATAACACGGCGTGTGCCATAATGATTGTTTATGATTCGTATTACATACAAAATTTTATCTGATGGCATTTATATCAATACATTTTCGAAAAATTAAAAACTGCATTTTCGACATGTCACAATGACAACTATTTTTAAAGGAGTAAATATTGTGTAGTTTGAAATATTATAGAATTTCATTATGGTACTTAGTACCATAATGAATTCATTATGGTACTTAGTCTCATAATGAATTCATTATGGTACTTAGTCCCATAATGAGCTTCCTTATGTCATCAAAATTGAGTGACATAACGTTGTCATTATGACATGCCATCAGATAAACAAATTTTTGAGATGGGCATTACACGCTCCCTGCTTTGCTAAGAACACTTAGCATAAAAGATGCGGAGGAGAAAATATACAGATGAGAAGATGGAAGGCATATGCGCGGAACCAACCTCAGGAGAGGTGTTTAGTCGGTAAGAATCCGACACTACCCAGAAATATTGGGTGTCTGATGTAAGATTCACCTCTTCTATAACAAAAAGCTTCGTGCATGTAAAATCGCAACGAAATAGGAACCTATAAGGCTTACATGTTGCACAAAGGGCTCTTTGGTTATAGAAAAATAGCGACTACGAGAATAAGGGCCCTTACCTAAAACACGAAGAACCTTCTATGATCCAAGATCCAATAGATACCCATAGATCGACGAAAGAAGGTTGGCTTAGCAACGTAGCTGTTGAGTTATACGTTCTCTTAGGGTTGATTTCAATCAAATTCAGATTTTTGAACAATCGATTTATTCAATTTGAGAATAAGGAGGTCGATCTATACTCGAAGAAAAGAATGAATAACTGACAGCTTAAAAAGATTCATTTCTGTTTCCTTATTCATAATACAGAATATGCCGATACCAAAGTATCAGGCGACATTTAGGGTGGGAATTAAATCTGTCACCACATACACTTCAGTGTGGAGTTGACAGAAACCAAATGAGTAACTAATAGATATTGAACCATACTTAAGATCTTCTGTTGGAAAATGGTTATTTGGTTTTGCTGTGTATATTTCAACAGTAGCCATGCTATTACAAACCGCGAAACAAAGTGGAAATGTCGTATTTCATTTCCTGACAGAACCATCTTCGATCAGGGCCACTCTCAGCTATTTGTGATATTTGAATGAATTTTTCGTATCTTACAATTCGGGAACTCCACATCTTGAAATTGTTCTACTCAGATAAGAGGTATCAACTCGTCTCATTCCACCAGCCTTCTGTTTTCCCATCAAGAATATCACCAGTAAATATCAGTAAGTCTTTCAGTTTCCATTGAGCCTGAAATCCGCAACAAATCACAACTCTTCGATTGGCCGAACAGATTCAACAAGAATAAATCGAGAACTAGTTAGCGATGCCATAAACAGCGCGTCAGCCAGCAAAGTTCACGCCAAACAATCATAAACTCGAATATTGGAGAAGTTGACGAAATCCAGATCGCCAAGTATGGCAGACGTCAACAGAACTCGCTTTCGGGGTCGCATGTGTCAGAGTAGCAGACTGGTCTTCCCAGGTTAGCTGTTATGTTTTGCGCGGAGAGTATTCGTGAGTTTTGAGTGTTTATTTTAGTATGTGAAACTGGATGGAAGCTATTTTAGCCCCTTGATGAATTTATGTTGGTTGCTAGTTTGTGAGCAGCCAAAACGTTCTTCTTCACACTCGAATTGCTTTGTATAATTTAAGTTAACATATTTATATTTGCATACGAATTTGAGAGACAGTTTTCTAGTAGGAAAATCGAGATCTAGGAAACTGCCAACTTTGTTTTTGAAGGGTACATTTTTCCACATTTCAGCACTCTGCGCGGAAACCCCAAGATGAGTCGTGCGATAAGTTGTTTAAAAGTTCTCTTTCACTTGAATACGACAGTGAACATTTTCAAAATCTAATTATTCCTTTACGTACCACTGGATTTCGAAAATGAAACTCTGGAGCATACAATGATTACCAAAAACAATGGGATGAAAAAGAAGGGTATAATTCAATGAAGAAACGAGATAATTGTCCCGGACAGTTTAATCCAATAGATGCTCAAATTGAGCTCCACCAGTCTTCATAAAATGTTATGAATTTTGGTCATTATGGCTGTTGATGTTTGTAGAAGTGTAAAAACCATAGAACTTACATTATAATGGAAAGATATTTACCTAGTTGCTCAGCTTCAATTTATAGGTTAACACCTCAGTTGGTGGAACAGTGAGATTTTCATATTTCCATGGATATGAGCAGTCCCTGTCACACAGAACAAAAACCAAGTAATAATTTGTCAATTACGAATTATGGCAATTTTGGATTCAGTGATTTCTGCAAATATACAGGGTGTCCCAAATTCGAGTGCCTATTAGACGTTGCTGAAAAACTGGACATATTAGAAATCTGAAAATTGGGATTATGATATTGTTGGAAATTCTCTACAGACCTAGAATATTGTTGAAGCCTGAGCACTGAGCACAATTTATTTTTTCGTTACTGATATTATAGAGAATTCAATGCTGAATACCTGTTAAAACCATTGTATTCATTCAAATAAATTTCAAAATATCGAAAAAAAACCTGAAAGAAAGTCAAATATTCAGTATTATGTTCATTTTTCTTATTCTGAACATCCCGAGTATGAACCGTTCTCATAACGTCAAAGTAGAAGAATGTGGAAAGGTAATGCATAATTTGAATTTTATGAATATCATCACAGGGTGGCTTATAGTCGTTAGAAACCGATTTGCGACAACTCAATCTTTGGCTTAGGAGTGGTTAGGAGAACAAGGCCATCCTATAAGTGGCGGAATGGTTTACCGTCGGATAAGGTATTTTCGACTGCAGCATATCGACTCTATCTTGTGTTACCTCTGACGATTGAGAATCGCCCGCAACGATTACTGTGGTGCAGAGAACGTCAAAATTGGAATGTGGAATGGCATCAGGTCGTCTTTTCGGATGAATCTCAATTCTTGTTGAGTGCACATGGTGGCCGAAGAAGAGTTAGATGACGTCGGGGAGAAAGACGTGAACCTCAGTTTGATGTCGATCGTCATGTAGGTACCGAGTTTCCCGAATTCGATCTCAGAAACCCGATGAGCTAGGACAAAATGAGTGGCACATTTTTGGGCTCGATTTTTGGGAGAATCATTTTGTTGAAAATCGCAACCTTCTAAGTCAAACCGTTTCCAAGCTTTTAGAGAAAATTGGAAAATGGCTTCAAATGAAACATAACTTTCTCTTTTACTGATTCTATAAACATGGAACAAAAACATTATACAGGCACTCTTTTCAGTATAATTCATTGGCATAATAATTTTTTTTATTACCATTATTTTCGAAGCTATGAGTTATAATACAAACTTGTGTTTTTTTGTATGTAAACCATACAAATTTCTGTGGCAATTAAAATCATTTTTTTTCAAAAATATATAACATGGTACATTAATTTCTTATCAAACAATGAAAATAATCAAAAATTTCATTTTCACACAAACGTTCCGTGTTTTTGATAAGCGCTGCATTAGGGCCACAAATTTTTTCCTGGATCTTGTTTGATGTTCGTGAATCTGCACATATTTCACAAAAGTACAAGAGATAGTTCGGTATGCAACAGCATGATAATGTGAGTATTCTGTATTGGAACATAATTTCCGCAAAGCTCTGATGGTACATCATTCGAATATGTTATATGATGACTATAGCTTGTATTATATCCCTGCCAAAAATGTCTCATAGAAACTGATAGAAAATTTATGTATGAGAACTGATGAGATCCTAATTGGATAGTGAAACCGCAAATCCGTATAAAACCATATACGATATTCATCAGTATTTAATGGAGACTACTGATACACATTGCTTTAGTTTCTAATGGCATTTACTAACGTAAATCATATACGTTTCTATAAGCGATTCCTACATTGAATGGACCTTGTTCCTATGAGTTTTTATAAGGCTCTATAGTTTTCAAATGTGTTTTTCACACATAAGTCCTAACTGTTTCTAATGTGTTTTTACAAATAACCCATATCCGTTCCTACGAGTTTTTATAAGGATCTATAGTTTTCAAATGTGGTTTTCACACATAATACCTACCTGTTTCTTATGTGTTTTCACCAGTTTCTATAAGAATCTATAGTTTTCAAATGTGTTTTTCACAGATAAGACCTATCTGTTTCTAATGTGTTTTTATACATAACCCATATCCGTTCCTACGAGTTTTTATAAGGATCTATAGTTTTCAAATGTGGTTTTCACAATAATACCTACCTGTTTCTAATGTGTTTTTACCAGTTTCTATAAGAATCTATAGTTTTCAAATGTGTTTTTCACACATAAGACCTATCTGTTTCTAATGTGTTTTTACACATAACCCATATCCGTTCCTACGAGTTTTTATAAGGATCTATAGTTTTCAAATGTGGTTTTCACAATAATACCTACCTGTTTCTAATGTGTTTTTACCAGTTTCTATAAGAATCTATAGTTTTCAAATGTGTTTTTCACACATAAGACCTATCTGTTTCTAATGTGTTTTTACACATAACCCATATCCGTTCCTACGAGTTTCTATAAGGATCTATAGTTTTCAAATGTGGTTTTCACACATAATACCTACCTGTTTCTAATGTGTTTTTACCAGTTTCTATAAGAATCTATAGTTTTCAAATGTGTTTTTCACACATAAGACCTATCTGTTTCTAATGTGTTTTTACACATAACCCATATCCGTTCCTACGAGTTTTTATAAGGATCTATAGTTTTCAAATGTGGTTTTCACACAAAGACCTATCTGTTTCTAATGTGTTTTTACACATAACCCATATCCGTTCCTACGAGTTTTTATAAGGATCTATAGTTTTCAAATGTGCTTTTCACACATTATAGGTACCTACCGGTTTCTAATGTGTTTTTACACATGCTTCATATCCGTTTCTATGAGAATCTATAGTTTTCCAATGTGGTTTTCACACGTAATACTTACCTGTTTCAAATCTGTTTGTACACAAAATTAATTTCTGCTGTATGTTTCTACGAGTTGAGGTTTGAGAATAAATGAGAATGTATAAGATTTTATAGCAGTCACAAGTTATAAGGATCTATACAGGATGTCCCAAGTTCGAGTGCCTACTAGACGTTTCTGGAGAACTGGACTTATTTGAGATCTGAAAATTGGGATTATGATATTGTTCTAAATTTTCTACCGACCTAAAATAGTTTCAAGGCCAGAGCACTTCCGGTTATACAGGGAGTGAAAATAAATTTGCTAAAAAAATTTTTTTTTCAATCTTTTCGTTCCTGATATGATTGAGTATTCAATTCTGAATACATTTCTGTTAAAAACATTGTATTCATTCAAACAGTTTTCAGAATATCGAAAAAAAAACCTGAGAAAAAGTAAAATATTCATAGCCAGTATCATGCTCATTTTTCTTATTCTGAACATCCCGAGTGTGAACCGTTCTCACAACGTCAAAGTAGAAGAGCGTGGAGAGGTCATACATCTTTTGAATTTCATAAATATCATCACAGGGTGTTCCAATTTTTGTGTCGAAAACTGTGATCGAAAATTGGCCATAACTTCTGTTTTTCAAATTAGAACCCTATTTTTTTATGATTGCGTTGATGAGAAAAATTGCGTTGATTGAGAAAAATAATGATAGCACTCTCAGATGCTCTTGCTCCTAAAATCAGTAATTCTCGAGTTATTCGAACTTTTCTAGATTCATGTAGTAGCTACATAGATTCAAATTCATCGAATCTGGTTCAGATTCGATGGAAATCTTTATGAAACCATAGTAACAACTTATAATTAGACCTGCCACTTGTGAATCATCAATGGAATCATTCATCTTCTATGGTCACAGAATATTCTCATGCAATATTTTCATGGAATAAAATCGAAAAGTATACAGATAAAACCTAAAATTAGACCTGTCACTTGTAAATTATTAATGGGAAAATGTATCTTCTTTGGTCACAGAATATTCTCAAGTAAAAGATCAGATGAATTTGATTCTACGTACAACATGAATCCAGAAAAGCTCAAATAACTCGGGAATTACTGAATTTAGGAGAAAGAGCATCTGAGAGTGCTTTCATTACTTGTTTTCGCAGAATCCAACGAAATTATGAAAAAATAGGGTTCTAATTTGAAAAACAGAAGTTATGACCGATTTTCGATCAGCGTTTTCGACACAAAATTGGAAAATCCCTGATATTCATGCAAATTTATTTTCACTCCCAGTATAACCGGAAGTGGGTAATCCAGTTGTTTAGACAAGTGAGAAACGCGAAGTGGTGATGGGTCCGTCAAATTCGCCGCAACGTTGTCAGATCGGGCGATTATTCCGGTATTTGAAGAAAAGCTCAGTTCTTTTCTTCATTAGCACTTTGAACTAAGCAACTCTGAATAAATTTTTAGAAATCATAAAATTTCTTTCAATATATTGATTAATCACAAAAATTCTTCCGAAACAATTTTAATTGATTAAATTAGAATTTCCTAATATCTTTTTTACGTGACAATAGATACGATGAGAAACAATAAGGTGGAATTGAATATATTTTTCCTTTGCATTTTATTTCATGCCGAGGTGAATTTCAAAGAAAAAATGGCAAAAAATAGGTTGTCTAAGTGAAAAAAATTTCAAACTACTAATTTGAAAATTCTGACTCAAATAGATCAATTTAAACAAAAGAAAAGCTGACATGTGTCGACAAGTGGGCCAATATTTATTAACACTTATAATTTATTTTCAAATGGAGTTCGTGAATGGAGACAAATTTCATCGAACAATGCGGAAGATATTTTCAGGTGGCGTTACCTTTCAATAAATCGCCAATAAAATTTACTCTTTCAATTTCTGAACAGTGCAACTTTTCTTCGACATTATAATTCAATCTGAAGAAATAGATTAGCACAATCTGGCAACAAAATCCGATTTTGACACTGCTCGCGCATGCGCAAATCGGCCCCCAAATCTCACTTGTTTAAACAACTGGATTACCCGGAAGTGCTCTGGCTCTAAAAATAGAGAATTTCGAACAATATCATAATCCCAATTTTCAGATTTCAAATATGTCCCGTTCTCTAGAAACGTCTAATAGGCACTCGAACTTGGACACCCTGTATTTCTCAAATTGTGTTTCAGATGGCAATTCAGAAAATTAGGACAATATGGTTTGCATGTGTTTTACCAAGAGGATAATAGAAGAGAATGTACGACATTGAAGTTAGAGTGAAAATGTAAATTCATATATCGTACCATCACCGATATTCGCCAGAAATCATAATAATTCACACTTAATCATTCGCTATTGAGAATTTGACAGTTTGAAAGTTTACTTAAAATATCCATATGTTTCTAACTGAAATTCCTAGGATTATAATAATACGTTTTTATATGGTTATAGGTACCTATCAAATCAAATCAAATATGTTTATTATTACCACCACAATCAAATACAATCATTTACAATGTTCGAACTATTGGTTGGTGGATTTATACAGTTGGAGTGAAAGAATTCATAGCGGCTTGAAATGTTTATTTCTTATCCGTTCATGAGATGCTTGAATAGGGTACATACTGAATTATTACGTATTTCACTGACCACAGTGACATTGACATTTCATAATTTCATTGAGGACAATATTATGGAATAATTTTACAGAAGTAACTTGAAAAGAACACATAATTACGGAAAAGCATACCTATTTATATAATTCACATCATATTCCAGCTTGTTTTTACAATATAACCTCACTCCACACAAAATACAATGTTCTCTTTTGAACGAAAACACATAAGAGTCGTTCATAAAGGCACTAATCCATCACATTTTTCTTCTAAAAAGATATAATTCACATCAGAGTTCAGCTTGTTTCTACAATATAACCTCACTTCACACAAAATACAATGTTCTCTTCAGACCGAAAACACATAATAAAGTCTTTCATAAAGGAACGTATGCATCACATTTTCATTCTAGAAAAGTGAAATTAATTATTATTGTAATTCCCCAACAAATAAGAAATAAACTTCTTTATACGTCAATTTGCTTCACTCATTCACACGTGTTTCACGTAATCACGTTTCATGGCGGCGACGCTCCACGGCGTCATACATACATTCAACGGGATGGGAATTTGGTCCTTATTCCATTGTACTTACGACTCATATTGCCTCAACGTTTCCCATATTCGTTCATTTGTCTAGTACTCTAGTACATTTGAGATCGCTTAGCGCTCAAGAAAGAACGAACTATTGGGATTGGGATACATTCACTTATTCGGTCTTTTAGTACATTCAACGGAAAGGGAATTTGGTCCATATTCCAATGGTCTTACGACTCATATTTCCTTAACGATTCCTTTATTCGTTCATTGTGTCTTTAGTACATAGTACATGTACCCCCAGTACCCCCCCCGTAAATCCGCCCTTGCTGCTTGTTACAGACTCTTATAAAATCGACATTCCTCATTGACACTTGTGAATTCTCAGATAATTCGAGCCACATTAAAACTCATAAGATTCGCATGAAATTGGATAAGGAATTCCTGATAGAAACCATCGAATCCTGGAAGCACTCTCCACACAAAATTCCCAATAAAATCTTGAACTCTCATTTGAGCCACATTGAAACTCATAAGATCCGCCTAAAATTACATAAGGAATTCCTGACACATTCCACATATTTCTCATATGTTTTCAGGCTCGTGAATAAGCATAAAACATTATAATGATTGAAATTGGAATACCTTATTGAATCTCGTAGCCGCCAGAATCTAACAATGCCTGATACAGACTCTTATACTTCACAGCCGAGCTTCCTCACTGAAACTTGTGAATTCTCGGTTAATTTGAGCCAGATTAAAACTCATAAGATACGCATGAAATCACATAAGGAATTCCTGATACATTCCACATATTTCTCACAGGTTTTCAGACTCGTGAAGGAGCATAAAACATTATTATGATTGAAATTGGAATACCTTATTGAATCTCGTAGCCGCCAGAATCTAACAATGCCTGATACAGACTCTTATACTTCACAGCCGAGCTTCCTCACTGAAACTTGTGAATTCTCGGTTAATTTGAGCCAGATTAAAACTTATAAGATCCGCATGAAATCACATAAGGAATTCCTGATACATTCCACATATTTCTCATAGGTTTTCAGGCTCGTGAAGGAGCATAAAACATTATTATGATTGAAATTGGAATACCTTATTGAATCTCGTAGCCGCCAGAATCTAACAATGCCTGATACAGACTCTTATACTTCACAGCCGAGCTTCCTCACTGAAACTTGTGAATTCTCAGTTAATTTGAGCCAAATTAAAACACATAAGATCCGCATGAAATCACATAAGGAATTCCTGATACATTCCGCATATTTCTCATAGGTTTTCAGGCTCGTGAATAAGCATAAATCATTATTATGATTGAAATTGGAATACCTTATTGAACCTCGTAGCGGCCAGAATCTAACAATGCCTGATACAGACTCTTATACTTCAGAGCCGAGATTCCTCACTGAAACTTTTGAATTCTCGGTTAATTTGAGCCAGATTAAAACTCATAAGATACGCATGAAATCACATAAGGAATTCCTGATACATTCCACATATTTCTCACAGGTTTTCAGGCTCGTGAAGGAGCATAAAACATTATTATGATTGAAATTGGAATACCTTATTGAACCTCGTAGCCGCCAGAATCTAACAATGCCTGATACAGACTCTTATACTTCACAGCCGAGCTTCCTCACTGAAACTTGTGAATTCTCAGTTAATTTGAGCCACATTGAAACTCATAAGATCCGCATAAAATCACATAAGGAATTCCTGATACATTCCACATATTCCTCATAGGTTTTCAGGCTTGTGAATGAGCATAAAACATTATTATGATTGAAACTGGAATACCTTATAGAATCTCATAGCCTCCTCAAACGAATACTACCTAATAGAAACTCGTACAACTTGTATTCGGGTATGCTCATAAATTACTTATACTTATAAATCCTCATAAAAACTTATAGAAAGTTTACATGTCATGGATAACGTACGTATAGGATACAGCTTCTCCTCATAGATCCTTATGAAATCTCATAAATTGTCTATATGTTTTTATGAGATTTCATGCGGTATTTTTGGCAGGGATATGTTAAGATTGGTTGTCACATGTGTTGGACAACCTGACATACATGTTGTTGTCTAGGGTTGGCAACCATTGTTAGTGACAACTGACAGTACACATTGTAACAAGACGCCATCGTGGCGGACTGAGAACTGACATTACTGTTGTATCATGCTAGACTTGCTAGACATAATACGCTAACTAGAAAGCACTTGTATTATTAATTAAAAGCTTGTGATCTCTAGACGAGATCATACATAGCTTACATTTTTGAGAAATCATAAGTCCTTCTCATTTCTCGACAATAGCTGGATCAAAAAATTCCATTATGTTTTATTTCACCTAAAAAGATGCTGTTAGATTGTAAAAACAGATTTCGAGTTATTCAGCATTATTGAAAATGATAATTTCTCAATTTTCGTTCATAACTCAATATTTTTTACGATAGACTGAATATGTTTTCAACTTCAGATTAGTCAGGTAAAAAGAGCTCTATTTGTGATATCAGTTTTTAGCTGCTATAGTTCCCGAGATCCCTTCAGTAGACAACGAATTTGTCCCACCCTGTACACTAGAAGAAGAAGTGTAGTTTTTAACTGAAGATAAATCGATTGAAACGTTTTGCTACCTTTACCAAATATCGTTTTCTACAAGTTTTCTATATGGAGATTGTTTCTTAGGATTGAATCAGATTGTACACTCAAACCTCAAACTATAAATTGTATACTCCATTCACTTTTATTTAATCACATAGGAGGTCATGGTTTCGTTTTCAGGAGTTGGTGCCCCTGATGAAAAGCACAGAAAATATCGTTAATGACAAAACGACGTTGCCAGTTTCTTTGTTTACATCAAAGTAAAAGTATCAAAGAGATTCCACATTTTGTTAGGTTTACAAATTGTTCGCAGATTTTTGGTATTTAATATCGATTTGCAGGTGAGTTTCTCGTCGAATATCCAAGATTAACGTATGTTTATTGTTTTTAGCACCAGTTTGGAGCGTGAGGACGATTTTCAAGACCAGGACGAATGTTTACATTTCGAGGTTGAAGGGGTAGGTACACGGGAATTTCGTTGAATAAGCTGTTATTTGGACAGATATCGCAGTAGATGGTCGGATAGAGCCTCGAGAGGTCGATTAGGATGAAAATTTTCAGGTTTTTCAAGAAATCTGGCGATATCTGAGCAGATTTGCAAAAGTTAGGTAGGTACCTCACTAACGAGGTGGAACTTAGACCTAATTATCTTATAAGAAACGCCTTTTAAAGGTCGAGATGGTGAAAAATGTCTTCTATAGATGTTGTTTGAACAGACGCAGCTGAGTTTTACCCAACATTGATTTTAAGAAAGTTATCAACAAAATAAAATTGACATTCTGACATTGCTCGGTTGAAGGAATAAATAATGTTTTTTGAGGTGAGTATAATATACAAATTTTTCAATGGAAGTCATTGTTGTCAGGTACCCCAGTGCCCATCATGTTGGCAACCTTGAGTCAGAAGAGCGAAAAGTATTACTTCATGAAACACTGCATTTTTTTTAAGATCCCGAAGAATGTCAACTTCACCCCTTTTTTGGAACCTCTTTTTTTTTGCTGATGGAACTGAAGAGCCACTATTGCATTGAAATTATTAATTTAGTTATTATGTTTATTTTCTTTGTGATGATAAAATTGTTATTCATTTGAAATAAAGAAATATCAGAAATAGAAATATTAAGCACTCTCACAATCATATCACATACAATATCATGAAGAAAACAAAGCACATCGATAAATCTTTACAATCATAAATCCTTTATATGTAGAATATTGTTCACAATTTTCTGTTGTGTTCTCCAAAATGAAATATAATGAAGAACAGGTAGCTTGTTGACAAAGTTGTAAGAACTACACCATTTCCAAGTGTATTTCAGAAAGCGTCAATTGTATTTCAGAATAGTCAATTGAATTTCAGAAAGCGTCAATTGTATTTCAGATTAGTCAATTTAATTTCAGAAAGCGTCAATTGTATTTCAGATCAGTCAATTGTATTTCAGAAAACATCAAATGTATTTCAGATTAGTCAATTGAATTTCAGAAAGCGTCAATTGTATTTCAGATTATATCATATGTATTTCAGAAACCATGTATATCCTCCTGATTCCTGATGTCCAATGTATTGGACATCCAGATTTTATCATATTTTTTGACGAGTACTGAATTTACGTTGGCCAAACCTCTGTCCAACGTATAGGTGATATCGAGGCAATCCCCCCATGTTCCATGAATCATCCACGAACCCCAAAGTCTTCCAGAAAACAGTTGTGGCGAATATTTGAAAAATGCGCGAATAAGAGTTTTCAAGAATCACAGTTTCTTTTTTGTGCCACATTAAACCGAATTTCCAAATAGCACAGTCATCTCGCTATCAGTCTCGGGACACGAATGACCATTTCCCAAATACAATTGACGATTTCTGAAATTAAATTGACTGATCTGAATAGTGATGTTTTCTCAAACGCAATTGATGATTTCTGAAATACATATGAAATAATCTGAAATACAATTGACGCTTTCTGAAATACAATTGACTAATATGAAATACATTTGATGTTTTCTGAAATGCAATTGACTAATCTGAAATACATTTGATGTTTTCTGAAATACAATTGACTAATCTGAAATACAAGTGATGTTTTCTGAAAAACAATTGACGCCTCCTGAAATACACTTGGAAATGGTGTAGAGTTGTTAGCCCAATTCCCTGAGATACCTGTTCTTAATTGTTTCACAATTTTTGTCAGCTGATAGACTCCCCTCTTCAAATATACAAGCGCCTCCATCCTCTTTGGCAGGGATTCAAATAGTCTTATTGCCATATACCTAGAACATAATATTTTCAGTCAGGCTTCGGGTAAGTATGTAATCAATAGAAATACTTGAATATTTCAACTGGTTTCATTTCCTACATCCTTCAAAGTAGTGATTACACGCAGTGAAGAAAAATTAGCATTTGGTAAATAAAACCAAAACATGTTGGTATATGTAGAGAATAGTATGCTTCTCTTCCAAAACTCAACATCATGACTATTCGTTCCTCAACCAAAGCATATTGCTCTCATAACAAAAGCTTTTGAACCAAGAATACTAATTCAGTAGACTTACTTTACCCCAATGGGAGATACCATCATTAATTCTAATCTGAAAACTTGATACTATGTTACATAATTCTTCGCAGTGGTATCTCCATCTAAGTTGGTGGTGCGTGCTGCACCATAACTTACAGCACTAGGTGTAGTATATTCATTGAAACTGAAATTTGTTAGGAATTCTGAGCTTGTCTTCTCTCAAGAATTATCTTTTGGGTTTGAGGTTTTTTGAGTGAGGGTCCATTCTTTTAGCATTCTTGATTCATGATCCCTGTGGCCTCAGTCAGTCTAGAAATCAGATTTTCACGAACCTTCATCTTTTGTAGACACTGAAACATAGTCATCATCAGCATATTATACATATAGGGACCCATAGATCAGCAAGAACGACACGTTTATATAAAAAGTTTCAAAGTACCTAACTTACCTGCGGTGGTCCAACCTTAACTAGAAGAGGAATCTTTTCTATCAATTCATATAAACGTTAATTATTTTCATCCATCACATCTCTTCCAATTCATTCATTTTCAGAATGAATTCACATTCTGAGAAATACGCTAAGAATGTAGAAAGGGCAACATAGTGTTGACTTGGAACATAAAAATATTTTGAAAAACGTCATAACTTCGATACACAGTGGAATGTGTCAAATTTTCAAGGCCAGAGTTGTAATTTTATAATTGTGAATGGAGTATAATATACACCCCAAGAATCTGCATTCACAAAAAATGTAGAGTCAAAAATTCACCCTGTATGCATCGAGCCGGCAGAATAAGGAATTTCAGATCGAAAAATTCCTCTGAATGTACCGAAATCAATCGCTTCCGATAGAAATTTTCGGTATATAAAACGTCATTGCTGACTAGACATAACACCTTTCTGAAATAAAAATGTGGTCGAATACGAAATTTATCAACAATATGTTTTTTCAAAAATGTAACCGTCTGGAATGAAATAGAAAACAGAGTGAAAAACTGGAATGGTAATTTTTAATATTCCCCTGGCAATTTCCTGAAACTTTCTGCCTGATTAAAGCAGAGAACTCGTTAACAATTCATACACCGCGGACGTGGGATTAAACACAGTTCCTGAAGTGCAGCTTTCACGGTCATAAACCTGAAGCTGTTGGAATTTAAAACATCCTGTTGGCGCGTTGTCATCGTTTCACTTCGCATCGTGAATATCGAGGGAGTTACAAATTCATTGTATTCAAATGAATTCAGTTTGGTACCTACAGGGTGTCCCAAGTTCGAGTGCCTATTGAACGTTCTTGAAGAACTGCTCATATTTTGAAATCTGAAAATTGGGATTAGGATGTATGTAGTTCGAAATTCTCTACAGACCTAAATAAACTATTCTTAAAGCCCGAGTACCTCCGGTTATACAAGGAGTGGAAATGAATTTGTAAAAAAATTCTAGTTACCAATTTTTTTGTTTATGCTATGATTGAATATTCATGCTGAATACAATTTTGTTAAAAACAATGTATTCATTCAAGTAGCTTTCAAAATATTGAAGAAAAACCTGAAAAAAGTCAAATATTCATAATCAATTTTATCTGATGGCATGTCATCATGACAACGTTATGTCACTCAATTTTGATGACATAAGGAAGCTCATTATGGGACTAAGTACCATAATGAATTCATTATGGGACTAAGTACCATAATGAATTCATTATGGTACTAAGTACCATAATGAGCTTCCTTATGTCATCAAAATTGAGTGACATACTCCTTTAAAAATAGTTGTCATTGTGACATGTCGAAAATACAGTTTTTAGTTTTTCGAAAATGTATTGATATAAATGCCATCAGATAAAATTTTGTATGTAATACGAATCATAAACAATCATTATGGCACACGCCGTGTTATCGGACTCGGCTACGCCTCGCCCGATAACATTCACGACTTGTACCATAATGATCGTCTTTATGATCCTTATTACATAAATAACTATTATGTTTATTTTTTTCTTATTTTGAACATTCCTAGTGTAAACCGTTCTCACAACGTCAAAGTAGAAGAATGTGGAAGGGCCATGCATCTTCTGAATTTCATAAATATCACAGGGTGTATCAAATTTTGTGTCGATAATTGTGATCCAAAATTGGTCATATCTTTCGTTTTTCAAATTGGAAACCTATTTTTTTATGATTGCGTTGGATTCTCCGAAGAAAAATAACCATAGAACTATCAGGTGCTCTCGCTCCTATATTGAAGGAATGGAAAATGAAAAAGAAATGCAGTTCCTTCTCGGAGACAGTGTTATTGGCATATTTTTCGGAATTGACACAACAACAAAACTCAAAAGCCATCAACAGTGTGGTCGAATTATTCAATGATAAAAAGTATGTTACGATCCAATAATAATGTAGACAGCAGTTGTGTCCATGTCAGAGAAATATTATTTCAACACAAGATAATTCGTCGTCTGTTGTACCGAATAGTTCAAGGAACATGTCATTCACGCAATGCACATTTAATAATTGTACTTTTGATATAAAGGAAGTGTAACTAATGTTCAATAAAATATTCTAAAATCAAATATCTTTTCTTATCTGTATGTATATATATCCGGGAAAAAAGAACTCACTTTTTTCCCGGGGAAAAAAGTTATTTCGTGAAAAGTCATGTTTTGTTACCTGCCAACAGAGATGAAATGTCAAATTTTTTGCCCGTCACAGAAAAAATATGTTTTCTTTTCGGGAAACCTGTTGTGTGCCTGCGGTGTGGGAACGAGATAGAATATTGGAAATTTCGATTTGTGGGACAAGGATGAGGATATGTTGGTTAGAGATTTTAATTGATTCACGTGACGACTACTGGGATCGTTGTTTTCTGCGCATTCTTCAATTAAATGGTGGTTTTCGAAAGTGGAGGAGTTTTTGATACTTACCTGATTTTGGGATCTGGATTTCGAAAACGTTATATACAGTTGGATGATTTCGTTTATCTTCAGAGCTTATTTGGAGGATTTTGTCAAATCTTACTGTGCCTGAAAAGGGATTTACCACATTGAGAGGTGAGATTCATCATTCCTTCAATTCTGCCTCGTGCAATTTGAGTCTTTCATTTTAGAATCAGGATCAATATTCTGCTGGAACTCTATTTCGGTGAAGTATTCTCATTTATAATCAGTGAGGAAACTATACTTAATTTGGTACCGAGAGAACCCTGTGAAGAGGGCTGACTGGCGAGTTCGCCATTTTGATTTCTTTGAATTTGTGTTCATAGGGTCCTTGTTCTGGGACATTTCAGTGGTTTCGCTGGAATATCTGAAATATTTATTGTCGATTTATAAGTCATCGGGTCGAATCAGCCCAGGAAAATCAGTCCTGCTGCCGTCAGTTACAATTTGGTGATTTCAACATCGTGGAGGTTCTCAATCGTCAGTACCTTTTCCCTCTGGATCGAGGAACTTTATTAAGGTCGTATCATCAATTTCTGGAATTTATCAGCGCTAATATCGAACTGTGTTATTAAGTTCAAGTCAGATAATACTTGTATTATTATTTAGTTTCATCACTATTAGGTTAACGTATGAGATCTATTTAAGTTATTTTGATAGGAACCTCATGAGGTTTCTGTACATTATTTCACACATAAGTTGCAATCGTTGTATGATCAATTTATATATACAGTGTGAGTCATATATAGCGCTATATAAGGAGGTAATTACTCCCCCTTTAGAATTATTGTTAGAGATAATTCATCTAGATTTGTTTAGTGATTTTTCGGCAACTAGAGCAAGTGTGCTGGATGTGAATATTAAATCACTTGGCGCCTCCTTAATAATATCGTTTTTGTATAACCCACTCCCATCTTCAACTGAGCTTTGGGACCATCCAGCATATAAGCGAGATTTTTAGTCCTAAGCGCAAATAATAGTATATTGTTCAATGAGCGGTAATGTAAGTCATAACACACGCAGATGAATGTTTGCACCGCGAGCCGTCAGGCGAGTGGTGTAATTCATCAAGTGTGTTATGACCATTACCGCGAATTGAATACTATGCTTTATCTTCGACTTCTTCAGTAAAATTCGAATTCATTTGCATTTTCAAAATTGAAAACAATTATCAAAAACACTGACATAAATTTCTGTGTTCACTGAATATTTCATGCAGTCATATATGCATCTATGGGCAGTCCAATGAACTGTCATCGTTCCATGCTTGGTTATTTTGAGTAGGTTTTCAGCATTTAACATTGTTTTTCTTGAATGAAAACAGGCCATTCTTTAGTTATGTTGTGAACTGTGGCAGTAGACAAGAACGAAGTAGGGTTGGGTTACTCAGAATATCGTCTATCGTCATTTTCCTACATATTTCTATTTGAATGAATAAGCCAGAATCAGACAATCGAAATTGATCATCTGTGTTGAGAGGGTTGTGTTAATACCTATACCCAACTGAGAAATTCTTGAAATTGCTTAAAACCCCCTCTTTTTGGTAATATTATAATATTTTTGTTCATGTTGCATACCCTCCAGAATCATGATCAGCTATTTTCTTTGACTTCCCTATCAGTATAATATCTGTGAGTATAACAATAAATACAAGGACTTTAGTAATTAGGTACTAATTTTCTTTATTGATAACATAAACTGTAACATTTGAACAACCTTGAATCTGAATATTTGGGAATGAATTATGCAAGTTTATTGTTTCTTCTTGTGTTTTTTGTATATGTGTTGTTGATGTACTAACTGGCTGGGGTGTTATAGAACTGTAAATTTTATTTGCAGTATCTTTCTTATTTTTTTCGGAATCATCAATGTACCCCTCAGCCACAGTAGTTGATCGCCAACCGCCATGGCGCTTTAGTGCCGTTATGTCTCCTCCAGAATCTACTAATAAAGTAGCCGACGAGCGGCGAAAACAATGCCCTGTGTATAAGTTATAGTCAGGTAATTTTAAAAAAGATGCAATGTCTTTCCCCATTGCTCCAAATTTATTGATGCCAATTCTTTGTGGGTGATACTTTCCATTTTGAAATTTAAAGAATAAAATATTGTGCGATATATTGTTAGGCCTCAGATTCAAATATTTCTTCACTATGATATACAAATTTCCAGTAATAGCAAATTTTCTGGCAATTTTTGTTTTTGTATTTGGTACATTGACCATTAAAATAGATCCTTGGTCTTCTAAATCATTAATCTGCATAGAGTACAATTCTGCTGCACGACAAGCACCCATAATGCCCATTATTAAAGCAACCTGAAATAAATTATATATTTGACGAGATGATGAAAACGATTGAATTATTGTGAGATCTACTACCTTTGTTGCCAGATATTTATCATCAGAAGCTTCATTTAAGAATTTATTCACTTGTTCTGGCGTAAAAGTTTTTGCCTTTTTGGCAATATGTTTTTCTGATTTCCGTTTCAGAAATGCACGTAATTTTGAATAGTTTTCTATATTGACTCCCTGATTTATGTTAAGTGTGCTTCTTAGCATGGAGTAGAAAGTCCATAGGGATGATGCTTTATATTCAGTGCTCAATTCACTAAAATATGCCAGAAGAACGTTCTCAGAAATCGATGACTTGATGTTCTCACTTTTACACCAATCCAAAAAATTTATGTATGCAGCTTTATACTTTTTTTCGGATTTTTCAGGCAATAAATTATGAATTGTAGTATTAGCTGCTTCCCGTATTTCTGGAGGTGTACATAATAATTCATCTTCACTATCTGAATTCATCTCTTTCATCAAAATATCCACAATAATTAGATACCTATCAATTCAATTCAAATACAGTACATCAAAATTATTCAAGTGACATTTCTCGTACTCGCCTACTCCCCTCGATATCAATAATGAATAGTTCCCGTTCGCCGACGCCTACTCCCCTCGATGTCAATAATGAATTGTTCCCTTTCGTTCAACAAGCGCGATTTCTGTGGTCGAGAATTGAATCGCGTAATGAACGTCAAAAATTCACTTTTTCCAAATTCGATTTTTGAATATTCAGGCCAAAGGAAAGGTAGAAATGAATGGCGAGAACGTTACCTTGTTGGTTGAAATAGTGGTCCCGATCGATCCGACTTTTTTTATTCATTTGGTAAGCTGTTTTTTCTATTTGTATAAGAGTGAGTTATAGGCGTGAGTTATTATTACCTCACACTATTGGTTTATAGAGACTATTATAGATCAAATTCAGTTGAATAATGGATATATTATTCTATGGGAGTAGATAAAGAATATTATAGCGTAGCAAAAATGGCGCCCAACTCTGGTCTATGGTTTAGAGTGCCTAATCGAATCCAGCATGAATGTCCACAGACGAAATCCGAACCAGATCAGTATTCGATAATGACCTGCCCCATCCACTTGATTAGATGCAGCGCCCGCTCATAAATCAGATACCTACTACCCTTTTACAATTCCGGGATCCCTTATCCAGAAACTCGTAATGTTTGGTTATTGCAGCCTGCCAGGTCAAGTAGAAGGGAAACCTGGACCAGATAGGGGGGAACCGAGTCCTTCTCTACGGACGCGATGGAAGCGAACTATTCTAATTAATATAGTTTCTGAGCGGAACCGGCGTGGGTAAAAAATAATTAATTGAGTTCCGGGACCGCGATTCGAAGGCAACATATTAAATTCCGCCATCGAGGTTTTCCACATTCGTTGCCGAAAATTGGATTCGGATATATGTAATTATGTGATACTTCGGAAATTTTAATAATGCACATTTCCATATTTTGAACAATATTAGGGTACAGTACTTGTGACTGCTCTGTTGTAATGATACTGCAATAATCATTTCCGGGTAACCGATAATTGGATGGGCAGGATGTATGGCGTATATATATATATATACTCACTAATTATTAAGGGCGATTCGACTAAAGGTAAGGCATCTCCAATAACCAGTCAAAACTGTACTAAAGGCTCTATATTTCGTCTAACATTTCAGACATCATCAGGAGCTAACTATAATATAAAATGAGTTACAACCAAAAACAAAGGACATGAGGTAATTTATTACTTACGATACTATGACTTAAAAACTGGAAGGGAAACATCTAAATAAACCTCCAAAATCATGTACATCAAAACAGTATTCTTTCGTTAAATATTACATTACAACCACTTTAAAATCTACATTGAAAAGAATAGCGTGATCTACTTGCCGCCATTTCTAATAATGTCATTTTTGAGAGCATGCGCAGTAGTCTTGTGCGCCGTCAATTGTCATTGCTTGACAGTTACACAGAATGAAAATTTTCTTCTTCTTCTTTAGAAGGACATATAGATTTAAATTTCAGCCAGCTGAAGGCGATAAAAAGAGATGCAAAGTAAAACAACCGCAACGGCCAACAAAACCACCGCTGTCAGGTGCGGAGCACTGATGAGGAAAGAGTTGTTACAAAATATTACATTTGATATTATCTTTCAAAAGGGACTCATATTGAAAATTCATTTGGTAGAAAAATCTAGAGAATCTGATGTGAGATCTTTTATATAAAGACAAAAGGCAACGTACCCTCATTCGGAGGAGAAAAGGGGCTTATGGAAGGTCGCCCTTCCTTATCTTTAACATTATAAGCGAGACATTTTCTTGTTTGGTGAAAGAAATACTAAAGGGGAGGAGGCAGGTGCCAGACAACAACGACTTATTTTCTGAGTTATTTATCGCAAGTTAAAAGGAAACTATATATTGTGCTGAGGTTGTTAGTATCAGCCTTGGTGTTCATTGTGTTATTTTTATTTATGTGACACATTTCTAGGAAGAGTCTTTTCTGATGGTTCTCCTCATGTTCTAGGATACGAGGGTTTTCAAAATCTACGGCGTGGCCTGTGTTTCTGATATGCTGTCCTAAAGCACATCTGTCAGGTCTAAGCCTGGAGTCACTTTTGTGTAGCGCCAGCCTCCTTCCCAGGGCCTGAGAAGTCTGACCTATATATACTAAGGGGCAGTGTCTACACTGAAGTTGATATATCACATTTTTCATATTTTCAGATTTTAATTTATCTTTGGCACTCTTATATAGAGACCTGGCAGCAACAAGATTGTATTTACCTATTTTAACATTAGTGAATCTTTTAAAGAGCTTTGTGAGTTCACAGGTTAATTCTTTGATATAAGGCAATTTGGCAAAAATGACACGATTTTCTTCGTTATTGGGTGTGTGTGGGATTTCTATGGGTCCAGCACTGTCAAATTGTTCAGAGGGGCGTGGGGCATCCTGTTCTGGATTTTGTAGGGTTGTGACAACCTCGGTTCTTTCTGGAGGCCTGGGAGAGTTGTATATAATCTTCTTAAGGAAAACACTGCTGTAGCCATTATCTTTCATGAGACGATAAAGCCTGTTCAAGGCAGAATTTTTTAAGGAAGGATGTGTGATATCTATTATCCTCTGTTTTAATCCAAGGATGACGTTAGTTTTCATGCGTATGTCATGATACGAAGCATTATTGATGTACCTGCCTGAGCTGCTGGGTTTTCTGTACCAATCCAATTTGATTTGATTGTTGTTATCCCTGTGTACTCTTGTGTCGAGGAAGGGTACACTATTGTTAGTTTCCCTCTCAATGGTGAACTTGATGTGCTCGTCAAAACTGTTGAAGGCTTCCAAGGTTTCATCTTCTTTGTCTGATGGTATGAAAAGTATCAGGTCATCCACATATTGGTATAGGAGGGCTGGAACGAACGTAAGTTTGTTGAGGGCTGTTTTTATGAGTGTGGTCATCACTATGTTGGCAAGAATGGGACTTAAGGAACTCCCCATAGGACAGCCAAACTTTTGTTTGTAGTAATTTCCATTGTATAAGAAATAATTTGAGTGGAACAGGAACTCGATAATGTGGATGAAATCCTCCTCAGGAATCTCTGTGTTAGGCTCGATCAGGTGCCAATATTCCTCAATGACGTAAATAGTAGTTTCCAAGGAGATGTTTGTAAAGAGGGACACCACATCCAAGGAGACAATTTCATGTCCAGCAGGTAACAACTGTCCATTAACTTTGGTGGCAAATTCCTTAGAGTTGATGATTGAATATTCATTGTATTGACTGAAGGATGTTTTTAAGATATCAGCCATATATTTGCTGATATTAGAGGTTGGAGATAGGATGGTGCTCACAATAGGTCTCATGGGCACTCCTTCTTTATGGATTTTTGGAAGTCCATATAATCTTGGGGGGTTGCAACCATAACACATCAACTTCTTTGCTGTTGCATTGTCGACATAATTCCTATCTTTCAGGTGTTTGATCCTGCAGTTGTTTTCCTTTTCTATCCTGGAAGTGGGGTCCTTGTTTAATCTTTCGTAGATCTCAGTGTCCTCGACGAGCAGGTCACATTTTTGAAAGTACTGAACCCTGTCCATCACCACACTAACATTACCCTTGTCTGAATTCATGATTAGTAGATCATCATTAGATTTGAGAAATTGTTTGGTCTTCTCAAAAAGTTGATTAACAAACTTTGTTTGTGCCGTATTTTTAAAAAAGAAATTTGTAATTATATTGGTAGCCTGAGCTCTTACGTTATCTCTGACATCAGAACTGATATTGTTAATAATGTGCTCCGAATCAGCTAACAATTTGGAAAAGGATACCTGACTATTATTAGGAGGCAAAGTGAATTTTGGGCCCAATGCTAACATTGTATTTACTTCTTTAGGAATCTGATGATTTGAGAGATTTACCACCCACGATTCCTTGCAACTAAATCTTTCTAAATATTTAACTCTAAGTTCTTTAACTTTCTTTGAATTTCCAGATTTTACTTTAGCAAACTGTTTGTTATAGGTGTTCGTCTGATGGACGTTGAAATTATTGTAAACATCTACAGGCAAAATGTTTCTGACCTCAGACTTTGACACATCAAGATCTCTCTCAAGTTGTCTTATCCTGATTTCATTTGTCTTAATTTCTAAAAGGAGAATATTAGATCTTAACCTGTTGTTCATTTTCTCGATATCCTTGGCTGCTGCTGCGTTACTGTCCAGTAGGTTGTACACACACTTTGCTCCCTCGGTGATGTGCCTTGGGATGAGTCCGTTGTTCTTGCAATTGAGGAGGAAAATTCTTCTGTTTCTAAAACTTGCCAGCTTGGTGTTACATTTGGCCCATTGTTTAAGAAGTCTCAGGGCATCAATGCCATGGTTGGTTGCAACTTCTTGCAAGAACAACGGACTCATCCCAAGGCACATCACCGAGGGAGCAAAGTGTGTGTACAACCTACTGGACAGTAACGCAGCAGCAGCCAAGGATATCGAGAAAATGAACAACAGGTTAAGATCTAATATTCTCCTTTTAGAAATTAAGACAAATGAAATCAGGATAAGACAACTTGAGAGAGATCTTGATGTGTCAAAGTCTGAGGTCAGAAACATTTTGCCTGTAGATGTTTACAATAATTTCAACGTCCATCAGACGAACACCTATAACAAACAGTTTGCTAAAGTAAAATCTGGAAATTTAAAGAAAGTTAAAGAACTTAGAGTTAAATATTTAGAAAGATTTAGTTGCAAGGAATCGTGGGTGGTAAATCTCTCAAATCATCAGATTCCTAAAGAAGTAAATACAATGTTAGCATTGGGCCCAAAATTCACTTTGCCTCCTAATAATAGTCAGGTATCCTTTTCCAAATTGTTAGCTGATTCGGAGCACATTATTAACAATATCAGTTCTGATGTCAGAGATAACGTAAGAGCTCAGGCTACCAATATAATTACAAATTTCTTTTTTAAAAATACGGCACAAACAAAGTTTGTTAATCAACTTTTTGAGAAGACCAAACAATTTCTCAAATCTAATGATGATCTACTAATCATGAATTCAGACAAGGGTAATGTTAGTGTGGTGATGGACAGGGTTCAGTACTTTCAAAAATGTGACCTGCTCGTCGAGGACACTGAGATCTACGAAAGATTAAACAAGGACCCCACTTCCAGGATAGAAAAGGAAAACAACTGCAGGATCAAACACCTGAAAGATAGGAATTATGTCGACAATGCAACAGCAAAGAAGTTGATATGTTATGGTTGCAACCCCCCAAGATTATATGGACTTCCAAAAATCCATAAAGAAGGAGTGCCCATGAGACCTATTGTGAGCACCATCCTATCTCCAACCTCTAATATCAGCAAATATATGGCTGATATCTTAAAAACATCCTTCAGTCAATACAATGAATATTCAATCATCAACTCTAAGGAATTTGCCACCAAAGTTAATGGACAGTTGTTACCTGCTGGACATGAAATTGTCTCCTTGGATGTGGTGTCCCTCTTTACAAACATCTCCTTGGAAACTACTATTTACGTCATTGAGGAATATTGGCACCTGATCGAGCCTAACACAGAGATTCCTGAGGAGGATTTCATCCACATTATCGAGTTCCTGTTCCACTCAAATTATTTCTTATACAATGGAAATTACTACAAACAAAAGTTTGGCTGTCCTATGGGGAGTTCCTTAAGTCCCATTCTTGCCAACATAGTGATGACCACACTCATAAAAACAGCCCTCAACAAACTTACGTTCGTTCCAGCCCTCCTATACCAATATGTGGATGACCTGATACTTTCCATACCATCAGACAAAGAAGATGAAACCTTGGAAGCCTTCAACAGTTTTGACGAGCACATCAAGTTCACCATTGAGAGGGAAACTAACAATAGTGTACCCTTCCTCGACACAAGAGTACACAGGGATAACAACAATCAAATCAAATTGGATTGGTACAGAAAACCCAGCAGCTCAGGCAGGTACATCAATAATGCTTCGTATCATGACATACGCATGAAAACTAACGTCATCCTTGGATTAAAACAGAGGATAATAGATATCACACATCCTTCCTTAAAAAATTCTGCCTTGAACAGGCTTTATCGTCTCATGAAAGATAATGGCTACAGCAGTGTTTTCCTTAAGAAGATTATATACAACTCTCCCAGGCCTCCAGAAAGAACCGAGGTTGTCACAACCCTACAAAATCCAGAACAGGATGCCCCACGCCCCTCTGAACAATTTGACAGTGCTGGACCCATAGAAATCCCACACACACCCAATAACGAAGAAAATCGTGTCATTTTTGCCAAATTGCCTTATATCAAAGAATTAACCTGTGAACTCACAAAGCTCTTTAAAAGATTCACTAATGTTAAAATAGGTAAATACAATCTTGTTGCTGCCAGGTCTCTATATAAGAGTGCCAAAGATAAATTAAAATCTGAAAATATGAAAAATGTGATATATCAACTTCAGTGTAGACACTGCCCCTTAGTATATATAGGTCAGACTTCTCAGGCCCTGGGAAGGAGGCTGGCGCTACACAAAAGTGACTCCAGGCTTAGACCTGACAGATGTGCTTTAGGACAGCATATCAGAAACACAGGCCACGCCGTAGATTTTGAAAACCCTCGTATCCTAGAACATGAGGAGAACCATCAGAAAAGACTCTTCCTAGAAATGTGTCACATAAATAAAAATAACACAATGAACACCAAGGCTGATACTAACAACCTCAGCACAATATATAGTTTCCTTTTAACTTGCGATAAATAACTCAGAAAATAAGTCGTTGTTGTCTGGCACCTGCCTCCTCCCCTTTAGTATTTCTTTCACCAAACAAGAAAATGTCTCGCTTATAATGTTAAAGATTAGGAAGGGCGACCTTCCATAAGCCCCTTTTCTCCTCCGAATGAGGGTACGTTGCCTTTTGTCTTTATATAAAAGATCTCACATCAGATTCTCTAGATTTTTCTACCAAATGAATTTTCAATATGAGTCCCTTTTGAAAGATAATATCAAATGTAATATTTTGTAACAACTCTTTCCTCATCAGTGCTCCGCACCTGACAGCGGTGGTTTTGTTGGCCGTTGCGGTTGTTTTACTTTGCATCTCTTTTTATCGCCTTCAGCTGGCTGAAATTTAAATCTATATGTCCTTCTAAAGAAGAAGAAGAAAATTTTCATTCTGTGTAACTGTCAAGCAATGACAATTGACGGCGCACAAGACTACTGCGCATGCTCTCAAAAATGACATTATTAGAAATGGCGGCAAGTAGATCACGCTATTCTTTTCAATGTAGATTTTAAAGTGGTTGTAATGTAATATTTAACGAAAGAATACTGTTTTGATGTACATGATTTTGGAGGTTTATTTAGATGTTTCCCTTCCAGTTTTTAAGTCATAGTATCGTAAGTAATAAATTACCTCATGTCCTTTGTTTTTGGTTGTAACTCATTTTATATTATAGTTAGCTCCTGATGATGTCTGAAATGTTAGACGAAATATAGAGCCTTTAGTACAGTTTTGACTGGTTATTGGAGATGCCTTACCTTTAGTCGAATCGCCCTTAATAATTAGTGAGAATATTGTTCTTAACGACTAGTACTCCGTTCTTTTCAATCTATATATATATATATATATATATATATATATAGAATCGAAATAAAATTTGGGATAAAATTTCAATGCCAATTGAGTATTTGACTAGTAAATTTCATAACTGTAGATGCTTGAGATCTAAAATAGTATATTATAGTATAGTAGTATATATAATTTTGCAGTACGAGCCGTCAGGCTGGTGGTGTAATTCATCAAGTGTGTTATGACCATTCCCGCGAATTGAATACTTAACATCATTTTCGACTTCTCTAGTGGAATTCGAATTAATCTCCATTTTGAAAATTGAGAACAGTTCTCAAAAGTGATCTCTGTGGTCGAGAATCGAATCGCGTAAAAAACGCCCAAAATTCACGTTTTCCAAATGCAATTTTTGCATATTCGGACCCAAAGAAATGTAGAAATGGATGGCGAGAACGTTTCCTTGATGTCAGAAATGGAGTTCCCGATCGATTCGACTTGCGACCTGGGTTTCATATAACCAGAGTGGACATTCTACCAGCTATAAAGACTGCAGCGCTTTAAAAATCTAACCAAGAAGAAAATACCAACAAAACAGAACCCCTACCAAGAAAATGGAAGAAAAAATGGAGACTGATATTACTGTTGAAAACCACAGGAACAGAAAAGAAAGGACGCCCACAAAACCGAATCCAGCCAAAAAAGAAGATCCCAAAGATGAACTGGACAAACTTACTGAGAAACTTTGCAGCAGAATAATGCAGAGATTTGAAAAAAATCCGAAAAGAAATTTCAAAATTTATTTGGAAACAAATAATTTATTAACAAAGAATCACAACTAGAAAATCTGAAGATAGTTTTCTGGAATATTAACGGAATCAGAGCCCGTAAATCAGATATTGAACAATTGTTAGAAGAAAAACATCCTGATATTATGGCGCTTCAGGAAACAAAATTGACCCCAAATAACAGAATTTCCTTCGAAAACTACAAAATATACAGAAGAGACAGAAAGAATAAAAGCGGCGGTGGCCTTATTGCCATTCTTCTTAGAAGAGAAGAAAATCACTACCTGAATGCGATCATAAATCCCGATGACAATGGCGCATCTATACACTATCGATCACTGTAAAGATGAGAAGAGAATGCATTAAGGTATTCTCTGTATATAAACCACCTTAATAGTTCTGCCACAGGATGAAATAAAGATTTTAATTGGTGGTAATTTTTCAGGTATAATACTTTTGGAGATATCAATTTTGAATCTCAACAATGGAATTCTGGAACGGAAAATGGAAATGTCAAGAAATTGATAGAATATGCCGAAAAGGATGACGCGATAATAATGGGGCCGGACATACCGACCTATTTACCTAGACATAGTGATAATGAATAATATAAGGCAAGATTTTGTCCTTCGAACGATAAAGCATGGTATACATATGATCACAACCCGGTAGAGTTCATTTCAGGACAAGAACCTAGAAATGAATTGACTTAAACACGGGAACATCTCGATTGGGACAAGTTCAAAACCAAACTCCAAGAAAATATCACGAATATACCACAAATTAACAATCCTGATGAATAAGAGGAATAAGTTATAGCATTGGAAAGTGCGATTATGAAATCCTATGAAGAGAACACGGCTAGAAGAACTAAACCTACCTATTCCAAAATATCTATATGGCGATACTCCAAAAGGAGTGAAAGAACTAATAAAAGTTTACAGAAGACTAAGAAAGAAAAACAGGATGTATAAAACAGATAGTGATAAAATAAGACTGAATAGACATAGTCAAATAATCAAAAACGCACTTAGAGAGCTCAGAACGAATAGAAGGAATAAGAAAATCAGTGAACTTGACACAGAGGACCACTTTGCCAGGAAAATGCAGAAAACTTTACGCAATGAGAAAACGAAAATTCCACCACTTCATGGAATGCATAGGATGGCATATTCAAAAAGCGATACATCTAACGCTCTTGCTGATACCATAGAAAGGGAGTCAATAATGGATTATTGCGAAGGAGACGATGAATACATAAAAGAATTAATTGAAGATAATGAAGAATAAATGAAAGAAGCACCACCGCATGGTAAAATCCCTCACCCAACATCTCCGGCCGAAATCAAAGACTTAATCAACAATTTGAAAACAAGAAAGGCTCCTGGACAAGATAAAATTACAAATCTCATGCTGCAGCAAATGACAAAGAAAGGAACAGCAGCTCTCACTAGTCACTAGAATAGCAAACGGTGTGATAAGAACAGAACACTTTCCGAAAAGATGAAAAACTGCCGAAGAGATTGTTATCAATAAACCAGGTAAAGACCAAAAGTTTCCACAGAACTATAGACCAGAAAGCCTACTCCCAGCCCTAGGAAAAATTGTGGAGAGAGTATTAGCCAGACGACTTAATGAAGAAACCGAAGTCCTGGCGACGATACCGAGTGAACAATTTGGATTCCAAACACGACATTCAACTGAACAACAGCTCCTGAGAATAACCGAGTATATCACAGAAGGATTTCAGAATGAAGAATCCACGGGACTGCTACTTCTAGATGCAACCAGAGCTTTTGATAGGGTATGGCATGAAGGACTAGCATGATGACCCCAGGTTATTCACCCAAGATATGCAGAATAATAAGAAATTATTGGAGGGATAGGAACTTTGAATGAAGCGAAATACCTAGGAGTAATATTTGACAAAGGTCTAACGTGAAATGAGCACATTAAGTATGCAGTGGATAAAACTAATGTATCAATGAGAATGTTAGACCCGATTTTAGACAGAAGAAGCCAAATGAACAGAAACACGAAGTTGAGGATCATAAAAGCAATCGTCGGACCGCAGCTAACATATAGATCAACAGCATGGAGCTCTGCAGCGAGGACCCATATAAAGAGGGTACTAAGTACAGAAAACCAATTTCTGAAATGGGCATTGGACACCCTCTGGTTTTTCAGGAATGAACAAATCCGAAAAAAACATAAAATGGGAGTCCATTACTATATTCATTAAACGAAAAGGTGCGAAAACCTATGAAAGATCTAGTGAACATCCAAATGACGACCTCAGAAGGTTATGACCCCGATGAAGATGAAAAAAAAGCGCAAAAGACCCAGAGACCAATGAAGATGCAAAACTCTAAATTTAGAGGGAGATATCCAATTGAAGGATGAACACAAACACTCAGCATAAAGAATGCGAAAGAGGAAATAACAGATGAGAAGATGGAAGGTTTATAGGCTTATGCCCTGAACCAACCGCAGGAGAGGTGTTTATTAGTCGGTAAGAATCCGACACTACCCAGATGATGTAAGATTCACCTCTTCTATAACAGAAAAAAAAGAATAAACCCTAAACAAATCTGTTCAATATGACTTTATGAAACAATATTCCGTTTTCTAGAAACTAGCGTGACAATCCTCGAGAGAGTAATTATCCCATTCATCTGTTTGGACTGTTACAAGACACACGGATTTGATATCAAACCTGAAGGCTCTGTGAAAGCGACACTTTGTGGCATTGAATACGACATGAGACACATAAGATATGAGGGTGAACTTGGCCCCTGCTCATATTTCGTCTTGATTGTGTGGAACTTGAGAGAATGTCTGATTCAGATTTATCCTTTCATGAGATTTGCTCCAGTTTGAAGCTTGAAGTACGTGTTCTTTTTTGTTCGTCCTATTTTTTGGATATATGAATTAGCTACTGGAAAGTATCGAAATGAAAATGATGTAAACTGCGCAACTGAGTTCCCGCTGTTTTTTTTTTATTAAAATATAACTTTACTGTGGAAAACAGTTTTATATGAATCTTTCAAAGTATTGCTCATTGTTAGCTACACCTTTTTCTCTCTTTCTGGCAGAGCTCGAAAACTGTTACGGTAGAAGTGTTCAACTGTTGAGGCTAGACTCGAATCGAGCCATTTTTTGATGTCTTCATATGAGTGGAACTGCTGGTGAGCCGACCACATTGAAGCGTTTCTAAACAGGTTTCAACGGGTTTAGCAACGTGAGACAGAACGCTATCATGCTGTTGAATCACTTTATCGAGCCTCTGCTAGTATTGTCGCCGTTTTTGGCGCAGCACTCGGCTCGCATCAATTGAAGTCGATATCGTTCTCCAGTAATAGTTTCACTCAATTCCAACAGCTTATAATGAATAAGAATGACCTGGCCCCAATCTTCATACATCCTAACCGTCGTAGTGAGTATTTGGTCGAGGCGACGACGTTGAAGCAGGACCTGGCAGTCCCCAAAACTTTCTTTTCTTTGGAACCATTTTGTTGCCGCTGAAGCAGTTGTTCACATGCGAAAAAACAACTTCTCTTGGCTTCAATTCATAAGAAATTCAAGTTCCCTGTTTTTGAATAATTCCCAACGCATTGCGTCGCTTGAAAATGGTTTGGCGGGTAACTCCTTATGTTGAAAAAAGTTCTTCTTACGTTTGGTACGGATCCTCACAGAGCAATACTTCCAACTTCAGCGTTTTCGAAGGGTTTTGTCCTTCCTTCACGTGGACGGTCGTCGCCGTCTCTGAAGCGTCGGAGCCAATCACGGCACGTTGTTTCACTTTGAGTAGCATCTACGTAGTTTTTGAAGGAAGAAATTCAGCACTTCTCGCAAATGACGAATATTTGGCATAAAATTCCATATATTCACACAACCAGAAGTATATAACGCCAAAGGGAGTCAAGAATGAATTATTGTGGAGAAGACGATGAGGACCTAGAAGAATTAATTGAAGATAATGAAGAAGAAATGAAAGAAGCACCACCAGATGGCAAAATCCGTCACCCAACATCTCCGGCCGAAATCAAAGACATAATCTACAATTTGGAAACAAGAAAGGCTCCTGGTAAAGATAAAATTACAAATCTCATGCTGAAAAAAATGTCAAAAAAAGGAACAGCAGCCCTCACAAGCATAGCAAATGGTGTGATGAGAACAGAGTACTTTCCAAAAAGATTGAAAACTGCCGAAGTGATTGTTTTCAATAAACCAGATAGGAACAAAAAGTTTCCACAGAACTATAGACCCATAAGCCTGCTCCCAGCCTTATGAAAAATTGTGGAGAGAGTATTAGCCAGACGACTTAATGAAGAAACCGAAGCCCTGGCGACGATAACGAGTGAACAATTTGGATTACGAAAACAACATTCAACTGAACAACAGCTCCTAAGAATGACCGAGTATATTACAGAAGGATTTCAGAATACAGAAGCCACAGGACTACTACTTCTAGATGTAACCAGAGCTTTTGATAGAGTAAATGGCATGAAGGATTAGCATATAAAATGATAACCGTAGGTTATTCAACCAAGATATGCGGAATAATAAGAAATTATATGGGATAGGAATTTTTGCGTGAGAATAGATGACGTTCATTCCACACTCAAATATTTAGAAGCAGAAGTTCCTCAAGGATCCATCCTGGGACCGCTACTCTATAATATATACATACATGATATACTAAGGGATCCAAGATGCCCGCTTGCTCAATACGCAGACGATACGGGCATAGAAATTAGGCACAGAAATGCCAAAATAATTTACAACAGACTTCAAGAAGCTGCAGAAGATAGCAGTCAATGGTGTAACACATGGAAAATAAAAATCAATAGAGAAAAGAGTCAAGCAATACTTCTTCAGAATAGAAGACTCAAGATGGAATCGAGAATATCCATAGACGATAATGAAATTCAATGGCAGGATGAAGCTAAATACCTAGGAGTAATACTAGACAGAGGACTTAGGTGGAAACAGCACATTGAGTATGCAGTGGATAAAACTAATGTAGCAATGAAAAGGTTATACCCGATTATAGGCAGAAGAAGCGAAATGAATAGAAACACGAAATTGAGGATCATAAATGTAGTCGCCAGACCGCAGCCAACATATGGATCGACAGCATGAGGTTATGCAGCGAAAACCCATATAAAGAGGATACAAAGTACAGAAAACAAATTTCTGAGATGGGCATTAGACGCCCCCTGGTTCGTTAGCAGTGAACAAATCCGAAAAGACATAAAATGGTCCATTACTACATTTATCAAACGAAAAGCTCCAAAAGCCTATGAAAGAGCTAGTGAACATATCCAAATGACGACCTTAAAAGGTTAGTTGACTACGACCCCGTTGACGATGAAAAAACAGCGAGAATTTACCGCAAAAGACCCAGAGGCCAATTGCGAAAATGAAGATACAAAACTCTCAACTTAGAGAGAAGACGAAAGGTTTATAGGCTTATGCCCAGAACCTAACCACGGGAAAGGTGTTTAGTCGGTAAGAATCCGACACTACCCAGAAAGACTGGGTGTCTGATGTAAGATTTACCTATTTTATAAAAAAAAATATTTAACGCCAAAACAAAATAATCAAATTACATAGAAAAGATATAGCGGCTCTCACCAATATAGCAGATGGCATAATGGGGACCGCAGACTATCTGAAGAAAGGAAAAACTGCTGAAGTAATAGTGTTCAGTAAACCTGGAAAAGAGAATCAATTTCCTCAGAACGACAGACCGATCAGCCTTTTATCGACCCTAGGAAGAGTAGTCGAGAGAGTGATCGCCAGGAAACCAACAGAAAAGACCGAATGCCTGAGTCTCTCTCCAGCAGATCAACTCGAGTAAACAATCAACAAAATTCAGTTCATTCGAAATATCGGTCCCGAATATATGGAAAGAATAGTGATAATTTAATAATGGATTTTTGACACCCTGTATCATTCAAACGAAACCAAAATTTGAAAAAAAAATGGTATGGGAAAAAGGGTTTCTTTTAATGAAAGGAATCTATAGTTAAAATATATGTACAAGTCAAAGACTCACCCTGTATTATGAAAGAAATCGAAACTCGATTAAACTGATAATACTGATCTAAAATTATCTGAGAGACAGATGATTCTATGTGAGAGTGGAAGGAGAATGTAGCAATATCAGAAAATTGGAAGCAGGAGTGCCGCATGGATCAGTCCTCGAACTTCTACTGTATAACACATACATACATGATATTCCGAAGAATTCGAGGACCATGCTTGCACTTTACGCTGACGACACTGGAATCGCTATTCTTCATCGAAATACAGACGTCATACGAAGGAGATTTCAAGAAGCCATTGACGAAATCAATGACTGGTGTATCAAATATCAGATTGAGGTCAATGGACTAAAGAGCCATGGGATAATACTTATGAATAGGAAGCTGAGAACAAACACCAGCCACGAGGTTGATGGAGAAGAGATCCAGGGGAAAAAAAGTGAGATATCTAGACATCAATCTAGACCATATGCAATGGGCGTTTCCAGTACATCAAGAAATCCATTTTTTTATATAAATATATTAAGAGTAGTCCAAAACATAATCCTAACCAATTTTTCACTTTCAATTTTGTGCATTTTTTCTATTATTATCATCAATAAACTATTGAAATTCGAATTCGTGCCATGATGACGTAGCTATCCTCGGAACCTCATTGGACACTGCCGTGATGACGTACACATCCATGACCAATCTAATTTGTGATGGAAGCTATCAAGAAGGCGTAGTTGCCGCTAACTCTTTTTTGTCGTCCAAAATAGGAGAAATACAACCGAAGAAACTTATGAAGCATACATGGCTTCTTGATAAATTCGATGGGTATCACCATAACCTCTTCAATCCAACAGCCATCGTTGTGATCACAGAATTAGAACCATGATAAGAACGAATTTTCCGTGATAGAGAAGAACGGATAGTTAGGAGGATGGCGACCTGGCAACGCTGTACTGTTCCAACCAATCAAATTATGATTGCCGCCATTTATACTCGTTTGAATTTGACGTTCGTGTTGGTATTTTCAATAATTTTTTTCTCGAAAAATAGACAACAGAAAAAAAAGGAAAAATTGTTACGAGATTCTGACGGTCAAATATTACCGAAATGATTTTTTCTGAAAATCACTGGAAACGCCCATTCTAGAACTAAGCAGTTCCGAGGCGAAATGGGTGATTCATCGACCTTAACCAGATACCTAATATTTCAGAAAAATAGCTCATATCACCTGTCACAGACCTCTTCGCATCTTCACCCTGTGTTTGCGATAATTGCTAGTTGTTAATTCGTATCGAATATCTATTCATATTCTGAGTAGTGGTCTGAAAACATTGTGACTGAAATATTTCACGATAAGTAATAAAAACCTCAACTGAGTAATGGGTTAAACTTTCTCACATCCCACGTTATTTCCCTCCGTTCGTAATTCACATATACAACTCGGCAAAGTAACTCTTAACAAAATCTAATTTAAAATTCCTGATAAACTCGAACTCTCACAATACCTGTGAATACCTCCTCAACAGCGTAAATTTTCCTTGTACATTGTGAATGGAAATTAAATTGCACAGCACCATCTGGTGCTAGGAGTAGGTCTCGGAGTAGATTGAATGTTTCCGAAAACATGGAGTTGAAATATCTATGAATATTTCCATGAATATGAACTCTATACACTCGAGGAAAATCGATATTTGTTCCTCGCTTAATACTTCAGAATGACTTGGAACCTAGAAAATATTATTAAATGAATACAGACTACATCAGGGTCTTCACTGATGCAGCAGAAATCCTTGTAGGGTCAAAACGGGCTCCTTTCAAGATTTACAGTGTCTAGAATGGGAACTTTTATCACGATTTCATTAATGAAATTGGGAGGGCTGGAGATATTTCGTTAGAAATATCGATTTGTTGAAAAATTCATAAATACGAACCAATATACCCAATATTGAAGAAAACAAAAAACAGACATCCAAAATATTCAACAGAGATGAAAAATAGAAGACCTATACTAAATCAATAAAATTTTGTATGAGTTATGATGACATATTTTGTCATCATCAACTGTTACAATTTTCCCAATATCTTTTGTTTTTTTTTATGTCCCCGTCCACAATGCATAAAAGAATTATATACTATACCTGGTCAGAAAGATAGAAAAAAACAACATTGCCTAGTGAGCCTACACTTCACTTACTTACACAAAATTTTATTCATTTAGTTAATAGGACTTGTTTTATCTTTTCAATTGAATGTTTTTTCAGTCGGGTTTCTTTCTTTTCAATAATTTGTGTACTTAAATCTTCAAAGTGGATCAGTGTTGTTTAGTAAAAAATGGGGTCTGAACATTAGAGAAGAGCAATACAGGGTGAGTCTTCGACCTGTACATATATTTTAACTGTAGATTCTTGCGGCCAAAGGAAACCTTTTTTTTTCATTTTCCATTTTTCCGAATTCGGCTCTGTCAAAGAGATATAGACATTAAAAAAAAATCGGGCTTAATACGAGCCTGAAACAATTGTCTGCAAACACTTCAAAGTTCATATTTTTCGATAGAAATTGAGGTGACTAGATGTTCTGGGTGATACAATTAGAAAATACTCAAGCACTAACCTTATTTGAATAAGAATGTAGCAAACACTATAGGTATTTCCTAACAAAAATCGATTATTTCTGCAATTGAAAAGCCATATTTCTCCCACCAAAATGAGTTCCTTCTTCGGTTTTCCTGAAGAGTAGTTTATAAACACTAATAATTTGTTCATATTTTTCTGGAGATCTAAAACCATCTCATAAAAATTGGTGTCTCACTAACCTAAACTTATCCTAAGTCCATCAACCAAAGTCATATGATTCGGGGTCAATGACCTAACCTTACCATCCTCTGTGATATTTCACAGAACTCTAGAGAAGACGATGCCAGATTGCCGATTCTCTCTTCAAATAATGAAATAGGCGAACTCAAGAAATTAGTACGTCCCCTATCGTTAGCGGATGAAATACAAGGTGCGGCACGGAGGGCGGACGTTTTTCAGATGGGCATAACTTTCCCCCACTGAGGACGAGAGAAGTGGGGAAGGTGCCGTTAGACTCGTGTGTACCTAGCATTTATTTACCAGTTGTCGTCATGGAGCCTCATTTTGTTCATGAGTGACGAAGCCCACTTTCACCTCAACGGCATGGTTAACCGGCAGAATTGCCGTTATTGGGCTAATGAAAATCCACAACACTTACACGAAAGACCGCTGCACAGCCCAAAAGTTACGGTTTGGTGCGCTGTATCGCAAACTCGCATCATTGGCCCTTACTTTTTCGAAGACGTTAATGGTCGTGCTGTTACCGTGAACTCAGAGCGGTACGTCGAAATGATCAACAACTTCTTTATCCCTGAATTACGACGGCAACGTGTTCCAATCCGACGTGTGTGGTTCCAACAGGATGGGGCGACCGCCCACACAGCCAGAGCATCAATGGACGTTATTCGCCCTCTCTTCCCTGGTCGCCTTATTTCCAGGTTTGGCGATGTTCATTGGCCTCCCCGGTCGCATATTCATATCCCACGTACTGTATCGCAGCTCGGAGACAGCCGAAGCTTACTCGATAAACCACGTGCGTGATCGCATCTTATTTCGCGATATCAGTCGTGGAATATGAGTTGGGGTTATACGTTATCATGATACCCCGATTCTTTTAATTTTTTTTTCAGTTCAAATAATAACGATTAGGTTTTTTCCCTATTCACGAATAATAACGGCTACCTCTTATTCAAGGGTGAATGCTTTCAGGTTATGAATTTATTGGGATGGAAAAATAAGTAAATTTAGAATAGATATTATACTGAAGCCAAAATAATGATCGAAATCCACTCTTTAATGGTATGTTTTTTTAAACATTTTGAGGAGTGTTCTGATAGTTGTTGTCATCGATCGAGTTACTTCTGTTGCATTCATAAGTTCGGCCTCCCTCTTCTGAAACGAATTGACAAAATTAATCTTAATTTACATAGCTATCAAGCAAATTGAATTTTGTGAGTAGGTACATATTACATTCCGTTGCTGTTGCCAAGATAAACAAAGTAAAAAGCCGTTGAAAAGAAGAATCACCCAGCTTAATGTACCAAATTAATAGAAGAGTTATGAAGTTCAAAAGTTGTCAAAGGGAGAATGGTATCAAAAAATAATACCACTTAATTGAGATAAGTTGTCCAACATTCGAAAGACAAAAATAAGGATCATCGTTGCTTGGAAAAAATTGTGAAAGTAAAAGTATGATTGATTGGACGACAGTAGTCAAAAAGTTAAGTGGACAGAATTTCTTCGAAAATTATATTCAATGAATAATATCAGTCCACAGTTTTTCTCAAATGGTATAGTTATATCAGAACTAAATTTGGGAATACCTAATTAACAACATCCAGTAACCCTGTCCAAATGATGATTCAGATTATTAAACCAAAAAGTAGTTTGTAAGAAGTTAGAGTAACCCTATTTTACCTGAATGAATAAGAAAATGAGAAGCTCAGCTATATGTCGATATAAATTTCATTCCTTTATATGTATAATCCGCAATCCCTCAGTTGCCCGCCCATATATTATGTTTAGCTATTGGTAAACGGCATTTATAAATATGAAATTTTTGGGGTATGATATTTTAAGATTATTAAAATCTTTTCACAATTATCTTTTTAACAATTACCTATTTCCATTCATCAAATAAATGATGATTCTTTATGTTGACTTAGATTATTTTATCCATTCAGAAACTGCACTTACCAATTCATTATTCAGTTTCCTATTTCATTTCAAGATTTGATTTTTTTAATTGTGGTTAAAGATGGTCTTGTTGTAATTCCCTCTCGTTTTTTGATTCAATAATTTTTCGAATTGCTACTATGAGAATATTAAGCACGCAAAACCCCTCACCTCGGTTTCAATTTCCTCTTCTGTGGCTATTTTCGTTATTACCATTTAATTATCGATTTGCAAAAATATCAGCGCTTATTTTCTTCAAAAAATCTATTTGGTAACAATGCGATAGCGATCCCATACAGGTCATAAAATACGTTCAAGATTGCAGGAACGGATGCGTTGAGTTTACTTCGGCTTCGGGTGAATTCGGACTGCGATACGGTACGTGGGATATGAATATGCTCCCCGGTCCCCAGATTTATCCATATGCGATTTTTTCTTATGGGGACACCTCAAGGCTAGAGTATACGAGACCAAGCCCCGAACTCTGGACGAATTGAAAAGGGCTATTCGCGTGGAAGTTGCCCAAGTTGAGAGAGCGATGTTGGAGAGAGCCTACGCGAACTTCCAAGAGCGCCTCCAGCACTGCATCACCGATTTCGGCCACCACATGCCTGATGTGATTTTCCACACTTGACTGTCTCAAATGCTATTTCCTTGAGAATCTGATTCCGTCAATAAATGTGTTTTTGAGTAAAAATTAACGCTTTTATTATTTTTTTAAAACCATCCATCCTCCGTGCCGCACCCTGTATCACAAAGACACTAGTTTTGTTCACATTTCGCTAAAGGCGTCTATGAGTGGCTCTTTGGAAATGCCAAACGAGTAGTTCTGATTCTCGCCGATTTAGGGCTACGATCTTTATTTCAGTCGCGGTTCGCTGCGATGTAGCCGCCACGCAAGACAAGCCGTCGTTCTGTGTCTCCAACCGCCAAAGAGTCCCACCACAGGCCAGTCTGTAATACAATGAACGACGCTTACACGATAACCTTCTCCATGGACTTCGATTTATTTATTTATTTACTAACAGAGAATAAAGCAAACAGGTGATGATTGTGATGTGAAGTGTAGCGTCGATCAAGAATTCCAAGAGGCCATTGTTCCGATAGTTATTTTTCTGAAGGATCGGTAACAATAAATTTTCAATAGAAACTGTGTAGTTTCATGCTTCTCAGAATTCAATGTTATATTTGTGGGATTTTTTTTACATCGAACGTTTTTTCATCATAGAGATTTTAGTCTTGACGAAGTTGATAAACATCCTGACAACATTGCTAATTTGTTAAGAGACCAGAGAAGAAATAATATTCGATTCAGGGAAGCATTCAGATTTTTTATGAAATTCATGATTTTTTCCTCAAATTTGTTGGTATACAATTAGGCATAACTCGAAAACGACGCGTTTTATTGAAAAAATACAAAAATACTTTTATTTCATAAAATTCTTTCGAAGATATGAGCCGTTTATCTTTTTCGAGTGAGTTAATAGTATTTTTGCATGAATTTATTAGTCGACTACGCTGTAACTTTTATACCAGGAAAAATATGGAACAAGTTTCAATTGAGGAATATGCACCATGAATAGAGTAAACAATCAACCAAAATTCAGTTCATTCGAAATATCGGTTCCGAATATATGGAAAGAATAGTGGATTTTTGACAGCCTGTATCTTTCAAACGAAACCAAATTTTGAAAAATGGTATGGAAAAAAAGTGTTTCGTTTGATGAGAGGAATCTACAGTTGAAATATATGTACAAGTCAAAGACTCACGATGTATAATAGGATTTCTTGAAAAACTAAAATTTTCCTACATAACTACAAACTGATTTACATTCGTTTTTTGGAGTTTAGATTTCGTTAACTGTGAAGTATACGTGTGTGTACCTACGACTTGGTGGTGAATATTCTTGGCAAATACCTCAGAGACATGCTGGAAATAATTCATGCATTGTCGAACTGCACGAGCCTACACACATGAAGCAACAGAAACGATGGATGTATTGGATATTGCAATAATGGAAAACATAACTATGGAAAAAGAAAAAAAATGGACCTGTCCACAGACCAATGCCCGGTGATACTCACTTTGGAATTGGAAACAAAAAGGGAAAAGATTACCTGAAGAGAAATCGATTGGAATAACTGCAGAGGCATCCTTCAAAACAAGGAAATCGAAATCAGAAGTAACAAAGAATAAGTTGACTCTGTGGAAGATTTTTAAAAGAGGATAATCGATGCACAAACAAAATCGACAAAATTTAAGAACAAACCAAAGAAACTCTTCCAGAGCATGTGAAAATATTGTTAAGAGAAGAAATAAGAGCGAAAGATGATTCAAATGGACGATAAAATAATATCAACGAACGTGGTCAAATCGAGGTTGACTGAAAAATTCACGGAACAATGGAACCAAAATTCGAGAGAAATCTTATGGAAAATTGCTACTTCCCATGCGAAAATGACAGAAGAGATAAAAGACATTCCAAAAGCCGAAAAAGGGTACGAAAATGAGCAACTGCGAGTAATACTGTAGATTCCAATGAGAAAAATACACTGAGAGAAAGGATTATTCATGTTTAACTTATCGACTTGTTAACCACTTGTCAGTTGAATATAAATATTTGATATTTGTTATTAACGATATTTATTACATGCAAAAATAACCCGCCAAATTTTCAGCTTTAGGAAAAAAATTTCAAATGTTAAATAATTTTTCCAGGTATTTGTTGAATAAAAACAAATTATGTTTGCATACAATAAAGTATTTTTGACGGACTTGCGATTGCTCGTCAGAACCATTTCTCATTGTGCTCAGTATTATTGGTTTCTTCTCCATAAATATATCAATACGCAAAAAATATTTGTTTCTCTTGAACCTCGGTATCTTTATAATGAACTTATAGAAAGTAATTAGAAATGGAATCAAACGATAATATACCCAGTAAGATACGCTTGTTTACAGGAACGATATTTCGAAGAACTTTCTAGTCGCATTTTGTCACGTGCACCAAATTGACGAATGAACGCGAATCGCGCGAGTCGTATCGGGTAGTTGGTAGTTGTAGTTCATTAGTTCACTCACGCTCCTTTGGTGTTATGGAGGCGCTTTGTTGTGTCGGACGGTACTGATCTGAATCAAGTGAGAATTATTTTATTTTATAGTATACCTATGTTAGTTGAATTATTTTTGAATATCATTCACACATTCCTGTTATAACTATCGTAATGAGTTAATGTTTGGTTTTGTTCAAGATCCTTTATCTACCTAATAATATAAGCACTCAAGTAACCATCCTTTTGGATACTATGTCCGCCACAAATCCAATGAGCGAGATAAACATGTTACTAAACAATTGAGGCTTGGAGCATTTATCGAACAAATTTCACGGGGAGCATTTTTGAGTATTTTGTTTATTTCAATATGATTTTTATCACGAGTAGGTATGTGAAATAAAATATAGCCCATAGCATGCTATGGAGCGTCAACAATATTTTATATTAATTAAGCGACATTAACGTTTAAATTCAGTGAATGCCTATGAGTTTTGCCCCCTTATTAATTTTATTGTATAAATTATTTCAAACCTTTCATATTTTTCAAGTCCAGACATGTTAATTTTGGCAACAACATACAATTTCACTTCAAATAACATTCATAAGCTGGTATATAACATGAAACATTTCCATTTAGCATATATTTTTACAACTAATATATGGTTGTTCAGAAGTATCATCAAAATGTCATCATAAATGGATATGATGTTTCCATTTATAAATGCTGATATATATAAATGTATTTAGTGTTGTGTCTTCTTCAGTTCAAGCAGACACCATTTTGATTGTTCTTGTAGCTGAAGTCAATTTGTTTTGTTAATTACACGGTATGTACTCAAATTATTTTTAAATATTACTTATAACAAAGATGAGGTCATAACAATGACATGAAATAATTGAATAAGAAAGAACCTACTTATATTTTGAAATTGTTTTTATGGATTTGGGTAAATACCTACCTACTTGCTATTTTTGTGTGATGATTGATGACCATCTAGACTATAATCACCTATTTAATACAAACTTGCATACCTAGGTTTACATATGTATAATATGACACAGTAAAGTATGCATACTAGCATACTGAATAAACTGATATGGATCTGCTATTTATGTAACATTAGAAGAAAAGGCAGTTTTTGATATCATGAAATCAATAGTTGGAAATAAAAATAACGAGGTTGTTTTTTACTGTAAAATTTTAAGATTAATAGATATTTGTGGATATCTAAAGGCCTATCTATTGTAGATGTAAATTCAAATTTATTTGAGTTAATCTCTGTTGAAAAACTCCAGATTTTCAGATCTTTCAGAGTGCATTGTATTTCAGGAGGTCGTCATGTGATAAGTATGTTTAGTCTGCACTGATAAATGTATCAAAGTCTTATTTTATTCCTCCCAAAATTGGGTACCTATATGTGATTTGTACTGTGTTATATATAAAATGTATTTTTTTTATATATAGAATGTATTTTTGATTTTTGTAATATTTTTTTTTGTCTGCAATAAATATTTGTGTTCAGTTTCATTTGATATTTTATTCATTTATTCACATCATACCTCAACTTTTAAGAACTTTGATAATATTTATTTATGAGTTTTAACAGGGTTATGAGTTCTGGTCAAAATTAATCATAAAATGAAAATAATATTGGCAAAATATTATATATGTAGCTATAATAATTTCAGTTCAGATTCTCACTGAAACTATTATAGCAACATATATCTTTTGCCAATATTATTTTTTTATTTTATGAATAATTTTGACTAAAACTCATAATCCGTCTCTGTTAAACTAGCCACGTCAAAAAGAAAAATATTGTATACCTTTTCAAAAGTAGAATAAAAACTTATCATTTATTTAGTATACAAAATATTATCGTACCTGGAAACATAACAATGTTTTATAGAACTATCTGAGGTACAATATAAACTGATCGTTTGTTCAAAGCAAAGAGAATTATGATATGACAAAATATATCAATATTATGGAGCAATTTTCGAGTACAATACAAACTCATCATTTATTTCACATTATCATTTATATATTGGGCTTATGAATATATTTATTATACAATATTATAAGTTCGACGTAAGCAAATATGTTGCTGCTTACAAAGAGATATCTGTTATTAGAAAGCATAACAGTGCTACTCAACAAGATATGATTGTTTGATATACAACAAGATATGATTGTTTGATATACAACAAATCATTTATTCACAGAAATTTAACATTTCAAACGTTAGTGTGAAACTTACGTAAGTTGGGCCCTATTCAAAGCTGATATTAGTTTGTGATTACCTGATTTTATTAACCACAAATAAACGTTTCTCTCAGTGAGACAAGAGAAAATATCTTTCGAATTGAGAGAAGACAAGGGGAAGAAGAAGTAATTTGAGTTTGGTCATAAGGAGTACAATACATGCCGCATGGTATATAACCAACAAACAGATCAGAAAAACTTCAAGATAGAATCACCAGGAGAAATAATAGACAAACAGATACAGAAACTAGAAAAAGCGGTAAAAGAGCACATAAATGAGCAATTGCGAGAAATACTGCAGATTCCAATAAGAAAAATAGACAAGAGAAAATACCTCATGAGTTGAGAAAAGACAATGAAGAGAAGAAAGAGAGGAATGTGGTACCAAATAGCGAAAACTGAAGAGAATAAATGCTTCTCACAAAGCAAACGTAAGAATCCAGGAAACATATAAGTAGAGGTGAAGAATGTACCAGATGGAAAATCAAAATCGATGGAGAAAAGAATGAAGCTATTCTCTTTGACATAAATATGTACCACACTGTTTATTATGAATGGTAAAGGGCAATTACGGTAATTTGAAGAATTGATTTTATTAGTTCAGTTTTTATATCAGTAGTTGGTGCTTTTTCGTGAACTTGTAATTCTGTTGGGATGTTGGCACCAAAATTTGATTCTGATATCTTTTCCATTTGCTCCTTCGAATTCGCGATGTAACCTGCAGCAACAGCGGCTTTTCCCTTTCCAATGAGGTTTCATGGAATACAGATTAGCCCCAGAATCGGTCAAAAACTATTACCAGTATTTTCTTCAGGGTGAGGTTGGTTCAAAAAACTGATGATAACTTTTAGAACTTTATCATATGTGTGAATTCCAACGGATTCTTTCTTGCTTTTCTTATTATTATAACGTCGAAGGTTTGTGTTGCAAGTAAGTATGTTCACATATTGTCTGACATGTTCTACCGAATTCAATCCTGGAAAATTCCAGATGTTATCAAGAATTCCCGCATTACCTTCGTTTTTGTATTTGGTAAAGTGATTTGAAAAAAAGGATCCGCCATCTATCACACTTCTAAAAAAGCATATTTGTCAGTTCCTTACTTCCACATGCTCCACTCAGTCCAATTATCATAACAACTTCTTGAATGGAAATATGTATTAACATGGAAAAATGATGACATGAGATCATCAGCTGAGAAGGCAGCTACCTATTCAATTGAAAGAAATAAGACACAAATCATTTGCCACTATAAATAATGACAAATGAAATGTGAATACGAACTAGGTCTCCGATACTGTTCACCCTACCAGACCGAATGGTCCAACGTCAACTGAGAATCGCACCGACTGCAGTTTCGTCCTATTAGGACTCATCAGGGTGGAATATCCCAAAGTCGACGCTGGATGGAAAATCTTTTCGTCAAGATATGGACATCTGGCGCCGCATTATTTCGATGAGAAATTAATGAGCGACATCTATCCACCTTCAGAAAAGACTCCCCTATCGGTGATTGAGCGAACAATAAAGGAAACTTTCTTCCAAATTGCGACACCAGATTGTGAATTTCAACGTTAAAGAACGCTATATAAACAATTCACCTGGGAAGCGCGGAGACGTTCGCAGTTGTAGGTTTCTAAAACCCAAAAAAATATTAACATGGAAAAATGATGACATGAGATCATCAGCTGAGAAGGCAGCTACCTATTCAATTGAAAGAAATAAGACACAAATCATTTGCCACTATAAATAATGACAAATGAAATGTGAATACGAACTAGGTCTCCGATACTGTTCACCCTACCAGACCGAATGGTCCAACGTCAACTGAGAATCGCACCGACTGCAGTGTCGCAATTTGGAAGAAAGTTTCCTTTATTGTTCGCTCAATCACCGATAGGGGAGTCTTTTCTGAAGGTGGATAGATGTCGCTCATTAATTTCTCATCGAAATAATGCGGCGCCAGATGTCCATATCTTGACGAAAAGATTTTCCATCCAGCGTCGACTTTGGGATATTCCACCCTGATGAGTCCTAATAGGACGAAACTGCAGTCGGTGCGATTCTCAGTTGACGTTGGACCATTCGGTCTGGTAGGGTGAACAGTATCGGAGACCTAGTTCGTATTCACATTTCATTTGTCATTATTTATAGTGGCAAATGATTTGTGTCTTATTTCTTTCGAAATATGTATCATCTGACGTAACATCTTGTTGTTTAAGTAACGCAAACAGCTGTAGGCACTGTTATGATTCCTAATATGAGCTTCACATTCCAAATAGAAATAAATTTGGAATCCAACAAATCAACGAGAAAATTTAAATTTCGATATGCCCGGTAAACTCCATCTCAATTGAGGATCCAACCCAAAATAAAAATGTAGATTTATATCAAATTTAATAATAATATCAACTTCCTTATTCAAATGCACAAAAAAACAACTTATTCTATCTCTAAAATAAAATTGAACTCACTTATATTTATGATAATTAAAGCACTCTACTTGGTTCTTCTTGATGCAGTACTGACCGAGACGCCGACAAGTAAACACATACCGAGATTTCAGTTTGTGTGAAAACCAGTTCAGTGCGCTGAACGCAACGTTGATGCGCATCCAAGTTAGTGCTCATAAAAAGTTTTTGTGTTTCAGTGCGTCGAATCCAGGTCCGAAAGGATCGTTGGTTCCGTGCGTCAGTGATTTACGGACTTTTAGTAAAGAAAAAGGAGTGAAGTGTCTATCACGGATTGAGATATGAGTGAATATTCCGATAATGATGAATCCTTCATGGAAACGGAGAATAGATACTCGTCCTCTGAAGAGGAGAGTGAAGAGTTGAAGGAACTCGTCAGGCTCCGACAGGAAAATGATGAGCTCAAAGCCAATTTAGCCGCTCTGACAACCTGCATGGCCAATCTGACCTGCGAGTCAGAGAAGAACTCTCCGAAAAGAAATCCCCAAAAACTCAGGTGAGAAGCTATTCCCAGGTTTTGATTTCCGATCCAGGAACATCAACCCACTCAATTCCCAAAACTGTGACGGTTGTCCCTCCAAAAAAGCCTCAATTATTGAGGTCAGCAATATAGCCCCCTAGACTCTAGGAGCACCTCCAACCAAGCGTACCAGAAAAGAGAGTTCGTACTCAATTGAGAACAACTCAAAATAGTCAACGGTGACATCTAAGTCACCAGCTACACAGAAAATTCCCCCAGTGACAATGATGGGGACTTCCGACTGGACGGAAATATCTAAAAGGCTCTACAGCAAAAAGATAAATTATAACCGTGCAACGGTTGTTAAAGACCTAAAGACGGCATTAAAATCATTGCCTCGTCTGCAGACGACTTCAGGAAACTCACAAAATTTCTTGAGCAACAAGGAAAAGAGTATTTTATTTATCAAATGGAGGAAGAAAGAAGAATATACGCCGTAATAAGGTACTTACCACTTGATGCGGACATAGGAGTGATTAAGGAAGACTTACGACTCCAGGGTAATAAAAAGTGGTCTCTTTATTTCACGGGTAACCACCCTAATTTACGACGCAGAGACTTGATTTTTTTAAATTGAAGTTGAAGAACGTCCCGAGGGCAAATAGTTTTCTTTTTTTCGATTTATTTAGTTTTTCAATTAAAAAAACAGGTTGAACTTCAGCGTTTTGGAAACTTCACTCAATGATTTTTTCGACGGTTATTCAATGGGGTTTAGTTGATTTCATTGTCCCGCACGTCATTTTGTTAGAAGAGAACTTCAGGGAAAGATCCAATTAAATATTGAAATTCCACAAAATTCTCAGAAAAATCGTACATTATGATCAAATGGAATTTTTTTGTCTCACTAATTGCACATTCGATTTTCATAATATTCTGAGGAATCATTTGGAGTTATTTCCGGAAAAAGATTATTCGTTGAGAAAAATTTATTTGAAGTCAACATAGATGAATAAATAACTGCAGAAACATAAAAACTTAACGTGAATTACAGAAGGTGGAGATGAAAAAGGTGAAGATTATTTTTCTTCAAACTTCAATTTTCAATGGGGTTCCGTAGATTTCATTGTCCCGTACAAATGTTCAAAAAACGTATGGTGTGGCGTTTATAAAAATCGATTTATTGGAACACAAGTCCTACCAAGACGGCATACGGGTGATCTTAATTCTTCACTTAGATTTCCTTCAAAATTATCTTCCTGTATTACTCGAAGGTAGGTACCGACGGACATTGCAGGAATGCATTTTCAGCATGATGAAGCTCCATCCCATTTCAGAGTAATGGTCAGACAATTTTTAGATCCGAACTTTCCAAATATGTGGATAGGCAGAGGTGGACCGCATGGCTGGCTCGCTAGGTCACCCGATTTCAATCCTGTTGATTATTTCATTTGGGGTTATTCGAAATGTTCAGTATATTCATCTGAAGTGAGGATATCATCAGGCAACGTATCGAAGTCGCCTGCAATAAAATACGTGATAATCCAGAGATGATCAAAAAAAGTATCAGACATATTTTTAAGAGGGCAAGAATGTGTATTGAACAAAATTGTGGTACTTTCGAGCACCTTCTGTAATTCACGTTAAGTTTTTATGTTTCTTCAATTCTTTCGAAAATCTCAATCAGATCCCAAAATTTCAATATAGGTACAGGGGGTTGAATCTCAGCTTGGAAGAAGTCCCATATTTTTCAAAAACGGACCTGAAATTCAAAAGTAAATCGATCGACCTGTAGAAGTGAATTATATGTTTCGAATATCAACCGACTATACTGGTTGGTTCAAAAGTTATGGGGAATTGAAATTTTTGGTGATCACATTAACCACCCTGTATCTCGGTTATGGAATTGATTAGACCTATGATATATCGGTTTTTTCGACTCGTCTTGGGTAGCTCTAGCTCAGGTAACCGTATGTTGATTTACCTAAGGTGGCTTAAGGACATAGTAACAAAGTCAACACAGAACACAACTGCTTACTCCGAACTCGGCACAAGTTACAAGCTTCGAAGCTTGTAGTTTCAGAGGGGTCTCCTCAGGAGACCTAGGAGTAGTCAGGATAAACAATAGGTATACCATATCATACCAGTGAAACACCCTGAATATCAGATCAGTCACGTTTTGCTTTTCAATTTATTCAATGAACTTATTGAATTATTCAATTGTTAGTTCTTATTTGGATTTTTTATTACTTTTGAATCAGCATTCATATGATTTCAAATTCTACCTGTAAGAAAATAGTGTGAACTCTTATTTATTATTAAACTGGTCGTCAAAACACTTCACTGTCTTTCTCGAAAATTCGCGCTTTATACTTTTACTTTAATATACTTTTTTATGTGATCCCGATCATTATGGCACACGTCGTGTTATCGGACTCGGCTACACCTCGACCAATAAAATTAATGACTTGTACCATAATGATCGCCTTCATGATCTTTATTACATAAATAGCTATTATGTTCATCGTGTATACTCTGTATCACAATGACCATTCAACTTATAATATCTCTTCAGAAACAGAGTGATTCTGTTTCAAACTCGTACCCAAAATATCCCAGAAATTAACCATCCCCACCGTGACTAAATTCAATCTAAAATGCAAAATGGTAAATCTATTTCGTGCTACGGGCACCAAGGCGACGCGCGAGAGAATCCTGGGAGACGGGAATTTCCGCATGGAATTAATCATTCGCCAATCGGACAACTCGGATAACACGGTGGCATTTAAATGCCGGCGAAAAACCCGAAGCAGACGTGGATGAGACGAAAAAGCCGGGTGATGGATGGAAAACGAGGTTTATACGGCAATTTTCTCTATTTTACACCTTGCTGAGAGGTATTAGTAGGGGGTAACTGATGTTGTGCTTTGCAGATTGAGTTTTGTGTGGGGCATGCGGCGGTAGCGATTTTGTCCTCGAAATAACTGTCGTATATTATGTTTTATCATCGACTGAACCGATAGAGGGCACTCTGAGTGGAAACGGACTTTTTTCTTGAAAAGCTCGTATTTTTTCATTGAATTGTTTCAATATGCAACTGATGAGCTTCATGCTGAAATTTCTAACGAAATTTGTCTTCTGATTTGCTGCAGTTTCATCAAGGCCGAAGTGCCTTCATCGGAGAAAAATTTTATTGTAGAATAATTTGAATATTCATCACATCTTCCGATCAAAAATTTCCAAAATTTTACCAACCTCGAAATTATGGAACCTATATGCAGGAATTCTACGTATTACCGTCGTTCCTCTTCCCTCCAAATTCAAACAGATTGAATACAGTCTCAATCATCCCAGCTTGAACCAAGCGCATTATATCAACTCACCTGAAAATAAAAAAAAAATTATCAGAATGGTGAAATATGAATGTCCTAGAAGAAAAATGCAATGATGAAATTTTCACGACTACAATTTGTCCAGTATAATTGGTGACCATATTCCTGAATTGGTTTTCATATACTAACTGACAAGAAAACTGCAACACTCAGAAGGAGCTGTATGAAATTTAATTTTTTTTTTGGTAAAACAAAGATAGTATGTATAGCAAGGAGAAAATGATCAAATTTGGAGAAAAAAATCGTGAAGGTTTTTCCATGTAAACATTTTTTGTTACTGAAATATTGTAGTCGTTTTTTGAATTTTACAACAACGACTCCTGGAAAAAATAAAATTACAAATCTCATGTCGAAGAAAGGAACAGCAGCTCTCACTAGAATAGCAAACAGTGTGATGAGAACAGAGTACTTTCCAAAAAGATGGAAGACTGCCGAAGTGATTGTGTTCAATGAACCAGGTAAAGACAAAAAGTTTCCACAGAACTGCAAATCAATAAGCCTGCTCCCAGCCCTAGGGAAAATTGTGGAGAGAGCATTAGCTAGACGACTTAATGAAGAAACCGAAGTCATGGCAACGATATCGAGTGAATAATTTGGATTTCGAAAACAACATTCCACTGAACGTCAGTACCTAAGAATCACCGAGTATATTACAGAAGGATTTCAGAATAAAGAAACAACAGGACTACTACTTCTAGATAGAAGTAGAGCTTTTGATAGAGTACGGCATGAAGGACCAGCATACAAAATGATAACCACAGGTTATTCACCCAAAATATGCAGGATAATCAGAAATTATTTGAGGGATAGGAACTTTTGTGTGAAAATGGATGATGTTCATTCCACACCCAGATTTTCAGAAGCAGGAGTTCCTCAAGGATTCATACTAGGACCGCTACTCTATAATAATATAACGTATGGTCCGAAAGTTTTGGGAAAAATTTCAAAAGCATATAACTCTGACTTCAATAATCTTATATTTTTATCGAATTATTCAACAATTTAACTTAGCTATCCTTATTATAAATCAAAATTCAAGTAACAGACAAGGGACCATTATTTTCGATTTGCCTAATTATTTCCCTGACACGTTGCTTCTCAATCAGAGCAGGTGAAATTTTTCCCAAAACTTTCGGACCATACGTTACATACATGATATATCAAATAATCCAAGATTCCTGCTAGCTCTATATGCAGACGATGCGGGCATAGCAATTAGGCACAGGAAAACAAGAATAATTCACAAAAGTCATTGGTGTCACAGATGGAAAATCGAAATCAATGGAGAAACGAGTCAAGCAAAACTTCTTCAAAAGAGGAGGCTGAAGATGGAATCGAAGATATCCATAGACGATAAAGAAATAGAATGGCAGAATAAAGCTAAATACCTAGGAGTAATATTAGACAAAGGACTAACGTGGAAACAGCACATCAAGAATGCAGTGGAGAGAACGAATGTAGCAATGAAAAGGTTGTACCCGATTATATGCAGAAGAAGCCAAATGAACAGAAACACGAAGTTGAGGATATTAAAAGCAGTCGCCAGATCGCAGCTAACATATGGATCAACAGCATGGGGCTATGCAGCGGGAACCCATATAAAGAGGATACAAAGTACAGAAAACAAATTTCTGAGATCGGCATTAGACGCCCCCTGGTTTGTTAGGAATGAAAAAATCAGAAAAGACATAAAATGGGAGTCCATTACTACATTCATCAAACGAAAGGCTGCAAAAGCCTATGAAAGACTCCGCTGAAGATGAAAAAACAGCGAGAATTTACCGCAAAAGACCAATTGCGGAAATGAAGATGTAGAACTCTAAACTCAAAGAGAGATATCCAATTGAAGGATGTACACAAACACTCAGCATAAAGAATGCGAAACAGATAAGAAGATGGAAGGTTTATAGGCTTATGCCCGGAACCAACCGCAGGAGAGGTGTTTAGTCGGTAAGAATTCGACACTACCCAGAAAGACTGTGTGAAAATGTGGGATTCACCTCTTCTATAACAAGAAAAAATATCTGGAAACAAAATATTTGCAATAGTTTTCTTTAAAGGCAAAGTTACGATGTATGGAAATGATTAACAACTGTTGATGAAATGATCTCGGACATCTCGAATCGAGGTGAGTGACGTTCTTTTGTACCTTATGCTGAGTAAATCAACCGAACGTTTATTTACCGTATTGAACTCTCATATAAGTGGTCAATAGGGCCAATTCTGTTAACAACTGTTAAATTTCAAAGCATGGTTAAAAATTAAACTATCCGCTAACTTCATTTCACTATTCTGTATGCTTCATGAGCTTTGAAATATTAACGGAAGACGCTTAATTTTAGCCGATATATGTTGAAATTTTTTAACGTGCCTTTAATTTTTAACCAGTTCTTATAGAATTGACCTTTATATCGGTTACTATCCTTTTCATAGATGAACAGCCCAAGAGTTTCCTTACTTCGGTCTGGGCGTCCCATTTATCTAAATTTAAATCAGGGACAATGATTTTCAGACCAGATATTAACCGATAAAGTTGTGTATTTGGACGAACATAAAATCCAACATTGAATACACCAAGTTTCCAAATGAAACATTATTCTCCATAATAATCCCACAACATATTCACAAACAACCACACATTCCACCGAACATAAGCGTAAAAAACATCCTCGCAGCATTTAACCGCGTGTGATTAAACGAAAGAAAGGGGGAAGCGATGGCAAATTGAAAGGAGACTTTGGGGAATGAAATTAACACAGATGGCTACTCATTTTTTAAGTACATAATTTTCACGGCTTATTTTTCACGCGAGGTCATCCCTCTCATGGCCAATTTTTTTCATCACGCAGAAAAAACATCGAAAAAAATTACGCAGATCATTGTGGGTTATGCCCGACGCCAGCTCTTCATATCATGTAAATTGCATAAGGTCATTCTGAAGGTTCGGTCTAAATAGAGGATATATTGTTGAATTAGGTCAAGTCCTATTATTCCTAGCAGTTTGATTCGAGAAAGTGAAGGGGTTAATTTTTCTATTATATGCATGTATGCAGGGTGTTTCATCATGAACTGGACAAACATATATGCATGGTGAGTATTCTTGTACATATATTTTAACTGTAGATTCCTCTCATTAGACTCAACAATTTTTTTATGCCATTTTTCAAAATTCGTTTTCATTTGAAAAATACAGGGTGTCGGAAATCTATGGACAAAAACATCTTCGGAACAGTTATTTTAAATGAACTGTATTTTGGTTGATTGGTTACTCTATTCATAATGCGTATTCCTCAGAATTCATTCGATAGTCCTCCTGGTATAAAAGTTACAGCGCAACCGACTTATTAATCCACGCAAAAATACCATACAACCACTTGAAAAAGATAAACGAAAAAAACAATCATTTCAGAATATGGTATTTGTATGTTTTTTTAATAAAACGCGTCGTTTCATAGTTATTCCTAATTATATACGATGAAATTTTAAGAAAAAATCATGAATTTCATGAATAATCTGGATGCTTCCCTGGATTAAATATCATCGAATATTATTACTTTCTTGGTCTCTAAACAACCTAACAATGTTGTCAGAATGCCTTTCAACTTTGTCCAGATTTAAATCTGAATTATGGAAAAACGTTTGATGATATAATCCCATAAATGTGGGAGATGAAATTTAACACTAGGGATCATGAAATTATACATTTAATACGCACAGTTTCTATTAAAATTTACTGTTACCGGTCCAGAATCAAAATAAATGTCAACAAAATTCAGAAACGGGGTATATATAATGAGGCAAAAATGACATTTTTGGTATCATCTACATGCCTATACCTATATGTCCATTTCATGGTGAAACATCCTGATAGTATCTTCATCTACAAAATTTAATGACGAATGTGAGAATTATTCAGAGAACATTTTACAATGGCACAATTTTCATTTCAGAGATGCTGAAAATTAATAATAATCTATTATATATATATATATATATAATAATCTTTTAAAGTACTAATACCTAGCAGCCAATACAATGATGCACTAAAGGGATCATCATGGCCAAATAATGCCAGTGTGCACCATTTTTTTCACCGGAAAAGTCAAAATCAAATGAAGTAACTGAAATTGAAAGTTCGAAATGTCCTCCAGAAACGAATGAGCTTAAGATCTTCCATTTAAATATTCAATCTATCACTAACAAATTAAATAATCTGGAGGTGCTGTTGGCCGAAGAATTACCAGATATTGTGTCCGTGTCTGAACATTGGTGTGATGCCTCTACCTTGGATGTGATGAGTTTACCTGGATATATACAAGCCGCTTCTTTCTGCCGTCCCACAAGAAGACATGGTGGATCCTTAGTGTATGTAAGATCTTCTCTTCCTGTCAAGAGTTTCAATGTTTCCAGATTTTCGGAGGAAATGCATTGTGAGGTCTGTGGTATTATGGTGCTTAATGATTGTGAGTTGGGTATAATAAGTGCTTACAGACCGCCAAATGGTGATTTTGAACTTTTTCTGAATATTATGTCTCAAGTGTTGCAATATAGCTTTAGTATAGTGAAGAGTCTCTTCGTTTGTGGAGATTTAAATGTTGACTTCCTCACTGATAGTAGGAGTAAGAATTTGTTTTGTGATTTAATGATTTGTTTCGATTTAAAAGTAACTTCTATGCTTCCAACAAGAGTTTTCACTAACATCAAAGGTAAAACAACAAGTACGAAGATTGATTATGTACTAACAAATGTCGATTTGGATTCTTGCGAGACTTGTTTGTTGGATGCTTCTCTCAGTGATCACAGGGTGATCTCCTTAGTATATTCTTATTGTTCTGTGATCGATGGTCACGAAGTTAAACCATCTTCCAAAAGTGTACAAATTGTTTCTGACCATAACCTGAATATCTTTACATCAAAGTTGAACGATCTGAGTTTTGGTGATTTATATAATTGCAGTGATGTGAATGTTTGTTATCAGATATTTATAGAAAAAATTCAATCTCTAATGAAAGAATGTTTTCCTGTAAAAAAAGTTAGATGTCAAAACAACTTAAAAAAAGGGTGGATAACTAATGAAGTTAGACAGACTAGTTCTGAATTAAAGAACCTTTATTGGCTTCATTCAAATATCAAATCGGTTCATTCTCTTGAAATTTATAGGAAGGCTAAAATTGAGTACAACCTTTTGCTCCGGAGCACTAAGTGTCTTCATTATGAAAGATATCTCTGTGAATCTGCCAATAAAAATAAAGCTATTTGGAATGTTGTCAATCATGAGACTGGTCGTAAATGTAAGGGAAATATTGATATTGCCTTAAACATTGATAATACTGTATGTTCTGAGACTGCGATGGTGGCGGAGGCTTTTGGGGATCATTTTTCTAATCTTGCAGGTTCTCGGCTGCAACTTCATTATGGAGGTGAACTCTCGGGGAGCTGTACTGCTGGTTCTATGTCCTCTCAGACCTTTTATTTCTATCCGGTTAATGAATGCGAAGTTTTTGACGTAATTAAAAATTTAAAAAATAAAAAAAGTACGGGAATTGATTATGTATCAAACCGAATTCTGAAAGCTTCAGGAGAGTTTTTATCCGAGCACCTTGCCTATCTCATCAACCTGTCTGTCTCTAATGGCGTTTTTCCGAGTCTTCTGAAGACTGCGATAATTGTCCCTGTGTTAAAGAACAAGGATGACGTTCATAATATTTCTAACTACCGGCCTATATCTGTGCTGAGCGTAATATCCAAGGTGATTGAAAATATCGTTCTCAAAAGAATTACACAGTTTTTGGATAGGTTTGGTGTTGTTTCTGATTCTCAGCATGGGTTTAGGTCTGGTCGTTCCACAGAGACAGCAGCATTCAAATTTACTGAATTTGTTCATAGAAGTCTGGATGAGGGACGACATGTCGCAGGGCTATTCTTCGACCTTTCCTGTGCATTCGACGTTCTTTCCTTCGAATTCATGAAAGAAAAATTTTATAGCCTGGGATTTAGAGGCGTATTTCTCGACTGGTTGTACAGTTTTATTTCCGGTAGGTCTATGACAGTTAAGGTCAAAGATACTTTCAGTGAAAGGTATAACATATCTTCAGGTGTACCCCAGGGTTCTGTCTTGGGTCCACTATTATTCATTCTCTTCATCAACGATTTACCTGAGTACCTGAAATCAGTGCTGGTGCTTATTTTCGCGGATGATTTTTCTGTTGCCATCACTGCCTCGAATGTCCCTGAACTTCTTAATGGCTGCAAAAGCCTTATTGAAAATTTTAATGACTGGTGTCAGAAAAATGCGCTGTTGTTGAATGTTGACAAAACCAAATGTATTCATTTCCGGAACAAAAACATCGGTAGTGAACCTCTGACTATCACCTGTTCGAAGTCATCATTAAAATCTGAGGAGTGTATCAGATTTTTGGGTATATATATTGACGAATATCTTAGGTGGAGTTACCATATTGATGTATTGAGTAAAAAATTAAACTCTTCTTATTATGCGATATCCCGGATTAAAAACTGTTTTTCTACTGAATATCTGCTTAATTTATACTACTGTTTGGTTTATAGTCATATATCGTACAATATTTTACTGTGGGGTACTTCTACAGACGTAAATAGAATTTTTGTTGCTCAGAAGAGGGTACTTCGCTTGATCTTCGGTATAGACATGAGATCCTCCTGCAGGCCTCTTTTCGTTGCAAATAACATCCTAACTGTTCCATGTATTTATATTTATAAGTCACTGCTCCTAATCAGGCAAAGTTTAGGGTCACTGGAGAAACTATCTGGCCATCACTCATATAGTACGCGAAATACGGAAATTCTGTTGCTGCCTAAGCATCGAACAACGAGATTTGAACATTCGCCTACTTACCAGGGTATTAAAATATACAATAAGTTACCAGAGTGTTTTAAAGGACTTAATTTTGCCTGTTCTAAGAGGACAACAAAGTCTATGTTGAGTGGTAAGGGCTATTATAGTCTTAGAGAGTACTTTGATGATCCTCTGTTATAATGATTTTGTTTTCTATGCTGTTATTTTTTTCTGATATATTTCATGGTGTATACTTGATTTTGACTTGTCTCATGCATTGAATGTCTTAAGGGATGAATAAAGCTTATTATTATTATTATTATTATACAAACCTATATAAAAAAAAGATGTTGGTTACACCATTCATAACTCGAGATCGGATGGACTGTTTGTTATGGAACTTCGTTTATGGCAATGGCCCATATTGGAATTATAAGATATATGCACCCAAATGACACGTATGACATTGCGGCGCCGCCATGCAACAATTCTGATATTTTTGATCTAGTCGTATATCAATGCTTTCAAGAATTGGCAAGTGCATACATCATGATTTTAGACATCTTAAGCAAGGCTCATATCATTTCATTTAATGTAAATTCTATAGTACATTGAGTTGCCTGCAACTCTGTACTGTGGACTAAAACGAAAATGTCTTAGTCAAGAAGAAGAATCAGAAAACGTATTTTTATTCTGCGGAGTGAAGTGAAAACTTCCAGAAAAAGTACCATAGACAATGTACTTCAATTCGAATTTTCAGCGTTGTATTTGCAGTACTGAAGTGGTTCACAGTGATTCATCATTGGAAATATTCCTCATCCATATAATTTGATCGTGATTTATATTTCCCTTCGTGGTGTTGTTCATCACAAGGTACTGCAAACTGTAAACCATTAAAAACAAAATAAAGTTATATTTCAACAATTAGATACCGCTTAAATAAAGAGGATTCTTTTCATGTAAATATCAACGGTATTGAAATTTTGTATATTTTGAACTTCAATTTCGCCTAATTTATTCCTGCTTGAATAAATAGCAATGGTAAGTTTATACTACTTTAACGGTGAGTTTCACAAAGGGTAATAACCGGTCATCGGAACTTGATCTAGAATCTAGAATCAAATCGATTTGGCAGTTGATAAATCAGAGAACTAAGCCGTTGATCTCCGATCACCGGTGATTACGATTTGTGAAATCTACCGCAACTATCATTCAAGTTCACCGGTCAAGCTAGTATAATGAATAAATTCGAATCAAATTGACATTTCATAGCCCACTCTAGGCGAGACAGAAAATATCGAGTTTTCAAAATGTCGTATTTCCACTTCTCATCACTCATATTTATCATTTTCTGGTTAGTCGCTTTTCTGCTCCTAATTACATCAAAATGAAAACATGCCATTATATTCATCCTTCAGGCAGTATCAGATAAGAGTAGTATAGTCCCAGACTCCCTCACCGGATTCAGGAATTTCCCTAGGGACCCTTGATCTCAACAAAAAAAGAAATATTATGAGCATGTCCTTATCAGAAATGAAGATGAGAACGGAGTTTATAAGAAGGCGAAACATAAGAGGAAATAATGAGGGTTTGGGAAGGGAAGTTAGCAGAAACGGGTGTAAAAGATGACTTTTTTTATGGGCCACTTCCTGGGACGCTTTGTGTCGTCTGATAATTTCGGTCGGTTCCTATGACGATGAAGTTTAATTGAATGATATTGCAAATTGTTTCAATGATACAGCGATTTGAGAGGAAGACAAGGTGGTGGCTAAATGGCGAATATTTCCGTTCGAGGTTCATTCGCGTATCTACATGAAGCAAAATACGATAACAGAAATTGAAACAGTTAAACAAAATTGAATTCTGAAGCAATCGTCTGGATGCAGCACTGGCAAAATTTGATTGATATGATATTATGATATTGTTTATCCTGATTACGCCTCTGAGGAGACTCCTCTGAAACTACAAGCTTCGAAGCTTGTAACTTGTGCCGAGTTCGGAGTAAGCAGTTGCGTTCTGTATAGGCTTTGTTACTGTGTCCTTACGCCACCTTAGGCACAGCAGTGTTAATTTTTGACCCAACAGTGGAATGGTGGCCCCTACCGAGACTAGAAAATTTCTTTCCTAGCTCGGGATTGATCTTCGGATTACATCCATTCATTGTATTATGCCAAAAATGTTTATTTTCGAATGCAGTGTTTGCCGTTAATTCCAAGAAATGGAGGCTCCATGAGGTTTTTTTTTTTTAATTAAAATCTTTCATTCAACTTGCACTGTAGGTATGGGGAGAGTTGGGTAATACCGCGCGGTTGATAATACCGTGCCCCAGCCTTACTAGGAAAGTGCTCAGAAAGCTATGGCTGCGTGCGAGTCAAATAATGCTCTATGCTTCTGACGAAGCGCCCCCTGTGCGGCAGTGGCCCACAATCAGTGATGCGACCATGACGTTTGTTGAGAACTTTCGTGGGCATCTCCTAATCTCCTATAATTTTTCTCCGACTGGCGAACCCGGGCATGTTTTTCTTTTAATAGGATAAATTATATACTTACACGGGCGGTCATATATCTTGATTCTGGGGGGGGGTTTGTACAATTACATAATATCAGTCATCAATTCCAATTCAATCAGAAAACGCAGAATTTATTCTAAGTGCATTGCCACCTTTGGAAGGGGGGGGGAATCCCCCATGCCCCCCCCCCCCCTTATGACCGCCCTTGATAGAAGTATTATATTTTGTAGCGAATTTAGTGTTTCATTAAGTAGATATGACTTCTCATGGCTAGAATGTTATGTGTGAATACTTTTGAGGTAGCAAAAAAATAGCTTAGTATGATAATGCCGCGCTCAGAGCGCTATACCCACATAAATACAGTAAGAAGACAGGGAGAAAAAGAGAAGATTAAAAGAAGAAAAAGAAGGCAACGGAAAGCAAGTGAAAGGAAAAACTCAGGCAAAGGGAAAATCTGTAAATGGAAAAGTGTTAATTTCTAGAAGTGAAGATAGCAGTGATGAAGACGTACCCCTGGCACAGACAAAGAAACTGAGATAGATATAAGCAATATGTTTATGTGGAATGATTGTTAATTTAACATGTTTTTATGCCTGAATAAATGTTGAATTAAATGAAAGGGTTCGTGGAGAATAAAAATGCAATTTAAAAAACAAATACGCGATAAATGAAGAGTGAAAAACAATTTAAAATCAAACGAAAACATTTTCGAAAAAAGCTTTCATTTGAATGCTCTAAAAAGACGGAATTAAAATTTTTCTTATGAATTTTAACAACTCATAACCTCATTTTACACAATTTATATGATTATGAAAGTTTGTTGCAAAGTTTGCGTAAGTACCTATAAGTATTCAATCAAACTGAATTAAAAAAAATTGAACTAAGCAAATTAAGTTACTCAAGGTACTATTTTATGTACACAAGTTAATTGCGCTACAAGCTTTCATGGTCTTATAGATAGTGTATAATGAGATTAGAAGTTGATAGTTAAAATTTTATGAAGGAAAATTTTATTTTCTTCTTTTTAGAGCATTCAAATAAAAGCTTTTTTGAAAATTTTTTTTTCGCTTTAAATTTATTACATTTCAATTTTCATGCCGAATTCCGAGAGGAAATCTCATTTGGAGATGGATTCATGCATCGTTAGACTAAATTGAATTAATTGATGTACCAAATGCGCCAAAAAAAGTTTTTCTTCTATTCTTGCTTGCACAACTGAGTGGTGTCCACGTATTACAGCTTCTTTGTCGTAACTTTGAGCAATACCGGATTTGAGTATGTTGAGAAACATTCATTCATTTGAATGATTATAGTTTCATTTTGGATGACTTATACTTATGGATTGCGATATTTATAATGGCCTGAAGAAGCAGATGACAATGTCAACGAAACGAAGCTGAATATAAATCAAATACAATCCAGTTTCTGATTGCTATCCTATAACCCACAACAAGGAGGACAATTGAAAGCGTGAAGTTGTGATGAATTGGTCTCTCCCAAACATTTCCACGCCTAGAGAGGCTTGTGCCCTAATTATCCAATTCTTTCCGAAAATACTACAACCAAATGTGATTCTTCTGAAACATAGGCTGTTTCATTAGCCATATTTAATAGAAATGAGGCAGTTTTTATTCAATAATAAATCAAATCTCCATTCACAAATCACAACCATGAAATCCAGTGTGCTACTCCAAATTTTCAGTTACTACTTCATCAAGTCCTACAGAAAAATCAACAAGCCCATGAAATATACCATCTTTGCAGATGAGTCGCTTTCATCGTGTCCGCGTATAGCCAATTCCAAAAAACTTGATATAGTCTGAAATTGGTACTTTTTAGGTGTATTTCTGAATATGAAGCCAATACGATGAATCTATAATATTGACACATCCTAATAACGCAAGTACCATGTGGTTTGCACCAAATCCGTCTGCGACCACAAATTTTGACCATCAAAGAGTACGAGCATTAACCTTGTGTTCAACTTTTAATGAATTGAAATAATGTAAGTTGAAAACTGTAGGCTGAAAATGGTAAAAACAACTGCAGTCTTATTCAAATACACTTGCTCAAAGTTACCCTGCCGCTCTGTATTATTAAGCTGTTATACAGGGTCTTTCACGAGGAACCTCACCCATATTTATACGGAAAACTACTGAACGTATTTTCATGAAATTCAGCACTTATAAGTTTTTCACGATGCTGATGAAATCTAAAATATTTTCAGGGCATGAGCACCTCCGGTTTTTCCGGAAATGACGTCAACTTCCGTTTTTCAAATCAGAACACCATTTTTTTTATTGCAGAAATAGATTCCTTAGAAAATTTCAAGTTATTTCGATGTAACATTTTTCAGTTTTGGTTGGAAAATTCTCTCTGAGCGGGAAAATTCGAAAAAAAAATCGAAAATAGAGCTCCGCTGAAACAAGAACAACTTCGAGGTTTTTGGATGGAAAATTTTCATTTTTGGGATTTTTCAAGATGTAAGATTGATGTATCCACTTTGAAAATCGAAATCGCGATTCATGATACAGGGGGTGAAAAAATCGCTTTCAAAGTTAGGGATGACAAAATCGTGAAAAATCAATTTTTTCGAATCAGAACCCCATTTTTTTATGGCAGATATTGAATCTACGTTGAAAAATAATGTGAGTGTATGCATCACACCCTGGCCCTAAAGTGGATATTTTCTGAGTTATTCACAAAAAACTGTTTTTCGTCTTGAATTTTCAGCTATTTCTTTTCCCTTCACGCCGAAAAGATGAAATTTTCAGGAACTGTTACTTAAACCATGTTTTAGATTTTACTACCCTAATATGCAAGAGAAAAAAGTTACAGGTTGTTCCTAAATAGATGGCGAATTTGGATTCGAATTTGTATCGGAAACCTCTTTATTTCAACTAATCGGCCATCGGTTTTCTCTCCAGTGATAAATGAATAATTCCTTATGAACCATATGCAAAAACTTACCATGTTTTACATTCTTTTTTTTTAATGATAGATATCATTAATTACATCTGCCAAATTCCTCTTTATTCAGTAGCATTTTGTGTTTACTATTAATTTGGTGATAATTCGTATTATGTGAAACATGGTAAGCTTTTGCATATGGTTCATAAGGAATTATTTATTTATCACTGGAGAGAAAACCGATGGCCGATTAGTTGAAATAAAGAGGTTTCCGATACAAATTCTAATCCAAATTCGCCATCTATTTAGGAACAACCTGTAACTTTTTTCTCTTGCATATTAGGGTAGTAAAATCTAAAACATGGTTTAAGTAACAGTTCCTGAAAATTTCATCTTTTCGGCGTGAAGGGAAAAGAAATAGCTGAAAATTCAAGACGAAAAACAGTTTTTTGTGAATAACTCAGAAAATATCCACTTTAGGGCCAGGGTGTGATGCATACACTCACATTATTTTTCAACGTAGATTCAATATCTGCCATGAAAAATGGGGTTCTAATTTGAAAAAAATTATTTTTCACGATTTTGTCATCCCTAACTTTCACCCCCTGTATCATGAATCGCGATTTCGATTTTTAAAGTGGATACATCAATCTTACATCTTGAAAAATCCCAAAAATGAAAATTTTCCATCCAAAAACCTCGAAGTTATTCTTGTTTCAGCGGAGCTCTATTTTCGATTTTTTTTCGAATTTTCCCGCTCAGAGAGAATTTTCCAACCAAAACTGAAAAATGTTACATCAAAATAACTTGAAATTTTCTAAGGAATCTATTTCTGCAATAAAAAAATGGTGTTCTAATTTGAAAAACGGAAGTGGACGTCATTTCCGGAAAAACCGGAGCTGCTCATGTCTTGAAAATATTTTAGATTTCATCAGCATCGTGAAATACTTTTAAGTGCTGAATTTCATGAAAATACGTTCAGTAGTTTCCCGTATAAATATGGGTGAGGTTCCTGGTGAAAGACCCAGTATAGGTATCACACTAAGATGTTGGGTGTCCCCTCTGAAGTTTTGATGTGAATCATCTCACTTAACAGGCTTCCGTTGTAGCTTGACTCAATGTCCAAAGTGTTGACATCATGCAAATATTTCAAAGAAATTATTACTAGGTGAGTTTTAGGTCTGTTCAGTTGGATAAATAATTCATACAGGGTCCTGCAATCGTGCAAAAATCTTCCATAGCTGCCGAACCAGACATCTCAGAGATTTCGTTGAAAAGTATACCACTTGTACCTTCATTTCTGCATCTCAGGAAAATATTTTGTGATATACAGGGTATCCCCTATAAATGTTATTCAACAAATGGATGATTTTTTTTAATGGATCACCCCATATATCTCCACATATTTTCAATGACCTTCATTACCCCTTTCATGACGCAAAATATTAGAGACATTTGGTGTGCGTTATTAAGGTCCAAATATGAAGAACTTCAAATTATTATTTCTCGATTTCTTCAATTGTAACACCCTGTATTTTTCCCTCAATATTGTAGACAATTGAATACCTTACATTTCCTCAGTAGTAACCTTAGGATTATTTTCACTCCCGCATCCAGCAGACACGGAAAATGATATCGCAACTGGAAATTTCATCCAAATAATAACATAATAAAAACTAACGGACGTTATAATAGACAAAATGAACTTGAGAGTTCTTGGCTATATTGGACTAATATAAATGAACGGGAATTAAATCCAGTTGAATTCTGTCGACGTTTCGGACATTTATTGTTTGATTACATTCAAAACAATGGGGTTGTCCTTAATCATGACTAAAAAGCAGCAGATGTTAAAATTATATCATATTAACGTACACAAACATATAAATACCTAATTCATTTTAGTTGTTTGAAATAAAATCATACAATCGTCAATCTGTTTAGATCATCAACAAAACTTGCTATAAACAATGAATGCAATTTAAAAACTTTGAAAATATCCTTCCTCTGTAAAATCCAAAACATATTAAAACCTACACATTGAACGACATTGACACAGGTCAACTGAAGACAGATGATTGACAGTTACATCTTTCTATACTTATTATATCTACAGTGTGAACAATCATAATATATCATCCAATATGCGCAACCCTATACTCAAGTACACATCTCACACAATCAAAGAGTCAAAAATATAAAATATACACATACAAAGAGAAGGACAAGTACAGTCGGTGGTCAATAAATAACATAAAATAGTGACAATTATTAATTCTTTCAGGAGGCTCAACAACAGTATTCTTACCTCTTATTCTTATATTTATTTATTAGGATGTTGTATATTCTACTTAAATTTTGAGTATCAGTTCTTTTATTAATAGTACCATTCGCCTTTATATGTATCATTTCACTGATGGTACGTTTTCTGTAATTAGTTTCAGAATCTTCGATGGTGACACCCTGAAAATTGAATTTATGACCGGTATTGACGTGATGTTGAACCAAAGCCGTTGCATTGTCGTCATCTCTCGACGAATGTGTGTTACAACTGTATACATGTTATTTAATTCTATTAGAGAGGAGCTGTTTAGTTTGACCTATATATGAACTATTGCAACTTGAACACGGTATCCTATATACAACGTTGGATTGTTTTTCTACATGAAGTGGATCTTTAAGTTTAGTGTACAAGTTGTTCAGTGTGTTTTTGTTATAGCAGGCTAAGGTGCAATTATGTTTCTTTGCTATGGTTTTAATTCTTTCCGTGAGACCTCTCAAGTATGGAAAACTGCAATAAACTTTACTGGATTCTTCATTATTCTTCGTAGTAATCGTGGACTTGGGGTGAGATTGCTGGTGTTGGTTGATCAACCTTTTAATTAAACTGGCAGGGTAGTTGTTAAGCCTCAATATAGAAGTGATCTTGTTGTGAATTTCTCGGTGGAATGAAGGGTCACTTAGTGAGAAAGCCCTATATATTAGATTTTTAGCTGTTCCTATCCTTTGGTTGAGAGAATGTTTTTAGTCATGATTAAGGACAACCCCATTGTTCTGAATGTAATCAAACAATAAATGTCCGAAACGTCGACAGAATTCAACTGGATTTAATTCCCTTTCATTTATATTAGTCCAATATAGCCAAGAACTCTCAAATTCATATTATCGAAAATGGACATGAATAACCCCATCAAGACAAAATGAACCTTTGCAGGTATTATTCAACACAGCATTAGGTACTCATCATGGGTATTTTCGATGGACAGGCTGTTCGAAATAGATAAATGAAGTGGTAGCCTTTGTAGGGATGTTTTTTGATTTTTTCTTATTGTAGATTCTCGAGATAGCTTTCAAAATATCTTTATTCTAAAGGTCTAAGAGATGTTCAAAGTACCTTCCGCTTTCTCTTGAACACAAAGTGATCCGATCGTTGAACATGGCTGGAGTAATGCTTCGAAAAGCATTCACTATCCTTTCTCGCATGTTTAGAGCTTTTGTAGCAACTTCATCGTACACTATTCCCTTTGATTCCTTTATGTTTCCCCTTAAAAAAAATCTAGTTAGGTGAGATCCGGTGATCTAGTAGGCGATCTTGTCGGTCCGCCCCTATCAATCCCCGAAAACTCGATTCTTTTGAATGTTTCCTATCGGATATTTGGCGGCATAAGTTCGACTTCCTAAAAAAACTGTGAAAATCATATTAACCATCCCATTTTTTCCAAAAATTCATACTGATTAACTGTATTCGAAAGTATCTTTGAACTCTTAGTAGCAATAACTTGATTAATATTTGTTTTGGAGACGATGAAAACTGATATAATTGATTGCATACGAGATCAATATGAATTGCTTGTACGGAAAAAAATTTAATTTTTATGTTGATGCTCAGGAAGTATGATTCTAGGAAGGTTTCAAACTTTGTCAATAATTATTTATTTAATTTTATTTCATTGTTTGACCTCTTTTGAATGTCCGTTAGTTTTTATGTTATTACTTATTTGAATGAAATTTTCAGTTGCGATATCAGTTTTCGGGTCTGCTGGATGCGGGAGTGGAAATAATCCTAAGGTTACTTCTGGGAAAATGCAAGATATTCAATTGTTTACAATATTGCGGAAAAAAAGGGTTTTCCATTTGGAAAAATCGAGAAATAATAATTTGAAGTTCTTCATATTTGGACCTATGTGTGCGTTTTTAAGGTCCGAATATAAAGAACTTCAAATTATTATTTCTCGATTTTTTCAAATGAAAAACCCTTTTATTTCACAATATGGTGAACAATTGAATACCTTGCATTTTCCCAGAAGTAACCTTAGGATTATTTCCACTCCCGCATCCAGCAGACACGAAAACTGATCGCAACTGAAAACTTCATACCATATTGTGAAAAAAAAAGGGTTTTTCATTTGAAAAAATCGAGAAATAATAATTTGAAGTTCTTCATATTTGGACCTTAAAAACGCACACATAGGTCCAAATATGAAGAACTTCAAATTATTATTTCTCGATTTTTTCAAATGAAAAACCGTTTTTTTCCACAATATTGCAAACAATTGAATACCTTGCATTTTCCCAGAAGTAACCTTAGGATTATTTCCACTCCCGCATCTAGCAGACACGAAAACTGATATCGCAACTGAAAATTTCATTCAAATAAGTAATAACATAAAAACTAACGGACATTCAAAAGAGGTCAAACAATGAAATAAAATTAAATAAATAATTGTTGACAAAGTTTGAAACCTTCCCAAAATCATACTTCCTGAGCATCAACATAAAAAGTATATTTTTTTCGTACAAGCAATACATATTGATCTCGTATTCAATCAATTTTATGTGTGTATGTGACAGATTGATCATTCAGGAACGGTGACAAAGCATGTCCCTCAATTTAAAAACTTTTAAATCAAATTCATGTAACTATCGCTTCTGGAAATCGTCAGAAGAAACTGCACTGCTTTTTTCTCAACTTTTTTCAGTTTTCTTCGAATAAGATCTGTACCGTCGGAAAAATGTCTCTAATATTTCGCGCCATGAAAGAGGTAATTAAGGTCATTGAAAATATGTGGAGATATATGGGGTGATCCATTAAAAGAAATCATCCATTTGTGGAATAACATTTATGGGAGACACCCTGTATACCAGAAAATAATTTCCCGAGATGCAGAAATGAAGGTACAAGAGGTCTACTTTCCAACGAAGTCTCTGAGATGTCTGGTTCGGCAGCTAAGGAAGATTTTCGCACTTTTGCAGGCCCCTGTATATTCGCATCGTTTCAGCTTTCAGAAAGGACAAACAGTGTCCGAATCGTTGGCAAAGTTGTAAATTTTTTGGATTCAATACACGCTCTTCTAATTCAACTTTTTGCTAGTCCAGACAAGTGAGTTTAAATACTCCCGATAATTGGAGTTTATCACTTCGGTTTTTTTTCTTTTTGTTCGGTTTATAATTTGAATGTAGGTACGAGTAATTACAGATGGTGTATTTTGTTCTAGGCATCTTTAATATTTTCTCTGGTGAATAGTGTTTTGAATGAATATTGAAATTACCTAGTTGAGTGACATATTTATTTTCTGATGAATAAAAAGATACACTTTTTTCCCTGCATTTTTGTATTCTCGTTGTTTTTTTGACTTAAATATCATAGATTATGGTATCCATTGTTGTCTGCAATTTGTTTCATTATATGTTTTCTTTTTGAAAATTCAATTCGTTTGGACGAATGTTCAATAATTGGTACCTAAAGGCTGTACTCGTTGAACACGGTACTGACTTGGAATCTAGGTGAAATTTTTTTGAGGCGTGTTTATGGATTTTTCGACTTTTCTTCTCCACTTGTGTGTTGTTAAACTCGGAATAATTTCGATCGATAAAATGAATGAATATGTTATTTCTAATTTAATCACAAGGTTTCTTCCATTTCGTTTTGATAGTTTTATAAAAGATTCATTGTTTCTAATAGGGGGATATTGGGAAAGAAATTCTCAACGTCCTACGAAGTTTGCTATTCTATATCAATAAACCTTATGGTTAATTCTAATGAATTTCTTAATGAATATACAGGGTTTTTCACGAGGAACCTCACCCATATTTATACGGGAAACTACTGAACGTATTTTCATGAAATTCAGCACTTATAAGTATTTCACGATGCTGATGAAATCTAGAATATTTTCAAGGCATGAGCACCTCCGGTTTTTCCGGAAATGACGTCAACTTCCGTTTTTCAAATTAGAACACCATTTTTTTATTGCAGAAATAGATTCCTTAGAAAATTTCAAGTTATTTTGATGTAACATTTTTCAGTTTTGGTTGGAAAATTCTCTCTGAGCGGGAAAATTCGAAAAAAAAAATCGAAAATAGAGCTCCGCTGAAACAAGAATAACTTCGAGGTTTTTGGATGGAAAATTTTCATTTTTGGGATTTTTCAAGATGTAAGATTGATGTATCCACTTTGAAAATCGAAATCGCGATTCATGATACAGGGGGTGAAAAAATCGCTTTCAAAGTTAGGGATGACAAAATCGTGAAAAATCAATTTTTTCAAATTAGAACCCCATTTTTTTATGGCAGATATTGAATCTACGTTAAAAAATAATATGAGTGTATGCATCACACCCTTGCCCTAAAGTGGATATTTTCTGAGTTATTCACAAAAAACTGTTTTTCGTCTTGAATTTTCAGCCATTTCTTTTCCCTTCACGCCAAAAAGATGAAATTTTCAGGAACTGTTACTTAAACCATGTTTTAGATTTTACTACCCTAATATGCAAGAGAAAAAAGTTACAGGTTGTTCCTAAATAGATGGCGAATTTGGATTCGAATTTGTATCGGAAACCTCTTTATTTCAACTAATCGGCCATCGGTTTTCTCTCCAGTGATAAATAAATAATTCCTTATGAACCATATGCAAAAACTTACCATGTTTTACATTCTTTTTTTTTTTAATGATAGATATCATTAATTACATGCTACTGAATAAAGAGGAATTTGGCAGATGTAATTAATGATATCTATCATTAAAAAAAAGAATGTAAAACATGGTCAGTTTTTGCATATGTTTCATAAGGAATTATTTATTTATCACTGGAGAGAAAACCAATGGCCGATTAGTTGAAATAAAGAGGTTTCCGATACAAATTCGAATCCAAATTCGCCATCTATTTAGGAACAACCTGTAACTTTTTTCTCTTGCATATTAGGGTAGTAAAATCTAAAACATGGTTTAAGTAACAGTTCCTGAAAATTTCATCTTTTTGGCGTGAAGGGAAAAGAAATAGCTGAAAATTCAAGACGAAAAACAGTTTTTTGTGAATAACTCAGAAAATATCCACTTTAGGGCAAGGGTGTGATGCATACACTCACATTATTTTTTAACGTAGATTCAATATCTGCCATAAAAAAATGGGGTTCTAATTTGAAAAAATTGATTTTTCACGATTTTGTCATCCCTAACTTTGAAAGCGACTTTTTCACCCCCTGTATCATGAATCGCGATTTCGATTTTCAAAGTGGATACATCAATCTTACATCTTGAAAAATCCCAAAAATGAAAATTTTCCATCCAAAAACCTCGAAGTTATTCTTGTTTCAGCGGAGCTCTATTTTCGATTTTTTTTTCGAATTTTCCCGCTCAGAGAGAATTTTCCAACCAAAACTGAAAAATGTTACATCAAAATAACTTGAAATTTTCTAAGGAATCTATTTCTGCAATAAAAAAATGGTGTTCTAATTTGAAAACGGAAGTTGACGTCATTTCCGGAAAAACCGGAGGTGCTCATGCCTTGAAAATATTTTAGATTTCATCAGCATCGTGAAATACTTATAAGTGCTGAATTTCATGAAAATACGTTCAGTAGTTTACCGTATAAATATGGGTGAGGTTCCTCGTGAAAGACCCTGTATAGGAGAACTAGACAATATCGGAGAACTTATTATCGTATGATGAAGTTCTCATAAACAACATGATACTTTTGAAAAACCATCAGAATAAATATCGGCCCTCAAAAAGATTATTCTTAGGTGACTATAATATTCAAGTGTTTTCCGATAAACAGAATATTGTTTTCTCCTGCTTTTCGCTCTGTTGGCATAACATTCCCGCAACATCTCGAAGTATATGCTAAACACAGGAATCACAATCACATTACAACGCCCAAAACGACTGTCGTAATCAACGTGAGCGAAAACGGGAATATTCCTCAACTTTACCACCAACACGCGGTGGTCTAATTGTTGAACAGAATTAGCAGTTGAAGTTTCACCAAATCCGCGGTTATCAAGTGAGGAAGGGTGGCATTGTCTGAAACTGCGAAATTTCATGTTTCATGCGTTGCGGATTTGGAATGCCCAATTTTCTTATCCTGTGGGAAGACTTTGTATGTCTGCATGGGGAGATATAACGAGTTTGAAGGAACTTTGGAGTAGGTTGGGAACATTTTTGGGAGAGCTCAAAAGGTTATGGGACTGAGGATTGATTATATGGAGTCTACCCGAAGAGTGCTATTAAGTTTGAGATAAAACTTTGGAAGTTGATATCATTTGACTACTTGGACGGAGACTAGTTTCAGAGTTTTGATCATACGTGGATAATTATCGATAAATGGAGTACGAAGATATGCCTTACTTTTGAGCGCTCATTTAACTTACAAAAGACTTCAACATTTTGGGAATATGTTTGTATTTTTCGAATTTCGAACCAAGTATAGTCTCAAACGATCATCACATGATAATTCTCGAACGCCAAATCATGAGAACTTCAGGGTAGTTTCGGGTTTCTAATACTGCAGCTCCTTTATCAGTAAAATTTTTCATTTTCCTTAATTTGGCTTTGTTGAATAGATATGGCCTCATTAAAAAACTGGGCGAGTACGCGCCTGACAAGGTTTTTTATATGAATTTCAATAACTGAAAGGTATAATTCCTCGATATAAAATAAGTGGATACTTATACAAATCACAGTAGTGCTAACCTTCGAAGGAAAATGTGTTTCGTCACAATAGCACAAAGTTTGGTTCGATTGTGTATGCAATTGAAATACAATAGTTCTTCCCCTGATAAACATTTATTTTCTTCTTTATCTCAATAACTATCCCAATAATTTCATCAATGGATGTATGGAATCCTTTTTCAGACAATATAAGACTAATAACATCACAGAGAAGCCCGTGTGCAAATTTTTCAAATTTCCTTTCGTTGATGGACTCTCGCATAAAATCAACGGAGTGCTCAATACCAATGCTTTCAGATTTGCATACTACAACATGAAGACCACTAAGTGTCTAGAGGACCCGACACCATCACCATTTTGAGACTGTTCACTCCTTTATGTTTGAAGATACCATAGTGTTGGACAAGGAGGTTAACTGGTTTAAACGCAATGTGGGAGAGATGATCCAAATTAACTCAAACGACACTGTCAATATGAGAACAGACTGCTCCAACCTGAGAATTATATAAAGTGAAGTGGGGTAAATGTGATATACCTAGTATTTGAATAGTTTATAAACAAAGCGTTATAAGTAACACTTTAAATAAAGCTAAACGTTCAAAAAAATTCATGCATGATCACAATATAGTTCTCAATTGATTGTATGATGGCCACTCTTTGAAATCTTTTCTGAGAAATGTTGGGTTATTTGCAAAAAAAAATGATGTCGGTATATCACAATTGTCCCAGAATTTGGGGTAAATGTGTTAATATTCCTGGCTTCAGGACTGATATGTCGATGGCCGATTGGCCTTTGGTCAATAAATAGCTTTTATTATTATTATTTGTGTTAATAATTTTTAGCTACCTATGACTAAGTTATTTGGAAAGGACTGAGGTAAATGTATAAAAAATTTCTTTTTTTGAATATTTTGTTTTTTACAGAATACTGACCATACTGACATGTAATTTCGTTCGGTCTAGTGTTTTGGTGGTTCGCTTGCAAGTTTGAACACGTGTTAGATAGATGGCAGCAGTATTTATAAATTTGATCTGAATATATAGTCCGTTTTCACAATTGCCCCATTATCATATTTACCCCACTTCACCTTACAATATATTGAGTATGTACTCCCGGCAAAGTGTTTCTACCGGATAATTCAAAGGTTTGGCTTTCCTTGGGTTTTTGTGGAGATTGTGTGAGATTTTGTGAGATTGTTTTTATGTTACTTCATATTTTGTGTTCATTGTTCCATTGTCCATTTTATGCGAAGAAGTTTTATTCATGTATATATAAAAATTTTTTGTATGAACTAGTGTTCTTTACACCCTGGTTTATCTTTTATCAGTGTACTTAGAAGGTTAAAAGTGACGCATGCCTTTCCCGCCATATATTTGAATTTGGCCATTCTCTGCCAATTCCGTTTTTCAAGTTGTTTTTGCGAACGAAATTATCTGTTGATTCACTTTTAATCGGAAGTTGAACTATTTTCGTGGGTCTTTCGTTTGAAATAAAACTATAGCTTGGGTTGGCTCATTTTCTTCTCTTTTTGAAAGAAAAAAAAATAAAAGTTCGAAATTAAATCGATTCAAATTATTTCACTAGGAATTCCAATCCTTCCCGAGTTTACCCACAAAATTTCAGTTCTCAAAGTGAAATCATTCTCAAATGCAACTTGAAATAAAAACACAACTCATTGAACGCCCACCTTAATCTTATATCAACCCTTTTTTTGGTTCGTGAATGGAATGCACAAGTCAAACGGGTTTTTATTTTCAAGTTCTGCTAATAATACTGTAAACTATACTTAGTGACTCTATATCAGATCTCAGGTTAATTGTATCATTCCTTGAAATGAAATTTGAATCATCTCCTTCATACATCACTTGAAATAGTTGTTTTTTTTTCAAGATTTTCAAAATCAAAATCATGATTATTTGCAAAGTTTTCTGTTTTTATTTATTCCATCACAATCAAAAGAATGTTGATAAATATTTTTTTTTTCAAGTATTATTTTTTCATACCGATATACGCACCACCTCAATCTTTACACATTATTGAGTAAAGCATATTATATTTTAGATCTTTGACCTCACTAAAAATGCTCCCTACTATTTCAAGAGGATAAAAGGCGAGTTGGCAATTCGATACAGTATATTTCACTATAGTTTGTTAACTTTCACAGACGATAAAATTTGTCATTGAAAATCGGGCCGCGAATATTTGAAGGCTGAGAAACGCTGTGATAAGCAAAATACTTTTATAGAGGCGATTTTTCGGGATGTAGGGAGGTTGGAATAATAATTCAATGATATACCGGATGATGTATCTTTTATATGCCAACTCGTTAAGATAGTTCCATTATTTTGTCTGGTGAGAGTAACATACAAACAAGAAATTTTATTTTCAACCTCATGTTCAACGGTATGAATTGAATTCTTCAATGAACACTGTTGAAGTCCTCAAGCCCGATACTTATTTCCTATTAGTTATTCCAAATTGATTGAAGAACACGAATAAGTGAATTATGGCATTCTATGAGTAGGTATCTCACGTCATTTTGCCGACTGTTATAGATATTAAGATATTGAATATTTTTCCACCTGAATCACAGTTCCCAACAATCCAAGTTTATCCGATTGTCAAATCTCAAGCCGTGAGCGTATTCAGAAGAACTACTTCAGACAAGATAGAAGCTATTCTGTATTATCTTAATCGGTTATCACAACGAAAAGGTTATTTCCGTTCATGATGTCAGATGTCAGACATATTTTGTCATAATAAAGATGCAAATCATGACCAAAATTTGTAGATCAAAACGGCATTCTAGAATTCAGCAATGGTGCTACTTCAGGAATAATCCGCAATATTTTGCGGTCGTGGCGATATTGCGGCAATGAGAAATAGCGCGACCCCTTTCGGGAGAAATGAAAAGCAGAACAAATACTCAGATTTTCGATCGACAAGAAAGTCTCAAACAAAATCTAATCAGTGCCAACACCAGGTATTCTATGCATCTATGTCATAATGTATATATGATAATCAGTTCTATCTTTGAGATAAATATACAATATCAACATTTCAGAGAACAAGTCGAAATTATCCAATTATTGAAGATGCAGAAATCAATTTGATGGAGAGTATTTCACCAATATCGAAGTAAATCAGGAAATTATTACTTATATGTGATTTCAATTCACTTTTCGAAGAACCGGTCAGTCGAAAAATGACGTTGTTATCGTAGTTTGGGAATAAAATATATGTCCGCCAAGGCTTTGCTAGCATTTCCATTTGCGTACACTTTTGACGAAAATTTCAATACCGCTATTGAATACATGTTGTGGTATTTAATTGATACACCGTCCAGTTTCGGCTTTTAATGATTCGATGGCTTATCGGCATAAACCGTGACTTCAGATAACCCCACAGTCAGAAGTCTAAAGGCGTTAAATCGCAAGAGCGTGGAGGCAAATTCGGGTCGCAAAATCGGGAAATGACACGACGAGTAGCAAACTCGCGCAAGATCGTCAATGTTTCACGGGCGGTATGATATGTGGCACCGTCCTGCTGAAACCACATGTCATTAAGATCAATAGCTTCCAAATGAGGCACAAGAAACTGTGTTATCATAGCACCATAGATTGGTCACAAGCTCCAGAGCTGACTTCAATGTTTTTAGTGACCTATATTCCAATCGATATTGTATAATTTCGTATGATTTCTTAAAAATTTTCAGATCGAAATCAAAGCCAGCTAGTATTCCAACACCTTCAAATCATTGTGAAAGGTAATTGGTTAATTATTTTCAGTTCTTTCTCTGAGTCAGTCCATTCAAGATCAGATCGATCAGACTCGAACCGAGTGCCAACTATAATGCGAAAAGAGCACGTTACCTATTTTCCAAGAACCTCCCGCTCCCATTTTTCTGGAAAATACTCTCCTGGCCTTAGAAACCCCGAGTTATATCTGCGATCATCCGATAATTGATTATGACAGCTCTATCGGGAAAGTCCGTCTTTCACCTCGAGTGCTTTCACGTCATAAAATGGGAAAGCGTTCTACAGGAAACCGCGGATTTTGATGTATTTACCTCAGATCGAATAAGTCCTGATGAATCTGGATAGTGTCAGGTGTGTGCATCTGTTCAGTGCTAAAGCTCGAAAGAGGATGGTAATAAATGGGGTGACTGCCATAACGCGTGCACCGTGTCGTAATCCTTGTTTATTAGCCTTAAATAGCAAATACTTCGAATTGTTGGGATTAAATGAAAGTTCAATAGTGATTGTTGCATCTCACTAAGGCAACATTTGGACTAGATAAAATTCCTTTAACCATACAAATTGAGCTGTCTTGTTTGAAATAGGTTGTATAGATAAATAGATTTCTAACAATATGAGATCGATCGCTTGTGCTGCGATATTTGTTCCATATGGCTTGGCTCACAATTTTCGTTTCTGATTACGGTCATTCATTGAGAGTGTTTCCAAACCAAGATAATCAGCTCGAGTTTGACAACTCATCGGGTTTTTCGAGAACATAACCATGTCCTGTGAACCTTCAGAATAGTCTTATGAAACTAAATATTTGGTGACACATTCATTGCATCAGGAAAACTGTGGAGAGAGTCTTAGCCACACGACCCAATGAAGAAACAGAAAGAAGCCCTGGCCACGATATCAAGTGAACAATTTGGATTCAGAACACAGTATTCAACTGAACAACAGCTCCTGAAAATAATCGAGAATATAGAAGAAGGATTTCAGAATGAACAAGACACAGTACCTACTACTACTTACTAGATGAACCCAGAGCTTTTGATAGAGTATGACTTGAAGGCCTAGCATATAAAATGATAACGGAATAATATTCACCCACGTTATGCAGAATAATAAGAAATTATTTGAGGAATAGGAACTTTTGTGTGAATATAGATGATGTTCATTCCACACTCAGATATTTAGAAGCATAAGTTCCTCAAGGATCTACAGGGTCTTTCACGAGGAACCTCACCCATATTTATACGGGAAACTACTGAATGTATTTTCATGAAATTCAGCACTTATAAGTATTTCACGATGCTGATGAAATCTAAAATATTTTCAAGGCATGAGCACCTCCGGTTTTTCCGGAAATGACGTCAACTTCCGTTTTTCAAATTAGAACACCATTTTTTTTATTGCAGAAATAGATTCCTTAGAAAATTTCAAGTTATTTTGATGTAACATTTTTCAGTTTTGGAACAAGAATAACTTCGAGGTTTTTGGATGGAAAATTTTCATTTTTGGGATTTTTCAAGATGTAAGATTGATGTATCCACTTTGAAAATCGAAATCGCGATTCATGATACAGGGGGTGAAAAAATCGCTTTCAAAGTTAGGGATGACAAAATCGTGAAAAATCAATTTTTTCAAATTAGAACCCCATTTTTTTATGGCAGATAATGAATCTACGTTAAAAAATAATGTGAGTGTATGCATCACACCCTTGCCCTAAAGTGGATATTTTCTGAGTTATTCACAAAAAACTGTTTTTCGTCTTGAATTTTCAGCTATTTTTGTTTCCCTTCACGCCAAAAAGATGAAATTTTCAGGAACTGTTACTTGAACCATGTTTTAGATTTTACTACCCTAATATGCAAGAGAAAAAAGTTACAGGTTGTTCCTGAATAGATGGCGAATTTGGATTCGAATTTGTATCGGAAACCTCTTTATTTCAACTAATCGGCCATCGGTTTTCTGTCCAGTGATAAATAAATAATTCCTTATGAACCATATGCAAAAACTTACCATGTTTTACATTCTTTTTTTTGAATGATAGATATCATTAATTACATCTGCCAAATTCCTCTTTATTCAGTAGCATGTAATTAATGATATCCATCATTAAAAAAAAGAGAATGTAAAACATGGTAAGTTTTTGCATATGGTTCATAAGGAATTATTTATTTATCACTGGAGAGAAAACCGATGGCCGATTAGTTGAAATAAAGAGGTTTCCGATACAAACTCGAATCCAAATTCGCCATCTATTTAGGAACAACCCGTAACTTTTTTCTCTTGCATATTAGGGTAGTAAAATCTAAAACATGGTTTAAGTAACAGTTCCTGAAAATTTCATCTTTTTGGCGTGAAGGGAAAAGAAATAGCTGAAAATTCAAGACAAAAAACAGTTTTTTGTGAATAACTCAGAAAATATCCACTTTAGGGCAAGGGTGTGATGCATACACTCACATTATTTTTTAATGTAGATTCAATATCTGCCATAAAAAAATGGGGTTCCCATTTGAAAAAATTGATTTTTCACGATTTTGTCATTCCTAACTCTGAAAGCGATTTTTTCACCCCCTGTATCATGAATCGTGATTTCGATTTTTATAGTGGATACATCAATCTTACATCTAGAAAAATACCAAAAATGAAAATTTTCCATCCAAAAACCTCGAAGTTATTCTTGTTTCAGCGGAGCTCTATTTTCGATTTTTTTTTCGAATTTTCCCGCTCAGAGAGAATTTTCCAACCAAAACTGAAAAATGTTACATCAAAATAACTTGAAATTTTCTAAGGAATCTATTTCTGCAATAAAAAAATGGTGTTCTGATTTTAAAAACGGAAGTTGACGTCATTTCCGGAAAAACCGGAGGTGCTCATGCCTTGAAAATATTTTAGATTTCATCAGCATCGTGAAATACTTATAAGTGCTGAATTTCATGAAAATACGTTCAGTAGTTTCCCGTATAAATATGGGTGAGGTTCCTCGTGAAAGACCCTGTATACCACGCTACTCTATAACATATACATACATGATATACCAAGAAATCCATGATGCCTGCTTGCTGCATACGCAGACGATACGGCCATAGAAATGAGGCACAAAAACACAAGAATAATTCACAAAAGACTTCAAGAAGCTGCAGACGATATCAGTCAATAATGTAACAGATGGAAAATCAAAATCAATGGAGAAAAGGGTCAAGCAATACCCCTTCAGAGGAGAAAACTGAAGATGAAATCGAAGATATCCATAAATGATAATGAAATAAATTCTTGAGAACCCATAGTGGAATTCAAATATCAAAGGTAAAGTCTGAAATTCAATATTATTTGAAACAATTTATTTTCCGGCTGATATATATTTTTTTTTAAACGTCCGTGTGAGGGGAAAACCCTTTATGGGCACCGAGAGGTTCCGCACTCTCGGTAGTGTGAGAATCCAGGATCTTGTGTGGCTACTCACTAAAAACCCCTCACACTTCAATGGAGGAGTTCTTCATCCTGCCCTCGTAGCGTCCCTTAACAAAAGAGATGAGCTGCAAGTGGCTTCTAGAGTTCATGGGACCTGATGATATGAAGTGACCCGAGCAACACTGCCTTCTGCATTCTGTGCGCCAATACCTCGGCCAGTGATCTACAGACCGGGATAATCTTCAGTTCATCCACGTAGTTTGCTCTCATTCCACCTAATTTTTTGACCTGGGTATAATGTTCCAAGCTCGAATATAAGGTCTTTGTATTTTTGCCTCTTCTGTTCTTCTTTCATCACAACATTATTTTCAGCAGGGGAGGAGAATTCCACGACAAATAACTCCTTCAGCTTCTTGTCCAGCAGAAGTAGGTCTGGCTGAACAGCATTGATCTGCCGTGTTGTTGAGACAGGATAGTTCCAGCATATGCGAGCTCTATCGTTCTGGACCACCGCTTCAATCTCCAGAGGCACATATGGTAGCACCGGTTCTTTGTCTATCCCATACGCGGCTCTCAGATGGAAGTATATAGAATTCGGAGTGCCGCGTTATGTCTCTCTACATACCCCGATGGAGCATGGACTCTGCAGGCGGAAAGGATGTGCATAATCGTTTCCTGTTGCCCATGGCAAGCCCTGTAAGTTGTAGGGGTGTCCATTTTCATAATGTTCTTTTTATACCATCTCGTATTCAGTACTCCATCTTGAGACGCCATCACAAATCCTTCTGTCTCTGACTTAAGGCTAGCTGACTTTAGAAAGGCGAAAGACAATTCTTCAGACGGGTCCTGGTCTTTCAAGCTCCTGAAATATATGGAGTGCAAGGTCTTACTCATATGATGTTCGAGTAATCTATCTGACTGAGACTTTCGGATCAGTCTTGCTAGTCTTCTTTGGTCCGCTTGAGTGATCGGTGTTCCAGCGAGCTCAGGATTGATCGATACGCCGGTTATGCTGAGCTTCTCCAGGGCCCTTTGTGCAGCTCGGAATAGGAAGGCTCCATGGTTCGCAATTTCATGCTGAGCGACAAATTTCAGAAGCGGATCTTCACTTCTTAGAATCCTTACTGCCATTTCCAATGTTTGTTGATAGTGTTGATATTCCAAACATTGCAATCCTCTACCCCCCTAGCTTCGGGGAAGGTATATCCTCTGTATTGAACTGTTGGGATGTAGGCTACGATTCATGTTCATCGCTTTCCTTGTTAACCTATCAAGATCGAGGAGTTCGTTTACCGTCCAGTTCACCACTCCGAAAGAGTAGGTCAGAATCGGGATGGCTAGCATATTTGTAGCAGATACTTTGTTCTTTCCCGACAGCTGTGATTTCCAAATGTCTCTCAGCTTCTTTTTGTAGCTGGCTGTTAGGTCATCCTTTATCTGGGTTGTCTCCAGTACACCCCTCTGTTTCATCCCAAGAAACTTGTAAGTTTCTCCTTCTTCGAGATGTCGAAAAGTCATTCCATCTTCCAGTCGAATATCTTCTCCTGCACCTTCAGCTTTTCCCCTGCGCAGATGAAATACAGCACACTTGTCCAAACCGAATGACATTCCTATGGCTGAGGTGTAGTCTGAAACTACATTCAGTAGTTGCTGTAGTGCAGACTCAGAGGGAGCGTAGAGCTTCAAGTCGTCCACGTATAAGAGATGAGAGATCATGTGGTTCCTTCTGCCTGGTGGTCCGGCCTTGTATCCTATTTTGCTCTCCCTCAACACAATTGTTAGTGGTATGAGTGTTATGCAGAATAATAGCGGGCTTAGCGAATCTCCCTGAAAAACTCCTCTCCTGTATCTCACCCCTTCCTATATATACGGTTCGACCCTCCGCTCGGATGGTAAACTTCGTTTTCCACGGCGCTATGATGTTTTCTATCGCGTGGATGATGTTAGGATGGACTTTCAGCATTTTTAATAGCCGTATTATCAGTTCGTGCGGCGAGGTGTCATATGCTTTCGCATAGTTCAACCATGATGTGAGTAGGTCGCGCTTGTAGTATCTGGCGTCTAGACATACGCTCTTGTCTATGAGCAAGTTGTCCTTGCATCCTTGCACCCCTTTCTTTGCTCCCCTCTGTTCGTATATACTGTTCCACACTGGTCCAATAACCCTCAGTATTTGATCTTGAATTACACTTGTGAGGATCTTATACAGTGTATTGAGGCAAGTGATTGGGCGATAGTTCTTAGGTTGCCCTAAATCACCTGATTTTGGTATCAGCACTGTTCTACCCTCCACCAACCATGACGGAATGGGCTCACGGCGATTCAGCATCCCGCTGAATAATCTTGCCAGGTGTTGATGTGTAGCTGGAAAACTCTTCCACCAGTAGTTTTGAATACCGTCCAGTCCAGGTGCTGTGAAATCACGCTTGTTCTTAAGGGCTTGTCTAATATCTACGGTTGATATTTCAGAAAGTTCATCGTTCTGCTGTTGGTTTCGATCACACATCTGCTGGAATCTAAGAAGTGCTACAGTATTCCTGATTGCTGCTTGTTGTTCGTACATGCTTTTCCAAAATTCTTCGACCTCTTGAGGTGATGGTGGGTTCTGTGCCTTTTGTTGTTGGGACTGAAATAGTTTCGATGGTTCTGCGGTGAAGGTGTTGTTATCTTCAATCCAGTTTTGCCTTTTTGTTAGTTTCTTTCGCGCTGTAGCAAGTGATCTTATTTTATCTACAGCTTTCTGCTTCAGTAGATGGACTGTGGGCAAGTCTACTCTATAATGTATGGAACGAAGCTCCTCAATCATTTCCTTCATTTTCTTGCTTGATTCAATTTTGCCTCTCAGAACATCTATGATACATTGGTACCAAGATGCCTGCTGCCTCATTGATTTTATTTTGATGTCAAGCCGACTGAGTCTTAACCTATGCTTATCGTTCTTCGTAGCTGTACTTTTCGGTAGACATAGAAGTGAAGCGTCCGCTCTCACTGCAGCCACCACATCTCCTAGTGAACAGGTCTCGTTAAGATGATCTTGAATTACTTTATCCAATACGGCTAGATCTTCAGCCTCATGTCTTGTTTTTATTCGGGTGGCCTCGACCAGTGGGTTTCTAACGGCAGCCTCAAATGCTTCCCTTGTATTGACGATTAACTTCGGAACATCTCTCGCCGTTCTTGGCCTCTGTTGCTGTTGATCTGGAGCATCTGTCACCTGCTCTTCAGCGTGTTCTATTCCTGGAACATCTCTCACTTGTTCCGCTCTTGGCCTTGCCCTCAGGGCTGTTGCTTGGTGTTGTTGGTTTGGAGCATCTGTCACCTGCTCTTCACCGTGTTCTATTTCTTGAACATCTCTCACTTGTTCCACTCTTGGCCTTGCCCCCAGGACTATTGCTTGGTGTTGTTGGTTTGGAGCATCTGTCACCTGCTCTTCACCGTGTTCTATTTCTGGAACATCTCTCACTTGTTCCGTTCTTGGCCTTGCTCCCAGGGCTATTGCTTGATGTTGCTGGTTTGGAGCATCTGTCACCTGCTCTTCACCGTGTTCTATTTCGGGAACATCTCTCACACGTTCTGTTATTGACCTGTTCGAGCGTGTACCAGTCCCGGTTCGGCCCGCAATATTTCTCACCAGGGCTACAGCTTGTTCTTCAGCTGTGTCAATCGTCAATTGCTGATGTTGGCTCGAAGCATCTGTCACCTGCTCCTCAGCTTGCAGTTCCGTCCTTTCTTGCTCTTGAGACCGCCTCTTCTTTTGAGATGACTGATCTGATCTCTAAGGTTTTGCTGCGTCATGAAGTCAAGGTCTGGATAATTTTCGCACCACAGACCATGCAGCCTATTCATGTACCCTCGTCTTTCGGGTCTAGATCTTCTGTATAGCGCTGTCAGCAGGCTATGTTTCTCGGACGTCCACTTGTGGCGTCCCCTTTGTGCCGTCCTGTTTCGGCTGTCGGTTCCGACTACGGGCTGCTCTTTCGAACGTTGAATCCCTATGCGACCGACATCCTGAACTCTCTCCTCGTCGATGTCCCCCTCATCTAAAGGCATAGCTTCTTGTATGGCAGGCGCCTGCCTTCTCAGCATCCTGCCGTTGGTGTCCCGCATGCTGTCACGTCCAGCACTAACTCCAGATGCGCCCTGACGATCCCCAGGCAGCGACTGTTTTCCGAGGCTTAGTTTATATCTTTCCGACATCGGTTGAGAGTGACCGGGGTCCGCGGGATTGTCACACCCGTACACTACAAAGTAGTACCCCCCGTGCGGGTTTGCCACCATTTACCCTTGGTGGCCCAGGTAACTCGGGCCGTGGGGACGTCACCCCCCATATGGCATGGCAGAAACCACAACACACCCGTGCGGGTATATTTTATTATTGTTATTATTATTATTATATTAATTACAAGAGTAGAGGTTAACCTATAAACTCAAAATTGAAATACAAAATAGAACTGAGAAAGCTTTCAAGAAGTGATATAAAGAAAAGTAAATTACATCCAACAGAATAAATTGAATAGATCGAAGTTATCGTCCAGACCAACCATCCAGCGAGGTCTTGAAAGAATTCACCGATTGCGATGACACAACCTCAGCAGGGAGCCGATTCCACGCCTCGAACACTCTGTTGGGTAGGAAGTTGCTCCTCGGTGTGGTTTTGAAATTTTCTTTGGCAAGCTTGTAGCGGTGTCTCTCAACAAGCGATTCTGATTAAGAGGAAATAGGTGAGACATGTCCACACCGAAGAGAAAGTGAAGTGCTCTGTAGGTGATGATCAGATCTCCCCTTCTTCTCCGTTCAGAAAACGTGGGCAACTCAAACATCAGCAGCCTTGTCCGATAGTCCGGTCGGTTCCTGCCAAATGGAAGACGGGTATTCCATCGCTGCACCGATTCCAAAAGTTCTTGAACGCCCCTCAGATTAGCCCACCAAATAGGACCAGCGTACTCCAGAAGGGGGCGCACGTAGCTTGTATAGAGAGTCCTACTTGTTGCTACATCGCAGCCAGCGAAAGCCTCAAAGAGCCGGTAGGTTAATTGTTTAGCCTTGGACACAGCAGTAGAAATATGAGTGGACCAACTCAAGTCATCAGTGACGGTAACACCCAAATCGCAATGCTGAGAGACGCTAGCAAGTCTCTGTTGGTTGATGAAGTAGGGAATCTTAGGGTTTCTTCCGCCGATGTGGAGAACGCAGCACTTCGCAATATTGAGGGGCAACAGCCACTCCTCGTACCACCTGAGAGATTGTTCAGGTCGTCTTGAAGGTACCCTGTATTGATCAATGGACAGTTATATAATTTCGTATCATCCGCGAACATTGCACACTTGGACAGAAAAAGGCGACTACTTATTCATCTACGAAGCCATACTAAAAGGTGGAAACAATGAAAGATGTTACGAGTATAATCCTGAACTTACATATAAAATACAATAGAGTTTCAGTCAAATAAGTTTTTGCCCAGGGTCGATTTCTCAGTCCGAAGGTCCAAAACCTAACAAATTGAAAACGAAAAATTTAATTAATTATCCTCCCTGGCATCAGACCAAAACAAACAAATGAAACAAAACGGGTCTGATAGGTGGTGACGTCTGTCTTCTTTTTTTATTCGCGTGTGGTTTGTGCTATTATAATAATACAATTTCTAAATTTCAGTCTCATGTTCTATCTTCTCTTTAAATGGCGCTTTTTCAATAGCTTGAATGTGTCTTGAAATGTGTTGACCATTTTGGCATTAAGTTATCGAATTGTTGATGTTGATGTGTTTGTAGATTTCCACCTCTTCAAGAATTTTCATTCTTTTTCTGAATTCACAATGATGCAATAATGTAGAATTTTTCTTTTTATCAAAATTGTGTTTATTCTCACTTACATGCACACCAAAAATAGATTTATCATTTGTATCTTTTTTAGAGCTCACAAGATCTTCATCAACTCCAGTATTGATGTTTTTGCCACTTCTTCACATAAATAGTGTTACAGCTCCCACATTTTGATCTGTATACTCCTGATTTTTCCAGTTTAGTCGATTGGGTCCTTATTCTTGACAAGTTGTTTTTGTAGTGTATTGGAAGACCTCAACGAAATTTGGATGTTGTCGATACATTTGACTAGTCTTCTAATTTTTTCGGAGATAGTACCGTGGTAGGAAAGGCTGATATATGTTTTTTCTTCTTTACTTTTCTCTTGTTGTCTAGTTTGAGATAGGAGGGTGTTTTTATAAGTTAGCTTATCTCTATATTTCTGAACGATGTCATCTATTTTCTTTGGATCATGACCATTCTGTTGTGCTATGTACTTCAATACACCAATCCCTTTCTTTATTTTTTCATCATCGAATGGTATCCTGAACATCCTGTATATGTACGTCCTGAATGCAGAAATTTTATGATTGGGGTGGTGGCATGATAAACTGTGAATGGTGTGATCAGTTTGGGTTGGTTATCGGAATATGTCGAATACAAGGTCTGTTTTCGTTCTGTAGATCGAAAAATGACATGAACACTTCTGCGAAAAATTGCAGATTCCTAAGCTGTCCTCTTGTGAAAAGATGTTATCATTGGTAGAGGTAGAGAAATTTTGATCCAGACATAATTTCGAGAGGTTTAAAACACTTTCAGCTAATTCATCAGGCATGTTTTATCTGTTAAACAAGTTTTTGAAAATTGGCAGCGTCAATTTAGCTGGAACTGCGGTGAATAATTTGACCAAGTCGCGATTATAGAATTTTCTTCGATTTTTACGTTTTTCTGTTCCTCAACTAATTCAACTGAGTTCTGTGAGCTGTACTCGGATTTGTAGTTCAGATGCTGGTGCAGGATCTTACAAAGGTGTTGTGACAGCTTGTATGCAAGGCTGCCCCGGATTGAGATGACTGGTCGGATAGGTATGTTGTCCTTATGTATTTTCGGAAGCCCTTATAAATAATGAAATAAAATGGCAGAAAGAAGCTGAATACCTAGGAGTAATATTTGACTAACGTGGAAACAGCACATTGAGTGTGCAGTGGATAAAACGAATGTAGCAATGAGAAGATCCTACCCGATTATAGGCAGAAGAAGCCGAATGAACAGAAACACGAATTTGAGGATCATGAAAACAGTTGCCAGACCGCAGCTAACATATGGATCAACAGCATGGGGCTCTGCAGCAAGATTAGCCTATTAGACGTTTCTGGAGAACTGGACATATTTGAAATCTGAAAATTGGGTTTCTGATATTGTTCGAAATTCTCTACAGACAAAATATTTTCAGAGCCAGAGCACTTCCGGATATACAGGGAGAGAAAATAAATTCGCTCAAAATTTTTTTTTTCAATCTTTTCATTTCTGATATGATTGAGTATTCAATGCTGAATACATTTCTGTTCAAATCATTGTATTCATCCGAATAGACTTCCAAAAATCGAAAAAAAACCTGAAAAAAAGTCAAATTTTTATAGTCAGTATTATGTTCATTCTTCTTATTCCGAACATCCTGAGTGTAAACCGTTTTCACATCGTCAAAGAAGAAGAATGTGAAAAGGTCATGCATCTTTTGAATTTCATGATTATCATCACAGGGTGTTTCAAATTTTGTGTCAAAAACTGTGATAAAAAATCGGCCATAACTTCTGTTTTTCAAATTAGAACCCTATTTTTTTATGATTGCGTTGGATTCTGCGAAGAAAAATAATGATAGCACTCTCAGATGCTCTTGCTCCTAAATTCAGTAATTCCCGAGTAATTTGAGCTTTCCTGGATTCATGTTGTACGTAGAATCAAATTCATCTAATCTTCTACTTGAGAATATTCTGTGACCATAGAAGATAATCCCATTATTAATTCACAAGTAACAGGTCTAATTTTAGGTTTTATCTTTACTTTTCGATTTTGTTCAATGGTTTCATAAAAATATTCATCGAATATGTTGCTTGAGAATATTCTGTGACCATAGATATAGAAGATGAATGATTCTTTTATAATTCACAAGTGACACCTCTAATTATCAGTTGTTACCATGGTTTCATGAGAATATTCATCGAATCTGTTTAGATTCGATGAATTAAGCCCGCAACGGACGGCGAGCGATAATATAATATAATACAGGGTGCGGCACGGAGGATGGATGGTTTTAAAAAAATAATAAAAGCGTTAATTTTTACTCAAAAACACATTTATTGACGGAATCAGATTCTCAAGGAAATAGCATTTGAGACATTCAAGTGTGGAAAATCACATCAGGCATGTGGTGGCCGAAATCGGTGATGCAGTGCTGGAGGTGCTCTCCAACATCGCTCTCTCAGTTTGGGCAACTTCCACGCGAATAGCCCTTTTCAATTCGTCCAGAGTTCGGGGCTTGGTCTCGTATACTCTAGCCTTGAGGTGTCCCCATAAGAAAAAATCGCATATGGATAAATCTGGGGACCGGGGAGGCCAATGAACATCGCCAAACCTGGAAATAAGGCGACCAGGGAAGAGAGGGCGAATAACGTCCATTGATGCTCTGGCTGTGTGGGCGGTCGCCCCATCCTGTTGGAACCACACACGTCGGATTGGAACACGTTGCCGTCGTAATTCGGGGATAAAGAAGTTGTTGATCATTTCGACGTACCGCTCTGAGTTCACGGTAACAGCACGACTATTAACGTCTTCGAAGAAGTAAGGGCCAATGATGCGAGTTTGCGATACAGCGCACCAAACCGTAACTTTTGGTAAATAAATGCTAGGAACACACGAGTCTAACGGCACCTTCCCCACTTCTCTCGTCCTCAGTGGGGGAAAGTTATGCCCATCTGAAAAACGTCCGCCCTCCGTGCCGCACCTTGTATATAGTCCATCCAAGAATTATTGACATCAAAGCAGGCCTTGGAAGTCCAGTCGCACCTTTATTTCTAGTTACAAAAAAGTCACTAAAAATTTTCTGTGCTTTCATCAAAGCAAAAAATATAACCTCGAAATTAAATGGAATTTTTCAAAATAAGGCACTTTGAACATGAAAATGTCCTCAATTATCGCATACAATTACCATCGTGTGAATCTGCTAACCAGCAGTATATTATTTTCATCTTGTATTGATACATTTTCAAACGATCAATTATTATAGGAGCATGCATACAGTATGGAAATTCTGGTCCGATAACGAAAAATATCGTGGATGTTGAAAAAGCATGCTCCTTTCCGAAGTTCAATATGAATATTCGCTAAACCAGAAAAATCTAGTTGATAATTTGAAGCGTGTATCTGCAAACTGAATGGATTCGAAAAATTGCGTAGTAGATATCAAAACAGAAACAAAACTTAACGGATGGATCTATTTAATATATGAAGAATTTTGTCATGACATTGTAACTTTCAAAATTGGTGAACAAAGGAGTAAAATATTTAATATTAAAAATTTAAATATTCCTATTACAACCACTGTTATTATTTCCTCATCTTGGCGGAACTCATGTTCATAATTGAAGGCTTCATGTCAGCAATATCATACCATCCCATATATTTTGACTAATCTCCTCTTATTTCTTTTTCTACGTCCTCTGTGCAGGCTTTCCATTACTTAGCTGTACCCACATTATTCAAGAGCCACATTCCAAAGATTTTTCACTTGCGCAATTATTTGCCAAATTTATTCGAATATTATTGACAGAACAAAACGCCAGTGTTATTTGCAACACCAACCTGAATTCTGAAACTCAAAATATCACTGAACGTGCATTACCAACCTAATTTCGATTTTCCAAAGCCGCCCGAGATGTCAATAATTCTTGGATAGGTCTATCAAGTTGGCCCGGAAGTTTCAGCATTTCTTAGAAAAAAAAATTATACGGTAAATGCTAGCTGAATGCTGATAAATGCTGTAGAAAAAAATTAATTATCTTCGCTAGTGGTGGAAAAATCGATGATTGAATTTTCCGGGCCAACTTATGTGCAGCCCGGAGACATCGGCATTTTTCATCGAAATGCTGACAAAGATTAATGCTAGCGAAATGCTGATGAATGCTGAAAAAAAAATCGAAATATCTGTGACCGAAGTAGAAAAATTGAAGGTTGAATTTTCCGGGCCAACTTATGTGCAGCCCGGAGACATCGGCATTTTTCATCGAAATGCTGAAAAAAATTAATGCTAGCGAAATGCTGATGGATGCTGAAAAAAAAATCGAAATATCTTCGACCGTAGTGGAAATATCGGTCATTGAATTTTCCGGGCCAACTTATGTGCGATAGCATTTTTCTTCGAAATGCTAACGAAACTTAATGCTAGCTAAATGCTGATGAATGCTGAAGTAAAACTATCTTCGACAGTACTTAAAAAGTCGATGATTAGCCTATATGCAGCTGGTGTAAGTTGACATGAGACTCCGTATTCATATGTATAAACATTTCTCTGGATAACTTGTGTACGTCGCAGATAAATTGGCATATCTATAGAATTTTTGGGGAGCGTGAATATGATATTATCCAGGAAAAACAAAGAAATCAAAGTAAGTTTTTATATCACGATGAATAAGAGGAAACTAAAATAAAAAATAGCAATAACTTCAGAAATAACAAAAGGGTTGTTGAAACATAATTATCTTCGTCTATGCGACGTTCAGCTTTTTTCTTCAGGTCATCGTATTTTTCCCATTCACCACGTTATCTCTTGGCGAAAGCCACGAAATGACCCACAGAGTTTTTTCTCCTCCAATGATTTCTATTACACCTCTCAGAAAGTAGGTTTTCTCCTGTATATGTATATCATAAGGTATATCAGAGAGTTTACATTTTATATCATATCCCTTTTCATCCGTTCATTCAAGGAATATCAGGAAATACAGTTTGTAATTTATTTCCTTTGAATTGCTTTTGCATTCTGAACAGAATAATTTTTTTCCTTCAAGTGAAAGATGAGGATCTGTTTCAAAATAACACACTGGAATTGAAGCCGTTTTAATTAATTCTTTAGATTTACACACAGTGCAAAGTACTTCAGTAGTTGCAAAAGTTCCTCTCCATGAGTTTTTTTCGCAATTTTACCACGGAGCCCATATACTTGAGCACTAATTTTTCCTGTAACAAGCTTTTGGAGAATACGCAAAAGAAAATTATCAGTAGTAGTCCGTTCAACTTCACACCAGTTCTCTATTTTGGAATTAAACATAGAATTTGCAGGAGACAATCTATCGCACAAGTGTTGGTTATAATATATTTCGAATTATCAATTTTAATCGGCTCCAAATCACTTGCGTTAGCATTTCTGAAAAAACCAATTGGAATTATTCGAGATTTATCTGCAAGATTGATCCAAATATGATTTCCTATGGCGATGTCTCTTTACAATGTCCTCACCGGCCACCGCGCCAAATATCCATTGACATTTTTGCTTCTAAAGATAATTTTTCACTGCTTCTTGATAGCTCCGAAGTTTTTGTTATAATATTACATATCGGCGCATCGGCTTGTTTTTTCAGCGTTAAATCAAGAGCAGTTATGTTTGATGATATTTTTGAACTGATAGCAATACGCATAATTCCTTTTAAACTATCTATATGTCTCTTGACCATGTCATCTACTCTAATAGGAAGTTGGAAGTTATGAAATATGATATTTTTAATATTATGAAAATTACTTTCAACACTTGCACTGGAACAAACTTATCCATTATTTTTTAGGATCGGCGTCATGACGGCTGTCCAAAGAGGCAATAGTTTACATAATTTACAGCCGTCATGACGCCAATCCTAAAAAATAGAAGAAAAAATGTCAGTGGAAAAATGGCGCGGTGAGGGCATTGTGAAGAAAAATCGCCCTAGGAAATCATACTTGGAACCGCAAAAGGCATGGGCTTTTATCAATCTTGCAGATAAATCTCAAATGATTCCAATTGGTTTTTTGAAAAATGCTAACGGAAGTGATTTGGAGCCGATTAAAATTGATAATTCGAAATATATTATAACAAACACTTGTGCGATAGATTGTCTCCTGCAAATTCTATGTACAGCATATTGTGATTCCTCTGAGTTCAATTCCAAAATAGAGAACTGGTGTGAAGTTGAACGGACTACTACTGATAATTTTCTTTTGCGTATTCTCCAAAAGCTTGTTACAGGAAAAATTAGTGCTCAAGTATATGAGCTCCGGGGTAAAATTGTGAAAAAAACTCATGGAGAGGAACTTTTGCAAAACTACTGAAGTACTATGGACTGTGTGTAAATCTAAAGAATTAATTAAAACGGCTTCAATTCCATAGTGTTATTTTGAAACAAATCCTCATCTTTCACTTGAAGGAAAAAAATTATTCTGTTCAGAATGCAAAAGCAATTCAAAGGAAATAAATTACAAACTGTATTTCCTGATATTCCTTGAATGGACGGATGAAAAGGGATATGATATAAAATCTCTGATGATGTAAACTCTCTGATATACCTAATGATATACATATACAGGAGAAAACCTACTGCCTGAGAGGTGTAATAGAAATCATTGGAGGAGACAAAAACTCTGTGGGTCATTTTGCCCCTTTCGCTAAGAGATTAGTGGTGAATGGGAAAAATACGATGACCTGAAGAAAAAAGCTGAACGTCGCATAGACGAAGATAATTATGTTTCAACAACCCTTTTAGTTTATTCTGTTTGAAAACGATTATCCTTTCCTCTTGTTATTTCTGAAGTTATTGCTATTTTTTATTTTAGTTTCCTCTCATACATTGTGATATAAAAACTAACTTCGATTTCTTTGTGTTTCCTGGAAAATATCATTTTCACGCCCCCAAAAATTCTATAGATATGCCAATTTATCTGCGACGTACACAACTTATCAAGAGAAATGTTTATACATATGAATACGGAGTCTCATGTCAATTTACACCAGCTGCATATAGGCTAATCATCGACTTTTTAAGTACTGTCGAAGATAATTTTACTTCAGCATTCATCAGAATTTAGCTAGCATTAAGTTTCGTTAGCATTTCGAAGAAAAATGCTATCGCACATAAGTTGGCCCGGAAAATTCAATTACGGATATTTCCACTACGGTCGAAGATATTTCGATTTTTTTTTCAGCATCCATCAGCATTTCGCTAGCATTAATTTTTTTCATAATTTCGATGAAAAATGCCGATGTCTCCGGGCTGCACATAAGTTGGCCCGGAAAATTCAACCTTCAATTTTTCAACTACGGTCACAGATATTTCGATTTTTTTTTTCAGCATTCATCAGCATTTCGCTAGCATTAATCTTTGTCAGCATTTCGATGAAAAATGCCGATGTCTCCGGGCTGCACAAAAGTTGGCCCGGAAAATTCAATCATCGATTTTTCCACCACTAGCGAAGATAATTAATTTTTTTCCACAGCATTTATCAGCATTTAGCTAGCATTTACCGTATACTTTTTTTTCTAAGAAATGCTGAAACTTCCGGGCCAACTTGATAGACCTAGTATACATCAAGTATATTATATCTCATATATTACACCAATATCGCTCCTTATGAAAATGCACCAAGCCCCGCGGATGACGCTGTAATATATATTCCGATATTACGATATTTTTCCATACTAAAATGACATATGTCAAAGCAAAGCTATAATATATATTATATTATCGCTCGCCGTCCGTTGCGGGCTTAAGACTCTACGTACAACATGAATCGAGAAAAGCTCAAATAACTCCGGAATTACTGAATTTAGAAGCAACAGCATCTCAGAGTGCTATCAGAAGTTATGGCCAATTTTCCATCACAGTTTTTGACACAAAATTTGAAACACCCTGTGATGATATTCATGAAATTCAACAGATGTATGACCTTTCCACATTCTTCTACTTTGACGTTGTGATAACGGTCCACACTCAGGAAGTTCAGAATAAGAAAAATGAACATAATGTTGACTATGAATATTTGACTTTTTTTCCGGTTTTTTTTCGATATTTTGAAAACTATTCGAATGCATACAATGGTTTTAGCAAAAATATTTTCAGCATTGAATACTCAATCATATAAGAAATGAAAAGATTGAGAAAAAATTGTGGGCAAATTTATTTTCTCTCCCTGTATAACCGGAAATGCTCTGGCTCTAAAAATATTTTAGGTCTGTAGAGAAGTTCGAACAATATCATAATCCCAATTTTCAGACTTCTAATATGTCCAGTTCTCCAGAAACGTCTAATAGGCACTCGAACTTGGGACACCCTGTATATGGCTCAGGCTGTATACATAAATAGATCATACAACGATAGCAAATAATGTACCGAAACCTTATGAGGTTCCTATCAAAATAACTTGAGTAGGTCTCATACGTTAACCTATTATTGATCAGACTAAAAAATAATGGAAGTATTATCTGACCTAAACTTATAACACAGTTCGATATTACCGCTGATGAATTCCAGAAATTGATGATACGACCTTAATAAAGTTTCTCGACCCAAAGGGGAAGAGGTAGGGACGATTTACAACCTCCACGATGTTGAAATCAGGAAGAGGTAACTGACGGCAGCAGGACTGATTTTCCTGGGCCGATTCGACCCGGTGACTTATCAATCGACAATTGATATTGCAGATATTCCAGCGAAACCTGAAATATCCCCGAACAAGGACCCTAAGAACACAAATTCAAAGAAATCAAAATGGCGAACTCGCCAGTCAGCAATACCTACCTCTTTCAGAGGGTTCTCTCGGTACCAAATTAAGTACAGTTTCCTCAATGATTATAAATGAGAATACTTCACTGAAATAGAGTTCTAAAATGGTTCTAAATGGTTCTAAAATAAAAGACTCAAATTGCACGAGGCAGAATTGAAGGAATGAGGAATCTCACCTTTCAATATGGTAAATCCCTTTTCAGGCACAGTAAGATTTGATGAAATCCTCCAAATGAGCTCAGAAGCTAAACGAAATTATTCCACTGTATATAACTTTTTCGAAATTCAGATCCCAAAATCAGGTGAGTATCGAAAATTCCTGGACTTTCGAAAACCACCATTTAATTGAAGAATGCGCAAAAAACAATGACCTCTGTAGTCTTCACGTGAATCAAATTCACCTATCACCGTATTTCAGTTCCGAATTCCTCAAATAAAATCCCTAACCAAGATATCCTCATCCTTGTCCCACAAAATGGAAATTTCCAAAATTGCATCTCGTTCTCACACCGCAGGCGACACAACAGGTTTCCCGACAAGAAAACTTATTTTCCCCCAACCTCGTCGTAATACAGTGGCGTGACTACGATCAGGGATCGGGAAATTCGCATCCGCCAATTCCGGACATAACAAAGTACAGAAAACAAATTTCTGAGATGAGCACCAGACAACCCCTGGTTTGTTAGGAATGAACAAATCCGAAAAGACATAAAATGGGAGTCCATTACTACATTCATTAAACGAAAAGCTGCAAAAGCCTATGAAAGAGCTAGTGAACATCCAAATGACGACCTTAGAAGGTTAGTTGAACATGACCTCGCTGAAGATGAAAAAACAGCGAGAATTTACCGCAAAGGACCCAGAGACAAATTGCGAAAATGAAGATGTAGAACTTTAAACTTAGGGAGAGATATCCAATTGAAGGATGAACACGAACACTCAGCATGGAGAATGCGAAAGAGAATATAACAGATAATAACATGGAAGGTTTATAGGCTTATGCCCGGAACCAACAACAGGAGAGATGTTTAGTCGGTAAGAATTCGACACTACCCAGGAAGACTGGGTGTCTGATGTAAGATTCACCTCTTCTACAGGAAAATAAAACTTATTACTAAGTGCTTTGTCACTTCTCAGTGTTGGTACTTTGTCAGTTGTTAATCAATTTTCGTTAGTCCGTTTGTTCGTAAATCACTGGTAAACCATTCATATTCATAGCTGATCATTTTGCTCACTTACTTTTATACATACATAGTATACTCGTAAAGCTAAGTCGCTATCGCTGTCTGTCCCTATGTATGCTTTAACCGTCAAAACTACGCAACGGATTTTGAAATGCTTTTTTGAATAGATAAAGTGATTCAAGAGGAAAGTTTATATGTATAATACTTGCATAATATTGTAGAGAAACACTGATTAATTCACAGGTTTCTAATGTGACGTCGTAAATAAACACAATTTTTTGCGCTTGCCATTTTGTATCCTTCACATTTTACGGGAAGAAATGGATTATTTAGGAAGATATTTTAAGCAACACAGCATTAATCCTTATCCAATTAAGTACCTTAAATACATTGTCCATTCAATATAGATCAATATGTCCCCTTACAGCATATAATTTAAATGAATATTACAGATTTAAAATGCAGTGAAACGGTGCGGCGCCATCAGCAATACCGATCCGGATGGCCGCGTGAGCCTGTAAATAGCGCGTGATCCTTATCCAATTAAGTACCTCAATTAAGTACTTAATACATTGTCCATTCAATATAGATCGATATGGCCCCTTACAGCATGTAATTTAAATGAATATTTCCGAAGATATTACAGATTTAAAATGCAGGGAAACGGTGCGGCGCCGGCAATACTGATCTGGATGGCCGCGTGAGCCTGTAGTGTAAATAGCGCGTCGAAGGCCGTGTTTTTCCCAATCGCTCGAAAGAGCGAAGTTACTCTTGAAAAAGAGTAACTTCGAAAGAAAATATGTTTGTAATCTTATGACACAAAAGCTGTTGACGTTGAGGACATTCTGTAGTAGGTATTTAGTATCAGCATTGCATCCGTGCGAAGCCGGGGCGGGTCGCTAGTTCTCATAAAGAAGGTACATTTCATAATTGTATACATACAGGGTGAGTCTTTGACTTGTACATTTATTTTAACTGTAGATTCTTGATGCTAAAGGAAACCTTTTTTTCATTTTCCATTCTTTCGAATTCGGCTCTGTTGAAGAGATATAGCCATTTCAAAAAAAATAGTGCTGAAGTCGTGCCTGATATTATTCTTTACAAACACCTCAAAGTTCGTATTTTTCGATTGAAATTGATGTGATTATTAGATATTCTGGGTGATACATTTAAAAAATACTCAAGCACTAACCTTATTTGAAAAAGAATGTTACAAACACGATATTTCCTAACAAAACACTTAGTTCTGTCCGATCATTTCGGCAATTGAAAAGCTATATTTCTCACACCAAAATGAGTTCCTTCTTCGATTGTCCTGAAGATTAGTTTATATACACTAATAATTTGTTCATATTTTCCTCGATATTCTGAAACGATCTCATAAAAATTGGGTTTTCACTAACCTATCCTAACTCCATTAACCAAAGTCATTTGATTCGGGGTCAGTGACCTAACCTCACCACATCCTCTGTGATATTCCACAGAAATATAGAGAAGACGATGCCAGATTGCCGATTTTCTCTTCAAACAATGCAAACTCAAGAAAGCAGTACGTTTCCTATCGAAAGCGGATGAAGTATCACAATCGCTAAAGGCGTCTAGGCGTTGCTCTTTGGAAATGCCAAACGAGTAGTTCTGATTCTTGCCAATATAGCGCTACGTTCCTAATTTCAGTCGCCAACGGCCGACTCTTCCCTTCAGAAGGCCGTGGATGTAGTTGTAGCCGCCACGCAAAACCGTTGTCCTGTGCTCCAACCAGTCCAACCTAAAACGTTAGTCAGTGATCCCATACACGGCATAAACGAAGTTCACGCTTTATTTATTTACAGAGAATGAAGCAAACAGGTGATGATTATGTTAATGACTTTCAGTGAATTGATGTAATAGTAGTGTCGTTCTGGTGTCGAGTAATATTGTTTCGATAGATATTTTGCTGAAGGACCGGTAACAATGAACTCTAAATAGGAACTGCCTATAAAATGTATAATTTCATGCTTCTTAGAATTCAATTTTATGTCCCACGAATGTGGAATTTTATTATCACATATCTCTACATCAAACGTTTTTTCATTATAGAGATTTCAGTATTGACAAAGTTGATAAACATTCTGACAACGTTGGCAACTTAATGAGAGACCAGTGAAGAAATAATATCCGATGAGATTCAACTTAGGACAGCATTCAGATTATTCTTGAAATTCATGATTTTTTCCCCTAATTCAATATTATACAAGTAGGAATAACTTGAGAACGACGCGTTTATTGAAAAAATGTAGAAATACTTCTGTTTTCTAAAACAATTAATTCTTTCGAAAACGTGAACCGTTCATCTTTTTCAAGTGGTTTTATAGTATTTTTGCGTGAATTTATAAGTCGACTATACTCTTACTTTTTTACCAGGGAAATATGAAATAAGTTTCAATTGAGGAATATGCACCATGAATAAGAGCCCAGGCAACACAAAGATATCCCAGAGAAATCCCTGCGACTTCTTTGTAGGAAGTTGTGACGCCTTTTGTGACTTCTTTGGGAGGTCGCAGGGAGCTCTATATCTCCTCCAAATGTCCGCCACAAAAGAGTTCCCAGAGAACTCTTGACGATATCCTACGTGGATATTCTCAAACAAGCCTCACTGAGAGTTCGCATACACCTCCCGCGGCGAGGACTTTGAGAACTTCTTATTAACATCCGCATTGTGAGATGTATAAGATATTCTCAAACAGGTCGCATTGCGGGATGTACAAGAAGTTTCTACACAGGCCGCTTTGCACAGGTATATACAGGTCGCATTGCGAAATGTTAATAGAGCATCAAAAACTAAATTTGATTTGTCCTATTCCTATGATGAGAATCTGCATATTAGCTATATTATAGAATTGAACTATACAACAAACAGTGTTAAAAGTTATTCATTATTTTCGGCTGCAACAGAAGGTAAACTAAAACAAGTGAATAAATCTTTCAATCTTTATTATCAACAAATTGCAATAAAAAATTTAAAAAAAAATTATTCAAAACATTACATTTCTTTCTTCCTCTGGGTACAATCTCTCAGCCCATCTTGAGAAAAGACTCCTCTGTTGTCCACCACGTATGCAGTGTTTCCACCCTCCGTACCTACAAGCTCGGAAAAATTGGTAGATTTCGGTAGATTTTTGGAAAAAAATAGGTAGATTTCGGTAGATTTTTTGAAAAAAATAGGTAGATTTCGGTAGATTTTTGGAAAAAGATACCTTTTCACATATTTTTTGTGTTATTCAAGTTGAAATACCATTTATCCGAAATATTGGGCAAGAAGGTTATTTTACGAATGAAGCAAAATTGAAAATGGATTTCATTTATTTGCAAAATTAATGTTCGAAAAACGGATCTTTCGAACAAAAAATGAGTATTCTGACAAAATAAATAGGTATTCAAAAAATTAACACCTATTGAAAACAGCAAATATTCTGAAAATAAACGTATGTGCATCAAATTGCTTGAAAAAAATATAGATTTGTCAACGTATAACTCAACTTATGTATCAAATTATGGTATGCTTAGGAAATCTTCAAAATAATATCGTAAGAGTCATGATTTCTTAGAATATCAGAACATACATACATTCACTCCATCAAATTTCGGTAGATTTATGTGCTTTTTCGTTAGATCGGTAGATTGACAAAAAATCGGTAACACTTTTGTAAGGTCAGTGGTTTATACATTAATCAAAACGTGAATAAACATTGTGTCAAGTGCTTTTGGAGCACAAATTGAACAAAGAGGATTTCAACAACATTTCAATGCCCATTCTGCATTCATACATCAGCTTGAAACAAAATGAGATATAATTTCAAACAGTTCCCGTGGGATTGCAATACTGGTTTCCATAGGAACTTTTAAACCATGCCTAATAATTTATTGCATAATAATTTATTAGCTTGAATTTTGGGAATATTCGACTTTACTAACCATTCTTGTAAAATCTGTTGTGAAGTTATTACACTCATCCATTCTCTTAATAATAGAAATAATTATCCTGATCACCAATATATCAAGTAGAAAATCGTTTAATGTGAATTGATCAAATTATTGTTGGTGTTGGTTATTGGTGGTTGAATTACTCGGATAACATAAATGGCGGTAAAAATGGTTACGGTATATGTCCTAATAGGTGAGAAAACTCCAGGATTTAATGAAAATAACACTTACTTGGAGCACAAATATCCTCATCGAAATTTCACACGATAACGAACCTCGCACAGCACAGTAACACCGATAAACACAGCTAACTACTCTATCCACAAAGCCCCTCTCGATGTCTTGCCGTCTTGGTAAACTCGCTGTTTATACAAGTTCGACTTGATAGATAAATAGCGCCTGCGTGAACAGATTGACCTTGTCAATCGCATGGTGCGCTCTCCTCTCCAAGTTATCGCATGGAGTAGTCCCAAGGATATCGCATGGCGAGGTCTCCAAGATATCGCATGGGCACATCAGTGGGAAATTCGCTTAGTTACATCACATAGAGATCTCTGGGAACTCGCGGTAGGAGCTCCTATAAGAGTCGCATTGTAACCTCTCAGAGATATCGCGGAGAAGTCTGTGTTGCCTGGGAGTATACAATCAACCAAAATTCAGTTCATTCGAAATATCGGTTCCGAATATATGGAAAGAATAGTGTTAATTACATGGATTTTTGACACCCTGTATCTTCCAAACGAAACCGAATTTTGAAAAAAGGTATGAGAAAAAAGTGCTTCTTTTGATGGGAGGAATCTACAGTTAAAATATATGTACAAGTCAAAGACTCACCCTTCATATTAGTTGTATAATCATTTAGTACTTGTTATTTAAGTAGAGGTAACATGAAAATACTGTTTGTTATTTGTGGAGAGTGCGTTCAAAGTTCACCACTTCCTAGGACATCCTGTAACGCTAGAACCCCGGCTAGCTCAAACCTTTCAGTTCTAACGTACAATAATGAAAAAAAAAGAAAACCAAGCAATATACTTCCCTTCTTCTCTACTTGGCAGGGTTCAATAACAAGACGGTGTTGGTTATATGTATTTTTTTTGTTCTATTTTCTACTTGCCATCAAATCACACAATCAATAAGTTTCAAGAATTCAACTGTCAGTAGCTGTTAGATTTTCTACTATATAATTCGATATGGTATAATGTTAAGCGGAATATTTCCGTATTAAAGGTATAAATGATTCCTTGTAAAAGAACATACAGATAGGTAGATATTGAATACTTGCTAACGGCGCAAATTCTGGTCGGGTTGATGAGGCCAACTTGGATCCTCGGGGTGTAAGGGTAAGCAAACGCCCCCGCAGATAAGCGAAGTCTTAGTACGTAGCTGGAAAGTCGTAAGTACTATCGAAGAACAATCGGACTGGTACTTCCACAGGGGTATCGCCCTCGTAGCGCTAAAATATTCATTTTAAGAAACAACTTAAATGTCAAGTAGGTACCTCGGTTACCTTATTATCTTTAAAATCCGAAAAATCGAAATATGGTGATCTCACACCACTCAACAGCTTGTCCTGTCTTGAAACAAACAACTTGAAATCCCACTCTAGTGGTTCAGAAAACTTCTTTTCAGCAATTTATTTATTTCGAGGAGCACGAACAGCAAACCGAATAATAATGAACCGATATCTGCTAATTGCGCTGGATTCTATATTGGCCACCCTTGCGCATGTTCGCGCGGGTAATGTTCAAAATTGCCCGTTACAATCCTCTTGGAATTTGTTATCTAAGAACAGATAACACTTATGGTAGTGATCATTGAGATTACCATAGGGTGCGTACAGTAAAAAATATCCCTCCTTACATCAGTTGTGCCGTCACAACAGTCTTCATCATCGAGATTAACAAGAATCACCAGCATCCCACAAAACAAAATAGAAGCAGTTCAATCAGGGTACAAAAATAAAACCAGAATACCTTGTGGTATCTAACCTTACATATCTTGCGTGTAAAAACAGAAAAAACTTTCATGATGATTTATACAAGATGAATATACCCACAAAGTGAAAGTTCCTGACTTCCAACTTACTTTGATTTAGGTAATCCATTTCTTACTGTTGAAATTGATTCATATCCCTTCTTCTATTAACGTTTTTCTTATAAGAATGTTTGATGACATCGAACACGATAAAAACGTAAAATAGATATCCCTCCGATCAAAAGTAACATCAAGAAATCAACAGCCGCGTGTCCCTTCATTATTCTTCTATCCATTAAATGCTGATCATGTCGTCACATTTCAAGCTAAACTAAAAATAATGTCGTCGAGTGGTTTCAGACAGTCACGAAAGTTCGGGCTGTCATGTCAAGGTATCCTCAGATCGGTGTCACTTGTACCTTGGCGTTCCCTGAACCTAGTTTTCGCTTCGATATTTCCACAGCATCGTATTCAGTTATAATTTCCACATGTTTTTCTATACCCATAGTTATCTCTTAGAGAATAAGGTTTTATTTTAGATTCTCAGATATTCCCGGGTTCACATTTGCCTGGACCTTCAATTTAGTTATTTTTTATTCTACCATAGCGTCAAACTATACCTTGGTTCACGATACAGCCCTGAAGACCCAAGCACTCGTATTTATATTACAATAAATTCTCCCTCTTTCACGGATATATCATGTTTATGGCATTTTTATGCCAGGCCTAAACGGCTTATACGTCACTGTCATCGGGTCTGAGATCGATTACTTGTTTGCTCATTCTAGGCGATTCTGTTTTGCTCCACCAAAATATTATTTGACCGAGCCGAAATATAATACATATTTATCAATTGAAGGGATCAGACAAAATAGGAACTAGAAACTGAGTACGAGGATATAAGTTAGTAGCATTGTTAAACCTGAATAACCAATAGATAATATGAATTTCTTCGATATTCACTGATTGAGTATTGAAATACACCAATATCCCAATAAAAATTTCAATATTTGTGTCTACACTACATTTTGTATTATTCATGTTATGTTTTTCCAATGAGATATCGGATGATTTCGGTTGAGTGTTATTTGTTAAGATTCACAACTTCGGAAATTGAAAGTTACTGCGTGAAATCCAATATGAATTGGCAGTCTTTTAAACCGAATAACTTCCGGAAGATCGGTGTCTTGATTGTCTGATTTTAATATTTTTTTAGAGCTTGTTCCACTTGAATCTAAAACGCCCGAAATTGGAATACGGATATTTCCGATCCCAACAGTTTTTACTGGCGGATACAGGGGCGAAATTTACAATTCTCATTGAAACACGCATTCAACACAAAAATCACTTATAGAAACGGATAGGAGTAAATGAGTTAAGTAAAAAAACACATTAGGAACAGGTGGGTATTATGTGTGAAAACTACATTTTCATTACACCGCTCTGAAAACCCTATCAAAACATGTCGATTCAGGGCACCGAAAGTGAGCCTTTTCCGTACGGCCGCACCGAAAGTGACCCTTTTCCGTGCGCTGAGACATAGATGCATCTATGCTGAGACACAAAGCAACGATTGCGTGATGACAGTAGACGTCAGTGTTTCGAATAATTATTGTTTTAAAATATCGAAATGCTTTCTGTCGAAGAACAAATATCGTTGGATTGTTTTCAGAGAGGTGTAATGAAAAATATCGTTCATTACACGTCCAGAAAGGCTTTTTCCGTGCTTGCACGAATTCCCGTATTCGGCTCCGCCTCACACGGAAACTCTTCGCGCGCGCACGGAAAAAGCTTACTTTCTGGACTAGTAATGAAATATACTATTTCATTACACCGCTCTGAAAACCCTATCAAAACATGTCGATTCAGGGCACCGAAAGTGAGCCTTTTCCGTGCGGCCGCACCGAAAGTGACCCTTTTCCGTGCGCTGAGACATAGATGCATCTATGCTGAGCGAGTAGTTGGTGCTATTCCATGCCAGCCTCCCACGAGAGACGGGGATGGAATGCAACAACTTAGGTGGCTACCTCCAAGTGGTATCGCTGGATAATGGGATTGACTGGAAAATCCTGTGGGTATGAACAGAAATGGTCAAAGCCCGCGGATCTCCACGTCGATCCCTAACTAAATGCCACCACAACGGTTTAATCTAAGGTGTAAAGCGACCCGTGCCGAGGGATGGATGGTACCTGAACCAATAATCAGGTATCGTAAACGGAGCCTCTGGGACACATGGCGACCTCCCAGAGTATCAGCCTTACACCTGTACAGGGGGCACCGCAGATGCGGACGTTCCTTTCCCCCATACTCGTGGGAACTATATGGAACCTGAAAACAAAAAAACAAAAAACCCTGGGGAACTTCCAGCTGAAGAAAACCCAACAACCTCAACACCGGCGGCCATGGAAGTCGAGGGGATTCCAGTTGAATCGAACTCGGCATCCGAAACCGCTGCAAAATCCAGCGAGGGATCAGTAGAGGGTCAAACCTCCACTGAAAAACTCCTGGTAACAGAGAACAGGGAACAACCTGGGGGCAGTGGCAGTTCCACTAAACCTTCAGACCCTTCGGCTCTGAAACATGTTGCTTCAGGTGTAAACCGCTTACATCTGGAGGACAGAAAGAAGCTCTCAGGAGCTGCGAAAAGAAGGGCGCGAATTGAGGCGGCTAAGGCAGCTGGGGAAGAAATTAAACCCAGAAAACGCCGTAACAACCGCCGCTTTCGACGCCCGGAAGGGAAAACTGATTGTCCCGAACAAACTTCCAGCACCGCTGGAAGCAGCGGGCAATCAGACACTCCAATCAGGAAAAGGGATCGCTCACAAAGAAGCCAGCCCTCTTCCACAGAGAGCTCTGTGCAGAAGAAAAAACCGAAACGCGAGCTGACCGTGGAAGTCTCAGCCTCAGGTAACCAAACTGAGCGGGACGGCTACGAGGTGGCCGCCAGAGGTCTGAAGATGGCCGTTGCCCTGGAAAGTTATCCGGAGCAGCGGTTGACCGAAGACCAGGGAATTCTTCTGCAGGAATCAATCACTGGGGAGATATTCAAGTGCGAGCCGGGGAAAGGTCCGAACTTCAGGAACAGCTACGTTCACAAGGGCGTGCTGTTCCTGACATGCTCGGAAGAAACAACCAAAACCTGGCTGCTTGAATGTGTTCCCGGTTTGAAACCTTGGGAGGGGGCCGTCCCCAAAGCAGGACTCGCCAGGGAGATCCTCAAAACCTCCAAGGTAGTGGTCTGGATTCCAAAACCACACAACAAAATGGAATCCGGAAAAATCCTCCAGTTGATTAAAACCCAGAACATGGGGACAGAAACTGGAGAATGGCTTGTCATTAAGAGACAAGAGGAGGCCACAGGCCTAACTCTTGTTCTCCAAATTGATGAGAATTCCCTGAAGAACCTGCAGGCCAGGGGAATGAAAGCATTCCTGGGACTAACGCAGGTTAACTTCAAGAATATAAGCCTTACCAGGAGCAATCCTAATGCTGCGGGCAGTTCAAGCCAACCTGCAGCACAGTAAGGCTGCTACAGCAACCCTGTGCAGAATATTCGCACAGGGCAACATCGACGCTGCCCTAGTTCAAGAACCATGGCTAGTGAAAGGGCGCATATCAGGCCTTGGACCATCCAAGGGTAAGATTATTTATAATCAGCACTGTGGAAATGCCAGATCCTGCATAATTGTCAGGAATGATGATTTAAATGTTTTGAATCTGACTGAGTTCTGTTTTAGAGACATCACAGCAATCAAGACGACCTACATCGAGGATGGAGTAGAGAGGAACATAGTGCTAGCCTCCGTCTACATGCCTTATGACTCTCCAAGCCCTCCACCATCAGCACAAGTGAAGGCTTTGGTCAAACACTGCGAGGACTTAAAACTCCAGTTAATTATCGGAGCCGATGCAAACTCCCACAATAGCGTATGGGGAAGCACCGACACGAACACAAGAGGTGAGTCATTGCTTGAATTTATCGTCTCCAGCAACCTGGAAGTACTTAACAAGGGCAATGAGCCAACCTTTGTCACCCGCAACAGGCGGGAAACCATTGACATAACTGTGGGCACCCCCCTGGTGTCTCGGCACGTTGGCAAATGGGAGGTATCTGAGGAACCTTCAAACTCGGATCACCGACACATACATGTGGAGATTGGTCACGCCAGTAAACCTGTAAGAATGTGTCGGAACCCCAGAAAAACCGACTGGTCGGGATACCGGAGGGAGCTCAGAGATAACCTAACTAATCTTAGAAATGTCAAATCTAACACACACACCATCTATAATATAGAGCAAACCTCAATCTTGCTGCAAGAGGCAATAATAACTTCATATCAAAACAACTGCCCACTAAATCGCAGTAATACCAAAGGTAAAGTGAGCTGGTGGAACAACGAACTCAAATACCTCAGAAATAAAACCCGTAAATTATTCAATCGGGCAAAGAAAACTGGAGAGTGGGGGGAATACTCCGGAACACTCACAGAATATAACAAACAAATAAGAGCGGCGCAAAGGAAGGCTTGGAGGAAGTTTTGTGAGGATATAGAACAAACCTCAGAAAGTGCAAGACTCCATCGCATCCTTTCAAAAGATCCAATCAATCCAATGGGGACTCTCAAGAAACCCAATGGCGACTATACCAACTCCGGGAAAGAAACTATGGAACTTCTGCTCCAAACACACTTCCCAGGATCCACCGTTACCACATACCAAAACCCCAGAGATGAAATCCTTGTAAACCCTGAAACAAGGGCAAGAAGGCAAGACTGGGGGGTGGCAAAACGGATTGTAACTCACTCTAAGGTACTATGGGCAATCAATTCGTTCAACCCATACAAATCACCTGGTCCTGACGGAATATTCCCAGTATTACTACAGCAGGGAATTGAAGATCTGGCACCAGAACTATGCAGACTATACAGGCTGAGTCTAGCATTTGGATGGCTACCTCAAACCTGGAAAACTGTGAATGTGGTCTTTATCCCGAAACCTGGACGGGACTCCTACGACCAGGCCAAGGCATACAGACCAATAAGCCTATCTTCCTTCCTCCTGAAAGGCTTAGAAAAACTGATAGATAGAGACATAAGGGAAACCGCTCTCACAGAGCGGCCTTTACACCAAAACCAACATGCCTATCTAACAGGAAAATCCTGCGAGACAGCTCTTCACCATCTCGTTTCGAGGATTGAAGAGTCTCTGGCAATCAAGGAAATCACATTATGCGTCTTCCTAGATATCGAAGGAGCTTTCGACAACACCTCCTTCGAAAGCATGGTCTCTGTGGCTACTCGACGAGGCATTGATGAGACCACTTGCAGGTGGATACGCTCAATGCTTCACAACAGACTGGTCCAGGCCAACATGCTCGAGGAAAAACTGCAGGTCGAAATTGCCAGAGGTACCCCACAGGGGGGCATACTATCCCCTCTTCTGTGGGACATGGTGGTGGACGAGCTGCTAACCTCCCTGAATAACCAAGGATATTATTCTCAAGGATACGCAGACGACATAGTCATACTCGTCAAGGGAAAATACACCGGAATAACCTCAGAACTTATGCGAAACGCACTGAGGACTGTAGAGGAATGGTGCAACAGAGAGAGCCTAAGGGCAAATCCGAACAAAACAGCACTCATTCCCTTCACTCGCAAAAGAAACATGGGAGATCTCACACCTCCCAGATTCTTCGGCGAAACATTACAAGTTGTAGAACAGGTAAAATACCTCGGGCTGATTCTCGATAAGAAACTAACCTGGAACCCACATCTACATCATGTAACCAACAAAAGTAAAACGACACTTATGATGTGCAGGAGAGCTTTTGGAAAAACTTGGGGACTCAAACCGAAAACCATGCACTGGCTTTACACAGCGGTAATAAGACCCAGAATCACTTATGGCTCACTCCTGTGGTGGCCAAAAACAAATCAGAGACAGACAAAAACCAACCTTGGAAAAATCCAAAGGCTTGCTTGTCTCTGCATCACGGGTGCAATGAACAGCACTCCAACAGCTGCTATGGAGGTCATCCTCAACCTCTCACCCCTTGACATACATGTCATGGGAGAGGCTAGGATGGGTGCATACAGATTGATCCAAACAAAAAACTGGAGAACCAGCACAACTGGGCACACCAGTATCACTCATGTAGCTGACGTAGCCGAGCTTAATATGATTTCAGACTACATGCAACCTCTATACTCATTCGAAAAACCATTCAAAACACAGCTCGACTGGAACAGATGGGACTCGGGTATAGAATCACAATCATCTGCAGAAATAGTCTGGTACACAGACGGTTCTAAGACAGATGAAGGAACAGGAGCGGGAATACATGGAGTGAGGCCAAGAAGGGATTACATAATACCTCTCGGCAAACACGCCACGATATTTCAAGCTGAAACATATGCCATTAGGACATGCATACAGAAGAACCTGGAAAGTGGCTACCAAAGAAAACACATCCACATTCTCTCTGACAGCCAGAGCGCCATCAAAGCTCTCAACTCGACACAGATAAAGTCTAGACTCGTCTGGGAATGCCTCCGGGACCTTATGGAGCTGGCAAAACACAACAAGGTCACTTTGTGGGTGCCAGGTCACAAGGGAATAGCAGGCAACGAAAGAGCAGACCAGCTAGCAAGACAAGCATCTGAAACGCCATTCACAGGGCCAGAACCTGTGCTTGGAATCAGCAAAAACCGTTGCAGGACCCTGATTGAGGAGTGGATAAAACAAAGACACCGACAACACTGGGAACAGAGCGACGGGCAAACACACAGCAAAGCCATGGTAGGACGCACAAGCCAAACCCTGACAGCTGACTTTTTGAATCTAAACAGAACAAAGGCACGCATAATAGTAGGTCTACTGACGGGACACTGCGGCCTCAGAAAACATCTGAACACCATAGGAATACTTGAAGAACCCGTGGATTGCAGACTCTGCGGCGAAGAGGAAGAAACAGCCTCTCACATAATCTTTGAATGCGACGCCTTGGGAAGAAGGCGCCACAGAATCTTTGGTGAAATCAATCCGGAAACGGGAATGAATACGAAAAACCTCATAAAAAGGCTACTGAACCTGATAAAGGATACAAACCTATTCTCGTGAGGAACCACTGACGAAAGAGTGATACAATAGACCCAAGTTGGTCGCAGTGTCACAGGGAGGCCAAGCGCTAACCCGGTCTCTTGTTTGTCAGTTTATAAATCAATCAATCAATCAATGCTGAGACACAAAGCAACGATTGCGTGATGACAGTAGACGTCAGTGTTTCGAATAATTATTGTTTTACAATATCGAAATGCTTTCTGTCGAAGAAAAAATATCGTTGGATTGTTTTAGGAGAGGTGTAATGAAAAATATCGTTCATTACACGTCCAGAAAGGCTTTTTCATTACACCGCTCTGAAAACCCTATCAAAACATATCGATTCAGGGCACCGAAAGTGAGCCTTTTCCGTGCGCTGAGACATAGATGCATCTATGCTGAGACACAAAGCAACGATTGCGTGATGACAGTAGACGTCAGTGTTCCGAATAATTATTGTTTTACAATATCGAAATGCTTTCTGTCGAAGAACAAATATCGTTGGATTGTTTTCAGAGAGGTGTAATGAAAAATATCGTTCATTACACGTCCAGAAAGGCTTTTTCCGTGCTTGCACGAATTCCCGTTTTCGGCTCCGCCTCACACGGGAACTCTTCGCGCGCGCACGGAAAAAGCTTACTTTCTGGATTAGTAATGAAATATACTATTTCATTACACCGCTCTGAAAACCCTATCAAAACATGTCGATTCAGGGCACCGAAAGTGAGCCTTTTCCGTGCGGCCGCACCGAAAGTGACCCTTTTCCGTGCGCTGAGACATAGATGCATCTATGCTGAGACACAAAGCAACGATTGCGTGATGACAGTAGACGTCAGTGTTTCGAATAATTATTGTTTTACAATATCGAAATGCTTTCTGTCGAAGAACAAATATCGTTGGATTGTTTTAGGAGAGGTGTAATGAAAAATATCGTTCATTACACGTCCAGAAAGGCTTTTTCATTACACCGCTCTGAAAACCCTATCAAAACATATCGATTCAGGGCACCGAAAGTGAGCCTTTTCCGTGCGGCCGCACCGAAAGTGACCCTTTTCCGTGCGCTGAGACATAGATGCATCTATGCTGAGACACAAAGCAACGATTGCGTGATGACAGTAGACGTCAGTGTTTCGAATAATTATTGTTTTACAATATCGAAATGCTTTCTGTCGAAGAACAAATATCGTTGGATTGTTTTCAGAGAGGTGTAATGAAAAATATCGTTCATTACACGTCCAGAAAGGCTTTTTCCGTGCTTGCACGAATTCCCGTATTCGGCTCCGCCTCACACGGGATCTCTTCGCGCGCGCACGGAAAAAGCTTACTTTCTGGACTAGTAATGAAATATACTATTTCATTACACCGCTCTGAAAACCCTATCAAAACATGTCGATTCAGGGCACCGAAAGTGAGCCTTTTCCGTGCGGCCGCACCGAAAGTGACCCTTTTCCGTGCGCTGAGACATATATGCATCTATGCTGAGACACAAAGCAACGATTGCGTGATGACAGTAGACGACAGTGTTTCGAATAATTATTGTTTTACAATATCGAAATGCTTTCTGTCGAAGAACAAATATCGTTGGATTGTTTTCAGAGAGGTGTAATGAAAAATATCATTCATTACACGTCCAGAAAGGCTTTTTCCGTGCTTGCACGAATTCCCGTATTCGGCTCCGCCTCACACGGGAACTCTTCGCGCGCGCACGGAAAAAGCTTACTTTCTGGACTAGTAATGAAATATACTATTTCATTACACCGCTCTGAAAACCCTATCAAAACATGTCGATTCAGGGCACCGAAGGTGAGCCTTTTCCGTGCGGCCGCACCGAAAGTGACCCTTTTCCGTGCGCTGAGACATAGATGCATCTATGCTGAGACACAAAGCAACGATTGCGTGATGACAGTAGACGTCAGTGTTTCGAATAATTATTGTTTTACAATATCGAAATGCTTTCTGTCGAAGAACAAATATCGTTGGATTGTTTTAGGAGATGTGTAATGAAAAATATCGTTCATTACACGTCCAGAAAGGCTTTTTCATTACACCGCTCTGAAAACCCTATCAAAACATGTCGATTCAGGGCACCGAAAGTGACCCTTTTCCGTGCGGCCGCACCGAAAGTGACCCTTTTCCGTGCGGCCGCACCGAAAGTGACCCTTTTCCGATGCATCTATGCTGAGACACAAAGCAACGATTGCGTGATGAGAGTAGACGTCAGTGTTTCGAATAATTATTGTTTTACAATATCGAAATGCTTTCTGTCGAAGAACAAATATCGTTGGATTGTGGACTAGTAATGAAATATACTATTTCCGTGCTTGCACGAATTCCCGTGTTCGGCTCCGCCTCACACGGGAACTCTTCGCGCGCACACGGAAAAAGCTTACTTTCTGGACTAGTAATGAAATATACTAATTGAATACTACATCCATGTGAGTCCTCATAGACGGCTGTCAACACAAGAATCGCTCATATAGAAACGGATATGAGTAATGTGTACATGTACAAACACATTAGAAACAGGTAGGTATTATAAGTGAAAACCACATTTGAAAACTTCAGATTCTTATAAGTCCTCATAGAAGCAATTTGTATCTGTTATCTGCATGAAATAGGTACTGCTGAATATCGTTTATACTTTGTGGTTTATGATTCAATCTCATACCTACATTAATTTTTTCAATTTTCGATTCGATGAGAATTGGTTGATCAGTCAACAGTGCAATGTTTTGAATTTTCATGGACTGAATAAAAATAATTGGGTAATTCATATGGATAGAAAACATCGAACGTTGATTTGAGTAATTTTTGAATAGCAAACTCAATATGCAGTATTGGAACTGAAAAATTTGCTTCAATGGCGTAATTTGAAGCTATGAAAATTTCTTCATCGATATGATCGTACATTATTAAGGTAGATTTGAAAAGTTCAAAATGTATTTCAAAGACATTGCATACTCAAAAATTGAGAAAATGGAAATGAATGCTGTGTTACATGTGTAAAGGTTTTTCAGTTCATTAATGATTTTTTTGTCAATGAATGAGCAACGTTGTCACGTCTACCTAGGAGTCGTAGTATCCACGTATCTATCAAAATATTCATTCACTTAAAGAAAATAATGGATTTGGGAAAATATTATGTGACTTCAATAATTCCAGAGTTCTAGCGATTGTTGAAGACACTTTTTCTCTGTTAATACTGGAAATGTTTCACGTATATCAACATGGTTGGAAGATTCAGTTATACTTTTTTTTTTGTACGGAAATCAAGAATCGAGTTCGTTACTTTGTGATAGTTTGTTTGGAAAAAGGGTTAAGGTACTTGAATAACCCGACAAAAAAACTAAACGAACAGATGGACCTATGTAATTCCCCACTTTTCGAAATTCTCAATAAATAAGCCTACAGAAGACATTTAAATACCCTTTTACACAACTTGAAATACTCCAGTATGAAAATTTTGTGGTACCTACTATGAAACCTTCAGACCTCAAAACAACTAACTCCATTCACAAAGTTAAAAAAGAGTCACTAGGAAGTAGCCTTGGCAACGTGTCACAGAATGATTCGACTTTCACTAGTGCCAACCAGCGTCTGTTTCAAGTAAATGAATTTGATAAACCAAAATCTTGGCCAACCGGGATACTTAATATAAATGAATGGAGTATATGTGTTCTGTGTTTATTTGTTCGATAGTGAATTGAGTTGAAGTTGCAATCAAGTTGGAATCCAGGGTTCGCACAATAACGCAGAAATGCTTTTATTTTGATGATCACAGGTGACAGAGCTCCTCCACGAATTTCGGAATTAACGCCAATGAAGTGGTCTGCCAACCACATCACTTTCTCCTCCTCGAATCTGAATAATGTTTTAAAATCTGATTCACGGGGCGAACGTCTTGGTTTGTAATATTTTATTGAACGTAAATGCATCATATCGGCCATAACAATAATAGCGCTAGGACCAAAAAACCAAAAATCACATATTCTAGCTGTACGATGGCTGGGCATCTACTGAAAAGTGTGAGAAAAGTTGTTGGGAACCTAAATTCCTATTTTTGGAAGCAAATCCTTCAGTTTGTGAGCAAATGCTCCTTTTTATGAATACGGCAAACGTAAAACCTTTTAATCAAAAGCAAACTCCTCGGAGCAAAACCTTTTCCTTCAATTCTTTTTATGTATATATTACGGGTAAAGTTAGATTGACGAGTAAACCTAAGTTCACCCGAGTAAGCTGGGCAATAGGTACTCAAGAAAAATGGGTAAGGTATGAAATATAACCGACATTATACTTACCTATTTCGGGTAAACCGCGTTCTATCCGGTTTTGTTTGGTTAAAGTGGGGTGTAGGAATTCACACGCCAACTCTCACAACGTGTAGTGGTGAAAACCTTGTCTGAATCAAAGTTCCCTTCATGTTCCGTTGAATATATAAAGTGAGAGTTTCAGATGTTGATCGAGGGGGGAGCGATTTCAGAAACATTCTCATGACAGTCATCGAGAAAACTGACGACCAAGAAACAGACAAGACAGGAACTATCGAGTATATGTTCTCCAGGAATTAATTCTCTGCGTGTAGTGATAAATTCATAGATCTGGAAAGTATTTCGTCGGAAAAATTTTTTTACGGCAGTTTGCAAATGAACAGTCACTTTCAGGAGGTCAAGGTTATGAACGTTGTAACTGTGAAGCAAAATGCGCCACCAACAAATGTAAGTGTAGGTTGGTGGAATTTTTTGTAAATCTAAATCCCACCAAAAACATTCTGTCAAAACTAGCCAAGTCTCGATAGAGCTGCTTGTTTATTTCTAAAAAGTAATGAAATCTAGAAAAAGTCGAGCCAAGTTTAAGGCTCCTTACTGCGATTTCTTTATTATTATAGTTGATGTTGTGTGACTTGGCCGTTGAACATTCTTTATACGTTAGTGGGTACAAGTCCATTTTGTTTACACGTAATGCTATATCTGTTGTAACTACCTATGTTTGTTAAGCGTTTGTTAATTGTGCAACACATATGCATTCAGCATTGACAATGCTGACTTCTGCTCTCTTCTTTTTGGAGCGTCAAATCGACCACCAAAATAAAATAGACGTACAGACCTTTGACTATAGTCTAAGGCTAAGGTACAGACAGACGCTCTCCTATCAATGATCAGAGGTCCGTCCGTACTGGAAATAATTTTTTATACTGTTTGTTTCAGGCTCGTATTATTGAATACACAGCTTTATCAAGCCTACAATTGACTGGTTATTGAATGAACGTTTTCCAAGTGGAAATTTTCCATCGTCAATGGTAAGCGTTTCTGGCGACAGATTGGTGCAATGGTGTCATGGAGCACCTGGTTTTGTACCCTTGTGTACCCTTCAACGGCCAAATCACACAACATTAACTATGATAATAAAGAAATCGCAATAAGGAGCCTTAAACTTGGCTCGACTTTTTCTAGATTTCATTACTTTTCAGAATTAAACAAGCAGCTCTATCGAGACTTGGCTAGTTTTTACAGAATGTTTTTGGTGGGATTTCACTTCTTTTTGTAGAAACGTGGGCATATTGATCTATCTTATTAAATTTTTTTATTTGACACATTTTTTTTAGGAGTTGTTTTTTATTACAAATCTTTATTTATTCCGGTTCTGAACTATGGTAGATAGAGCCTCCGATTATTTTTTATTGAATTCAGCGCCCTCGAAAACCTATAGTTTGATACCAAACTTGTCCATATAGCCCATTTCTTACCCGATTCCTTTTCGGATTCAATTTTTCCTGTCCCAATCTAACCACCGCTGACCCATCTGATGATGTTTTTTCTGAAGAGCAATAGACGTTCTATATTGCACCAAAATTTCATAGCATTTTTTTATTCAGTGACACAGCAAAACAGAGTTTCTTCTTCATCAAGCTCTTCGGAATGAAAAGAAGATATAGAGAACTAATAACTGCTTTTACAGTTGCTTGTGATTCTCATAGAAGAGATTTGATTTACCAAATAAATCAACGAAGGGAGGAAGTGGAAGAATTACCTCAAATAGTTCAACAATTGTTGAATGAGCACCCAGCACTCAAGCTTGTTGTCGTACATTCTGATCCCTGTACTCTGATGAAGAATGATCATAGATCAATTCATTAAGCCTGACAAGTTCGATCAAATTTTCATTCATTTTCACTTCAATCGCTTCACAAAATATCCGACGTGATATCACTTACGTTTAGAAAATGTAAATTTGCGGGTCGTTCTGGTGTGCTATCAAGTGACAGCAGATGCTAACTTCGTGAATGCGTGAAATGATAACAATTGAAAAAAAGGATAATAATCGGGTGATCAGTCTCATACACAGTGATAATTTCTACTGTCTCATTTATTGTTCCGGTCTAGCTTTCGAAAACCTATCGTTTCCTTGAACAATAAATGAGACAGTAAAAATATCACTGTGTATAAGACTGATCACCCGATTATTATTCTTTTTTCAATTTATATTCTTAAGTCGATATTCACATATTGAGTATGATAACAATGTGTTTCCAAGCGCATCAACTTCCATACATTATTGTGGTTGCACATTTTGCGAAGATGACGTGATAGCACGTGAGCTCACGTGACGTGCCAACAATTGTACTCCAGATTTTCGATTATCCTAGTTGTTATAGTTTTTCCTTTATGTGGCCATTAAACCCTAACTCTGTACCAAATTTCAGCTCTCTGAGTTTATGGGAAGTACTAGTTCTATTTCGATGATCATGAGTGAGTGAGGGTCGAAAATGCGAAACTTGGCTTTCGCTTAACTTCGGAACTAAATGACCTACACACTTGAAATTTTGGATTTTGAGTACGTAATTATAGCTTACTGGATGACGAAAATTTCGGCGTTCTGGTCTTATCCGGAGGTTCTCAAATAGGGGCCTGAAAATGCGGCGAAATGGTTCGGGTAAAGATAGTACGGCAGTGTTTGCTTCGCGCTCGACTTGGCGGGGCCACTGCCGTGCCCCCAAATGTCACAGCAGCTTATCTTGCTCGAACAAACCAATTACAATATTTTTTTACTTTGATAGAGTAGAGTTTGCATGTTTTCAGCTACATTCCGTAGATTGGCTTTTCAGAAATAAACCTTACAAATATGTCTGACCTTGTACTTAACCTTAACTAAGTGAAAATGGGTGGAACGCGGTTTACCCGGGTAAAGCACGAAGCATGTCCAATTTCAGTTATATTTCGGACTTTACCCACGTTTCATGTGCATTGCGCAGTTCACCAGTGTAACCTAGGTTTACTCGTCAATCTAACTTTGCCCGTAACATATGAAATCCGAAGGATTTGCTTTATTTTTTGAGAGTGAAAGGTGAGGCTTCTTTTTATAAATACGGCCTTTTAGGTATGATGAAAAATGCAAAGTGTGAAATGAATATTTTTTACATTACGTAGGTTTTCCATACATTGCCTAGGTATTGTATAGAAACCTGGATTCTACACATTGCCAGTAACATATGAACTCAAAAAAACCTTATTTTACAGCTTGATACTATATTTTAACTCAGATTTGTAGCTTTCGTAATTGAAAATTCGTGCAATTTCCAATATGTATTAATAACTCCGAAACCATTTGGCTGAATTTTGCCCATTTACTAAATCAACAGGGGCATTCAGACTTCGAACTTACTTGAAAAATTCTCTGGCTCGTTCATTCAGAAATTCATTTCGTTCACATACAGCCGGACAAAATACAATTTGATCACGAATTCTTCATCAGTGAGGCAAACCTTTTAATTGTTATTCGTTTCGAATCACGATAATTAACAGACATTTGATAGCTCATTGATAGCAACAAGAGAAAAGAGATCATCTCGGGAAAACTTAAACTCCAGGAATTCGGTACAAGGTATATTCTTCATAAACTTGAACATTTCACGACTCCCGAAGGCTCGGGCTCATCCTCCTACATTCCCAATTTTCGTCTCGCATTTCACGACTCATTTTTCCTCAGAATTGCCCTGGGCGTAGACGATATAGCCAGCAATTTAATTTTCCAGCATCAGTTTTCACTTTCGAGTCCCGATTTAATTCGATCTTTGTCTTCTTGTGTGTGTTCATGTGTCTTAGCTCCTTCGACGGACAATTTCGTTCCGCGTTCATATCCCTCGGGCGCTCTCTCCCCATCCCTGAGATGCCTGATGTATTCAAGCAGGTGCGGTTTCAGACGAGAAATTGCGTCGGGAGGACCGTGATAATTTGTCACTTGCTCAAATTGGACGAAAATTGGTACGTGTCATCTCAGGAGATATGGGAATGGGTGGAGGTAAAGACGTCCATTTAGGCGTGCATGGGGGAGATGCTGGGGATTTTTGACGCTGCTCGTTGGGGTTTTCTCGACGATTTGTTAAATTGAGGATTCTTGAAAAAGTTTAGACGACGATGATTTATTCTATGAAAATAAGAAGATTTCCTTATTTTTGATTTTGAAACAACTGAAATATACATTTCTCAAATACAGATGTTGGAATAAAGTATCTCGGCGATGATTTGATATGATATACAGGGTCTTTCACGAGGAACCTCACCCATATTTATACGAGAAACTACTGAACGTATTTTCATGAAATTCAGCACTTATAAGTATTTCACGATGCTGATGAAATCTAAAATATTTTCAAGGCAAGAGCACCTCCGGTTTTTCCGGAAATGACGTCAACTTCCGTTTTTCAAATTAGAACACCATTTTTTTATTGCAGAAATAGATTCCTTAGAAAATTTCAAGTTATTTTGATGTAACATTTTTCAGTTTTGGTTGGAAAATTCTCTCTGAGCGGGAAAATTCGAAAAAAAATCGAAAATAGAGCTCCGCTGAAACAAGAATAACTTCGAGGTTTTCGGATGGAAAATTTTCATTTTTGGGATTTTTCAAGATGTAAGATTGATGTATCCACTTTAAAAATCGAAATCGCGATTTATGATACAGGGGGTGAAAAAATCGCTTTCAAAGTTAGGGATGACAAAATCGTGAAAAATCAGTTTTTTTCAAATTAGAACCCCATTTTTTTATGGCAGATATTGAATCAACGTTAAAAAATAATGTGAGTGTATGCATCACACCCTTGCCCAAAAGTGGATATTTTCTGAGTTATTCACAAAAAACTGTTTTTCGTCTTGAATTTTCAGCTATTTCTTTTCCCTTCACGCCAAAAAGATGAAATTTTCAGGAACTGTTACTTAAACCATGTTTTAGATTTTACTACCCTAATATGCAAGAGAAAAAAGTTACAGGTTGTTCCTAAATAGATGGTGAATTTGGATTCGAATTTGTATCGGAAACCTCTTTATTTCAACTAATCGGCTATCGGTTTTCTCTCCAGTGATAAATAAATAATTCCTTATGAACCATATGCAAAAACTTGTCATGTTTTACATTCTTTTTTTTAATGATAGATATCATTAATTACATCTGCGAAATTCCTCTTTATTCAGTAGCATTTTGTGTTTACTATTAATTTGGTGATAATTCGTATTGAGTTATTACACTGGAGAGAAAACCGATGGCCGATTAGTTGAAATAAAGAGGTTTCCGATACAAATTCGAATCCAAATTCGTCATCTATTTAGGAACAACCTGTAACTAAATGTTACATCAAAATGACTTGAAATTTTCTAAGGAATCTATTTCTGCAATAAAAAAATGGTGTTCTAATTTGAAAAACGGAAGTTGACGTCATTTCCGGAAAAACCGGAGGTGCTCATGCCTTGAAAATATTTTAGATTTCATCAGCATCGTGAAATACTTATAAGTGCTGAATTTCATGAAAATACGTTCAGTAGTTTCTCGTATAAATATGGGTGAGGTTCCTCGTGAAAGACCCTGTATTGTTTATCCTGATTACTCCTAGGTCTCCTGAGAAGACCCCTCTGAAACACTGAAACTACAAGCGTCGAAGCTTGTAACTCGTGCCGAGTTCGGAGTAAGCAGTTGTGTTCTGTGTAGGCTTTGTAACTGTGTCCTAATGCCACCTTAGGCACAGCATTGTTAATTTTTGACCCAACAGTGGAATGGTGGCCCCTAACGAGACTAGAATTTCTTTCCATCTCGGGATTGAACTTCGGACTTGCCGGGTCCTAATCCAAAGCTCTACCACTGAGCTAAGGGCACTCATATTCGATATCCAAGAAACTTTGCAAGCAAGTAACGGATTTTTGAATAGCAAAGAACCAATTCGAAAATAACAAATAACACATGAATATTCAATGGGATAATTTTTTATCTACCTCTATAAAATACTACATCCATTATTCAACTGATTTTGAGCTGTTCCCATGATGAGAATCTGTAAGTCAGCAATATTATTGAATTGAACTACACAGCAAACGGCGTTGAGAGTTATTTATTATTTTCGGCTGCAGCAGAAGGTATACTAAAACAAGCGAATAACTCCTTCACCCTTTATTACTAACAAATAGCAACAGAAAAATATAGAAAAAAATTATTCAAAACATTATGTTTCTTTGTTCCTCTGGGTAGGTATAATGTCAGTCAATCTTGAGAAAATACTCCTCTGTTGTCCTCCACGTCTGCTTCATTACATCTGGAAGAATCAAAATTGCATGTACAGTAATTGTTGAAATATTGTAAACATAATTTAAATAAGTAGTTGAATATTCTCATTTGATTGTGCCGCTACTGCATATTAGATTACATATATTTTTATCAATTGATGCAGCCGCTGCGCGTGTGTAATTTTTATTATGTGGTATGACATATGTATTTCCTTCTAGAAGAATCTGTTAATAAAAGAATTCATTCTTGATAGCGTGATTATACATTTTCCAGATTTTGTTGAAAACTCAGAATAAAACTTATTTCGGATTTTATTCTTATTATTTCGAGGTATAATTCCTTCAGGTTATGGGCCGTTTCCTATACCTGTAGTTGATAATATTGGATATAATATTGGAACTGAAGTTTTTTATTGCGAGTTCGAGAAAAATGGCGACGTCAAATCTTCAAATTGAGAAATTATCCGGCCGAGAAAATTATTCTACATGGAAATTTGCAGTGAAATCATATCTAGAACACGAAGATTTATGGGAATGTGTTGATCCGGGTACTGAAGTCGACATCAAGAAGGACATAAAAGCTAAGTCAAAGATCATTTTGTTGGTAGAACCAACGAACTTTGTACATATTGAAAATGCAAAGTCATCTAAGGAAGTTTGGACAAACCTTCAAAGTGCATTCGAGGACTCTGGGCTGTCAAGGAAAGTCGGATTGTTGAGGGACTTAATCAATACATCTCTAGATAACTGCAGCAGCGTCGAAGATTATGTTAACAAAATTATGACTAGTGCATATAAACTACGAAATATCGGTTTTCAAGTTGATGATGAATGGCTGGGAACACTCATGCTGGCAGGTTTATCGGAAAATTATAAGCCTATGATCATGGGTCTGGAAAGTTCTGGCATCAAAATTTCATCAGATTTCATAAAGACAAAACTCTTACAAGAAGTTAAAGTTTCCGAGTCTTCCGCATTTTTTTCGAAACACAAAAGTACCCCTGATAATACGAAGCCAAAAGGAAAAGGACCAAGGTGCTACAATTGCAACAAATATGGACATTTCAAGAATCAATGTACATTGAAGAAATCGAATCACAACGGGTTTTCAGCGGTTTTTTCGGCCTACAAAGCAGCAAATCAGGATGACTGGTATATCGACTCAGGTGCAACCATGCATATGACAAGAAATTCAAGCTGGATGTATGATTTAAAACCACCTCCGATCCAGAAGATAATGGTGGCCAACAGTGATGAAGTCTCGGTGCAGAGTATGGGTAAAGTGAACATTCTTACAAATGTATGTAAAGATAATCATCCAATTCAGGTGAGAAATGTTTTATTTATACCTGGGCTGAGTGCAAATCTTTTGTCTGTAAGTCAATTGACTAAAAGTGGATGTAAGGTGGAATTTACTGCTAAAGGTTGTAATATTTATAACACCGATAAGATTCTTTTAGCTACAGCAACATTAACCCAGGGCATGTATAAACTGAACACTGTTGCAGGCAAGGCATGTGCTATTTCATGTGATAGCAAGGCTGATATAACAATTTGGCACAAAAGAATGGGTCACTTGAATTTAGCTGATGTGGGGAAGTTGGAGTCATGTACTGAGGGTATAACTATCAGCAACAAGGGAATTGACACAGTTTGTGTACCATGTTGCGAAGCAAAACAAACACGATTTCCGTTTTCTTCTTCTGGTTCGAGAGCGGATGCATTGCTTGAGATAGTGCATACAGATCTATGTGGTCCGATGGAAACACCATCAGCTGGAGGAGGGAAGTATTTCATAACATTTATAGATGACTATTCTCGTAAAGTATATGTATATTTTTTAACGAACAAAATGAACATCAAATCAGTATTTAAAAAATTCAAAGAAGAAGTAGAAAATGAATTAGAAAAGAAAATAAAAGTATTGAGGAGTGATAACGGAAAGGAATACTGTAACAAAGATTTTACTGATTTTTTAGCAGCTTCCGGAATCAAACATCAGACCAGTACTCCATACACCCCCGAGCAGAATGGGCTAGCGGAACGCATGAACAGAACTCTGGTGGAGCGTGCAAAGTGTATGCTGTTTGAGGCGAAACTGGAGAAGATATTTTGGGCTGAGGCAGTTGCTACTGCTGCCTATATCATCAATAGATCACCATCACGAGTTTTAGCTGAGGTAACACCTTTCGAAAAGTGGATTGGTAAGAAACCAAACATTTCACATTTGAAAATTTTTGGATCAAAGGCTATGGTACATATACCAAAACAAAAACGCTTGAAATGGGATCGTAAATCACGACAGTTAATTTTTGTGGGTTACTGTGACAATACAAAGGGATATAGATTATTTGATCCAGTCAATAAAAAGATTGTTATCAGCAGGGATGTTATATTTATAGAAAATATTACGAATTCAGATATTAATGATATGCAGAAACAACAGCCTATTACTATTCCTTTGAAATCAATAGATGATGTATCAGATTCACAGAATTGTACTCAAGAAAGTGATGAAATAGACTCATTTGATGATACCACACAAAATGAGACTCGAGATTTGACTTCAACATCTTCGAGTGCTGATGCATCCTTTGATGATTCTATGACGAATAGAAGGAATCATGATGAAACATATTATCCTAGTGAAGATGATTATGACAGTAACGAAAGTTTCGAGAGAAATATTACTTTGAGATCTCATCAGAGAAAGAATCTGCAGGGCAATAATTTCATGTGTGTTGTACATATTTCAGACCCACTCACTGTGGAAGAAGCTCTATCGGGCGCTAATGCTGAACAATGGAAGAGAGCAATGGATGAAGAATATCAGTCTTTATTGGAAAACAATACATGGGAAATTACTACATTACGAGCTAAGAAACGTCCTATATCGTGCAAATGGGTTTTCAAAACTAAAACTAATGAAACAGGAGAAATAGTGAAATATAAGGCAAGACTTGTGATTAAGGGATGTTCACAAAAACCAGGCATAGATTATACAGAAGTTTTTTCGCCAGTGGTAAGATATACTTCTTTGAGATATTTATTTGCTCTGGCAGCTAAGTATGATTTGGATATAAGTCAAATGGATGCTGTATCAGCATTTCTTCAAGGCGATATAGAAGAGGAGATTTACATGATGCAACCACCCATGTATGAGAATGGTGAGGGGGTATTGCGTCTCAAAAAATCCTTATATGGATTGAAACAGGCCAGTAGGCAATGGAACAAGAAACTTGATTCGGCATTGAAAGAGATGGGTTTATTACAATCCAAATTGGATCCATGCATATATCACAGAATTGTAGACACAAACTGCATGATTTTTTTAGCCATTTATGTTGATGATATCATATTGTTCACAAATGATCAACAATCAAAAGCGTTTATTAAAGATGAGCTGAACAATCGGTTCAAAATTAAGGATCTTGATGATGTGAAATTTTTTATTGGAATGCATGTAGAGAGAGATAGAAAGAAGGGTGTTATTTATTTGGATCAAGCGAAGTACATACAGGAGGTATTGTATAAATATGGAATGCTTGATTGCAAAAGTGTGAAAACACCAATAGACCCAAACACAAAGTTTGAAGGAGGTTCTGAAGATAAAATATTATGTGATATTCCCTATCAAGAGATAATTGGATGTTTGTTGTATATTTCACAAGTTACCAGACCAGATATAAGTTATGCTATAAATTTGCTTAGCAAATATAACAATAAACCGGAAATGTCACATTGGACTGCTTTGAAACGTGTGATGCGTTATTTGAAGGGTACTCTGAATTATAGACTGCGCTATAAGCAGAACTCAGATGAGAAAATGACTCATGGTTGGTGTGATGCAGACTGGGCAAGTTCAGAAGAGGACCGTCGTTCCTGTACGGGTTACACATTCTTGTTCCAGGGAGGAACAATCAGCTGGAACTCTAGACGTCAGCCTACTGTTGCTCTATCTACAACGGAAGCCGAATATATGTCTTTATCGTCATGTGTACAAGAAGCTTTGTGGCTGAAGCAACTTCAAGAAAGTTTTTGGCCAGAACTGAAAAATGAAGCAATGGTCATTTTTAGCGATAATCAAAGTTCTATTAAACTTTCAGGTTCTGATGGCTACCATTCTAGAACCAAGCACATCGACGTGAGTCACCACTTTGTTCGCGATAAGGTACTTGGAGGGGCTATTGACGTTCGCTACATACAAACCGACCTGATGGTTGCAGACGCCCTCACCAAAGCAACGTCACACTCAAAACTATTTTTCTGCTCTTCCAAGATGGGATTATGTTTAAGGGAGGATGTTGAAATATTGTAAACATAATTTAAATAAGTAGTTGAATATTCTCATTTGATTGTGCCGCTACTGCATATTAGATTACATATATTTTTATCAATTGATGCAGCCGCTGCGCGTGTGTAATTTTTATTATGTGGTATGACATATGTATTTCCTTCTAGAAGAATCTGTTAATAAAAGAATTCATTCTTGATAGCGTGATTATACATTTTCCAGATTTTGTTGAAAACTCAGAATAAAACTTATTTCGGATTTTATTCTTATTATTTCGAGGTATAATTCCTTCAGTAATAAACTTATACTTTCATCATACTTATACATTCATCAAAACGCGAATGAACATTGTGTCAAGCACAAATTAATTGAACAAATAGGATTCCAACAACAAAAATTTAATGCCCATTAATATTATATCAGCTCGAAACTAAATGAGATATAATTCCGAAAAGTTCATGTGGAAGTGTCGAACCATCACAATTCACATTGAAGTGTTTTGTTTTATTACTATTGGAGTTCCAACAATGGTTTCCACAGAGGCTTGTAAACGATGCCAATTAAGAATAACGAATGATTTATTGGCTTGAATTTTGGAGATATTCGACTTTACCCACAATTCTTGTAGAACTTGTTGTGAGGTTTTTTCGGGATTGAGATTAGTATCTATCTGATAAATCATCAGATCTCTCACTGGAATCATTCCTAGACGAATCTCTCGAACTATAAAACAAAAACGATTTTTGTCTATATTATAAATGCCCTTTCACATTCCTGTGATTCAAGGCTGCATTCACTTTATTCAAACAAAAGTAACTTGAATTTTCTGCACCCATTATCCCATTTCAATATTCCACACATGCGTTTCTACAAAGTTTGAAGAGTTCGGGATAGATTGTCCGACTCAATATTGAGATTTTGGCTTCGAATGTCCATTCACAATCGGATATCTGAATGGCTTATATCCTGTTCCAGACATACTTCACACTACTAAAAGCTAAATACCAACTTGAGATTTTAGTTATTACACTTATCCATCTTCTTGATGAAAATAAATATCCTGATTACCGATATACCAAGTAGAAAGTGGTAACATAAATATGAACTATTCAATTCCATTATTGGTGGTTGAATTACTCGGATAAACATAAATCGCGGTAAAAATAGTTACGGTATATGTCCTAATGGGTGAGAAAACTCCAGGATTTAATGAAAATAACACTTACCTTGGAGCATAAATATCCTCTTCGAAATTTCACACAAAAACGAACCACGTACAGCACAGTAACACCGAGAAACACACCTTGGAGCATAAATATCCTCTTCTATGATGGAAGAATGTATTCTTCCATCATGTCCTCATCGAAATTTCACACAATAACGAACCACTTACAGCACAGTAGCACCGAGAAACACAACCAACTAATCTATCTACAAAACCCCCCTGAGGTCTTGGTAAACTCGCTGTTTATACAAGTGCGATTTGATAGCCAAATTGCGCCTGCGTGAACAGATTGACCCTGTCAATCGTATGGTAAGCTCCCCAAGATATCACATGGAGAGGTCTCAAGGATATCGCATGGCGAGGTCTCCAAGATATCCCATTGTGAGGTCTCCAAGATATCGCACAGAGAGGTCTCAAAGATGTCGCATGGCGAGGTCGCCAAGATATCGCATGGGCACATCAGTGGGAAATTCACTAAGTAACATTACCTAGACATCTCTGGGACCTCGCGGTCGGATCTTCCATAAAAGTCGCATTGTAACCTCTCAGGGATATCGCGGAGAAGTCTGTGTTGCCTGGGCATACTGTTCCTCGTGAAGAGATGTTCGTATGTGAAAAGATTCTCCATGTGAAAAATAAACCTTTTAAGGCCGACTTCGATTCCAAAAATATTTGAAGTACGTTGTTCGCCTTCGTCGACTCAGTGAACGCGTCTCTATAAGATCCCAACACTGACAACCTTGTGTAATCCAATTCAAATATTCGTCACTTGCCCTGAAACCCATACCAAGGAGTCGTATATCATAAGCTGTAACGACGCAAAAACCGTGGCGCCATCTACTGTTTCACAAAACAGGATGTCCACCGCTCGCCCTCTCAGTCCTGGAACAAATTAAACGTCTTATGTTCCTCACCCTCACGTCGCTACTTCCGAGTTTAGCGTGAAACGATCAGGATGTTATAGCTCGTAGTTGTCAAGGAAGGGACAATTAATAATTTCGAGGCACGGCTTCCAAGACGTCTGCTAATAAATCCCTTGACGTCTCGATTAATGCCACTAAAAAGGGGTGGTCGAGGGAGGGGTTGTGGTAAGGGGTAGGAAAAGGTCCAAGATTAAACGCAAGAATTCGAAGACAACATGTTTCAGACGATGCTGTCGGTTCAGTTAGATGTTTATGAAATACTAGCATATACCCGCGGCTTCGTTCGCATAGTTGAGGAAGAAAATAATGATATCATAATGTACTAACTGACAAAGAAACTGAAACACACAGAAGGAGATGTTTAAATTTTAATTTGTTTTTGGAAAAACATGGATAGTATAGCAAGGATTAAATGAACCAATTTGGAGAAAGAAATGATGAAGGTTTTTTCATGTAAACATTTTTGTTACTTAAATATAGTAGTCGATTTTTGCAAATTTTTCAAATTTTACTACAAACTAGCTGTTCGAGGAGTTCCAAAGTCGATGATTTATTGTTGAAATCTCTAGAGCACGTGTACGCGGAATTTATCCCTAGCTAAGTGAATTTGAAAGAGGTCGAATTATTGTTCTATGGGAGGCAAGTTGTCATTCCGAGGAGAAATCGCTAACCATACGAACAGAAATCCAACTACTGTTATGAGATGTTGTCAAGCGTGGTTTGATAATGCCCAAAATCGAAAAAGACTAGACACTGGACGTCGAAGGGGCAAAAATGAAGTTCAAGATCGACGTCTGAGACTTATGGCCAATAGAGACCCAGTTGCGACAACTCGATCTTTGGCTGATGAGTGGTTTGGAGAACAAGTCCATCCTGTGACTGTCCGAACGAGTCACGGCCGGATAAGGTCTTCAGGACTGCAGCCTTATCGTGTTAGCACTGACGGTTAAGAATCTTCAGCGTTCAAAATAGAAAACGTATACCGCCAGATGGCGGTGCAGTGCATTATTTTTTATTTATTGGATTATTCAGCTTAAAAGAACAAATGTTGGGGCGCAGGGAATATTAACAAGGAATCCTACCCTGAACTAGATTTCACACTGACTGTATATAATACACTAATTTTTCTCCACCATTCATCTGGGAGTAGATACCTGCGGGGTGTGTCATTTAAAAGAAATTCAATTCCATGTAAGAATCCACAATTGATTTTCACTAATCGACGGCTAAAACAAAACGAACCTTATTAAATTGTCTTTGATGAAAATGGATATTTATCATCTATAATATAAAAATGAATCGCAAAATGTGTTGGTAAGCGCATAACTCAACAACGCCTGGACCAATTTAGCCAAATCTTTTTTTAAAATGTTCGTTGAAGTTCAAGGATGGTTTTTACGGCGAGAAAAATTAGAATTTTTGCTGGAAAACCCTAAAAATAGCCCTTTTCTTTTTCCCATACAAATGATTTGTAACTAAAACGTAGTCAATTTGAGCTTTATTGCTATGGTATAAAGTTCATATTAAATTACAAGCACTCACTGTTGTCTAAGCAATGTAGGTGTGTTCCTAACGTCAAAGATCATATCTATCAAAACAATGTGCGTGTGTGCGTTGGAGCACAGAATACATAGTTGGAGGAGGAAACTCCAACCTGTAACGTTTCGAAGAACTCTGCAATGGCAAAGGTTTTGCAGCAATGTAAATTGATTGTTTGGGATGAATGCACGATGGCACATAAAAAATCTTTGGAGGCTTTAGACAGAACCTTAAAAGATCTACGGAGCAATAATAACCGATTTGGTGGTGCAATGATTTTATTAGCAGGAGATTTTCGTCAAACATTGCCAGTGATTCCACGATCAACGCCAGCTGATGAACTCAATGCATGTCTAAAGTCCTCCAATTTGTGGAAACATGTCAAAGTACTTCATTTAAGCAAGAATATGCGTGTCGAGTTGCAAAATGACCAATCTGGAAACATATTCTCTAAACAACTCATTGATATTGGTAATGGCAAATTACCTATAGACATGTTCTTCTTCTTCTTTAGCCTCTAGATATCCACTCCTGGACATAGGCCTCTTCCATAGACTTCCACGTCGACCTTTGCTGGGCGGTTTGAATCCAGTTTTTTCCGGCATGTCGTTGGATGTCGTCTCTCCATCTCGCCTGCGGACGTCCGACGCTTCTTTTTGACATTCTTGGACGCCATTGTAATAGTGCTTTGGTCCATTTATCGTTGTTCCTGGCAACGTGTCCTGCCCAACGCCACTTTGAACCTGCTACACGCTCTATAACATCACATACTTTTGTTCTTCTTCTTATCTCCTCATTTCTTATCCTGTCTCTTAGGCTCACCCCAAGCATTGTTCTTTCAATTGCTCTTTGACAAACCCTAAGACGATTGGCACTGCCCACGGTAAGTGTCACCGTCTCGAGTCCGTATGTTGTCACTGGGAGGATGCACATATCGTAAACCTTCCTTTTCAGATTTATTGGGATATCCGGGTTGCGAAGGATGTAACCGAGCTTGCCAAATGCCATCCAGGTAAGGTTGATTCTTCTTGTGATCTCTGATGTTTGGTTTCCTTTCCCAAGCTGAATACTGTGACCCAGATATATATACTCCCTGACTACTTCCAGATGATGATTATCGATGGAGACATTTATATTGTCAGGGCTCATAAGTTTGGTTTTTTGAAGGTTCATTTTGAGGCCCACAGCTTGGGAAGCATCTTTGAGTTCTAGGATCATTGCTGCCAGTTCAGCTGGGTCGCTACTGAACAGAACGATATCATCAGCAAACCGAAGGTGGTTGAGTCGTCCACCATCAATGTTCATACCCTTCTGTTCCCATGATAAAGACTTGAAAACGTCCTCTAGAGCCAAAGTGAACAACTTAGGTGATATTGTGTCACCCTGTCGAACGCCTCTTCTTACGGGTATCTTTCCAGTGGTCCAATCTTCGTTGATTTTTATATGCAAAGTGGCATTCTCGTAAATGTATCGGAGTAAGTTGGTATATCTGTGATCTACGCGGGCTCTGTTCATCGCCCTTACAACTGCCCAGGTTTCGATCGAGTCGAACGCCTTCTGGTAGTCTATGAATGCCATGTGGATTGGGACATTATACTCCGTACATTTCTCTATCAGAGTACGTACTGTTTGGATATGATCGACGGTGCTGTAACCTTTCCTGAAACCTGCCTGTTCGACTGATTGGTAGAAGTCGAATTTCGTGCTCAGACGGTTTGTGATGACCTTCGTTAGCAGTTTATAAAAGGCAGATAATAGACTAATTGGCCTGTAATTCTCGATGTTCGTGTTGTCTCCTTTCTTGAATAGAAGAATGACTTCTGCATTATTCCAGGAGTCTGGAATCCTACCTTGCTCGAGACATTTATTCAAGAGAATCAAGAGTGCTTTCTTGAGTGTGTCCCCTCCGATCTTGAGCATCTCGCTTGTAATTTGATCTTCTCCTGGTGCCTTACTATTCTTGAGTTTCTCCAGAGCTGCTTCCATTTCGCTACTTTCGATAGGTGCTAGTTCTTCTGATCCCACGTTCACAATAGGTTTTGGCTTGTCTTCTGGATTTGTGTGTGGGTTTGCCATTGATTGGCTGTATAGATTCCGATAAAAGTCTCCAACTGTTTTTATAATTTCATCTCGTTCAGTAACCACTTCTCCACGACCATTCCGCATTTTATGGATAGTAAGTCTGCCTTTCGATTGACTGGAACGAAGGATTCTCATGTTTTTATTGTTTTTGATGGTATCCTCGATTAGTTTTGTATTCTGCGTTCTTTGATCTCTTCTAATTGCCTTTTTAACCTTTTTGTTTAGTTCTCTATAATTCTGTGCGTCTCTGCTGGTGTTTCTGCGCTCTTCCATTAGTTGTTCCGTTTCCTGGCTAAATTTCGAATTCTTTTGTTTTTGGAATGTACTGACTTTCTTTATTGCTGTTCGAATACTGCCAGTAATTCTTATCGAGAGATCATTTAGTCCTAGTTCGCTTAAGTTTTCTGTTATTAGTTTCTTGTCTATGCAGTGGTTGAATTGGTCCTCTTTTTGTCTTAGCTCACTTATGGCGGGTCGAATATTTCTTTCCATTTTACGCTTTCTCTCCAATTTGGTGTTAATATGGAGCCTTGCTCTGACAAGCCTATGGTCACTACCAGTGTTAAAGCGGTTTATAACAGAAACGTCCAAGCATATTCGGTTGTTTGATACGAGGATATAGTCTATTTCGTTTTTTACTTTGCCGTCTGGGCTTCTCCAAGTCCACTTTCTATCCGGATTTTTCTTGTAGAATGTATTCATGCAGTATAGGCGTTCTCTATTGAGGAAGTTCAGCATCGTTTGTCCTCTATTGTTTCTCATTCCAAGTCCGAAATTCCCAATGAAGGGAGGGTCTTCTGGGGACTTAGCTCCTATCTTGGCATTGAAATCTCCGAGTATGATGGATGAAGTGGTGTTTTCAGAGTTTTTTGCGGTAGATAAATCTTCATAAAATTGTTCTAATTCTTCATCAGTTGATGTGGAAGTGGGTGCGTATGCACAAATAATTTGGAGGCTGAGACTGGCGTTCAACTTCAGAACCACGTATGCCACTCTGTCGGATATAGATTTGGTCTTGTTGACTAGATGTTTCCTTTTTTTGTGAATTAGTAGAGCCACACCGCCAATATGCGAATTTATTTCCGAGTTGTTCTGAAATAATAGGTGGCCTGACTTGAGGACAGTATTCATTTCACCTTTCAGCCTCGTTTCACTAATTCCAATTACGTCCCATTTGATGTTATTCAGTTCTTGTTCCAAACAGGCGAGGTGTTCTTCACTTCTCATTGTTCGTATATTATATGTTACCGTATACAAAGTTTCATTTGGGTTGTATCTTTTCCTGGACTTGCTTTGTTGCTTGGTTGGGTCTATCGAATTTTTGTCCCCCCCAGAATCCATGGGACAGACTGATATTTCAGTGCAAGATTCTGAACTTTTAGTTCTACTTGCCTGGGGTACATCAATTTTAAATTTCGACATTTTCATTTAGGGAAGGTTTGGACCTACCTTCTCACGCTGGTCCAGTGCGGGTTGAGAAGTGTCTGTTTTGAGTACTGTATTTCCTCAGCTTCGAAATAACGGTTATACCGCCGTGACCCGGTCGTCAGAGCCTCGTTTGTATTAGCAGGGTGCACCACTTGCAGGTGAGGTTGACTTTTGAGAAGGAGAGGCCATGAGAGTCGCGTCACTTCCCCATTGTATCATGAGACTATTCAATATGATACCTACACAGACATGTTGACTGGCTGCATTAACTTTCCTCAAAGTTTTTGTCAGTTAACTCAATCAAAAGATGAACTTATTCAGAAGGTGTTTCCAGATGTTTCTCAAAATTACAGAAACCATGATTGGTTGAGCGAACGAGCTATACTGGCTGCAAAAAACATGGATGTAAATGAATTAAATTTCAAAATTCAAGAACAAATTACAGGCGAATTGAGGATATATAAATCAGTTGATTCGGCTACTAATCAAGATGATGTAGTCAACTATCCACCGGAATTTTTAAACTCGCTGGATTTGCCAGGATTGCCACCTCACAATCTTCAATTAAAGGTTGGATCGGTGGTTATGATGTTGCGAAATATCAACCAACCGCGTCTTTGCAACGGTACACGGTTAGCGATAAAAAAATTACTAAACAATGTGATAGAAGCAACTATACTCAAAGGAAAGTATAAAGGAGAAGATGTTCTCATACCGCGCATCCCAATGATTCCGACTGATGTGCCATTTGAGTTTAAACGACTACAGTTTCCAGTGCGGCTTGCTTTTGCTATGACTATAAACAAGTCCCAGGGGCAATCATTAAGTGTTTGTGGTATTGATCTAGAAAACCCATGTTTCTCACATGGTCAATTGTATGTTGCCTGTTCCCGTGTTGGAAAACCATCAGATTTGTTTATCTATGCGCCAGGTAATCAAACAAAAAACATCGTATACCACAAAGCACTACAATGATAATAATAATAATTATATATATATATATATTCTTTTGAAAGAGAGAATTACATACTGTTTTGTAATATCAAACAATATATGGCATATGGCACGTGTGAAGAAATGGCGACAAGGAACTGATTGTATAAAAGAATAAAATCTGTTTCTCGCTCCAAATCTGAGTGTTAGCAGAGGGAATGTAAACGGGGTACCATACAATTCTGCGTATGATACACGAGAACAGATAAAAACCTCTGAAAAAACTCTCTCTCCCCGTGTATGTGTGGTGATACTGAATTTGTTCAGAAAAATATGCTGCTATCCATGTTACAGAGCTCCTTGTGCTTGAAAACATGTCTTTTCATCGAACTGGAGGCAAATATCTTGAAATTATATCTGTAACAAGAAAAAAAAGAAGAAAAACGAGAAAGAAGCAGTAAAAAAGAATACTTCACCTGCTAAAAAAACCTTTTCACAAAGTCCTAACTCTCTCATGGATCGGGAGGATCTTTCGATCAGGTCCGATCTTCCAAGTGATGATTCTTCTGTTCTTTAGGTGTTCGAGGAACGCTACAGGCCCCTTATGTTGGGGGATCATCTCCCATAGATTAGAATGGTTGTTTTTAGCAAAAAATCAGCAAAAAAGCAAGAGCAAATTCGAAAAACGTCTGACACTTCATTGTCATTTCTGCACATAATTATGATTCACATGATTAAAAATAAAGCGATTACTTACTTTTAAATCCTTATATATGTTTTATTTAATTATTTTTTATTCACAACGCCCTATCACCAGGGTGACGGTTCTGTTCAGGAGAATTTTTTAAAATACGTAGGCACAAAAACAGCCACATTACAAATCTTTTTGACAGGACGAAGTCTGTCGGGTCAGCTAGTTTCGAATAAAATAAATTCAAGGGAATAAATTTTGCGGAAACAACACATTGCTGTTATATCATTTACAAAAAAACGGTATAATCTGAAATAAAAATGAGATAGACGTTTGATTAACTAAATGATAGACTTCAATACTGAAATCAGAAAACACGAAAATATTTGTTCGTTTTGATGGTGGAAATGTTACAAAATAACCAAAAATGATGGCGAATATCCTTTTCATGCATTCAATACTTATAAGATATTTTTTTTATCTTTATACACCCATACATCCCTTCATCAATCAGAAAAAAATAAATCGTTTCTGACTCCCTTTTTTTCAGGGACGTAGACCCTTAGCATCGCCGGCTACGATTACAGTGATTCAGAGAACGTCGACATTACTGATGAATCTCTCTGGGTGTACATGATGGCTGAAGAAGGGTTAGACGACGTCAGGGAGATAGCCGTGACCCTAAGTTTGATGTTGAACGTCATGTACACCGGAGAGTAGGCGTTATGGTATGGGGTGCTATTGCACATGCAAGTAGGTCATCTTTAGTTTTTATTCGAGGTAACATGACAGCGCTGCGTTACCTTCATGAAATAGTAGAGCCATATACTCTCCCTCACCTTAACTGGCTCGAGAATACAATATTTCAGCAAGATGATGCGTGACCTCAAGTTGCCAGAGTTTTTGAAGCGACCCATGTGAAAATTTTGCCATGGCCGCCCCGATTTCCCGATCTTTCGCCACAAAAACCATGTTTGGGCTGAAGCTTGGGATAGTTTTACCAAAATAAAAAAATCAAGAGCTTCTTCTTCATCAGTTGGTATATTATGATATCTTTATTTTCTTCCTCAATTATCTTCTACATACGTTCTCTTAATGTTCGAGAAATTACGAAATACGACCTATTATATGTTCTTTGCCAAAAATTGTTGTAACATGCCCGTACCTCAAAACATGAAACATGAAAAAAAGCAAACATTTATGAAGGCTTTCACTGCCAGTTTCAACTTTGGAAATAAAATTTCCCGCACTCTCGCTGGTCTTGGTCCAATAAGAATTTCATTCAAAATTCGCTTGGAACTACGTTAGGCATCTTCAGAGGAATCAAGGTCGAAGTTTGTAGCCGGACGATTGATTGCTCCGAATTGTTTCTTTTTTTGTTATAGAATAGGTGAATCTTACATCATACACCCAGTCTTTCTGGGTAGTGTCGGATTCTTACCGACTAAACACCTCTCCTGTGGTTGGTTCTGGGCATAAGCCTATAAACCTTCGATCATCTTATCTATTACTTCCTCTTTCGCATTCTATATGCTGAGTGTTTGTGTTCATCCTTCAATTGGATATCTCTCTAAGTTTAGAGTTTTACATCTTCATTTTCGCAATTGGTCTCTGGGTCTTTTGCGGTAAATTCTCGCTGTTTTTTCATCTCCAGCAGGGTCATAGTCAACCTTCTAAGATCGTCATTTGGATGTTCACTAGCTTTTTCATAGGCTTTTGCAGCTTTTCGTTTGCCGAATGTAGTAATGGACTCCCATTTTATGTCTTTTCGGATTTGTTCATACCTAACAAACCAGGGGGCGTCTAATGCCCATCTCATAAATTCGTACTCTGTTTCCTATTTATATGGGTTCTCGCTGCATAGCCCCATGCTGTTGATCCATATGTGAGCGGCGGTCTGGCGACTGCTTTCATGATCCTCAACTCCGTGTTTCTGTTCATTTGGCTTCTTCTGCCTATAATCGCCGGGTATAATCTTCTCATTGCTACATTCGTTTTATCCACTGCATACTTGATTGATGTGCTGTTTCCACGTTAGTCCTTTGTCTAATATTACTGCTAGGTATTTGGGGTCCGTGAAGTTAGCGAAAAGTTGGAAGCACTAATTCTGAAACTATTATCAATATTTAGTGCTTAATTAGTGCCTATTAGTGCTTCATCAAACTCTCATTCCACCATTATAGTTTTTGAGAAATTGACAATAGAAGTTTTTGGTGCTGACTTCACGCTCAGCATCAACATGTTCGAATTACTATGAAATTAGTATGTCAATATTTAGTGCTTAATTAGTGCCTATTAGTGCTTCATCAAGTTCTTATGTCACCATTGTAGTTTTTGAGAAATTGACAATTGAAGTTTTTGGTGCTAACTTCACGCTCAGCACCAACATGTTCAAATTACTATGAAATTAATATGCCAATATTTAGTGCTTCATTAGTGCCTATTAGTGCTTCAGAAACGGCTGCGATATCATTTTTAGTTTTGAAGTAATTGAGTGTTGTTTTTAGCCAAGCGTGAAGTTAGCGAAAAAGTTGGAAGCACTAATTCTGAAACTATGTCAAATATTTAGTGCCTGATTAGTGTGAATTAGTGCTTCATAAAGGTATCATTCCACCACTGTAGTTTTTGAGATAAACGCAATTATATCTTTTTATACTGCGTCGCCATCTATAGGCGAACTTGGGCGAGTCGTTCCGTCTCGTAGATTCGGCTCTATTACGTCGTAATATTATCATTGCCTAAAGGGGCTCACGGACGCACGAGTTGGGTTGCCAAGCCAATTTCAATATCGAAAAAATAAATTAATTTGTGGAGGCAAAACCATTCTCTGCAGTATATTCATGTATCGATTATATGAAGTGATGAAATGATTTACGAATACTTTTCGAGTCTTTGTGATGAATAAAAGAATAGAGTGAATAAAAGAATAAAGTGAAATGAATTGCTCGTGCCATAACAACAAGAGTAAGTACAGGTAGTAGGTATTGCTTTTTTTTCAATTAAAGTATAAGAACTCCAACAGAAAAATTTGAAGTGCTAAAAAAAAACGCGTGTTCCCACATTGGAGGTAGGTACAAACGAAGAAGAAAGATTCGTTTTCGTGATACGGGTTGTTAAAGTTTGAATATTTTTCAAGTTTTTTTTTTCATAGTATCTACAAGATATTCAACTGAAATTTGGCGTAGATATTACAATTGGGAGTTCACACCAAATGACATGTCAATTTCGATGGCAAATCCACAGGGTGATACTTTGCATCGGCACATTGTGACAGTGACAATTTTGCTCTGAATACTCAAAACTCAGATTCTAGTTTATTCAATTTCCTTAATTTTTTTCCGAAAAATGGGAACAAACGAAGTACCTGCAAACTTCGGTGCGAGGTGCTCGAAAAATATAACATTTTCAAGGTGAATGAGATGGTGAACGGAGTATATGTATTATATATAATTGATGTTAACTGTAACATTACTTATATTGCGACTCATTAATTGAAAAGTGATCCCACTTCGATACATCAGTATTCTTGCGATAATTGTCTAAATTTCGTGAAAATAAAAAAATATTTTTTCATCCCGGTAATTCTTCATCAACTGAAAAGAAGGGGATTCAAATATTTATATGAATCTAAAGATTTCAATTCCCCTTCAAACTCTAAATGCCCAAAAGCTGTCACAATTTTTTTTAAATTAAAAGAACGTACGCAGATTTTCTGTTAATCGACTGTGATATCGGAGCATCAGTAAGTATTGATGAAATCCAATTAAATCTATTCATCAATGACAAAAATTATCTATTACGGAGAATTGCTAATTTCGAAGCCCACTGTATAGAAATTGGGATAGGCGATAGGCCATTAAATTCCTATTGCAGAAGAAATGATGGGCAGTGGGAAGAATATGATGGCCTATCCAAAGACCACAATTTAGTTAGAAACGACATTTTAGTGAACCCACATTTGCTATTGTACACTATTTAAATAATTTTTAATCATATAATAATATATTTTTTGTATAAAGAACCCGAAATATATTTTTTTATGTGCGTTTTGAGACAGTTCAATTTTCATATACCTAACCCTTTATCATTAATATAAATTAAACTACCTACTATATCTCCATTATCAGGTTGTTCCAAAATTGGAGGTACAAACGAAGAGGGGAGGTTTCTTTAGTACATGTTATATGGTGTAAACTCTCTATTGTCATATATATGCCAAATTTCAGTTGAATATCTTGTGAAGTGTAGATACTAAGAAAAAAACTTGAAAAATATTCAACCTTTAACGGGTCCGTGAAGTATGCGGCACAAGTTACAAGCTTCAAAGCTTGTAGTTTCAGAGGGGTCTCCTCAGGAGACCTAGGAGTAGTCAGGATAAATAATATCATATCATATATATATCATGTGTTTTGGACTTTTTTTCACAATATAACTTGAGGAAACTCCCTTCTTTGTTTGTATCTCCAATTTAGGAACACCCATTTTTTTATCGCACTTCAAATTTTTCTGTTGGAATTCTTATACCACAATTGAGAAAAAAGCAATACCTACTATCTGTACCCACTCTTGTTGTTATGGCACGAGCAATTTATTTCTCTTTATTCTTTTATTCACTCTATTCTTTTATTCATCACAAAAACTCGAAAAGTATTCAAAAATGATTTCATCACTTCATATAATCGATACATGAATATACTGCAGAGAATGGTTTTGCCTCCATAAATTAATTTATTTTTTCGATATTGAAATTGGCTTGGCAACCCAACTCGTGCGTCCGTGAGCCCCTTTAGGCAATGAATATTACGACGTAATAGAGCCGAATCTACGAGACGGAACGACTCGCCCAAGTCCGCCCATAGATGGCGACGCAGTATAAAAAGATATAATTGCGTTTATCTCAAAAACTACAGTGGTGGAATGATAGCTTTATGAAGCACTAATTCACACTAATCAGGCACTAAATATTTGACATAGTTTCAGAATTAGTGCTTCCAACTTTTTCGCTAACTTCACGCTTGGCTAAAAACAACACTCAATTACTTCAAAACTAAAAATGATATCGCAGCCGTTTCTGAAGCACTAATAGGCACTAATGAAGCACTAAATATTGGCATATTAATTTCATAGTAATTTGAACATGTTGGTGCTGAGCGTGAAGTTAGCACCAAAAACTACAATTGTCAATTTCTCAAAAACTACAATGGTGACATAAGAACTTGATGAAGCACTAATAGGCACTAATTAAGCACTAAATATTGACATATTAATTTCATAGTAATTCGCACATGTTGGTGCTGAGCGTGAAGTCAGCACCAAAAACTTCAATTGTCAATTTCTCAAAAACTATAATGGTGGAATGAGAGATTGATGAAGCACTAATAGGCACTAATTAAGCACTAAATATTGATCATAGTTTCAGAATTAGTGCTTCCAACTTTTCGCTAACTTCACGGACCCAGGTATTTGGCTTCATTCTGCCATTCTATATCTTTATCGTCTATAGATATTTTCGATTCCATCTTCAGCCTTCTCTTTTGAAGGAGTATTGATTTTCTCCATTGATTTTGATTTTTCATTTGTTACACCAATGACTGATATCGTCTGCAGCTTCTTGAAGTCCTTTGTGAATTATTCTTGTGTTTCTATGCCTGTATCGTCTGTGTATAGAGCAAGTAGGAATCTTGGATTTCTTTGTATATCATGTATGTACAGGGTGTCCCAAATTCGATGATCACTGAGAGCATCTCGAGAACCATAAGGGTTAAAGAAAAAATGTTCAAGGACTCCCGATCTTTTTTTCAATAAAATCAATTGCCAGCAAACAGATCCGAGATATCTGAATTGGTTCCCGAGTTACAGAGCGTTTCTGAAAAATTGCTGTTTCAAATATTCCGCTATATCTCGTTTTCTGTTGGAGATATCACGAAAATTCCAGAATGTTTTCTTTTGTGATTTCTTTTGCCTATACGCTGCTTCCATCTGATCCGAAAAATTATTCGCCGTTCAAGTGCTAGAGAGAAAAGGTTGTGCTTTCAAATGGGACACCCTATATTTTTCATCATTGCTTCTTAGCCGCAAATTCACCGAGTATCATCCTGTAACCGGTTTTCCGAAAATCTGATCCGTTTCAAAGATATTGAGTTTTTCGACCTCACTTGAATTGGGACAGCCTGTATATATAGATTTTTCTTTTATTTGAAGATATGCATTTTATTTTTTGTCTAGTTTGTTTTTTTGAATGAACTGATCTTCTTGAATGAAAGAGATATCATAGGGGAATACGATATTTCCTGAAAATTTAGATTCTATGAAATGGAATACTTCATTTGTAAATAAATATGTATATTCCATTTAATTCAAAATTTAATTTGTCTAGTGTGTAGTGAAAAATTTTGACCAAATGATTATCTTGAAAAGAAGAAATCATCAGATACTATAATTCAAGTAATTAAATCAAAGACTAGTGTATTAGTTAAATCAGTTAAAAAATAATTTCGAAGAATGTTTGAGAGAAATCAACAATTTGCATATCCACAACGCAGTGAGAGGTGTTATGCGGCGTTGTCGGAAGTGCATAAATAATGGAGTCAAACAATTCGAACATTCAATGTAGTTTTTTTTTTCAGAATTCATTTGTATTAAAGTTTTTATTCGATTAATGTCAGTTTTTTCATAGAATCGAAAATGAAATATCTCCAAATTAAAGAAAAATCTTTATATACAGGCTGTCGCAATTCAAGATAAGACGAGATAATCAATATCTTTGAAACGGATCAGATTTTCGAAAAACCAGTTACAGGATGAAATTCGGTGAATTTGCGACTAAGAAGCAATGATGAAAAATATAGGGTGTCCAATTTGAAAAACACAAACTTTTCTCTCTAGCACTTGAACGGCGAATAATTTTTCGGATCAGATGGAAGCAGCGTATAGGCAAAAGAAATAACAAAAGAAAACATTTTGGAATTTTCGTGATATCTGCAACAGATAACGAGATATAGCGAAATATTTGAAACAGCAATTTTTCAGAAACGCCCTGTAACACTACAACCAATTGAGGTATCTCGGATCTGTTTGCTGGCAATTGATTATTTTGAAAAAAGAGATCGGGAGTGCTTGAACATTTTTTCTCTAACCCTTATGGTTCTCGAGATGCTCTCAGTGATCATCGAATTTGGGACACCCTGTATATATCATAGAGTAGCGGTCCTAGTATGGATCCTTGAAGAACTCCTGCTTCATAGATGAACTTCATCCATTTTCATACAAAAGTTCCTATCGCTCAAATAATTTCTCATTATTCTGCATATCTTGGGTGAATAACCTGCGGTTGTCAATTTAAATGCTAGTCCACAATATTTTTCCTAGGGCTAGGAGCAGGCTTATTGGTCTATAGTTCTGCGGAAACTTTTGTCTTTACCTGGTTTATTGAAAACGATCACTTCGGCAGTTCTCCTTCCTTTGGAAAAGTACTTTGTTCTCGTCACTCCGTTTGCTATGTTAGTGAGAGCTGCTGTTCCTTTCTTTGGCATTTTCTTCAGCATGAGATTTGTAATTTCATCATTTCCAGGAGCCTTTCTTGGTTTTAAATTGTTGATTATGTCTTTGATTTCGGCCGGAGATGTTGGGTGAGGGATTTTGCCATCCGATGGTGCTTCTTTAATTTCTTCTTCATTATCTTTAATGGATTTTTATAGGTCCTCATCGTCTTCTAAACAATAATTTATTTTCGACTCACTTTCCATAGTATCGGCAAAAGCGTTAGACTTATCGCTTTTTGATTATGCCATCCCATGCTTCGAATTGAAAATGTGAGCATCGTATTTATAATCGTAGCTCCAGCCCGGTTCATCCCTTCCGCAACGCACAGGATTAGTACCATGCACCATGAACAATGAGAATACTTCTGTAAGTCTGGTTGTTTTTTACCTATGGATCATCCTTTGATGATCATTTTTATGTTGGAAATGATTTCTGTTTTAGTGAACAAGATGCTGTGTTCATTCATTGAAGCATGTTACGCCAGTTCAGACTCCTTCTTGGCTACTATCGAAAACGCCGTTCTTATTTGAAATCCAGAGTATTCGTGGCTTTGCTGCCTCGGTTCAAAGGGAATTTCACCTAAAGTTTCTCCCCAGTCAGAGGTTCTTACCTGACGATTGACTGCTTCGAATTGGTGATGGTATTGGATTTATTGCTGTATAATCATAATCATTTACAGCCGCAGCCTTACCGCCGGCGAGGCCGGTTGATTTATACCCCCAGCTTCGAACAGTTTCTGTTTTATCATTGTAGATAGCTGGCAACCAAGCATTATGAAAAATAGGAGTCTTCTCTTGCATGTTCATGTTGTTTTATGCTTATATATTTCGATGGATTCATCCAAACAATCAAACAAATTCAATACGACATCTCTTCTCATATCTTGGAAACATGTTTCTTTGTCCAAGCCCTCCTCCGACGTTCCAAGAAGAATATTCGAGTGTTGAATTTTGAGGGGTTTCCAAACAGCTTACTTTCACGGCTAATTTTTGTTTTTCAATCAGTTCGTGACTGGTAGCAAATGACGCTAATCAAAAATCGTGTCGATCACTCATAAACCCATTTAATGCTCGAACACCATCCTGAATTCCAAATTTACACAACAATCCTTTCAGCGCCGTACATTATTCGGCGTTCTTATCGTTTCACCCTTCGAGTTCTTCAAATTTCTCATTTATCTCCGACACTTTCCGCGATTTCATGACGATTAACATATTCGCGCAAAAGTGCCGCTACCAGAGAGCAGGGTGTAAAGGGTGCCAGAGTCATGTTGCGTGATTTGTCACGGACCTTATCTAGTTAAGGTTATTATAATTCATTTGTGATGTATTACTTTGTACCGCCTAAATGTTAATTATATTTAAAGTTGGTTGGTTTCCTTGTAAATGCGGTTCAAGGGGGCGAACAAGAGGTCTGAATTGTTGAGGATAAGGGTTGGTTATCTGAAATTTCAATTCGTGAAGCATATGAATAATTCTGCTTTAGAATTAAGATATTATTGTTTCTGGAATACTCCAAAAAATTCAAAGCCAGTCAACAAATGTAATTGAATTAAATGCATGGAACCTGGAAAATGAATTTTGTGATTGTTATCATTCCAGTTTTATTGATTGGAGCAACTTCTGACTTCTCTGTGACATACATTCTCTATTTGAGAGGACAACAAAAAGTCTGGGTGACGGTAGGACAAATTGCAAATTATAAATAAAAGGTTCTCACTTTCTGTATAGCTTCATTAGGAAGAGGCTACCACATTTTTCCTTTGTGAAAATTTTAGTGGTCGCGGCTTTTTTTTAGCAAACCTCTCGTAAGTCGACTATATTTTAAATGTTTTTAACTCATACACACTCTTTTTTTGAAACATGCAATCATACAAACAATTTGGGAGAAATGAAAAAACACGATTTTCCGACTAAAATAGTAGCATGTCTACCAACATGAACATGAAAATCGCATTTTCAAATTATTGATACCCTCCTGATTCTTTCAGAATCGGTTGATGTAACCATATGAAGTATGAAAATGCAATTGTCCGACAAAAAAAATAAAGCGTTTTTCTTGTCCGACAAATGAAAATCCCCCCATTGCTTTTATTGCCAAGTTTTTTCTTAACTATTTAAACAAAAAACACTCCATCAGTACTAAGAATATTATATCGGCAACAACTGAAAATCTGTCAAATAGAATAGCCACAGGGCTCTCATCTCGGTCCTCTGTTTTTCTTGATTTATATCAATGATATTATTTCCACCTTCCAGAGGTGTAGAGTGCACCTCTATGCGGATGATTTGAAAATTTTTTATATCATCAGGTCTGCGGAGGACTGTAGGATCGTACAAGGGAAATTAGAAAGATTCTCGGAGTTCTGTTGTTCACACAATTTATTTTTGAATATTTCTAAATGTAGGACGATTACATTCACTCGTAATGATACTCCAATTCTATTTCAATATACACTGCGCAAAAAAATTAACGCACATTCTGAAAATCTCAATTTTAATGAAAGTTAACTCTACTATAACTTATTTTTTATGTTCTCTCGGGAAGGTTTTGAACGAAACAAGACACATTAAATGGAAGAAAAATTCAGGATTTCACCGAATCTTATGTGAAAGAAGAGAAATGAACAACTTTCAAAATACTGAAATGCTGATAAGTGATTTAATACTTGGTATTTCCACCCCTTGCGTTAATTACAGCACCGCAACGACGGTTCATACTCAAAATGAGTGATCTTAAAATGTTCTGATCTAATCCTTCCCAGATTTCTCCGAGTTGGATTCCTAAGTCATTAAGAGTAGCTGGATGATTTTCTGAACTTCTCAGCCTTCTGTTGAGGTTGTCCCAAACCTGCTCAATCTCTCCCGCAATCTTAAATCATATTCTCTGAGGCGATTTCTTATTGTCTGAGTGCTAATTTGCACCTCATGAGTTTGCTCAAGCTGATTTTGAAGGAGGCGAGCGGATGCAAACCGTTGTCTCAACGAAGAAACTCTCAAGAAACATTCTTGAATGGCAGTTGTTACCCGTGGTCTACCCTGTCCTGGTCTTCGGACATTCATACCTGTCTCCCTGAATCGCTGCAACATTCTGGACACACTTGTATGGGAAACTCCAAACCTTTCTGCAATTCTTGTGTATGTCCACCCTTCTTCTCGCAAAACTACCGCTTGGGCACATTGCTCTTGGGTCAAATTGCGTGTTTCGCGTTGCATAGCGATCGAGTGTAGAAAATCAAACGAAAGAAAAACTATTGATCACTAGAATTGAACGAGAACATCTGATTTTAGAATGGTGCCAATACAATCAAAATCTGATAATGTCATCTTTTTTATTCCTGCTGGGAGAAAATATCTGTATTGAAGAAAAACGTTGAAAGTGAATAACATATGCATGCATAATTCTGATAAAAAAAATTATCATTGAGAACACCTTCAGTTGTAGAATAAATTTGATATTTCCATAATGTGCGTTAATTTTTTTTGCTCAGTGTAGTATTGATCAAGTTGACTTTCGCATTCCATATTGATGGCATAGTCAATTCTGCTAGTAGAATGTTGGGATGTTTGTTGAGAACATGTAGGGTTTTCAGGGGTATCAAGTCGGTTCTGAGTATTTACTATGCTTATGTTTTTAGCCGACTGAATTTCGCTTCGGTCATTTGGAATCCACAGTACAAAATTTACAAAGAAAGAATCGAACGAATACAGAATAAATTGCTTAAATATTTGAGTTTCAGAGGTAATTTCTCTGTTTCAGTTGATAACGATAGTTTTTATTATATGGCCACAAAACATTTCAATTTGATTTCTCTTGAAAATAGACGTAGGATAGGCGATGTCTCTATGTTGAGGAAAATTGTAAGTGGTGAGTTGCAGGTACCGGATTTATTGCAGGAGGTACAAATCACTGTCCCCAATTTCAATCTAAGATCTTTTGAAATTTTTCATGTACCTTTTGGAAGGACAAATGCATCCAAAAACTCTGCATTGATCAGAATGTTCCGAACCTGCAATGAGCTACAAATTGTAGATTTATTTCATTGTTCTAACATCAAGCTACAACTCAAAAAACATTTTCTAATGCGGTAAGCTTTTCGTTTTCTTTTGGTTTGATTTGGTGTAGAGATTTTCTTTGATTGTTTTTTTTTTCATCTCAATGTAATTTGTGGATACTGTTCATAGGTCTCCGACCTGTTTGTATTCCTAATGTTTGATGAATAAAAAAATAAATAAATAAAGAAAGAATTATCTCAAGAAGAGAAAATTCGGTAACACACTAAAATTCGTCTACACAGTTTTAGAATGCAGAGGACTGCGGGGCAAAACCGAAATGGCACTTATATTCAAAGGAAAAATTAACAAACTACTTTTACAACCCTTGGTATTTCTCGAACGGAACCACTTTCTCTTCGAAGAATTCGCGACTTCGACCTAGGGTGAAGATTCCATATTCAACGGGGCCAGGAAACATTCAGTTTTTGCATTTTTATTTTGATAGTCCATTTTCTCATACTTATTATTACCGCTTCAGCCCCCAAAGTAAACAGCTACAAGTATAAACAATTGAAAACATTCCTTTCATAACCCCAGAGGTGTTACAGAAAAAATGTCCGAGATACCTACTGCCACTTCGTGCAACATTTCACTTCTTAAGTAGAATTTCCGTATCCAACCAAAAGTATGGAAAAAGGCTTTCATCGGAATACCAATGTCAATGTATAATGATTGAAAATGTTCGTTATGAAAACAGAGTCTCACGAGATTAATAACTTTCATTCGGTGTCCAGTTGAATGATAGTCTTCAGAACATCCTGCTTAAATGACCCTCAAAAAATAAAATGTTCATTTGTAACATAACCCAAGTTATATCCGATAAATGCGCATAGTCTATTCATACCCAAATTAGAGCATTGAATTCTTTGATTTTTAAATGAAGGCCACATCTGATGCACTACGTTGTATTTTCAAGATGAAGAGAAAATAAGAAAAGAAAAAAATATTATCATTAATTTTTTCATCTCAAAAAATCGTCGTTTTCCATTTGTCGGACAAGAAAAACGCTACATTTTTTTTGTCGGACAATTGCATTTTAATACTTCATATGGTTGTATCAACCGATTCTGAAAAAATTAGGAGGGTATTAATGATTTAAAAATATGCGATTTTCAGTCATGTTTATGTTGGTCGACACGCTCAAAGCCACACTCTTCTTGTCGGACAATCATGTGTTCTCATTTCGCCCAGGTTGTTTTTATGATTGCGTTTTACAAAAAATAGTATGTATGATTTAAAAAAATATGGTCGATTTACGAGAGGTTTGCGAAAAAAAGCCGCGAATAAAAAAGTTTTCACAGAGGAAAAATGTGGTAGACTCCGCCTAATAAAGCTATACAGAAAGAAAGAAAACTTTATTAATAATATGCAATTTGTCCCACCTGCACCCAGACTAAAAGACTATGTTTTGTGGTGAGGGATATTATAGTCCTAGAGAGTTCCTTGATGATCCTCTGTAATAATGATTTTATTTTCTTTCTGCTGTTGTTTTTTTTTCTGGAATAATTTCATTAACTTGTCCCATGTATTGAATGTCTTAAGGGATGAATAAAGCTAATTATCATTATTGAAATGAAATGAAATATTGTTCATCCTGATATTATTAATCAACTTCAGACTCATGGTCTGAAACATATCGAGTTCTTTCGAATTACCTGAAATGCGAATCACCTTTGAAGGTGTATCTAATATTCAGCATTATTAACCGAAGTATTTTGACAGATGCTGAAATTTTTTCCTATGAGGAGTTGATTGAATTGAAAAAAGCGAATCTACCTCAAGATTGATCTACCTTAACGGCGAATAATCTACTCACAAGGTGGATCGGCTGGCTCACGATAGAATGAAAACTAACAATGTTTTCTATATTGGGAAAACTTTCTCGGGTATAAGGAGTCTTTAAGAGGCCTTATTTTAAGGACTCCGTATACCTGAGAAAGTTTTCCCAATACAGAATTCTAAGAGTCGATTAAACTTCCATATAAAATAACAATGTTTTCATTTGTGAATCCAACTTACAGCCTCTGAAATAGTAAATTCGACATAAAAATTCCACCCTGTATTTTCGAATACTTCTCCATTCTTCTCCCACACTCCTTTCCTTCGTCGACAGAACACATCAAGATCTCCTTTTTTCTCCGAATAAATAGAATAAGCTCAAACATTCAATTCTCTCAAACTTCGTTTGTAGTTTCCCGTGTTCCATGCAAAGTATTCCCTTTTTCGGACAATCGAAATCATTTGTATTCATGACGACAGAAAATCGAATTTCTCGGCGATGAAAATCTGGAGATGAGATTTCCGCGATATTCTCAGATTGAAAAATCAAATTCGATAGTTTGTGAGATGCTGGCATTCGCACGTAATAGAACGCGATGATTGATAGACTCAACTGTGATTCGACGTGAATACATTTCTGATTCGACGGAATTTATTTTCTGTTTATTTTTCTACAGATATATCGTCTGCAGATTGAACGGTCGCTGAAGTTAGATAGATTCATTGGATTGATTATATGACTGAGAAAACTCCCATCGTTGGATGATTTCTTAATATAATTAGTTTCTTTTTGTTTTGTATAATTCCATTGCTGATATAAAGAAAACAGGATCAAGTAAACGTTGACACCATATACGGGAAATTTTTGCAACGTTGTGAAGTTCGTTGAATTTTCTAATAAATAAACTCTAAATCAATATAAAAAGAACTTCAAATTGTAATTAATTCACGCATTTGTGCGTGAATCTCAGAAATGAATATTTATTTCTTCAAATACTGTGAATTCCTCACATTACATACAAAAGTATCGGAATGTTCGCGGAAATGGCTCGGGCGTTTTTGCTGAAGTTTTGCTGATTATCGTTTTCTGAATCTGTGGCCAGTTCACTCATTTACTTCGTTCAGCTATTTCAATTTTGTGTAACCAATGACGTTTTGAACAGTTTTGTTATCACGATATCGCGTAGGAAAAAATGAAACTTGGATTTATTTCTGAATATTATTAGCAAAATAGGTTGAAAACATTTCGTATATGTCTTGTTTGTGGTAAATTGGACAATTTGAATCCCAGTTTGAGTTCACACTGCTATGTTCTACACTCATTATTTCTAAGTAGTAATGTCTTAGATTATTCGATTCTTTGAATTTCACTTTTCAAATCCGCCCACCTAACACAAAATCTGTTTCAATGTTCGGAACATTGTATGAATTCGTCAAAAAGAGTTAATTCACTTGTAATTACATTTCGATTCCTCAATACCGTTAACACCACGCCACTGGACCTTTCAAAGTTCGATGCAGCAATGTTGCCAGGGCCAGATCTAATGATATTGCAATATGTATCTACCGAATGGACTAAATAGGCGAAAGAGAGATGCAGTTCCAAAAAATATATACAGAGTGTTAAAAATTAGGCGTGAACCTCGAAGGACTCTTATGACTTATTTGCTGTCGTTTGACTAGAAATACTCTGTTTCCGAGATATTCCAGTTCTTGTGATTCAAAAAAAAAATTCTCACCTTAGTTCATTTTTCGCTGAATACTTTTACGTTCACCAAATCTAATTTTGATTTTGAATAATTCTCATCGAAAAAATAATATGAAATGTAAAAAAAAGCGAAACTTTCCTGTATTCGATGCTGAAATAGTAATTACGTAACAAGTACGGAAAATAGGGTTTTTTTGGACGAATAGACAAAATTCTAGGAAGAGCCGCAGGCGAGTCCTGCAAGTCTGTGAGTCCAAAAAAACTATTTTTGGGCGTGTTGCGTACAATATTTTTTCGGCAACCGTGAATAATTACAAATCAATGAGACGACACATTTCTTTATTTTACATTTTGATTATTATTTGAATTGAACAGAACAGAACTGTCATCCGTTATTTCGTTGCTATTGTGGTGATCATCACAATGACAACAACCACGTGAATTTTTCCGGCCTAATCCGGAAAGTACGTACTTTCCGGACTAGGCCGGGAAATGTTACTTTCTCAAAGAAAAAGCGTCCGGGAAGTGGGTACTTCCCGGACGGTTGCCGAAAATAGATTGAGCATGATTTGAAAGGTGTCATATAAAAAAAGAACAATCAATTAGTGATATCTATTTGTCTGCAGGAATGATGGAGGTTATTTCGAACATAATTCATGATTACCTTTTCACTGAAATTTTTTGATTAATGGTACTAAAAAAATATTCAATTCGTTACTTTACTTTCTCTGGTTCTGTTCTTCAAATGAAAATCTAGTGAAACTAGTGCCGATGCATCCTACCGAAAACTTTTCAGGAAATTTGACAAGTTTTAAAATTATTATTTTGACATACAAAAACTGTGATATTAGCAGAAAACTATTTTCTTCTTTATATTCCTTTTTTACAAGGGGAATCCATTTACATCCCTGTCCGAGGAACAGTGTGAGAGTCCTTGATCTCCTGAGCTCGACTACTCTCTAAACCTGACCTGCTTCTTCTCAGTTCCGGGCACCTGCCTACAAACCGTTATGTCTTATGATTGTTAATTTTTGCACTTTATTGTGCTGGGTTGATATTGAATTTTTCGGTTATATCTTGTTTTACTCGTTCTAGTAAGTTTACGTACTCCTATTGATCACTCATCAATTGATCTCTTGGTCCCTTTTTGTACGTACACTCCTCCTATCTTCCTTCAGGTCATAGCCCACTAATCTCCTGACTTTTTTATTCGAATGTTCTTTCGCTGTTTCGAATAGCTTTTTAGCTTCCCTTCTCATAAATTCGTCAATGGTTTCTTAATTTGAATCTCGATAGATCTGTCGGTTTCTGATAAACCACGGTGCGTCCATAGCTCAACGTAGTAATTTGTTCTCTGTTGCTTGTATCCCTTTTATATGGCTCTTTGCCGCAAATCCCCACGCCGCTGATCCGTAGGTCAGTTGAGGTCTAGCAACGGCTTTTGCTTTGATGATTTTCAATTTCATTTCTTCAGACATATGGCTGCGTCAGCCTATCAGTGGGTGGAGTTTGTTCATTGCTGTTTCGGTTTTTTCCATGGCTTCCTTGATATCGCTTTTCCAGGTTAGTTCTTTGTCTTGAGTGATACCTATAATCTCGCTTTTCCTTTCCACTACATTTCTTCTCCATCAACGTCGAGGTTTATGTTTGTACTTATCTTCCTCTTGTGATTTAATATCGCTTGGCTCATTGGTCCATTGAGCTTGATCGTCCATTCGATACACCAGCCGTTGATTTCGTCGATGGCTTTTTGTAATCTCCTTTGTATGACTCTGGATTTCGATGACGAATAGCGATTCCAGTGTCGTCAGCGTAAAATAAAAGCATGGTCCTCGACATCTTCGGAATATCATGTATGTATGTGTTGTACAGTAGTGGTCCAAGGACTGATCCTTGCGGAACTCCTGCTTCCAAACTTCTGATTGAGGAACATTCTCCTTCCACTGTCACTTAGAATTTTTTGTCTCTCAGATAATTTCTGATAAGCTTTATCAGTTTGTTTGAGTATTCGGCTTTTCTGATTGTATTAATTCCTCATGTCTCACTCTGTCGAATGCTCTGGCGGCGTCTTGTATGACTAAGCTTGTTGCTTGTTTATTCTGAAATCCCTAGCTCTGTTATATATTCTCTGCTGTGAGTCTTAACAATTGCTGCTCTGCCGAATGGTGTCTTCTGAATCTGAATTGGTCTGCTGGTAAGTGACTCTGGCATCCAGTCTTTTATGTTAGTCTCCTGGCGATCACTCTTTACTATTGTGAAGTCAGCAAAAGCCCACCCTGGGTTGTGAGCCACAGATATAGAGATAGATAGATAAAATCGTACCTACTAATTATTTTCAACACCTGTTACAGCATAGTTTCAATTTTTTCATACATATGATATATTTTTCAGATGCAAATAATCCAAACGCCCTGTATAATACTCCAGAACATCACACCTTCATCCATCTGCATAAAACTCCAATAAATCACTACCCCAACCTACAGATGACCAATAATGCCCCTTCTTCTGCAAATCTCCCAACCTCCATTTCAGTCTTCCTTATTTTCTCCATCGACACTGGATACGCAGCAGTAATTCTGGCACCTATACAATACGTCAGTGTTCGCATAAAATGTATATTTTCTCGTGAAAGAATTCCATTATAACGGGAAAAATATATTTTCCGATTTTTATTGCTTTCTGAATACGACGGCCGCTGAAATGTATATAAAAGAATATTCGGGTAGGGGAAAATCTAATTCTTATGTCAACCAATGGGGTCGTATTTCTCGATATATTTATGGAGAGAAATTCGAAAGTGAAATATTTGTGGAACGAGTGAGAATGGGTATAGAAAAATAAGTATGAATGACAGTATTCTATGCGGAAATATATGATCCGAATTATGCCATGAAGAAAATCTGGTGAATTCCCACAAAAAAGTGTGACGTCAACTTAAAGCGACTGGTATATTTGATAGGAATAGCTATAATAGCATAATTGAGTCAGGCTAGACAATCATCGGCTTAGACGTTGGAAACTTCAAGAGTCCTAGAGTTTCAATGAATCAACATTCACAGATTCTCGAGACAAAATTAGTAGAACCCACTTCTATGAAGTATCCCGGTTGGCCATGACATTCTGAATTCTGACACATTTCACCGCGTATATTTTGAAAATGTTAGGTTATAGTGATTCTCCTGTCAGATGATGAGCAACGTTGTCACGTCTACATAGAAGTCGTGGTAATGACGTATTCATCGAAATATTTATTGACTTGGAGAAAATAATGAATTCGGGAAAATATTATGTGAATTCAATAATTCCAGAGACCTGGGGAATGTTGAAGAAACTTTTTTAACTGTTAATACTGAAAATATTTCACGAATATAAACATGGTTGAAAGGTTCAGTTATGCTTTTTTCTTGTACGGAAATCAAGAATCTAGTGTTGAAATTTCACTGAAAAATAAGGGACAGAATAGTCCGTTACTTGGTGATAGTTCATTCGAAAAAAGAAAAAAGTATTCTAATAACCCGACAGAAAAACTTCTAATCGAACAGATGGACCTATGGAATTCCTCACTTTTCAGAATTCTCAAGAAATAAGCCTACAGAGGGCATTCAAATACCCCTTTTCACGACTTGAAATACTCCAGTATGAAAATGTAGTAACTCCATTACAAAGTGTCAGTATGTTTCTTTCGAAAAATAAGTAGGTACAAAGTTGGAATGTGGCATCAGGTCGTCTTTTGAATTTCGATTCTCCTTGGGTGCACATGATGGCCGAAGAAGGGTTAGACGAAGTCGGGGAGGAAGACGCGAACGTCAGTTTGATGTTGAGCATCATGTACACCGGACAGTGAGCGTTATGGTATGTGATGCTATTGCACATGAGAGTAGGTAAGTTACCTTTAGTCTTCATTCGAGATAACAGGACAGCGCTGCGTTACCTTCACAAAATAGTGGAGTCAGTGTCGGTTTTATTTATCTACTGAGGGGGGGCGAAGTGAAAAAATAAAAAAGCAGTTCGTGGGGATTTTTTTCAATGGGACGACAATGATAAAGCTAAAACAAAAATTCTAAATGAGGTGAATAAAAATATACAGGGTGTCCCAAGTTCGAGTGCCTATTAGACGTTTCTGGAGAACTGGACTTATTTGAAATATGAAAATTGGGATTATGATATCGTTCGAAATTCTCTACAGACCTGAAGTATTTCCAGAGCCGGTTATACAGGGAGTGAAAATAAATTCGCTCAAAAAAATTGTTTTAAATTTTTTTCGTTCCTGATATGATTGAATATTCAATGCTGAATACATTTCTGTTAAAACCATTGTATTCATTCGAATAGTTTTCAGAATATCGTTCATTTTTTTAATTCTGAACATCCTGAGTGTAAACTGTGATCACAAAATCAAAGTAGAAGAATGTGGAAAGGTCATGCATCTTTTGAATTTCATGAATGTCAACACAGAGTGTTTCGAACTTTGTGTCAAAAACTGTGATCGGAAATCGGCCATAACTTCTGTTTTACAAATTAGAACCGTATTTTTTATTATTGCGTTGGATTCTGCGAGGAAAAATAGTGATAGCACTCTAAGATGCTGTTGCTTCTAAGTTCAGCAATTCCCGAGATATTTGAGCATTTCTCGATTCATGTTGTACGTAGAGTCATCGAATCTGTTTAGATTCGATGAATATTCTCATGAAACCATTTACCATAGTAACAACACATAATTACACCAGTCTTTCGTGAATTATTAATGGGATCATTTATCTTCTATGACATAGAATATTCTCAAGTAAAAGATTAGATGAATTTGATTCTACGTACATGAATCCAGAAAAGCTCAAAGAACTCAGGAATTACTGAATTTAGGAGCAAAGGTATCTTAGAGTGATATCATTATTTTTCTTCGCAGAATCCAACGGAATAATAAAAAAATAGGGTTCTTATTCGAAATACAGAAGTTATGACCAATTTTCGATCACAGTTTTTGACACAAAATTTGAAACACCTTGTGATGATAATCATGAAATTCAAAAGATGCATGACCTTTCCACATTCTTCTTCCTCGAAGTTGTGAGAACGTTTCACACTCAGGATGTTCAGAATAAGAAAAATGAAAATAATACCGACTATATGAAAATTTTACTTTTTTCAGTTTTTTTTTCTTAATTTTGAAAACAACAGAAATGTATTCAGCATTGAATACTCAATCATATCAGAAACGGAAAGATTGAAAAAAAATATTTGAGCAAATTTATTTTCATTCCCTGTATAACCGGAAATGCCCAGGATCCAAAAATATTTTAGGTCTGTAGAGAATTTCGAACAATATCATAATCCCAATTTTCAGATTTCAAATATGTCCAGTTCTCCAGAAACGTCTAAAAGGCACTCGAACTTGGGACACCCTGTAAATTGAATATATTTACTTTTCAGGTATCAGGGGTCATGCCAGTCAGACCTATTTCATTCGATTATTATGTTAACCTAATAAAATTAAAGTTTAGGGGGGGGCGATCGCCCCTGTCGCCCCCCCCCCTGAAAACCGCCCTGTGGAGTCATATGTGCTCCCTTACTTTAACCATCTCGAGAATCCAATAATTCACCAAGATAATGCTCGACCTCATGTTGCCAGAGTTAGTTGAACATGTTTTGAAGCGACCCATGTGAATCTTTTGTCATAGCCGCCCAGATCCCTCAAACTTTCGTCCATAGACCATGTTTGGGTCATCATGGGTAGGAGGCTTGAAAATTTAACCCAGCCCCCACGAACTTTGGCGACTCTGGGACATGAAGTACATGAAGCTTGGGATATAGTATCCCTCTAGGGTATAGAATAAATAGACCATCTTATTGCATCAATGTCAAGACGTGTTGGGAGGTGGGTAGATAATCGCGGTGCACAAACACATCATTAAAAAATGGATTCAAAATAAGTAAACCCTTCGTTTTTTCCAAACTTCAATCATTCACTCCTTGCTATACATACTATCTTTGTAACAAGACAAAAAAACTAAATTTAAACAGCTCCTGGGTGTTGCAGTTTCTTTGCAGTGTATTATGTCCTTGAATATTCTCTTATTTTTTTAATGAAAAACAATTGGATTTTGCGTTATCATACATTTCAGTGTTTGTTCCGGTGAATTTCAGGAAAATGATGAATAGATGACGATCTCGAAATTGAAAATAAATTCGAAACTATAAGATTCAGCTCTGACGAATATTTGCATCCAAGGGTATTCGCACGAAGTGAATTTTAATGTATGAAAAAGTTACTCGCCACACCGTCTTATGGCCACACTCACTTTTCCATCTGATTTATAACCCTTAGGGATAGAACTTCGAGAACCTGAGCCATAATGCTCATTTTTCTTCAACGAGTATTATACAAAAAACTAACGGAAATACATGGCGATAAACTCGGTTAGCTAGATTTATGCGCAATTTCGAATGGGCTGCTGAACGAACCGCGATAGTTCAGACCTCTAGCCAGATTACCACATTCAGTAGTTTTATTGCTTCAAGATTCAGATCGTTTGAATACCTAGGATTGCTCCGGAGTTCATGCATTCGCTGTTATATGTTCAGTACGTGCATTCTCGAGAAAATAGAGACTGAGCGACAAAATCGTTTCTTTTTTTTTCCTTTCATTGCATTAAATCAGGTAGTCAAATATTTCAAGCTGATGATAACAACGAGGAAATGCATGACGACTCTACATTTAGTGAAAATACTCCGTTCGAGGTCGACAGTACGATTTAGTCTTGGACGCTGTCTTTTATTCCTAGTCTCCGAGGAGAAAGCCGAACAACCGCTCTTCAGCTTCTGTAAAATTACCACGTATCGTAGATTCATGAAATCTTTTTTTTTTTTGGAACACTCGCATTTCCAGCAAAAATTCGTCGAAACTATCCTCTAATGAAATGAAATTCTATTCTCGTTCTTTGAAAAATGAGTACTATTCTGACATTCATATTTTTATACTCAATACCACAAAGTTCATACTACGAGTGGGCTTCGTTTGTACCAACGGACATCCGGAGCTCTTTGAATTACCACTTTATTCGACTCTGTGGTCTGAAGTTCAAAAATGAGTCACCCATAACCCAACAAAAGATTTGATCTGTTCTTTCCTTTCTACTACTCGTCAAGTAACGGTCATACAGCGCCCTCAGCTCGCCTCTAACTTGCTCCTACATGTTCGAACAAGTTATGCGCCTGAACGCGACCTAGCATCTATGGTATTTCCGATGTCTGACGTAATTTTTCAAAATGGAGATTTTTGCTATTTAATCGTCGTTTAACGGTAAGCATTTGGTCAATTATCGAAGATTAACGTTTGTTTCTCCTTTTTGGCTAGAATTCCAGCCGGTTACAGCATTTTCGGAAGCGAGAGGAAATGTTTACATTTGAGGATGTACGGGTGGAGGGAAATATTAATGAAAAACCCTGTTAAATGGGGCAATTACGCCGCGGATGGTTCAGATGGAGCATTCTCAGGTGGAGTACCACGATTCTGTTCGGATTTCAGAAGAATTTTGATGATTTTCGAACAAATTTTGAACGTTGACGTTAGTGAGAAGCAGGTAGAAGTTAGACAGATTTCGCTTATTTTGAACGAATATGGATTTTCATGAAGTATTTAACGTCTTCCCTCAAGCATTTTTGACAGGTCGTTTGCCGTCGAAAACTGAAAATCGAGTTTTTTGCTTGTAATGAACCCGCTGAGGGCCCAAATATGTTCGGATCTCATGTTTTTCGCCGTTTTTCAGAGGTATGTCAAGAACTTTACCGATATTTGGTGGTTTTTGTAAAATTTTGAACTGATTTATAATTTTGACTTTCAGGTAGTTTTTTTTTTCGAGAAAATGGATGAATATGCATGAATTTGGACGAAGGTATTAATATTCGACCATTTCCCAGGTATTTTCAGTGCATTTTCGTAGGATTGCAGAAATAAAGCAAATTTGTAAAAGTGACATAGACCGAGGATCAGTCGAATTCGAAGGCGAGCTGGGAGCTCGATATATTTCAATTTTTTCGAATAAATCTTCGGTTCTGAGGTGGGTTATGGATTGATTATCGACGATTGACTAACCTCTTCTCATTTTAGCAAAAATTTTAGACGAATTTGGCAGTTTTTGAAGGAAATTGGGTCCCATTTTGAGATGATATTGAAAGTGGAAGAATTGAGAGAAATCCGTTTCAAAACGTGAATATGAACATAATTCAAAGTGAGTACAAGAATGGAATGTTATTTGCAAGATTTTCATTCTGGATTTCTTTGGTTTCTGCCGAATTCATGAGAAGAATAAGAATTTCACCTTATTTCAACTATTTTTCAGCCAGCTCCCGAAGAGAGCTGCTCAGTTTCTTCGAATTGGCTATCCTGAAGGTACAGCCGCTGTGGCCGCAGGTCACAGTTCATAAGATGTTCGTTGAGTTCAACTTTGTTTAGGATGTCTTTGTGGAACTCTTCATGCTTTTATGAGAATGGATATTTTGATTGCTTTTGACCGAATTCCATAGACAGGAAATGATGAAATACGGTATCTGATATCATTTTCAGGATATTCCGAGAAAATCGAAAAATGTAACGTTGCTATTAGGACCTTTAAGCATTAATTTTGAATGAGAAGAATCAAGGTGAGGCTTTCAATATAGGGTGTTTCGTCATATTCATTCTTTTACTTTTGCAGGTGCCCTTGTTTCACGAAAATTAATACAGAGAGGTCGGTGATATTGGGAGTGTTTTCTGGAAATATTCAAATTGGAGAAGCATTTGGTGTTTTGAGGTTAGTTTTCGCTTTCCATTCGTGAACATTGGGCCGGCCACATAATTCTATACCTATAATTTGATCCTTGAAATTAAAAGTGAAACATCTAGAAGGCTCTGACTAGGGTCAGTGAGACTATTGAGCATGTGCTATAGCGGAGAGTGGGAAAATAGGGACATCGTGGCGATCAGCGGATGCAGTTTTGTTATTTGTTTCTATTTGTATTGAGTCACATACGGTATCCATGGATACAGGATTACATGTCCCTTCTCTTCTCCCTAGGCATGCGTCATATATCTAATAATTCCTATATGGGTAATACCCAATCAAAATTGAAGCTGGGCTTTGGTAAAACTCCAGATCTGCGCATGTGCAGAATTATTAAGAATAAAAATAACGTAGTTATTCTATCTCCCTCTGGCACCTTGTATTATGTCATAGACGTAAAATTAATGATGTGATTTATTATTTCATACGCTCATAACCAAACAAATTATTTATTCCATTTGTGAATTTTAATTCTCCTATTGAAAATTCGTTAATCAATAGTTCGTTCGTTGTTTAAATCCTCGGTCATTTTTCACTTATAATCGTTGTTGTTATTGTTCATTTTCGCGTTTAATATAATCATAGTTTATTCACCTAGTTGAGTTGGTTAGTCTTTATAGGTATAGTTGGTCCGTTTTTGAATAGCATTTATATCTATTTCAAAATTTTGTTGTGTTCTTTTATTCAATATGGAATTGAACATGTCTTTAAGGAGTTCTACTCACAAATGTTACATTTGTGACCCCACACGCTCGAATTAATATCACAGGTAAAAAATTCAAATACAACTGTTATACGTTCATGCTTTCTCCTTTACCACTATATTTTTTTCAGGTTCCCTCAGAATCACCTGCAAAGATCTGAATGGATGGCTCTATGTCACCTGAATGCTGATGTCGCACAGCTGAGAATTTGTGGAAGACATTTTGTTGAAAATTATTTTACAGGGAAAGGTACTAATAGAAAACACCCAAAGAAGTCAATTTTGGTTTGGATGGAGGACATCTTTTAAAGTATAAATTTCTCTTTCTGAATAGTAACCCACTGAAAGGGTTGGCCCTAAGTTTTTAATGGCCAATGTACCGTTAGGTGAAAGAGCTGTTCAACACACATATTGGATGTGTTTTTCTTTTCATCAAATGAATAAAATCAGTCAGTTAAACTGACTCTAGAATAAATGCATTGTGAAACTTAATAAATCATTTGTTACATGTTATCTGGGTTCTGTATTTATGTTCATCGTATTGCGAGGTAAACTTGCCTTGGCTTTTGATTACGTCATATCAATACGCAGTTGAACCCCGATTTAACAAATCGGAAGGGAGCAAGTAGAAATTCGTTAAACTGAGGTGAGATTGGTCTAAAATTTGTTATATCGAGATTCCACTCTAGGTTTATTCACCTCAACATTACGTACTCATCTTGTTTTAGCAAAAAACTTGAATGATTTCAATCTTCTACTGTTTACAGGCAATCCTTCCAATCAAGGGTATGTCTTTTTAGTTTCAACTTTGTTTTTTACATTTCATATCGACGCGTTCAAGCCAAAACGACGTAAGTGCCATTTCAATAATTTCGAGTAATTTGCGAAAAACGTGTTTCGAAAGTATTTCTTCAAAAAATTATTAAAAATTGGACTTGTTATAAGTAACAATACTAAAAACCACTGGGTTTAAAAGTTTCGTCGAAATTGAGCAGCAAAAAGTAGTAAAAAAGGCAAAAATGGTGGTTAAGTCATTTGACGTGATGTCATGTCGTTTATGACGTCGCTTATGCTTACAAGGTTTTGTAAAAGATGTCGTTTATAACAACTTATGCCATTTCATTATAGGATTATTATTATTTCAATGGCGCTTAGGTCTATTCGCGATTCAAGGGTAAGCTGCCCCGTCTACGTCATGCGTTTTCATTAGTAGGTAAGATCATTCTGTATTTTAGGGTGATTTGTGATATTTATTCAGGAAAAAATATGATGAAGAATTAAAATAGCTTTTCTTAGTCCCAAACCCTATTCTTATGGACACAAAATACTGACAGTATCAAGTTTAATGACCTTCAGTTTGATATTGTGTTGATAATTGGTTGAGGTCAGGGATGAAGGAAATCAATTTGATGAAATTCCTGCCGACGTTTCGATTATATTTAAATCATCTTCGGGGCTATCATCGGTTGACTCCTATTCTCCACTCATAAAACATTTAAAAGTGACACTGTTTTATATGTTTTATGAGTGGACAATAGGAGTCAACCGATGATAGCCCCGAAGATGATTTAAATATAATCGAAACGCCGGCAGAACTTTCATCAAATTGATTTCCTTCATCCCTGACCTCAACCAATTATCAACACTATACAAAATACTGACATTTTCCTATAACAAACATTCTGGTTCTCTGAGTATTAATTCTAATAGATCTGATGTTCTATGTTTCCTTCGTCAAAAAGTTTATAGTTTTCTTGTGAAATCGTTAATGAGTTGAAAACAGAAAAATCTTGACGAACCTCCATCAATTTTAGCGCATTTTTGGAACAAGAATACAGCCCATACAGGTAGTCCCAAGTTTGAGTGTCATGTGCCTAATAGACGTTTCTTGAGGACTGGACTTATTTGAAATCTGAGAATTGGGATCATGATATTGTTCGAAATTCTCTACTGAGTTAAGATATTTTCAGAGCCTGAGCACTAACGGTTATACAGAGTGTCCCAAGTTCGAGTGCCTATTAGACGTTTAAGGAGAACTGGTCATATTTGAAATATGAAAATTTGGATTATGATGTTGTTCGAAATTGTCTATTGAGCTAAAATATTTTTAGATCCTGAGCACTTCCGGTTATACAGAGAGCGAAAATAAATTGGTTCAAAATTTTTTTTCAATTTTTTCCTCTCTGATATGAATGAGTATTCAGTTCTGCGAATACATTTACATTAAAATCATTGTATTCTTTTAGATACTCTTCAAAATATCTAGGAAAAAGTCAAATATTCGTAGTGAGTATTATGTTTTTTTTCTCGTTGTCAGCATCCTGAGCGTGAACCGTTCTCATAATATCAAATTAGAAGAATGTGGAGAGTTCATGCTCATCTTTGTTTTTAATTTTTTTCATTATATTTGAAAAACAGAAGTTATGGCCAATTTTCGACCACAGTTTTCGACACAAAATTTGAAACACCCTGTGATGATATTTCTGAAATTCAAAAGATGCATGACCTTTCCACATTCTTCTGCTTTGATGTTATGAGAACTGTTCACGCTCAGGAGGCTGAAAATTAGAAAAATTAAAATAATACTGACTCCGAATATTGGACTTTTTCCAGTTTTCTCCCGACATTTTGAAATGTATTTGAATGAATGCAATGGTTTTAATAGGAATGTATTCAGAATCATATCCGAAATTAAAAAAATTCAAAAATTGAAAAAAAAAATTTTAACCAATTTATTTTCGCTCCCTGTATAAACGGGAGTGCTCAGGCTTCCGAAATATTTTGCCTGAGTAGGAAATTTCATATAATATCATAATGTTCAGTTCTCCAGAAACGTCTAATAGGCACTCGAACTTGTGACACCCTGTATTGTTATGTATTCACTTTGTACGTCCGTCGGTTATAGTGACCTGTCTCCCGGTGAGATTGAGATCTCGAAACAAGTATCATCTTCTATAAAAATCCTTGATCTTTGGTAAAAAATTCAAAATTTGAATTTATAGTGGTAAAAATTAAATAATATAGAACAAAAAATGATAATCTTCATGTAATGAGCACACCTGTTTATACCCAAATGAGCTTCCCCCCGAAAAAAATTCCTGGCTACGGGCCTGGTTCATTTGAAAACTCTTTGACAATCATTAAAATCCGTTTAGCTTTCTAAGACTTTTTTCGGCCTAAGCGCCAACTATAAAAAGCTGAAAAAAAAGACGAAACATGTTTTTATTTAAAATCTTCACACTGAATTCTCAAGTACACCTATCACCACTGAATAAATTTGAAAATATGACTAAGATAGAGCCTTATATCAATAATTATCTTACAAAAAATAATTACGAATATTCCTATACTAAAAGGCGCTTATGCTATACTGTAAACAAACAATTTGTTTTGGCATAAGCGACACTATAAAAATGAGCGATTTGAATACGAAGACTAACAGAAATTGAAGAATTAATTAAAAAAGATTTAAGAAAACCTTTTTAATTATCACTGAAATTACTCACCTTTATAATTAACTCACCCTTTCCGTTGTAATTTTGTTGAAACGCGAACGATATTTTCATACGCAATACCACTAGAGATGGAATTTTGCCGGCAAAATTTCTCGATTGATATGAAAGTTTGTTGCTCGGAAATTTCGCGAATAACATTTGTATCATAATCACGAGCCGTCAGGCGAGTGATTTTGGAAAAAATGTCATGAGCGAAATTTCCGAAAAGCAACAAACTTGAATATTACAAGAGAGAAATTTTACCTGCTTAAATTTCATCTCGAGTGGAATTCGGCTTGAGTATTCCACGAGAAAATAGGGTAATATGTTCACAATTGACGTGTATTGCGCTATTTGGCAAATTAGAATTCATCATAGATTAACTAAACCACTGAACGTTGTTTGTTCTCTCTATGATATTCATTTCCGAAGCTATTTATGAATTCGAGAAACGTCAAAAATTTTGTCGCTGAAAAACCAACATGTTGGTTTTGCCGACTTGAAAATTTTTTCGGGATGAAACGATCGTTGCTACGGAAACTTCCTCACTAAAAATGGAAAGAGTGGAATAATCAGTGCAATACTGTCGCTTATGACGGTAGTGAACAGACTTGACAATTTCTGTTCAGTCGAAATTGTCGCTTACGCAACTTTGAATTGAAATACAGGAAAATTCGTAAATTTTTTGGACTAAATCGAACGTTCTACTTAGAGAAGGTACTTAAGACAATTCATTGCAACTAAAATCTCAATTTTTGAAAAAATGGCGCTTACGTCGTTTTGGCTTGAACGCGTCGAATTCATCCTGCTCAGTATTTAGATGGTATTATTGAAAATTTAACAAAATTCAGCAATTTCAACATCTTTTTATTTTAGGTCATGGTTCAGTATTTTTGCAATACTGTATTACTTAGTGTATGTACTGCTACCTCCACTCCCATGTTCTCGATATGTCATAATAGTAGCCTCTCATTCAATTTTAATGGAATATGCAGTCCCCGGGTTGTTAAAAAATTGCATATTTCCATAAAGGTACTCGTAACAAACTCCAAATCACATATTCACATAATAATCCAATCAGAAAACTTCAACATGTTCTCGAAAGTGCCCTTCTGAAAAAAATTTTGGATTTACCCTTGTCTGACGGCTATTTCCCTTACTATGTAAGCAATTATGATATGGATCATGGACTAAAAATTCATAGTTTACCTGAAAACTCATAGTGAGAAAATATTTCGAAGTAATTTCATGTACCATTTCAAAATTGGAGGAGGATTCAAATTTTTCTAATACTTTACTCATGTTGAATATGTCATGAAAGCTTATTTCCCCAAAAACCTTATCAAATAGGCCCCATATTTTCCAATCTACCAAAGTGAACAAAACTTCATATGTCTCAATTAAGAAGTAAGTTCATCCAAATCTACCTACCTCAGCATGTAAACTGGTTTGTTCTCTTCCTTGACAATAATTTTTGGTATGAATTTTGTAATGAAAAAAAAGTGTAAATAAACTGTAAAATAGTTATTATTTGTTTTATTACATAGAATGATTGAATACATCATTTTAAGAAATTGCGTAACACAAATTTGAATAATTAATGTTCATGGCCTCCACTTGATATTACTTCAAAAGTTGCTATAAAAAGGATCTCAAAATGGAATGTTTGAAGCAAAGAAGGAATTTTTCATTCAGAATTGAAACCTTTCAATAAACAATCAAAAATCATTAAATCCTGAGCAAGTAGATCAACAAAACAAGACAAAAATTCAAGACTTCTTATCAAACAAAAATTGTGAAGGTAGGTAACATTGCGAATACCTACCTGAAAAAACACATTTCAATTTTGTTTCAGTGATGAAATATTCAATTCAGCTAAAACACAAGAATCTTTTTGACTTCTACATTACTTTGATAACAAGAGTTCATTTAACTATAGATAGATTTACGATGGATTATTCAATAATGTGAGTTACCATTTTATCAACCTCTCACAGCAAAGATGTTCATACCTATACCTACGTATTATTTTATCGGGTAGTCGGAATTCCATTAGAACTTCTGACGAAAATTTCTCGATGAATCCTTGATACATGAATTATCAATATTTATTCCGGCTAAAAGAATGCATTCCCTTCAATACGATGAATCGAATAGTTTTCTGAAAACTTATAACATTCATTTCTTTGCGAAAACTAAAATAGAAATGTTTTAGTAGAACGTTTTCATCCAAGCAAGAAAATCTTGAAGCCTAAAATGTCAATAAATGATGACATAACCTCCAAGTCTATTGTCATAATTGAATTTCGAGTTGACGCATGCGTACAATTCAATCTTTACCAAAGATCTGACTTCACTTTCAGACAACTATTAGCAGGCGTATAATCCATATTGGTATTAGTAGATATATGGCATGCGTATAGCGATGACTGACCCTGGATTTAATGGGAACGATTGCCACACTTTTGTATACTTATTATCCACTACGCTCAAATTATAGGTATAGAATTATGTGGGGCGGGTGTTCGAGGCGGATCACAAAATATGCGTGCACAGAATATTTTGACATTTTCATCGCAAAGAATCTCGGTTTTTCGAGATCCTACTTTTTTAGGTTATGGTGGTCAAGGTTACTTGATAGAGTTTGACATTTGTCGAAACAATCTTTATCTACCGACAAGGCGAATCTACCTAAAAGGCGAATCTACCTGAAAGGCGAATCCACCGAATATATTGTTCTGTAGGCCCATACTAGTAAGACTTCATGAAAAATATAAAGATTATATAGTTCTGAAAGGAGCAAACAAAACTTGATTTTTTTATTATCACGAGTCCGTATTTTGAATGCCATCGAAAGTGATTCAACAATATTCTCACTTTAATTTTTCAATTGAAATGAAACATTAATGATAATATATTTATCAGTTAATTCATATTATAATCATTTCCCCATTTCCTTCGTTGTTGATACAAACACTCTCAATCGAATCGATTGCTGCATATTAAATGCATTGATCAATTCAAGTTGTTTGAAATGGGTTGATATTTATTCCAAAGATAAACATACATTATTGATATAACCAATTATAATAACAGAATAACTACTCTCTAGTCTGGAATAGTTCTTCTGCATACGGTGACGGCTTGACATTTGACTTCCGTATAAACTTGGGTTATTGACAACTGTGTCACAGGCAGGAAAATATTGTAGATCTATGGTCGGTAAAGGACTTGAAAAATTCATAGAATTTCAATGTTTATCCAAATAGAGTTTTAGGTTCAAAATTATCATTGATGAATTCAAGCGGAAAACGTTCTTTATTAGATATTTTGTTTGAATATGAACACTTTCTATGTTTGAAAACTACGCTTGGAAAGATTCGAAAACGGATGTATATTGAAGGAAGGACATGTTTTGAATCGAGAAATAACATCTGTCAGTTATTTCAATTCAAACCAAAAAACCATCTCAGGAACGAAATCGCCGAAGTTCTGGTTTTGGAAAGGCACTATAATTATCAGGATAAACAATATATCAATACAGGGTGATTTTTTAAGTGTTTCATTAGACGTATTCGAGGAAGGAATTGCGGTACGAATTCTAAATTTTGTATTATTGTTATAGAGTGAAATATTTTCAAGCGGAATCTACTTCGGGTTCTACCGGAAACGAATGTGAACTTCGTTATTTCAAATGCAATACCCTGTGTTTATCAAGATAATTTTCAAGTAGGCTATGTCAATAGTTACCCGTCAATTACACTCAGCCCACTTCCACGGCATGGAGCAGGGAAGTGAGCAGGGAAATGAGCATGGTGAGAATGTAGTCACCTCACTTCTACTGCCACTCGTGCTGCTACTCGCGTTGCCGGTCACTCCCTAAATTAGCGGTTTTTCGTGCGGCAGTCAAAGGACCGGCAGCGCAAGTGGCATGGAGTGATCACATTCAGCCCAGTTACTGTCGTGCCTGCGTTGCGTACGTTGTCGTATCAATTGATTGAAACCGTTAATTGTTGCGAAAAATGTCGACGGAGTGGAGAAATGAAAAAATAATATCATTTCTAGAATACCTTGAGAGTGAAAGAGTTATATGGGATTCTTCTGATGAAAACCATAAACTTAAGCACAAAGTGCCCGATGGTTGGAAGGATTTTTGGAATTGAGGAATTAAAGTGAGAAAAAAGTCACTTATGGCGACATTCAGACCTCTTCTGATGTCAGGATCAGGTGCAATTTCGTCGTCCGCCATTGCCAAAACTTGATCGCGAGAGAAATGTTTGAGCTGAGTGTAAATACTCGCTGCCTTTCCATACTGCCGCAGAAGTATTCCGGGAAATATTTCTGGCAGCGCGAGTAGCAGTGGAAGTGGCTGAGTGTAATTGAGGTATTAGAATATGTCAGTTCATTCATAATGCACTGTTGAGAACTGTCATTCATACTTACATTACTTGTTGTTCGAATCCGGGCAATATACAAAATCACAACAAGGGCGGATTTACGGGGGGGGGGTACTGGGGGTAACTACCCCCCCTATGAGTATCGAAGACCAAAGAAAAAGGTGGTGCTCATACAATATTTCATACATTTTTCACCTTATTTGATGGTTTTCAATCGTAATTACCCCCCCCCATGGTCGTTATTACCCCTCCCATGAAAAAGAGCTATATCCGCCCCTGAATCACAATTACAGTAACAATGATGTATTAAATATGTTTTTCACAATGATGTATTAAATATGTTTTTCATTTATGGTGAATATAACAAATTAGTTGAAAGGGTAGTCAGAATTGAAACGAAATGAATCCACATTTAACACCTTCAACAAAATCAAAGTTCTTAGAAGAATTAATAAATGTTTGGAGGAAGAGGGCCAACATTTTGAGAATTTATTGTTATAGCGATTATTAAATTTTTGTTAAAGATTTTTGTTGTTAGGAAAATTGTTGTGATAGTTTGAAACTTAATTTTTTTATTTAGTCATCATTCATTCTCTGCTTTGTTTATTTGTCACATTCGCTGCAAATAAAGGACAGGCTTTTGATACATCATTCCATTCTGGTGTACCTAATTATTATTGCATGTATTCCATAGCGCTGATCAATGAAAATACGTAAGAACGACTATTCTCAACATAGCCTACTTCGTAAAAGACGTGAATACCAATGAATTTGACTGAGTGAAACCTGGCTTCAGTCGTGAAATTCGAATTTTATTCGAAAACAGCAAAACTACTGATTTTAAAGACATGAAATGTTTGGGACACTCTAGCTAGTTTTTGACGAACAATCGATCGGAATAACAAAATTATAATGGTTCGCATTTGAAAAAATGAGATTTCATAGTTTTGTTGAGGCTAACTTTGAAGCCCTGTTTCAGACACCCTGTATGATATTTCCTCATAATTTATACAAGAAGCAGTATCAGCGTACTTTATTTTGTTCCACTGTTGCAAAAAAGTCTTATAATGAAAGATTTTGGAGATATAAACATTAATTTGTGACAATCTATCTGTCAAAAAATTCGAGAATCAGGCTTATACTCAACAATCGCTTGATGTGGTTGCGCATATCACACATCAAATCATTGCAGAATTAAACGAAGAATTCAAATACGTATAGATATACAGGGTGTTGCATTTGAAATAACGAAGTTCACATTCGTTTCCGCTAGAGCCGAAAGTAGATTTCGCTTGAAATTATCTTACAAATTGAGCTCATATGCTCCAAAACAAAAATACGAAATTTTGAATTTGTATCGCAATTCCTTCCTCTAATACGTCTACTGAAACACTTACAAAAATCACCGTGTATATCATATCATATAAAAAACCTGTCAGAACTAAGACCAGATCGATCTGTTTTCATACCCTACTGAATCAATTCCCGACGAGATCATCTACCATGCTCATAAATGGAAAATGGGTTCATCTTTTTAACAAACTGAATTCAGAAAAATGAAAAACACTTTCTCTTGGCCACTAGAATCTCAAGTTGAAGATATGTGCAAGTCAAAGATTTGTCTTGTATATGGTTCTGGTGACGGAAAAAAATTCTCCTTTTACAGGTTTATGCCTACAAGAGCTATCGTATTCACGCACTGATTAGTTTATGTGCTGATAGCTATAAAATCGCATGCGATCAGTTGAAGCGCAGATATCTGAATGGACGATTACGCGCTCAAGCTTTGTTGGACGAGTTGGAAAATGCGCCATCTCTAGAATCCGAGAACGCCGCAAGCTAGAGGAAACTCTCAGACACATTTTCCGAGAACCTTGCCGGCATCAGCCAAATGAATTTTCTGGTCGATTGCTGGAGCTTTGTCGATTATGTTAATTAAGCGTCTAGATCAAAAGGGCTCAATATTCGATCGAAATTCCTGACTATAGAGATTTGCTTTCATTTCTTGAGATAACACAGCCCAGCATTAGAAACTTTGAAGTTTATCAATTCCTCTCTCATGAGAGTATGAATCCTAACAACAATATGTTTAGCACGCAACATTACAGAGAGTCAGAAAACCTCATCATCAATTCATCACACTTTTTATGAACACCTCTTCGCGCACTTGTCTCCAGCGCAAAAGTAAACATACAATTTAACGATGCAATGCGTTCACTCAGAAATCTCCAAATAAACGCTACGATTTCTGTTGAGCATCACACCTTTGTTTCAATTGTCTGAGTAAATCTCACGATCTTCTCTCCTGTCAGTCAGCATATAAATGCAAGAAACTCCACACATTATTGCACGAGGACGACACCAAAGAGTAGACACAAGAGAAATCACTTAGGCTTGGCGGCAAACATCAGTTCTTCGACCTTGAATAATACTACGCCTATACAGGGCTGTTATTGGCACCCCTCGATTAGACCTCGTCATTCACAAATGACATTCAAGGTCAAACAAACGATGTTCACGATTTCATTCATAAATAGGGGGAGTGAAGTCTCTTGTGTCTACTCTTTGACGACACGTCTGTTTCTGTAACCCAAATCGGTAGTTCAAAGAAAACCTGACCTCCCAGTTTTCCATCGTCGCCTCAGGCGCCTATTGAACATAGGTCCGTCCAGTCTTGTCATCAGCCTCCTTTCTAATTGAAGCATCTGATAACTGTCCTATTTCAAACTCCATCTTTTGGAGGTCTCGGAATATAAATTCGAAGCCGTTTCACCCGTCAAAACGCCAACAAGTGCAGAACCCAGGTCGTTCATCAAACACCAATTGGCGTTCGATCAGTAATTTGAAACAATTACCTTTTAAACATATCCTTGAGACACCCTTCATTTTTTATATCTTCCTCCTCCTCATCCTTTTCGGAATAAGCCGGACACCCATACGCAGACCATAATGCTTAGTAAGAATCAAAACTTTCTTAAACTTCGTACTTTTACTTTTTTTCGTTTTTGTTGATTTTTGCTCATTTCACGACCATTTCTTCTTCCTCTCAATATTCCATTTTTCTTAATCTTTATTTCTTAAAATGCATAGATTAATTTTTCCGGTGGAGAATGTTCAAAATTCATCTTTTTGAAAGCTTTTATTTAACTTGCAATGTATGTATGTATATAGATGCATAGAACACCTGGTGTAATGACTTCCTACTAAAAATCGTGACCAAAATTTGTAGATCAAAACGGCATCCTAGATTTCAGATTTTGGACTAGTTCCGGAATAAATCCGCAATATTTATCGGTCGTGGCGCTACTGCGGCACCGACAAAAAATGCGACCCCTTTCGGGAGAAATGAAAAGCTGCACAAAATATCACGTTTTCGATCGACAAGAAAGTCTTAAACAAAATCTAATCAGTGCCAACACCAGGTATTTCTATGCATCTATGTATGTATGTTCGGGTGGAATCTTGCTACTCGATTTTGAAACAGATATCTTCAACCGATTGAGCTGAAATTTTGTATACACGTTTGATTTGGATGACAATACAAGATAAACTTTATGACGTCATTCTTCATCCAATATGGCGAACCATATACAAGATGGCGAAATAGTTATTTTTATGCACTTCTATAATATGGGTATCAAATGAAAGGGCTTGTTGAGAGTAACTCGAAAAATTATGTTGACGTCATTCAAAATCCAATATGGTGTATTATCCAAAATGGCGAAATAGTAATTCTTTATGCACTTCTGCAATATGGGTATCAAATGAAAGGGCTTGTTGAGAGTTACTCAGAAAATAAGGTTGACCTCATTCTGAATCCAATATGGCGGAACATTCAACATATGGCAAAATAGAAAATTTTCATGCACTTTTTTCTACAATATGGGTATCAAATGAAAGGACTTGGTGGGAGTAACTCGAAGAATAATGTTGACGTGATTCTAAATCCAATATGGCGGAACATCCAAGACGGCGGAATACTTATTTTTTATACACTTCTGAAATATCGGTATCGAATGGAAGGGCTTGCCGAGAATATTCAGAAATAACTAAAAAGTAGAAAATAAGTGAAAAGCAAAAAAAAACTTTTTGAAAAAAGCTTTTATTTAAATGCTCTAAAAAAAAGAAAATAAAATTTTCCTTTAAAATTTCAACTATCAACTCATAACCTCATTATACACAGTTTATATGATCATAAAAGCTTGTCGCGCGATTTACTTGTGTAAATAAACTAGTACCCATTCAATTGAGTATCCTAGTCTGCTAGAAGCAATTTTTTTTATATCAGGTACTTACACAGAACTCGCGACAAGCTTTTATGATCATATAAATTGTGTATAATGAGGTTAAGAGTTGATAGTTGAAATTTTAAAGGAAGATTGTATTTTTTTTTTTAGAGCATTTAAATAAGAGCTTTTTTCAACAAGTTTTTTTTGCTTTTTATTTATTTATTTTCCAATACCACAAACTTTTCCACTGCGAATGGTGCGGCAACAAAGAAGAACCATCTCTATGACTTTACCCACTTTTTCTGTGGATGAGCTAGAATCCCAAAAAGCTCCTACCTGTTCTCTCAATAACTCGAATATACTTGTGCTAATGGTCTTACGGCTCAGCTCGCCACCAGCTTCATACCATCGTTTCGTACAGTGGACTCGTTCCGTGGAAGACTATAAAACACCAGCAAATACATCTCTTCAGTCAGACCAACCGTAAGTACCATTCATTCAGTGTGTACTCTGTGGTATTTATTTCTATCTCATACATCCATCTTATTCTTTTATTCTCGTTGTGATACAGCAGTCCCTTCTTCTCTCCAAGAGAGCTCCTGTATTTTATTCATTCTCCATCCTAAATATATTTCTTCTAGTGAAAATATTTCAAAACAACTCAGTTGATTTCGTACAATGTGTCTGTACAATTTTTTTCTGTATCTTTGTTTGTAACCAAGCGAAAGTTATGGTGAAGAATCCTTTCATTAATTTTATTCCGTTTCCTTTCCTTTATGAGTTTCGAAAAAAATCAACAAGAATCATATTCAGGGGATTACTCATAATAGATTACTCATAATCTCGAAAATGGAGCCTTTCCAGGTATTATTTTATTTACACTTTTTTGACGTAAATCGAAATACCTGTATAATTATTGAGATATAACTTTGATACCTAATTGACTCATCAATAATGTAGCCAAATTAAACATGAGGAATCAGTCCGGTGGTATTACCCCCTTCTCTTCTCCTAACCACCGCGTTCTTAATTTACAGACGCTGTCGCTGAAACCGTGGCTTTCGCCTTCCTGCTCTCATTATCGTTTTAAGAAAAATATATAACTTCTTACCCGTTTTCTCTGCGTCTGGAAGGCCTGACGACTTTTTATGTCTTCCTTATTCCTTCTTTTCCCTTAAAGGGCATATAAAATTTCCATTAAGCGAACTGCTTTCAGAGTTAATTTTCTATTAATACAAGGGGGGCTTATGGGATGAAAGGGCATTTAAGGGATTAATAATTTTCTTTCGGTGTTGAAAAAGTTGTTATTGCAGCTTTTGAAGTAGAGGTTGTGAATTCTGCTTCGTACCACAGATTTAGATTTTTATGGATGGAGTTGAAATAATATTACTCCTGAGAAAAAGCCTCGACTTTTTAAGAATTCTTCAACAGTCTGTCCTGAACATCTATTATAGCTTAGGGTATAGTCACCAAATAATATTATCATTTGGACAAACTCTTGTATGCAGGGTGATGGAAAACTACAGACAAAATATTGAGGAACTTATAGAGATTGAAATTTTCGAGCTCTAGGACTTCAAAGATTCAGTATGCGACCAATTTAATTTCATAAATTACAGTAAGAATAGAAATAAATGAGTGGGTGTTCTCTCATCTAGCGTTTCATAGCATGTGGAATTTTGGAATTGGCAATTCCCGAAATGGTACTGGTGGTGGGTGCTACCCGAAATGAGTATTATAAAGCTATGAGGAAATTAGAATTGAAAGATTGCGTGCTCGGTAATCACTGAATGAGTGCTAGCCGCCATGTTACTCATATTATTGTGTCCCGAAGTTATGCCTCAAGAACCTCAAAAACCAAAGATTTACTTGATCTCTACTTGCAGTAGTCTCGACAATTCAAACCATTCAAATATCTGACAGCACGTCTCTGCAACCCAAAAATCACATCTCGATGAGCATAATGTTTTTCTTACATACTGGTTTAGTTACCCCAACATGGAATAAATTTTTTTCCTGTTTTGCTTTTTTGTAATATTATAATTGATGAAACAATATTGTGAATTACGGTGAATTGGCTCTGCCGTTTTTATTAAAAATAAATAATACACATACGGGAATTCGTGGGATTGGAAGTGTTTGAAAATAGACAATATGCCATTCCATTAAGCAACGTTTCGTAACTTTTATTTTTGTAACTTCATCAGGCTCTACAAGGATGTCTATAGCAGAGCAAAGTATACCTAATTATGGCATCTCTACATAAAGGGGTAGAAAACTTTGTATAGGTTCAGAAAAATGTTTTATAGTAAGTAAAATGCCCCGGATTTAGTGATATTCGACATTGTAGAAATTTCAAGAAAATTCCAACCTTCGCCACTCTTTGCTTGGAGCATAGAATAACTGGACAGAAAGCTTCATACGCTCGTCATTTTGGATTTGTAATGACGGCAGAGGTTAAAGTTCCGTATGACGCCCGCCATTGTAGCGCTGTGATCGTTAATAGGGCTACGCATCACATATCTTGATCCGTGGCGCTACATTTGCAAAGAGTATAATGTGGCTGTCATTCTTATTGATACATTTATGCTTTTTTTTTGAGAATGGCTTTAAATCATAACATAGACAATATTGTTGATATATCGTCGCTCAATTCTAATCAACTATTTATGCACAATTATATGGAAAGTCTATGGTCAGAAATAAATTTGTCAACACAATATCCTTATCGAAAAAAGCGAACATTCAGATAAGTATTATTATTGATATTATACGGGAAGACAGAGGTTTTATCTGTTCTCGTGAATCATACGCAGTATTGTTTGGTACCACTTCCACATTCCCTCTACTAACACTTTGATTTGGTGCGGGAAACGGATTTTTTTTCAATCTGTTTCTTGTCGATATTTCTCCACACGTGCCATATGCATTATGGTGTATGTGTATTGCTCTCTTTCAAAAAAATATACAGGGTGTCCCAGAAGACCCGCACTTCCTTGAGGGGATCGAAAGTGAAAAATATTCTAAGCCCAAACATCCATGTTTGAAATTTTCTGATAACGTAGTTCATTAGTTATTAATTAATGAAAGTGACCAATTACGCGCTACCATGAGAATTGTGATGATTTGACACTTTCAAAGGAACTGTTTGGAATTAGTTAGGTATATATCTCATTTTGTTTCAAGCTGATATTATATGATTGGGCAATGAATTTTTGTTATTGAAATCCTTTTTGTTCGATTTGTGCTCCAGAAGAATTTTTACAATGTTTATGCGCGTTGTGATGAATATATAAACATTGACCTTACAAAAGTTCATTACTGATCATTTTTTTTTCTTCCAGGTGTAATAAAGCAGACGTGGAGGACCACAGATTGGCTGAGACAATGTACCCAGAAGAAGAAAATAATAGAATGTTTTGAATTTTTTTCTATATTTTTTTGTAATCTGTTATTAATAAAGATTTAAGGAGTTTTAGTTTTAGTATACCTTCTGTTGCAGCAGTAAATAATAAATAACTTTTTACACTGTTTGTTGTGTAGTTCAATTCAATAATTTAGCCAATATACAGATCCCATCATAGGAATAGGACAAATCAAATTTAGTTTTTGATGTTCTATTTACCCCCTATAATATTCTGAATTCAACTCGTACAGGTCTCCTTGTGTAGAAGAATACCTTATACATTTCCCAATGCAACCTGTATATACCTGTGCAAAGCGACCTGTATAGAAACTTCTTATACTCGCAGTGTGGCCTATTTGAGAATATCCACGTAGGATATCGCCAAGAGCTCTCTGGTAACTCATTTGTAGCGGACAAAAGGCGTGTCACAACTTCCTAAAGAGAAGTCGCAGGGATGTCTCTGGGATATCTTTGTATTGCCTGGGCCGAGACCTCCAAAAAGTGGGGTTAGGATTATAGGCCATCGCCTGGTTTAGAATTCGCTGATGTGCCTTGTGTCCGATGGCGAATTGGCGTCTCTGCCCATTATCGAGTTTTTTCAGCTCTAACCAAACCAGTATTTTCGAATTTTTTGATTATTCTTTTCACAATAGATGAATAAGGCACATTCGTGTTCTTCTACCGTGTCATGCCCCATGTTCACTAACTCCCAACTGTCAACTTTCGATCTATCACGTCATAATAATGTGACGTTAGGATAAAACATGGCGCGACATCCAAATCTTGTGCTCTTATTTAAACACCCTTTATAATGCAGCTGCCCTCGATGAAAGTTCAGGAAATTAAGTACTCATATTCATACCCACTTCTCCAATAGAGCTTATGTTGAGATACACCATATTCCAATTCAACCAAAGTTCATTTCTCAATCAAAAAGCTCATGAATTCGAAGCAGAGATTCGAACTGTGAATGAAAGTCTTGATGAAATACCCACTGTACTTGGTGTCGTAAAGACGGGTCATAAAAGATGTCAAGAAGGTTATTAAATGTTGAAATATCAGGGCCTGAAAATCGCCGGGTGCGTTTGTTTCATGCTTAGGAATTTTATGGGTCGGCAGTGTTAATTGATTTGGCTCACTGGTAACTTCGTGAAATCCGACTAATTACTCAATTAATTCTGGGCAATCAGCAACTATAGCTTTTACGATGGTCGGAGTAGTGTCCCTAAGGATGCGAAATTAGAGTATCTGCAAGGCAACGCTGGACTGCAGCTCGTTAAACTTCGAAATGGTTCATGTTGTTTTTTGTATGTTCTGATATAAGCTTCCCTACAATCCTCTCATGAATAAATGGTGATTGCTTGTATACTATTTTCAGTGTCATTAGCTGTTCAGCATACATTATTCTACGTGACCTTTTTATAAAACCGTTATGCCATGGAACTGTATCATGTCACTGAGGAGCACAATAACAAATCTGTAATGTATCAGAGATGTTGTTTCGTCCTACTCAATTTACTGTATGTATTTGTGATGTGGAATAAATAAACGTTCTGACGTGAAGTCATCGGAGCTTTTGAGCTCCCCTTCATTCATGTTTCAAGTAGATCCATCTTGTAGGTAGATTCGAATTCAAGTATCCATTCTATTTATTTAGCTTTCCTCTGTCCATTTACGGATGTAGGACTTCCTTGGGCAATTCTCTTCCATGCAAGGCCGGCGTGTCGTTGTACGTCATCTATTCATCTCATCTGTGGTCTGCCCCTTGCTCTTCCACCTAGCCTGGGTCGCCAGTCCAGGATTCCTGCGTTCCAAACTGTTATCAGTTTGGCGTGCATTGTGGCCTACGAATTGCCACTTCAGACTAGCTATTCTCTCTCGTACGCCTATGACTTTTGTCTTTTCCCTTGTCCATGTGTTTGTTAACGTCCAGGTCTGGGTCCTGTATGTAATAACGGGTAGGGGAAGATGGGGCAAAATCGTGGTCAGCAGGCTACGGTGGTCATGACCACAGCTGAAAAAATTGAAGTTGCCTATGCGTGTGAAGTGTGGTAACATCACATTCTTCACAACCCGCGAGTCCCCGAATACCCCCGGTAATTCCACGTGTCTTTCGTTTTCGCTCCTTATCGATCTTATTTAACGTAGTTTTAAGTTACCAAGATAAGTTATGAATTTATTTTTTTCTACGTGAATCATTGAAAGTTGGTTGGAACTGTTCATTATAAAAATGTTCAATTTGTATCAAAATATGGTATTCTTTTTTCTATTCCCAATTTACTCTATTGACTCTATCACGGGTAATTGTGGTCAAGAAATTGAAAGGCTGAAAGGAAGAAAATAATCTACTGACGTAGATATTGACGACCATTGCGTCGATGATGAATGATACTTCTAATGAAGATAACCCAGAAAGTATTATGTGCGGGGAATTTGGCCGAAACAAGGAAGTATGATACCGTGATACCGACGCACTTCCTGTGGGCTTTGGACCATAGAAATCATAATATATATACTTACTCTAGAATGCTAATTCCTTCTAGTTCCGCAGCGAAAAACGTGCCGCATAGGCAACTCATTCACAATGTGCGCATGTTCACCATTAGCACATTTCACGTAGAACGATGCCAAGTCCCTAAATGTTTTGTCGGTTCTATTTTGAGTTCAATACAATTAAACAATAAAAGTACTCCATTGAGTAACAAACTTATTTTATAGCTCATGCGCCACTGCCTACGACTATTAGACACATTAATATCATAAGTGAATTGCAATATTTGTGGAATTGGTGAGAAAATCAGAGCATTAATGTGGTAGGTTTCACTAACTAGATATAGACCGCGCAACACCGCTTTTTCTGTCTCATGGCAAATGACTTTGAAATGACCTTAGTGAAAGTTTAGGCAGGACCGTGTTCAGTGTCAGTCTGCAGCCACAGTTTAGTTTACTGCATAGACAAACTAGTTTACTGGTGCGTAACTGTTATTTTTTCGTGTTTGATATTCTTCGTGTGCATTTTGCTTTTGTTGTGTGTTGTGTTAGATTTGGATTTTTTCGTATCCGATAAACAATGAACTGTATAGTGTTGTGGTGTCCTTGTCTTGACCCGTTCATTTCCCACTTGAGTATGTAAACTATGTGCACCTTTTCATTCAATTTATGATTTACGATTTGCTTTTCATTCGATTGACACATATCTATCCACTCGCACCATGAGATTGGTTCTTTATATATAGCAAAAGAACGCAATTCATTATGAAAAATCATAAAATCTTGTGAGTAAACCATCTTTTAATGGATAATTCGAACTCGAAAATAAAATATATTGAAGTAAAACTTTGCAGTTTCATTCAGATAAGATAACAGATTGATTTTGGAATATACTCGGAACTCGAAAAGACAAATGACTTGGAGAACAAGGGCGGATTTACGGGGGGGGGGGGTTACTGGGGGTAACTTCCCCCCCCCATGAGTATCGAAGACCTAAGAAAAAGGTGGTGCACATACAATATTTTATACATATTTCACCTGATTTTATGGTTTTCAATCGTAATTACCCCCCCCCCATGATCGTTATTACCCCTCCCATGAAATAGAGCTATATCCGCCCTTGTTGGAGAATGAATGTAGGTATCAGAATTCACTCATGAAACGATGCAGATGGTAACGCATTGGCAGATGTACAATACATTTTCATGTTTCCACTATTTTCAGGAACACCGAAGAATAGAACTGTCCTGAAGGGATATATTAGTATATTTTGCTCATTTGATTTTTTTTCTGTACTTTACCAAGAGATTCGTTGTTTGTTAACCAGAATTTGTCTTCCTTGATCCTTGAATTAATTTTTATACCGAAACCGGGTTTTTTCAACGCCTGAAGAGGTTTTGGAACAATGAAAGATTTTCAGCTTATCTTCCAGTCGCTGATGATTCCAAATTTACCATTCAAATAGCTGTTGAAAATTATCAATATGTTCAAAACAACTAGTAAGTGTCGAATACTAATTATGAATTGATTAAATCCAACTGCAACAATAACAGCATAAAATTTTATTGAAGCCGACCCTGTTCAGAAACAACCTGATGGCACATATGCGCATTGTGGACCAGACTGAAATTTTTACAACACTTCGATCCAATTGATTTAGCATTCTAGAGTAAGTATATATATTATGATTTCTATGCTTTGGACTCACTCTGTTTGGGCTTGGATTCCGCATGTACTGCCGGGTTTCCACCAAGCGGACAGGTCAAAACAAAACACTGTCCGTTCGGACAGAAATTTCGAACAGTTTTGTTCGGAAAATGTTCGAAGACTGTTGGGTTCCCAACGGACTTTCTGTTTACACCAATCACGGACAGAAATGAATGAAAACTGTTCGTGTTTTGTTTAAGTTTCATTCAGTTTACATAGAGACACCGGACGTTTAGTTGTGAAAATGTGGCGCACTGCAAACTTAAGAGAACAAGGCGACGAAGATTTATTCTTGCTGGCAGTTACATTTTACATTATTAAAAAGAACAAAACTGAACGTCGGTTTTGGATTAGGCCATCCTTAATGCAAAAAGGAGGAAATGTGACGTCTAAACTGTTACAAGATCTCAGAGGAGATGATATGAGTATAGGGGGTGAACTTCGATCAAGTTTTAAGAACTTTTTCGCTTCACGCACCGAATCAAACTACCACTAGATCGCAACAACGTAAATAAAAACAAACTGGGCGTTTACACCAAGCTGACAAACAGTCCTAGAACTAGTAAATCCTTTGAAGTTTACCGACATTGGATGGGACTCTGTTTGTGTCCGTAAAAACGCAATTCGCGGACTCTCGAGTCCGGGAAACAATCCACAAGTTCAAGAACAGTTCGCGGTCTGTCACAAACGGACCGAGTTTGTGTTTTATTTTTGTTCTGTCCGCTTGGTGGAAACCCGGCATAAGAAGTATTTGATCATCATTGTCAACACCATGACTATCATTGCCCTCACGTGAGTGCAACAGTGGTCAAAACCTGTATTTTTGCGAACTATTTCTACTAATAAATCGTGACTCCGGAGCTCATTATCATAACCTCAATTAATAGTCCTTTAATGCAGAATTGTGATGTTATGTTCCTAATAGTGTCTGCGGGATGCGGGAGTGAAAATAATCCGGAGGTTACTTTCGAGAAAATGTAAGGTATTCAATTTTCTACATTAATGTGGAAAAAATTAGGGGTGTTAAATTTGAAAAAATCCAGAAATAATAATTTGAAGTTATTCACATTTGGAGCTCAATAACGGACACCCTGTATATGACAGGTTGATCATTTAGGAACGGTGACAAGGCAAATCCTTCAATTAAAAGACTTTTCGATCAAATTAATGTTAGTATCGCTTCTGGAAATCGTCAGAAGACTTTTACTGAACTGCTTTTCTTTCACCTTTTTGTAGCTTTCTTCGAATATGATCTGTACCGTTGAAAAAATGTCTCTAATATTTTGCGGTCATTGAAAATATGTGATAATATATGGGGTGATCCATTAAAAAAATCATCGATTGGTTGGATAACATTTATCAGGGTCACCCTGTATATCATAAAATAATTTCCTAGGATGCAGAAATGGGGGTACAAGAGGTCTACTTTCCAACGAAATCTCTGATATGCTATGAAGATTTTAGCACGATTGCAGGACCCTGATGTATACAACTATCGAATGCTTTTGTTCTAAGTAAGGTGTTGAGGTATCTTTCGGTTCTTCAATATGTAACCTAATTTGCCAAAGGCCACCCATCCTAGTTTCGCTCTTCTTGTGGTTTCTATCTCTTGATTATCTTATTATTATCTTTGCCCAAAGTATGTGTATTCTTCTATTTGTGTCTTGTTCTAATTCGATGTTTATGACAAATTACGAAGAAAACATGAACATCGAATTCAAGAATATTACGGAAAAAAAATTTGGTCGGACATAATTGAATTAAAACACTGATTCGTGATCAAGACCATTCCGAGTTCAAAATTCGAGCATTTTAGACATTGTGACGAAATAGTCCGCTGGACATGAGAACTTGTAATGGTTATTTATGTACCAAGTGCGTTATATGGATCCTAACGCCCGGAGGGAAACATTCGGCCCGAGGGCCTTTGGCCCGAGGGATGAATGTTGCCCGATGGGCGTTAGGATCTAATAACGCTCGTGGTGCATACAAGATTTTATTTTTCACGAATATATCATTTAATTACAATAAAATTCGATTGCTCCTATGATTTTTTTTCCATTTAACCTTCAGTAGTAACCATGGCACTTGTTAATATTTTGAAGTTCGTTATTTCTGTCATCATTTTATTAAGTGAATGTCATTACTGTTTTCGTTGTGAAGATTTGAAGAAATAACAGAAATGAATAGCAATTTGCCAAATAATATAATTGAAAATGCAGCCAAAGCTGCAAATAATCTATTACCAGAAAAATCCAGACTAGTCTACGACAAGGATTATGAAACATTCCATCAATGGAAGTTGAAAAATGAAATAATTGCTATAGATGAAACAGTGTTATTGGCGTACTTTCAAGAATTGGTATGCTATTTTATTTTTCATTTTGTTCATGTGTGGGTAATTTTTTTTTTATTTCAGTCTGAAAAATTTTGTCCTGCGTCATTGTGGACGAAATATTCTATTTTGAAATTTACACTGATTGTCAATGAAAATATCAATATTTCACAATTCTCCCGGCTAGTAGCGTTTCTAAAAATGAAATCTAAAGGATATATTCCGAAGAAATCCAAAGTTTTGACAGCAGAACAAGTTCATACATTCATCAATGAAGCTCCTGATGAAATTCATCTTCTTCATAAAGTAGTTCTAATAATGGGTGTTTTTGGAGGACTAAGGAGAGATGAATTAGTGAAAATGTCTATCAAAGATATAGAAGATAAGGGTAGCTGTTTACTTGTTAAAATACCCGAAACTAAAACCGGTATGTCAAAAGGATTTAGCATTGTAGAGGAAGAAAAAATAGGAGCTTTGGGGCTGGTCAGAAAATATATATCCTTGAGACCCAGTGGAGTGAAGAATCCTAGATTTTTCCTCACGTTCCGAAATGGTCGGTGCACCATCCAACCTGTTGGCAAAAATACCATAGGAAGTGTGCCTTCGATGATTGCCAAATACTTAAAATTGGATAATGCAAATGAATATACAGGACATTGTTTGAGACGGACTTCAGCAACTCTTTTAACTGAGGCTGGTGCATCATATGAAACGTTAAAAAGGCACGGAAGATGGAAGAGTGCATCTGTGGCGGAAGGTTACATAGAGCAGAGCATTTTTTCCAAAGTATCGACGATGATTGTGAATTCGGTAACAGAATCTCATGAATTCTCTAGTGATTCTCTAGTGGTTCTCTTGTGAACGAACTTCCAAGTACTTGTGGTAAAGTTTTCGCTCCTCAGGTTTCGAAAACATCCCAAGATTCACGATTGAAGAATTTTTCCGGGAAATTCGAAAACTGCACTTTTAATTTTAATTAAGAAAGGCTTTGTTTTCGTTTTTTGAGTTGTCGTTGTTTTAGTATTAAAATTCTGCGAAATAAATAATTTCTTTCTAGCTTATTTTGCTTCTCGCACAACGAGCGGGCGTTATGATCCATAATGCCCGCTAAAATGTCCACGGGCATAATGAGTGTATTTATAGCAACCGTTTCTAAGGTAAAATAAACATATAATGTACAAGTGAAAAATAAAAAAATTTTGAGTTTCAGTCATTTCAACCCTGCTGAAATGTACAGAGATGGTTGTTCATATAATTATTTGTATAGTAAAAATCGTCCGCTGGCTGTACGTTGGTGGAAAACCCGTCCGCTGGACATGAAAACTTGTGAAAAAATTTCGAGTTTCAGTCATTTTAACCCTGCTGAAGTTTACAGAGATGGTTGTTTATATAATTATTCGAATAAAAAAAATCGTCCGCTGACTGTACGTTGGTGGAAAACCCGTCCGCTGGACATGAAAACTTGTGAAAAAAATTGAGTTTCAGTCTTTTTAATCCTGCTGAAATTCACAGAGATGGTAGTTTATATAATTATTCGAATAAAAAAAATCGTCCGCTGGCTGTACGTTGGTGGAAAACAAGTTTTCATGTCCAGCGGACGGGTTTTCCACCAACGTACATCCAGCGGACGATTTTTTTTATTCGAATAATTATAATATAATCTACCATCTCTGTAAATTTCAGCAGGGTTAAAATGACTGAAACTCAATATTTTTTTTACGTGTTTTCGTTGCTCCCGTTGGCAAACCCACCACTGGTGCGCCAGCTGACGGTCACTATATGCTATAAGACAAATACAAATTATGGCCAGGGTTAAAATTGGTCACCAAACTATATCACTGGCTCCCGGGCTATAAGACGATTCAACAGACACCAATTTTTCCCAGACAGATGAAAACCAGGTACTTCAATAGAAGAATCGAGAATTAAACTTTCATTGAAAAAATCATATAAAGTTCATTTCGAACTCCAAAAAATTTTCTGATTTGTTTTTAGAATAAAGGATATGCCTCTGAATGAACGAACCCCGTTAGGTTTTATCGGAGTAATGAAAGACTTTTCAAAGAATCTTTAGTTCATTACTCATCACTCTCCAGCACCATGAACTTGCATAGCGTTATCTTTGTATTGACCTAGTTGAAACATCGTGTCATCGTTATCTGCTTCATAATAACCGAGGACATAAATTTTACGAACGGTAAGTTATTAGACACTGATAACCGCTGACGTCAGTGGTCGTCAGAAAGTATCCAGAACTATTCTGTGAAGTGTCCTCACATTTCTTCATATTGATGTGTCTTGAACTCGCATGTTCGTTTTTTCATATGTAATACCACTAGAGATGGGATTTAGCCGGCAAAATTTCTCGATTGTAATATGAAAGTTTGTTGCTCGGAAATTTCGCGAATGACATTTGTATCAAAATCACGAGCCGTTAGGCGAGTGATTTCGGAAAAAATGTCATGAGCGAAATTTCCGAAAAACAACAAACTTGAATATTACAAGAGAGAAATTTTACCTGCTTAACTTTCATCTCGAGTGGAATTCGGCATGACTATTCCACGAGAAAATGGGGTAATATGATCACATTTGACTCGTATTGCGCTATCCCAATAAACACACAAACGTATAATAAACGTTTATTTTTAGTGGCTGAAGTTGATTTAACGTTACACGTTGAATTTTCTACGTTACATCCGAAACGAAAATTCCACGAAACGTTGATTATACACATAATATACGTACCCAATTCAACTGTTTGACTCATCCACCATTATGAAACGTATATTCATTACAGTTTTTTAATTGTTTTTTTCAACGTGAGCTCAGTAACATTGAATAAACGTTAAATGAGTTACTCTTTATCAACTCTGACGTAAACCAACTTTAATTCTACTAATTACATCCGAAACACAAATTCAACGAAACGTTGAATATACATATGATATACGTACCCAATTCAACTGGTTGATGAACCGTTATAAAACGTATATTTATTGTATTTTTCAAACGATTTTTCAACGTGAGCTCTGTAACATTGAAGAAACGTTTAATTAGTCACTCTTTATCAACTCAGACGTCAACCTACTTTGATTCTACTTGTTACAACCGAAACACAAATTCAACGAAACGTTGATTATACATATAATATACGTACCTAATTCAACTGGTTGATTCATCCACCATTATGAAACGTATATTCATTACAGTTTTTTAATTGTTTTTTTCAACGTGAGCTCAGTAACATTGAATAATCGTTAAATGAGTTACTCTTTATCAGCTCAGACACGTTAAACCCACTTCAATTCTACTTATTACATCCGAAACACAAGTTCAACGGAACGTTGATTATACATATAATATACTTACCCAATTCAACTGGTTGATTCATCCACCATTATGAAACGTATATTTATTACATTTTTTATTTATTTCATGTATTGTATTATATCAGCTTCTTATTAATTCGAAGGAATATTTAACAGCATATTATAATGAAGGTAGGTACCTAAATATACCTATTTGAAACGCTTTTAATGTTTCTTTTATAAAATCTTTCATTTCGAAAGGATGGAGAAATATTATCATTTTATGTGAAGTGATATAGTGATTTCATACGTACCGAAATGTCCGAACTTATTTCCTGCATTCTTTACTTTGAATTTTTTATTCGTTCAAAATATGAAACCCATTATTAGTAATAACCTTATATTCGTAACATACATCGTCTATGCTAAAATCAACTAATAGAAAATTATGAAGTTTCTTGAAAGATAATAATTAATCAACCTAGGCAACGGTGCACTAGAGTCGGCAGGGGTTGTGATGACGTGATACGTGATAGTGCCGGCGCCATATAGGCCGGCGCCGGCGATCCTGCTGTGATCGAGTTGAGTTGAATCCTGCATTCGTGCATTCCACATATTGAAGAGCTAGTGCCGAAGTCACCCGATAGTTCCCTTCGCTATTTTCGACGTGGTAAATCGAGTTTGCTAGGAAAATTATCTCATTTGTTTAGAAGTGTGACAACAAAGATTTTGGTAAGTACCTACCTATCAGTACCCTAAAGTTTCATATTGATTATTGATTGGTGAAAGAAAATTGGAAAGCTTCCAGAGCTTTTCTGAAGAATCGGAGAACTCGAATATGGAACATTTAACACCACCGATTTTTTTGTATGAATCAGTTCCTGCTTCATCAGCAGAGGATACCGAAATAATTTGTGAGTAAATGTTAATTTTTGGACATATCTACATAATATGAAAGCTTTTTCATTCCTAACATAGTTAATTGTGAAATTTGTTACATAAATAATGTTAGTTTGTTTTTTTACGAAGGCATAAATTGATATAGCAATGCTAAAATTATTACCCCAGTTCCCTGTAAAAATAATTATTCTCGTTTTTTTTAAGGTTAACCGATATAAGTCAATGGGAGGTAATGGTTCCCAGGACCATACCAGAAGAATTCTCAGATTCATATTGAGTAATGATTTAGCTTGCCAATACAATTGGAAGGGCAGGGAGAAAAAACTTTTTAGAGATAAAAAGTCGACGGAACTCATTTATGGTGAGCCTTCATTTTGTAGACCTATATTTTCAAAATACCTAATGAGCATTATGGGTTTTTTCAGTGGCTGTCAAGAAAGAATTTGCGGGAGCCACAGACCTAAAAATTGCAGACGCAACAAAAGATTGGCTGGAATTTGCGAAAGAAGACTCAAGGACGCTGCATTAAGTGAAGAAAAAAAATGAAATTTAAACATTTTTTTTAATATGTAGGTACATTTAAAAATCTATAAATTTTTTTGTTTGCTCTCTTTATATTTATAGTTATGTTTTTTCTTTCATATTTTACTTATTCTGTTTTTTTTTATTATTACAAAATATTGATGAATCTGTGTTTAATTGTCAGGATTTTGAAATTGTTGTCCACTTGAATAGATAAGTACTTGAATATTTCTCAAATTTTTCACCCATTATAAATAACAAGAGTCCACAGAAATAATGTTGTACTACTAACGATAACTACACCTATATATCTGACCAAAATTATATCTCCAATGAGAAACATTTCCTGTGATAATACTTCATTTAACGTCGTTACGTTGAATTCGGACCAAAATTTATTTCCTGTTCTTTATTTTCATATTCATGAAAAAAACATTTGAATATCTTGAAAGTTTTTAGAATATTTTTCAAGATGTAGATGACAAAGGTTTATGAGTTTCCTTAGTTTAGGACAAATTATGCTGAAATTCAAATAATAACAATTCAAAAATATTTTTACTCAAAATTAATTCATTCTCTAAAATCAACGTTAGTCGAATATTTGTGGTATTTTGGTATTAACATCAACGTTGAGAATTCGTATACCATCAACGTTATTTCCGGAACGAAAATGCGTCGTAACGTTGAAACTTAAAAATACCGTTATATGAAGGTATTTTCATTCCCTAAAATCAACGTTACCTTGACACTTGAAATGAACGTTATATATTTGTGGTATTTAGGCATAAACATCAACGTTGAGAATTCGTATACCATCAACGTTATTTCCGAAACGAAAATACATCGTTACGTTGAAACTTAATAATAACGTTATATCACGGTATTTTACTTATGACAATAGGAGGTTTGCAACGTTGAATCAACGTGCAGGAAAAACGTTACGATGAAACCAAAAAGAAACGAATTTCATAACGACATTTTACCGTTTTTTCAACGATGAAATATAGTGACGTTACCTAAAAAATACAACGTTTCTTAATGGTTACTGTGTTTATTGGGATTTGGCAAATTAGAATTCATCATAGATTAACTAAACCACTAAACGTTGTTTGTTCTCTCTATGATATTTATTTCCGAAGCTATCTATGAATTCGAGAAACGTCAAAAATTTTGTCGCTGATAAACCAACATGTTGGTTTTGCCGGCTTGAAAATTTTTTCGGGATGAAACGATCGTTGCTACGGAAACTTCCTCACTAAAAATGAAAAGAGTGGAATAGTCATGGAAATACTTATTACATTAGTCATCGCATATTTTGCGAACAATTACTGTAGATGTCGTACACATAAATTGAAACGCGCTAATGGAATTAGAGGGAATCGTATCTAACTATATGTAATTTTGAGTCACGATACACATATCCTGGAGTTTCATCTTTCCACTGTTGGTATACCCTATTCGATCCAATGCCGCTTAATTTAATTAGGCCTTAATATGATTAGAAATCAAATACGTACTCATCGTACTGTACCATGGGGTGAACATGAATTGAATCGGAAGTGGATTGTTATTGAATTTTTCACTCAATAGGCGGAAAAACCTGTCTGGGGGAAGCAATGCGAAATAAAATTCTTCCATCATAGAGGGGGAAATGAATGAAATTTAAACATTTTTTTTAATATGTAGGTACATTTAAAAATCTATAAATTTTTTTGTTTGCTCTCTTTATATTTATAGTTATGTTTTTTCTTTCATATTTTACTTATTCTGTTTTTTTTTATTATTACAAAATATTGATGAATCTGTGTTTAATTGTCAGGATTTTGAAATTGTTGTCCACTTGAATAGATAAGTACTTGAATATTTCTCAAATTTTTCACCCATTATAAATAACAAGAGTCCACAGAAATAATGTTGTACTACTAACGATAACTACACCTATATATCTGACCAAAATTATATCTCCAATGAGAAACATTTCCTGTGATAATACTTCATTTAACGTCGTTACGTTGAATTCGGACCAAAATTTATTTCCTGTTCTTTATTTTCATATTCATGAAAAAAACATTTGAATATCTTGAAAGTTTTTAGAATATTTTTCAAGATGTAGATGACAAAGGTTTATGAGTTTCCTTAGTTTAGGACAAATTATGCTGAAATTCAAATAATAACAATTCAAAAATATTTTTACTCAAAATTAATTCATTCTCTAAAATCAACGTTAGTCGAATATTTGTGGTATTTTGGTATTAACATCAACGTTGAGAATTCGTATACCATCAACGTTATTTCCGGAACGAAAATGCGTCGTAACGTTGAAACTTAAAAATAACGTTATATGAAGGTATTTTCATTCCCTAAAATCAACGTTACCTTGACACTTGAAATGAACGTTATATATTTGTGGTATTTAGGCATAAACATCAACGTTGAGAATTCGTATACCATCAACGTTATTTCCGAAACGAAAATACATCGTTACGTTGAAACTTAATAATAACGTTATATCACGGTATTTTACTTATGACAATAGGAGGTTTGCAACGTTGAATCAACGTGCAGGAAAAACGTTACGATGAAACCAAAAAGAAACGAATTTCATAACGACATTTTACCGTTTTTTCAACGATGAAATATAGTGACGTTACCTAAAAAATACAACGTTTCTTAATGGTTACTGTGTTTATTGGGATTTGGCAAATTAGAATTCATCATAGATTAACTAAACCACTAAACGTTGTTTGTTCTCTCTATGATATTTATTTCCGAAGCTATCTATGAATTCGAGAAACGTCAAAAATTTTGTCGCTGATAAACCAACATGTTGGTTTTGCCGGCTTGAAAATTTTTTCGGGATGAAACGATCGTTGCTACGGAAACTTCCTCACTAAAAATGAAAAGAGTGGAATAGTCATGGAAATACTTATTACATTAGTCATCGCATATTTTGCGAACAATTACTGTAGATGTCGTACACATAAATTGAAACGCGCTAATGGAATTAGAGGGAATCGTATCTAACTATATGTAATTTTGAGTCACGATACACATATCCTGGAGTTTCATCTTTCCACTGTTGGTAACCCTATTCGATCCAATGCCGCTTAATTTAATTAGGCCTTAATATGATTAGAAATCAAATACGTACTCATCGTACTGTACCATGGGGTGAACATGAATTGAATCGGAAGTGGATTGTTATTGAATTTTTCACTCAATAGGCGGAAAAACCTGTCTGGGGGAAGCAATGCGAAATAAAATTCTTCCATCATAGAGGGGGAAATGATAATTGAGGAGTCGCTTCAGAATCGAATTACTTTCAGAGCTGAAAATGAAAACTGCAAATTCTCGATGGCGATAATTTACCAAATCTTAGGTCCTTCAACACAATAGTAATTCTACCCTACTTGCCTTCAACAGTGTAATGTTTGACGATAAAATTTATTTCTTCTCTCAATTTGTTGATAATGGTGAATTTTTCCTTCAAATATTTTATCTCCTGATTATCAAATATCTATATTTTTCATAATCTTCACTGTGAAAACGCGAATAAAACAAACACAAACAAAAATATATTCTCAATAAATTCTGAATTAGAAATGATACATCCAAATTGAGGAGGATCCTCTTGGAACTCAAATCTGCAAGAACCAAATTTCATATCAAGAATGTTCAAGGCATTTTATGCGGAATTATTGTTGTGGAGTCGTTAAGCAGGTTTTGATATTTAAATTTCTGAAATGGCAAACAAAAGTGGTCCGAAAGGGTAATTCCTTTAACTTCAAACTTTGGAATCTGCTGGTAGATTGCTTCAACATTCATTAAACTTTTTGAAATTGCACTTCATATCCGAAATCAATGCTCTCATGCGCCAGGGATGTCCAGACTCTCTGATTCCTAATTCACTGTTTGCCAGTACCTGGATAGTCTTAAAATGGTCCCTGTCTATAACTAGATGGATTTGAGTAACATCTGTGATGATCTTCAAGCCCTAGTTGAACACGTTCTCATAGCTCCAGTGATACGAAAACAGGCTAACCTATTGGTTAGGTACGGTTTAACTTATATACAGGGTGTTCTCGAATTGGAGGTATAAATCAAGATTGAAAAATTCCTGCGTAATTTTAAGAAAAAATTCCCATAAACATGATACCGCGAATGTTCTCCCTTGTTTCCCTCCACAACTTTTTGTTGGTGAGCCACTCTTAGTTAGGAAAATTGTTTAAAGAAAGCTTCGTTGATATAGGTACTGCTAGTGATTTCGAGAAAAAAATGTTCAACAATTATCTCGAAATTATAAGAAAAATCAAAATCGTTAAAAAAATCCAGTAGGTATAGAAAGAAATCTACCTATCTAAACTATTTAAGTCTGGGGGGCTGGCGATCCAATCCACCTGTTTTCATCATTTTAGTTCAAAAACGACCCATGCGGTCTCATTTTTATAAACTTTTTCTTCTTTAAAATCACCCCGTTCATTTTAAACCTCCAATTTAGGAAGTAAAATGCAGAAATCATGATGTGTTTCGTTCAAATTTGTTCGCGTCGTTAGTTTCGCGTCGTTAGTTTCTGGTCGTTAGTATTTTATTTTGTTTATATATTTCAGTGTTGTTGTCGATGAGATCCTTTTTTTATGTGTTCAAATATGTTTTTTGATGCAAAATTTCCATGTGGGTCGTCTGTTAGTTTCTTTTCGCAATCGCTACTATAATTTTTTGTTTCAAATTTCATGAGTTTCTGTTTGTTTTCGATATTTCATGTTTGTTTCAATTAATTTTTCTCAGTATTGTTTGTGTTTCCTCGATTGTGTTCGATTTTGTTCGTTTATTTTTGTTCATTTTTGCTTTTCTTTTTTTATTTGCCTGTTTCCGAATGTTGAATTCCTGTTCATTTTTGTTCAAGTGTTTGTTAATAACCTGAGCTTGTTCATTTCTGTGTTTTCGCCTGTTTTTTTGCCCATTATTGTTTAATTTCAATTATTTTCTTTTCTATGTTCTTGTGTCGTTGTTTTTTGTCTTTCCTATGAGTGTGTGGTTTCTATTCATTCATGTACCAAATGCAGGGTGAGTTTGACTTGTATATATATTTTAACTGTAGATTCCTCCCATAAAACGAAACACTTTTTTTCATACCATTTTTCAAAATTAGGTTTCGTTTGGAAGATACAGGGTGTCAAAAATCCATGAAATTAACACTATTCTTTCCATATATTCGGAACCGATATATCGAATGAACTGAATTTTGGTTGATTGTTTACTCTATTCATGGTGCATATTCCTCAATAGAAACTCATTCCATATTTCTCCTGGTATAAAAGTATCAGCTTAGTCGACTCATAAATCAACAATACCATAATAAACGCTTCATATTTTCGAAAGAATCAACCATTTTAAAAAATGAAAGTATTCTTATATTTTTTCAATAAAACGCGTCGTTTTCGAGTTTTTCCTAATTGTATACGAAGAAATTTGAGGAAAAAATCAAGAATTTCAAACAAAACCTGAATGCTTCCCTGAATTAAATATCATCGAATATTATTTCTTCTCTGGTCCTCTCACAAATAAACAATGTTGTCAGAATGTTTATCAACTTCGTCAGGACTAAAATCTCTATGATGAAAAAACGTTCGATGTAATAATAAAATTCCACAAATGTGAGAGCTAACATTGAATTCTGAGAAGCATGAAATTACACAGTTAATAAGCACAGTTTCTATTGAAAATTGATTGTTACCGGTCCTTCAGGAAAATATCTATCTAAACAATATCCTCTTGGATTTTTTAATCGACACTACACGGGTTTCACATCACGATCATCACCTGTTTGCTTCGTTCTCTGTAAGTAAATAAATAAATAAATCGAAGTCCATGGAGAAGGTTATCGCGTTCAAGCGTCGTTCGTTGTATCACAGACTGGCCTGTGATGGGACTCGTTGGAGACACAGAACAACGGCTTGTCTTGCGTGGCGGCTACATCGAAGCGCACCGCGACTGAAATTACGATCGTAGCGCTATATCGGCGAGAATCAGAACTACTCGTTTGGCATTTCCAAAAAGCAATGTCTAAGAGTCTTTAGTGCCTTTGCGATAGTTCTTCCGTTAACGATAGGGGACTTACTGCTTTCTTGAGTTCGCCTAGACCATTGTTTGAAGAGAAAATCGGCAATCTGGCATCGTCTTCTCTAGTGTTCTATGAATTATCACTGAGGATGGGTTTGGTTAGGTCATTGACCTCGAATTCTATGACCTAGGTTAATGGAGTAAGGATAGGAAATATGGCTTTTCAATTGCAGAATATTCAGACAGAACTAAGTGTTATTAGGATATTGGAAATATCGTGTTTGTTACATTCTCATTCAGATGAAGTTAGTGTATGAGTATTTTCTAATTGTATCACCTAGAACATCTAATAATCACCTCAATTCCAATCGAAAAATATGAACTTTTTGGTGTTCGCAGAGAATTGTTTCAGGCACGTATTTAGCCTTATTTGTTCAAGGCTATATCTCTTCAACAGAGCCGAATTAGGAAAAATGGAAAAGCATCAAGAATCTACAGTTGAAATATATGGACAAGTCAAAGACTCACCCTGCATGTGACCAAAAATGAGATCATTTTGGAAGATAAAATGAGGAATCGGGGAGAAATGATATAGCCCTCATTTTAATAGAATGAGCTCTCAGAAATGAATTTTGTTCGAATATTTTTCTATTGGGTGCAATGCGGGTTGGAAATCATTCAACGTACAGTCGCCTAGATTCTAATGCATTGCTAACAGTAAGTCCATAAATACCATATGCATATGAGGTGTCTTTGGGTTTTATTTGCTTGAGTTGTACAGGAAATGAAAACTAACTGCTTCAGGAATAACATTTAATTCTTTCGCTATTGTACATCGACTGGGAAATCACAATTATGATTTCCCTAACTGACAATATTTAGGGAGGGGAGATCACAAAGTTTCTTATATTAAATACATTACATTCTTCCCCCTTTACAATTGAGCAAAAATAGGTAAGTTGATACATATATACATTTTAATTTTACAATTATTTAATATTACTAATTTACATATTTACATTTCATTTATCCTGGTACAAAACGTGATGGAGGTTTAACCAATCTTTTTGGTCTATACGAATTACCAATAGATGGACTTGACTCTACATTATCCCTATTTACATCTGTACCTGAACTTGAAATAGATTCATTATTATATACATTTTCTACAGGATAACTTATATCATTAAATGTTTTCACAATCTGATTCGAATGTCTTTTCCATGTCTTACCTAAACTAAAAATTTTAACTAAAAATGTAACTTTACCAATTTTCTTAATTATTTGACCTTTTATCCAATTCACTGAATTTTGATCTCTATAATCTTTAACCATGACAATATCATCCACTTCAAAATTAACTTTATTTTTACCTTTAAAATTACTCTTTTGTAATTGTTGATTTTGTTTTACTTTACTCTCTACAGATTTGCTGGGTGATTTATTTAATAAAGCATCAAATCTGGTTCTCAGATTTCTGCCAAACATCAGTTGAGCTGGGCTCACTCCAGTAGTAGAGTGCTCAGTAGTACGGTAATCTAATAGAAATCTTGAAAGAATTTTATTAGTATCCAAGGGAGTATCCTCCGAAAACGACCTCTTGAGACAATTTTTTATAGTCTTTACAGAATTTTCCGCAGCACCATTCGATTGAGGGTGAAAAGGCGGGCTAGTTACATGGGAAATATTATTGTTCTTTAGAAAATCTTGGAAATCTGTCGAAGTAAAACAAGAAGCGTTATCGGAAACAATTGTTTCAGGCAAACCAAATCTGGCAAAAGATTGTCTTAAAAATTTAATCGTCATTTGGGAACTAGTAGATGCAGATTCAAAAACTTCAAGCCATTTAGAATGTACATCTAAAACAACCAGGTAATGCTTATTTTTAATGGGACCCAAAAAATCAATGTGTAATCTCTGCCACACCTCCTTAGGCCATTTCCACCCAGCCAAAGGGACTTTGGGAGGATTATTTGAATTTGTTGAACAGCCCATACATTTTTTTACCAAATTCTCGATATCTTTATCGAGGTCAGGCCAACCAAAAATGAGATCTTGCCATACTTTTCATTTTTACAATACCGAAATGACTCAAATGTAAATTCTCAAGAAATTTCTGACGCAATTTAGCAGGAACTATGATCCTATGGTTCCAAAACAAACACTTATCAGATATGGCAAATTCCGATCGTCTTGAAAAATAAGGTCGAATTTTTGGATCATCTATATACCTTGGCCAACCCTTGATCATACAATCTTTAATTTTAACCAATTCAACATCAATGAGTGTTTCCTTTTGAACTTCTTCAAAATTTACAGGAAAAAGATCACTTTTCGCTAAGAAATTACAATAGGGTAAATCAATATCATTCTGAAATGTGTCTTGGGTAGAATTTTCAGCCAACATCCTAGACAGGGCATCTGCATTATTTTCTGTAGATTTGACGTACTCAATTTCGTAATCGTAGTTCGAAAGAATAACTGCCCAACGTCTAAGTCTGTTTGCTGAGAATTGAGGAATTGATTTTTTATTTCCGAAAATCGCCATCAAAGGCTTATTATCTGTTACTAGGGTGAATTTTTTTGCATATAAGTATTGATGGAATTTTATTACTCCAAAAATTATAGCTAGGCCCTCGCGTTCAATTTGTGAATAATTTTTTTCAGCCCCGGTTAACGACTTGGAAGCGTACGCAATAGGTCTATCGTCTCCTGAAGGATAAGTATGGCTCAAAATTGCCCCAATTCCATAAGGACTAGCATCTATAGTTAATTTAATTTTCAAATTCGGATTAAAATGATCTTTTTGAAGTAATTGATGCAATGGATAAAGAACAGTAGATAGGTTTTTCACAAACTTACCGTAGTAGTTAACCATGCCTAAAAATGACTTGAGCTCACTAACATTTCTAGGTTCAACGAAAGTTTTAGCTTCACTTGTATGTAAACCGTCTTTGTCTATAATATACCCCAAGTATTCAACACTATTTTGAAAAAATTTACATTTCGATGGGCTTAATTTGAGACCTGAATTTTTCAATATTTTTAAAACTTCTTTTAATCTATTCAAATGTTCAATTTCATCTTTGCCAGTTACAAGAATATCATCCAGAAATACTACTACTCCTTCCAAACCACTTAGTAAAGATTCCATCAATTTTTGAAATTTGGAAGGTGCTGAGGAAATTCCGTAAGCTAGTCTATTATATTTGAACAAACCCTTATGTGTTACAATAGTTGTAAGTTCCTTCGACTCTTCATCTAGGCAGATTTGTTGATAAGCCTCAGAGAGGTCCATCTTCGAAAACTGAGATCCTCCCTGTAGACGTCTAAATAAATCCTCAATGCGTGGAAGGGGATATTGGTCGATTTCAATACATGGGTTAATGGTAACCTTGTAGTCGCCACATAACCTCACAGACCCATTTTTCTTTAATACAGGTACTACTGGAGTGCCCCATCTACAATAATCCACAGGAGAGATGATGCCTAAAGAGAGAAGACGATCAATTTCATTTTCAACTAATTCTTGTAGAGCATATGGTATCGGACGAGCTCTAAAAAATTTTGGCGTAACGGAAGTGTCCTTTAATTTTAAATTGATAGTGCCTTTATTAAATTTTCCTAAACCTTCAGAAAAAACCTCAGGAAATTCGGAAATTAAACATTCAGTCTTTCTATCAATATTTCCCTCAATAAATTTTAAAATAGAAAACCCAATATTATATGTGTTCATGAAATCTCTACCCAAAATTGGTGCACCACCGTTTTTCATAACGTAAAAATCTATTTTATTTACAATATTTTTATACTTAACATTCAATGTTAATATGCCTAAAGGTTGAACTCTAGTTCCATTATAAAAGTAGAGAGACTTTTCAGATGGCCTTAATTTGTGCATTTTTCTAAAGTTTTTCTCAAATAATTTTTCTGAGAAATACTAGCTCCCGAATCGATCTGACAAGAGATTATTTTCGATTCTATCATTATATCAATTTGAAATGGAATGTTTTTATTATTTTCATTCAGGACATATAATGGAAAATCATCTGTTTCATCAGAAATTTCATCAGTACTACTGTTTATATAATTATTTTGATTTTTGCTTTTCCTATTAAAACAAACACTTGAAAGATGACCTTTCTTCCTACAAATATTGCATGAATGATTTTTGAAAAAACACTTATCTTTTGTATGTCCTTTTTTCCCACAACAGGGATATCCATGTTGTTTTGAACTCCATGATGAATTATCTGCGGCGGCGTGTCTCTGCTGACCAGCGCTACTACCACCTCCTTGCTTGACTGGTTGACCTGTCTTGTGACGTGGCATGTCGTTGCTGCGATTGCGTATGTGGTTGATCGGTTCTGTCTTAATCGATTGCGAAATTTGGTAACTTTGGGATGCCGCCATTTTGTTTTCTGCTACGGTGATCGCTTGCTCAAATGTGATTTTTTTGTCTTCTTCCAGGAGTCTGTCTAGAATCATCCCTTTGCCAAAACCACAGACAAATCGATCTCGCAAACAAATGTCCAATTCAGCCCCAAACTCACAAGAGATTGCCAAATTCCTTAAGCGTGCTGCCCACTCTCGAATTGTTTCTTCCGGCTCTTTTCTCGAAGCGAAGAATTTAAAACGTTCAGCCAACACTGATTTCTTCGGTTGAAAATGTTTATCAAACAATTGTATTAGAGCATCAATTGTTTTTGCTTCAGGCAATTCTAGACTACATAAGCTGAAGATAATTTTATATGATTCCTCGTCCAGCATGTTAAGGAATATTGCTCGTTTCTTATCAGCGTCTGTTAAATTATTAGCACTGAAATAATTTTTCAATCTTGCCTTGTAAATGTTCCAATCGGTAACATTCAGTTGAAATTCTCGTAGTTGACCGATGAAAGATGCGGCTGCTGCTTGATCGCCCGGCATGATGAACACGTATGTCACTGATGGAGTTCACTTTTCTAAAATTCCGAATTCGGTGAATTCTTGTAATATCGTATTTAATACGATGATAATTCCGAAATATAATTATATTATTATATATCCGTATATCCTCGTCGCCACTGAGGTGTCTTTGGGTTTTATTTGCTTGAGTTGTACAGGAAATGAAAACTAACTACTTCAGGAATAACATTTAATTCTTTCGCTATTGTACATCGACTGGGAAATCACAATTATGATTTCCCTAACTGACAATATTTAGGGAGGGGAGATGCGCAAAGTTTCTTATATTAAATACATTACAGCATATCAGCCTTCTCGGCATTCGTATAGCGACCATGATAGAGGACTTCACTAACATCGTCTACACGTCAACTATGTTGAAACTTACGCACGACACAGAATAATGGCGTACAGAACTATCTACCTCATATGCGTCGATCATACCACAGTGTATGAAAGGAGCATAGAATGCAGGAAATTTGTTTTTCTTACTTTGAATGTTTCTACTGTTTCTAGCTCTATATCTTCACAACAAAGGATAAGATATCCTTAAAATAGTCCATGGAATAACTTCTTTTGCTGCATGTTCACCTTACACCCTGTTTCTCTAATAGCTATTGAAGTACATTTCAGGAAATTTCCCATGTTCGACGTAATAGATTCCTCATCACATCCAAACTGAATCTTGTTTGGGTAGTTTTCTGTTCAAAAGGAAGTCCCAACTCAAACTCAAACTTTCATAGTTTTGCCGTTGATGCAAGAACGCGGATTAAACGACGGAGCATATACTGTTCACGTGCGGCAACTTACGAGTATCTACAATGAGGTTCTTTTTTTTTGTTTTTTTTTATAGAAGAGATGAATCTTACATCAGACACCCAGTCTTTCACGGTAGTGTCGGATTCTTACCGACTAAACACCTCTCCCGTTGTTTGGTTCCGGGCATAAGCCTATAAACCATTCATCTTCTTGTCTGTTATTTCCTCTTTCCCATTCTTTATGATGAGTGTTTGTGTTCACCCTTCAATTGGATATCTCTCTCTAAATTGAGAGTTCTATATCTTCATTGTCGCAATTGGTCTCTGGGTCTTTTGCGGTAAATTCTCGCTGTTTTTTCATCTTCAACGGGGTCGTAGTCAACTAACCTTCTGAGGTCGTCATTTGGATGTTCAATAGCTCTTTAATAGGCTTTTGCAGCTTTTCGTTTGATGAATGTAGTAATGGACTACCATTTTATGTCTTTTCGGATTTGTTCATTCCTAACAAACCAGGGGGCGTCTAATGCCCATCTCAGGAATTCATTTTCTGTACTTTGTATCCTCTTTATATTATATGGGTTCTCGCTGCATATCCTCATGCTGTTGATCCATATGTTAGCTGCGGTCTGGCGACTGCTTTTAGGATCCTCAATTTCGTGTTTCTATTCACTTGGCTTCTTCTGCCTTGTATTACTCCTAGGTATCTAGCTTCATCCTGCCATTCAATTTCATTATCGTCTATGGATATTTTCGATTCCATCTTAAGCCTTCTCTTCTGAAGAAGTATTGCTTAACACTTTTCTCCATTGATTTTCATTCAACATCTGTTACACCATTGACTGTTATCATCTGCAGCTTCTTGAAGTCTTTTGTGAATTATTTTGGCATTTCTGTGCCTAATTGATATGCCCGTATCTTCTGCGTATAGAGCAATGTATATATTATAGAGTAGCGGTCCTAGTATGGATCCTTGAGGAACTCCTGCTTCTAAATATCTGAGTGTGGAATGAACGTTACCTATTCTCGCACAAAAGTTCCTACCCTCCAAATAATTTCTCATTATTCTGCATATCTTGGTTGAATAACTTGCGGTTATCATTTTATATGCTAGTCCAGTATGCCATACTCTATCAAAAGTTCATGTTCCTTCGCAAATGAAATGTTACTAGAAACATTAGTTGTAAGCATTTCTACTAGTCAGAGGAACATTACAGGTGAGGGTTCGGACCTTATTCAGGGAGATATAGTTTTTTTTTGTTGGCTATCATAACCAAAAATTCAAGAATTGTTTTTTCCTCGGTTTTTTTATATCAATAAAATACAAATTTTCGCGTATCACTCGGGGGAGATAATTGTAAAAGGCGACAGTTTGTGCATAACCCTAAAATTAAGTCCCAAAATTCTCATTCTAGTTACTGAGTTTATTCCACAGTAAATCGAACCTGATTCATCCCTTGCCTATCAGCTGTCGAATGAGAAAGTAACCAACCGCTCATAATGAACCGATCTCGAAAATTCGCATCCCACAATTCCAATCAACACGCTTCGTTTTCCAATCATTCAACAACGGAATATTCGAATCGAAAAAAATTTACTGTTGATTGTTCCCGGTGGTGACGTAACATTATCGTTTTCCCTCCGGCAGAAGACACCCCTAACACTTCGAAAACGTAATTTATCGGATGGACGCTCAATTCGAAGTTATGACTCCATAACTTGGAAATGTCGACGATTTTTAACGAGATTTCCGAAGTCATCGTTGGGTCGCGATTTGAGAATCCATATGTCTGTCATACCTGTCAAGAGTCGAACGTGGCATGATTGGTTCTGTCCTGAGATCACTGGATCTCGATGCTGGTGACAAGAATATTTTGTAGGATTTAGGCCAGTTGTTGTACGATTGAAGGCAATTTTCACCTGGTCCTGAGGTATGTTGTGCATCCGAATCTCAATCAAATTGATAATATCTCCTCTTTAAGTACAGGGTGCGGCACGGAGGATGGCTGGTTTTAAAAAAATAATAAAAGCGTTAATTTTTACTCAAAAACACATTTATTGACGGAATCAGATTCTCAAGGAAATAGCATTTGAGACAGTCAAGTGTGGAAAATCACATCAGGCATGTGGTGGCCGAAATCGGTGATGCAGTGCTGGAGGCGCTCTTGGAAGTTCGCGTAGACTCTCTCCAACATCGCTCTCTCAACTTGGGCAACTTCCACGCGAATAGCCCTTTTCAATTCGTCCAGAGTTCGGGGCTTGGTCTCGTATACTCTAGCCTTGAGGTGTCCCCATAAGAAAAAATCGCATATGGATAAATCTGGGGACCGGGGAGGCCAATGAACATCGCCAAACCTGGAAATAAGGCGACCAGGGAAGAGAGGGCGAATAACGTCCATTGATGCTCTGGCTGTGTGGGCGGTCGCCCCATCCTGTTGGAACCACACACGTCGGATTGGAACACGTTGCCGTCGTAATTCGGGAATAAAGAAGTTGTTGATCATTTCGACGTTCCGCTCTGAGTTCACGGTAACAGCACGACCATTAACGTCTTCGAAGAAGTAAGGGCCAATGATGCGAGTTTGCGATACAGCGCACCAAACCGTAACTTTTGGGCTGTGCAGCGGTCTTTCGTGTAAGTGTTGCGGATTTTCATTAGCCCAATAACGGCAATTCGAGAGGGAATAGCTCTATTCCGATGAATGTGGAAATGGCGACGAAACTCACGCTGCACGACCGTGACTGACTCATTATTTCGGACGAAACTATCATAGGCGAAAACACGATGCTCCACCGTCCAAGGCTCCATGACGACAACTGGTAAATAAATGCTAGGAATACACGAGTCTAACGGCACCTTCCCCACTTCTCTCGTCCTCAGTGGGGGAAAGTTATGCCCATCTGAAAAACGTCCGCCCTCCGTGCCGCACCTTGTACTAGATTGGGTGCCAGTGGGAAAAATTACAAATTATCAATAGAGTTTTCTTACTTTCTATATAGCTTCATTAGAAAGAGTCTACCACATTATTCCTCTGTGATAATTTATGTAGTCGCGGCTTTTTTTCAGCAAACCTCTCGTAAGTCGACTATATTTTCAATTTTTCAAATCATACATACTCTTTTTCCGTAAAATGCAATAATGAAAACAATCTGGGAGAAATGAGAAAACATGAATATCCGAGAAAAATCTTGTGGCTTTGAGAGAGTTTACTATCATGAACGTGACTGAAAATCGCATTTTTTGAAACTATTAATACCCTCCTGATTTTCTCAGATTGGGTTGATGAAACCATATGAAGTATGAAAATGCAATTGTGTACCAGTTGTCCGACAAAAAAAATGTGGCGTTCATTCAAAAATAAGAGAATCCAATGCTCTAATTTGGGTATGAATAGACCATATGCATTTATCGGATATAACTTTGCTTATGTTATCAATAAACTTTTGATTTTTTGAGGATGTGCTGAATACTATCATTCAACTGTCCGACGATAAAAGTTCGGCCATTTTTCACTCCACCGAATGAAAATTATTGGTCTCGTGGGACGTTTTCATAACTAACATTTTCAATCATTATATATTTAACAATTAAATTTCGATGAAAGTTGCCTTTTTTCATACTTGTGGTTGCTTTCCTGAGTCTTATTTAATTTGCATGCCTCAAAGAATTCCTAGAATCAGTTGGATGCGAAAATTCTACTCTTGAAGTGAAATGTTGCACGAAGTGGTAGAAGGTACTTGGGACACCTTTTCTGTAACACCTCTGGTGTTATCAAAAGAATGTTTCCAATTGTTTATACTTGTAGCTATTCACTTCAAAGACTGAAGCTGTTATAATAAATATTATTAAATGAAATATATAAAATAAAAATGCACAAACTGATTTTTTTCTGTCCCAGTTGAATATGGAATCTATGGAATCTCGCGAATTCTTCGAAATGTGGCAGTATCATGGAATTCCGTTTGCGGAATTCCAAGGGTTATAAAAGTAGTTTCCATAAATATGAGTGCTGCTATGGTTTTGCACCACAGTTCTCTGCAGTCTGAAACTGTGTAGGCGAATTATAGTGTGTTGCCGAATTTTCTGTTCTTGGAATAATTCTTGTTCTATTCCATTTGACAGAGGTTTTCAGTTGTTGCCGATATAATTTTCTTGGTAGTGGTGGAGGGTTTTTTGTGTGAATATTCGAAAGTATAAGGATGGGATAGTATGCCAACCTTCCGGGGTTATCATTTGACGGCGTGGATCCCATCATTCCCATCAATAGATGGCGATACAAGTTATGGGCTCCAACGAATCGGTTGGACTTTTCGATAATAGATGGCACTAATTTATGCAATACAGATGGCGTTAGTTCGGGTTTCATAATGATGCGGAAATCGTGATACTAAAACGGTGGGTTTTAGTATCATGTGCGGCAATTAATCAGTACTACCACATGAAACATCGAACATCTTTGTTGTTAATGAAACAAAAGATAGAAAACTATACATTCTTGGAAAGGAGAATGATTGTTCTTTCGAATTTCCCATTGAATTTGACGAACATCAGTAAAACACCCTGTGTTAATGAGATGAAATGCCAGCCAAGCCTAAAAAAATCTCTTTGATAAACGAGTGAAACTAATAAAAACTCCATCTCTTTGGAGCAATTAATAAGCTGGGCATTTATGTTTAGAATCAGTCACTCTTATTTAGGACACCCAGTATACTCCAGCAGTTAAGAATTTGAAGAGTATTCCCAGTTCTTATCGAGATATTTATATCAGAGGAAATAGCGATAGGATAGAAACAATAACATGAATATGGAATTATATTATTTAGAATTGAATCCTTAATAACGTTCATGAGTTTTTTGGTTGGTTTTAATGTTTTATATACCAATTCCTCTGTTACAGTACAGAATAATGTATGATTATAGTATTTTATCCTGATTCTTGTTTCCTAAACTATTCAGTTAAAAGATTCTCGTTTATTGTGGTCTTTTTCATTCATAATTGGGAATAAATAGTCCGAATTTATTTGTGTGCGATCATTAGTGCTAGAAAAATGTCACATGCTAATGAAAATTATTCATCTTTTGCATGTTTATAAGTGAAGAATATTGAATTTGGGCCTTGTAAACAAAAATCCATCGACTAATAAGCAAAAATTAAGCAATCACTTAGGAAAGACAAAACAAGGGGCACATGAAACATAATCATCACAATTTTAAAATTGTCCAAGAATTGCAATTAGATAACTCGCATATCAATATACACTGCACAAAAAAATTAACGCACATTCTGAAAATCTCAATTTTAATGAAAGTTAACTCTACATTGACTTTATAACTTATTTCTTATGTTCTCTCGGGATGGTTTTAAACGAAACAAGACACATTAAATGGAAGAAAAATTCAGGATTTCAACGAATCTTATGTGAAAGAAGAGAAATGAACAATTTTCAAAATACTGAAATGCTGATAAGTGATTTAATACTTGGTATTTCCACCCCTCGCGTTAATTACAGCTCGGCAACGACGGTTCATACTCAAAATGAGTGATCTTAAAATGTTCTGAACTAATCCTTCACAGATTTCTCCGAGTTGGATTCCTAAGTCATTAAGAGTAGCTGAATGATTTTCTGAACTTCTCAGCCTTCTATTGAGGTTGTCCCAAACCGGCTCAATCGGATTGAGATCTGGACTTCTTGCTGGCCATTCCATTCGAGAGACTTCAACCTCTTCAAGGTACTCTTAAACGATGCGCGCACGATGGGGTCGGCATTATCATCCATAAAAATGAAATTTTCACCAATGTATGGGGCAAATGGCACTACATGCTCTTCAAGAATGTTCCTTATATACTTATCAGCATTCATAGCTCCATTATCAACGACCACTAGGTCTGTGCGAGCAGTCAAAGATATTCCACCCCATACCATAATCGATCCTCCCCCGAAACCAGTAGTATTCAGGAAATTGCACTGAGCATATCTTTCATGTGGACGTCTGTATACAAGGGAACGTCGATCACAATGGTAGAGGCAGAATCTAGATTCATCTGTGAAGAGAACTCTTTCCCAATCGGCCTCTTCCCAATGGATATGCTCTCTCGCAAAATCCAAACGCGCCCTTCGATGGGCGCGACACGAGGCCTTAAATCATATTCTCTGAGGCGATTTCTTATGGTCTGAGTGCTAATTTGCACCTCATGAGTTTGCTCAAGCTGATTTTGAAGGAGGCGAGCGGTTGCAAACCGTTGTCTCAACGAAGAAACTCTCAAGTAACGTTCTTGAATGGCAGTTGTTACCCGTGGTCTACCCTGTCCTGGTCTTCGGACATTCATACCTGTCTCCCTGAATCGCTGCAACATTCTGGACACACTTGTATGGGAAACTCCAAACCTTTCTGCAATTCTTGTGTATGTCCACCCTTCTTCTCGCAATACTACCGCTTGGGCACATTCCTCTTGGGTCAAATTGCGTGTTTCGCGTTGCATAGCGATCGAGTGTAGAAAATCAAACGAAAGAAGAACTATTGATCACTAGAATTGATCGAGAACAACTGATTTTAGAATGGAGCCAATACATTCAAAATCTGATAATATCTTTTTTTTTATTCCTGCTGGGAGAAAACATCTGTATTGAAGAAAAACGTTGAAAGTGGATAACATATGCATGCATAATTCTGATAAAAATAATCATCATTGAGAACACCTTCAGTTGTAGGATAAATTTGAGATTTCCATAATGTGCGTTAATTTTTTTACGCAGTGTAGTTGAGATGGAATAGGTTCAATACGCAACATTCGTAGATATAGGATGTTCCTATATAAGTGTACCTTTGGAAAAGTGTAGATTTCTTATGTACATCAACATTTTTTTTCTCTTCCATATTTTCCTCCGGGTCTTCATTTCAGCGATAGAGGGTGTCAAATTTCTTGTGATTGGAAAAATTCCTGTAATCTTGTTAATTTGTTGATTATCACTACTCATTTTTCCAATTACAAGAAATTTTCAATGCGTTAGCAGATTGTTTTCGATCATAAGAAGCCAGTTTTCTCGAACACGATACACTTTAGAGTGATTAACCAAGATCGAGTTCCTTCTATGTAAAACTGTATTATGTGAAATATAAGGAAAAGATAAAAGAGGAAAAGAGATATTTTTTCATGAGAAATCTATGTGTATATCCCACAAAAATATCTGCGCGGGATGTATATAAGAATATATTATTCTTTTCCTACTGCGAAGATCCCGCTACTCAGAAAATAAGTGAGGCCCATGACGTAAAGATACCTTATTCTTTCACCATAGTGAGGTCTAGCGGCCCTAGGAACTTGAACTATAAAATCATTTTGAATTAAGGTACACTCATCTCAATTTAAAGTTTGGAATAAGACAGAAAGAAAAATCTAATTTCTAAATTTACCGTATAAACCAATCCATTACGTATATCTCGAAGCAAAAACATTCAGTTAATTCCATTCGAACCGAACTACCGGACTTGTCCGAACGTGTTAAAAGGTCATAATTACGCGAGTCTGTCCGGGGTTCAGCGTTTAATCCACCCACGAGTCTGTCGCGCAATAAAAAATAAACCGTTCCCTTTTTCCTGGAATGAAATTAAGACAGTCGAGGGCGATTCAGTCATAAAAACAAACGAACAATGGTTCCCGGAGGCGTATTGGCATTGTTTACTACAGTGCAACGCATACATGGTGTTGGAACGCGATAAAGAATGGCTGAACCAATGCTCTCTCTACCCAGACATATCTTACTACGGCTCAGCGCAGCGACGTGTTCAGGCGTAGTATTATGGATACGCGCCTATTCTCGGGTCACTACGTTCAAAATTGCTTTCTTCCGCAATTTTGCAACCATCGTTCATAAAGATAACAATAATATACTATCGCCAAAAATAGTTTATTGAACCATACTTGAATGAAAAAAGAATAATATATAGAAAATGATACATAAAAATAACAATAGTATAATTTCAGTATCGCTGAAAGCAACTACATAAATGACTCCTGAGGATGGTGATATAATTCACCGAAACCGGTCGAGCAGACGTATCTTTGCAGTCTACAAATAAAGTTTCACCAAGAATAAGGCATTCATTCTTTCTTTTTTACTCATCAACATGGTGAACGTCAAAGGGTTCAAAGAAATCACAAACTACATAAAATGTAAAATAAACGGACGTATAATCCTTGTGTGCATTTCCACGTGATTCTGCATTTGATCTATTAGGATCAATATTTTTCTTTAAAGATCTGTGCTTTTTAGTATTTTATTTCATTTCTTTGTTGGATGACCTACCAGCATGAAAAACCACGTCTAATTTTTTTTCGGCTCACTGATGTTGGCTGAAGAGAAATGTTCTTTTTTCGTGGGATATTTTTTGATGCAAGAATGAAATTTAATAAGTCGTATGGTGTAACAACTCTGTTTCAAGTCTGATTAATTTTTTTTATGGCATTAACCATATCAACCGTTTTATTTTTGCAGGCTATTTTAGTAATGCATTCAAATTTTTCTGTTAGTTCTGCAACAGCAGCGGAATATTTTTCATCTAAATTCGTTTCATTGGCATTATCGACAGTGTTTATTGGTACTAGGTACAGAAAAATTATCTTGTTGGGTAGAAACATTGTTTTGTTGCTTTGTAGTACCTACTTTGCAAGTCATTTTCTATACTCACATCAGTTGACATGTCGTCATGAAATTCTGAGGATATGTTTTCTCCTAGAGCTAATTTTGCCTATTATTTTCTGTCGTTAGCGTTTATTTGCATACAGGTCCTAAAAGTGATTCCATACTTATTTAGTATGGCGCAAAGATGCTTACAATACCTTCCACCCTGTCCAAAAACACAGTCGCAAAATGCAATATCTACATATGCAGTATAAAACATGTGATCATCGGTCTCCGAAGAAACTAAAGACTAAAAAGGTATTTTCGTCGATTCTTTCAACAGAGACATTAGCAGAATATGACATTTTTCTGAAGAGTATCTTATTCTTTGAGTTCCGGAAATTTGCAAATGACAGAAAGTGGCGTCTTTGATAGGACTCGAAAACATTGGCAACTAAATCCAATAGGGCACAAGCATTGAACGCTTTACATCTTTGTAGAACAATGTCTTTAATGCGGTAAACAATGACCCGAGAATATTCGCGTATCCATAATACAATAGTTATCACACTTTAACACCTCTCTGCGCTGAGTCGTAGTAAGATATGGCTGGGTAGAGAGAGCATTGGTTCAGCCATTCTTTACTGCGTTCCAACACCATGTATGCGTTGCACCGTAGTAAACAATGCCAATACGCTTCCCGGAGCTTGGCGGATTCAACGCGATACGAGACTGGGTTAAATGGTCCGGTTGCTAATGGAGGTGCAGTAACCTTTTGCCTACATTTTTCTGGTATCAACGTGAAATTTCTTCAACGCTTCGTTACTGTTGGTAATCATTTGAGCACAGAATCATGTTTTAATCGGATAAGCTGGTGTTTGGTGGATTGAAGGAAAGACAAGCTGACAAAATTTATGTTTCAAGGCAACATGGGAGGTTGAGTCTCCCCTGAAATGCTTATTGCATATAGTTATAGTTATAGTGAAAAGGGGTTACAATCCACTGCGACCTTAAGGTCTATTGTGCCCCCTAACAGAACTGTAATCAACGCGCCTCCTGTTAAATCTATGTGTCCAGGAATGTCCTGTTGAGTTTGGGACCAGTTTTATAGACCAAGGAAAGAAATGACTGTTTCAACTTTATAATCTTTTTGACAACTACTGACAACTACAATTGTTTTATATAACTAGATTAAATATGAATTATGAACATTATCATAATATAGATTCAACATCCTCCGGCCTAAGGAAGGTGTGTATACTTTAGTGTTCCTTCAAAATTCGACGATACTGCTTCAATCTCTGAACCCACTCCAAATACTCTCTCTTTCCCTCAACACTCCTAAATTTCACTTCTGAATCTTGCTGGTCGATTTCGTATATCTTTTGAGTGTAGCAATAGTGCCTTTGGTGTGTTTTGGACCTATGCCTTCTTTCTGCACCTTCATGTTGGTGCTTCTCCCGATGTTCATACCAGTTTTTATTAGCCTCATACTTTGACCTAAACTGTTTATCATGAATTTCCTGGAAAATGTCCTTGAAACGTCCATCATATTTCTTGAGGATAGTGTTTTTAGTGTTCGAACACTTTGGATAACCCCTTTCCAAGGCGACTTGGAATGATGAATGTGTAACAATTGATTCATCAGTATTGAACATTCCCATTGCAACACCAGGCCCCATATAAGTATTGACTTCATATTTGATTACCTCACCTATTTCAGGTGTGAATACCATTTCCAACTTCTCTGCTACTTCAGGTGTGAATACCATTTCCAACTTCTCTGCTGATGGCACCACGAAAGCTTTATACTGATCATCATGAGCATGATGACCAGTAATAATTAGTTTATTCCAACCTGTGACTAATGTAGATCTTCTCGAAGAAACATTTGACAGTTTCTTTATTTCTTCTTCGATCTCGATAATTTCATTGCGTAATAATTCTTGCTCCTTGAATTCTTTTATTAATTCTCTATTTAGTGGTTCTTCCAACATCGAAATTGCTTCTATTTTATTATCAAGTTCGAAAATGCTTTTTACCTTATCGTCAATTGTTCTTCTCCATATTCTACTCGTGTATTCATCCTTGGTCCCAGAACTGGAACGTACATCAGTAAATATCTTCTTAATTTCAGTTCTCAGGGTTTCCCGTTTTAACTGCCAACAAAGCAACATAATCCTGGCAGGATCGCCAAATGTTAAATCTATGTGTCCAGGAATGTCCTGTTGAGTTTGGGGCCTGTTTTATGGACCAAGGAAAGAAATGACTGTTTCAACTTTATAATCTTTTTGGCAACTACTGACAACAATTGTTTTATATAACTTGATTAAATATGAATTATGAACATTTGACGATCCTGCCAGGATCGCCAGCTCGCCCTCCAGTTCCAGAGATTTGATGAAATCCCGTATCTGAGACGGCTTCTCCCCACTTCTACAAGTTTCTTGCTGAAAGCACTCTTTCCTTTGGCTTGCAAGGGCATAGCATGCCCTAACCAGGTGAATAGGAGTTTCTTCCTCCTCCACACAGAATCTACACTCGTCAGTGTCCGACAAACCCATTCTCAACAGATGCTTCTTCAGGCGACAATGTCCTGTGAGAAAACCAGTGAGTAGGTGAAGTTGTTTTTTACTGATATCCAGATATTTTTTGGATCTAGCAGTTTCAAAGTCCCGGAGAAACTTTTTGAAGTGATGCATCCCTGGGAGATTCTGCCAGAGTTTTTTTCTTTCGGTTTTCTCCTTCACCGTAAATTCCTTCTTGTAGGTGCATTTTCCTATACCACAGAAGGGTTCTGGGCCAGTGAGTGGCGTTTGTGCGCTCTTTCTGGCCAGTATACTGGCCTTTTCGTTTCCTAAGATTCCTGAGTGACCGGGAACCCAGATTAAAAAGACCCCATTCTTCTTGCCTACCTCATTAAGTTTGTTCCGTCACTGCCAAATCAGCTTTGGGTCAATGACATAGGAGCTCAGTGCTTTAATAGCAGCTTGACTATCTGTATGAAGAGCTATATCGCACTTCTGGTAGTTTCTTTCTAGATTTATATCTAGACATCTTCTGATTGCAAGTATTTCCGTTTGAAGGACGCTTGTACAGAGTGCACACCTGGTACTTGACCCGTAAATCTCAGCGCCAGCTCCTGTAGCGGTTTTAGAACCATCTGTATACCATTTTATTGTATTTTCTTTGATATTGTGGTCCGTGTATTCCTTTTTCCAATCCTCTCTTTTGCTTAGCATTGTACTGAAGTTTTTCTCAGTGCTTACTTTCTTGATCATTAAATCACTAGGAAGGCTTGCAGATGAGGTGTAGTCATTCAGAGAGGACCAAACTCTCTGAAACCTCTCATTGCCTGCTCCTTCTCTTGATACTCTGAGGATGGCCCCATGCGCTACCCTAGCAATCCCTAGATGTAGAGGTGTGAGGTCTGTGATGATCTCAAGCGCCCTAGTTGGGCATGTTCTCATAGCTCCCGTGATGCACACGCAGGCAAGCCTTTGTACTTTTTGAGCATTTTCGTCGTACTTACCTGACTTGCCTTAGCAAACCAGGCTACTGCCCCATATGTGACTATAGGTCTCACAATCATGACGTACATCCATCGCAGTATTTTTGGGTTACAACCCCAGTTCCTTTTGCATAGACGCCTGCACGCCATCAGAGCTCTTGTAGCTCTGCCAGTAGCATTATCAACATGCTTATTCCACAGAAGTTTGCTATCCAGGGTTATTCCCAGGTATTTGACTTCAGACCCCCACTCCAAGATATTTCCGTTTAATGTTAATGTTTTCATGGCTGGAAGTTTCCTCTTCTGGGGGAACGGATTTAATGTGGTCTTGGTTGGGTTGATGTTCAGTCCCACTGACAAGCACCACTGCTCAATAATTCTAAGGCACTTCTGCAATAGGTCGCAGAGAGTGCCTTCGAATTTGCCTCTAATTATTGTGTAATTAATGCTTATTGCATACACCATAATTTACGTTTTTCCATAAGCAAATGTGAGTAAAATTTCTGATATCTTTGGTTGGGTTATGTGGGACTGATGACGGCATATTGAGCCAGAAATCGATCTGTCACTATCCTCCTTCGATGGCAGCACGTTCCAGCGGTCTGCTTTGAAATAAGATCTTCGCTAGTCCAATTCTCCCATCTAAATACTACTGTTCTTGTTTTGTGTACGGTTCCATATCCGACTGCTATGTTATGGGAGGTGATTAATTAAGTTCCAGATTACACAAAAGGAATTTTCTTGAGTTGAAGTGGAAGCGTTGGGTTGGGTTGCATTGATTCAGTATTCGTGGGAACATCGTGAAATTCGTTGATTGTTTTGATTTCCATTCAAATACATTCGTTGTGAATTCTGCGGTGTTTCGATTATCTTGATCGACCATTTAGATATGGGAAATGAGTTATTGTGATTTGTGCTTGGTCAGAACTTCACCTTGCTGAAATCAAAATAATGAACGAACTTCATGATGCTGCCTTAGATACTGAAATTATGCAATATAAACATCAAAGGATCATATCTTTCCATATCTGGTTGCCTGCATGTTTAATTCAATAAAAGCTCTTCTCTGTTTTCCGCGTAGGGCGTAGATCATGGATAGTATTCGTATGTGGATGGACGCGAAGTGGCATCAAGTGGTATCGGTTCACCTCTTATGTCTGCATGTGACTTTGAATCATTTTTACGTATTGTATGCGGAGAGTGGACCATAGAGCAGCATAATTCACATCTGAATATGAACTGCGTGGCAAGTTCAGTTAAAACGGAACTTTTATTTCCATTCGCTTATGAAAATTTCGAAAAAAATCGTCTAGGCAATAAGGATTCATCATTCACATATCAAGCATTTTTATCAGAGACAGTATAGCCTGCTTCATAAAGTTGTTACCTGCAACATGGAATATATGAGAGAATGAAGATCTCGACCTGCATGAATAGAAACAGAATCGGTTTTGTACAACAATATGTGATTTTCCCGAAAATTACTTGTTTCCAATTATAAGGATCGACTGTATGATTTACGTATATTGCTGCATTCTCAACCTTTCGCTTCCTATTCATCTATTTTTCTTACTGAAATGAAAAAAAAACTGAAACATCGAATATTCCTATGCTCCATTTCCTTCAAGAAAGTATCCCGAAACGTTGCCAAATCTACTTTCTATTTACACTTTTCAACTGTGTAAATGGAGTTAGTTTTATTAAGGTTTAACTGTGACACGCGATTCGTAGAACTACTACATTTTTCATACTGGAGTTTTTTAAGTTGTGCAAAACATATTTAAATGTTGGCTTATTTCTTGGGGATTTTGAAAAGTGGGGAATTCCATCGTTCTGTTCGTTTAGAAGTTTTTCTGTCGGGTTATTCGAGTTTTTTTTATTCTTTTTTCGAATGAACTATCACAAAGTAACATTATCTGTCATTAAAATTTCAACACTCGTTTCTTGACTTCCGTACAAGAAAAAAGCATAACTGAATCTTCCAACTATGTTTATATACGTGAAATATTTTCAGTATCAACAGGGAAGTTTCTTCAATATTCGCCAGGTCTTCAGAATTATTGAATCAACATAATATTTCCTCAATTTCATTAATTTCCTGAAGTAAATAAACACTTTGATAAATTCGTAATTATACCACGATCTCTATGTAGAAAGGTCAACATTGCGTATATATCTGACAGGAACATGACAATAACCTAACATTTCAAAAATATACACGGTGGAATGTGTCAGAATTATCGAAGTTTATTCAATATCATAGTACCCAAAAGAATATATATTTTTGAATATCATTAAAATTTTGTTCATGATTATTGGACGTGTTCAGACATCCGATAATTATCATTTTCCAGTTTTCAATTCCCTATCAATTGATAGGTCTCGATATAGATGCATCTTCGTCTGAAATTGTTAATTTCACATCATTGACAAACTCCGAAACTCCAATTAAAGGACTTCAGAACATTAATTATCAGACAAAGTGAGTCGCAAACTATATTACGAAGTGAAAGAGATCACATTGAACGTAAAGTCAGGTATATAAAAATTACCCACAAACCTGATCTTCTGCTTTTTGAGGATTAAAAAAGTTCGACTCCTATCTTAACTTCAATCACATTAAAGAATTCTAGAGCATTAGCCGATGTCACAAAGTATGCTTCAACCATAGATGCATAGAATACCTGGTATTGGCACTGATTAGATTTTGTTTGAGACTTTCTTGTCGATCGAAAATCTGAGTATTTGTTCTGCTTTTCATTTCTCCCGAAAGGGGTCGCGCTTTTTTTCGTTGCCGCAGTAGCGCCACGTCCGCAAAATATTGCGGATTTTTCCGGAACTAGACCAAAATCTGAAATCTAGAGTGCCGTTTTGATCTACAAATTTTGGTCACGATTTTTGGTGAGGAGTCGTTACACCAGGTATTCTATGCATCTATCTTCAACCTAACGGAAAACTATCGAAATTAAAACGATGCGAAAATAGTTTCTCATCGATTTTCATTCATAGAAGCACTTCATTCATGACAAAAAAAAATTTTCTTCCTTTTGAGAGCTCATTCGTAAAAGAGGGCTATACAAGGTGTGCTTTTTCCAACTGAAGATTCCTCTCATAAAAAAACACCATTTTCTCATACCTTCTTTCAAAATTCATCTTCGTTAGAAAAATCGAAAATCCATGAAAAAAACTACATTTTGCCCATTTTTTGGGAACCGTTCATATCCGGATCCGGGTTTCTTGTATCTCTTTTGCTTTTGAGGATTCATAAATATTTCTTTTTGATATAAAAGCAGATGGAACCGTGATGGAAAACTACAAGGCACCAAAATATTATTTCATTCATGGAAGTTTTGATGCCGTAACGATATTTTCTCGAAGGACCGTATTTTTCCATATTTAATTTGTTAACAATGATGATTTTTGTATTAGAGTGAAACACAAATTGAGACGACGAAATGCTCTTCAATTTCATGGACTTACCTCGTTTCTGGTGTGGCAATCCTTGAGAGTACATCGAAGAAGGAACTTATTTTGGTGTGAGCTTTTCAATTGCACAAATGATCGGTCAAACCTAAGTGTTTTTTCAGGAAATATCGTGTTTTGTAACATTCTTATTCGAATAATGTTGTGCTTGAGTATTTGATGAATGTATCACCGAGAACACCTAATCATCACCTCAATTTCAATCGAAAAATATGACCTTTGAGGTGTTTGCAGAGAATGGAATCAGGCACGTATTTAGCCCAATTTTTTCTTCAAACGCATTCAAATGTGCATAGAACTTATTGTGAAATAAACTGCTCCACATGAGTTAGGGATATTGACTTGAATTGCAAAAAAATAAAGTTGAAATGAAACTTTTGTGATGAAAATTCATAATAACATGATTTCAAGTTCAAAATAAATTTTAGCCTGTAGGTCTGGAGCGTGCACGTGGTTAAGAAAAATCGAGTAAAATACGAAATTTTATATCCAGAGAATTCAAGCATTTTAAGACCATCAATACAAGGTATGGCCTCTACGGGCATCAATAACAGCTTGACATCTTCTTTGCATACTACACACGAGGTTGTTGAACATTTCTTGAGGAACTTGGTTCCATAAACGGGGCAGAATCTCTCAGATCATTTTAGGATTCTGTGGTAGGTTGATGATTACCTAATCTTCTTTGGAGCATATCCCATGCATGTTCTATGCAATTCGAATCTGGTGAGTGCGGAGGTATTGGTAAATGTGGAATTCCAAGCTCCTCGCGCGCATTCTCAAATATGGCTGCACGGTGCGGTCTAGCGTTATCGCCTAGAAATTGAAAAGTTTCACCAGTAGCAGCGTGAAAATTTGGCACAACATTGTCAATGACTTGCTTCCTATAGTGTAAGGCGGTCATATTCCCAGGACAAATGTGTAGATCTATGCGCCCATTGAAACATATCCCGGCCCATACCATAACACTACCCCTTCGGAATGGATAGACTTTTTGGACATAGCGACGATTACGGGGTATGCGTGGGATTGTCCATACTCCATACCTGAAATCTGAAAATCGTTCATATCTGAATTCATCAGTGAAAAGGACACTACGCCATTGATCGTTCCAATTAATTTGTTGCCTTGCCCATTCTTTGACGCTTATGGTCACTTGTTAATTGACGTCTAGAACCTAGATTCACCTCTCTCGAACGTCGTCTGATGGTTTCGATGGAAACTTGGACCCCATCTGCATTTTGAAGAGTATTCCGTAGCATTCCACACGTAGATGTAGGATTTCTTCTCGCCGAAACGGTGATGAAACAATCCTGAGCAGGTGTTGTTTTTCATCGCCTACGAAGCCTTGGTCTTTCCAACACGGAACCTGTCTCCCTGAACCTATTCCAAAGTCGAGATATCACACTTTGGCTGACTTGGAGCCTTTCCGCTACAACAACCTGAATTAGGCCACACTGTAGCATTCCAATAGCCCTATTAGCCTCAGCGTTTGTTATGTTACGTCTTGATATTTTCAGAATACTCGTTTCAAAGTGAAGCCGTTGATAAACTGACTTCATTTCAAAATGAAAACATTCATGAAGCATATGCAAAGAACCAAACTTCAGAAAAAAGGCGACCAGATTGACGAAATGTCTCATACTGATTTTTATTAGACCGATTCAAGTTGTTATTGAGTTTTAAATGATTTTACAGAGATTTTATCGAAGATTTCATACTTTTAAAGACGATTGAATACGATATCCCTATCTCTTATGAAGCAGTATATTTTGAAAAACAATGAAGTTATATTCCATCCAAGAAATATTGACATCAAAGGAGGCCTTGGAAATCTAGTCGAAGCTTTATTTCTAGTTGCAAAAAACTACCTACATTACTAAAAATTTCCTGTGCTTTCTTTATAGCAATAAATATAACCTCAAAATTAAATGGAATTTTTTTCAAAGTGATGCACCCTGAACATGCAAATGTCCTCAATTATCACATACGATTACCATAGTGTGAAACTGTATAACAGCAGTATGATACTTTCATCTTGTATTGATACATTTCCGAACGATCAATTATAGGAGCATACAGCCTGGAAATTTTGGTCCGATAACGAAAAATATTGTGGATGACTAAAAAGCATGTCTGTTTCCAAAATTCGATATGAATATTCGCTAATCCAGAGAAATCTAGTTGACAATTTGAAGCGTGTTGCTGCAAAGTGAAAGGATTGGAAAAACTGTAATAGATATCAAGACAGAAATAAAGCTCAACGAATGGATCAGTTTAATATATGAAGAATTTTGTCATCACCTTCTAACTTTCAATATTTGTGAGCAATAAAGGTGTATAATATGTAACAAAAAAATGTAAATATTCTTATTATTCTGCTTCAACAACCCCCACTGTTATTATTTCGCCATCTGGACAGAACTCGACATGTTCATAATTGAAGGTTTTATGTCAGCAATATCATAGAATCCCATATATTTTGACTGATCTTCTCTCATTTCTTTTTCTACGTGTTCTGTGTAGGCTTTCCATGTATTAGCTGTATTTTATTCAAGAGCCTCATTCCAAAGATTTATCACTTGCGCAATTGTTTGCCAAATTTGTTCGAATATTGATGACAGAACAAAAGGTCGGTGTTATTTCCAAAACAATCTTAATTTTGCAACTCAAAATATTACTTAAATGGGCTATTACCAACATAATTTTACGATTCTCCAAAGCCCCCTGAGATGTCAGTACCTAATTCTTGGATGAATTTTATGTCCGCTTGAAAATATTTGCTTTCATTTGTCTATGTCGAAATTTATTTAGCAATGAAGTTGATATAATACTGATTACTCAAAAAGGTATTTCGGGAGATGCACAAATTAAATTGGATATACAAAGCGGAAATTATACTAATTATCTCAAAGTTAATGTTTTCACATCCACCTTTCAAACAGAAACGAAATGAATTATCTTGTCGCTTCCAATTCCCCTTGTTCACCCTTCATATCCAATCCCGATTTGATACACCTGTGCAATTTCCAGCATATTCAAAACATAACGTAACCGCCGCTCAATTAAGCCCCGTTTAACTCACCTCCAGGCTACTGATAATGCTGAGCCTACGGGAATGTCTGTTTTCAGTACAGGACAGAATATCGTCAAAGGGAAATTTTATCTAGGTGCCTTCGAAACTTTTTTATCCATGCTACCGCAACATGGATTAGATAATTTCTAACTGGCATTCATAAAATTCGTGGTCAAGGAGGGGCCCTTTTTCATCAAAACGGCTACCGTAAATCGACGATGCTTTTACGCTTGATATGCCAAATAATTTGTTGTTTTTTCTGTCTTCTAAATAACTTTGGGAGTGAGTTTCTTATTCTGGGTGCACTCAGGATATCCCTGGGAGCAATTAGAATTTCTTATTGTTGCATTCGTAGTATCTTTGAGATTTCGCAATGAAAATGTCCAATTCTGTGAACATTGGAGGTACCATAAAAAGATTCAATTAAGATTTTCGCCCAGCAACATGAGTGCCCCTAGCCCTTAGGTTAAGGCGATAATATCGGACGCGAAAAGTCCGAGTTCAATCCCGAGTGTAGAAAAGAAAATTTCTAGTCAACGGTAGTGGGTCGGAAATTAACAGTGCTGTGCCTAAAGTGGCGTGAGGACACAGTCACGAAGCCTACACAGATCACAACTGATTTTCCTAACTCGTACAAGTTACAAGTTCAGAAGCTCTCCTAGCTCTCCTCGAGAGACCTAGGAGTTATCAGTATGATCAATCATGAATTAAAAGCAAAAAAGAACTTATTAGAAAAAGCTTTTGTTTAAATGCTCTAATGGTGGGTTTCATGAAGATCGATGATTGAGTGATTCTCAGAATACCTTGACGTTTTTGTGAAATCGACCAATAGAATTTCAAATTTACGGAGTTTTTATCACAGAATCGCTCGATCAAGCATTTGATCACCCGATCAACGTTTATGAAACCCGGCTTAAGAGTATGAAAATGAAATTTTTCTTCAAAATTTCAACTATCAACTTACTTGTAACCTCATTTTCAGATCGGATTCCGGATTCCGACCAATGATGTTATAATAATCAGCCGAGATTAATGAATGCCGTTATATCTTTCCCTAAAAAATATTATGTTCGACCTCATAATTCACCACATAGTTCCAATTTTCAATACAGGGTTAGTCTTTGACTTGTACATAGTAGGTTCATACATACATATAGTTCAACTGCATATTCTTGAGGCAAAAAAAAAATTTTTTTCATTTTCCATTTTTCCGAATTTGACTCTGTTAAAAATATATAGCCATTTGGAAAAAAAACATTGGGCCAAATACGTGCCTGATCATACATTTAGGAAAAACTCAAGTACTAACCTTATTGAAAGAAAAATGTTCAAACACGATATTTCTCAACAAAGACACTCAGTTTTTACCGATTATATCTGCAATTGAAAAAAACATGATTCTCTCTTCAAACTGAGTTCCTTCTTCGATTATCCTAAAGATAAATTTGAAATCCCCAATAACTTGTCATATTTTCCTCGACATCCCAAAAATATCTCCTGAAGATAGGTATTTCATTCAATTTCTGATAAATTAAGCTACATATATCAACATTTCTGGAATTCAAAGCAATCAAAACAATAATCTTCTATGGATATTTCACAAATTGTTCATGAAGACGTTGCCAGCTTGTTGATTTTTTCAGTTCGAAAAGTCACAACACTCAAGACTTCTAATTTATACCAAAGAAGAAAGAAAAGGTCTAGGCTATTAAAAAAAACATTTTCATGTTGATATAACCCTTTATTGGCACGTAAATCCTCCAGAGTAATAAATAAATATTATAGCTTATTCACCTTCCTCCAAAATGAAATATTTATATTTTCTCGATTTTCCTCGCTTCATCTAGATCGGAAAATTTCAGTAATTAATTTTCCCCTAATGCTCGATGATGAATGTACCTCTCACAAGCGGAAAAACTCCCAAAGCCGCGTACCGCAGTGATCCGAGGTGGCTGAGGTCTTAGTTTTCCTCTCTCAAACAACCAGCTTCGAGCTAATTTATTCCAAAGAGTTTAATAATTTACCGGTGAATTAAGTTTTCGGCATGGCTTTCAAAACGTCTTCCGGAGTTTTCCGGGCTCTGAGAAACGTTGCCAAGTTGGTCCGTAGGGACCGACTTCAGGTTTTCATTGGGTCAGATGTGTTTGTGAAATTTATGGCGCTTGAGTTTGGAGTATTTCTATTTGTACAAGTTCAATTTGATTGCTTGGAGAAAAGAAGACAAGTTCAACTTTAATTGATTTTTGAAATGTATCAAAAGACTGGTCCCGAATTGCATGATGAGGGTGATGTTTACAGAGTGTGAAGTATTTTCTTGAGGATGGTTAAGCGGAGCCATGGATCAACGTTGGATTTCTTGTAATAGCTAGGCGAACAAATTCTTGTGGCGGAGAAATCTTCCAACTAGATCAGCTTGTGGTTATCGATATTATTCAAATTACATTTCAGCCTCTGCTGGGAACCGAAAGAGCTTTTCAACCAACAGTTGAGGCGGCCAATCTATTAGCAGGATGAATTTCATCCCCATTCATCAAAGAACCAGATAATCCGCCTAGGCTTCCTCAAGAGATTCCTGATATCAAAATAAACGAAGGGGTTGTGAGAGGGTACTCAGGCCGTTGAAGTTGATACTGCCCCCGGTCATGATGGCCTATCTTCATGACTTCTTTGGAGTTGTACCTACTCATGGTGTCACTTTGCCTTTCTCTAAAACATACTCGCGTTTTTTCAGATGTTCTTCCAAATGGCGTACCATTCTCATTATGTGCATCAAGGAGTGGACCTTGGCGTAGAACCAAGTGCATCCTGTGGTTGAGGTGTATATCAACTTCCGTAAAACTTTCTTTAGATTCCCTCATCGACCGCTTTTAGCTAGATTATTTCAGAGGAGAGGCGTTTAGGCTACGCAGACCTCGACTCACCTAGAAATCTTTTGTGCAACCCCGCGCTGTTGACAAGTCCAGCAGCAAAGTCTCGATAAGCACCACAACCCTCCTGGTTGCTACCGTCCATCATTTGTTCCTATTTTAAGAAACCCAAACCAAGTTGTCGCAGACTCTTCCTATATACATCAATTGCAAAGTAGCTATTCAGCTGTCTAGGTGGTTTCTTGTCAAAAGGTACAGGTATCCTCAGGAACCTTTCTCTTCTTCCGCAGGTGATTATTCACGGGGCAATGTCCCTAATTCTCTTCAGTTCTGATTTACTGAATGAGAAAACTTTTAGGTCCAGCTCGTCGAGTAGTGAAAGTAAACGCACAGAACGATGTGTTGCATTTCTATATCACGCATGCATTATGACGTAGGCCCACATGTTTCCACGCTACGTCAGAGTGGTCAGTATTCACCTTTAGCCAGCCGATTATTTGCCAGAACATGATCTTCCTCTTTCGCTCCCATTTCTCAACTACTGGCTGGGAAACCGCAGAATCGCTCTGGACAATGCAAAGGTTTGTTTTTTCCTATCTTGCCAGTTGGTCTGGTATATCATTTACATGCACTCCAGTATGACCAGGTACCGATACAAGGTTGACTTGATTGCATTGAGCAAGTATTTCCAACCATTCTGTGACATGCAAAGGAAGCACTTTGGCCTCTACTGATCTCAGCCTCGAGAAGTAAGGTCCAATAGAGTTTCTGATCATGAATAGTATATTCTAAAACAAGTTGCAGAATGGGCTCCTATTCCAATACGAATGCGGAATTCGAAAACGGGCGACGAAGGAGCGAGTTTTCGAACGCATGAGTATTGGAATTGCATTCTGCAACGAGTATTAGACGATATTTTCTCTATTTCAGTCGAATTTTGTGAAATTCAATGAAAAATTCAAATTATAGGTTCTAGTGACTTTCATATTGTATCTTGGCAGTTGGTGTGAATGTTATAAAATACGAAAACTGACATTTCCAAATTGACGTCTGCTGAAATTTAAAAGGATCGGAAGTCATTGCTGACAACCACAAAACGAAAAATGAAACTGAAAACGATGCTGTAATGAATTCATTACAGCATCGTTTTCAGTTTCATTTTTCGTTTTGTGGTTGTCAGCACTGTTTTTAGTACTGTAATGTACTCATTACGATACTGAAATAGAGAAAAGCACATAGATACCTATTATCTAGTGGACCGTGGGAAAAGTCGGTTCCTTTTATTCTGACTGCTTTAAGAGAAACAACCTTTCTCTTAGTGGATGGAACCAGAATAGACTTTTGAGGGTTCACACTGAGTACTTCTTTGACACATCACTCGTGCTTTAAGACCAGAGCAACTTGCATCATCACAATGTCATCGGAAATTTCCAAATCCGCATCCGGAAGAGTTTTGAGGAGGTCATCAACCACAATAAGCATTTCAATTAAAACTGTTGTGATACTGATTTCAGTTCCATGTTAGTTCCGCAAAGCAGTTTCTTCTTTTCAAAAAAAGTTCATCATACGATTTTTCAGTTTCAAATATCTTGGATAGTACTGGCAGAATGCTAATTGGTCTGTTTCGGAGTTTTTTTGTAACTATTGCTGATTTCAGTTCTCTAGAAAAATTTCTTCCTCCGTGCATTTATTCAGTACAAGACTCAGTAGTGTTGTCAATTCATAGGACAGCTTTGTCATAAGCTCCGATAATAAGTAGTGAATATCTGGTATGTGCTTCGATTTCATCAATCGAAAAGTCTTTCAGGCCTCTGATTCTGTGATTTGAAACATATAGAACATACTCTGCAGTCAACGGAATGGACTAGCGGAGATTTGAATTCCGAAGTTCACCACTGGTGGCGCCACCACAGCAGGATAATCACAAACCGGTTTCTGTTTTGTTTGCAGCCAATTGGAAGTATTCCTGCTAGAGCGTAAACTGAGTTCTGCCGTTTCAGTTGGTTTGCTACCGCAGTAAGGGTTATGTGGCACTGATGATGACTAAAAAGCCAGAAACCGGTTTGTCATTATCCTGCTGTTGTGGCGCCACCAGTGGTGTACTTCGGAATTTAGATCTCTGCAAGTCCATTTCGCTGACTAAAAAGTATGTTCTATATGTTTTATATCACAGAATCAGAGGCCCGAAAGACTTTTCGATTGATGAAATCGAAACGCATGCCCTAGATACGTTATCTTCCATTTTTGATATTCTTAGTGTTTCTGCAGTTTTTTGCCACTGTAGCAATTTCAACAGCTGTTAGATCAATTTAGAAGTTTTTTCATTACCACACTTTCTTTGATGGTTATTTTTTAGTAAGGCTTAGCAGTACCTGCTGAGTTTCCTATGAAGTTTTTATCACCTGTTGAATTTTCAGTCTATAGTTTGCTTTCTGAAAATTCGTGTAATAGTATACTTGTGGAAGATCACCCGATGGTTTTCAGGTTTTGAGTTGCTGATTGATCTTCCCCTTGTTTCTAGTTGATTTTGGAAGTCGAAATATTCCATGATGACGTCTGTGGACACGTGGGGAGAAATTAAGGCAGTGAAGCTTTGAAAAACTCTTCACAAGTGAATATTGGAAAAAACAATAACTGGCGCATTCGTCATTTTGTATCTCAATACGATGAATGTGATATTATATTGTCAGTTATAATATATCAAGAACCTTAAGAAAAGACTATTAATAATATTTGAACTGGGGTCGTTATGGCTCTGTAAGCCTTTCGGGAACTGCGATCAGTTGGACCTTTTGTTGTCTACTCTTCTCATCTTTTGAAACCCAGAGAAGTTGTCGATGCACTGAAAGAAATTTCTCAGTTATAGTTATTAAATATTTTTTATTGCCAAATTTGTTGAAAATCATTAAATAAGATTCACAACAAATATGGCTGATTTATTAAAACTATTCGTGATATGTTTTGATATTCACTAAAAACAAACGATTTGGTGCTGCTATATTCAGTTGTTTTAAACAAAATAATTTTATTATAAATAAGTTATTTATTACAGAGATTGAAATATATTTATCAATAAGTTTGATTTTCAATCAATATTATTTGGTGATTATCAATAAATGTAGAGTTATCTGTTAATGAATCTTTGTTTATGTTTATTATGATGAGGATGTGATATTTTAACCAATCATTTGTTTATAGTTAATCTAAAATCATTAATGATAATAAACTTTATTTCTCTGAGTGTAAATTACGCGGTACAAACATGTCTCAGGAGTCAGGGTCAGCGCCGTTAACCGTTCTAGCGTTGTCTGAACGCCAACGGTTCCAGATTCCAGAATTATTCCTGACGCCTTGCTGAGTCTGAATATCCTTGTGTTTGGCTATAGTGTTAGTGTATAAGTGTAACAAAAAACAATGAGAGATTTTTCTTTCTTTTTCTCGGAATGTTGCATCACCGAGGAGATGCTGAGAGATTTTGTACGTAAGTAGCTCACCTTCTCAAATGGCTTATGAATTTATAGTGCTTTCAAACTAATCCATATATTTTGAGTCAATCGTTAACAAAAATCCCGAATATCTATAGAAATCATATTATACGGCAATCCAATCATAACCTCAAAACATAGATCGGAGCCGTACGAAAAGCATATTCAGTTGCTTAACGTTGAGCTTGAGAGATTGTAAGTAGTACCATAGTTGCCTATGATAGTATATAGAGGTATTCAGGGAAGAGGGTAGAATCGTTTTTAAAAAAAAATATCGGCTGTGCAGAACTTGGTATATGTACATCTCTATATGATACTAATCAGATATGAAAACTATATATTTATGTTACCTTATTATGAATTGATTACCAACAAATGAAGAATTCTACTATTGATGAAATTTATCGAATATGCTAGAATGGTGATTTCTTATTTTCACTATAAAAAACGTAAGTTTGGGAAAGTCAGATAAAAACGAATCGGAATAAGCTGTTTTTTTCTTATTTTATAATTCTTATTTGCGAAACTAGTGTGAATAATAAACAATTTTTCAGAGAATGGAATAACGAATTTACAACTGCTGAAGGAGGTGTCGGAAAATGACGTTGACTTTAAAAAGTTAGAGCCCTGTATGGGAACTAGAGTCCAAATCAGGCTGAAATTGAATATATGATATTGAAATGAATATTTATTGGATACACTGCAATATAAATAAATATAAGAAAATCTCGATTTTACTCGTATGTAATATATTAATATTGTTTTTGTTTTATGTTTCATTTTATGTATTTTCTTTATGAGAATTGTTTTTGTTTCTTATTAGGAAGTTGAAAATATATTAATTGAATGACAGATAAATTATTTCTTTACTGTATCCTCAGGCAGTTATAAGTTAAAGTATGGACGGTTTTTTTTTGTATAATAGGTATTCATAACTAATGAACAAATATTTTGTCTTCTGGAATAACTATAATATATTCATTGATTTTTGTGAGAAAATATTTTGTTAGGATTATCTGGGAATTATTCATCTACTAATAAATGTTTCATTCATGAGGGCCGGTATTTTCACCTCCAGATATCTTTCCAGATATCAAACTGACGAATAACCCCAACTGATATCAGATGAAGTTATCTCATATTTGGAAGTTTATCTGGAGTTGAAAATATATACCAGCCCTTATGAATAAAATATTCAGTAGTAGATAATTAATTCCCAAATAATCCTCACAAAATATTCTCTCACAGAAATAAAACAAGTTATTTCAGGAAACAACACATTTGTTAATTAACAATAATGAAAGTATTTTCATGTTGTACTTATAAACAAACATATACGAATAATAAATTAATATGAATCAATAATGAAAAAATGAACCTCAGCTACATAATAACTATTAACAGTAATTTCGTTGTGATAAAAACTTGTTTGGTTTTTGTTAGAAAAATTTATTCATACTTATGATGCGTTTATTATGCAGAGCAAAATGTTTATTTTTTATCAACAAATGAATATTATGATGGAATAAATATAAAATAACCTTGAATGAGTCTTTATTCATCAATATGTAAACAAATAATTTGTTTCTCCAAAACAAATGTTTAATAAGCCATATTTCAATAACGGATTTGGTGATAGTTAATAATTTTTAGTTAATGCAACCAAATTGTTCTTTCAGTGTGGTGTTGACAAGACCGACAACATCCTCAGGAGCCTTGGCCGTTACCTCTTGGGTATCCAGGTCCCTTTATGAAGGATTCCCAAACCAGTCAGCTCTGAACACCTGCATACCATGTGTTCAGCTGTTTCTGTGCCCCATCAGCAGACACCGGAAGCTGAGCTCATGAAAGCTTGGAATAAGGAGATATGGCCGCATGGAGCTCTTATATCACGCTATTTTTTAGCCAAAAAGCCTCAAAGTGCGAACACATAGATTATATATCTCGAAATACTGAAAGTAACCGTTTAAATAACCAAAATTTTAGTGAAAAAAATTCAAAATCATCAGTATGTTTCAGTCTTTTACATCAGAATGTATGGTCTCTAGGTAAAAACATCAGAAAAATGGAAATGTTGCTCCAGGAACACCAACCCTCAATTATTGCCTTGACAGAACACTGGGCCAGTGAGGAACAACTAGAAAGGCACAAACTAGGCTGTTATAAGCTCGTTACAGGGTTTTGTAGGCCTAAGCAATATGGAGGATGCGCTATATTCTGTCAAAAACATATTATTGCCAAAGAAAGGAACGATATAAAATGCTTGAGCAAACCGAATGTGATAGAATGTTCGGGATGTGAAGTGGTACTAGATTCAAATCGAAAAGTCACAGTGGCTTGTATATATAGGCCCAATACCTATCCAACCGGTGACATAAATGTGTTTTTCGAAAGGTTCGTCTCACTTTTGGAGAAACTCACTCTTGAAAAAAAATAGCTATGTAATCGCAGGTGATTTTAACATTGATTCTTTGAATATAAATGAAAAAATTACACAAATGTTGTTAACTATACTTGGTAGCTTTAATGTAAAAGTAACTGTGGACTTGCCCACTAGGCTAACTCCAATCAGTTCCAGTTGTATTGATAATGTGTTAACAAACTTATCAGATGGCACGTCAAAAATTTTCGAAGGTCATATATCGGATCACTCTGCCCAGCTATTTCAGTGTAACATTCTTATACCAAAAATTGAAAGTAAACAGCAATTTAGGTTTCGCAGGTATGATGAAGAATCCATACAGGGTTTTTTGGGGGCACTTGGGGAGTTTGATTGGAGTAGAATCTATGATTTGCATAGGGATAACATTAATGGCATGTGGGACTTTTTTTCTGAGGTTTTTTATAAAAATTTTGAAGATGCTTTTCCTGTTCAAATGAAAACCTTCAAACCATTTAAATCTGTTAAAAACTCAACTCCAACTATAGATAAATTAAAGAATCAGTTGGATATTATGTACACTATATCACGAGTGGATAAAGATTACTTGGATTCATATAAGAAATTGAAACAACAATATGATAAATCAATAGTTGACATGAAGCAGAAGCTTTATGGCAAAATTTTAAGAGAATCTTGTAATAGAACTAAGGACACATGGAGGCTAGTGAATCGACTAACAAATAAAAGTAGAAATAAGAACATCAATTACCCCTCTGATTTTCTTTGACTTGTTGACACTTTGTTTCGGGTATGTATATTTGTATACATGTTTGTGATGATTTTGTAAATAAAATTCATTTATTATTATTATTATTAAAGCTTCAGGAGCTAACTGGTATAGGTCGACGAAATCATCACGAATTTCTTGGACAGAGTAAGTCCAGGAGTGCTTCTCAATTTATATGATCATAAGAGCTTGTCGCGAGCTTTGCGTAAGTACCCCTAAGTATCTAATTTAATTGAAATTCAAAAATTGAACTGGGCATATTGAGTTACTCGATTAAATGGGTATTAGTCTATTCACACAGGTTATGATCATATAAATTGTGTGTAATGAGGTTATGAGTTGATAGTGGGAATTTCAAAGAGAAATTTTATTTTTTATTTTATTCTTTTCATATCATTTAAATGGAAGCTTTTTTGAAAAACACTTACGGCATTCCGCCGATTCCTGCGAAGAAAGAATTCACCTCTGAAATCCAATATCCAATAATCTTTCCCTATATTCTTTCTTCGAAATAGGTACGGTCTCATCCAGTGGTGAGTTTATATAAAAGCATTTCCTTTCATTGATTACTGAAATTGAAACGCATAATATTTTAACATCTGACATTTAGTCGATTGCGATTGAATATTCTTGATTCCTGAATAATTCATCGAACATTATATTTGAGTTTTCCCCTTTTAGAACAAATGGTGTACTCACCCCACCAACAGGAACTTTTTCCCGCAATCCCAATCCACGAAATGTTTCTTCCTTAAACGTCCGACATTCATCCTCTTAATCCAACGTGAAATTCGCTGATACCACCCCTGTGAACCCCGAGAAGTCGCAAAATCACCACTAATCGGACACCGTAAACCCTTCGGAGGAAGTCTTAGTAAGCGCCTGTCGTGCGTCATCCATTCGACGTTTACTCTTTTGTTTCACCCATTGCCAAACGTCCCCTCTTGCTGTCTAGCGGCTGCTGATTTCGCCAATTGAATTGAAGCTGATTTGGCAAATGATTAGGTGTCGATCGACCTTTGAAATGACGCACCCGCCAATGTTATCATGGCATTGTCTTGCTGGAATTGAATCTGCCGATATAGATTTTGGGGATTGCGCTGAATGTGATATCAGAAATGAACGATTTTCCAGACAGTACCCTGGAAGTCCAGAAACTATATGATTCGTATTTTATAGGGCAGTTCTGTTTTCAAATAATGAAAGGAAGGTCCGGAAGAATAGCTGTGAAATACAGGGACCTTCATTTAAAAGTGTCCACCCTCAATAACTCAACAACGAATCAGAATTTGTGAAAACACTCAAAGAGGTCGATTTTTGATGACAGAGGAACATGATCTGGGATATTAAGCTTGTGTCTAATATCAACCCCCTGGAGCGAGTGTTGCAACTCCATCAGGAATTTGAATAGGGAAAGTGGGTAGTTTTGTACCACAAATGTATGCATGGGTTCAAATTTGTATGAACCTGCAGTTGGTGTTCTTATAAGTGAATATTCACAAACTTACAGGGTGTTTTCTATTGAATTATGTTACCGATATAACTGAATGAAACAGAGACGTTCTGATTTTTTTTGAAAAAAAAATATTTTTAATGAATAGTATCAGTAAAAATTGACAGCAAATGCTCAAAGTGCTCGCCATTAGATTGCATGCGGCGTTACAATCGTTCTTCAAAATTATTTATACATGCTGTAGCATTTCAGGAGTAATGTTACGACATTCTGCCACAATTCGTGCTCTTAAGTCGTCCAAATCTGCAATCTTGCCATACGATAAATAAATAAATAAATATGTTTTTAGTTTGCAACGAATATTGTTTCCTCAAACTGAATGATAAATATTTTTATCAGTATTTCCTGCATTAAAAATCCTCGCAGTAGCCCTAGCACAGTCATTGTTTTGGAAATAAATTTTCAACAGTTCTTTTCTCTCCTCCAACGTGCAATCCATTTTGTAATTTTCATTAAGAACTGATAATGCGCACCTCTAATAATTCTGCAATACAGAATACTGACAAGAAATTTCCTGAAAGCAATGATCTCTGCGTATGGCCTGGCATTGCAGGTTTATACAAATTTCAATCCATGCATACATTTGTGACACAATACTACCCACTTTCCCTATTTAAATTTCTGATGGGGTTGCAACCCTCTCCAGGGGGTTTCTAGTAAAAACAAGCTTTCTTTCTATCCCAGATCATATCCTGTCATGAAAGTGGACCTGTCGGAGTGTTTTCAAAAATTCTGATTCATTTTGTTGTGTTATTGAGGGTGGACACTTTCAAATGAGACACCCTATTCACACACCGGTAAAGTTAGGAGAAAGGACAAAATCTCAACGGAGTTTGCAGTTCAATATTTTCATGTAGTTTTGCCAAACAGTGAAACCAAGAAAACGAGAAGTTTCACCATACTTGAAGAAGGATTTCAAGTCAACATGGTCATTTTTTGATAAAAATGAGAGGTGTACCAGCCAGTGTGTGGGAATAAATACGTTGTCGAAGATAAACTCCAATCACATTAGCCAGACGACTTAATAAAGAAACCAAAGCCCTGGCGACGTTACCGAGTGAACAATTTGGATTCCGAAAACAACATTCAACTAAACCACAGCTCCTAAGAATGACCGAGTATATCACAGAAGGATTTCAGAATAACCTTCTAGATGTAACCAGAGCTTTTGATAGGGTATGGCATGAAGGACTCTACCATATAAAATGATAACCGCAGGTTATTCACCCAAGATATGCAGAATAATAAGAAATTATTCGAGGGATAGAAATTTTTGTGTGAAAATAGATGATGTTCATTCCACACTCGGACATTCAGAAGCAGGAGTTCCTCAAGGATCAATACTAGGACCGCTACTCTATAATATATACATACATGGCATACCAAGAAATAACTCGGTGATTTTTAACAGGTTTCTAGGTCCAAAAATAATTCACAAAACCATCTTTTTGGAAAAAGGCCAAATAGTTTCGATTTTATTCTAAAATCTTCATCAGGGCTCTGAAATGGAATAACATACACTACAATAATCTAAAATGTTCGAAATAACAATTAAAAGATTAAAATCATATTTTTTTTAACACTTATTTTGAACACATACAAACAAACAAGTATATAAATGAGGAAATAGGTTCGGAATACACTGTGAATTTTCGACTTACATTCTCACTTTGTGTGGTTTCGTTGTCAACAGTTCTGATGTCAAAAATTAATAGTTTGGAGAGGACAACAACTGCTCGCATGGAGGACATTAAAAGATTGATGTCATCAATTAGATGATTCTGGAGTATGCGCGGATTATTATAACAACTTACACACCTGGGTTGGAAAACAAACTTCTATACATCCCCGATTTTTCAATCAAATAATAATATGCGGTATTCAAATTTTCTATGTCGTTTCTTTTATTAATGGAACTTTTTTCTTGTTTGATTGATATCATCTCATCTAATAACCGTCTTTTCAAATTCGTTTGCCTACCTAATATTTCAACCGAGCCAGGATCGAAATTAAAGGAGTGGAGAAAACTTTTTACATGCTCAGCTAATGCCGTATTATTTTCCTTTGTGTTTTTTAAAGGATTGAGGATATTAAGGGAGTCTCTATTATGTTCAGAAATTCGATCCTTAAGGTATCGACCAGTTTGACCAATATATGTGGCTGGACAGTCGTTACAAGATATTTTATATATGATGTTACTGAGTAATTCTTTTGGAGTTGCAGTCTTAGTTTTTGTAAAAAGTTTCTCAATAGTATTGTTAGATTTGAATGCAATTTTTATGTTTAATTTGGTGAATATATTCTTGATTTGCTCTCCTAGATTTTCAACATAAGTTACCCTGTAATATTTTTGGTTTTCTTTTTCCTCTTGTGGTCTGTGGTGTTCAGGTTCTCTCTTGTACAGAATTTTTTTTATGAATTTGGTCGGATAGTTATTTTTTTCCAGAATTGACTGTATTTTGAGAATGTTTTTTCCGTGAAATTCCTTGTCAGAAAGTGTGAGAGCTCTATGTTTTAAATTATTAATTATATTAATTTTCTGTGCCATATGATGTTTTGAGGTAAAATTGAGCATTCTCCCGGAAAAAGTCGGTTTCTGGTACCAATCTGTTAAAATTCCATGGAAAAAAAAACTATCCGACCAAATTCATAGAAAAAATTCTGTACAAGAGAGAACCTGAACATCACAGACCACAAGGGGAAAAAGAAAACCAAGAATATTACAGGGTAACTTATGTTGAAAATCTAGGAGAGCAAATCAAGAATATATTCACCAAATTAAACATAAAAATTGCATTCAAATCTAACAATACTATTGAGAAACTTTTTACAAAAACTAAGACTGCAACTCCAAAAGAATTACTCAGTAACATCATATATAAAATATCTTGTAACGACTGTCCAGCCACATATATTGGTCAAACTGGTCGATACCTTAAGGATCGAATTTCTGAACATAATAGAGACTCCCTTAATATCCTCAATCCTTTAAAAAACACAAAGGAAAATAATTGGGCACTAGCTGAGCATGTAAAAAGTTTTCTCCACTCCTTTAATTTCGATCCTGGCTCGGTTGAAATATTAGGTAGGCAAACGAATTTGAAAAGACGGTTATTAGATGAGATGATATCAATCAAACAAGAAAAAAGTTCCATTAATAAAAGAAACGACATAGAAAATTTGAATACCGCATATTATTATTTGATTGAAAAATCGGGGATGTATAGAAGTTTGTTTTCCAACCCAGGTGTGTAAGTTGTTATAATAATCCGCGCATACTCCAGAATCATCTAATTGATGACATCAATCTTTTAATGTCCTCTATGCGAGCAGTTGTTGTCCTCTCCAAATTATTAATTTTTGACATCAGAACTGTTGACAACGAAACCACACAAAGTGAGAATGTAAGTCGAAAATTCACAGTGTATTCCGAACCTATTTCCTCATTTATATACTTGTTTGTTTGTATGTGTTTGAAATAAGTTTAAAAAAAAATATGATTTTAATCTTTTAATTGTTATTTCGAACATCTTAGATTATTGTAGTGTATGTTATTCCATTTCAGAGCCCTGATGAAGATTTTAGAATAAAATCGAAACTAGTTGGCCTTTTTTACAAAAAGATGGTTTTGTGAATTATTTTTGGACCTAGAAACCTGTTAAAAATCACCGAGTTATTATTCATAGGTCTCATCATCATTCATCATACCAAGAAATCCAAGATGCCTGCTTGCTCTAGTTTATACGCACGATACGGGCATAGCATTTAGACATACAAACATGAGAATAATTCACAATAGACTTCAAGAAGCTGCAGACGATATCAGTCATTGGTGTAACAGATGTAAAATCAAAATCAATGGAGAAAAAAGTCAAGCAATACAATCAAGAAAAGGCTGAAGATGGAATCGAAGATATCCATAGACGATAATGAGATAGAATGGCAGAATCAAGCTAAATACCTAGAAGTAATATTAGCCAAAGGACTTACGTGGAAACAGCACATCAAGTATGCACTGGATAAAACGAATGCAAAGGTTATACCCGATTATAGGCAGACGAAGCGAAATGAACAGAAACACGAAGTCGAGGATCATAACATATGGATCAACAGCATGGGGAGATGCAGCTAGAACCCATATAAAAAGAAGATACAAAGTACAGAAAACAAATTTCTGAGATGGGCATTAGACGCCCCCTGGTTTGTAAGGAATGAACAAATCCGAAAAGACATAAAATAGGAGTCCATTACTACATTCATCAAACGAAAAGCTGCAAAAGCCTATGAAAGAGCTAGTGAACATCCAAGTGACGACCTTAAAAGGTTAGTTGACTATGACCTTGATGAAGATGAAAAAATAGCGAGAATTTACCGCAGAACACCCAGAGACCAATTGCGAAAATGAAGATGTAGAACTCTGAACTTAGGGAGATATATCCAATTGGAGGATGAACACAAACACTCAGCATAAAGAATGCGAAAGAGGAAATACCAGATAAGAAGATGGAAGGTTTATAGGCTTATGCCCGGAAGCGTATTGGCATTGTTTACTACGGTGCAACGCATACGTGGTGTTGGAACGCAGTAAAGTATGGCTGAACCAATGCTCTCTCTACCCAGCCATATCTTACTACGACTCAGCGCAGAGAGGTGTTAAAGCGTAATAACTTTTGTATTATGGATACGCGTTCAATGCTTGTGTCCTATTGGATTTCGTTGCCAATGTTTTCGAGTCCTATCAAAGACGCCACTTTCTGTCATTTGCAAATTTCCGGAACTCAAAGAATAAGATACTCTTCAGAAAAATGTCAGATTCTGCTAATGTCTCTGTTGAAAGAATCGACAAGAATACCTTTTCAGTCTGTAGTTTCTTCGGAGACCGATGATCACATGTTCTATACCTCATATGTAGATATTGCATTTTGCGACTGTGTTTTTGGGCAGAGTGGAAGGTGTTGAATGATTATTTGGGCTGTTTCCATTATCTTCATTATCCAAATAATCTTTCAAGAAATATTCCATTATCAAGAATATCTCGATCACAAAGGGTGGAAGGTATTGTAAGCATCTTTGCGCCATACTAAATAAGTATGGAATCACTTTTAGGACCTGTATGCAAATAAACGCTAACGACAGAAAATAATAGGCAAAATTAGCTCTAGGAGAAAACATATCCTCAGAATTTCATGGCGACATGTCAACTGATGTGGGTATAGAAAATGACTTGCAAAGTAGGTACTACAAAGCAACAAAACAATGGGCGCGTTCATCCGACTATGCAGCTACCGCTACCGCTCAAACGTCAAAACCATATGATTTGTTCGAACAAATCATATGGTTTTGACGTTTGAAGGAGCATGTAGCGGTAGCTGCTTAGTCGGATGAACGCGCCCAATGTTTCTACCCAACAAGATAATTTTTCTGTACCTAGTACCAAAAAACACTGTCGATAATGCCAATGAAACGAATTTAGGTGATTATTCCACTCTTTTCATTTTTAGTGAGGAAGTTTCCGTAGCAACGATCGTTTCATCCCGAAAAAATTTTCAAGTCGGCAAAACCAACATGTTGGTTTTACAGCGACAAAATTTTTGACGTTTCTCGAATTCATAGATAGCTTCGGAAATGAATATCATAGAGAGAACAAACAACGTTTAGTGGTTTAGTTAATCTATGATGAATTCTAATTTTCCAAATAGCGCAATACACGTCAATTGTGAACATATTACCCTATTTTCTCGTGGAATACTCAAGCCGAATTCCACTCGAGATGAAATTTAAGCAGGTAAAATTTCTCTCTCGTAATATTCAAGTTTGTTGCTTTTCGGAAATTTCGCTCATGACATTTTTTCCAAAATCACTTGCCTGACGGCTCGTGATTTTGATACAAATGTCATTCGCGAAATTTCCGAGCAACAAACTTTCATATCAATCGAGAAATTTTGCCGGCAGAATTCCATCTCTAGTGCTGTATTACGTATGAAAAAACATTCCGCTGCTGCTGCAGAACTAACAGAAAAATTCGAACGCATTACCAAAATAGCCTGCAAAAATTAAACGGTTGATATGGTTAATACCATAAAAAAATTTAATCAGACTTTAAACAAAGTTGTTACACCGTACGACTTATTAAATTTTATTCTTGCATTAAAAAATATCCCACGAAAAAAGAACATTTCTCTTCAGCCAACATCAGTGAGCCGAAGAAAAATTAGACGTGGTTTTTCATGCTGGTAAGTCATCCAACAAAGAAATGACATAAAATCCTAAAAGGCACAGATCTTTAAAGAAAAATATTGATCTTAATAGATCAAATGCAGAATCACGTGGAAATGCACACTAGGATTATACGTCAGTTGATTTTACATTTTATGTAGTTGCTTTCAGCGATACTGAAATTATACTTTTGTTATTTTTATGTATCATTTTCTATATATTATTCTTTTTTTATTCAAGTATGGTTCAATAAACTATTTTTGGCGATAGTATATTATTGTTATCTTTATGAACGATGGCTGCAAAATTGCGGCAGAAAGCAATTTTGAACGTAGTTGGAATGCGGTAAACAATGACCCGAGAATAGGCGCGTATCCATAATACTACGCCTGAACACCTCGCTGCGCTGAGGCGTAGTAAGATATGTCTGGGTAGAAAGAGCATTGGTTCAGCCATTCTTTACCGCGTTCCAACACCATGTATGCGTTGCACTGTAGTAAACAATGCCAATACGCTGCCCGGAACCAACAGTAGGAGAGATGTTGAGTCCGTAAGAATCCGATACTACCCAGAAAGACTGGGTGTCTGATGTAAGATTCACTTCTTCTATAACAAAAAAAAAACTCCAATAACTTTCATAAAGTATCCTGGTTGGCCAACAAGATCTAGGTTTATCAAGTTTTTTTACTTAAAACTGACGCAGGTTGACACTCGTGAAATATCGGCAATGTTAAAATAATTCTCAGAGACGTTGTCAATGCAAATTTCTTCTCTCAATAGTCTCAATCTCAATATAATCATCACACTTGTATACTAAAAATGACGAAGATAGTTTTGAAGAGCAGAGAAAAAGTATCAGGAAGTGCTGAGTATATTTGAAATCTGCTTATTATGATAGAAACCCTGATAATTTGTAACCGATAATTATCAATAATAACTAGCTATCCAACATTTTCGACGTATATGAGTGAAAACTCCTCTTCTTCTTCTTCAGCCGTTTGACATCCAATGTTGGATATAGGCCTCTTCTAAACTTTTCCATGTTTTCCGATCTCGTGCTTTCTTCATCCACTGCTTTCCTGTGATCCCCTTGATGTCATCTCGCCATCTCTTAAGCGGCCTCCCAATGCCTCTTTTACCTATGCGTGGTCTCAATTGAGTTATTTTCAATGTCCATCTATTTGGATCCTGGCGTGCAACATGTCCAGCCCACTGCCACTTAAGCTTTACTATTCGCTCTGTGATATCGGTTACTTTTGTCCTCTCCCGAATGATTTTGTTGGGGATTTTATCTTTCAGAGTTACGCCTAGCATAGCACGCTCCATGGCTCTTCGGCACACACCCATTTTTTCCATACTCTTTTTTGTCAGGGACATAGTTTCAAGACCATAGGTTCTGACAGGTAGTATGCAACTATCATATACTCTTCTCTTGAGAGCCATAGGGACTCCAGTGTTTTTAAGAATACTGCCAAGCCTTCCGAAAGCCATCCAAGACAGACTTACTCTTCTCTTCACTTCGGCATTTTGATTTTCTTTATTCCCGATTCTTATAGTGTGTCCAAGATATATATTGTTCAACGGTCTCAATATTGGTGTTATCTACTTGTATTTTGTTGTTGCTATTACTTAGGATTTTTGTTTTGTTCAAGTTCATGTTTAGTGAAAACTAAGGTATAAGAAAGATTCCGAGTGAAAGAGACGACAAAGTATTTCCTTCTATTGGTGAACCCAAAAAGACACGGACTGAAGACTTTATTTTGAAAAAATTTAAAATTATAATATGAGAAATGTATATATCTGATTGATACACTAATCGCTTTTGCGAAGGAACATTTGGAATATAACGGAGGACAAGCATTATTTTTCAGTAAAATTTCGACACTCGATTCTTGATTTCCGAAAAAAGCCAAATTGAATCTGCCAACCATGTTCATACACGTGAAATATTTCCAGGACCATCAGAGAAAAGGTCTTTGAAATTATTGAATTCACAAAATATTTTCCCGAATTCATTATTTTTCCGAAGGAAATAAACATTTTGATGAAAACGTAATTACTACGACCTCTATGCAGAGAGGACAAAAAAAAATGACTATAACCTAACTTCTTCAAAATATACACGGTGAAAGATGTCACAATGTTATGGCCAACCGGGATGAAATTGAATGGAGTATACCTTCAAGAATTTCAATCTTTTTGGTCTTTTGGAATTGCAGGAACCCGCGCTCTACAGCGGTTACTGCCTAAGAAGGTCTTCGGCGACTCTTTATGCTAATGCAGGCGCATGACAACTTGAAGCGCCACGGAGGATAAAGGCCTCGACCGTAGCAGAAAGATACCTAGATGAATCGATGCATGACAAAATACAAGGTACAGAAAAATTACAAGGTTGTAATGCAATTGTCGGCGACTTCCAGCACTATCAGCAGCTGTACCGATATATGAAGTGAGCAATTAGGTACTTCAAATTCGAATAAACCGTAAGCTTTTTCATTCAATTTCAATATCAATATGAATTCTGCTTTAAATACTGAAAAATAAAGAGAATATCAATGTTATCATGAACGTGAGTTATAGTCCATAATTCGATAAACCGTTTCGCAATGCATCGGTGTAAACTCGTTACGCAAGAGTCAACCTGTATATTTTTACTCCTCATTCCACGGAATGGCTTCTTTTGATAAATCACCCTGACGTTGCGCTCTTGGAATGTTCACGCAATTTTTCAATTTTTGTGTACGGATACCGTATCTCGACGCCCTGATTGTATTTTTATTGCATTTGCTGAAAGCGCAATAATACTTACATGCACGCTCAGTGAAGTTCACAATAATACCCATTTCCACATATTCGTCGACTGGATTTCTCCAAGAAAATGAGTTTTCTTCCATTATTCACGAGACTTTCATCTGATTTCGCATAGCGAATGAAACGATTTCGTTTTATTCTTAGAGAAACAGGCATAAATCCTCTATGAAGTTAGGGTTCCATTTGAATCGTTTGTTTGCAATGTCAGTGGGTGTACTATGGATTGTTGACTTTCAAAGCTGCCAACCATTCACAGTTCATACTGTGGAAAGTTGAGAAATGCCTCATATAAAAACCCCTCGGCGCTGAAGCTACTGCGGAATCCGTATAATTTTTTTTTCGTCCGTATATCACAGATATTTTGTTCGGATACCCTTTGAAATTCTTGGATTATATTTGAAGGTTGAATAAGGTATACAGGGTGATTTTTTTGAGTGTTTCATTAGACGTATTCGATGAAGGAATTGCGATACAAATTCAAAATTTTGTATTTTGTTTCAGAGTATATGAACTCAATTTGTTAAATATTTTCAAGCGGAATCTACTTCCGGTTCTACCAGAAACGAATGTGAACTTCGTTACTTCAAATGCAACACCCTGTATATCTATGAAATATTTGAATTCTTCGTTTCATTCTGCAATGATTCGATGCATGATTTGCGCAACTACATCAAGCGATTGTTGAGCTATAGCCTGATTCCCAAATTTTTCGACAGGAAGATTGTCACAAATTAGTGTTTACATCTCCAAAGTCTCATTGTAAAAAATTTTTTTCGCGAGAGTGGAACCAAAAAATTACGCTGATACTGCTTCTTGTATAAATTATAAGGAAATATTATACAGGGTATCTGAAACAGGGCTCCAAAGTTAGCCTCAACAAAACTATGAAATCTGGTTTTTTTCAAATGGAAACCATGTAATTTTGTTATTTCGATCGATTGCTCGTCGAAAACTAGCTAGAGTGTTCCAAACATTTCAAGTCTTTGAAATCAGTAGTTTTGCTGTTATCGAATAAAATTCGAATTTCACGACTAAGGCCAGATTTCGCCCAGTCAAATTCATTGGTCTAGGAATTTTCATTCTTACGTATTTTTATTGATCAGCACTATGGAAAACATGCAATGCTAATTAGATACACTAGAATAGAATGATATATCAAAAGCATGTCCTTTATTTGCAGCGAATTTGACAAACAAATAAAGCAGAAAATGAAATTTTCTAAATGTTGGTCCCCTTCCTCTAAACATTCATTGATTCGTCTAAGAACTTTGATTTTGTTGAGGGTGTTGAATGTGGATTTCTGTCGTTAGAAATTTTGACTACCCTTTCTACTATTTCGTCACATTCACCATAAATGAAGAGTATATTCAATACATCACTGTTACTGTAATTGTGATTTTGAATATTTCCCGAATTCAAACATCAAGTTATTTAGATTGAATGACAGTTCTTAATAGTGCATTATAAATGAACTGACATATTCTAACTATTGACATAGCCTTCTTGAAAATTGTCTTAATTAACCTATGATTAGACAGAGAAAACTGGATTTATTCCTGAAATTAAGATTTTATTTGATAACGGCAAAACTACCGATTTTAAAGACATGAAATGTTTGGCACACTCTAACTAGTTTTTGTAGAGCAATCGATCGGAATGACAAAATAAGATGGTTTCCTCTTGAAAAAAATGAGATTTCATAGTTTTGTTGAGGCTAACTTTGAAGCCCTGTTTCAGACACCCTGTATAATATTTCCTCACAATTTATACATAAAGCAGTATCAACGTACTTCCTTTTTTGTTCCACTGTTGCGAAAAAAATTTCTTACAATGAGAGATTTTGGAGACATAAACACTAATTTGTGACAATCTTTCTGTCAAAAAATTTGAGAATTAAGCTGTAACTCAACAATAGTTTTGATGTGGTTGCGCATATCATACATCGAATCAGTGCAGAATTAAAGGAAGAATTCAAATATGTATAAAATACAGGCTGTTGCATTTAAAATAACAAAGTTCACCTTCGTTTCCGGTAGAACCGGAAGTAGATTCCGCTTGAAAATATTTCACAAATTGATGTCCTCTAAAACAAAAATACGAAGTTGAGAATCTGTATCGCAATTCCTTCCTCGAATAGGTCTAATGAAACACTTAAAAAAATCACCCTGTATACCATTCGAAAAAAAAAGTAGATGTGTAGGGGGTGAGAAATATCAAATTCAAAAAAGCATGCGATAAATTGCTAAATTTCGACGCGAAGTCTTGGCGTGATTCGTGCCATGTACTTGTAGAGCGTCCTTTACATCAAAAAACCATATATCCAGCATACATTCGAACAAATGGCGTCTCATAATAGGCCAGTCGCGTAAAATAAGCGAAATTACAAGATTGTGTTCGACGCTTTCTCTATACAGGTCCTTTCACGAGGAACCTCACCCATATTTATACGGGAAACTACTGAACGTATTTTTATGAAATTCAGCACTTATAAGTATTTCACGATGCTAATGAAATCTAAAATATTTTCAAGGCATGAGCCCTCCGGTTTTTCCGGAAATGACGTCAACTTCCGTTTTTCAAATTAGAACACCATTTTTTTATTGCAGAAATAGATTCCTTAGAAAATTTCAAGTTATTTTGATGTAACATTTTTCAGTTTTGGTTGGAAAATTCTCTCTGAGCGGGAAAATTCGAAAAAAAATCGAAAATAGAGCTTCGCTGAAATAAGAATAACTTCGAGGTTTTTGGATGGAAAATTTTCATTTTTGGGATTTTTCAAGATGTAAGATTGATGTATCCACTTTGAAAATCGAAATCGCGATTCATGATACAGGGGGTGAAAAAATCGCTTTCAAAGTTAGGGATGACAAAATCGTGAAAAATCAATTTTTACAGATTAGAACCCCCTTTTTTTATGGCAGATATTGAATCTACGTTAAAAAATAATGTGAGTGTATGCATCACACCCTTGCCCTAAGATGGATATTTTCTGAGTTATTCACAAAAAAACTGTTTTTCGTCTTGAATTTTCAGCTATTTCTTTTCCCTTCACGCCGAAAAGATGAAATTTTCAGGAACTGTTATTTGAACCATGCTGTAGATTTTTCACCTCTTCTTGAAACCGACTTCAAGTTACTATTAGGAGAACCATGGCAAACTCTCGCAGTTATAACTAGAGAAGATGCTCAAAGTTTTGACCGTTAATTTCTAGACATTTATTTATACGTCTCAGGGATGCATTGTGCGTTGCTCTTCTTATTTCATCGCGAGGAAGAGATCTGCAAAAGTGCTTAAAAACCAAATTGAGTTTCAAAACTATGAATCTAAAAATCTAAACAAACCTGAACGCATTTCTGACTCGTTCTATGCAGTCCTCTTTATCAGTCAGGGGAGTTGAGTAGACAATATTTTTTATCCTACCCCAAACATAATAGTCTAAAGGAGTTAAATCGGGAGAACGTGGTGGCCAAAGATGTGGACAATTGTTCGCCAACCATCGATCTTCAAATAGCCTGTAGAGGATATTTGACACATCGAGTGAATTGTGTGGAGGCGCGCCATCTTGTTGATACCATAAGTCATTATGGTTCTGTCCTAGCGGCTCAATTATTTGAGTCGATATGTCAGAATATCTATCTCCTAAGGAAGAACATTCTTTAAATAATGCAAAAATGTGTAGTGTTCTATCTTACCAGTTAAAGTCCCATCATAAATGTGAACATCGAGAATTGCATTATTTTTGATGGCGCAAAAAACATTGAAACTCCAGGTCTCTTGAAAGTTCCATTGTCTGAAGTGGTGGTTGTTCTCTTCATCCCAATAATGACTGTTATGCCTATTGAAAGAACCATTCTTTGTGAATTTAGATTCATCTGTCCAAATTATACAGTCCAAAAAGTTTTCATTCTCTTGAAATCGAATCATCATAGCTTCGCAAAACTCTGTTCTCCTGACGAAATCAGTTTCCTTCAAATGCTGTACCCTATTGAATTTATATGGGTGCATTTTATGTTTTTTTAATATTCTCCAAACACTCGATTGAGATAATCCCAGATCAATCTCGGCATCTTTGAGAGAATTTTGAGGATTCACACGAAAATATGCAAGAACTGTAATTTCGTTGTTCTCATCTTCTACTACACTTTTTTCTCTGTGTATAGTTTTCTTAACGAAAGATCCGACATTTCTCAAGTTTGTCATGGTTCTGTTAATGGTATCTCTCGTTGGTCTGGGTCGGTCAGGAAACCACTCAATGAACAGTCGAATCGTTCTATCTACAACTTTATTACATTCTCCATGAAGTAGAATGAGATTTAAATAATCTTCATTGGTAAAATTAGGCATAGTGATCGATTTTATAACTAAATACGAATTATCACCAAATTAATAGTAAACACAAAATGCTACTGAATAAAGAGGAATTTGGCAGATGTAATTAATGATATCTATCATTAAAAAAAAGAATGTGAAACATGGTAAGTTTTTGCATATGGTTCAAAAGGAATTATTTATTTATCACTGGAGAGAAAACCGATGGCCGATTAGTTGAAATAAAGAGGTTTCCGATACAAATTCGAATCCAAATTCGCCATCTATTTAGGAACAACCTGTAACTTTTTTCTTGCATATTAGGGTAGTAAAATCTAAAACATGGTTTAAGTAACAGTTCCTGAAAATTTCATCTTTTTGGCGTGAAGGGAAAAGAAATAGCTGAAAATTCAAGACGAAAAACAGTTTTTTGTGAATAACTCAGAAAATATCCACTTTAGGGCAAGGGTGTGGTGCATACACTCACATTATATTTTAACGTAGATTCAATATCTGACATAAAAAAATGGGGTTCTGATTTGAAAAAATTGATTTTTCACGATTTTGTCATCCCAAACTTTGAAAGCGATTTTTTCACCCCCTGTATCATAAACCGCGATTTCGATTTTTAAAGTGGATACATCAATCTTACATCTTGAAAAATACCAAAAATGAAAATTTTCCATTCAAAAACCTCGAAGTTATTCTTGTTTCAGCGGAGCTCTATTTTCGATTTTTTTTTTCGAATTTTCCCCTTCAGAGAGAATTTTCCAACCAAAACTGAAAAATGTTACATCAAAATAACTTGAAATTTTTTAAGGAATCTATTTCCGCAATAAAAAAATGGTGTTCTAATCTGAAAAACGGAAGTTGACGTCATTTCCGGAAAAACCGGAGGTGTTCATGCCTTGAAAATATTTTAGATTTCATCAGCATCGTGAAATACTTATAAGTGCTGAATTTCATGAAAATACGTTCAGTAGTTTCCCGTATAAATATGGGTGAGGTTCCTCGTGAAAGACCCTGTAGTAGGGTATGTATGAAACCTCGTTATTTTTTATTGAAGAATTCTCGACCTGGCCGTTTATTTTTCCCCGTTCTTACAATTTTCCTTTATAATAAATATCGTTCCAGTCGAAAAAACCTCTTTTTGGAGGTATCCGCCTAGAATCGATTAAAAATTGGATACCGAACTCCGATATTCCGAATATTGACACACACTCAATTAACAATTAATTCCTGACGAATTCTTCTTTGAGAAGCGTTCACTCACCAATCATTTTATATCCACCCAAATTACTCCTCGTTTCCTGTCGACATTTCAAATCATATCTATTTACAAATACTATATCTTGTTTGCAATAGAAACGGACATAATTTATAACGCGAAACCTCTATCTCTCCAAGCCATTCATTACGACCAATTCAACTGACATGAATATATGTTTATTCGTATATCAATCGCGTCGCGAACGTCCAAGCTATCAGTCTACAATGCTGACATCTACATAACGTACGTCGATTGATCGATATCTACATGGTTTTCAAAAAGGTATTTTTCATCAGGTGGAAATACATGGTGTCTCATGTAAAAGTGTCCACCCTCAATAACTCAACAACGAATCCGAATCTGCGCAAACACTAAGACAGGTCGTTTTTTGATGACAGGGGGAGATGATCTGGTATACAAAGCTTGTTTCTACTAGCAATCCCCTAGGAATTTTGATAGGGAAAGTGGGTAGAAACGTAGCACGAATGTGTGCATGGATTCAAATTTGTATGAAACTGCAGTTTGTGTTCTCATAAGTGAATATTCAGTAAGTTACAGGGTGTTTTTTTGTGAAATTATGGACTATGGTACCGATAAAACTAAATTAAACAGGGATGCTCTAATTGATCGTATAATTTCTATCGAAAGGAAATTATTTTTAACAGTATTAGAAAAAATTTACTGCAAGTGCTCAATGTGCTCGACGTTAGATTGCATGCAGCGATTGCCTTCTCCAAAATTATTTCGTACATGCTGTGTCATTTCAGAAGTAATGTAAGGACATTCTACCACAATTCGTGCTCTAAGGTCGTCCAAATCTGCAACTCTGGTTTCATAAACTTGTGATTTCAAGTCGCCCCAGAGAAGAAATCAAGCTGTGTTAGATCCGGCGATCGCGCAGGCCACGCCAGGTCTCTTCAAACTAGCCCAGGAAACCTACCATTCAGGTAATGTCTCACCTGAGCTGCAAAGTGTGGCGGAGCTCCGTCCAGCTGAAAGCGTTACTCCTCTTCTGAAAGGTTTTCATCTGCCTCCAAAGCTTCGGTTATTAAAGGATCAATCATGTTCTCGAGCAAATCCAAATACACATCACCAATGCGATTTGCAGGAATGAATACAGGACCAATCAAATGATCCCCCAAAATACCCCTACAGACGTCGAGTTTTTGTGGGTCTTGAGAATGTTGCTGTCTATCCTACGAAGAGAGCACGAACAGAAAAACTGAACCTTCTCCCAACATCTACATGGCGATACTCCAAAAGAGGTGAAATAACTAATAAAAGTTAACAGAAGACTAAGAAAGAAATACGGGATGAATAGACATAGTCAAATACATTAAAACGCACTAAGGGAGCTCAGAACGAATAGATGGAATAAAAAAATCAGTGAACTTAACCCAGAAGACCACTCTGCCTGGAAAATGCAGAAAAATTTACGCAATGAAAAAACGCAAATTCCACCACTGCATGGAATGCATGGGATGGCATATTCAAAAAGCGATAAATCAAACGCGCTTGCCGATGACGATGAGGACCTAGAAGAATTAATTGAAGATAATGAAGAATAAATAAAAGAAGCACCATCAGATGGCAAAATCCCTCACCCAACAACATCTCCGGCCGAAATCACAGACATAATCAACAATTTGAAAACAAGAAAGGCTCCTGGAAAAGATAAAATTACAAATCTCATGCTGAAGAAAAGGTCAAAGAAAGGAACAGCAGCTCTCACTTGCATAACAAACGGCGTGATGAGAACAGAGTACTTCCCTGCCAAAAATGTCTCATAGAAACTGATAGAAAATTTATGTATGAGAACTGATGAGATCCTAATTGGATAGTGAAACCGCAAATCCGTATAAAACCATATACGATATTCATCAGTATTTAATGGAGACTACTGATACACATTGCTTTAGTTTCTAATGGCATTTACTAACGTAAATCATATACGTTTCTATAAGCGATTCCTACATTGAATGGACCTTGTTCCTACGAGTTTTTATAAGACTCTATAGTTTTCAAATGTGTTTTTCACACATAAGTCCTATCTGTTTCTAATGTGTTTTTACACATAACCCATATCCGTTCCTACGAGTTTTTATAAGGATCTATAGTTTTCAAATGTGGTTTTCACACATAATACCTACCTGTTTCTAATGTGTTTTCACCAGTTTCTATAAGAATCTATAGTTTTCAAATGTGTTTTTCACACATAAGACCTATCTGTTTCTAATGTGTTTTTATACATAACCCATATCCGTTCCCACGAGTTTTTATAAGGATCTATAGTTTTCAAATGTGGTTTTCACACATAATACCTACCTGTTTCTAATGTGTTTTTACCAGTTTCTATAAGAATCTATAGTTTTCAAATGTGTTTTTCACACATAAAACCTATCTGTTTTTAATGTGTTTTTACACATAACCCATATCCGTTCCTACGAGTTTTTATAAGGATCTATAGTTTTCAAATGTGGCTTTCACACATAATACCTACCTGTTTCTAATGTGTTTTACCAGTTTCTATAAGAATCTATAGTTTTCAAATGTGTTTTTCACACATAAGACCTATCTGTTTCTAATGTGTTTTTACACATAACCCATATCCGTTCCTACGAGTTTTTATAAGGATCTATAGTTTTCAAATGTGGTTTTCACTCATAATACCTACCTGTTTCTAATGTGTTTTTACACATAACTCTTATACGTTTTTAAGAGTTCTTATAAGAATCTATAGTTTTCAAATGTGCTTTTCACAAATTATAGGTACCTACCTACCGGTTTCTAATGTGTTTTTACACATGCTTCATATCCGTTTCTATGAGAATCTATAGTTTTCCAATGTGGTTTTCACACGTAATACTTACCTGTTTCAAATCTGTTTGTACACGAAATTAATTTCTGCTGTATGTTTCTACGAGTTAATGAGGTTTGAGAATAAATGAGAATGTATAAGATTTTATAGCAGTCACAAGTTATAAGGATCTATACAGGATGTCCCAAGTTCGAGTGCCTACTAGACGTTTCTGGAGAACTGGACTTATTTGAGATTCTACCGACCTAAAATAGTTTCAAGGCCAGAGCACTTCCGGTTATACAGGGAGTGAAAATAAATTTGCTAAAAAAATTTTTTTTTCAATCTTTTCGTTCCTGATATGATTGAGTATTCAATGCTGAATACATTTCTGTTAAAAACATTGTATTCATTCAAACAGTTTTCAGAATATCGAAAAAAACCTGAGAAAAAGTTAAATATTCATAGCCCTCGTCATAGCCAGTATCATGCTCATTTTTCTTATTCTGAACATCCCGAGTGTGAACCGTTCTCACAACGTCAAAGTAGAAGAACGTGGAGAGGTCATACATCTTTTGAATTTCATAAATATCATCACAGGGTGTTCCAAATTTTGTGTCGAAAACTGTGATCGAAAATTGGCCATCACTTCTGTTTTTCAAATTAGAACCCTATTTTTTTATGATTGCGTTGTATTCTGCGAAGAAAAATAATGATAGCACTCTCAGATGCTCTTGCTCCTAAAATCAGTAATTCTCGAGTTATTCGAACTTTTCTAGATTCATGTAGTAGCAACATAGATTCAAATTCATCGAATCTGGTTCAGATTCGATGGAAATCTTTATGAAACCATAGTAACAACTTATAATTAGACCTGTCACTTGTGAATTATCAATGGAATCATTCATCTTCTATGGTCACAGAATATTCTCATGCAATATTTTCATGGAATAAAATCGAAAAGTATACAGATAAAACTAAGATGACTAGACATCTTAGATAAAACCTAAAATTAGACCTGTCACTTGTAAATTATTAATGGGAAAATGTATCTTCTTTGGTCACCGAATATTCTCAAGTAAAAGATCAGATGAATTTGATTTTACGTACAACATGAATCCAGAAAAGCTCAAATAACTCGGGAATTACTGAGTTTAGGAGAAAGAGCATCTGAGAGTGCTTTCATTACTTTTCTTCGCAGAATCCAACGAAATTATGAAAAAATAGGGTTCTAATTTGAAAAACTGAAGTTATGACCGATTTTCGATCAGCGTTTTCGACACAAAATTGGAAAAACCCTGATATACAAGCAAATTTATTTTCACTCCCAGTATAACCGGAAGTGCTCTGGCTCTAAAAATATTTTAGGTCTGTTGAGAATTTCGAACAATATCATAATCCCAATTTTCAGATTTCAAATATGTCCCGTTCTCTAGAAACGTCTAATAGGCACTCGAACTTGGAATTTCTCAAATTGTGTTTCAGATGGTAATTCAGAAAATTAGGACAATATGGTTTGCATGTGTTTTACCAAGAGGATAATAGAAGAGAATGTACGACATTGAAGTTAGAGTGAAAATGTAAATTCATTCGTACCATCACCGATATTCGCCAGAAATCATAATAATTCACACTTAATAATTCGCTATTGAGAATTTGACAGTTTGAAAGTTTACTTAAAATATCCATATGTTTCTAACTGAAATTCCTAGGATTCTAATAAAACGTTTTTATATGGTTATAGGTACCTATCAAATCAATTCAAATATGTTTATTATTACCACCACAATCAAATACAATCATTTTCAATGTTCGAACTATTGGTTGGTGGATTTATACAGTTGGAGTGAAATAATTCATAGCGGCTTGAAATGTTTATTTCTTATCCGTTCATGAGATGCTTGAATAGGTACATACTGAATTATTACGTATTTCACTGACCACAGTGACATTGACATTTCATAATTTCATTGAGCATAGCATTTTAGTCCTTATATACGACGGCATAAGGTTCATATTTGCTTAGCGCTATGGAACTATTTGGAATTTTGTGTCTTTTAGTACGTTGAAAGGAACGGAATTTGGTCCATATCCTAATGGAAGTTGGAACATACGGGTCACATTGTCTTAACGATTCCCTTATTCGTTCATTTGTGACTCCAGTAAATCTGGGATCGCTTAGCGCTCATGAAAGAACGAACTATTGGGATTTATTCGGTCTTTTAGTACATTCAACGGGATGGGAATTTGGTCCTTATTCCATTGTACTTACGACTCATATTGCCTCAACGTTTCCCTTATTCGTTCATTTGTCCAGTACTCTAGCACATTTGAGATCGCTTAGCGCTCAAGAAAGAACGAACTTTTGGGATTGGGATACATATTCACTTATTCGGTCTTTTAGTACATTCAACGGAAAGGGAATTTGGTCCATATTCCAATGGTCTTACGACTCATATTTCCTTAACGATTCCTTTATTCGTTCATTGTGTCTTTAGTACATAGTACATACATGTACCCCCAGTACCCCACCCCGTAAATCCGCCCTTGCTGCTTGTTACAGACTCTTATAAAATCGACATTCCTCATTGTGAACTCTCAGATAATTCGAGCCACATTAAAACTCATAAGATTCGCATGAAATTGGATAAGGAATTCCTGATAGAAACCATCGAATCCTGGAACCACTCTCCACACAAAATTCCCAATAAAATCTTGAACTCTCATTTGAGCCACATTGAAACTCATAAGATCCGCCTAAAATTACATAAGGAATTCCTGACACATTCCACATATTTCTCATATGTTTTCAGGCTCGTGAATAAGCATAAAACATTATTATGATTGAAATTGGAATACCTTATTGAATCTCGTAGCCGCCAGAATCTAACAATGCCTGATACAGACTCTTATACTTCACAGCCGAGCTTCCTCACTGAAACTTGTGAATTCTCGGTTAATTTTAGCCAGATTAAAACTCATAAGATACGCATGAAATCACATAAGGAATTCCTGATACATTCCACATATTTCTCAAAGGATTTCAGGCTCGTGAATGAGCATAAAACATTATTATGATTGAAATTGGAATACCTTATTGAATCTCGTAGCCGCCAGAATCTAACAATGCCTGATACAGACTCTTATAATACTTCACAGCCGTGCTTCCTCACTGAAACTTGTGAATTCTCAGTAGATTTGAGCCAGATTAAAACTCATAAGATACGCATGAAATCACATAAGGAATTCCTGATACATTCCACATATTTCTCATAGGTTTTCAGGCTCGTGAAGGAGCATTAAACATTATTATGATTGAAATTGGAATACCTTATTGAATCTCGTAGCCGCCAGAATCTAACAATGCCTGATACAGACTCTTATACTTCACAGCCGAGCTTCCTCACTGAAACTTGTGAATTCTCAGTTAATTTGAGCCAGATTAAAACTCATAAGAACCGCATGAAATCACATAAGGAATTCCTGATACATTCCACATATTTCTCATATGTTTTCAGGCTCGTGAATAAACATAAAACATTATTATGATTGAAATTGGAATACCTTATTGAATCTCGTAGCCGCCAGAATCTAACAATGCCTGATACAGACTCTTATACTTCAGAGCCGAGATTCCTCACTGAAACTTGTGAATTCTCGGTTAATTTGAGCCAGATTAAAACTCATAAGATACGCATGAAATCACATAAGGAATTCCTGATACATTCCACATATTTCTCATAGGTTTTCAGGCTCGTGAATGAGCATAAAACATTATTATGATTGAAATTGGAATACCTTATTGAACCTCGTAGCCGCCAGAATCTAACAATGCCTGATACAGACTCTTATACTTCACAGCCGAGCTTCCTCACTGAAACTTGTGAATTCTCAGTTAATTTGAGCCACATTGAAACTCATAAGATCCGCATAAAATCACATAAGGAATTCCTGATACATTCCACATATTCCTCATAGGTTTTCAGGCTTGTGAATGAGCATAAAACATTATTATGATTGAAACTGGAATACCTTATAGAATCTCATAGCCTCCTCAAACGAATACAACCTAATAGAAACTCGTACAACTTGTATTCGGGTATGCTCATAAATTACTTATACTTATGAATCCTCATTAAAACTTATAGAAAGTTTACATGTCATGAATAACGTACGTATAGGATACAGCTTCTCCTCATAGATCCTTATGAAATCTCATAAATTGTCTATATGTTTTTATGAGATTTCATGCGGTATTTTTGGCAGGGTTTCCAAAGAGATGGAAAACTGCCGAAGGAATTGTTTTCAATAAACCAGGTAAAGACAAAAAGTTTCCACAGAAATATGGACCCATAAGCCTGCTCCCAGCCCTAGGAAAAATTGTGGAGAGAATATAAGCCAGACGACTTAATGAAGAAACCGAAGCCCTGGCGACGAAACCGAGTGAACAATTCGGATTCCGTAAACAACATTCAACTGAACAACAGCTCCTGAGAATGACCGAGTATATTACAGAAGGATTTCAGAATAAAGAAGCAACAGGACTACTACTTCTAGATTTAACCAGAGCTTTTGATAGAGTATGGCATGAAGGACTGGCATATAAAATGATAACCGCAGGTTATTCAATCAAGATATGCAGAATAATCAGAAATTATTCGAGGGACAGGAACTTTTGTGTGAGAATAGATAATGTTCATTCCACACTCTGATATTTAGAAGCAGGAATTCCTCAGGGATCCGCTACTCTATAATATATAATATATCCGAATAGACTACATACCCATATATACATAAATGATATACCAAGGAATCCAAGATGCCTGCTTGCTCTATACGCAGACGATACGGGCATAACAATAAGGCACAAAAATGCCAAAATAATTCACAAAAGACTTCAAGAAGCTGCAGATGATATCAGTCAATGGTGTAAAATAGATGGAGATAAAAATCAATGGAGAAAAGAGTCAAGCAATACTTCTTCAGAAGAGAAGACTTAAGATGGAATCGAAAATATCCATAGACGATAATGAAATCGAATGGCAGATTGAAGCTACATAGGGGTAATACTAGACAGAGGACTCACGTGGACACAGCACATTAAGTATGCAGTGGATAAAACGAATGTAGCAATGAAAAGGCTATACCCGATTATGAAAGAAGAAGCCAAGTTGAGGATCATAAAAGCAGTCGCCAGACCGCAGCTAACATATGGATCAACAGCATGGGGCAATACATCGAGAACCCATATAAAGAGGATACAAAGTACAGAAAACAAATTTCTGAGATGGGCATTAGACGCCCCCTGGTTTGTTAGGAATGAACAAATCCGAGAAGACATAAAATGGGAGTCCATTACTACATTCATCCAACGAAAAGCTGCAAAAGACTATAAAAGAGCTATTGAACATCCAAATGACGACCTTAGAAGGTTAGTTAACTACGACCCCATTGAAGATGAGAGGTGTTTAGTCGGTAAGAATCCGACACTACCCAGAGAGACTGAGTGTCTAATATAAGATTCACTTCTTCTATATAAAAAAAAGCTGCCTAAAGAGGTGAGGAATTTCTTCGGACCAAAATCTACAATCATGTTTGTTGACGTTTTCGTTAAGGAAAAAGGTGCATTTCTCCGAAAAGCACACTTTGTACAAATACACAGGATTTGCAATAATTTTTTTCGAAATTATAAGGCAAAATTCCATTTTCCGATCACCATTATCTTATTTCAGTTCGTGAACAAGTGTCATTTTATGAGGATGGAACTAAGCCAGCTTCAATATTCTGTGGACACTTGCCCTTGAATATCCAGTTTTCTGTGACAACTCTCTGTGACAACTTCCACATTGTTCCCGTTCAGGCATCATTTGACCAATTACGGCCACTTGATCATATTCACCCGTAACATTCGAGTGCGATTATGTTTTTTTTTTTGCAACTGATCCCCTGTTACTTCAAATGTACCAATTGAATGATAAATGAAGGATGAACATTTTTATCAGGATGTCGTTCATTAAAAATCCTCGCAGTAGCCCTAGCACCATCATTATTCTGGAAATAAATTTTGAGCATTTCCTTTTTCCCCTTCAACGTGTAAACCAATCTGTAATTTCTATTAAGAACTAATGAAATGGACCTCTTATAATTCTGCAATACAGAATACTAGACTAGCTTTTCTGAAAGCAATAATCTCTTTGATTATGACCTGGCAGTGCAGATTCAGATAAACACGAAGAGAAAAAATGCATTCAACAACTTTTGAATACCTCATTGTTTGTTTTGTTGTTTTCTTTCAAAAGATATTATACAATCAATTAGAACATCCCTGTGTCATTTAGTTTCATCGGTACCATTATTCCATACATACAATGGTGCTACTAAATACCCACTTTCCCTATTCAAATTTATTCCTTATGGGTTTGCAACCCTAGTAGAAACAAGTTTTGTTTCCCAGATCATTTTCCCCTTTCATCAAAAATCGACCTGTCCGAGTGTTTTCATAAATTCTGATTCGTTGTTTCGTTATTGACGGTGGACACTTCTAAATGAGACATCAAGTATTATTGGGAATGAATCCAAGTGGAGAAAAATTACTGATACTGCGAATGGACTTCGTCGGTAATGAAGAAGATTTACCTCACTCTCTTCGACTCTGTGCTCTATAGTTCAAGAATGGAGGTTCCAGCACACTGTACCTCCCTCACTCCATCTTCTTTTCGTCATGACCCTATAGACATCAGTTCGCCTCTCGACCTCGCTACTTCACTCAGGCCCGTTTGCACCAGTACCCCTTAAAAAGATCACTTAAGTAAGGGTCTCTTAAAGTTAATGGTCGCTTAAATTTATTCCCAGTTGCATGACCGTCCCTTAACCGAAACTTAAGTAAGGAACCCTTAAGCTATTCGATCTAGTGATATTTCAGTTTTTCATTTTGTGCAACTGCTATTTGTGTTCTGTGAATTTCGTCATAGATCAACAGAGCGAATTCATTGGTGTAAATATATGCGAAGACTATTCCTCTTCCTCTTTGATATATGTCTATGGACTGGCCGGATGTTTTCATTTCATTAACCTAACCTAACTCTTTACTGTCTTGTTCAGGTGTTCTCACAATAGAAATTGAAAATAGTCTTTTTTGTTATTTTGTTAATCGAAACCTTTGGAAGACATACACGTTTCCAGTAAATTATAGTGTTTAAAGGATTGTGGGATAAGTTGATAAATGGTAAGTTTATATACAACACTTTATTCGTGAGGTACCTACTTGAGACTTATGCAAATTTGTAATTTTTAGAAGGAATTCAATAAAAACGGAAAACGTTATGTCATTCTTGAAGAGGAATGTGAAAATAATATCCCTGGAGTGTCGAATGACTCCCAAGACGACAAAGTTAAGCGACAAAGAGCACCCAACTTCTCTACAGAAGAAAAGAGCCTGTTGCTGGCTTTGATTTATGATGTAAGGCACATCATTGAAAATAAAAAAACTGATGGAATCACCATGAGGGAAAAAGAGAGGGCTTGGTGTTCAGTGATGAATTCCTTCAACTCTCAAACTCCATCGAGATCCCACAGAGCAGTAGAATCATTGAAGAAATTTTATGAGAACCAGAAAAAAGTGGTGAGGAAAGAAGTGGCAGAAAAAAAAACTTCTGCTAGTAAAACTTGGGGAGGACCAGGAGATTCGTCAAAAGCTAATGAACTCACTGATCTGACTTTAGCAGTCATGAATCGAAAGACAGTCCATGGCTTAGAAAACAAATTGGATAGTGTTGGAGTGAGGGAAGAGAAGGGAGAGCCTGAACGAGATAAAATAAATATTGCGATTTCAGCTGCTGATGAACCTATAGAGGTATAAGGTAGAATTTTTATTTTCAAACACTTTCTTAATTTCAATTTTTTAGGGATTATGTGACCAACTCGATTGGGGAGATTACACTCCTGCACACCTTAAGACCCCAGTACACTCAAAATTAAGAAGAACTGAAACAACTCCCGTTGTGCTAGAGGCAACTGGAGCAACAGAAATGTCAACAAAAACACCAGTTGCGCTGTCATCTTGGACAAGCAGAAGGAGGCCTATTACCGAGCAGGTCCATTCCAGCATACTAAGTGAGCAGTATGGGGAACTAGCCACTTATAAACTGGAATTGGCCAAATTGGAGTTGGAGAATCTCCAAAAAAAAACTATCGTTGATGAACAGAGAGAAAAAATATTATTCGATTTAAAAGTACAGGCGCTAGAGTTGGACATTGATTCAAAAAAATTAGACATTTCTCTGAAAAACAAACAGTTAGGAGAAATTTAATTTTTTAATTGGTATTTTATGTTTTATTTTTGGTGTAGCATTTTAGTTATAGGGTTTTTATGAAATAAAAAGTAATTTAAGATTTGAAATATTTTATTTGCACCTACATATCCACTGCTAATTTGAAAATAATATACATTCCACAATCTGCATTGAAAAAATTAAAGCCTTCCAAAATACTCATCAATAATTTGTTGTCTTATGGCTGCCCCTCTATTTATGTGATTTTGCCCCACTGGAATATTTCTTACATATCCTTCAGAGATAAGACGATTTAATCTTTCAGAATCTCCTACCGGTGGTTCTCCTTCCCCCATTTGCTGGGCAATATTATGTAATGCTGCTGTAGCTACAATCACAGTTAATGTGGTTTCTAACTTTAACCTGCAGCCATATGCCAGCACAGGGAACCTTCTTTTCCAAATACCGAAAACCTTTTCAATAACACCCCTTGTTCTTATTTGAGATTCATTGTATAACTGTTCAGCACCTGTTCTTGGATTTAGCAGTGGAGTCATCATAAAAGGACGGATATTATATGCACTGTCCCCTGTAAGAAAAAAGTGATGTACATATACGCATATTTAGAAGTAGTGAAAGTGTATGATGTACATATAAGTATCAGAACTGCAAGAGCTAGTTATACCTAATAAAATACAATTTGGATGCAAGCCATTAACAAAATCTGCTTTTTTTGTGCAACTGTTGAATATTGTTGCATCGTGGGAGGAACCTGGCCATCTAGCTACCAAATCTATAATTTCCATTCTAGCATTACAGATTGCTTGGACATTGACAGAAAAGTACCCTTTTCTATTGCGAAACACTTCTGCATCAACTCCCCCTGGAAAGTTTACATATTTTTATGAACATAAAAGTTGAAATTTGTTGAAAATTTACCTGGCGATTGTATTCTAACATGAGTACAATCAATTACTCCAATTACATTAGGGAATGATGCTTTTTGGTAGAAATCTGATTTACTTCTTTCAATCTCTTCAGTTGTTTGCGGAAATTTTATATATTGGGGTAGCCGACTCGCAATTGCTTCAGACACTCGTTTAACAATTCGAGAGACTGTTGAAACATGCATTCCACCAAAATCTGCAATCGACAGTAAGTGTCCTCCAGTCGCATAAAAACGAAGCGTACACAGTAATTGGTTTATTGGTGATACACTACAATTTCTAAAAAAAAATTGAATTAAATTATTGGAGAATACTACATTCTCGTCGACAAAGGTACTTACCGATCCAAAGGAAATTCTAATCGGTTTTCTATTAATTCCAGTAAATTCAAGACAGTCTGTTTTGTTAATCGAAACCTTTGGAAGAAAGACAGCATATCCAATTCATTGAAATATGAATTTCTTTGATATATACGCCTAGGAAATCCTAGTTCCACAATTTCAACTACTTCAAAATCGTCATGAAACGCGTCTATTTCGAAATGTATTGAATCCATTATCAATATTATTAGTCGAAGTAATTTGAAAACCACAACGTCCACAACACAATCAATACGTCAATGAACACAATAAATTATTCTAGGTTAGAATACCGCCCTCAGCCCGCCCTTAAAAAGTTAAGCGCTTAAATTTAAGGTTAGTTTCAGCCCTTAAAATGGCCCTTAACAGTTGGTGCAACGAAATTTAAGTTAAGGGTTCATTTTAAAGGACACTTAACGCTAAGTGTGTTTGGTGCAAACAGCCCTTAGCTAAGTCCGAACACAGTACACTTGCCGGAACCCGTTAGCCACACGTAAGCGAACGTTAGTTTCGTATCCATAAAGGATATTCGTTCCGTGAGACAAAGGACTCTAATGAGCCATAGGACCAGAAGAAATATCTCCCAAGCCAGTATCAACCGTAAGTACAATTTCTTCAGTTTTCATATCAAAAATGGTTATCGATTTGTTGTGAGGGATGGCGATGAACATCAATACATAATATCTGCCCATAAACTTATCAATGGATAGTAAGTCTATGTATCTGCCCAACCTCACCTGGCGACGAGCATATACCATACATCGAAAGGATGCATAACTAAGCTCGTCTATGTTGTGGGGAAGCCAAGGGGATATCATACATTCAGAAAAAAAGAGGAAAATAAATCGGAATATCCTCGAGAATACCTTTCAATTTTTTTTAGAGTGTATGGTTTTGTAATGAATATATTTTTCGTGTATACACAATGTCCACGGAATTTCATAGCTACCAAAAAAATCTAGCAAGAATAGTTCATTTCGAAATATAACTATTTATGAGTGGTTTATTTGAAGAATCTCTCATTATATTTCAGTATTCCTTTTGGAAACATGCAGTTTTCAATATCTTATATTTTTAATTGAAATCGACATTTGGATACCCTGCATACTCGTATTGGCGAACGTTCATTCAGCCATCTTGTAAGTGATTACATCTTGCAGGTAGATTCGCATTCAAGAACCCTGGGAATTTTTTTTACAGCCGTCATAAAATTTCTCTATGATCCTACGATCTGATATCACAGAAATACTTTTAATTTTTTAATTCGCTATAATTTTATACAGGATGTTTGGTAATTCGACGTGAACCTTGAAAAAGGATATACTAGACGTCATTTTCAGTGAATTGCGTCGAGAGAAAATCTATGGTTACGAAGATATCGCGATTTTTCAACTTTTTTGAAATTTTCTGCTTCGTTATCGAAAATAATTAATTTTGTGAAAACTACTCGACTCTAAATATTCAGTGAATATTTTTTTCAAAGCTGGGGAGATGGTCCTTATTTCTTGCGAAAAAGTATTCACTAAAAATTCAGATAATCCGAGATATATAGGGTCATAAATGGCTGCACCTCTTTTCCTCATAAAATCTTGATAAAACAATTGAGAATTACTTGAAAAAAGTATTATGAACTTGGTGTAAAAATGTCAAGAAAAACTTCCCTGTTTCATCAGCTTTTCAAAAACGTACATATGTCAATAATTCTTCTATGGAATCAAAAAATATGGCCGGAAAACCAAGCAGGCAACAGACTTTTTCGAGTCCTTCAGATATCCTATTATCCTTCATTTCACTCGGCGTGATTCGTAAGCCGTAAGGGCGTAAGCGGGCCATGGTTCGATATCTAAATGACTCGAAAAAGTCTGTGGTCTGATTGGTTTTCCGGCCATATTTTTTGATTGCATGAAGGAATTATTGACATTTTTACCTTTTTGGAAAGCTGATGAAACAGGGAAGTTTTTCTTGACATTTTCACACCAAGTTCATAATACTTTTTCAAGTAATTCTCAATTGTTTTATCAAGATTTTATGAGGAAAAGAGGTGCAGCCATTTATGACCCTATATATCTCGGATTTACTGAATTTTTAGTGAATACTTTTTCGCAAGAAATGAGGACCATCTTCTCAGCTTTGAAAAAGATATTCGTTGAATATTAAGAGTCGAGTAGTTTTCACAAAATTATCTATTTTCGATAACGAAGCAGAAAATTTCAAAAAAGTTGAAAAATCGCGAATTACCAAACACCCTGTATAGTTTTTGTGAAGCATTTTGGCCAAAATCTTGCGTGTAGCTAAATTACAAAATTCTTCTTTCATATATAAGCAGACAACAAGAAAATTTCTTGTAATTGGAAAAATGAGTAGTGATAATTCACAAGTTTATCAATTTCAATAAAATTTGACAAGGTTATTTTTCATTATTTTCAGCTACCATAGTAAACAAGAATTCTTCCACTAACAAGAAATTCACCTGAGCAAAAACTCTTTCCGTATAAGTGTAGGGATATTGGATTTGTTCATAGAATAAGCTGATATTTATACTGAAGGGCATCTTCTTCTTCGAATACAATTTATTCTTCCTTTTTTCATTGAGATTTACAAAGCATCCTGTGATAATCTGAAAGGAAAAACAAATGGAGAAAGGAAAATCAACTAATATATTCACTATCAAATAATCTTGAAGGTATCGACCCATGGGAAAATGAAACTGACAAATGGTACGATAATATACATGTTTACAGAAGTAATATAAATTGATGGATAAATCTGCTGCAAAGGAAAAAGGCTCGAATATAAGGGAACAACGCGAAGCAACGAATCTCATGTCGAGTTAAATCTGGTGGCCAGGTTTCAATGGTTTAGTACTACAACAATAAAAGATAGAGAAAAAGTAATATACATGTAAGATAATAAAACACTCGGGGTGGTTTAACTTGTTGTTTATTTCACAGTTCACAGATTATTAGTGGGCTTTATACAAAATGGCAGGTTATGTGTTTACTACATATATCTAATAATATCAATATGGATTATACCCCTGCTTTTCACAGTTTCAAAGTGAAGTCAAATCTTTGGTAACGATTGAGTTGTACGCTTGCGTTAACTGGAAATGCAAAAATTGGAGAAATTTAGAGGTTATGTTTATTCTGAAAGACAACAAGAAAATAGATATCTAGAATGAAAATATGTCACTTAAATACTTTCAGTTCACTTTTAGAATATGAATAGGAGTTAAAAATGATATTTGGGGCTTGGAGGAAACAGAATAAAGCAATTGAAACCTTTCATATGCAATTGTGAGGTTATGATCGAAACTATTCACATGAAGTTAAGAATGACATACGTTTCACGACATAATACGATGTGTCGGAGAGAGACAGAATTAAAAAAATATTTTAATTATCAATATTGGCGCACAAGCGCAGATCTTGATTGTTACCAAATCCCAGCTTCAGTTTTGATTGGCTCATGGCCCATATAGGAATTATTAGATATATGGTTTACTAACACGCGTCAGTGTCTAAGATGCCGCCATGTTGTTAGACAGAGAGAGAGCGTGGTAGCGAGATCATCGAAAACCATCGCTTCAGATCACAGAGTGTTTGACATTAGGCATACGCTATGGTCTTAGCATTTTATATCAATTTATAGGGGGTTCAAAATTCACATAGCTAACATACATGTCATGTTCTCTTTTTTCGAGAAACAGAAATTGCTCAAAACCTCAAGTTGCTAAGGCGTCTAGTTTCCGAGCTACAGGGTGATTTTGATGTTTGGTCAATTTTTATAATTAACTGTAACTCCCGATTTATAGGTTCTACGCTCTCAAAACGAACACATATACCATAATATACTTCAGAGTTCACTATATATCGAAAATTTCGGAAAAACACTATTGGTTCAACATAATCCAAACAGTAAATGATCCTTCAAAACAGGGGCGGTCATAGAATCTTATGTCTTATTTATTTTTATTTCAAATTCAATTCAGTTCCATCATTGTTGTATCGTCCTGCGCTTCTAAAGTTCTTAGAAGGTCACAGATTTCGATGTCTCACAATTATTATAAGCTGCCAAATTGATTCAGAAAATATCAGCTATATTATGACTGAGATCACTAAAGGGGCTTCGCGAATCCTGTTGATTTTGGTGGGATTTCTCTGATAAATTAAAAAGCATTTAAATATTCACATGATTTGATGGTGACAATAAAACAAAGTTTTATGAAACCCGTTGAAAACAGGAGTGAATGTTTCCACGAGGGACGAAAAAAGCTCCTTCAAGAAAAAATATAGGTTTGTTTAATAATATTCACAACAAATGTTCGATTCGTTGTCTATTCGAGGAAATACATAAATTGCATCTTTTTGATGTGATATAAATAAGAACTTTAGAATCGCGATATCATATAACAATGATAAAACTGAATTGACAAGTGAGAATAAACAAGACATGAAATTCTATGACCGCCTCAGTTTTGAAGGAAGTGAATCAAGGCCTGCTTGTATTTTGTTGAACGAAACGTGGTTTTTCGAAATTTTCGATATATGTATACCCACACAGCACATGTACGTACAATGGATGAACAATGGATGTTGATTATGGATGTTCGAAACATCCATTGGATGTCCAGAATTGGTACATAGTACATCCAATGAACGTTCATGGGACGTCCAGGACACCACTTTGGACGTACAATTCAAGCCCAGATAAAGTCCAATGGATGTACATTGTGCCTTTCTTGGACATCCATTGTACGTACATTGGATGCACCTGTATGTACATTGGATGAACAATGGACGTTTATTATGGATGTTCGAGACATCCATTGGATGTCCAGAATTGGTACATAGTACATCCAATTGACGTTCATGGGACGTCCAGGACACCACTTTGGACGTACAATTCAAGTCCAGATAACGTCCAATGGATGTACATTGTGCCTATCTTGGACATCCATTGTATGTCATATGTACGTACATTGTATGAACAATGGATGTTTATTGTGCGTAATCTGCAAATATCGGTCTATGCTTCTCTTTTAAAAACTGTTAATATCATCCACCACAAGATGAGGAATTTATTATTATTAATAATATAAACAAATATTCAACGTAATTTAAATCCAGGAAATTATTTAGTAACACTGAAATTAATCAGATACGGCGTTACTAGATATACCTATAACATCATCACACGCCATGGGATCTGACTCAAACTAGGTAGTCAGCTTGCCACACATCATCATCCAAGAACCAAGCAAAGGTTCCAACCACATCTGTTCAAGTTGTTGTACGGAACTCGGAAATATCTAATGATATATGTTTTTGAAATCGTTGGAGAAAGATCAATTTGGATATATCATTTCCCACTATGGTTTCCGTTAGAAAAAATTTTTTTTTGTTATACCTCCGGAATTTGAGCATATAACAAAAATCAAATAGCACTTAATTTCGAGAGCGTAGTTCCTGTAATACGGAAGTTATAGTCAATTATAAAAATGGACCAAACATCAAAATCACCCTGTAGCTCGGAAATTAGAAGCCGTAGCAACTTGGGGTTTTCAGCAATTTATGTTTCTCGAAAAGAGAGAACATGACATGTACATGTACATATATTACTTTTTCTGTAGCTCTTATAGTTTGAGAGATGTAGTACCAAACCATCGAAATCTGACCACCCTGTACTTTCACTTACTGTACGTTCAATGAATAAATTAATATTTCGTTTTGTTGAAATGTAATTATTTCGTTGAAAAATTTTACGCTGAATATCCGTCGCAGTTCGGACATTGACAAATGCCTCGTTGCTTGGTAACAGCTTACGATTGTTATAAAATTATCTCGTCTTTGATCACTGTTCTAGGATATTACTACTGACAATAATTTTGGCAATTTTTGTCAATTCCCTGTGAATCCTGTGATATATCGGCATCAGTACCTACACCCACCGGTGAACGGACGATTAAATCGGTCAGCGATTTTTCCCCGTAATAGGGGGTAATTGTGAAATCGACATGGACGTAGCATCCCTCGTTATACGGAAGATATTAGGGCTCATGTGGATGTGGGCGAAGGTTTCCTTCTATTAATATCGCCGAAATGAAAAATGGGAAACAGAGCGCGAGGAAAGAGGGATGGTCGGTGTGTCCACTTCGGATCATCTGCGGGTTGTGTGATTAATTTTGGTTTATACAGGCTGTTCTTGGAAGCTACCTTTCAACCTTGATGGATTCCAACAGTTTTGAGTGATTTTTTCTGCTGAAGACATCTTGAAAAATGTTGGGTTCGAATTATGAACACTTTTTTTCACGGAAAATCTTAAAAAGTTGACAAATTGCTATCAAATTGGCAACCGAGAAAAATAATTCCTACTTTGAGGTTTTCTGTCATTTTGATTTTTTTTCAGAATTCTACACCACAATTGAATCGGGCAGTACAAAATACTGGGATGTGACCAGAAAGAGTTATTTCAAATGTCACATGCATATAAAACTCACCACAGTTATCAGAATATTGCCCATAGTTGACATTAAACACCCTGTATCTCCCTTATGCTTCGAAAAAGGGATATAATTATTATGTCATGAGACAAAACTATGTTTGCAAGTTTATGGTGAAACCCTCCGAAATTATCATTCATTAATTTCACTGAATGAATAATCACTTTACTATAGTTTGAATCATATCAGGTGAATATGTATACAGAGTGTAACAGGGAGTGTTGGGAAAAACGCTCGGACACGTCGATTTGTAATTTTAAATGCGCATATTTTTCAAGAAAATAATATAATATAGGGTGTTCCATGTGACCGTGGCCAATACCAACTTTCTCATTTCAAATGCAACCCCCCTGTATATCATTTATTTTTTGGATTCTTCAGAGAATTCTAGACACAATTCATGCCCAATGTCCTATACCTATCTTTATCTATTTCGGAAGTATTGAGTGTTTTCAGATTCATTGCAAAAATCAACGTTTTAAATAAAAATTATTTTATTTCACAAATTCGGTACATAACACTTAAAACCTAATAAGTAATAATGATTATTTCTTAATTAATAAAAAAAAACAAAAAAAAACATTAATGTCAATGTAGGAAGTGTTCAAAATGTTCGCCGCGAACGTCTTGGCAACATGCTACAGAAAACGTGTTACTAAGTCTATGAGAATAAAAAAAATCTTTTTTTTTTAATTTCTTTTCAGTGATGGTTTTTGCTTACTTTCTTCATAGAGGTAAATAGGAAATAAGTATTGAGTGTAATGTATCGAATTTGTGAAATGAAATAATATACAGGGGATTGCGTTTGAAATAAGAAAGTTGGTATTGGCCACGGTCGCATGGAACACCCTATATAATTTTATTTTCTTGAAAAATATGCGCATTTAAAATTACAAATCGACGTGTCCGAGCGTTTTTCCTAACACCCCTTCATTTATTCGTTATCTAATTTATTCCATTTAGCATTGGCTGTTACACTCTGTATAAATAAATTGAATCTCAAGAAATTTCAAATTTCAGAAATTATTGTGCTGCTTTTGTTACTATAAATTCTATGGCTGTCACACAGAACAGAAACAAAAATTTTTCGCAATAAATAAGACACAAAGCATTTGCCATTATGAATAAAAACAAATGAAATGTGAATACGAACTAGGTCTCCCATACCGTTCACCTCATCAGACCGAATGATTCAACGTCAACTGAGAATCGCACCGACTGCAGTTTCGTCCTATTTAGGACTCATCAGGGTGAAATATCCCAAAGTTGACGCTGGATGGAAAATCTTTTCGTCGAGATATTGATATCTGTTGTGCACTATTCTTAAAGGAAAAAAGTTTTCTCTATTGTTCACTCAATCATCTAGAAGGATATGTCAATCATCAATATTCATTTCAAAATATTGCGCAACAGATATCCATATCTTAACGAAAAGATTTTCCATCCAGCGTCAACATTGGGATATTCCACCCTGATGAGTCCTAAATAGGACGAAACTGCAGTCGGTGCGATTCTCAGTTGAGGTTGGACCATTCGGTCTGACGGGGTGAACGTTATGGGAGACCTAGTTTGTATTCACATTTCATTTGTTTTTATTTATAATGGCAAATGATTTGTGTCTTATATCTTTCAGTTGAATGGGTATCTGCATTCCAAGCTCAAAATGATTTTATATCATTATTTAATATACAGGGTGTCCCAAGTTCGGGTGCCTATTAGAAGTTTCTGGAGAACTGGACATATTTGAAATCTGAAAATTGGGATTATGATATTGTTCGAAATTCTCTTCAGACCTAAAATATTTTTGGAGTCTGAGCACTACCGGTTATACAGGGAGAGAGAATAAATTTGTTCAAAAAATTTCTTTTTCAATTTTTTCGTTTCTGATAGTTGTTACTATGGTTTCAAGAGGATATTCATCGAATCTGTTCAGATTCGATGAATTTGAATCTACGTACGACATGAATCCAGAAATGCTTAAACAACTCGGGAATTACTGAATTTAGGAGCAAGAACATCTGGGGGTGCTCTGCTATCATTATTTTTCTTTGTAGAATCCAACGCAATAATAAAAAAATAGGGTTCGAATTTGAAAAACAGGAGTTATGGCCAATTTTCGATCACAGTTTTCGATACAAAATTTGGAACACCCTGTGATGATATTTATGAAATTCAAAAGATGCACGGCCTTTCCACATTCTTCTACTATCTACTTGGACGTTGTAAGAACGGTTCACACTCGAGATGTTCAGAATAAGAAAAACGAACATAATACTGACTATGAATATTTGACTACTTTCCAGGTTTTTCTTCGATATTTTGAAAACTGTCTGAATGAATACAATGGTTTTAACAGAAATGCATTCACCATTGAATACTCAATCATATCGGAAACGAATAAATTGAAAAAAAAATTTGGACAAATTTATTTTCAATCCCTGTATAACCGGAAGTGCTCAGGCTCCAAAAATATTTTAGGTCTGTAGAGTATTTTGAACATTATCATAATTCCAATTATCAGATTTCAAATATTCCCAGGTCTCCAGAAACGTCTAATAGGCACTCGAGCTTGGGACACCCTGTATATCCAGGAAAACATGAAAATCTCGCTGTTGAATGGGACACACGTGTGACCAAACGCTTTTGGCCGTTGGCAACCACGGTTAGGTCGGATGCGTTTCTCACCTTCGTTGGGTGTACGGTCAAGATCAGGTAAGTTATCAAATGAAAACACAGAATTCACCGATATTGACGACATTCACTGATGAATAGAAGACGATCACAATGTTTCGCGTGATAGTTCTCTGAAAACAAAGATCCCTGTGCTCGTCAACCAGCCTTTTGAAATTTAATCAAAGCGTAATAGAAGTCCATATGCACACACATTTTGTGGATATTTCCCGGAATATCATATATGCTACCCTTGTCATATTTTGACCAACAAAGAACGCCCAGCGTCCGTACCGGATGAAAATAAAGGGTAGAACGTAGGTTGCAGTTTTCCCTGTGCCGCAGACACGTAGTGGCTTTTTAATAAAACGAAGAACAAAGCACGAGTCCGGTTAATTTATTGGATGTCCTTGTGCGACACAGGTGTACGGTTATTTTTCCAGGTGAAACCAGGACAGGATTTTATCGTTTTTGCTCCGGACTTCTTCCATAGATTAGCAATGCTTCAATAGAAATGGAAATAAACCGAGTAAGCGTTAAAAAAGTGGCCAGTTCGAGTTTTTAGAGAAGAACGAGATTATTCGCAGAGAAGACTATTCAATGTATTCTGGATTTTACTTAATCATTCCCTTGTATTGCATTTATTCGTTCGATATTCTATGGTCTTTTTCCTTTCCCGCTACCAGAGAAAATTCCCGTATTTTATTATTAACCGAATTTCCATGTAATAAAATTGACAATTAGATCCTGATAAAGTCTGTCAAAATTCATATTCTGGTCCAACGAATAACTTCATTTACTCCTACCATTTACAGGCTGAGTCTGAATTGTACATCTTTTATTTCAGCATTCAGCAGTTGAATCTTGAGGACAAAAAACCTCAACCCACTATCAACAGCTGAGAAATCTTGACTGTTTCTTCGAGAAATTTTGTCTGAAATTTCAATTTTAATTTTCATTTTTAATCGGTATTCGGATTTTTGAATTTCGGAAAAAATTTTCACTTCGAGCGGGAGTCGAACCGCGCACCTCTGGATTTCCGGCCCAGCGTGCTCTCAGTAACACTATCAAAGCTAAACATTTTTCCGAAATTCGATGTTAATTATGCCGTACTTAAACAGAGGTGTTTGCGCGGGTGAGAAATTTAATGGGTGGGGGGAACTCATCGCTATCATCGGTCAAAGGATCTCCTCTTTATCCTTCTCCAGTGCGTCATCGAAATTTTTTCGACTTCAGCGGGGGTCGGATTTCAGATCTCCGACCGATGAACAATTTAACCGGAAAACCGAGCATATTTTCAAAAGTACAGATCGTTTTGGAAAATAAAATTATTCCGCATTCGAATCATATAATCAGTTTTTTAAAACTGACTCATTCCCAGTAAATATTGTTCATAACCCAAAACCTTCGTCCAAGGTATTGCCAATTCATTCTTTGAAATAGGAGTAGGTACATACTATTCTATTCAATAAGAGTAATTTTATAAATACGAATATTTCAAAACTGAATATTCGAACCTAAAGAATCCATATCAAAAAATATATACAATTGAAAGACTTACTTTGTGTAATCTCAAATATCATGGTTTTCTTGAAGTATTCATATTATTGTGAAATAGTTCAAAGATTTTACATCCTTATCTCGATGTGTAGAATGAAGTGACTCACCTGAAATTGAAAAAAAAAATATAAACCATTTTTGAAGGGCTGGTTCGGATCTCAAATGCAGGGGTTAAAATTGTTAACGGGCCGAATTCAACCAAGGGGTCCGTGGATATGGCCGTTAGAAATGTTTTTCTGATCATTTGAAAACTAAGAATTATCGCCCTATCTCCTTGTTAAGTTCATCAACTTTATAGAAAAATTATTTTACGATGGAAACCTGAAATACTGAAGAAGGTATTTGTTCCTCACGACTTGTCGTTACTGTATGAGGAATAAGAGCTTAGAGTATAGTTATTTTTTTCCACCCTAGTGCATTTCATTGCCTGAACTTCAATTTCCTACTCGATAAATTGTTCAATTTAGGTTGCTTGCATGGATTGAATGATTTTTAAGCAATCGAAGGTTAATCGCGCAAGAAGGCCAACATAACTCTGCTAGATATCCTGTTGAGATGGGTGTATCTAATACCGGCCACTCACGGAAACTCAGTTTCGGGCATTTTATGCGAATTTCGGCCCCCTGCATTACATAAATGCTCAAAAACAGTCGACGTGATTGGTCGAGGCGTGCACGTGGGCTCATAAAATGCCTGAAACTGAGTGGCCAGTATAAAGGCCGCAACGTACGGCGAGCGATAATATATTTAATATATATTATAGCCAAAGTATAGTTGACAGGAACTAGGAATCGGAAATGAACTAACAGACCTCAGCTAATGCCAACGTTTCGCAAATATATTTTTGCTTCTTCAGGGCTAAAATAGATACAACATCATTTGAAAAAACACAAAAATAAAAATTTTGAAGACTTACACATTAGACTAAACATTAACAAAATCAAATATATTAACAAATTCTACATTCAAATGGTAAAACAACTTTCAGACGTCACGACCAGCCGAAACTTATCAAAGCCTATGTTCTCCCCAAGGTGCAACCATGAACAACCAACCAGAAAAACATCGAGAAACTCGGAAGAACTCGTTCATAACATAAACTTCAAAATACATCAACCGTTCAAACGGCGAAAGACAAATGCATACTGAAATTCTCGAGCACCAGTACACGCCCACACAAATTAATATTTATACATGTGTAGTATACAAACAAATCGAATAAAAGAAATCACAATCAACCGAAGAAGCAAAAATATTTGCGAAACGTCGGCATTAGCTGAGGTCTGTTAATTCATTCCCGATTCCTAGTTCCTGTCAACTATACTTTGAATATATTAATCAAGGAAGTTATCTATCTATTAATATATTATAGCTTTGCATTGACATATGTTATTTTATTATAGCAAAATATCGTAATATATCGCTTGGATGAAAAAATATGTTATAGCATCGTCCGCGGTGCTTGATTCATTTTCATCATTAGCGATATTGGTGTAATATATGAGATATAATATTGTAGCGGACGAAATCCCCCTGAATACATCTCTGGCGAAACTCGCGAAGCGCCTAGATATCTCCGGAATGTTCTCGGAGCAGGGCTGTATCGATATATGAAGACGCGCACGTTGGGAACGAGTTAGTTACTTTCCTGTGAAGCCGAATCGAATTGCGAATAGCGAATTCCAAAAGCGCGTTCGGCAATAGCATCCGAGAGCGGACGGATTTTTTAGTCACGTGATAACAGATTGTACAGATTTGTCAGATTTTTCTGTAATAAACGAACGCTACGGAGCATTTAGGTCGTTTTTTCTGTTTGACGTATCTAACGCCTTACCCGAGCCAGATATTAAATCAGAGCTTGAAGGTCTATTCGTCCGTAGAGGTAGTCTGGGTACTATTTTAATTCTTTTGTTATAGTTCTCAACATTTCTACCTCTTGGTTGAGATGATTCAATATTTTGAATCATTATTTTTTCATCAAACAACATTTTTTTATTTATTACTACACAACAAATAACATAAGACACGAAAATTCAACAGACTGTTCAAGAATATTCGAAGCGGGATAAAAAATCCATTCACAAAGGCCGAAAAGTAATTTCTGTTTCTGTTCTGTGGAAAAAATCCGTTTCCTCCGTCGAAATACACCAATCAAAAAGATCTACATCCGATTGATCAGATTTTCTTGCCGAACGGTCCAGATGTGTACTCCCCTCAATCTGGATGTAATAAACGAACGGTTCAGATCAATCCGACCAGTCAGATGTCATTGCCGAACGCGATTCAAGTAGAGCTCGTCGTCCGTTGCGGCCATATATCTAATAATTCCTATATGGGTAATAGCCAATCAAAATTGAAGCTGGGCTTTGGTAAAACTCCAGATCTGCGCATGTGCAGAAATATTAAGAATAAAAATAACGTAGTTATTCTATCTCTCTCTGGCACCTTGTATTATGTCATACACGTAAAATTAATGATGTGATGTAGTATTTCATACGCTCATAACCAAACAAATTATTTATTCCGTTTGTGAAAATTCGTTAATCAATAGTTCGTGCGTTGTTTAAATCCTGGTTCATTTTTCACTTATAATCGTTGTAGTTATTGTTCATTTTCGCGTTTAATATAATCATAGTTTATTTACCTAGTTGAGTTGGTCCGTTTTTGAATAGTATTTATATCTATTTGAAAATTTTGTTGTGTTCTTTTATTCAATAAGGAATTAAACATGTCTTTAAGGAGCTCTACTCACAAATGTTACATTTGTGACCCTACACGCTCGAATTCATATCACAGGTAAAAAATTCAAATACAACTGTTATACGTTCATGCTTTCTCCTTTACCACTATATTTGTTTCAGGTTCCCTCAGAATCACCTACAAAGATCTCAGTGGATGGCCCTATGTCACCTAAATGCTGATGTCGCACAGCTGAGAATTTGTGGAAGACATTTTGTTGAAAATTATTTTACAGGGAAAGGTACTAATAGAAAACACCCAGAGAAGTCAGTTTTGGTTTGGATGGAGGACATCTTTTAAAGTATAAATCTCTTTCTGAATAGTAACCCACTGAAAGGGTTGGCTCTAAGTTTTTAATGGCCAATGTACCGTTAGGTGAAAGAGCTGTTCAACACACATATTGGATGTGTTTTTCTTTTCATCAAATGAATGAAATCAGTCAGTTAAACTGACTCTAGAATAAATGCATTCTGAAACTTAATAAATCATTTGTTACATATTATCTGGGTTCTGTATTTATGTTCATCGTATTGAGAGGTAAACCTGCCTTGGCTTTTGATTACATCCCATCAATACGCAGTGGAACCCCGATATAACGAATCGGAAGGGAGCAAGTAGAAATTCGTTAAACTGAGGTGAGATTGGTCTAAAATTTGTTATATCGAGGTTCCACTCTAGGTTTATTCACCTCAACATTAGGTACTCATCTTGTTTTAGCAAAAAACTTGAATGATTTTAACCTACTACTGTTTACAGGCAATCCTTCCAATCAACCGTTATGTCTTTTTAGTTTCAACTTTGTTTTTTAGATTACATATCATCCTGCTCACTATTTAGATGGTATTATTGAAAATTTAACAAAATTCAGCAATTTCAACATCTTTCTTTTTTAGGTCATGGTTCAGTATTTTTGCAATACTGTATTACTTAGTGTATGTACTGCTACCTCCACTCCCATGTTCTCGATATGTCATAATAATAGCCTCTCATTCAATTTTAATGGAATATGCAGTCCCCGGGTTGTTAAAAAATTGCATATTTCCATGAAGGTACTCGTAACAAACTCGAAATCACATATTCACATAATAATCCAATCATAAAAGTTCAACCTGTTCTCGAAAGTGCCCTTCTGAGAAGAATTTTGGATTTACCATTGTCTGACGGCTATTTCAATTACCATGTAAGCAATTATGATATGGATCATGGACTAAAAATTCATAGTTTACCTGGAAACTCATAGTAAGAAAATATTTCGAAGTAATTTCATGTACCATTTCAAAATTGGAGGAGGATTCAAACTTTTCTAATAGTTTAACTCATGTTGAATATGTCATGAAAGCTTATTTCCCCAAAAATCTTATCAAATAGGCAGGGCCGTATCTAGGTACTACTGCTCCTGTGGCAAGATTTTCTTCAGCGCCCCCAAATTGGCGTAGATTTTTTTCATCATGTTTCAATTTTTTTTTTTTTGAATAAACTAAATATATATATACATATATATATATTATAATATTTTTTCATAATATTATTCAGATATTTTCGTCACAAATTCGAAATAATACACAATAATATGGATATTTACCTATTTTTATTGAAAACATTAAAATACTCATCTCAAATAAAATATTTAAATATAAAAATAATATGAATTCTAAAATTGAAGCATTTTCTATTTTTTATCTTCATTATGAAACAAACCTGCGCGAAGAATTTAAAAAAATTCATGGTTTCTGTCGGAGAACACAATGCTTCAAAGGTAAGCCTAGGATTCTGCAAACATTGGAGAGATGATATCTAGTGAAATTGTTTTTTTTTTTGAGAAATTTGTTAGTAAAACTACAATTTCTGAATGCATAAATAATTTTCTCTATTTCAGTATCGTAATGAGCTCATTACAGTTCTAAAAACAGTGCTGTAATGAATTCATTACAGCATCGTTTTCAGTTACATTTTTCGTTTTGTGGTTGTCAGCAATGACTTCCGATCCTTTGAAATTTCAGCAGACGTCAATTTGGAAACGTCAATTTTCGTATTTTCTAACGTTCACACCAACTGCCAAGATAAAATATGAAAGTCACTAGGACTTATAATTTGAATTTTTTCATTGAATTTCACAAAATTTGAGTGAAATAGAGAAAATATCGTCTAATACTCGTTGCAGAATGCGATTCCAATACTCATGCGTTCGAAAACTCGCTCCTTCGTCGCTCGTTTTCGAATTTCGCATTCGTATTGGAATGTGAGCCCATTCTGCAACTAGTTTTAGAATATACTATAATACTCAATCAACAACCAACTCTTGATATCAACTTTTTGTTTTAAATGAATTGTTTTCTCATTCACTCCTCAGAAAGACTCATAAAACAAAAAACTGAAATCAATTTTTCCGAAAAAATTTTGAATTTTCGACTATGCTATCACTCCTCCTCACTTCCGCAGAAAACTAAACTTAATACTTCAATACAGTAATAAATAAGTTTTGATAAATGCTTCGATTTCGTTTAACTCTGCAGTTACACTTGTTCTCTTCACCCTATTCTTTGTTATTTTATTCACCGTTTCCAGTCACCGATCGGAGCACCTCAGAGGCGCCCCCGAAGTGCGCCCATCCACTGTTCCAGTCAACGGTGCGTCAAGTCCTCGCTCTACCTTCCTCTTTCCTTTGTAGGAACAGTAGCAGTAGTAGCACCCACCGAGTTTATTTACAAGATCTATTAGTGAGGATTTTTTTCCCTTCTCTTTATTTGGGTTCTGCTCTTATTGACAATGTACCCAGATTCAATCTTTAAGTAAATCAATGTAGGTATATAATATTATATATTCTTTATCAAAAACTACCAGACACACACAAACACCCAGACCTCTACAGGAATCGAACCCGCAACCTTCAGCCACAATAAGCTTCAAATTCGTAAATAATGCAATTCTGGAATTCTTCCTGTAAATATCTCATTTGCCATTTGAAGTGTTACAGGAGGAATTCCAGAATTGCATTGTTTACATCTGTTAGTTCGGCCACTTACAGATCGATCGTACGCTACGATATCGTAACTTATAGATGAAAAGCAGAATACGATCATAAATAATTATGGAGCGAGTTAAAACAAGAACATCTGTTTAATCCTTTACCTGGTGACTAAAATTCTACGTTTCTCTATTCCACACCGTGATACATTTATCGAAATAACAAATATAATAGCTACCTTTAGTATTTACTTCATTCAAAATCTTACCTCAATATTGACTATAATTATGTTTTTCGACGATTTTCCTAATATTATTGCACTTGTTCACAAATAGTATATTTCATCACTAGTCCAGAAAGTAAGCTTTTCCCGTGCGCGCGCGAAGAGTTCCCGTGTGAGGCGCAGCCGAACACGGGAATTCGTGCAAGCACGAAAAAAGCCTTTCTGGACGTGTAATGAACGATATTTTTCATTACACCTCTCTGAAAACAATCCAACGATATTTGTTCTTCGACAGAAAGCATTTCGATATTGTAAAACAATAATTATTCGAAACACTCACGGACTCACGTCTACTGTCATCACGCAATCGTTGCTTTGTGTCTCAGCATAGATGCATCTATGTCTCAGCGCACGGAAAAGGGTCACTTTCGGTGCGGCCGCACGGAAAAGGGTCACTTTCGGTGCCCTGAATCGACATGTTTTGATAGGGTTTTCAGAGCGGTGTAATGAAAAATCTATTCGTACAGGCAACACAACTACATGATCATCTATCTAATCTACAGTAACTAACTCTTCTTTTCCCTACTTTTAAATGGAATGGCCTCATGATGCACGGTGCACACGGCCCGATTCAATCGGTCCAATACGGTAGACGGTAGGGAATCTAGACGAGCCCTTTTCGGCTTGTCAGCAGACACATCTATGTACACGCGGTCGGTTTTCACATCCTACCTGGCGGAGTCGCGACATCGCTCCTTACGCAAAAAAATATTTTTGGCGTATACATTGGCGCTGAATTTTTTTTTTTCATTTGATATTTTTTGGCGCCCCTGCGGACCTTGCGCCTGTGGCGGGGGCCACTTGGCCACACCCTAGATACGGCCCTGCAAATAGGCCCCATATTTTCCAATCTACGAAAGTGAACAAAACTTCATATGTCTCAATTAAGAAGTAAGTTCATCTAAATCTACCTACCTCGGCATGTAAACTGGTTTGTTCTCTTCCTTGACAATAATTTTTGGTATGAAATTGTAATGAAAAAAATTTGTAAATAAACTGTAAAATAGTTATTATTTGTTTTATTACATAGAATGATTGAATACATCATTTTAAGAAATTGCGTAACACAAATTTGAATAATTAATGTTCATGGCCTCTACTTGATAGTACTTCAATAGTTGCTATAAAAAGGATATCAAAATGGAATGTTTGAAGCAAAGAAGGAATTTTTCATTCAGAATTGAAACCTTTCAATAAACAATCAAAAATTATTAAATCCTGAGCAAGTAGATCAACAAAACAAGACAAAAATTCAAGACTTCTTATCAAACAAAAATTGTGAAGAGAATAACTATTGGTAGGTAACATTGCGAATAAACATATCCTTGAATACTTATCTGAAAAAACACATTTCAATTTTGTTTCAGTAATGAAATATTCAATTCAGCTAAAACACAAGAATCTTTTTGACTTCTACATTACTTTGATAACAAGAGTTCATTTAACTATAGAAAGATTTACGATGGATTATTCAATAATGTGAGTTACCATTTTATCAACCTCTCACAGCAAAGATGTTCATACCTATACCTACGTTTTATTTTATCGGGTAGTCGGAATTCCATTAGAACTTCTGACGAAAATTTCTCGATGAATCCTTGATACATGAATTATCAATATTTATTCCGGCTAAAAGAATGCATTCCTTTCAATACGATGAATCAAATAGTTTTCTGAAAACTTATAACATTCATTTCTTTGCGAAAACTAAAATAGAAATGTTTTAGTAGAACGTTTTCATCCAAGCAAGAAAATCTTGAAGCCTAAAATGTAAATAAATGATGACATAACCTCCAAGTCTATTGTCATAATTGAATTTCGAGTTGACGCATGCGTACAATTCAATCTTTACCAAAGATCTGACTTCACTTTCAGACAACTATTAGCAGGCGTATAATCCATATTGGTATTAGTAGATATATGGTTGCGGCCTTTAGCGTTCGGGTGTGGGACCTCTTTTATTTATTATTTTCATGAATGGTTTAACTGCAGATTAAGATTGAGTTGTTTGCAGATGTTTATGGAAAATTGCGAGCCACTACCCAGGCAACACAGAAGTCCCCAAAGATAAATTGTGACTTCTTTGAGAGGTTGCCGAGAGCGCTATATCTCCTCCAGATGTCCGCCACCAGAGAAATCTCAGAGAAGTTTTGTCGATATTCTACGTGGATATCCTCAAACAAGTCACAATGGGAGTTCTGTGGAAAATACGCATACACCTCCCGCGGCGAGTACTTTGAGAGCTCACATGAAGATCAGATTGGGGTATTAGTAGGAAGAATGTCTATAAAGTTAGCAGTGCCACTTGCGAGAAAATCAATGAAACCTACTGCATTAATTGTCGAATAATTGTCGTGAAAGAAAAAAATTTGTCGCGTCCTTAGTTTTTTTCTACGGGGTGGCTTTGCTAACTTAACGTTAAGTTAGCAGAACCACTTTCTCAATATCTACCAAATATCATAAAAATGGTTATAAATAACTGTCGAGTAATTGTCGAAGTCCATATGAAGTAAAAAAAAACACAAAAAATCCATTCCTTCTTGTTTATTTTACGTCTTTTTCCCGCGAGTTCGAGATATTTCTGGAATTATCGCATTTTTGGCAACAGCGCATTCGTAATTGACTCCTTTTCTATTACATTAATTGTCGAATACCTGCCTCGAATTTGTCGTGAAAGAAAAAAATTTGTCGCGACCGATTATGAATTTTTTGTGTTTTTTTTTTACTTCATATGGACTTCGACAATTATTTATAACCATTTTCATGATATTTGGTAGATATTGAGAAAGTGGTTCTGCTAACGTTAAGTTAGCAAAGCCACCCCGTAGAAAAAAACTAAGGACGCGACAAATTTTTTTCTTTCACGGCAAATTCTCGACATTTATTCGACAATTAATGCAATAGGTTTTATTTATTTTCTCGCAAGTGGCACTGCTAACTTTTTAGACATGTAGGAAGAACAGATGCTATTGGGATATATCTGTATGAATGATGATAAATAATGAACTTATATTCATAATTTTATAGGCATGTAATGTGAAATTATTATTGTCTGAATCCTCTAACTGAATAATTATACAAAATAACAATTAGGGTGAAATATAGAATCATATATCATTCCGTGCTGCAAAAGAGGAATTGGTTGATGAAAACTAACAAAAAACTTATATATGAACTTCGTTAAATTGCAATTCAATAAATGGTCTCTATTCAAATTTTATTATTCGATATTCATGCTATTGTTTCTATCCTATTTCTTTTTTCTCTGATGATAATATCTCAACAAGTACACGAAAAGTACTTCAAATTCTTGGTCCTTGATCTATCTTATCTGCTTGAATACATCAACAAAAATGAGAATGACAAAACCTTCCTCAAGAAAATAATTATTAAATTATATTATACTAGCTGACCCCGCGAACTCCGTTCCGACTTAAGTGCGGTTTACACGGGTAGAGTAAATGGTAGAGTACGGTGGTAGAGTACTTACTATCCCCCTACTAGCATAATGTAAATAGGCTGAGCTAGTGACAGTAGAGTACTAAAGATAGTGCACGGTAGAGTAGAGTGGATAGCACATGTGGATAGTACATTCGACTATCCCATCCCCACTACCACAATTCTACTCTACTCTATTGGTTTGCTAGTTGACTATCCCAATGTAAACAGACACTTGCCTGGTTTCAGTAGAGTATCTACAGGGTCTTTCACGAGGAACCTCACCCATATTTAAACGGGAAACTACTGAACGTATTTTCATGAAATTCAGCACTTATAAGTATTTCACGATGCTGATGAAATCTAAAATATTTTCAAGGCATGAGCACCTCCGGTTTTTCCGGAAATGACGTCAACTTCCGTTTTTCAAATTAGAACACCATTTTTTTTTTGCAGAAATAGATTCCTTAGAAAATTTCAAGTTATTTTGATGTAACATTTTTCAGTTTTGGTTGGAAAATTTTCTCTGAGCGGGAAAATTCGAAAAAAAAAATCGAAAATAGAGCTCCGCTGAAACAAAAATAACTTCGAGGTTTTTGAATGGAAAATTTTCATTTTTGGGATTTTTCAAGATATAAGATTGATGTATCCACTTTGAAAATCGAAATCGCGATTCATGATACAGGGGGTGAAAAAATCGCTTTCAAAATTAGGGATGACAAAATCGTGAAAAATCAATTTTTTCAAATTAGAACCCCATTTTTTTATGGCAGATATTGAATCTACGTTGAAAAATAATGTGAGTGTATGCATCACACCCTTGCCCTGAAATGGATATTTTCTGAGTTATTCACAAAAAACTGTTTTTCGTCTTGAATTTTCAGCTATTTCTTTTCCCTTCACGCCAAAAAGATGAAATTTTCAGGAACTGTTATTTGAACCATGCTGTAGATTTTTCACCCCTTCTTGAAACCGACTTCAAGTTACTATTAGGAGAACCATGGCAAACTCTCGCAGTTATAACTAGAGAAGATGCTCAAAGTTTTGACCGTTAATTTCTAGACATTTATTTATACGTCTCCGGAATGCTTCGTGCGTTGCTCTTCTTATTTTATCGGGAGGAAGAGATCTGCAAAAGTGTTTAAAACCCAAATTGAGTTTCAAAACTATGAATCTAAAAATCTAAACAAACCTGAACGCATTTCTGACTCGTTCTATGCAGTCCTCTTTATCAGTCAGGGGAGTTGAGTAGACAATATTTTTTATCCTACCCCAAACATAATAGTCTAAAGGAGTTAAATCGGGAGAACGTGGTGGCCAAAGATGTGGACCATTGTTCGCCAACCATCGATCTTCAAATAGCCTGTAGAGGATATTTGACACATTGAGTGAATTGTGTGGAGGCGCGCCATCTTGTTGATACCATAAGTCATTATGGTTCTGTACTAGCGGCTCAATTATTTGAGTCAATATGTCAGAATATCTCCTAAGGGAGAACATTCTTTAAATAATGCAAACATGTGTAGTGTTCTATCTTACCAGTTAAAGTCCCATCATAAATGTGAACATCGAGAATTGCATTATTTTTGATGGCGCAACATTGAAACTCCAGGTCTCTTGAAAGTTCCATTGTCTGAAGTGGTGGTTGTCTTCATCCCAATAATGACTGTTATGCCTATTGAAAGAACCATTCTTTGTGAATTTAGATTCATCTATCCAAATTATACAGTCCAAAAAGTTTTCATTCTCTTGAAATCGAATCATCATAGCTTCGCAAAACTCTGTTCTCCTAACGAAATCAGTTTCCTTCAAATGCTGTACCCTATTGAATTTATATGGGTGCATTTTATGTTTTTTTAATATTCTCCAAACACTCGATTGAGATAATCTCAGATCAATCTCGGCATCTTTGAGAGAATTTTGAGGATTCACACGAAAATATGCAAGAACTGTAATTTCGTTGTTCTCATCTTCTACTACACTTTTTTCTCTGTGTATAGTTTTCTTAACGAAAGATCCGACATTTCTCAAGTTTGTCATGGTTCTGTTAATGGTATCTCTCGTTGGTCTGGGTCGGTCAGGAAACCTCTCAATGAACAGTCGAATCGTTCTATCTACAACTTTATTACATTCTCCATGAAGTAGAATGAGATTTAAATAATCTTCATTGGTAAAATTAGGCATAGTGATCGATTTTATAACTTAATACGAATTATCACCAAATTAATGGTAAACACAAAATTCTACTGAATAAAGAGGAATTTGGCAGATGTAATTAATGATATCGATCATTGAAAAAAAGAATGTAAAACATGGTAAGTCTTTGCATATGGTTCATAAGGAATTATTTATTTATCACTGGAGAGAAAACCGATGGCCGATTAGTTGAAATAAAGAGGTTTCCGATACAAATTCGAATCCAAATTCGCCATCTATGTATTTAGGAACAACCTGTAACTTTTTTCTCTTGCATATTAGGGTAGTAAAATCTAAAACATGGTTTAAGTAACAGTTCCTGAAAATTCATCTTTTTGGCGTGAAGGGAAAAGAAATAGCTGAAAATTCAAGACGAAAAACAGTTTTTTGTGAATAACTCAGAAAATATCCACTTTAGGGCAATAGTATGATGCATACACTCACATTATTTTTTAACGTAGATTCAATATCCGCCATAAAAAAATGGGGTTCTAATTTGAAAAAATTGATTTTTCACGATTTTGTCATCCCTAACTTTGGAAGCGATTTTTTCACCCCCTGTATCATGAATCGCGATTTCGATTTTTAAAGTGGATACATCAATCTTACATCTTGAAAAATCCCAAAAATGAAAATTTTCCATTCAAAAACCTCGAAGTTATTCTTGTTTCAGCGGAGCTCTATTTTCGATTTTTTTTTCGAATTTTCCCGCTCAGAGAGAATTTTCCAACCAAAACTGAAAAATGTTACATCAAAATAACTTGAAATTTTCTAAGGAATCTATTTCTGCAATAAAAAAAATGGTGTTCTAATTTGAAAAACGGAAGTTGACGTCATTTCCGGAAAAACCGGAGATGCTCATGCCTTGAAAATATTTTAGATTTCATCAGCATCGTGAAATACTTATAAGTGCTGAATTTCATGAAAATACGTTCAGTAGTTTCCCGTATAAATGTGGGTGAGGTTCCTCGTGAAAGACCCTGTATAGAGCGTGTTACTAGTCTCCCTATTGATATTCGGCCAATTTTCCGTTGGAAGATTTGTTTACGTACTAGCAACGTGTGAACAGTTACTCTACTGAAATGAGTAGAGTAGAGTATTTTCGCAAAAAAGTATGCTAGTGAACTCTACCATTTACTCTACCCGTGTAAACCACACTTAAGAGGCAATAAATAAGCAGTTTCCCGTTAGGTTAGGTAGAGAGGTGAAAATTAAGGGTTGTATGTCTTTTTGTGTGCTGTATCATAAAAAAAATGAAATGAAAAATTTTGTTCAGAAACATTGAAAAAAAAGTTAGGGGTCGCCCACGCTTAACATATAGCGGGATGAAAAATATATGTTGGCCGATTCCCGCTCCTACCCGATATGCACACAAAATTTCACGAAAATCGGTCTAGCCGTTTCGGAGGAGTTCGGCCACAAAGTGCAAACAGGAGAATTTTATACATATAATAAGACCCGCAAACTCCGTTCCGCCTTAGAGGTAATAAATAAGCAGTTTTTGTTATACCACGTTTCCGTAAGGTTAGGTAGAGGGGTGAAAATTTAGGGTTGTATGTATTTTTGTGTGCTGTATCCTAAAAAAATTGAAATAAAAAATTTCGTTCACAAAAATCAAAATAAAATTTTGGGGTGGACCACCCTTAACGTTTAGGGGGATGAAAAATAGATGTTGGACGATTCCCGGTCCTACCTGATATCCACACACAATTTCACAAAAATCGGTCTAGCCGTTTCGGAGGAGTTCGGCCACAAAGTGCAAACAAGAGAATTTTACATAATAAAATTTGTTTCACGCGGTGGTTTCATCTTCAACACTTCAACCTGCCATATCTTTTGATGTACTCGTTGTAATCGTATGATGTGAAGGGCAATTTCGATCTAAATTAAATACTGGGGATAAATAACGTATTAGGTTGGATGAGGATCAATACCCAATTCATAAAAGACACTCCCAAGTAGGGAATAATTTTGGAAAACATCTGATTACCATAAACAGGTAATAGCAAGTCAATCTTGAGAGATAGATATTATATGCTATCGCGGACTTTTTTGTAGAACTATTCAAGAGGTACATTTCTGTCATACATTGTATCCACGTAAATCTTACGGTTTTCGCAGCGCACGTGAAAATAGCTGATTATGGCTGATTTTTTTGTAATTATTGAAGTTATAGTAGGTATCCATATTTTTTTCGGGTGAAAAGTATAGCCTATGTCACTCAGGGACTCAGCTTTCTAAGGGTGAAAACATTTCTGAAATCGGTCCAGTAGTTTTTGAGACTGTTCGTATCAAACATACAAAAATACAAATCTATCTTCTTTATAATATTAGTATAGATATAGATATACGCCGAAATTGCAAAGCAGCACAAGTCGTCATGAAAACATTTCAGTGTTACACAAAAGTATATTGGAATCAATAAGTTTTCTCTGAGAAAGTATGATATTAAATGATTGAAAAAATCAATAATAAAATGATTGATAGATAGAAAGGTAGATTTATTCATTTTCTCATAAACATATAAATTAGGTGGAGAGATATCGTCAAATAAGAAAAAGTACAAAATCCTAACTTACCAATAAATAAAGAGCGCTCCGATCTGAGATTTTTTGTGAAAATAGAGACACCTGTAGGTGAAGAAGCCAGTAGGTGTCGAAACTTTTTTCTTTTCGAAATGACCAGCATGAATTACTCGGATAGCCGATTTTTGAATAAAAGCAGTATCCGCTCACCTAGCAAAGATATGATACCTAGCAAAGTTAGAAGGGCTTGGAAATCAGCATAGTAAAATTTCTCTCATACATTACGATCCAACTAATATCATCTGTTATTTTTTTATCTCTATCATCCTCTTTGATATTACCACATACATAAACAATATCGAGCTTCGCGGACACGTATACTCAACAGATGAACTCAACCAAGTCGAGACTGAAACGAGATCATCATTAACATTCTCGAAAATTGACGATGTTTCTACGTTTAATATAACTCTCACAAAACAATTCCTTGTTCTTGTTATTTTCAAGGTATCTTTGGGACGACGCGATGTGAATTTCTTATTCTGGGTGCACTTAGGATATCCCTACGGCTTGCAATGGAAAGTACCCCTTCTGGTTCTATTCATGACATCTTCAAGAGCTCGCTAAAAGAATGAATTGGGAATTTACCTCAAGAACATAACATAGCGATCTCTGGGAGATCACAATAAGATATCGCATGAGAGTCTCAGTGTTACCTCTCAGAGATCTCGGTGAAAGAGTCGTGTTTTCTGGGTAGTTCAGTACTGCTCTGATTGAGAACTTCATGATATTGAATGTGAATGAAACAAGCTTCTACCTCAAGGTACGAGACTCATGTCATCAATTAATATAGAAACTGCTAATTTGAAATCTTCTTATTATAGAAAACTCCCAAGGTTTACATATTTACGAAAATGCCGATTTCTTTGAAGAAAACTAAGAAGCGCATTTATCCCTTTTTAAAAATGCATACTATTCGCTTATGTATACTGATCTTAATTATAACCTTGTTTTTTGAGGAGCATTCTCATTCAACAGTTCATATTTTGAAGGCAAAATGTAGACAATCTGTCTGATGCTCAATCTTCAACCTGAAAACAGGGAGTCATGTAAAGCCTTTTTCATCCAAAATGAAATCTTGTATTTTTATTTTTAGCTGCCCATTTTACCCTCGTAGGAACATTCTTCTGTCACTACGTAAAGGTTCCGAGTTTCACGAAAATATTGCGGGCGAAAAGCAACTGTCTGTTTTCCAAAACACCGGAATTCAAAAGTTCAACTAATACCTATGTATAGTGACATCAAATTCTCTGAACATTGGCCCGTCTGGTTGAAGGTTTCGCAGTAAGGAAGATGGAAGGGTTTTTACTGAAAGAATGGAAGTGTTTTCTATGATCGACAAACCAAACACCATTTGAAATCATATTGTCCGAATAATCATGAGATATCCTTCAGAAGGCCAACTTGAACGTTTCCAGAAGATATTTCCTCTTCCGTTTGAAGGAAACCCGTCAACTGAGTGCTGAAATGAGCAACCAACAAGAAAGCACTGTTGGGATTAAAACGAAGTGAATGCATTCGAACAAACATCTCGAGCTGAGAAACTTGCGACGTATGTTTGCCATCAACAAATCTCCATAGAATACAAGTTTATGGACGAACGGACTCACTGCAAATCCTGTTTCTACCCCTTCTGTCGACAGTCCAAGTATGTTATCAACTTAATCCTGATTGAATTGTTCCATTGCTGGGATCTAAAAGTTCAAAGTTCTGGTGGGATAGGCACTTCCAACTGGTAACTGAATGAGTGGATATGAGAGCCTCGAAGCTGAAGCTACGATTGATTGAATATTTGCGGTTGCCATTTCTATTAACCCGAGAACCAATTGAAGTACAATTCGAGAATATACTGCACTAGGAATCGAATCGTGAATTATTTAACATCTTGACTTCAATCGATCGTCGTAGTCAACAATTTTTTCATATTTCAATGTGCAGATGGGGTAGAAAAACAAGTCGAACTTCAATCAAACTCTCACTTCAGACGTCAAACATCCCTCTTAAAAGGACCTTCTGAGTTTACCGAATCCGCTCGTCCTTTTTTTGCCTCTCCCATTTGCATCGGAAGGACCTTATCGACTTAATCCTAATTGAATAATTCCATTCTGAGATTAAAAAGTTTGGGTCTAGTTCAATTTCTCAAGCGGCGGATATCCGTCTAAAGTTTGACAACATGATTGGAATCGACAGGATGAATCGATAGGATTCGAAAAGGGAGTGTTTGTTGGATTAGAGGATGACAGAATCCGAAAGATAACGTCGTTTCATCGTGAGATTGTTAAGTGAATTTTGGAATGTTTTTTCTGCAGGAATGTTACTTTTTTTGGTCGAAATTTAATTTTCATCTCAATATAAATTATAGAAAACTCGAGAACTCAGGAATAGTACTAATATTGAAGATACTTCGAAGTGGATTGGGTGAATGAAGGAAATGGAGGAGGTTTATATACAATACAATGGTTTTCGTCAAATCTTCAACTTTGTGATCCTTATGATAATAAAAGGGCTGATACGAGGATATATTAAAAAATTCTTAGCCTACTTACTCAACATATTCTCCCATAATTGAATACATTTATTACAGCGAATATGCAACGCCTCTAGACCTTTCAAAAAAAATGTTTCTTCTTGCTCTGCAAACCAGTCCTCCACAGCTTTTATTACCTCCTCGTTGAAAAAAAATTTACGACCTTTCAAACTTTTTTTCATTCGAGGAAAGAGATGATACTCGGACGGAGCCAAATCTGGTGAAAAAGGGGGGTGTTCTAGTAACTCTAATTCTAAATCATGTTATGAACTGCATCGACATATTCGGGGACTGACACAGAAACTGGCATTTCCGATCGGTCATCATCTTCAATGGAAAATTTACCTCTTTTGAAACTTGCAGTCCAATTTTTCACGGTCGCATACGAGAGACATTGATCACCAAGGGTATTGAGCATATCTTCGTAAATCTGCCTACCTCTTAACCCTTTTAAATACAGATACTTGATGATGGGTCGATTCTCCAATTTTTCGATTTTTATAATTTGGGTGGACATCTTTTTTTTTAATTCATTACGTAACTCTGGTTTACTTTTTTGACGTCGAACTGACACTTCTAATAAGTTATTGTTCGTTAATATGGTATCGTAATATTTTGTTTATGCATGGAACTGATGGTCTAGGGCGTCTAGGCTAACTAGATATCAATACATACAAGTGAAACAATCCAAATCATCCTCACAAATAGAAGATACCTCCAACCCTCTTCGCAAGATAGGTATACAAACCCCAATTCTTCAAATACCTACTTAATGTGGGCTTATGAGATATCGTTTGCAATTTGGCATCAATTTCATTCAGAAATGTTATTATTTTCACGTTTTTTGCAAAAATCAATATGAAAAGTTAAAAATGATGTGATAACCGAAATTCATTATAATACTTCCTAGAAAATGCCCTAATCTTATAAAAATAATACTAAACTCATTCACCTTCAAGATTTGATAAGAAAAATGAATAAAAAAACCATAACATTGTAATTTCCAGATGGTAAATACTATGAAAACTTCATAAAACATTTTCTGTGACAATGTTAGTTTCTTCAGAACGTCTTCGCAAATTGTTTTGGGCTGATAAGTTGTAGTTATAAATTGCGTTGGTTCAATAACCAGAAATGCACAAAGTATCTATTTTACAACTGATTGATTATGGAGAAAACACCAGATCACAAAAAGAAGTTGATCGCTTGTTACATGAAAAATTTCCGGATTTGCCGCCTGTATCCCAAAGGAAAAACGGAGCAGTTTCGAGAGTTTGGGACATATAAGACAGTTTAAAATAGCAGATGCTCATACACTGTGGGAGGATCTGAAATAAGTTGTGCTGCTTGAGATTGAAAATTCACATGAATCGGGTAGAGATGCCTCCACAACATTCTATGTCAGCCATACATCGACTATAAACATATTTCCAAATCGATGGATAGGAAGGCAAGGAACAATCCAACGCGATCCTCTGATCTTAACCCATTTGATTACCTTTTAAGGGGATATGTGAAGAGCATTGTGTACAGGATGGCCAGATTTCTATGGTGTAGTACTACAACTCCTAAACTATAAGAGATAGAGAAAAAGTAATTTTGATGTCATGTTCTCTTCTTTCGAGAAACAGTTGCTACATCGTCTAGTTTCCGAGCTACAGGATGATTTCGGTATTTGTTCCATTTTTATAATTGACTATAACTGCCGTATTATAAAATCTACGCTCCCGAAATGCACACATCACTGGGGCCCTTCTTTTACCGCTTTTCATCGGTGCTATTGGATTTTTTGTATCTGCTCAAACGGAGCTATAACAAGAAATGCTTTCTTTCAAATGAAAACCATAGTGTGAAATGATATTTCCAAATTGGTCTTTCTTTGACGGTTGCAGAAATATATATATCGAAAATTCCGGAAAAAACACTTTTCGTTCAACAAAATCCAAGCAGGCTTCGATTCACTTCCTTCAAAAATGAGGCGGTCATAGAATTTCATGTCCTTTCTTTTCACGGAGTTATAGTTAGAGTATAGGCGGGTTTATACAGCATATAAAATAAGAATATGAATAAGAGCGTTTAAACAGATGACTAGAATAAATAATAAAATAAAGGTGAATACAGAATATTCTGACGTGACGTGATTCCAGGAATCACGTCACGTCAGAATAGTCTGTATTCACCTTTATTTTATTATTTATTCTAGTCATCTGTTTAAACGCTCTTATTCATATTCTTATTTTATATGCTGTATAAACCCGCCTTAAATTATAAAAATGGACCAAATAACAAATTCGCCCTGTAGCTCGGAAACTAGACGCCGCAGCAACTTGGGGTTTTCAGCAATTTCTGTTTCTCGAAGAAAGAGAACATGACATGTTTCTTACTTTTTGTAGTACTAAACCATCGAAATCTGGCCACCCTGTACTAAACTAAACGCTCCAATTTGAATGACGTAAAAGTTCGAATAATAACGCTTACGAGCTTACGATTAGGTCGATCATTCCTGATGAGTTGAAAATGTTATTTGACTCTAGGATGCTGCCAAGGCGTTTGCGGTGTAGGTACATCATGAACACCGTTTACTGTCCATAACCCATGCAGCATTAACGCTCTTATCCCATATGAGTAAAGTAAAGTAAAGTAAAGTAATTTATTGGTGCTTCTTACAATATTCATCTCATTGTATTACACAAGTCATCGAAACATAATTCGCATAAGTCAAAAAAATTATTACATCATAACATTCACAAAAAACGTTACCAAGTCTGTAAAAAATCAATATCCATCTTGGAGGACATGAACTCATCCACACTATAGAAGGCCCCCCGCTGAAGATAGGCTTTGATATAATATTTAAATTTCATAGCAGGAGCCTCTCTCAGTGACTGGGGAATTTGATTAAATAATTTGTAGCACAAAAAATTCGTACTATTCTGACATTTTTTCAGTCTCTGAAAGCTTGGTCTCAAATCTTTTTTTCTCCTCGTATTGTAGCCATGGAAATCACCATTTTTCATTAAATTTTCCTGTTGACTATGGACATAAACAAGACACTCATATATAAAAAGACAAGGAAAAGTGAGTATTTTGAGCTTAATGAATGACTTTTTACAGTCGTCCCTATAATCGACATGATCCAATATTCTCACGGCTCTTCTTTGCAATCTAAATATCCTTTCTCTCCCAGAACATCCCCCCAAAGCAAAATACAATACCGTAGACGTGACTCAATGAGACTATGGTAAGCACCTTTCACTACCTTGTTAGATACAGTTTCTGTAAGATTTCGTAAAAGAAATACATTTTTGATTAAACTTTCGGTCAAGTGGTCCACATGTGAGCTCCATGTCAGAGCTGGGTCGAGAAATATTCCCAGAAATCTCAAAGATAAAGTAGCACCGTCCGGCTGGGTATTCCTCAGATTGAAAAACATCTTTTCAGTTTTTTCTTCGTTGCATGTAAGACCGTTCAACAAAAACCACTCTTGCGCCATCGACTGTGCAACACCCCCCAATTCCACGGTCCCCAAAAAATCCTTGCTGTTCACCGAGATACATGAGTCATCTGCCCAAAGTATATGGTCATAATCTCTAAGGTAATATGAAAAATCATTGATGAAAATGAGAAATAGTAAGGGTCCAAGAATGGAGCCCTGTGGGACTCCAATCTTTATCTGTTCCTCCCCAGACCACTGTCCACTCACAAAAACCTTCTGAAGCCTATTTGAGAAATATGAAATAATGAGACTGAGACTATCATCCTGAGTGCCCCTAGCGTAGTGGTTAAGGATCCGGCAAGTCCGAGTTCAATCCCGAGGCTAGGAACGAAATTTTCTATAGTCACCATATTAACGGTACTGTGTGCCTAAGGGGGCGTAAGGACACAGTAACAAAGCCTTCACATAACACAACTGATTCTCTTAACTCGATCGACTGCGAAATTGCTAGCCTTCAAACTCTACCTTCCAACTCTATCAGGTACCCATCCAGAAGAAAAATGCCACAGAAGTTTTCCTTATTTGTTTTTCTAGCAGATTCTCCAGCGTTCACCAAAGGTGAATAGGAGAAGCTCAGAAAGATTTGCTTTTAATTATTATCTGCATCGTTTAAAAAATCAGTCTGGGTTGCACCCATAAACATAATAACAAATCCAATTGAGACTATTTTTGTTCAGCTCTCAAATTTTTTATCGATGTGCCTGATATGTTATATGCTGAAATTAGCTAGGTTCTGGTGTTCAGTTGTTGCGAAAGTCACGAGTAGGTGACATTTTCACGATTTCACTGACCCCTGAAATATCTCCAATTGCACAGCCTGAACTAGTTAAAAAGCACCCTCTTTGAGATTCGAAAGGGCGGCTTTCCACCAATCGAGTGGTGTTATTACTTAGAAAAAAGAAATGATGTTAAACAAATCTTTGTCCTTGAAGGAAAAAATTGTGGTATCGGCCCGTCGCACTAGGGACAGGTGTTTATTTTTTCGCTATGAGAAGGGTGAAGAATGAAACACTACTGGTTGAACTTAAGACGTCCATTGAGATCAAAATGAAATAAATGGTTTCACACACACTGCTCATAACTCAATCACGTCCAACGAATGAACTAAGAACTGAATTACTTCTTGAATCTTCCTAAAACCCGAATCCCGAGTCAACTGAGCACCTTTCCGTTTAAGGCTTCTCCAGCTACCTCTCACATCCGATTTCAATACTTTAACTCCGCCCGAATAGCACTTTTTCCGTCTCCGCTTTGGGACCGTACCATCAAACATCGAAGTAACCTAAAACCGATCCCGAGTCAACTGAGAACCTTCCCGTTTAAGGCTTCTCCAGCTACCCCCATTTTCATTTTCCGAACAAATTGAAGTTTTCCTTGACCCAACTCCCCTGGGTGGATTCCGAAAAGAATGACATAATCCTCTGAGTTTTTTGGACCAATTGCAATTCTTTAGATATCCTAGCCTCGAAATTTATGCTGAGTCGCCTCCCCACCAGGCAGGCTTTGAGACGATTTTCATTATCATTATTATTATACTTACAGTCTGGATGACTCAGTGATCTCAAATTTATGCACAATTCTCTTTGTTGCATCGGATATGCAAGGAATCTAGCATTCGAAAAACATCTACAAGTCAAAGACTCATCCTATATTCGCAGTCACATCCATGTTTTCAAAGCCATCATGAGACTGTATAGATTTCCGGTATGTTGGATGAGGGGAATTATCTTCTTCAAAACTTTTACTGTCACGTTCCTGTGATCTTCGCTCTGAAAGCTCACCAAAACGCTTCCTTCCGTTCCATTCTCCCGGAGTGAGACTTTCTGACCAACCCCATCCTTGTTCCTCTTTCCAAAGCCTCAGCGAAAACTCGCTTAATTCTTCCCTACCCCACCACTCCCCCACATCGTCGAACAAAAGAACAAATCCTCCCGATCGTCAACTTTTATTATTCTGCGATTCAGAGGTAACTGGATCTCTCTTTCCCTTAATCCCGACTTGAGAACGGGGGCATAAAGGATCCGAGCATCCCGTAGACCTGTTTTTGCTCGCGGGATGATGCGTGACTTCTCAGATGCCGACACTTGACTCGACGACTTTTTATTGTTCGCGGATCTTTTAACATGCCGAATGCGTGTTTGTTCCGAACGTAGAGCGGTGTTTTATGGTTTTGGACGATGGGATAATTCAAGAGGGATGATTGGGATATTCACATGTAAGGGATGAAACCGTACAGACAGCATCATAAGGAAATGTGCGACGAAGGAAAAAACCAAGATATGGAGTGTTGTAGCCCGATTCATAGTTCTAAAAGATTGGTTTGCATATGAATTGGGGCCAATGAAGTATCACCGTTCCTAAAGAAAGGAGAACACAATAACTCAATCAAGCTCTGTGATTTTGTGTATTTTTCTATGACTCCAAACCCCAGCTAAGTGCCATATTCAAGTTGGCCACCCCGAAACCGAGAGGTCCCACTGTCAGGATTCTAGTCAGAGAATCGAAGTTAGAACCTGAAACGGTGTAGACTGTAGACCATTATTTATAGACACGCGAGGGTTCTTTGTATACTCCATTCACTTTTATAAAGTAGCCCGGTTGGCGCTGGAATTCTGACACATTTCACCGCGTATATTTTGAAATTGTGAGGTTATAGTCATTCTTCTGTCAGATATGGACGCAACGTTGCCGTTTCTACATATAAATTGTAGAAATTACGTATTTATCAAATGTTTATTTATTTTGGGAAAACAATGAATTTGAGGGAATATTATGTGAATTCAATATTTCCAAAGATCTGACGAATATTGAAGAAACTCTTCTCTCTGTTAATACTGGAAATATTTCACGTGTACTAGTATAAACATGATTGGAAGATTCAGTTATGCTATTTTCTTGTAAGGAAATCAAGAACCGAGTGTTGAAATGTTACTGAAAAATAATGGACAGAATAGTCCGTTACTTTGTGATAGTTCATTAACCCGACAGAAAAACTTTTAGACGAACAGAACAGACGGACGTATGGAAATCCCCACTTTTCAAAATTCTCAAGAAATAAGCCTACAAAGAACAATTAAATACCTCGTTGCGCAACTTGAAATACTCCAGTATGAAAATGTAGTGATACTACGAATCTTGTGTCACAGTTAAAGCTTAAGAGAACTAACTCCATTCACAAAGTTAAAAAAGAGTAATTATAGAAAGTAGACTTGGCAATGTCGCTTGATTTCCACGAGTGCCAACCTGCGTCCGTTTTAAGTAAAAGAACTTGATAAACCTAAACCATGGCCCACCAAGATACTTTATAAAAGTGAATGGAGTATAATAACATTTCCACTTTACTAAGTATACCGCCGTGTATTAGTTAAGTACCTGCGTAAAAGCAGGAGTCTCTTACTTTCGTGTGTTCAGTGCAACCTCTATTGATAGGTTCAGGGCTCAGTAGACCGATCCATGCAACCCCATTTTCCGGAAAGTCTCCTTCAAACGACTGGATATCTGGACGATACCATCCAGCATCTAGCAGAAACCAGAAACCATAGTAACTGAATTTACATTTCAGTTAGTCGGACATGTCGAATTGGGGTGAGTCATGGTCACTGCTCAATACAGTAAACCAACCAAACGTTTATTTTACCTATAGAATTCTTATTTCAGTGACCTATATCGATGACCATCATTGTCATAAATGATCTCTGACTTTTGGGACTGGGCAACTCATCAATGGAGTTTTCGGAGAAACCTCAATTGGATTGGAGAATGCGTAGGAGGATGTATATACAGAGTGTCACATTGGAAAGGAAATACAATTTTTTCCAGTATGAAAATGCACGATGAAAGAGTTGCATTTAATGAAACATTTTCTCTAAAAATGAAATATCAACAATTACCGTGAATTCGGTTACAGATTCTCATGAATTTGTGTTATCATAACGCCTGTTTTGTCAAAACCAGTTAACATTTCAACGAGCATCAAAAACCCCAATTCATGAAATTTATAATTTTATTATTAATACATACAGGAGACTCACTTTCGAAATGAGAGATAGAAATCGAAGCCAAATTTTCACCATTATAATATGGAAATTAGCGGGGCATTTGTTGTCAGATTTGACTATTCAGGACACGATTTCATCATTCATATTTTCGAAAGAATCAATCATTTTAGAAAATGAAAGTATTCTTATATTTCTTCGAAAGAAAGCGACATTTTCGATTTTTTCCCAATTCAACCTGATAAAATTTGACGAAAAAGTAAAAAATCATAAGAATAATCTGGATGCTTTCCTGGATTTTCAATATCACAGAATGGCTGAAATTTATAAATTCTCTGAACTCTATACAAGTTGACAATGTTGTCAGAATGTTTTTCAACTTTGTCAAGACTAAAATCGTTCGATATAAAGATATGCAATAATAAAATCCCACAGATGTGGGAAATAAAATTGAATTCTAAGAAGCATGAAACTATGCATTTTATACGAACAGTGCTTATTAATTTATTGTTACCGGCCCATTTTAAAAATAAATGTATATGAAATATTTGATGGATTCAGTCTTTACTTGATGGAAATTCATGTTCAATAACAGGTAAATAAAATTCAATTTCCACAAACAATATTTAATTTTGAACGACGATCGTTTCGCCTCACTGAGGCTTCGTCAGGTTCTACATTTGAACTAATTGGGTGGTATAATAACAGGACATTATATAGGATATACAGGTATACATTGGGGTGTTTAGATGGTATTCCCAAGTAACAAGAAGATGTACCGACAGGGGCAATAAAAGTTATTGAGTTTTGCCGCTGGTTTTTCCAATCTACGTGAAGATATTCAACAACGGCGATCTATTAACATCCGTTTGGTCATTTAACAAAATTTTTTGAGAATTATATCTGTTAATTTCAAGTGATTCTAATAGTGTTAATCTTGATCCTTTACTCTCGATATGGATAATTTCGTAATTGTGGTTGAAATTATGACCAAATTCTCTTAAATGGTCGGCGTATGTTGAATATTGCCCCTGTCGGTACATCTTCTTGTAACTTGGGAATACCATCTAAACACCCCAATGTATACCTGTATATCCTATATAATGTCCTGTTATTATACCACCCAATTAGTTCAAATGTAGAACCTGACGAAGCCTCAGTGAGGCGAAACGATCGTCGTTCAAAATTAAATATTGTTTGTGGAAACTGAATTTTATTTACCTGTTATTAAATGTATATGAAATACGAAATTCGGATATAAGTGATGAATTTCGATGCGAACCACGTATTGAATTTGAATCAATGAAAAATTAAATAATCTGTGACTTTGTTTCTGTCTGAACAAGATTCTCTTGAAATTTTATGAACTCGACACAACACGGTCATTATCACATTAATTCACTGAAAGTCTACACATAATCATCACGAAATAGCTCTTGAAATGATTCGTCGATTTTAGGCCATTTACATTGTTTTGGGTGTTTGTACACCTGTTTGCATTCTTCTCTGTAAATAAAGGAATCGTAGTCCATCTATCACGCCGGTTGTCGCTATACGCATGCGTCGTTCATGGGACTTGCGCTTGAGACTCGGAACCAAGGACTCCTCTCTGCACAGAACAACGGTCTGTCTTGCGCACCGGCTACCTCGCATAGCGAGGTAGGTCACCGTTATACCATTGTGACTGTAGTTATCATCCATTTTATGTAATCAATAAAACCCAACTATCGGAAATCAGAAAATATTTATTTTTTTCTTCACAAATTCTTCAGCCAACGTTTCGGTAGCACCATTGCTCCTTTATCAAGGCTACAAAAAGATATAATATTATCTAACATATAGAAACATTTGGTCTATCATAACCTCAAAAATTGAAAAATTCAAAAATCAAAATGTTACAAAGACTGGCACATATTAAAAGTGAAAAATAATCAACGAAAAATCACCTTTGAATATTCATTCACGGAGAAATCGCATATATGTAATAAAAAGTAGGTCGCAAAATAATAATCTCCACCATACAATCTCCAATACAATCTCCAAATCATCAAAAATCTTTCAACAAAGGAACAAGTCAAAAATACGATATGATATCAAGAAGTGAAGGACAGCGAGGGTGTACCAACGGTTCTACCAACTTTATCATCAAAACCTTTCCTGGAACACCAGTCACACCACACAACAAACTTTCTGGCTGAATGAAATACAACGAAAAACATAAAATCACTAAAATATAAAATTTCAAATTACTTTCAGAGTTTTAAAAATAAAAACGAAAAACAAAAACGTCGAAACCACTAGCTAACAGTAATGACCAGAAACTACATTATCGAAACAGACAAACTGCAATCCCGTTACATCTAACAAACAATCATAAAAACAACTTAAGCTCTTTACATCGTCTCTGTAATTAACAGTATCAAAAATTCTGATTTGAACCATTTCACTGATGTTTCTTTTATATAATTGTTTTTCCCGGTCTAAGATTGTAGTGGACTGAAAGTTGAAAATATGTCCTTCCGTGTGTTTTTAATTTTTTAATTTTTGAGGTTATGATAAACCAACTGTTTCTATATGTTAGATAATATTATATCTTTTTGTAGCCTTGATAAAGGAGCAATGGTGCTACCGAAACGTTGGCTGAAGAATTTGTGAAGGAGAAAATGAATATTGTCTGATTCCCGATAGTTGGGTTTTATTGGTTATACCATTGTTTAGATAACAATCAACAATCTGGCATCGTCTTCTCAAAAGCTCTGTGAAATATCATAGAACATGGGTCCGGTTAGGTCATTGACCTACAATCTTATGACCTATGGTAATGGATGTTAGGTTAGTAAAAAAACAAATTCTTATGAGATATTGTTGGGATATCCAAAAAAATATGAAGAAGTTATAAGTGTTTACAAACTTATGTTCAGGAAAATCGAAGAAGAAACTTATTTTGGTGGAAGAAATATGGCTTTTTTGTTGCAGATATAATCGGACAAAACTAAGTGTTTTTGTTGAGAAATATCGTGTTTGTAACATTCTTATTCAAATAAGGTTACTACTTATGCACTTTGAGGTGTTTTCAGGGAATCGTATCAGGCACGAATTTGGTCCAAATTTTATTTCAAATGCAATTTTTTTTTGCAGAGCCGAATTAGAAAAAATGGAAACTGGAGAAAAGTTTCTTTTGGCCTGTAGAATTTACAGTTAAAATATATGTACAAGTCAAAGACTCACCTAGTATAGTTAAGAAAAAATTCAACCTCACGTCCCGCGTAATATCATAAGTAATCATCACTTAGATGTGGATGTCACAAAATCACAAAAAAAACCTTGCGTTTCTTGGAATAACACTTATTGACCGACAATTTACTAACTCTACCTTCCTTAATCTTGGACCCCTTTGATTTCTGTTTTTTACTGGAAATGTGCTACTCGTACTGTGTTTGTGTTAATCGAAGCACATCAAAATCATAGAACCCGATAGAGTTATTGTGTTCTTCTTTATTTGGGGATGGTGATATTCATTGCACCGAATTCGCATGAGAACCTACAATTTTTCTCGTTACAAACTGAGTCTGATCAGAAACATCGTTCCGAAAATACAGGTCGATAAATCACCCTGTAATATTTAATTGATTCATTCCATGAAAGTATTTGGATGACACTTTCCATATCCCAGATACTATGGCAACGCCTCCATAACAGCATTCTACGATGTTATCCACTGAAGTAAGCAGGGTATGCAAACTCACACAAGATCTGTCCGAACAGCCGAGAGGCATAAAGCACCCAATTCAAACAATCTCGAAAGCAACTTATCTATCTACAAACCTCATTAACACACATCGAGGGCAACACGAGCAAGACCAAAACAGCAAGCTAGCAACTCGGGGTTTTCGCACTAGTTACATTTAGAACTCACACGGGACCATACAGTAAATTCTAAACGGGTTGGTTTCTCATTAGCGAGTAGGTGTGAATCGGGCCTTTGGGCATTATGGAGAATTGATTACGTGGCGATCTTCCAGTTTCAATTTGCCGAATTTCTCCGATTACCGGATACCGCACGGTTTCTAATCCGGATAGCATCGGACATATCGTTCTGCGAATCATCGCATAGATGTTGTGGTGTTTAAATCGGTGATGTGAACAATGGGGGATGTTTTGGGTGCAAACTTATTCTTTGTTTCACAGAATACGTTTTATTTGCATTCATATTTTCAAACCCAAGTATAACGAGTGACATACAATAGAACAGCTAGTAATCATTTATTAGCATCGTTTTTTGGGTACATGTCTCTTAGAATTAGGTTAGTAATTGATCAAAAATCAAAATTTTATAAATATCCAACACTTCCTAGCATACTATCAATGATATGATCGATACCTTTCTTTTCTTTCAGTATACAGGGGGAATCCATTTACGGACGAACCCCTCTTCCCGAAGAACAGTGCGAGGGTCCCTACTCTCCTGAGCTCGAATTCTCACTGAACCTGACCTGCTTCTTCTGAGTTCCGGTTGCCTACAAACCGTGTTGTGTTATAATTGTTAATTTTTGCACTTTTTTGTGCTGGGTTGATGTTGCCTTTTTCGGTTATCTCTTGAGGCAGATGTGGAGAAAGCACTGAAGAAACTAAGAAATAGAAAAACTCCTGGCCAAGACGACACCTCCAATGAACTTCTTAAATACGGAGCAGAAAAGCTGATCCAAGAACTGACGAAACTCAATAACAAATTACTGCATCATAACCTGATTCGGGATGAATGGCGAATAAGTAATCTTCTGCTGTTGTTTGGCGAAGGTGGTAAAAAGAAACCTGCAAATTACAGGGTGATTACGAAGATTATGACAAATATCATAACCGAAAATACTGATCTCGCAGATGAACAACAAGGATTCAGAACTAGTAGATTCTGTACAGATGCCGCATTCGTAATCAGACAATTAACGGATAAATTAATGTAATATAACAAACCAGCCTTTCTGTTTCATTGACTTCGAGAAAGCTTTCAATAGGATTCGTCTACACGACATAATACATCTTTTATATGGTAGGCAAATACCGAGTAACATTATTAGAACAATAGAGAACATCTACACGAACCTCCAAAGTCCGAGCAAAGATAAACAACGCACTGCACCTAAAGCAGTAGTAATAAGAGGCATACGACAATGAGACTCTCCGAGTCTGTTGCTCTTCAATATAATAATAGACGAAATAATCAGACAAAATCGAAAGCTACGGGGATACAAGATGGAAAGAATGGAAATAAAGAAATAAGCATCATATGCTATGCAGATGACGCCGTGCTAGTAACAGAAAATGGGGATGATCTCCAGAGACTTCTGTTTTTGTTCAATAAGGTTTCCAAAACAATATCCGCAGCCAAAACTGAATGTATGACTATAGTGGAGTGCCTGGAGCATTCAAGCTCGGACTAGAGTTATAGCGAATGAATTGATACGATCGATGTGGGATATTGTTTTTCAAACTATAAATTGCAATGTTTACCAATTTTTTTTTTGTGCAATCCATTTTTTCATTGTTTAAACAAATTATTATAAAAAATTAATGTTTGACCATACATTTTCAATCTAAACAGTAATTTTTTTGTATTTATATGTTGAATCTCACCTGAGTAGACATATAGGAACATTTTTCAAAGATACCTGTGAATAAAAATACCAGTAGGGATCTCGAACGTGGAGGGGAGAGCGGAGCGACAGCTGCTATTATCTCTAATATATAAAATTCTCCTGTCTGCATTTTTGTTACCGAACTCCTCCGAAACGGCTGGACCGATTTTCGTGAAATTTTGTGTGCATATCGGGTAGGACTGGGAATCTTCCAACATCTATTTTTCATCCCCCTAAATGAAAAGGATGGTCCACCCCTAACTATTTTTTCAATTTTTTCGGACAAAATTTTTTATTTTTATTTTTATTTTTTTATGATACGGCATACATATAACCCTAAATTTTCACCCCTCTACGATCAACCCCTTTTTCTAACACAACCTAACCTAACCTAAATTAAACTCTTTCAGGCTAGTTTTTCATTTTTATAGGCCAACATCTATTTTTCATCCCCCTAAATGTTAGGGGTTGTCCACCCCTAATTTTTTTTCGAATTTTTTGGGTAAAAATTTTTTATTTCAATTTTTTCAAAAAAATCAACATTTTACGAATTATTTCCGGAAATTTCTATTAATTTGATGGGTATGAAAAAGATAGTATTAAATCAGCCGAACGGAATCGTCGTGCATTAAAAAATAAATGTGCAGATATTGAATTTGATAGAAACGTTGAGAGTTAAATTAGCTGACAACAATATATTTACATGCCAAGCGGAAAGCGATGCCGACAAATTAATTGTTGAGACGGCAATGAATTTGGAATCAAGAGATGTTGTTATAGTTTCAGAAGATATCGATGTCTTAGTGATATTAACGGCATTGGTAGATAAAGATCGTGAAATATATTTTCTAAAACCATCCCGAGGCAAAGTTCAACAGAAGATATTTTCATCGATAAGTTTAGAAAAATCATTACCAAACTGTAAAGAACATATTCTTTTTCTACATGCCTTTACGGGTTGTGACACTACTTCTGCATTTTTCAATAAAGGAAAAATTAAGTTTGCCAAAAATTTTGAGAAACGGATTGATTTACACGACCCAGTAAAAGTATTCAAAAATATCAATGAAGACCCCAATAATATATTGCAAGCAGGTGTGGCATGTATTTTGAGTTTATATGGCGCTTCGTCTAACACTCATGATTCAAATACATCAAGGTTCAATTCTTTCATAAAATCAACAGCCAAAAATACAAGTGTTATTTTGTCATCACTGCCTCCAACAACTGATGCAGCGTTTGAGCACCTTAAAAGAGTGTACCTACAAATTCAGATATGGCTAGGAAATGACGTACTTATTGAAAATTGGGGATGGAAGTATTCCAATAACATGTGCATCCCAATAACTATGAATCAATTACCTGCTCCGGATAATTTATTACAAATGTTATTTTGTAATTGCAAAAAGGGATGTGGAGCTGCGTGTGGATGCAGAAAAAGTGGTTTACACTGCAGTGTAGCATGTCTACAGTGCAGCGAAAATAGTTATTCCAATACTTCACCCATTATGCAGATAGATGAAGTAGAAGAAAATATTTTATGTTGACAACAATGTTATATATTTGAATAAACGGATTTTGTACCAATAATTTTTTTTCATGGTCGTAATTAATAACATTATTTCTTTAAATGTACACAATAGAGTACGTTTCATTTATGATTGAACTGGCCGAGAAATTCCATTGTACATAGCAGCTGTCGCTCCGCTCTCCCCTCCACATTCGAGATGTCTACTGGTATTTTTATTCACAGGTATCTTTGAAAAATGTTCCTGTATGTCTACTCAGGTGAGATTCAACATATAAATACAAAAAAATTACTGTTTAAAGTGAAAATATATGGTCAAACATTAATTTTTTATAATAATTTGTTTAAACAATGAAAAAATGGATTGCACAAAAAAAAATTGGTAAACATTGCAATTTATAGTTTAAAAAACACTATCCCACATCGATCATATTATTTCATTCACTATAACTCTAATCCGAGGTTTTACGGTTTTGAATGCTCCAGGCACTCCACTACTACATCCGCAGCCAAAACTGAATGTATGACTACATCAAAAACACCTATGATGCAAACCGATCGAAGACGACGTAATAGTGACTATACCAGCAAATGAAATTCACCTACCTGGCAATAAAATATTCAGATATGGTGACTACGGAATCATAAGATAACAGGCAATAGAACCAACAAGAGTAGCTACTCAATTGAATGACACCATTTTCCGAAATAAACACCTTCGAATAGAAACAAAGGCCAGAATTTATAAAACAGTCAGAGGGCCAATTCTCACCTATTCGGCCGAAACCAGACCTGAGACCGCAAGAACACGGCAAATAATGGATATAACAGGGATGAAAATAATTCGGAGGATAGCGAGAAAAACATTTTGGGACAGAGAGAGGAGCAAAGACATCAGACGAACATGTAAAATAGACAACATGAATGAATGGGTTCTGGGAAGAAAAATAGAATGGAGCCAACATATAGACAGAATGAACGAAGATCAGATAGTTAGAATTTCGATAGATAAATCACCGTTAAGAAGAAGATGTTTCTGAAGATCCAGAAAGAGATGGAGCGACAACTTGCCAAGATAGAGGAGGCGATGGATACAACTTCGATGCGGAACAGGTATTGTGCCTATTTAGACGAAGGAAGAAGAAGAAGGTTATCTCTTGTGTTGATCGTTCTAGTAAGTTTCTGTACCCCTAAATCGTTCATCAATTGATCTCTTGGTCTCCTCCTGTATGTACGCAATCTTCTTCCATCATCCTTCTGTTTATAGTCAACTCATCTCCAGAGTTCTTGATTCGGATGTTTTTCCTCTGTTCGGAATAGCTTCTTAGCTTTCCCCTCCATAAATCGGTTATGGTATCCCAATTCAAATCTCGATGGATCTGTTAGTTTCTGACAAACCGTAGTAATTTGTTCTCTGTTGCTTGTTTTTTTTTTATATGGTCCTCTGCCGCAAATCTTTACAACACTGATTGATGATTCAGTTAGGGCTCAGCAACGTCTCTACTGATTTCGATTTTGTTGATTTCGGCATGTGGCTGCTTCTACTTATCAGTGGGTAGACTGTTTATCACTGCCTTGTTTTGTCTATGGCTTCCTCTATGTCCTCTGGAAGTATCTCAGCTCAAGCTGCTTGTAGCACCTGCAGTAGTACTGCAAGAGTATGTGAAGGAAGAGGTAAAAGAAGTAATCTTATCTGCATGATAGCCCAGACGTTTCCAATGGGTGAAAGACCGGGAAATATAGGCACCAACAAATCGACTTGTTTGTCTTCAAAATAAGCCAGCGCATTCGTGTTTATATGTGGTTAAAAATATATATCTTGTTAAAAAACTTGGTTAGTGAACGATCGAATTTGAGGAAAAACATGTGGTTTCACAACCTCCTGAATATGACGCAAGGTGGTTATGTTGTCTCTAAGGAACACCAGTGAACCTGCTTTCATAAGCAATAGCCCCTTATACCCTATATACCACAATTCAATCAGTGTGCTGTGTATGATGATTAAGTCCATTGGCTACACAAAAACCTTTCAGAACTTAGACTAGATTAATCTTTTGTTCTTAAACCCCACAGAATCAGTTCCCGAAGAAATCATCTACCATCCTCATAATCGTATGATCTCCTCAGGAGCTTTCACAATCACATAGTGAGAATCAAGAGCAAGGCTCGCCTAGGTGTAGATTTCTGAGGCAAGCAAGAGCAGAGCTCCGACACGCTATGTGTTAGGCGGTTTCTTTCTTCGGTTCCCATAGCCTGCAAATTCTGTCCATCAACTCGCCCTTCTCATTACTCTCAAGGCTGAAGTACACTGGTACCCCTTTGTTGCCTTTGGTCAGTTGGTTCATATTTTTGCTGCATTCCCAGATGAGCACTGATCACTGGTAGTTAGATTCCAGAGTGCCTAGTGCCCCTAAAAGCCTAATAAAATGATACGATATAAAAAAGAACTTAATACTTTTCATCTACTCCGATAGAAAAAAATATTCCACAGATTTTGAGCTGTAATAGTATCTATAAACCAACAACGTGAGTTATAATAATAACTCACGCCCATAACTCACTCTAATACAAATAGGGAAAATGAAGCTTACGAAATTAATGAAAAGTCCGATCAATCGGGAAATCTATTTGAGACATCAAGGTAACGTTCTCGCCATCCATTTCTGAATTTCCTTGGGTCTGAATATCCATAAATTGCATTTGGGAAATGGGAATTTCTGACGTTATCTGCGAGATTTTATCGCGATTCGATTCTCGACCACAGAGATCGCTTTTGACAATCGTTGTCAATTTTAAAAATGCAGATTAATCAGAATTTTACTGAAGAATTCGAAGATGAAGTATAGTGTTCAATTCCCAGTAATGGTCATAACACACTTGATGAATTACACCACTCGTCTGCTGGCTCGTGCTGCGAAATTCATCTGCGTGTTTACTGACTTACATTACCGCTCATCAAATAATATACTTTTACACGATCGGCCTATATGATAGATATCCTAAAACTTAAATAGATAACATAATAAATAAAATAAAAAGAGAAGGGAATTAATTGATAAGAAGAACTCTACCCGTCATATTATAACTCTCAAGTATATCTCCATCCCCTTTTGTCAAACAGTTAATTACAAGGTCAACTAAATCCTACAGAAATATTATTATTGAGTTAACAACAAACCAAAACTGAAAACAGAAAAAAAAGTGGAGTCTTTAAGTTTTAATATTATGAAGATTGTCAGGTATGACTACACGCGCTAGCATAAGATTCTCCGAACATATGAAGAATAAACCTCCATCAGAATTGGGAACCTCCTTGATAAAAAGTAAGAACAACCATGAAACTTCAATTCTTAAACTTAATATTCTTCACTACGAGAGGAATTTTTGTCGATTAACCCTTCTGGAAGCAATTAGCAATTTCGAGAAGAAATGATGACATAAACCTAGTAAACGATGTAAAAGTGTTTACTCTTCATTCAGAGGCGACAGCCAGAAAGGAGAACTCTTTTTCTGTGTGTTCAGTATGACGTATACACTATACAGGGTCTTTCACGAGGAACCTCACCCATATTTATACGGGAAACTACTGAACGTATTTTCAAAATAGAGCTCCGCTGAAACAAGAATAACTTCGAGGTTTTTGGATGGAAAATTTTCATTTTTGGGATTTTTCAAGATGTAAGATTGATGTATTCACTTTAAAAATCGAAATTGCGATTCATGATACAGGGGGTGAAAAAATCGCTCTCAAAGTTAGGGATGACAAAATCGTGAAAAATCATTTTTTTCGAATTAGAACCCCATTTTTTTATGGCATATTGAATCTACGTTAAAAAATAATGTGAGTGTATGCATCACATCCTTGCCCTAAAGTGGATATTTTCTGAGTTATTCACAAAAAACTGTTTTTCGTCTTGAATTTTCAGCTATTTCTTTTCCCTTCACGCCAAAAAGATGAAATTTTCAGGAACTGTTACTTAAACCATGTTTTGGATTTTACTACCCTAATATGCAAGAGAAAAAATTTACAGGTTGTTCCTAAATAGATGGCGAATTTGGATTCGAATTTGTATCGGATACATTCTTTTTTTCTAATGATAGATATCATTAATTACATCTGCCAAATTCCTCTTTATTCAGTAGCATTTTGTGTTTACTATTAATTTGGTGATAATTCGTATTAAGTTATAAAATCGATCACTATGCCTAATTTTACCAATGAAGATTATTTAAATCTCATTCTACTTCATGGAGAATGTAATAAAGTTGTAGATAGAACGATTCGACGGTTCATTGAGAGGTTTCCTGACCGACCCAGACCAACGAGAGATACCATTAACAGAACCATGACAAACTTGAGAAATGTCGGATCTTTCGTTAAGAAAACTATACACAGAGAAAAAAGTGTAGTAGAAGATGAGAACAACGAAATTACAGTTCTTGCATATTTTCGTGTGAATCCTCAAAATTCTCTCAAAGATGCCGAGATTGATCTGGGATTATCTCAATCGAGTGTTTGGAGAATATTAAAAAAACATAAAATGCACCCATATAAATTCAATAGGGTACAGCATTTGAAGGAAACTGATTTCGTCAGGAGAACAGAGTTTTGCGAAGCTATGATGATTCGATTTCAAGAGAATGAAAACTTTTTGGACTGTATAATTTGGACAGATGAATCTAAATTCACAAAGAATGGTTCTTTCAATAGGCATAACAGTCATTATTGGGATGAAGAGAACAACCACCACTTCAGACAATGGAACTTTCAAGAGACCTGGAGTTTCAATGTTTTTTGCGCCATCAAAAATAATGCAATTCTCGATGTTCACATTTATGATGGGACTTTAACTGGTAAGATAGAACACTACACATGTTTGCATTATTTAAAGAATGTTCTCCCTTAGGAGATAGATATTCTGACATATTGACTCAAATAATTGAGCCGCTAGTACAGAACCATAATGACTTATGGTATCAACAAGATGGCGCGCCTCCACACAATTCACTCAATGTGTCAAATATCCTCTACAGGCTATTTGAAGATCGATGGTTGGCGAACAATGGTCCACATCTTTGGCCACCACGTTCTCCCGATTTAACTCCTTTAGACTATTATGTTTGGGGTAGGATAAAAAATATTGTCTACTCAACTCCCCTGACTGATAAAGAGGACTGCATAGAACGAGTCAGAAATGCGTTCAGGTTTGTTTAGATTTTTAGATTCATAGTTTTGAAACACAATTTGGTTTTTAAACACTTTTGCAGATCTTTTCCTCCCGATGAAATAAGAAGAGCAACGCACGAAGCATTCCTGAGACGTATAAATAAATGTCTAGAAATTAACGGCCAAAACTTTGAGCATCTTCTCTAGTTATAACTGCTAGAGTTTGCCATGGTTCTCCTAATAGTAACTTGAAGTCGGTTTCAAGAAGGGGTGAAAAATCTACAGCATGGTTCAAATAACAGTTCCTGAAAATTTCATCTTTTTGGCGTGAAGGGAAAAGAAATAGCTGAAAATTCAAGACGAAAAACAGTTTTTTGTGAATAACTCAGAAAATATCCATTTTAGGGCAAGGGTGTGATGCATACACTCACAATATTTTTTAACGTAGATTCAATATCTGCCATAAAAAATGGGGTTCTAATTTGAAAAAATTGATTTTTCACGATTTTGTCATCCCTAACTTTGAAAGCGATTTTTTCACCCCCTGTATCATGAATCGCGATTTCGATTTTCAAAGTGGATACATAAATCTTACATCTTGAAAAATCCCAAAAATGAAAATTTTCCATCCAAAAACCTCGAAGTTATTCTTGTTTCAGCGGAGCTCTATTTTCGATTTTTTTTTCGAATTTTCCCGCTCAGAGAGAATTTTCCAAACAAAACTGAAAAATGGTACATCAAAATAACTTGAAATTTTCTAAGGAATCTATTTCTGCAATAAAAAAATGGTGTTCTAATTTGAAAAACGGAAGTTGACGTCATTTCCGGAAAAACCGGGGGTGCCTTGAAAATATTTTAGATTTCATCAGCATCGTGAAATACTTATAAGTGCTGAATTTCATGAAAATACGTTCAGTAGTTTCCCGTATAAATGTGGGTGAGGTTCCTCGTAAAAGACCCTGTATATGTGATGTAACTAGATCTGTCTCCCAGTCAATTGTTCACCTAAATTATATTTTATATCTTGGACTATTGAAAATTGTAGATGAAATAGATAACAAAACCTTCATGTACCATCTTGTAAACTGTAGCTGGTTTCTGTATTACCTGACCGTAAGATTTTATTTGTATACTCCATTCACTTCCTGGTTGGACATGAAATTCTGACACATTTCGCCGTGTATATTTTGAAAATGTTAGGTTATAGTCATGTTTCTGCCAGATACATACGCAACGTTGTCATTTCTACATAGAGATCTTTGTTATTAAGTATTTATCAAACTAGTCATTAACTTTGAGAAAATAATGAATTTGAGAAAATATTGAAAGAATTCAATAGTTCCAAAGACCTGGCGAATGTCGAAGAAACTTGTTTCTCTGTAATACTGGAAATATTTTCTTGTACGGAAATCAACAATCGAGTGTTGAAATTTTAGTGAAAAATAAAGGACAGAATTTTCCGTTACCTTGTGATAGTTCATTCGGAAAAAGAATTAAAGTACTCAAATAACCGGACAGGAAAACTTCTGAACGAACGGAGCAGACGGACCTCTGGAATTCGCCAATTTTCAAAATTCTCAAGAGATAAGCCTACAGAACACATTTAAATCCTTTTTCGCACGACTTGAAATACTCCAGTATGAAAATGTAGTAGTATTACGAATCCTGTGTCACAGTTAAACCTTAAAAGGAAGAACAACTACTTGTTAATCTTATCGAAAAATATAAAAATGTTGTTGAATGTAAGGGGAGCGACACGATATTATGGAAGGAGAAAGAGAGGGCTTGGCAATATATATGCCGAGAATTCAATTCTTCTAGTGGAGAGTGTCCGCGTTCTATTAAAAATTTAAAAGAAAAATTCAATAATATTAAGAAGAGGACGAAGAATAAATATACATAGGAAAAAAAGTGTATTAAAAACAGGAGGAGGACATTATACATTGCCTCCAGAAAATGAAATTGATGTGGTCGTCAAAGGGATTTTGGGGGAACAACTCACTGGTTTGAGTAACCCTTATGATGATGACAGGGGACAACTGACACGGAAAATACCTCCTACCAATACTGAGGAGACTATTGGTTATGGACCACAAAATGAGGACGATCGATCTTCATCTACATTGAAAAATAATGAAAGTCAAGGCCTTGCTGGAAATCCAGCAACCAGCAATGGGGAAGAGGCTGAGGACACCTGGACATCCTACAGTGCGAAAAATCTGAGGAAACCCCCATCAGAAAAATTGCGATTCAGACATGTAAAAAAACTTGAAGAAAATTACGACAGTAAAAACAATTGGTACACCTAGTAATACCCTCATTGAAGAGAAATTACAGTTTATAAGGCTACAGAAGGAAACATTTTTGGAGGAGTTCAATCTGAATATGAAGCTCTTGAAGAAGAAACATTTGCTGATTGATGCGAAATTGGCAAAAAATGGTGTCAATTACAAAAAAATAATATAAATTTAAAATTGCATTTATGTTCACCCCGAAAATATTTTTTTTCAACAGTTCTTTATTTCCCTACTGCAAATCATGTTACCCCAATTGAGTCCTGTATTTGAGAAATAACATTTAAACATAATTGATATCGTATTATCTGAAAGTAAGCATGTGGAAAACAAACATAAGGGATACCTAAGCTTATACAAAAGTAAAATTACATAATATTTTTTAAAATGGTTCGTAGCACTCAATAGAGATCCTCAACAGAACCTCCTAACTTATATCCTGACAGTCGTAGAAACAGAAAAAGTGACGTTGAAACCTTCTGGTCAGTTCTTAACCATCGAATTATCTTATTGTGAAAAAAACTACTGGTTAACTATTGGTGAATGCCTAACCAACAATTGTGAAACACTTTTCAGTGGTTTTTGTCTAACCTTTAGGTTAACTTTTGGTAACCAGACATTGTGAAACCGGCCCTTACAGAGTTAGAAGACAGTTAACGTATTGGCAAAGTCTCTCAGAAATATTCCACTTTCCTTAGTGCGTCAGTTTTAAGTGAAAGAACTTGATAAACCTAAATCATGGCCAACCGGGATACTTTATAAAAGTGAATGGAGTATACATCAGTCATTTTTTGTAGACATGAGTGCCATTTCAGAACAGCCTGATGATTGTAGTTTGTACGTTTTTTGCCGAAATCGATAGCTGACTGAAATAAGATTTAAAAACCAGTGTGTTTTATTCTTTACCACTAGGTATAAAACAAATTCTCACTCTAGACTGTTTCCCAAATATGGAAGGGATGGCTAGGTATCCTTTCTTCTTGTTTGTTTTCCACCTAAACCCCCACAAGGTTGTTGAATTGTGGCAAAGCAAACACGCCCCAAACTGGCGTGTGCTCGTTGGACGATGGAGCGGATAAGCTGTGTGTTGGCCACCGAACGAATAATTTATCGGGTGAAAATGGTCCGGTGGATCATGTTGCATGCTTTTAATTCGGTGAAAAAGGGTTATTTGTCGTTGTATCTGTCAAATGGAGTCCTGCAAAAGGAGGTTTCTGTGGTTTATAACGTAATAATGAGATCTTTTTCGATAGACTGCGGTTTTTGTCGGCCCAAGGGGGACTGTGTGGAAATAATTGGTTTTTAATGGAGTATTTGGGGCTTTGTTAGCGACAGTAAGAGGCGAAATTGAAATAAAACAAAAATTGGGAACATACGAAAACCTAGATAACGAAGAGAAATATCATTGAATGATACGAGGATGAATTGATATTTATATGGCCTAGACCAGTTCCTTGCATAAACAAAATATTGCAATACCATGTCAACGAACAATAACTTATTAGAAGAGTCAGAGTAGATTCAATAAAATGTTTTCAGGAATTTGGACAACTTTATTTATTTGAATCGTTTAATACATTGAAACGTTTCGAACCGTTCGTGGTTTTTTTCGAAGCTAAAATAGAAAAAAGTAATATAAACGATATGCACAGTTATTGGGAGAGATCTGTCACTCACCTCGTATTCAAGTCGATTCGGAATGTGTCTGATTAATTGAAATTTTCATTATCATTTCCTTTGTACAGGAAATCAATAAGAAACTCTGAAACATCTTTTACGAAGTATTCCAGCGAACTATGTTATCGTATTATCAGTGAGAAACAAATCTATCTCCCAGCCTGTTCCATGAATTCATATGCGCACCATAACAACAATTATTAAAATAAATTCAAAATATTTCAATCAAAATGAATTTTGGCTAACTCACAATTAAAATCGTACATAGAATATTTCTTGTATATGGGACGAAACGATATTAAAATTACAATGCCATGTGAAAGAAGTGGTCTACGCCAAGAGCCAAGTGTCGATTCAAGACCTCAAAGATGGAATTCGTGAGGCTTTCGAGGACATACGAGGATATATTGAAAAATTCTCAGCCTACTATAGAACCAAACAAAATTTCAATCGGACGAAGCCAAATCTGGTGAATAAGGGTTCTACTAATTCAAACCCCAAATCACGAATTTTCTGCGTGGCAACATGAAATTTGTGTACTGGGGCGTTGTCCTGTAAAAGCAAAATTCCTTTGGATAGCTTTCCGCGTCTTTTCTCTTAAATTTTTTCCCGTAGACTGGTCAGTAATGCCAAATCATATAATCTCCAGTTATTGTTCTACACTTAACCAAAAAATCAATCATGATCACTCCATGGCAATCCCAAAAAACTGAAGCAAGAACTTTTCCAGCTGATTTTTGGACACGAAATTTCTTAGGTTTTGGAGAACCAGAGTGTCGCCATTCCATCGATTGTTGCTATGTTTCTGGATTGAAGAAATATACCCAAGTCTCATTCATAGTAACAATTCGGTTTAAGAAGTCTACATTGTTTTCAAATCGAGCACAGATCGAACGCGATGCTTCTACCCTTGCACGCTTCTGGTCAACATTCAAGCATTTTGGGATCCATTTAGCAGAAATTTTTCTCATGTCCAAACTGACGTAAACTATATGATGAACGCGTTCGTATGAAATCTTCAGTGCTTCAGACATCCGTTTTAGGTTTTAGCCCAATTCGACGGTCTGATAAAATCATGTCATGAACTGCATCGATATTTTCGAGGACTGACACAGAAACTGGCCTTCCCGATCGGTCATCATCATCAATGGAAAATTTACGTCTTTTGAAGCTTGCAGTCGAATTTTCACGGTCGCATACGAAGGACATTGATCACCAAGGGTATTAAGCATATCTTCGTAAATCTGCTCACCTCTTAACCCTTTAAAATACAGGTACCTGATGATGGCTCGATACTCCAATTTTTCGATTTTTACAATTTTGGTAGACATTTTTTTTCAATTTATTGCGTAACTCTGGTTTTCAACGTCGAACTCTACACTGACACTTCTAATAAGTTATTGTTCGTTGATATGGTATCGCAATATTTTGTATATGCATGGAACTGGTCTAGGCTAACTAGATATCAATACATCCTCGTACTTTGCGATTTGGTTATGAAAAATTTCTTTTAAAGAATATACCGTCATACCTTCCTCCTTATAATGAAAAAATTATCCGATCATTGTCTAAAACAAATGCCATGTTTCTTCGAATGTCAAAATAACACCTCTTATTGGAAAACCCTATGAACAATAAACAGAGTAATGTCTTTGACTTGTTCATATACTTATATTGAGTAGAGGAACATTTGAATTGATCATCGAGTTTTGATACATATTATTGTATTAATATCAAAAATTGTTAGAGAAAAAGAGGCGTTGTTCATAGTTGTTGGTAATGATGCAGATTCATTTTGATTCAATAATATATGGATAAATAAGTATGTATATTTGATCCGTTCAGTCATACAGCAAGTATAGAACAAGTCGAAGATAAACAAAATGTCCCAAATCAAAATTGAAAATCACTATCAGACAAATAGTCACCTATATAATCATAATTGGTATAATACAAGTGTAAGATTCAAATTGCGTGCCATGTATGACAGTCCTAATGATACATGATGAAGACGTGACAGATCAAAAGTTGACAGATGGGAGTTAGTGAACATAGAGCCTTACACGGTAGAACAACGCGACTTGATTGTCGAAAAATGCACTATGGTGAATGGAGAATGTTATCGTACCCCGTTTGAAAGCTATTGATCTTCACGACATGTGGTTTCAGGAGGACGGTGCCACATGTTATACCACCGAGAAACACAGACATTTCATTGAATTTGAGTTTTCATTTGACATATTCTGTTGTTGTCCGTTTGAAGTGGGATTAACCATAAATCACAAGTTATAAAGGGCTCATAAATCCCAAGTGATTTTCGGATGACATAATGCATAATGAAACACATGGATTATGATCACTTATTCGATAGTCGCGTAAAAAATTATTTATACCCGGGTTAAACGGTGAGTTTTCAAATTTAGCAGTTTATACATCAATCTTTTCAGAGTTTCAGAATTTCTGGTATCGTAGCCATGAAAATCAGAAAGCTGGCCTAATTTTTATTAGACAAAATTGATTCAAAGCAACTCATTCAGAATAAAATTTTTTTTTTTGAATACAACCCTTCCGAATTATTTTCTGTTCGAATTTTTTACCCCATTTTCAGCCGACAGAAAGCTTTAACTTGCTCTTAAGCAGAAAAAAGTTGGGTCTTAAGAATGTTTATGGTGTGAGGTGTGTGGAATGAGAAAATATAATATAAAATAATACATGAGTACCTACTACAATTATTATTGTCATCGCCATCATATGATCTCACCAATAGTACCTACACGTACAATTGTCTCCCCACAACACTGCATCATGATAGCACGAAAACTCCGGACTAATTCGAGCGCTATCACGTAATCCGACCTTTTTTGCGTAAAATATGACCCTTCTCACCGTGCTCAACATTTATCTTCCGTGTAATTCGAAAGAATTACACCACGAAAACTAACCGGGACTATAATATTTCAGGAATAAATTTCAAACTTCGGTCTGGAGTAAAAACTTCCACGTTCGAAACGTTCCCGCAGGACAACCCGCTTTTAACACGTGAGTCTGGCGCTACGGCGGTTTTCGGGATGAAATATTGCGTCCAGTGTGGTAGGGGAAGAAAAATGATAACGAGGCAATCATGAGAATGGAATTTTCACTCTTCTTGAACAAGTTTTGTATCAAATGAACGAAAATGAAGAAGAAGTAGAAGATAAGAAGATAAGAAGCTTTGTAGCTTCATCATTGTCGATGAAGAGTTTATTGTTTTTTCGATTACATTACATTACATCTTTTGTATAGTATATCCAAAGATATACATGAATACATGTGCAGTGTAAACATATAGTGCTTAACATTTATTGTAACCCGAAAAATAAATATAAAGATAGATCTCAAAATAATATTCATAATATGCATTTTTGAATCAATAAGAATTAGTTCTTTGATATTATAACGCACTGGTTGTCGTGGACACGTAGTCTTCACAGGCGGGTAAGTGATTTTTGATGAATTCTTGGTTTAGCTGTATAATATTTTATAACAGAATGATGATTATGGAGATCTTGTTTTTGTGCTCCGCCATTCGCCAACAATATCTGCGTCGAATAAAAGAACTCCATATGCCAAAAAAAAGATATATTTGAATGAAACCTAGTTCGATACTCATAACGTAATCAATAACGGCTGGTTACTCAAAAAAATTACTTCTCATTGCTTCTTTTCCTAAAGATGACAATTTACAGACTGACAAAGAAACTGCAACACCCAGAAGAAGTCGTTTAAATTTTGAATTTTTCTTGGTAAAACATACATATTATAGCAAGGGATAAATGATTGAGATTTGGAACAAAAAGTCGTGAAGTTTTCTTCATGTAAACATGTTTTGTTTCTTAAATATTGTAGTCGTTTTTCGCAAATATTTCAAACAAACCACCTGTTCGAGGAAATCCAAAGTCCAATGTTCAGTTTCTGAAATGCCGTACATGTAAGCGGAATTTATCGCCAGCTAAGTGAATTCTAATAGGCACCGGACGTCGAAGGGGCACAAATGAAGTTTAAGATCGAAGTCTAAGACTTATGGCCATTAGAGATCGATTTGCGACAACTCGATCTTTGGCTGATGAGTGGTTAGGAGAACAAGGCCATCCTGTAACTGTCCGAACGGTTTACCACCAGATAATGTCTTTTGGACTGCAGCATTATCGACCCCATCTTGTGTTACCTCTGACGGGCGATTGAGCATTGCCGACAACGATTAAAGTGATCCAGAGAACTTCGAATTTGCAACGTGGAATGGCATCAGGTCGTCTTTTCTGATGAATCACATGAATGGCCGAAGAAGGGTTGGACGACGTCGGGGGATAGACGTGAACCTCAGTTCTATTCCACATGGAAGTAGGTCACCATTAGTCTTTATTCAAGGTAAAATGATAGCGCTGCTTTACCTTCAAGAAAAAGTGGAGCCATATGTTCCCCCTTACCTTAACCGGCTCGAGAATCCAATATTTCAGCAAGATAATGATCGACCTCATGTTGCCAGAATTAGTTTAAACATTTTCGAAGCGACCCATGTGATCATGTTTGGGACATCAGCCTTGGAAATTTAACCCAGCCCCCACGGACTTTGGTGACTCAGAGGCATGTACATGTAGCTTGGGATAGTGTCCCTCATAAAGAAATAGACCTTCCTATTGCATCAATGCCAAGATGTATTGGGGAGTGTATAGATAATCGCGGCGGACAAACACATTATTAACAAAGTAATTTGTTGATCGTATTCCTTCAATTAAATATTGAAACACTGGTCGTGGGATCGGAATATGATGGTCTCATTGATATATTCCAATCCCACGACCAGTGTTTTGATATTATTAACAAAGTTATTAAAAAAAAAATTGTGAACCCTAGGATTTTTCCCCACATTTTAATCTTTCACTCCTCGCTATACTATCACTATCAACATTGAGTTTAAATAAACATAGAGGAACATCCCAGTTGAACGATTTGAAGCTGATTTTAGTGCAGTTCCTTCACTGGTTCATAGATGGATAAGTGTGTTTCAGAGAATCGAAAATTTTTACCCTCGCATCTGGCGGTGAGTAGCTGAACTATAAAGCACAATTTTCCTGAATGCGACGACGATCAGTAACGGCGTATGGAAATGTGAGATGTTCATTATTTTATCACACCTGATTTTTTGGACACAATAAAACGATAATTAATTTTGCCTATGATCCATAGAACTGGAGAATGATAAATATCCTACAGATATCTGTAAATGAATAGCAACAAAATAGATCGGCAGATTATAGTACCTTTTGTAGCTTCTATGTGCCGCACTAAAGTTGTTAGTAAACTGCCAAAAATTTTGGCATCAAGTCGTTCGAATACATTGTTCCTCTATGTTTATTTAAACCCAAAGCTATTTATGTTTCACCAAAAAAAAATTGAGAATTCAAACAGCTCCTTCTGGGTGTTGCAGTTTCTTTCTCAGTAAAATTATTTGAAGTACAGACGCTGAACAGGGATTTTTTTCCAAAAGCTTTGCTTACATCGTCCGAACATATATATATTCTTTTGAACGAGAGAATTACATACTGTTTTCTTGAATCAAACAATATATGGCAAATGGCACGTGTGAAGAAATGGCGACAAGGAACAGATTGTACATCTATAAAAGAATAAAATCTGTTTCCCGCTCCAAATCTGAGTGTTAGCAGAGGGAATGTAAACGGGGTACCATACAATTCTGCGTATGATACACCAGAACAGATAAAAACCTCTGAAAAAACTCTGTCTCCCCGTGTATGTGTGGTGATACTGAATTTGTTCAAAAAATATGCTGCTATCCATGTTACAGAGCATTTTGTGTTCGAAAACCAGCTTTCTCATCTAACTGGATGCAAATATCTTTAAATTATATCTGTAACAAGAAAAACAGAGGAAAAACGAGAAAGAAGCAGTAAAAAAGAATACTTCACCTGCTAAAAAAAACCTTTTCACAAAGCCCTAACTCTCTCATGGATCGGGAGGATCTTTCGATCAGGTCCGATCTTCCAAGTGATGATTCTTCTGTTCTTCAGGTGTTCGAGGAACGCTACAGGCCCCTTATGTTGGGGGATCATCTCCCATAGATTAGAGAAAATATAAAATATTCTTGTGCGATTGATCATGATGATATGATAGAGAAGCATTTCTGCAAGTTTTTTCCGCAAATTGGATGATTGTTAGGGATAATGTATTCTACCATTGTCGCATTTTATAAAGAATAGGTACTGAATACGTCAACAAAGAGTTAATATTTCATACGAGTGTAATACATGGAAATAGAAAATCCAATTTAAATCGAAAATTTCGTTTTCCGCAAATCGCTAGGAAATTTTGACATTCAAGTCAAAATTTGTCACAGAAAAAGTCGAGATTTCTTAACTGGTAGGAAATATTCATTTCCTTACCTTGCAGTAAGGAAATATTTCCCTACTGTAAGGAAATATTTCCTTACAGTTGTAAGCGTTCTATATATGCATATTCGAACTTTTCTCATGATTTCTTCGGCAATCATTCTGAAGAAGCAGTATTTTCGCTGCTTCCACCAGCTCTGGAGGAGTCCCAGAAATATAAAATTCATCATCACTCATCATTTTACACTGTTTTTTCATCGGAAACACTAGGAATTGAATTTATATGCGTCAACTTTGACAATTCAACATGAATACGTTTCCATAGTAACGTAACGAATTTCATTACAAATTTCGAAGTACCATTTTTTTTATAAATGAAAAAATTCGCGATTTCTTCAAAATTAATCGAAATATGTCGAATTTCAAACGATTTGCGAAAAACTAGTATGCTTACCTCGTAGGAAAAGACACATTCCTGGACTCTGTGTTGCTAAGTCTCGTCTTGCGCCACGACTTAACATTCTTCACAATCGTCCAGGAATGTTACGCTTTTCCTACCCGGCAAACAATATACTATTTAATTTTCGTTTCAAAGATACAATTCGACACATAAAACAAAGACCTAGATTCATGACTATTTCATATCTGTGTTGGGCAGGTTCTTCGAACAAAAAGGGACAAATCGCAGTTTGATGTTGTATATGACAAAAACTACAAAATTTCGCAGAATCTTCCTTTAACTCAAGAAATGAACAGGAGCAATTAGGTACTTATCAGGGAATGTCATTACAAAAACCTATAATGGAAAAAGGGCGACGTAATGACTGAATTCATCGAAATAGAATTTTGACCTAGGTCATGGATCGATATCCATCACAAACCTTCAACGTTTAACGGGTGATTTCTGTATCTTCTGGTTGATATTCGCACTGTTGAGGTTTGATTCAAGGGAGAACCATCGGAAAACCATGAAATCACAAAGTAATTTCGATCCAATTATTACGCAAACCAACCTTCTCGAAATATGAATCTGGCTCAAACTCACCCTGTACAAGGTTGAAGCGTTCGACGAATGGCACGTTATACACGTTGTTTTCGAAAAATATGCCATTCAAAATTAATGTCTCTGCATGAATACAAGTTCCACGTTACCATATTACCAAACCAACCAACTATATCAAATTCTTCGAACTCGCAGCTAAGAATGCCATTCCTTTCAAAGCAGTAAGAACACAGGGCCTAGGAAAATATGCGATCCTTTACCCTACGACATATTTCTACTCGGAAATGTGTGAGGAAAATTCCGCGTCTTCGAATTCCACAGGTCTGGGAATGTTACCCGTGACCGAACGAACAGGGGCTGGAAAACTTCAGCGGAGGATTTTCCCCGAAATCGCGGTACACGCAACGATTATCGGGGTTTTCCTGCTGCGGGATTCAACAGTTGGAAGCCTGAAACATCTGACTTACCTACGCTCATCCATTTTAATGAAGGACGTGGGAGAAAGAGCACGGAAAATCGACGGAGCGAAAACGAAAATAAGTGTCGGATATATCGAGTTGTATACTGGAGTTTCTTGGAAGTTTGGAGGAAAATAGGAATTTAATGAAAGCTCCTCGATCACTGGGATTAAGTTAATATTTTCGTCTATCTTGAGTTTCTGATTCCGGTCACGAATAGAAATGAGAGAAACATTGCGTCCTTGCTCTATGAATTCCGAAGGGAATACAGGAAGTTATCAAATTGCTCTTAGCAAGGGCTCAACCCATCTGTCTGCCTGGATACGTGGAAGACGAACGGAAATGCATGATGTACGAGGATGTATTGATATCTAGTTGGCCTAGAGCAGTTCCATGCATAAACAAAATATTGCGATACCATAACAACGAACAATAACTTATTAGAAGTGTCATTGTAGAGTTCGACGTCAAAGAAGTAAACCAGAGTTACGCAATGAATTGAAGAAAAAATGATGTCCATCGATATTGTAAAAATCGAAAAATTGGAGTATCGAGTACCTGCATTTGAAAGGGTTAAGATGTAGGCAGATTTACGAAGTTATGCTTGATACCCTTGGTGATCAATGTCCTTCGTATGCCACTGTGAAAATTTGGACTGCATGTTTCAAAAGAGGTGAATTTTCCATTGAAGATGATGACCGATCGGGAAGGCCAGTTTCTGTGTCAGTCCCCGAAAATATCGATGCAGTTCATGACATGATATTATCAGACCGTCGAATTGGGCTAAAACGGATATCGGAAACACTGAAGATTTTATACGAAAGCATATTGTAACGGACGAAGTCCGCCTGAATACGTCTCTGGACTCTCTGATTCCGCGTACAGGAATTATTCGAGAAGCCTCCAGAACATATCCGATCGTTCTAGAAACAGAGACGTATTGGGTATATAAAGACGCGCACAATGCGGACAGTTAGTTACTATCTGAATAGAGCCGAATCGAATTGTGAATCGCGAATTCAGAGTTGTGAATATAAATCAGCATTATTAGTCAGTGTGTAAATAAATCAGTATTAGTTATTGTACATAAATTAGTGTGATAAGTTAGTGGTATTGGAAATAAATTAGACGTTTAAATTCAGCAGACAATTTGTTTGAACCCCGAGAACGTTACAATATAATATAGTTCAAGTCAATTTGGACATGGGAAAAATTTCTGCAACGTGGATCCCCAAATGTTTGAATGTTGACCAAGAGCGTGTAAGGCTAAAAGTATCGCGTTCGATTTCAAAACGATGTAGTCTTCTTGAACTGAATTGTTACTATGGATGAGACTTGGGTACATTTTTACGATCCAGAAACAAAGCAACAATCGAAGGAATGGCGACACTCTGGTTCTCCAAGACCTAAAAAGTTTCGTTTTTGGATAAGGGTAGAACAATAACTGGAGAATACTATTCGGCATTACTGACCACTCTACGGGAAAAAATTAAGGAGAAAAGACGCGGAAAGCTATCCAAAGGTATTTTGTTTTTACAGGACAACATCCCAGTACACAAATATCATGTTGCCATGCATGTTCGAAAACGGAGGTCAAAAAGCTCTTGATTCTCGAGAGAAAGCAATTGTCTCTGGTGACTGGTGCTCTAACTGGTCATCTGTTTAACAAACATTTGAAAAGAATGAGTCTAACTGAGTGTTTCCTATGCAGTTGGTGCAAGAACGCGGAGCATATACTGTTCACGTGCGACAACTGAGGTTATGGGCCTACCACACGCTCAAGCTTCACCACAGTTTGGCTTGCGCAAACCGGCTTGAACACTCAACACTGAGCGTGCGGTTGGGAAAACTGTATACAATTCACCCAAATACCCAACCGCACGCTCAGTGTTCAGCGTTCAAGCCGGATTGCGCAAGCAAAACTGTCGTAAAGCTTGAGCGTGTGGTAGGCCTATAACACACCTAGGGAACCCTACACCTTCTATCTCTATGGTGAAAGAGACTCCTCCTTGTCGGCTCGCTGCATTCTTGTCAGCGTCCCTCGGGTCTGAGTCTCTCCAGTATTACACAAATGCGTTATGAACAATGGGCCATAAGGCCTACGTTCGGCCAACGAAAGGCAGAGAAGAAGAAGAAGAGCGGACTTACGGGGGGGGGGGATAGTGGGGGTATTCCGCAGTGCTGCCACGGCCGTATCTAATGATATTGGTATCCCTTATGCTATTTTCGCCCACTCATTGAATTCTCAATAAATTTTGGCTTCACCAATTCTCGAATTTATAAATGAGATGCTGTGTCTCCTCCCCCCCAGGTCTAAGGGTATAAGACTTTTATTACCTAAAAATGTCATTCTGTGGTCATGTCATATTGACCGCGGAAGATCAATCAAATTGATCAAAGAAAAATACATTAAAATGACCTTGTATGACATTGCAGCACTCCCATGGAACATTTTTTTATTTGCTTTTTTGCTGATTTTTCGCTAAAAAACAACCACTCTAATCTATGGGAGATGATCCCCCAACATAAGGGGCCTATATGAAATAGGTAGGTGTTATGTGTGAAAAAAACATTTGAATACAATAGATTCTTTTATGTTCTCCTAGAAACCGACAGCATTCAACATAGGAATCGCTTATAGAAACGGAGTAATGTGTGGAATCCACATTTGGAAACTATAGATTCTTATAAAAACTCGTAGAAACAGACAGCATTCAACAAGGAAATCGCTTATAGAAGCCGATATGATTTACGTTTCTAATGGTAGAGAAACTAAAACAACATTTATCGGTAATCTTCATGAAATGAATATCGTATATGGTCGTATGGGTTTGCGTTTCCACTTTGAAATTTGGATCTCATAAGTTCTCAAACACAAATTTCTTATGAGTTTCTTTGAGACATTTTAAGCAGGGCAACAAGTTGCTTCATGAGGGACTTCCGTCCAGAGCGTTTCTTCAGTGGCTCAGGATTATTGATTCCATCGACTGGAAACCACTATGATCAGATTCCTTTCAGAAGCTGGAGGTCACGTTGCTCGAGGTTCTTTCACATTTTGTCTCGGGGCGTTGAAGATTCTCTTCACGGCCTCTCTATTAGCCCAGTTAGCTATAGGATTTCCTTCACTGGCGGTTGATTTTTTTTCGCTATGGAAGCTGAAGTTTTTTTTTATTTGTTGCTACATTTTACATGGCTCTGGAGAGTGGAATTAGTTTTCGCTGGAACTGGAATATTCTTGGCTCTGGAAGTTGGAAATATTCTCAGGATGTGCAAGATTTCTTTTAGCATTGGAAGCTGGAGATCTTGTTGGATGGCACTTGACTCTTCTTGGCTCTGGATACCTGGGATTGCCTTCGATATTGCTAGATTTTTTGGATCTAGAAGTTGAAGATATTCTGCACAGGTGCTAGATTTATTTTGGCTCTGTGATCTGGAGATCTTCTTGGCTGGCACTAGATCCTTTTTGGCTCGGAAGTCTGAAGATTATCTTCGCTGGTGATGGAATCATCTCAGCTATGGGAGCTGGAGATCTTTTTGGGTGGCACTCTATTCTTTTCGGCACGAGAGACAGGGGATTGGATTTGAGGATGACATTTGAAGGTCGTAGGACCTGCATCAGAGGACAATAAAAATTATTTCTTCGAAAGAAAAACAAATGCCTTTTTGTGAGTGTGATAGGGTGGACCTAACTGCTTAATCCAATAAACTTTGTTACTTTTGATACTTTTCCAATGGAATTTTGAACTAATATGCTAATGATGCAATAATGGAACAAAAAAGCTTGTCAGTCAGCTGTTGAGTACGAAGTTCACTTGCCAGCATAATTTTTACATATTTTAGTATATTCCGACGAATTCAATCAAATAGTTTCTGATCTACATAACCAACACGTGCATTCAGCTAAAATTTCCGGTAACGCCATTTTCAGAATTGAATCTCCACACATCCCATTTCAAACAAACTCCTAACTAACTTAATCTCACACTGCAAAACATCTCCAAAAGTGTAGATTTCCTCCCCAACATCTCCCACACGCGAATCTGGATCGTACATCCTCATCGGCGGCCTGTTTGCTCTAGGAAGCGCCAGACAATGACTCGATTAGAAATTCAACCCAAGAATTCATCGACTGGGAAAATATTTACCGTCTGACAGGACCCTGAAAGAAACGCTTATTACGGAAACGAGAGCAGTGCACAAAGGGATTCTTACGGCTTTTTCCGGTTTTCGTCGACTACTGACGCGTTCGCAGTTTGTTACGAAGGTTGGATGTAGAGATTTTGGAGGGGTCTGCAAACTATAGGGGTATGCGAGGACGTGAATCTCATTTGTTCGCTTTCACGCTGATTGAAACTCAGGGAGGGAAGGTCTCAGCTCGGAGTCGGTGTGGAATGCGAGTTGGATTAAATAAGAATGGAGTGTCCGAAATGACATTGAGAGAATAACATCGTTTGGAAATGGATAAATAATCCATAAAGATCAGACAAGTTGTGTGGCGAATGATTCGTTGATGCCAACCTATATTTTTCACCACTCATTTTGACTTAGCAGAGCCACTCGCAAGAAGATCAATGAAACTTATTGCACTCATTGCCGATTAATTGATTAATTTGTGGGGAAGAGATGACTTTAATAATTTCGTCTTTCGTCACTTTGTATGTATTCAGGTGAGGTGGTACTCGATTCACCTCCATGTGGAACTCCCACCTGGAAACTGGGTTGGGCACATGCGGATATTGATACAAAAAGGCCTCGTACCTCTTAGCAAAACCATCGGATGTTATGCCGATATCTTCGATTTCGAAACCCCCGTTGAAACACTCATAGCTGACCTTCATAGTGCAATAAACTTCGAAAATCGCTTGGACAGGAAGTCATCCATATGGTTCACCGATGGATCAGAATCTGAGAGAAGAACTGGCATTGGGATATATGGACCTAGATTGAGGATCTCTAAAGCCCTGGGAAGTGAACCCTCTATTACACAGACCGAGATACTGGCTGTGTACGTATGCGCTCAGAAGTGTCTCAAAATGAACCTCAGAGGGGCGCATATCTTCATCACCACGGACTGCCAGGCCACGCTGATATCCCTGGAATCACATTTCCACGGGTCTCTGCCGACCTGGGAGTGCAGTAACACCATAAAGCAACTGGCCAGAGGCAATAAAAAGACTCTGCTATGGGTGCGAGGGAAATGTGGTGTTGAGGGATATGAAAAAGCCGATGGGTTTGCTTGAAGTGCATCGAGGTTGGTCCCTTTCTGTGGTCTTGATAAAGACCATTATAAGGCAGCGGTTCAACAATGGGTGTTGGACAACAGAATAATCCTCTGGAGAAACACACCAGGACTTACTCAGTCCAAGAAATTCGTGATGATTTAATCGACCTATACCAGTGGGCCCCTAAAGCTGTCAGGAGCTGAGCTTCAGGTGATGGTAGGTTGATAGGGCACTGTCGGTACAAACATCATTTGTACCATATGGGAAAGTCAGCAGACGAGATTTGTAGACTCTGTGGATCAGGGGCAGAAACAGCTGAACATATGATATAAGAGTGTCCAGAGCTGGCTGGTCTGAGAACCATTCATATGAGGAAACCGGTCGTGGATACACACAAGATAAGGGCCAAGGCTGCAAGGACGTTGTTATAGGCAGAAGAAGCCAAAGGAACAGAAACACGAAGTTGAGGACCATAAAAGCAGTCGCCGGACCGCATTTAACATATGGATCAACAGCATGGGGCTATGCAGCGGGAACCCATATAAAGAGGATACAAAGTACAGGAAACAACTTTCTGCGATGGGCATTAGACGCCCCCTGCTTTGTTAGGAATGAACAAATCCGAAAAGACATGAAATGGGAGTCCATTACTACATTCATCAAACAAAAAGCTGCAAACGCCTATGACAGAGCTAGTGAATATCCAAATGACGACCTAAGAAGGTTAGTTGACTATGATCCGCTGAAGATAAAAAAACAGCGAAAATTTACCGCAAAAGACCCAGACACCAATTGCGAAAATGAAGATGTAGAACTCTAAGCTTAAAGAGAGATATCTAATTGAAGAATGAACACAAACACTCAGCAAAAAGAATGCGAAAGAGGAAATAACAGTTAAGAAGATGTAACGTTTATAGGCTTATGTCCGGAACCAACCGCAGGAGAGGTGTTTGGTATGCAAGAATCCGACACTACCCAAAAAGACTGGGTGTCTGATGTAAGATTCACCTCTTCTATAACAAGAAGAAAGAAGGATGTTGTCGATCTTATCAACACCATAGACAACCTCCTTGGTTTTGAATGAATGAGTAGGGTAGTGAACAAAAAACCGATGTGGTCGCAGTTCCAGGAAGGCTTACTGAGCCGTAACTACCCCAGTTCCAATAATAATAATGATATTGTTAATAATGCGATATATAGTCATTGTGAAGCCAATAATATTCTGTAAGAAGAACAGAAAGCTGCTCTCGAGGATCTGCAGGATGCAAACATCAACTCACCATAGACGCTGTAGTGCTGAAGCAAGCCCAAGCGAGAAGGAGGAATTTAAGTCTTTGTTATATCGACTATCAGAAGGCCTTCGATTGGCTTGTGAAAGTACTGGAGATTTATAAGATCTGCCCGAAAATAAAAGCCGTGTTCCAACATCTTATGAGTACATGGATAACGAATATTCTTATACAACATCAATGCTGGAACCGTAAATATATCGAAGGGGATATTTCAGTGAGATTCCCTGTCGCCGATGTGGTTCTGTATGGCACTGAATCCTTTGTCTACTCTTTTGAAAAACACTAACATAGGGTATAGACCAGCAATGAGGAATCCGCGAAAACTGTTCCATTTTATTGTATAAAGATGACCTGCAACTATTCGGAGGGAACACAAAACAACTTCACTCGCTGATAGATATAGTGCGCTCCTTCAGCAAAGACATTGACATGTCTCTCGGTCTCGATAAATGCCCCATAGTTAACATCAGGAAGGGTAAAATGGAGAACACTCAGGAACAATTTCAGGACATCCACAGTATGTTGCCAGAAGAGACCTACAAGTATCTAGGTATTCCTCAAAATCAACGAATTGATCACTGTGACGTGTCGACTTGAGTAAGCCTGGTCACTTGGCAAATCAGGCTCGCGGCTAAACTCAGTGAAGATGGGAGTGAGTTAAAAAAAATGTAAGTTTATGAATGGGCGCCAGGTAGAGAATTTGCCTGTCCACAAAATTGCAGACGTCGATAGTACTTATAACGTGGATGCTAAGCACTCATATGCCAGGCCCTTGGATGCCAGATACTTGTATATCCGATACTTGGATAGACGATACTAGGATGCCAGATACTTGGATAGACGATACTAGGATGCCAGATACTTGTATATCCGATACTTGGATGGCAGTCACTTGGATACTCGACACTAGTATGCCCGATACTTGGACCCTAATAAAACACCATAAGGCATTGTTCACAAAATTCAAAGAAAGTTCATACCTCTTAGGATATTGGTCGAGGGTGAAAATGATCTCCTTTCCAAATTCTATATCTCCAACAATTCTCCAACAACAAATATTCGTATACAACTCCTAATAAAAAGACTGTTAGACAATGGTCCCATATATGAGCTCATATCATACCTCTATAAAGATTCCGGGAATATAATAATCCGTTATAACAAACGTACCCTTGGATTAAAACCAATATTCTCTATATTATCCAGGGAATTAACCAAATTGAAATTATAATCGCCTACAACGAGGATGATTCCAGATAAAACTTCCAGACCAATAATTTACATTCAATTCAGCTTTTCAATCTTCCACAATTTTTTGAAAATTCTTCAAAAAGAGGTTACCTCGCTTTCACAGAGCAGCCAATTGTCAAACAATCCCTTCCTACTTCTATGACCGCACACAATACCACAGCCGTCTCCACCACAAGCCATGAATCAACCGGCAACGCCGCAAATGGTGTAAACTATCCAACAGCGAAAATGCTGTTTTGATTCAGGGAGCGAAATAATCACGTTACATCACACCCGTTCGAAAGCTGAGTTCACTGCGAAATATAAAAACAGGGAACCAAAGTGCTCAACACCAAGCTGTCTGCAAAAAAACAGATCGATGCCTTGAACTCTTGGGCCACGCCAGTTCTGACCTACACATTCGGAGTCTTGAAGTGGTCAGATGCTGATCTGAATGAGTTGGACCGACTGACCCGTCCCCTAATGACAAAGTTTCGATGTCTGCACACCAATGCATCGGTGAAGAGGCTTTATCTACCCAGAAGAGATGGCGGAAGAGGTCTGTTAAACATCTATAAACTCTGCAGACCCCAGGAGAAAAACTTGAGGCAGCGACTGCTCGAGTCTGGAGATAGCCTGATGATTTGGTGACAAAAGAGGATAAGGGATACACCACACCTCTGAACCTACAACACAGAGAACTGACGTTTGATATCACTACCAGAAGCGAAGATAGGATAGAAGTATATGTTGGGAACAAGCTCTGCACGGCAGATTTTACAAACACCTTGAGGGAGAAAATGTCGATAAATTAGCTTTTTTGTCGTGGTTGAATGTCGGTCAATTGTTTCCTGAAACTGAGGGATTTCTGACGGCTATCCAAGACCGAGTTATAAGAACTCGCAACTATGAGAAGCACTGTTTGACGCTGAATGTGGAGGACAAATGCAGGAAGTGTGGCGCAGTTGGAGAGTCTATTGAACATATAATCGCCTGTTGTCGAGTTCTTGCTGACAACGCATATCTGGGCCGACACAGACTTATCAAAATAATATGTCTGTGGACACAACCAAGTGGCCAAAATTGTTCACCAGCAGTTAGCTTAGGAATGTTCTTTTGGATACTTGTCCACCATATTATAAGTATCAACCTGCAGCAGTGTTGGAAACGGACGCAGCGGTTCTCTAATGGGACAGACCCATAACAACAGATAGAACAGTGGACTATAATAGACCGGACCTTGTATTCATTGAGAAGGATCAGATGCATGGGGTGATTATTGATGTGGCAGAACCATTGACTCATAACATCGGAAGAATGGAGTCCGAAAAAATAACGAAGTACGAGAACTTGGCAATATAGAACTGAAGAATATGTGGCAACTATCGAAAGTCACTATCATACGATTGGTGATTTCGGCGGAGGGAGTCATGTCCCAATCATTCAAGAAAAATCTTCAAAAGATCGAAATGCCCCAAAAGATCGCGGGATATGCACAGCAGGCTGTAGCATTGCAAACCTGTCACATTGTGCGGAAATTCCTGAACTAGTGGAAGGAACTGAAACGTTTTTTCACTGGTTCATAGTAATACCAGCTCAAGCTGAGACCGGGAGACCAATGATGAAGGATAATAGGTGCGCAACTAAAGGTGAATACAGACTATTCTGACGTGACGTGATTTCCCGTCACGTCAGGCACCGTCGGTGCTCCAATTGGCCTGATATGAACGTGAACGCACAGTTCAGAACTATGTGTTGCATTTTTATATCTCGCACATTCTGAACTGGGCTCACATGTAAACACGTCACGTCAGGATAGTCTGTGTTCACCTTCAGTTTCCGCTGTTTGCCAACAGATGATTCTAGCAATAATTGCTGGTGGGTTTTGACATATTCAAAATGTCATGAACCCAGCTTTCACATACCTTTGGTTAACAAACTGTCTCAACACGTTAGTGATTTCGTTTTGGCTTCATATGTATGCTCTTGGTTGTGTGAATATTTCTAATTTTGTGCCATATAATCGTAATTTGCGGTAGGTGAGCTGGAGCGCATCGAGAGTAGCAAAAAGGTTACGGAGATACTGCTCTGATTTCGATGTTGAAGACCGTCTGCGGGGGGGAAGGTCAAAAACCTGAAAACGCTGAGTTGGGGGGTATTCTTCCATGCTCATTCTTGCCAGACGGAAGAAGATCTATCTTCAGCAGTCGGAGTTACCCGCCAAGCTATTTCAGAGCGACCTCATGCGTTGGGAATGATTCAAGATCCGGAAACATGAGTTTTGAAGCCAAGAGTCGTTGAACGTAGTTTTCTCTTTTGTCAACAACTGCTTTAGGAAAAAAAAGGTTTTTCTCAACTCATCTCCACGGGTGATGAATAGTGGATCTAATACAGTAACCCAAAGAAAAGTAAGTCATTGGGGATAGTTCTACGTCGTCGCAACGACCGAATATTCACACATCAGTGGTTATGATGTGTGTTTGGTGGGACCAGGGCTGGGATATTCATTATGAGCTGTTGAAACCATCACTGGCGAGTGGTATCGACTTCAATTGATGCGATTTTTGGGGAACAACCTATTATGCAGGAGCGATTTCTATACAGAGTGCGTCAGCAAGGCGTACGGCTTAAATTGCGCTCAAACTGTACCGTCTGGAAAAAAAGTTGTATGACATGGTTATAAGGTTAACAAAAATCTACAAACTGATTTTTAATTTCACATATACAGGGTGCGTCAAAAAAGAGTTATGGAAAAATAGGTAGTTTTTTCATATAGAACAACCTGTATTTCATGGCATAATTCTTTCAAGAACATCAAAAGCTTCGCACTTATCCTTCATTTCATCAATTTCATCACGGCGTTGTCACAAATAATTCGTATTTTGAGGATATTTTTAGTGTTTTAAGGGGTTCATCAAAATTCTTATAGCAACCGCTGTGTTCAATCTAGGTAAACAATTTTTTTACACTAGTTAGCTTAAATTTCAACTTCATCATTCGGTTAACATCTCAATTTTCTCTATACAGAGTGTCTTATATAAATTTACCAATTTGATTGAATTGAATACCCTTATGAAATTTGTTTTTCAAATGTCCACATTTTCCACAAAGTATATACTTGAACCGTTTTTTTTTTAAGATAATCCACATTCTTCAAAAAAGGATGCCAATAAAAGCGCATTATAAAAAAATGAGCGTGATCGCATAAACTGAGCTATCAATGTCTGGGCAGCGCTAATTGGGAATTATGTTATTGGAAGGCATTTTTTCATGGACATCTCATAGGTGAAATGTAACAAAAATTCTTACAAAATGGATTAACTGAACTGTTGGAAACGTTGCCTGCACATTATGTTCAGGAGAGGGATGTGGATTCAACAAGATGGAGCTCCAGCTCATTACAGTCAAGCTGTAAGAAACTTTTTAGATGAACGATTTCCAAATAGACCAGTACCATGGCCACCCAGGTCCCCGGTTTGACGACGATGGATTTCTTCTTTTGGGGATATGTAAATGGGAAAGTATACCAAGTGACTCCGACCACAATAGAAAATATGGAGTTACGAATTCGAGAGGCTATCCGAACAATAACACGCGATATGTTGGAAACAGTGGGTGAAAATAGTTTGTAGTGTAGTTTTAATTAAACGTTAAGGCATGTTGAAAGTTTTATAAGTTCGTTTTAGTACATGGTGTCTCATTCGTTTTGTCCTATCCCATTATATAGGAACTCATTTGAAAAATTCGAGATATTTGGAGGTTGAAGAAAAACAATCGCATTGATTTAAATCGCTGTATATCAAATTGTTTGTGATAAAATATGAAGGACAACTAAATTGAAAAACTCCCAGTGCAAGTTTCATTCAAATCCATTCCATAGAGACTTTTTTATTGCAGTCCAAAGTTGGACCCCTTTTCACTGAAAACTACCCATAAATCCGGAACGGAACATAATAGACTATTAATGTTATATATGACTGAAATCGTGTTTTTGAGCTCTTCTCAAAAATATAATAATATATAGGGTGTTCCATTCAAAAAAGTATAACTTTATGTCACCACCCTGTGTATAAGCTCGATGCCATTTTGAAATTATTATACATTAAAAGATTACATTAACACGAACAACTTTTATCTGAAACTTTTTTCTATTACATGTGCGAGTTCCTATATAAGGCGATAGGACAAAACGAATGGGACACCCTGTACATAGTTCTTAGTATAAATACATAAATAGTTAGTACAAACGATTTTATTGGCATCGTTTTTTGAAGAATGTAGAATATCTCAAAATCAAAGCGAGATAGGTATAGGACATTCTTTGTAAGAAATGTAGACATTTGAAAAACAAATTTCATGAAAGTGAAACTACAGGGTGTTCCATTTGAAAAAATCGAATTATCGCATATTGAATTTGAGTAAATTGGTAAATTCAAATTAGACACTGTTTACCGAATGATGAAGCTGATACCTCAAGCTAAATACTGTAAAAATTCTGTTTATCTAGATCGAAAACTGCTGAAGAATTCTGATGAACCGAACCCCTTGAAACACTCAAAATATTCTAAATTTACGAATTATGTGGCAAAGCCGTGATTAAATTACAAAAATGAGGTATAAGTGTAAAGTTTATGTTGTGCTCGAAAGAATTATGCCATGAAATACAGGAGGCTCCATTTAAAAAAAAAACTACATATTTTTCCGTAACTTTTTTGGACACACCCTGTATATGTGAAATAATATTTAATTTGTAACTTTTTGTCAGTCGTACGGCTTGCTGATAAAACAATTTTTATTGAGTGTGATTGATTGAACACATCTTAAATTTTCCTTCAATCGATTTTCCCAAGAAATGAAGAACGCATGAATTCACACCCCTACTTTTAATTAATCGCTTTCTTCATTCAAGTCAAATACTCACTATCTGTATACTTGTTATTGGGGGTATTGGGTGATTTCTTTGTGAATTTCACTTTGTTGACAACAGCGCATTTTAATATTGACTTATTACCTATTGCATTAATTTTTGAGAATTCGTAACTAAAGACTGCTGAATATTGAGGAAGCAGTGTCACTCACATATAAAAATAAAAACTAAGAGCACGACAGTTTCTTTCTTTCACTCTATTCCAAAGCAGATAAATATGGCAATATCTATGAATCAATTCAGGAGCTGAGTTCTTTTTCGGCTTCATTTCGTTTAAACTCCTGTGTCTTTAAGAATTCCCAATGAACCCTTGTCAGTTTTGTATATAACCCCTTATGATGGCAAATTGTGTATATCGGTTTCATCGGCAAATGCATTCTTAGGGTCTTGTTTTCAATTTGAATCCGAAACTTTCCATATTTGTGGTTACTATTGTTACCCAACTCCGTCGATCTCGATCCATTGAGTCCCCCCACACCTGAAGACCCTCTTTTGTTTGTACCATACGCTCCGGAAAACTTCAACACATCCATTTCAGAAAGAACCTGACTGCCATCCCTATTCATCCCGAGTATCCCTGTTACCATTCATCAGCCGGAGCTAACGCAATTTCATCCTCTCTTATGACTGAAAACGTCACGAGGCCCTTGACATCACGCAAATTGGTACAGTGCAAAATAGATAATTCATCGTTACGTTGCTTTGAAATTGCTTCATTTGTTTCGCTGAAAGCAGGACTGACATTCGATAGGCGAAATTGAACCAAACCGCATTCTGGAAGCTGACAGGCTGGGAAGGTGATAAGTCATCGGTTCTGCTGAAGATTTAGCGGTTGCCGCACGTTGCTCTGAACTCGTTCTAACATATGCAATTGAACTTCAAAGGTAAAATATATCGGGCTTTCAAGCCGTGGTTCAATAGGTATTCCTCCTTACATTTCACTTACAATAGAGGTTTCTCGGTCGGAGGTTGTAACTGCTCCGATCGGCGATGTTACTGGATCTACGGCTGTATTTACAGCAAAAGCGACTCCGTTCAGGTCAGAAACAGCGAGAATTTACCGCAAAAGACCCAGAGACCAACTGCGAAAATGAAGATATAGAACTCTAAATTTAGAGAGAGATATCCAATTGAAGGATGAACACAAACACTCAGCATAAAGAATGCGAAAGAAGAAATAACAGATGAGAAGATGAAAGGTTTATAGGCTTATGCCCAAAACCAACCGCAGGAGAGGTGTTTAGTCGGTAGGAATCCGACACTACCCAGAAAGACTTCTTCTTTAACAGAAAAAAAGCTTAGGAAAAAACATCATTTTCCAAAAAGATGTAAAACTGATTGTTTTCAACAAACCAGGTGAAGACAAAAGTTCCCTCAGAACTATAGACCAATAAGTCTACTCTCAGCCCTAGGGAAAATTGTGAAGAGAGTATTAGCCAGACGACTAAATGAAGAAACCGAAGCCCTGGCGACGATACCGAGTGAACACTTTGGATTCCGAAAACAACATTCAACTGAACAACAGCTCCTAAGAATGACCCAGTATATCACAGCAGAATTTCAGAAAAAAACAACCTATAGGACTATTACTACTGGATGTAACCAGAGCTTTTGATAGGGTACGGCATGAAGGACTAGCATTCAAAATGATAACCGCACGATATTCACCCAAATTAGGCAGAATAATACGAAATTATTCGAGGGATATGAACTTTTGCGTGAAAATATATAATGTTCATTCCACACTCAGATATTCAGATGCTGGAGTTCCTCAAGGATCCATACTAGAAGTCTAGAACCGCTACTCTATGATATACATGATAAATACATGATACACCAAGAAATCCAAGATACGGTCATAGCAATTAGGCACAGAAATACGAAAATAATTCACAAAAGACTTCAAGAAGGTGCAGACGATATCAGTCAATGGTGTAACAGATGGAAAATCAAAATCAATGGAGAAAAGAGTCAAGCAATACTCCTTCAGAAGAGAAAACTGGAAAAGAAATCGAATATATCTATAGACGGTAATGAAATGGCAGAATGAAGCTCAATACCTAGGAGTATTATTAGACAAATGACTAATGTGGAAACAGCACAATAAGTAGCAGTAGCAATGTAAAGGTTATACCCGATTATAGACAGAAGAAGCCAGATGAACAGAAACACGAAGTTGAGGATCATTAAGGCAGTTGCCAGACCACACCTTACATTTTTTTCAAATTTCATCACTTAATAAAAATGAATGCTGAAGACACTTTTAATGTCATTCAGTAGTCGCTGCAGCCCAGTTGGTAGGCGGGTTGGCAGCTGCGCTCCATTCTTCCTGTGCTTGGCTAGCCCAGTCAGAAGTGGCAGCGGTGGCTGCAGCTGGAACGATGGCAGGAGATGGAACAATAGGCTGTTCAATTGGGTCCTTGTATTCGCATTCAGCCTCAACGGGCTCTGGATACATCTCGGATAATCCGTTTCTGGCAGGAGGTGCAGCTGGAACCAACTGCTTGATCTCGTCCTTTTCTATCTCTTCTGGTTCTCTGTAGAAGTACAGATCTACCTTCACGTCCCATTCCACCTCCCTTTGAATGGTTTCTCTAAGTCTGAGTACCTCACGTGCCAACAACCACTATAATAGACCAATGCTGTGTGGTACCTTGTTATTTCCAGGAAAGACAATATCGACGAACCTCAGAGGACTGTATTGCAGAGAGCGATATCCGGAATGTTTACGTAGGACGCTTCAGTGATGGGCTGGTGATCTTGAGCTGGATCGGTAACGATCAACAGACGTGGCTCACGGAAAGCAGCTTGGATCTGATTGGTGAAGGCACCAGGGGTGAACCTTTCAGCAAAAGGTGAAGCGCCAGTGTGGTTGGATCAACAGCTTGGGAATATGCAGCGAGAACCCATATAAATAGGATACAAAGTCCATTACTACGTTCATCAAACGAAATGCAGCAAGAACCTATGAAAGAGCCAGTGAACATCCAAATGACGACCTCAGGAGGTTAGTTGATTATGACCCCGCTGAAGATGCAAAAACTGCGACATCTTACCGCAAAAGACTCATAGACCAGTTGCGAAAATGAAGAAATAGAACTCCACCTTTACAGAGAGATATATCTAACGGAAGGATGAACACAAACAGTCAGCATAAAAAATGCGAAAGAGAAAATATACAGGTGAGAAGATGGAAGATTTATAGGCATATGTCTGATGTTTTCACCTCTTCTGACCCAAAAAAAATCCTTCAGATGTAGTTTAAGTACTGCAGATCGCTTACAATCTCGCACTATGAACATTTGAAGATTTCGATGGCCCCCATATGCATGCTGAAATAGGTTCTTTAAAAATGACCTCTTTTTAAGCGAAGAGAATGTAATATCCATCCATCCCGAGTGAAGACTTCTCCGTTTGATACAGTTGACAACACCATTCGTGTTCTATGATCCGTGTATAAATGCTCTTTTGAGTCGAAGGTTATTTCATAAACACTAGCTTAAGAGTGCATCAGTTTGGTCTTTGGCACTCGTTAGAACTTGTCCTAGTATTTGTGTAGGTTTTATAGACTGATTGTGTCTTTGTAGAAGTTTGCCAATTTTTTCCATGAAAATTTATGTCCAATTCTTGGAAATTATTCTGGATGCCTTTTTTTTCTTTGGTCTTCGTGTTGGGCTGTATCGATCTCTTTCGAATTGTACCCATTGGAAATAAATGCTTGTCGCGAATGTTCCAACTACTTCTTGCCGAAAATCAGGCTCACATAGAATGTTTGAGATCGATTCATAGGTTGGTTTGCATATGAATTCGGTTCAATGAAGTATCACCGTCCCTCAATAAAGAAGAACACAATAACACTATCCTAAGCGATTTGTGTATTTCTGTCTCCAAACCTCAGACCAGTGCGGAGTTAGACAGGTAGAAGAATCCCGAGAATAGTACCGGCATTCAGACAAGTACAGTCCTCAGTAGAACAGTATTCCACCCAGAACCTAGGGAAGAAGGTTTTTTTGTGATAATATTCCCACTTTACTGAGTTCCCAAGTGTATTGGAAGTAAAAGGAAAGGGGCTTTCACTTTCGTGCGTTCAGTGCCACCCTTATTGAGAGGTTCAAACGACAGGATATCAGAACGATACAGTCTAGCAGAAAGCATAGAAGCTGAATTAACACCTCAGTTAATCAGTCATATCGAATTGCGGTGAGTGATATACATTGCTCAATCCAGTAAACCAACCGAACGTTATTTTACTGTATAGAATTCATATGTGAGCAATCTACAAGGATTACTATCATTTCACAAGCTTTTTTTTATTAGCTTTTATTTAGTTTCACCTGCCCGGTGTCTGTCTGTCTGTCTATCTGTAATCAAATCTTGCAAGTTAAATATGACACATTTCTAATCGTCCGATTGATTTGAAATTTTGCAGGTGTACCTAATTCTGGTGACAATGCATCATGAAGTATTTTTTTATAGAAAAAAACAAAATCGCGGCTCCAACATGGCGGATGAGGTTTGTAATTATGATCCGATTCCATTCAAAATTAGTATCGAGGGGTAATTGGTTTCGAAAATGATGATACTTTTGTCAAAATTGGGAAATTCAAGATGGCGGCCACAATATGGCGGACGAGTTTTGTAATTATGATCCTTTTCTATTCTAAATTGGTATATGGGGGTTTTCTGGGTCGGAAATTACGATTCTTCAAAATTGAGGAATTCAAGATGGCGGCTTCAAAATGACGGATGAGTGTTCTTATAGAAGCTTGTCTTCAAAAATGTTTTTTGAGAATTAGGCTTGTTTTGAGTTTCACCTGTCCCGGTGTCTCGTTTGTCTGTAATCAAATCTTGCAAGTTAAATATGACACACTTCTAATCGTCCGATTGATTTGAAATTTTGCAAGTGTACATAATACTGGTGACAATGCATCATGAAATATTTTTTATAGAAAAAAACAAAATGGCGGCCCAAAAATGTCAGATGAGTTTTGTAATTATTATCCAATTTCATTCAAAATTAGTATCTGGGTTCGAAAATGATGATACTTTTGTCTAAATTGGGAAATTCAAGATGGCGGCCACAATATGGCGGACGAGTTTTGTAATTATGATCCCATTCTATTCAAAATTGGTATATGGGGGTTTTCAGCGTCGGAAATTACGATTCTTCAAAATTGAGGAATTCAAGATGGCGGCTTCAAAATGGCGGATGAGTAATGTTATAAAAGCTTGTCTTCAAAATTTTTTTTTTAAAATTAGGCTTGTTTATAAATGAACTTCCTCAGCGTCCCCTTCACTTGAGTCTAGCCGGCTAATTCATAGTGTTTTTATCACACCCCAATTCTGTTGGGGATGGTGTTTGGACGCCTCGTGAAGATGATTGTCTCTGTTGATCTGTTGATCCACTTATGGTGTAACAAAGACAAACATCTAACTGCAAAGGGACAACTAAATTATGTTCTCGATCTGAAATTTATTGTTTATTTTTATCATTTCGTTTATATTCTTGAACATAATCTTTATTGATTATATTATCTCTTTATGAACGATATCAATATTCTCAAAGTGATTCCCAATTTCAATGAAGAACCAAATACTGCGGAATCTTGCATAACGAAGCCTTTCCGGCTCAACAAGTCCGTTAAATTCAATCCTGACTTCAAAACCACACCAATGAGGAACCTGCGGTTTTTGAGTCCGCACGCGATCTTGGGCAAAAGAGCAATTTGCAGACAAACGAAGCAATTACCGTTACCGGTCACGTTACGGTCTAAGAACTTTGAGATACGGCCGGATACGGTCAGAAATTATAAAGGGGGATTCGAAGATTACACCGATATCAGTCGGGAGGATTAGATTGGGAGTAAGGCGAAGTTAATTACTTGCGTTGCACAGATCGATAGTTTGGGTTGTAGTGCTATCGATTTTTTTGTGCTGACGATGAATTGTCGAAGCAGAGGCGATTGCAGCAAGAAGTTCAAAAGTAGGAAAAAGCAATCAATTGCTCATGAAGGTGTTCCTTATAATGGGACCCAGGACTTGAAAAATTACTATTTCTTTCTTGCAACATCCTATGTTGAATGAAAAAAAAATCTTCTGCCCAGCATTGGCGCATAAAGTAGTAGAAATTATTAGATCACTTCAAAATAATATAATATCGTGAATGTTTTCGTGTTGTTGTAGCTTCAAGAGGACGTCCTGTGATGTACTTTGACAGGCAAAATTCTGAAGTTAATCAAATTAATAGTGAATCAGTAGTTAGTTCTTCATTGAAGTATTCAAATTCAAAATTGCCATAACGGTGAAGTTCACTAGTTTAAATTAGCAAGCTCATTTACTTCGATATTGTCATGATTCCTGTATCTTCAATGAATTGATTATTTCAACTGGTTCTTCGAAATTCATTGATATTTAAGGTGGGCGTTCAATGTGGTGTGTTTTTATTTTAAGTTGCATTTGAAAATGGTTTCACTTTGAAAACTGAAATTTTGTGGGTCAACTCAGAAAAGATTGGGGTTCTTAATGAAATAATTGAAATCGATTTCATTTCGAAAGTAAATTTTTATTCTTTCAAAAATAGAAGAAAATGAGCCAACTCATGCATCTATTGTATTTTAAACGAAAGACCCATGAAAATAGTTCAACTTCCGATTAAAGGTGAATCTACAGATAATTTCGTTCAGAAAAACAACTTGAAATACGGAATTGGCAGAGAATGGCCAAATTCAAATATATATATGGCGGGAAAACCTTTCTGCTTTACCCACAGATTCACTAATTTCATAGTGCAGTGATTTTCGGATAGAGAGCGTCATTGTACATTTCATTCATAATTAGAGAGATATTCATAGAACTTATAGTGATAGACATTGAGACGTTTGATCAACCAGTCAGTTCTTCTACAGTAAGGAAAAGAGTCAATTTTAAAATAATTTATTGACAAAATCAAATTTATAACATAAGTCAATCAAATCAATGAACAATTATTTCATAAGGTTTCGGGCTATGCCCTAACCCGAAGATCAAACACAATTAAGTAATACTCAATAGAGAAAATTGAAGAAAAGAAAGGGAAATAGCAATGTCTTTAGTAAAATTTTTCTTGGGTCGTAGGTTCTCTATGAAAATTAAACAAGGAAAAAATTAACCACTTTACTCTCGGTCCTATAAATGGCTGACTGTGGCTTGCACGTTGCTCCTACTGTCCTCCTGTGGCCAAGTAAATATTCGGGAGTCTGAGACGGTCTAGTTCGTGATTTAAGAATAGTCAATTCCCAGGAAATGATGTATCGAAGGGGAATATCCCAAAATGTGCTCGGTTGGTCTGAGCATACGTCGTGGTCAGGAAAGATAATGTTTCTTTGGATTTATTCGATAAGTTCCAATTGCTCTATCGATATTGAAGTCCACCAGGGAAAACGAAAAGCCAAAATCCGGCAAAGCCGTTGAATCTAGATACTAGCTCGCTTTCGAAATTGATCCGGCCTCAAAACTTCTATGCCGTTTAAGTTTTACTTCGAAAAAGCGTCGCTTCTCTCTCAGGCTTAAGACTTCCAAAAACTAATAATGAATGAGGTCCAATTTAAGATCGGGGTCCTCTTCGAAAATGTTTAAAAAAAACTAATGAATCGGTAGGAATCGTTACATGTCGGTACGTACTGCCAATATCATAACTAAAGTAACTAAGAACACAATTTATTATAATCAATGGCGTACCACATAAAACGATCCAACTTGAACTGAAAAAATGAACCTTTCGTATCCGAACCCAGAACATTACCGAATATTTGAATTGAGATGGGAGAGTATATCTGCATATTGTTCGGAAATGATTTTAAACTCAATAAGTGAAATATGAATTAATGGAGGTTTAAGCTGACATGAAGATAATGATACGACTATGGCTCAATGATAAAATACGGGAATTTTCAGAATGACAACATGTTTTAATTTAAATCAGAATTTTTCTATGAACTATAATAACGCTACTAGGTAAACGGAATGAATGAAAATAACAGGGTTGGCTTACAATGAAATTAGAAGAATGAAAATTAATTATTAGAATGCAGAATTTTGAATACAACATGAAATAATTAATGAAAATAATTAATCGAAATTTATACAGTAACAACATAGAACTTAAATTAGTTCTATGGAGATATCATGAAATGCACAGTGGCGCCTCTATCGGATATGTTTTCCTACTCGCTTTGAACGGCGACCTTAATTTAATACATGAAAATACAAACATGTTTTTTCAAAATATCATCATTAAAAGTATTATCACTCCTCTCTTGTCCAGAGTACATGTTTTGTTTGAATACGGCTTAACATTTGACGATCGATTAAACTTGGCTAATTGGCCTCTGTTTCAAAGGCGAGAAAATATTCTATATTTATGGTCGGTAAAATGACGTGAAAAATCCATAAAATTTTAATGTTTGTGTAAATAATGGATAGGTTCAAATTAGGCATATGTTTGTTAATCAGATATTTTTAGTGAACACATCATTGATTTCCATAAAATACGCTTGGGGAAAAACGAAGAAAGAATGTATTTGGGGAGGAAAACTATTACATTTCAATTGCAACTTGGTGCGATCGATCAAGTAAGGAAGCTCCTCGGTGGAATGGCAACCTGTCAAACCGCGATGGATTTACCTACGTCATGATTGAAGGATCTATAATCATATATGGGTCAGAAGCCTGGTTTGCTAACGTAGGGCCGACAAGCACGAGGAAAATACTTGACAAAGTACAAAGGCTTGCCTGAGCTTGCATGCATCACTGCAGCTATGAGAACCTGCTCGACTAGAACTCTTGAGATCATCACAGATCTCACTCCTCTACATCTAGCGATTCATAGGGTGGCCAATGAGGCTATCTTCAGGTAAATACCATTAAATAGTATACAGATGGTTCTGAAATAATCTGGCGCTGGATCAGATGATATGTGAGTGCCGAAAGAAACTCAAAGAAGTAGGCAAGAACAACAAGGTCTTCAGTCTGGATTCCTCCTCCTCATTTAGGGATCAGAGGAAACGAAGAGGCCAACACCCTATAGCTAGAAAAAGAGCACAAACGCAAGTCAGGTAAGTACGAGGAAAAAGCTCGACAAAATACAGGTACAAAGTCGATGGTTCTAAAACCGCTACAGAAGCTGGCGCTGGGATTTACGGGACAAGTACCAAGTGTGCACTATCGTAATACGTCCTTCAAACGGAAATCCTTGCAATCGGAAGATGTCTAGATATTAATTCATAAAGAAACTATCAGAAGTGAGATATAGCATTCATACAGAGGGTAAAGCTGCCGTTAAAGCACTGAGCTCCTCTGTCATTGGTGGAATCATCCAGGGTAGAATCACTCCAGAAAATTCCTCCGGAACTTTGAAACTACTAGTCCCAAAAAATATCTGGATCTCAGTAAGAACCAACTACACCTACGCACTGGCTTCCTCACAGAACATTGTCGCCTAAAGACGCATCTTTCGAAAATGAGTTTATCGGACACTGACGAATGTATATTATGTGGGGAGGAGGAAGAAACTACTATTTCACCTGGTTACAAAATGCTATGGCATTGCAATCCAAAGGAAAAAGTGCTTTGGACAAGAAACCTGTAGGAGTTGGGAATTATCCTCGTTGAAGCCGTCCCAGATACTGGATTCCATAAAATCTCTGGACTAGAAGGCGATTTCCGAAGTGATTGTTTTCAATAAACCAGGTGAAGATAAAGAGTTTTCATAGAGCTATAGACCAATAAGCCTGCTCCTATCCCTAGGAAAAATTGTGGAGAGAGTACTAGCCAGACGACTTAATGAAAAAACCGATGCCCCGGCGACGATACCGAGTGAACAATTTGGATTCTGAAAACAACATTCAACTGAACAACAGCTCCTTAGAATGACCGACTATATCACAGAAGGATTTCAGAATTAAGAAGCCCTGTGGCTTCTTAATTCTGAAATACTTCTAGAAAAAAGGCACGTATCATAGTAGGTCTGCTGACGGGACACTGCGGCCTTAGAAAACATCTGAACACCATAGGAATACTTGGAGAACCCGTGGATTTCAGACTCTGCGGTGAAGAGGAAGAAACAGCCTCTCACATAATTTTTGAATGCGACGCCCTGGGTAGAAGGCGCCACAGAATCTTCGGAGAAATCAATCCGGAAACGGGAATGAAACCTCATAAACAGGCTACTGAACCTGATAAAGGACACAAACCTATTTTCGTGAGGAACCACTGACGAAAGAGTGATACAATAGACCCAAGTTGGTCGCAGTGTCACAGGGAGGCCAGGCGCTAACCCGGTCTCTTGTTCGCCAGCAAATCAATCAATCAATCAATCAACTACTTCTAGATGTAACCAGAGCTTTTGATAGAGTATGGCATGAAGGACTAGCATATAAAATGATAACCGCAAGTTATTCACCCAAGCCATAATAATGTATGTAATGTATGTAGAATAATAAGAAATTATTTGAGGGATAGGAACTTTTGTGTGGAAATAGATGATGTTCATTCCACACTCAGATATTAAGAAGCAGGAATTCCGCAAGGATCCATATTAGGACCGCTACTCTATAATATAGGTATACATACATGATATACCAAGAAATTCAAGATGCCTGCTTGCACTATACGCAGACGATATGGGCATAGCAATTAGGCACAGAAACACAAGAATACCTCACAAAAGACTTCAAGAAGCTGCAGACTATACCAGTCATTGGTGTAACAGATGGCAAATCAAAATCAATGGAGAAAAGAGTCAAGCAATACTCTTTCAAAAGAGAAGGCTGAAGATGGAATCTAAGATATTCATAGAGGATAATGAAATAGAATGGCAGAATGAAGCTGAATACCTATGAGTAATACTAGATGAAGGACTAACGCGGAAACAGCACATCAAGTATGCAGTGGATAAAACGAATGTAGCGATGAAAAGGTTATACCCGATTATATGAAGAGAAGGCCAAATGAACAGGAACACGAAGTTGAGGATCATAAAAGCAGTCGCCAGACCGCAACTAACATAATATGGATCTACAGCATGGGACAATGCATCGAGAACCCATATAAAGAGGATACAAAGTACAGAAAACAAATTTCTGAGATGAGCATCAGACGCCCCCTGGTTAATTAGGAATGAACAAATCCGGAAAGACTTAAAATTGCAGTCCATTACTACATTCATCAAACGAAAAGCTGCAAAAGCCTATGAAAGAGCTAGTGAACATCCAAATGAAAACCTAAGAAGATTAGTTGACTATGACCCCGCTGAAGATGAAAAAACAGCGAGAATTTAACGCAAAAGACCAAGAGACAACTGCGAAAATGAAGATGTAGAACTCTAAACTTAGAGAGAGATATCCAATTGAAGGATGTACACAAACACTCAGCATAAGCAATGCGAAAGAGGAAATAACAGATAAGAAGATGGAAGGTTTATAGGCTTATGCCCGGAACCCAGAAAGACTGGGTGTCTGATGTATGATTCACCTCTACTATAAAAAACCTCTTCTATAACAAAAAAAGGGCGATTTGTAGGAGGCGCGATGATGACAGCTTTGTTAGGGGACACAATAGACCTTGAGGTCGCAGTGGACTGGCATGCAACCCTATCCCTATAATATTACAGCCTGGCCGTTTCAAATCGACGTTAACATACTATGAATACAGATTCCATTCAGTAAGCTGAATACATTATCCACATAAAATACTATTCCTTCAGAATTAATAGGTCTTTTCGTTTTCTTTTCAGTTGAATGCTATTGCAGTCGGGTTTTTGTTTTTTCTCTAATAATTTGTTCAACTATGAGAGGATTACACACCATTTAATTCTTCAGAACGATGTATGTTGATTCATACGATATTGCTTAGCACTGAAGGAGAGTTTATTGCAATTTGAATGTTCAATAACATAATATCCAAACTGCCAAACAGTCGCTCGTTTGCCAATTTAAAATCGTTCGCGTGCTGAGCGATCGCTGCGCCGGAAATTAAACCGCTCATTTTGGTCATAAATAATATTTCGAGCAGTATTGTTTCTCCAACGGTCCGTCGATAAAATTTGCACTTTATACGGAATTGGCCGACGGGTATTGGAAATTTGCCGGGAAATGGGACCTCGCTTTGAGCCGCTGAGCGAGCTTTGTTCGCGCCCGTGTGCTATTGTCGGCTGGTAATGATGGGCGACATCTTCTTCAGACAGTTTCATTTTTGGCTGGAGTTCAATAGACTCGAGAGCTATGGATTTTTCGGCAGCATATTTATAATTTCCACTTTTTTTTATTTCAGATGGTGTTATTTCCCGCTTTACCGACATAGGCATCACAATTTGAGTTTGGGGGTATCAAATGCGTAATTGTCTACCATATTCTAAGACCCACGAGTGGCTTCTATCAACCTCTGAGAACTCCCAGCAGGTTTATAATTCACTGAATGTATTCACATAATTATCACGAGATCGTAGAAAAACGCCTATATAAATCACTTTTTCCTTTCATAACAACATAGCACTAGATGATTGTTTATAGTTGGCTGCGCCTTCAACGGTAATTGGGATTACCAATTTCCTCCGCCGTTTTCGCTATACGCATGCGTTGAGAAATTTTGCGACTTTTTTTAAATAGAAGAGGTGAATCTTACATCAGACACCCAGTCTTTCTGGGTAGTGTCGGATTCTTACCGACTAAACACCTCTCCCGTTGTTTGGTTTCAGGCATAAGCCTATAAACCTTTCATCTTCTTGTCTGTTAATTCCTCTTTCGCATTCTTTATGCTGATGAGTGTTTGTGTTCATCCTTCAATTGGATATCTCTCTTTAAGTTTAGAGTTCTATATCTTCATTTTCGCAATTGGTCTCTGGGTCTTTTGTGGTAAATTCTTGCTGTTTTTCATCTTCAACGAGGTCGTAGTCAACTAACCTTCTAAGGTCGTCATTTGGATGTTCACTAGCTCTTTCATAGGCTTTTGCAGCTTTTCGTTTGATGAATGTAGTTATGGACCCCCATTTTATGTCTTTTCGGATTTGTTCATTCCTGAAAAAAAAGGGGGCGTCTAATGCCCATATTTTTTCATTTATTTTTGTTTTCTGTACTTTGTATCCTCTTTATATGGGTTCTCGCTGCATAGCCCCATGCTGTTGATCCATATGTTAGCTGCGGTCTGGCGACCGCTTTTATGATCCTCAACTTCGTGTTTCTGTTCATTTGGCTTCTTCTGCCCATAATCGGGTATAACCTTTCCATCGCAACATTCGTTTTATCCACTGCATATTTGATTTGCTGTTTCCACGTTGGTCTGATATTACTCCTAGGTATTTGGCTTCATTCTGCCATTCTATTTCATTATCATCTATGGATATCTTCGATTCCATCTTCAGCCTTCTCTTGAAGGAGTATTGCTTGACTCTTTTCTCCATTGATTTTGATTTTCCTTTTGATGCACCAATGACTGATATCGTCGGCGTATAGAGCAAGCAGACATCTTGGATTTCTTGGTATATCATGTATGTATATATTATAGAGTAGTGGTCCTAGTATTGATCCTTGAGGAACTCCTGCTTCTAAATATCTGAGTGTGGAATGAACATCATCTATTTTCACACAAAAATTCCTATCCCTCAAATACTTTCTTATTATTCTGCATATCTTGGGTGAATATCATTCTATATGCTAGTCCTTCATGCCATAGTCTATCAAAAGCTCTGGTCACATCTAGAAGTAGTAGTCCTGTGGCTTCTTTATTCTGAAATCCTTCTGTGATATACTCGGTTATTCTTAGGAGCTGTTGTTCAGTTGAATGTTGTTTTCGGAATCCAAATTGCTCACTTAGTAACATCGCCAGGGCTTCGGTTCCTTCATTCAGTCGTCTGGCTTATACTCTCTCCACAATTTTTCCTAGGGCTGGGAGCAGGCTTATTGGTCTATAGTTCTGTGGAAACTTCTTGTCTTTACCTGGTTTATTGAAAACAGTCACTTTGGCAGTTTTCCATCTTTTTGGAAAGTACTCTGTTCTCATCACACCGTTTGTTATGCTAGTGAGAGCTGCTGTTACTTTCTTTGACATTTTCTTCAGCATGAGATTCGTAATTTCATCTTTTGCAGGAGCCTTTCTTGTTTAAAAATTGTTGATTATGTCTTCGATTTCCGCCGGAGATGTTGGGTCAGGGATTTTGCCATCCGGAGGTGCTTCTTTCATTTCTTCTTCATTATCTTCAATTAATTCTTCTAGGTCATTCTCGTCTTCTTCAGAATAATTTATTCTTGACTCCCTTTCTATAGTATTGGCAAGAGAGTTAGCTTTATCGCTTTTTGAATATGCCATCCCATGCAGTGGCGGAATTTGCGTTTTTTCATTGCGTAAATTTTTCTGCATTTTCCATGCAGAGTAGTCTTCTGTGTTGAGCTCACTGATTTTCTTATTCCATCTATTCGTTCGGAGCTCCCTTAGTGCGTTTTTAAGTATTTGACTATGTCTATTCAGTCTGATTTTATCATTATCTGTTTTATACATCCTGTAATTCTTTCTTAATCTTCGGTTAACTTTTATTAGTTCTTTTACTTCCTTTGGAGTGTCACCATATCGATATTTGGGAGTAGGTGTAGTCTTCCTGGCCGTGCTCTCTTCATAGGATTTTATAATCGCACTTTCCAATGCTATAACTGATTCGTCTAATTCGTCCGGAGTATTAATTTGTGGAATATTTGTGATATTTTCTTGGAGTTTAGTTTTTAACTTGTTCCAATCGGTATTTTCTCGTGTTTGAGTCAATTCATTTCTAGGTCCCCGTCCTAAAATGAACTCTATCGGTTTGTGATCAGATGTACCATCCTCTATCGTTTCAAGGGCAAAATCTTGCTTTATGTTTTTCATTATCACTTCGTCTAGCACATCAGGGGATCCATTGCCACTAGGTAAATAGGTCGGTATATCCGTTCCCAGTATTATCGCATTATATTTTTCGGCATATTCTATCAGTTTCCTGCCATTTGCATTCTCCGTTCTGGAATTCCATAAATTGAGATCTCCAAATATTATTCTTGGAAAATAACCACCTAATAAAATCTTCATTTCATCCTTTGGCAAAATTGTTTGTGGTGGTTTATATACAGAGAAAACCTCAATTCTTTCTCTTCTTATCTTCACTGTGGACTGTGATCGATAGTGTCTCTATAGATGCGTCTTCGTCATCGGGATTTATGACCACGTTCAGGTAATGGTATACATCTCTTTCGAGGTCTCTTCTGACAAGATTTGCGACGTTGTCGATTTTTGATGGAAATGGCAGAATCCATAAATATTTATGATACCTAAAAGCTGGCGAACATCTTCTTGAAAGTTCTGTGAAATATTCACAGAAGATCATTGTTCACGAAATAGTTTGATATAGCTTGACCAATCACAAAGTGAATGAAAAGCCTTTTCTCATCAAATATTTCTCTGATATCGAGGAAAATATGAACAAGTTATTAATGTTTACAAATTGATCTCAAAGGAACTTATTTTGATGGGAGAAATATGGCTTTTATTTGCAGTTATAATCGGTCGAAACAAAGTGTTCTGGTTAAGAAATATCGTGTTTGTAACATTTTTATTACAATAAGATTAGTATTTGAGTATTCCTAAATGTTTCTTCTATTCACCTCTCAAGAAAAAAATATCGACGCCCCTGTCGTGTGGTTGGGATCCTAGCCGACTCTGACTTGTGGATAAACCAGCCTGATTGTCTCCACTACTTATGAACGCAGTGATCGAGCTCGAAAAACGAACATCTTTGTAATTCCACTGCTGATAATATTAATTAATCCACAGTTTAGTTTGAGGTATGTTGAAAATCACGCCACGTAACAGATTTTACTCGAAATGGACTGAATTTTCAAACATTGTCTAGGTACACTTGGGATTTGTGAAAAAAACTCGATAATATATTCAAACATAATTTAAACATTTAAATATAATCAAAAAAAAATTTGAAATTTTGGAAAAACATACAGGCAATAGGCAACTGTAGTTTCATAACTGTAGTTACAAAACTATTGTTGTTACCGAAGATGGTGTAGAATATGACGTTGCTGGGATTCCCAGTTATGCAATGAAACCATTTGCCATTTGTGCGTATTCCCCCTACGTGTTTTTTTGCTCATTTTCACATTCTCGAATTCCGTAAATTTAAGTTTTTCCTGAATTTCAAAATGTTGTCGATAGAGATAACGTTTGAAAATTCCGTTCATTTCGAGTCAAATCAGTGGCAACAAACTTTCATATTTTGCCGGCAAAATTCCATCTCTAGTGGTATTACATATGAAAATTCCAGCGTTCTCTCAATCCTCAAAATACCATCAAGTGCCGAAAAAAATTTCAAAATTCTTGGTTTTACAAAACAGCTCAGCTGAAAATTCCATCTGATGAATACTCAATCGAGTGATTTTTTACATGCGTTGAAAAACTTGGTTGTTGATCATTCTCACAAAAAACCACGAAACTTGAAAGTCTCCTGCATCTTCAGGCCTGCAGACAAATAAATGAATTTCTAAACAACGGCAAAACGAGCCAAGTTTATTTTTCCCTCCGTGGACCAAACTGATTCCATACTCTGCCGCAGTCCCTGATCGTAACTAAAAAGATAACAAGCCGGAGGAAATGAATCCGACTTGCCGTGGAATGTCTCGAAGTTCTGTTATTGTAGCCGGTGTCAAGTTTCCAACCCTAATGGAACATAATACCCCTACTTTATAACATTACATTCGCGATACATAAATCCTCGAAGTGTGCTGATGGAGTCTGTCGTCTCTGTTGTTCTAGCGAGAAAAAACCGTCTATTTTCATTTTCTTTTTGTGCTTCGTTCATTTTGCTTCCTGTTTCGCAGTGGTTTACGGAGCAGTTTAATTCCAAAAGTACCAAGGCAAGATTTTTTATGAACTCGATGAAAAAATGAGGAGACAATAATTAGGTTCAAACCAATCTACAGGCTGAGTCTTCGAAACGTGCATTTTTCTATCTGTAGATTCTTGAGGTCAGAAAAACTTCCATTACATTTGAAATTTTTCAGAATTCGTTCTTGTTAAAAAGATATAGCCATCAAGAAAAATTTAACGTCTACATGCCCGACCAATTAACGGTGTCTACTTTTCAGCTCAACCCTAGGAATATACCTACTTCTTTTTTTTTTTCATAAACGGAGAATCTATTTACCGACGATTGACGAACCTCTCTTCCTGAGGATCTGTGCGAGGGTTCTTGCTCTTCTGCGCTCGAATACTCACTAAACCTGATCTGCTTCTTCTCACTTGATTGTTAATTTTCGCACTTTATTGTGCTGGGTTGATATTGGACTTTTTGGTTATCCCTTGTTTTAATTTTTTATATAAGTTTCCGTTCTCCTCCTAATCACTCATCCATTGATCTCTTGGTCTACTCCTATATGTACGCATTCTTCTCCTATCTGTCTTCAGGTTATAGTCCACTAATCTTCCGATTTCTTGATTCGGATGCTCTTCGGCTGTTTCGAATAGCTTCTCAGCTTCTCTCTCCATGAATTCGGCAATGGTAACTCAATTTAAATTCCGATGGATCTGTCGGTTTCTGACAAACCATGTTGCGTCCATAGCACAACGTTGTAATTTGTTCTTGGTGGCTTGTATTCTTTTCATATGGCTCTTTGCCGCAAATCCCCAGGCACCTGATCCGTAGGTGAGTTGAAGTCTAGCAATGGATTTAATGATTTTCAAATTGGTTGGCTTCATTGATATGGCTTTTTCCGGTTAGTCCTTCATCTAGAGTGATACCTGGATATCTAGCTTTTCCTTTTCACAGGATTTCCTCTCCATCAAATTCGAGGTTGGTGTTTGTTCTCAGCTTTCTCTTCTGGAGTAATATCACTTGGCTCTTCCATCCATTGAGCTTGATCTTCAATTTGACACACCAGTCATTGATTTCGTCGATGGCTTCTTATAATCTCATTTAAATGACTTCTGGCTTTCGATGAAGAATAGCGATTCCAGTATCGTCAGCGTAAAGTGGTCCTCGAATTCTTCGGGATATCATGTATGTGTGTGTTGTACAGTGGGGGTCCAATTACTGATCCTTGCGGCACTCCTGCTTCCAAACTTCTGATTGTGGAGCATTCTCCTTCCACTGTCACATAAAAATTTCTTCCTTTCAGATAATTTCTGATTAGCTTTATCAGTTTGATCGAGTATCCGGCTTCTCTCATTTTATAAATTAATCCCTCATCCCACACTCTGCCGAATGCTCTGGCGGCGTCTAATAATATTATTAAGCCTGGTTACTTGTTTGTTATGAAATCCCTCCGTTATACAATATTCTGTAAGTCTCAACAATTGCTGTTCTATCGAATGGTTTCGTCTCAATCCAAATAGCTCTACTGGTAAGAGACTCGGGCATTCGGTCTCTTTTTTAGTCTCCTGGCGATCACTCTTCCTAGGGCCGATAAAAGGCTTACCGGTCTGTAGATCTGAGGAAATTTCTTCTCTTTTCCAGGTTTAGTGAACACTTTCATCTCAGCAGTTTTCAATTTCTTGGGGTAGTGTTCGGTCCTTATGATTCCATTTGCTATATTTGTGAGAGCAGCTTTGCCTTCTCTAGGTAATTTCTTCAACATAACATTTGATATTTCATCACTTCCGGGAGCTTTCCTTTTCTTCAAGCTCTTTGATTTCATCGGGTGAAGTCGGTTTTTCTCTTCTAACATAATTAGTTGGTTTCTTCATTTGTTCTTCGCTGTCCTCTACTAGTTTCTCTTGTTCTTCGTTATCATCTTCTATTCCGTAGTTCATTCTCGATTTTCTTTCTATCGAGCCCGCCAATGCTTCTGCTTTATCAATATTCATATAGGCCTTTCTTTTTTCTCCGTGTAGGGGTAGAATTTGACTCTTTTCTCTTCTCAGACATTTCCGCATTTTCCACGCAGAGTGGTCGGTGGTATTCAATTCTTGAACTCTCGTGTTAAGGAGTTTAGGAATAGACTTATTCCAAGAATATGCAATCCACTCGCTTCTCTAAGCGACAACCAATATAATCTTCTTTTTTTGTTATAGAAGAGGTGAATCTTGCATCAAACACACAGTCTTTCTGGGTAATGTCAGGTTCTCACCGACTAAACACCTCTCCTGCTGTTGGTTCCGGGCATAAGCCCATAATCCTTCCATCTTCTCATATGTTATTTCCTCTTTCGCATTCTTTATGATAAGTGTTTGTGTTCATCCTCCAATTGGATATCTTTCTCTGAGTTTGGTTCTACGTCTTCATTTTCGCAATTGGTCTCTGGGTCTTTTGCGGTAAATTCTCGCTGTTTTTTCATCTTAAACGGGGTCGTAGTCAACTAACCTTCTGGGGTCGTCATTTGGAAGTTCACTGGCTCTTTCATAGGCTTTTGCAGATTTTCGTTTGATGAATATAGTAATGGACCCTCATTTTATGTCTTTTCGGATTTGTTCATTCCTAACAAACGAGGCATCGTCTAATGCCCATCTCAGAAATTTGTTTTCTTTACTTTGTCTCCGTTTTGTATGGGTTCTCGCTGTATATCCCCATGCTGTTGATCCATATGTTAAGCTGGGGTCAGGCGATTGCTTTTATGATCCTCAACTTCGTGTTTCTGTTCATTTGGCTTCTTCTGCCTATAATCAGAAACCTTCTCATCGCTACATTCGTTTATCCACTGCATACTTGATGTGCTGTTTTCACGTTAGTCCTGTGTCTAATATTACTCCTAGGTATTTACCTTCATTCTTCCATTCAATTTCATTATTGTCTACGGATATCTTCGATTCCATCTTCAGTCTTCTCTTTTGAAGGAGTATTGCTTGGCTCTTTTCTCCATTGATTTTGATTTTCCATCTGTTACACCATTCACTGATATCATCTGCAGCTTTTTGAAGTCTTTCGTGAATTATTTTTGTATTTCTGTGCCTAATTGCCATGCCCGCATCGTCTGCGTATAGAGCAAGCAGGCATCTTGGATTTCTTGGTATATAGTGTATGTATATTATAGAGTAGCGGTCCTAGTATGGATCCTTGAGGAACTCCTGCTTCTAAATACATGAGTGTGGAATGACCATCATCTACTTTCACACAAAAATTCCTATCCCCCAAATAATTTCTTATTATTCTGCATAGCTTGGGTGAACAACCTGCGGTTGTCATTTTATATGCTAGTCCTTCATGCCGTACTATATCAAAAGCTCTGGTTACATCTAGAAGTAGTAGTCTTATGGCTTCTTCATTCTGAAATCCTTCTGTGATATACTCGGTTATTCTTAGGAGCTGTTGTTCAGTTGAATGTTGTTTTCGGAATCCAAATTGTTCACTTGGTGATGTCACAGGGGCTTCGGTTTCTTCATAAAGTCGTCTGGCTTATACTCTCCCCACGATTTTTTTCTACGGCTGGCTGCAGGCTTATTGGTCTATAGTTCTGTGTGTACTTTTTGTCTTTACCTGGTTTATTGAAAACAATCACTCCGGCAGTTTTCCATCTTTTTGGAAAGTACTCTGTTCTCATCACACCGTTTGCTATGCTAGTGAGAGCTGCTGTTCCTTTTTTTTACGTTCTCTTCAGCATGAGATTTGTAATTTTATCTTTTCCAGGAGCCTTTCTTGTTTTCAAATTATTGATTATGTCTTTGATTTCGGCCGGAGATGTTTGGTGAGGGATTTTGCCATCCGATGGTTCTTCTTTCATTTCTTCTTCATTATCTTCAATTAATTTTTCTAGGTCCTTATCGTCTTCTTCGCAATCTATTCTTGACTCCCCTTCTATAGTATCGACAAGAGCGTTAGATTCATCGCTTTTTGAATATGCCATTCCATGCAGTGGTGGAATTTGCGTTTTTTCATTGCTTAAATTTTTCATGCAGAGTGGTCTTCTGTGTTGAGTTCACTGATTTTCTTATTCCATCTATTCGTTCTGAAATCCCTTAGTGCGTAGTTGAGTTTGACCATGTCTATTCAGTTTGATTTTATCACATTCTTTCTTAGTCTTCTGTTAACTTTCATTAGTTCTTTTACCTCTTTTGGAGTGTTGCCATATAGATTTTTGGGAGTAGATTTAGTCTTTTTGGCCGTGCTCTGTGCCAAGGCGAATCCACTCATTTCAGTGTCACCATATATGGGAACATATTCGCGCTATTTTAGAACTTTAACGTCTGGAACAATAGCAATGCCATTGGGTTGAAATTTACCTATCGCAGCGGTGTTTTCCGTTATGAAATTTCCACCATTAGCAGAGAACATATTCAATTTCCTTTATAACATTACATCAGCGATGCAAACATCGGTGAAGGGCGCTCATCAGGTCCGTTCTCATTCTCATTCTGTTTCTCGTTTCTTCACCCTTCGCTCCTTCTCCTGATATACGGGGTTCGTTCGGAGATGTTCCGGATAATTGAAAAGTGAGAGTCCATCCGTTCTTGTTTCAGTTCCAGATCCTGAAGGCAGTGAGGCGTGTAAAAGAATCTTTATCTTCATTGACGAATTACCGAGAGTTTGACTGTGTGATTGGACAGTTGGACATGATGGGAATTGTATCCGATTGTTCGTTACTTCAGGAGTAAAGAAAATATCAGTTCGGTTTTCGTCCATGATTGTTATTTTAATAAAAAAAAATATGTTTCAATATGATGTGCAGGTTTGTAACTTCTGAATATAAAGCTGCAGCAAAAATGGGCCTTAGTGGAGGACATATCAGAAAAGAGATTTTGCTACTGTTGGCTCCCAAACGATAAGGACGAAATTATTATACATTTTAACATATTCGACTCCATTGTGTCATAAGAATCTCGGGGCCACACTACCATTGCTGATGAATCAACGCAAGCCAAACTAACAAATCATTCGTAGTAAAGTACGTCTTTACATTTGGAAACCTCCAATGACAGTTTAAGCAAACCTCAATCTTCAAGTACATTAGTCGATTTCAAGCGGATAACCTGGTCCTAAGTGGTAATTACCAAAGATAACCAACTTCATTCAAGCGCTTTTGGTCCTTGTTGGTTATAATCATGTGACGTCATGAATTAGCCCTTCAACGTCATCGTTTGGACCGCAGATGACCGTACTTGAGAGCTGGGTTAAGATTCTGGTTTCTGGTTATAAGAAGTGAGGTTAGATAGGATTGATTCCTGAAGGGCTATAACCAAGGGCAGGACCAGAGATAACCGCGGTTATTACTGGTTATCCGCTTGAAATCGATTATAATTAGAAGTTTTGATGACGTGAAAATGAAAAAGCACGGGCGTGATGTCAGAGCTTTTGTGAGCTTGTTGACCTACTTCTCAAGGTAATGCATCCAATAGGCATTTGCCACTTCAAGAAATCAATCAAGAAGAAATCTGACATATGTCAGGCACAAATGTTCAATAATACAATATATACTCCATTCACTTTTATAAAGTATCCCGGCAGGCCAAGTTTTAGGTTTATCAAGTTTTTTCACCAGAAAAAATCGCAGGTTGGCACTTGTGAATGACATTACGTCAATTAATAAATTTCAGAGAGGTTGCCGATGTTTATTCATCATTATTAAATATTAATTATTAATTATCAAGCCTGGAAACTAAGAATGCCGAAGGTAGTTTCGAAAAAGCAGAGGTAAAGTATCAGGAAGTGCTATTCAGAATCTGCGCATTCTAAAAGTAACCCTGATAATTTGGTATCGACAGTTCATGACCAGCTATCCAACAATTTCGACGTATAAGTGAGTGAAAACCAAGGTATTACATTTTATATGAATAGATATTCATTTTTTAGCTGCACATAAACACAATTAGGAGGATTTTAAGTGAAAGAGACGACAAAGAATTTCCTACTATTGGGGCACCCAAAAAGACACTGGGTGAAGACTTTATTTTGAAGAAAGATCTGCAACGACAAATTTGGAATTATAATTTGAAAACACTTTCCGATTGATACACTACACTTTTGCGAAAGAGCTGCCTTTTTCAACAGAACCCTATGCAGTGTGAAAGACCTAACATTTGGGTTTTCTAGTATTGCAAAAATGTCGAATACCCTCCTTATAAAACTATTACTATATCGAAGATTTTCTACGATCAAGGAGGTTCAACTGAATCAAACAAAATGAATTATTTTATGGATATGGAAGTTGCTGCATACCACCTAGATAGAAAAATAACCAATTGGGAAACTTTGGGAAAGGCTTTCTCTTTATAAGGGACATAAAGCTTCTTCGTAAACCTGAGGATCTCAAAAATAATTGCTTGGAGGACCAGATATGGTCGGAAGACCTTCGCTATCAAGAATGTGGGTTATATACTATGTCCTGATGATTTTCTATCTCCTTTTCTGTTGCAGATTTCAAGATATTTTGTCAGTGTCAATCCAAAAGAAAGATGAAATGTTGTTCCTGAAGAAGATTCTGTCCGTTATGAATATGTCAGCCTATTCTTTGAAAAAAATTACAAAATCACTATACTTATTCAGATGTTTTTATCTTTGTGCTCATGTTTCATAGGTAAAAATGTATGGGGCCTTTTCAAATCTTTTTCCTAATACTGCAATTGCTTTGAACATGCCATATTGTTTGATACATTAAAGAATCTAATGCTCTTTCTCAAAAAGAAATATATACATGTAAGTTTTTTTTATTATGTATCAAAACCAATTTCTTTATTGTGTTACCGTTTTCTCAAGTTTTGTATCCAATCATATGCCAGTTGATATAATAATTAAATTCAAGACGTTTAACACCCACCTGGAGATTGAATATTTGAATTGACTTCGAAGTATGTCCATAAAACTATAAAACATAATTATATATCTTACTTTTGACTCGAATACTGTATGATAGATGGTTTTCATGCAGAATTTATCCAGATTCTGGTCATTACACCCAAAGATAACAGTCTGAAGCTAAGGTGCATCACAGTTTAGAAATACGTTCTTCTTGATTACGGTTTACCTATCATTCACATAGATTCCCACGAACTTTGTTAATGGAGTTAGCTTAACAGTGACACAGGTTTCGTAGTACCACTACATTTTCATACTGGAGCATTTAAAGGGGTGCAAAAAGGTATTTCAATTTCATCTGTAGGCTTATTTTTTGGAAAGTGGGGAATTCCACTGTTCGTTTATAAGTTTTTCTGTAGGGTTATGCGAATACTTTTATTCTTTTTTCGAATGAACTATCACAAAGTAACGGACTATTCTGTCCATTATTTTTCAGTAAAATTTCAACTCTCGTTTCTTGATTTCCGTACAAGAAAATAGCATAACTGATTAACTGAATCTCCCAACCATGTTTATATACGTGAACTATTTCCAGTATTTAGGCGAAAAAAGTGTCTTCAAAATTCGCCAGGTCTTTGGAATAATTATTGAATTCACATAATATTTTCTCGAATTCATTATTTTCCCAAAGTAAATAAACATTTTGATAAATACGTAATTACTACGACATAAATGTAGAAACGGCAACGTTGCTTGTTCAACTGACAGAAGAATGACCATAACCTAACATTTTCAAAATATACACGGTGAAATGTGTCAGAATTCCATGGCCAACCGGTATACTTTATAAAAGTGAATGGAGTATACGAAACGAATTGAAATCAGTTTGGATCATACAGAATTATGGAAAAAAAATTTCAATTCGCCAGAACCATTAATCAATCCTCATCATTCATCAACCTATTTCGTTTTCACAACAATACAAACTATAATCTTCTGTGAATATTTCACACAAATTTTGAGAAGACGAGGCCAGATTGTTGATTATTCGGATAACATAGAAAACCGGTATGTCTTGCGTGGTACCTAGCGCGCGACCACGCGCGCGATTTAGGCATTCAGACAACGCAATATACTCAGAAGTAGACGAGTCGGACATCGCTTTTGCGTATTCAGTATGGTTTGAATGAGTGAATCGCGCGCGTGGTAAAGCGCATGCTGCTTCGCAACACACAGCATAATTAAGATCTATGAATCAACCCCTCTCAAAAACATTCGAATAGCGACAACTGTAAGCAAACATGGAGGAAATCTTTTCTAGACATATGTTGTTATGGAAGGGAAAGTGATTATTAGAGGTGTTTTTTTTTTCGATATCATGATGATTATGTGAAGGCTGTCAGTGAATCAATGTATAGTACCACAGTATAGACACCAACCAGTAGTCGCACTCTCGCTAAAATGAACTGAAATGTTTACTCCAACGGGATTTCGCGCATACCTCGGCGCGCATCAGGATATGTATTCAGTTGTTGCCGCAGCCACAGAATTATCGGCAAATTTACCGAAATAATATTCTTGGCTCTCAAAAAAACTTTATATATAATTTGATAGCTCCAGCCGAAGCACAGCAATATCCATTGGAAAATCAGTATAATCCTCTTGAAGAAAGTTATGTCGTGTCTGAACTCTGAAAATGGAATATATTCAGAAAATAACCCGTCTTGGAAAGTTGGGTTCAGTTTATCAGAAAAAGCGGCAACATAGTTTTAAATAATATGACAAGGATGACTATAACAGCAGGCCATCTCTAGCTATATGCGGGGACCTGACATTTTCCCGAGTAATGCTGGATGATTTGAGGTTATGACGAATGAGGTATGCGCGAGTCCGGAATGGAGTAAGGAAATCCACGGAGTGCGACTACTGGTTGGTGTCTATACTGTGATAGTACCCAGGTAGTTCTCAGTTAATGAAATTCCAAGAAGACATTGTTTGGATAGCAACATCGCAACAGATTATTTAGAGCTAAGTATCATTTTATTTTTCATTGATTCCAATTCGATTTTTGTATCGATCATTCATATCTGAATTTTGTATTTCATTTACATTTATTTTCGATATGGACCGGTTACAATATTTTTTTATAGAAACTGTGCTTATAAAATGTTTGATTTCATACTCCTATAGCTCCCACATTTGTGAGATTTTATTATTACATAATGTCTCTACGTCAATCTGCTTTCCATTATTTAGGTTTTAGGGCACAAACGCTGCAATCTAATAGCCAACATCGCGCTCCGCCCATCGAATATCAAACCGATTTGATCTCTCACCAACCTATACTCCATTCACAATTATAAAATCACAATTCTGGCCTTGGAAATTTGACACATTCCACTCTGTATCGAAGTTATGACGTTTTTCAAAATATTTTTATGTTCCAAGTCAACACTATGTTGCCCTTTCTACATTCTTAGCGTATTTCTCAGAATTTATTCGGAAAATGAATGAATTGGAAGAGATGTGAGGACGAAAATAATTAACGTTTATATGAATTGATAGAAAGGATTCCTTTTCTAGTTATTTGCATGAAAGGTACAAGAGATCACTGTTGAAATATATTATTTTTCGCCATGGAAGAAAATTGCATTGCTTTCACATGATTTTCATATGCATGCCAGTGAAGATTTAATGTTTATTATCCTCTTGAACTGAAAGTTCAAGACTTGACATCAATTGTTGAATCAAGAATAATGGAGCATTATATCCCTCTACTGGAATCCAAATAGTCGAAGGGAGTTCTGATGCAACATGAACTTTTTCTTGGAACATAACCTTAATAGCTAACTTAATAAAAATAAGAGTAGAAGATATACATTTCATTTATTTGATCTTATGAACAAGGAGTAAAATATTCTGACTGTATAGTAATTTATTAGTTTAAAAAATATTCATACATTACAACCACAGTAGGTTTGTGCAAATAATATGGAACAGGTCAAACATATGCTTCACATTTATCATTCACCTGTTCTAAAATGAGACACAAACTCCTCCACATTATAGGGCCCCTACAGCATTGAAAGCTTGTGTCTCTTTTGAAAGGAGTAGCACTAGATATAATATATTCTTTCGATTAAGAGCAAATACCTACCGTTGAATGTTACATACACAAATTTCTTCAAAATGGGCTTATACGAAGTGGTTCTTTTTCTGAAACGTGAAAACGATCAGTAATAATCATTTAGAGACCGATGATGGCCATCCAAAACCCGTTTACTTACGAAAATCGTGCAATTTCATTCTGCAAGTTCTTTCCTCATAATTCCTCGAAAATCCTACCTGAACCATATTTTCCGGTCGCTTTCGTGAAAAGATCGTATAAGGAAGACTTTTTTGACCATTTACACATTCCAAATAAATTTTGAGCACCAAAAACGATACCGAAACTAACCAAATCGATTTTTGGTCCAATTCAAATTTGCCGTTTGTACCCATGTCAAAATATCTTCGATACTTTCACTTTGATGTAAACAAAGAAACTGGCAACGCCGTTTTGTTATTAAAGATATTCTCTGTACGCGCACAGATTTTTTATCAGGTGCACCAATTCCTGAAAACGAAACCATGGCCAGAGTTGTGACTTTATAATTGTGAATGGAGTATAGTTGTCAATCTGGAGTATCAACCACCAACTGGCCCACAGACGATCAACTTGGTTGTCAACACGCCGTGTTGACAACATAGTTGTCAACAACGTTGCTCGTCTGTGGGCCGCTTAAGTAATAGATGACCATTTTCATCTTTCCCATTTGTGTAGGTCTGGTGAACTTAGGGCCTACAAAAATGTTTTTTTTTTCGCCCAATTAGAAAAACAGGAGTTTTTTTTGGTGAATGGATGATCATGTTCTCACTGATATCTATCTGATCCGCTATTGCTACATTTAGAAAAAGTGGTTTTCCATCCATCGTGCTCTTGAAATATTCACACCACATCCAAGAGATCCGTAGACCACTAATTCAAAATCGACATTTCTGTCTTGAGGACAATTCCTCCCACTCCATCCGTCCGGTCACCTTACGTCCCCAATTTCCATCTTCTCGAGAAGCCGCAAGACAAATTAACTTAATCTCGCTTTATGGATAGCACGGGCCAAGGCAACCCGGGATAATTACGGAACGTAGAAGAAGGGCCTTACGACCACAGACCCCTGCGCGAATTAGTGTCGCCGATGTCCGGTCGAGTCGATGTGAAATAGACCCGAAATAAAGGGAGCAATGATCGTCGCTGGCTTGGCCGAACCGGTGAAATATCTTACGGTTTAGATTAGGGGAGCATAAAGGTCGGAAAGGCGATTTGTGACGTACGCTAGCAGAGATAAAGGAGAGGTTTACTGTTGGTTCGGAATGGTATGTGGTCTATGTCGCAAATGATAACTTACGGCAGCCATGGAGTAAAAATATCCTTCGAGATCGTCGAGTCTCATGAGTCAGGGTGCGTACTCACGTAACGATGAACTGTAGAAATTTTTCATATCTATAAATTTTCAATATACAGGTGTGTCTTTGACTAACTGAAAGGCGAGCTGTAGGGGCCGCGATAATAACAGCTCTGTTAGGAGGCACAATGGACCTTAAGGTCGCATGGAACTGTAACCCCTTTTTACTCTAAACTATAAATCAAAGTCTTTGACTTGTACATAATAACAACGAAGAGGATAACGTCCTAGGACTAGCATAATATTTCAACTGTAGATTCCTCTCATCCAACAGAACACTTTTTTCCTATACCATTTTTCAAAATTCGGTTTCGTCTGAAAGATACAGGTTGTCGAAAATCCACGACATTAGCAAATATGATTGATTCTTCCGAAAGTATAAACCGTTCATTTTTTTCGAGTAGTTTTATAATACATTGCGAGCAAAAATTTCAGAAAATAAAAACATTCTTATAATTTTTCAATAAAACGCGACGTTTTCGAGTTATTCCCAATTTGATCCTTTAAATTTAGATCAAAAAATCAAAAATCTTAAGAACAATCTGCATGCGTCTCTGGATTTCAAATATCGTCGATTCGAGAGAATATAAATCTTTTGCCGATTGCAATGCAAGTTAAAAATGCTGCCAGAATGCTTATCAAGTTTGTCGAATTATCATTTGGAAAAAATCACTGACCTAGTAAGTACTAAAATCTCTATGATGGAAAACGTTTGATATAGAGATGTGTTATAATGGTATGAGATCCGGTATAAGAAATATACAGGGTCTTTCACGAGGAACCTCACCCATATTTATACGGGAAACTACTGAAAGTTTTTTCATGAAATTCAGCACTTATAAGTATTTCACGATGCTGATGAAATCTAAAATATTTTCAAGGCATGAGCACCTCCGGTTTTCCGGAAATGACGTCAACTTCCGTTTTTCAAATTAGAACACCATTTTTTATTACAGAAATAGATTCCTTAGAAAATGTCAAGTTATTTTGATGTAACATTTTTCAGTTTTGGTTGGAAAATTCTCTCTGAGCGGGAAAATTCGAAAAAAAAATCGAAAATAGAGCTCCGCTGAAACAAGAATAACTTCGAGGTTTTTGGATGGAAAATTTTCATTTTTGGGATTTTTCAAGATGTAAGATTGATGTACCCACTTTAAAAATCGAAATCGCGATTCATGATACAGGGGGTGAAAAAATCGCTTTCAAAGTTAGGGATGACAAAATCGTGAAAAATCAATTTTTTCAAATCAGAACCCCATTTTTTTATGTCAGATATTGAATCTACGTTAAAAAATAATGTGAGTGTATGCATCACACCCTTGCCCTCAAATGGATATTTTCTGAGTTATTCACAAAAAACTGTTTTTCGTCTTGAATTTTCAGCTATTTCTTTTCCCTTCACGTCAAAAAGATGAAATTTTCAGGAACTGTTACTTAAACCAAGTTTTAGATTTTACTACCCTAATATGCAAGAGAAAAAAGTTACAGGTTGTTCCTAAATAGATGGCGAATTTGGATTCGAATTTGTATCGGAAACCTCTTTATATCAACTAATCGGCCATCGGTTTTCTCTCCAGTGATAAATAAATAATTCCTTATGAACCATATGCAAAAACTTACCATGTTTTACATTCCTTTTTTTTAATGATAGATATCATTAATTACATGCTACTGAATAAAGAGGAATTTGGCAGATGTAATTAATGATATCTAACATTAAAAAAAAAGAATGTAAAACATGGTAAGTTTTTGCATATGGTTCATATGGAATTATTTATTTATCACTGGAGAGAAAACCGATGGCCGATTAGTTGAAATAAAGAGGTTTCCGATACAAATTCGAATCCAAATTCGCCATCTATTTAGGAACAACCTGTAACTTTTTTCTCTTGCATATTAGGGTAGTAAAATCTAAAACATGGTTTAAGTAACAGTTCCTGAAAATTTCATTTTTTTGGCGTGAAGGGAAAAGAAATAGCTGAAAATTCAAGACGAAAAACAGTTTTTTGTGAATAACTCAGAAAATATCCACTTTAGGGCAAGGGTGTGATACATACACTCACATTATTTTTTAACATAGATTCAATATCTGACATAAAAAAATGGGGTTCTAACTTGAAAAAATTGATTTTTCACGATTATGTCATCCCTAACTTTGAAAGCGATTTTTCCACCTCCTGTATCATGAATCGTGATTTCGATTTTTAAAGTGGATACATCAATCTTACATCTTGAAAAATCCCAAAAATGAAAATTTTCCATCCAAAAACCTCGAAGTTGTTCTTGTTTCAGCGGAGCTCTATTTTCGATTTTTTTTTTCGAATTTTCCCGCTCAGAAAGAATTTTCCAACCAAAACTGAAAAATGTTACATCAAAATAACTTTAAATTTTCTAAGGAATCTATTTCTGCAATAAAAAAATGGTGTTCTAATTTGAAAAACGGAAGTTGACGTCATTTCCGGAAAAACCGGAGCTGCTCCTGCCTTGAAAATATTTTAGATTTCATCAGCATCGTGAAATTTTTATAAGTGCTGAATTTCATGAAAATACGTTCAGTAGTTTCCCGTATAAATATGGGTGAGGTTCCTCGTGAAAGACCCTGTATATATGGCTATATCTCTTCAATAGAGCCGAATTCGGAAAAATGAAAACGAGGTTTCTTTTTGCCTCAAGAATCTTCAGTTAAAATATACATATGTTCAAGTTAAAGTCTCACCCTGTATACATAACGATACAACGATTAGGTATACTTATACAGGGTGAGTCTTTGACTTGTACATATATTTTAACTATAGATTCCTCTCATCAAACGAAACGCTTTTTTCCCATACCATTTTTCAAAATTCGGTTTCGTTTGAAAGATACAGGGTGTCAAAATTACATGAATTTAACACTATTCTTTCCATATATTCGGAACCGATATTTCGAATGAACTGAATTTTGGTTGATTGTTTACTCTATTCATGGTGCATATTCGTCAGTTGAAACTTATTCCATATTTCTCCTGGTATATAAGTTACAGCGTAGTCGACACATGAATTCATGCAAAAATACTATCAAATCACTCGAAAAAGATAAACGGTTCATATTTTCGATAGAATCAACCATTTCAAAAAATAAAAATATTCCTATATTTTTTCAATAAAACGCGTCGTTTTCGAATCATTCCTAATTGTATACGGACAAATTTGAGGAAAAAAATCATGAATTTCATAAATAATCTGAATGCATCCCTGAATTAAATATCATCGAATATTTTATCTTCTCTGGTCTCTTGATAAATTGACAATGTTGTCAGGACTAAATATGATGGAAAAACGTTCGAGAAAAAAAACCCACAAATGTGAGAGATAACATTGAATTCTAAGAAGCATGAAATTACACAGTTTCTATTGAAAATTTATTGTTACCGGTCCTTCAGGAAAATATCTATCTAAACGATATCCTCTTGGAATTCTCAATCGACACTACACTTCACATCACAATCACCACATGTTTGCTTTATTCTCTTTAAGTAAATAAATAAATAAATCGAAGTCCATGGAGAAGGTTATCGTGTGAGCATCGTTCATTGTATCACAGACTGAGACTGGCCTGTGATGGGATTCTGGAGACACAGAACAACGGCTTGTCTTGCGTGGCGGCTACATCGCAGCGCACCGCGACTGAAATTAAGATCGTAGCGCTATATCGGCGAGAATCAGAACTACTCGTTTGGCATTTCCAAAGAGCAACGCCTAGACGCCTTTAGCGGAAAGTGAACAAAACTAGTGTCCTTGTGATAGTTCATCCGCTAACGATAGGTGGCGTACTGCTTTCTTGAGTTCGCCTATACCATTGTTTGAAGAGTAAATCGGCAATCTGGCATTGTCTTCTCTAGAGTTCTGTGAGTGAAATATCACAGAGGATGGGTGAGGTAAGGTCATTGACCCCGAATCATATGGCTTTGGTTACTGGAGTTAGGATAGGTTGGTGAGAAACAAATTTTTATGAAATCATTTTAGAATATCAAGGAAAATATGAACAAATTATAAGTGTTTATAAACTAATCTTCAGGAAAATCGAAGAAGAAACTTATTTTGGTGGGAGAAATATGGCTTTGCAATTGCAGCAATAATCAGACAGAACTAAGTGTTTTTGTTAGGAAATATCGTGTTGGTCACATTCTTATTGAAATAAGTTTAGTGGTTGGGTATTCTTTAATTGTATAACCCAGAACATCTTCACCTCAATTTCAATCAGAAAATATGAACTTTGTAGTGTTTGCAGAGAATTTTTTAGGCACATATTTAGCCCGATTTTTTTTCGAATGGCTATATATCTTTAACAGAGCCGAGTTCGGAAAAATGGAAACTGAAAAAACAGATTTCCTTTGGCCTCAAGAACCTTCAGTTAAAATATATCTACAAGTCAAAGACTCACCCTGTATATGCACATACTTCTAAATTTCCACCCCAATTCACGGACCAAGTTATAGATTTCAAATTCAGAGTATTCCGAGTCAATTCGGTACAGTCACTCGTTGGGTTACAACCTCCGACCAAGAAATCTCTGTTGCCTACCGGAGTTGTAAGCGAAGCACGGACCACTGTTAGAAGGCCCGGAATAATCTGAATTTGAAATTGATTCCCGCCGTGAAAGCGTTCATCGATATATTGAGCCATATTTTTATGGATAATTGGAAAAAAATGTGTTGTGTGACGTGAGGTGAACTTTTATCAGGGTCTTTGGCCAATTTCAGGCTCTTCAGAGTTCAATTTCATTGCCCACATTTATGGGATTTCATTATAACACAACTCTACAGTGCGCGTTAAAATTATGGATTAATTTTTCGAAAAAAAGAATTTTCTTGAAAATTTCTGCACGCCGGTAAAGGAAATACAAAGACCTAGCCAAAAAAGTACCACATGACCCACTTTCCCTATTCAAAAAATTCAGAGGGTTTTGATGGGGATGGCACAGGGTGCAACAGCAATCCTTCAAAATTTCATAAAAATTTGGTAAAAGTGAAACCAAATTGACCTGTTTCAGGATTTTGTTGCCAAATATTTTTTTTCTGAGTAAATGAATTTGTTGCATAATTTTGACGCGCAGTGTAGAGATGTATTATGATGAAATCCCATGAATCTGGGCAATAAAATTAAATTCTGAAGAGTCTGAAATTTGTCAAAGACCCTGATAAAAGTTCACCTCACGCCATACAACACATTTTTTTTCCTATTATTCATTTTATACGTCCAGTTTCTAATGAACATTTATTGTTATTATTCTATCCTTCAAGAAAATATTAAAAATAGATGAAAATGAAATCAAAAATTAAAAATTTGAATCATTAATGTATACAAACCACTCATTTCATTGAAATTCACGAAAAATAAAATGATACTCAGCAATAATCAATCTGTGGCGATGTTTCTATCTGAACAATTGACTCTGTGATAATTCCCAAAAATCATAACTGGAACTATAAAACTATGACAAACTATAAAACTATGACAAACTATAAAAAGACTTCACGAAAAATGTCTGAGTTTTTTAGCTATTTCACAAAAAACAACACTAGAAACATTGCGCTTCAGAACTGCCAGCAGATATTTCCTCAAAACAGTTTCGAAAAAAGCGATATCTGAAGTTCGTGCCCCAAAGAAATGTTGAAAATCGGGTGGTATAATGTAAAAAGCACCCCCTTTGAGATTCGCTGGAAGAGCGGCTTTCCACCAATCAAGTGGTGTTTTTACTCAATGAAAAGAAAAGATGTTATTACAATTTTGAAAATCTTCCTCCGAGAAGGGATAAAGTGTGGGGACGGCCCAACGCACTAGGATCAGGACTTACTAATTCTTTGACTTGTAGGACATATATTTCAACTGTAGATTCTTTAGGCCAAAATAAACCTTTTTTTCATTTTCCATTTCTCCGAATTTGGCTCTGTTAAAGAGATATAGCCATTTGAAAAAAAAATTGGGCTGAATGCGTGCCTGATATTATTCTCTACAAACACCTCAAAGTTCATATTTTTCGATTGAAATTGATGTGATAATTAGATATTCTGGGTGATACATTTAGAAAATACTCAAGCACTAACCTTTTTTGAATAAGAATCTTACAAACACGATATTTCCTAACAAAAACGCTGAGTTTTGTACCCATCATTTCTGCAATTGAAAAGCCATATTTCTCACACCCAAATAATTTCCTTCTTAGATTTTCCTGAAGATTAGTTTGTAAACACCAATAATTAGTTCATATTTTCCTCGATATTCTGGAACGATCTCATAAAAATTGGTTTCTCACTAACCTATCCTAACTCCATCAACCTAAGTCATATGATTCGAGGTCAATGACCTAACCTAACTCATCTTCTGTGATATGATATTCCACAGAACTCTAGACAAGACGATGCCAGATTGCCGATTTTCTCTTCAAACATTAGTATAGACGAAACCAATAAGGAAGCGGTACGTACCCTATCGGAAGAACTATCGCAAAGGCATCAGTTTTGTTTACTTTTCGCTAAAGGCGTCTAGGCGTTGCTCTTCGGAACCGCCAAACGAGTTCTGATTCTCGCCGATATAGCGCTACGTTCTTAATTTCAGTCGCCCATAATGGTGCGATGCCGGCTGCGATGTAGCACGGCTTACTCTTCCCTTCTGAAGGCTGTGGATGTAGCCGCCACGCAAGACAAACCGTGTTTTTTTGTCTCCAACCACCAACGTTAGTTTGTGGTTTATTTATTTATTTCAGAGAATAAAGCAAAAAGGTGATGACTATGTAAATGACTTTTAGTGAATTGATGTAATAGTAGTGTCGTCTGGTGTCGAGTTATATTGTTTTGATAGATTTTTTAGCTGAAGGACCGGTAACAATGAATTTTCAATAGAAACTGCCTATAACATGTATAATTTCATGCTTGTTAGAATTCAATTTCATCTCCCACATTTGTGGGATTTTATTGTTAGGGGAAGGTGGGGACCCTTCGTACGGTTTCAACATTTTATTTTTTTTATTTTTTGTTTTTTCATTAATCAATTACCTGACAGCTTGAATGTATAGTCCAACTATCTGAGATTCATATAAAAAATTACAGATGATTTCATCTTATGTTTCAACCATAATTATGATTTAAAACTAAATCTGGAATATGTACGAACCTACCCCAACAACAGGGCACCTACATACAGTCAGTATAAATACGTGATTTTCCTGGCCGTCGTCCTTTGTTTGTTTTATTACTTCTCACAACAGTCGGGTAGGGTCGAATTGCATCTAGCGTCAAAACTGTCTTCAAAGGAGCAACTATTATTTGATGGATTGGTGAATTATTCAAAGGATCTAAATTAAACCTTTGTAGTTCATCATAAGTTATCAATGGTGAGTTAATAGTTTGTTCTCGCGAAACGGCGGAACCTCCAAGAAAGAAGTTAATGCAAAAATTAGCAATTAGTACACTAACACACTAAAACGTTCCTAGTTGGGGCACATTCTTACGCGTCCAAATGTGCCCCATCTAGTTCTGTACGAAAGTACCCCACTTACCAAATAGCAGCAAAATATATCCTCTTTCAATATTGATAGGAAGACGTCATAAATTTATTATTGAAAACGTATCTTGAGTATATTTTGCTAGTTATTGATAGAATTCTCTACACGAGAACCTATCTTATCTACGGTAACAATTGACAAAAACATTGATCAAAAAATTACTTAGCGAGCGCGAAAACACATTCGTGCCTGAAACTTCGCTCTCACCAGTGCGAATGGCGCAATAGTACGTTGACGTAAAGTTGGTTCCTCTACTCAAGCACACATACAAAAGGAAGGCCGTACGTCGTTTCGTTCAAGTTTTATTTTGACTGTATGAATGTGCCCCGCGTACGAAGGGTAACGATCTCCCCCTACATATCTCTACATCAAACGTTTTTTCATCATATAGATTTTTGTCTTGACAAAGTTGATAAACTGATAATAGTTCTGACAACATTGTTAACATTTTGAGAGGCCAGAGAAGAAATAATATTCGATGAGATTAAACTCAGGACAGCATTCAGATTATTCTTGAAATTGATGATTTTTTCATCAAATTTAATCTTATACAATTAGGAATGACTTGAAAACGTGCGTTTTGTTGAAAAAACATAGGAATACTTTTGTTTTCTGAAATAATTGATTCTTTCGAAAACGTGAATAGTTTATCTTTTTCAAGTGGTTTAATAGTATTTTTTCTTGAATGTATGGGTTGACCACACTGTAACTTCTATACCAGGAGAAATATGGAATAAGTTTCAATTGAGGAATATGCACCATGAATAGACTAAACAATCATCCAAAATTCAGTTCATTCGAAATATCGGTTCCAAATATATGGAAAGAATAGTGGTAATTTCATGGATTTTTGACACCCTGTATCTTTCAAACGATACCGAATTTTGAAAAATGGTATGGGAAAAAAGTGTTTCGTTTGATGAGAGAAATCTGCAGTTAAAATATTCGTACAAGTCAAAGACTCACCCTGTACACTGAGAAAGAATACAACTCTCTCATAACGTGGGCGGTGGGAGGAATTATCTGGAACTAACTGAATAAGGGCAGAATATTATTGAGTAATTGCGGTGTTATTACATAGAGGTCGCTTATTATCATCAGCATTAAATCAGGCGCCAAACGACGCAAAATCCAAGGTTGTTAACAGTACTCGGAAAGAAAAAGTCCATCCTCCTCTTCCTGCCATAACCATCGCAGATGAGAAATTCCATACTCGCACCAAAAAAATAGAACTGAGATTCAGGCAAGGGTCGAGAATGAAAATAAAAAACTTGTCTTATTGAGATAATAAACTGGGGCGTCACAAGCCGGGCTCGACGACCTGGCTCTAATGACGAGAAATGGGGGAGAAAAAAGGGTAATTTTTCATTTTTTACTTCTCTTCCACAACTTATATAACAGCACGTGTCGATGACAGGTACACGGTTCCTGAAAGACTAGTTACAACTGAAAGCAACGAGTTTTAGAATTGCAAGTAATGTATGAGCAATAATAACACACTTCCATCAGAGTAAAAAAAGTACCACTACTGAACCACACGCTTTTTTTGAAGTGCTCTCATGATTACAAATTTATCTTTCATTCATTTATTTCAGAAAAGGAATACACAAAGGTAATCACAATTTTATTCTCAGAAGAAAATTACACGAAAACGCATCTTATATGATCAACATCGTTTTACTTCTCAAAATCGTATTTTAACTGCGGGACATAACATCAGATCTTTGTTATGGGTGCGAGATACAAAAGAACTTAGAGCAAAGATCCTTAATTCTCACATGTTAACTTTGATTTTATGGACGGAAGTATTGTTGTTTACGTAAGAAACACATTTTACAGGGTGGCCAAAAGATTGACGTCAAAAAGAAAAAACAGGTCCCTCGTGTGATACAGTTTGAATTTGCATCTTTGATCTTTGCAGTATTCTAATCATTTATTTCATTGTTGTAATGATTTCTGTAACAGGAGGTATGTTCCATCACCGGTAGATGTCATTTTTCGGGAATTCAATCTTGCATTCAAACCATTGAAGTTAATATAAACACGTACACTTTTTTTTCTTCATTTTTTCTGGATTTAGCTTATCTCTCGATTCGAGTTTTCTGAAAATAAATTTCGAATTTCGTTCTTTTTCATCGTAGCCGTTGCAGCGTTAAGAATAAAATTTGACGAGCAGTAGAGTTCAAAACCAGCATTTTCTCGATTTGATTATTATTTGTTAGCTGAATTTATTTTGCTGTTGAGGCACTAATCAATTAAATTTGGATAGCCTAGTCGGATTTATTCTATTTTGTTTCGAAGCTGCAATTAAGTGAAAATCCTCGACCACGAGGGTAAGTTACATAGTGACCGATGTAAACTCAATTTTAATTAGTACATTATTTTTTTTCCTTATTTCATTCTCAGATTTTCTTCTTATGGTAATTTTTTACACGGAATCTTGGTTGAATGGTGCATACCTCCGGGAACTGATTGATTTCATGGTTGGAGCTGAATCTAGGAAAGGTTCACATCATACCATTCCATATTTTGGTATATTTTTGGTGCAGTTCGCTTGGGAGAGGAGTTCATCCTGACTTTCAAGATAAGTCTCTTGTCATATTTGGTTTCCTCATATGAATTCATTGTAGTAAGTTAAGTCATTTGTTGGGTAGATTGGAAAGAATCAAACCATCCGAAAGTGATATACCTTTGTGTGAACTAAGATCTAAGTTACTCACTGCGGGTTTAAGGTTGGTTTCTGTTTATGAAGCTAAATTATCTGTTGATCCTAGAACTAAAAAGTCAGTACCGGCAGAGGTAGAATTCGAACAAAGTTTGTTGAATCAAAAAGCTGCAAGTTCAACACCTACAAGTTGTTCTAAGTCGGGAAGTGATCAGTTTGGTGGTAGTAATAGGTTTAGGAATAGAGACAGATCCAATTCACGAAATAGAAATAGATCTAGTTCACGAGGTAGCACTAGATCTAGAGACTCTTCAAAAAGTAGAAATTGTTGTTCAGAAGTTAGTTATAATGAACGTCAACAACACTCGGATAGAAAATATTCAGGTAACTCGTACGAAACTCAAAATAAATCATATCCTTATACACTTCAATGTAAACAGATCTTCAAGTGTAGATAGAAAAATTGCTCCTAATGCTGGAAGGCCCATGACAGCAAACCAAACTAACGGGAATATAGGTAAAAATTCTTCTCGGGACTCAACAGTTATTTGCTTCAAGTGTCAGGGTAGAAATCATTTGGCTAGACATTGCACAGTGAAGTCGATTCGATGTTTCAATTGTGGTAGATTCGGTTATACTAAGTTAACTTGCCCAGATTGTCATTTAAACCACTAAAGAAGTCAAGTGTTGACCGAGCTTTGACTTCTGCAATTTCATCGGTTAATCATCTTGTTGCTACTGATGATAATTATAATGTGGATTCAGATACTTAGGATTTTGTTTGTTCTAAGGAGGAAATTGAAGCTTTCAATATTAAGTACAGGCCAGTTTTGAATTATATTTTAGACGGGGTTTCAGGTGGTGAATGTCCATATATTTCAGTCGACATTTATAATAGAAAATTCAAGGGACTATTAGATTCGGGAGCTAATCAAATATTCATCAATGAATCTACTTACGAGTACTTACATCAATTAGGGGTAACCTTAAATACGGATAATGTTTCGTCGTGTATTTTGGCAAATAATCAAGAACTTAATTGCTTCGGATTTGTTAGTATACCTATTACTTTGGAAAATAAAACACATATCTTTAAATGCTTTGTATTATCTGACTTACGTCATAGCATCGTCTTGGGCACTGTTTTCTGGATTAAGATGGGCATAGTTCCAGATTCAAGAAAAGGTTATTGGGGTTTTAGTGAGGAACAGTCTTTTTCCGCTGATTATCTGAATTCTTTACAAACTGCTGAAGACTTAACGCATTCACAAATGGAAAAACTGAATCATATCGTTGATGGTTATTTTATTAAAATGAATAATGTCAAGCTGGGCTGCGTCAAGAATATTGAACATGAAATAATAACTAATACTAAACCTATCAAGTTTAAATATTACCCAGTGAGCCCTTACATGCAATCTAAAATTGATGAAGAAGTAGACAGGATGCTTGATTTGGATGTTATAGAACCTTCTAATAGTGGTTGGAGTTCACCAATCCTTATGGTTCCAAAAAAAGATAGCTCTTATAGATTTTGTGTTGATTTCCGAAAGCTCAATGCTGTAACCGAGAAATGTGCTTATCCTCTGCCACATATTTCTTCAATTCTTGATAGTTTGGGTAATGCTAAATATCTAACTTCGTTGGATATAAAGAATGCTTACTGGCAAATAAAACTTTCTGAAAAGAGTAAGCAATACACAGCTTTTACAATTCCTGGCCGTGGGTTGTTCCAATTTAAAAGATTGACATTTGGCTTAACCAACGCACCCGGTACTTCCCAGAAAATAATAGACGTTCTTCTTGCCGAATTTTCGAGTTATGTTTTCAGATATTTGGACGATATAATTATAGTTACACCAGACTTTGAAACACATTTGCGTATATTGAATAGTATTCTCGACAAACTGGCAGAGGCAAATTTGGTTCTCAATCGAGAAAAATGTGTATTTTGTAGATCCGAGTTAAAATTTTTGGGATACGTAGTAAACAGAAACGGTTTAGCTGTAGACCCTGATAAAATAAGTGCAATAGTTAATATGCCCAGTCCAAAGTCACCTAGGGATGTAAAGAGAATAATTGGGATGATTATGTGGTATCGTAAGTTTGTTCCAAATTTATCGACTATAACAGAGCCTATCACTAAACTTACTCGTAAAAATTGTAAATTTGTTTGGTCAGCAGAATGTGAACAAGCATTAGATAAGATAAAAGATCTTTTGATAAGTGCTCCGATTTTGGCTTGTCCAAATTTTGAACATGAATTCATTCTTGAATGTGACGCTAGTTCATATGGCCTTGGTTGCGTGTTGTCACAGTTTTATGATGGAAGACAACACGTAATTTGTTATCTTTCCCGAAGCTTGATCCGTTCTGAAAGAAATTTTTCAGCAACCGAACTTGAGTGTCTGGGCGTTCTGTGGTCAATTGAAAAATTGCGATGTTATTTGGAAGGTGCTCCAAATTTTACAGTCATCACAGATCATCACAGTTTACTTTGGCTTAGTAATCTTAAAGACCCACATGGCAGATTAGGGAGATGGGTTCTAAAGCTTCAAATGTATAATTTCACTATTTTACATAGGACAGGGAAATTTCATGCAGTACCAGATTGCCTTTCTAGGGCAATTCCTGATGAATCTTGTGTTATGTCGGGAATTTCATTAGAAAATATCAACGATTCTTGGTACAATAAGCTCGTGAGTCAAGTTAGGATAAATCCTTTGAAATATCCGAATTTCAGAATTTCTAATGGCGGAATGTTGTTCAAAAACATGGGTAAGAGTTCAGCCGATGCAACGTCTTGGAAACAAGTTGTGCCTAAGGAAAGACGTATTGATTTACTTAAGAAGTTTCACGATGATCCTACAAGTGGTGGACATTTCGGTATATACAAAACTTATAATAGAATTTTCGAAAATTATTGTTGGCCTGGAATGAAGCATGACATCACTAGATACGTCAACAAATGTAAAACATGCGCGGCACATAAACCAGAGCAGAAGCTAAAAGCTGGTATAATGGGCAAAAAATCTGAAATAGATAGATGTTGGCAATACATAGCTATTGATTTAATTGGTCCTTTTCCTCGCAGTACTAAGGGTTATCAACACGTTCTTGTGATTTGCGATTTCTTTAGTAAGTTCACGTTACTTTTTCCTTTGCGTCAAGCATCTGCATCTTCAATAGTGAGAATATTAGAAGAACAAGTATTTTTGTTGTTTCGGGTTCCTGAAATACTCAAGTGCGACAACGGTAGTCAATTCAAAAGTAGAGAATTCAAGAAGTTGCTGGATGAATATCATGTAAAAGTATTCTATAATCCTCTTTATCATCCCGAACCAAATTTTTCAGAAAGATCTAATAGAGTTATTAAAACTATGATAGCTAGTTATATTGAAGAAAATCATAAAAAATGGGACAAATATTTACCCCAGTTGGCTTGTGCATACCGTACAGCAAAACATGAAGTTTTTGATAATACACCTTTTTCTATTAATTTTGGGTGCGAAATGGTTGTGAATGGTAGTGATTATAAATTCATCAAAGACAGAGAAAGTATAGTTGAAAGAGTAGAAAACAAGTCTGTTGAAAGTAAGTCGGAAAAGCTGGTGAAGATGGAGAAGTTAAGACTATTTGTGAAAGATAAATTGGCAAAAGCCCATGAAGAGACTAAACATGATTATAATCTCAGACATAGACCTCAAAAATATAACGTGAATGATTATGTTTGGGTGAAATCACATTCTTTGTCATTCAGTGTAAAGGATTTTTCAGCGAAGTTGGGTAGTAAATTTTCTGGTCCCTATAGAGTATCAGAAAAGCTGGGGGTTAATATGAACTGAAGGATGATTTAGGTGTTTCTAAGGGAATTTGGCATGTGTCTCAACTTAAGCCTGACAAAACTCTTGATGATGGTCAGTAGTTGGGATGAATGTTCTTTCTCTCATGTTGGTTGCACATATTATTTAGCTTCTTTGAAAAAAATCTTCGATTTTTTTCCATGGGAAGGGGAGGTATGATACAGTTTGAATTTGCATCTTTGATCTTTGCAGTTTTCTAATCATTTATTTCATTGTTGTAATGATTTCTGTAACAGGAGGTATGTTCCATCACCGGTAGATGTCATTTTTCGGGAATTCAATCTTGCATTCAAACCATTAAAGTTAATATAAACACGTACACTTTTTTTTCTTCATTTTTTCTGGATTTAGCTTATCTCTCGATTCGAGTTTTCTGAAAATAAATTTCGAATTTCGTTCTTTTTCATCGTAGCCGTTGCAGCGTTAAGAATAAAATTTAACGAGCAGTAGAGTTCAAAACCAGCATTTTCTCGATTTGATTATTATTTGTTAGCTGAATTTATTTTGCTGTTGAGGCACTAATCAATTAAATTTGGATAGCCTAGTCGGATTTATTCTATTTTGTTTCGAAGCTGCAATTAAGTGAAAATCCTCGACCACGAGGGTAAGTTACATAGTGACCGATGTAAACTCAATTTTAATTAGTACATTATTTTTTTTTCCTTATTTCATTCTCAGATTTTCTTCTTATGGTAATTTTTTACACGGAATCTTGGTTGAATGGTGCATACCTCCGGGAACTGATTGATTTCATGGTTGGAGCTGAATCTAGGAAAGGTTCACATCATACCATTCCATATTTTGGTATATTTTTGGTGCAGTTCGCTTGGGAGAGGAGTTCATCCTGACTTTCAAGATAAGTCTCTTGTCATATTTGGTTTCCTCATATGAATTCATTGTAGTATTGAATTGGAAATTATTTTCGATATTTCTTGTAGATTAGAATTCTTTTAATAATAATAATTTGTATTCGGCTAACCAATCGTTCTGAATTTTTACATTTTGCTCATTATCAATAATCATAATCTCCCTTCGATTTTGCATATCAATTGTGATACATGGTTTAATTCAACAAAGTTTCATATTCGATTTCAATCCACATTTTCCTAATTCATCATTGTATATTTCGGATTCCACATATCATATCGTTGACGTTCAAAATTAAGTTTCAAAAATTCTATTTCATATTGTTTCCATTCACTTACAATCATTGTCTGTAACTATCAAATATTCAAGTTGACTGGTTTGTATTTTACTTAATTCAATCCTTATAAATGGATAGTGACCATTGTTCTAAGTGCACGGTATTTTAATTGCATTGATTTTCTAAAATTGTTCATTCCCTGTATTTTGAGAATTCGTATAAAATTGTAGGTTCGATCTGTACCATTAGAGCTTGTTTTGTATGGAATTTTATATATAATAGATTGGTTAGATTGAGTGTAATTTTTGATTTACATTAAGGCATATTATAACCCATTCCTGATAGAGTCTCAATGCTCATTAATAAAAGTTTGGTATTGTGAATACAAAGGTTATTAATTGTATTTTTATGACACAGGATTGAACTATAAAGAAAGAATAACCGTAGAACGTGTCATGGGCTATTCGAATTACCCCCATGTATGTCATGCGATGTTTCACGATTTTCGAGTTATGAATTTTTTTATGAACTTAGAGAATTTTCGACTTGACCATCTTGAAAAAGATATTAAAAACAAGTACAAGACTTCTCTGTGAAATTCTTTTGTTGCTTTATCTCCATGAATTGTACTTTTATACATAAAATAACCAGATTCGTAACTTTGATAAAAATTATGGAAATGTTGGTCTCAGTGCAAAAGTTACGTGAATTGGATTATGATCTGAATTTTCGAATTAAACATAGAAATGTGAAAAGGCTAATACAAGGTTTTTTAGTATGCTTGAAAACTGCGCTCAACAGTCATCTTTTAGAATCATTGATAAAAAATGGTACTTAACCCTCTACTTCTGCTAGAATTAGCCTTCAAAGTCATCGAGGTGGAAAAAATCAAAGGACTAGACATCTATTACAAAATTATTTTTTGCCATTTTAAGATTTATCTGATCAAGTTATGATAGGAAATGCTGAGAATTAATGAAAATAAGCTTCAGATGTTGGTCAAGAAAAGTTCTAGATAAAAAAAAAAAGGTATGGCAATAAGTCACATAACATAATGTGAATAAAAAGAAATTCATTTATAAAATTTACAGTAGGTTTTCAAAGTGGCCACCTCTAGCCTCAATACACATTCTACACCTTCTTAGAAAATTTTCTTTTAATCGCATAAAACCTGTCCTGTTCTCTCTTAGGACACGTTCGGCTTCTCTTAAATTAACCACTTGTATATTTCAACTGAATATTCTTGAGGCCAAAATAAACCTCTTTTTCATTTTCCATTTTTCCGAATTCGGCTCTGCCCAAAAGAAATAGCCTTTTAAAAAAATTTCATAATTCTCGATTGGAAATGAGCTGATACTTTTAGGGAATACTAACCTTATTGGAATAAAAATGTTGTGAACGCGATATTTTTCAACAAAACATTTAGTTTTTTCCGATTATATCTGCAATTCAAAAGCCATATTTCTCCCACCAAAATAAGTTCCTTCTTCGATTTTCCTGAAAGTTAGTTTGTAAACACAATCAACTTGATATATTAATGACGGCTTTCACGGCAGGATTGAATCTAGAGTTTTCCAGGTTTTTCTCACCTTTTGGACCACGGCTAGAAAACCAGGAATACTTTAGATTCGAAATGGAAACTAATAACTTGTTCACATTTTCTCCGATATCCCTAAAATATATTGTAAAAAAGGTTTTTCATTCAATATGTGACAAATGTAGCTATATTAACCTATTTTGTGATCAAAACAATCAAAGTAATAATATTTTATGAGTATTTCAGAGTTTCGAGAGGGCGTTGCTAGCTTGTTGATTTTTCGTATAGCACAGTATGAATATGTATGAATTCTATCATCCCTCAATTTTAGGAATCGACCCATCCCAAACGTCAGTCTTCGATCTGTGGTGCCCTTCCCCACGCCGCGAAAGTTAACGACGCATGTCTATAGCGACAATCGGCGCTGAATATTGGCGATTTCAGCTACTGGCACTGCGAACGGTAAGCGAACATAGAGTAAATCTCTTCTAGGCATATGTTTTAACGAAAGGGTAAAGTGATTATTACTGGCGTTTTTCTTCGATATCGTGATGATTATGTGAAGACTTTCAGAGAAGTAATGCAAATTAACCGTGTAGTGTCGAGTTTATCAAATCAGCATGGATAAATTAGAATATTTTTTGTGCAGAAGTTTTTCACTAGTTTGTAGCAAATCACCATGGATAAATTAGAATATTTTTTGTGCAGAAAATTTCCCCTAGTTGGTAGCAAATCATCACAGAGGATAGAAACATCGCCATAAATTATTTCCTGTTAACATTCATTTTATTTCTCATCAATTTCAATTTAATTCGTGGTTTCTATCGAGATTATTCGTTCATATATCTAATTTTTGTATTTCATTAACATTTATTTCTAATACCTATTTTCGTTTCCGTGAAGGATGGACCGATAACGAGTGCCACAAGAAAGTGTTCTTGGACCAATACCCTTCATCATATTCATCAATTATCTGGCAGGCATAATATAATCCAATCCAAATGCACCGATGGTAAACTATAAAGATTATATTTATTTTCTAATAAAGGCAGAAATCTTCCCCCAGGTAGCAAACATGGTACAGGAGACTTTACAGCGGGCCATTCACTGGTGCCAGTGGTTCCATTCTAATAAATAATGCTTGAATGTAGAAAAAATGTGCTATTCTTATAAACAACCGGCATGCTAACTTTCAAACACCGCCTCACATCCAGCTTAACGACCACCAGCTTGATCTCCAGATCTCAGGACTTTAAAATCTAAAATTAGGTATGGTATCATGTTTTTTAAAAGTGGAAATAATATGGAGAAAGTGCTCAAAATGCCGAAAGGAGCCATATGCACAATCATGAAAATGACACGCAAACATACAGAGGAATATTTAGCAAGGATGATCTACTCACAGCTATATCCAATACACATTAAGGTCGGCGTTTAAAGCGAGTAGGAAAGCTCATCCGAAAGAGGCGCCACCGTGCATTTCATGGAATATCTCCATAGAACTTACATTATCACAATAAGTTCTATGAATATCTCTCTAAACATGAATGAAATGTACAATGGCGCTCTCTATCCGAAAATCGCCGAACTATGAAGTAAGTGAATTTGTGGGTAAAGCAGGAACTTTTTCCGGCCAAAATTTGAATTTGGCCATTCTCTGCCAATGCCGTATTTCAAGTTGTTTTTCTGAACGAAATTATCTGTAGATTCACTTTTAATCGGAAGTTGAACTATTTTCATGGGTCTTTCTGTTGGAATAAAACAAAAGCATGAGTTGGCTCATTTTCTTCTATTTTTGAAAGAAAAAGAATGAACTGTCGAAATTGAATCGATTTAAATCATTTCATCAAGAACTCCAATTCTTTCTGAGTTTACCCACAAAATTTCAGTTCTCGAAGTGGATCCATTTTCAAATGCAACTTGAAATAAAAACACGCTACATTGAACGCCCACCTTAAAGAATGCCTAATATTTATATTTAAAAACAGAAAATACTTCGAAACGAAAACATCCACGAAATACAACACCAGGACCACTGAATTGAAATATTCAATAAACAGACTTTCATTAACTAAAAAATGACCAGAATACAGGTGTATAAAAAACTTCAACAAGCTTTCGAACCAAACGAAACCCAAAACTAACAGGAAACTGTTCAAAAATGGAGTCTACAAGATGCTTCTGCGATCTGAGTCATATACACTATCGAAAAATTTGTATTGCATTCTATAGGATAACCCAAAATGAACACTCAATTCGTTGATGACGCAATTTCATTTCATGTGGATTATGTTTTTACATTTGAATTTTATTTGAAATAAAGTTTATTGTTATTATTACTCATTTGTTTACACAGGTTCAGTCTAATAAAACCGTTTTCAAAATGGCCATCAAATATAAAAAAACTTCATTCAGATTCTCAATAAACAAACGAAATGAAACAGTGACTTGCCCCTATGAAGTGCCTAAATATATTCAAACACAAAAACAGAATTGAAAAACCAAGTTTCTTAAATACTGCGCAAACATACAATCTTGAATGAACAGCACCTATTTCAAGTCCGAAGGCTGAAATGGGCCTGAACGAAGATAGAAGCAACCACAACGCCAAGAGATTTAGAGCGCTTTCTTTAAGCGTCACCTGAATACGTTAACCAAAACCAATAGAACTCACGGTCCTTTAGATTTTACTGGTCAATTCAAATGAAACTAAGGTCCACTCAGCGTTACACGAATTTCATCTCTCTAGACGGCATTGCCAATATCAATCCACAAAATTAGTCCGACATATCACAGTTGACGTTATCAGAATTATTCAATAGAGTAGATTCGAAACTGACTGTATTGCAAATTTAGATTCGATAATGAATGTTGACACGTTAAATAATCAGAAGTGCAAACAGGAAATTCATCCCTTACAACTACATTCATTAAAATTTCACTGTGAAAGAAAGCGGAGTACAGTTAAATCCGGAATACATATCCGGTTCTATAAATAAATATTTATTTATTTATAGTTCCGCTTCTACAACTAGGTCATTGCGGTTGCAGCGGAACAGAAAGGTACATTAATCAAATCAATGAAAATAATACCTCGTTAATACTATACAAAAAACATATCATTTCCAAACACGAAATTCGAAATTATTGAATTCAAGTAATTTTGTTTAGACTTTCCAAAAAAATAGAGGGAATATTATAATATGGCCCTGCTGTAGAGTATTTGTCTGTAATCTAGGCGTATGACCATTCATGGAAGAAGAAAAACAGGCATATCAAGGAATAAAACACAAATCAGGTGGAATATTAACCAATGAAATGTAAATGATGCTAGATGGCTCAATACGAGACGCAACGTTTGTTGCACAAATTTGTCGGGGACCACCAGAACACTGACTCCCCATATACATCTCAGTTGCAACCAACTCCCAGTTAACGAATCCCACAAAATACTTGGAGTGATATTTAACATCCCGTTCGCTTGGAGGGGCAAATTTGAAACTTAAGACTCACTGCATTATAAACATTATATAAACTCGCTTTTATACAATACGGCTCAGAAGAAGGAGTTACTGAGATTGTACAGAGCACCCATAAGGTCGAATCTTGACTACGACAGCATGGTACCCACTGTACACAGAAAACCGGAAATTACATGACCTTCAAGGAAGAAGACAGACATATCTCTTCGAATCAGATTCTAGTATCAGCATCGTTTATTTTTTCAGCAGTGTACATATTGTTCACATTATTCAATTCCTTTATTGTCAATTAATAAGTTGCTGTACACGCCAACAAGATCAATAATAATAATAATAATTCAAGTCTATTTCAATTCAATATTTATAAATAACAATGTCTTTGAATTCACATAATCAAGAATTGTTAGGGAATGGTAGAGAGGGAATATCCCTGACAAACAATAAAATAGACAAAAATCAAAAATGAACTACTATGTTTAACTGTTCGTTCGTTGAAATTACTACCCAATTAGATTATTGAACTTGGGACTTCGAAACCTCCTACCTGATGAGAGCACCTTTGACTACGCTCAATTACGCCATGCTCCTTACGATTTTAATGTCGTTATTTTTTTTTTCATGAACTCTAAAAAGAGCAATATTTGAACAAACATTTTCTTCTCTTGTTCTTGTAACAGCCCATTTTTTTTTGTGTTATAGAAAAGGCGACTCTTACATCATTCTCTCAGTCTTTCTGGGTAGTGTCGGATTCTTACCGACTAAACACCTCTTCTGCTGTTGGTTCTGGGCATAAGCCTATAATAAACATTCCATCTTCTAATCGTTTTTTTTTTATTTTTCGCTTCATTCGTTCTATACACTGCATATTTGAGTTGCTGTTTCCAAAGTTAATCCTTTGCCTTATATTTCTCCTGGGTAGTTAGCTTCCTTCTGCCATTCTTTTTCATTATGGTCTATGGATATCTTCGATTCTATATTAAGTTTTCTCTCTTGAAGGAGAATCGCTCGACTCTCTTCTGCATTTATTTTGATTTTCCATCTGGTACACCATTGACTTATACAGGGTGTCCCACTAGTGCAAAGTCACCATCTATATTCCTCTTTTGTGGGCCACCCGATATATTCGAAAATATTTTTAGGTTGTGCTCTTCTTGGAGTATATCAAGTCTGCATCAAAAATTTTCGCCAAACTCAGACCGTTAAGCGTATATCGTCCGCTGCGGCACTAGTGGGACACCCTGTATAATCTGCAGCTTTTTGATGATTTTTGTGAATAATTTTTGTATATCTGTGCCTTACTGCTATTCCCGTATCGTCTTCGTATAAGCAAGCAGGCTTCTTGGATTTCTTGGTATATCATGTATATATTATAAAGTAGCGGTTCTAGTATGGATTCTCGAGAAACTTCTGCTTCGAAATATCTGAGTGTGGAATGAACATCATCTATTTTCACACAAAAGTTTATATACATCAAATGATTACTTATTATTCTGCATAGCTTGGGTGATCAACCTGCGGTACCATTTTATGTATGTTCTAGTCCGTCATGCCATACTCTATCAAAAGCTATGGTGTATTTATTAGTGGGTACTTGTCCGGTAGATTGTTTATTCCAAAACCATTCTATGATATACTCGGTCAGGCTTAGGAGTTGTTATTCAGTTGAATGTTGTTTTAGAAATCCAAATTGTTCTCTTAATATCTTCATCAGGGTTCCTGTTTCTTTATTAAGTCGTCTAGCTAAGACTTTCTCCGCAATTTTTCCTAGGACTAGGAGAAGGAGGTTTATTTGTCTATAGTTTAGAGGAAACTTTTGTCTATGGCTGGTTTATTGAAAACAATCACTTCGGCAGTTTTCCATCTTTTTGGAGAAGTTCTTTTCTCATCACACCTTTTGCTATGCTAGTGAGAGCTGCTTTAGCTCTCTTTGACATTTTTTTTTAGCATGAGATGTGTAATATCATTTTTCCAGGAGCCTTTCTTGTTTCAAGATTGTTGATGATTTCTTAGATTCCGGTTGGAGATTTTGGATGAAGGATTATGCCTTCCTCTTGTACCTGTTTCATTTTTTCTTCATCATCTTCAAATAAATCCTTTAGGTCTTCATCGTCGTCTTCGATATAATCGGCAAGAGCGTTAGCTTCATCGCCTTTTGAGTATGACATTCCATGCAGTGGTGGAATTTGCGTTTTTTCATTGTATAATTTTTTCTGCATTTTCCATGCAGAGTGATTTTATGTGTTAGGTTCACTGCTTTTCTTATCCCATATTTTCGTTCTGAGTTCCCTTCGTACGTTTCAAAGTATGTTTGATTGTGTTTATTCAGTGTCATTCTGTCATTATCAGTTTTACACATCCTGTCATTCTTTCTCAGTTTTCGGTTAACTTTCATAAGTTCTTTTACTTCTTTTGGATTATCGTCGTATGGATGTTTGGGAGTAGGTTCAGTTTTTCTAGTCGTGCTCTCTCAAATGCTACAACCGATTAATTCTAATTCATCAGGAGTTTTAATTTGTGGAATATTCGTGGAGTTTATTTTCATACCTCCATCAATCGGTATGTGCTCGTAGTTGAGAATATTCATCTCTAGGTCCATGGCCTAAAATGGAGTCTAACGGGTTGTGATCTGATGTACTATTCTCTATCGTGTCAAGAGCAAGACCTTGCTCTATATTTTTCGTTTTCGCCATATCTAGCATGTGCTGCTTCCAATTTTCGACTTAGGAAGTACTCCTAGAATGTATGAATACCACAGCTTTTGCGCCAAAGTCACAATTGCCTTTTTCTAATTTTTTTCTAATTGAGAGAGACAGATTTTCAATTTAGATGTCGGAATCATTGTACCCATTTCAGGTGGTTCGAAAAAGACAATTCCCTCGAAAGTTTTGTGAAATTAAATGAGTTCTTGTCATGACACTACCCCTATGGTATATTCGAAAATCTATAACCAAATCTTTATAGCTTTTCCAGCGAAAGGCATTTGGCGATGACTGAAAATCTCTTTAAGGATTATACCAGATTTTGTTCATATACTGCCTTGATTTTGTTGACGGTTTACTCTGGTCACTTATATGAATTTGAATCTTTCTCATCACAGAAATATTATTCTCGTGGGAGTTTCTTTTATTGCTTTTTTATTTCCTCACCTCTGAAGTTTCCCTTTGTGAATTCGAAATATAATATTCATGGGTTCACCCAAATATGAAAATGCCCCTTGAATATCGTTCTTCGAAGTGGTATATATGGATGACATATTCATCACATTCGGTTGTTATTGAAATAAGGACTGAAGGAGAATAAATTAGCTATCACAAAAACGCCTATATGTCTCGAACCAATTGAGAAAAAATCAAAATTTGATCATAATTAGCTTTGTTATGAACGTCAGAAACATGTGGAACATTTACTTCATAGAAATCATAGATATTCCATAGATGCATAGAATACCTGGTGTATCGACTCCTTACTAAAAATCGTGACCAAAATAGATCAAAATGGCATCTTAGATTTCAGATTTTGGTCTAGTTCCGGAATAATCCGCAAGAATTCACAGTCCTAGCGCTACTGCGGCAATGGAACAATAGCGCGACCCCTTTCGGGAGAAATGAAAAGCCGCACAAAATCTCAGATTTTTGATTGACAAGAAAGTCTTAGACAAAATCTAATCAGTGCCAACACCAGGTATTCTATGCATCTATGATATTCCAATTCTCTGTCGCAAAATGTCAAGCGAAGTGAAAACACGAGAATTCATAGTGAAACTTTTTCAAAATAATAAAAAATGGAGCTTCAAAAGAATCGCAAAAGAGGCTCGCGTTCGTCAGGAAACGGTATCAGGAGTTGTTAAGCGCTTCAACGAAGATCTTACAATTAACCGCAAGGAAGGAACCAGGAGGAAAAATGGGTTTCATAGCCCAAAAAAAGTGAAGAGAGCCATCAGCCTTTTTCAGAGGAATCCTAACCTTTCAGGACGGAAAGTAGCCCAAATAGTGGGTTGTTCGCAGTCAACCGTTCAGAAAATCAAGTCGAGTTGTGGGCTTAGAACATACAAAGTGCCAGACAGGAACGCTGTGAAGAATCGAGAAGCGAAATCAATGTCTTGGCTGATTTCTCGCAACTTCCTGGTCAGGAATTTTATACCGCAGATTCTCGTGGAAATGTTGACGAACAATTTCGCGTGAAGAAACAAGCAAAGTTTCCTAAAAAAATCCTAGTTTGGCAAGCAATTTGCACTTGTGGGAAAAGGAGCAAATTTTTCGTTGGCCAAGGCTCTGTTGACTCGAAAATATACATCGAGGAATGCTTGAAGAAGCGACTTTCACCATTTTTACGTGAGCACGATGCGTCAACAATCTTTTGGCCAGATTTAGCTTCATGCCACTACAGCAAGGCCACCAAGGAATGGTACGAAGCTAATGAGGTGGTTTTTGTCCCCAAAGAGGCCAATCCACTAAATTGCCCAGAACTCAGGCCAATCTGGCCAATCGAAAGATATTGGGCCCTGGTAAAAAGAGAATTGAAGAAGACTAAGAAATCAACGTAAACATTAACGGAATTCAAGCAGAAGTGGAAGACAGCATCCCAGAAAGTGACTGAGAACACTACATATACGAAGCATTATGGGAAGAATTCCAGAAAAAATTAATGAATTTTGCAAAAAATAGTTATGGTTTTTTTATTGTTGAAACAGTTTTCATTAGAATTAGAAGATGATTCGAAAATGAGTTTGATTTTCGAAATCGGTCCAGTGGTTCAAAAGATATAAGCGTTTTTGTGATAGCGAATTCATTCTCTTGCAGTCCTTAATACAGTTTATGACATATGCTACATTCCGGTATCGTGATATAAATTTCTGCCAAACTATATTTATTTCATTTGGAAATGATAACCTTACAGTCACATTCAAAGAACTCCACAATTATTCCCTGCCCCAATATTCTCCTCAACCAGAAAACTACTATCCTCCAATAGTCCTTATGAAGATAGGCAATGACAAACCTCATTCCTCTAATTCCATCCCTCAGGAAGCTCTCCCAGTGTCCCAGATAAAAAATGGTGTGGGGAATCAACCGTACCTTTAAATATCCCCAGGGGGTCCTGTGTGGGACAGCTTAACGTTCATCCCTCTAAGCCATCATCATCCGTCCTGACCGTCCTGCTTTCTCAACAGGTTACGGTAAATATTTATTTCTCGCCCGGGGAGCTACGACGCCTCTGAATCACTGTTGAGAAATGGCCCACAGGCTCTTCCTGTCAATTCTCATCGGCTGGATGGGGGAGAAATTAAGAAGAAATCGATAATTCCTTCTGGTGAGATTCAGGACATTCTGTGGATATTGATACACCAGTCATAGATTTCGTCGACGGCTTCTTGTGTAAAAAGCACCCTCTTTGAGATTCGACGAAGAGCGGCTTTCCACCAATCAAGGGGTGTTATTATTAAGTGTGAGTTCGGCCCGTCGCACTAAGGACAGGACTTAGTGTTTACTTATTCTCCGAGGAGAAGGGGGGTGAATGAAATACTAGTGGTTAAATTTTAGATGTATATTAAAAAATAAAATGAGTTAAACGGTTTTACAGACGCTATTTATAATTCTGTCACGTCAAAAGACTTAATTATCAAAATACCAAAAAAAATCACCAAAACGAATTCATATTATCAAAACAAACACCAAATTCCACAGCAATATTGAATAAAAAAAAACAAATAAAATTATCAACTCATATTCGGATTACAGCGCAAACTAAATCATCAAAACCTTGTGGCGGTGATCTCAAAATAACACAACTCTTCTGCTCTTGTTTGCACTTGAAACTACTCTTCTCCTGAGAAACTCGAACCGAAAATCAATAATTTCAATCGTTATCGTCTCGCCAGACATCCTGTGCCGACCGATAAGAAATTAAATAATTTTTTGAGTCCACGTTTTCTACACTAGTCAACTGAAACATTTCGATTTATCACACTTGTAATCTCCTCTTTATGACTACTGGATTTCGATGACGAATAGCGATTCCAGTGTCGTCAGCGTAAAGTGCAAGCATGGTCCTCGAATTCTTCGGAATATCATGTATGTGTTGTACAGTAGTGGTCCAAGGACTGATCCTTGCGTGATCCTGTTTCCGAACTTCTGATTGTGGAGCATACTCCTTCTACTCTCACATAGAATTTTCTGTCTCTCAGAGTATTTAACTTCATTTTGAAATCAGCCCTCAAAATGTTACATTCATTGATATACTTGGAAATTACGGATGATCATGATGGTTGATTTCCTTTATTATACATCAAAACGCAAAAATAATCTCTGCAATACTGATCAGAAGGAAAGCAGAGGTTAAAATAGCAATGTAAAATCTAGAATAACACTTTGCATAAAAGGTATTACTTCTGGGTACGGCAATAACGTTATTAGACGTCGCACGGTGGAATACTAAAGCGCAATCCTTGCGCGGATTAAAAGGGGCTCAACGTTTCAGATTTTAATTACGCTCCGATCATTTGAATAATCGTTTAGGCGCAATATAGCGGAATCCGACAGACGAATATTATCGGAGACTCGCGATCGGTTTTGGGAAGATGAGGATTTGAACGGTTCATCGATATCTGTATATCGCGAGCCCGAATGGTTATGTAGGAGCAGAAGCGATTTTATTCGAATTTGTAGATATGGGTTGAGTTTTTGACGTCATGGTCGTTACGGCATGAAAATACAGGGTGAGTCTTTGACTTTGACTACATATATTTTAACTGAAGATTCTTGAGGCCAAAAGAAACCTTTTTTCGTTTTCCATTTTTCCGAATTCGGCTCTGTTAAAAAGACATAGCCATTTGAAAAAAAAATGGGCTGAATATTTCTCGATTAAAATTAGTTGGTATATTTGAGGAAACTCAAGTACTAACCTTTTTTGAATAAGAATGTTAAAATCACGATATTTCCTAACAAAAACACTTAGTTTTGTCCGATTTTATCGGCAATTGAAAAGCCATATTTTTCCTATAGAATTGAGTTCCTTTTTCGATTTCCCTAAAGATTAGTTTGTAAATACTAAAATCTTGTTCATATCCTCCTCGATATCCCAAAAATATATTGAATATGATAGTTTTCAATTCAATTCATAATTTTGATCAAGCTATAACCTATTCAAAACAATGTTAATGAAATCTTCTGTGAAAAATTCACAGAACTTGGATGTATATGTTGCTAGTTTCAGCAATATTCTTGAAACTAAGGAAATTGATTTTTCTGATTGCATTACTAAATAAATATCTATGAATTCGACCATAGATCACCTTCCGTATAATAAGATCCATCTCAAACGACTCAAATTTCTACCATTATTCCGTTCTTATACTTCACATGTCTGTGCGGTAGTTCAGCGTAGTTCGGTTACATAGCGTATGACGTGGGATGGGATACCTCTGGTTTAGAGGTTAGAAATTAAAATTCTTCCAACGAGAGAATGGGCTGTGTTGATGTTTGTGACGAATTATTATTCAAATTTGAGTAATGAAATCAGTAGCTAGAAATTATGATTTCTGCCAGAATTCGAAACTGATGGAATAAACTAGGTGATCAAAAGATATTTTAGAGGACGAGATATCACTATATAGTCAATTGATTCATTGAATGAAATGAGTGTACCAACTATCAATATGGAATAAGTTGTGTTGAACTGTTGAACACATAAGTCAAGATCTCTCTTTGAAGCAAATCACTGCTGATAGACGTTAAAGTAAACAAATATCGAAATTTTATATGACAAATAACAAACATTTTCCCATCATAACAATTCAGGTAGTTACCTACTAAGTCTGGGATTTCCAAATGAAAATTCGACAAACTTTCTGACAACATTGTTAACTTCTGTAACTCGAGAACGACGCGTTTTATTGAAAAAACTTAAGAATAGTTTCATTTTCTAAAGCAATTGCTTCTTTCGGAATTAGGAACCATTCTCCTTTTTCACGTGGTTTTAAAGTATTTTTGCGTGGATTTATGAGTCGGCTACGCTGTAACTTTTATACCGGGAGGAATATTGAATGATTTTGATTTGAGAATATGCATCATGAAAGGATGAATACTTCACCAAAATTCAGTTCATTCGAAATAACGGTCCGATGATATGAATAGAAAAGTGTTTTTTTCATGGATTTTCGACACCCTGTATATTCCAAATGAAACCGAATTCTGAAAAATGGAATGGAAAAAAAGTGTTTGGTTTGATAAGAGGGATCTATAGTTGAAATATATAGAGGGTGAGTCTTTGACTTGTACATATATTCAAACTGAAGATTCTTGAGGCCATAGGCAATCTTTTTTTCATTTTCCATTTTTCCGAATTCGGCTCTGTTAAAAAGATATATCCATTTGAAAAAAAAAATTGAGCTGAATACGTGCCTGAAAAAATTCTCTGCCAGCACTTCAAAGTTCATATTTTTCGATTGAAATTGAGGTGATTAGATGTTGTGGTGATACAATTAGAAAATACTCAAGCACTAACCTTATTTGCATAAGAATGTAACAAACACGTTATTTCCTAACAAAAACACTCAGTTCTGCCCGATTATTTCTGCAATTGAAGAGCCATATTTCTCTCACCAAAATAAGTTACTTCTTCGATTTTCCTGAAGATTAGTTCATAAACACTAATAATTTGTTCACATTTTCCTCGATATTCTAAAAGGATCTCATAAAAATTGGTTTCTCACTAACCTATCCTAACTCCATTAACCTAGGTCATAGGATTCGAGGTCAATGACCTAACCTAACCCATTCTCTGTGTGTTTCACCCACAGAACTCTAGAGAAGACGATGCCAGATTGCCGCGATGTAGCCGCCACGCAAGACGGCTTGTCTTGTTGTTCTGTGTCTCCACCGCCAATGCAACGACTCGAGTCCCATCATAGGCCTGTCTCAAGTTTGAGATACAATTAATGACGCTTACACGATAACCTTCTCAATAGACTTCCATTTATTTATTTATTTACTTACAGAGAACGAAGCAAACAGGTGATGATTGTGATGTGATGTGTGTCGATTAAGAATTCCAAGAGAATTTTGTTCAGATAGATATTTTCCTGAAGGACCGGTAACAATAAATTTCCGATAGAAACTGTGTAATTTCATGCTTCTCGAAATTCAATGTTATCTCCCACATTTGTGGGATTTTTTTTACATCGAACGTTTTTCCATCATAGAGATTTTGGTCTTGACGAAGTTGATAAACATCCTGACAACAATGTTAATTTGTCAAGAGATCAGAAAAGAAATAATATTCGATGATATTTAATTCAGGGAAGCATTCAGATTTTTTTATGAAATTCATGATTTTTTCCTCAAATTTGTTCGTATACAATTGAATAACTCGAAAACGACGCGTTTTATTGAAAAAATATAGGAATACTTTTATTTTCTAAAATGGTCGATTCTTTCGAAAATATGAACCGTTTATCTTTTTCAAGTGGTTTTATAGTAGGAGATGAATCAGGCAAAATATAAAAAATTTCAATACCATTGTTGTTCACATTAAAATAATTCTGTTTATGTACCTAAGAGGTACCTAAATGCTGAACAAATATAAATCACGATCGAATTATATGGATTAGGAATAGCTTCAATGATGAATTTCCTCTGATCACTGTATACACCACACTAGTTCTGCAAATACAACGCCAAAAATTCGAATTGAAGTTCTTTGTCTATGGTACTTTCACTTCACTTCACAGAATACAAATACCCTAAGACGTATTCTTATTCTTCTTCTTGACAAAGACGTTTTGGTTTACACCACTGAGTAAAGGCCACTCAATTCACCATAGAATTCACATTATAATGGAATAAGCCTTGCTTAAGGTGTCTAAAAACCTAGTATATGCACTTGTCAATTTTTGAATGCATTGACATTCGACTAAATCGAAAGTATTAGCATTGTTTCGTGCCGGCACCGCAATGTCATACGTGGCATATATCTAATAATTCCATATTTTCATACTCGATACCTATTTATTTTATTATTATCTTTCGGAATAAACATAACCTCTTCATTTCTCGCAATCTTTGAGATTCCAGTTGACGCAAGCGTACAACTCAATCCTTACCAAAAATTTGGCTTCGCTTCGTGACTGTCGATAGCAGAAGTATAAGCCATATTATACCTTTCCTCAGAAATAATATGAATCAAAATGTGAAGAATATAAACAAAACTTGTTCGAAAGAACTATCGACCATTAACACAACACGTTCACCAGAATAAATTCATATTTGAAATAACTAATAAAAATCAGTCATAATTTGTGAATAGCGCCACCTGAAGTGGAAATAACGAAACTTTTCCAATATTCTCAATGTTGGCTAATCAAAATCTAATCAGTGCTCACACCAGTATTTTATACATTTAAGCCTTGCTGCTCAGCTTGGAATCTCATGGATATGAGCTGTCACACAGAACAGAAACACAAAAATAATATGTCAATTACTAATTATAGGCAATTTGGAATTCAGTTATTCCCGGAAATATATTCATTACACAAACAGACATTCAAAAACATGGAGAGTAAAATAAAAATGGGCAACTCACGACTGAAAATTTGGGACAATACGGTAAAAATTCACTGTTCCACCAACTTGAAATGTTCACCCGCTTCTTGATCTGATAATCAAGCTACTGTAAGTTCTATGCAAATTACACTCAGTAATTGTATACATAGTGGGTACCTTCACGACTATGCTACAGTGTCTCATCTAGACACTGCCATAAACCGTAGCGACACCTAGTAGCCTTATTCAGAAGAAGGAAAAGCATTTCGTACGAAGGCAAATAATTTTTCATCGAATTCTTCAGACTTTTAATGTATTTTTAAAGATTCGGCAGGATAGGGAAACCAGGAGGATGAGTAGACATAATAGTGAGAAGAAACTTGAAACATCACTTCAAGGGAAGAACAGGTGGGACATAAATTGAATCAATTCAATTGTTGCGGAAATAAATGGACGAAGTGTCGGAATTACCTCGGCGTATAAACCGCCTTAGAACAATATCTCAGAAGAAGCAATCAACAACATACTGAATGGATCAAATCCGAAAATTTGCATTGAAGATTTAAACTGTAAATCTCCAGAATGGAACAGTAAGGCGGAGGACAGAAATGGAAGAAAGCATAAAGAACTTGCAGGAAACCAAGAAGCTCTTGTAATCGGACCAGAAATAACGACATATCTCGCATACGGAAGAGGATTGCCAGATGTTATTGATATCGCAATCATGAAGAATATCGAACAAGTATTCTCCATTGAAACAATTCAAGATGGAACTTCTAAACACAACCCTATGGAACTGACAATAGATGGAGTACAAAATGAAGAGTTCATTCATTGACATATTTGAATGCCCCTTTTGCATTTCTATTCAACATCTTGACCTCTGAACCTTCAACTAGGACGTGGTGTCATCCGCGTATAATTCTAACCTAATGCATGCCATGCGATCAAAAATAACTAGTTTATTACCACTAGGAAATTATGAATTAGTTTAAAATCTATTCTCTGCTACCTATCATGTCTCAGAGATGTACGCAATATATCCTTCAATAGGAATTCGATCCACCATTCTTGGGTTGTATATCACTGCAAACTTTCTAAAACAGATAACATCAAGGGAGTTGACCGAAAATTCAATAGAATGTTGGAGGACATTCGTTTCTTGTAAACTAGAAGTTCCGAAGTCGAATTTTCCTTTTTCATTTATCCCCTTTCATTTTTCATCGATTCATGTACTTCAGGGAATCTCCAGGAAAAAACTTTCCATTGGATCTGTTAGGAATTTGTTTGTCGCAAGTTGGTACTTTTCATCGATATTGGCTTTCCATAGAAGAAAATAAATAAATTTCTTCCAAGGGGATGGCTATCTATCGTCGGTATTGAAGTGATTGTGAAATATTTCCACTGAGGAATCTCTCAGTTCGGAATATTTTCCTGAGTTATTTATTCACCGTTCGATGTCCACAGGTTATAAAACCGGAAGGGTCAAGCGATAAAATAGGCATCGAATAATCTGTACCTAGAGCAAGGACCAATAATTCCATGAGCAATGTAAGAATATGAAATAAATCGCATTGATCACTTTCAAGTTTGAAGTTGAAAGTAAAAACATGCAATAAATACATCGAAACTAAAATTTCGAAAACAATCAACAACAGAAAATTAACTCAATTAAAAAGATGTGAAACTAGTTCGTCCCCTCGTGGTGCATCATGGGTGACTCCAAATGAGATGACAGATATTCGCGGACAAACCTGTGAACCATGTCTTCAAACAAACCCAACAGGGCTTCCACAATTATTGACAAGGAACTATCATCTTCGGTTGGTATTTGCCGAATAAATGTAGAAAGCATTAGTTATACCAAAATCGACAACATTGAAGGAACACAAAATTGATCTGGTCGTATTTCAGGAAACATATTGTGACCCAAAGGAACAGTTTCGGAAAGGGAACAACATACCTGGATACGGACTATTTGGAGACACAAACCATCATGTTGACCTCGTTGTAACATCAGACACGATACGGAGAATGCCACTCTCATCTCCAGGTTCATCCGTTCGAGAGTTATCGTGTTTACTATAAGAGGTTCGGACAAAACTGAATTCAACCACAAATTCGCGATCAATGAGTCGCAACCATGTACGGCTCAAAATCCGAAGATAATAGACATCCTGATGAAATTATGAAAGAGATCGAATTATTGGTCTACGGGAGGCAGGGTTGTAATTTCGAGAAATCGTTAACCGTACCTACGAAGAAAAATAGAACTACTGTTGTGAGATGCTGTCAAGCATGGTTTGATAATGCCCAAAATCGAAGAAGAGTAGGCGCTGGACGCCGAAGGGGCACAAATTGAGTTCATGGTCGACGTCTAAGACTTATGTCCATTGGAGACTCGATCTTTGGCTGATGAGTGGTTAGAACAAGGCCATAGTGTAAATGTCCGAATGGACTACAGCATTATCGACCCCATCTTGGGATACCTCTGACGGTTGAGCTTAGCCGGCAACGGATACAGTGGTGCAGAGAACGACAACATTGGATTGTGGAATGGCATCAGGTCGTCTTTTTGATGAAACTCAATTCTCCTGGGGTGCATATGATGGCCGGAGGAGTGTTAGACGACGTCGGTGAGAAAGACGTGAACCTCAGTTTGATGTTGAGCGTCATGTGCACCGGACAGTGGGCGTTATGGTACATGGTGCTATTGCACATGCACGTAGGTCACCTGAAGTCTTTTTCGAAGTAAGATGACAGCGATGCGGTACCTTCGAGAAAAAGTGGAGCCATAAGTTCTCCCTTAACCTAACCGGCTAGAGAATCCAATATTTCTGCAATATAATTCTCGACCTCATGTTGTCAGAGTTAGTTTAAACTTTTTTGAAGCGACCCATGAGAATCTTTTGCCATGGCCACCCAGATCTCCCGATCTTTCGCCCATAGATCATGTTTGGGACATCATGGGTAGAAGGCTTGGAAATTTACCCCAGCCTCCACGGACTTTGGCGGCTCTGAGACATGGAGTACACGAGTACAGGTAGCTTGGGATGGTATCCCTCAAGAAGAAAAAGACCATCTTATTGCATCAATGTCAAGACGTGTTGGGTAATGTATATAAATGATCGCTGTGGGCAAACACTTCATCAACAAATTTATTTAAAAAAATGTAAACCATTCATTTTTTTCTTCAAATTTCGAACATTAATTTCTTGCCTTACCTACTATCTATGTTTTACCAACAAATTTTCAAAATTCAAACAGCCCCTTCTGGTTGTTGCAGTTTATTGTCAGTAAATATATTTCCAGTAGATGTATGTATGTCAACTGCGTTGCACACTCTTCAGCCCGACTGGCTTGATGGATTTTAACTTTCAATATGTGAGAGGTCATTAGAATCGTGTGGATTGTGGGAGTAATATATGCTATGCTTTTTTTCTGATTAGACTTAATTCAGTGTGAAAATACTGTTGTGTATGTAATTTGAGTCGAAGAATTTCCTGCTTTATCGGTGCGTACACTGGCCAAACAATTCAGTATAATTGAAAATGATGCACTACACTTTTGAATGGCTCCCGAGGATAGTTCATGATATATGTATGTAAGCAATTTGAATTATATGCCCTCTATAAATTGATATAATAGTATGCTTAGACCATATCTACCGAATCTATAGCGTAGGCCTAATGTCAAACACTCTGTGATCTGAAGCGATGGCTTTCGATGATCCTAGTGAATGCCTCCCTCTCTCTCTCTCTCTCTCAGTACCACGCGCTCTAGCAAGACAGACGCACGGTCAAAGCAAGTAAACAACATAACATAACCTGTCATTTTGTATTCCCTGACATTGTATTAATCTGTACGAATAAAGCCCACTGATAAACTGTGAATGAACAACACGTGAACCACCCTGAAGTGTTTTATCATTTAACATGTACAATTTTTTTTTATGGATAGTATGTTCTATTTTCGAAACACCGGATATAAATAAACCTAACGTGAAACAATTTTCCGTTCGGACTTTCAATATTTTGTAAGTGGAGAGTTTGAGAAAAAAAATGGTTTTGTTGTGATCAAACTGAGTGGAAGCACAACTAATGTTTTTTCTTTGTTTCAGAATCACCCACTGCTTTCTCGATGACTTCCAATCTAATTCAACTACACGTCCATTAGCTCTACGGCGGTCGCTTTCCATTACCTATTTTTCACCCATGAAAAATCTCGCGTAGCAACAGGTTAATCGGCTGTTTTCCCCCGATTTTGTGGCGGGTTTCTCCGTGAAAAATACCGCGTATCGGTCCATAAATCAGATTTCTGGCCAGCCTGCTCCGTAAAAAAGGACCAGGAAGGTCCTGCGAGGCTGCAAAGTGAATTATGCGGCTGAGGTCTGCCGACGAGGACATAAGTCTTCTCCGATAGATTTTCCGGGCATCTAAAGCCCGGTAATCTCTTCGGCGATGCGACTTTCGGTGAAAATCCGGCAGGGCGAGAGAAAATGGAAGATAATTTCGTAATCAACGGCGAAAAATACCGGTTACGGACAAAATTGGCAAACTTCTGAAAAGACATAATATCGAAAGAGTCTTTCACAAAACACAAAAACCGGGAAACGTCGTAAGGCGGATCAAAGGCCAAATTTATCCACTTTCTCAAGCTGATATATACAGACTACCTAACGATTGTGGGAAAATTCTCATTGGAACTACAACATGGAGCATTCGTACACGGATCAAAGTTCAGGGACTGTATCTGAACATAACATTTTGTTGGCTACAATAGAAATCATTTCTAACACCAAGAGTTATTGTCCTACGATTAATACGGAAGCCATCAAAATCTATAGGCGCAACAACAAAATGAACAGAAAAGAGGAGACTTCCATTGTAAAGTGCTTAACTGCCTACCATCAGCACAACTAAACCAGTTCGAAGCGGTAGAACCGACCGACCACCCCAGGGATGGGCTCCGACTATAAATGCGGTGAGCCTTCAACTATAATGCGGCAAACCATAGTATGGTAACAACCTGGAAAAATCGTGTAAATATTCTCCGTCAGACGATTCAATGATGAAACCGAAGCCCTGGCGACGATACCGAATGAACAGTTTACATTTCGAAAACAACATTCAACTGAACAACAGCTCCTAAGAATAACCGAGTATATCACAGACGGATTTCAGAATGAAGAAGCCACAGGACTACTACTTCTAGATTTAACCAGAGCTTTTCTTTGGGAGGTCGCAGGGAGCTCTATATCTCCTCCAAATGTCCGCCACAAAAGAGTTCCCAGAGAGCTCTTGGCGATATCCTACGTGGATATTCTCAGACAAGCCACACTGAGAGTTCGCATACACCACCCGCGGCGAGGACTTTGAGAACTTCTTATTAACCTCCGCATTGCGAGATGTATAAGATATTCTCAAACAGGTCGCATTGCGAGATGTATAAGAAGTTTCTACACAGGCCGCTTTGCACAGGTATTGTATACAGGTCGCATGGCGAAATGTTAATAGAACATCAAAAACTAAATCTGATTTGTACTATTGCTATGATGAGAATCTGGATATTAGCTATATTATTGAATTGATCTACACAACAAACAGTGTTAAAAGTTATTCATTATTTTCGGCTGCAACAGGAGGTAAACTAAAACAAGCGAATAAATCCTTCAATCTTTATTATCAACAAATTGCAACAACAAAATTTAAAAAAAAAATTATTCAAAACATTACATTTCTTTCTTCCTCTGGGTACAATTTCTCAGCCAATCTTGAGAAAAGACTCCTCTGTTGTCCTCCAAGTATGCAGTGTTGCCACCCTCTGTACCTACAAGTTCGGAAAAAATCGGTAGATTTTTGGAAAAAAATACCTTTTCACATATTTTTTGTGTTATTCAAGTTGAAATTTTACGAATGAAGCAAAATTGAAAATGGATTTCATTTATTTACAGAATTAATGTTCGAAAAACTAATCTTTCGAACAAAAAATGAGTATTCTGACAAAATAAATAGGTATTCAAAAAATTAACACCCATTGAAAACAGCAAATATGCTGAAATCAAACGCATGTACATCAAATTGCTTGAAAAAAATATAGATTTGTCAACGTATAACTCAACTAATGTATCAAATTATGGTATGCTTAGGAAATCTTCAAAATAATATCGCAAGAGTCATGATTTCCTAGAATATCAGAACATACATTCACTCCATCAAATTTCGGTAGATTTATGTGCTTTTTCGTTAGATTGGTAGATTGCGAAGAAAATCGGTAACACTTTTGTAAGGTCAGTGGTTTATACATTAATCAAAACGTGAATAAACATTGTGTCAAGTTCTTGTTGAGCACAAATTGAACAAAGAGGATTTCAACAACAATATTTCAAAGCCCATTCATATATCAGCTTGAAACAAAATGAGATATAATTCCAAACAGTTCCCGTGAAAGTTTCGAATCATCACAATCCTCATGGAAGTGTTTTCTTTTATTACTATTGGAATTGCAATAATGGTTTTCCACAGGAACTTGTAAACCATGCCTATTAAGAATTATCAATAATGTATTAGCTTGAATTTGTGGAATATTCGACTCTACTTACCATTCTTGTAAAATCTGTTGTGAAGTTATCACACTCATCCATATTCTTAATAGAAATGATTATCCTGATCACCAATACAGGGTGTCCCAAGTTCGAGTGCCTATTAGACGTTTCTAGAGAACTGGACATATTTGAAATCTGAAAATTGGGATTATGATATTGATCGTAATTCTCTACAGACCTAAAATATTTTCAGAGCCAGAGCACTTCCGGTTATACAGGGAGTGAAAATAAATTTTCTCAGTTTTTTTTTTCAATCTTTCCGTTTCTGATATGATTGAGTATAAAATTCTGAATACATTCCTGTTAAAACGATTGAATTCATTCGACTAGTTTTCAAGATATCGAAAAAAACCTGAAAAAAAGTCAAATATTCATAGTCAGTATTATGTTCATTTTTCTTATTCTGAACATCCTGAGTGTACACCGTTCTCACAACGTCAAAGTAGAAGAATGTGGAAAGGTCTTGCATCAAATGAATTTCATGAATATCATCACAGGGTGTTTCAAATTTTGTGTCAAAAACTGGGATAATGAATCGGCCATAACTTCTGTTTTTCAAATTAGAACCCTAATTTTTTATTATTGCGTTGGATTCTGCGAAGAAAAATAATGATAGCACTCTCAGATGCTCTCGCTCCGTAACTTAGTAATTACCGAGTTATTTGAGCTTTTCTGGATTCAAGTTGTACGTAGAATCATATTCATCTAATCTTTTACTTGAGGATATTCTGTGACCATAGAACATTAATTTTCCCATTAATAAAGCCCGCAACGGACGGCGAGCGATAATATAATATACAGGGTGTTTGGTAATTCGACGTGAACCTTGGAAAGGGATATACTAGACGTCATTTGCAGTGAATTGCGTCGAGTAAAGCATGGTCCGAAAATCTATGGTTACGAAGATATGGCGATTTTTCAACTTTTTTGAAATTTTCTGCTTCGTTATCGAAAATAATTAATTTTGTGAAAACTACTCGACTCTAAATATTCAATGAATATTTTTTGAAAGCTGAGGAGATGGTCCTCATTTCTTGCGAAAAAGTATTCACTAAAAATTCAGATAACCCGAGATATACAGGGTCATAAATGGCTGCACCTGTTTTCCTTATAAAATCTTGATAAAACAATTGAGAATTACTCGAAAAAAGTATTATGAACTTGGTGTACAAATGTAAGGAAAAACTTCCCTGTTTCATCAGCTTTCCAAAAAGGTACATATGTCAATAATTACTTCATGCAATCTAAAAATATGGCCGGAAAACCAAGCAGACAACCGACTTTTTCGAGTCATTTAGTGATCGAACCATGGCCCGCTTACGGCTTACGAATCGGGCCAAGTGAAATAAAGGATAATAGGATATCTGAATGACTCGAAAAAGTCTGTTGTCTGCTTGGTTTTCCGGCCATATTTTCAGATTGCATGAAGGAATAATTGACATATGTACCTTTTTGAAAAGCTGATGAAACAGGGAAGTTTTTCCTTACATTTGTACACCAAGTTCATAATACTTTTTTCGAGTAATTCTCAATTGTTTTATCAAGATTTTATGAGGGAAAACAGGTGCAGCCATTAATGACCCTGTATATCTCGGGTTATCTGAATTTTAAGTGAATACTTTTTCGCAAGAAATGAGGACCATCTCCTCAGCTTTCAAAAAAATAATCATTGAATATTAAGAGTCGAGTAGTTTTCACAAAATTAATTATTTTCGATAACGAAGCAGAAAATTTCAAAAAAGTTGAAAATCGCGATATCTTCGTAACCATAGATTTTCGGACCATGCTTTACTCGACGCAATTCACTGCAAATGACGTCTAGTATATCCCTTTCCAAGGTTCACGTCGAATTACCAAACACCCTGTATATTATAGCTTTGCATTGACATATGTCATTTTAGTATGGAAAAATATCGTAATATATCGCTTGGATGAAAATATATTTATATTTTTCTATACTAAAATGACATATGTCAATGCAAAGCTATAATATACATTATATTATCGCTCGCCGTCCGTTGCGGGCTTAATTCACAAGTGACAGGTCTAATTTTAGGATTTATTTTTACTTTTCGATTTAATTCAATGGTTTCATAGAAATATTCATCGAATATGTTGCATGAGAATATTCTGTGACCATAGAAGATGAATGATCCCATTGATAATTCACAAGTGACAGATCTAATTATTAATTGTTACTACGGTTTCATGAGAATATTCATCGAATCTGTTTAGATTCGATGAATTTGACTCTACGTACACCATGAATCGAGAAAAGCTCAAATAACTCGGCCATTACTGAATTCAGAAGCAACAGTATCTCAGAGTACTATCACTATTTTTCTTCGCAGAATCCAACGCAATCATAAAAAAATAGGGTTCTAATTTGAAAAACAGAAGTTATGGCTAATTTTCGATCACAGTTTTCGACACAAAATTTGAAACCCCCTGTGATGATATTTATGAAATACAAAAGATGCATGACCTTTTCCCATTCTTCTACGTTGACGTTGTGAGAACGGTTTACACTCAGGATGTTCAGAATAAGAAAAATTAACATGATACTGACTATGAATTTTTGACTTTTTTTCAGGTTTTTTTTCGATATTTTTAAAACTATTCCAATGAATACAATGTTCGCAACAGAAATGTATTCAGTATTGGATACTCAATCATATCAGAAACGAAAAGATTGAAAAAAATTTTTTGAGCAAATTTATTTTCACTCCCTGTATAACCGGAAGTACTCTGGCTCTGAAAATATTTTAGGTCTGTAGAGAATTTCCAACAATATCATAATCCCAATTTTCAGATTTCAATTGAGTCCAGTTCTCCAGAAACGTAGGCACTCGAACTTGGGACACCCTGTATACCAAGTAGAAAATCGTTTAATGTAAATTGATCAATTCCGTTATTGGTGGTTGAATTACTCGGATAACATAAATGACGGTAAAAATGGTTACGGTATATGTCCTAATAGGTGAGAAAACTCCAGAAATAACACTTACTTGGAGAACAAATATCCTCATCGAAATTTCACACAATAACGAACCTCGCACAGCACAGTGACACCGATAAACACAACTGACTAATCTATCCACAAAACCCCTTTCGATGTCTTGGTAAACTTGCTGTTTATACAAGTCGATTTGATAAACAAATAGCGCCTGCGTGAACAGATTGACCTTGTCAATCGCATGGTGCGCTCTCCTCTCCAAGTTACCGCATGGAGCGTTCCTAAGGATATCGCATGGCGAGGTCTCCAAGATATCGCAAGGGCACATCAGTGGGAAATTCGCTCAGTAAAATCACAAAGAGATCTCTGGGACCTCGTGGTAGGAGCTCCCATAAAAGTCGCATTGTAACCTCTCAGAGATATCGCGGAGAAGTCTGTGTTGCCTGGGGATGAAAGGTCTATAGGTTTATGCCCGGAACCAACAGCATGAAAGGTGTTTAGTCGGTAAGAACCCGACACTACCCAGATAGACTGGGTGTCTGAAGTAAGATTCACCACAAAAATAAATGGTTGTAACCATTTGTAATCATTTCTTGAAAACCCATAGTGGAGCTCGTAAAGTAGGAAATAATAGTCTAGAAGCCACTATACTAGTATGAAACTATTTATTTATTTTTCTCGGTCGAAGGTTGTAACCTTCGACCGAGAGTATTTCCTACTTTACGAGCTCCACTATGGGTTTTCAAGAAATGATTTTTTGTTTCTGCCATAAAATGGATCGCTGTGCATAATAGCTATTTATGTAACAAGTACATAAATTAGGTCTTTATGGACGAGTCCAAAATTTATGGCAGAGCGAGAAAAGCGAGCGAGGCCAATAATTTGGGCAAGTCCATAAGCCTAATTATGTACGAGTTTGCATACAAAGCTTTATGTTTGACTGCAATGCAGACATTTTATTTTCTGAAATGGCAATTAATATATTCGTCGCTTTATTTCAAGAAATACTTTGAGTGTGCTTTTGCTTATCTTACCTTAGTAACCATCAGCGACCTTAGCAACCTCACTGAACAAAGTATTTTAAGGTATGCGTTCAATGTTTTTATTTCAAGTTGCATTTGAAAATGGTTTCACTTTGAGAGGTGGAATTTTGTGTGTGAACTCAGAAAGGGTTGCAGTTCCTAATGAAATAATTCAATCTTTGATCTGAAGGTTATCGGGATAGCAGTCACAACACAAGATCCTTATTAAACCATTTATTGTACAGAAAAACCTAGCTTTCAGATCTGTCGTCGATTTTCCGTTTTTTTGGACTGATTACGTTGACTGAACCTATGAAGATGGTTTTCATTTGTTCTTGAAAGATTATATTATTTGTTAGATGTAAATGTCATCAGGTTAAAAGTTGAGATTTACCAATTTTTGATTTGTTTGTAATTTTAGTATTTATTGTGGATTTTACCTATATGGTTACTCTTGGAATCGAGGTTAACCTTACATTGACGTAAGTTTTTAGTTTTTTCTTGATAAAAATTAGATTTTTCATAGAGAAATTTTTTTTGCTTATTTTAGAACCCTGAAGAAGGACAAGCTCTTGTCCGAAAGCTAGGTTTTTCTGTACAATAAATGGGTTAATAAGGATCTTGTGTTGTGACTGCTATCCCGATAACCTTCAGATCAAATATTACGAGACAGTCGAGACTTCCACCCATCTTAGAAATAATTCAAATCGATTTCATTTCGAAAGTTCATTTTTTTCTTTTAAAAAAAAAAGAGCCAACTAATGCTCCTGTTTTATTTCAAATGAAAGACCCATGAAAATTGTTCAACTTCCGATTAAAGGTGAATCTACAGATAATTTCGTTCAGAAAATCAACTTGGAATACAGAAGTGGCAGAGAATGGCAAAATTCAAATATATGGCGGGAAAAATTCTCAGCTTTACCCACATATTCACTAGTTTCATAGTTTTGTGATTTTCGGATAGGGAGCGCCATTGTACATTTCATTCATAAGGATAGATATATTCATAGAATTTATAGTGATAATGAAAGTTCTATGGAGATATTCCATAAAATGCACGGCGGCTCTATCGGATTAATTTTCCTACTCGCTTTGAATGGCGACCTTAAGCTCAGAATGGATATGATGAAAATCTTCTACACCCAAACTAATGAGCATATTCGAACAAGTGAATATTCATGGACAGAGAAATAAAAAATTAAAAATGAATTTTTCAATTAAAATATGCAAACAAAAGTCGAATTAATAGCGCATTCGACCTCTTTAAATGTTCAAAAGTTATCCCATGATTAGCAAGGCACATTTCTATAAACTGTTCAAAGCTTCGGACGGTTGATAAAAGCACATGGCTGCGGGATGCGCCTCCATGTTCATATCTGTAGGAGATTCGTAGGGTTATTATTTAGTTTGAATCGAATGCCCCAATATTCGAAATTCCCCTTTTGTTTCTACCACAACTGATCAATCTGGCAAAGCGGTACGCTGCGCTGTACCAATGATCAGCAAGAAAATGCCATGGCAAATCTGACCTCAAGCGAAGAATTTGGAAGGTGCAATTTTTCATAATTTATAATTTGCACTTCCATTGTTGATTGCTTTAATTGTTTCAATATTCACAGTCCAATATTTTCCGCTCTAAGAATATCTTCTCTAGTCGTAGCTACTTCTGTACGAACAATACAGGGTGTATTTTAGTAAGAGGCTTTTCTTTTGACAGGTGATGGAACTCATCAAAATAAGTCATTTCACCGAAAATTTCTTATATGAAATGTTATGAATATAATTTCATGAAACATTTTGGGCATCAATACCTACTACACTGGCCTGCATCTCTCTGTCCATCGTATCTCTACATCTCTGTGCCAGGTTTATGAACATCCGCGAAGTTGGGTGATTTCTTAGCGGAAATCTTGTTCTGTACAACCTATACGCTGAACTGGTATTTTGTATTGATTCGCCATAAATTAAAAGCATATCAACAAGTTCATTATTTGAATAAACTTGCCTACAATCTACACCGATCCCTCGCCGTAAGACGATCGAAGATAACTGATCTAAATCGGTATTATGAGTCATGTATGTTAAGAAGACAACAAACAAGAGATGTTGATATCTACGGAGGAGCAGGCGATGGAGCAGTTTCGGACAGAGGAATTTCCAAATTCACCTAGAAACTAGAAAGTATTCTAGTTTCATTTCCTCGGAACAGGGCATAATCCATATGAGAAATTTTCGGTAAAATGACATATTTTGATGGTTTGTACCATCTGTCAAAAGAAAAGCCTCACCTTTAAATACAGTTTAGGTACTGTTATGGTTCAAAATATCTTTTCAAAATTCGAAGTTAATTTAGATTTATTGAGGCCAAATTAGAACTGAAAGATTTAGATAAATTTGTTTTGAAGTTTGTACATAGACTATAGATTTTGTGTATAGTGATAATTAGATTAGGAAAATCCAGGAGGTAGGAAAGAGTTTGAAGGATGGAAAACAGGGAGATGAAGAAGTGAGGATGATTTGAATGAAAATCACGAAAAGTCAAGGATATTAAGGAAAAATAAAGAGACAATGGAATGGAATAATCACAAGAAGTCGATAAACAAAGAAAAATCCGAGCAAATTCATTCAGCCATTGATCATTAGAAGTGCTTGTCGTGACCTGGTTATAGACGTCCATACATCTATTAGATATAAACGAGGCTGTGTTTCAAAGTGCAACAGTGACACTGAAGTCTGGATACTTCATATGCAACTGTATGATTTATATGAACAATTACTACCACATATAAATAAACGGAAGATACAGAAAGAAGAACCAACTAGAGAGATTCGATTAATAGATATAAGTTAGTGTAAATTTTATTATAGAGAGATATAGTTGTTTTGAATGTGAATTAGGGTATTTCAGAAGTTGAAATAGATATTAAATGTTAATTTATATCTAAATTTTTCAATTTTGAGTTGGATCCTCAATTGACAAAAAGAGTTTACCGGGCATAGCAAAATTCAATTTTTTTTAATTAATTAGTTAGATTCCTAATTTATTTCTATTCGGAATAAAGGGTTAATGTTAGGAATCATAACAGTACATACTGCTCCACAAAAGATCAGAAGTTCAGGAATTTTGTGTCCGTTTCAAAAGTTGCCGATTCCTGTCTAGCAAATGTTCATTTATGAGAAATCAAATGTTTACTCTCTTATATTTTGTTTTCTTTGTTCGTTTTTTGATAACTTCATTCAGTTTCAGGTAAGAACTTGTCGTTACGTTTTTAAGTATTTTGGATCAGTTATTGTTTTACTATCTTACAATCAACTTTGATTCAAAACCTGAAAATGTGTTTTGAAGTAATGACTAGACATAATCTTAGTGCGGATGAATCCAATAAGGCTATTGGTATGATCGAGGCGAGATGTAATCAGAGAAATCTTGCGAAGTTAGTGTAATCATGGTCACCAAGACTACACAAGATCGGTTTCTGACTGTGTCTACCACGTAAAGTGCCTTTGTGTTCTCGCATGTCTCGAAATTGCAACTGGTTTTTTCGAAGAATATCTATTTATGTAACCTAAACAATTCAGTATTTGATGAACCAGCATTGTTTTCATTTCCGCAGATTTCAACAAATGAATATTTATTTCATTGAAGTCTATCTCTTTCAAACAAATATCAAAAATATTTCAAATTAAACGATGTATTGCATACAAATCGAATTCATTTGAAAGGATTTGAAGCGAATAAATTTTATCAAACCAATCATTTATCAGAAGTTCTACCACAATTTTTCTGGGTGTAGGGATCTTGAAATAAAGGTCCCTTCTTCTTTGTCTTCGTTTTTACGAAGTTGACCGCCACATCTGATAAAAACAAAGTTATCGAAAACTGTGAATAGTTTTGTTTATAAAAAATGGGAAAATTAGTGCCATGGTTTTTCCCTGAAACATAACGATCCTCTTGTCTTGGGAGACTCAATTCGTCCGTCTATTCGTTAGTTTCCATGATGCCTTGAAAAAAAGAAACTAAAATATCAAAACTCACTCACCTGTTATCAGCCAAAGTTCTTTGAGGCAATCCTCTCTGCTCCTCTGCACTTTTATTGGAGGTTCAGTAGGGGTATCACCACCTTCTATAGCTCTGAAGATGACTGCACCAAATACCGCATATCCAACCATAATAAGAAGAAGACTCGTTTTACCGCACAAGAAAGACATGCTATAACTTCTAGCGTTATTGTCTTCCATCTGAAAAAACAATAAGAAAGTTTAGAACATTTCGTATTTACATCGATACATTTATCGACCTTTTTCTTCTGCTCTTGGTCCATAAGGTTATTAACTAGCCTTTTTATATCCGAACCGTGAAATTATCGAAATATTGTCGAAATAAAAGCATTGACATCATGTCCAGAGCTTGTTCAGCTTTATGGGCAGATTCGCATACCAGAACCTAACGAAAAAACTGCTGTCAAAAAAAATGGCTGTAAGTATCGAAGGAATCATCCATGATCCCTTATATGTGGGTACAAAAATATCGGGAATTATTTTCAATATATCAATTCGCTGTAGCCTGAAAATTCCAGAGAAACGAAAACTATGCAAAGAAATGGAAAACCTTTGAAGTAATAGTGTTCAATAAAACTGGAAGAGAGAAGAAATTTCCTAGGACCACTGGCCGATAAGTCTTTTATCAGTCCTAGGAAAAGTAGTCGAAGAGTGATTGCCAGAAGGCTCACAGAAGAGGCAGAATACCTGAGTCCCTTGCCAGCAGAGTAATTGGGATTCAGAAGAAATCACTCGACAGAGCTGCATTTATTAAGACTAACAGAATATATAACGGAGGGTCATTAGACTTCGCCAGAGAGTGTGGCATGAGGGAATAATTTATAAAATGAGAGAAACCTGGTACTCGATCAAATTGATAAAGCTGATCAGAAATTATCTGAGACAGAAAATTCTGTGTGAAAGTGGAAGGGAAATACTCTACAATCAGAAGTTTGGAAGCAGGAGTGCCCCAAGGATCAGTCCTTGGACCACTACAGTACAACACATACAAACAGGATACTCCGAAGAATTCGAGGACCATGCTTCTACTTTACGCTGATGACACTGGAATCGCTATTCGTCATAGTAATCCAGAAGTTAAACAAAGGGGATTACAAGAAGCCATCAACGAGATCAATAACTGGTGTATCAAATGGAAGATCAAGTTCTGTATTTTTCTTGGAAACTGAGTGTTACGTTACATGAGGGTATACAATGCCTTTTTGTTAATATCCAATACTCAATATACAAGATTAACAAAAAAATACTATCATACTATCATAATTTGCAGATTTCGTAATTCAAACAAAGGAGAATCCAAAATAAATATTATAAATTACGTGGCGCCCTAATTAAATAGAATATCTAGCACTCTTTCTTCAGAACTTGAGAAAGATAAACGGTTTATATTTTCCGAAGAATCAAACATTTTAAAAAATAAAAGAATTCTTATGTTTTTTCAATAAAACGCGTCGTTTTCGAGTTATTCCTTGTTGTATACGATGAAGTTTGAGGAAAAAATCATGATTTTCAAGAATAATCTGGATGCTTCGATGGATGAAATATCATCGAATATTATTTCTTCTCTGGTCTCTTAACAAGTTAACAATGTTGTCAGAATGTTTATCAACTTTGTCGAGACTATCTAAATGGGAGATAAGATTGAATTCTGAGAAGCATGAAATTGAACACTCTATACGCACATTTTGTATTAAAAATTTATTGTTACCGTTCCATATTAAAAATGAATGTCGATGAAATAAAAAATTCGAATATTAATGATGATGTTTATACAAACCAATTGAATTGAAATTAATGAAAAATAAAATGATACCAAGCACCACATAATCTGTGGCGATGTTTCTATCTAAACAATATCCCCTTGAAATTTCAACTCGACACTACACCGTTATTACTACATCAATTTACTGAAAGTCTTCACATTATCATCACCTGTTAGTCTCTGTGAATAAATGAATAAATCGAAGTCCACGGCTTGTATTGCGTGCCGGCTAGCACACCGTTATAGGAGACTGAAATTAAGATCGTAGCGTAATATCGGCGATATTCAGAACTACTCGTTGGGCATTTCCGGAGAGCAACGCCTAGACGAAATTAGCGACAAGTAAACAAATTTAGTGCCCTTGCGATAGTTCATTCGTTAACGATAGGGGACGTACTGCTTTCTTGGTTTCGCCTATAGATTTGTTTGAAGAGAAAATCCGCAATCTGGCATCGTCTTCTCAAAAGTTCTGTGAAATATCACAGAAGATGGGTAAGGTTAACTCATTGACCTCGAATCCTCTGACCTAGGTTAATGGAGTTAAGTTGGTTCAGTGAGAAAACAATTTTTTATGTTATTGTTTAATGATATCGAGGAAAATATGAACAAATTATTAGTGTTCACAAAATAATCTTCAGGAACATCGAAGAAGGAACTTATTTTGGTGCGAGAAATATGGCTCAATTGCAGAATTAATAGGACAAAACTAAGTGTTTTTGTTAGGAAATTTCCTGTTTGTAACATTCTTATTCGAATAAGGTTAGTGCTTGGTATTTCCTAAATATATCGCGACAGAGCATCTTATAATCACCTCAATGTCAATCAAAAATATGAACTTTGGGGTGTTTGCAGAGAATTGTATAAGACACGTATTCGGCCCAATTTATTTTCAAATAGCTATATCTCTTAAACAGAGCCGAATTCGGAAAAATGGAAAATGAAAAAAAGGTTTCCTATGGCCTGAAGAATCTACAGTTAAAATATATGTACAAGTCAAGGATTCACCCTGTAAACTTACTCTGTATAGTTTCGGAACGGTGCGCTCAGATAACGCTGAACGACTAGTTATAGGACTTCCTGTCTAGCAGGGGCTTCAGAGTATTCCTCGAATGTACGTACACATTTTAATCAAGAAATATCAGAGTTGAGGTATCATATTATTACAGGAAGTTGTGACAGGGTTGTACCTGCCTGATTGTTCATGTTTTACTGTCGACCATTTTGTGCTGACTGACAATGAAAAAGATTCGCACGAAAAATGGTTGTTCAAAAATATACCTACTCGCCAAATGATAATCGCTCTACATATTCTATATCTTTCATCCGAAGTAGAAACAGGGAATGGAAAAAAATAACGAACAAATAACGAATGAGGAACGCAAATAATTTTTCATTATTTTCAATTTGCTGAAACTACGTGGTAGGTAATGTGCAGTATATTCTTAAAGCTATACTGACATAAGGAAAAGCTTCTTGCAGATCTTGCCTGTGAATAATTTGTAGGAGGTCTAATGAAGCCATATTTCACTAATTTCGGGAACCAGCTCCATGAAAACCGCTAGTTCCTAACAAAACTCTACTACATTCAATTGTCTTCATTATTTTTGCCTCAAAAGCGTGCCATTTTTCTGCAGATCCTCTTTTTGCATGTTTAAGAGGGCATGGCCGTTGAGGAATGCGAAATTCGTATGCAGACTTTCTGCGCTTTCTAAGTTTTTTCTGATTTCTGACATTAATCTGTCTAAAACAACTTTAATTTCCTTCGAGAATAAACCAACTAGATCTAGCGTTCTTGACTCATCCTCGAACATTTTGTCGACCTGCTCTTTCTTCTTGGAAACACGTTCATTTCTAAGAATTGGATCCACATCCAATTCTTCTGAAAGAAGTGTAGCTTCCGAGATCCAGTTTTCAATAGGGTTTTCTCTCATTCCTTGCAAGATAATCACAAGACCTTGCATCAACGATGATGAACGTGAAATAATTATATCCCCGTTCTGAATTTCCACGTTGACCCTATTGATCTCTGGAAGAATATTATCCCAAATTGTTAGGTTCAGTATGAATCTAAAATCCATCACACCATATGAAGAAAATGACCAGCTTCATACTTGGATTCTGCGATTAGTGATGATTCTTTGATTTCTTCCACAGCCTTCACAACTCCCGGTAAATTATTGAGCAAGACATTAACAGCTTGATGTATAGCCCATCTTGTTTTGCTACTTTCTTTCAAATTTGTTTTTGTGCACTTTTTCATAATTGTCCATCGTGTGGTTGAACTAACAAAAAACGAATGCAGTTTTTGTACAACACCAAATAAATTTACTGGTTCTGAACAAGATGAAGCCAAGTGGACACCCACAAGATTCAGAGAGTGTGCAAGGCATGAAACTAATAATACTGCCAGCTCGTTGATGTGTATAATTTTGGATTGGACTCCTTTATACATATATGCCAGCCATATTAGATCCGTTGTCGTAGGATTGCCCAAGACATTTTTAACATCTACGAGTAAATCACCAGCTTGCAGTTTATCTAGAATTCGCTGATGATATTATTCTCCAGTTTTTCCGTCAGCTTCTAAGTAGTCAATAAAACTTTTTTTATCTCATATCCAGACTCCGTTCTCTTTAAATATCGTATAACCTGGTTCATGTGTTCTGTGTGAGATACATCTGGGGTGCAGGGTGCAGTCGAACATAATAATGGAAGTTGGCCTCCTTGATCTCATTAAAATAGTGTTATTCCGAACTTTGGTGGCCATTAAATCGATAATTTCATTTTGTATAGTTTTGGACATATACATAGGATGTTTGTCCTTTTTTTAGTGGTCAAGATGACACTTCAGAGTCGGGTCATAAATAATAATACTTTTTTCCGAGAAAAAAAAATTAACCCCTGGTTGTTTTTGGCGCCCCCTTAAGCTGGCGCCCAGGGCAAGCGCCCCCCCCCCCTAGATCCGGGCCTGTAGCACCGAAACAGAGGAAACATACAGTATTTTCCATGTTAAATATTGAATTACATAACACACTTTCACATCTCCCTTCAATCGGGCACATTGCAGCCCATGAACTGGACGTAAATTTCCAGGGCGTCGGAATATCCGATTCATGGAATATGTAGCTTTTATAATAACCTCAAAATATAATTTCTATTAATCGTTATATCAATGATTTAACATATCTGTCTGATGAGGAATAATCACTTGATGTTTGTATGAAAAAATCGGCAACTAATCGTCACTAGAAACGTAGCTATTTACTTCGCAAATGTAGGTACATATTTACTTTACTGGCAACAGATTTTTCAATGCATGCCTCGTCAACAAGACGCGTGGCACAGATTCAGCCATTTTCCAAGGCACGTGGCTCGATGTTGCGAAAATGGGATTTACGTAAAGTATGCTTAATTACTATCGGGTGTAGTAGAAAACTATAGCGTCCGGTTCATGGGCTGTCCAATTCAGAGGAGCTCTCCCCTACATAGCCCATAGTCATCGAATTGTACTGACAATTCAAAAAACATTGTGTCATCGCTATCTGCTCCATAACTACCGAGGAAATAATTAATGATGGTGAATATACCCAAATTAGTTACAGGTACTGGATAAATTTGACGAACGGTTAGTTATAAGACACTTCATAGATATGTTGAATATACCGACCCTCAGATTACTTCTGTTCGTCATTTTCATTCGCAATTTGAATGCTACCAGATTTCGAGTGACCTAAATTCGGAAACCGGATACCTTCGCCGTCGCATTTCTCCAGGGGCATCTAGAACGCTCTGAAATTGAATTAGCGAATTCAAAAATAGCCCGGTACGTACATCCGGATAATTCGCACCGGAAACGGGCAAGACCCGGAATTGCAAATGAAGTAGTCAGTTACGTGAACGTCTACCCGCTCTCGAAGAGAGGTAGATCCTATAAATTCCAGAGAAAATTCAAATTTTTAAATTCGCGTGCAGGTATCAGCCTGAAATATTTAGAATAAATTATGGATGTCTCTTGAGGGTTTTACTAAGTTAGCTACACTGCGAGGGATCCAGACAGTAACTGGGGTTTGAAAATTATGAAGGCTTCAATTTCTCCTGGCATCGATGCATGAGTGATGCTAATTCATACTTTGAGGTGTCGTAGATCCCGAAGGAACTCCGATACTCGGATTTAAAATACGTCAATATACAGGGTGTCCCAGAAGTCCCGCACTTCCTTGAGGGGATCGAAAGTGAAAAATATTCTAAGCCCAAATATCCATGTTTGAAATTTTTTGATGAGGTAGTTAATCAGTAATTAATTAATGAAAGTGACCAATCAGGAGCGCGCTACAGAAGATTGAGTAAGCAGTGGGGACGCGAAAGTGAGACGACAGTCTCGGTTTACTGCGTGAAAAGCCTGCAGCAGCTCTGGCGTCTCACTCCCGCGTCCCCAACTGCTTACTCATTCTTCTATAGCGCGCTCCTGATTGGTCACTTTCATTAATTACTGATTAACTACTTTATCAAAAAATTTCAAACATGGATATTTGGGCTTAGAATATTTTTCACTTTCGATCCCCTCAAGGAAGTGCTGGACTTCTGGGACACCCTGTATAATGAACTAGCGACCCGCCCCGGCTTCGCACGGATGCAATGCTGATACTAAATACCTACCACCTACCACAGAATGTCCTTATAAACAACGTTTACAGTTTTTTTGTCATTAGACAATACAAACATATTTTGTTTAGAAGTTACTCTTGAAAGAGCGGCCATGAGAAAAACACTCAACGCTCAAATCTGAGCCCGCAACGTTGAAAGTTTGATCCTGCGATTTATTAATGATCATTGCAAAAGATGTCTTTACTGGAAATTGTAGGCGTTTAAATTGGAACGGTAAATCTGATAGTATCAGCGGAATTCGAGGAATTAATACGTCTTCTCCGGTACCACTTCCGGTCAGTATTGTGCACTCTATTATGAACGTTTTTTAGTGATTTTACCAGCAAACGCGTGCCATTGCAAAGTTTACTAATAAAATAACAGGACAACCTACATACTTTCAACTTTCAACACTATTTTATGAGAAGGGAGTCCAGACGGGTTCAAAGAATTGAGAAATTCTGTAGCGTCGCACCGCTATAAATCTGCAATATCTTCGGAAATATTCATTCAAATTACATGCTGTAAAGGGCCATTTTAATCTATACTGAATGGATAATGTATTTAAGGTACTTAACTGGATAAGAATTAATGTTGTATTGTTCAAAATAACTTCCTTAAGAGGGGCCTATACCATAATGACGTTCAGTTCAAAACGCGATTCGGTATTTCTCTCGATAGAGACCACCGATTTAAATGGGGTTTTCACTATTATTCAATTTGAAGTGTTCTTCAAGTCGGAAAGTTCATAACTTTTTTTTTCGTCGACTGAAAAAAAAAATAATTTTTTTTTTCTTTCTTAGTGACTATATGCATGATAATAACTTTCCGACCTAGATTATTTTTTTTTATGAATTTCCACACAAAAAGTTTTTTTCAATCGCTCCAAAACCGATTTCAGTAAAATTAAAATTAAACGATGGTAAAGTGCTGCCACCTAATCGACAAACTTGGTTATTTCCACTGTCTACTGATCGTTCCGTCTATCTGGCAATACTGCACATTGAAGCAGGTACTATTCAGCAAAATCCAAAGGCAAATATTTATTGTTTACTTGTAAGGCGTCTGTTATCAGTGAAAAGTGAAAGGGCTGAAAACAACACCGAAGAAGAGGACCATACCATACTATGTACATATTATTATTAGCGGAGAGTGTGAAAGCTAATTGCATGAGATTTTGTGTCTTGAATGCTATTCAGCTAAAGTAGGATTTTTCTAAAAAAATGAAAAGTTCGAATTATGTTTGTCACTTGTTACTAAGAGATTGAGAGTAATATCAGATATTTCTTCATATATTTTTTTAACGTCATTTAAAAACTTATGTTCATCAATGTTCATCCAAAAAACTTCTGTAAAATAATCTTGGAAATAAATATAATATCATAGTCACTAACAACAAATAAAGAAAGCTATTTCAAATTAATGATATCAAAAAATATATGACTTTAATAGGTACTGGAATTAGTCTAACTTGAATATATAGGATGTCCCAAGTTCGAGTGCCTATTAGACGTTTCTGGAGAACTGGACATATTTGAAATCTGGAAATTGGGATTATCATATTGTTCGAAATTTTCTACTGGAGCCTGAGCGCTCTCGGTTATATAAGAAGTGAAAATAGATTTGTTAAAAAAAAATTCTACAAGCGTGCGCTTTCCCCCTTATTCCTGCACGCATTTCAATTCGTAAAGAATCACATTGTCAAACAGTGCGGAAAAAACCTCTGCTATTCCATTCCCGCACACTTTCCGTGCGGGAATGGAATAGCGGGGGTTTTTGCCGCACGCTTTTTCTAAAGAATGAACTGAATTATGATATGTTCCTATGCACCAAACGCCACCAACGACGTTGTTATGGAAACGACATGTGAATTAAAATTTGACATCAGTATGAAATTATTTGAATATATCAAATTGAATTTGATCAGTGTATGATGAGATCAAATTGATATCTTTTCCGCACTGCAGTTTCGTGCGGAAAAATATAACCCTTTTCGCACTTGTTAGGAAAATAACTATTTTTAATTTTTTTCTTCTTTTAAGTATTCAATTCTGAATAAGTACATTTCTGTTTAAACCATGGTTTAATTTGATTCTGCAAAGAAAAATAATTATTGTACTTCAATAAAAAAAAATTAAAAAACTTAGAGAATTATCATTATTTTTTTTCGCACAATAAAACGCAATCATAAAAAAAATGGTACTAATTTGAAAAACGATTTTCGATATTTTTTTCACTGGAGTAAAGTTTCATATACCTACCTATATTGCCTGTAACTAATAATGTGAATATATACAATTCCTTTGATACAGCTTCTCATACAATAAACAAATTTAAACTCATTAAAAAATTTCGGTTTAGATTTTTAGTCTGAATTACAATTTTTTATATACTGTAGATTCATATGTGCATGATTTTTTCAGTCCACGACTCTTTTCCGAACCTAACTTACAATCAAAACCGAAATTCGCAATAAATTCATACAACTAAGAAGTAGTAATATATTCTTATTTTTTCCTTCACATCTTTCAACACAGGTAGCATGCCTGTCTGGTCGTTGAGCTAAAATCAATATTATAGACCTCAACCTTGAAAGTGGGAATACCCTACAACTGAGGGAATTATTTCTTCCCATCTCGTCAAACGTAAGGGCACAGAGGTAAGACTTTCCTGTGAATTTACAGTGTTGTCGGAAGTTTCGTAAATGATCCCAGTTCATTCGTGAATATACGAGGGCATTCTGGGCATTCGACAATTTCCGTCCTTCCCTTGGTAAATGCTGTACGTAACAGAAAACCGCATGTGGAAGAAAAGGACGGTAAATACGAGGAATGTCTGTGATATCTTCGGACGTCCTGAAAATCGACGATTTCTTAGAGGGGGTGAGGGGTAAGACGTGGGTAGAGTTTGACGTGCGCTCAGGAAGCCCCGCGGTATAAACCCCTCTTAATAAGTCATTTTTCCCGTAAAATGTGAAGGATAAAAATGGTTATTGTGGGTTATCTTTAAGAGATAGACATATACCATCCCGGACATTTTTTTTGACCTTTTTTAGGTGTACAATACCGAGTACATTATTTTTATTTAACGTATGGTCCGAAAGTGTTGGGAAAAATTTCGAAAGCATATAACTCTGACTTGAATAATCTTATATTTTAATCGAATTATTCAACAATTTAACGTAAGTATCCTTATTATACATCAAAATTCAAGTAACAGACAAGGGACCATTATTTTCGATTTGCCTTATTATTCCCCTGGACACGTTGCTTCTCAATCAGACCAGGTGAAATTTTTCCCAAAACTTTCGGACCATACGTTATCTCGTGGGGTTCAGTCAGCGTTTGCTATGTAAGCGCAAAAAAATGTGTTTATTAACATTAGAAACCTGTAAATTCATCAGTCTTTCTCTACAATATTATACAAGTAACATATAAACCTTCCTCTTGAATCACTCTATCTATAAAAAAAGCGTTTCAAAATCCGCTGCGTAGTTTTGAAGATTTAGCATATATAGGGACAGACATCGATAGCGACTTTGCTTTATATTTTGTATTGATTAGTAGGAGATATGCAGGGTGTGAATAATAACTTTAAGGGATGATTCTTCAACGAAAATTGAGCAAGATCATTCATATGTTTTTCGTAAGTGTTACGGGATCGAGTTACTGCGGAGAAAAAGAAGAATGTTAGATGGAAGTTACTTTTTAGCTAGTTGTGCATTACGAATTTAGGAACCAAAAAGAAACCGGTCCTCGAATAAAAAAATTACGCCAATATTTCATCATTTTTCTCAGTCTGGTTGGGCGAATTCACGCTTCTGTGGATTTAATTTAAAAATTCTACAAATTTTCTGGAAGTATGGTTGGAAAATACCATTTCGAGAAACGAAATTCGCTGCAATTGCGGATGTTATATTTTCAACTCCATTATTTATTCAAAAGTAGAAACATTCACATCAAGGCCACACGACATCTTTGGTAAGAGGAAATAAGTCTTTTGGCATTTAAGTATTTTAGTACGCTTTCAACAGAAATTATTATTTTTAGGCCTTCTCAATTCGTTGACCACAATTTCACGGTTTCAGGTTGACCGAAGTCACCTAGACGAACCAGCAGGAACGACGATGGCCAGATTCACTCACAGACCGAGCCCGTTCACCTTTCAGTGTGAAGAAAGATAAAAGGTATCGCTGCCTTTTCTAAAATTTGAAATTATTTCGATCTTTAATTGTCAGCATCTTCTTGTATACTGGATTTCATATTTTCCTGTTGAATTTTATACATTATCTAATTTGATTCATCAATTATTTTCTAAAACCCTTTCCAATCAAAGACACAATTAAGAAATTACAGAAAAGATCGGCCATTTGAGTTTCATTTTGAGAATCAACTAACAACCCACAACCTTTTGTTGCCCCTTACTGTTCTGGAATAAAGAAAATAAATAAATACCACGAATAAATAAATTAAGGAATTGATAAAAACGGGGTAACATAAGAGCCCTTCTCCCTGTCAATTGGGTGCATTTGTAGACAGGAAACGCTTCGAAAAAAGTTGATCAATGAAAATATTACTCATCATAATTCCAATCGATACCAGCCCACTCGATTTTAGTAAATACTAACGGACCAGCAGATTCACATCTTTCAGGAAAATCTATCTCTTAGGTAGATTCACCTCTTGACTAGATTATTCTTGAAGATAGATCCAACTTTAAGGTAGATTCGAATTTATCGATTCAATCAACGAATAGCAATGAAATTGGCAGAAGTCAAAAGAAGAAAAAACTTACAGCAGCTGCCACTAGAATTCGTTCAATAATACTGACCATTAAACAACCTTCAAAGTAGTTTCGCATTTCCTATTAGGAATCGTTGTGACACCACATCGTTTGTTTATCAGATACATCGCGTTCATTGATGTAAACATCAACAACCGCCATGGATCCGACTCGAACTTGTGGGTAGAAGTTGACCTAGGTTTCGATCATGTTTTGATCTCTTCAGAACAACATAACCCTACTCCGAAGAAAATTCGAGTGGAAACGAAGATTCCCTGAATGATGATTTGTGGCAAGTTCGAGTAGCCCTTCGGAGTCATTTTTTGAAGACCTACAGACAGGTAGTCTCAACCAGTACAATAAGGAGGTTGCATTCCTCAAGTTTAAGGGCGAGAAGACCTTTGAGAGTACCTCGGCTATTACCTGGACATAGAGCTCCCCATCGCTGCATAGCCCCATGCTGTTGATCCATATGTTAGCTGCGGTCTGGTGACTGCTTTTTTGATCCTCAATTTCGTGTTTCTATTCATTTGGCTTCTTCTGCCTGTAATCGGGTATAACTTTTTCATCGTTACATTAGTTTTATCCACTGCATACTCAATGTGCTGTTTCCACGTAAGTCCTCTGTCTAGTATTACTCCTAGGTATTTAGCTTCATTTTGCCATTCAATATCATTATCGTTTATGGATATTTTCGATTTCATCTTAAGTCTCCTCTTCTAAAGGAGTATTGCTTGACTCTTTTCTCCATTGATTTGATACACTTCGGCAGTTTTCCATCTTTTTGGAAAGTACTCTGTTCTCATCACACCGTTTTCTATTCCTTTTTCTGATATTTTCTTCAGCATGAGATTTGTAATTTTATCTTTTCCAGGAGCCTTTGTTGTTCCCAAATTGTTGATTATCTCTTTGATTTCGGCCGGAGATGTTAGGTGAGGGATTTTGCCATCCGGTGGTGCTTCTTTCATTTCTTCTTCATTATCTTCAATTACTTCTTCTAGGTCCTCATCGTCTTCTTCACAGTAATTCATTCTTGAATCCCTTTCTTATAGTATCGGCAAGAGCGTTAGATTTATCGCTTTTTGAATATGCCATCACATGCATTCCATGCAGTGGTGGAAATTGCGTTTTTTCATTGCTTAAATTTTTCTGCATTTCCCAGATAGAGTGATCTTCTGTGTTAAGTTTACTGATTTTCTTATTCCATCCATTTGTTCTGAGCTCCCTTAGTGCGTTTTTGAGTATTTGACTATGTCTATTCAGTCTCATTTTGTCACTATCTATTTTATTCTTTCTGTAATTCTTTCTCAGTCTTCTGTTAACTTTTATTAGTTTTTTCACCTCTTTTGGAGTATCGCCATATAGATGTTTGGGAGAGGTTTAGTTTTTCTGTCCGTTCTTTCTTCATAGGATTTCATAATCGCACGTTCCAATGCTATAACTGATTCAACTAATTCATCGGGAGTGTTAATATTTGGAATATTCTATTCCTTCTGTCTCTTCTGTATATTTCGTAGTTTTCGAAGGAAATTCTGTCATTTGGGGTCAATTTTGTTTCCTGAAGCGCCATTATATCAGGATATTTTTCTTCTAACAATTGTTCAATATTTACGGGCTCTGATTCCGTTAACATTCCAGGAAACTATCTTCAGATTTTCTAGTTGTGATTGTTTGTTCATAAATTATTTGTTTCCAAAGGAATCTTGAAATTTTTTCTCGAATTCTTCATTGTACCTCTGCGCACGAATTTTGGGATAATTTCATTTATCAGGATGATAAGGTCCCACCCACCCACAAGGGTTTCAAGGCATTCTTCAAGAGAACAATATCCAGAGAATTATTTGACCAGCAAACTCACTGGACATGAATGCAATTGAGCATGTTTGGGATTGCTTGGGGGGAGCAAGATCCGATCGCCAATATTCTCCTCCAACTTCTCAGGAATTGAGTTAAGCCCTTCCGGAAGAATGGAACGATATGCCGGAAAATTTCTTTACTTGATTCGTGGGATACCTAAGCGTATTCGGCATTTGATTGAAAGAAGAGGTGCTGATACGGACCATTGAATCTGGATTCAGTTGTAGAATAACTATAATTAATCAGAAATGAATGGTCGATAAATTCGATTTTTTTCTAATTTTTCCTATTTTCTCTCATCCCGGATGATACGAAGAGTCACAAACAAATTTTGATATATCAAATCTATTGCAGTTGAAATACACATTACACATCTCATTTCCATAGCCTAGGGGGGCAAGACGTTTGATAATTATATTAACAAAATGGTGAATGAGCTGGTTATGATAATAATTAGGAATTTAGAAGGTTCTCCAAATTTTATGCAATAGCTCTTATTTCAATGGCTATCGAACATTGACCACAGCCTCTCACCGATGCATTGGTGTGCGTCATTAGGAGACAGGTGAGTCAGTCCCACTCATTCAGATCAGCATCTGACTACTTCAAGACTCCGAAAGTTTGGCTGGCGTAGCCAAAAAGTTTAAGTCATCAGTCTGGTTTTTAGCAGACAGCTTGGTATTGAGATTTTCAGTAACCCTGTTTTTATATTTCGCAATTAACTACGTTTTCAAACGGGTGTGCAATGCGTTAATTTTGTGCAGATGTCCTGAAATTGTTCCTGTGTGCTACACCCTTCCTGAAGTTGACCATGGCGAATTTGTATATATCTGAAGATGCTGCTGAAGATGAGTACTGTGTCTAAGAGCGAGTGAAGTCCGTTTTGGTTCTCGCATCTATATACAACTAGCTGGCCCGGCGAACTTTGTTCCGCCTAAATGATACTTACGGTGGATTTCACAAATCGTAATCACCGGTGATCGGAGATCAACGGCTTGGTTCTCTGATTTTTGAACTGTCGAAGTTTTCCATGAATATGAGCTATCACACAGAACAGATACACAAAAATATTATGTCATATGTCAATCACTAATAATGGCAATTTTGGATTCAGTTATTTCCGCAAATATATTTATTACCCAAACAGAAATTAACAAAACATTTTGAAAATTATGATAAAAGATGAGAATGGACATCTCACGATTGGAACTCATCGCCAAAATCCGATTTACTTGACATTTCGATGAAAATTCACTGTGATATCACCCGCTTCTGGATCTGTTAATAGCCTTTCATGGTACTATAAGCCCTACGTAAATTACACAGTAATTGATGTCATATATTCTTTAGTTCTTTTTTCGATCATTTCAAACCACGACGACCGAAATGCTCGAAAAAAGAACAGATGACATCAATCGATGGCCGCGAAAGCTTCAATAAATTCATCGTCATTTAATTGTGATAATATCAAATATAGTACCTTCACAATTACGTTATTTGGAATAAATAAAACTATAAAATAACTAATAATCATCAGTCATAATGTGTGAATAGCGCCATCTGAAGTGGTAAGAACGAAACTTTCCTCATATCTCAACAAAATCTAATTATTTTAGACATCTGTACTCCTACGCTAAGACATTTTGGTTTTGCCCAACAGCGCAGAGTTGTAGGCAACTCAAATCACACACTATTACAGTGACTATAGAGGGAATATAGTCACTGTACACACTATTCGTTTATATCGCCATCTAACGCGGAGAATATCAAATGAAGTACAAACGAATTGGCGGTAGCGTAACTGTAACTGTAGCGACATCTAGTGGCCTTACTCAAAAGGAGGAAAAGCATTTCCTGTATAAGTGAAATTGTCATCGATTTTTTCAAAGTTTTATTGTATTTTATAATAACCAGACCGTAGACGAATCCATGTATGAAGTTTCATAACAAACAGTCCATCCGATCTCGAGTTATAAATGGTGTAACCAACATCTTTCTTTTATATATATATATATAGATATATAGAAGATATACAGAGTGTAACAGCCGAATGGAATAAATACGATAACGAATAAATGAGGGGGTGTTAGGAAAACCGCTCGGACACGTCGATTTGTAATTTTAAATGCGCATATTTTTCAAGAAAATAAAATTATATAGGGTGTTCCATGCGACCGTGGTCAATACCAACTTTCTTATTTCAAATGCAACCCCCTGTGCATTATTTATTTTTTGGATTCTTCAGACAATTCTAGACATAATTCAAAAAATGTCCTATACCCATCTTCAACTTTTTCGGAAATATTAAGTGTTTTCAGATTTTTTACAAAAATTTACATTTTAAATGAAAATTATTTTATTTCACGAATTCGATACATTACACTCAATACTCATTTCCCATTTACCTCTTGATATGAAGAAAGTAAGCAAAAACCATTACTGAGAAGAAATTAAAAAAAAACAAAAACAGATTTGTTTGTTCTCATAGCCTTAGTAACACGTAGTCTGTAGCATGCTGCCAAGACGTTCGCGGCGAGCATTTTGAACATTTCCTACATTGACATTAATGTTTTTGTTTTGTTTTTTTTTTCAATAATTAAGAAATAATCAGTATTGCTCATTAGGTTTCGAGTGTAATGTACCGAATTTGTGAAATAAAATAATTTTTATTCAAAACGTTGATTTTTGCAATAAATCTGAAAACACTCAATACTTTCGAAATATTTAAAGATAGGTATAGGACATTGTGCATGAATTGTGTCTATAATTCTCGGAAGAATCCAAAAAATAAATAATATACAGGGGGTTGCATTTGAAATAAGAAAGTTGGTATTGGCCACGGTCGCATGGAATACCCTATATAATTTTATTTTCTCGAAAAATATGCGCATTTAAAATTACAAATCGACGTGTTCGAGCGTTTTTCCTAACACCCCCTCATTTATTCGTTATCGAATTTATTCCATTTGGCTGTTACACTCTGTATGTGATAGTTTTCGCGGATTCCTCATTTCAGTTCCTATCCCCTTGTAAATGTTTTTATTTACAACCATATATGTAATGCTGTCATTATTAACGTCATTGAAGGTTGGGAAATGTCACATTACACAAAGATTATAGTCTTTGACATTACACACCTCTACTTCCCAACCTCACTTCCCACCCCCATTTCATCTATTCTACATGAATATTTTTCATACGTATTCAAAAAAATAACACATTTTTTGAAGAATTTTATGAAACCTATTTAATGGCTAACAACAATGAACTAAAATACAACAAACTACTTATTGCTATTAATCGTTACATTTGAATTATTGTAAGCGTTTATTGAAATATTTAGGCCTGTACCAGCGCTGGACATTCCAACAGTTGTCTCTTTGGGCGACAATACATGTGTAATGACTGAGGTTTCTGGACCACTTACAATAGCTACAGAAGACGTGGCACATTGAGACAGCATAGTGGCAGTTTTCGTTTTATTCTCCATTGAACCATCCCCATAACCTTCTGTCACAGTACTAGATTTCCATCCTCCCAGCTTTTTTAATTGGAGTACACTTGCACCACTGTTGGCAAGTAACGTAGCGGCGGTTCTTCGAGTGCATGTCCTGTGGAGCCTTTCCAGTTCTCTAAATTCAAAATAGTAGCAATTTTTTGAGGAAAATTGGCTATTGTATTGTGTCCAATTGGTTGATTTCTTGCTATTCCTCCTCTGAGCTGAACAAAAAAATCTATCGATTTCTATTTTTTTTCTCAAATTTATGTAGTCTCGAATAATCTTCACCCATACTGGATCAGTTATGAGAAATGATCTATTTGTATGTGTTTTAGAATCTCGACCGAAATTTTTTCTTCAAAAAAAGCCACATCCAACATCTTCATTTTCACTAATTCGTCCGTCCGACAAGCTCCAGATACCTACGCCTATTATTAATGCTACCTAAAACAATAAGAAGAAAATAATACCAGTATACTTGTATTAGCTTAAACACGTTTGTTTTTTCAATACTTATTTAAAAAATCACAAATAACTTACCTTTATCGATAAAAGATTCTTGGGAGCTTTATTTAAAAAATCCTCTATATTCTACCTCGAAAATACGTTCGATTTATTGGGCCTAAAGCCAACATTTTGTCGTTTTAGGAAGGCTAGCAGTTTCCATGTTTCGAGATATCAGATTTTTCTTCAATTTCTAGCATCGTTCGTATCATACTGTACATTGCCCACAAAGTAGACGGCTTCTTCTGTCTGCTATGTTCCCCAAAATATACCAAGAGTACACTTTCGGAACCGACATTTTTAACCTTTTTTTCTTCGCACCATTTCCTATATAATTCAAAGGCTTTTAGATACCTATGCTTACTTTTCTCTGGCACCAAACCCGGAACTGCTGCGTGAGCAGCCTGCAGTACTTCTGGTGGGGTACAATCCATAAATTCATAGTCGGAAGACATGATTTTCAATTTATTATTCGCGAATTTACTATTCGACTTTATCTGACATTTATTTATATTGGTGACAATTGTATACCCCGTAGTCACGGTAACAATATAGATCTAGTTATTCTACTTGATTATTCTGAGATCACCGCGTTCTTGGTGATTTGTCGTTAAACACAAATTTACTTATTTTAATTGAAATATGATGGTTGTAAATAAAATAGTATAAAAACCTAGGTAGGAAGTTTCATTCCTGTCTCGAGATCATAGCTAACCTCGACGCTTTGCGTCTCGGTTAACTAACTAATCTCACGACAGGAATGAATCTCTTCCCACCTCGGCAAGGCCGTAGCCAGGGGGGGGTCCGATGGGGTCCGAACCCCCCCGAAATTTATTTTTTTCAGAAATGCCAGATAATCATTTCACCGAAAATTTCGAATAAATTTTTTTCTAGCTACGGCCTCGGACGGACCCCCCCCGAAATTTTTTTCTAGCTACGGCCTTGCACCTCGGTGTGTAATATACTATTCAAGAGAGTAGACAGAGATAATAATAGTAGTATGATTAAAACTGGAAATGTTCGTGAAGTTAATAGCATCCTTCTTTTGGGGAGTTTCTCAAACAACTGCGAACAATATTTTCAGTGAATATATCTTATATTTAGCTGATATTTCGAGATGTTGTATTCACTGGCCAAGTTCTGGTGTTGAATTGAAGAATTTACCACTTTACATTTTAAGAATACATATACTATAATTTGAAAGTTATACTTGATTATAATGATTTTCCAGTACAATGATCTTAATTTCTCATGCGGCATCAGAACTTATTCACGTCCAAATCATAGTTTGTGGCAGGTGTGAATCCATCCGTGTTGTTATTCTGTAGTGAGTTATCATTGCAAATGAAGACAATTCAAAACAATCATCTATTTCCCTGATTTCCTTTGAATTCCTCATAGAATTTCTATCCAATTAGAAAGGAAAAGCCAATTCATACACCTATATTTAATAAACTCGACAATACGCTGTTAATCTATATATATAAAAGAAAGATGTTGGTTACACCATTTATAACTCGAGATCGGATGGACTGTTTGTTATGAAACTTCATTTATGGAATCGTCTACGGTCTGGTTGTTATAAAATACAATAAAACTTCGAAAAAATTGATGAGAGTTTTACTTATGCAGGAAATGCTTTTCCTTCTTTTGAATAAGGCCACTAGGTGTCGCTACCGTTGATGCGTAGTCGTCTGTCACTGTACGTAATCGTAGGTTGATATTACCGCTGTTAGATGGCGATATGTGATTCGCATAGAACTCATGGTAACATGGAAGTCTATTGCCAGATTAAAAAGCGGGTAAACATCTCAAGTTGGTGGAACAGTGAATTTTTACTGAAAGATCAAGTATCTGATTTTGACGATCAGTTTCAAACGTGAGTGGGCCATCTTCATCTTTTTTCTTTATTTTTGAAATGCTTTCGAATTTCTGTTTGGGTAATAGATATATTTTCGGAAATAACTGAATCCAAAATTGCCCATAATTAGTAATTGATATATTATATTCGTGTTTCTGTTCGCACAGAGACAGTATTGTAAGCGTTAATAATTTTGAAACGTTTGCTCATCTGGCTTTCACTTATGATATACAATAATGTTTCATGGGTTGCCTAATCTGATCTGGTCGAATGACCATCAATAAATTTGAATATGAGTTCAACACAATTCACAGTGTTGATAATTTTGCCGTGTTGATCGTACTATGGACATTTGAACATCTCGATTTGTCTTCTAACGAGCTTGATATCGTCATCAACTAAATTGAACAAATTGAAAATAGGTTGACAGCTTAGCAGCATAGCTAAGATGTCTAAAATAATGGTGTGACCACTGATTAGATTTTGAGAATATTAGAAAAGTTTTGTTTTTGCCACTTCAGGTTGAGGCGGTTGGGCTATCAACAAATGACTGATTTTTTAATTCTGATCGAGGGGCTGTGTTAATAGTCGATAGTTCTTTAAAGGAATAATTTTTGTTCATATTCTTGACATTTTGATCCATATTAGAGGAAAGGTATAAAATGGATTATACTCCTGCTATTCCCAGTCACATGAGGTACTGCAAAAAGAGAACTGTACAACAATTAAAAACAAAAAGTTATTATATGTTCAACAATTGGGTACCGCTTAAATTAAGAGAATTCTTTCCATGTGAATTACAAAATTATTTGAATTTTGTATATTTTGAAGTTTAATTTTGCCTCATTTATTTCCTGCTTGAAAAAAAAGCAATGGTAAGTTTATACAACTTTTAAGTATAATTCAGGCGGTACAAAGTTCGCCGGGCCAGCTAGTCTTCTATATATATATAAAAGAAAGATGTTGGTTACACCATTTATAACTCGAGATCGGATGGACTGTTTGTTATGAAACTTCACATATGGATTCGTCTACGATCTGGTTATTACAAAATACAATAAAACTTTGAAAAAATCGATGAAAATTTTACTTATACAGAAAATGCTTTTCCTCCTTTTGAGTAGGGCCACTAGATGTCCCTACAGTTACAGTTACGCTACCGCTTATTCGTAGGTACTTCATTTGATATTCTCCGCGTTAGGTGGCGATATAAACAAATAGTTTGTACAGTGACTATATTCCCTCTATAGTCACTGTAATACTGTGTAATTTGAGTTGCCTACAACTCTGCGGTGTTGGGCAAAACCAAAATGTCTTAGTGGAGGAGTACACATGTCTGAAACGATTAGACTTCGTTGAGATATGAGAAATGTTTCGTTCTTACCACTTCAGATGGCGCTATTCACACATTGTGACTGATGATTTTTAGGGATTTTTAGAGTTTTATTTATTCCAAATAACGTAATCGTGAAGGTACTATATTTGACATTATCACAATCAAATGGCGATGAATTTGTTGAGGCTTGCGCGGCCATCGATTGATGTCATCTGTTCTTTTTTCGAGCATTTCGGTCGTCGTAGTTTGAAATGGTCGAAAAAAGACATATGACATCAATTACTGTGTAATTTGCAAAGGGCTTATAGTTCCATGAAAGGTTATTAACAGATCCAGAAGCGGGTGAATATCACAGTGAATTTTTATCGAAATGTCGAGTAAATCGGATTTTGGCGATCAGTTCCCATCGTGAGATGTCCATTCTCATCTTTTCTTATAATTTTCAAAATGTTTTTGAATTTCTGTTTGGGTAATAAATATATTTGCGGAAATAACTTTATCCAAAATTGCCATTATTAGTAATTGATATATTATGACATATTATTTTTGTATATCTGTTCTGTGTGACAGCTCATATCCATGGAAACATTTGACAGATCAAAAATCAGAGAACCAAGCCGTTGATCTCCGATCACCGGTGATAACGATTTGTGAAATCCACCGTAAGTATTATTTAGGCGGAACAAAGTTCGCCGGGCCAGCTAGTAGTAGATATGTCGCAGCCGGATACTAAAATCCGTCAGTTTGCGAAATGACTAGGCAGTTTGTAAACTGACGAACGTTTTCTAAAACGCTCTTGAAATGAAGATCGTTTTAAAATCGATCTGAAATTTTTAGTCACTTTGTAAACTGTGAACAACGCATCCGACGGATTGTCAAATCATTTTAATGGTATTCTGAAAACGTTTCGTGTCTTAATGCAAATTGAATAACTGTTGTTTTTGTATAATCATGTGTACTTCATTATTCTGGATACAGAAATAATAATTATTCACACTTATTCTCTTGAGGTCGCCGTTCAGAGCAAGTAGGAAAACTCAACCAGAGGCGCCACCGTGCATTTTATGGAATATCTCCATAGAACTTACATTATCGCTAAAAGTTCAATGAATATCTTTCTAATTATGAATGAAATGTAGGTTCACGGCGCTCTTTATTCTAAAATCGCTGAACTATGAAATTAGTGAATATGTGGGTAAAGCAGGAACTTTTTCCCGCCATATATTTGAATTTGGCCATTCTCTGCCAATTCCGTATTTCGAGTTGTTTTTCTGAACGAAATTATCTGTAGAGTCACTTTTAATCGGAAGTTGAACTATTTCCATGGATCTTTCGTTTGAAATAAAACAGAAGCATGAGTTGGTTTTTCTTTGAAAAAAAATGAGCTTCCGAAATGAAATCGTTTCAAATTATTTAATTAAGAACTCCAATCCTATCTGACTTAACCCACAAAATTTCATTTCTCAAAGTGAAACCAATGTCAAATGCAACTTGAAATAAAAACACACTACATTGAACGCCCACCTTAAAAAAAGAAAGAGCACAAAAAAATAAAACTATTATTACTTATTGCAGCAGAGGCCGCTCAAATGCACCGGCTGTTGCATTTTTGATATGCTTTGAAAAAAAGCACCTCCTTGTCTTACACTCACTGATTTCTTTTCGGACGGCAAGCACATTTTTTGAAACCTTGGCCCATGAACTTTGAGGAATTCGCTTCTGCTTCCCTTAATGTTATTGTATTTTCAATTGGAACATTGAATTCTACAGAATTGAGTGACCTGTTCGGTATCAGCTCCCTCGAAAACCACCGGTTCAAAAGGCCATTTTCAGTAGGTACCTATTTGATAAGCGCCATCTTTTCCATCGATAATTGTAGCATATATATTTTTCGGATCAAGTAGTTTCAGGTGGAACGTTTAAAAGGATGTAGGATATGACAATCCGTCTGATACGTTATACGCGGTTTACAAACCGACTGAAAATTTCAGGCCGATTGTAAAACGATCTGTATCTTGAAAGCGTTTTAGGAAACGTTCGCCAGTTTACAAAATGACTAGTCATTTTGCAAACTGACGGATTTTACAATCCGAATGCGACAGATACATTAATCCACTGAAAGTCTCCATATGATCCCCACGAATTCGAAGAAAACACCTATAATACTTAATAAGTTTCACATCTTGCAACAGGTTTGTAAACGAGTGCTACTTCTTCGGAAATGGATTATATTCAAATTTGCTATTTCTACAGTATCTTCAATCATTTTTACACTGTTAACCGAAACATCGCATTTATGAGAAAAGTTATTGTACTAAGCAAAGATTCCCTCGAAATCCTCATTCGACTCGAAAAATTCAAATTCTCCATAGGAACATTTTGGTGAGGATATTTATTTTTCAATCCGTTGATGAAAACCTAAGAAAACAAAAATTTATAGCTTTCGATGAAGACCTTCGTGACATCTTATATTTTCAGGATACACTCATTAGAATTGAAGCTTACAGGTAAGAGTTGAGTCATTGCGAAAAATGGTTGGCCAGTTGGAGGGGCTCATGTATTGAAAATGAATAATTCGAAGTATTCATGAATTTTGTTCGATATTCGGAATGGAAAAGATATTAGGAGATCAAGGATTCGCCCACAATGCTATTCCAAACTCAATATTATCGAAAGAAACACATCGGAAATATCTATTTCCTTCGAGCATAGGATTTACCTTGCCCTAAAGCAACATCCCAGAGAATTAAGCAACCCCTCAACGATCACGAATAACAAACGAAGGAAACACGGTTTCCGAAACGAACAAATCGCATCCGGTAGTCCATTTATCAGAATATGAAATTTTCGTGTCATTTTCAATTTTTCCGAGCTCTATTAAGAGCCAGGAATGATTAATCCCCCTCTGGTTCTTTGTGGAAATGCCCCATTTGAATATAATCGTTTTTTGCTCCCGTTACGGGGGTGCCGCGGCGCAAACGGAGTGAAAGAGGGGGTTAAATAATGATAAATAAGCGGAAGTCTGGAATTATCCGGAGAATTCGCGGCTGGAAGGCGAGAAGAATGAGAATATTGGACGATCGGCGGAAATGCGGACGGAATAGTTGATTCAGGGGTGAAACTACCAAGAAAAGGTGAAAAGAAGTGAAGCGAAACGTATGAGCTATTTTGATTTCATTAAGCTAGTTCGCTTACGTGAGTTGTGAGCATCCTGTCTTGGTGGCATTTTTGTATCGAGCTTCCAGTACACTGCATTCGGGTCACATCGTATCAACTACCTCTGATCCGAACCGAGCGTCTGATATAGTCCGGTCGAAATGGGCATTTCAATTTATTTTTCAATTCAATTAATCTTTTTTTGTTGCCGACAGTCTAGGATATAGTGAAGTCAACGCAAATAGAAGTAACACACATCGTCAAAAGTCTTCACCCCCTAGTTTTCTCAAGAAATAAACAATCTACTTTCTGGAAATGAGATGAATATCTTCCTCTATTGCAACTTCAATATATTTGATAGAGAATCTTTCTTTGTTACTCTTTGCTTCATGCAGGTTGAAACAAAATAGGAAAAATGAGACAAAATCTAAAGAACCCCGCACTTTCCTTATGGCAAATGGCGTTCCATCAAATGTTCTAAAATTTTGGTATAATGTAGTACTCGACTCACTGATCAAAATTGTCCATGACTAGTTTTTGAGATACAGGGCGTTGAAATTGAGAATCACCCACTTTTACTACGCGCGTAGCTCGAAACAGAATAGAATGAACTTCAATTTTTCTCAAGAAACATTTCATTCCATCTCCAGGAAGCAATCATATAGAGGAGTATGACCGAAAAGCGTAACGAATACCAATACAGGGTTATACCCTGTATTTTTGAGTTGATTTAAGATGCTTGTTTGATTTTTTCATAGCATATCGCCATGGATTTCAAAGGATACAGGGTGATTCAGTCATTGAATAAACTATGAACCTCACGAAAATACCCAAAAACCAGCTCTTCTTTTATCACCCCCTATTTCAAGATTAACTCCGTTGAGGTGGGAGTTTTCTTTCACCACTGTACTAGATATAAAAATATCAATACGGCTGAGACTTTTCATCCACTTCCTATGACCAGATTCTTCTTTTTGTAATATAAAAAGTATTTATGTATGTTATTCTATTCTTATTCCAAATCACACCTTCTATTGAAATAACAACTCTCCTAACTAACAGAGAATTGGGACATTGTCATCCCTTAATTATTTTTGTTCTGACATTCTCCAGAATTCATTCTGAACACTATTGGACGATAGTATTTTGTAGGTTTTCCATCCAAAGAATGAAATAGTATAATGGTTTTTATTGAGGTTAAACTTTTCCTGATTTCGAAAAATTCTGCGTACCGATAAATATCTCCTCACAATTGATAAGGAGAATTTTCCACACATAAAATATATCATGTAGAATATTTCGAATATGACAAAACTCACAAGAGTTTTATCATTGTTTTTCGAATGAGGCCTAGTACCCGAGAGGAAATTCTGCAAGAATTTTACACTGAATTTTCATGATGATTCAACATCAACAAATAAAAAACAGACTCATATTTCCTACCTTCCGATCACAACACTAGAAACTGTCCACAAAGATCTGTGCAAGACGGGATTTCCACGACTTTCCACCGGGAAATATTCATGGACCGATGTCTCGCGTGCGCGCCTTGTGGCGTTTACGGAAGAACTGAGAGCTTTCCGTTGCGGAAAAGCGGCATGAAGGTCGGCCAAGAGAGTGCGCCGAGAGTTTTCACCGGTTTTCCTGGATGGAAAAGTTCGAAAAAATGGATTCATTCTCATGTTAACAGTTCTTGAAAACTCATACATATTACAGAGATAGCCCCAATTCCTCTGAACTTTTTTTCCATTCATATGAAACTATGTATACTGTAATGAGCTGATTACCAATATGTCGAATTTCTAGCCGGTTATGGTTTCGAACGAAGACGTCCCACTGACAGATTAAGATTCCGTCCTTCCGGTCGTCCGTAAACACGATAACTCTCGAACGAATAAACCAAGAGTCCTGAAATTTTCTGTGTAGTTTCTTATTTCAAATGTCGCGGTTAGGTTCATTGATGGGAAAAATTCGACCACGGGTTACGAAAACATAGAAATTTCGATCTCCCGATAATTTCACTACAACACATTGAGATGGAGAATAACGTATCCAAGCTATAGGGTGTATTTTTAGACTAATAGAATTTTCGATAGGGATTTTGGTTGATTGTTTACTCAATTAAGGGTGCATATTCCTCAATACAAACTTATTCAATATTTTTCCTGGTCTGAAAGTTAAAGTGAACCCGACTCATATTCATTTCAGTTCTTATGTTCAATTATTTTTTTTTTTTTTTATATATAATTCCTATTTGTTCTCGTTTTTCAATCAAAGATTTTTTGTTTCTTTTTTTTTCAGATTTGGAATATTGAATATTTTGTTTTCATAGTGAATATGTTATTTTATTTTTCTGCTTCTGCTCGGGGGATTAAGTTGAATAGCTTTGCTAGACTTCGCCCCTGAGTAGATATGTACTATCTATCAAATAAAGACGTTTATTATTATTATTATTATTATTATATCCACGCAAATACTATAACACCACTTCAAAAACATAAACGGTTCATATTTCCGAAGGAATCAATCTTTTGAAAAAATAAAAGTATTCCCATCTTTTTTCAATGAAACGCGTCGTTTTCGAGTTATTCACAATTTTACCCAATAAAATTCGAAGAAAAAATCAAAAGGATAATCTGGATGGTTCCCTGCATTTTAAATATCATGGAATGGTTGAAATTTATGAACACTCTGATCTCTATAAAAGTTAACAGTGTTATCAGTATGTTCATCAACTTGATGTAGAGATATTCAATAACGAAATCCCACAAATGTGGGAGATGAAATGGATGGAATTATACATATTTAATAAGCACAATTTTTATTGAAAATTCATTTTTACTGGTCCATATTGAAAATAAATGTCAATGAAATACAAAATTCAGATAATACTGATGAATATCGATACAAACCACTTATTTAATAAAAATTAATGAAGAATAAAATGATAATTAGCACTAGATAATCTGTGGCGATATCCAAACAATATCGCATTGGATTTTTAAAAACTCGGCACTACATGGTTATTATGACATTGATTCTCTGAAAGTCTGCACATAATCATCACAAGATCGAAAAAAAAATACCTAAAATAATCACTTCCCCCATTTATTATACATATCTCTAAAGGAGATTTCCTCCATTTTTGTTTAGAGATCGCGCCGGTTGTCGGTCGTTATATGCATTCGTCGTTCACGGACGTTAGATTACGTAGGCCAGCGGTCCGCAACCCTGGGATCGCTACCCCACATGGGGTCGCCAAAAAAGTCAACAAGGTCCTGTTTGCTCTAATATTACTTTCCCAAATAAATAAACTCTTCATTAGAAATAATTTACGAAATAAAAACAACTAACTTCGTTACCTGAACCAACCTTTGCACTTGTGGTTTTTTTTCTGGGGTCACTCATAACTCTTCTTTTAATTTTGGGGTCGCAATATCAAAAAGGTTGCGGACCGCTGACGTAGGCCACTGATGGGTCGATTCATAGATCCTACGGTTTGTCATGCGCGCCGGCTAACTCGCATTGCGAGGTAGCGCACCCTTATACCATTGTTCAAAGAGAAAATAAACAGTCTGGCATCGTCTTCCCAAAATCTCTGTGAAATATAAAATAATATATAGGTTAGGTCATTGACCTAGACTCCTATGATCTAGGTCAATGGAATCAAGTTAGGTTAGTGAAAGAACAATTTTGTATGAGATCTTTTTGAGATATCGAAAACAATATGCACAAGTTATTAGTGGTTACATACTAATCTTCAGTGAAATCGAATAGAAGGAACTCATTTTGGTGGGAGAAATTTGGATTTTCAATCAAAGATAAAGATGAATTTATTGTTAAAACATTAATAAAATGTATGACATTGTCAATATAAAAAAATACCAAAATACAAAATCTCAAGTATAGTAAGACACAAACTTATGAAAACTCATCCACACTGTAAACAGTATTATCCAACAACATTTCAACTACCATCCTCTTGAATCGGGAGCGTGCACCACATGACTAGACGACACGACAGTTTGATGCAGACATGATTAATTCTATGTTGACACAGTTTTATTCTGTTGGCCGCAATCGAAAGTTCATTTCTCCTCCTGGTGTTGTAATCATGAAAACTACCATTTCGACTGGAACCATCTATGTTGTCATACACATGAAGAATACAGGCAAGTATATCCCACAAAAACATTCTGTAAAAACTAGCCAAGTCTCGATGGAGCTGCTTATTTATCTCTAAAAAGTAATGAAATCTAGAAAAAGTCGAGCCAAGTTTGAGGCTCCTTACTGCGATTTCTTTATTACTATAGTTAATGTTGTGTGACTTGGCCGTTGAACATTCTTATACGTTAGTGGGTACAAGTCAATTTTGTTTACACGTAATGCTATATCTGTTGTAACTACCAATGTTTGTTAAGCGAGATAATAGCCCATGCTGGTATTGGTAATTGGACGCTAGTGTCTCATTTCAGGCTCTTGTTGATTGTGCAACACATACGCATTCAGCATTGACAATGCTGACTTCTGCTCCCTTCTTTTTGGAGCGTCAAATCGACCACCGATCTAAAATAAAATAGACGTACAGACGGTCTTCTATTAATGATTAGAAGTCCCTCTGTACTGGAAATAATTTTTCATTACACCTCTCTGAAAACCCTATCAAAACATGTCGATTCAGGGCACCGAAAGTGACCCTTTTCCGTGCGCTGAGACATAGATGCATCTATGCTGAGACACAAAGCAACGATTGCGTGATGACAGTAGACGTCAGTGTTTCGAATAATTATTGTTTTACAATATCGAAATGCTTTCTGTCGAAGAACAAATATCGTTGGATTGTTTTCAGAGAGATGTAATGAAAAACATCGTTCATTACACGTCCAGAAAGGCTTTTTCCGTGCTTGCACGAATTCCTGTGTTCGGCTCCGCCTCACACGGGAACTCTTCGCGCGCACACGGAAAAAGCTTACTTTCTGGACTAGTAATGAAATATACTATTTTATACTGTTTCTTTCAGGCTCGTATTATTGAATACGCAGCTTTATCAAGCCTACAATTGAATGAACGTTTTCCAAGTGGCAATTTTTCATCGTCAATGGGTTGCGTTTCTAGCGACAGATTGGTGCAATGGTGTCATGGAGCACCTGGTTTTGTACCCTTGTGTACCCTTCAACGGCCAAGTCACACAACATTGACAGTGCCGGTAAAACCGAAATGGGCCTGAAGTTTCGATCTTCGTCTTAAATTACAGAAATCATCGGATAAAACTAAGTGTTTTTGTTAAGAAATATCGTGTTTGTAACATTTTTATTCAAATAAGGTTAGTAGTTACTTGAGTAGGTATTTCCTAAATGTATCAACTCAATTTCAATCGAGAAATATGAACTTTGCATCAATTCCAGAAAATCGTATCAGGCACGAATTTGGCTGTATCTTTTAAACAGAGCCAAATTCGGACAAATGGAAAATGGAAAAAACGTGTCTTTTGGCCTCAAGAATCTACACTTAGAATATATGTACCAGTGAATAACTCACCCCGTGGCGTTCGTGTTCCTTTTTTAGCTAGCTAGTGCGCCTCTTCGTTTCCTTTCATTACTTGTTGTTCTTGCCTACTTCATTAAGTTTTCATCGGCACAGCTTTGAATCGATGACATAATGTCAGTGCTTTGACAGCAGCTTGACTATTAGAATGGATCACTATGTCACATCCTTGATAGTTTCTTCTTAAGCCGCGTATACATGTGCGAGCCGAACCTATCGCGAACCGTTCGCGATAGGTTCGTGTCATGTTCGTTAATTTCACGTACACACTTGCGATCCGCTCGCGAACCAATACCGACGGCGAACCAACCACGAACCAACAACGAACCTACCGAAATACCGGCAGTATATCGTTCGTACTAGTGACTACTAACTATGTCTTCCGAAGATTATGCGATGCTGGTAATGAGTATTGCTACTATATTGATGGCATATTTAGAAGAAAAGTAAAAAAAAAGCGAAAACAACGGCGTTGGTGGCAGACTGATTTGTACAAAAAAAGGAATGGTATGGAGCTATTATTGGATTTAAAGTCACAGCAAATAAGCGGTCAGTACAAAAATTTCACTAGAATGTCACTGTTGGGAGTCTGCATAAATTTGTATTTATTTTCATTTATCGAGAGTTGAATAAGGTAGGTAAATAGACCCATATGTTCTGCTCTTGCTGGCGCGATAAGCAGAGGTTCCCGTTTAAAACATATTCATATAATCAATGAGAATTTCGACTCGAATGGTACGAAGTTTATATGAATCATTGTAATAATTTGAATGTGTGAAAACTGAGGGATTAATTTTGAAATAAATCTTTGGAAATTATGGTACACTTTGTTATATTGGTCAAACAAAACGACTGTCCTCGCTAAATGGAACGAAGAACTCTTAATAACCACTGAACCACCCAACATTTGGTGCATCGGCCGGGAAACCTGTGTGTTTGACCATTTGGATTTGGACAAGGAATACTTAATCTCATCGCTGCAAAAAGGGGTCTACAGATTAATGGAAAATTGAAGAGACACCACGTTTTTCACTCATCAAGGAACATCATCATCACTCATCAAGGAACATCATTATCACCCATCAAGGAAAATTATTATCACTCATCAAGGATCATTCACAACCACATAAGGGCAGAAACTACTGGGCACATCACATCACACAAATCAAATTCAGGTATCCTCTCTCGACGGTGAAGAAACTTCAGGAGATAAGCTCCCTACAAATTGGTCATTTATGGTGAAGAAATTCTACTAAGGTCAGATCACTCCATTACTTCTAGTTCTAATTGAGCTCAAATATTTGATTTAAGATATTGGACATTTACGAAATATTTTCATTTGGAATTCGCATATTACCTTGTAGATACTTGTTTTGTCTCATTTGATATAATACCACTCGATTAAGATCAGATTTTGCTTCGAATTTGTAAATTTATAGGTGTAATTGGTTCATGTTCTAAACTACAATTGATTAATAATCAAAATTTCATTTGAAATTTCAACGTTCTATTGGATTAAAATTTATATTAAAATAATGGATATTGAAAAACTGAAAAGGAAGCGTGCAGCTGTAAAGGGCACTATGACTAGAATAGAGAATTTTGTAATTAATAAGATAGATACAGATATTGACATTAATGAATTCCTCACACGGGAAACTCTGCTTCTACAAGCTTACGAGAAATATAGTGACATACAGGAAGATACAGAGGATTTAGATTCAGAAGATAACGACAGAAGCGATACCGAAGGTACATACTTCACATACTTGTCTCTATTAGCTAGAATTAAGCAACTTAGTGGACAAATCAAAAAACGGGAAAATACAACTTTGCAAAACGTTCTTCGAAGCTCGATCAATGAATCTTCTAGTACAAAGGTTAACCTACCAAGTATTAACATACCCATATTCACAGGGAAACATTCAGAGTGGAATTCATTCAAAAACCTCTTTGATGCTATTGTTCACAATAATGAAGGTCTTAGTGATGTAGAGAAATTCACATACTTGAAGTCTAGCTTAAAAAATGAATTCAGGATTTGTTACTAACCAATGAAAATTACGAAGTGGCACTTGACATTCTGAGCAAGCGGTATGAAGATCAATTAATTACTATAAATATGCACTTAAGTGGTTTGCTTGAAGTAAGCCCGGTCACAAGGGGAGATTCAAGAAATTTGAGACAATTCATTATAAAGGTAAGGCAAAACTCTCTACAGGCTCTCAAAATGCCGGTTCACAATTGGGATATTATTCTTGTTTTTCTTTTGTCTTAAGCCGCGTATACATGTGCGAGCCGAACCTACCGCGAACCGCTCGCGAAGTATTCGTGTCATGTTCGTTAATTTCACGTCCACACTTGCGATCCGCCCGCGAACCAATACCGACGGCGAACCAACAACTAACTTACCGAAATACCGGCAGTATGGTTCGTACTTGTCTACTAGTAACTACTAACTATGTCTTCCGAAGATTATGCGATGCTGGTAATGAGTAGTGCGACTATATTGATGGCCTTTTTGGAAGAAAAGTCATCGAAAGACTTCTCCGCCATAGCAGTGGCGATTTACCTCCATGCATCCTCTTTCAAATGCGTTTTAAAATGATCCTCGTGTTTAGGATACCACAATAAAGGTTTACTTTTGTAAATATCAATAAGCTGAATAGTTTTTTTCTCTGACCACTCCATGATAAAAATAATGATATTAGTAAAAACTGACAAACCTGTCTACGCGCCGTCCAAATTTACACTGGGCTCGCGTTGTGTTCGTGAAAAAACCGACTATCGATGGATCGGCGCGAACGGTTTGCGAGCGGCTCTATATACGTTCGACATGCCGTCCAAATTATTGTCGCGATTGGTTCGCGAGCGGTTCGCGATAGGTTCGGCTCGCACATGTATACGCATCTAAAAAACACGACTATCGATGGATCGGCGCGAACGGTTCGCGAGCGGCTCTATATACGTTCGACATGCCGTCCAAATTATTGTCGCTATTGGTTCGCGAGCGGTTCGCGATAGGTTCGGCTCGCACATGTATACGCAGCTTTAGGTTTATCTCGGTCACTCAAGTCTTTATCCCGGATTTTAGAAAATTAATTAATGTTCTCAGATTGCAATATTGATTAATGCAAGAGGGTTCAAAATAAGGACGTGACTTCAGTTATACAGGGTTCGCCATGACACGCTACCCTTTCAAATATTTGAATTAACATTTTTTCAGTAAACAAAACGAACTTTTCATCATACAGAGTTACAGCTAACTCTTTGGGATTCATGATAAGTCATAAATATTTGGCTCATTTGATTCTAATTTTCAGAAATCACGCCTTCTCAATGATCTCCACCAACTTCAATATATTTTTCGATATTAGATAAAAAGTGGTTCATTACACGGCGCAGCAAAGCTTCGTCTATTCCTTCAACTTCTTCACGAATTTTGACTTCATCGATTATACCTGGAGGCCAAGACAAATCTCCGAATCGAGAAATGAGTCGGCCATTAAATATTTCTCGCAGAACCCTCATTGAGTGTTTGTCGGTATGAGCTGTTGCTCCATCTTGTTGCAATAGTAAGGTAATGTTTACGATTTGGCGCAAGGCCTCCTTTGTTGTTATTAAACTGACGCCGAAATGCACTTCTTCAACCGGGGATTGCTTCTACACAAAACACACGTTGTTGGAAATGAGTGTTCCACGAAAGTGCAAAATAATGTCGCTAACCAAAAAATAAAAGATTTGAATAATTATTGATCAAAACTAACAATTTCCTCGTAGAAAATTATTGAATTAAAACATAGATGCATAGTATTCTATGCATCTATTTCGAAACTCATTTATGACAGGCGCCTACTTGATTGATAATTAATTTTAACCTCAAAGACTGTAGAAGATATTCCCACAGAGAACAACTTATTCAGTTTTCTCGTAGAGACTTTATTAGGAAACTGAAATGGGTAGTCTATTATGGGGAACCCTGTATAAGGATTGTTTAACGGATGTAGGTCAGTATAACCAACCAAAGGCTTATTGGGAAAAAAATAGTGACGTTTCGATTATTTGAAGTTTTCGAACTTCTCAAACAACAGTATTAAAGTAAAGAACCAAAGCATACATAACATAGTTACAATAACAACAATACTTGAGATAGGAAACTACATGGAAACTACCTACATTTTCAGTTGGCCTACTCGCAGTTCAATCTCAACGAAACGTTGTCGAAGAACAGGCGAGATTAGAATGAAAACAATGACTTTGACAGATGATGGATAGATGAAAGAACATAATTCACATTTCGTTATTTAATCATTCCTTTTCCTTATATTGATCAATTAAGTTAAAGTAGGCTGTGTTCAGGCCATCACACTATACAGGGTCAGTCTTCGACTTGTACATATATTTCGACTGTAAATTCCTCTCATCGAACGAAACACTTCCGGTTCCGTTGGAAAGATACAGGGTGTCGAAAATACATAAAAAACACTTTTCTGTTCATATCTTCGAAACCGTTATTTCGAATGAACTCAATTTTGATTTTTGGTTGATTGATTACTCTATTCGTGATGCATTTTCCTCTATCAAAACATGCAATATTTCTCCTGATATAGAAGCCACAGCGTACACGCAAAAATTCTATTAAACCACTGGATAAAGATACACGGTTCATATTTTCGAAAGAATCAATTATTTTAAAAACTAAAAGTATTCTCATATTCTTATCGAAAAACGCATCGTTTTCGATTTATTCCTAATTGTATACGATAAAATTCCAGGAAAACATGAATTTCAAGAATAATCTGAATGCTTCCCTGGATTACATATCTTCGAATTGTATCACTTCTCTGGTCTCTAAACGAGTTAGCAATGTTGTCAGAATGTTTATCCACTTTGTCGAGACTGAAATCTAAATGATGGAGTGTGGAGTACAAGAATCGGATATATTAATGATGAATATCGATACAAATCACGTATTAAATTGAAATTAATTAAAAATAAAATGATACTTAGCACTAGAAAATCTGTGGCGATGTTTCTAGCCAAACAATATCCTTTTGTAATTTTATAAACTCGACACAGCACGGTCAATGTTACATCAATCCACATAATCATCAAATGTCAATATAGTGTCAGTCGTTTCCGAAATTTTCTCTCCGATTTTAATCTTATTTTGAAGAATCATTAGGATATTTAATCTATGGGAGATGATTCCGCGACATTAGGGTCCTGTAGTGTTCCTCCAATACCTGAGGAAGCGAAGAACCATCGCTTGGAAAAACAAACCTGGTCCAAGAGATCCTCCTGGTCAAAGAGCAAAGTTAAAGTTTTAAATTTTAATGTTGAAGGGATATCAAGAGACAAAAGCGATTATTATTATTATCACGAGATCGAATAAATACACCTAAAAAAATCACTTTCCCCTTTTATAACTACATAGCTCCAGAAATGATTTCCTCCATATTATTGTTATATTGCTTACGGCATTTACATCATGTCGCTATATGCATGTGTCGTTCATGGCACTGACGTTTGAGACACATAACAACAATATGAGGTTTGAGATGGGTTGATTCATACATCTTTCGGTTAGTCTTGCGCACCCGCTACTTCGCACACCGTTACACCATTGTTCAAAGAGAAATTCAACCATCTGGCATTTGACATGGGTCTATTCCTCAATATTGAGGAATGATAGAATTCATAGATATTTATACTATTTTATCCGGAAAATCAAGATGGAAAAGTCTTCTCAAAATCTCTGTGAAATATCCATAGAAGATGGGTTAGGTTAGGTCATTGACCTAGAATCCAATGAGTTGAGTTGAATTATCATGAATAGAGTGAAAAATCAATTTCTTATGAGATATTTTTGGGATATCCAGGAAAATATGAACAAGTTATTAGTGTTCACGAACTAAAGAAAGTCGACGAAGGAACTCGTTTTGGTGGTAGAAATATGGCTTTTCAATTGCAGAAATAATCGGACAAAATAAAGTGTTTTTGTTGAGAAATATCGTGTTTTCAACATTCTTATTCAAATGAGGTTATTAATTTATTATTCTCCAAATGTATCAACTCAACTTCAATCGAGAGATATGAGTTTTGAGGTCTTTGGGGAAAATCGTATCCGGCACGTATTTGGCCCAATTTTTTTTCAAATGGCTATATCTTTTGAACAGAGGCGGAAAAATAGAAATTAGAAAAAATGATTCTCTTGGCCTAAAAAATCTACAGTTGAAATATATGTTCAAGTCAAAGACACAGCCTGTATACCTCTCGCTCGTGATGCAACTCTTATCCAGGAATTAAACTTCCTCACATTATAATATCTTCGATTATTTGATTTTTTTCATAGAAACGAAAAGTTTCGGAAATTTCTCCTAACGGTGGCAGATAGTCCAAACTAAAACATGTATGGATACTGACGACGTGTTACACACCCTTTTTGATTACCTCACGCCCACAAACTGAAACGAGCTCCCGATTTTCTGCAACCGCCGTTTCAGACGCTTTTCTTAGCGCCCTGCTTGACCCTTCGACGCCTGGCGTCCATCCCTTTCTCCACTTCAATTCCTAAACTTTTCCGTCAATTCGGGCGTAGTCGTGTTGCTCAAAGGATGTTTTTGCGATGAAGGCCCCACTTGTTTTTCGTCTTTTGTCGCGCAAAAGGGAATTAATCATGGCTAAACAAAGGTAACTAAATACTTCCGTGCTCGTTTTTCACGGAGGTAATAATAGGGGCGGGGCGAGTTTTCCAAAGAATGAAGGTTTGAAATTGGCATAACTTGAATGTGATGGTAATGAAGCAACTCAAGACTTTTTAGCCGCAACGTTTATTACATTGTACAGAGTGGTCCAAATTGGACACTTTTGATAGGAAACACCAATTTCTAAAGGAGTTAGATGATAACTACATGCTACGAGGTCGATTTTTGAATGCCGATAACCGCACATTGATATCTTGCGTCGCGTCGTTTGAAAGATACAAGGGGTTTTTCAAATTCGTGCATTTCTGACCCAACCCCGTAACTTGTTTATTTTTGAATATTTCTTGTTTCTGTGAAAGCATTCTTCAGGCACTTCTTTGAAAGGAATCCAATGGTGTTCCTAGTTTTTTCATATAACATATAACATAAACTCGTATTTTTTCTTATGGACCACCCTAGAGTTTTTTACATATCCGTGTTTGAAATGAAATTCTCTTTTCAAATACAAATAATAGCTACTTCTCTGTGGAAACATTCATTTTGTGGCTGTTTTCGAATTATTTTAGATGTATTTTCAAAATCTGGGTTGCCATGCCTGAATATGGAACAAGTATACTCCATTCACTTTCATAAAGTATCGCGGTTAGCCATGGTTTAGGTTTATCAAGTTCCTTCAATCCTTCAGTTAAAACTGACGCAGGTTGACATTCGTGAGAATCAAGCGACATTGCCAAGACTTCTTTCTATTTACTCTTTTCATAAGCTTTTATTTAGTTTCACCTGTCCCGGTGTCTGTCTGTCTGTCTATCTGTAATCAAATCTTGCAAGTTAAATATGACACACTTCTGATCGTCCGATTGATTTGAAATTTTGCAGGTGTACCTAATTCTGGTGACAATGCATCATGAAATATTTTTTATAGAAAAAAACAAAATGGCGGTTTCAAAATGGCGGATGAGTTTTGTAATTATGATCCGATTCCATTCAAAATTAGTATCTGGGGATATTTGGCTTCGAAAATGATGATACTTTTGTCAAAATTGGGAAATTCAAGATGGCGGCCACAATATGGCGGACGAGTTTTGTAAATATTATATCATATTCTATTCAAAATTGGTATATGGGGGTTTTTTGGGTCGGAAATTACGATTCTCCAAAATCGAGGAATTCAAGATGGCGGATGAGTAATGTTATAAAAGCTTATCTTCAAAAATGTTTTTTGAGAATGAGGCTTGTTTCACTTTGTAAATGGAGTTAGTTCTTCTAGGATTTAACTGGTTTCGTAGTACTACTACATTTTCATATTGGAGTATTTCAAGTTGTGCAAAAAGGTATTTGAATGTCTTCTGTATAGGTATTTCTTGAGAATTTTGAAAAGTGGGGAATTCCATAGGTCCGTCTGTTCCGTTCGATTTTCTGGGTTATTCGAGTAGGTACTTTTATTCTTTTTCCGAATGAACTATCACATAGTAACGGACTATTCCGTCCATTATTTTTCAGTAAAATTTCAACACTCGTTTCTTGAAAGAAAAGAGCATAACTAAATCTTCCAACCATTTTTATATCCGTGAAATAAACTGCTCCACATGAGTTAGGGATATTGACTTAAATTGCAAAAAAATATAGTTGAAATAAGATTTTTGTGATGAAAATTCATATTAGTATGATTCCAAGTTGCAAATTAATTTTAGACTGTAGGTCTGAAGCGTATACTGTGATTAAGAAAAATCGAGTAAAATAACGAAATTTTATTCCCAGAGAATTCACGCATTTTAAGACTATCAATACAATGTATGGACTCCACGGGCATCAATAACAGCTTGACATCTTCTTTGCATACTACACACGAGGTTGTTGAAAATTTCTTGAGGGATTTGGTTCCATAAACGTGGCATAAGCTCTCTCAGATCATTTAAGGATTCTGGGGTAGGTTGATGATTATCTAATCTTCTTTGGAGCATATCCCATGCATGATCGATGCAATTCGAATCTGGTGAGTGCGGAGGTATTGGTACATGTGGAATACCAAGCTTCTCGCGCGCAGTCTCAACTATGGCTGCACGGTGCGGTCTAGCGTTATCGTCTAGAAATTGAAAAGTTTCACCAATAGCAGCGAGAAAATTTCGCACAACATTGTCAATGACATGCTCCCTATAGTGTAAGGCGGTCATATTCCCAGGATAAATGTGTAGATCTGAGCGCCCGTTGAAACATATCCCGGCCCATACCATAACACTACCCCGTCGGAATCGATGAACTTCTTGGACATAGCGACAATTACGTGGTATGCGTGCGATTATCCATACCCTTATTCTTCGAGAATCTGAAAATCGTCCATATCTGGATTCATCAAAGAAAAGGACACTACGCCATTGATCGTTCCAATTGATATGTTGCCTTGCCCATTCCAGTCTTCGACGCTTATGGTCACGTGTTAATGGAAATCCTCTTAATGGACCAATGGACGTCTAGAACCTAAATTCACCTCTCTCAAACGTCGTCTGATGGTTTCGATGGAAACTTTTTTGGACCCCATCTGCATTTTGAAGAGTACCTATTCCGTAGCATTCTATACACGTATAGATGTAGGGTTGCTTCTCGCCGAAACGGTGATGAAACGATCCTGAGCAGGTGTTGGTTTTCGTCGCTCACCAAGCCTTGGTCTTTCCAACACGAAACCTGTCTCCCTGAACCCATTCCAAAGTCGAGATATCACACTTTGGCTGACTTGGAGCCTTTCCGCTACAACAACCTTAGTTAAGCCACCCTGTAGCATTCCGATATATAGCCCTATTAGCCTCAGCGTTTGTTAATTTACGTCTAGGCATTTTCAGAAAACTTGTTTCAAATCGAAGCCGTTGATAAACTGACTTCATTTCAAAATAAGAACATTCATGAAGCACCAAAATTCAGAAAAAAGGCGACCAGATTGACGAAATCGAAATGTCTCATACTGATTTTTATTGGATCGATTCAAGTTGTTATTGAGTTTTAAATGATTTTACAACGATTTTCTCGAAGATTACATACTTTCAAAAACGATTGAACACGATATCCCTAACTCTTGTGGAGCAGTAGGTATGTATATTTCTAGTATTAACAGAGAAAAAGTTTCTTCAGCATTCGCCAGGTCTTCGAAATTATTGAATTCACATAATATTTCCTCAAATTCATTATTTTCCCAAAGTAAATGAACATTTTGATAAATACGTAATTACTACGATTTTTATGCAGAAACGACAATGGTGCGGGCGCATCTGACAGAGGAATGACCATAACCTAACATTTTCAAAATATACGCGGTGAAATGTGTCAGAATTTCATGGCAAACCGCGATACTTTATAAAAGTGAATACTTGGGAGGTAGTAGAAAAGCCAGAGAATGGCGAGATAATATATATTAAATGGCTTTTCAATTTTAAGAGGGGACAAATTAGGCGAAATATCTAAATTTACCTAAATGTAGATAAGTAGCAAGAGAGTTTAAGCAAAATGTTTTTGAAGGTGTTCACAGTTCTGTAGACTGACTACTGATGTTAGAACAATTCTGGATGTGTTCGCTCAGAGGGGGTGGCTTATTTATCAGATATGGCTGTATGAAAACTGAATAAAGCCATTTATGGACTGAAAAGGGCTTTACTTTTTTGGTATGAAAAGTATGACAGATTTATGTTAGATGAAGGGTTCTGTATAGATGCATAGAAACCCTGATGTTACGACACCTTACTAAAAATCGTGACCGAAATTTCTGAATCAGACCGGCACTCTAAATTTCAGCAACCCAATTTAATTAAATGTGATATGCTACCTTATACCTTTACTTTTATCATCTTCCTTTTTATTTTTTTTTTCTATTGTTTTTCTTGCTTTTCCTTGTAGACCTCATATTTTCAGATTGTAAATCCAATCTGAGTTGAAAATCTTCGCATGTAAGTACCTACCTTTGGTGTATCTATGTAAAGTGAATATAAATAAATAAATTATTGCTTTCATAAAGCTTCCATCAAATATGTGCCTGTATTCCTAACGTTATTCTTATGTTCAAACTCTCTTACTGCTTCTGAAGGCCGTGTACCTACCTACTACGAAACCTGTGTCACAGTTGAACCGTAAAAGAACTAACTCCATTCAAAAAGTTAAAAAAGCGTAATTAGAATTATTAGAAAGTAGAGTTGGCAATGTCGCTTGATTTTCACGATTGCCAACCTGCGTCCGTTTTAAGTAAAAGAACTTGATAAACCTAAACCATGGCCCACCAAGATACTTTATAAAAGTGAATGGAGTATACATTTCCATACTGGAGTATTTCAAGTTGTGAGGAATTCCATGGGTCCGTCTATTCGTTTTCGTTTTGAAGTTTTTGTGGTTATTCGAGTACTTTTACTACTTTTATTCAATTTTCGAATGAACTATCACAAAGTAATGGACTATTCTGTACATTATTTTTCAGTGAAATTTCAACACTCGATTCTTGCTTTCCTTACAAGAAAATAGCAACACTCGATTCTTGCTTTCCTTACAAGAAAATAGCATAGCTGGATCTTCCAACTATGTTTATATACGTGAAATATTTCCAGTATAGTAGGTACCTAACAGAGAAAAACGTTTCTGCAACATTCGCCAGGTCTTTGTGGTAGGTATTATTGAATTCATATAATATTTTCTCTAATTCAATATTTTCCCAAATTATAAATAAACATTTCGATAATACGTAATCACTATGACCTCTATGTAGAAAGGACAACGTGGCGTGTTCGTCTGATAGGAAAATGACTATAAGCTTACATTTTCAAAATATACACGGTGAAATGTGTCTCATGAATCTCATGGCCGGGATTCTTCATAAAAGTGAATGAAGTTTTTTTATATACCTGAAGATGAAGATAGATGAATTATACAGGGTCTTTCACGAGGAACCTCACCCATATTTATACGGGAAACTACTGAACGTATTTTCATGAAATTCAGCACTTATAAGTATTTCACGATGCTGATGAAATCTAAAATATTTTCAAGGCATGAGCACCTCCGGTTTTTCCGGAAATGACGTCAACTTCCGTTTTTCAAATTAGAACACCATTTTTTTATTGCAGAAATAGATTCCTTAGAAAATTTCAAGTTATTTTGATGTAACATTTTTCAGTTTTGGTTGGAAAATTCTCTCTGAGCGGGAAAATTCGAAAAAAAAATCGAAAATAGAGCTCCGCTGAAACAAGAATAACTTCGAGGTTTTTGGATGGAAAATTTTCATTTTTGGGATTTTTCAAGATGAAAGATTGATGTATCCACTTTAGAAATCGAAATCGCGATTCATGATACAGAAGGTGAAAATATCGCTTTCAAAGTTAGGGATGACAAAATCGTGAAAAATCAATTTTTTCAAATAAGAACCCCATTTTTTTATGGCAGATATTGAATCTACGTTAAAAAATAATGTGAGTGTATGCATCACACCCTTGCCCTAAAATGGATATTTTCTGAGTAATTCACAAAAAACTGTTTTTCGTCTTGAATTTTCAGCTATTTCTTTTCCCTTCACGCCAAAAAGATGAAATTTTCAGGAACTGTTACTTAAACCATGTTTTAGATTTTACTACCCTAATATGCAAGAGAAAAAAGTTACAGGTTGTTCCTAAATAGTTGGCGAATTTGTATCGGAAACCTCTTTATTTCAACTAATCGGTTTTCTCTCCAGTGATAAATAAATAATTCCTTATGAACCATATGTAAAAACTTACCATGTTTTACATTCTTTTTTTTAATGATAGATATCATTAATTACATGCTACTGAATAAAGAGAAATTTGGCAGATGTAATTAATGATATCTATCATTAAAAAAAAAGAATGTAAAACATGGTAAGTTTTTGCATATGGTTCATAAGGAATTATTTATTTATCACTGGAGAGAAAACCGATGGCCGATTAGTTGAAATAAAGAGGTTTCCGATACAAATTCGAATCCAAATTCGCCATCTATTTAGGAACAACCTGTAACTTTTTTCTCTTGCATATTAGGGTAGTAAAATCTAAAACATGGTTTAAGTAACAGTTCCTGAAAATTTCATCTTTTGGCGTGAAGGGAATTGGGTTCTAATTTGAAAAAATTGATTTTTCACGATTTTGTCATCCCTAACTTTGAAAGCGATTTTTTCACCCCCTGTATCATGAATCGCGATTTCGATTTTTAAAGTGGATACATCAATCTTTCATCTTGAAAAATCCCAAAAATGAAAATTTTTCATCCAAAAACCTCGAAGTTATTCTTGTTTCAGCGGAGCTCTATTTTCGATTTTTTTTTCGAATTTTCCCGCTCAGAGAGAATTTTCCAACCAAAACTGAAAAATGTTACATCAAAATAACTTGAAATTTTCTAAGGAATCTATTTCTGCAATAAAAAAATGGTGTTCTAATTTGAAAAACGGAAGTTGACGTCATTTCCGGAAAAACCGGAGGTGCTCATGCCTTGAAAATATTTTAGATTTCATCAGCATCGTGAAATACTCATAAGTGCTGAATTTCATGAAAATACGTTCAGTAGTTTCCCGTATAAATATGGGTGAGGTTCCTCGTGAAAGACCCTGTATAGCAGTGTTTTTCAACCTGTGGGTCGCGACCCCCTGGGGGGTCGCGAAGCTTCTGTAGGGGGTCGCCGGAGGTCGAGAGAACTTTAGTCAAAAAACAATAAAGATTGATTTATTTAGTAAGAGAATTTTACAACTGAATGTCAATACAAACAAATTAAAAAAATATAAATTCCTAAAGCTGAATACAGATTACTCTGACGTGACGTGTAAGGACGTCACGTCAGACGTGTACTGTGCTCCTGATATGAACGTGAACGCACAGAACAATGTGTTGCATTTTTATATCACTCACATTTTGACGTTCACGTTCATATTAGGCCAATGGGAGCACAGTACACGTCTGACGTGACGTCCTTACACGTCACGTCAGAGTAATCTGTATTCAGCTTTAGACACATGTTAATGCGAAGGTTGTGCTTGTTTTCGACTAATCAATTTGTCCCATCGTGGATCTGTATTTGATACACATAAAATTGAATCGTTTGCCGAATTCAAGCGATTTCTTTGCTTACTTTTTATTTGGGCCATTGATGAAAATGTCAACTCGCATAAGTACGAGGTGGCAAATGGGATCCAACACTTCAAAGCCTCAGTTGTCAATTCCGGGTATTCTGTTTTTCTCCTTAACCAAAAGGTATCCAAATTAACAGACTTGAATTCCAATAGTAACATCCCATCGGCAGATAATTCTAGCAGATTCTCTTTGAGCTTAGTTGGCAAGTTAACCTCATCTATAGCTGCATTTAAAAACGGGTTTATGATCCACCTTTGCCCAGTGTTCTCCGATATCTCTTGCACTGAGAAGTAATGACCCATTTCTTCTTTCAAATTATTCAACACCATTTTCATACCAGGTATATGTGCCTTGATGTTTATCTCACATCCGACTTCCTCAGTAAAAGATTGTGTCGATGAGAATGAATCCAAGTTATTTTGAGTTATAGACGACGACCAAAAGTCGATTTTTTTTGTGAAGCAATGCATTTTGTCTTTTGCAGTGATGACATTTTCATCTCGCCCTTGAAGACTTTTATTCAAGGTATTTAAATGCTCAAATAAGTCAGAAAGAAAAGCTAATTTCAAAAGAAATTCCGGGTCGCTAATGAATTCAGAGTATTCTGACTTGGCCTGCTGTAAATATATTGAAAGTTCAGCACGAAGTTCCATAACTCTGGTCAGTACTTTGCCTTTTGACAACCACCTAACCACTGTATGGTAAAGTAAATTTTGGTGGAGTGCCCCCATATCTTCACAAATAATCCGAAACAATCGTGTCTGCAACGCTTTTCCTTTTATAGAATTAACAATCTTTATAATAATATTTAGAACTTGGCTGTATTCCTGTGGTAAGGTTTTGGCCGCAAGAGCTTGGCGATGGAGAAAGCAATGCACCCAGCAAGCTTTTGGCATCTGTTCTTTCAGCCTAGCAATAAATCCACTCTTTGAACCAATCATCGCTTTTGCTCCGTCGCTGCAAAGAGCAATGCATTTATTTGCCCAATCGATGTTCATATCTTGCGTAGCTTCAAGGAACATATGCAAGCACTGACCTGTAGTATTTGTGGGAAGCGCTCTGCAGAATAGTATTTCTTCCATTAATTTTTCACATGATTCAAAACGCACAAAAGCTACAAATTGCGCACAACCCGCAGTATCCGTAGATTCGTCAAATTGCAAGGATACAAAAGTACTTTCCTGTATTTTTTCTATGACTTGATCACGAACGTCAGTGGTCATATCGCTTATCCTGCGTTGAATGGTATTGTCAGAAAGAGGTAGGTATACTTTTCAGTTTTTCGATCTCTTGTTTCCCAAACATAATCTCTGCTATGTCTAAAGCCTCTGGTAAAATCAAATTTTCAGCAATAGTGTGAGGTTTCCCTGCTTTAGCCACACGAAAAGCTACTCGATAACTAGCAAGCAACGCTTTCTCATTTAGGTTGGACATTTGCACTATTTCGGTGATTTTTAACAGGTTTCTAGGTCCAAAAATAATTCACAAAAACCATCTGTTTGGAAAAAAGGCCAACTAGTTTCGATTTTATTCTAAAATCTTCATCAGGGCTCTGAAATGGAATAACATACACTACAATAATCTAAGATGTTCGAAATTACAATTAAAAGATTAAAATCATATTTTTTTCAACACTTATTTTAGACGTATACAAACAAACAAGTATATAAATGAGGAAATAGGTTCGGAATATAGTGTGAATTTTCGACTTACATTTTCACTTTGTGTGGTTTCGTTGTCAACAGTTCTGATGTCAAAAATTAATAATTTGGAGAGGACAACAACTGCTCGCATGGAGGACATTAAAAGATTGATGTCATCAATTAGTATTAGATGATTCTGGAGTATGCGCGGATTATTATAACAACTTACACACCTGGGTTGGAAAACAAACTTCTATACATCCCCGATTTTTCAATTAAATAATAATATGCGGTATTCAAATTTTCAATGTCGTTCCTTTTATTAATGGAATTTTTTTCTTGTTTTATTGATGTCATCTCATCTAATAACCGCCTTTTCAAATTCGTTTGCCTACCTAATATTCCCACCGAGCCAGGATCGAAATTAAAGGAGTGGAGAAAACTTTTTACATGCTCAGCTAGTGCAGTATTATTTTCCTTTGTGTTTTTTAAAGGATTGAGGATATTAAGGGAGTCTCTTTTATGTTCAGAAATTCGATCCTTGAGGTATCGACCAGTTTGACCAATATATGTGGCTGGACAGTCGTTACAAGATATTTTATATATGATGTTACTGAGTAATTCTTTTGGAGTTGCAGTCTTAGTTTTTGTAAAAAGTTTCTTTATAGTATTGTTAGATTTGAATGCAATTTTTATGTTTAATTTGGTAAATATATTCTTGATTTGCTCTCCTAGATTTTCAACATAAGTTACCCTGTAATATTTTTGGTTTTCTTTTTCCTCTTGTGATGTGTGGTGCTCAGGTTCTCTCTTGTACAGAATTTTTCTTATGAATTTGGTCGGATAGTTATTTTTTTTCAGAATTGACTGTATTTTAAGAATGTTTTTTGCGTGAAATTCATTGTCAGAAAGTGTGAGAGCTCTATGTTTTAAATTATTAATTATGTTAATTTTCTGTGCCATATGATGTTTTGAGGTAAAATTGAGTATTCTCCCGGAAAAAGTCGGTTTCTGGTACCAATCTGTTAAAATTTCATTATTTCGTCTAATCAACAAAGTATCTAGAAATGGTAGTGAATTACCCTGTGATTCCAATTCAATGGTGAATTTTAAGCGAGGATGAATGCTATTGAATGCTTCTAGGATTTCGTCCCTTTTATCGAAAGGAATACAAGTGACAATATCATCAACGTATCTTTTAAAAAACGGTAACGAAAAACTCAATTTATCAATGGCCAAATTCTGAACTTCCACCATTACTATGTCGGATGTTACTGGTGCCAAATTATTCCCCATACCCAGTCCGAAGATCTGCCTGAAAAACATATCATTGAATGCAAAATAACTATTTTCGATGCACAATGTAAACAGCTGTAAAAATTCGTCAACAGATAAAGTTGTATGAGGTTCAATTTTTCCCCAATTTTTTTCGATTGTTGCCACTGCCAAGTCAAGTGGAACATTTGTGTAGAGTGAGACTACATCTAGTGAAATAAGTATGTAGTTGTCTGGAATTGTGACAGTTTTTAAATATTCTACTAACTCGAAGGAATTTCTTGTGTATCTATCATCTTTCTCGAAGGCATGGTTTAAAAGTTGGGCTAAATATTTACTAAGGTTGTATAATGGGTTATTTATTTTGTGTATTTTAGGTAAGAAATAGATCCTAGGACATAAACCATTAGTGCATTTCAAGTGTTTGTTAGTGCTATCTCCAATCTTTTTTCTTTGTATAATTTTGTTATGATTTTATTTAATTTAGATTGAATCTTTTTGGTTGGATCCTCATTCATTTGGCAGTAAGTCGTGTCATCATCCAGAATATCTGAAGCTATTTTGTCGTATTCTTCTCTAAACAGAGCAACTGTTGTTTTACTTTTATCAGCTTTAGTTATAATAATATTTTCGTTTGTTTTAAGAAATTGCTTTGTTTCTTTGATCCATTTTTTCAACATGTTACCTAATTTGTCCTTTTTTTGGTTTTTTGATCTTATGAAGTTGGTGATGGAATTAATCAAGGAATTGCGTGCTAAGTTGGTGTTTTCTTCATCGTTACATGTTGAAAGGATATATTCTACATCAATAATTATTTCCTTTAGAGGTTGTATCGGACTTGAATACGGCAAATTAAATTTATCACCTAAGCTAAGTAAATATCTGATATTATCTGGGATCTCTATATTTGTTAAATTCACGAACCATCTTTCTTCACTCCTTACATTATCACTAAAATTAAATGAGGCAGATTTTAATTTAGAAAATTTTTTATTTTGTTTGTTTTTCGTTTTAGAATATTCCTGTTTTGAAAGTATTTCGTTTTTTTTAACAAGTATTCACATTAAATCTTCAGGCAATTGATTTGTTAATTTAGATTTCAATTCAGTAGCTTGTCTTCTAAGAACACTCAATTTCCAATGGATGATAGATATCTCTAATTTTAAATGTACTGACTATTATGTTATATTCATCTGAAATGTTTTTATTTGCACTATGCCAGTTTTTTGATGTTGAAGAGCTTGTAATTTTCTCTCAAAAAATTCCATGGGCTTATTTTTTTCATTTGGGTGTTTTGTGTTGAGATGGCGTGTTAATTTTGATGGCTTCATGCTTTCTCTGGACAAAGTTTCGAAGCAAATAACGCACTGTGGTTTATTCTTAATCACAGTAAACTCGAATTTCAAATAATTGTCGTCATAAAGACGTGTTTTCTTTGATTTACTTTCACTACTCTCACCAGAAGTTGACGGCTCTGTTGATCTTTTCAGGAATTTATCCATATCAAATTATTGCAAATCCCTTCGAATGCGTAAATATCACTAAAAGGTTAAAACGATGTTTTACAATTGAACTGTCTTTGCTAGAACTGAGTTGTGAGTCTGTATCGCTTCGACCCGCGACAACCCATCCTCCGCCACAACGTTCGTTGTGTGTCGCTCGTTCGTTGTACGTTCGCTGTCAACAACTCGCAAGCTAGCCAGTAGCCACCACACTTCACGTACGTACTTTCCGGACTAGGCCGGAAAATATCACGTAACGGTTATGATCATCACAATAGCAACGAAATAACGGATGACAGTTCTGTTTCGACAATTCAAATAAAAATCAAAACGTATAAAAAAAAATGTGTCGTCTCATTGATTTGTGATCCTACACGGTTGCCGAAAAAATATTGTACGCAACACGCCCAAAAATAGTTTTTTTGGACTCACAGAGTTCCAGGACTCGCCTCCGACTCGTCCTAGAATCTTGTCTATTCGTCCAAAAAACCCTATTTTCCGGACTTGTTACGTAAATTACTATAGTTATCAATTATGTACTTATACTCGAATCCTAATTACCTATGGAGACGCATCCGAAGTTCAATCCCGAGCTAGGAAAGAAATTTTCTAGTCTCGGCAGGGGCCACCATTCACTGTTGGGTCAAAAATTAACAGTGCTGTGCCTAAGGTGGCGTAAGGACACAGTAACAAAGCCTACACAGAACACAACTGCTTGCTCCGAACTCGGCACAAGTTACAAGCTTCGAAGCTTGTAGTTTCAGAGGGGTCTCCACAGGAGACCTAGGAGTAGTCAGGATATAAACAATATATCATATCATAAAAACGTCTTATAGAATGAATATTTGTAACACTGTAACATACACATACATACATGATGAAAAAACGAAGGGTCGGGGGGTCGCGAAAAAATTTTTCATACTAGGGGGGTCGCATCATGAAAAAGATTGAAAAACACTGCTGTATAGCATTGAGTATTCTTATAATATTCTGATGTACAGCTAACTAACTTGTTAGTGTCACTGTATTCTAATGAGCATTGGAGTGACATCTGGACTCTGGAACACCCAAGTGCATTCTGATAAGAAAAGGAAAACTGTAATAACAGGCTACAAGCTGAACTTAATCCTTCTGGAATATAAGAGATGGCTCTTGGAAATCAATTGTCTTTTGCCTGGAAGGACTCTGCAGTCTACACTCCACAATTATTACAAAACGCCCGTTCTCAAATTTATCGCGTCTATAAATATTAACAAATGAAATGTGAATACGAACTAGGTCTACCATGACGTTCACCCCATCAGACATTAGGCAAATGATTTGTCTTAATTCTTTCTGTTGATTAGGTAGCTGCCTTCTCATCTCTTTTCTTAAAAAGGCTTCGCGTCAGTGCTTTTTCCTACAAGTGATTTTGTGTAAGAGAAAATAAGTTCAAAGAAATACAGTTTATTGAAACACACAAGCATTTCATTCTTAACAATAAATTCAGTGCAAAAAGAAATGAAGCAAAAATCTTCATATTAAACCATCAGTAGTATCAATACGAAAATAACTACGAATAAATAAACTACAAAATTTAAATATATCATATAAATATTTAATACAATAATTGCTATATTTCAAGCGCAGTCAACAAGTTTAAACTATTTTCAAGGAATGTCTGAAAACTAGTTAAAATGGACGAACATTAAGGAGGGAATGTATTTTCAATTATTAGGACGAAGATTGGAAAAATCACCAAATTTGTAATTTTCAATAGACTTTTTTGAAGAAGCAATATTAGAAATAATTTTCAAATGTACATACATACCAAAATAAATAATTACAAACACTTCAAACTCATAGTTTTCACTTCATTTATTCCATTCTGTGGAATTTTTCTCCCCAAAATATATGAACCAAATAATAAAGAATAAACTGCAGTTTGAAATCTTCAAACTAAGTCAAAATATCGCGAATAGCTATATCAAATAGCATATAATAAGATCTGTGGCAAACATATTTCTTCTAAAAAGTTGAAATTATTCTAACAATATTATAAATGGTCCAACAATCACATAAAAACTTAGGTAATTTCTGTTTACACAGAAAAAAAAATGTTGAGCCATGTAAAGATCCATTCAAATCATAATATTTGAAGACTACAGAAAATATGGAGATAACTACTGTTACCAAAAATTTAATACTGCTTAATGCGAGAATTGTAAGAACTTTTTGAATCAAAGTCTCTCAGAATCAATTAAACAAAAGAGAAAAAATCTAACATAATGTACTACAAGATAAATGTTTATGACTTAAAGCTATGTGAAGTCTTCCTGGTAATATTTTTAGTACAAAAAATAGGGTTAGATATATTAATCTCATTGTGAATTAGAAGAAAGCACTATTATAAGTACGAATAGTAAGATTCGCTTCTTAAGTTTCCTCATGGATAGGCTGATTCAAAGGCCTGAGTACAATCCTTGGATCCCTTTCAATCATGTCATCAGTATCCTCTTTTCTGAAAGATACACAAGAACATGAGACAGAACTATAATTGCACACAGCAGTCTTATTACTCATTATTATTTTTCTATCGATTCAAGATTTCAGGACAAGACAAATTTAAAGAGATACCAAATATTTCTCTCTTGCAAATGAAATACTTTTGCTATTGATATTCTGCTTTATGAGACTACCTTACAATGTACTGTTTCATTTGATTTCAAACAGCAAACTCAATTGTAAATTGTAAGATTGAATCAGGAATAAACTGATAATCAAATGATCAAAATTATTACTGCAAAAACTTACAAATCTTTGTTTTCTTGCGGCATCAGTTTGCTTTGCTCTGAATCTTCATGTTGAGTTGGTTGATATGTTACCTCAGAAACTGGAGCATATTGTGCAGTTACTAAAAGATCTGTGGAGGGATTTATAGTCAAACCAGGGCTACCAACTATGTCTAGATGGTCTTTACCACTTGACCAGCACCATCTCCTTGTCATCCGTAGAAAGATTACTAAGAAAAATAACAGATACTTATTCATGAGATTCACCAAAATTAGTGTTATAAAAGCGAGTGGTTAATAATATTAATAATTCTTCAAATACAACAATATAAAGGTCTCCTATTACTACTTAAATAAAAATAAAAGTTAAACCATTTGCTATTTTCGAACAATAATACTTACAGTCTCACATTTTTCATTAGGTACTTTTTGTGCTTCATGAAGAAATTTTATTGGAATTATATGTATGAATTTTCGAGATGATAAATAACAATGAAAAATCTAACCTTTTTGATGTTTTTTCATATTGAAATTGAATTAACTGAAAACTATTCTAAGGGATAAAAATCATAGTATGCTTATTTATTGCATATATCCAATTGAAATAACCAAATGAGTTGAAATTAGACATCTATTTTCTCTAGTGAAATTAAATATAACCTCCCCATTACAAAAATATCGATGTTAATTACTCACCGAAGAGAAGCACTGAAAGACTGAAGAAAAGAGCTCCAAATATTGTAAGCAATAAGTAAGCATTTCCATCACTTGGAGATGTTCCAGCATACCCAAGAGCCCCTTGTATTAGGAGAATCAATCTGAAAAAAATAAGAGAGGCCATGTAAAATTCACACACCATACCTTCTTCAATTGTCTATGATGGAAAATCTTATTTATGTCCTCACCCAACAATGAGACAAGTCACACATGTTGTCAAAAGTAATACTGGGCATAAACCTCTACAAGCCACACAAGATATTCCACAGGGTGATGAAGTAACTTCAGTAACTGTAGAAGCTAAATAACTTATTGGACGATCCTGCCAACGCTCACCATTGGTTTCATATGTGACTGTTGTAGGTTGATAAACTGCTCCAGACATTATTCAAATAATAGAATAATAGATTTCAGAATTCTCTGAAATGAAATTGGGTAATCAGCATCTGATAATACCAAGTTGCAAATGATTGATATTTTAACCTCAAAAAATGATATCTCACCAAGACTGATGTAATTCTTAGATTTAAATCGTTACATACAAAGATTACTTGAATTCACCAACGTATTCTTTCTGGTTTATGTCCATAAAAAACAGATTTCAAAGCTACAGTTTCTGTCGACAACCTGTTTGTTCGTCATTCAAGGTTCTTCTTTAAATGGTATTTTTGAATGTTGTACCACTTGCTTCTTCAATTTTACATCGGCTAACTTGCCTTCTATTCAATCCAGACTTTCTTATTGGAATTCACGGTCTCTCACTGTCTCATTAGAGTATTCTGTGAGAAAAGAAGAGGTTTGTGTTTCAGGTTTCAGCGTTTTGCACCTTCTTCCTTTTCGTTCCCACTGAACCACCGGCTGCGGCGTTGCCAGTGGGCAGGTGAAAGGAATAACGTGCATAACTGCATAACGTTTCCTCAAATCCTCAACATTTCGAATCGGAATTCGGAGACTGGAGTTATAATATAATTTCTTGATTGCGCTCAACAGAGATTTTTGTTATAATTCTCATTTCATATTTTTCTTGAAATCGTGATTGAGGTAGGTCGTTATATTCAAACATAGGTAGGTACTTCATACTTCAAAATTAAAGTATTCAGATAATGTAAACAGAACCAATCATTCGTCACAATTTCTTGGGGTAATTTATAATTTTATTAACTCGGGATTGAGTGATGAAAATCGGAATCTTAGGGAGTTTGCAGTATGAGAATTTGTTGAACTAAACTGTTTATTATTTCACTTAGGTGACTTAGGTATATCCCGTATTTATATGTTCCTCGGATTGATTAATAAATTTCATTTGGATTTTATTGACTTTACGTCAATCATTTTTTCATAATTTCATCGCTGATTAAAATTAAAACACACCCAGATCAGTCAGTGGCGCACCCAGAAATTTTTTTCGGGGGGGGCTGCTCAAGAGTAATCAGGTTTTTGTAAGTTATATAATTTAAAAAATGCGACGCAAGCGAAAACCTTCTTAAGGGGCACTATCACCTTTTGAGTCGTGGTAAATCACCAGTCAAAAGTGGTCTCTTTATTTCACGAGTAAGTACCCTAATTTACGACGTAGAGACTTGATTTTTTTTACTAGAAGTTGAAAAACGTCCCTAGGGCAAATAGTTTTCTTTCTTTCGATTTAATTAGTTTTTCAATTGAAAAAAGCAGGGTAATCGTTAGATCTGGGGTTATTGTATATGTTTTTCGTTTTTCATGAGTATATTTTTTAAATAATCATCATGAAAATTTTTGGAGTTTATAGAAGATTAAATTGCCGAGGGCAAATAGTTGCGATTTTTTCCAAAAAATGATGAATAACCGTCGGAAAAAAATCATTAAGTGTAGTTTCCAAAAAGCTGAAGTTCAACCTGTTTTTTTATTGATAAACTAACTAAATCGAAAAAATCGCAACTATTTGCCCTCGGCAATTTAATCTTCTATGAACTACAAAAATTTTCATGATGATTATTTCAAAAATATAGCTTGTACTCATGAAAAACGAAAAACATATTCAATAACCCCAGATCTAACGATTACCCTGGTTTTTTTAATTGAAAAACTAATTAAATCGAAAAAAAGAAAACTATTTGCCCTCGGGACGTTCTTCAACTTCAAGTTAAAAAAAAAGTCAAGTCTCTACGTCATGAATTAGGGTAGTTTTTCGTGAAATAAAGAGACCACTTTTGAATGGAGATTTACCACGATTCAAAAGGTGATACTGCCCCTTAAGTAATTGATATATCGCATTCCTTATTTTGGGAAGACATTATAAAAAAGCTTGCTTTAAAAAAATGCATATTTTATTTTTTTCACAAATACTAAGTAAAGGGGGTATAAGAGGACACGCCTAAAATTTGATTAATCATTCTACAGAAATAAAAAAACTCGAAAACGACGAAAACAATCCTTTATTTTTGAGGAATTGAAACATAAGATACAAAATATACTTAAGCATCCTTAACTGAAAGTGAAAATAGTAAAATTGAATAATATAACAGGACTAGATGACCGAAGAGCTAACGGAGGGTGCAATATTCCCAATTTCCAGATTTACGCGCCAACAGACATGACAGCCAGCACGCGCCTTTCGTAATAGCCGCAACGCAGCGACAAGCAGTGACACGATGTTTAAGGCCAAAACACACAGTTTTGCATATCGAATAGGATGCGCGTAAAAATATCAATACCTATTTCTATCTCTAAAGGAGATGTTTAAGTTTCCATTCTGTTCCAAAATAATTATTATTACTTTTAGAAAAATAATAATATGGAAATATTTGAATTACTTTTTTTCTGTCACAGCTCGGGGGGGGCTGCAGCCCGACAGCCCCCCCCCCTCGGTGCGCCACTGAGATCAGTTGACAGGGTTTTACAGTTTCCCCTTTGTTTGATAGCTTCATACATGTGGCAACATGACATAAGAGTCAAGGTTTCAAGACGGGAGGAAATGGATCAGGTGCGTATCTCCGATACCGATAGGATTTTAGATGATAAATATGCATATAGAAATGTAAATATGCACTATCCAGTTTCATTGTTTTTTATTCGTGTGCACATATCAATTTAATGAACAATAATTTTGATTTTCTCATGTTGAAAACACTTCTATTGTCAACAATATTCTTGAAACAATACAAAATGATCTGTAGGTATAAAGAATATTCACCGTGTACCTATGCGGTATCAATATGAAAAAGGTAGGCCTACGTCAATGTTGATCCAACTGTCTTTGCTGGTACATACTTCCGATTAGTCATCGAGGATATAGGCAAAGAGGAAATGATAAATGGATACAGGATACTATTTTGTATGTTAATTGATTTCTGCGGTAACTAGGTACTATCTAGTTAACCGTTCCCAGTTCTTACTTCTTGTTCATGATTGATTTAAGTATCAAGCGCTTTCGATTTGGTGTTTCATGCACCGGTACAGCCCAGGGTTTCTGGGTTTGTCGCCCCTGAACTGTTCCAAATAAAATGCAAAAAGTGTTCAGCAGGCGTTTCGAGCACTTAAGCAGTTCTAGTTCTTGAGTGGAAAGGTTGTCTTTGGGGTAGCCCAGGAGTCGCTAGCTGCTAGGGTGCTTCTCCCACCGTCAAAACGAAAGCAGCAGTTTAAGGTGGGCGTTCAATGTAGTGTGTTTTTATTTCAAGTTGCATTTGAAAATGGTTTCACTTTGAAAACTGAAATTTTGTGGGTGAACTCAGAAAGGATTGGAGTTCTTGATGAAATAATTTTAGTCGATTTCATTCCGAAAGTTAATTTTTTTTCTTTCAAAAATAGAAGAAAATGAGCCAACTCATGCTTTTGTTTTATTTCAACAGAAAGACCCATGAAAATAGTTCAACATCCGATTAAAAGTGAATCTACTGATAATATCGTTCAGAAAAACAACTTGAAATACGGTGTAGTACCTGCGGGGTGTTTCTAAACACACCTGTACCCGCAAATAAGAAATTTCAAAAGAAACCTATCCTTTTCAACCTGGATTCGTGCCTTGAGCAAACGCAAGGTCTCATGAAAAATGTAATCGTTTTCTGAGAGGGGATGAAATAAAAAGAAACTGTCATCAAAATCAACAATATAATAATTTAAACAAAATATCTCTTCTACATTTACTGAGCAAATAAAAAACAAAGCTGCTATGTTTCTACCTTTTCAAAAACCCAACAGTTAGCATAAAGAAAAACAATGATACCGAAAACCAAAAAAAAAAATAGAGAGTGATGCAGTACCTTCTGGTGTATGTATACCTATATCAAATAATCCTTTATTAAAGAAAATGTCTCTCTTACCAGACCAAACACTCCCGAAAACACTTGCCGATAATCACAAAATAAACAAATTGATTAACTTCCAAATTACCGTTAATTTACTTTTCAAAATCTTGAAGAACCGACCGACCTTTACTTCCGATTAATATAGGTACTTCCTACGAATTTTGTATTCGAATGTTCCCTCCCATAGATGCACACGTTGTGCCTCTCTATTTCACGCCACTCTCGGCACTCCCGTCAAAATCTCTTTCGGTTCTCTCCTTAGTTCCTGAAAATTTGCCTATTTAAATCAAACTCCCCCCTGCCTCTTTGACCCCTTGGAATATTATAGAAGGAATTTGTTTGAGACGACGTGGTCTTACACTATTGGTTAAGAAACCATAAAATCTGATGAAGAAAAAAAACCGTTGACTACGCTTCCCGTGGGTTACGCGGCCCCTTGAACTGTTTATCAGAGTCTCTAACAACTTACGCCTGTCGAAATTTTAATTTATGTGTCTGAGATTGATCCCACAAGTTTGAATAACTTTCCTTTAGAATTATGGTAAAACTGAATATTTTTCTTTTTAAGATGAAATAATTTCTATTCATTACCCTGGGTACTACAACACTCTCTCCAATGAAAAAGTTTCTGGCTCCACTTTGCCAAAACTTTTCCCTCTTACCCCTACATATAACATTTCACTATCCTACTTGTCATGAAACAAACGTTTTATTTCTATAGAATTACTAACTTACATGCATCCATTTCTTCCCAGTTCAATAACATTATTACTGCCTGTAATTCAAAAACAACAAAAAAACCATTACGTGCACATAGCCATATGAAACATAAATTACCATTAGCAAAAATTCGCAAAATCTATGCTCTATAAATTAAAAAAAATTCCAAAATTAATGATTCCCGATTGTCCTTGAACACTTTCGAACAATTGTCTTGCGCGCACCTTTCCCGAATTGTTTCTAAGTTTTTCGCGTCCTTCCTCAATTTTTCACCACACATCCCCTTTTTGCTGTAGCTTCTGGTCCTTTGTTTCAGAATAACCTTCGCTTCCTCATATCCAGCCAACCGAAGTCTCTCACGCAGTTGTTACGCCACTGCTCTACCTCTACTTATGTCGCACTCCCGGTAGCATTATTATTGTTTATGCCCTGTCATCGTTCGTCCAAATTTGTTGTCTTTAGAACCCCTGGTGCCATGGTACATCGCCGCAGTATCGATAAAACTGAACACATATCGAATTTTTTCTGTTCTCGTTGATTGATGAGGGTGGTACTTATCGTCTAGAGCCGTTGTTGTCGTACTCAATCCCGGAAGATGAAATTGTAACCATTTACTCTTTGAATAATTCGATTTTCGTGATTTATCATACCATGAATAACTTTTAACAAGATATGCTGTCCTTGTCTTCTTCCTTGGAAATCTTGCCTGGCGTAACGTGATAATGAAGTAGGGCTGAACAGGAAGGTTATTCGTCGGATGATTGCCTGATGATTGAATCCCTTCTTGTCGGTCACGAAATTTTTCATTGATTGTCTTTATTGTCCTTATGCGCACATTGTTCTAACGTTCACTTAAATTTCAAATACAAATACATCATCACACAAAAAAATCAAAATTCATACAAAAAAAAATCAATCACATCAGAATAATGGTATCAGTACAATCTGAAACTTATTCCAAAAAAATCATAAATCAAAATATCATCCAAAACATGCAAGGCCTTGTGCTCGCGTAAACCAGCGACCAAAACGCTTCCTTACAATCTGTTAAAGATTATCTTCATATATTTTCCAATTCCAATCGTTCAAATTAACTTCTAAATCCTCAATCGCGAACCGTAAACTACCAAAACAAAAATTTGTAATACCCTTTTTGAATTTTTGAATAGAGGCCTCACAAAAAAAATGTACCTAACTGCTTCTTCTGAATAATTACTAAAAATCCCAAACAAAGCTATATTGATTTTTATCCACAAAATTTACTAAAATTCATTTCGACGGAAATGAACTTGAAGCCTTAAAATTGAATCACAGTTAATAAAAAAAATTGGCAACTAAAACCAGAATTGCCCCTATTACCTGTACCAACAAAAAAAATTAAAAATGATTTAAACGGCCTTTGCAATATTAGGTACTTATTAACTCGGAACGTGGGGTCGTCACTGCCCAATGGTACTCAAACCACTCCGTGCGGAAACTGTGTTTCCTCATTACCTGGTCCATCGGTCTGGTGGACGTGCAATTTTTCTGGATCTTCCCAAAGCTAGGACTGGTTCTTCCATCCAGTCTTCCCCATCGCTATCGAGCTCCTCATCTGATTCAAAGTAAATTGTCAGTCTATCGACATGGACAACCTTTTCCTCAGTACCCCTAAATTCCCTTATCTTGCATGTCCTAGGACTTCGAAATCCCGTTATTTGATAGGGCCCAATCCAGCTTTCCCCTATTTCCTTGGATGACCCACGTATTTCTCTCAAGAGTACCTTATCCCCCAACTTGAATTGGTGATCAGTCATAAGGCACTCGCTCCCAAAACCCCTCGGTGACTCGCATTTTTCGCGCTCCATCACCTTACTTTTTTTCTTCTTCTTTCTTGGCTTTCCCAGCGTTTCTTCGTTATATGGTTCGGTTTGAGCTTCTGCATTCACACAAATTTTTTCGACCTTTGGTTTACCACTTTCCAAAATTTCCGAGCCAGTTTTCAGTCTTCCAAAATGATCTTCCGTTTGTGTGTCTGCATTCACACAAATTGTTCCAATATTTGGTTTCCCATTCTCCACCGTTTTTTTCAAAATTTCCACGTCAGTATTGGCCCCATTATTTTCACTTTGGGTAAATGTATCCCTGTAAGTGTTCCTACCCCCATTTCTCTGCGTTCGTTCTTCCCGTCTGGCGATCTGTGCGATCTCTCTAACGTCCTGAAACGTACGTTCATCGAGAATTGCTTTGCCCAAAAGTTTGAAAACAGTCCCTCTTATGGTCACAGATGGATCATGTACATAATCTATATGTGCATGGTTCGCATACAAGAAATCTCTTCCCAAAATAACTTGGACATTCCCTAAAATCATATCGTCACATACAACGGCCGTCCAGGTAGAGCTCCATTCTTCGTTTTCGGGTCCCATTGAAATATGGGCCGTACCCCAAGATTTTATAGAGTGTCCTGACACACTCGAAAGCCGATATTTGTCTGCTTCGTGCGGATTGATTTCGCCCCTCGAAACCAAACCCCGCTGAATAAGTGTCACAGCCGCTCCTGTATCAACCAAGCATCGGGTAAGTGTTCCGTTCACTCTTGCTTCGATTATATGCGGGATATCTTCCATCTCCTCGATATTTACTTCCGGAATAACCATAATACTCTGTGCAGTACTACCTGTTATTCCCGAATTTTGACAGTCCCGGGCGAAGTGTCCCGCCTGACCACAAGAAAAACATTTCTTCGGTCTAATTCTTCTCGGACCCTCTCGCCTACCTCTGTAACAACTTTCCCTTGCAAAATACCCTTTTCTTCCGCATGAATTCCCAACACCCACTGTCGCAAACCTCATATTCGATGTGTACCCCTGTACCATCATTAAGATTGATTCCTGTAATTTGACAATTTCCTCTGCTTTTTCTAAGTTCAAGTTATCTTCCCTCAACAACCAGATTCCAATGTCCTTCATCAAATCCTTTCTTAGCCCCATTTTGAACTGGTTCAAAATCAGTTCTCTATTTAGTTTCCTTAATCCCGCTTCTTCTTCTGCTGTGGCCTTGGATAAATCCTCATGCAATAAATTGTTACCAAGTATGCGCAATCTCGTACAAAACGAAGATACGTCCTCGTCTTGTCTCTGGACACAACGGTATAAGTTCCACAGATTTTCCCCTGGTAATTTAACTGAGGTAAACTCAACATAGGTAAGCCGATCTAGCGTACGGTCTGACTTGAAATATTCGTAAGCGTCCCCATTCAATTTGAATTTTAACAATTTGAGAGTATCATCTTCCGACCAACCATCTAATTTCGATCTCAATTCCAACTTATCGAAATATTTTTCACAGTCTCTACCCGAAAAATCTTCTAACGTCATTGAAATCATTCCTAACATTGAGGTACCGGAGCATTTAGAAACTAGTGGTAGATTTGCGTTGGAATTTGAAAGCGACATTTTAAGTTTATGATCTTATTATTTCTTCCGTGCAATAAACTATATCTTTCACCTACCTGTGACTCCCTTAAAGCTGAAAATGCCTGATCTGCTGCCTAAGACGATCTGAAGCTGAAAATAGAATAGCCTACCCTGACAATTGAAAGAAAAACAATCACTACCCAAAGCAAAATATAAATTCAGGTCAATCTAAACTCGATTAAAAAAAATATCAATTCTTTCCTGAGAAAATATCATGAACAACGCGAACAAACAGATTCCAGTGAATAGCAGGTATCCAGTGAATTGAATATGTAATTCCTGAAAAACAATATATTTTGCTATATTATGTTCCAAAATCACATCCACCTTTCCGATGACGATGACCATTACCTATAAACACAAAAACAAAATTAAATTACCGAAACGTCTCAACTCCCAATATTTTTTCTTTCAAACCGACCTATTAGCATGTCATGCTCTGTGCTCAACTTAATTCATTCACTTTAAATCGCCAATAGAATGAATCAAAATTATCGAATTCAATTCACACTTGTTTCCCCAACCAGAAGTACAAAATTTTGAGCCAGAATTATTATTCTTTTCTAATTTATTGTGAAACCCACACTCTCAGAAAACAGATACATATATTCAATCTCGCCGCTGTCACCAAATGTAGTACCTGCGGGGTGTTTCTAAACACACCTGTACCCGCAAATAAGAAATTTCAAAAGAAACCTATCCTTTTCAACCTGGATTCGTGCCTTGAGCAAACGCAAGGTCTCATGAAAAATGTAATCGTTTTCTGAGAGGGGATGAAATAAAAAGAAACTGTCATCAAAATCAACAATATAATAATTTAAACAAAATATCTCTTCTACATTTACTGAGCAAATAAAAAACAAAGCTGCTATGTTTCTACCTTTTCAAAAACCCAACAGTTAGCATAAAGAAAAACAATGATACCGAAAACCAAAAAAAAAAATAGAGAGTGATGCAGTACCTTCTGGTGTATGTATACCTATATCAAATAATCCTTTATTAAAGAAAATGTCTCTCTTACCAGACCAAACACTCCCGAAAACACTTGCCGATAATCACAAAATAAACAAATTGATTAACTTCCAAATTACCGTTAATTTACTTTTCAAAATCTTGAAGAACCGACCGACCTTTACTTCCGATTAATATAGGTACTTCCTACGAATTTTGTATTCGAATGTTCCCTCCCATAGATGCACACGTTGTGCCTCTCTATTTCACGCCACTCTCGGCACTCCCGTCAAAATCTCTTTCGGTTCTCTCCTTAGTTCCTGAAAATTTGCCTATTTAAATCAAACTCCCCCCTGCCTCTTTGACCCCTTGGAATATTCTAGAAGGAATTTGTTTGAGACGACGTGGTCTTACACTATTGGTTAAGAAACCATAAAATCTGATGAAGAAAAAAAACCGTTGACTACGCTTCCCGTGGGTTACGCGGCCCCTTGAACTGTTTATCAGAGTCTCTAACAACTTACGCCTGTCGAAATTTTAATTTATGTGTCTGAGATTGATCCCACAAGTTTGAATAACTTTCCTTTAGAATTATGGTAAAACTGAATATTTTTCTTTTTAAGATGAAATAATTTCTATTCATTACCCTGGGTACTACAACGGCAGGGAATGGCCAAATTCAAAATTTGGCGGGAAAAAATTCCTGCTTTACCCACAAATTGATTTATTTCATAGTTGGGCGATTTTCGGATAGAGAGCGCCATTGTACATTTCATTCATAATCAGAGAGATATTCATAGAACTTGATAGTGATAATGCATGTTCTACGGAGATAGGTATTCCATAAAATGGACGGTGGCGCCTCTATCGGCTGAGCTTTCCTACTCGCTTTAAACGCCGACCTTAAGGTTTTGCGTCCAAATATAGGCCAAGCTCTAGAGTTTTTTCCCACTTGAATAATGACCCAAATAGGGAGGATATGGCCCTCATATCTCACTCAGTCGAATGCTCTGGCGGCGTTCAATATGACTGTTGCTTGTTTGTTCTGAAATCCCTCCGCTATACAGGGTCTTTCACGAGGAACCTCACCCATATTTATACGGGAAACTACTGAACGTATTTTCATGAAATTCAGCACTCATAAGTATTTCACGATGCTGATGAAATCTAAAATATTTTCAAGGCATGAGCACTTCCGGTTTTTCCGGAAATGACGTCAACTTCCGTTTTTCAAATTAGAACACCATTTTTTCATTGCAGAAATAGATTCCTTAGAAAATTTCAAGTTATTTTGATGTAACATTTTTCAGTTTTGGTTGGAAAATTCTCTCTGAGCGGGAAAATTCGAAAAAAAAATCGAAAATAGAGCTCCGCTGAAACAAGAATAACTTCGAGGTTTTTGGATTGAAAATTATCATTTTTGGGATTTTCCAAGATGTAAGATTGATGTATCCACTTTGAAAATCGAAATCGCGATTCATGATACAGGGGGTGAAAAAATCGCTTTCAAAGTTAGGGATGACAAAATCGTGAAAAATCAATTTTTTCAAATTAGAACCCCATTTTTTTATGGCAGATATTGAATCTACGTTAAAAAATAATGTGAGTGTATGCATCATACCCTTGCCCTAAAGTGGAAATTTTCTGAGTTATTCACAAAAAACTGTTTTTCGTCTTGAATTTTCAGCTATTTCTTTTCCCTTCACGCCAAAAAGATTAAATTTTATTGACTCAAATAATTGAGCCGCTAGTACAGAACCATAATGACTTATGGTATCAACAAGATGGCGCGCCTCCACACAATTCACTCAATGTGTCAAATATCCTCTACAGGCTATTTGAAGATCGATGGTTGGCGAACAATGGTCCACATCTTTGGCCACCACGTTCTCCTGATTTAACTCCTTAAGACTATTATGTTTGGGGTAGGATAAAAATATTGTCTACTCAACTCCCCTGACTGATAAAGAGGACTGCATAGAACGAGTCAGAAATGCGTTCAGGTTTGTTTAGATTCATAGTTTTGAAACTCAATTTGGTTTTTAAACACTTTTGCAGATCTCTTCCTCCCGATGAAATAAGAAGAGCAACGCACGAAGCATTCCTGAGACGTATAAATAAATGTCTAGAAATTAACGGTCAAAACTTTGAGCATCTTCTCTAGTTATAACTGCGAGAGTTTGCCATGGTTCTCCTAATAGTAACTTGAAGTCGGTTTCAAGAAGGGGTGCAAAATCTACAGCATGGTTCAAATAACAATTCCTGAAAATTTCACCTTTTTGGCGTGAAGGGAAAAGAAATAGCTGCAAATTCAAGACGAAAAACAGTTTTTTGTGAATAACTCAGAAAATATCCATTTCAGGGCAAGGATGTGATGCATACACTCACATTATTTTTCAACGTAGATTCAATATCTGCCATAAAAAAATGGGGTTCTAATTTGAAAAAATTGATTTTTCACGATTTTGTCATCCCTAACTTTGAAAGCGATTTTTTCACCCCCTGTATCATGAATCGCGATTTCGATTTTTAAAGTGGATACATCAATCTTACATCTTGAAAAATCCCAAAAAAAAATTTTCCATTCAAAAACCTCGAAGTTATTCTTGTTTCAGCGGAGCTCTATTTTCGATTTTTTTTTCGAATTTTCCCGCTCAGAGAGAATTTTCCAACCAAAACTGAAAAATGTTACATCAAAATAACTTGAAATTTTCTAAGGAATCTATTTCTGCAATAAAAAAATGGTGTTCTAATTTGAAAAACGGAAGTTGACGTCATTTCCGGAAAAACCGGAGGTGCTCATGCCTTGAAAATATTTTAGATTTCATCAGCATCGTGAAATACTTATAAGTGCTGAATTTCATGAAAATACGTTCAGTAGTTTCCCGTATAAATATGTATCATGAATCGCGATTTCGATTTTTAAAGTGGATACATCAATCTTACATCTTGAAAAATCCCAAAAAAAAATTTTCCATTCAAAAACCTCGAAGTTATTCTTGTTTCAGCGGAGCTCTATTTTCGATTTTTTTTTCGAATTTTCCCGCTCAGAGAGAATTTTCCAACCAAAACTGAAAAATGTTACATCAAAATAACTTGAAATTTTCTAAGGAATCTATTTCTGCAATAAAAAAATGGTGTTCTAATTTGAAAAACGGAAGTTGACGTCATTTCCGGAAAAACCGGAGGTGCTCATGCCTTGAAAATATTTTAGATTTCATCAGCATCGTGAAATACTTATAAGTGCTGAATTTCATGAAAATACGTTCAGTAGTTTCCCGTATAAATATGGGTGAGGTTCCTCGTGAAAGACCCTGTATATTCTGTAAGTCTTAAGGTGGGCGTTCAGTGTAGTGTGTTTTTATTTCAAGTTGATTTCGAAAACGGTTTCACTTCGAGAACTGAAATTTTGTGGGTGAACTCAGAAAGGATTAGGGTTTTTGTTGAAATAATTGTAATCGATTTCATTCCAACAGTCAATTTTTTTTCTTTCAAAAATAGAAGAAAATGAGCCAACCCATGCTTCTGTTTTATTTCAACAGAAAGACCCATGAAAATAGTTCAACTTCCGATTAAAAGGGAATCTACTGATAATTTCGTTCAGAAGATTAACTTGAAATACGGAATTGGCAGAGAATGGCAAAATTCAAATTTTGGCGGGAAAAAGTTCCTGCTTTACCCACAAATTCGCTTATTCCATAGTTCGGCGATTTTCGGATAGAGAGCGCCATTGTACATTTCATTCATGATTAGAGAGATATTCATAGAACTTGATAGTAATAGTGCATGTTCTATGGAGATATCCATAAAATGGACGGTGGCGCCTCTATCGGCTGAGCTTTCCAACTCGCTTTAAACGCTTAAGGTCGGCGTTTAAAGCGAGTAGGAAAGCTCAGCCGATAGAGGCGCCACCGTCCATTTTAAGGAATATCTCCATAGAACTTACATTATCACAATAAGTTCTATGAGTATCTCTCTAATCATGAATGAAACGTACAATGGCGCTCTCTATCCGAAAATCGCCGAACTATGAAATAAGTCAATTTGTGGGTAAAGCAGGAACTTTTTCCCGCCAAAATTTGAATTTGGCCATTCTCTGCCAATTCCGTATTTCAAGTTAATCTTCTGAACGAAATTATCAGTAGATTCCCTTTTAATCGGAAGTTGAACTATTTTCATGGGTCTTTCTGTTGAAACAAAACGGAAGCATGGGTTGGCTCATTTTCTTCTATTTTTGAAAGAAAAAAAATTGACTGTCGGAATGAAATCGATTAAAACTATTTCAACAAAAACCCTAATCCTTTCTGAGTTCACCCACAAAATTTCAGTTCTCAAAGTGAAACCGTTTTCGAAATCAACTTGAAATAAAAACACACTACATTGAACGCCCACCTTGACGGCTCTGTAGAGAATGGTTTCTTCTGAATCCGAATTGCTCTGCTGTAGTTCTGAGTAAATTGATTCTTTTTTCCAGGTTTACTGAACACTATAACTTCAGCATTTTTCCATTTCTTGGATAGTGTTCGGTCCTCATTATTCCATTTGCTATATTTGTGAGAGCAGCTAAACCTTTTCTAGGTAATTTCTTCAACAGAACATTCGATATTCAATCAGTTCCAGGTTCCATGCAGGAGCTTTCCTTTTCTTCAAGCTCTTGATAATCTCTTTGATTTCATCGGGTGAAGCCGATTTTTCTATTCTAACATCATTAGGTGGTTTCTTCATTTCTTCTTCGCTGTCCTCTTCTTCTTCCAGGTCTTCGTTTTCATCATCTATTCTGTAGTTCATCCTCGATTCTCTTTCTATCAAGTCAGCCAAGGCTTCTTCTTTATCAATATTGGTATAGGGCATAGGCCATTCCTCTTTCTCCGTGTGGGGGTGGAATTTGTGTATTTTCTCTTCCTAGCATTTCCAACGCAGAGTGGTAGGTTGTATTTGATTATTGAAGTCTCTTGAACTCAAGCCCGGATAAAGGAGGAGGGTTCAGGGGTGAGGTTAGCACCCTGCCACTGGTAAAAAATGAACTGCTCAAAGAACTGCTGAAGAAGCCTCGGAATATGGACGGATTGCAAAGGTTGACGACAGGGCACGAAAAAGGAAAAAACGATTATGGAGAAGGAACAAACTACGGCTCGCATGTTGGAACGTTACATCATGGAATTCAAAAGATCAAGAAATCATCACTGAGATCGCCAGTAGTAGTATAGACATTTGTGCGATATCGGAAACGAAGAGGAAGGGCAAGGGCAACCTGAAGTACAGATACCACATTATGTTTTACAGTGGAGTGGATAAGGAAGCCAGAGCGCGAGCGGGTGTGGGCATACTAATGCACGAAAGGTTTGAAACGATGGTGGATGACGTCAGTTACGTCAGCCAAACCCTAATGTACATATCACTAAAGTTGGATAATGAGAAACATCATTTCATTAGTATATATGCACCAGACATAACAAAATCGCGAGAAGAACGAGAGCATTTTTTTGACCAACTTCAAGAGGTGCTCAACACGCTGCCCACTGATGACAAGATCTTCATAATGGGGGATTTCAACTCTTGAATAGGTAACCAGATAATACCGGGAGTCATGCAAAGATACAATGAGGAGGTGACGAACGAAAATGGAAATATACTGCTCGATATCTGCGCGCATAACGAGCTCAGAATAAACAACACTTTCTTTGATCATAAGGAACAACACAAATATACCTTCTGTATAAAAAGTACCCGGAATTGTAAAAAAAAACACATAAATTTAAATTTAATCATCAATATTTATTTTGTCTCCTTCAAAATAGTCCCCATTGCTTACAATACAACTATGATATCGGCGAACCCACTTTTCCATGCACCGCTCATACGCCGCCAAAGGTATGGCCTTCAGTTCTCGTTGCGAATTTGTTTTGATGGCTTCAATGGACTCAAAACGCGTTCCACGTAGGGGCAATTTGAGTCTTGGGAATAGAAAAAAGTCGCACGGAGCTAAGTCAGGTGAATACGGCGGTTGTTCGATGGTATTTATTGAGTTTTTGGTCTTGTATTCCTTAATAATTATGGCTCGGTGCGACGGCGCGTTATCATCATGCAAAATCCACGAATTGTCTTTCCATAAATCTGGCCGTTTACGACGAACATTCTCACGCAAACGCCTCAATACACCCAAGTAATACTCCTTATTCACTGTCTGTCCTTCAGGAAGAAATTCTGAGTGCACAACACCACGATAATCGAAGAAAACAGTGAGCAAAACTTTAATTTTCGATCGACTTTGACGTGGTTTTTTCGGACCGTCTTTGAATGATTTGTACCAATCGTATGCTTGTGTTTTTGACATACAATTATCACCAAAGGCTTTTTTTAACATTTTCAATGAATCGGCACAAGAAAATTCGTTTGCAAGACAAAATTTGAGGCAAACTCTTTGATCAACTATTTTTTCCATTGTAAAATTCGCAGAGCACTTTTGAGGTCGACTGATACTGACAGCTGTTGTAAACACACTAGTTGACAGATCGCGCTCAAATTTGGCTTGGTAATAAAGGAAGGTCCTACCAACTTTAAGAAAAAAAAAATTACCGATTCCTTTTTGGCGGTTCATTTAAATAACATTTTCCGGGTACTTTTTATACAGAGAGTACATTTCACAATACAAGAGGACATAAATCTATGATCGACTTCGTGATCACAAATAGAAGCGTGCACCCTAGTCAAATTCTGGATGTTAGAATCTTGACCTCAGCTAATGGACGCAACATGGACTGGTGCTCTGTGAATACCGCTTGAAACAGACACAAATGAAGAAAATATCACCCATCTTCATCACCAAATTCAACACGGAGTCGCTGAAAGATGAGAGCACACGATTCTTGTATGAGCGCAGATTGAATGAGAAAATCTCTCGAAGCAATATAACGATGGAGAACAGTATGGAAGAAGCCTGGCTCAAAGTCAAACATAACATAACACAAAGCGCAGGAGAAGCAATAGGGAAAAGAAAAATCAACATCAACGGCAAGAAAAATGACAAACCTTAGTTTACTGACGAAGTGAAAGATCTGGCCAAAAGAAAGAAGACTGCATACATCCAATATATAAATAATAGGTCACCAGAAGAATACGAGAGATACAAATTGGTGAGGAATAGAACGAATGACGGAATCAAACAACTAAAGAAAGAATACTGGGAGCGATTTTCCGCCGAAATGGAACATGATCTTTACGGGAGTCAGATGAGAATATGGAACATGATGAGGAAGAGGAAGAAGCCTATATCCGAGGAGGTGCAAATAAATAATATAACAACAGATACATGGACAACATATTATCAGAATCTATACAGGGTCTTTCACGAGGAACCTCACCCATATTTATACGGGAAACTACTGAACGTATTTTCATGAAATTCAGCACTTATAAGTATTTCACGATGCTGATGAAATCTAAAATATTTTCAAGGCATGAGCACCTCCGGTTTTTCCGGAAATGACGTCAACTTCCGTTTTTCGAATTAGAACACCATTTTTTTATTGCAGAAATAGATTCCTTAGAAATTCTCAAGTTATTTTGATGTAACATTTTTCAGTTTTGGTTGGAAAATTCTCTCTGAGCGGGAAAATTCGAAAAAAAAATCGAAAATAGAGCTCCGCTGAAACAAGAATAACTTCGAGGTTTTTGAATGGAAAATTTTCATTTTTGGGATTTTTCAAGATGTAAGATTGATGTATCCACTTTAAAAATCGAAATCGCGATTCATGATACAGGGGGTGAAAAAATCGCTTTCAAAGTAAGGGATGACAAAATCGTGAAAAATCAATTTTTTCAAATTAGAACCCCATTTTTTTATGGTAGATATTGAATCTACGTTAAAAAATAATGTGAGTGTATGCATCAGACCCTTGCCCTAAAGTGGATATTTTCTGAGTTATTCACAAAAAACTGTTTTTCATCTTGAATTTTCAGCTATTTCTTTTCCCTTCACGCCAAAAAGATGAAATTTTCAGGAACTGTTACTTAAACCATGTTTCAGATTTTACTACCCTAATATGCAAGAGAAAAAAGTTACAGGTTGTTCCTAAATAGATGGCGAATTTGGATTCGAATTTGTATCGGAAACCTCTTTATTTCAATTAATCGGCCATCGGTTTTCTCTCCAGTGATAAATAAATAATTCCTTATGAACCATATGCAAAAACTTACCATGTTTTACATTCTTTTTTTTTTAATGATAAATATCATTAATTACATGCTACTGAATAAAGAGGAATTTGGCAGATGTAATTAATGATATCTATCATTAAAAAAAAAGAATGTAAAACATGGTAAGTTTTTGCATATGGTTCATAAGGAATTATTTATTTATCACTGGAGAGAAAACCGATGGCCGATTAGTTGAAATAAAGAGGTTTCCGATACAAATTCGAATCCAAATTCGCCATCTATTTAGGAACAACCTGTAACCTTTTTCTCTTGCATATTAGGGTAGTAAAATCTAAAACATGGTTTAAGTAACAGTTCCTGAAAATTTCATCTTTTTGGCGTGAAGGGAAACGAAATAGCTGAAAATTCAAGACGAAAAACAGTTTTTTGTGAATAACTCAGAAAATATCCACTTTAGGGCAAGGGTGTGATGCATACACTCACATTATTTTTTAACGTAGATTCAATATATGCCATAAAAAAATGGGGCTCTAATTTGAAAAAATTGATTTTTCACGATTTTGTCATCCCCTGTATCATGAATCGCGATTTCGATTTTTAAAGTGGATAGATCGATCTTACATCTTGAAAAATCCCAAAACTGAAAATTTTCCATCCAAAAACCTCGAAGTTATTCTTGTTCCAGCGGAGCTCTATTTTCGATTTTTTTTTCGAATTTTCCCGCTCAGAGAGAATTTTCCAACCAAAACTGAAAAATGTTACATCGAAATAACTTGAAATTTTCTAAGGAATCTATTTCTGCAATAAAAAAATGGTGTTCTAATTTGAAAAACGGAAGTTGACGTTATTTCCGGAAAAACCGGAGGTGCTCATGCCTTGAAAATATTTTAGATTTCATCAGCATCGTGAAATACTTATAAGTGCTGAATTTCATGAAAATACGTTCAGTAGTTTCTCGTATAAATATGGGTGAGGTTCCTCGTGAAAGACCCTGTATAACAATCACAACGACGACACAGAGGAACGAGAGGATTCTGAAGAGGCACATGATGAAGGGGATACTATCACATTGGAAGAAGATCAGGCAACCATACAACAACTTAAAAACCGTAAATCACCAGGGACAGATAACATCAGTAACGAAATGATCAAATACGGTGGAAAAGAAATACAACAAGAGGTAACGAAACTTTTCCAAAAGATCATCAGAACCGGTGAAGTACCTAGTGAATGGAAGAGCAGTATATCAATACCTATATACAAAAAAGGCAGGAAAAAAGACCCCAACAATTACAGAAATATAACCCTACTGAATTCAACTCAGAAGTTATTCACTAAGATTCTGGCCAATAAAATTTCAAACCAAGTGGTTATATCCGAAGAACAACAAGGATTCAGACGCAACAGGTTAACAGTGGATGCGATTTTCATCTTGCGGCAGGTCATTGAAAAATCAATTGAGTTTAACAAACCCATATTCATATGCTTCCTGGACCTGACGAAGGCTTTCGACCGAATAATACTTCCCCATGTCCTTCAGACCCTACAATCAAAGAACGTTTGCCAAAGATTTATAAAAATAATTAAAGATCTTAATACCGACAAAACCACAAGGATAAAAACAAACCGCGGATTATCCGACGAAGTCCGCATATCCACTGGCATACGACAAGGGGACAGCCTGAGTCCATTACTTTTTAATCTTATAATGGACCGAATAATTGAAAAGGTGAAAACGGTTCGGGCAGGCTATAGGATGGGAAACCTATCTCTCAAGATTGTGTGCTATGCAGATGACATTTTCCTGACAGCAGAAAATGAAGACGACTTACAGCGTCTTGTGCATGAATTCAGAAGGGTCGGTGCAGAGTTGAATATGAGTATCTGCTGTGAGAAATCTAAGACCATGGTTATCGCCAAGGAGCCTCTCCGATGTAAGATTGTGATAAACAACAGAATACTAGAACAAGTGTCAAGATTCAACTACTTGGGAGTGACAGTATCCAGTGATCGATGCGTCGTAGAGGAAGTACGAGCTCAGGCGCACAAGGCAGCAAAGATAGGAGGCTGCCTGAGGGACGTTATCTGGACCAACAAGACTATAAGTCACAAAGCGAAGACTCGCATATATAAAGCATGTGTGAGACCAGTCCTCACATACGCCGCCGAAACCAGGGCCGAAACATCGACAACCAAGAGAATGGCTAGAACAACCGAGATGAGAATACTAAGATCTATCAAAGGAGTATCATTTAGAGACCATGTGAGCAGTTCAGATATAAGGGAGGAACTGGAGGTGCAAGATGTCGTCAGATGGATGAGAGCTCGAAGGAGGTTTTGGAGAGATCACGTGGAAAGGATGTCCGAGGAAAGATTGGCCAGGTGGGCAGAATCACAGAGACCCAATACACGCAGACCATTGGGACGCCCCCCAAAGCGTTGGAAAGAGAGCTGGTGCTCTATTTCACAGGAGATAGACCAATGACATGCAGAAAGCAGAAAACACAGGACATAGTCCTATTTAAAAGATGAAGAAGAAGAAGTCTCTTGTTCCATCAATTAGTTCTCAATTACTTCAGAGCGATTTTCAGTATCTGACTGTGGCGATTTAGTGCTTTTTCGCTTTGTTCTGTATTGTCTGTATGATTTTCGATGCCTCTGATTTTCTCTTATGAGATCTTTAATTTCCCTCGATGTATCACCGTATGGATGCTTTGGTGCAGGTCTGGTCATTCTTTTCATGCTGTTATCGTAGCCTTCTGATATTTTCTGCACGATTTCATCAACAGCACGTTCAAGATCTTCCGATGTGTTGATTGTTGGAATATATTTTGTAACCGATTGTACTGAATGGGTCTATTTATCACAGTTGGTAAAACCTTCTGCTTGCATGAACTCTTCATTTTGTCCTTCACCTATTGTCAGTTCAGTTCCATAGGGTTGTGGTCAAAGGTTCCATCTTCTATTGTTTCAATTGACCATATTCACCGTCGCCATATTGTTGTGCGACAATACCAACTACCCAATGTTTCCAACGGAGAAATATTGAGTTTATCAAAAATACTATCAGATATTTAGTATCGTATGTGGTATGAGAGGTTATATAAAATTGGTGGTAAAATAAAATATATAATACAAATGAATAATAGAAATAAATACTAATAATAAAGAAAATATCACTAGGATAGAAATAAGATTTCTTTCTTCACAGCTTCACGCGGCGCGATTTTCTTTCCGCGAACGCATCTATCAGCTCATCGAAATCTATTTCGGAAGCAGTTTGGTTTTCTATAGCTAAGATCGAGAGACCATAGAGACGTTCCTGACTCATTGAGGAACGCAAATAATTTGATATTATTTTCAATTTGCTGAAACTGTGTTCACAACTTGCAGAGTGCAGACGTGGTAGGTACCTAATGTGATGTATATTCTTAATATAAAGGCTATACTCTCATTATGGAAAGCTTCTTGCAGATCTTGCCTGTGAAGAATTTGTAGCAGGTCTAATGAAGTCGATCTTTCAGTAATTTTAGGAACCATCAACTCTTTGAAAACCGCTAGTTCCTAACAAAAATCAACTGCATTCAAGTCTCTTCAATATTTTTGCGCTAAAAGGGTACCATTTTTCTGTAGAACCTCTTTTTGCATGTTTGAAAGGGCATGACCGTTGAAGAATGCGAAATTCGTATGCAGACTCTGTGCGCTTTCTAGGCTTTTTCTGATTTCTGACAATAATCTGTCGAAAACAACCTTAATTTCTTTCGAGAATGAACCAACTAGATCTAGCGTTCTTGACTCATCCTCGCACATTTCGTGGACCTGCTTTTTCTTCTTGGAAATACGTATATTTCTGAGAATTGGCTCCACATCCAATTTTTCTGAAGGAAGTATAGCTACCGAGATCCTGTTTTCAATAGGTTTTTCTCTCATTATTTGCGAGATCTTCACAAGACCTTGCATCAACGATAATGAAAGTTCAATAATTATATCCCCTTTCTGAATTTTCACGTCGACCCTATTGATATCTCGCAGAATATATTATCCCGAATTGTTAGGTTCAGGATGAATCTAAAATCCATCACAGCATGAAGCAAATGACCAGCTTCATACTTGGATTCTGCGACTAGTGAGGATTCTTTGATTTCTTCCACAGCCTTCACAACTCCCGGTAAATTATTGAGCAAGGCATTAACAGCTTGATGTTTAGCCCATCTTGTTTGGCTACTTCCTTCTTCTTCTTAGAGTGCCTATCCGTTCCGGATGTTGGCTATCATGTTGGCTATTCGAACTTTGTTAACAGCAGCGCGGAATAGCTGAGTGGTTGATTGGTTGAACCATGTTCTTAAATTTTTCAACCACGATATCCTCCTTCTGCCCACTCCTCTAGCACCATATACCTTGCCTTGGAGGATCTTCTGCAGAAGGACATATCGGCTCTCGTTACGCATTATATGTCCTAGATATTGCAGCTTTCGAGTCTTAACTGTATTCAGGACTTCTTTTTCCTTTCCCATTCTTCTCAGCACCTCCGTATTGGTTATTCTCTCTGTCCTAGGTATTCGTTGGATTCTTCGGTACAGCCACATTTCAAAAGCCTCCAGTTTTTTGGAGGAGGCCTCCGTAAGTGTCCACGATTCCACCCCATAAAAAAGGATCGAGAACACGTAGCATCGCAGTAGGCGAATTTTCGTTGTCAGCTGTAAGTCGTGGCTGGTAAAGACTTTATTCATCCTGATAAATGCTGTTCTGGCTTTTTCAATACGCGTTCTGATCTCTACAGAATGGTCCCAGTTATCATTTTTGTTCGTGCCCAAGTATGTGTATTTGTTTACCTTCTCCAAGGAAGTTCCGTCTACCAACAAATTACCGCGGGTGTTTTGGTCTTTGCTGATTATCATGAACTTTGTCTTTTTGGTGTTTATTTCCAAACCATATTGTCTACTGTATGATGTAATACTGTCCATTAGGAGTTGTAAGGAAGCTAGGTTGTCTGCAAAAATAACGGTATCATCTGCATACCGTATGTTATTCAATCGTTCTCCATTTAGAAGGATTCCAGTTTCAACATCTTGCAGGGCTTCTCTGAAGATGTATTCCGAGTACAGATTGAAAATTACAGGAGATAGTAAGCATCCCTATCTCTACTACCTTCCAAGTTTGTTTTCGTGCACTTTTTCATGATTGTCCATCGAGTGGTTGAACTAACAAAAAAGAATACAGTTTTTGTACAACACCAAATAAATTAACTGCTTCTGAACATGATGAAGCCGAATGGACACCCACCAGAGAGTAGAGTGTGCTAGGTAGGAACTGATACCTACTGTCTGCAGCCAGCTCGTTCATCTATAGAACTCTGGAATCTGGATTGGACTCCTTTATCTAGAATTCGCTATGATATTATTCTCCAGTTTTTCCGTCAACTTTCTAAGAAGTCAATATGACTTTCCTTCATTTCATATCTAGACTCCGTTCTCTTCAAATATCGTATAAGCTGATTCATTTGTTCTGTATAAGATACATCTGGGGTGCAGTCGAACATTATAGTGAAATATAGTTGGCCCCCTTGTTCTCTTAAATAATGTTATTCCGAACTTAGGTGGCCATTAAATCGATAATTTCATTTTGTATAGTTTTGGACAGATAGGATGTTCATGGATGTCATATTTAATAATTATACATTTTCCGAGAAAATCAAAAATAAAAAAATTTAACTTCTGGTTGTTTTTGGCGCCCCCTTGAGCTGGCGCCCAGGGCAAGCGCCCCGCTTACCCACCCTAGATCCGGGCCTGGCAGACGAGGTAGGTAATGTGTAGTATATTCTTAAAGCTATACTTACATTAGGGAAAGCTTCTTGCAGATTTTGCCTGTGAAGAATTTGTAGCAGGTCTAATGAAGTCGATCTTTCACTAATTTCAGGAACCAGCTCTTTGAATACCGCTAGTTCCTAACAAAAATCAACTGCATTCAAGTCTCTTCAATAATTTTGCGCTAAAAAGGTGCCATTTTTCTGCAGATCCACTTTTTGCATGTTTAGAAGGGCATGACAATGACCAATGCGAAATTCGTATGCCAACTATCTGCGCTTTCTAATCTTTTTCTGATTTCTGACAATTATCTGTCGAAAACAACCTTAATTTCCTTCGAGAATAAGCCAACTAGATCTAGCGTTCTTGACTCATCCTCTCACATTTCTAATTCTTCTGAAAGGAGTTTTCAATAGGTTTTTCTCTCATTCCTTGCAAGATCCTCACAAGACCAAGATATCAACGATAATGAACTTTCTGAATTTCCACGTTGACCCTATCGATCTCTCGCAGAATATTATCCCAAATGGTTAGGTTCAGGATGAATCTAAAATCCATCACAGCATGAAGCAAATCACCAGCTTCCAGCTTCATACTTGGATTCTGCGACTAGTGAGATTTCTTCCACAACCTTCACAACTCCCAGTAAATTTTTGAGCAAGGCATTAACAGCTTGATGTTTAGCCCATCTTGTTTAGATACTTCCTTTAAAATTTATTTTCGTGCACTTTTTCATAAATGTCCATCATATGGTTGAACTAACATAAAAAGAATGCAGTTTTTGTACAACACCAAATAAATTTACTGCTTCTGAACATGATGAAGCCGAATGGACACCCACAGTCTCACAAGATTCAAAGAGTGTGCTAGGCATGGAACTAGTAGCAGCGTTACAAACGTCGGAATGATCGGAGGGACTATGAGGCTCATCGAATTTTCTCAAACTATATCTCTCTTCTGTCCTTGCGAATGCTAAGAGAGAATTCGAGCTCAGGCTAACGCAGTCTGGCGATCGCAAGGGTTTCTTCAGGTATGTCAGGTCGACCTTGAATTCTAAAGTAGATTTTCCACTGATGTTCCACCAAAATAACCAACCGTGTTCAGGCACGGATGAGGCTGCCAGCATCCTAGCTGATGCTTTTTCATCGTCCTTTACACATGAGGTTGGTTCACCCCCCCCCTGTTGATTCCCCTCGAATACCCCACGATTTATGTACCATAATTTTCTCTCCTTCCATCGTTGAACATCATCTTTCCGCTCTCAACTCTCGCTCTTCGCCCGGTGCTGATGGACTTTCTGCAAGGTTGCTCAAAGAATGTGCTCATTCCTTAATTACTCCGAACTCGGCACAAGTTACAAGCTTCGAAGCTTGTAGTTTCAGAGGGGTCTCCTCAGGAGACCTAGGAGTAGTCAGGATAAACAATATATCATATCATATCATATCATATCATTCTCTTTCGCTTCCCTTTTCCATAATTTTTTCTGCCTCATTCGAGACTTCCTCCCTCCCTTCCTGTTGGCGAAATGCACGTGTAACGCCTATTTTCAAGAAGGGGGACAAGAGGAGCGCTGCTAACTATCGTCCTATCAGTCTGACCCCGATTGCAGCGAAGATTTGTGAGAAGATTTTACTGGATGGAATTCTTCATTTTGCATTGAGCCACGGTTTAATCCCTCAATGTCAGCACGGTTTTCTCCCAGGGCGCTCGGTCATTACCAACCTCCTCGAATGCGTCAACTTCTGGTCAATTTCCCTCGACAAGGGTGTACCAGTCGATGTTGTTTATCTGGATTTCTCTCGTGCTTTTGACCGTGTGCCCCATAAGCGCCTTCTACGCAAATTGGAACATCTTGGCATTCGTGGTCGCCTTCTTTCATGGATCGAGGCATTTCTTTCGGATCGCACTTTTCAAGTTCGCGTTGGGGAGTCTCTGTCTTCACCCAAGCCAGTTGTGAGTGGGGTTCCCCAGGGATCTGTACTAGGCCCTATACTATTTCTAATCTACATCTCGGATTTACCGTCTCATGTTCACTCCCACTGTTCTCAATTTGCCGACGACACAAAAATTTTTGGTAACCCCACTAGCCTCGATACGGTTCAGATGGACCTCGACTCTATCTCGCAGTGGTGTCGAGACTGGCAGTTGCCTCTCAACATCGAAAAGTGCTTCGTTCTTCACATGGGTGCCCGCAATCCACGACGGCCGTACTACCTGGATGGGAGCCCCATCGCAGTTTCTGGTAGTCACTGCGATCTGGGGGTGATCATAACTGATAGCCTGACTTGGTCGGATTATATCCTCCACACTGTCAATAAAGCCAAGAGATCCTTATTCCTGATTCAAAAGGCGTTTGGCAGGTGTGACTCATCAACGTGCGCAGCTATCTACCGGATGTATGTCCGCCCCATCCTGGAGTTCGCTGGTCCCGTTTGGAGTCCAGTTTTGAGCCGTGATTTGTCGCTGCTTGAGGGCCTTCAGCGTCGCGCAACTCGACTACCTTATGGTGTTTCGCGCCCTTCCTACAACGAGAGACTTTCAATAATGAACTTATCAACGTTCGCGGACCGGAGGACTCGTGGTGACCTTATCATTTCCTTTCGCGCTCTTCATGACATGTTTGGTGTTAGTTTGCGGAACTTATTTGTTGTCAATTCGGACGACCGTTTGCGTGGTCATCCCTACAAGTTGAAGAAGGAAAATTTCAAATCAGTGCAGAGACAACACTTTTTGGCAAATCGTGTATTTGATGCATGGAACGCTCTACCTTCAGCCGTGGTGAGTTCAGTGTCGGTGAACACCTTCAAGAATGGCTACGAAAGCTGGATTCGCCGTGTGTGACGGGATGTGATGGTTGGGAACTTTGAACTTTGGGTTATTTTAGCTCTTCAGGCACTTTTCTTTTCGTTCGCATGTATCTTGATTATATTGTATTTTTTTTGTGAGTTTATAGGCACTGCCTAAACTCTTTTCAATTTTGTAATAATAATAATAATAATAATAATAATAGTACAGTCAGCTCGTTCCTCTGTAGAATTCTGGATTGGACTCCTCTATATATGTTAGCCATATTAGATCCGTTGTCGTAGAATTGCCCACGACATTTTTTGACATCTAAATCATCAGCTTGCAGTATATCTATAATAATTGTCTATGATAATATTCTCCAGTTTTTCCGTCAACTTTTAAGAAGTCAATAATACTTTTCTTTATCTCATATCCAGACTCCGTCCTCTTTAAATATCGTATAACCTGGTTCATTTGTTCTGTGTGTGATACATCTGGGGTGCAGTCGAACATAAGAGTGAGATAGTTGACCTCCTTGATCTCATTAATAATGTTATTCCGAACTTTGGTGGCCATTTAATCTATAATTTCATTTTGTATAGTTTCGGACAGATACGATGTTTGTCCTTTTTTTATGGCACTTCAGAGTCGGGTCATCTTTAATAATAATACTTTCTTCCGAGCGAATCAAAAATTTGGTTGTAACTTGGCGCCCAGGGCAAGCGCCCCGCTTGCCCCACCCTAGATCCGGGCCTGCAAGAGCTTCTTGTTTCTCTGCAAATTCCTGAAGCTTTCTTCCATTTCTGTCTTCTGTCCTAGCTACTCCCCATCCTGGAGATTTACTGTTTAAATCTCCGATGTTGGTTCACAGCCTTACCCGCCTCATATTCTTTACCAATTTGATTTTGTTTCGTATTGTATTTCCTTGTGATTCCGTAGTGATCAGCAACCTTTCAGAGGAAAGAGATCATCGAGATCGCACCGGTGTAACGACAACTCTGATGGTGCAGTCACTACGTCAATCAGTTCCAGCTCTCAAATATTCTGTTTGATAGAAAGTTTTGTCGAACAGTAGCCTTAATTTTTTTCTTGCCAAGCTTTTAAGGGTGGCCTCGTAAATGATTTTGGTTTCTCTTGAACATCAACTGCAGATCAGCATCAGAACAACCGTGGACTGCTCTGTAGGTAACAATGAGATCACCTCTCTAACGTCGCCGCTCAAACCTAGGGATATTCAAGAGGTGGAGTCGTGTATTATAGTCTGGGAGGTTGCGACCATATGGAGCCGAGTACAAGTGCGTTGAATAGCATCCATATCACCCATCAGTGAAGGCCAACAAGATGGGCTGGCAAACTCAAGCATCGGGCTTACCTACATAAGATAAATACAGAAGCTTACACGTCTGTTAGCTGCAACCATGAAAAGAGCGATATAATAAGTAGCATAGTTGTTTAGCTCTATTACATATAGATGTTATATGGCTGGACCAGGAAAGATTGGATGTCACTATCAATCCCAAATGACAGTGCTCCTTAACACGATCTTTAACCATATATTGTCGATCAAGTATTCGATTTTGGGATTTTTTTTGCCCACATGGAGTACACCGCATTTTTCTGCATTAAGAGGCAACATCCATTGTTAACACCAGTTTTTTATAGTATTGAGGTAATTTTTGATAACATCAGCACATTTGAGAAGATAATTATACAGCTTTGTATCGTCGGCAAATAATGCACATCTTGATTGAAGAGGGATGGAAGATCCGACGTGAATAAAAGGAAAAGAATGGGGCCAAGCACTGTACCCTGTGGAATACCTGGTGATCTGGTAGACAGATGATGTGCGTTCCCTAACTCTGACACGAAAGGTCCGGTTTTGCAGGAAAGACTCAATCCACGATAGACAAACTCCCCGTATAGCCAAATGATCGAGCTTAGTTATGAGACGTGAACCTTAAAGAGGCGCATATCTTTATCACCGCGGACAGCCAGGCCGCACCGAGGTCACTGGAATCAGCCTAGCCGCACATTGAGCGCAGCACAGCCGAGCCTACCCTAGCAGAGGATTTTGTAACACACGCAATTGAATAGAACGCCGCATATTGCTCTGCTACGTCCAATATGCGGCGTTCTATTCAATTGCGTGTGTTACAAAATCCTCTGCTAGGCTAGGCTGTGCTGGGCTGGGCTGCGCTCAATGTGCGGCCGGCCTTACACTGACAGAGATCTCTGCTGACCGGGGAGTGCCGTAACACCATAAAGAAACTGACCAGAGGCATTTAAGTGACTCTACTATGGGTGCCAGGGCATTGTACGTGGTGTTGGAGGAAATGAAAACGCCGTTGGGCTTGCGAAAAGTGCATCAAGGTAACACCTGCTGGACCTGAGCCTTTCTGTGGGCTTGGAAAGGACCACTTCAAGGCAGCGGTTCAACAATGGGAGTTGGCTGACTGGGCACTGCCGGTACAAATATCATTTGTACCGTATGGGGAAGTCAACAGATGAGATTTGTAGACTCACAGGATCAGAGGCAGGAACAGGTCAACACATGGTATGCAAGTGTCCAGAACTGGCTGGTCTAAGAACCATTCATATGGGGAAACCAGTTCTGGATATCCACGAGGTAACAGCCAAGGTTCCTAGGGATGTTGTCGGTTTTATCAACACCATAGACGACCTCCTTGGGTTTCAATGAATGAGTAGGGTAGTGAACAAAATATCCATGTGGTCGCAGTTCCCGGAAGACTAACTGAGCCATAATCGACCCCAGTTCAAATAATAATAATAATAAGATGGAATGACTTTTCGACACCTCAAAGACGGAAAAACCTACAAGTTTCTTGGAATGAAACAGAGGGGTGTACTGGAGTCAACCCAGATAAAGGATGCCTTAACAGCCAGCTACAAAAAGAAGCTGAGAGACATTTGGAAATCGCAGCTGTCGGGAAAGAACAAAGTATCTGCTACAAATGTGCTAGCCATCCCGATTCTCACCTACTCTTTCGGGGTGGTAAACTGGACGGTAAACGAACTCCTCGATCTTGATAGGTCAACAAGGAAAACGATGAACATCGTAGCCAACAGTTCAATACAGAGGATATACCTTCCTCGAAGCCAGGAGGGTAGAGGATTGCAATGTTTGGAATATCAACACTATCAACAAACATTGGAAATGGCAGTGAGTATTCTAAGAAGTGAAGATCCGCTTCTGAAATTTGTCGCTCAGCATGAAATTGCGAACCATGGAGCCTTCCTATTCCGAGCTGCACAAAGGGCCCTGGAGAAGCTCAGCATAACCGGCGTATCGATCAATCCTGAGCTCGCTGGAACACCGACCACTCAAGCGGACCAAAGAAGCCTGGCAAGACTGATCCGAAAGTCTCAGTCAGATACATTACTCGAACATCATATGAGTAGGAAGCTTCACTCCATATACTTTAGGAGTTTAAAAGTCCAGGACCTGTCTGAAGAATTGTCTTTCGCCTTTCTAAAGTCAGCTAGTCTTAAGTCAGAGACAGAAGGATTTGTGATGGCGTGTCAAGATGGACTACTAAATACGAGATGGTATAAGAAGAACATCATGAAAATGGACACCCCAACAACTTGCAGGGCTTGCCATAGGCAACAGGAAACGATTATGCACATCCTTTCCGCCTGCAGAGTCCATGCTCCATCAGGGTATGTAGAGAGACACAACGCGGCACTCCGAATCCTATACTTCCATTTGAGAGCCGCGTATATGAGATAGACAAAGAACCGGTGCTACCGTGCTACCATATGTGGCTCTGGAGATTGAAGCGGTGGTCCAGAACGAAAGAGCTCGCATATTATGCTGGAGCTATCCTGTCTCAACAACACGGCAGATCAATGCTGTTAAGCCAGACATACTTATGCTGGACAAGGAGCTGAAGGAGTTATTTGTCGTGGAATTCTCCTCCCCTGCTGAAAATAATGTTGTGATGAAGGAAGAACAGAAGAGGCAAAAATACAAAGACCTTATGTTCGAGCTTGGAACTTTATACCCAGGTCATAAAATTAGGATGGTCGTACTTATCATAGGATGTCTCGGTGGAATGAGAGCTAACTATGTGGATGAACTGAAGATTATCCCGGTCTGCAGATCACTGGCCGAGGTATTGGCGCACAGAATGCAGAAAGCAGTGTTGCTCGGGTCACTCCATATCATCAGGAATCATGAACTCTAGAAGCCACTTGCAGCTCATCTCTTTTGTTAAGGGACGCTGCAAGGGCAGGATGAAGAACTCCTCCATTGAATGTGTGAGGGGTTTTTAGTGAGTAGCCAAACAAGATCTTGGATTCTCACACTACCGAGAGCGCGGACCCTCTCGGTGCCCATAAAGGGTTTTCCCCTCACACGGACGTTAAAAAAAAACAATAATAATAATGATATTCCCCGAGCGTGGAAGAAGTTCTAATTTGAAAAACGGTCAAAAAGGTGGTTGCGGGGTCCCTGGCTAGAAGTTCAGATATGATAAAACGATGTGAATTCAATTCGAATCCATAGTCTCCCAAGTTATCTTTTCTTCTCAAAGTATTGTGGTAAAGTTTCCTAGAAAATGTAGCGCGAACACCACCAAAACGTCTTCTTGACATCTTATCGGAGCATTTTCTCGTAATCATATTTTCCAGAGGCGATTGTAAATTCTAACGAAGAGGACCTCTGGGAAAAGAAACAAGTCTGATATTTCATATCGATTTATACGCTCCCGTTTCATATTCCCATAGGTACAAAATGAACGAATACTCGAAACAAAAGGGCTTTTCGCACGCGAGCGTTTTTCAGCAAATTCTTGTTTACGGACGGAGTTCTGTTGGCACACTTCACAAAAAGTGAAACAACTTTTTTTATACAAGCGAATATTTGAGGATATCAGAGCCCATTGCTGATCGCGGAATTTAAAAATATGTTCGATGGTTAGATAAGCAGGGGCGGACCGTGAATTCGTCAGGCCCTTGGATAACACAACTAATTGCATTTTTTTGTCAAAAAATATATTCTATAATGATACATGCTGTACAGTAGAACAATACAATATTCTATTTATTGTGGCTTACATGAACAAACAAAAAGTGTAAGACGTTATTGCGAAAGACATTTAGCGATTTTTTCCTCAAACGAAACAATTTTTTTTATACGATTTTCCAGAATTCGGTTTCGTTTGAAAGTTACAGGGTGTCGAAAATTCTTGTGAAAAACAGTTTTCTGTTTATATCTTCGGAACAGTTATTTCAAATGAACATAATTTTGGTTGATTGTTTACACTATTCATGGTGCATAGGATTCTTCGATCAGAACTTACTGAATACGTTTCCTGGTATCAAAGTCACAGCGTAGCCGACGCATAAATCCACGCAAAAATAACATAAATAAAACCACTTGTGAAAGATAAACGAATCATATTTTCACGAAAATCAAATCATTTCAGGAGATAAAACTATTCCTGAGTGTTTTCAATAAAACGCATCGTTTTAGAGTTATTTTATCCCATAAAGTTTGACGAATTTATTGAATTATCTGGATGCTTCCCTGAATTGAATATCATTGTATATTATTACTTCTCTGATCTCTAAACAAGTTAACAATGTTGTCGAAATTTAAATGATAAAAAAACGTTTGATGAAGAAATATGTATTAATGAAATCCCTATGGAGCGCCGCATGCTGGGTGTTTCCCTACGTGACGAAATAAGAAACGAGTGCATCAGACAACGTACCAAAATCAGAGACGTTCTTCAGGAAGTGGCGGAGATGAAATGGAGTTGGGCTGTTCATCTGGCAAGAATGTCCGAGACTAGATGGGCTCATAGGATAACGGTATGGAGACCCAGAGAAACCAGAAGAAGTGGTGGGCGTCCCCAAAAACGGTGGGTAGACGATGTCAAGAAGCTAGCTGGTAAGAGGTGGGTGAACGTGGCGCAGGATAGGGAGACATGGAAGCGGTGGAGAGAGAGACCTATGTCCAGGAGTGGATGAACACAGGTTGAAAAAGAAGAAGAGAAATCCCACAATTGTGGGAGATGAAATTGAACATCAAGGATCATGCAATTTTACATTCAATACGCACAGTTACTATTAAAAATTTATTGTTTCCGGTCCATCTTCCAGGAAAATATCAAAATCGAATTTTAATGAAATACAAAATTCGAATGAATGTATGATGAATGTCGATACAAACCACGTAATAAATTGAAATCAATAAAGAATAAAATGATAATGAGCACTAAATAATTTGTGGCAATGTTTCTATCTAAACAGAATCCTCTAGAAATTTAATAAACTCGATGAGTCAGCCAGGCCGACCCAAAAATAATCGAGATATCGTAAGTGATTATAAAAATTTTATTTATTGAACCTTATTCTGAATTATCAACAACTCTAAATATTTTAGCTTAATTGGTACGCATAATTTGACCTGTATCACAAACATGTCTGGATAGACCTAGAATCTTGTTTCTTCTGAATGATCAATTTCGAAATCCGAATCTAGATCATTGTCATCAGAATCTTATATTTCCACTTTCCGTATATGACCGACCGAGCGCTTCAGAATATCGTATTATGCAAAACCGACGACGACTCACGCAGTTCCCCGGAATAGAATGGTACAATTATTCGATATTCGGTCGCTGTTTGAAGCATACAAGGTCCGCCAGCCGACCTAGCGCTTCAGAATATCTTATACTATGCAACACCTACGACTCACGAAGTTCCTTCAAACAGAACAGTACAACACCACGATATTCGGTCTATTCGTAAATGTATATACAGGATGTTACTGAATTGGAGGTACAAGCGGAATGGGACATTCCGTGCATAATTAAAAAAAAAAAAATATTTCCATAAATATGGGACTGCAAACGTTTTCGAGTTACAAGGCGTCAAAGTTCGATATTTCTCAAGCATTTTCTCATAATATTTGTATCACAACATATTCAACTGAAATTAGGCTAGATATCACAATTTAGAGTTTCCATCATTCGACATGGCAATTTCGATTGTAAATCTACAGGGTGATATTTTTTTGGAGCACTGTCCCATGTTTTACTTCAGAACTTTTTTCTGATGGGTCACTGTTCGTTTGATAAATTGTAAAAAGCAGCTGTCATTGTACAAAACTATGGATTCTTGCTACAGATTTGGAGGAAAAACTTGAATGATTCACTCGAAATCCTCAGAAAAATAAAAATTGTCATAAAATCCAGTAATTATAGTGATGAAGGGTTTCACGGCCAGATTCGACTTCAAATCTGGAATATTCCGGGTTTTCTAGCAGTGGTGCAGGCAAAATTCCTATTGGACTACGGCTAGAAATCCCGGAATACTCTAGATTTGAAGATGAAAACCCCGTTAGTAAGCCGTGGTTAGTAAGCTGTGTGTAGATACAACGAGAAAAACTTGAAGAAAATTGAAACAGTAACACCCTGTTATTTGGACTGTTTCCATTATCTATGCGGTGCCGCTTATTGGGAGTTTGACTCTGAGGCCTTTGGGAATCAGGTTACGATCTCTGGCAAGGTGTAGAAACGTCAGATGGTTCGTTTCTTTGGCAAGTTTGATCGAGGTTCTCTCATAGTTTCTGACCTCTTGATATAATTCGGGCCCATACCGAATTTCTAATTGTGATCGAGATATTCTTGATAATGGAATATTTGTTGAAAGATTATTTGGGCTGTTTCCATTATCTATGCCGCATAGATAATGGAAACAGCCCAAATAATCTTTCAACAAATATTCCATTATCAAGAATATCTCGATCACAATGTAACACCTTGTATTGCGAAAACGAAACGTTTGCAGTTATTCAAAGAATATCCTCTTTTAGTATAAGCCTGTATACAGGGTTTATTTAAAGGTGAGGCTTTTCTTTTGACGGATGAAAGAACTCATCAATAGTATATTCTGAAACTAGTTGCAGAATTCCAATACGAATGCGAAATTCGAAAACGAGCGACGAAGGAGCTCCTTCGTCGCTCGTTTTCGAACGCATGATAGTCCAGTCATATTAGTCAAAATAATGTAAGAATCTCGGAATGAGAGATACCCAGCTAAATATTTGTATAAACCTTTATTTTGACACCCTAAAACATGTCTCAAAACCTACATATTGTAAGGTGTCCGCGTCTGTCAAAAAATAAGGTCAAAGGTCACAAAAATCGATTTTTTTGAGGTTTTTTGCAAATATCTCGTTTCCTATGGGGTTTACGGGATTTGTGTTTATTATCAATATTATAGAAGATAAAATTCTCTACAACTTTTGTCTCAAAAGTTTTTTTATACGTTGAATCTTTTTTGAGATAGAGGGCAGTGAGCGCTGTCTTGTATAGAGTTTCGACCGTTTTCTTTATCAAGGAACCACTTTATAGTAACCATGGTTATTCGTAAGTTTAAATCGTATCTTGGTAACTACGGACGTACTATTTCGAGAATTATGGCTGATTGGCTGATGTGTGTCTTATATGTAATAACTCTGATTTAAAAGATGCATTAGTTGAAGTAGGGCGCGGCTTAAAGACTTTGAGAAAGGCATGTATCGAAAGAAATGATGGCCTCATTGATCGTCTAAAATCCGTAACCTCTGTAAAAGTGCATGAAAAATGCCGAAGTGTTTACATTAGCAAAAACTGTATTCAAGCTGCAAAACGGCGATTAGAAAAAGGGGAAAGCATTGCTTCTCCATCTGTACCCTGTAAAAGACGAAGTGAAGTTTTTCATTTTAAGACTCAATGTATATTTTGTGGTGAAACAGCTGATGAGGCTGTAGAGATAAAGAAAAAGGAAAAATACCGACGTAAAATAAAAAAAGTGAGTACTCTTGAATTCAAACAATCTGTGATCAAAAAAGCAGAAGAACGTGGTGATGATTTCGGAGAAATAGTAAAAAATCGTATACTTTTCCATTATGATTTGGTTGGTGCTGAAGCTAAATATCATGCTACTTGCTTCACAAATTTTTCAAGTAAAACATCATCATCATCGCCTTATCAGAAACTTCGTCAAGATAATCAAGTAACTGAAGCTATGTTTGAAATTTTCAATTATATTGAAAATAATAACGATTCACAATTTACACTAAAAGAGCTTAAAGATGTCTTGACAGGATATGTGCCAGATGATAAAACTATTATTACAAGATTGCAACAAAGATACTTGACCGATATTATAATTACGAAGAAAGTAGGTGCAGAAAATCGGGGTTGCAGTGCTCTTTAGCTTGTGGCCAGTGTAATGGCCAAGCTTGTCTCAATGCTCTGCCATACCAGAGTGATGCCAGTGAAGATGGGACCTTTGACCCTGACATCATGGAAGACCTGCAGACAAATGTCGTTGAAGAAGAAAATGAAGAAGAAGCGCAAATTCAACCAGAAGACGATGATAATGAGGAAGAAGAAAAAAATTAAAATCAGAGTTTATCGTTGTTTGAATAATTATTCTTTTTATTTAGTTCATATTGATAAATGTATCGATTAAAAATTTTTCAAAAAAAACGTTAATTAGAAATTTATTTCATTTCTTCATTTTTACTTATTTCAGTAATTAGTATAGCTTTGATTAACATTAAAAATAATTTAGGTATTTGCCTTCGTTACTTCTAAGTACACAACCAGGTAAGTGTGATTAAATACATTGATACTTAATTAACAATAGATAAGTCATAAAAAACATTAACTATAATGTACTTTTCGAAAAAAATTATAATAATTTATAATTATATATTTCTAAACATTTTATAAACTATTTGAGACATATTTTTGATCGGACCTACCGGTTGACCTTTAAAGATCCTCTATATAGTTAAACATTGCGCGCTCACAGCCCTCTATCTCAAAAACGATTCAACGTATAGAAAAAATTTTCAGACAAAAGTTGTGAAGAATTTTATCTTCTATAATATTGATAATGAATACAAATCCCGTAAACCCCATAGGAAACGAGATATTTGCAAAAAACGTAAAAAAAAAATCGATTTTTGTGACCTTTGATCTTATTTTTTGACAGACGCGGACACCTTACAATATGTAGGTTTCGAGACATGTTTTAGGGTGTCAAAATAAAGGTTTATACAAATATACAGCTGGGTATCTCACATTCCGAGGTGAAACTATTAAGATGACTGGACTATGACTGTTTTGGAATTGCATTCTGCAACGAGTATTAGACGATATTTTCTCTATTTCAGTAAAATTTCGTGAAATACTGTTGAAATTCAATGAAACCTCATTCTAGTGACTTTTGTATTTTATCTTGGCAGTTGGTGACTGTTACGAAATTGACATTTCCAAATTGGCGTGTGTTGAAAATTGATAGGAGCGGAAGCCAGTGCTGACAACCTAAAAACGAAAAATATAACTGAAAACAATGCTGTAATGAACTCATTACGATACTGAAATAGAGAAAATAAGTTATGTTACCGAAATTTTTTTATATTAGTTATGCCCCTGTTTCGAGAAAATGAAACTAGAATATTTTCTAGTTTCTAGGTGAATATGAAAATTCCTCAGTCCGAACCTGCTCCCAGGCATGCTTATTCGTGTAGATATCAACATCTCGTGTTTTTCCCTCCTTTCATGGACTGATATGACTCAGTTACGGCGAGGATGCTGTGTGGATTGTACGAGTGTTTACGTTTATTCGAATAATAAACTTGTTGATATGCTTTTAATTCATGATGAATCGAAAGAAAATGACTGTTCAGCGTATATGTTATGCGGAACAAGATTTCCGCTAATGTTCCCGGATGTTCATAAACCTGGAACAGAGAGATGCAGGCCAGAGTTATCGATGCCCAACATTTTTTATGAATTTTTCAAAATGAACATTTCATATAAGAAATTTTCGGTACTTATTTTGATGAGTTCTATCACCTGTTAAAAACAAAGCCTCATCTCAAAAACCATCCTGCATATTGGGTCTGGTCGACCCACAACTGAAGGGCACGAGCCGTCACTGGCCAGTATAAAACTTATGAAGAGAAGAAGGCACTTTCACATGGTCATTTGATCACCTGGGTAACCTCTATTTGTACGTGATAGGAATATTCACAGTTCCTCGTGACGAATATATAGGATTCGTACCAATATTATTGTTCATTAAGTGGAAAATTTTCAGCAGGACTGTTTCCTAAGATATCGACTGATTGAATGCCTCTTCAAGTCATGCAATTTCTCTTTTCGCCCTCTCCTCCAAATCATCGATCGATCCCAGTCGCTCATTAACAAATCTCATAGGAATTCCCTGTCGCGTTCTTCGTTCCAGTTTCGAGTTGGCGGGACACAATAGAAGAGTCCCGGAATACGCCTCGAGAATTCCCGATGAAATTGCTTCTATCTCGAGTCTACACGGCCGAATACAAAGGGATGAATGGGGACGATCGAGGCTTTATAACGTTCTGTGGCACGGATTCTGTTCGCAGAGACGGGAACTGAATTCTTAACCTAACCTCAACTCAAGACGAGAGATTGGGTACTGTTGCATCGTGGTTATGAAGACTGAGGTCAGGGGCGTGATTTATATATGTGGGAGATGATAAAACAGATTTATGTGATTATTTTGGATCTACTAAAAATACTCGTACCAATTGACCATATTCACCGTCGCCATATTGTTGTGCGACAATACCAACTACTAAAGCCATTTTTTCGCGTGAATCACGGTTCAAAACTATTTCAAAAACATTTCGAAGTAAACGTCACCAGTTCATGCATCGCTAAAATGCCACAATTTCAAAACGGTGACGTCATCATAGAAATGTCAATTCAATTTATGAATTTAAAAGTTAGAAACATGATACACCGATACACGCACATAATAATAAAAATATTTATAATTTTAGGTGTGTTTAATTGTATATTATTATTAAATCTTGTATTTTCACCAATCATTTTATGATGAATTTGAATGTTCTCGTCCTGATTAACGACTTGTTGAAAAAAATATACGCAATATTCATATTGATTGAATCAAGAGGAAGAAGCCGTAAAATCAATTTCAAAAATTTGAACATACATTTTCAAAACTAAATAATATTTCAGAATTATGAAATAAAAGGTGTGCTCTACTCGAAGTGATTTATTACTTCACAGTCACAGGTTACAATGTATTCTTAAAACAGAGCTGTCATATTCAAATAATATTCAATGCAATGAAGAATAGTTATTATTATTATTTATTCAAAATCAAAACGGTGAAAACAAAATAAATCCAACAAACATAACCTATATTCTTCAATCAGCTGATTCCAAACTTCAAACTGCAGTTCGAACTATTCCGCTACCTGCTTTCAAACCGCTTCAAATTATTTTGAACCATTTGGTGCGTGACGTCACCAGTTCGACGCGAAAACACGAATATTTCTAAACAGACGAAATAGTTTTAAAATATTGTCACGCGAAAATTCGGCTCAAGTGTTCCCAACGGAGAAATATTGAGTTTATCAAAAATATTATCAAATTATTAGTGTAGTATGTGATATAAGAGGTTATACAGGGTCTTTCACGAGGAACCTCACCCATATTTATACCGGAAACTACTGAACGTATTTTCATGAAATTCAGCACTCATGAGTATTTCACGATGCTGATGAAATCTAAAATATTTTAAAGGCATGAGCACCTCCGGTTTTTCCGGAAATGACGTCAACTTCCGTTTTTCAAATTAGAACACCATTTTTTTATTGCAGAAATAGATTCCTTAGAAAATTTCAAGTTATTTTGATGTAACATTTTTCAGTTTTGGTTGGAAAATTCTCTCTGAGCGGGAAAATTCGAAAAAAAAAATCGAAAATAGAGCTCCGCTGAAACAAGAATACCTTCGAGGTTTTTGGATGGAAAATTTTCAGTTTTGGGATTTTTCAAGATGTAAGATTGATGTATCCACTTTGAAAATCTAAATCGCGATTCATGATACAGGGGGTGAAAAAATCGCTTTCAAAGTTAGGGATGACAAAATCGTGAAAAATCAATTTTTTCAAATTAGAACCCCATTTTTTCATGGCAGATATTGAATCTACGTTAAAAAATAATGTGAGTGTATGCATCACACCCTTGCCCTAAAGTGGATATTTTCTGAGTTATTCACAAAAAACTGTTTTTCATCTTGAATTTTCAGCTATTTCTTTTCCCTTCACGCCAAAAAGATGAAATTTTCAGGAACTGTTACTTAAACCGTGTTTTAGATTTTACTACCCTAATATGCAAGAGAAAAAAGTTACAGGTTGTTCCTAAATAGATGGCGAATTTGGATTCAAATTTGTATCGGAAACCTCTTAATTTCAACTAATCGGCCATCGGTTTTCTCTTCAGTGATAAATAAATAATTCCTTATGAACCATATGCAAAAACTTACCATGTTTTACATTCTTTTTTTTTTAATGATAGATATCATTAATTACATCTGCCAAATTCCTCTTCATTCAGTAGCATTTTGTGTTTACTATTAATTTGATGATAATTCGTATTAAGTTATTAAATCGATCACTATGCCTAATTTTACCAATGAAGATTATTTAAATCTCATTCTACTTCATGGAGAATGTAATAAAGTTGTAGATAGAACGATTCGACTGTTCATTGAGAGGTTTCCTGACCGACCCAGACCAACGAGAGATACCATTAACAGAATCATGACAAACTTGAGAAATGTCGGATCTTTCGTTAAGAAAACTATACACAGAGAAAAAAGTGTAGTAGAAGATGAGAACAACGAAATTACAGTTCTTGCATATTTTCGTGTGAATCCTCAAAATTCTCTCAAAGATGCCGAGATTGATCTGGGATTATCTCAATCGAGTGTTTGGAGATTATTGAAAAAACATGAAATGCACCCATATAAATTCAATAGGGTACAGCATTTGAAGGATACTGATTTCGTCAGGAGAACAGAGTTTTGCGAAGCTATGATGATTCGATTTCAAGAGAATGAAAACTTTTTGGACTGTATAATTTGGACAGATGAATCTAAATTCACAAAGAATGGTTCTTTCAATAGGCATAACAGTCATTATTGGGATGAAGAGAACAACCACCACTTCAGACAATGGAACTTTCAAGAGACCTGGAGTTTCAATGTTTTTTGCGCCATCAAAAATAATGCAATTCTCGATGTTCACATTTATGATGGGACTTTAACTGGTAAGATAGAACACTACACATGTTTGCATTATTTAAAGAATGTTCTCCCTTAGGAGATAGATATTCTGACATATTGACTCAAATAATTGAGCCGCTAGTACAGAACCATAATGACTTATGGTATCAACAAGATGGCGCGCCTCCACACAATTCACTCAATGTGTCAAATATCCTCTACAGGCTATTTGAAGATCGATGGTTGGCGAACAATGGTCCACATCTTTTGCCACCACGTTCTCCCGATTTAACTCCTTTGGACTATTATGTTTGGGGTAGGATAAAAAATATTGTCTACTCAACTCCCCTGACTGATAAAGAGGACTGCATAGAACGAGTCAGAAATGCGTTCAGGTTTGTTTAGATTTTTAGATTCATAGTTTTGAAACTCAATTTGGTTTTTAAACACTTTTGCAGATCTCTTCCTCCCGATGAAATAAGAAGAGCAACGCACGAAGCATTCCTGAGACGTATAAATAAATGTCTAGAAATTAACGGTCAAAACTTTGAGCATCTTCTCTAGTTATAACTGCGAGAGTTTGCCATGGTTCTCCTAATAGTAACTTGAAGTCGGTTTCAAGAAGGGGTGAAAAATCTACAGCATGGTTCAAATAACAGTTCCTGAAAATTTCATCTTTTTGTCGTGAAGGGAAAAGAAATAGCTGAAAATTCAAGACGAAAAACAGTTTTTTGTGAATAACTCAGAAAATATCCACTTTAGGGCGAGGGTGTGATGCTTACACTCACATTATTTTTTAACGTAGATTCAATATCTGCCATAAAAAAATGGGATTCTAATTTGAAAAAATTGATTTTTCACGATTTTGTCATCCCTAACTTTGAAAGCGATTTTTTCACCCCCTGTATCATGAATCGCAATTTCGATTTTTAAAGTGGATACATCAATCTTACATCTTGAAAAATCCCAAAAATGAAAATTTTCCATCCAAAACCCTCGAAGTTATTCTAGTTTCAGCGGAGTTCTATTTTCGATTTTTTTTTTCGAATTTTCCCGCTCAGAGAGAATTTTCCAACCAAAACTGAAAAATGTTACATCAAAATAACTGGAAATTTTCTAAGGAATCTATTTCTGCAATAAAAAAATTGTGTTCTAATTTGAAAAACGGAAGTTGACGTCATTTCCGGAAAACCGGAGGTGCTCATGCCTTGAAAATATTTTAGATTTCATCAGCATCGTGAAATACTTATAAGTGCTGAATTTCATGAAAATACGTTCAGTAGTTTCACGTATAAATATGGGTGAGGTTCCTCGTGAAAGACCCTGTATAAAATTGGTGGTAAACTTTGGTTAAGTATTTTGTGATAAAATCCAGGAAATATGGGTAGATATCAGTAGAGTGGAGACCATGGTTGTTGTGTCAGTAATTGTTCGGCAAGAAATAGATCTAAAAATAAAAAAACTGACACCAAAATATTTCCATTCAAACTTTCGCAATCCCAAGAAATTATTGACTTTCGTTAATCGATGTTGAGAACCCTGGGTAGTTGGTATTGTCGCACAACAGTATGTCGACGATGAATATGGTAAATTGGATCATTCTGTTTGGCTGGTACAGAATAGAGCTTGTTTCCACTGTTAGTTTCTTCTGGAAGTTATGAACTACATATCCTCAAAAGAAGGCTCACAATCACACATTTTTTCTGTTTCCCAGTGTGAACTCTCTGAAGCCAACATGTCATCCACCTGTTATGACTAGTACTAATCGCCCCCTGGTTTGTGAGAAATGAACAAATCCGAAAAGACATAAAATGGGAGTCCATTACTACATTCATCAAACGAAGAGCTGCGAAAGCCTATGAAAGAGCTATTGAACATCCAAATGACGACCTTAGAAGGTTAGTTGACTACGATCCCTTTGAAGATGAAAAAACAGCCAGAATTCACCTTAAACCCCCAGAGACCAATTGCGAAAATGAAGATGTAGAACTCTAAACTAAGAGAGAGATTTCCAATTGAAGGATGAACACAAACACTCAGCATAAAAGAATGCGAAAGAGGAAATAATAGATGAGAAGATGGGAGGTTTATATAGGCTTATGCCCGGAACCAACAGCAGGAGAGGTGTTTGGTCGGTAAGAATCCGACACTACCCAGAAAGACTGGGTGTGTTGTAAGATTCACCTCTTCTATAACAGAAAAATAACAGTTCTTACCATTTTCGAAAAACATATTCCACGATATTTCGCTTGGTGGATCGGATCATGTGGTCTTGAAATTTGAACTCCAATTTTGTTGTCCCTGTACAACTAATGGAAATGATGGGTCACCCAAAGCACTGACGTGAAGTCAGGAGCTGCCGAGCGCTCGCTCATCCATCTTGCAGGCAGATTCATCTAATAGTTACATTTGCATTCAAGAACATAAGAAATATTGGTTTTTGACAGCTGAATGTGCCGCCCAGATCTGAGTAAGGGAACGATGAGGAAGTTCATTAATTATTGAAATTAAGGTGGGCGTTCAATGTAGAGTGTTTTTATTTCAAGCATTTGAAAATGGTTTCACTTTGACAACTGAATTTTTGTTGTAAACTCAGAAAGGATTGGAGTCCTTGATGAAATAATTTTAGTCGATTTCATTCCGAAAGTTAATTTTCTTTCTTTCAAAAATAGAATAAAATGAGCCAACTCATGCTTCTGTTTTATTTCAACACAAAGACCCATGAAAATAGTTCAACATCCGATTAAAAGTGAATCTACTGATAATTTCGTTCAGAAGATTAACTTGAAATACGGAATTGGCAGAGAATGGCCAAATTCAAATTTTGGCGGGAAAAAGTTCCTGCTTTACCCACAAATTCGCTTATTCCATAGTTCGTCGATTTTCGGATAGAGAGCGCCATTGTACATTTCATTCATAATCAGAGAGATATTCATAGAACTTGATAGTGATAATGATGTTCTATGGAGATATTCCATAAAATGGACTGTGGCGCATCTATCGGCTGAGCTTTCCTACTCGCTTTAAACGCCGACCTTGAAAGCTTTTAATAAACTTGCAATGTATGTATATATGTATGTATATTGTATGTATGTATGTATGTTCGGGGGAATCTTGCTACTCAATTTTGAAGCAAATATCTTCAACCGATTGAGCTGAAATTTTGTACAAACGTTAAATTTGGATAACAATACACGATAAACTTTTATATCAAATATGGCGGAACATACAAGATGGCGGAATAATTATTTTTTATGCACTTCTACAATATGGGTATCAAATGAGAGGGCTTCTTGAGAGTAACTCGAAAAATGATGTTGAAGTCATTCTAAATCCAATATGGCGTAACATCCAAGATGGCCGAATAGTTATTTTTTATGCACTTCTGCAATATGGGTATCAAATAAAAGGGCTTGTTGAGAGTAACTCGAAAAATAATGTGACGTCATTTTGAATCCAATGTGGCAGAACATCCAAGATGGCGGAATAGGTATTTTTATGCACTTCTACAATATGGGTATCAAATGAAGAGCTTGCCGACAATATTTTGAAATAACTAAAAAGTAAAAACTGAATTTATGTGAATGCTCTAATAAAAGAAAATAAAATTTTCCTTTGAAATTTCAACTATCAACTCATAACCTCATTATACACAATTTATAATATAAACTAATACTTATTCAATAGAGTATCTTGATCTGCTAAATTTTTTTATCACTTTAATTAAATACTTATAGGTACTTACACAGACCTCGCGACAAGCTTTTATGATCATATAAATTGTGTATAATGAGGTTATGAGTTGATAGTGTTGAAATTTCGAAGAAAATTTCTATTGTCTTTTTTTAGAGCACTAGCTGGCCCGGCGAACTTTGTTTCGCCCAACTAATACTTACGGTGGATTTCATAAATCGCAATCACCGGTGATCGGAGATTAACGGCTTGGTTCTCTGATTTTTGAACTGTCAAATCGAGTTGATTCTAGATCAAACTCCGATCACCGGTGATTACGCTTTGTGAAACCCACCTTTAAAGTTGTATAAGCTCACCATTGCTATTTTTCAAGCAGGAGATAAATTAGGCAAAATAAAGTTCAAAATATACAAAATTTTAATATTATAGTGATTTACATGAAGAGAATTCTCTTTATTCAAGCGGTACCTAATTGTTGAACATATAACTTTTTGTTTTTAATGTTTTGTAAATCAGTCATGATAAATTTTCAAAATCTAATCAGTGCTCACACCATTATTTAAGACATCTTAGCTATGCTGCTAAGCTCAAAATAGTGGGTAAACATCTCAGTTGGTGGAGCAGCGATTTTCATGTTTCCATGGATATGAGCTGTCACTGTCACACAGAACATGTGCTTGGGAAACTGGGACGGGGTTTACCAATAAGGGTAAATGGAAAATTCCGGTAGATGTTATTTTATTTTATTGAAAAAATCTAAAAGGTTGAAACATGTATTCTAAAACTTTCCATCATCACATACAATGCTTACCTAAAAGGTTGACCAAATTAGGTGAATTCCTTATTTTCGAACAATAGGTACGGCAAATGAACAAAAATTTTAGGGTTGAATCATTTTTCAATTTTTGTTCATTTTGGTTGACGATATCAAGCTCGTAAGAAGGCAAATCGATATATTCAAATGAAGTCGATAGCACGATCGACACGGCAGAGTGAAAAATGCAAGAAAAAAAATTATCAACACTGCCGGTTGTGTTGAACTCACATTAAAATTTATTGATGATCATTCAACCAGATCAGATTAGGCAAACCATGAAAAATTATTGTATATCATTAGTGAAACCCCGATGAGCAAACGTTTCAAAATTATTGACGCTTACAATACTGTCTCTGTACAAACAGAAACACTAAAATAAGATGCAATTACTAATTTTGAAATTTCTTCTTGAACTCTTTTTCGAATCTCTGCATTATTCTGCTGAATATTTTCTCCGTGAATTTGTCCAGTTCATCTCTGGGATCTTCTTTTTTGGCTGGATTCGGTTTTGTTGACGATTTCTTTGTTTTTTGTAACTGTGGTTTTTCAACAGCAATATCAGTCTCATTTTTTTTACCATTTTCTTGGTGGGGGCTTCTTTTTTTGTGGGTGGTTTCTCTTTGGTCAGATTTTTTACAAGCACTTCAGCCTTTATAACGTGCCGGATACCCACTCTGTTAACATAAAACGCATATAGCGTTCCTTTCGCCTTCTTTTCGGTCAATACACAATCTTTTGTGCAATGCACTCCTAAACATTTGACGCATCTCCACGGAAATGTGCACTTATTTTGAGCATGTCCATATCTGACAGCGATGACACTGTCCTGGGTCTTTTGGCTTCTTTTTGGGCTCTATTTCGATACAAAGGCTGTGAATTCTTTTGATCTGAAATATTTACTTGTGTTGCGTTTGTTATGTTGGGACATTTACCATTATACTTTGTTAGGTTCGTGTCATACTGGTTAAGACATTGACACTTGTGACAGAGCATAAGTCATTCAGATATAAGACAGCCGACACGGCATGGTAGACGAATAGATATTATATGATATTATTGTGTAAGAAGTGTGTTGGTTTAATAAAGATAATATAAAAATAACGTCGTATTATTCAAACGACATATAAAACATGGTGTCAGGTTAGTGAAAAATCCACGATTCGATTAAAAATACGAAGAATTAAACAGATTCAGTTTGACCTAAAATGGAAGGACAGCTTAAACCGCCACGAGAATTAATATTCGATGGAGATGGTGCCAATTGGAAGAAATTTAAACAACAATTGAATATTTATTTGAAAGCAGCTGGCCTGGATACAAAATCCGATGATAGAAAAATTGCAATTTTCATGAATATAGCAGGTGAAGAAGCTCTGAACGTGTACAACACTCTGAACCTCTCTGAAGAAGATAAAAAGGTATTCATGAAAGTAGTAGAAGCCTTTGAAAACTACTGCGTTCCTAGACAAAATGTTATAAGTGAAAGCTTCAAATTCTTCAGCAGAATTCAGCAGAACGAGGAATCCTTTGAACACTTTCTAACCGATCTGAAAATACAAGCCAAACTCTGCGAATTTGGAAACCAAGAAGAAAGACTCATCAGAGACAGAATAGTTATCGGTATAAATGACCAACTATTACAAGAAAGACTGTTGAGAGTAAAAGATTTAGATTTAAACAAAGCAATAGAATATTGTCGAGCTTCAGAAGCAGGTAAATTACAAGCCAAGGCGTTGCAGGAGAAATCTATAGAAGTTGCAGACATTAAAAACAAGCGAAACAAATATACTAAGAAATATAATGATAAAGATTCCAAGAAATCATGTCAAAAATGTGGTAAAACTCATAAGTTCAAGGAATGTCCAGCTTGGGGAAAAACATGCAGATCCTGTGAAAAACCCAACCACTTTGATACAATGTGCAGAAACAAGGGTAAGAAGATGAACTGTGTCAATAAGAAAGAGGAAGCAAATGATGAAGACACCGAAGAGGGAAAGAGTTTTTTCTTTGACACACTGTTAAGGGAATCAAATGCTCAATCAAAAATTTCAGAAGTGAGTGTTAATTCATTGCAAAATAATAATCAATGGTATAAAAATGTCAAGTTAGGTAACTTGATTAGATTTAAGCTAGATACAGGTGCAGAATGTAACACATTACCGTACGATCATTTCAAAAAGTTACAACTAAAAAATTCAAAGTTACAGAAGTCCAATACAATGTTAGTTGTTCACAATGGCAGCAAAATAAAGCCAATGGGAACGGTTCAAACAGAATGTGAAATTTCAGGACAAAGGTCCAAGATAGAATTGTTAGTAGTCAATTTAAATAATACAGTTCCTATTTTAGGTTTGCAAGAATGCATAAAGTTGAATTTGATAAAAAGATGTGATATAAATAATATCAATGTAGGTATAGATTTTGAGAAAAAGAAGTTATTGAAAGAAAATGAAATATTGTTTTGTTTACGCGGATTCCCTGTATATAATTATGCATGTGTTTCGTTTCTCAGATCGAGCATGTGTCCTGCAAAATATGAAATTATTACGTATTTAGATTTGATGCCGTTCGGATTTATGATTTTCGCTAGTTTTCGCTTTGCAAAATTGTTAGTTTTCCCGATATAGTTTTCGGAAGTTTTCAATTAGTAAGCCGCTTTTCATTTGTGGATTAGTGAAGAATATAGTCGACTTCGAACTATTAATTGTGTAGTGAGTGATAGCACTCAAGGATTAATTATCGTCTCTTCTTTTCCTCTTTTTCCCCATTATTTTTCCGCATCCTTTACAAATCCCTTTCAAGACAAGAAGACAACATCGTTGGACCATTCTCATTGAGAGTTTGGGTAAGTCATTCAGTCCACTGATACCGAAGTATTATTTTGTATACATGCTCGAGTTTTTGAATTCAATCAATTATATATATTGATATAAGGAAAAGCCCGAACATAGTTTTGGTCCAATCGGACCGGATATTCAGAACCTTTAGTTGAATATAAAATTCATTAGTTGGTAAATTTCTTTTTTTTAGTTTGTTTTCTGGAAAACATATTTGCAGGTAGCACGCATTGTATTTTTTGCCGTCGTCAACGTTTTTAAGTCGCATAGTATCACATTGTAGTAGTCATAGAATATCTTAGCGTCGTTTTCGCAGAGCGCAGACTCTCAACTGTCAGTTTCAGGCCTTGTTTATTTTGTCTATGGTCAAGTCAAGTCAACATACCCTGTAAAAGTCTCGAACGCAATCACTTTGGTCACTTAATTAGCACTTTTAGATTATTTCATAGCACTCTTTTCTATATTATTCTCTTTCTTCACATATCAAATAGTACTTATTGGTAAAATGTCGAAAAATAAAGATGATAGTTCCAATAGCGGAAATGAAAACATGGATCGAAAACTTAGAGTTTTAGAAGCAAAGAAGGAAATGCTATTCCAAAGATTTCAAAAATCATATAATTATATTCAGGATCTTCAGAAACCTAACGTAGAAAAGTATTTTAGGATTGGTCTCAATAATTTAGAATCCTCGAAAACCCAAATCATAGAAGTAGTTGAAGAAATTAATTTATTAAGTTTTGAACTTAATCCTGATCATATACCTAATTATCGAGTAGTAGAAGCAATAGAGGATATGTATTGTCATATTTTAGAGGCCTCGAAAATGTTAGCACATAAAACCTCTTCGAATTCTGACATTACTGAAAAAGAAAAGGGAATAAATGTCAAAGCTCAACCAAAACTTCCAAAAATAGAACTCGTGGAGTTTGCAGGTGATATCAAGACGTGGCCAGTTTTTTATCAGAACTTTAAAAGTTGCATTCATGACAACAAGGATCTAGATGATTCCTGTAAAATTCAATATTTGCTGGGAAAGCTTAAGGGTAGAGCCCTAATTTTGTGTTCAGGTGTAGCACCATTAGCCGCCAATTATACTACTATCTGGAATATTTTAGTTGATACATTTCAAGACGAACGTTTGTTGGCCACATCATATTTGAAGTCAATTATGGAATTCAAACAACTTCATACAGAGCAAGGGCGTAGCCAGGATTTATAACAGGGGGGGGCAAAATTTATACAGGGGGGGGCAAACCATGGTCATCCTCCATGGTCATTCAAAATGTGAAAATTTAGGGATAAAAAAATAGGCAAATTTAATTCATTTTTTTTTCAGGGGGGGGCAGCTGCCCCCCCCCCTGCCCATAGCTGGCTACGCCCATGATACAGAGTCTTTTTCAAATTTGAACTCATTTTTAGAAAAGTTTGATGTTTCGGTTAGCGCTTTGAAACAATTGCCCATTTCCGATCTTGCGGACTTCATTCTTGTTCATTTATCATTGACCAAACTAGATCCCATTACACAGATAACGTTTGAAAGCAATTTAGATTGCAATGAAATTCCGACATATGAAAAGATGATATCATTTGTAAAACAACAAGCAAAAATTCTGGGTAGAACTGCTTCGTCAGGTTCTAATAGTCATAATATAGGTTGGAATTCTAATCAAGGAAATATACCGAAGGCTTCTACAAAGCCAAAGATAAGTTACTCCTATCATAGCTCCTCGACTTCTGATAGACCAGTCGCATTCTCTTGTCCTATTTGTGATAGGAATACTCATCCAATAAATAAGTGTCAAAAGTTTTTGAGCTTGAACCCCCACTCTAGGTATAAGCTTGCACGTGAGAATGCATTATGTTTAAATTGTCTCAGTTCAAAGCATAAAGTAGTTTGCTGTCAATCACAGAATAGTTGCAATGTCTGTAAGAGCCGTCATCACTCTTTACTCCATTTTCCATTTGAAAATATTGATCGCACCGGTGAAAAGAATGCTGTAGAAAAGAACGCCCAAAATGTAAGCTTAAATTATCTCGCGGCCTTGAATTCTGCTCAATCACGGGAAAACGAAAATTTCACAACTTTGTTACCCACTGCAGAAGTTTCAGTTTCCTTACCCAATGGTAGGAATCAAATAATAAAAGTGCTCCTTGATAGTGGTAGCCAGGACAATTTCATTAGCATGAAATGTTGTCGCCGACTTGATCTTCCTATATTTAAAAGGGAAATAAATGTTGTGGGAATTGGATCTTGTTCCAAACCTATACAGGGCGTTGTTCACAATGTCACTATATCCTCACGTTTTGATCCCACGATAACATACATACTTGATGCGTTAGTAATCAATGATCTCACATTGAATTTACCCTTAAAAGGAGTACCTCTTGAAAATGTTAGGTTCCTCGATGGAATTCCTCTTGCAGATAGCAAATTTTATAAGAATTCGGAGATAGATGGAATATTGGGAGTTAGTATTTTCGGTAGAATTTTGAATGATTCAAAATTGATTAACAAGCCAGATTCACCTATTACGTTGAATACGTCTCTTGGATATGTCGTAACTGGTAAAATGAGAACATGTTCCTCAAATTTAGAGTCTAGTAATACGGACACGGTCGCTCTGTTTTCTACTTCAAAGGAGGATTGTTAAAGAGTTCTTCAAACTTGAGGAAGCACCTGATACTCCTCATATTAGTCCTGATGATGTAACATGTGAGGAGCATTTTCAATCTTCATACGCAAGAGAGCCTTGTGGTAGATACACAGTATTTTTACCTTTCAAAATTGATCCCAGCAATTTGAACGATTCTTTCAAACCGGCTTTGAAAAGATATTTATCCTTAGAGAAAAAACTCAATTCATCAAAGGATCTCAAAATCCAATATAGTGACACAATAAAAAATTATTTAGATCAAGGACATTTACGAAAAGTTCAAGAATTAGATAAATTCCAATTCAATTTCGAAGGAAATTCGCCTTATTATTTTATTCCGCATCATGCCATATTTAAACCGTCCAGTGTATCGACACCTGTACGCGTTGTGTTTGACGCTAGTATGGAGACATTTCCTTCCATGCTGTCTTTAAATTCTTGTCTATACACCGGTCCAAAACTACAAGTCGACATTATAAAAATGTTCTTAAATTTTCGATTATTTCAAGTAGCTTTCATAGCGGATATTTGTCAGATGTATCGGCAGATCAATGTAGCAAGGGAACATCAGAAGTTTCAACGCATTTTGTGGCGTTTTTCTCCTGAACAAGCTTTGGAGATTTATGAATTAACCACGGTGGTGTTCGGTATTAAAAGTTCTCCTTATTTAGCGTTGAGAGTTGTTCAACAATTGGCCTTAGATGAAGCCCAGAATTATCCTGAAGCTTTCAAAATAGTGCTTCGCGACATGTATATTGACGATCTAACTAGTAGCATTGACGATGTTGAAAATGCTCGGAATGTCTTTTCAGAAATGATTGCACTTTTTAAATCAGGTGGATTTGAAATCACTAAGTGGTATAGTAATTCTTTAGAATTTTTACTCTCTATCCCACCAGAAAAACGTTCACCAACCACCTTGAATTTTCATAATGACATAATGAAAGTTTTGGGAATTCAATGGCACCCTCATTTGGACATGTTATTTTTTAACATTAATTTAGGAGATAGACCTCCTCAAAAGTATACGAAAAGGTACATTCTTTCACAAATTAGTAAAATTTTCGATCCCCTAGGTATACTAGCGCCTGTAATTTTATATGCGAAGTTATTTATTAGAAAATTATGGTTGAATTGGGATTCAGATCTTCCTAACTGTCTTGCAAATGACTGGATTCAGTTTGAGGAAGAATTGCCTTTGTTGAAGGAAATACAGATTCCGCGGTGGTTAAGAGTAACTGGGAATTCTTCAATTTCATTAATCGGTTTTGGTGATGCCTGCTTAACTTCTTACGGAGCAGTTGTATATTTACGTGTTGTTTCTGGAAACGATGTTCATGTTAACTTAATTTGTTCCAAATCGAAAATTTCACCATTGAAAGTAGCAGCACTCCCACGATTAGAGCTCAGCGCCTCTCTACTATTGTCAAAATTGTTGAAATATATTCAATCAATTTATATTTCACGTTGTAAAATTGATAAAGTTATTGCTTGTTCCGATTCGAAAATAGTTTTGGGTTGGATATCTAGATCTCCTCATACATTGAAAACTTTTGTGGCCAATAGGGTTTCGAAAATTCAATCAAATTTGCCACTCCATAATTGGTTTTTTGTTCGTGGAAAACAGAATATCGCAGATGTGGTGTCTCGCGGTCTTACCCCCTCAGATTTCGTACGACACAGTAAGAATTGGTTGACAGGACCAGATTGGTTACATAAACCCTTACAAGACTGGCCGTTAGAATCAATTGATACCCTACCTTTGATAGAAAACTTGCCGGAGGAACATGTCGTATCATTAGTTCTTGTTAAAGAAGATCCTAATATTTTTCTTGAATTCATTTCGAGATTTTCTTCGTATTCGAAATTGCTTCACAGCATGGTGTATGTATTGAGATTTGTTAAGCTTTTGCCATGTTCAAAAGATATCACCAATTTAGATATAGAGGCGAGTGAACGTTACCTTATAAAGGTAATCCAAACCACTCATTTCAAAGAATTAGTAAACACTTTGAAAGCCGATAGATTACCACCATTTTCATTTCGACATCTTTCACCGTTTTTAGATGATAAATGTTTGCTACGTGTGGGTGGCCGTTTGGTCAACGCTAAAATTGGATATGACTACAAACATCCAATAATTCTCCCTAAGAAATCACATTTTTGTACCCTTCTGGTAGATTACTTTCATAAAAGATATTTGCATACTGGTGCACACTTACTGTCTTCCTTGTTACGGAACAAATTTTGGATTTTATCATCACGTAATTTAGTACGACAGAGAGTAAGAGCATGTAACGTCTGTTTTAGGAATAAAATAAACCTAAACCAACTTATCCTCCTATGGCACCCCTTCCATCCGTAAGAGTTACGGAGCAAATAAAGCCATATCTTTCAACGGCTGTTGATTATGCAGGCCCTTTTCAAATAACTTTAACTAGACATAGAGGAGTAAAGACTCAAAAGGCATATGTGTGCCTATTTGTATGTATGACAACTAAATGTATTCACCTTGAGTTGGCTTCTGATTTGTCCACACCTACTTTTTTAGATGCTTTAAAGAGATTCATTAGTCGCAGAGGTCCAGTGAAAACAATGTATTCCGATTGTGGAACGAATTTTATAGGAAGTAAGAGATATCTATCTGAGTTAGATGATTTCATTAGGTGTTCTAATTACACTGAATCACTCAAAAATGAATTGCTTAGCAATAATATCAATTGGAAATTTAATGTCCCTTTAGGTCCGCACATGGGTGGCCTCTGGGAAAGTAACGTGAAGAGTATGAAAACCCATCTTTTTAAGGTTATAGGAACACAAGTTTTGTCATATGAAGAATTTACCACAGTACTTACGGAGATAGAAGCACTTTTAAATAGTAGACCGCTTTGTAGTTACGTTAGTAATGATCCCTCTGATCCTTCAGTATTGACCCCTGCTCATTTTACACTTACTTCGCTTCAGAATTTTCCCGCAGTTGAAGTTATGAATCTCAACATAGACTTGACCGCAAACAATTATTGGACAGAATTGTTCAGTGCTATTGGCGCAGATGGAAAGAAGAATATTTACATCAATTACAGACGAAATCAAAATGGAATTCCCCTTCGAATCCTGTTAATGTTGGCACTGTTGTGGTAGTAATGAATGAATCCACACCACCGTTGAAATGGTCCATCGGCATAATAAAAGAGACTTTTCCAGGTAGAGACGGAATAATTCGGGTTGCTTCTGTGAAGACTTCACAAGGCATATTCAAGCGACCCATTGTAAAATTGTGTCCCTTCCCGACGCAATGATTTTGTCATTCATTTTATCTTCATAGTTATTAATTAGGATTATTGCGAGTAGATTCTTATATGACAGTTGTCAATGTTGTCATTCATTTGTTTTTTTTTCATTTTTCTATTTCTAAATTTTATTTTTCTTTTTGTCAATTCTGCGACTTACCAACGTTGGGGAGGATGTTTACGCGGATTCCCTGTATATAATTATGCATGTGTTTCGTTTCTCAGATCGAGCATGTGTCCTGCAAAATATGAAATTATTACGTATTTAGATTTGATGCCGTTCGGATTTATGATTTTCGCTAGTTTTCGCTTTGCAAAATTGTTAGTTTTCCCGATATAGTTTTCGGAAGTTTTCAATTAGTAAGCCGCTTTTCATTTGTGGATTAGTGAAGAATATAGTCGATTTCGAACTATTAATTGTGTAGTGAGTGATAGCACTCAAGGATTAATTATCGTCTCTTCTTTTCCTCTTTTTCCCCATTATTTTTCCGCATCCTTTACAAATCCCTTTCAAGACAAGAAGACAACATCGTTGGACCATTCTCATTGAGAGTTTGGGTAAGTCATTCAGTCCACTGATACCGAAGTATTATTTTGTATACATGCTCGAGTTTTTGAATTCAATCAATTATATATATTGATATAAGGAAAAGCCCGAACATGTTTACTGGATTAGGTAAAATAGGTCAGTATTCTATAATATTGAAAGAAAATAGTGTACCAGTTATAAAACCTATAAGAAGAGTGCCAGAATTGTTAAAGGAAAGGTTGAAAGGAAGCCTTAAAGGACTTGAAAAAAGAGGTATTATTGAAAAAGTTGGTGAACCAACAGAGTGGTGTCATAATTTAGTAATTGTAGAAAAACCCAATGGTTCTTTAAGACTTTGCTTAGACCCTAAAGAATTAAATGAATGCATAATGAGAGAAAATTATCAAATACCATCACCAGAGGAAATATATAATAGTTTAGCTGGCAATGAAATTTTTTCAGTTTTTGATTTGAAAGATGGATTTCATCAGATTACGCTAGATGAGAAGAGTAGTTACATATGTACATTTGGTACTCCCTTTGGTAGATATAGATATAAAGTTGTACCATTTGGCATTAATTCAGCGCCTGAAATTATGCAAAAATTGAATACTCAAATTTTTGGTGATATCCAAGGATTGAAAATATATATGGATGATTTCATAATCGCAGCTAAAACTCATAAAGAGCATGATGAGATATTGAAGAAACTTCTAGAAAGAGCTAAGAAACACAATGTTAAATTCAATTCAAGTAAAATACAGTATAAAGTTAAGGAAGTGAAGTATGTAGGTTTAATTATTTCAAAGTTTGGTATAAAAGTTGATACAAGTCATATAGAAGCAATATTATCTCTAGAGGAACCTAAAACGGTAAAGGAATTACAGAAATTTCTAGGTATGACGAACTATATTAGTAAATATATTCCGTGTTATTCTGAGGTAACTCATCCTCTGAGAACATTATTGAAAAAGGATGTTATGTGGATATGGGAAGAAGTACATTCCAACGCATTCAAAAATTTGAAATTGCTTTTGAGTAAAACGCCAACATTAAAAATTTTAGACAAAAATGGCTTTATAGTTTTACAAACAGATAGTTCTAATTATGGATTTGGTGCATGCTTAATGGAAAACAATCAGCCAGTTTCTTTTTATTCGCGAAGTTATTTAACTGATAATCAAACAAGGTGGCACCTATAGAAAAAGAATTATTTGCAATCTGTGCTTCACTTGAGAGATATCATAGATTCATTTATGGTAGAAAAATAGTAGTGGAAACAGATCATAAACCACTAATATCAATAGTCAAAAAAGATATAGGGAAAATTAGTACTAGATTACAAAGAATGATTTTGAAATTACTCAAATACGACATTGAACTTAAATATATTCCGGGCAGTAAAATGTTTAGGGCAGATTATTTATCTAGAAACTTTATAAAGTCTAATGCGAAAGATGATCCTTCACTAAATGAAGTAGTACATAGTTTTGAAATTGAATTACCTATTCCAAAGAGAAGACTCGATCAGTTGAAAATGGCAACTGCAGAAGATAAAATTTTACAGAAGGTTATCGAAATGTATAATACTAAATGGCCAAAAAATTTTAAAAACATTCAGGAAATTGAATTAATAAATTACATCAAACTAAAAGATGAAATTTTTGTTCACAATGGTATAGTCTATCTTCACGATAAAATCATAGTGCCATTTGTATTACGCAATGAAATAATGAATTTGTTGCATCTTGGTCATTTGGGAATGACAAAATGTAAAATACGCCCAATAAGTTTATTTTATTGGCCTAAAATGTCATCTGATATTGAAAACTTGATAAGATCTTGTAAACATTGTGAAAAATTTCAAAGATCGAATGTTAAAGAACCGATAATATCTCATGATGTTCCATCGATACCATTTTTGAAAGTTGGTGTCGATATTATGTACTTTGCTGGATATGACTATTTAATTTTAGTTGATTACTTATCTAAATGGATAGAGGTGAAATTTTTGAAAGAAAAAACTGCGGAAAATGTTATATCAAAATTAAAAAATATTTTTAGTATACATGGAATTCCAAAAATAATAGTTAGTGATAATATGCCATTCAATAGCTTCAAGTTCAGAGAATTTACCAAAGAGTATGATATTGAAAACACTTTCTCTAGTCCCAGATATCCTAAATCAAATGGTTTAGTTGAGAAGTCAGTAGGCATTATAAAAAATATGATGAAAAAATGCATAAGTGATAACTCTGATTATCATTTGGCTCTTTTGAACTACCGAAATTCACCAGTCGCAGGTTTGAATAAAAGTCCTGCACAGATTTTAATGAGCAGAACATTGAGATCTAAAATACCATGTACAAAAGATATTTTGAAACCAAAAATTGCGGAAAATGTAAAAGAGGAATTAATGAAAAAAAAAATCAGTCTCAGAAGAATATTATAATAAGACATCTCATGTCAGAAATAGCTTTAAACCAGGGGATAACATATTAATACAAGATTTACCAAATAAGACTTGGTCACCAGGAACCATAATTGAATGTAAAGGTCCTAGATCGTTCATCGTTCAAAACCAAAATGGTAATTTACTAAGACGAAACTCATTTCATCTTAAGTCATCAGAAAATAAATTCGAAGTATCTCCAGATCCCGATGTAGTTGAAGAAAACCATAATTTTGTTCAAAATAGTGGAACGATGAATGATGTTGAACCTCAACCCATCAAATGTATCTACACGAAGTGGACGAATTGTGAACAAACCCTCATATTTAAGGGATTATGTATAGGTAAAAGAGGGGATGTTATGAAGGGACATTTACCATTATACTTTGTTAGGTTGGTGTCATACTGGTTAAGACATTGACACTTGTGACAGAGCATAAGTCATTCAGATATAAGACAGCCGACACGGCATGGTAGACGAATAGATATTATATGATATTATTGTGTAAGCAGTGTGTTGGTTTAATAAAGATAATATAAAAATAACGTCGTATTATTCAAACGACATATAAAACAGCGTTTTCACAAGGTAGAGATGTATTGCCTTTTTTGTTTTATTTGACGTCATTCTCGTCACTTCGGCATCTTTGATACCTTGGAGTCCTTAATCGTTTTTAATGACTTCAATATCCGCGTCAAGAGGCGAGTACCTTTATACGCCGGCGTGTTTTCTATGGAAAACCTCTTCTCCAGAGATGTGATGATTGATTCCAGGTAAAGAATAACCAAAGATCTCCTACAGTATTCGGATGGGATTGCATATGGTTGGTTGCTCCTATGAATGGGTCTTCTTAGAGTAATGACTCCAATTCTTTTTTCAAACCGAGCTTTTCGGCGATAGGCATCTTTCATTATTTCATCTGTGACCATCACCACGGTAACATTTGATCATTTGCAAAATTTTTTGTACTTGATTATATCTAGGGAAACATATTTTGGAACGTTTACTACAGGCTCTATACAGCGGAGTATTTTGCATTAGAATACATATAGCAAAAAATAAAAGCAACTTTTGAAGCAGCGGCGTAGAGCTGGAAATCAGTTTTGCGAATTCTTCGAACACTCTGATCCTTTTTTGTTTTTCACTCCATCTTGTTTCGCAGAGTTTTGAAATATTGGGTAGGTATGAGTTTTCTTCGTGAAACTGATTCGCGAAAGAAATTTATAATATCTTTGGTGGTACCCATGGTGTTTCGGATCCCATGAACAGCATTCTGATCGTTAATAATCAGAATCAATTACCTAATTATGTTTATACATCTTCAGCTTGGGGAAAATCATAGCGGAGATGTATTCTGGAGGAAGAAATATTGCTCTATTCCGAACATAATGGACAAACATGTATCATTATTACTTATTATTATTTTTTCGGGACTTTTGCTGTATTGGGTTGAGTATAAGAGTAATCGTGAATGTATTTCGTCAGTGTCAATCAAGAAATAAATACTTTCACGTGTTTACATCCAAAATATATATATCAGGTACGTCCTCGTCCAGTTTTTTCCAAATACATAGCAACTTATCTTTTCAACAGAGCCGTATCCGGAAAAATGGAAAACAAAAAAATTGGTTTCTCTCGACTTCTGGAATATATTTGTCCAGTTTATGGTGAAACATCCTGTATATCATACCGCCAATGAATCAATATTTTACCATCCGTGATAAACTACAGTGAACACATATTTCTCCAAGGGAAACAGAAATCAATGTTGCAATAATGGCATATTTCCTTACATAGATAAGATAGTTTGGAGTTCCCCATCTAGACCCAAAAGTCCAAGTACGGTCCTACATATCTTACTCCGGCTGTTTGAAGTTCGTTCCCTCTTGCCCGGGTAATGAGGCCAAAGATGACCTCTGATACCGCCTAAGGGTCTATGTGGGTGTGTAATGTAGGGTTAGGTTAAGGATTTAGCATGCTTATAGACACTAACCGTGTGAAATACCCCATTAGCCTAGTGACGTTTCTGGAATATTTTCGAAGGGTAAAGTCACAATTGATTACATTCCGACAGTGCTTCCTAATGAATTCATGAGACTACGCATGCTTCTGAATCCAATAGGTTTGATATACATAATTTGATACATAATCTGTTTTCAACTTGGACCCATTTCCGAATCAAATATATAATACGTTTTATCTACTCCCATAGAATAATATATCCATTATTAAACTGATTTTGATCTGTAATAGTCTCTATAAACCAATAGTGTGAGGTAATAATAACTCACGCCTATAACTCACTCTAATGCAAATAGGAAAAATGTAGCTCACGAAATGAATAAAAAAGTCGGGTCAATGGGGAACTCTACTTCAGACATCAAGGTAACGTTCTCGCCATCCATTTCTACATTTCCTCAGGTCTGAATATCCAAAAATTGCATTTGGAAAACGTGAATTTTTGACGTTTTCTACGGGATTCGATATCGATTCGAATTTCGACCATAGAAATCGCTTTTGACAACTGTTGTCAATTTTGAAAATACAGATTAATTCGAATTTTACTGAAGGAGTCGAAGATAAAGTATTGTGTTAAATTCGCGGTAATGGTCATAACACACTTTTTAGAAGATTTCGAAAATTTATAGAATAATTGAAGAATTTGAGAAAAAAGAAACATAAGAATGGACAGGAAAAAGAACTGGGTTAAAGGCAGGAGATTTCGAGCGCTAGCTCATCCACCTAGAAGGTAGATTCGCTCTTACCATTTCAAGAAATCAATCGGAAAAAATGACATCTGTACAAAAAATACTTCGATGTTACAACATTCAAACGGAATTTCAACTCAATGTTTTCAGAGGAAGAGGGCTTTTCTGCATAATTTGCTAACATTTTCTTGATCGCTCTGGACAGAATTTCAGATCTACGTTCTATCTACCTAAATGCAGAATTTCGTCTTGATCGAATGGATAGTTTTGAAATTATCAGGAAAACCAAATTTTGGAAGCTCGTATTTACATTCATTAAGGTCACCGTTCAGAGCGAGTAGGAAAACTCATCCGATAGAGGAGCCACCGTGCAATTTATGGAATATCTCCATTTTACTTACATCATCACTATGAGTTAGTGAATATCTCTCTAATTATGAATGAAATGTACAATGGCGCTCTTTATCCGAAAATTGCTGAAACATGAAATTAGTGAATATGTAGGTAAAGCAGGAACTTTTTCCTGCCTTATATTTGTATCAAGGAATATTAGGAATTGAATTAGGTCAGATTCATAAAGTAAGAGAAAGCGGTGTATGTGTTTTTTCAGTTTTCACCTACTTACCTACAAACTTCTTAAGTGACGTGGAACTCTATTTGTAAATAATGTATATACAGGGTGTTACTTAATTGGGAGTACCAAAGAAGTGAGAGATTCGCTGCATAATTCCAAGAAAAAAAATTGCCATAAAAATGGGACTGCAAAGTCTCGTTTTCGAGGCGTTGAAGTTTAATTTTTTAATTCGAATTGTTACTCATAGCATCTGTACTATGGGATCATTAACTGAAATTTGGCACAGATATCACTGTTTAGAGTTTACATCATTTGACATACCAATTTCGATTGTATCCATATAGAGAGTGATATTTTTTTTGGAACACTGTCCCTGTTTTATTCCAGAACTTGCTTTTGATGGGCCCTGTTTTGTTTCTGCACTGAGATATTTAACTGAACATGAGTTTAACTTGATGTGTCAAAACTAACAATGAATTTATCCACCACAGCTTACTAACTGGATTTTCTTCTTCAAATCTAGAAAGTTCACCTGGAACATGGCTAGAAAACCCAGAATACTCTAGATATAAAGTTGAATCCGGCAGTGATAGCCTTCATATATCAATCAATATAGTAACTGGACAACTTTCTTTATTCTGAGGATTTTGAGAAAATCGTTCAAAACTTTTTCTTGAAAGATGTAGCAGATACGACAAAATTCAAGAATCCATAAAGTTTGGTATAACGACAAAGTTTTTTTTTAACAATTTATAAGAAAAGAACAGGGCCCATCAAAAGAAAGTTGTGGAATAAAACAGGGACAGCGTTCCAGAAAAAATATCACTCTCTATATGGATACAATCGAAATTGGTATGTCAAATGATGTAAACTCTCAACAGTGATATCTGTGCCAAATTTCAGTTAATAATCCTATAGTACAGGTGCTATGAGTAACATCTCGAATATAAAAATTAAACTTCAACGCCTCGAAAACGAGACTTTGCAGTCCCATTTTTATGGCAATTTTTTTTTTCTTGGAATTATGCAGCGAATCTCTCACTTCTTTGGTACCCCCAATTACGTAACACCCTGTATATACATTTACAAATAAAGTTCCACGTCACTAAATAAGTATGTAGGTAAGTAGGTGAAAACTAAAAAAACACATATACCGCTCTCTTCAAATTCAATTCCTAATATTCCTTGATACAAATATATGGCAGGAAAAAGTTCCTGCTTTACCCACACTAACTTATAGTGATAATGTAAGTTAAATGGAGATATTCCATAAATTGCACGGTGGCTCCTCTATCGGATGAGTTTTCCTACTCGCTCTGAACGGCGACTTCAATGAATGTAAATACGAGCGTCCAAAATTTGGTTTTCCTGATCATTTCCAAACTATTCATTCGATCAAGACGAAATTTTGCATTTAGATAGATAGAACGTAGATCTGCAATTCTGTCCAGAGCGATCAAGAAAATGTTAGCAAATTATGCGGAAAAGAGTGAAAAGACCTCTTCCTCTGAAAACATCGAGTTGAAATTCCGTTTGTATGTTGTAACGTCGAAGTATTTTTTGTACAGATGTAATTTTTTCAGATTGATTTCTTGAAATGGTAAGAGCGAATCTACCTACTAGGTGGATGAGCGAGCACTCGAAATCTCCTGCCTTTAAGCCACTTCTTTTTCCTGTCCATTCTTATGTTTCTTTTTTCTCAAATTCTTCAATTATTCTATAAATCGAAGCGGCTCATAAATTAATAGATTTACACGATTGAAGCAATCTTCAGAAAGCATGTAGGTAGAGATGTTCAAAGTTCCAAGTTGATCAGATATCTGGCAAAATAAGTTATTAAGGTAGATATGCATCGAGTGAATAAAAAATGTACCCGTGTGTGCCTTTTTCTCTCAAATAAATTGAATTTTATTTTGAACGACGCGGCGATGCAAAGTGGCGGAGGAACCGGTTCGCAAAACTACGTTTGATATTATAATAATTCTACACTGCGCAAAAAAAATTAACGCACATTATGGAAATCTCAAATTTATTCTACAACTGAAGGTGTTCTCAATGATAAATATTTTTATCAGAATTATGCATGCATATGTTATCCACTTTCATCGTTTTTCTTCAATACAGATGTTTTCTCCCAGCAGGAATAAAAAAAGATGATATTATCAGATTTTGAATGTATTGGCTCCATTCTAAAATCAGTTGTTCTCGATCAATTCTAGTGATCAATAGTTTTTCTTTCGTTTGATTTTCTACACTCGATCGCTATGCAACGCGAAACACGTAATTTGACCCAAGAGAAATGTGCCCAAGCGGTAGTTTTGCGAGGAGAAGGGTGGACATACACAAGAATTGCAGAAAGGTTTGGAGTTTCCCATACAAGTGTGTCCAGAATGTTGCAGCGATTCAGGGAGACAGGTATGAATGTCCGAAGACCAGAACAGGGTAGACCACGGGTAACAACTGCCATTCAAGAACGTTACTTGAGAGTTTCTTCGTTGAGACAACGGTTTGCAACCGCTCGCCTCCTTCCAAATCAGCTTGAGCAAAGTCATGAGGTGCAAATTAGCACTCAGACAATAAGAAATCGGCTCAGAGAATATGATGTGTGTCGCAGCAAGAGGCCCAGCTCTTACCCCAGCCCATCGAAGGGCGCGTTTGGATTTTGCGAGAGAGCATATCCAGTGGGAAGAGGCCGATTGGGAAATAGTTCTCTTCACAGATGAGTCTAGATTCTGCCTCTACCATTGTGATCGACGTTCCCTTGTTTACAGACGTCCACATGCTCAGTGCAATTTCCTGAATACCACTGGTTTCGGGGGAGGATCGATTATGGTATGGGGTGGAATATCTTTGACTGCTCGCACAGACCTAGTGGTCGTTGATAATGGAGCTATGAATGCTGATAAGTATATAAGGAACGTTCTTGAAGAGCATGTAGTGCCATTTGCCCCATACATTGGTGAAAATTGTCAGGAGTACCTTGAAGAGGTTGAAGTCTCTCGAATGGAATGGCCAACAAGAAGTCCAGATCTCAATCCGATTGAGCAGGTTTGGGACAACTTCAATGGAATGCTGAGAAGTTCATAAAATCATCCAGCTACTCTTAATGACTTAGGAATCCAACTCGGAGAAATCTGGGAAGGATTAGATCAGAACATTTTAAGATCACTCATTTTGAGTATGAACCGTCGTTGACGAGCTGTAATTAACGCAAGGGGTGGAAATACCAAGTATTAAATCACTTATCAGCATTTCAGTATTTTGAAAATTGTTCATTTCTCTTCTTTCACATAAGATTCGGTGAAATCCTGAATTTTTCTTCCATTTGATGTGTCTTGTTTCGTTCAAAACCTTCCCGAGGGAACATAAAAAATAAGTTATAAAGTCAATGTAGAGTTAACTTTCATTAAAATTGAGATTTTCAGAATGTGCGTTAATTTTTTTGCGCAGTGTAGTTTATCCTGGTGATTTTGGCTGGGATATCAGGCCAATTAATTATTTTCAATTAATGAGGCTTAGCTACGAGTACATGGTTATCGCAAAACAATTTTGAAGGGGTATGTGATTGATGTTTACTTTATTTTCGCTTGTATTTTCACATTTACGTTTCTATTTTGCGTAATTCAGAATGAACAATATTTTCATATAATTATCTTTATTATGTGTCGTGAATGCGATAAACGCCCGAAAGAGTTCAAGTTCAATACTGCTTCCTGCTACTATAAATCAAGGTACTCATATTGCCTACAATTCAATCATTTCATTTACGGTTTATTCATCTTCAGTGTTCGTGTCCTATTTTTCAAATATGTAGTAAGGATTTTATTTCCCCAGTCCTCTTAGCCACTACCCTTACTACATATTTACGGTTTATTTATTTTCAAGGCTGTAGCTGCTCCACTAGCTCTTGGGCGTTCTGTTGGTCACCAGCACCACACATTCACCAACAATAAAATAAATTGAGTGTTTTTATGGGTTTAAGGTCTGAAGATGATGAGAACCAATTATTTAGTTTCCGTCAGTTTCGATAATAGTATATTCTAAAACTAGTTGCAGAATGAGCTCCTATTCCAATACGAATGCGAAATTCGAAAACGAGCGACGAAGGAGCGAGTTTTCGAACGCATGAGTGTTGGAATTGCATTCTGCAACGAGTATTAGACGATATTTTCTCTATTTCAGTCAAATTTCGTAAAATAATGTTGAAATTCAATGAAAAATTCAGATTATACATCCTAGTGACTTTTGTTTTGTATCTTGGCAGTTGGTGACTGTTACGAAATTGACATTTCCAAATTGACGTCTGTTGAAAATTGATAGGATCGGAAGCCAGTGCTGACAACCACAAAACGAAAAATATAACTGAAAACAATGCTGCAATGAGTTCATTACAGTTCTGTTTTTAGAACTGTAATGAACTCATTACGATACTCAAATAGAGAAATTTTATTATCATTACCAGGTTTCTGAAATGAGAGGTACATAAAATTGACAACCTTGGTATCACTGTGAATGAATACTTCAAAATGCATAACTCATAGGTACGAATTCAAAAACGGACATTGGACATTCACAAGTTTATCAAACAATCATTAGAGGAAACTAATACTCGAAAAGTTCAGAAAATTTAAGGGTTTATCTTCCTATCAAGTTATGGCACTTCTAACTGAGTTTTGGTTGAAAAATAATGGATTGGGAAATGAGCTGTACAAAATCGAAATCAAACCTTGTTTACAATTAATGGATGACAAGAACGCCGGCATGTGGTGGAAAAAGTCAAAAACGTACGGTGTAAACAACAAAGGAATTTTCTTTTTGGGAGGGGTCCAAATTTTTTGATGGTAGGTAGAAGTGTAGTGATTTTCCGACTATAAAAATATAAAAAAGTTCTGATTCCTAGTAAATTCAGACGTGGTACTATATGGGCCAGCCGATTTCAGGGTGGAGACAGTTGAATCGCATATAAGGCATTGAGTTAAGGTCGGCGTTTAAAGCGAGTTGGAAAGCTCAGCCGATAGAGGCGCCACCGTCCATTTTATGGATATCTCCATAGAACATGCACTATCACTATCAAGTTCTATGAATATCTCTCTAATCATGAATGAAATGTACGCTCTCTATCCGAAAATCGCCGAACTATGGAATAAGCGAATTTGTGGGTAAAGCAGGAACTTTTTCCCGCCAAAATTTGAATTTGGCCATTCTCTGCCAATTCCGTATTTCAAGTTAATCTTCTGAACGAAATTATCAGTAGATTCCCTTTTAATCGGAAGTTGAACTATTTTCATGGGTCTTTCTGTTGAAATAAAACAGAAGCATGGGTTGGCTCATTTTCTTCTATTTTTGAAAGAAAAATAATTGACTGTTGGAATGAAATCGATTAAAATTATTTCAACAAAAACCCTAATCCTTTCTGAGTTCTCCCACAAAATTTCAGTTCTCAAAGTGAAACCGTTTTCGAAATCAACTTGAAATAAAAACACACTACATTGAACGCCCACCTTAAGTCATCTGCATAAAGTAAGAGAAAGTCGTCAAATAGAACTCCTTAGGTGACGTGGAAATCTACATGTGAATGATGGTGATACAAAATTGGAGGTACCAACGAAATGGGATATCCCCTACATAATTCTGCACAAGATATTTAACAATATCACAATTTACAGTTTACATCATTATACATGTCAATTACAATTGCAAGCCAACAGGGTGAAATTTATTTTGGACCACCGTCCCCTGTTCTACTCCCGAAGCTGTCATGGATTTTTGTAGTTTTGCCGTATCTGCTACAGATTTCTAAAAAAATTAAGGCTTTCACTGCCGGCTCCAACTTTAAGTCCGGGTTTTCTAACGTGAAATTCCTATTGGACCACGGCTAGAAAACCTGAAATACTCGAGGATTGAAGAAGAAAATCCAGTTAGTAAGCTGTGGTGAATGAATTCATTGCAGTTTTGATAAATCAAATTGAACTCCTGTTCGGTAAAATATCCTGTGAAGAGTGGCGTAGCTAGATAGTCCGGGGCCATGGTGCAAAAATCGAAGAGGGGCCCCTTAATGAATTGTTTTCTAGTCAAAATATAAATACTTCGAAGAAGCAAAGTTACTTACTTAAGGTACAGTTGAGGAATATACTTGAATAAATTATGTTGTTATTTATGTATTTGAGTAGGTATATTTAATTCATTCTATTAATGTGGATGAAAAAAAGGGCGTTGAAAACATTTGTTATAGATATTCACTATATGTACAAATATTCACAAAAAAATTGTCATTGTCACTATGACCTTCTAGCCTTATTTTTTTTATTGATACGTTAGATTATTTGGTGAAATCACAATAAGAATAAACTATTCGAGGGATGAATTCAAATTGATTATTGGGGATTCGAACCTAGAGGTCAAGTCTAAATTTGAAGTCATTTATTCCTTCGGAAAAAAATATGTTGACAACCTCTTTCTAGACCTAGTCTTTGCGAAAGATTCAATAACTTCCTCAAATCTAGACTTGATGCAGCTTCATTTTCAATTGATAGGTATAAGCCATAAATGTCGCAGTTGAGCTTGGCTCATAGTTTTCCGCAAATTATTTTATATTATTCTTAATTTGCTGAAAGATCTTTCAGCTTCTACAGAGGTGACAGGAAGATTGTATTGAACAGTAATATTGCTGTAAATACTTCTGTTATATCGCATTCCAGCATTCCGTATTTCCTTATTATTTTCATACACAATTCATGAATTGTCCATGCCTTATTCAATTCAGGTATAAATAGGTGATGAATATTGAGAACTTGAATCGAAAAGTTGGTCCCTTTCATATAGCAATATTCACTTTGAAATTGGTCGAAGCTTTGAATTACAGTTTTTTCGTCTATATACTTATATCTAGTAGAAATGATGGTGAAAATTCAAAATTTTGTTGACTGCAGTCATACCCCGAAACTTGAATTCAATCAATCAAATCTTTATTGTACTACAGGCTTAATACAATAGCGTGTACTCGTCAATTTTCAGCATAAATAACACATTATTAAAATATGTAAATATGGACATAAAATGAACTTACAGTCTAGAGCAAACTATACTCATATCACAGATAGGTTTGTGTCGCAGAAAAACTCTGAGAGCGAATATTACGCTTTTGTTACAAGGAGCGCCTTCAATTCTCTTTTAAATTTAATGAAACTTAATAGTTTCCAATGATTCGGCAGTTTGTTGAAAACTGCAACCGAAATATAAGAAGGCGACTTCTAAAATTGAGAAATTATTGTATCGAGCACTCTATTGAAAATATTTATTTCGGAAAATTCTCCCCTGCTTCGAAATCGGAAGCTAATTCATCGAAATATTTTTTTTTGTCTCTTTTCTTCGAAATGGGGATCTTTACCATATGATATGACATTTTCTCTAGCCTTGCACTTGAAGGACTCGAAGTCACTCCTATAAATGTTTTTCTTTGTATTCGTCTCTTCTAAAGCTCTTCAAACGTCGTCCAAACTGACATCGCATTTTTGTAATACATCAGATGCATAATTGATATCATTGAGAATGCGGTGCATTAAATCGCCGAGGAAAATAAATTCAAAATTCAACATTTTTTTTTAAATTTCTGCTTGTTTTTGCTCTTATTTGCAAGAATTTATTCTACTATTTTAGCTAATGCACGAATGATATGAAAAAAAATGAAATTTGATTGCCGAAATTATGTTAACCCTACTGGACCATCTAGTCGGATTTAGTTTTTTTAGATAGGTGTCCGATTCACCAGTGAATTTTGGCAATAAATCCCTAGATTTGATGATATTTCGAAAAAAAAATTTTTCAACAACTGAATATAATGAAAACAATGTTATTTACATAATAGATCACAGAAAAATCAAAGTTTGAATTTTTTTTAAGCTCAAACGCGATTTGATGGTCAGCGCTTGGGGGCCCCCTGAGGTCAGGGGCCCTGGTGCACTGCACACCCTTGCACCCACGTAGCTACGCCGCTGGTGAAGTGCAGATGCAATAAGAAAAAACATTGAAACTTCAACACCCTGAATTTCGAAAACGAAACGTTTGCGGTCCCAAAGGACCCCGCACACATATTTAGGAAAAGCGGGTCCAGTGAATTTTTCCCATTTTTACATATTATATTTATATCAACCTTAAGAACAATATATCAGATTTGATCAATTTGCTGCATCAATTTTCAGAAGAAGGGCACTTTCTACAACGTAGGGGAAGGTGGATAACCTTGAGCCATGAACACGCGCCGACTTTTCCTTATCTTTCGATGGACTACTTGTGAGATTTAACCATTGGCGTATGTCAGCTGAAACTATCCCCCTTTTACATACAAGATGTGAGAAATGAAGAACATGAAATCAATTTAGAAATTGATGAAACTGACCATGACAATAATTTCGGATATACTCTAGCTTCAGAAACGCTTCAAAGTATCAGTTATGGCTTCGGTACGCGGAAGACCCTAATGAACCAATAACAGGTTATTATTGCACGTGTAAAGCTGGAGCTAGAACCCTGGGGACATGTTCTCACATAACAAGCGTACTCTGGTTTCTTGGATACGCACGACATATGCGAAATATTAAGTACCCCTCTACTCAACTCTTGAATTCTATCTTGAATGCAGGAGTGATTATTCCATGACTTTTTTTAGTAACTGTCCTAGATTATATAGTGGTGTAACAAATATAAAGCTAAAATCTTCAGTCTTTCAGCAGTTAAATCTTTCAATTGTTAATCAGTCGTGTTGATAACCCTATTTTAAGATTGGAATTAAAAGATTTCATATTTTGTGCTAATACATTTTTATGTGAATTGTTGATAATCATTATTTCAAGTAATGGTGTATATTGAACTGAAACCTGAACGACTTGGCAACAATCTTTCAATTATTTATACACGAGTGAAATTTTTCACGAAGATCGACATACTTTTATGGTATAATATTTGAAAACATATGCATCCTAAGAGTGCTCAAAGATACAGCAACCTGGAATGATAATACTGTTTTTCTATATAAACAGATTTTGAGATGTGAGGAGATTAGTGACATCGAATTATGCCCATCCTGTACATTCCTGAATAAAAACACCTTCGGACCGACCGTCAATAACTATCATAATAATTATACTGAATGGAAACCTATATTCCTTGACAGCAATCTCAACTATAGATAAGTTTTAGAGAAAAATTGTATGAAATCCGAATTTAAACCTGAACAATTTTGCAACTGTTCCTTGTACATTAATAAATCTTCCCACAGAGGTGGACATACATCATTGTATCATATTTTGAAAAACTCAGGGTGGTCCCAAAGTCTCTAACAAAGTTACATTCAGTTACTTATACAGCGTCATGGAACAGCCTGTATAACGAAACTTAACGTGGTGGGCGGTGTTTGGATATCTGTGATATCTTGTTATTCAGAACCCAAGGCATCATGATGAAATTCTGGAAACTAGACAAATTATCATCAAAATTTAAAGATTAATTTTTCCGTAGCTCCAATTTTGGAACGCCCTGTAGACCAAACCGGATGTAAGACCTTCGTGAAAATCTGATATATTGTTCTTAAAGTTGATACAGGGTGCGGCACGGAGGATGGATGGTTTTAAAAAAATAATAAAAGCGTTAATTTTTACTCAAAAACACATTTATTGACGGAATCAGATTCTCAAGGAAATAGCATTTGAGACAGTCAAGTGTGGAAAATCACATCAGGCATGTGGTGGCCGAAATCGGTGATGCAGTGCTGGAGGCGCTCTGGGAAGTTCGCGTAGACTCTCTCCAACATCGCTCTCTCAACTTGGGCAACTTCCACGCGAATAGCCCTTTTCAATTCGTCCAGAGTTCGGGGCTTGGTCTCGTATACTCTAGCCTTGAGGTGTCCCCATAAGAAAAAATCGCATATGGATAAATCTGGGGACCGGGGAGGCCAATGAACATCGCCAAACCTGGAAATAAGGCGACCAGGGAAGAGAGGGCGAATAACGTCCATTGATGCTCTGGCTGTGTGGGCGGTCGCCCCATCCTGTTGGAACCACACACGTCGGATTGGAACACGTTGCCGTCGTAATTCGGGGATAAAGAAGTTGTTGATCATTTCGACGTACCGCTCTGAGTTCACGGTAACAGCACGACCATTAACGTCTTCGAAGAAGTAAGGGCCAATGATGCGAGTTTGCGATACAGCGCACCAAACCGTAACTTTTGGTAAATAAATGCTAGGAACACACGAGTCTAACGGCACCTTCCCCACTTCTCTCGTCCTCAGTGGGGGAAAGTTATGCCCATCTGAAAAACGTCCGCCCTCCGTGCCGCACCTTGTATAAATATAATATGTAGAAATGGGGAAAATTCACTGGACCCGCTTTTCCTAAGTAAGTGTGCGGGGTCCTTTATGGGACTTTTTATTCAAGGAATATCCTCTTTTATTCTGGCCGACCCACACCTGAAGGGCATTAGGCGTCACTGGTTTACTGCATTACTCCGGGAATAATCTCTACATTCCTTCATATCGTATATCGTTCCTAAATCTTATATCACTCAATTCTTCAATTTCTCCGACCTAGTCACGACTAATCACCTGCAGGATTCCTATCGAAACCAATCAATCTCCTGCAGGACAATACCTCTCCAACCCTCGAACAAGCCGGATCGTGTTCATCGTCGATCCCATTCCAGTTATTACACGTCGACCATGTTGGAATTTCCGCCTTTCCACACCGTCCTAACATCTAATTTCCTTCGAATTCCGATCAGAAAAACCGAATTCGCTGACCGGCCGCCAAACTAAGCGCCATCTATGGAACCGTTGCGGGAGGCGGCCGCTGCGCAAGCGCCGCCGAACATCGCGAGGCTCGCGGACCACCCCCCGTTTCTCCGGCAGTTTGGCACCCTTCGCTCGTTGGGGTCTACTCCCTTTTCACATTCAACATATACACAGCACACCTCAACCCTTGTTACTGTATTTTGGACTCGTACGGAACCCACCCCCAAATCGCGTTCTTTCGACAACAAGAAATTGACAAAAAAAGATTAAGACCGTATGTGCTTGAGTTCGTGCCTGTGTATCTTTCTGTCTCTCTTCAGTTCAGTAGAGTTCATCTTTCCTAATTTTCCTTCTGGATGATACATGTCTGTTTTCCAACTTCTCAAAGGTAAAGCTCTAATTTTTCTTGAAGTAGATTCGCTGTTTTTCCTAGTTTAAGTGTGGGGAATTACGCGAACGAAGCAATAAACACGAATTTTGGCTGTGTAATTCAGATCACAGATTATAAAGGATTCATGAATTGAAGGATTGCTGGTTTTTGTTGAAAATGGCAAAGAACATTCCATAGTACACCGAGAAAACTTCGACAACCCAACAAGAGCGTGTCGTTCAGAAATTTGATGCTCATTGCTCAACAACATCTTATCAACCAACGAGATAATCGATCAAGGAAAAGGCCAAAAAACTTGTGAATGAAACCATGGAAATGAATGACTTTTTTCTGGAAATATTGATATCGTCACTTACGAACGCCCTCAATATTTCTATGAAATTTGATTTTCAAGAAAAGACTCCTACTTAATTTTCTTGAATATATGCAAAGTTTTTGAATATTCCTGAATCTTACCAAATTACTCAATGGCACGAGAAAAAGGGCTCAAAGCAACTGTGGTAAAAACTAATTTCATATTCAGCTGTTTCATTCATTTCTGACCTCAGACATTCATGAGTTGAATAATTGCTAATCTCAAGGGGAGGATGCCAAGATTATCTTCTAGTAGATAATGCAATTTAGTGTCACAACACATTATTGTGTCTCCCTAAATTTCGTCCCTAATGAGGAACATCTTGTCAACATGATCGATTGAAGGGAAGGTCAAACATTTGGAACAACTCTGGAAATTAATTATTTTAATGGTTTGTTTTGGAGAAAGATGAAGATTTTCAACTCTGAATATTGCGGTGAATAATATTTCGTACAATTTAGTGTGAACCTTCTTATACAGTGCGCGTCAAAATTATGGAACAAATTCATTTTCTCAGAAGAAATATATTTGGCAACAAAATCCTGAAACAGGTCATTTTTTGTTTCAGTTTCAACAAATTCTTATGCATATTTGAAGGATTTTTGTTGCATCCTGTGCCATCTCCATCAACCCTCCGAATTTTTTGAATATTGTAAGTGGGTCACGTGGTACTTTTTTGGCAAAGTCACTCAATCTTCTTTACAGGCGTGCAGAAATTTTCGAGAAAAATTTTTTTTTTGAAAAATTTTTAATTTCAAAGAGGTTTTCAGTATGTGCACTTTGTCATGGCTCTTTCTTTGACTTGAAACATTTTATCGAAAAGTTTCAACTTCAGTAAAAACGTAATAACAACATACCTACTCGAGTACTCAAGATCATAACTGAAGCGCAGTGTTTCACACATTCTAATTTTTCACGTGAAAGGGAAGTTGTGCATGAACAAAACTGTAATGGTCGACTTTCAAAATTTCAAAATTTCATCAGGTACATTGTCTCAAAGTTAATCAGCCATGACAAAGTGCACATACTTTTCTTGAAAATTTCTGCACGCCTGTAATGAAGATACAAAGACCACTTGACCCACTTTCCCAATTAAAAAAATTCAGAGGGTTGATGGGGATGCCACAGGGTGCAACAAATATATTTCAAAAATGCATACAAATTTGGTAAAAGTGAAACAAAAATTGACCTGTTTCAGAATTTTGTTGCCAAATATTTTTCTTCTGAGAAAATTATTTGTTCCATAATTTTGACGCGCACTGTATATAAGGAGTAATTTTTCTGTCTAAACGTTGACGTGAGATTCCTTGCCAAAAATAAGAACAACAGTCTAGTATTCATTTGTGTGGAAACAAATGGTAGTGTAGTAACATAACTAATGTTGTATGCAACAATAAAAACTAAATCTATTATTTGAGATAATTATGTGTTATTTAGACAACTTTGATGAAAAAGAAAGTAAAAATATGGATTTTGCCTCAAATTTGAAGAAATTATAAGCTTTTTTTTACTTTTAATCCCTGGGGGATTAAAAGTGCCACTTGAGTCCCCCACATGAGGGTATCCTTTTCCCTAAAGAGCGTGGAAAATGTAACATTATGGTAGAACCAATTGTCCACAATTCTTTACTTTATTTTTATGACTCCTAACTTGAAAGACTTAATCAGAGTACAAGGTATACGGTTTTGAGGGTTCTAGTTGATAGGAAAAATTTGTCCAGTTGTCTTTAATTGTATAACAGCTATTGAAATTAGGCACCATCATCGTATACTATGACACAATCCTGAATGTAGCACAATTAGAAATACACATAGAGATGGGGTTTCTGTGCCAAAAAAAAGATAACATCAAACCCCTCCGAAGGATTAATTCAGAATAATGTTTCAGACTTCACTTCAAAGAATTCGATAGATTGATAGACTCAAATATGTGAATGAAAATAAATAAGCTGGTTCACAAACTAAGAACAAATTGAAAAAACAGAAGAAGTGTAGCCACTAACGTCTCTCCTATTCTTCCAAACCTCATGTCTTGAATGAAGAACCAACTCAGAAATGCCAAAGAACAATTTATTAGAAATGCAACAAACGGCACCTATGTGATAATCGCAGATAACGAAATAACTGAATGATTTTAGAATTCGTAATACTTCATAGCATGTTCTGGGTGATGTATACCTAATACCATATTTGCAGTGCCGTACTCAATTTTGATTGCTGATGTAAAAATGATCACCCTTATAGGCCTGAAATTGTTTTCATATTTATTTGAAATGCATAAACATAGAAATAGAATTAATTCATTCAAATTTTTGTCACACCTCTGAACGTGTTATAATGATCAAGCAAATCTGAAGATACAGGAACATAATGAGTATTATTTTATTTATTTTCATTCCGACATGGGAACCTCGAATGCAAGAATGCACTTCATAAAATAAACGTTATTATTTCATTTGATATTTTTTCATCATATCAATTCTTCAAAGAAAATAACATCAATTCATTATATGTTATCGATTATTAATGAAAGCGTTCAAGAAAATTCAGTGAAAAAAAAATGTTTATAGACTAAACCGAATTAATCACGTAAAATTACAAGCTAGCCAAACTATAAAAGCACACTTTACAATCGCAAAATTTGATTGCTATAATAAGCATGATTATTGAGAATTTTCTCATTGATGTTGAGCATAATAATAATAATAATAATAATAATGTCGAGTTCTTGCCGACAACGCATATCTGGGCCGACACAACCAAGTGGCAAAAATTGTTCACCAGCAGTTAGCTCTTAGACATGGTTTTTTGGATACTTGTCCGCCATACTATAAGTATCAACCTGCAGCAGTGTTGGAAACGGACACAGCGGTTCTCTATTGGGACAGACACATAACAACAGATAGATCAGTGGACTACAATAGACCGGACCTTGTATTCATTGAGAAGGATCAGAAGTATGGGGTGATAATTGATGTGGCAGTACCATTGACTCATAACATCGGAAGAACGGAGTCGGAAAAAATAACGAAGTACGAGAACTTGGCAATAGAGCTGAAGAATATGTGGCAATTATCGAAAGTCACGATTATACCGTTGGTGATTTCGGCTGAGGGAGTCATGTCCAAATCATTTAAGAAAAACCTTCAAAAGATCGAGATATCCCAGAGGATCGCGGGATATGCACAGCAGGCTGTAGCTTTGCAAACCTGTCACATCGTGCGGAAATTTCTGAACTAGTGGGAGGAACTGAAATGTTTTTTCACTGGTTCATAGAAGTAATACCAGCACGAGCTGAGACCGGGAGACCGATGATGAAGAATAATAATACCGCACGGGTGTGGTTTGGTTTCTGCCACGTCACATGGGGGGTGACGTCCCCACGGCCCGAGTTACCTGGGCCACCAAGGGTAAATGGTGGCAAACCCATGAACGAGAAGTGGAAACCGATATCATGGCAGAAGATCGAGATGCCACTCCACCTGCTGGCTCGACCACCGTGAGGAGGACTGCCCGCAGGGGAGCTCGCAACGCACGTATCCAGTGTAGCCGCGAAATGAATATTGAAGTAATCCGAGCTTTTCATTACGTGAACAATTGCGAGGACAAACCACTTCCTGGATGGAGAAGAGAAATCTTCAAGGGATCGAATTATCCCGGAATATCGCGGGATGTGCACAGCAGGCTGTGGATTTGCAAACCTGTTACATCGTGCGGAAATTTCTGAACTAGTGGGAGGAACTGAATTGTTTTTTCACTGGTTCATAGAAGAATAACCAGCTCGAGCTGAGAACGGGAGACCGATGAAGAATAATAATACGTTTATTTCTATTAGACTCAATCATGTAAGTAGGTATAGAAAAATGTCAAAATGTCACAAAAAATACACATATGTAAATTGAACTTTCAAAGTCAAATAAAATAAACAGAAATATGTAAAATTACCAGAAATTATACAAATATAAACAAACCAACATAAATAATTCATTACAATATGCGCAAGGAATCCACTCCAAGGCTCGCTGACACAGTCAAGAAACTCATTTACAGAGTAAAATGGCCCAAATAGAAGCAAATTAGTCACTCTATTCTTGAAGACTCTCAATTCAGAGACTGTTCTTATGTCAACCGGCAGTCGATTATAAAGCTTCAAGCTGAGACATCTGGGAGTTCCCCGTGATTGACTTAATCTACAGAAGGGAAAGTACAGGTCGCATCAAGATAGAGTGTTGTACGCACATAGTTGCACACATTGAGGAAAACTTGAGATATTCTTTTTCACATATCGCAAGACGCAAGACACCGTGAAAAAGAGCCGATTGGACATATGAGTTATAATAGACTCTCAATACGCCAGCATTTACCCGATCTCTGAGGCATCGTATGGCAAAGTTCCTAGAAGCATGGAGCTCTGAAAACAAGCAGATTGAGGACGAATTGATTTTCGCAAAATTATGAATTCAAATCTTTTATGAGAGATGAATTGAGATGGAAGTAATCATTTTCGGAAGATTCACCACTGTTTAAGATCTAAAAGATCATTATGGAACGTTCAGAGGTGTGAAAAAAATTTGAATGAATGAATTCTATTCCTGCATTTCAAATAAATCAGCAGTTAAACCTGATTTTTTGGCACTGAAAATATGATATTCGGTATAAATAATACAAGAGATGATATAAAGTGTTACGAATTCCAAAAAGTTTATTCAATTCTGATATACAGGAATATAGCCGAAAGAATTTTTGGTCGGAATGAATAAGTCATCATGTACTCGTATATTGGTAAAAAAGATAGGAGACTTTTCTGAGTGACCATTTCGTGATGATGATTTGAGACCCTAAATCCATTAGGAGTATGTAAAGTTCCTCTTTGGACACCCTTTATATGCTGTTCTTCTGGCTTCGTGTCAGTGTTGTACTAATAAGAATCTTCTCCTCACGGAACGAATACACTTTATCCTTAGTGATCCTGACTTTGAATGCAATATTTTTGCAGCTGTTAAAAAAAACAACTGTACACCTTACCTTTTTCCTATATGTTCAATCCCCTAGAAACTGTATACTTTGTAGTCTGATGCAGTCTCTCCTGTAAGAAAAAATAAACGAGAGTTCCTTTGGAAATGTCGAAACATAGACTTTACAGCAACTGCTGAGAAAAATTGTAGTTTCTAAACCTAAGTTCTTTATCCTTGGCGGATGAAAATGATATGACTAAAAGAAGATCATTTCCATGTACTCGAAAAGTAAGTAAAAAAATAGAACTTTTGTACTAGATAACAATCCACACACGTTTCTCGAATTTGATCGGATCGTAGAAACACGTGAAGAACATGTCATGATGATGAAACGAAATGTCTAAATAATAAAACAACATGGACGATTAGGGGAAATGAAACCACGAAAATAAACATCTCAAATTCTGAGGAAATAGGTCATGGTAGGAAATAGGAAAGGTAATTCAATAATGGTGTTCATAGATATGTAACGATGTAAACTACCGGGAAAGTTTCTTCCCTAATTCCAGAAATAAGACCACCCATTACATTCCGCAAATCTATTACATTCAATATATTCAGAGAAGACTACTTTTTTATGAAAATTGCAAATTATGAAACTTGCGATTTCACCTCATCTAAGCAGGGTTTCGAAGATTTGCATCACAGATTTTAATCGTGTTTTCAACCAGAATCATTTTATTCGAATCACAACTATACAAGCTGTCGTTGAGTATTGGTACTAATGATTTTGAATGTTAAACATTATGAGGAAATGTGCTATACTGCTTGTTGAAAGCTAACTTTTAATGTTTTTTGTATATTTCGAATTTTTTTAATGCCGTGGATATAGAGGTTTTTTGTTATTACAAAGTCACTGGAATTTTCGGACGTATTGGGAATTATTGAAGGAAAACTCTAAATCTGGTCGCTTTCGAGAGATGAACAATGCGAACATTGATTATTGAGTGTCAAAGTTCAACTCAAACCGTTAATTGCAAGAATAAACCCATATTTTGCATAGAAGGTACAAAAATTTGAACGACAAAAATGGACTAGCAGAAATACACTACTGGGTGGCACCACCACAGCAAGATAATGACAGTTTATGTACAGTGTCCCACCTAGCGGGCAAATGTCTACGCCCAGAGGTTCCTTCGAAAACTAGATCTCTACATACGGAGTTTCGCAAGTACTTATATAAAGTCTTATACATTTACCGTGGAAAGTTGAATACGCCTCATTGATTATGCTATGTCCTAGGGACGTTATCCTCTGTTTAAACAATTCGAACTCTATTTGGAATAATGAGGAACAACTCTACAATCTACAGCCACAATAATAGCAATTAGTAGAAATAGTAGAAATAGTTCATGGGCATGAGGATTTCAATGAGGAAAGTTGATAACAGATAAAGAAAAAAGAAGTATTTCTTCGCAACAGATATTCATAATGTCCACCTGTTCCTTGACACACATGTGGCACATTTCCTGATTATTTTCCACTGAATCGATGAGAGTTTAGAAGCAAAACATTGCAATACCGCCTATTCCAATTCTTTTTCGGAGCTGATCGACGAAAAAATGATTTTTCAACAAGAAAGATTTTTTTTCGTTAAAAACTGTAAAATATCTATCATCTAAAAGCATTTTTCATACCTACAAATCCCAAATAAAAATATCGTAACTTATGCTGAGTAAAAGAAGACTAAGGAATAAATGAAAATAAATGACGTATGAATACATTTTCTAGCAATTGTTTGTTTTGAAAAGGTATGTATCAAAAATTCAGAATAGCAGAGGAACTTATTGTGATCATGCGTGAAAATATTTCACTTAGATTTGTGCTATCTGCTCCAATTGAAAATACCTGAAAAGCCGAACCATTCGTCAGCAGGAGGTATCCTTCAAAAACGTCACTTTCACATGAATTTAATTCATTTTTAATTTTTTTGTACTTTCATACTAATTGAAAAATTTACTTACTTTCTTCATCTTTTTCTCAGAATATAATATTTCTTGGAACAATAACTTTGGAAATAAATATGTAATTTTTCAGTGAAGAAAAAATTCAAGCAAATAAAGCATAAATATATTTGTATTCGCAGTAAAAATTTTACATTCACAACTGTAGTTGAATATAACATCTTTATGTCCTATAGAATATCGAAAAATAATCTCTTCACTGAAATCTAAAAAGATGTACAATGAAACAAATAACAATCATCGCACCTTCTAAAACATATTGTAGTACAAAATATGCACATGTCGTTCGAAAGTCTTGGCCCCCCAATCATCTCTCAATTGTTGAATGTAACATAACAATGTTTTGTGTGAAATCTCAACACTTAAATAAAAACGATAAACCAGGGAAAAATGTTTCTTGTTCTGGAGAAAACAGGTGTATTCGAAATTCATCAGTTTTCACCGAATAACGTGAGTTGTAATATTGAGAATATTCCGTGGAAAATTCCGGGACATCCCATTTCTCAGTTTGACCGGGCAAGACTAATGGACAGAGTAACATCTGCAAGGGAAAACCATTATTTCGCAAATTTTACTCGAAGTATCTGTAACTCCCCTCACAACTCATTTTTGAGGACCTGAAGACTGGTAGTTTCACCCATTAGGAGACGGTTGTATTTCTCAAATTTAAGGGCAAGGAGACCTTTTTGATTTTTTTTTCGTTCTAGAAGAGGTGAATCTTACATGAGACACCCAGTCTTTCTGGATAGTGTCGGATTCTTACCGACTAAACACCTCTCCTGCGGTTGGTTCCGGGCATAAGCCTATAAACCTTCCATCATCTTTCTGTTATTTTCTCTTTCGCATTCTTTTATGCTGAGTGTTTGTGTCATCCTTCAATTGGATATCTCTCTCTAAGTTAAGAGTCCTATATCTTCATTTTCGCAATTGGTCTCTGGGTCTTTTGCGGTAAATTCTCGATGTTTTTCATCTTCAACGGGGTCATAGTCAACTAACCTTCTAAGGTCGTCATTTGGATGTTCACTAGCTCTTTCATAGGCTTTTGCAGCTTTTCGTTTGATGAATGTAGTAATGGACTTCCATTTTATGTCTTTTCGGATTTGTTCATTCCTAACAAACCAGGGGACTTCTAATGCCCATCTCAGAAATTTGTTTTCTGTATTTTGTATCCTTTTTATATGGGTTCTCGCTGCATATCCCCATGCTGTTGATCCATATGATAGCTGCGGTCTGGCGACTGCTTTTATGATCCTGTTTCTGTTCATTTGGCTTCTTCTGCCTATAATCGGGTATAATCTTTTCATTGCTACATTCGTTTTATCCACTGCATACTTAATATGCTGTTTCCACGTTAGTCCTTTGTCTAATATTACCCCTAGGTATTTAGCTTCATTCTTCCATTCAACTTCATTATTGTCTATGGATATCTTCGATTCCATCTTCAGTCGTCTCTTTTGAAGGAGTATTGCTTGGCTCTTTTCTCCATTGATTTTGATTTTTCATCTGTTTCACCATTAGCTGATATCATCTGCAGCTTTTTGAAGTCTTTTGTGAATTATTTTTGTATTTGTGTGCCTTATTGCTATGCCAGTATCGTCTGCGTATAGAGCAAGCAGGCATCTTGGATTTCTTGGTATATCATGTATGTATATGTTATAGAGTAGCGGTCCTAGTATGGATCCTTGGGGACTCCTGCTTCTAAATATCAGAGTGTGGAATGAACATCACCTATTCTCACACAAAAGTTCCTATCCCTCAAATAATTTCTTATCATTCTGCATAACTTAGGTGAATAACCTGCGGTTATCATTTTATATGCTAGTCCTTCATGCCATACTCTATCGAAAGCTCTGGTTACATTTAGTAGTAGTAGTCCTGTGGCTTGTTCATTCTGAAATCCTTCTGTGATATACTCAGTCATTCTCAGGAGCTGTTCAGTTGAATGCTGTTTTTGGAACCCAAATTGTTCACTGGGTATCGTCGTCAGGGCTTCTGTTTCTTCAAAGGCAAAGTATCACCTTTTGAATCGTGGTAAATCTCCATTCAAAAAGAAGATCTCTTTATTACACGAGTAACTACCCTAATATACGACGTAGAGACTTGATTTCTTTTTTAAATTGAAGTTGAAGAACGTCCCGAGGGCAAACAGTTTTTTTTCTTTCGATTTAATTCGGTTTTCAACTAAAAAAAACAGGTTGAACTTCAGCGTTTTGAAAACTAAACTCAATGATTTTTGTTCGACGGTTATTCATCATTTTTTGGAGAAAATCGCAACTACTTGCCCTCGGCAATTTAATCTCCTATAAACTACAAAAATTTTCATGATGATTAGTTCGAAAATATAGCTTATACTCATGAAAAATGTAAAACATATTCAATAACCCAAATATTGCAGAGATTTAACGATTACCCTGGTTTTTTGAATCGAAAATCTAATTAAATCGAAAAAAAGAAAACTATTTGCCGTCGGGACGTTCTTCAACTTCAATTAAAAAAAAACAAGTCCCTACGTCGTAAATTAGGGTAGTTACTCGTGAAATAAAGAGACCACTTTTTGAATGGAGATTTACCACGATTCAAAAGGTGATACTTCCCCTTAAGTCGTCTGGCTAAGACTCTCTCCACAATTTTTCCTAGGGCTGGGAGCAGGCTTATCAGTCTAAAGGGGTCTGTGGGAACTTTTTGTCTTCACCTGGTTTATTGAAAACAATCACTTCGGCAGTGTTCCATCGTTTTGAAAGTGCTCTGTTCTCATCACGCCGTTTGCTGTGCTTGTGAGAGCTGCCATTCCTTTCTTTGACATTTTCTTCATCATTGTAATTTTATCTTTTCTAGAAGCCTTTCTTGTTTTCAAGTTATTGATTATCTCTTTGATTTCGGCCGGATATGTTGGGTGAGGGATTTTGCCATCCGGTTGTGCTTCTTTCATTTCTTGTTCATTATCTTCAAATAATTCTTCTAGGTCCTCATCGTCTTCTTCGCAATAATTTATTCTTGACTCCCTTTCTATAATATTGACAAGAGCGTTAGATTTATCGCTTTTTGAATATGCCATTCCATGCAGTGGTGGAATTTGAGTTTTTTCATTGCGTAAATATTTTTGCATTTTCCATGCAGATTGGTCTTCTGTGCTGAGATCGCTGTTTTTCTCATTCCATCTATTCGTTTTGAACTCCCTTAATGCGTTTTTGAGTATTTGACTATGTTTATTCAGTCTGATTTTATCATTATCTGTTTTATACACCATGTAGGTCTTTATTAGTCTACGGTTGACTTTTATCAGTTCTTTCACCTCTTTTGGAGTATCGCCATATGGATGTTGTGGGAGTAGTTTTAGTTTTTATAGTCGTGCTCTCTTCATAGGATTTCATAATCGCACTCTCCAATGCTGTGACTAATTCATCTAATCTAATTCATCCGGAGTGTTAATTTGTGGAATATTCGTGATATTTTCTTGAAATTTATTCATTTCTAGGTTCATGTCCTAAAATGAACTCTATCGGGTTATGATCAGAAGTACCATCCTCTTCCTCTATCGTTTCAACAGCAAAATCTTGCTTTATATTTTTCATTATCACTATGTCCTCTTTGAGTACCTCGGCTATCACCTGGATATAGAGCTACCCGTCGGCAATAGGCCGAACACCACCAAGACTGGCAGTTGAAATACAGGAAAATATTCACCTCATTTACAGAACATAGAATGTTCATTTTTTGAGAAACCTATAATTATGTAATGATTCTCACAGTTTTAAATTGAATTAAATATATCATATAAAATTATTGAAAAATTAGCTTTTCAAAAAATAACGCATTGTGGCGAGTGGATATCAAGTATCCTTCAAGTCTGCCTGATGAAGATCACAGAAAAACTCATGATAAATTGTGAGCCTGACAAAGTGATATCACTTTGTCTCTATGGAAAATTTCGGAGTAGAAGTGAATATGTGATTTGCGTTAATGTGCTCTCTGATCACAATAAATTAGTTCAGAACACTTCCTAAAAAGGGCAAACAAAACTCCCTGAAATCATCCAATTTCACAAATGAATAGCGTCGCGACCGTGAAATATGTATTGACTGTTGAGTATTATGCGGGACCTAGACCATACTTTTCAATCGAGTGTGCTGGACAATCTCAGCGATATCACATAGAGCAGTATGATCCATTCTGACAGTCAACCCCTTTATACAATCCATAATGGCAGCTTCTCGAAGTTGAATTTTGGCAACATTTCACAACTACGGCCCTCCAATTTATTACTTATGTCGTCATAACTCGAGTTATACGGTCCTGCTTCCCTGTATCCCAGGCACGAGTCGAGGTCACCGTCAGGAACACGCTGGCAATGGATCCTGAGGATCTTTCTCCATTTCGCCTACCAATTGATCATTTGTTATCTATAAATTAACCAATTCAATTATCTAAACCAGTCTGTTCGTATATTATTTATAAAAGGGTTACAAACAGATCTGGCGATCAGAAATAGATCCCTCTATTGAATTTTAGTGGGCTATGAATTATTAAAGTAACCTATCAACTAATTCATTACAATTGAATAGAAAAAGAAATAAAACACGTTCAACACAGCGGCTCATGAAGAAAAGGGTGAAAATGACTTGTTGCTTAGTCACGAAGAATATATCGAATTATTTCGTAACAGTTTTGTATCAATAAAAGTAGTTTCACAAAACTTGTTCACCACCCCTCAAAATCAAATTCGTAAAATGTTGGTGGCTACTGAAACGTTGGAAAAACGCAAAAGAAAATAATAACTAAAAGGTAGAATATAGACTTCCCACTTTGAGGTTGTTGAATGGTTCCACTTTTATTGCTTTTGTAACACTTCATAGTTCCTATCAAATAAACGTTGAGGAAGCACTATAAGGATACGATTAAAAATGGTGGCTACTCAAATATCAAGTAAGCATAAGAAGACATCAATAATGATACCTCGAATACAATAGCCTCTATTTTATTATTGCACATTCATGGTTCATCTCTATTTTCTCTGTTGTGAATATCTCAACAAGTACTGCAAATGCACTTCAAATTCTTGGTCCTTGATCTTTCTTACCTGCTTGAGTACCTCTAACAAATGAAAAGGACTTGGAAAACACTTTCATAATATCAGGTTTTTCTGTTTCCATGAGAATTGAATTAATAGAAATGGTAAAAAGCGAAGAATCCGAATATTCTAAAGAAAATAATGATTATACAGGGTGTGTCTTTGACTTGTACATATAAACTGCTCCACATGAGTCAGGGATATGGACATAAATTGCAAAAAATATAGTTAAAATAAGATTTTTGTGATGAAAATTCATATCAATATGATTTCAAGTTGCAAATTAATTTTAGCCTGTAGGTCTGCAGCGTATACAGGGTGGTTAAGAAAAATCGAGTAAAATAACGAAATTTTATTCCCAGAGAATTCAAGCATTTTGAGACTATCAATACAATGTATGCCTCCAATAACAGCTTGACATCTTCTTTGCATACTACACACAAGGTTGTTGAAAATTTCTTGAGGAATTTGGTTCCATAAACGGGGCAGAAGCACCCTCAGATCATTTAAGAATTCTGGGGTAGGTTGATGATTGTCTAATCTTCTTTGGAGCATATCCCATGCATGTTCTAGTTCTATGCAATTCAAATCTGGTGAGTGCGGAGGTATTGGTAAATGTGGAATACCAAGCTCCTCGCGCGCATTCTCAACTATGGCTGCACGGTGCGGTCTAGCATTAAGCGTTATCGTCTAGAAATTGAAAAGTTTCACCAATAGCAGCGTGAAAATTTGGCACAACATTGTCAATGACATGCTCCCTATAGTGTAAGGCGGTCATATTCCCAGGACAAATGTGTAGATCTGTGCGCCCGTTGAAACATATCCCGGCCCATACCATAACACTACCCCCTCGGAATGGATGGACTTCTTGGACAGCGACGATTAAGGGGTATGCGTGGGATTGTCCATACCCGTAATCTTCGAGAATCTGAAAATCATCCATATCTGGATTCATCAGTGAAAAGGACACTACGACATTGATCGTTCCAATTGATATGTTGCCTTGTCCATTCCCAGTGTTTGACGCTTATTGTCACGTGTTAATGGAACTCCTCTTAATGGACGTCTAGAACCTAGATTCACCTCTCTCAAATGTCGTCTGATGGATTCGATGGAAACTTGGACCCCATCTGCATTTTGAAGAGTATTCCGTAGCATTCTACACGTAGATGTAGGGTTTCTTCTCGCCGAAACGGTGATGAAACGATACTGAGTAGGTGTTGTTTTTCGTCGCTCACCAAGCCTTGGTATTTACAACATGGAACCTGGCCCCCTGAACCTATTTCAAAATCGAGATATCATACTTTGGTTGACTTGGAGCCTTTCCCCTTCAACAACCTGAGTTAGGTCACCCTGTAGCATTCCGATAGCCCTATTAGCCTCAGCGGTTGTTAATTTATGTCTTGGCATTTTCAGAAAACTTGAAGCCGTTGATGAACTGAACATTCATGAAGCATATGCAAAGAACCAAACTTCAGCAAAAAGGCGACCAGATTGACGAAATGTCTCATACTGATTTTTATTGGATCGATTCAAGTTGTTATTGAGTTTTAAATGATTTAACATCGATTTTCCCGAAGATTACATACTTTTAAAAACGATTGAATATGATATCCCTAACTCTTGTGGAGCAATACCAATATTTCAACTGTAGATTCCTCTCATCAAACGAAAAACATTTTTTTCGATACCATTTTTCGAAATTTGGTTTCGTGTGAAAGATACAGGGTTTCGAAAATCCATGAAATTAACACTTTTCTGTTCATATCTTCGTAACCGTGATTTCGAATGAACTGAATTTTGGTTGATTGTTTACTCTATTCACGGTGCATTTTCCTCAATCAAAACTTATTCAATAATTATCCTGGTATAAAAGTTACAGCGTAGCCGACTCGTAAATTCGCGCAAAAATACTATAAAACCACTTAAAAAAAAGAACGGTTCACGTTTTCGAAAGAATCAAATATTCTAGTAAAAAAGTATTCGTATGTCGTTTGAGAGTTATTCCTAATTGCATAAAATGAAATTTTACGAAAAAAACATGAATTTCAAGAATAATCTGAATGCTGTCCTGTCTCTGGTCTCTTAACAAATAAACAATTTTGTCAGAATGTTTATCAATTTTGTCAAGACTAAAATTTCTATGATGAAAAACGTTCGATGTAGATATGCAATAATAAAATCCCACAAATGTGGGAGATAAAATTGAATTCTAAAAAGCATGAAATTATACATTTTATACGCAGTTCCTATTAAAAATTCATTGTTACCGGTCCTTCAGGAAAATATCTATCGAAACAATATAACTCGACACTAGTATCACATCAATTCACTAAAAGTCATTTATAGTCCATACAAGAATTATTGACATGACATCCACGCAGCTTTATTTCTAGTTACAAAGAAGTAACTAGAAACTTTCTGTGCTTTCATCAAAGCAAATCAGGTATATGAATATAACCTTAAAACTAAATGGTATTTTTTCAAAGTAAGGCACTTTCAACATGAAAATGTCCTCAATTATCACATACGACTATACCATCGTGTGAATAAGTATACCAGCAGTATATTCTTCTCATCTTGTATTGATACATTTTTGTACTTACGATAAATTATAGGAGCATACAGCCTGGAAATTCTGGTCCGATAACGAAAAATATCGTGGATGATTAAAAAGCATATTTCTTTTCAAAGTTCGATATGAATACTCGCTAAACCAGAAAACTCTAGTGTATAATTCGAAGCGTGTTTCTGCAAACTGAATGGATTGGAAGAATTGTAGTAGATATTAAGACAGAAACAAAACTTAACGAGTGGATATATTTGATATATGAAGAATTTCGTCATGACGTTGTAACTTTCAATATTTGTGAACAATGGAGGAGTGAAATATGTAATATTTAAAATGTAAATATTCCTCTGAGCGGAACTCGTCATAGTCATAACTTAAGGCATTATATCAGCAATATCATAACATTTCATATATTTTGACTAATCTTCTCTAAATTCTTTTTCTACGTGCTCTGTGCAGGTTTTTCATTCATGACTGTACATTCTTCAAGAACCTCATTCCAAAGATTTTTCACTTGCGCAATTACTTGCCAAATTTGTTCGAATATTAATGACAAAACAAAACGTCAGTGTTATTTTCAACACCAACCTGAATTCTGCAACACAAAATATTACTGAATGAGCTATTACCAACATAATTTCGAATCTCCAAAGCCCCCCGAGATGTCAATAATTCTTGAATGAACTATAGGTACATAATCATCACCTGTTTGCTTTATTCTATGTAAATGAATAAATAAAGATTCTGTATTATTCACGTCCATGTTCAAAAGTGAAGCAATGTATCGCAGGAATTTGGACAAATGAAATGAAAATCAATCATGATTTTGCCGACGTTTCGGAACTTATTGTTCCTTTCTCAAGGATAAAAAGAAAGCGTTTATTGATTACAGAAAAATAAATATACAACAGTGCACATCATACCTCATCAAACAACTAATAAATTAAAATAATTAGGCGAAGTCAAGAACGAATAAATGATTCCGATGAATGACAGTCAATTAATTAAAAACAAACAAAATATCGAATTTTTGAATCGGGATTACATATGGTGAACGCGATGTAACCGTTGACATATATGTTCTTCTTCGATGTTGGCTTACTCAATTCACCCCAAACCGGCAAATACACGGTGTGAACAAATATGAAAGGGAACATGAACCTGATTAAAAACACAAAAAACAAACGCGGAGACAAACATGAATCAATTGTTATCTGTTGGGTAATCTTATTCTGGAAATCATGCAGTCATAAACAGTACTCAAGTTATTTGTGTCTTCTCTGTAATTCACTGTATTGTTTCTTCTTATGTGTATCATTTCACTCAAAAGACATCTGAAATAATTTTGCTCCCTATCCAGGATAGTAACGCTTTCAAAATCGAATGTATGTCCCTCTCTGTGTGAATGTTGTGTGAGGGCAGTCTTGTTCTCATCTTTTGTTCTTTGGCCATCACTCCTATGTTGTCGTACCCTGTCTTTCAGGTATTGTTTTGTTTGACCAATGTATACTTTATTGCAATCCTGACAGGGAATCCTATATACAAGACTAGACTGCATGATGGGAGGGGTTCTGTCTTTAATGTTGGTGAAGAATTTTTTCTTGTTGTCAAGGATGTTATAGAAGAATGTCGTGCAACCAAACTCCTTGAATATATTGTGTATTTTGTGGGACAATCCAGGGAAAAACATAAGCTTTTCCCTGAGGCACGTATTTAGCCCAATTGCTATATCTCTTTAACAGAGCCGAATTCGGAAAAATGGAAAATGAAAAAAAGGTTTCTTTCGGCCTCAAAAATATAAAGTTATGATATATATGTACAAGTCAAAGACTCACCCTGTTTTTGCTGAAATTGCAATGCAGTACCAGTCGTCCTGAAATCATTTGTTGTGATACAGAAATTCTATCGCAAATGGAATTCCTCTACATATTACTCTCCTTCTGGTGCGGTCGATGTATTTGCTGTTATATTGAAAGAAAGAAAACAGAATGAGTACAAAAGTTATATCATAAATAATCGAAATAGATCTCATGAAACGTCGCCTCATAAAACTTAAAATTAAGAGCATACATTCCAAACTCTTACTTAATACAATTATCAATTTGGCCCCATTTCCTTGAAAGAAGCCAAAAAAGAGCCGACGAAACATTACGAAATAATTTATTTGAGTTACGAACTTTCTCGCCGTCCTAAAGTCCTCCAAATTTAGCAGATCCAACCATCGTCGTGGCTTCTCTTACATCCTCCCTTGCCAAACACTCGACTGAAAAGGAAACCTAAGCACAATGCCGGAGGTCACGATAAAAAGTTCCTGCTAATTGAAAAATACTGCACTACTTTCAGCCAGTGCTCGAAACTTTGCGAACGGGACTTCCTTTGACCGGATCGTACGAACCGTGGATCGAGCTTCAGCGGATCTCAATTAACAGCATTTTCAATCATCAGAATTGAAAAGAGCCGTTTTGAAAGGAAAATATGTTCTGAGTGTTAGTTTGGAATCTCGGGAGTTTTGGAACGGGAAGAATATAGGAAACGCCTTGGAATGTCATTCGGAATACATAAGGAATCGAAATCATCCATTATAAATACAGAGTGTATATAGAAATCATGCTAGCTACCTATGTACTGCAGATATCTTAAAATATTTATGACCAGAAAAAGAATAAAATGAAAACAAGGCCCTTTCTTTTACCATGCAATGCAGGATTCAATTGACAGTTTGAATACGTTGTATTCCTCCGTATTCGCAATTATCATTATTATTCGAACCAGGATTGTAATAGCTCGGTTAGCCTTCCGGGGACTGCGACCATGTACATAGATCTTTTGTTCTCTACCCTACCTATTCATTGAAATCTAAGGTTATCGTCAGTGGAGTTGATAATATTCATAGGAGCCTTGACCGCTATCCAATACTACATTATACTATCGCCAAAAAAAGTTAATTAAACCGCCCTAAAATGAAAAAGAACAATATATAGTGTATACAATTGTGCATGTATATATATATATATATTCTTTTGAAAGAGAGAATTACATACTGTTTCGTAATATCAAACAATAAAATATGGCATATGGCACGTGTGAAGAAATGGCGACAAGGAACAGATTATATTAAAAAAAAAATCTGTTTCCCGCTCCAAATCTGAGTGTTAGCAGAGGGAATGTAAACGGGGTACCATACAATTCTGCGTATGATACACGAGAACAGATAAAAACCTCTGAAAAAACTCTGTCTCCCCGTGTATGTGTGGTGATACTGAATTTGTTGAAAAATATGCTGCTATCCATGTTACAGAGCTCCTTGTGCTTGAAAACATGCCTTTTCATCGAACTGGAGGCAAATATCTTGAAATTACATCTGTAACAAGAAAAAAAGAAGAAAAACGAGAAAGAAGCAGTAGAAAAAAATACTTCACCTGCTAAAAAAACCTTTTCACAAAGCCCTAACTCTCTCATGGATCGGGAGGATCTTTCGATCAGGTCCGATCTTCCAATCCAAGTGATGATTCTTCTGTTCTTCAGGTGTTCGAGGAACGCTACATATAGTATATAATACTAATACACATAAAATTAACAATAGTAAAAATACAGTGAGTATTGCTGAAAAGAGTTTATTGAACCAGAGTATTAAAAAAACTACATCAGATGCAAAATCCACTTGCATTTGGTCTATTAGAAGATCAATATTTTTCTTCAAAGATTTTTGCTGAACAGCAATGTTCTTTTTTAGTGAGATATTCTTTGAAACATGGAAAAAATTTAATAAGAGTGTTTAATAATTTTGTTTGAAGTTCTATAAATTTTTTTCATGGCATTTACCATAATATATCAAACGTTCAATTTTATATGCCATTTTACCATATTACATATTGACCATGGAAATATAAGGTTGGAATCCTCATAGGTTTCTTCGGATAAGGACTTTTGTACAGCTTCAGTTGGTTGGTCTCTAGATTTAACCACTTGCTAAGACTACATATTTACAAATCACCCTCTCCTACTGAGAGATGAAAAGACCGCCGCGGAAGAGGGTCGAAATTGGTGGTACATATAGTGTACCACCTAAACCCAAAGAGTTAAGAATCGCATTCCTGTAAGTAGCGCTGTGGACATTTTTCAGGTAGATGAACATACCGGTCCTAAATCAGAAATTTGAACACTGATTCAAAATTTAATCATCAAATCAGAATTCACCACATCAAAACAGATTTTCAGCATTGAATTAGAATTTAAAACACTTACAATTAGTATTTCAATGCAGTATTCAAATTAGGATTACACAAAACCACTTTCTGAATCACCAAACACTCTCTCAAATATTTTTATTTGTTTCTCATTTGTGAACGTCAGTTTCCAAAAACACAATATTATTTAAGAAAGTTTATTTTATCAAGTCACTAACTTATAAAACTGACAGTTAACTTGCAAAATTTCTACAAGTTAGTAGTATTATTTACATTAGAAAATTTTGTTTTATCGTCATATATGTTGAAAATCATGGTACAATTGTTATTTCCAGTAACACAGATTCCTGATAATGAAAGAGTTGATACTGATGATGAACCATCTGTTGACTCAGAAACTGCTGAACTCGAGGACTGCAGAACATTTGTACTCTGCTTACTACCAAATAATTTGCTAGACATTTCGATTTTTTTGTTGACCGAATCATCGACATAACTCATCGCAATTTCGGTGCTCTTCCACCCTCCTGCCTCCTGCACGCTTTAGTGCTAAAATATCTCCACAATTGGCGTATAACGCTCATTTTTCGCTATTACCTTTTGAAATCTGCAAATGACAACTAAACGTCATATTCTTCAATAAATTTTTTAAGGAGAACAAACCTGCGAACAGGGGCATTTTCATTCATTTTCAAGCAGCTTTTCAGCAAAGACCATTTTGCCCATAAAGTATTAGGGCTGAATCTAGCTGATAGTTGATTCAAGTAGACCAACAAAACATCTTCAGTTACCCCAATCACACTATTTTTGTTTTGCCACTTTTTGAAGTCGTCTTATTCTCGCTCGTACCTTGAAGCTGATTTTGCAGTTAATAAACTTGAAGCTACACTGCTGGCTGCCTCAATAATTTCTTTTGGTACATTCATTATCGCTTTCGCCAAAACAAATGTGAAGAAAAATAAACAGACATGTTCATGGCGACGCTTCCATAGCTTACGCCATTTGCGACAAATTATTGAGATTTTTTTGGAATGTATCTAACCTTTTTACAAATGAGAAACAAATAAAATATAAAACAATACACGCAAGGTAACGGGTTTTACTGGCTCAAGGAGGTAACTGACTCGCCTGCGGCTCGTCAGTTATATCCTCCATTCGCCAGTAAAAACCCTCCTACCTTGCTAGTAATGTTATATACTAGTCTCTCACAAAGTGAACATATCTAAATTATAGAGGATGGTCCCTCGATTGAGGGGTTCTCCAGGGTTAAGGATTTGGAATGCTCGACTAACAGCTTCAACGTGGACTTGTCTGTCCAATCCTGGCGTTCATCAATAATTTTCTTAGAGCTCAGAATGTTTGGGACTGATAGATATTAAGTCTTTTCCAGTGATAAGGTGTCTCCAGAATTTGGTACAATCAAAAATAGATAGTCACCACGGATTTGGTCAGTCTAGAAAAATATTTCTGTAGAATACTACAGCAACAACGATAAGTGATAATCATTCAAAACCAGAAAAATAAATGATGGTTCAATATTTAAACAAGGCTGTTAGAACCAGAAAACATACAGAACATCAGATAATTTTTTCATTATGAGATTTGATAAGAAATGAATACCTATGTAAAATAAACAATCACACAGTATTTTCGTAGTTCCTCAAACATGGTAAAAATACATTAAATTGTATATGCAAAAAAACTGGACTGGAATATTTATAAAGAAAAAAAAAGAACTAAATACGATTTTCCGCTCCCCGTCTGGATTGTACTACAAGGGGGATATTGACTCAATGCTCTTTGTTGGTTCAAGTTCCAGCGGGAATCTTCGAGAACATCGAAATCAGAACACGATAAAGCTATTTCATTCTCCATATTTCCATATACTAATCACTAACTTTTAATTTAGGATAAAAACCCAGGAAATAAACTCAGAAACCGTTTGAAGCAGAAGTCGAATATTTTCTACTCGTGTTAGTCGGAAAGCTCTAAATGCAATCAACTTTTTCTGACCAAACACAGTCTGCTTCAAACCGAGAAAATCTTCGATCAGTTATTACCAAGTACAGAGAAAAAGTCTGATGATTACTCGTACTTGTCCCGAATAGCTTTCTACGACAAAATCTGGAACAACATTTGATCCCACCCATAATATTTAGCCCTTGCATCGAAGATACGGTCATTAAAAATAATAACCTTCGTTATATAAGCATAGGCATATTCTCTATTCATCCCATTGTGATAGCTGTGTTATTGTCCCCATTATTAGGATAATCAATGGAAATGCGTCCCAAAAAAAAAATTGTTGGGTTCATATTAGGGGTAGCAGCAGTATTGTTAGATATCGATTATTTTTGGAGGCCTTGTACCTCTTTCAGGACGATGAATGGTGAAGAGTTATTCAAATTAGGGTTAGTCTACAGATCAATTTTTTTTTAAATGGATGGATTCGAAAGTGTACCCAAAAAAATCGAAGAAACTTTTCTCGAAATTTGATTGCATAAAAAATTATTACCCCCACTGGACTCAATAGGAATTCCACCTTACGTTTCGCCTGCAAGTGCGGTAGGTATCTTCATGGGTATCTTCGTCGGAGGTTGTGACCCGAGGATTGACTTCTGCACTGATTTGACGCATGATATGCGCAACCACTTCAATCGATTGTTGAGTTATAGCCGGATTTTCAAATTTGTTGCCAGAAAGAGTGTCAAAAAATAGTGTTTATATTTCCAAAATTTCTCTTTGTGAGAAATTTTTCTCGCAACAGTGGAACAAAAGAAATTACGCTGATACTGCTTCTTGTATAAATTATGAGGAAATATTATATATAGGGTGTTTGAAACTGTGCTTCAGAGTGAGCCTCAATAAAACTATGAAATCTCCTTTTTTTCAAATGGTAACTTTGTGATTCCGGCCGATTGCTCGTCAAAACTAGTTAGAATGTGCCAAACATTTCATGTCCTCGAAAAAATAAGTTTTGCCGTTATTCGAATTTCACGACTAAACCCAGGTTTGGCTCAGTCAATTTCAGTGGTATGCTCATCTACTTCAAAGAAGGCTATGTTAGGAATTGTCATTTTCACTTATTTTTCTTGGTCAAGCACTATACAAAAGAAGCCTAATTCTCAAAAAAATTTTTGAAGATGAGCTTTTATAACAACACTCATCCGCCTGTTTGAAGCCGCCATTTTGAATTCCCCGATTTTGGAAAATCGTAATTTCTGACACAGAAAACCCCCATATACCAACTTTGAATAGAATATGATAATAATTACAAAACTCGTCCGCCATCTTGAATTTCCCAATTTTGACAAAAGTATCATCACTTTCGAACCCAAATCCCCTCAGATACTAATTTTGAATGGAATCGGATCATAATTACAAAACTCATCCGCCATTTTGGAGCCGCCCTTTTGTTTTTTTCTATAAAAAATATTTCATGATGCATTGTCACTAGAATTAGGTACACCTGCAATATTTCAAATCAATCGGACGATTAGAAGTGTGTCATATTTAACTTGCAAGACAGACAGACAGGCACAGGGACAGGTGAAACTAAATAAAAGCTTATAACAAGCAATACTAATAAGGTACACTAAAAATATACAGGGTGTCCCAGAAGTCCAGCACTTCCTTGAGAGGATCGAAAGTGAAAGATTTTCTAAGCCCAAATATCCATGATTGAAATTTTTTGATAACGTAGTTAATTAGTTATTAATTAATGAAAGTGACCAATCAGTAGCTCGCTAAAGAAGAATAACTAGGCAGGGGGAGAGGATCGAAAGTGAAAGATTTTCTAAGCCCAAATATCCATGATTGAAATTTTTTGATAACGTAGTTAATTAGTTATTAATTAATGAAAGTGACCAATCAGTAGCTCGCTAAAGAAGAATAACTAGGCAGTGGGGGCGCGAGAGTGAGACGCCAGAGCTGCTGCCGGCTTTTCACGCAGTAAACCGAGACTGGCGTCTCACTCTCGCGTCCTCAACCCACTGCCTAGTTATTCTTCTGCAGCGCGCTCCTGATTGGTCACTTTCATTAATTAATAACTAATGAACTACGTTATCAAAAAATTTCAAACATGTATATTTGGGTTTAGAATATTTTTCACTTTCGATCCCTTCAAGGAAGTGCGGGACTTCGGAGACATCCTGTATATCAAAATTCTGTTCTTTATTTGCGGCGAAAGTGGCAAATAAACAAAGCAGATAATGAATGATGTCTTGATAAATGAATCTTAGTTTAAAACTAACATATTCTCACTATTGACATAGCCTACTTGAAAATTATCTTGATAAACCTGGCTTTAGTCGTGAAATTCGAATTTTATTCAATAACAGCAAAATTACTGATTTCAAAGACATGAAATGTTTGGATCACTCTTACTAGTTTTTGACGAGCAATCGATGGGAATCACAAAATTATATGGTTCCCATTCGAAGAAATGAGATTTCATGGTTTTATTGAGGCTCACTTTGAAGCCCCGTTTCCGACACCCTGTGACCCTGTATAATATTTCCTCATAATTCGTACAAGAAGCAGTATCAAAGTTCTCTCTCTTGTTCCACTGTGGCGAAAAAAAATTCCTAAACTAAAATGAGAGATTTTGGAGGTATTAACACTAATTTGTGACACTCTTTCTGTCAACAAATTTGTATTCAGTGTTGAAGAAGCTGGTATGTATTTATCTGATCCACAAGTATTTATTTGTGTGTTCAATCTTTTGCACTCTATATTATATGAGAGGAAGAAGAAGATGTTTTATATGTGAATACAACCCATATATTTTCGTTAAGGATTCCGATATTGAATGGATTATTTTTTCAAGCAAAGTACATAATCTGATCGTGTGAACCTGGCGCATTCGCCAATTTGAAAATGCTTGCTCAAACTTCCCCACTCACGTTGACTCCAGAGCCAGACGGCCCAGGCGTTTTATGGCCTTTTACGACCTGAGTTGGATGGTCGGCTTTTCAGGCACTCAACCCGGACTCCAAGCAGTCCAAGCGTCCAAAAATTCCCCATCCACTTGGCGTCCTTGGCCGCCTTAGAAGCCGGCTTCCAGTCTAGTATTCACCGGCATTCAGTTCCCGAACGCTTTGGAGTCTAGGGACGCTCAAGCGGAAGCCCGATGACCATTCACGTAGATTCTCTGCGAGCGTCCATGGGATGCTGGGTGCGAAAGTGTCATAAAAGGTCATAAAACGCCTGGGCCGCCTGGCTCTGGAGTCTACGTGAGTGGTCGATATTACACATCGGGTATTCTTCTTTAGAGTGATAAAACTTTAAATTGAAATAAAAAGCATTGAAATTAAGATTGAAACCAATTTTTTTTTATTTGAAAGTTACAAACAGAAAAGTTAGGTTCTACCAGCGGAGGATTTCATAAGGTCATTATGAAGTGCCCGTAGCCCAGTGGTTGAGGCGATTCACTCTGATTGAGTTCAATCCAGAGGCTAAGAAAAAAAATTGTCTAGTCTCGATAGTCGGCCACCGTTTCACTGCTGGGTCGACAATACATAGTGCTATGCCTTAGGTGACGTAAGGTCACAGAAAAAAAGCCTACACAGAACACAACTGCTTCTCCGAACTTGTACAAGTAACAATCTTCTAAGCTTGAAGTTTCTGAGGGGTCCCCTAGGGAGACCTGGAAGTAATCAGTATATTAATCAATATCTATATCAATCAATTATGCGGGTAGTTTTCAACTTTAGCGAAATGTATTATTATGGTGCAAATTGTTATTTGTTAATTGACCTTCAAGTAATTTATTTCATCGATGAAAAATGGAATGATTTTAAATTCTATTTTATATGTCATATTTGTCAGTTCGAAATTTCAATTGAGTGTTGAGTAAATTGATGCATTGATTTGTAATGAAATGAAAATTTCTAAAGTTTTCTTCGTGAACAAAATTTCGTGATAAGATTCTTTGAAAATCTAATTTCGAATCTATTTTGATTTTCCAGATACGTTTCGAACAGAACAAACAAAATTATATCTGAATAAAATTACTTATGCTGCTCTTTGTATCTCATTCCAATTCAACTGCCTACACCTGATTATCATTGAAATTCGACCATATAATTATAAGTATTGAATTTGAGCGTAGTGGCAAACAGGTATACAGAAGTGGAGGCCCCGTTTCTGCGCCAGTTGTCGCTACACGCATGCGTTGTGAACTTCCGCGGCGAGGAAAAAGGACAAGTGTCCATGGATACCTCATGGAATTTTTTTCGTCTGCCGACTATCCAATCCGAATATTTCCTATCGCAAATGCCCAATAGTTCTTTTCGGCGGTTTGCAGAACCCACTAGATGTTTCACTTTTAATTTCAACGACCGAATTATGTAGTGACAACTTTGTTTTCTACTGTTATTTCACGTCGATTCGAACTAAGCTAGAAATTTCATAAATCAATTTATATGCCTTCCGCTGTGTTCGTTTTTTTTTAGCGAGTAACCAAAATACCTTACCATTGTATCACATAATTTCAGCAAGCACTGACGATGGCGTATAGCCGCAAGAGCTCTCATCGCATACACATTGAATAAGAATGGGTGTTCCAATGAGAGCACAAGATTTGAATAATGTCATAATGTCATAATGTCACATGATTATGACGTGACAGATCGAAAGTTGACATATCGAATTTGACAGATAGGAGATAATATGGAGAATTACACAGTAGAAAAACGCTTCTTGATTGTCAAAAATTATGAAAAACGGTGAATGTTAACGTACTATGATAACAAATTTTCTTGTGCCTCATTTGGAAGCCATTGATCTTGACATGTGGATGGTGCCACATGTCATACCGCCTTTGAAACATTGACGATCTTGCACGAGTTTGCTTCTAGTCGTGTCATTTCCCAATTTGTTGACCAAAATTGGTCATCACGCTCTTGCGATTTATCGCCTTTAGAATTTTTGCTGTAGGGTTATCTGAAGTCACAGGTTTATGCCTATAAGCCTGCAACCAAAGAATTATCGAAAGCCGAAATTAGACGTTTTAGCAGTGAAATATCACCACATGTATCTAATTACGTCATTGAAACTATCAACTATCGTCAAAAGGGTACGCATATGCCAGAAAGGCCGTGGTGGCCATTTATAAGATATTTTGTTCTGTACATAATTCCAAATGTATTTTCTTGATCAAATATTAATTGATTATTAATTAATAGTATTGAAATGTTATGTATATATGTAGATATTATTTCAGTACTTTGTCCAGAAAACCATGTTTCATTGTACACTTATAGCGACCACTCACGTAGAGTCCAGAGCCAGGCGGTCCAGGCGTTTTATGACACTTTCGGACCCAGCATCCCATGGACGCTGCAAAGAATTTACGTGGATGGTCATCGGGCTTCCGCTTGAGCGTCCGAAGTGTTCGTGGATGAGGAATTTTTGGACGCTTAGAGTCCGGGTTAGGTGCCTGAAAAGCTGACCGTCCAACTCAGGTCATAAAAGGCCATAAAACGGCTGGGCCGCCTGGCTCTGGACTCTACGTGAGTGGGCGCTATTAAATCTTGCGCTCTTTTTGAAACACCCTTCATGAGACGTTGCTTCAATATTGTATCCAGTTCTTGTAAAGCTTCTATCTTTCTCTCTTTCAGGTCTGTTTATTTGAGCGTTCGTTCTGAACAGGGTGATTTTTCGCTCATACCTTACGAACCTATTTTCAAATGACCTGAATTTTGATAAAGTTTTTACTCTATTCAGGATGCATATTCCTCAATCAACACTCATTTGATATTATTCTCGAGGTAACAAAGTTGAAGCATAACCGACACATAAATCCTCGCAAAAATACTAGAAGATTTCTTGAAAATTAAAAACGGTTCAGATTCACGAAAGAACCAAACATTTCGCGAAGGAGAAATCCTCAAATTCTTTAATGGAACGCGTCATTCTAGAGTTATTCTTAATTTTATCCGATAAGATTTGTTAAAAAATACTGACTTTCAAGAATAATCTGGATGCTTTCTTTTTTTTTATCACATTATCACAGAATAATTACCCACTCTGCGATCGAAACTAGATGTTGTCAGTTCAGTTAGAATCGATAATAGTATATTGTTTGATGAGCGGTAATGTAAGTCATATGTTATGTTATGACCATTACCACATAATTCTATACCTATAATTTGAGCGTAGTGGCTAATAAGCATACAAAAGTGTGGCAATCGTTCCCCTTAAATCCAGGGTCAGTCATCGCATATACGCATGCCTAGGGAGAAGAGAAGGGACATGTAATTCTGTATCCATGGATACCGTATGTGACTCAATACAAACAGAGACAAATAACAAAACTGCATCCGCTGATCGCCACGATGTCCCTATTTTCCCACTCTCCGCTATAGCACATGCTCAATAGTCTCACTGACCCTAGTCAGAGCCTTCTAGATGTTTCACTTTTAATTTTAAGGATCAAATTATAGGTATAGAATTATGTGACCATTACCGCGAATTAAACACTATACTTCATCTTCGACTTCTTCAGTAAAATTCGAATTAATCTGCATTTTCAAAATTGACAACAGTTGTCAAAAGCGATTTCTGTGGTCCAAAATCGAATCGATATCGAATCCCGTAGAAAACGTCAAGAATTCACGTTTCCAAATGCAATTTTTTGATATTCAGACCTAAGAAAATGGATGGCGAGAACGTTACCTTGATGTCTGCAATAGAGTTCCCCATCGACCCGACTTTTTTATTCATTTCGTAAGCTACATTTTTTTATATTTGTATTAGAGTGAGTTATAGGCGTGAGTTATTATTACCTCACACCCTTGGTTTATAGAGACTATTACAGATCAAAATCAGTTGAATAATGGATATATCATTCTATGGGAGTAGATAAAGAGTATTTTTATCGATTTTCATTTGGAAATCACCTAACTAATACGCAGTGGCGGCTCGTGACGATTTAAGGTGGTGAGGCAAATCAGAAAAATAAAGATTCCTTGCCTTGGTTATCTATTTCGAGGAATATTTTGCTCTCTAAAATAAATGCCTCTAGTGAAGAAGAATTATCTTACTCGAAACTGAACATTCTGAAGGGTGTGTATAAAAATTAATCTGAATCCATTCGAAAAAGAATATGCTTCCTTGTTGAAATTCTTCATTATTCAGACCTTGTTAAGAACAGCCTCTACAAAGAAATCGCTGTCCATCATATCATCAGATTTGTAACACCTATTAACCAGAGAATTGAGACTATTGAAGTTTATATCACCCTGATAATGAAGTTAAATCTTCCATTTTTCCATAATTTTTTTCGTGATTTATCGACAACGCCGCTTAAATAAAGAAAAATGTGGATGCCGATAAAAAAATTCTAATTTGGCATTCAACGATGAAATAACATGAAGGGACATGAAGAACATGAAGAACAAACCTAATTCTAATACCGCTTCAAACGAACACCCTGTTATATTATTCAATGCTGATATATCAGTACAAGAGCCAAACTTTTGTAGTAAAATTATTCCGTAACTGACGTAAGTAATGAAATTTTCCACTTCATCGCACTAATGGGTCACCCTGTATATGTACCTCTATATATATAAAAGAAAGATGTTGGTTACACCATTTATAACTCGAGATCGGATGGAGGGTTTGTTATGAAACTTTATATATGGATTCGTCTACGGTCTGGTTATTATAAAATACAATAAAACTTTGAAAAATTCGATGAAAATTTTACTCGTACAGGAAATGCTTTTCCACCTTTTGAGTGAGGCCGCTAGGTGTCGCTACAGTTACAGTTACGCTTCCGCTTATTCGTGGGTACTTTATTTCATATTCTCTCCGTTAGATGGCGATGTAAACAAATAGTGTGTACAGTGACCATATTACCACTAAAGTCACTGTAATAGTGTGTAATTTGAGTTGCCTACAACTCTGCGCTGTTGGCCAAAACCAAAATGTCTTAGCGTAGGAGTACAGTAGTACAGATGTCAGATGTCTAAAATGATTAGATTTCGTACCACTTCAGATGGCGCTATTCGTACAATATAACTGATTATTAGTTATTTTTATAGTTTTATTTATTCGAAATAACGTAATCGTGAAGTAAGATGTCTAGAATAATGGTGTAGGCACTGATTAGATTTTGTTGTGACCAAATTGAGAATATTAGCAATGTTTCGTTCTTTCCACTTCAGGTGGCGCTATTCACAAATTATGACTGATTTTTATCAGTTATTTCAAATATTTGAATTTATTCTGGCGAACGTGGCGTGTTGATGGTAGATGATTTTGTCAAGCAATGATGTGTGTTTATATTCCTGACATTCTGATGGATTCTTAGGAAAAGTAAAAACTTTCATTATAAAAAGATGCCACTCTGTTGTTATGTCATAATTGACTTTGGCAAATCAGCTGTTAATACCTACATACACTGAAATGATATTGCGGCGCCGCCACGAAACATTGCTAATATTTTCGATTTGGTCGAACGTCATTCCATTCGAAAATTGACGGGTGCCTACACCATTATTCTAGACATCTCATCGTGAAGGTACTTTATTTGACATTAGCACCATTAGATGGCGATGAATTTGTTGAGGCTTTCGCGGCCATCGATTTATGTCATCTGTTTTTTTTCGAGCTTTCGGTCGTCGTGGTTTGAAAGGATCGAAAAAAGAATATATTACATCAATTACTGATTACTGTGTAATTTGCATAGGACTTATAGTACCATGAAAGGCTATTAACAGATCCAGAAGCGCGTGAATATCAGAGTGAATTTTTATCGAAATGTCAAGTATATCCGATTTTGGCGATCAGTTTCAATCGTGATATGTCCACTCTCATCTCTTCTCATAATATTTAAAATGTTTTTGAATTTCTGTTTGGGTAATAAATATATTCTGTATAAAAAGTACCCGGAATTGTAAAAAAAACACATGAATTTAAATTTAATCATCAATATTTATTTTGTCTCCTTCAAAATAGTCCCCATTGCTTACAATACAACTATGATATCGGCGAACCCACTTTCCCATGCACCGCTCATACGCCGCCAAAAGTATGGCCTTCAGTTCTCGTTGCGAATTTGTTTTGATGGCTTCAATGGACTCAAAACGCGTTCCACGTAGGGGCAATTTGAGTCTTGGGAATAGAAAAAAGTCGCACAGAGCTAAGTCAGGTGAATACGGCGGTTGTTCGATGGTATTTATTGAGTTTTTGGTCTTGTATTCCTTAATAATTATGGCTCGGTGCGACGGCGCGTTATCATCATGCAAAATCCACGAATTGTCTTTCCATAAATCTGGCCGTTTACGACGAACATTCTCACGCAAACGCCTCAATACACCCAAGTAATACTCCTTATTCACTGTCTGTCCTTCAGGAAGAAATTCTGAGTGCACAACACCACGATAATCGAAGAAAACAGTGAGCAAAACTTTAATTTTCGATCGACTTTGAAGTGGTTTTTTCGGACCGTCTTTGAATGATTTGTACCAATCGTATGCTTGTGTTTTTGACATACAATTATCACCAAAGGCTTTTTTTAACATTTTCAATGAATCGGCACAAGAAAATTCGTTTGCAAGACAAAATTTGAGGCAAACTCTTTGATCAACTATTTTTTCCATTGTAAAATTCGCAGAGCACTTTTGAGGTCGACTGATACTGACAGCTGTTGTAAACACACTAGTTGACAGATCGCGCTCAAATTTGGCTTGGTAATAAAGGAAGGTCCTACCAACTTTAAGAAAAAAAAGTATTACCGATTCCTTTTTGGCGGTTCATTTAAATAACATTTTCCGGGTACTTTTTATACAGAGAGTATATTCGCGGAAATAACTTAAATTCAAAATTGCCATAATAGGTAATTGACATATTATTTTTGTGTATCTGTTCTGTGTGACAGCTCATATCCATGGAAACATTTGACACTTCAAAAATCAGAGAACCAAGCCGTTGATCTCCGATCACCGGTGATTACGATTTGTGAAATCCACCGTAAGTATCATTTAGGCGGAACAAAGTTCGCCGGGCCAGCTAGTATACCTATAAATGAGTAATTCTAGTGAACTCTCTTTTTCGTCAGTTGCGGCGGTACATTCGCAAGACATTCGCTCAAATCTAGAACAGATCGCTTCACATCTTGAACTATATACACATGATATTCCCTCATGAAATTACTCGAAAAACTTTGCTGATTAGCTGAAAAACTTTAAACATCACAAATATTTCGAGTGTTAACATTTAACTGGGCAATTTGTGACGAACCTCTCGGTACCGCTAAATCCATTTCACTTTCGGGTCTCGGATAGTAATTGGATTTAATAACAAAATTGAAAGACTTTTCGAAAGATATCATACGAACACTGGGACAAACCTTAACCTACACGAAAAATAGTTCTCTCACAAATCCAACCGAATTCAAAAACTGACACGAGTTCCCGATTAATCTGAATAGTGCAGGATAACTGCAGTTTGCCCTTCGCGAGGGAATATCTTCGAGAGGCTAGCCTCAGACTCAATGAAAATTTCTTCACTGCATGGAATGGCATATTCAAAGAGCGATTAATATAACGCTTTTGCCGATACTATAGAAAAGGAGTCAAGGATAAATTATTTTGAAGGTGAAGATGGGGACCTAGAAGAACTAATTGAAGGTAATGAAGAAGAAATGAAAGAGGCACAAGATAATGGTGAAATCCCTCAACCAACATCTCTGGCCGAAATCAAAGAGATAATCAACAATTTAAAAACAAGAAAGGCTCCTGGAAAAGATGAAATTGCAAATCTCATGCCGAGGCAAAGGTTCAAGGAAGGAACCGCAACTCTCACTAGCTCAGCAAATAGAATGATGAGAACAGAGCACTTTCTAAAAAGATAGGAAACTGCCGAGGTGATTGTCTTCAATGAACCAGATAAAAAAAAAATTCCCTCAGAAATATAGACCAATAAGCCTACTCCCATCCCAAAGGAAAAATGTGGAGAGAGTATTAACCAGACGACCTTATGAAGAAACATAAGCTCTGGCAACGATACCAGGTAAACAATTTGGATTCAGATGGACATTCAACTGAACAACGGCTCCTAAGAATGACCGAGTACATCACAAAAGGACTTCAGAATAATCAAGCTGAAGGACTACTACTTCTAGATGTAACCAGAGCTTTTGATCGAGTATGGCATGAAGGACTAGCATATAAAATGATAACCGCAGGATATTCACCCAAGCTATGCACAATAATGAAAAATTATTTGAGGGATAGGAACTGTGTGGGATAAAAGATGATGTTCATTCCACACTCAGATATGTTGTATAAGCAGGAGTTCCTCAAGGAACCTATGACTATGGCCGCTACTGTATAATGTACATACATGATATACCTAGAAATCCAAGATGCCTGCTTGCTCTATACGCAGATGATACGGACAAAACAATTAGGCACAGAAATACAAAAACAATTCACAAAAGACTCCAAGAAGCTGCAGATGATATCAGTCATTGGTGTAAGAGATGGAAAATCAAAATCAATGGAAAAAAGAGACAAGCAATACTCCTTCAAAAGAGAAGGCTGAAGATGGAATCTTAGATATCCATGGAATTGAAATTGAATGGCAGAACGAAGCTAAATACCTAGGAGTGATATTAGACAAAAAACTAACGTGGAAACAGCACATTAATTATGCAGTGGACAAAACGAATGTCACAATGAAGAGGCTGTACCCGATTATAGGCAGAAGAAGCCAAATGAACAGAAACACGAATTTTAGGATTATAAACGTAGTCGCCAGACCACCGCTAACATATGAATGAACAGCATGGGGATATGCAGTGAGAAGCCATATAAACAGGACACAAATCGCAGAAAACAAATTTCTGAGGTAGGCATCAGACGCCCCCTGGTTTTTTTTTAACAAATCCGAAAAGACATAAAATGGGAGTTCATTACTACATTCATCAAACGAAAAGCTGCGACAATTTATGAAATGACGCTCAGAAGGTTAGTTGAGTATGACCCCGCTGAAGATGCAGAAACAGCGAGAATGCACCGCGACAGACCCAGAGAGAAGATATGATATATTGTTTATAATGATTAATTCTAGGTTTCCTGAGGAAACCCCTAGCTTATAACTTGTACGAGTTCGGAGAAACCGTTGTGTTCTGTGTAGGCTTTGTTACGATGTACTCACGCCACCTTAGGCACAGCACTGTTAATTTTTGACCCAACATTGAAATGGTGGCCCCTGCCGAGACTACAAAGTTACTTTCCTAGCACGGGAACTTGCCGGGTCCTAATCCAATGCTCTTACCACTGAGCCAACACTCATGCGTGGGTTTATAAACATATGCCTGGAACTAACAACAGCCGGAGAGATGTTGAGTCGGTAAGAATACGACACTACCCATAAAGAATGGGTGTCTGATGTTATTCTACCTCCTATGGAACCGAAAGGCGCCAAATGTTACGTTGAGTCTGAGGTTTTCTTTTTGTTATAGAAGAGGTGAATCTTACATCAGACTCAGACATCCAGTCTTTCTGGGTAGTGTCGGATTGTTACCGACTAAACACCTCTCCTGCGGTTGGTTCCAGGCATATATGCCTATGAACCGAGCTATGAACCTCCATTTTCTTTTAGCTTTGTGTATTAGCCTTGCAGCAGTATTTACACCATTGTAGGCCGTAGAATCGTTTTTTAAATATTTCAAGCGTTCTACTGAATCCGACAATGTGGGGTCAGATAAAAGTGAAGAAAAGTACGTTTTCTTTTTTTTTATTTCTCGTTGCACAATGTCTGACCGTAGTCAAGTCGTTTACCAATTCAAACCCTATCCCACAACTCTGCAATGTTGAGAAAAATACTCTCCTGCCTCATACCGAATCGGCAACTCGCATATATCCGACTGGCGAAACAAACTTGGAAAACACATTTCTCTCCATATCGCTATCTTCAATCAGTCCCGCCGGAAAAGAGGAGCTTTTCATCGAATTTTCAAACAGACCATGAATCTCTTCATTTTCCGACCTATCCCGGCCCGTTTAGAACGAATATCTAGACCGAACTCGAGGGAGTTGTTCCCGATTTCAGTGGGCGTCTGAATTAGGTCAGTCTCGACCTCACCTGCGTGCTTGTTGGATCACTGGATGAATTTGTTCCATTTATATGGAAATTCGCGTGAAAACTGTATTGGGTCCAGTCTGGCCGCCGCGATTTTATGATTCAATAATGTCGTCGGACGCTTGATACTGGCGCGTGCTTGAGTGATCGATAATTTTCATTGATTCAAAGAAAGATACAGATAATTTAGTTGTCAGACATATACTTCCTGATAAGTTCCTAACAGATTTTAACAATTTTTAAATGTTAGAAACAGGGGGCTATCACTCTGCTCTAACCAGTGACACAAATTCTAAACAATCGTTTATTCAAAGTTAAGAATGTACAGAGTGGTCCACATTGGACAATTTTGATAGGAAACACCAATTTCTGAAGGAGTTGGAAAAAACTAGCCTACATGCTACGAAATCGATTTTTGTGAGAAAAAGGAATGCCGAAAACCGCACATTGATATTTTGACATTGATATCTTTTTTTTCAATTTTGTGCATTTCTGACCTAACCCAGTAACTTGTTTATTTTTGAATATTTCTTGTTTCTGTGAAAACATTCTAGAGGCACTTTTTTTAAAGGAATCCAATGGTGCTCCTAGATTTTCATTAAAAAATCTGGTTTTGGAGCTATAACATAAACTTGAATTTTTTCTTATGGTTTGTCCTTGGTTTTGAAAAAGAACCTTAATCAACTAGATTTTGCTGCAATCTAGTGAACATATCCCGAAACGGTTACCTCCTATCAGGATATCATTCAAAGTGAAGATTGCTGGCAGCCTGAGCATATTCATGCGATTCCCAATAACACTTTAGCATGTCATATTTTTTGTAATTTTCATACATTTTGAATTAACAGGCTGATAAATATTCTAGTATGTTCAAAACTCAGTTCAGAGAAGCAGACTAAACTTGTGAAGCAAACTGCATTCAATAATATACTGCCCCACAAAAGTTAGGGATATCGTATTCAATCGTTTTTAAAAGTATGTAATCTTCGAGAAAATCGCTGTAAAATCATTTAAAACTCAATAACAACTTGAATCGATCCAATAAAAATCAGTATGAGACATTTCGTAAATCTGGTTTGGTTCTTTGCATAATTATGCTTCATGAATGTGCTTATTTTGAAATGTCAGTCAGTTTATCAACGGCTTCGATTCGAAACGAGTTTTCTGAAAATGCCAAGACATAAATTAACAAACGCTGAGGCTAATAGGGCTATCGGAATGCTACAGGGTGGCCTAACTCAGGTTTTTCTAGCGGAAAGGCTCCAAGTCAGCCAAAGTGTGATATCTCGACTTTGGAATAGGTTCAGGGAGACAGGTTCCGTGTTGGAAATACCAAGGCTTGGTGGGCGACGAAAAACAACGCCTGCTCAGGATCGTTTCATCACCTACATCTACGTGTAGAATGCCACGGAATACTCTTCAAAATGCAAATGGGGTCCAAGTTTCCATCGAAACCATCAGAAGAAGTTTGAGAGAGGTGAATCTAGACGTCCATTAAGAGGAGTTCCATTAACACGTGACCATAAGCGTCAAAGACAGGAATGGGTAAGGCAACATATCAATTGGAACGATCAATTGCGTGGTGTCCTTTTCACTGATGAATCCAGATATGGACGATTTTCAAATTCTCGAAGAATAAGAGTATGGACAATCCCACGCATACCCCGTAATCGTCGCTATGCCCAAGAAGTCCATCCATTCCGAGTGGGTAGTGTTATGGTATGAGCCTGGATATGTTTCAACGGGCGCACAGATCTACACATTTGTCCTGGGAATATGACCGCCTTACACTATGGGGAGCCCAGGACTCCTTTCAACATTTTCACCTATCTAGCCTAGCTAGTACCAGAAACAACCAAAATCAAGCAATTTGGGCCACCTTGTACTTGGCTAAGTTTATCTTGTGTCGGGTGGCCTCTCTGAATAGCAGAAATAAGCCTCTAGTGAATGTCCAAATCCGATTCGAATCTCGGAAAACTAAATCAGATAGAAAAGAATCGTAGAAAAATTGCCTCATCTCATCTACCAACAACCTTAAAAGGACATAAAATCATCAAACGTGCCGACAGAAACTCTCGACTGCTGTATTCACCACTGCGAATTCAATTGGAACAAGATACACATGCCTGTTTTTTAGGGATGAGGATTTTCAACCGATCAGTATAACAGTAGGTATTAACCCTCATAAATGGTTTTCCAATAAGAGGTGTTATTTTGAATACCCCGCTATTTCGTTAGATGTCACTGTCGAAGCTGTCATTTATGACATTTGACAAGTAGAAACTACGCCATTAATCAACACGGAACGATACACGCTAAAACAAAGCGTTGAAATGATCAAAATTCACTATAAAATGCTGAAAATTTGGTAGAGACGGTTCGTAAAACTCGAACATTTTTGGGTAGTCGTGAAGAACCTTGTCGAACCGAAATATAGAAATTCGTGGGAAAATTGGAGCTGTTGGAAGAAGATTAGATTAGATTAGGGGAGGGGCGGAAGATCATCTGAACTCGCATGCACCTTGACCTAAAGATCTATTGTGCATCCCCGCGCTGTTTACCAGTCAGGCAATAGTGTCTCCATGAACTTTATCACCTTTCTGGGAGCTACATCCATAACTTGTTCCGGCTTCAGAAACCAGAAGACAAGGTGTTGTAGTCTTTTCGGATGAACACCTTCACATTCGCATAACAAGTGCTTGGCTGTCTCAGTGGCTTCTTGACAGAAACGACATGTGTCTTCTAGCGACTTACCCATGTTCTTTGGAAGAAGATAGTGATGTGAAGAATAAAACCTGTGCATGTCGCTCAAGAACATCCGAGAATATTGCTGCTGTAGCAGAAAGTGTTGAAGAAAACCCAGATTTGTCCATTTCTCGTCGTTCTTCAGAATAAGGCATTCCACAAACGTCACCACACCGTAATTTGCATAAAGATTTGAGTGTTAAGGGCTCATAAGTTCAGTTAACACAAGTACTCAAGCCGGCGGATCATCGACAACAAGGGGGGATATAGTAATTTCTTTTTCATGGGAGGGGTGATAACGATCATGGGGAGGGGGGAAATAACTATTAATTGAAAACCATTAAATCAGATTCACAAACCGCCTTTTTCTCAGAATTTCGATACTCATGGGGGGGTAGTTACTCCCAGTAGTCCCAGTCCATCCGCCCCCCCCCCCGTTAATCCGCTCGATCAACAACGTCGTGCCTTTGCGGATTGGGTCCTTTAAATGCATGAAAATGATCCGGAATTTCATTAAAAAATCATCTTGTATGATAAGCCCATTTCCAATCCGGTGGTTTCCTCAGCAAGCAAAATTATCGCATCTGGGGCTGGTAAACCGATATTCTTCGTATCTGTACATATTTACCACACAATATAGCCTGACCTCCTTTGTCATTGACTCAGAGTTGATTTGGATGAGCCAGAGCAAACTCAATTAGGCAGGCAAAAAAAATAAGGTCTCTCTAATCTGGATTATCGATCATTCGGGAATCAAAGGAAACGAAGAGTGCGTACGAACGCCAATCACTCGCACAGAACCTTTCTGTGGTATAGGGGAATGCACCTATGAGAATGAGTTTCTGGAGAAGGAGAAAACCAGAAAAACAAGAAAGGCCCCTGCAAAAATAAAATTACAAAACTCTTGATGAAGATAATGTCAAATAAAGGAACAGCAGCTCTCACTAGCATAGCAAATGGAGTAATGAGCACTTTCCAAAAGATGAGAAACTGCCAAAGTGATTGTTTTCAATAAACCAAGTAAAGACAAAAAGTTTCCTCAGAACTGCAGATCAATAAGTCGACTCTCAGCCGTATGGGAAATTGTGGAGAGAGTCTTAGCCAGACGACTTAATGAAGCAATGGTGTAATCAGAATCGATAAAGAAAAGAGTCAAGCAGAGAAATCATACTAGAATCAACAAATTTCGCGGAAACCTATATTTATTAGTCTGAATAAAAATTAAGCTAATATTTCCTGAAACATTTTGGCCATAATGTGATATATCGAATTCTATGACCTTATAAGAACTGCAGAAGATCCAAACGATAAAACAATGATGAAACTGAATTAGACTTGACAAGTGAAAAAAGACATGAAATTCTATGACAGCTCCCAATTATGAAGGAAGTGAATCAAAGCCTGCTTGGATATTGTTGAACGAAACGTGTTTTTTCGAAATTTTCAATATATGTATAGTGAACTCGGAAGTATATCATGATATATATTTTTGAAATCGTTGAGGAAAGATCAATCACAAAATATTATTTCCCATTACCGTTTTCATCTCCGAAATTTGAGCAGATACAAAAAATGCAATAACACCGCTGAAAGGCAGTAAAAAGTGCCCCAAAGATGTGTTCATTTCAAGAGCGTGGGTCCTATAATACGGAAGTTATAGTCGGAAACCAGACGCCGTAGCAACATGAGGTTTTCAGCAATTTCTGTTTCTCGAAAATAAAAACATGACACGAAACTAATTATTTTTATACTTTTTCATAGTTTAGGAGTTGTAGTAGGTACTAAAACATCGAAATCTGGCCACCCTGTACAGTGCATAAAACTAATGTAGCAATGAAAATGTTATACACGGCAGAAGAAGCCAAATGAACAGAAACACTCGACGATCATAAAAGCAGTCGCCAGACCGCAGCTACCATATGTATCAACAGCATGGGGCTATGCAGCGTGAACCCATACAAAGTATAGAAAACCAATGTTTGAGGTAGGCATTAGACGCTGTCTGGTTTATTGGGAATGAACAAATCCGAAAAGACCAAAAATGGGAGTCCATTACTACATTCATTAATGATGGCAAAAGATTGATAATAGTATGTGCCTATAGGCCATGCTCTTATCGTATTGAGGATGTGGAAAGATTTCTCGAGAGACTATCAGTTGTGCTGGAATCACTCAATAAACAAAACAAAAGTAAGTTCATAATAACAGGAGATTTCAATATAGACATTTTGAATAAAGAAGTAAGAACACTGAAATATTATTATCACTACTGGCTTCCTACAACTTGACTCCTTCAGTGACCGAACCTACAAGAGTAACACCTACCAGAAACACTTGCATCGACAATATTTTCACAAATCTTGAAGATGCTCGAACTTCCATAATACAGCCTCACATATCTGACCACTTAGCACAGCTGATGTGTTTTGAAATGCAAAATGGATTTTCCTTGAAACCTAAATTGAAGATAACTAGAAAATTCAACGACAGCACCATTTCCGCCTTTGTAGATGAACTCTGTACAGTGGATTGGGATATGATATATAGATACGACAAAACTGATGTGGAGGCAATGTGGAAGTATTACACCACATTATTTGAGAAAAGTTTCCCCTATACTGAAACCCGTACGCACTCCTTGGACAAAAGACTACATATCAATGACCCCAACATCCAGTCAATAAAAAAGAATTTAGATGTTCTCTTTGTGATATCCCAAAGGAAGCCCGAGACCCTGAGGGATATGACAATAAATAAAATAAAAGCATACAAACAAAAACACTACTCGAATATAATAAAAAATTCACGAAACAAATCCAAGACAACATGGCAAATAATCAAAAACCTATCAGGAAAATCAGATACCCTAACGTCCTCAATATTACCTCCAGGCGACCCTCAAGAATTAACAAACAAGTTTAATAAACGTTTTGTTGACATCACTCATCAAGAAGGTAGTACAGAATCAAACATAAAACAACATCAGATAACAAATAGAATAAGACAGTCATTCTTTATGTTTGATGTAACAAAAGATGAAGTGATAAAAAGCGTTAAACAGATAAAAAACAAAACTTCCAGAGGATATGATGAGATTCCCTTTGGAATTATAGAGAAATCTATGTTTGCGATTGTTGATCCCCTAACATACATAATAAACCGATCATTTATAGAGGGAATTTTTCCAAACGAATTGAAAATCGCTGTGGTGAAGCCAATTTACAAAAGGGGACCCAGGGATGAACTGGGAAATTATCGTGCAATTAGCATGCTGCCGTCGTTCTCAAAGATTTTTGAAAAGTTATTGTCAAATAAACTAATGTCATTTTTCAGAAAACACCAAATATTCGCCAAACAACAACATGGCTTTATCAAAGGTTAAAATACAGAAACTGCTATATACGAGATGACACAGGTAATCCTTGAAGCAATGGAGGCAGGAAATGTTCCACTGGGGCTGTTTTTGGATCTATCCAAGGCATTTGACAGTGTTGACCACAAGGAGCTGCTGAGGAAGTTAGAGATGTATGGTATTAGAGATAAACAGCTGAAGCTCATTGACAGTTATTTGAGAGGCAGAAAACAAAGAGTAGTTATAAAACACGAAGACAATACATTTATGTCAGAGGAAGAAACCCTTGAAAGCGGAGCCCCACAAGGAAGCATACTTGGACCACTCCTGTTCATAATTTACATAAACGATCTTCCAGCAACAATTCAAGAGAAGAACCTTAACGTCACTGTATACGTAGATGATGCAAATATGGTCATGCAATCAGAGAAAAACCAGTCATTGACCAGCTACTTGAGAACAACCATAAATAAAGTCCAATCATGGTGCTCTGTTAATAAACTCAAACTGAATATGAACAAAACAGTGTCATATTTCAGGCATCAAACAAAAACCCTACAGTTGACACTATTTCCTTGAATAATACAGCAATAAAAGTATCTGAGAGTGTGAAATTCTTAGGACTTTGGATGGATTTGAACTTGAAGTGGAATTGTCACATAGAACAGCTAAACAACAAACTGAACTCTGTAGTTTACACTTTCAACTTCATGAAACACCATATACAGAAAGAAATCATGAAAACCCTTTATTATGCAAATTTTGAATCAAGGATCACATATGGTATTTTATTCTGGGGAAACAGCTCAACATCAGATAAAATTTTCAAGAAACAAAAGCAAGTACTGAGAATAATGACTGGAATGAAATATAGAGAATCTTGTAGAGGGATATTTAGAAAAGAAGGAATATTAACAATGACAGGAGTCTACATTTTAAGATGTATCCTTTTCTTAAAAAAGAACAGCGAGTTATTCCAGGAATTCAGAAATACAAACAATACAAGAAGAAGATACCCCTACATTTATCCTTGTCATAAGCTAACCCTCACTCAGAAAAATTCTCAGTACATGTGCTTGAAACTTTTCAACTGTCTACCTAGGAAATTTCAAGACATAGAGGATATGAAAACTTTAAAGAAGAAGGTCAGGCAATTCCTGATAAATAGTGAACCCTACACCCTCCAAGAATACTTTGAAGGATGCAAAAGCTTTAATTAACTTTGTACTTGACGTATTTCATTTTATTGTGAAAACACATTAATTGTTGAAATAAAATACTATTCTATTCTATTCTATTCTATTCATCAAACGAAAAGCTGCAAAAGCCCATAAAAGAGAACATCGAAATGACACCCTCAGAAGGAATGGTGATTATGACCCCACTGAAGATCCAAAAACAGCGAGAATTCACCGCAGAAGAGCCAGAGACCAGTTGCGAAACTGAAGAAATAGAACTCCTCATTTACAGAGAGGAATATCTAATTGGAGAATAAACACAAACAGTCAGCATAAAAACTGCGAAAGAGAAAATATATAGATGAGATGATGAAAAGTTTATGGACATATGCCTAGAACCAACCGCAGGAGAGGTGTTTAGTTGGTAGGAGTTGCCGATTCGGTATGAGGCAGGAGAGTATTTTTCTCAACATTGCAGGGTTGTGGGATAGGGTTTGAATTGGTAAACGACTTGACGACGGTCAGAAATTGTGCAACGCGAAATAAAAAAGAGAAAACAATCTATTCGTTACTTTTCTTTAACTCAACATTGTCGGATTCAGTAGAATGCTTGAAATATTTTAAAAACTATTCTACGGTCAACAATGGTGTTAATACCACTGCAAGGCTAATAGACAAAACTGAAGAATGCAGCCAGAAAGACTAGGTGTAAGATTCACCTCTTCCATAACAAAAAAAGGAGAAAACCGAAAGGTAAACACTCTGGCGGAATATCCCAAGAATGTGTCACTCCAAAAAGTTCCTTCTGAATTTTGAAACTGCAAGATTCGAAATGAATCTGGATCTCAGTGAGAACCAGCCACACCTCCTGACCGGCTTTCTTACAGGACATTGTCGCCTCAGGAGGCATCTGATGGAGAAGGTAGATTCTGTGGGGAGTAGAAAAAAATTTCCTATTCACCTAGTCAAGGAATGCCTTGCCATTGCATGCCTAAGAGAACATTCCTTTGGGCAATACACTTGAAGGAGCTACCAGATATTGGATTTCATTAGATCTCTGGAACGGGAAGTGCGTGGTGAGATCAGCTCTGTTATGGGGCACAATAGACCTTAAGTTCGCAGAGAACTGTAACCCCTTTCTAACTATAACTTTATCTGGATCACAACTCAAATTGTAAGTATACAGGGTGGCCAAGAGATTAACGTCAAAAAGGAAAAACAGGTCCCTCGTATCATGGGCTATTCGAATCACCCCCATGTATGTTATGCTATTTTTCACGGTTTTCGAGTTATTAATTTTTTTATGAACATTGAGAATTTCGACTTGACCATCTTAAAAAAGATATTAAAAAAAAGTACAAGACTTCTCTGTGAAATTCTTTTTGTATCTTAATCTCCATGAATTGGACTTTCATAGATAAAATAACCAGATTCGGTACTTTGATAAAAATTATGGAAATGTTGGTCTCAAGTGAAAAAGTTACGTAAATTGGATTATGATCTGAATGTTCGAATCAATATTAAAAATGTAAAAAGGCTAATTCACGATTTCTTAGTATGCTTAAAAACTGCGCTCAACAGTCAGCTTTTAGAATCATCGATAAAAAATGGTACTTAACACTCCACTTTTGCTAGAATTAGCCTTCAAAGTCATCGAGGTGGAAAGAATCAAAGAACTAGACATTTACTACAAAATTATTTTTTGCCATTTTAAGATATTTCTGATCCAGTTATGATAGAAAATGCTGAAAATTAATGAACATTAGCTTTAGATGTTGGTCAAGAAAAGTTCTAGATGAAAAAAAGAAAAATGTATGGCAATAAATCACACATCATAATGTAAATAAAAAGAAATTTATTTATAAAATTTACAGTAGGTGTTCAAAGTGGCCACCTCCAAACTAATTCGGAAACTGAAAATTTACTCGGAAAACTGAAAATTTAATTAAAAAGAAAAACTGAGAAAATTGAGGTGAAAATTAGAAAACTGGAAAATTCGGTTCAAACACTTTTTTTTTATTAAATTCATGTGTCTCGACTGCTCGGGCCATTGACACGGTTACAGTTTATATTTACAATATGTGTAATAATCTAATGAACAAATTAGCAAACTATAAATTTTCAAATTTGACTATATAGATGAATAGACTTAAGGAAGTTCATTAAGTTGTTGAAATTTATGGAGTTTTGGAGAATCTCTTTTAAGGTCAGCTTTATTTTGTTGTTTCCCCTGTCATTAACATATTCCGGGCACTCCACCAGAAAGTGAGGGATGGTCAAGGGGCTGTTACAGTGGTGGCATGTTGGAGGGTCTTCGTTGCTCATAAGGTAGCCATGGGTAAGTCGACAGTGACCAATCCGAAGCCGTCTGACTATGTTTTGCTCCCTCCTGGTCGTTGGAGGTAACTGAATGGGATCCCTTATGGAGTCCTGTATGTTTCGTAGTTTTCCTCTAGAGTTGCTCCACTGGTTTTGCCATTGCTCGTTGATTGATCTTATGAAACACTTCTTGACACTCGATCGGCGGAATCAGAATTACCTGATGGTCAGGGGAAAATCTGGTTTTATTTTGCCGGAGGGGAGGTGAAAAGGAATGCTCATATGTTCAAAAATCCAGACGAAGTCGCGTCGATGAAAACGTCTTGATTCCGGCTTATCGGCCCTTCATTACAAAAAACGTGGTTATCTGCAAAGTCGCGAATATTTATAACACATTTCATCGTTTTCAAACATAAAAAAGCAATGAAAAACCGATCGGGATTATTTAAATTTTCGAAAACAATTTTTCATTAACCACTTGAATGAACGATACCCGAACAGATGGATCGGACGCAGTCGACCAATCACCTGACCTTAATCTCATCGATTTTTTCGTTTGAGGTTATTTCAAAGAAATTGTTTACGCCCGAGAATGTTCGAGTGAAGACGAGCTGCGACTGAAGATAAGAGAAGCCGAACGTGTCCTAAGAGAGAACAGGGCAGGTTTTATGCGATTGAAAGAAAATTTTCTAAGAAGGTGTAGAATGTGTATTGAGGCTGGAGGTGGCCACTTTGAACACCTATTGTAAATTTTATAAATAAATTTCTTTTTATTTACATTATGATGTGTGATTTATTGCCATACCTTTTTCTTTTTTTTATCTAGAACTTTTCTTGACCAACATCTAAAGCTAATTTTCATTAATTTTCAGCATTTTCTATCATAACTTGATCAGAAATATCCTTAAATGGCAAAAAATAATTTTTTAGTGAATGTCTAGTTCTTTGATTTTTTCCATCTCGATGACTTTGAAGGCTAATTCTGGCAAAAGAAGAGTGTTAAGTACCATTTTTTGTCAATGATTCTAAAAGCTGACTGTTAAGCGCAGTTTTTAAGCATACTAAGAAACCGTGAATTAGCCTTTTTACATTTTTAATTTTGATTCGAAAATTCAGATCATAATCCAATTTACGTAACTTTTTCACTTGAGACCAACATTTCCATAATTTTTATCGAAGTTACGAATCTGGTTATTTTATGTATAAAGTACAATTCATGGAGATTGAGTTACAAAAAGAATTTCACAGAGAAGTCTTGTATTTTTTTTTAATATCTTTTTAAGATGGTCAAGTCGAAAATTCTCAAAGTTCATAAAAAAATTCATAACTCGAAAACCGTGAAAAATAGCATAACATACATGGGGGTGATTAGAATAGCCCATGACACGAGGGACTTGTTTTTTCCTTTTTGACGTCAATCTCTTATCCATCCTGTATAGAAAATATCCTGAAACCAGATGATAGGAAATCCTTCCCAGAGTGAATCATCAATGATATCTGGCAGCAAGTTGAACCATCGCATCATTCCATATTTTGTCTGGTCTCATTCATAATGCAAATTCCTTAAAAACCGGGGAAAACTTTATTGGGTCGACTCATGTGATCGCAGCGATTCTATGATTTAATAATATCTGGTGGACATTTGATACTCGATCTAGCGCGTGTCCACTGCAACAGGGTTATTTTTTGAGCCGTTTAAGCTGTTTTTCTACGGTAATTCCAGCTCGATCCAATTGCCAACTTGATGGGAACAAACGGTTATGTTGAGAGCTTTACGATGGGATTACACGTTTTTATCTAATCTAGTTGGACGTGACTGGAATGGAATGGGGTATAAGAACAAATTGAAGGGGCTTTGTGATCATTCCTGTGTGACCTAATGCAGATGAGATGGGGTATTCTTCTTGGAATAATGATATATTTAAATGAATTTCGTGCAGTGAGAAGTGATGTGTAGAATATCAGGAAAACCACGTTTTCAATGACATTTGCTACATATACAGGGTGAGTCCTTGATGTGTGAAGTTTTACTAACTGTATATTCCTCTCATCGAACCCATTTTGCAAAATTAGGTTTCATTTAAAAGTTACAAGCATTCGAAAATCCAAAATTCATGGTAATTGTTCTGATTTATGAATATTCGAGATGAATAAATGGAAAAGTTTTGCTCAAGATATTTGTCCACAACTATACAGGTTGTGTCTTTGACTTGTACCTATATTTTAACTGTAGATTCCTCTCATCAAACGAAACACTTTTTCGATGCCATTCTCCAAAATTCCAAAAATATTTTTTCAATAAAACGCGTCGTTTTCGAGTTATTCCCAATTGTATACGATGAATAACAGGGTAAATAAACACACTTGACGATACGTTTCACAATTTTAATAGAAATAAATTATACAGTTGACATGCATGTTTCGGATTTCAACCCATTCTCTCAATGTTTCACCGAGTCATTATCGAGCAATCAATTTCAAGTATACGATGATTATTAATGTTCATTTAGTCGAATTGAATTGTCGAAATACAAGTTGCTCGAGATGAATTAAAGAAAATAATAATCGCTTTTTGTCGAAGTCGAGTGATATTCAGGAAGATTATTTCATGAACACGCTCCGAACGCTCGCATCCGCGGTATTTTGTATCTTAGACCGAGCGGTCGGACTTATTTATAATTATTTTGCAAAAAAATTGCTATCCCAACCAAGTTTTGAACTCGGGACCCTCCGTACATATTCAATTCTGAATGAATGTTATGCCAAATTTTGACACTTTAAAATAGCCGCTGATATTTCTTTGTTCACCTAAATAGTCGATAATATTGCATATCGTGTGACTGAATTCGTGACTTTTCGTTGGCGGAGCCATATGTGAATGAAATAATCATCATGATATCCCTGCCAAAAATGTCTCATAGAAACTGATTTATTGTCGAGAATATTGACATCCAAATCGGATAGTGAAACCGCAAATCCGTATAAAATCATATACGGTATTCATCAGTATACAATGGAGATTACGGATCTTTGTCATCTTTGTCCACGACTGTTTCAATAATTTTTATTTCATCTCACATTGCTTTAAGTTTCTAATGACATACCCTAACGTAAACCATATCCGTTTCTGTAAGCGATTCCTGTGTTGAATTATGTCACAAGATTCTGAATAAAATTGAACTTGTGAATTTCCACACATTTCTCAAAGAATCTCCGTCTGGTGAATGAGCATAAATGTATAAATGCAATTGAAATAGCCTTCTGGAACTAACACTGCCTGATAAGGACTCTTATACTTCACAGTAAAGCTTTCTCAATGGAACTGATTCCTGATGATACTTTCCACACATTTCTCATAACTTTTCAAGCTTCTTAATGAAGCATAAAATATTATTCCTTGAAATTGGAATACCGCATTGAATCTCATAGCCTCCTGAAACTAATACTACCTGATAGAAACTCGTACAGCAAAAACCGATGCAGGACCCTGATTGAGGAGTGGATAAATAAACAAAGACACCGACAAAACTGGGAACAGAGCGACGGGCAAACACACAGCAAAGCCATGGTAGGACGCACAAGCCAAACCTTGAGAGCTGACTTTTTGAATCTAAACAGAACAAAGGCACGTATAATAGTAGGTCTACTGACGGGACACTGCGGCCTTAGAAAACATCTGAACAACATAGGAATACTTGGAGAACCCGTGGATTGCAGACTCTGCGGTGAAGAGGAAGAAACAGCCTCTCACATAATTTTTGAATGCGACGCCTTGGGAAGAAGGCGCCACTGAATCTTCGGAGAAATCAATCCGGAAACGGGAATGAATCCGAAAAACCTCATAAAAAGGCTACTGAACCTGATAAAGGACACAAACCTATTCTCGTGAGGAACCACTGATGAAAGAGTGATACAATAGACAAGTTGGTCGCAGTGTCACAGGGAGGCCAAGCGGTAACCCGGTCTCTTGTTCGTCAGCTTATCAATCAATCAAACTCGTACATTGTATTCGGGTGTGCTTATGTCTTACATAAACTTTTAAATCTTCATAAAAACACAAAGTTCACATGTCATGGATAACATACGTATAACGTATAGTATACAGATTCTTCTAATGGATGCTTACGAAATCTCATAAATTGTGCATATGTTTGTATGAGATTTCATGCGGTATCCTTGACAGGAACACTATTGTGAGTTATCAATGAAACATAAAAGATGAATGAGGAAATTGGACTAGCTAGTCCTAGGGCGTTAACCTCTTCGTTGTATAAAAGATGAATGTTTATAAATTCAGCTTGAGTGAAATGAAAAATGAGATGTATTTTGGAGAAAAAATCATTGCTTTTCAATTGAAGACATAATCGAAGGAAACTCAGTATTATTCGGAAGTTAGTTCTTACTCACTGTGTGTATCATACACACTGGTAGCTTAGAGGTGGGGTACCCGCCCGGAAAGCAGGGAGACGCAGGTTCGATTCCTGCTCGGTGTGTAACTTTTTCCGGAAATTGTCTGCATGCCGTTAGCTCTTTCTCTAATTGTTATCAAAGACGTTAAACTCATATTTATATATGCCTGAATTCCGACTGTTGACGTCATCTGAAAATTGAGTATTTTTTAGAATTTTCGAGAATGAACTGTGCAATAGATATCTCAAATGAATCGACTACCGGTTGGTCTGAATATTCATGATTTTTCAATCTACTCTTTTAGTTCTTAAAATATTGAGATTAAATTTGAAACATGGGTTTCATTTTGGGGTGAACATTACGCAGTAGACCGAGTGTAAAAATCAGAAATTTGTGTGCTCCGCTGCTGGTGGATTCTGAAATACGAAACGTATTATTCATTCATAAACTTGTGGAGTTTTAACTTCGTGGGAGCGGTGCGGACTTCCAAAAATCCACAAAGATTCAAGGTATATCTCGAACACCATCGACTCGCCAACATCTTATGACGAAGACACAATCATGTTAAGGCCTCAAGTGCGAAAACTGAATTACTTCTTGAATCTTCCTAAAAACCGAATCCCGAGTCAACTGAGAACCTTCCTGTTAAAGGCTTCTCCAGCTACTGCCTCTTCTTTGTTTTCCACAGCAATTAATATTTTTTTATCCACCTCCCGTGGGTGCATTCCGAAAGGATGACATAATCTTCTGAGCTTTTTGGGCCGATCTTAGCCCCGAATTTTCTGATGTCGTCTGCACCCAAGCCACACAGGTCGTGAGATGATTTTTCTGACACTGTCTGATTTTCATGAGGAAACTTGACCCGAAAATCAATAATTGGCAGCGTTATCGCCTCGCCTGCATCCTGTGTAGTACCGATGAGCAACTTGATAGTTTTCGGAGCCACGATTATCAATTTCAGAAGTCTATATCGGTTAACCGCAACATTTCGATTTATTACAGAAACCATTACTAAGGAATAGGCAAACTTACCTTTCATTCGATTGGTAACGGACAATATTGCAAATGTTCCAAAAAGACACAATATTAAAGTTTACACAAAAACTGGGATAGTTCCTAAGTGGTGTCAAATACTAAACTGATCCACTTTCTCAAGCTGCATTGAATGCTTACATCGAGACAACTAGGAAGAGCATTCATATACGGATCAAAGAACACGAATGGTGTTGTCGACTTTGTCAAACGGAGAAGTGTTCCTTCGCTGAACAATTCGGAGCAGTCAATCGTCGGGTTACAACTATACGCCTTCCGCAGTTGAGAGAAAGGTTAGGTCAAATTCCAATTCCTATTGGACCACAACTAGAAAGCCCAGAATACAGAATTTGATGATTATAGCCTTCGTTCAAGTTGAACGGGTGGTCAAGAAAAAAGGTGGCTCCAAAACAGAACTCTGAGATAATCCCATATATTCCAATTGTGCTCAACAGAGGAAGAATTCTGAATATTGACAAGCACAGTTCTTGACTATGGGGATATGATAATTTATTATGGAACGAAATATCAGCCATCCAACTATTGATTTATTCTTTTATCTGTAGAAATGTGTATTACTTCGATGTGAACGATGGTTTGTTTCACCTCCGATTATATACTTGTTAATTGTGGACAATCAATAGCACTACTTCAATCGAAATATTTGAAAAGTGATACTAGAACTAGATATCACTTCCACATCTTTCTTTGTACAGTTGCTTTACAGCTTACAAAAGCCAATAAAGAAAATGAGTGTTGGCAAAGTTTGGAACCCTATTCGTCAACACTTCTATCCTAAGCAAACTCGTTAGTTAACCGATCATCCAGAAGATGCAAATTCACGTAAAGACGCCCTTTTCATTTCTTCATTAAGCGAAGTACGTTCACATCTCTAGTGGTGCAAAAACTAACACTGAGTTGCGGCATCAATTTAAAACCAGTCCGAGTAATGTTTTGTGGGGCGTACTCGAGTTTTTTCAAACGAAATGCATTTTGCTTTGCGCCTACATCAACTGCTTCCTTAATTATGCTTTTAATTACTGGCGACAAGAGTTGCTTTCATCCTTTTTCAACCCTTTCGGAGTGGCCCCTTTGCCTGGCTTCAGATGAATACTTGTTTTGACTGAGAACACTGACGAAATTGGGGGCACAATGTCGGCGTTTTTTCGCGAGGAACTTTTGTGACACAAAGTCAATGATGATCAAATGCCTCTTCAAACGTAAACAACTCAAGTTGATTCCGTCAATATATATTTTTCCTAATGTAAACACGTTCAATGCTAGCCTTCACTTTAGAGCAGATGTAGGATTTGTTTTAAAATTTAGTTTCATTGCTTTGTTATTTCAAAGAAACACAATGTGTATGCTTACTTTTTTCTATTCCCTGATTATTCTTGTTTTAACTTCCTCGTCCTTATTTCTGGCAGTTTTCAGGTTGACTGATTCAATTAAATAGTCATTACTCTGACTCTTGGAACACTAAAACGATGAGATTTCAGATATGGATTACCAATGTTCCGAGAATCATTTAATTATAATGAAACACGTCCATGAAATGTCGTTAAAGATGTGACTATTATAAAAGTTTAACAATCGGCATCGATTGTTGGGTAGTGTTCAATTATTAACTTAGATTTTATTGGAAAAGAATTGAAATGGAAGACTATCATTACACAGATTTTGATTCAATGAACTTGTTTATCCTTCACGGACAACGCTATCAAATTGTATCCAGAACGTGCTAAACGTTCGATGAGATGTATATATTGGTGGAAGTATATCGACTTCGTTGGAAACTAAGCTAGATAGATTAAAACCCATTTTTGAGATGTATGTATTCTGACAACAAATGAACAGATGAAAATTTCCATGATTGTAAAGGAGATGATCTGGTTGTGCCCACGCACAAGCTGCAGACGATATCAGTCATTGGTACTACTGTAACAGATCAAAATCAATGGAAAAAAGAGTCAAGCAAGACTCCTTCAAAAGACAAGGCTGAAGATGGAATCGAAGATATCCATAGACGATAATGAAATAAGAAATGTTTATTTCGTGAATAATCAGTTTAAATCACAGAGGTACATAGATAAATATAACCTGTACGTGATATTAACATAATTAAAAACTATGAAAATTGACCCGTGTAGACAAAAATCAAAAAAATAATTCCAGTATCAGGGAAAGAAACAAAAATACCACTCATCACTAATGTCTTTGCATCACTTCGAATTAATTTCACACTCATAAAGAATCTGTCAGAATTGGTTGAGGGGAGAATCTCCCCACTCGACTTCAGGAAAAAAAAACTGTCTATTTGGATAATATGTTTTAGCCTTGTAAAAATATTTTGTATTCCAATTAAGTATTATTATTTATTAAATAGAATGGCAGAATGAAGGTGAATACCTAGGAGTAATATTAGACAAAAGACTAACGTGGAAACAGCACATCAAGTATGCAGTGAATAAAACGAATGTAGCAATGAAAAGGTTATACCCGATTAAAGGCAGAACAAGCCAAATGAACAGAAACACGAAGTTGAGGATCATAAAAGCAGTCGCCAGACCGCAGCAAACATATGGATCAACAGCATGGGGCTATGCAGCGAGAACCCATATAAAGAGAATACAAAGTACAGAAAACAAATTTCTGAGATGGGCATTAGACGCCCCCTGTTTTGTTAGGAATGAACAAATCCGAAAAGACATAAATTGGGAGTTCATTACTACATTCATCAAACGAGAAGCTGCAAAAGCCTAGGAAAGAGCTAGTGAACCTCCAAATGACGACCTAAGAAGGTTAGTTGAATATGACCCCGCTGAAGATGAAAAACAGCGAGAATTTACTGCAAAAGACCCAGAGACCAATTGCGAAAATGAAGATGTAGAGTTCGAAACTAAGAGAGAGATATCCAATTGAAGGATGAACACAAATACTCAGCATAAAGAATGCGAAAGAGGAAATAATAGTTAAGAAGATGTAAGGTTTATTTTAGGCTAATGCCCAAAACCAACTGCAGGAGAGGTGTTTAGTAGAAGGAAGACCGAGTGTCTGATGCAAGATTCACCCCTTCTGTAACAAAAAAAAAATTCCAAGAATACCATCGACATGGTGATATGCAGCAAGTTTTCCTGTTCAGTAACCGAATATCTACAGTTTATCCAAGAATTCAGGTTGATGTTGGAATTGGAAATAACACTGACGTTTTGTTCTGTCATTAATATTCGAACAAATTTGGCAAGTACTTGCGTAAGTGATAAATCTCTGAAGAATGTACAGCTAATGAGTTGAGAGCCTGCACAGAGCATGTAGAAGAAAAATACTAGAAGATTAGTCAAAATATCTGTTAAAATAAAGCCTTCAATTATGAACATGACGAGTTCACAGATGAGGAAATAATAACAGTGGTTGTTGAAGCAGAATAAAAGGAATTGAAAATTCCTGATTTTTAATGTAACAAAGTAGTATATTATGCAACGATCATTTGATGATGATTATTATTACACGAGTATTAACCGGGATACAAAATGAGCCGAAGGCGAATTTCGTATGGATATGTTATTGTATTAGTAACCATTAGATTAGATGAGTGTTGCTTACGATATTTTATCTACACCCGATGAATGATAAAAAACTATAAATACCTCAATCGATTTTCCGTTTCAAGGCTCCCAACCTGAAATGTAAACAATTCGGTGTTGCTTCCAAAAATGATTCATCAGGCTGGAATTTCAGCTGGAAAGTAAAAATATTAATCTTCAATAATCAACCGAATACTTACCTCCAAATAGCGATTAAATTCGAAAAATGAGCATCTCAAAAATTTACTTGACACCTCGGACATATCGGACGTCAACGCGATAATTCGAATTTTCTCGCCTGGACGGCAATTTTACGATTTTGGCGAAAATTTAGATAAAATACTTCCCGATATCGCAGAAAAAAATCCAAAAACATCATGTGGAGCTCCGTTCTTTTCCTTTCCGACGCCCCCCTTTCCGTAGCGAACGGGAACCGCTTGATTGAAAAATAATGGGTTTCTATTGATCTGTATAGTTATGAAAAATCTGTATCATGAATCATAATGGATCTCATTATGAAACGGATTATGGGCATAAAAGTGTTTCATTATAGTACCGGTGTAGAAAAATTATTTTTAAGACGTGTGCCAGTATTGTTTGTTTGGAAGAATTCTGAGGAAACTTACTCTTGTAAATTTGATGAACAGTGTGTTGTGAATGTAATTCTTGCAGACCGGACCTGCACTATCAAGTCATTATGAGTGAATATAAGATATTGTCCTCAACAAATTTCTTGAAATTTATATGAAAATACATCAGTGGATTCAAAAGATATGCTTAAAGTTTTTGAAAAAATACCTAAAACATTTTGTTTCTAAAACGAATATATCAAGGACTTATGCATATTTCGAACACTGAATCAGGCTGCCCAAAATGACCTGCATCTGCACTGCAAGGCTGTACAATCATTCGTAAAATACCCTGTATTACAAATTTATTATCGTTTGTTTCGTTCTTGTTAAAAACTCATCAGTTGTACCAAAACAACACCATATTAAACTCAAAACATTATCTCGATAAACCGTCAAGCCACGTTGCTGAGATAAGAACAAACGAACCTCCATCATCAGTCGATATGATATGCAAAGAGCGCAGAGTAAGATTAGCCGAAGAAACTAAGATCACATGGCAGCTGAAAGCAACTCAGTAAAATTATAATTCCAGAATAAGTGAGAATAAAGGTGCAGACACATTGTTATCACGTCACGTCACATCACGTCATCTTCCCAAAATGTGCAACCACGATAATGCATGGAACTTAGAGCACAGGAAGAGAGACACACCTTTCAATAATAAATAGTGAAGCCAAATCATCAGAACTAAACTGGGTGATTGTACTACTACGGAATCAAAATGTTGTAGAAATTTTTGCAAAATTGTATCTGCTGTCACATTATAGCACTGATAGCACGCAAAATCTATATTCCGCAAATTTACATTTTCTGAATGCACGTGACATCGCGTCTGATATTTTGTGAAGTGTCATTCTGACATACATTTGAAACCGATCTGGGTGCTCATTCAATAATTCTTGAATTAATTGACGAAATTCCCCCACTTCCTCTGTTCGTTGATTCATTTGGTGAATCGAATCCCTTCTATGAGAATCACCAGCAACTGTAAAAGCAGCTATATTTTCCATATCTTCTTCCCAATTTCTCGCGTGAGCTCACGTGACGTGACAACAATTTGTATGCACCTTTAAGGTGCAGACACATTGTCGTCACGTCACGTCACATCACGTCATCTTCCCAAAATGTCCAACCACGATAATGCATGGAACTTAGACCATAGGAAGAGAGACACACCTTTCAATAATAAATAGTGAAGCCAAATCATCAGAATAAACTGGGTGATTTTACTACTACGGAATCAAAATGTAGTAAAAATTTTTGCGACATTCTATCTGCTGTCACATTATAGCACTGAAAGCACGCAAGATCTATATTCTGCAAATTTACATTTTCTGAATGCACGTGATTTCACGTCTGATATTTTGAGAAATGTCATTATGACATACATTTGAAACCTATCTGGGTGCTCACTCAATAATTCTTGAATTAATTGAAGGAATTCCCCCACTTCTTCTGTTCATTGATTCATTTGGTAAATCGAATCCCTTTTATGAGAATCACCAGCAACTGTAAAAGCAGCTAAATTCTCCATATCTTCTTCCCATGTCCTCGCGTGATGTGACGTAACGTGATAACAATGTGTCTGCACCTTAAGCCTTGCACAGAAAATTTTCCAAACACCTTGAGGTAGAAAATATCGATGAATTAGCTTCCTTGTCCTGGCTTAATGCGGGACAATTGTATCCTGGAACTGAGGGACTGCTGATGGCCGTCCAAGAGCGTAACTACGAGAAACACTGTTTGAAGCTGGATGTGGAGGTCGAATGCAAAAAATGCGAAGCAATTAGCGAATCTATCGAACATATTATCGCCGGTTGCCGAAGTCCAGCCAACAATGCCTATCCGCAGCAGTGTTAGATATAGATGGAGCAATTCTCCATTGCCTTTAGACCCATAACAACAAACAGATCCGTGAAATATAATAGATCGGACCTGGAACTCATTAACAAGGATCGAAACAATGAGGTGAACATTGATGTGGCCGTATCATTGACATATCTGGCTTCAAAATACCATTGATAAGTTCAGGTCAGGTCTTAGACTTTAGAAAGAGGAGACGTACCTTTCAATAATAAATAGTGGAGCCATTTTTCGATATCATCAGAACTAAACTGGGTGACTGTACTACTACAGAATCAAAATGAAGTAAAAATTCTTGCAACGTTGTGATGTTCGTTGAATTTTGTACTAAATAAACTCTCAATCAAAACGAATAGTACTTCAGATTTAAATTCATTTACCTACTCATTTGTGCGTGAATGTCAGAAATGAGCATTTGTTTCTTCAGATATTGTGAATTTTCCACATTAAATATACTAAAGTATCGGAATGTTCGCGAAACGGCTCGACTGTTTTTGCTTCAGATAATGAACTGGCACGTTATGACAGCAACGTTTTCTGAATCTTTGGCCAGTTCATTCATTAATTTCGTTTCGCTATCTTAATTTTATGTAACTAATGACGTTTCGTTGTTGTCATCAGAATATCGCGTAGGAAAAATGAAATTTGGATTTATCTCTGATTTATTTCTGAATATTATTAGCAAAATACGTTGAAAATGGTTCGTTTATGTCTTGTTTGTGGTGAATTGGACTATTTGAATCCTGATTTGAGTTTACACAGGTATGTTCTACTCTTATCATTTCTAAGTAACAATGACGTAGATTCTTCGATTTTTCGAATTTCACTCTTTAGATTCCCTTCTGATATTGAGAGGAGTAAAATCAATTTCAAGTTTAGCTGACTCTGTTCACCTAACTCAGAATCTATTTCAATGTACCGAACATTGTATGATTTCGTCTAAAAGAGTTAATTCACTTGTAATTTTATTTCCATTCCACAATACCGTCAACACCACGCCACTGGACCTTTCAAAATTAGATTTCGCAATGTTGCCACGACCAGACCTAATGATATTGCTATCCTTTATGCTATCTTCGTTTCACTCACTCATTCAAGACTAAATTTAGGCTTCACGAATTCTCGAATTCATGAAAGAGATGCTGTGTCTCCTCCTTCTATGGCCTAAGGGTGAGGCAGTCATGTTCAAATAACTGGAGACGAATCTTCAGAAACTTTGCAAACCTGTCACTTGACGTGATCTGAAATGAATTTTTATGAGTTCTGAGACCGATAGATCGATGATAAAAAATAATATTAATAGGTGGTCGCCTATCTTGATACGTAAACAGAGAAACTCTATCCATGAAAAAGACAGCGTTGCGGAATGACACACATCGGCTTCATTACGAAATGGAAGGTATAAAATTAGGAGCATTGGCGGTATTTATTTTAGGAATGAATTTTTAACCTGATGGCATCGGTCACGCAAACTGTGGCCGCAACAGTCCTGGCGTGGTCGTAAATATTGACATCACAGAGTCGTTTCTAAGGCTGGGTCTCTCGGCTACTTTTTGGCCCATTTACATTCCTTTCCCATGGGAAAGAACTGCAGGGAGTAAGGGAGATGGATCATGGACTAGAGAAGGTTTACCGACAATAAAATGACTTGGCTTCGAAGGAAAACAAACTGGAAATGTTGCAAGATATTTTGTGATTGGCTGCAATAGACGTCTACCTATTTTTCGATTGCCACCTTGAAGATTGAACACATTCTCGACATGTGTTGATTATACAAGAGCTCTCTTGGAGAGAAGAATGGGCTGCTGTATCAATCCTTATCACCACGAGAATGAAAGAAAAACTCTATTTATGAGATTCCACAAAGCAAACTCTGTAATGGAACTTACGGTTGGTTTTCTAGCATCGTGTAGGTGTACTGAATAGTCCTTTTTCTCACGGAACGAATTCACATGATGGATACTTGGGTTTTAACTCATGTTTTTGCAGGCACGCGCTAGGTCCGTTCATGCGAATAACTTTTTGGTGCCTGTAAGAAAGTAGGAGAGGGGGGCCTGATGATGCTGTATGACCGTTTCTAGACGAGTAGTGCAAATGTGATAAGAACAGGTAGAACCTTTTTTAGGGTTATGTGCCATATGGCATACGTTCGGCCGATCAAAGGCGCCGCACAAGAAAAAGAAAAGGTTGAGGGTGACTCCTTTCACAACTTCAAACCACGAAGAAAATGGGAAAATCAGAGTCTTCTTCGTTACCGATGAAGTCTATTCGCAGTTTGAACTTTGTGGTATTGCGAAATGAAAATAAAAATTTTGCACAACATGTTTTCGAAATATAATGTTCTCCTTATGACAGGCGTATCGATGGTGGAGAAAGGTTATGCAGTTGCCCCCTCCTTTCAATGCAACTTGGAAAACATTAAAGAAAATATGGCGATAAAGATAAACAACAAGGGTACCACGTGAAGTGAATTCCCATCTAAGTTTGATCAGAAATTGGGTTGATACAGTAGCTGCAACAGTAACAGGCTCCATCGTATGACTAAATTCCGATACATAATACGAGGCTGTTGATTATTGTGGGTATATTTTCAGAAACTGTTTCAAACAGTATTCAATTTCATAAAGTAAACTATTCCAGAAACCCTTTTTGTTCTAAATCGTCGAGAACGGAAAGGAGATTGCTTACCCCAAGCATAAACCGAAAACAACTGATGCTCCTCGTACAGGCTACGAGCTCGGAAGCTTGTAGTTTCTGAGGTGCTTCTCGAAAGACTTTGAGATATAAGTATAATCGTTATCATACGATGGATCACTTGTGATCTGGACAACATTATTTGATTCCGAAGAAGTTCAAACTGATTTGCAGTTAAGAACTCCAACCACTAAGCTACCAAGGCTATGCAGGTCCACAGTAAATGATCTAGACCTTTTTCTGATTGATATCCCTTTTATGTGTTTCATAAGATTGACAACGTCGGGATTTTTTTATAGGGAGATAGAGCAAATTTCGTTCAAGAACCCCTTATCCGTAAAATGAACGCAGTGTCTTCTATGAGGTCTTTTCTGAAAATCTATATCGCTTTCTTGGGCTTCTTATGGCAGACTTGGGGCTGTGTTCAAGAGTGACCTCCCAGTTTGTCTAAAGCGAAATGTTTTTGACCAATGTGTTTTACCGGTCATGACCTACGCCGCCGAAACTTTAACTCTGACGGTCACATCTGCTAAGAAACTTGCACAACGCAAGATGGAAAGATCAATGTTCGGTGTGTCACTTCGTGACCACGTTAGAAATGAGGACCTAAGGGCGAGAACAGAAGTCACGGATGTCATCTACCAAGTGGCTAAGCCCAAATGGAACTGGGCTGGGCATGTGGCCCGCATGACAGATGGACGAAGAGGTTGCTCGAGTGGAGACCAAGAGCGGACAAAAAAAAAACAGGGAAGACCTCCAACGCGGTGGACCGACGATATCAAGAGGATAACCAGAAACTGGATGCAGAGCGGTCAAAATAGAGGACAGTGGGCAAAAATGAGGGAGGCCTATATCCAGCAGTGGATGCAAAGGGCTGACTGATGATGATGATTGATGATATCGAATGTGCAAATGTATTTCCATGTATTGAAGGCAGAGATGTTTTAAAATATTCATATTTTTTTTGAACTTGCAGAATTTGTGTGCTTATATTGTTCATCTCTCGTCTAGGTACAATTTTGGTAGTTTCGTACATAATTTCATTGGATGGATTACAGAAAGGATTTAATGCCTAAACTTAGTGACTTGTCTCAGCGCTGATATTTCTGCCACTTTTAACCTTTTCCGTACTAGATTTCTGCTGTTAAGATAGGATGTGTGTCCATATTCAATGAGGGCTCTTCATATAATCTTTTAGATAATACTAGCTGTTTTGTGGTTTATACCTTTTTTGATGTAAGTGCTCTGAATTGTGCTGCTCTGGATATTTTGGTTCTTTTAATTAGTCTTGCATGGTGGTCGAAGCTAAGCTTACTGCCGAGGTTGATACCTATAAATTTTATATTATTTGCAAGTTGGATTCCCTTATTGTATCGTTTCATTTTCGGGGAAGTGTTTCTTAATTTATGATGGCAGGCCAATAATCAATTTACTGAACCATAAAGATGTCTAGTCTATAAGAGCTTGTAGTTTTTCAAAAGCTTTTTCTATACTGTTATGTGAGCATGACTCACTTATACTGTTTTATGGGAAAATTGTAACAGATATCATCTGCGGTGTGAAAATTCATGGTTGATGTTGAATATATAGGGACAGTACAGGTTGTAATAGAGAGTGAAAATTCATGGTTGATGTTGAATATATAGGGGCAGTACAAGTTGTAATAGAGAGTAGGTGACAATGGCGATCGTTGGAGTAGCCCTTTTTTGGTATAAATTCGAGTTATAGTTGGTCGAAGATTTCTATCGTCAATGTTCTATTTTCGAACATTATTATGCGTGTGGGTTAGTCAGGAGAATCCGTGGTGTAGAGTTTGTAGATCAAACCTGCGTGCCATATTTTGTCGAATGCTTTATTCCAAAAAGAGGGCTGCACTTTCTCCTTTTTGCTATGTTTATTGAAGGTTGTCGACTATCAAGAATGTAAGGTTGAATGTTGATTCCTGAAATTTTTTTTCACCCACACTATAATTTCATGACTATTGAAGTTCAGTGCCCCATGAATTACACATTAGAGGAACAAATCGATATGATTCATTGCCTCGGAAAAGCTGAAAGAATGTCGGTTTTCGCATCACGACTTTACGGAAAGAAATATCCCGAGAGAAGAAACGGTTGGAATGGACTGGTCATGTGGAATATGAGGAAACCTATCGAAATACGAACTGGTGCAACGAGGATAATAAGTTATTGGTTTCAGCCAGCGCTCTTGAAGATTCTCATACAAGTACAAGGTGCCTCGGTAAACAACTAAATATAAGCCAAACATCAATATGCAGGATCATAAGGAAGCCCAAATTTCATCCATATCACGTGCAGTCAGTCCAAGAGTTGGGCTCAACTGGATTCTGATAATAGCTCACGATTCTGCAATTGGATATTGAGCATGCTACATCAACAGCCATATTCTTTTTATGTGATATCCAAGCTGAGTCCTCCGACTATTATGGCCTATCATCGTATCTGATAAAGAAAAATGCCAACAATCTGATTGTTCCCCTCACTAAGCTTTTCAATATAGCCATACAAAAAAATGTTTTCCCTAATTGTTTGAAGATAGCTAAGGTCATACCATTGCTCAAGAAGGGTGATGCGAGTCATGTTGGAAATTATAGGCCCATCTCCTTAGTGCCTGTCGTGTCGAAGATCTTTGAGAAACTTTTATGTTTGCAGTTGGTGGAATATTTTGAGTCGAATTATTTATTTTGTGCCCAGCAGTATGGCTTTAGGAGGGGAAGAAGTACGAAGGATGCAATTTTAAATTTTGTTGAATTTTCCTTGCAGTGTTTTGAGCGTGGTGAGTTCTGCTCTACACTTTTTTTTGATATAGCGAAGGCGTTCGATTGCGTTTCGCGCGTCCTTTTGGTTGGCAAGCTGGCAGGGTATGGGTGTTCTGGGGGCTGTTGTCATCTTATCGAGTCCTACTTGAGTGATAGATATCAGGCTGTCTTTAGCAATAATAATTGGTCAACCTTACGACAGGTAAATCTGGGTGTACCTCAAGGCTCGGTCTTAGGTCCCATACTGTTTTTAATTTTCATTAATGACTTGCCTTCTTACTTGAATGAATATTCTTCTGTTCTTTTCGCGGACGACACAACGGTTTCCGTAGCATCCAATGATTGGTCAGCGGTGAGGGACGAGGCTGCTGTTGCGCGCTTGAGAGTGCTTGATTGGTTCTCATCTAATCAGCTGGTGGTTAACGAGGAGAAAACCGTGGAACTTGTTTTTTCCCTGAGAGAGATACCAGATGGTGATCTTCTGGGTCACAATCCCTTTCTTGGTGTGATATTGGACTCTACCTTGCGTTGGGATGTCCACGCTGACCGGCTAGCCTCTAAATTGTGTAAAAACATATATTTGCTGAGAAATATGTCAACGAGACTATCTTCCGATATTTTAAGAACAGCCTATTTTGCACTGATTGAGTCGCTGCTGAGGTATGCTATCCTTGTATGGGGTAACAGCTCTGCCCATAAGAGAATTTTCTCGTTACAAAGAAGAGCTATTAGAATTATATCCGGTCTTATGTACCGTGATGACTGCAGGAATGCCTTCATCTCAAATAATATTCTTACTTTTCCATCATTATATATTCTAGAAGCATTGCTTATGGTGCATAATAGCAGGGAGGGACATACTCTCGGCAGGGATTTTCATGATCATAATACTAGGAGTAGAATGTTAATCAGGCCTGATTTTTGTAGACTGTCAAAGTCCCAGAGGGGCCCATTTAATATGTCTATAACGCTTTTCAACAAGCTTCCAAGTTATGTAACATCCTTGCCATCGGGTAATTTCAAGAATGTAATGAAGAAGTTTTTGGTGGGGAATGCTTTTTACAGTTTTGATGAATTTTTAGATTGTAATTTTACGGTTGTGCTGCCTGATAGCAGATTTCAATTTTCATAATGTTTTGTGTTTCAATTGTATTTTAAAATTCGACGTGTGTAAGACTGTATAGTTGTATAACATGAATAAATATTACTACTACTATTACTATTACTGAGTGATATCTAGTGATGCTTCGAGGTGGCTGGAGAAACAGAAAATTGAATGTGGAAGTGGAGGAGAATGCTCCACACTCAGGAGTTTGGAAGCAGGAATGCCGCAAGGATCAATAGTTGGACCACTTCTGTACAACACGTACAACATGACATTCCGAAGAATTCGAGGACCATGCTTGCACTTTACGCTGACGATACTGGAAATCGCTATTCGTCATCGAAATTCAGAAGTCGTACGAAGGAAATAACAGGAAGCCATCGACGGAATCAGTGACTGATGTATCAAGTAGAAGATCAAGCTCAATGGACAAAAGAGCCAAGCAATATCACTTCAAAAGAGGAAGTTGAGAACCACCACCAACCTCAAGGTTAATGGAGAGGGAATCGAGTGGAAATAAAAGCGAGATATCAAGGTATTACTCTGGACAAAAGGCTTACCTGTGAAAGCCATAGACAACACCAAAGCAGCGATGCAAAGCCTCTACCCACTGATTGGAAGAAGCAGCCACGTGTCTAAAGAAATGAAATTGAGAATCATTGAATCCATTGCTAGACCTCAACTGACCTACGGATCAGGGTCGTGGGGATTTGCAGCAAAGAGCCATATGAAAAGTAGGTATGGATGCACAGTGGTTTGTCAGAAACCGACAGATCCATCGAGATTGAAATTGCTAAGCTAAGAAGTCGTTCCAAACAGCAAAAGAACATCAGGATCAAAAAGTCAGGAGATTAGTGGACTATGACCCGAAGAAAAATACAAGAGGAGACCATGAGATCAGTAGACGAGTGATCAATAGGAATACGGAAACTTACTAGAACAATTAAAAGAATATCAACACAGCACAATGAAGTGCGATAATAAACAAACAAGAGATGACACGGTTCGGGTTCTAGACAGCAAGAACCCTCGCACTGTTCCTCGGAAGAGAGGTTTGTCTGCAAATAGATTTCCCCTATATCAAAAAAGCTTCGAGATGAATTACAGAATGGTATTAATGGTTTTTTCACTAGATCTTACGCGTAGTCTTTTGTTTCAGTAAGATGGTGCACCTCCTCACTACAGGGTCTTTCACGAGGAACCTCACCCATATTTACACGGGAAACTACTCAACGTATTTTCATGAAATTCAGCACTTATAAGTATTTCACGATGCTGATGAAATCTAAAATATTTTCAAGGCATGAGCACCTCCGGTTTTTCCGGAAATGACGTCAACTTCCGTTTTTCAAATTAGAACACCATTTTTTTATTGCAGAAATAGATTCCTTAGAAAATTTCAAGTTATTTTGATGTAACATTTTTCAGTTTTGGTTGGAAAATTCTCTCTGAGCGGGAAAATTCGAAAAAAAAAATCGAAAATAGAGCTCCGCTGAAACAAGAATAACTTCGAGGTTTTTGGATGGAAAATTTTTTATTTATGGGATTTTTCAAGATGTAAGATTGATGTATCCACTTTAAAAATCGAAATCGCCATTCATGATACAGGGGGTGAAAAAAACGCTTTCAAAGTTAGGTATGACAAAATCGTGAAAAATCAATTTTTTCAAATTAGAACCCCATTTTTTTATGGCAGATATTGAATCTACGTTAAAAAATAATGTGAGTGTATGCATCACACCCTTGCCCTAAAGTGGATATTTTCTGAGTTATTCACCAAAAACTGTTTTTCGTCTTGAATTTTCAGCTATTTCTTTTCCCTTCACGCCAAAAAGATGAAATTTTCAGGAACTGTTACTTAAACCATGTTTTAGATTGTACTACCTTAATATGCAAGAGAAAAAAGTTACAGGTTGTTCCTAAATAGATGGCGAATTTGGATTCGAATTTGTATCTGAAACCTCTTTATTTCAACTAATCGGCCATCGGTTTTCTCTACAGTGATAAATAAATAATTCCTTATGAACCATATGCAAAAACTCACCATGTTTTACATTCTTTTTTTTTAATGATAGATATCATTAATTACATCTGCCAAATTCCTCTTTATTCAGTAGCATGTAATGAATGATATCTATCATTAAAAAAAAAGAATGTAAAACATGGTAAGTTTTTGCATATGGTTCATAAGGAATTATTTATTTATCACTGGAGAGAAAACCGATGGCCGATTAGTTGAAATAAAGAGGTTTCCGATACAAATTCGAATCCAAATTCGCCATCTATTTAGGAACAACCTGTAACTTTTTCCTCTTGCATAGTAGGGTAGTAAAATCTAAAACATGGTTTGAGTAACAGTTCCTGAAAATTTCATCTTTTTGGCGTGAAGGGAAATGAAATAGCTGAAAATTCAAGACGAAAAACAGTTTTTTGTGAATAACTCAGAAAATATCCACTTTAGGGCAAGGGTGTGATGCATACACTCACATTATTTTTTAACGTAGATTCAATATCTGCCATAAAAAAATGGGGTTCTAATTTGAAAAAATTGATTTTTCACGATTTTGTCATCCCTAACTTTGAAAGCGATTTTTTCACCCCCTGTATCATGAATCGCGATTTAGATTTTCAAAGTGGATACATCAATCTTACATCTTGAAAAATCCCAAAAATGAAAATTTTCCATCCAAAAACCTCGAAGTTATTCTTGTTTCAGCGGAGCTTTATTTTCGATTTTCTTATCGAATTTTCCCGCTCAGAGATAATTTTCCAACCAAAACTGAAAAATGTTACATCAAAATAACTTGAAATTTTCTAAGGAATCTATTTCGGCAATAAAAAAAATGGTGTTCTTATTTGAAAAACGGAAGTTGACGTCATTTCCGGAAAAACCGGAGGTGCTCATGCCTTGAAAATATTTTAGATTTCATCAGCATCGTGAAATACTTATAAGTCCTGAATTTCATGAAAATAGGTTCAGTAGTTTCCCGTATAAATATGGGTGAGGTTCCTCGTGAAAGACCCTGTATAGTCGCGAATTTATGAATAGCCAGTTCCCAGGAAGATGGATTGGCAGAGGATATGTCAAAGTATTCCGGGTACCTAAAACAACGATAAAAGATATGAAAGCTAAAAATGCTTTTCAAACAGTGAATCCACAAGGTTTCACAAATTTGAGTAAACCGTTTATTGAAAGGAAAAGACTTTACCACCGGAAAAATGATCTAGATTCTAGAGGATCTAGAATTATTTCTTATTGTTTCCATTTTATTCTGTTTCACGTTGAAAAATTCTTCCCAATCATGAATGCATTAGTTTGACTTTGTGTGAAAAGTATTTGGATGGTATGCGGATTCGAACTATGTGGAAACGCTCCACGACACTCTTCGTGAAGCATGAAATTTTTAATTTCATGCCAGTTAGTTTCCACAAGCTCTTATTTAGTTTCACCTGTCCCGGTGTCTGTCTGCCTGACTGTCTGTAATCAAATCTTGCACGATATGACACTCTCCTAATCGTCCGATTGATTTGGAATTTGGCAGATGTAAATAATTCTGGTAGTGGTGACAATGCATCATGAAAGATTTGTCACAGAAAAAAAAACAAAATGGCTGCTCCAAAATGGCGAATGAGTTTGGTAATTAGGATCCGATTCCATTCGAAATTAATATCGGGGGGTTTTTTGGTTCGACAATGATGATTCTTCTGTCAGAATTGGAAAATTCAAGATGGCGGTTACAATATGGCAGATACAATATGGCAGTTTTGATATTATGATCCGATTCTATTCAAAATTGGTATCTGAGGGATTTCTGGGTCGTGAATTGAAATTCTTCAAAATTAAGGAATTCAAGATGCCGGCTTCCAAACGGCAGATGGGTATTGTTATAAAAGCTTGTCTTTAAAAAAGGTTTTCAAGAATAAGACTTATTTCAACTTCAGGTTTCATGTGAGATCAAAATGGCTAATTGAGTAATTTTTTATCCCTTTGACAATTTATACGTATAGAACATAAATCTCTAGGCTCTGCACGAACATTAAAAAATGCGAATTGATTGAAACACAATTTATTTTACGCTGAACATTACTTCATAAAAAATTAATATCACCCACTAGGGTATCTGACAGAAAAAAGATTCAGGACTTGCCATTTGAATGAATTTGATTTATTATAATTTTTTTGAATAAAGCACTATCTGTCGGACCACCTGTAGAATAATTCGTACGTTTTCAAAAGACTTTTCGGGGATTAAATATCAAAAATCGTAGAGTTACCTCGAACGTTTTTCGAGATTCAAAATCTAGTGTAAACCATTATATATCCATGAAATTTGCCGAGAAAAGAGATATTCTTTTCATGGAGATTATGAGTTTTATAAGAAAAATTGGGCACACTCATTTGAAAAAACAGGGCGGTGTCGTTTTTCACCACTTTGGGCCCCAAAGTGGTGAAAAACGACCAAGCTTGTGGAGTCAGGAATAATTGAAGCTCATGCGCTGAATACTGTAAATTCTGTCAAAAATTGAATCAGTCACCAGGCCCAAAATTGCCAATAGTTGAACAATTTTGACTCATCCTATGTAGTAAAACTGCTTCAAACTGTTCGGAGCAGTCAATCGTCGGACTGCAACCTCCAACCGAGAAACCTCCGAAGATGCCTAACGCAGTTATAGGCGAAACGTTAGATCAAATTCCTATTGAGCCACGGCTTGAATGGCCGGTAGGTATTTATATCGAAATTTTTGACATCGATAAAAATCCTGAATCAAATGTAGGGATCAGCCGTCAATAAGACTCAGAAATTTTACATTGTCAATTAATTCATCACGAACTAAGAAAATGATGGCTTTTATCTACTCCCATAAAATGATATAACTATGATTCAACTGATTTTGATCTGTAATAGTATCTATAAACCAATATCGTAAGTTATAATAACTTACGCCTATAACTCACTGTAATACAAATAGGAAGAACTAAATTCCTTACGAAATGAATACAAACTCGAATCGATCAGGAATTCTGTTTCAGATATCAAGATATCGATCTCGCCATTCATTTCTACATTTTCTTGGGTCTAAATATAAAAAACTGCATTAGAAAAATGTGTACTTTTGACGTTTTTTACGCGATTTGATCGCGATTCGATTCTCTATCACAGATATCGCTTTTGACAACTGTTGTGGATTTGGAAAATGCAGATTAATTCGAATTTTACTGATGAAGTCGAAGATAAAGTATAGATGATGAATCACACACACACTTGATGAATTACACCACTCGCCTGAAGGCTTGTAGTGCAAAATTCATCTGCGTGTGTTATGACTTACATTACCGTTCGTTGAATGATATACCATTATCTACTCAATAATATAACCATTATTCAACATAATAATAATAAATCTTTATTTGATCCATAAGATCTTCACAGATGTAGATCACGTTATATGAACAAATCCACAGCAATAATACCCAACAATATCAAATCATGCCAAACAACAAACTCCAAAAAAATACACGGTATATAGGGGAGAACCGTCCGTGATGGACCCCCGTCTATGATGGCACCCTTGTTACTTCATGAATTTCCTGGGTTGGTAAGACTGATTTCAGATTGGCGGGACGTCCGTTGATGCGAGTACAAGTGTTGTTCATAAGTTCATGTGTTTTCTGATATTTGTCGTGAAAATATTTGGAATAACTTGAAAAGGTATGTCTACAAATTTTTATATGCTATATTTCAAATTCTTCTAGCGACATCAATAAAACTACGACTTCTATTGTGAATATTTTCGGTTGAAGTTTGATTCTAAGCTATTTCATTGCCACAGGTGACAGGCTCCATGATAGCTAGTTTTGATTTTACAGCGGGAAATTTGAAATGGTTAACGTTCGGGTTTGATGGAACCCTGATGATCCGGTTATGTTGGAACAGGGTGCCATCAAAATTAACGCAACCAAAGACAGAGAAAACAAAGAACGTGATTCGGCTAGAGAAGCAAAGAAAAATTTGCTAATTTTAGATCGAGAACAGGATCTATTTGAAGAAGACAACGGTAGCGATGTGGCATGCATTTTTTGCAACGAACTATATTCGACTTCCAGAAAAAATGACCCGTGGATTCAATGTCAGCAGTGCTCCAGCTGGTGTCACACGGAGTGTGCAGGTGTTGATAGAAGAAGAAAAATGTATATTTGTGATTTATGCACATAATTTGCTTTCTTTTGTTGGGAATTATTTACGGGTGCCAACATTGACTGATGTCATGTTATGATGGCACCCTTACTACTATTCCTATTATTATTGATAAAATACAAGAACGTCATAATACACTAGTTTTCATTATTTCCTATGATAAACAGAGCTATTTTCTAGCCTCATAAGTTTTCAAAAGGAAAATAACTCGTCATTTTTCAAGAAAAAATGACAGTTTTCAAAAAGGGGTCCATGACGGCCGGTTCTCCCATACTATTCTAAAGTTCATGAGAATTTCCATCATACATGAACTCCTTAACACTGTAATAACTTTTTTTTATTAAAAAACATTTTAGTGATTTCTTTTGTGCCTTGATGTGCCTGCTTTCAAAATCTTCAGGTAATTTATTCCATATCGTTAGTATAAAGTAAGTAATATTTTTCTGTGCATATGTATAACTTGTTTTTTCAGAACTCAAATAAGTTTTTCCTCTAGTATAATATTCATGTTTCAACATTAAAGTTTTAAAATCATTATAATTATTTATTATATACATCAAACATTCATATATGTATAAGTTGTACAAGGTTGGTATTTTATACTCAATAAAAATGTTCCCTACAAGAATCATTATATTTCAATTTGAAAATACTTTTTAGGCACCTTGTTTGTAGAATGAAAATTCTATCAGCTTCAACGGAATTCGCCCAAAATATGATTCCGTATCTAATCCTCGACTGCACATAGGCATGGTATGCTGTCAGTGCCGCATCTACGCCAATTGTTCTTGATGAAATCCTCATAGCAATATCTTGCGAGTCCTGTTGCTATATGCTGGATTTGTGACTTCCCAAGGCCTGACCTGGTGGATGCAAAGGGATAGTTTGCGACCCAGTGGATGGTATTTTAGAAGAAGAAGAAGAAGATTTGTGACTTCCAATTTAAGTTTTGATCGATATGAACTCCTAAAGGTGAATACAGACTATTCTGACGTGACGTGATTCCACGTCACGTCAGACGTGTAGCAGTGCTCCCATTGGCCTAATATGAACGTGAACGTCAAAATGTGAGTTATATAAAAATGCAACACATCGTTCTGTGCGTTCACGTTCATATCAGGCCAATGGAAGCACTGACGGTTCCTGACGTGACGTGGAATCACGTCACGTCAGAATAGTCTGTATTCACCTTTAGAATGATATGGCTTCTTCAGTTGTCATATTTTTGTATTTATATTTTATCTTGAAATTATCATTTTGATTTTTATCTCTAAATAAAAGCAACTTTGTTTTGGTAATATTCATTTGTAGGTCATTTCTTATGAACCACTCATTCATGTTTTTTAAGTCCCGTTCCAGTATACAGCAGTTATACCAGTACATCTCACTGACACATCATCGGCAAACATAACAAAATTATTGGTTGTCACTTGAAATAAATCATTGGTGTAGATTATGTACAGTAATGGGCCTAGTATCGAACTTTGCGGTACACCTCTCTCTATTTGTACTGGATCTGATATTATTTGTTTTCCATCAATTCCCTTCTCTACCGTTCTTTGTATTCGATTTGTTAGATATGACCTAAAAAGTGCTAAGGCAGTACCTCTTATTCCACACTTTTCCATTTTCTGTAACAATATATCATGGTTTACTCTACCAAAGGCTTTTGATAAATCTAGACAGAGTGCAACTGTTACCTGTTTTTTATTGAGTGATCTCAAAACTGAATTTAGTGCCTGATATATCGCATTTATTGTTGATTTTCCTTGTCTGTAACCACATTGTTGTTCTACCAAAATAATATTTGCTTCAAGAAAACGTATAATTTTATCAAAAATTATTCTCTCAAAAATTTTATTTACATTGGAGAGAAGAGAAATTGGACTATAATTATCGTAGTCACTCATATCCCCCTTCTTATGAATTGGTTTTATCCACTCCTCTTTGAGAACTTGTGGATATTTTCCTGTTTGCAATATCAGATTAATTATGTACGTCAGTGGTTTGGTCAATAATGGTGCACTGATTTTCAACAGATCGACAGGAATCTCATCATATCCTACTGATTTTTTATTCTTCATTTGCAAAATGTATCTGTAGGTACCTTTCTTGCTCTATGACAGGACTAAGAAAAATGCTTTTATCGCCTGGTCTTATATTTTAGAGTGTATTGGGTACCTGTGTGTAATTATTCCTGGTAAATTTCAGAAAGTTAGTATTTATTTCATTTAATATGTTTTTTCATTTTTATTAGGAAATGACTTGAACAGGGTGTTTGTGTCATTTAACTGTTTTGAAGCATCGTTAATTAGTGTCCAGGTAGCTCTTGTCTTATTTTCAGATTTTTCAATGTACGCATTTTTGGAATTGATTTCAGCTTGTTCTATGACCCTTTTCAATATTTTGGAATATTTTTAATAGTATTCTTGTGTAACCATTCCATATATCATCATCTCATAAAGCTCTCTCTTGTATTCACTTGATTTTTTTATACCTATTGTAAGCCATGCTAAATTCTTTCTGGTTTTTTGACATTTCTCATTTTGAGCTGTAATACTATCTATAAACCAACAACGTGAGTTAAAATAATAACTCACGCCTACAACTCACTCTAATACAAATAGGAGAAATGAAGCTTACGAAATGAATAAAGAAGTCGGATCAGTCGGGAACTCTATTTCAGACATCAAAGTAACGTTCTCGCCATCCATTTCTATATTTCCTTGAGTGTGAATATCTAAAAAATGAAATTTTTGACGTTCTCTACGCGATTTGATCTCGATTCGATTCTCGACCACAGGGATCGATTTTGACAACTGTTGTCAATTTTGGAAATGTAGATTAATTAGAATTTTACTGAAGAAGTCAAAGATAAAGTATAGTCTTCAATTCGTGGTAATGGTCATAACACACTTGGATGAATTACACCACTCGTCTAACGGCTCGTGCAGCAAAATTCATCTGCGTGTGTTATGACTTACATTACGGCCCATTCTCGCCCTATTCTTTTCAAAATGTCCGCCACAAGATTGTTCCCAGCGAAGTCTTGGCGATATCCTACGTGTACATTCCCAAACAAGTCACACTGGAAGTTCTGTGCGATATGTGTATATGTATGGGAATCTAAACAGTTTGAGGAAACGGAGTTGTTTTCCTTATACATATTTCGGGTGAGGTTATTAGAGAATGACCCTGTTGCGTGAAATGTTAAGTGGAAAGTAAGAACACATTACTTTCCGGAGCATTTAATAATTTTGGTCAACCGGAAAAATTGTATTCAAATTCCCCAGATTCAGAAATTTTTTCATTGTCAATTTCAAACACGAACCTACTTCAAAGCAAGATCTGTTGGCCTACCGTTATTCTTTTCCTCTCTCTAGCCGCAAAATAACTAATTACTCCTCTCTTCCAGGTAACCGCAAAGTTCCTAGCGTCGAGCATAGCCAACCTCCAAACTCCAAAAGGGTCGGGAAGGATTCCAGATTACGCTGTCCCAGTCAGCATAAAGGGAAATTGACCCCCCGCCGCTCCCTGCCACTCCGCGGGATTACCGAAACCCCCCATATCTTCAATTCGATACCACGGCTTAAGGGATGAAAGTACGGAATGAGGCGGCAGATGTGTGCCACTACATCGAAATGAAATAGTGAGCGGGAGAAAGACGCGTTATCGGAGGAAATATGGAGGAGAATGACGCCAGTAAGGAGAGCGCCAGGTGAGTTTGATGTGCAGGTGTCGGACGTTTGGCTTTTCCGCCGAAGGGTGCGAGTGAGAAGTGAGTGAAAGAGTTTAAAGTGGTTTTTTCGAAGGTGGAATGTCGCAGGCGTTCGAATCTTCACGTAGATATGTGATTTCGACGAACAATTCAGTTTTTGAAGTAACCTAAGGATACCTTGGCACACGGGGTGTCAAAGATTTGGAGGGTTTGTGTACCAATATTTTTCAAGATCTTGTACTGGATGGTTTGCGCACAATATGAGGAAAAGTAGTTTCACTCAGTGTCGGCACCCTTGATTTTTTAAATTCCTTTTGCGCATACAGGGTAACGTATTTTGAAAGATCCTTTGAAATAACTCCTTGGGAAGAGCATGTATCAAAAAATGTTTCAAATGGAAATTTCTTAGTTTTCAGAAGGACCCCGAGAGCAGACATTAAATTTGACCTTGGTTTTTAATTTCAAGGTCGAGTAGATTTTAAGAATAGGGAATAGGTACACTTCATCCAAGAATTATTGACATCTCGGGGGGCTTTGGAGAATCGAAATTATGTTGGTAATAGCCCATTCAGTAATATCTTGAGTTGCAGAATTCAGGTTGGTGGTGGAAATAACATTGACGTTTTGTTCTGTCATTAATTTTCGAACAAATTCGACAAATATTTGCGCGAGTGATAAATCTTTGGAATGAGGCTCTTGAAGAATGTACAGCTAATAAATGGAAAGCCTGCACAGTGCACGTAGAAGAAGAAATAAGAGAAGATTAGTCAAAATATATGGGATGTTATGATATTGCTGGCATAAAGCCTCCATTTATGAACATGGGCCGCGTGAAGTTGGCGAAAAAATGTCGGCACAAATTCTGAAATAATCCCCAATATTTAGTGCCCAATTTGTGCCCATTTGTGCCGTATGAATCAATTTCAGCACCATTATGGTTTTCGAGATATTCGAGTTTGAAGTTTTTGGTGCTAGCTTCACACTTGGCACCAACATTTTTCGATTTCGAAAAACTTTTAATGCCGATATTCAGTGCCCAATTTGTGCCCATTTGTGCCGTTTAATTGACCTCATTATCACTTGTAGTTTTTAAGTTATTCCAGATTGAATATCTTGGTGCCAGCTTCACACTTAGCACCAACATAATCCAACTTTGAAAAAAAATTTAATAATAATAATAATTGTAATAAGAAATATATTTCTAATTGTATTTATTGAATTTGGAATTCCATATCGAAATATAATATTATTTAGAAATAATATTATTCAACAATTTTCCCGATTCAACATATTTTCACCATCGAAAAGGATAGATTGTTCGATTAACGCAAGGAATTGTTTGCTTAATAATAATAATAATCAGAGGTCTATTTATAAGTTCATGGGAAGATATTATGTAACAGAATTCACATATGTGAGGCCGACATATTTGACCTATGATGAAGCGAAACAATACTTGCTTTTTCCCATAGATGGCGCCGTTAATAAAACACAATATTATTCATAACTCGAAAACTATCCAAGATATCGAAGCCATTTCGACGGCACAAATTGACACAAATTCAGCACTAAATAGTGGCGGAAAATTTTTTTCAAAGTTGGAATATGTTGGTGCCAACTTCACGCCGGCTGAAAAACAACAGTCAATATCTCAAAAACTACGAATGGTAGAAATGTCATTTATACGGCACAAATGGGCACAAATTGGGCACAAAATATTGGCATCAAAATTTGTTTAAAGTTGGAATATGTTGGTGCCAACTTCACGCCGGCTAAAAAACAACAGTCAATATCTCAAAAACTACAAATGGTAGAAATGTCATTTATACGGCACAAATGGGCACAAATTGGGCACAAAATATTGGCATAAATTTTTTTTCAAAGTTGAATTATGTTGTTGCTAAGTGTGAAGCTGGCACCAAGATATTCAATCTGGAATAACTTAAAAACTTCAAGTGATAATGAGGTCAATTAAACGGCACAAATGGGCACAAATTTGGCACTAAATATTGGCATTAAAAGTTTTTCGAAATCGAAAAATATTGGTGCCAAGTGTGAAGCTAGCACCAAAAACTTCAAACTCGAATATCTCGAAAACCATAATGGTGCTGAAATTGATTCATACGGCACAAATTGGCACAAATTCTGAAATAATCCCCAATATTTAGTGCCCAATTTGTGCCCATTTGTGCCGTATGAATCAATTTCAGCACCATTATGGTTTTCGAGATATTCGAGTTTGAAGTTTTTGGTGCTAGCTTCACACTTGGCACCAACATTTTTCGATTTCGAAAAACTTTTAATGCCAATATTTAGTGCCCAATTTGTGCCCATTTGTGCCGTTTAATTGACCTCATTATCACTTGTAGTTTTTAAGTTATTCCAGATTGAATATCTTGGTGCCAGCTTCACACTTAGCACCAACATAATCCAACTTTGAAAAAAAATTTATGCCAATATTTTGTGCCCAATTTGTGCCCATTTGTGCCGTATAAATGACATTTCTACCATTTGTAGTTTTTGAGATATTGACTGTTGTTTTTTAGCCGGCGTGAAGTTGGCACCAACATATTCCAACTTTAAACAAATTTTGATGCCAATATTTTGTGCCCAATTTGTGCCCATTTGTGCCGTATAAATGACATTTCTACCATTTGTAGTTTTTGAGATATTGACTGTTGTTTTTTAGCCGGCGTGAAGTTGGCACCAACATATTCCAACTTTAAACAAATTTTGATGCCAATATTTTGTGCCCAATTTGTGCCCATTTGTGCCGTATAAATGACATTTCTACCATTCGTAGTTTTTGAGATATTGACTGTTGTTTTTCAGCCGGCGTGAAGTTGGCACCAACATATTCCAACTTTGAAAAAAATTTTCCGCCACTATTTAGTGCTGAATTTGTGTCAATTTGTGCCGTTTAAATGGCTTCGATATCTTGGATAGTTTTCGAGTTATGAACAATATTGTGTTTTATTAACGGCGCCATCTATGGGAAAAAGCAAGTATTGTTTCGCTTCATAATAGGTCAAACATGTCGGCCTCACATATGTGAATTCTGTTACATAATAACTTCCCATGAACTTATAAATAGACCTCTGATTATTAGGCAAACAATTCCTTGCGTTAATCGAACAATCTATCCTTTTCGATGGTAAAAATATGTTGAATCGGGAAAATTGTTGAGTAATATTACCTATTTGTAAATAATATTATATTTCGATATGGAATTCCAAATTCAATAAATACAATTAGAAATATATTACTTATTACAATTACTTGTATGGATTCACTTTCCTGCATAAGCAGATAGCGTGTGGCGGCAAACATCAAACGGGGCGATCTAACACGTGCTTGCCTAGTTAAAACGGCTGCTTCGTGAGCGTAAATTTTTTATTAAAAGGACGTTCCGACATGGCATCTACGGCACATTCGGCGATTTCTCTGATCTGACATTTACTGGTGAATTTAATTCACTTTGGTAATTTACGGACCTTCTGAATTTATTGAAATCGAATTTAGCTTGGTCCCAGACTCCCAGATAAACTTACCCAGGTTAAAGATGGAATATTGAACCGGGTTGAAAATCAGTTTTTTTTTAAACTGTGACACAAATTTTAGTTTAAAGTCCCGAAGCACCCCAGGAATTATTGCATCACTAAGGTTATTCTTCGTGATATACTTGAACTAATACAAAGTTCGTAACAGTAGGTAATAGAAAGAATAGAAAAAAAATGAAATTTTTATTACACTTCATATCTTTACATCATCACTATGTACAATTAATAAATAAATACTTATAACAAACAAACATCATCAACAATTTTTGACAAAAAGGCTTTATGCTATATTCAAATTGTATATAGAAGCAGATGAGGGTTCACGGAAACATCATTCCTAACAACTCTATATTCCTTCAATAAGTCATTGAATTCCTCCCACTGGCCATCATTTCTTCTACAGTATGCAGTGTAATGACCTATCTCACCTATCCCGGTACTTACAGCTGGGGAAATAAAATTGGCTACTCCTCTGAGCATATAGGACTTATTTTCAATGCTCAGAACTAATTGAATTTCATTGAGGATAATCAGTTTTTCCACATCACAATCAATTATCAAATAATCGGTTAATGTTTTGACTGTTTTCAATTCGTTGGAGCATTTAGAGCATTTTGATTGCGATGGAGGAACTAAGTCGATGCATTCTTGCAATCTTTGAAAACCTTATTTTTTCAGACGTTCTACAAAGACTGCTACAAAAAATAATTTTCCTATTTTCACGTTGTGGAAACATTTTTCACAACTAGATTTTTCTATTACGCAAGGAGCTTCATTCAATCCATACAAGTAATTGTAATAAGGAATATATTTCTAATTGTATTTATTGAATTTGGAATTCCATATCGAAATATAATATTATTTAGAAATAATATTATTCAACAATTTTCCCGATTCAACATATTTTTACCATCGAAAAGGATAGATTGTTCGATTAACGCAAGGAATTGTTTGCTTAATAATAATAATAATCAGAGGTCTATTTATAAGTTCATGGGAAGATATTATGTAACAGAATTCACATATGTGAGGCCGACATATTTGACCTATTATGAAGCGAAACAATACTTGCTTTTTCCCATAGATGGCGCCGTTAATAAAACACAATATTGTTCATAACTCGAAAACTATCCAAGATATCGAAGCCATTTCGACGGCACAAATTGACACAAATTCAGCACTAAATAGTGGCAGAAAATTTTTTTCAAAGTTGGAATATGTTGGTGCCAACTTCACGCCGGCTGAAAAACAACAGTCAATATCTCAAAAACTACGAATGGTAGAAATGTCATTTATACGGCACAAATGGGCACAAATTGGGCACAAAATATTGGCATCAAAATTTGTTTAAAGTTGGAATATGTTGGTGCCAACTTCACGCCGGCTAAAAAACAACAGTCAATATCTCAAAAACTACAAATGGTAGAAATGTCATTTATACGGCACAAATGGGCACAAATTGGGCACAAAATATTGGCATAAATTTTTTTTCAAAGTTGAATTATGTTGGTGCTAAGTGTGAAGCTGGCACCAAGATATTCAATCTGGAATAACTTAAAAACTTCAAGTGATAATGAGGTCAATTAAACGGCACAAATGGGCACAAATTGGGCACTAAATATTGGCATTAAAAGTTTTTCGAAATCGAAAAATGTTTGTGCCAAGTGTGAAGCTAGCACCAAAAACTTCAAACTCGAATATCTCGAAAACCATAATGGTGCTGAAATTGATTCATACGGCACAAATTGGCACAAATTGGGCACTAAATATTGGGGATTATTTCAGAATTTGTGCCGACATTTTTTCGCCAACTTCACGCGGCCATGAACATGCCGAGTTGTCGAGTTCTACCCAGATGAGGAAATAATAACAGTGGTTGTTGGTGCAGAATAATAGGAATATTTACATCTTCAATATTATATATTTTAATCCTTCATTGTTCACAAATATCGAAAATATTATGTTAAACACATCCATTCGTTAAGTTTTGTTTCTGTCTTGATATCTATTACAATTTTTTCAATCCATTCACTTTGCAGCAACACGCTTCAAATCATCAACTAGATTTTTCTGGTTTAGCGAATATTCATTTCGAACTTTGGAAAAGAACATGCTTTTTAATCATATCCACGATATTTCTCGTTATCGGACCAGAATTTCCGGCTGTATACTTCTTTAATTGATCGGTCGAAAATGTATCAAGAAAAGATGAAAATAATATACTGCTGGTATATAACGATGGTTATCGTGTGTGATAATTGAGGACATTTTCATGTTCATTACTTCGAAAAAAAAACATTTGATTGTGAGGTTATATTTACAGGTATATTTATTGCTATGATGAAAGCACATAAAATTTTTAGTGACTAAAAATAAAGCAGCGAATAGACTTCCAAGGCTTGCTTTGATGTCAATAATTCTTGGATGGACTATATGCATTTTTTGTCGCAGAATATTAATCTTTGTGAAAAAACTAAACACATTTTGCCCTTTTTATTTATACCATAATATGAATCGTTATGGAAATATGAAATATGAAGTATTTTATGTTCAGAATGGTTATGATGACAATCTTCTGCAGTCCATACAAGAATTATTGATATCATAGAAGGCCTTGTGAGTCCAATCGCTGCTTTATTTCTAGTTTCAAAAAATAACTAAAAATTCTCTATGCTTTCATCATAGCAAAATATATAAATATAATCTGAAAATTAAATTGTTTTTTTTTTTTCAAAGTGAGGCTATTCGAAAATGAAAATATTCTCGATTATCACATATTATGATCATGCATGATCGTGTGAATATGTTTACCAGCAGTATATTATTGTCATCTTTTATTGATAAATTTCCGAACTTATCATAAATATTATCAGCAAACAACCTGGAAATTATGGTTAAAAAAGCATGTTTCTTTTCAAAGTGCAATATACAGGGTGTTTGGTAATTCGACGTGAACCTTGAAAAGGGATATACTAGACGTCATTTGCAGTGAATTGCGTTGAGTAAAGTATGGTCCGAAAATATATGGTTACGAAGATATGGCGATTTTTCAACTTTTTTGAAATTTTCTGCTTCGTTAACGAAAATAATTAATTTTGTGAAAACTACTCTACTCTAAATATTCAATAAATATTTTTTTGAAAGCTGAGGAGATGGTCCTCATTTCTTGCGAAAAAGTATTCACTAAAAATTCAGATAACCCGAGATATACAGGGTCATAAATGGCTGCACCTGTTTTCCTCATAAAATCTTGATAAAACAATTGAGAATTACTCGAAAAAAGTAATATGAACTTGGTTTACAAATGTAAGGAAAAACTTTCCTGTTTCATCAGCTTTCCAAAAAGGTACATATGTCAATAATTTCTTCATGCAATCTAAAAATATGGCCGGAAAACCAAGCAGACAAGAGACTTTTTCGAATCATTCAGATATCCTATTATCCTTTATTTCACTTGGCGTGATTCGTAAGCCGTAAGCGGGCCATGGTTCGATCACTAAATGACTCGAAAAAGTCGGTTGTCTGCTCAGTTTTCCGGCCATATTTTTAGATTGCATGAAGGAATTATTGACATATGTACCTTTTTGGAAAGCTGATGAAACAGGAAAGTTTTTCCTTACATTTGTAAACCAAGTTCATGATACTTTTTTCGAGTAATTCTCAATTGTTTTATCAAGATTTTATGAGGAAAACAGGTGCAGCCATTTATGACCCTGTATATCTCGGGTTATCTGAATTTTTAGTGAATACTTTTTTGCAAGAAATGAGGACCATCTCCTCAGCTTTCAAAAAAATATTCATTGAATATTTAGAGTCGAGTAGTTTTCACAAAATTAATTATTTTAGATAACGAAGCAGAAATTTTCAAAAAAGTTGAAAAATCGCCATATCTTCGTAACCATAGATTTTCGGACGATGCTTTACTCGACGCAATTCACTGCAAATTACGTCTAGTATATCCCTTTCCAAGGTTTACGTCGAATTACCAAACACCCTGTAGATATTCGCTAAACCAGTGTAACAAATCTATTTGATAATTTCAAGTGTGTTGCTACAAAGATTGGATAAATCGGTAATAGAGATCAAGCCAGAAACAAAGCTTAATGTATATACAGGGTGTATTTTCCTTTTGACAGGTAATAGGACTCATCACAATCAGTCATTTTATCGAGAATTTCTTATATGAAATGTTCAATTTGAAAATTCATAGAAAATGTTCTATTTGGAAATTCATAAAATATGTTGGCATCAATACCTTAATACTACTTTGGCCTCCATCTCTCTGTTCCAGGTTTATGAACATACGCGAAGTTGGATGATTTCTTAGCGGAAATCTTGGTATGTACAACTTATACGCTGAACTGGCATTTTGTTTTGATTCACCATAAATTAAAAGCATATCAACGATTTCACTATTTGAATAAACGTAAACACTCCTACAATCTACACCGCACCCTCGACGTAACAAGATCGATTGCTGATCTCAATCGATATACTGACCCATGTATGATAGGATGCAAAACACAAGACATGTTGATATCTACGGAGAAGCAAGCCAGGGAGCAGGTTCGGAATGAGGAATTTTCAGATTCACCTAAAAATATTCTAGTTTCGTTTTCTCGAAACAGGGGCCAAATTAATGAAGAGATTTTTCGGTAAAATGACTTATTTTGATGAGTTCCACCATCTGTCAAAAGAAAAGCCTCACCTTTAAATACACCCTTTATTTAATACATAAAAATTTTGACATGACATTGTAACTTTCAATATTTGTGAACAACAAAGGTGTAAAATATAATGAAAATAGCGCATATTATATGAAAGCAAAATAATTGATGAAAAATGTAAATATTCCCTTTTCTGTTTCAACAACCGCAACTGTTGTTATTCCTCATTTGGGCAGAACTTTTCATGTTCATAATGAAAGGTTTTATGTCAGTGATATCATATCATCCCATATATTTCGACTAATCTTCCCTTATTCCTTTTTCAACTCGCTCTGTGCAGGCTTTCCATTTATTAGCTGTTCTTTAAGATTCTCAATCCAAAGCTTATCAAGTTAAGGTTTGTAATGAATTCGAAGATATTGGTCAAAATGGACCAATATCTTCGAACAGTACTGAATTTCATGAGTTCACTTGTTGTGAGACGAGAAGTATTCGATCGAATCAATTCCATTCATTTTTAATAACACGAGACTGAAGAAATACGCAAATTCAGAACTAATCGATAACCATTCAAAATTGATATTCGTATTGATTATACTGAAAATAGTTATTTTCCTAATTAGTGCGGAAAGAGATATTATCCCGCACGAAACTGCCGTTGCCCATACGACGCGAGGCGGAGTTCGGGTAAGGAGTTGAGTGCGGGAAAGAGACTTTCCGCACGAATATTTTTTTCTGCAAGCGCTTGCACAATATCGATTTGATTTAAACACACTGATAAAATTCGATTTGATATATCCAAATAATTTGATACTGCTGATAATAGTTATTTTCCTATCAAGGGCGGAAAGTTGTTCTTTCCCGCACTAGATTGCCGTTGCAATCGTGTGTGAGGGAAAATACTTTCCGCTCAAGATAGGAACAATATTTTTTCTACAACCGTATTATAAAATGAAAAAAAAACTCTGGCGAAAATTCCTTTTGACACATTGATTAACGGAGTTGGGATTCTATGAAAAATCATAGACCATGACATAGAAATAAATACACAGATCCATGTATGTCAGTCATAATTTTTGAAGGATGTCAAGTTCTCTTTGAAAATGCAATAATTTTCAAACGGAAATCTGCCATCATAAATAGTTTGACATGAATGAAACGGCAAAATTTGAAATATTTAACTAAATATATAAGTAAGTAGATTAAGAGATTTCATGTGAAAGGTATTATTACACACAAATTCAACACATATTTACTTTCCGGCACTAGTGCGGGAAAGTAACTTTCCCGCACTAGGGCGGGAAAGTGACACTTTCCGAATCCAAAACAATGCGGAAAAGTAGTTAGTTAGGCCCGGTTGTAGAAAAAATAAATTTCCAAATTTGTTTGATTCAGAAAGAAACATATAGAAACAGAAGCAAATGTCAAGGATCAGTGATATTTCCAAACCAACCTGAATTCTGCAACTCAAAATATTACTGAATGGGTTATCACCAACATCCTTTCGATTTTCGAAATCCGCTTGAGATGTCAATAATTCTTGGATGGACTATACACATAAACTACTGAGCAAATTCGAAAGAGTTTTCATGAGGACAAATCAAAAATAAATTTTCTAATAAGAAGTAGCAAATAAAATCAAAATTAATAGCACATTAATTTCACCCAATTGAATTTTCAGATGTTTTCCATGATTAGCAATCATATCCTCTCTAGTTGTAGGTGTCTCTGCATATACAATATTTGGTAGATATTCGCACAGAAAGAAATCAAGGCTTGTTAGATCTGGCGATCGAGAGGAGCATTGAACACGAATATCTCGTCCAATTCCTTTCCACCTATTGGGATATCTACGATTAAAAAGTGTTACGCTGCTTAACTTCTATGAGCAGGTGCTCCATTATGCTGAAACAACATGCGTCTTCCTGTTTCTACATCAACATTCTCTAAATGACCTAGTAGAATATCAGTCAAAAATCTTTCCGGGTTAACAAAATACTAAAAAAAACGGCCCAATAATGGAATCCATTAACTATGGCACACCATGTGATGACAATTCAATGATTTTGATGAACGACTGCTCGTGATCAGATTGAACGCCTGCGTTTAGTGCGTTCGATGTCCCCCGAAAACCAGAGAAACCTGCATTTGAAACATTTTTGATCCGACTCTTCTCAGGGAGTTATTTCAGTGGATATTTTTAAATGGGTCATCCTGTGTAATGTTCACGCCACGATACACAAATCAATAGGCACACAGAAATATCCCTAGTAATAATGTGGATTAAGGTTTCACAAACTCTTTCATTATGCCACCTGATGTCCATTTGTCCTATCGTCAACAGACAATCCAACTTTCGAAAAAACCACTCTACTTGTTGTACCTACCTGGTGCTTCTATAAGTTTTCAAATGAAATGTTGAGCTCCATGATATACCGTCTTTATGTTACTTCTTAGATTATAGACTTATGAGAGTTGTAGGTAAGTTTTTTACCGCTGGAATTTCACACAAATGGTGTTTTGTACCCCATGAAATATCGAAATTTTCAGAATGTCATACTGAAACTGAAAAAAAATATTTAAAGAATATAAAACTATTCACACTCCAAATACACAATAATATATGAATGAAAAACATTATTATAAATAAATTTGGAGAGACTTGAAACATTTCTCTAGGTGTGAACTGTGAATGAGAATAGGAATATGATTGACTATAAAATACGAAATGTGGAATCATTCAACACTTCGCCAATCAATTGATTGTGAGATATGCCATATGGCATATCATTCAACGAGCATATTATGGTGGCTATTATTCAAGCAGATGAGCTACCAAACTGTAATATAATTAATAATCAACTATTTCAAGTAAACAATAGTCATAATATGCGAGTAGAATATTCATCTTTGTTCTCGAATTTCGAATGAACATTTTTGAAATAATTTCTATTTCTAAGAACAGAATGCAATTTCAAATCGAAATGACGTTTGAGAGAATTTGGGTTTTATATTGGTTTATTCTGTTGTTGTCAGATAGAAGTTTGATGAATCATAAATAACAAGTGATGGATGTCATAATGTGATTGATGAAACCGAAGAATTATGGATATTTATTAGATATTCGTGGACAAGCATAATTTTTATTCGAAACAAGAGATTACTCATTTTTTTGACTAGTTATAATGTTTATGAAAAATTTCAAACGATCATCATTAACAGTAATAGTTATTCACCTAAGCACTGCTGAAAGTGGTACTTTTACACACAAAACTGCAGTTATAAGCAGCGTCCTTATTGTGGTCTGTCGATTATAAGAAACCTTAAGCGGCCCCTAAACGCACAATATAATTGTGCAATATTCTGGTTTGTACAATATAATTGATCGTGTAAGGGTGAGATTGACGTGATTGACGAAGACTCGTCAATATATTGCGCAAACTGGAAAAGATTGTGCCGTCTGAAGGCGATATTGCGCAATATTCCTCCGACCGTACTCTATACAAGGGCAGCTCAGAGTAATGGGAGCCTACTTAGGTAAAAAGTTTGCCCAATTTTCCTGGAGAAATGAGAAAATTATGGGAGCTATTTTGCATTGACTTTTCCTCTTTCGATCCGTATATTGGTTGGCGCGATAGCACTGAGGAAACAACTCAGACTTCAAAGAAATGAATTCAAAGAATAAATCCAATAAATATTCACATCACGGCCAGGATATCTGTGAAAAAAGTTTTATCGAGTTTAAAATGGCCCTTTTTTCGCCATTTTCGCGAATTTTTTAAAAATACTTCTACTTCACCTAGAGAATCGAAATTTCACACACGTATGAATCGATTATTCCTCTTTTCGACCGTATAAAAATCGATTTGTCGGATTCTTCCGCCATTTTCGCGAATTTTAAAAAAATACTACTATTTCGCTTGGAAAATCGGAATTTCACACACGTATGAATCGATTATTTCTTTTTTCGACTGTAAAAAATTCACAATTCACTGTCACTTAATGTCGACATATTGACCTGATGGAATCCTGATGGGCTCTGTTTGCACAATATTGTTCCACGTCTGAGTGTGACATTGCGCAATATATTGCACAAACTTCAATGTCACCTTCACACGGTACAACTTATTGCACAAACGATAATATCGTGCCATAATATTGAGCGTCTAGGGGCCGCCATAAATATATTGTGCAACCCGGTTTGCACAATAATATTGCGCGTTTAGGCGCCGCTTTATAGCTACATCGCGTCGATGTCTTGAGTAATGACTCTCTACTCTACTCTCTACCTCATACTCTACTATCTCATGATACTAAAACCCAGGGTTTTAGTATCATGCTACTATCTCTTATCTCTACTATCCTTCACACACCCTTTGGTGGTTCCCTCCAGCTATAAGGCCTTCTGTCCGATCTAGGCAAACAGTAACACTGGCGTTGCTAGGGGGGCTATGGGCCTGCAGTTCTCCTGAGATTTATAATACGAAAGGAAATGAGAATTAGCTGCTTAAGCTACTGAGCGTAAAGAAAGCTGACTTAACATGAATTAGGTCGAGTATCTAATATGAGCTCATTAACCATAGATATCCTACAAATTACACATTTCGTTCCGTAAGTAAACGTTACATATTGATTCAGCTCATTTTCACCCCACCGAAATTTACATCTCCATCTGTGTGCATTTTTTCACGAGCGACTTCCCCAGAACAGAAATTGACGTTTATTTTAATGGTTTTAACATAGATGCATAGAATACCTGGTGTTGGCACTGATTAGATTTTGTCTAAGACTTTCTAATCAATTGAAAATCTGTGATGGGGTTCTACTTTTCATTTCTCCCGAAAGGGGTCGCGCTTTTTTCCATTGCCGCAATAGCGCCACGACCTTGAAATATTCCGATTTATTCCGGAACTAGGGCCTGATCTGAAAACTAGAGGGACGTTTTGTTCTACATTTATTAATTAATTAATTAAGTCGTTACCTGCTGGTGTGAAAAAATCTTTAGTCGTGGCTTCTCTAGGATTAACCTCAAATGTTCTTTAATTGAAGCCTATCAGAATATGTTTCTACCAATTGATTTTTACAATTAATCGTGAGTTCTATACAATTTCTGAGATTACAATTGATTCAGTTCCCGATTCTCTATTGTAACGTCCTATTCTGAATGCATTAATTGTTTGCAACGATCCCTAATTATAACAGCATCATAAGGATAATTGCTTTTCCCGGAATTTTCACCCAGTGCAATTAGCTAACAAGCTCATTCCCGCTGTTATATTGCACTATGTTCATCTTGTAATTGAATTCAAATAATTAGACTACGAAGTATCTGAAGTGGATGCGTATATTTTCCGCCTGTTGCGCAAGCCTCAAATGCTGTTCAAGTTTTGTTTCATCAATTTCTGCAGGAAATGAATTCGAGTCATACGAACTATATCGAACATATTGTTAATAATCCAAATCATTCTTCATAAATAAGAGCATAAATCAAAAACCTCCACTCTCCAGTCTACAAGAACACTAGAGAAAGAAGCGATAACTATAAAATTATAAAACCCCGTAGTTGCGGAATCAGAACTAACTCATATCAGGAGAGCATAACGATAACAGGTCACCAGGTTTGCTATACAGGGTGAGTCTTTGACTTGTACATACATTTTAACTGTAGATTCCTCTCATCAAACGAAACACTTTTTTCTTATACCATTTTTCAAAATTCGGTTTGGTTTCGAAGACACAGGGTGTCGAAAATCCATGAAAAAAACACTTTTCTGTTTATATCTTCGGAACCGTTATTTCGAATGAACTGAATTTTGGTTGAGTTTTTACTCTAATCATGGTGCATATTCCTCAATCAAAACCTATTCAATATCTCTACTAGTATAAAAGTTACGGGGTAGTCGACTTATCTATACACACTGAAACACCATAATTTAAAAAGATGAACGGTTCATATTTTCGAAAGAATCAATCATTTAAGAAACTAAAAGTATTCTTATTTTTTTTTCAATAAAATGCGTCGTTTTCGAGTTATTTCCAATTTTACCCGGAGAAATTTGACGAAAAAATCATTAATTTCAGTTATAATCTGAATGCGTCTCTGAATTAAATATCATCGAATATTATTCCTTCTCTTGTCTTCAAACGAGTTTACAATGTTGTCACAATATTCATCAACTTTGTCGAGATATTTTAATAATAAAATCCCCCAAATGTGGGAGATAAAATTGAACACCAAGGAGGATTTAACACGCACAGTTTCTATTGAAAATTCATAGTTACCGGTCCATATTGAAGTTAAATGTCGATGAAATACAAAATTCGGATATGATATGAATGATGAATCTCGAAACAAACTACTTATTAAATTGAAATTAATGAAAAATAAAATGATACCTTATAATCTGTGTCGATGTTTCTATCTAAACAATATCCTCTTGGAATTTTATTAACTCGACACGGTTTAGATTATATTAATTCACTTAACATAATAATCACATTAGAACAATAATTCACTGAATACATTCAGAACTTCACATAATGTTTACAGTTTGTTCAGAGACTCTGGTTTGTTAATTGTTATTGTTTATAGTTGGCCTCCAGATAACCAATCTTTCGATTTTCGCTGTACGCATGCGTGGTAAAAAAGGCGGCAAAGTCGATTTATGATGTAAACGGCAGAATTCATAGATATTTATACCACGGTACACAAGTGTATCGTGATTTATATGTTTCGTAACAAATCCTTAACCTCAATGAAAATAGAAGCAAGCTGACAACATCTTCTTGAAATTTATGTTCAAAAATTCACAGAATCGATACAAATTAGATTAGGTTAGGTTGTTCAATAATAAATCTGAATGAAAAGTCTTTCTTCATGATATTGTTTGGGAATTTCGAGGAAAATATGAACAAGTTATTAGTGTTTACAAACTAATCTGCAGAAAAATCGAAGAAGGAACTTATTTTGGTGTGAGGAATGTGGCTTTCTCTATTTCAGTATCGTAATGAGCTCATTACAGTTCTAAAAACAGTGCTGTAATGAATTCATTACAGCATCGTTTTCAGTTACATTTTTCGTTTTGTGGTTGTCAGCAATGACTTCCGATCCTTTAAAATTTCAGCAGACGTCAATTTGGAAACGTCAATTTTCGTATTTCCTAACGTTCACACCAACTGCCAAGATAAAATATGAAAGTCACTAGGACCTATAATTTGAATTTTTTCATTGAATTTCACAAAATTTGTGTGAAATAGAGAAAATATCGTCTAATACTCGTTGCAGAATGCAATTCCAATACTCATTCGTATTGGAATGGGAGCCCATTCTGCAACTAGTTTTAGAATATACTATTTTAGTTGCAGATATAATCCGATGGAACTAACTGTCTTTGTTGAAATTATCGTGTTTGCAACATTTTTATTCCAATAAGGTTAGTTCTTGAGAATTCCCTGAACGTATTAACTCAATTTCTATCGAGAAATATGAACTCTGCATCAATTCCAGTTCCAGAAGATCATTTCAGAGGCGTAGTCAGCCCAATTTTTTTTTCAAATGGCTATATCTTTTTAACAGAGCTGAATTCGGAAAAATGGAAAATGAAAAAAATGTTTCTTTTGACCTCAAGAATCTTCAGTTAAAATATATGTACAAGTCAAAGACTCACCCTGTATATGTCTCCAACGTGGATGCTTTTGACATGTTGATCAATCATTTCGTTCGTAGCATAAAATAACCTCTCCCGAGAACCTAGTCTCCCTTTCAAAATTCACAGATCAGCGACTCCATCTGCGTATTCCATGTACGACCACGATCTAATAAAGCACCAGGAAACCAGGTCAAATCCGCGGAGCCGGTCTTCGAGTGTATGTAACATTCAAACATAAAATTTATTATTATTCCCTTTAAGCCGGACGAAATGTACGTGTCTCCTTCCATAAAGCAGCCTAGCAAAAGTTCAAGGGTTTGGCGAGACCTTATACACAGGCCACGAGCGACCGCGAAAGCCTCAAATGACAAGTCTAATATCAGGGGATGTCGTATTCCGAATATGTTTATATGTCAGATTATATTTGGCTGGAATATTGGGAACTGCGGGAGATTTTCTCATTCAGCGGTGGTGCGGAGACGTTGAAATTCTTACGTCCATTTTCTCTACACAAAAGTTCGAAATCAGCTGTTTTCAAGGATTTGAATTAGGTAAAGTGATAATAGTTTGATGGCAGATGAAGTGAATAAACCATATATCTAATAACATCAATATGGATTATACCCCTGCTTTTCACAGTCTCAAAATGAAGTCAAATCTTTGGTAACGATTGAGTTGTACGCTTGCGTCAACTGGAAATGCAAAAATTGCGAGAAATTTTGAGGTTATGTTTATTTAGAAAGACAACAAGAAAATAGATACCGATAATGAAAATATGTCACTTAAATACTTCCAGTTTAATTTTAGAATATGAATAGGAGTTAACAATGATATTTAGAGAGAGACAGAAATAAAAAAATATTTTTATTCTCAATATTGCCACACAAGCGCAGATCTGGATTGTTACCAAAGCCCAGCTTCAGTTTTGATTGGCTTATGGTCCATATAGGAATTATTAGATATATGGAATAAACTGATGAAAATATATTATTATTATTTGAACTGGAGTCGTTACGGCTTACAGTGGCGTAGTGACCATTGTTCGGCGTGTTCGAAGAACACAGGCCCAGGCCCGCGAGCTTGGGACAACTAGCGCTAATAGGGAGGGTAGGGGCCCGGAAAATATCTGGAACACAGGCCCGTGGTGGCGTTATTACGCCACTGACGGCTTAGTCAGCATTCCGGGAACTGCGACCACATGGATCTTTTGTTCTTTACCATACTCATTCATTGAAACCATAGGAGATCGTCTATGGTCGTCTGATGAAAATAACGACGAGGCACAAGAATAAATTAGGGAGACAAGAAAGGAATCGTGTACAAGGAGATCAATCTTCTTCTTCTTCCTTTCATATTTCGGTTGTAACCTGTTCTTCTTCACGCTGGTTCTACCAGAGATAAATCAAATGAACTTGAGAAATGAGAATTTGCTGAAATATCACACTCAATACACTGTATACATAATTAAAAAAAAAGTCCCATGAATATGGGACCGCAAATGTTTTGTTTTTGGGATACAGGGCGTACTAGGTGTACTAGGAAGTATTTGAACGAACACCAGGTGAATTGGACGGGCTGGACGTCAAACATGGCTTTTTTCATACAGGGGGAATCCAATTATAGATGAATCTCTCCTCCCGAGAAACAGTGTGAGGGGCCTTGATATCCTGAGCTCCACTTCTCAATGAACCTGACCTGCTTCTTCTCAGTTCCAGGCATCTGCCTACAAACGATGTTATCTCTTGTTTTTTCATTCTCGCACTTTATTGTGCTGGGTTGGTATTGACCTTTTCGGTTATATTTGGTTTAAGGAAGTATGATCATGTTTCTCAGAAGATTCGTGAGTTGGGTTGGTTGAGGATGAATAATAGAAGGTTGCTCCACTTCCGCTGCTTCGTTTATAGACTCCTTATGACTAGAAACTGTGTGGCTCTTTGTGGAAGGCTTGTTCCTAGAAGTTCAGTGCATTCGGTCAACATAAGACGCCCTTTCTCTTTCACTGTTCCGGAGCATCGTACTGCTAAATTTCAAAGGTGCTTTTCTTTTAATGCTGTGAAATTTTTGAACAGTGTGAACAGTGATTTTCTAGCTCTTACTTATCCCCAATTTAAGCGTCGAATGAGGTACTCACTTTTTCTTGCACAGGACGGTTAATGTTGTTTTTTTCTGTTTTTTTCCTCAGTATTTGTGTGATTTCCTTTCTGATTGTGTGGATTTACTGTTAGATGTTTATATATGTGTGTATAATCGATGTACTTTTTCACCTCATACTTGAAACTGTTTTTTTTCTTCTCTTAAATTATAATTGTATAGTCTTACGAAGAGACAACCAAACGGGGTTCAGTGTAAGAGTAGTCTGGGACTTAACTTCGTCTCGGCTTGGTTCGTCTAACATCTCATCTGTTGATGTATCTGTACTGTGTGTATATTGGTTAATTGAAATAAAGTCGATTTATTATTATTCTTCATCATCGGTCTCCCGGTCTCAGCTCGAGCTGGTATTACTTCTATGAACCAGTGAAAAAACATTTCAGTTCCTCCCACTACTTCAGGAATTTCCGCACGATGTGACAGGTTTGCAAAGCTACAGCCTGCTGTGCATATCCCGCGATCCTCTGGGATATCTCGATCTTTTGAAGATTTTTCTTAAATGATTTGGACATTACTCCCTCAGCCGAAATCACCAATGGTATAATAGTGACTTTCGACAATTGCCACATATTCTTCAGCTCAATTGCCAAGTTCTCGTATTTCGTTATTTTTTCCGACTCCGTTCTTCCGATGTTATGAGTCAATGGTACTGCCACATCAATTATCACCCCATACTTCTGATCCTTCTCAATGAACACAAGGTCCGGTCTATTGTAGTCCACTGATCTATCTGTTGTTATGGGTCTGTGTCTGTTCCAATAGAGAACCGCTGCGTCCGTTTCCAACACTGCTGCAGGTTGATACTTATAATATGGCGGACCAGTATCCAAAAAACCATGTCTAAGAGCTAACTGCTGGTAAACAATTTTTGCCACTTGGTTGTTTCGGCCCAGATATGCGTTGTCGGCAAGAACTCGACAACCTGCGATTATATGTTCAATAGACTCGCCAACTGCTCCGCACTTCCTGCATTTGTCCTCCACGTTCAGCTTCAAACAGTGCTTCTCATAGTTGCGAGTTCTCACAACTCGGTCTTGGATAGCCGTCAGGAATCCCTCAGTTTCAGGATACAATTGTCCTGCATTCAACCACGACAAAGAAGCTTATTTATCGACATTTTCCCCCTCAAGGTGTTTGGGAAATCTGCCGTGCAGAGCTTGTTCCCGCCATATATTTATATCTTCGCTTCTCGTGGTGATATCGAATGTCATTTCTCTGTGTTGTAGGTTTAGAGTCACCAATTTCATCAGGCTATCTTCAGACTCGAGCAGTCGCTGCCTCAAGTTTTTCTCCTGGGTTCTGCAGAGTTTATAGATGTTCAACAGACCTCGTCCAACAACTCTCCTGGGTAGATAAAGCCTTTTCACCGATGCGTGGGTGTGCAGACATCGGAACTTTGTCATTAGGCGGCGGGTGAGTCCGTCCAACTCATTCAGATCAGCGTCTGCCCACTTCAAGACTCCGAAAGTGTAGGTCAGAGCAGGCGTAGCCCAGGAGTTCAAGGCATCGATCTGGTTTCTAGCAGACAGCTTGGTGTTGAGCACTTTGGTTACCCTGTTCTTATATTTCGCAGTGAACTCAGCTTTCAAATGGGTGTGGTCAATCCGTTGATTTTGAGGAGTGCCCAGATACTTGTAGGCCTCTTCTGGCAACATACTGTGGATGTCCTAAAATTGTCCCTGAGTGTTCTCCATTTTACCCTTCCTGATGTTGACTATAGCGCATTTGTCGAGACCGAAAGACATGTCAATGTCTTTACTGAAGGAGCGCACTATATCTATCAGCGAGTGAAGTTGATTTTGGTTCTCGCCGAATAGTTTCAGATCATCCATATACAATAAATGGGTAAGTTTTCGCGGATTCCTCATTGCTGGTCTGTACCCCATGTTGGTGTTTTTCAAAAGAGCAGATAGAGGATTCAGTGCTATACAAAACCACATCGGCGACAGGGCATCTCCCTGAAATATCCCCCCCGATATTTTTACGGTTTCAGCATTGATGTTGTTTATAAAAATATTTGTTTTCCATGTACTCATTAGATGTTGGAGCACGCCTCTCATTTTCGGGCAGATCTTATAAATCTCCAGTACTTTCACAAGCCAATCGTGGGGCACCGTATCGAAGGCCTTCTGATAGTCGATATAACCTAGACTTAAATTCCTCCTCGCTTGGGCTTGCTTTAACACTACAGCGTCTATGGTGACTTGATGTTTGTATCCTGCCGATCATCTAGAGCAGCCTTTCTGTTCGTCTTCCAGAATGTTGTTGGCTTCACAGTGACGATATATCGCATTACTCACAAGCGTTGTGAACAGCTTGTACACCACTGACAAACACGTTATGGGTCGGTAGTTTTCTGGCTTGCTGCGATTATTATCTCTTGTTTTAGGCCTCTATATTAAATAACAGCCTGGCTGTCTCATCCTCAATGGGATGCACTGGACATGATTTTCAGATCACCATTTTCGGTAATTCATCAGAGTTGACGTTGAATAATATGTATAAAATAATAGTGAAAAAGAAGAAATAACTGATATTCTATTTTCGAACCATAAGAACACGGAGCCAGCACATAGCGCCATAAAAATACGCCTCGAACTATTTGGTTTGAGCTACCGACCACCAGAGAGAATGTCCCTTCTAGCCATTACGAGCGAGCAAAATTATTCAAAGCCAATCACCGAATGTAACCAAATAAAATGCATGGAATTTCGTGATTGTTATCATTTCAGTTCTGTTCTCTGGTTCTCATAATTACCTGAAATGCGAATCTACCATGGAGGTGGATCTAAGGGTCATTATTATTAAACGAATTGTCGGATCCAAGGTAGGTGCATCCTCAGTAATATACATTGGGAGAAAGTCATCAAAGATGACATATTCCTGCAATAAAAAAATTAGAAGTGATTAATCTAGGTCCAAGTAATCGCCCCAAAACGACGTTGAATCCAGTAATTCTTCCAGTTTTATTCGCCTCAAAAGCCACGCTATAACGACTACAATTGCCCCAAAATGATATATATCGTACAATTTTCCTGTTCGCCCTCCTTAATACTAAATTAACACCGCCTCCTCTTCTACGTGAGGCAAGGAAGGACGAATTTGATATATTTATGGCGGGAAGCAGCCATAGGCCTGGATTTTCCTGCGCCGAAATTTGTCTCGGGTGGAACAGGGACTAGACGTGGTTTTTCCGCTTCGGCGGGTTTTCCGTGGGAAGGTATATTTCCGGGAAATTTTTCGACGATTTGGAGGAGTTATCTTGATATTAGACGTGGAAGAACATGTATAAATAGCGCCTGAAGAATTTATTACATCGTCTTTATCCCTCTGGAATCGCCTCGTTTATAGTGAGTATACGTTTGGAAAAACGCGTACAACACATCAAAAACAGAAATAAATCCAATTATGCGAAGGAGATGTCGTGGTATAAGAACAGTATTAACAACTCGGGATGGACATCACAGGGTTAGGAATTTAATAACAACAACGTTTTAAAAACAAACTCGACGTTTCGTCGATATATTTCGACTTCTTCAAGACTAAAGAGACACAGATAGGTACCGGGTTTTTCACTATAATTTGACCCCCCCTTTAACTTTGTTACTAAAGGAGATACAAAAAAATGTTTCATACAAAAATTTCACGAAATCAGCTGAGGTTTTTTAATATGACTTCACGAACTGAAATATATACAAGGTGGCCAGTATATTGATGGCAACTTCATTTTTTCAAATGGAACACCCTGTATATTTTCCTATATTTGGCTAGCTCTTTTTCCCCTAATTTCGAATATGTTACATATGTTGGCCTATCTCTCTTATTCTGAGCACCACAGAGTTTCAAATTTAAAGAACAACCTGGCAAGCTCAGCAATAACTTTTCAAGTGGCAGGCTGCGATTACTCAAAATGCCCATTTTTGGAGTTATGATAACGTATGTCATATCGTTACTAAGGAGATAACTCCAAAAACGGGCATTTTGAGTAATCGCAGCCTGCCACTTGAAAAGTTATTGCTGAGCTTGCCAGGTTGTTCTTTAAATTTGAAACTCTGTGGTGCTCAGAATAAGAGAGATAGACCAACATATGTTACATATTCGAAATTAGGGGAAAAAGAGCTAGCCAAATATAGGAAAATATACAGGGTGTTCCATTTGAAAAAATGAAGTTGCCATCAATATGTTGGCCACCTTGTATATATTTCAGTTCGTGAAGTCATATTAAAAAACCTCAGTTGATTTCGTGAAATTTTTGTATGAAACATTTTTTTGTATCACTTTCAGTAACACAGTTAAAGGGGGGGTCAAATTATAGTGAAAAACCCGGTACATTTGTGTCCTACCTAGTTTTATTTTTCTCCCCATCCAAGACAGACATTTCGTCGGTTGGGGAGAAAAATTGGTTCAAGAGAAATTTGAGCGAAATGATACAAATCAATTTAAAGAATACATTAAACAATAGAAGTGATACTCAGGGATGTAACCGATTATACAATCACCTAATATCACTCTTCAAAGAGTTAAATGATCGTTGGAACAATCCATCCGAATTTTTGTTGGATCTTTTGTTTGTCAAATACCCAATATTGTCTTTGTTCACCTTCCATATGTGAAAATCGTTTCTTACATTGTATATTTTGTTGTTCGTTGGCTTATTGGTCATTTGTATTGTTGAGGAAAGGTTTTTGACTTATTTTAAACCACTAACAAAACTGGGTAGGGCACAATATTTCTGTTAAATTTTAATGTATATGATTTGTTTCTGTCTTTTTCAGTCTTGGGGAAGTCGAAATATATCGACGAAACGTCGCCTTTGTTTTTGAATGGTTGTTATTATAAAACTCCTCATCCTGTGATATCCACCCCGAATAATGATGGAAGGAGGTGAAACACAAGCTGACTATTAATAACTATGAATATTCTACAGGGTGTCCCACGTGGAACTACTTCTACCATATGTTCTATCATCAGCATCACGAAAACGCCACTCAAAAATGTCTCTTATCGTTGCTGACCAATGCAGAATGATTTATTCATTCTGACAGAAATTTCATTCGACTGTATTTCGGGTACAGTATATTAGAATTGAATGGTTTTTTCAGAAACACTTCATAACATCTTTTGGATTGTTCATACCGAATATCATATTTCCTGTGCCGTACTCAGAAAAGTCAATTTTGACTGCTGATTGCCCCCTCCTTTTTTTTACAATTATTTATTATAGGAGAGGTGAATCTTACATCAGACACCCAGTCTTTCTGGGTAGTGTCGGATTCTTACCGACTGAACACCTCTCGCGTTGTTTGGTTCCGGGCATAAGCCTATAAATCATTCATCTTCTTGTCTGTTATTTCCTCTCTCGCATTCTTTATGCTGAGAGTTTGTGTTCATCCTTCAATTGGATATCTCTCTCTAAGTTAAGAGTTCTATATCTTCATTTTCGCAATTGGTCTCTGAGAGGTCTTTTGCGGTAAATTCCATCTTTAGCCTTCTCTTTTGAAGGAGTATTGCTTGATTCCTTTCTCCATTGATTTTGATTTTCCATCTGTTACACCATTGACTGATATCATCTGCAGCTTCTTGAAGTCTTTTGTGAATTATTCTTGTGTTTCTGTGCCTAATTGCTATGCCCGTATCGTCTGCGTATAGAGCAAGCAGGCATCCTGGATTTCTTGGTATATCATGCATGTATGTATGTAGTGGTCCTAGTATTGATCCTTGAAGAACTCCTGCTTCTAAATATCTGAGTGTGGAATGAACATCATCTATTTTCACACAAAAATTCCTATCCCTCAAATAATTTATTATTATTCTGCATATCTTGGGTGAATAACCTGCGGTTATCATTTTATATGCTAGTCCTTCATTCCATACTCTATCAAAAGCTCTGGTCACATCAAGAAGTAGTAGTCCTGTGGCTTCTTTATTCTGAAATCCTTCTGTGATATACTCGGTTATTCTTAGGAGCTGTTGTTCAGTTGAATGTTCTATTCGGAATCCAAATAGTTCACTTGGCAACATCGCCAGGGCTTCGGTTTCTTCATTTAGTTGTCTGGCTAATACTCTCTCCACAATTTTTCCTAGGGCTGGGAGCAGGCTTATTGGTCTATAGTTCTGTGGAAACTTCTTGTCTTTACCTGGTTTATTGGAAACAGTCACTTCGGCAGTTTTCCATCTTTTTGGAAAGTACTCTGTTCTCATCACACCGTTTGTTATGCTAGTGAGAGCTGCTGTTCCTTTCTTTGACATTTTCTTCAGCATAAGATTTGTTATTTTATCTTTTCCAGAGGCCTTTCTTGTTTTCAAATTGTTGATTTTGTCTTTGATTTCAGCCCGAGATGTTGGGTGAGGGATTTTGACATCCGGAGGTGCTTCTTTCATTTCTTCTTCATTATATTCGATTAATTCTTCTAGGTCCTCATCGTCTTCTTCAGAATAATTTATTCTTGACTCCGTTTCTATAGTATTGGCAAGAGAGTTAGCTTCATCGCTTTTAGAATATGCCATCCCATGCATTCCATGCAGTGGCGGAATTTGCGTTTTTTCATTGCGTGAATTTTTCTGCCTTTTCCATTTTGAGCTCACTGATTTTCTCATTCCATCTATCCGTTCTGAGCCCCCTTAGTGCGTTTTTAAGTTTTTGACTATGGCTATTCAGTCTGATTTTATCACTATCTGTTCTATACATCCTGTAATTCTTTCTTAGTCTTCTGTTAACTTTTATTATTTCTTTCACCTCTTTTGGAGTGTCACCATATCGATTTTTGGGAGTAGGTTTAGTCTTTCTGGCCGTGCTCTCTTTATAAGATTTTATAATCGCACTTTCTAATGCTATAACGGATTCGTCTAATTCATCGGGAGTGTTAATTTGTGGAATATTCGTGATATTTTCTTGGAGTTTAGTTTTAAACTTGTTCCAATCGGTATGTTCTCGTGTTTGAGTCAATTCATTTCTAGGTCCCCGTCCTAAAATGAACTCTATCGGTTTGTGATCAGATGTACCTTCCTCTATCGTTTCAAGGGCAAAATCTTGCTTTATATTTTTCATTATCACTATGTCTAGCACATCAGGGGATCCATCGCCGCTAGGTTAATAGGTCGGTATATCCGGTCCCATTATTATCGCATAATCCTTTCCGGCAGATTTTATCAGTTTCTTGCCATTTGCATTCTGAGTTCTGGAATTCCATTGTTGTGATATACAATCGAGATCTCCAAGTATAATTCTTGGAAAATGACCACCTAATGAAATCTTTATTTTATCCTCTGGCAAAATTGTTTGCGGTGGTTTATATACAGAGAATACCTTAATCCTTTCTCTTCTTATCTTTTCTGTGATCGATAGTGTCTCTTTAGATGCGTTTTTGTCATCGGGACTTATTACCCCGTTCAGGTAATGATATACGCCTTTTCTGACAAGAATGGCGACGCCTCCACCGTTTCTGCCCTCTCCTCAATGATGTATTTTTGGAATATCGAGGAAAAATGAACAAATTATCAGCGTTTCACAAAATAATCTTCAGGAAAATAGGAAGAAGAAATAGGGCTTGTAAATTGCAGAAGTAATCGGAAAATATTAAGTGTTTTTGTTGAGAAATATCGTTTTTGTTGATATCAACTATTTGATTTTATACAAAACAACGAAACATTATACCTCTATACAGACTGATTCTTCAACTTTCACATTTTTTTAACTGAAAAATTTCTGTCATTAAATGAATCACTTAATCACAATATCATTTTTCAATATTCGAATTCGTTTGACGAATACTCTATATTTGTTGAAAATTCATGAAAAAAGAAACTGTTTTCGGAACTTCGTAACTGATATTGATAAAGTGCTGAATTTGCAATTTGTGGTGCGTTTTTCTCAATCAACCCTTATTGAAGATTTTCTGTTGGTATAACTTAAAGCCTGATAGACCTTTGAATCCAAGAAAAAATACCTACTATAAGACGATTATGATTATACTGATAACTCTCACGTCCTCCGATTAGACCTCTCAGAAACTTGTAGGTTGTGCAATTTTCTGACCAAACAGTTATGGTGGCCCACTACCGTCTGACTAGAAAATTTCTTTCCCAGCATCGGGATTGAATTCGGACTTTCCGGGTCCGAGACAACGCTCCAACCACTAAGCTAGGACACTCAATATCAAAATGAAAGTATTCTTGTTCGAAATTTCAGTTATTCTTCGTTTTATTCGACAAGGTTAGTTCCAAAATGCCTAATTATTTTTTGAGTCCGTACCTTTATTTCGAATGTCATCGAACTCAGACTCGAGGAAGGGAACAAACACAATATTTCAAAATATTTCAGAGCTGACATGATGTAAGGACATATCATCTATGCTGTTTTAAGCAATTAACATATTGATAACATAGGATAAGTACTCTCTGGTCTACAGTAGTATATCTAAGGTCCGAGAAGTGAGGTCAAATATTTATAGAATGTTTATGCAAATAATGTAGAGGTTTCATATTATCATTTATTTTTTTGAATGGAATACTTTGTTATTCAAATATTTTCGGGTAAATATAAATGAAGTTTTGATGTTCACAAACTACGCTTGAGAAAAAAAGGATGTATTTTCGAGGAATTATATGTCTATAAAGTTAGCAGTGCCACTTGCGAGAAAATCAATAGAACCTATTGCATTAATTGTCGAGAATTTGTCGTGAAAGGAAAAAAATTGTCGCGTCCTTAGTTTTTTTTTTCTACGGGGTGGCTTTGCTAACTTAACGTTAACTTAGCAGAACCACTTTCTCAATATCGACCAAATATCATAAAAATGGTTATAAATGATTGTCGAAGTCCATATGGAGTGAAAAAAAACACAAAAAATCCATTCCTTTTAGTTTATTTCACGCCTTCTTCACGCGATTTCGTTATATGTCTGGAATTATCGCAATTTTGGCAACAGCGCCTTCGTTATCATTGACTTTCTTTCTATTGCATTAATTGTCGAATACCTGTCCAGAATTTGTCGTGAAAGAAAAAAAAGTTGTCGCGTCCTTAATTTTTTTCCTACGGGGTAGCTTTGCTAACTAAACACTTTCTCAGTATCGACCAAATATCATGAAAATGGTGATAAATAACTGTCGATTAATTGTCGAAGTCCATATGAAGTAAAAAAGATACAAAAAATCCATTCCTTTTAGTTTATTTTACATCTTTTTCCCACGAGTTCCAGATATTCTGGAATATTGAATATTCTGGTTATTGACTTTTTTCGATTCCTTTAATTGTCGAATATCTACCTTGAATTTTTTATGAAAGAAAAAAAAATGTCGCGACCTACGTTTTTTTCTACTAGGTGAGTTTGCTAACTTAACGTTAAGTTAGCAAAAAAAAAAAATATTAACAAATTTTTTTCTTTCACGACAAATTCAAGGTAGGTATTTGACAATTAATGCAATAGAAATGCGCTGTTGCCAAAAATGCGGTAATTCCAGAAATATCTCGAACTCGCGGGTAAAAGACATAAAATAAACAAGAAGGAATGGATTTTTTGTGTTTTTTTTTTACTTCTTATGGACTTCGACAATTACTCGACAATTATTTATAACGATTTTCATGATATTTGGTAGATATTGAGAAAGTGTTTCTGCTAACTTAGCAAAGCCACCCCGTAGAAAAAAAATGCTAAGGACGCGACAAATTTTTTTCTTTCACGACAAATTCTCTACAGTCAATGCAATAGGTTTCATTGATTTTCTCGCAAGTGGCACTTTAAAGACATAGGAATTATTGCATTCAGATTGCAAACATCATCGAACGAAACGTGGTGCTATTGTTTCGAAATATAGTTTTATCAACAATTTTATTCCTATAATGTTGATACTGCAGTTATACTACAAGAATCAACTCACTTAAAATCGAGAAAAAACACATAGCGATTATTGCAATTCGTACCAAAAAATTATGTCCAGGCACGCATTCTCCCAAATCTTTTTTCAAAAATCGCTAAATCTCTCCGAGCCATATTCGAAAAAGAGAAGAATAAAGAAAAAACCTCGTTTGACCTCATGAATATACAATTAAAAGTCGAAAAGTTAACCTGTGTATTCGTAATCTGAAGAGATATGAAATCCAAACAACTCTTTTCAATTATTACCTTAGTGTCGTTTCTCCATTTTACACGTCATACGAATTGTCGAAGGTTGTTAAGGGGTCGAAATGGAGGATGATGAGAGTCGAAAATCGAGTTTAACTACAACTACCCCAATTTCATAATCTCCATTTTCGAAGACCAAGACCTCCCGCCTCTTCGAAAATAACCTGCCGACCCTCGTAAAGTTCGCAAAAGTACACGGAGTTTAGAGCCTCACGAAGATGTAACGAGACACCTTTCCTGAAGATGATGCGTATTAATTTCGGCTCAGACCGAAGTCGACATCGTCGAACTGGTTGTTGAATGAACAGGGGTTGAAATTTATCGCTGTTGAAGATGATAGATCAACGATACGAGGGTACGCCATTACTCGTGTACTCTTGGAATTATATCTGCGGGGCTTCTGAAAGACGTGAACGTCTAATTCTCAGCTCTATGGGTCCCTAAAGGTTCTCATACACTGCAATCCAACACGACTGTTTTCATCATCGTTCAGAACGTCGTGTCTGCTCATTAATTGACGTGTACTGCGATTGATCAAGTCGTTAGTAGGCCCTTCCGCAAATAAAACTAGTAATCTAATCATAAAAATAAAACAAACGCAGTTTTTGGAAAAGACGTTCTGACGTTCGTATTCATTGCGATCATATCTTCTGTCGATGAAAGGAGAGTTTTGAAAAGTACATTATTTTTGTTATAGAAGAGGTGTCGGATTCTTACCGACTAAACACCTCTCCTGTGGTTGGTTCCAGGCAAAAGCCTATAAACCTTCCATCTTCTTAACTGTTATTTCCTCTTTCGCATTCTTCAAGCTGAGTGTTTGTGTTCATCCTTCAATTGGATCTCTCCCTATAAGTTCAGAGTTCTACATCTTCATTTTCGCAATTGGTCTCTGGGTCTTTTGCGTTAAATTCTCGCCGTTTTTTCATCTTCAGCGGGGTCATAGTCAACTAGCCTTCTTAGTTCGTCATTTGGATGTTCACTAGCTTTTTCATAGGCCTTTGCAGCTTTTCGCTTGATGAATGTAGTAATGGACTCCCTGTTTATGTCTTTTCGGATTTGTTCATTCCTAACAAACCAGGGGGCGTCTAATGCCCATCTCAGAAATTTGTTTTCTGTACTTTGTATCATCTTTATATGGATTCTCGCTGCATAGCCCATACGTTAGCTGCGGTCTGGCGACTGCTTTAATGATCCTCAAATTCGTGTTTCTGTTCATTTGGCTTCTTCTGTTTATAATCTGGTATAACCTTTTCATCGCTACATTCGTTTTATCCACTGCATACTTGATGTGCTGTTTCTACGTTAGTCCTTTGTATAATATTACTCCTAGGTATTTAGGTTCATTCTGCAATTCTATTTCATTATCGTCTATATCTTCGATTCCATCTTCAGCCTTCTCTTTTGAAGGAGTATTGCTTGACTCTTTTCTCCATTGATTTTTATTTTCCATCTGTTACACCATTGACTGATATCATCTGCAGCTTCTTGAAGTCTTTTGTGAATTATTTTTGTATTTCTGTGCCGAATTGCTATGCCTGTATCGTCTGCGTATAGAGCAAGTAGGCATCTTGGATTTCTTGGTATATCATGTATGTATATATTATAGAGTAGAGGTCCTCTTATGGATCCTTGAGGAACCCCTGCTTCTGAATATCTGATGTGTAATGAACATCATCTATTTTCACACAAAAATTCCTATTCCTCAAATAATTTCTTATTATTCTGCATAGCTTGGGTGAAAAACCTGCGGTTATCATTTAACAGGCTGGTCCTTCATGCCATACTCTATCAAAAACTGTGGTTACATCTAGAAGTTGTGGTGCTGCTGTGGCTTCTTTATTCTGAAATCCTTCTGAGATATACACAGTTATTCTTAGGAGCTGTTGTTCAGTTGAATGTTGTCCACAAAAAGACTATCGACATGACGAATTTCAAATCGATTTTTCACCATTTTTTCAAATGCAATGCATATCTTTTTTTTTCATCACCGCAAGATGCGATGTTAACAATTTTCGATTCTCTGAAACACACTTATCTATCTATAAACCGGAGGAGAAACTACACCAACATTAGCTACAAATCGATCAAGGCGGGCGATGTACCTCTATGTATATTGAAACTCAATGATATAATTAAACTTCCACACCTGTAAAGGTGAGTAGGAGTACGAGTAGAACTCGCGTGGAATAGGGTTTGTATTGCAAATTTTGTGTGAAAATTTTAAACCATAACACACTTTGGAAAAAAAAAATTTCAATACTCTCCAAAAAATTTTTGTTGAAGATCAGACGTTCTAAATATGATTCCGTCATTGAGTCACCATACATGCATATTGCAAATGTTAAACATTTCTGTCGCATTCGTAGCACACATGCGATTCATCCAATCAATTGTAGTAAATCCCTACATCAATGTAATAAATTCTTTGTATCAACGTCCACAAATATATCGTTGAATGAATGGATTTTGCACCAATTTAATTTATTCCCAGTTGTCTTATTCTACCGAACCAAATCCTCGCGACCAATAATTCATCTGTGAAATTGGGCCAATTCATTCCCAAAAACCCCCCTCGCGGTGTATTCTCTTCGACCCACTTCATTCGAACCCGAATGCCGTCTAAAGGACCCCATACACCGCAAAGAAACGACGGTTTGGATCGCAATGACGAACTCATTAGTCATTGTCAAAGGACTCCATCTGGAATGAGCAGCATACGACAATTTGACGAAATAAGTTGATGAGAACAAAATGATTGGTCACACGAACAATAATATCAGTTCAATTCAATGTTTATAAATTTCAGTGCCAATAAATTCAAGTGATCAATAAAAGTTATGACAAAAATACACACATCGACTATGAACTCTCAACTTGTTGAATATAACATGACATTTTTTTGTGTGTGGAATCTTCAATATCTCATCACTTGAATGGACTCAAAACCAGCAAAAAATGTTTCTTGTTCGGGGGAATACAGTTTTCAGCGAATAATGGGAGATGTAGTATTGAGAATATTCTTTGGAAATACCGGGACATACAATTTCTCAATTTGACCGGGCAAGAATAGTGGTCCTACATCAAGAATCTTTGTCGAACCACCAGATTGAGCAAAGTTTGAATATTCCACGGGCGTCAGTAAGGCGCTCAGCGGCCCTTTTCCTAGAAACCGGTAGTGTTGCCCGGAGACCGGTGCCTGGTCGACTCAGAGTCACATCTCCAAGAGAAGACCATTATATCGCAAATTTGACACGAAGGAATCGAACGGTATCTATAACGGCCTTCGAAGTCATTTTTTGAGGACGTATATAGATGGGTAGGCGCGACCGGTTTGCGCAACGAATTTGGGAATAATTTCATTTATCAGGATGATAACGCCCCACCACAACGCACACGAAGGCTTCAAAATATTCTTCAAGAGTACAATATCCAGAGAATGAAATGGCCAGCAAACTCACCGGACATGAATCCTATTGAGCACGTATGGGAGAGCAATATCAAGTCGTCAAAACTCCCCTTAAACTTTTCAGGAATTGAGTTGAGCCCTTCGGGAAGAATGGAACGATATGGCTGAAAACTTAATTAACAACTTGATTCGTGTGATGCCAAGGCGTATTTGACAGGTGATTGAAAGGAGGGGTGGTAATACGGACTATTTAATTTGGATTCAGTTGTGAAATAACTAATTAATGAAAAATAAATAATCGATAAATTTAGATTTTTCTCTCATTTCTCCTATTTTGTCAACAAATTCAAATGAACTAGAAATGCTAGGGAATGATAGAGAGTGATTATATCTGACAAACAAAAGTAGGTAATGACAAAAATCACAAATAAACTTCGTTGTTCATCTACTCTATCCTTGAAATAAGTACTTGATTAGTTGATTAGTTCATTAAACTTAGGTCTTCGCAACCTCCTTTCACTTCAACAGTTCATCCAATTACGCACCGCATCACGAACTGAAGATTTTAATGTTTATATTGTATATTTCCTGAACTTGAACCTGAATTTGTTATTAAATGCCATTGTCTTATTTCATACTTTTAAGATGCTGTGTACATTCCGATTACTGATTCTTATGGACCCTTCAAATGTCTCTTTTTTCTATTCTTCTTCAATTTGGAGGGAAATACTACATATCAAGTTTGAATTCGAAATAATAAAACCGTTTTCTGTATGGCAAAGAAAAACGATCCCCATAAAAGTTCTGTGGAATTAAATGTCCGTCATGATTATTCTATACCTCGCCGGAATTATCGGGAAGTTATAACTCGATCTTTATAGCTTTTCTGGCGAAATGCATTTCCTGATCTGAAAATATCCCTTGATCACATTTACTTCATTCACTTTCAGAAAGTATCCCGGTTTGCCATGAAATTCTTAGTTGTATAGTTTCTTGTTGTCGTTTCCACATAGGGATCGAAGTATTCACGTATTTATCAAAATGTTTGTTCACATTGGGAAAATAATGAATTTGAGAAAATATTATGTGAGGGCTGAAGGACCTTAGGTCGATGGCCTTTTGCTTCTGCAATAAATTCCTTTTATTATTATTCTTCATCATCGGTCTCCCGGTCTCAGCTCGAGCTGGTATTACTTCTATGAACCAGTAAAAAAACATTTCAGTTCCTCCCACTAGTTCAGGAATTTCCGCACGATGTGACAGGTTTGTAAAGCTACAGCCTGCTGTGCATATCCCGCGATCCTCTGGGATATCTCGATCTTTTGAAGATTTTTCTTGAATGATTTGGACATGACTCCCTCAGCCGAAATCACCAATGGTATAATAGTGACTTTCGACAATTGCCACATATTCTTCAGCTCTGCCAAGTTCTCGTACTTCATTATTTTTTCCGACTCCGGCGTTCTTCCGATGTTATGAGTCAATGGTACTGCCACATCAATTATCACCCCATACTTCTGATCCTTCTCAATGAATACAAGGTTCGGTCTATTGTAGTCCACTGATCTGTCTGTTGTTATGGGTCTATCCCAATAGAGAAAAAATTATGTCTAAGAGCTAACTGCTGGTGAACAATTTTTGCCACTTGGTTGTGTCGGCCCAGATATGCGTTGTCGGCAAGAACTCGACAACCTGCGATTATATGTTCAATAGACTCGCCAACTGCGCCGCACTTCCTGCATTTGTCCTCAACGTTCAGCTTCAAACAGTGCTTCTCATAGTTGCGAGTTCTTATAACTCGGTCTTGGATAGCCGTCAGGAATCCCTCAGTTTCAGGATACAATTGTCCCACATTCAACCACGACAAAGAAGCTAATTTATCGACATTTTCCCCCTCAAGGTGTTTGGGAAATCTGCTGTGCAGAGCTTGTTTCCGCCATATAATTATATCTTCGCTTCACGTGGTGATATCGAATGTCAGTTCTTTGTGTTGTAGGTTCAGAGGTGTGTATCCCTTATCCTCTGTTGTCACCAATTTCATCAGGCTATCTTCGGACTCGAGCAGTCGCTGCCTCAAGTTTTTCTCCTGGGTTCTGCAGAGTTTATAGATGTTCAACAGACCTCGTCCACCATCTCTCCTGGGTAGATAAAGCCTTTTCACCGATGCGTTGGTGTGCAGACATCGGAACTTCGTCATTATGCGGCGGGTGAGTCGGTCCAACTCATTCAGATCAGCATCTGACCACTTCAAGACTCCGAAAGTGTAGGTCAGAGCAGGCGTAGCCCAAGAGTTCAAGGCATCGATCTGGTTTCTAGTAGACAGCTTGGTGTTGGGCACTTTGGTTACCCTGTTCTTATATTTCGCAGTGAACTCAGCTTTCAAACGGGTGTGGTCAATCCGTTGATTTTGAGGAATGCCCCGATACTTGTATCCAATGGATATTGCCTCCTACTTCAAGACCCTTGGCATCAACATCGATAGTCACCTTAAGTGGTGTTAGGATGTTGAACTCAAGACAGTGTATTATTCAACCGTGCAGTCTTTGTTGAGCTACTGTATTGATTTGTGCGGGATAGTACTGCTGCGGATTCTTCATTCAAAACACAAGAAAGAGCCATCCGTATCTTATTATGGGATGGGTTTTCGCGAGTCGTGCCGTAGAATTTGTAAGAGTCAGGCTATTCTTACACTCCCAGCACTGTTTGTTTCTAGGTGCTTACTATTTGTGCACAAGAATGGTGTATATTCTGATCAGTATCGGAATCACAATAATTTTTCATTGATTTCCATTTATTTATCCGGTGCCTCACTTCGCCATAAGTGAGAGTGCTGCTACCTACTGGTCCTTAGACTCTTTAATTGTTTACCACGAGAGATAAGAATTTTAGAATTCAATGGCTTCGGGAAGAAAAACTTAGGTTTTCAATAGATGTAGAGCCATATACTGTGAACGATTTCATGGTGGCTTAAGCGTGAAGCTTGGCTTCCTTGGGGAGGTTGAATTTGGTTTTGTTTTTTTCAGTTTTTGTTTACTCAGTCCAAGAAATTCGTTATAATTTCACCGACCTATACCAGAAGGCTCTTAAAGCTATCACGGGCTGAGCTTAGGGTGATGGTAGGTCTGCTGACAGGGCACTGCCGGTACAAACATCATTTGTACTGTATGGAGAAGTCAACAGATGAGATTTATAGACTCTGGGGATCCGAGGCATTAACAGCTGAACACATGGGATGCAAGTGTCCAGAACTGGCTGGTATAAGAACCATTAATATGGGGAAACTAGTTCTGGATACCCACGAGGTAACAGCCAAGGCTACTAGGGATGTTGTTGGTTTTATCAACGCCATAGACGACCTCCTTGGGTTTCAATGAATGGATAGGGTAGTGAACAAAATATCCATGTGGTCGCAGTTCCCGGAAGGCTGACTGAGCCATAATCGACCCCAGTTCAAATAATAATTATTATTATTATTAAACGCACGGGTGTGGTTTGGTTTCTGCCACGCCACATGGGAAGTGATTCAATCGTAATGTATGGGACCCTTAGTAGAGCCCTCCAAAGCGCGAAGCGATTCGGAATTGTGCGGTCGTGAACATCCGCGTGTGTTGTTCTGTTCGCGAATCTGATTTATCCCCAATTTAGGACGGTTAGCCGAACTGACGGGGCCTCCCGGCGGCCGACATCCTCTTCTGGCGCATCGATTTTCCCGTTACGGGGGCTCGAATTAGACTTTAAAAGGGTCTCACCTGGACAGGTTCAGATCGAGTGATTTTGGGGGATTATGAGTTTGGAATGTTGGATTAACTGAGAATAGATTAATATGGTATTAGATGATGGAAATGAGGTTTATGAGCAAACTGTAGCCAAACAAAATAACGGTACTCGATGTGATACGGATCTTATTGACGATCGTGATACTCCCCAAATTCAATGTTTCTTGGATATTTTCAGAAATTTTGCGGAGTGCCCTCCTGGTGGCAGGGCAACCCTATATCGCCTATTAGGTGCATCAGCTTCTTTATTTCTAAGAAGTACTTTTCCGACAACACAAAACTGGAAGAAATTGTGACAAACAAAATCTTCAATTCAAAACGAATCAAAATATTCTTGTACGGTTGTTTTCGACAATGTTGTTCATTATCTTCTTTAATGGTGAAGATTCTTTCAATACCAAAATATCCAACAAACATTTTAATAAAAGTAGTCGAAGAATTGGAATAATACACTACCTCCCCAACACATTTTTATTTTTTTTTTCTGAAATTTTGGTACTGCTAGAACATGAAATTCTGTAATAACTTCCTATATTTCATATGAAAACCTTTTTCTCGAGATGAAGTTCAATGTAATTAGTTCATTTTATTTCTTTTCTCTCATTGGTTTTGGAAAAAAATTCGAGAATTGAACTTTTGCTTGAAAAGAATACGCCAAGTTATAATTTTATTTCATGAAAGTACATCTCGAAAAAAATTTAAATGATTTTTTTATAGAAGAGGTGAATCTTACATCAGACACCCAGTCCTTCTGAGTAGTGTCGGATTCTTACCGACTACACACCTTCCCGTGGTTGGTTCCGGGCATAATCCTATAAACCTTACGTCTTCTTAACTGTTATTTTGTCTTTCGTATTCTTTATGCTCAGTGTTTGTGTTCATCATTCAATTGGATATCTCTCTTTAGGTAAGTTAAGAGTTCTACATCTTCATTTTCGCAATTGGTCTCTGGGTCTTTTGCGGTGAATTCTCGCTGTTTGTTCATCTTCAGCGGGGTCATATTCAACTGCTTTTATGATCCTCAATTTCGACTTTCTGTTCATTTGGCTTCTTCTGCCTATAATCGGGTATAACCTTCTCATTGCTACATTCGTTTTATCCACTGCATACTTGATGTGCTGTTTCCACGTTAGTCCTTTGTCTAATATTACTCCTAGGTATTTAGCTTCATTCCGCCATCCTATTTCATTATCGTCTATGGATATCTTCTATTCCATCTTCAGCCTTCTCTTTTGTGAATTATTCTTGTGTTTCTGTGCCCGTATCGTCTGCGTATAGAGCAAGCAGACATCTTGAATTTCTTAGTATATCATGAATGTATATGTATATTATTGAGTAGCGGTCCTAGTATGGATCCTTGCGGAACTCCTACTTCTAAATATCTGAGTGGGAATGAACATCATCTATTTTATTTAACAAATTTCGTCCTTGCTGATCGATAGTAGAATGGGGATCTTGGCTTCAGGACGGCTTTAGGGTGAATAACACACTCTCTTCAAATTGTCGACGTTTCGATCCGTTTTGGGATCTTCTTCAGGACTGTGAAAATTTATTTCAATTTTAGATGAGTAACATACAAAAGAACAATACAAAAATAAACTAATATTGTGAGGGAAGGAAAGAATATAACAAAGAAAAAATTATTGAATGACATGCCGTCATGTAATATATAAAAAACAAATCCACATTCCACCTGAATGTGAGTCATTTTAATTTTTAAATGTTCCTGTCGTTTTATCATGTTTAAAGTTAAATTAACTTTATCTAAAAGGTGTTCAGAGAAAGAAATCATGTGTTGTTGTATTGTTCCTTTGTATGTTACTCATCTAAAATTGAAATAAATTTTCACAGTCCTGAAGAAGATCCCAAAAAGGATCGAAACATCGACCATTTGAAGAGAGTGTGTTATTCACCCTAAAGCAGTCCTGAAGCCAAGATCCCCATTCTATTATCATCTATTTTCACACAAAAGTTCCTATCCCTCAAATAGTTTCTTATTATTCTGTACAGCTTGGGTGAAAAACCTGCGGTTATCATTTGATATGCTAGTCCTTCATGCCATACTCTATCAAAAGCTCTGGTTACATCTAGAAATAGAAGTCCTGTGGCTTCTTTTTTCTGAAATCCTTCTGTGATATACTCGGGCATTCTTAGGAGCTGTTGTTCAGTTGAATGTTGTTTTCGGAATCCAAATTGTTCACTCGGTATCGTCGCCAGGGCTTCGGTTTCTTCATTAAGTCGTCTGGCTAATACTCTCTCCACAATTTTTCATAGGGCTGGGAACAGGCTTATTGGTTTATAGTTCTGTGGAAACTTTTTGTCTTTACCTGGTTTATTGAAAACAATCACTTCGGCAGTTTTCCATCTTTTTGGAAAAGACTCTGTTCTCATCACACCGTTTGCTATGCTAGTGAGAGCTGCTGTTCCTTTCTTTGACATTTTTTCCAGCATGAGATTTGTAATTTCATCTTTTCTAGGAGCCTTTCTTGTTTTCAAATTGTTGATTATGTCTTTGATTTCGGCCGGAGATGTTGGGTGAGGGATTTTGCCATCCGGTGGTGCTTCTTTCATTTCTTCTTCATTATCTTCAATCAATTCCTCTAGGTCCTCATCGTCTTCTTCGCAATAATTTATTCTTGACTCCCTTTCTATATTATCGGCAAGAGCATAGGTTTATCGCTTTTTGAATATGCCATTCCATGCATTCCATGCAGTGGTGGAATTTGCGTTTTTTCATTTCGTAAATTTTTCTGCATTTTCCATGCAGAGTGGTCTTCTGTGTTCACCGATTTTCTTTTTCCATCCATTCGTTCTGGGCCCCCTTAGTGCGTTTCAAGTAATTTGACTATGTCTATTCAGTCTGATTTTATCACTATCTGTTTTATACATCCTGTAATCATTCTTAGTCTTTTGTTAACTTTTATTAGTTCTTTCACCTCTTTTGGAGTGTCGCCATATAGATGTTTGGGAGAAGGTTTGGTTTTTCTGGACGTGCTCTATACATAGGATATCATAATCGCACTCTTTATTGCTATAACTGATTCATGTGATTCATCGATGATTTCTTTATCATTTGCTGTCAAATTTTCCTGACTGCTGTCAACAAAAATTCCATTGGTTTATTTTTACAGTACCCGTCTCCTTCAGCAAAACCCTAGGAATTGGGTTGTATAATATTCCCTTAACCTAAATACTGGATGATAGAGTAGGATAACATATCATTTGAATACTAAATGACATTACCAAACTCATTAAAGGATACTATGTCTTTCTGTTTAATTATCAATCTATTACGCTGACTGAGAAAATAATAATATAGGTGTAAGGCGATAAGTGATTCTTGAACACGTGTATCCCTCATTTTCACCCAGTTCCCCCCGATTTCAGGTCAAAATTAATCCTTGACAATATTTGTTCTGTTTCGAAATAAGTAGAGGATCAAGTCTTGCCCCAATATTTACATGAATTCTGAGATTATTGTTTGGTTTCCGAGATACGGTTCCCCCATTGAGGCGGAATTTGCCCTACTATTTGAAATTATAATTCATAACTAATTATTTAGGGATTACGTATATGGACATGGAGTAGATTGTTTCACAATTCATGGAGTAGAATATACAGGATGTCCCGACGGTAATACTCTTACCAGAGATGGGGTGTCACTCAGTTGATGCATGTTACGAGTATCTGTGAAAATTAATTTCAGGGTTTCCTCAGAACTCTACATTGTGATCCTAAATAAGTGTATCAACGATCAACTATAGATTTCTCATGAAATCTTTACATTTTTCCTTCATTTTTGTTCTCCGGTTCTTCTTTTCAGAGATACAGAGTGTCAAATATTTATGTTTTTTTTCAGTTTCTTTCGCTGATATTTTAGAAGCCGTCCCAAATACAGAATTCAGTTCCTGTACACACAATGTCACTTATGATAGCTACTTTCTTGCACGTTACTCGGTTTTATTAGACTTGCCAGTGGCGGAAATATTGAAATTCGCACAAATGTTTTACCCCCCAACTCTCACACCACTGGAGAAATTTGCATCTGCACAGCAAATTTTGATGCGCTTATGTGTTTTACATAAAGAAAGAATTCTAAAGCAGTGTTTTTCAACCTGTGGCTCGCCACCGTACAGTACTTAGAATGAAAGAAAGTTTAGCCATGAAAGATTTGAACAACTTAGGGTAATTTTTTTCGCTGGAGACATGGGAAAAAAGTTGAGTTCGAATTTTGTAAAATTTCTTTCATGGAAAATCTTATGAAATCGAATACGTTGAAATGAAGCTTTTCCAATTAGCAACCGCAAAAAAATGTCAACTTTGTAGGTTTTCCGTTATTTTGAATTTTTTTCAGAATTCTAAACCACAATTGAATCAAGCACTGACAAATATTAGTGATGTTATTGTTAGTGGTGGTATTTCAAATGTCCCGCATAGCTTACTACAAGTATTAGAATATTGCTCAAAGTTGACATAAAATACCCTGTATCTCGCTTATACACACATCGAAAATGGGATATACGTCATAAGGCAACAATTATTTTCTCGATGTCATTCACACGGCTATATATGTTTGTTCGGTTTATGGTGAAACACCCTGTATATTCAGTTGAAGGATTCACACAACAATAATTTTACAATACTTGGCTTCAGTATTATGTTTGAAATTTCACATTATTTTTCTCTTACATTTTTTGATGTAATTTTTATTCAGAATTAATAATAAACACGAGTAATAGTCCAAATCAAAATTGCTGTTAGTGAAATGCTAGATAAATGGCACACGCTAATGGAAATAATTCTTAAATTCAACAAACTACCGACTAATCGCCCATAATCCATTTTTTATATAATAAATGAAAGGAATATTCGAACATAAATGGACTTTTATTTTATCATTCGCTCTAGATGTTCACCCTATTGAGGCATCTTCAGATGCTCTGTAAATTGCGAAACAATCAAACAACATATTTTCGTGTGATTCTATAAATTTACTCTTATGAAAGTCAACTCACCGTAATAAATTTTGTAATAATTCAAAATATTGCAGTTAACCAGTATAGACTTTTGAAAATTATATTCGTTGCTCCGAAAATCTTTTTGTTGCTTATCGGTACGGCACAAAATGTTGGCGGGACGATGACGATGACATTATTGATTTTCGGGTCAAGTTTCCTCATGAGACACAAACAGTGTCAGAAAAATCGTCCCACGACCGGACTTGTCTGGGCGCGCATAAATTTCGTGCATAAATTTCGTGCATAAATATCTTGCGAAATGCAACTGGCCACAAAGCCAAGAAGATTATGTCATCTTGAATGGTTTTGGGAAAACGAAGAAGAGGCAGTAGCTGGAGAAACCTTAAACGGGAAGGTTCTCAGTTGACTCGCGTTCGGTAGTTAAGAGCAGCTGGAGAAGTGTTTCCTTTGCTCATTTGTGTATTGTTAGAAAGCTGCATGTGACGCCAAAAACCATAAGACTCCAAAGTCCTGAAATCTCTCCAAGTTTTCGGAACTTTCAGTTGCGCTGTTTTTGAATCACCCCAAGTTTTCGGTACTTTGAGTTATGTTATTTCAATAAATCCCCAAGTTTTCGCTACTTTGAGTTTTTGATGAACCATCCTAAGAGTTTAAGATACTTAATGTGTTCTTTGATTGACCAAAAATTGTTTCAACATCTTTTCTTTCTCTAAGTAATAACACCCCTTGATTAGTGGAAAGCAGCTGTTTCGTCGAATCTCAAAGGGGGTGTTCTTTACAATTTGATCCTATAATTCAATTCAATAATATATGACAGGAGATTGCATGTTTCCATTAGTCAGTAAATTCAGATGGGTAACTGAGTAAGTTTATAGAATCACGAGGAAATTTGTATGCCTTCTCCCAAGCTGGAGGTCAAAAAGCTCTCGATTCTTGAGAGGAAGCAATTGCCTCTGGTGACTGGTGCTTCAACTGTCCATCTGTCCATTATACAGGGAATCTCGTTTTCACCCCCAATTTAGTTACACTCTGTATATACATTTAAAATAGATTTCCACGTCACTTTAAAGTACTATTAGACGACGCGTTGGTATTTTTTTATTCGGACTCCTCGCCTATAGCCCTACTGAAACCCTATACATATGTTACTTGAAACTACCTCCCTTGAATTTGCCATTAAAATTCACGAAATGAACTGAAAGCCATAAAACACATACACAGCTTTCTCTTACTTTATGAAGATGACCTAATAATTCAATTCTTAATATGCAATTCAACTATCTCCACCCTAGGGACGGCTGGCCGGTCCAAGGGAATATTGTACGACTTTTGAATCGACTAGGAACTAGAAATATCTTATACCTTCATGGTCAGATAATCACTATACTTCTATCAAACGATACTGAAACGTTTTTTTTTTTCTGATGTTTTAACTTTTCAAACAATATTTGGAATAAACAATCAGAAACTGCGATACCTATTTATACCCAGGGCAAGCGCGGATCGGCGAACCGATATGGTATGTATCAAGCAGCGATCGAAGATCGAGGTATTGTACCGTTCTTATGAAAGAAGTAACAAAAGGTGTCAGCATTTCCTAATAAGAAGTCGCAGAGCTATCTTTTGTAACGCTTTGTGTTTCCTTGGAACTAAATATGTAATTGAATCACATGTTTTATATTATTCCAAATGAAACCGAATTTGGCATTCAAGATGATTACCCACAAATTTCAAATAGACGACTATCTTTTATTCCTGCATATGAATATACAATGACTAAACAAAATTATTAACTAGAGAAGCAGCGGAAACCAATTTCATTTTCCGAAAAAAATTCAATCTTTCTGAATTACCGCGGGGAGAATAGTAGTGGTGAAATTAATCAAAACAATTTATCTTTGGATGAATGGATTCAGGTTCTCTTATCCCAAATACTTTGCGCCTCTAAAATCCGTAACTTTATATCCCCTGATACACTTTTTTCCACTAAACCACCTTTTAGGCGCCGAGTCTTGTAGGGAGGTAATTACTTCGAGTCCAGATACTTCCTTTGTCATCCTTAATTAGTTTTAGTAGACCAAACATTAAGTTGCCAATGGAAATTATCCCATTATATATCTGCCCAGGGCTCAAACTAAACCGTTCCGTTATAGCTTTTATTACGGTTTTTTATGGGGCGCATGGGGAATTGATACGAAGAATTTATTTTATCCTCCAGGATGAAAAAAAGGCGGTATTCTCGAGAGTTGATTTGCTGGAAAATAAAATGAATTATACTTTCAATCTCTTGGGGTATGAGGAGAATGTCCATCTCTAATTATTATCACAGACGTTAAACCATATTAAAAAACGAAAAGAAAAACTCTTTATCAACTCCAAATACTTTAATGGAAATTATAGCAATATGTTTCGACCCCTCAGGTCGTAGAATGAAGGAGAAGACAAACTTGGACAAAATAACAAAAAAAAAGCAACAACAAATACAATTGTGACCAAAAAACTTCAGATCTTTCGAATAAATGTTTACATATAAAATACATGTCGTTTATAATGGAAATGAAATTTTCCATAACCAGATCGCGAAGTGGCTGCCCTATTTCCTCGAAAGCCTCCCAAATTCCATCATTGATGTTTTGAATCGATGCTGGGCTCTTGGCGTAGACCTTCTCTTCACATGGACCCAAAGAAAGATGTCGCAAGGTGTGACTGTGATCACCTCTTCCAAAAATAAAACGGTCTGGAAACTTTTCCCGTCAAAGATCTATGGTTTCGTTGTTTGTGTGGCACGCAGTGCCGTCTTGTTGAAAGTAAACGTTGTCCAGATGAATACCATTCAATTCCGTCCAAAAAAATCAATAATCATCTCTCGATAGCGCAATCCATTCATCGTAACTGTTGCCCTAGCCTCATTCTCGGAAAACCTGGGTTTTCTTCAACACTTTCGGCTGCAGCAGCAATATTCTCGTCTGTTCTTGAGCGACGTGCACGAGTTTTATTTCTCACATCACTAACTTGTCCCAACTATTCAAATTTTTCCGTCAATTTTTGTATTGCGGTTTGACAACCCAAAATTATACGAGCTTTACGAACCGTCTCTGCTGCCAAATTTTCAACATTTTAATGGTTGATTTTAATGATTTCAACGCATTGCTGAAGCGTGTGTTGTTGCATTTCCATTAATGGCGTAGATTCTTCTTGTCGAATGTCTGGGAATTACATCTTCAAAAGTGACATCTACCGAAATAGCGGGCTATTCAAAAGAACACCTATTAGGTATTGGAAAACCCTGTACTACACGCTCATAGTAAAAATGATATTCGTAAATCGGCCAATTCGCTATAAAATGAGGAATTGTCTCGATTTGAAATGTACTCAGAAAGAGTACATAGACGAATTATAATAGTGAGCACCAAACTGAATACCTCATCGGAAAATTCATCAGACATGCTTGTAGTCCAGCTTGAAACGAAATGACACATCGAGCATTGTAATGAATTTCAATTTTCCAATCTAGAAATTGGTCTTCATTCTAAATTGATTTTTTTTCGCATTTTTCATTTTAAATTCCTGAATTTTATTCCGTTTAGAATTAAATTGCTATGATGGACAGAAATCGAATATTGTGCGACCGAATTTGTTCTCCATGCAGAAAAACAGTAAAAGCGTCCATAAGAACAATGTAGTTTGCAGATAACGCCGTTTTTTCTTGCTCATACGTACGATAAGCCAGATTTGAAGAAGTTTTTACCGCGGTACTTTTCTGGAATTTCAACTTCCTTCAGAGAGGTTATAAAAGGCGGTTTTCACCTCATCCGTCATTCATTTTTCGATTCGTCTTCGAGTAAAGAGATTAATTTTCGATTCACCTTTGAGTACAGCTCCTTCTTTGATTCGTCTTTGAGGTTCATTTTTTCGTTTTTTGCTTCAAGTTAATTCCTTTCCGTCTATGAAATGAATATTGATTCCGCCTTCATTTTTATAATTTTTCGCTGTGAATCCTAGTGGATTTTTTTCACGTTTGCAAATTGAGTGCCAGTGCAACAAAATCGTAAGGACCGATTCAATTCATTACACTCCCATTTTTAATCCTCGTTGAGTCTACCAAAATTAGCTGTTCCGTCGAACTCCTAGCTCGTCCAGGTGCCCGTAGTTAGTCTGTCCTTCATGGCGTGAATACTCATGGTCAGACTGGAGGGCTAATGCAAACCAATTCTACAGAGTGTAACAGCCAAATGAAATGAATTCGATAACGAATAAATGAGGAGGTGTTAGGAAAAACGCTCGGACACGTCGATTTGTAATTTTCAATGCGCATATTTTTCAAAAAAATAAAATTATATAGGGTGTTCCATGCGACCGTGGCCAATACCAACTTTCTTATTTCAAGAGCAACCCCCTGTATATTATTCATTTTTTGGATTCTTCAGAAAATTCTGGACATAATTCATGTACAATGTCCTATACCTATCTTCAACTTTTTGGGAAATATTAAGTGTTTTCAGATTTTTTACAAAAATTAACATTTAAAATGAAAATTATTTTATTTCACAAAACTTGATACATTACACTCAATACTTATTTCCCATTTACCTCTTGATATGAAGAAAGTAAGCAAAAACCATTACTGAGAAGAAATTAAAAAAACCAAAAACAGATTTGTTTATTCTCATAGCCTTAGTAACACGTTGTCTGTTTGCATGACAATAAGTGATCAGTGTAAGTGCTTTTGTTTTTTGAATTTCGATAATTGTACGTAATAATATTAGAAAAATGGTTCATTCAACAGAAATGCACAAAATAATCATTCTTTAAATAATTCGTTATGGAGATTACACACGGACACAAATGGAAGTTTCTCGCGTATTTCACGAAAAATTTCCAAATTTGCCGCCTATTTCCCAAGGAAAAAGTAGCAAAATAGAAAAGCAGTTTCGAGAGCTTGGTCATGTAAGACAAATAAAAAAAGTTGCTGCCAATGCAGTAAGTGATGCTTGAGTTTCAAGAAAGCCCACATAATTCTGTTCGAAAAGTAGCCCCGCTGTTCACCGTCAGCCACACGTCAATATTTCGAATATTAAAGGAAAGAAAGATGCATCCCTATACAGGGTCTTTCACGAGGAACCTCACCCATATTTATACGGGAAACTACTGAACGTATTTTCATGAAATTCAGCACTTATAAGTATTTCACGATGCTGATGAAATCTAAAATATTTTCAAGGCATGAGCACCTGCGGTTTTTCCGGAAATGACGTCAACTTCCGTTTTTCAAATTAGAACACCATTTTTTTATTGCAGAAATAGATTCCTTAGAAAATTTCAAGTTATTTGGATGTAACATTTTTCAGTTTCGGTTGGAAAATTCTCTCTGAGCGGGAAAATTCGAAAAAAAAATCGAAAATAGAGCTCCGCTGAAACAAGAATAACTTCGAGGTTTTTGGATGGAAAATTTTCATTTTTGAGATTTTTCAAGATGTAAGATTGATGTATCCACTTTAATAATCGAAATCGCGATTCATGATACAGGGGGTGAAAAAATCGCTTTCAAAGTTAGGGATGACAAAATCGTGAAGAATCAATTTTTTCAAATTAGAACCCCATTTTTTTATGGCAGATATTGAATCTACGTTAAAAAATAATGTGATTGTATGCATCACACCCTTGCCCTAAAGTGGATATTTTCTGAGTTATTCACAAAAAACTGTTTTTCGTCTTGAATTTTCAGCTATTTCTTTTCCCTTCACGCCAAAAAGATGAAATTTTCAGGAACTGTTACTCAAACCATGTTTTAGATTTTACTACCCTAATATGCAAGAGAAAAAAGTTACAGATTGTTCCTAAATATATGGCGAATTTGGATTCGAATTTGTATGGGAAACCTCTTTATTTCAACTAATCGGCCATCGGTTTTCTCTCCAGTGATAAATAAATAATTCCTTATGAACCATATGCAAAAACTTACCATGTTTTACATTCTTCTTTTCTAATGATAGATATCATTAATTACATCTGCCAAATTCCCCTTTATTCAGTAGCATTTTGTGTTTACTATTAATTTGGTGATAATTCCTATTAAGTTATAAAATCTATCACTATGCCTAATTTTACCAATGAAGATTATTTAAATCTCATTCTACTTCATGGAGAATGTAATAAAGTTGTAGATAGAACGATTCGACTGTTCATTGAGAGGTTTCCTGACCGAACCAGACCACGAGAGATACCATTAACAGAACCATGACAAACTTGAGAAATGTCGGATTTTTCGTTAAGAAAACTATACACAGAGAAAAAAGTGTAGTAGAAGATGAGAACAACGAAATTACAGTTCTTGCAAATTTTCGTGTGAATCCTCAAAATTCTCTCAAAGATGCCGAGATTGATCTGGGATTATCTCAATCGAGGGTTTGGAGAATATTAAAAAAACATAAAATGCACCCATATAAATTCAATAGGGTACAGCATTTGAAGGAAACTGATTTCGTCAGGAGAACAGAGTTTCGCGAAGCTATGATGATTCGATTTCAAGAGAATGAAAACTTTTTGGACTGTATAATTTGGACAGATGAATCTAAATTCACAAAGAATGGTTCTTTCAATAGGCATAACAGTCATTATTGGGATGAAGAGAACAACCACCACTTCAGACAATGGAACTTTCAAGAGACCTGGAGTTTCAATGTTTTTTGCGCCATCAAAAATAATGCAATTCTCGATGTTCACATTTATGATGGGACTTTAACTGGTAAGATAGAACACTACACATGTTTGCATTATTTAAAGAATGTTCTCCCTTAGGAGATAGATATTCTGACATATTGACTCAACTAATTGAGCCGCTAGTACAGAACCATAATGACTTATGGTATCAACAAGATGGCGCGCCTCCACACAATTCACTCAATGTGTCAAATATCCTCTACAGGCTATTTGAAGATCGATGGTTGGCGAACAATGGTCCACATCTTTGGCCACCACGTTCTCCCGATTTAACTCCTTTAGACTATTATGTTTGGGGTAGGATAAAAAATATTGTCTACTCAACTCCCCTGACTGATAAAGAGGACTGCATAGAACGTGTCAGAAATGCGTTCAGGTTTGTTTAGATTTTTAGATTCATAGTTTTGAAACTCAATTTGGTTTTTAAACACGTTTGCAGATCTCTTCCTCCCGATGAAATAAGAAGAGCAACGCACGAAGCATTCCTGAGACGTATAAATAAATGTCTAGAAATTAACGGTCAAAACTTTGAGCATCTTCTCTAGTTATAACTGCGAGAGTTTGCCATGGTTCTCCTAATAGTAACTTGAAGTCGGTTTCAAGAAGGGGTGAAAAATCTACAGCATGGTTCAAATAACAGTTCCTGAAAATTTCATCTTTTGAAGGGAAAAGAAATAGCTGAAAATTCAAGACGAAAAACAGTTTTTTGTGAATAACTCAGAAAATATCCACTTTAGGGCAAGGGTGTGATGCATACACTCACATTATTTTTTAACGTAGATTCAATATCTGCTATAAAAAAATGGGGTTCTGATTTGAAAAAATTGATTTTTCACGATTTTGTCATCCCTAACTTTGAAAGCGATTTTTTCACCCCCTGTATCATGAATCGCGATTTCGATTGTTAGAGTGGATACATCAATCTTACATCTTGAAAAATCCCAAAAATGAAAATTTTCCATCCAAAAACCTCGAAGTTATTCTTGTTTCAGCGGAGCTCTATTTTCGAATTTTCCCGCTCAGAGAGAATTTTCCAACCAAAACTGAAAAATGTTACATCAAAATAACTTGAAATTTTCTAAGGAATCTATTTCTGCAATAAAAAAATGGTGTTCTAATTCGATAAACGGAAGTTGACGTCATTTCCGGAAAAACCGGAGGTGCCATGCCTCGAAAATATTTTAGATTTCATCAGCATCGTGAAATACTTATAAGTCCTGAATTTCATGAAAATACGTTCAGTAGTTTCCCGTATAAATATGGGTGAGGTTCCTCGTGAAAGACCCTGTGGAATGATGGCAACTCAGGAGCTCACAGAAGACGATTTCGATAGGAGAACGCATTTTTGTGAGCAAATGCTGGCAATGTTAGATAACAATGTGATCCAATCAGAAAATGTTTTGTTTTCTGATGAGAGTACATTAACACTACACGGTCATGTTAATCGTCAAAATTTCCGCTATTGGTCTGGTGAGAATCCTCACTGGATCAGAGAAGAACATACGCAATATCCTGAAAATGTTAATGTTCGGGCAGGAATTGTTGGAAATCATATCGTAGGTCCTTTTTTCATTGACGGCAACTTGAATGGAGAAAAATATATAGAACTACTCCAAAATAATGTAGTACCAACTTTGATAAACTTATATCCTGATCCAGCAAATCCACAAGTTCCTGCCAATATAATATGGTATCAGCAAGATGGAGCATGTCTGGCAGTACTTGAACCAAATTTTTCCAAATCGGTGGATAGGGAGGCGCGGATCGATAGAATGGCCAGCACGATCTCCTGATCTGATACCATTAGACTTCTTTTTGTGGGGATATGTCACATGTATTGTATACGAAACGGAACCCTTAAACTTAGACGACCTAAAAAACCGAATCACGCTTGCGATTAGATCAGTCACGCCTGAAATGTTGAGTAACGGTATAATACAATTCTACTGTCTACACCAGATTAGCATGTTGCCAAGACGTTCGCGGCGAGCATTTTGAACGTTTCCAACATTGACATTAATGTTTAATCAGTATCACTTATTAGGTTTTAAGTGTAATGTACCGAATTTGTGAAATAATAGTATATTATTTCATTAGGAGAAGTGTCACTTTTCGTGGCGAGCTTGAGTTTATCCGCCGAACGGAGTGAGGCGGATAATTGAAAGCAAGCCACGAAAAGTCACTTCTTCTCCGAATGAAATATGCTATTTTATTTCCAAACGTTTTCAGATTAATGAAAATTGCACATTTAATGTAACTTTATCAAATAAAAATGACGTATGAATTGGAAGTTTTTGTATTCTATGCATCTATGTTCAATGGTAACCAAGTATTTTTTTTCGTAGCAACACTTTTCCTGCCGCCGCGCCGGAGGGAAAAGTAAATATTTCTCCGCCTAGGCGGAGAAATAGAACTTTTCGATGATCCTGTCAGTCGAGAACTGACGTTGTTATCGTACGTTTGGAAATAAAATAATTTTTTCTACAAACGTCAAAAAATTACAAGGTTCGCGCATTGACAACAATATACGAAGTGACCCTTTTTTTCATTTTCCTTCGTTACCATGACACCGTGCGCGAAGAAGTGTGCGAAATACTTACTTCGCACACTGCATGTAAACTATATGGGATTTTGATATTTTAACCTTTATGTTCCTCAATCAAGCAAAAATCCAAGAAATCATTTATTTATTAATGTACCTATAACAATAATTAAGGCCTTCAAATTGTGAGAAAAACAGTTTAAGCCAGTTCAATACTATTTTTCATATCAAGCTAAGCATGTTACTTATTTTAGAACAATATTTTTGACGTTTGTAGAAAAAATTTTGTTTGCATCTCATGCGCGGAATACTTTGGTTCTCGATCACCAAATCAGCATTTCGCGCACTAGATACAAAAATAACTATTTATTTAAAACGTTGATTTTTGCAATAAATCTGAAAACAATTTATTCTTCCGAAATAGTTAAAGATAGGTATAGGACATTGTGCATGAATTGTGTCTAGAATTCTCTGAAGAACCTAAAAAATAAATAATATACAGGGAGTTGCATTTGAAATAAGAAAGTTGGTATTGGCCACGGTCACATGGAAGACCCTATGTAATATTATTTTCTTGAATAATATGCGCATTTAAAATTACAAATCGACGTGTCCGTGCGTTTTTCCCAACACGCCCTCATTTATTCTTTATCGAATATATTCCATTTGGCTGTTATATTCTGCATAGTACGTTCAACCGAATGATAATCCTGCTCTGAGTGCTCTGTACCGATCCTTAGTTCCCATAGTTCTAAACGTCCATTCAATGGCCTTGCCAAACCCGACCTTTTCAGACGTGAAACCAGCAAAGTTGTAGACAACACAACTCTTTCGAGTTTTGGGACTGAACGAATATCGGGCAAAAATAACTTACTGTTGTACACCCTTATACATACCCTTGCATCTCCGTTTAACAATTCATTGTTATGTATTTGAATTAATCATTCAATTATTGGTATTATTGCATATTTGTATCACTTTTTCCGCTAATTGAATAAATTGTGTGAAATATGTACTCTATTTCTGATTTCTCAGTTATCGCTAACAACTTAGATAACACAGAACTCTGTCTCCGACTAGCAGCTATCCTGGTAGGTTTGCTATTCTCTCTCATAAGGAAAAAGAAAAGCTGGCGCTCGAGGTAAGTTTCACCGAGAAAACCGCGTCGCAGCATATTCAAAATTCAACCAACCCCTTTCTCCAACTTCAAATTACTCCAAAAAATCGTCAACATCTATGTATTTGCCCATCCAGAAACGTTTCTCCTGATTTCCCCCTGAGGCCTAAGGCAATGCTCGTGACTAAATTTTGGCTCAAGAACAGCAATTATAACGCCGAGAATCGCACAATTATGCCCCGTTAATGATCTGTTGGAACGAACACCACTATAAGAAAATCAAGGGTTTATCTTCATGGCTCCAGACTGCGACGAATCCGGAGTCTCGCATGTTCGTACCTGCCTGTTAATTAGCAACGTATAATTGGAGAACGTTTCCTATGAGTGCCCTCTACGTTTGTTCTATAGCGATGTAAAGTCCACCGATTCATTAAATTTAAGAATATCTAATACATTAAAGTGTCAATACCATAGATCGATGAACGATGTCGGCTTTAGCCTTGGATACGCAACGTAGCCAGGATAAAATACAAGCCGTATTTTATTTTTTGACGATGGAATCTTCGAACAGGGCCATGTTCCACTATTTGTTATATTCAAATGAATTATTTATGTCCAGAAATTTCAGACTACATGCAACCCCTATACTCATTCGAAAAACCATTCAAAACACAGCTCGACTGGAACAGATGGGACTCGAGTATAGAATCACAATCATCTGCAGAAATAGTCTGGTACACAGACGGTTCTAAGACAGATGAAGGAACAGCAGCGGGAATACACGGAGTGAGGCCAAGAAGGGACTACATAATACCTCTCGGCAAACACGCCACGATATTTCAAGCTGAAACACATGCCATTAGGACATGCATACAGAAGAACCTGGAAAGTGACTACCAAAGAAAACCGTCCACATTCTCTCTGACAATAAGAGCGCCATCAAAGCCCTCAACTCGACACAGATAAGGACTAGACTCGCCTGGGAATGCCTCCAGGACCTTCTGGAGCTGGCAAAACACAACAAGGTCACTTTGATGTGGGTGCCAGGTCACAAGGGAATAGCAGTCAATGAGGAAGCAGAACAGTTAGCAAGACAAGCATCTGAAACGCCATTCACAGGGCCAGAACCTGTGCTAGGAATCAGCAAAAACCGATGCAGATACCTGATTGAGGAGTGGATAAAACAAAGACACCGACAACACTGGAAACAGAGCGACGCGACGGGCAAACACACAGCAAACTCATGGTAGGACACACAAGCCAAACCTTGACGGCTGACTTTTTGAATCTAAACAGAACAAAGGCACGTATAATAGTAGGTCTACTGACGGGACACTGCGGCCTTAGAAAACATCTGAACACCATAGGAATACTTGGAAAACCCGTGGATTGCAGACTCTGCGGTGAAGAGGAAGAAACAGCCTCTCACATAATTTTTGAATGCGACGCCCTGGGAAAAAGGCGCCACAAAATCTTCGGAGAAATCAATACGGAAACGGGAATGAATCCGAAAAACCTCATAAATAGGCTACTAAACCTGATGAAGGACACAAACCTATTCTCGTGAGGAACCACTGACGAAAGTGTGATACAATAGACCCAAGTTGGTCGCAGTATCACAGGGAGGCCAAGCGCTAACCCGGTCTCTTGTTCGCCAGCAAATCAATCAATATGTCCAGAAATTCGGGGACACACAGCTCTTCAATTATAATCAATCAGTGGACATTATTCACTTTGATAATGCATCCCGGTTGGCCATGCAATTTCGACATGTTTCACCGTGTTTGTTTTGAAAATGTTAGGTTATAGTCATTTCCCTGACAGATGAATGAGCAACGTTGTTTTGTCTTCATAGAGGTCGTGGTCATTACGTATTTATCCAAATGTTTATTTACTTTGGGAAAATAATGAGTTTGAGAAAATATTTTGTGAATTCAATTATTCCAAAGACCTGGCGAAAGTTGAAGAAACTGTTCTCTTTGTTAATACTGAAAATATTTCACGTATACTCCATTCACTTTTATAAAGTATCCCGGTTGGCCATGTAATTCTGACATTTCACCGCGTATATTTTGAACATGTTAGGTCATTCTTCTGCAAACGCAACGTTGCCATTTCTACATATGAATCGTAGAAATTACGTATTCATCAAAATGTTTATTCACTTTGGTGAAACACCGACTTTAAGGAAATATTATGTGAATTCAATAATTCCAAAGACCTGGCGAATGTTGAAGAAACTTTTTTCCCTGTTAATACTGGAAATATTTCACGAATATAAACATGGATAAAAGATTCAGTTATGCTATTTGCTTGTACGCAAATCATGAAGAGAGTGTTGAAATTTCATTGACAGAATAGTCCGTTACTTTGTGATAGTTCATTCGAAAAACGAATAAGAGTACTTGAATAACTCGTCAGAAAAACTTCCAACCGAACAAACGGACTTATGGAATTTCCCTCTTTTCAAAATGTTCAAGAAATAAGCGAACAGACGACAATTAAATACCTCTTTGCACAACTTGAAATACTCCAGTATGAAAATATAGTTGTACTATGAATCCGGTGTCACAGTTAAACCTTGAAAGAACTAACTCCATTTACATATAGAAAATAGGGAGTAGCCTTGGCAACGTCGCTCAGAATTATCTGACTTTCATGATTGCCAACCTCCGTCAGTTTTGAGTAAAACTTGATAAATCTAAACAATGACCAATCGGGATACTTCATAAAAGTGAATGGAGTATACCCGGTGGATGGCACATTAGACGTTTGTGGTGAACCAGATATAGGATCGGTTTGAAAATTTGATTGAGTGCATTACCTATCTGTTGGCAAAATTTCTCGATTGTAGTATGGAAGTTTGTTGCTCGGTTATAAATGACATTTTTTTTCAAAATCACTCGCCTGATTTTGAAAAAAAAAGTCATGAGCGAAATTTCCGAAAAGCAACAAACTTGAATATTACAATTCTCTATGATATTCATTTCAGAAGCTATCTAGGAATTGGAAGAACGTCAAAAATTTTATCGCTGAAAATCCAACATGTTGGTTTTGCAGGTTTGAAAGTTTTTTCGAGATGAAACGATCGTTGCTACGGAAACTTCCTCACTAAAAATGAAAAGGGTGGAATAGTCACCGAAAATCATGACCTCTAAAAATGCTGATAACTTTGGGTTGAGAAACACTATGGTATTGAAATTTGGTTTTTCGAGTTAGGTGATACATGAATGCTTCCAACACATCAGCCTGATCTACGTCACTTCTATACAGGGTGAAAGCTGTTAATTTCAAATGGAACGACCTGTATATTATTAGTAATTCAGAAAGCTATTGAAATTTTTTTCATTCTACATATGTATATCATGCCTATTTATACCTAACTAGTCAAATTTCGGTGTTATGAGCATTTATTTGTCAAAATTTTCCTTCAGAATGGTATTTCTATTCGGTATTTGGTAGACAGTCCATGATTACTATTTGACAGTACCTGGTAACATTCTCCTGATAAAAATGCACCAAGAAACTTGAAAGTCAAACTATTCATATGAATTATTATGAAAAAGTAAAACAATCATGTCGAATATTTCAAAATATGTTCGAATCGCTGGCCGTTCACTTCCAAGCACTTCAAAATGCAGGTGTTGACTGCTTTCGTCGTGACAGATCGTATTTCTTCGAAATCCAAATCTTCAAATGCTTGGGTAATCCTTTCCAACAATTCATCTCTCGTATGCACAGGTGTTTTGTAAACTTTTTCTTTCAACATTCCCCACAGATAAAAATCTAATGGACTTAGATCAGGTGATCTTGCTGGTCAATTCTATGATCCCAAGCGCCTTATCCACTGATCGTCAAAAAGTCTTTCCAGTTAATAATAATAAACATATTCATGAGCGTTTGACTAGTTTTCTTCCATCGTTTCGAGGGTATTTGCAACTTCTTAAATGACGAAAATATCGAAATTCAAGTTTCTGGGTGCCTTCATTATGAGGAGAATGTCACATGGTACTGTCAAAGAGTAATCATGGCCTGCCTACCAAATACCGAATGGATATACCATTCTGAAGGGACATTTCGACAAATAAATGCTCATAAGACCGAAATTTGACTAGTTAGGTAAAGGCATGATATACATAGAATGAAAGCAAATTTTATCAGCTTTCTGAATAACTAATAATATACAGGGTGTTTCATTTGGAATAAACAACTTTCAGTCACTTTTTCAAGAAAACGAAAAGACTGAATTTTTTCCAACCTGTATTGAAGTAACGTAGATCAAGCTGTTGGGTTGGAAGCATTCATGTATCACCTAACTCCAAACCAAATTTCAATGCCATAGTGTTTCCCAACCCCAAGCTATCATCATTTTTAGAGGTAATGATTTTCGGTGAAAAAAAGTGAAATGAATTAATATTTCGAAAACGGCAACAGATAGGTAAAGGGAAAAAAAAAGTCGAGGACTTGTTGTAGATTCCAAAAATAATATAATACATCAGTTGTTCCATTTGAAAAAGCAAAGTTGCTACTACTTTATAACAGAAGTGGCAACACCGCATAGACGAAAATATTTTAGTTGGGTAGAGAATGTCCGATAATGCACTCCGTTAAATTTTCAAACCGATCCGATATTTGGTTCACCAGGAACCATGTGCCATCCACCGTGAATCACCCTGTATATGAGCATGGTTGGAAGTTTCAGTTATGCTATTTTCTTGTACACGGAAATCAAGAATCGAGTTTTGAAATTCTAACGAAAAATAATGGGCAGAGTAGTCCGTTACTTTGGGATAGTTCATTCGGAAAAAGAATAAAAGTACTTGAATAACCCGACATAAAAAATTCTAAATGAACAGACGGACCTGTGGAATTCCCCACTTTTCTAAATTCTCAAGAAATAATCCTACGGAAGACATTGAATATCTTTTCGCAAAACTTGAAATACTCCAGTATGAAATTGTAGTAGTACTACGAAACCTGTGTCACAGTTTGAAACTCCATTTACAAAGTTGAAAAGGAGTAAATAGAATTAAGCATAGGCAACGTCTCAAAGAATAATTCAAAATTCACGAGTACAAACCTGCGTCAGTTTCAAGTAAAAAAACTTGATAGACATAAATCATGGCCAACCGGGATACATTATGAAAGTGAATGGAGAATATGTAGCTATAGAATAAGCATTTTATATTTGCTACCTTTACTTCTGTTTGCTATTATTTGTTAGAACTATGATGGCTTCATTTTCCTCATTCCTCAAGATAAGATAACCCAAATAATATGCAATAATCCGGAAAACCGATCATTTTTCCAGGAAGATCGAACTGCTTTCGGAAAACTTCTTTCATCATAAAGAGCTGCCAACAAAACCGTTCCCTCTTCCCTCACAAAATTTCACAACCCTGCTGAATTCTACATGTAGGTAGGCATCGACACTTCCCTCCCCCAAATACTGACGGATTCTCGAACAACCTTCGTCTTCAGTGTCCTTTCAGAAGAAGGTACTTTACTGCATAATAGATACACCTCCGAGCCAGCCTGAGGGTTCACTATAATCTCCCTTTACGAAGATATAAAATGCATAACCTGATATATCTCCTTAGAAATCTGTCCTGTTGAGAACACGGTAATGATGATGGCTTGGAAACATGTCGTGAACCTGAAGCTGATACGTTCTAAGCGATGTAATAAAGGACGACTGGTATACATATTTCGAGGGTGGAGGGCTTCCAACCATCCATAGTCAGGGAGTCGATTTTTCGGTGATAATACTAAAGTGAACTCACGAGATTGCAGTATAATTGAAGAGTCTTGAATTGAGAGAAGTTTTTACTCTAATTAATGTTTAACGAGAAGGAAAAGGGGGAATTTAATATGCAAATTGTAATTCTGCAAGGAACTTCTTTCTCAAGGGGTTCTTTGCTGAAGGAAAAGTAAATGTCTAAAAGATAAACATTAAGAGCTTAGTCGAAATACACAGAAACTAGTTTTACGAAAAATTTGTATTCAGGGTTCCGAATATTATTTTTTCAGCTTGGACTTTGAACACCTTATTTATTGGAATTATGATGAACCTGAATTCCGTCGGAAAATCGTCAAGATTGCGTTTTTCCGACATTTTTGGCATGTACAGTACCCCACAACAAATCAAGTATTTCAAGACAAAAAATTCCCACAGAACTATAGACCGATAAGCCTGCTCCCAGCCCTAGGAAAAATTGTGGAGAGAGTCTTAGCCAGACGACTTAATGCAGAAACAGAAGCCCTGGCTACGATACCGAGTGAACAATTTGGGTTCCGAAAACAACATTCAGCTGAACAACAGCTCCTAAGAATGTCTGAGTATATCACAGAAGGATTTCAGAATGAACAACCACTAAATGTAACCAGAGCTTTCGATAGAGTATGGCATGAAGGACTAGCATGTATAATGATAACCACAGGTTATTCACCCAAGTTATGCAGAATAATAAGAAATAATTTGAGGGATAGGAACTTTTGTGTGAAAATAGGTGATGTTCACTCCACACTCAGATATTTAGAAGCAGGTGTTCCCCAAGGATCCATACAAGGACCGCTACTCTATAACATATACATACATGATATACCAAGAAATCCAAGATGCCTGCTTGATCTATACGCAGACGATACGGGCATAGCAATAAGGCACAGAAATACAAAAATTTTTCACAAAAGACTTCAAGAAGCTGCAGATGATATCAGTCAATGATGTACCAGATGGAAAATCAAAATCAATGGAGAAAAAAGTCAAGCAAAAGATAAGACTGAAGATGGAAACGAGAATATCCATAGACAATAATGGAATTGAATGGCAGAATGAAGCTAAATACCTATAGGAGTAATATTAGAAAAAGGACTAACGTGGAAACAGCACATTAAGTATGCAGTGGATAAAACGAATGTAGCAATGAAAAGATTATACCCAGAAGAAGCCCAATGAACAGAAAAACGAAATTTGGGATCATAAAAGCAGTCGCAGCTCACATATGGATCAACAGCACGGGGATATGCAGCGAGAACCCATATAAAGAGGATACAAAGTACAGAAAACAAATTTCTGAGATGGGCATTAGACGCCCCCTGGTTTGTTAGGAATGAACAAATCCGAAAAGACATAAAATGGGAGTCAATTACTACATTCATTAATCGAAATGCTGCAAAAGCCCATGATAGAGCTAGTGAACATCCAAATGACGACCTCAGAAGGTTAGTAGACTATGACCCTGCTGAAGATGGAAAAACAGCGAGAATTAACCGCAAAAAACCTAGAGACCAACTGCGATAATGAAGATATTGAACTCCACACTTAGAGAGAGATATCCAATTGAAGGATGAACACAAACACTTAGCATAAAAGAATGCGAAAGAGAAAATAACAGAAAGATGATGGAAGGTTTATAGCTTATTCCTGGAACCAACCGCAGGAGAGGTGTTTAGTCGGTAAGAATCCGACACTACCCAGAAGGACTGGGTGTCTGATGTAAGATTCACCTCTTCTAGAACAAAAAAAAAGTATTTCAAGATCCGGTGGGTTCAAGTGAAAAATGTTCATGAGTGAATTAGACCCTCAGTCAGTGTTGGACAAGAGACTGAAGAGTAAAGACCAAACCGGCCAATTTTTCTTGGCCATATTCATTTTTTTATTCTCCGGATCTATCCGTTGTAATAAAATATTTTCTGGTTAATTTTTTCACCTAGGAATAGCAACAATTATTGCATAATGAGATTAAACAGATAATAAGGAAATAATATACAGGGTGACCCATTTTGAAGAATCCACTGAAATATCTCCCTGGGAAAAACCTGGAATCAAAAAATGTTTCGAATGAGAGTTTCTTAGTTTTCGGGGGGACATCGGATGCAGACATTTAATCTGACCTTGGACTTTGATTGCAGGATCAAGTAGATTTTTTGAATGGAAAATATACTGCCTTTCATATACAGGGTGAATCTTTCACTTGTACATATATTTTAACAGCAGATTCCTCTCATCAGACGAACCATTTTTTGTTCTACTCTTTTTTTCAAAATTCGTTTTCGTTGAAAGATACATGGTGTCGAAAAACCGTTGGAAAAACTTTTTTCCTTCCATATCTTCGGAACTATTATTTCAAATGACCTGCATTTTGATGGATTGTTTACTCTATTCATGGTGCATATTCGCTAATCGAAACTTATTCAATTTTCCTCTGTTATGAAAGTTAGAGCGTAGCCGACTCATAAATCCACGCAAAAATACCATAAAACCACTTAGGAGAGATAAACGGTTTACATTTTCGAAAAAATCAATCATTTTAGAAAATATAAGTATTTTTACGTTTTTTCGATAATAACGAGTTATTCCCAAATTCATCTGATAAAATTTGTCGAAAAAATCACGAATCCCAAGAATTATCTGGATGCTTCCCTGAATTTAACATAGTACTAAATCACAGAAAAATTAGAGACACTACAAGTTTACAATGTTGCCAGAATGTTTATCAACTTCTTCGAGACTAAAGTAAATGATGAAAAATGGTTGATGTAGAGATATGTACCTTATAATGAAATCCCACGAATGTGGGAGATAAAATTGAACATCAAGATGCATGAAAATATACATTCAATACGCAGAGTTTCCATTCAAATTTTATTGTTTCCGGTCCATATTGAAGATAAATGTCAATGAAATATAAAATATGAATGATGAATGTCGATACAATCAACGTATTAGATTGAAATTAATGAAAAATAATATGATACTGAACACTGAATAATCCGTGGCGATGTTTCTATCTAAACAATATCCTCTTGAAATTCCAGAACTCGACACTATACTATTAGGTACATAAGTGTTTGATTTCAATTTGGTTTGGATTTATTGCGAAGGCAGTCAAAAAAACAAGTAGGACTCTTTTTCCTTGAGCTCGAGCTTTCGGCATAAGTTTATTTCTTCATCAGGGGCAGCTACAATAAAACAAAAATAAATGAATGAAAATACGTCATATTGATTGTAAGTGGTTTGAAAAGATTATTCATCTACTATAAAACTTATGAGTTGAGGTTTCGTTCTAGGTGTTATTTTTAAGGTTGGGAGAAATCGTACAGCCTCTCGAATTGGGCAAAATTGGCAAGTTCTTTGAAGTATTGCCACTCTGGACAGCATTATTTATACAGAAAGCAACCTTAAAAATAACACCTAGAACGAAACCTCAACTCGTGAGTTTTATAGTAGATGAATATTCTTTTCAAACCACTCACAATTCACGTGTGATTTCATTCATTTATTTTTGTTTTATTGTAGCTGCTCCTGATGAAGGAATAAACTTATTCCGAAAGCTCGAGCTGAAGGAAAAAGAGTCCTACTTTTTTTTTGACTTCCTTCCCAATAAATCCGGACCAAGTTAATATTACATTAATTCACTGGAAGTCTTCCAGATAATCATCACGAGATCAAAGAATAACGCCTAAAATAATCAATTTCCCTGTTTATAACAACATAGCCATAGAAAAGATTTGCTCCATATTTGTTTACACTTTCAGATCGCGCCGGTTGTAGCTATACACATATGCTTCGTTCACAGAAGTTGACGCTTGAGATACAGAACAACAATATAAGGTTTGAGATGGGTCGATTCATAGACCTCACGGTGTGTCTTGCGAGCCCGCTACCTCACGAAACACACTGTTATACCATTGTTTAAAGGGGAAATCAACAATCTGGAATCGTCTTCTCGGAAGCTCTGTGATAGCTCTGTCATAGAAGAAATATCGTATTTTCAACATTTTGTATTCCATCAAGGTTGGTACTTGAGTATTTTCGGAATGTATTAACTCAATTCCGATCGGGAAATATTGTGACGGCCCTCCGTTTCTATCCGTTGCCGTCCTACCTTCTGGAAACAGAAACCTCGGGCGCCACCTCTAGTTTTGAGTGCTGAGGACACTCGGAACCTGTGGGCGGTACCCCCACAGGTGTCCAGGAGCTACAGTCAGAGAAAATTATGCCCAGGGGCCTGATATTAATAAAATTCTGAATTATTCCCTATCTCTGAAAATGATTTTGAACGTGCTGCTCAGGAAAATAAAACAAACAATAACCAGGAAACTTTTATTTACTGTTCACTAATGTACACTTCGATATCGTCTATGAAATGGTATGATATACATTATGATGTCGATTCGATAGAAAAATGATACAGGTAAAGGTGCCAACAGTAATGTGATGTACCTAGCGGTGCTCAATATATGAAATGATATATCTGTGCACCTCGATGAACCCGGTGTGAAAATGATATTTATGTGTGCCTCGATGTACCTGATGTGAAATGATCCACCATGATGTCAAATGACGTGAAATGATACGGGCATACTACCCAGGATGTAGTGTTGTACGATATGAAGCGATGTATACATACTACCAATGACGAAGTGTTGTAACTACCTTGATGTCGTGTACACCACCCAGGGTGAAGTGTTGTACGATACGAAGCGATGCATACATACTAATGATGAAGTGTTGCAACTACCTTGATGTCGGGTATACTACCCAGGATGAAGTGTTGTACGATATGAAGCGATGTATACATACTACCAATGACGAAGTGTCGTAACTACCTTGATGTCGGCGATATACGATGTAAAATGAGGCACACACACTGCTACTGGCGAAGTGTTGTAACTACCTTGATGTCGGTGATATACGATTTGATCTGAGGCACACACATTACCATTGGCGAAGTGTTGTAACTACCATTGATGTCGGTGATATAGTATACTTAATAAGGTACAGGGAATAGAATGAGCAAGCAGTTCAGAAGCGGGGTGTAACGTGCAATGATCATGAAAACTATACATGCGAAGGTTTGAAATATAAACGACTAAAAGAATGAGAAAGCGGCAAAAGTAACGTGCATTAACAAGCGGGCGTAAGCGAAAATGAAGCAAGAGTGCAAGCGGATAATATTACAAGCAAACAGAACTACGGCAGGTTATAACGTGGGCAGCGTTGAACAAAATTGGATGTCGGTACGCTACGGTTGATAGGAAACGACTAGTCACCGGGCTGAGGAGGACGAACACGCCCCGGAAGGCGCGCTCGGACTCTCCGACCCTTAAGCATTTAGAGGACTGTTTATATCCTCGAAATCCCCGGTGGTAACCAACTTAAGAAAGGAATGTACCCGAGCAGGATTGTGAGATGCGCCGTTTCAAGCTAATATCGCACAATCCTTCACACTCAGAATGCTAAGAGAACTATAGGCCGTTTCAAGCTACTACACGGACTCCCAGAATTCGGGCGGTACCTTGAGGGCGATGCGGGACTGTCGAATGCGCCATTTGAAGCTAACATGCACATCCCAGCACCTTTAGGAAACCCCATAAATCCATGCAGACCATTTAAAGTTACTACACGGATTCATGGAGATACGGAAGACTAGGGACAATACAGGGCCGTGGATGCGTCATTTGAAACTAACATGCACCACCCTGTAGACTAGGAAATCCACGGAGTCAAATAGGCCTTTTAAAGCTACTACGTGGCGCCATGGATATTCGGAAAGGAACGAAGATGTAAATGTGCCGTTTAAAGCTAACATGTACAACCCCGTATATTGAGAAACTCGCAGAATCATGCAGGCCGTTTGAAGCTAATACATAATTCTACGGCCCAAGAAGGCAGAGAATGGAATAGAAAAATTCAGCAACGTACCGACAAAATAATAATATTGAAAGTAAATATTCATACCTAACAACTTGCCCACGCGTAACCTTTATGTACACTCACTGGTTTTCTTTGATTGTTTCTTTGACCTGGACCTGGATTAGCACTCGCGCTTCTTTTCACTATCGGAACCTGGAACCTGGGACCTGGATTTCGGCGGTACTGGCAAGCACGGCAATTATGTTAATTTAATTCCTCCTCGACCGCGCGCCCGATCTTATACGCTTCCGGGTCGCGCCGTTGACCACGCCCAACGTGGCAGACTCGCGACTCGGACCTATCGCGCGTCAATTAGCGCGCCGCGAGATATTCCCTTACTCAACCGGGAAACTTGCTCCGTTACATCCCCCTCCTTCTTCGGATAGAAAAGAGAAAACTAGTTTTCTCTTTTCTAAGAATTAATTCTCTGAAACAATGAAAAATAAAAACTATACTCTTCCTAGCTACTACAAAACTGAAATAAACAAAACTCTAAAAGAAAAAAAAACCATTTTTAATTCGGCGGCTGTCTCATGGCTTCGACCAGGTGGGGGCCCCGGACACCGTCACCCGGATTATGTCACACTGAATGCCCATCTCTCGGGTCCTGGGCGCTGTTGATGGGGGCTCCTGGCGGGATGTCCCCTTCGGTTGGGACGCCTTCCTCGGTGGAACCGGAATCTTCCTCGGCGGAACCGGAATCTTCCTCGGCGGAACCGGAATCTTCCTGCGGCAGCCACAGTCGGCCGATCGGGTGCCCACTCTCCCACATCTTGAGCAAAATGTTGTCGGAGGTCGTCGGCAGGTGCTCCGGTCATGGTCCGGATACCCACACCTCCAGCACAGGGCGAACTCCCCCACCGGAAGGTACACGGGCGTCTCCTCCCTCGGCCTTCCGGCCGCCTCCGTCGGCCTCGCGGCCCTCTCGCCATCGAGGACCACCTCCTCGTGTAGGACGAGGACTTCCTGGTTGTTGTTCATCTCGACCTGAAATCACACAGGAAGAAGGTCTAAGCAAAACATTAGACTTCTCAACAATTTTTTATTTAGAAAGGGAAAGGACAAAAGGTCGCAAAATAAAAAGTATTATTGTTTCGCCGGGATCCTGATCCATTTAGGCTTTTCGCCTATGGGCACCTTCACGCGGAAATATTTTCCCGCGGGCCAACCAGGCGGACGTAGCTCCTCGGCGATTTCCCATATCTTCGGGGTCCAATTTCCGTCTCCGGGCGGGACTGTCTGCAAGAGCCGACCGAATTCCTCGATAAGCTCTTCCCTAGTCGGGGTTGGAGGTGGAGGAGTTGGGGGAAGCGGACTGAGTAGCCTCGGCACTACGAACTCCCTCATCGGAACCTCGTCTTCCCTTCGGCGTCTCGAGGGTCTCATCTTCGACGGGATGGTGGATTTCGGCATGTCTGTAACATAATTAATGTGTTCATGGTAAGGTTTAAGGTCTTTTACATGTATCCGCTTGACCAGTTTTCCTTGCTCATCTCGCAGATCGTAGACCACGGGCGATATCACTCGGCAGATAGTGAAAGGACCGGTGAATTTGGGGGCCAATTTGGCAGCAAAGTCATTAATCGCGCGAGACAGGGGGTGTTCCCGCTTCATCACCCTGTCACCCAGATGACACCTCCAAGCACGGTGACGTAGGTCATAATGCCTCTTCTGTTTGTCGAAGGCCTGCGCTAAGTGACGGCGCACCAAGCCAAAGGTTTCTTGCAGTCTCTTCAGACGGTTGGTGCGTTCCTGGATGGTAAGCGGGCCTGGATCGGTATCTTCAAATTGTCCGGTACCTCGCGTAGCCTCCTGGTAGATCGTTTTCGGGGCCTCCAACTCTCGACCGAAGTTCAGAAATGCCGGGGTAAATCCTGTGGATTCGTGACGGGAACTATTGATGGCGAAGGTGAGTTCGTGCAGATGACTGTCCCAGTGTTTATGGTTGTTCTCGCAGAATTGTGCAATCATAGTTTTTATTGTGCGGTTGGCTCGTTCGACTGGGTTGCACTGGGGTGTGTAGACGGGTGTTAGCCGGTGCTGGATACCAAGTTCTTCCATCATTCCTCGAAATATCTTGCTGTCGTACTGTGATCCATTATCCGAGATTACTGTTTTCGGACAACCGAAACGAGTGATTATTTCTTCGTAGAGTGTCTTGGAGACGGCGGCTGCGGTAGCTCGGCGTATGGGTCGGCAGGCGGTCCATTTGGTAAAACGGTCATGAAACATCACCAAGTAACAATTCCCTTTTGATGAGACGGGACTCGGCTGCATTTTTCCAGGTGGTTGCTGCTGTGACGGCTTATAAGCTTGACAGACGTTGCAATTCCTGACGTATCTGCTAATCTCCCTATACATATTTGGCCAGTAATAATGTCGAGCGATGCGGGCGGCGGTTTTTGCAATTCCCAAGTGTCCTGCGGTCGGTCGATCATGATTCTCCCTCAATACGGCCTCACGTTGGTAGATAGGTGTACATAGCTTCCATGGATCCGAATCTTCCTCTTCCTTCAGATCGGAGAAGTCCCAGAAATGACGGAAAAGTTTTCCTCCTTGAATTGAATAGTCGGGAAAATTCCCCGGGTTCAGCTGGACTTCTTCCATTTTTCGGTCATACCATGAACATTTCCGTGGGATCTCTCCCTCTTCGGCTTGAGTGTCGGTCTGTATCGTATAAGTCGGCTCATGCAAAGGTTCTCGGGACAGGGCATCAGCTACCTTGTTCAAAACGCCTTTACGATATTTGATATCGAAGTCATATTGTTGTAGGAACACACTCCATCTGGCTATTCTTCCTGTCGGGCTCTTGATGGAGTGTAGCCATTTCAGACTCTGATGGTCAGTGATGACGGTGAAGTGGTAACCCTCCAGGTAAGGTCTCATTTTATCGATGCCCCATACGATCGCCAAACATTCTTTTTCGGCGGGTTGCAAAGTGCGACTGGCGTAGGCAATTATCCGATCGTGACCATCCTGGTTTTGCAGTAATGCTGCTCCGAGTCCATCGTCCGAAGCGTCTGTTTGGAGTTGGAAGGGTCGATTGAAGTCTGGGCAGGCCAATACCGGCGATTCTGTTAAGAATTTCTTGAGTTCTTCGAAGGCTCTTTGTTGTTGTTCGCTCCAGTACCATCTCTTTCCCTTCTTCAGCAGGCTCGTCAACGGCGTCGCGATTTTTGAAAAATTGGCTATAAACATCCGATACCAGGAACAAACTCCCAAAAGCGGCGTAGGGCGCGAACAGTAGTCGGCGGTTTCATATCGACGATAGCTTTGACCTTGTCGGGGTCGGTCCGGATTCCTTCGGCGGTGACTTCGTGGCCTAAGTATTTCAGGGAGCGTTTTCCGAATTCGCACTTCTCTGGGTTGAGTTGTAAGTTTGCCTCTCGGAGTCGGCGAAAAACTTCTCTCAGATTTTCCAAATGTTCCTCGAAGGTTTCACCCAGGACTATGATGTCGTCCAGGTAAGCGAATGCTCGTGGGTCCATGTCCGGTCCGATAATACAATCCAATAAACGCTGGAAAGTAGCTGGGGCTGAGTGTAACCCGAAAGGCATCACGTTGAAGTGGAACAATCCTCGAGTTGGAACTGTGAAAGCGGTTATCGGTCGACATTCTTTCGCTAAAGGAATTTGCCAATACCCCTGTCTCAAGTCGATACTCGAAATATATTTCGCAGCTCGCAAACGATCAAGTATTGCGGAGATGTATGGTAGTGGGTACGCATCCTTGCGGCTGACTTCATTTACCTGGCGGAAGTCTATGCAGAATCTTGGTTTACCATCCTTTTTCTGTACGAGGACGATCGGGCTACTCCACGGGCTGTTGGAAGGCTCGATGATTCCTTCGGCCAACATTCTATCTACTTCTTGATCAATGATATGCTGCATCTTCGGGTTCTGTGGTCGATAACGTTGTTTGATCGGCTCCTTCTTTAGGAGATGAATTTTATGCTCCACCAGCGGTGTAGTTCCTTTAATGTCCTTGAACTTCGCTAGTTCTCTCTTCAGAAAAGCCTGTAGTCGTTGTTGTTCGTCGGGTGCTAGTTCCAAATTGGGTTTCACTAGTTCATCGGCAATGGTGTTCAGCTTCGAAGAATGCAGCGGTTTTCCATTAATTATAATTTCATCGGCGGCTGGGAATATTTGTACGTCGTTGGATAATAGGAAATCCATCCCTAGTAGAATTTCATGATTCAACCTTGGCAAGTACATCAGTGAAATTTCGAATTCCTCATCTTGGATCGTAAGCGGGAGTTTTACAGCAAGCGGTATCCTCGTCAGACTTCCGTCGGCTAGGAGGGCGTTCGGCATCTTCCCTCGGATGGTTGGTATTTTCTTGACTTTACATAGGTCCATTATTGTGTCTCCGAAGTACGATCTGGAGGCTCCGGTGTCCAAAAGTGCTCGGAATTTTCTCCCAAATAACTCGACGTTAATGTGCGGGCGGTGGTCTACATGTTTATCGGCGGCGGCATACGAGGCGGAGGGCACGGGTATCGGATCTGGCCTCGTGACAAACCTTTCCCTGCTTAGTTTCCCGGCTTGGGACAGCTGCAATCCCGGCTCATGATTCCGTTTCGTCCGCATCGAGAGCAAAATAATTGCGGTGGGTTCCGGCAGTCGCCCCTCAGATGACCGGTTTGTCCGCATCTCCAGCAAGTCGTAGATCGGTTATGACTTTCTTGTTTCGCCGGATATGTCGGTCGTGGCCTGTTTGGCGTAGTTGGTCCTTTTACCGGGTCCCTGGATGTCGATGGACCGTTCTGCTGGCGGATCTCGATCTTCAACGTTTCTATTTCGCGGACTTTCTTCAGGAACATGGGTATATCCTTGATGTCTTGTCCCCATAACATTTGGCGGTAGTCGGGCCGCAGGTTTCTCTGAAGCGTTGATAGTTCTTGAACGTCGCTGTATCCTCCGTGTCTTCTCATCATCGTCTGTAGGTCGGTTATGTATTTTGTGACGGCCTCGCCCGGTTGTTGTTGGCGTCTGCGGATGTCTTCCTCCAGTGTGATGTAGTAGTCGGTTGGGAAATAGAAGGTCTTGAATGCCACGATGAACGCAGACCAGTTCGTCAGGTCGCGTTTATTATTCCTAAACCATAAGGAAGCATCCCCGGTCAGGATTTGCGGGAGTCCTGCCAATATTCCTTCCGGGTCTAAATGAAGTTGACTTTGTATCTCTTCTATCCTCTCTAGGAATGCGGCTGGGTCTTGGATCCCGTCGAAGCTTATCCCATACTTGTGCAGGTCGATCGGGTCTGGGCGACTAGAAGTACTCGGTGCCTGCGGGGTTACTGCCGGAAATGCTGGCGGTGTCAGGTAGATAGGCGGGTTTGGTGTACCTTGTCCACTCTTTATGAACCTGGCTAGTCTCCTCCTCATTTCATCGACAGTTCCTTCTGTTCGGAGACGGAATTTGACCAATTCTACTTCGAGTTCTTCCTTCTTCAACTTATAGATCCAGCTGGTACTCTGGTCTGCGGGGATGGCGGCTGGCGGAACTTCTTCGTCGTTGCTGTTCATGTCGATGATCCCGCAGCTGGCTGGTCGGAAACTCTCTTTGGTTGGTGACTGGTAGAAAAATCCTCTTCTTAGCTGGCCGGTCGGAAATCCTCTTTGGTCCTGGTCGCTGGAGAAATCCTCTTCTTAGCGGGCTGGTTGGAAATCCTCTTCGGTCCTGGTCGCTGGAGAAATCCTCTTCTTAGCTGGCTGGTCGGAGATCCTCTTCGGTCGCTGGTCGTTGGAAGAATTCTTTTGTAAACTGGCTGGTCGGGGTCCTCTTCGGTCGCTGGCTAGTAGAAAAACTCTTCTTGTTAGCTGTCTGGTCGGATATCTTCTTCGGTCGCTGGTCGTTGGATTCCTTTCTTCTAGGCCCTCCGTGTGGCCGCATATATACGATTTCTCTCCTCTGAGAAGTGGTGGTGGGAGATCAACCATGCGCAGAACATCGTTCGGAGTCGGGTCGAAATCCAGGTCAGGTCGGAATGGGCAATGATGTTCACCCATCTTCAAGTCTCGTTGTCGCCATGTATAGTCGTCAATTTCTCGGTACTTGCTCATCCTCTGGTCTGTCCAGGTGTTGGGGACTATACGGAAGGGCTGGCAACATTAGGGTCCCTGCTCGGGCGCCATTTGTGACGGCCCTCCGTTTCTATCCGTTGCCGTCTTACCTTCTGGAAACAGAAACCTCGGGCGCCACCTCTAGTTTTGAGTGTTGAGGACACTCGGAACCTGTGGGCGGTACCCCCACAGGTGTCCAGGAGCTACAGTCAGAGAAAATTATGCCCAGGGGCCTGATATTAATAAAATTCTGAATTATTCCCTATCTCTGAAAATGATTTTGAACGTGCTGCTCAGGAAAATAAAACAAACAATAACCAGGAAACTTTTATTTACTGTTCACTAATGTACACTTCGATATCGTCTATGAAATGGTATGATATACATTATGATGTCGATTCGATAGAAAAATGATACAGGTAAAGGTGCCAACAGTAATGTGATGTACCTAGCGGTGCTCAATATATGAAATGATATATCTGTGCACCTCGATGAACCCGGTGTGAAAATGATATTTATGTGTGCCTCGATGTACCTGATGTGAAATGATCCACCATGATGTCAAATGACGTGAAATGATACGGGCATACTACCCAGGATGTAGTGTTGTACGATATGAAGCGATGTATACATACTACCAATGACGAAGTGTTGTAACTACCTTGATGTCGTGTACACCACCCAGGGTGAAGTGTTGTACGATACGAAGCGATGCATACATACTAATGATGAAGTGTTGCAACTACCTTGATGTCGGGTATACTACCCAGGATGAAGTGTTGTACGATATGAAGCGATGTATACATACTACCAATGACGAAGTGTCGTAACTACCTTGATGTCGGCGATATACGATGTAAAATGAGGCACACACACTGCTACTGGCGAAGTGTTGTAACTACCTTGATGTCGGTGATATACGATTTGATCTGAGGCACACACATTACCATTGGCGAAGTGTTGTAACTACCATTGATGTCGGTGATATAGTATACTTAATAAGGTACAGGGAATAGAATGAGCAAGCAGTTCAGAAGCGGGGTGTAACGTGCAATGATCATGAAAACTATACATGCGAAGGTTTGAAATATAAACGACTAAAAGAATGAGAAAGCGGCAAAAGTAACGTGCATTAACAAGCGGGCGTAAGCGAAAATGAAGCAAGAGTGCAAGCGGATAATATTACAAGCAAACAGAACTACGGCAGGTAATAACGTGGGCAGCGTTGAACAAAATTGGATGTCGGTACGCTACGGTTGATAGGAAACGACTAGTCACCGGGCTGAGGAGGACGAACACGCCCCGGAAGGCGCGCTCGGACTCTCCGACCCTTAAGCATTTAGAGGACTGTTTATATCCTCGAAATCCCCGGTGGTAACCAACTTAAGAAAGGAATGTACCCGAGCAGGATTGTGAGATGCGCCGTTTCAAGCTAATATCGCACAATCCTTCACACTCAGAATGCTAAGAGAACTATAGGCCGTTTCAAGCTACTACACGGACTCCCAGAATTCGAGCGGTACCTTGAGGGCGATGCGGGACTGTCGAATGCGCCATTTGAAGCTAACATGCACATCCCAGCACCTTTAGGAAACCCCATAAATCCATGCAGACCATTTAAAGTTACTACACGGATTCATGGAGATACGGAAGACTAGGGACAATACAGGGCCGTGGATGCGTCATTTGAAACTAACATGCACCACCCTGTAGACTAGGAAATCCACGGAGTCAAATAGGCCTTTTAAAGCTACTACGTGGCGCCATGGATATTCGGAAAGGAACGAAGATGTAAATGTGCCGTTTAAAGCTAACATGTACAACCCCGTATATTGAGAAACTCGCAGAATCATGCAGGCCGTTTGAAGCTAATACATAATTCTACGGCCCAAGAAGGCAGAGAATGGAATAGAAAAATTCAGCAACGTACCGACAAAATAATAATATTGTAAGTAAATATTCATACCTAACAACTTGCCCACGCGTAACCTTTATGTACACTCACTGGTTTTCTTTGATTGTTTCTTTGACCTGGATTTTTTTTTTTTTTTAATTATAGGAGAGGTGAATCTTACATAAGACACCCAGTCTTTCTGGGTAGTGTCGGATTCTTACCGACTAAACACCTCTCCCGTTGTTAGGTTCCGGGCATATGCCTATAAACCTTTCATCTTCTCATATGTTATTTCCTCTTTCGCATTCTTTTATGCTGAGTGTTTGTGTTCATCCTTCAATTGGATATCTCTCACTAAGTGTGGAGTTTTATATCTTCATTTTCGCAATTGGTCTCTAGGTCTTTTGCGGTAAATTCTCACTGCTTTTTCATCTTCAGCGGGGTCATAGTCAACTAACCTTCTAAGTTCGTCATTTGGATGTTCACTAGCACTTTCATAGGCTTTTGCAGCTTTTCGCTTGATGAATGTAGTAATGGACTCCCATTTTATGTCCTTTCGGATTTGTTCATTCCTAACAAACCAGGGGGCGTCTAATGCCCATCTCAGAAATTTGTTTTCTGTACTTTGTATCTTATTTATATGGGTTCTCGCTGCATATCCCCATGCTGTTGATCCATATGTTAGCTGCGGTCTGGCGACTGCTTTTATGATCCTCAATTTCGTGTTCTTGTTCATTTGACTTCTTCTGCCTATTATCGGGTATAATCTTTTCATGGCCACATTCGTTTTATCCACTGCATACTTAATATGCTGTTTCCACGTTAGTCCTTTGTCTAATATTACTCCTAGATATTTAGCTTCATTCTTCCATTCAATTTCATTATTGTCTATGGATATCTTCGATTCCATCTTCAGTTTTCTCTTCTGAAGGAGTATTGCTTGACTCTTTTCTCCATTGATTTTGATTTTCCATCTGTTACACCATTGACTGATATCATCTGCAGCTTCTTGAAGTCTTTTGTGAATTATTTTTGTATTTCTGTGCCTAATTGCTATGCCCGTATCGTCTGCGTATAGAGCAAGCAGGCATCTTGGATTTCTTGGTATATCATGTATGTATATGTTATAGAGTAGCGGTCCTAGTATGGATCCTTGGGGAACTCCTGCTTCTAAATATCTGAGTGTGGAATGAACATCACCTATTTTCACACAAAAGTTCCTATCCCTCAAATAATTTCTTATTATTCTGCATAACTTGGGTGAATATCCTGCGGTTATCATTTTATATGCTAGTCCTTCATGCCATACTCTATCAAAAGCTCTGGTTACATCCAGTAGTAGTAGTCCTGTGGCTTCTTTATTCTGAAATCCTTCTGTGATATACTCGGTTATTCTTAGGAGCTGTTGTTCAGTTGAATGTTGTTTTCGGAAACCAAATTGTTCACTCGGTATCGTCGCCAGGGCTTCTGTTTCTTCATTAAGTCGTCTGGCTAAGACTCTCTCCACAATTTTTCCTAGGGCTGGGAGCAAGCTTATCGGTCTATAGTTCTGTGGGAACTTTTTGTCTTTACCTGGTTTATTAAAAACAATCACTTCGGCAGATTTCCATCTTTTTGGAAAGTGCTCTGTTCTCATCACGCCATTTGCTATGCTAGTGAGAGCTGCCGTTCCTTTCTTTGACATTTTCTTCAGCATGAGATTTGTAATTTTATCTTTCCCAGGAGCCTTTCTTGTTTTCAAATTATTGATTATCTCTTTGATTTCTGCCGGAGATGTTGGGTGAGGGATTTTACCATCCGATAGCGCTTCTTTCATTTCTTCTTCATTATCTTCAATTAATTCTTCTAGGTCCTCATCGTCTTCTTCACAATAATTTATTCTTGACTCTCTTTCTATAGTATCGGCCAGAGCGTTACATTTATCGCTTTTTGAATATGCCATTCCATGCATTCCATGCAGTGGTGGAATTTGAGTTTTTTCATTGCGTAAATTTTTTTGCATTTTCCATGCAGAGTGGTCTTCTGTGTTGAGTTCACTGATTTTCTTATTCCATCTATTCGTTCTGAGTTCCCTTAGTGCATTTTTAAGTATTTGACTATGTCTGTTCAGTCTGATTTTATCATTATCTGTTTTATACATCCTGTAGTTCTTTCTTAGTCTTCGGTTGACTTTAATCAGTTCTTTCACCTCTTTTGGAGTATCGCCATAGGGATGTTTGGGAGTAGGTTTAGTTTTTCTAACCGTGCTCTCTTCATAGGATTTCATAATCGCACTCTCCAAAGCTATGACTGATTGATCTAATTCATCAGGAGTGTTAATTTGTGGAATACTCGTGATATTTTCTTGGAGTTTATTCTTATATTCGTCCCAATCGGTATATTCTCGTGTTTGAGTCACTTCATTTCTAGTTCCATGTCCTAAAATGAACTCTATCGGGTTGTGATCAGATGTTCCATCCTCTATCGTTTCAAGAGCAAAATCTTGCTTTATATTCTTCATTATAACTATGTCTAGCACATCAGGGGTTCCATTGCCACTAGGTAAAAATGTCGGTATGTCCGGTCCCATTATAATCGCATCTTCCTTCTCGGCATACTCTATCAATTTCTTGCCATTTGCGTTCTCCGTTCTAGAATTCCATTGTTGAGATTTACAGTTGAGATCTCCAAGTATTATTCTTGGAAAATGACCCCCTAATAAAATCTTTATCTCTTCCTCTGGCAGATTTATTTGCGGTGGTTTATATACAGAGAATACCTTAATGCTTTCTCTTCTTATTTCTACTGTGATCGATAGTGCTTCTATAGTTCCGTCATTGTTCTCGTGATTTACAACCGCATTCAGGTAATGGTTCACGTCTCTTTTAACGAGAATAGCAACCCCTCCACCGTTTCTTTCATTTCTGTCTCTTCTGTATATTTCGTAGTTTTCGAAGGATATTTTATCTTTAGGAGTTAATTTAGTTTCCTGAAGCGCCATAATATCAGGATGTCTTTCTTCTAACAATTGTTCAATATCTGATTTACGGGCTCTGATTCCGTTAATATTCCAGGAAACTATCTTCAGATTTTCTAGCTGTGATTGCATGTTCATAAATTATTTATTTCCAAATAAGTTTTGAAATTTCTTCTCGAATTCTTTTTCAAATTTCTGCATTATTCTGCTGAATATTTTCTCAGTGAGTTTGTCAAGTTCATCTTTAGGGTCTTCCCTTCTGGTTTCAATAGGTTTTGTGGACGAGTTCTTTGTTTTTTGTACCTGTGGTTTTTCAACAGTAACAACAGTCTCTATTTTTTCAGCGATTTTCTTGGGGGGGGCTTCTTTTTTTGTCGGTGTTTTTTTCTTCGTAAGATTTTTATATGCGCTGCAGCCTTTATAACGGGATGTCCACTTTGGTTACATAAAACGCATGCTGCGTTCCTTTCCCCTTCTTTTTCGTTCAATACACAATCTTTTGTGCAATGCGCTCCTAAGCATTTTACGCATCTCCATGGAAATGTGCATTTGTTTTGCGCATGGCCATATCTCTGACAGCGATGACACTGTCCTGGGACTTCTGGTTTCTTTTTTGGCTCTATTTCGATACAGAGGCTGTAGATCTTTTTGATTTGGAATATTTCCTTGTGTTGAGTTTTTACAAGGTAGAGAGGGATTGCCTTTTTCGTTTTGTTCGACGTCATTCTCGTTACTTCAGCATCTTTAATGCCTTGTAGTCCTAAATCATTTTTGATCACTTCAATATCCGCGTCAAGTGGCAAGTACCTTATGACAGCGTATATTCTCTTTTCATCTTCCATTTGGTAAGTAAAATATTCCTTACCCTGTTGATCGAGGAATTTTGTTAATTTCCTAAAATCTTCTGCAGACGAGGCAATGATTTTAATGCCGTCTCTGACAACCGTTGCCCGGTTATAATTTATTCTTTTGCTGTACAGCGCTTTGGACATTTCCGTCCAGTCTGAAGTCCCCATCATTGTTACTGGGGGATTTTATCTTTAACAGGTGACTGAGACGTCATCGTTGTCTTTTTCAAATTGTCCTCCATTGAGGACGAACTGTCTTTTCTGGCACGCTTGGCCCGAGGAGCACCTGGGGGTTGGGGGGCTTTTTTGTTATCCTCATTATTTGTGGCAATTTTTTTGGGAAGGACAATTGGGACAATCTTGGAATCGATTTGGGCCGATGTCCCAGGTTCAGAAGTCAAAACCTGGGAATAACTTTTTGTTTGCGGATTTGGAGATTTGGTAACCTGGGAATAACTTTTCGTTTGCGGATTTGGAGATTTCGTTTTCGAGAGTTCTTCCCTCAGGAGTTTCATTTCGCGGGTCAAATTTTCCATGCAGCTTGTAAGAGCGGCTAAGTTTGCTTTGAGCTCGTCATTCTCCTTCCGGAGCCTGACAAGTTCTTTAAGTTCATCACTTTCATCCTCAGAGGTCGTGTATCTGTCCTCGGTATCCATGAAGGATCCATCGTTATCCGAATTTTCATCCATCTTCAAACACGGATAATAGGTTAATTAAAAGGCACTTACCCTTTTTACAACTTCAATAAAAAGTCCGTAAATCACTCACGCACGGAACCAACGATCCTTTCGGACCTGGACTCTACGTACGAAATCACAGAAACTTTTCACAAGCACTAACTTGGATGCGCATCAACGTGGCGTTCGGCGCACTGAACTGGTTTACACAAACTCAACTCTCGGTACGTGTACACTAGTCGACGTCTCGGTCAGTACTGTCGTAATTCCTCCTCGACCGCGCGCCCGATCTTATACGCTTCCGGGTCGCGCCGTTGACCACGCCCAACGTGGCAGACTCGCGACTCGGACCTATCGCGCGTCAATTAGCGCGCCGCGAGATATTCCCTTACTCAACCGGGAAACTTGCTCCGTTACAATATAAACTTTAAGGTGTTTTATGACAACGGTATCAAGCACGTATCTGATCCATTTTTTTTGGAATGGCTTTATCTTTCAAGGAGAGCCGAATTCGGAAAAATGGAAAATGAAGAAAAGGTTTCTTTTGGCCCGAATAATCTACAGTTATAACATATGTACAAGTCAAGACTTCAAGAACCACTGCTCCTCATAATATGATAATAACAAAACTAATTGTCTGAAATTTTTTTAATTGTGTGGTGAAAATTTAGTGAATCAATTTCCTTCAGTGAATTCTAAATTCCACAATATTTTCGCTAGTGAAACCTGTTATAACAAAGTAATAATCCATGAACGTTTGGTATTAAATGGCGAATGCGCCAGTTACGTTGAATTTCTCCATCAGGACAGGATTTTTAGTGCAATCGAGAATTTATGAAACCATCCTATAAACACATACATGTAAATTAATCGTTAATATATCGTTGCAACGTTGATTAGACATTTGAGTTGAATAATAACGCTCATGTCCAGCGTTGAACAGGTCCAATACCTTAATGACTGACCATGTTAGCAATAAATTTAAACAAATCCATAAAAGCCCCTAGTCAAGGCTACTCTTTCTAGATTTTTTTGTTTCTGTGATTGTTGCGCATAGAATTTTGGCCACTCTGTTGAGAGAGCGGTATACATTAAATCATATGCAACAGCAAACTTGTAAGTAGAATAATCACTAAAAATTATCCAAGAGATTTCTGCCGGATTGAATTTCAAATCTAGAGTATTCCTAGCTTTCTAGCCCCGATCTAATAAGAATTCCAACTAACGTTTCGCCTATAACTGCAATAGGCATCTTCAGAGGTTTCTCAGTAGAAGGTTGTACCCCCACGAGTGACTGCTCCGAACTGGAGATGTTACTGGATCTCTGGCCGTATCTATAGTCGCAGCTCCACCTCCGCCGAGAACGGTCGGTTTACCCTCCACTTCGGACAGTTCTGAGTTGAAAACCTTTGCATGTAACCATCTTTGATGTATGTAACGTGAATAAATAAATTATGAACTACTTCCAGAAATGGAAAATCAAAATCAATGAAAATGTACAATGGCCATCCTCTTCGGAGCAACAATATTGAAAAGAGAGAAGAAAAAGTGATGCGATGAACGAACAAGAAATAGAATGGAAGAAAGAAGTTGAATACCTACGACATATCTTATAATATGTGAAAAGCTCAACTTCAGAAAACGAATGGAATATGGTAGTCTCTACCCGATACTAAGCAAACTCTCGTTGGAGAACAAAGTGAGCATAATTAAATCAATTCGTATTTTCAGTATTACTTACGCAGGTATCATATAGAACAGTAACCAAGAAACTCAAAAGAAAAATGATCTGCGAAGCACAACAAAGTTTCAAGAAACAGATCAGATAAGAACTAAAGAAAGAAACACCAGAGGAAATAATGAACAAACAGGCACAGAAACAGAAAGAAGTGATAAAGGGACATAAAAATGAGCCACTTCGAGACATACTGGAGATTCCAGTTAGGTTAAAGTACAAGAGAAAATTCCTCATGAATTGAAGGAAGACAAAAAAAAAGAAAGAGAGGAAGGAAGTAGAAAACACAGAAAACTGAAGACAATAAATGTTTCTCACAAGTGTAGAACCAGGAACACAAGATGAGAGGCGAATGGAAGAAACTCTAGTCCTCTTATAAAGACCAAAGATCTCAGGAGGCACATCGCCAATTCGGAGCTAAAAATCGTCGGATTATGATCTCTGTCCATGAAATCTCTGAAGATGCCTGCCGCAGTTCTGGGCGAAACGTTAGGTGAAATTCCTATAGGACCACAGCTAGAAAGCTCGGAATACTCTAAAGAGTATCATTTCCTGCTTCCAGAAAAGAATTAGTCTCGCATGAATCGCATAAACCAATCTCATTCAGAAGAAGAGGAAGGGCAGAAACCAAATCATCTGTCGATACTTTCAACCCGATCCATGAGGGCTCTCCACCGCTTCAATTCCGATAATTGCTCGGCAGCCATCCAATTTGGCGTTGCCTCATTAACGGTCCATCTCTACACCTTCCGTCTCCTTGTTCCAGGAGTTGGTCGCGTCCCTCGGGAAGGTATCCAACGTTCGGGACTAAGAAAACGGCTCTTTCGATCTCTCAACTGGAAATCCGTCCGTCAATGGCAGTTTTCTCATTACGTACCCATCGAAAATTGCGACTTTAAGGAATTGGTTGTCGTTGCCAACAGTCTCGAACGATCTTGTTGAAAGAAGTGTACAGAAACTAGAGTGAAATGTTACATTTCATCTCAATTTTTAATATTGATGTTTTGTTGTCAAATACTAGAAAAGAGTTTCTTATAGTTTTTAGGATGATTGCATTGAGTGAAACAACCATTGTTTTTATCCGAAACCCTTTGATGGCTAAAATCATCGGTCTATGAGGCAAGATTTTAGTGCCTGGGCTCTTGACCAGCTCATGAATGTTGTCCTTTCATGAGATTTATTTCTGAATTGAAGAAAATAAACAAAATCGCCAACTCCGATGGAGGCATAGGAGGTGAATATTGCTGTGGTTAAATTTCCGTCATAATCTTGTTCAATTGATCTGAGACTTAGCAGAGGCCGAAACAAAAAATGAATGGTAACAATTTTTTTTCAGTCCATGTTGGGTAGAGTTTCAGTTAACCAACTGAAGTGCGGTTCAATTTTATTTAATGAAAAATTCACCAAGTTTCTGAATAGAAAAATAAGAGAGCTAATGAACTGTATATAATTATAAATTTTTATTGAAACCCAACACAAATGAAAGGATAAATGTACCCAAAATAACAGTTGAAATATTGTCTAACCTATTTCAGCAAAACGGTCAAACAGATCTTGTCGTTTACTCCTATTTCCATGAACAGAGTGATCGAGCTCGACAAACGAACATGGAATGGAGCTGACGTGAAAATCCGTTGCTAAAAATGTTAAATTAGGAGCACTTATCCTTGTGGCAGAATAAAAACCACGCCACTGTCTTTTTCGAACGAAATTCGCACAAACGAATGTTCTTAATTAATGTAATTCGAATGAATCGAAATCACTAAAATTGTGAATTACAAGAAAAACTGAACTTTTCCAAATTCACGAAAGGAAGCAGAAAAAATTTAAATAGGCGGTAGCAGATATATTCACGATTAAGGCAATCAATGAACTGAACTGAAAAATATGAAAAATGAAACTGATAATATGCGACATATGCGATCCACAGCTGACGATTTCTTCTCGCGCCTACACTACATATGGAATTTCCCTAAGTACGTAGAAATCAAATTAATTTGGAAGGAAATGAGAATGAAAAATTCAGAAAAGTTTATCTGAACCGTTCACTTGGCGTGAACAGTCCATACCTAATAAAGCTTTAGCCATCACATTAAGGTGATAAGGCTTTCAATGAAGTGTTTTTTTCAAAATTTGAAAATGGTTTCACTTTGAGAACTGAAATTTCGTGGGTAAACTCAGAAAGGATTGGAGTTCTCAATGAAATAATTTAAATCGATTTCATTTCGAAAGTTCATTTTTTTCTTTCAAGACTAGAAGAAAATAATCCATCTCATCCATCTCTTCTGTTTCGAACGAAAGACCCATGAAAATAGTTCAAATATATGGCGGGAAAAAGTTCCTGCTTCACCCACATATTCACTAATTCAATAGTTCAGCGAGTTTCGGATAGAGGGCGCCATTGTACATTTCGTTCATAAGGATAGAGATATTCATAGAACTTATGGTAATAATGTAAGTTCAAAGGAGATATTCCATAAAATGCACGGTGGCGCCTCTATCGGATATATTTTCCTAATCGCATTGAACGGCGATCTTAAATGTGTTTCATTTAAAAATATTTTCCTGAGCCTCACGATGAATCAAGTTTTTTTTAAATACTCACCAGTATTAAAGTAGTCAACAGAATACTAACCTTCGGTTGTATTCTCCTAGGGGCTAGGAACCATAGTTGCGTCAATTACAAGTATCTGTATATTTTAGCACTTTTGTAATTAAAAAAAGCTCTCGACTCATTGTGGTGAAAATTAGTATATTATTCAACGAGCGGTAATGTAATTCATAACACACGCAGATGAATTTTGCAGCACGAGCCGTCACTTCAGTGGTGTAATGTGTGTTTTGATCATTACCGCGACTTGAATACTATATGTACCTTATCTTCGACTTCTTCAGTTAAATTCGAATTGATCTTCATTTTCAAAATTGACAACAGTTGTCAAAAACGATCTATGCGTTCGAGAATCGAATCGCCATCAAATTGCGTAAACAACATCAGAAATTCACGTTTCCCAAATGCACTTTTCGGATATTCAGACCCAAGAAAATGTAGAAATGGATGGGAGTTATTGATATTCATAACAACGAACGCAGTGTATCATCAGAACAACCTAACTCAACTTCGATGGGTATGGGAATGAAACGCATGTCCTCTCAGAACAAAATTAAAGATTGTCATACGCAACAACTACATCATGGCGACATCTAGTAGAGAATTGTTTCGAGTACCTGCGTTCCATTTTCATTTCCATAGGAGTTGAATTAGGTTGTTCTGATGTGATCAAACTAGATCGAAACCTAGGTCAACCACTCAGAAGCGTGGTGGTCATTGAAATTCTTATCAATGAAGGCGGTGTATCTGTTAAACCGCTTTATTATACATAATATCAAAAATGGAAGATAACGTCCATAGGACATTGAATAATCATTGATTGAAATGGACTAGTAAAGACATAATTTTCAAAGTATACCACCGGGTGTCACCAGCGCAGCAGGATTATGACATACCGCTTTCTGGCTTGGTAGCCGTCAACAGAGCCATATAATCCAATACTATGGTAACAACCATTTTTTTCTAGAAGAGGTGAATCTTACATCAGACAGCCAGTCTTTCTGGGTAGTGTCGGATTCTTACCGACTAAACATCTCTCGTGCTGTTTGTTCCGGGCATAAGCCTATAAACCTTCCATCTTCTTATCTGTTACTTCCCCTTTCGCATTCTTTATGCTATGTGTTTGTGTCCATCCTTCAATTGGATATCTTTCTCTAAGTTTAGAGTTTTACATCTCCATTTTCGCAATTGGTCACTGGGTCTCTTGCGGTAAATTCCCGCTGTTTTTTCATCTTCAGCGGAGTCATAGTCAACTAAAAAAACATTCTAAGGTCGTCATTTGGATGTTCACTAGCTCTTTCATAGGCTTTTGCAGCTTTTCGTTTGATGAATGTAGTTTGATGAATGTTCTCTGTACTTTGTATCCTCTTTATATGGGTTCTCGCTGCATAGCCCCATGCTGTTAATCCATATGTTAACTGCGGTCTGGCAACTGCTTTTATGATCCTCAACTTCGTGTTTGTGTGCATTTGGCTTCTTATGCCTATAATCGGGTATAACCTTTTCATTGCTACATTCGTTTCATCCACTGCATACTTGATGTGCTGTTTCTACGCTAGTCCTTTGTCTAATAATAATCCTAGGTATTTAGCTTCATTCTGCCATTCTATTTCATTATCGTCTATAGATATCTTCGATTCCATCTTCAGCCTTCTCTTTTGAAGGAGTATTGCTTGAGTCTTTTCTCCATTGATGTTACACCAATGACTGACATCGTCTGCAGTTTCTTGAAGTCTTTTGTGAATTATTCTTGTGTTTCTGTGCATAATTGCTATGCCTGTATCGTCTGCGTATAGAGAGAGAAGAGGCATCTTGGATTTCTTAGAATATCATGTATGTTTATATTATAGAGTAGCGGTCCTAGTAATAGTATGGATCTTTGAGTAACTCCTGCTTCCAAATATCTGAGTGTGGAATGAACATCATCTTTTTTCAAACAAAAGTTCCTATCCCTCAAATAAGTTTTTATTATTCTGCATATATTGGGTGAATAAGCTGTGGTTATCATTTTATACACATGGTATAGTCTTTCATGCCATACTCAATCAAAAGCTCTGATTACATCTTCTTGAAGTAGTAGTCTTGTGGCTTCTTCATCCTGAAATCGTTCTGTGTTATACTCGGTCATTTTTGGGAGCTGTTGTTCAGTTGAATGTTGTTTTCGGAATCTATTGTGCACTCGCCAGGATTTCAGTTTCTTCGTAAAGTCGTCTGGCTAATGCTCTCTCCACAATTTTCCCGAGGGCTGGGAGCAGGCTTATTGGTCTATAGTTCTGTGGAAACTTTTTGCCTTTACCTGGTTAATTGAAAACAATCACTTCGGCAGTTTTCCATACCACAGAATTCTACGTCAAGTAATGCTTCAGAAATGTTTTTAGGGAAAAAAAATAAGAGAAATTTTCGGCAGGAAAAAGGTACCTATTTCACGAGATTTCACACCAATTCGGCTGTTACCATTGAGTTTGTTAAATTTGACCTTCAGGCACCGACATCAGTCGATCTTTATAAAAAGAACTTTCAAATCAAAAGCGTCCCATTCGGCCCACTCTGTATACCTATCTAATCCCAAACTTCATCACAATGAAACTCAATCTCCGCACATCACTGAAATATTCAAGATCTCCTACCTGTTTCCGAAATATTCATTAAACCATCTTTTGTAACTTTCGTACCTACCAATGCAAAAATTCCTTCGGTCTATAAATATTCCATCCTTAGACGGAAATAATCGAGACGAGTTCTGAATATTCACCTATAAAATCGCTCCACCAAAAACGTTATTCAATTATTCCATCCCGGTACATTCGCTGAAACGATCACGTTCGCCATGCAAACAAATGAAGAGCGCGGAGGCGCTACGCGACCCTTTGTAGTCTGTGTTCTACATGCCAATAACGAAAATTGCGCCTGTTTACATTTTATCCTTTGTATGGATGGACCGTTATATTTGACTTTTCGGCAATCGACTTTGCCCAGGACCTATTTCGCATCGATCTGTGCATTCGAGATTGAAACTTATATCATTCGATCTTGTCTAAGATTTAGGTAGAGGGTAGCTAGTACCTAGCTACCCTCTACCTAAATCGCTAGTAGGAACATCTGAGTACAGTTTAAACTGTACACCACTGTACCCACGGTGAACTGCATGAGACTCCGAAATGGAGAACTTGCGAAACGCCGGCCGTAGGGAAAAATGAATGTACGTAGAGATCTAGTATTCGAAGAAGAAGCCTCTGGATGAAGCGTAGACATTTATCCGCTAGTTGTGACACTGTACAGTTTAAACTGTACTCAGATGTTCCTACTAGGATGTATTATAAGTTCTACCGTTTCAGTTGGATACTATCACATAGGCAGAAGAAGTCAAATGAACAAAAACACGAAATTGAGGATCATAAAAGCAGTCGCCAGACCGCAGCTAACATATGGATCAACAGCATGGGAATATGCAGCGAGAACCCATATAAAGAGGATACAAAGTACAGAAAACAAATTTCTGAGATGGGCATTAGACGCCTCCTGGTTTGTAAGGAATGGACAAATCCGAAAAGACATAAAATGGGAGTCCATCACTACATTCATCAAGCGAAAAGCTGCAAAAGCCTATGAAAGAGCTAGTGAACATCCAAATGACAACCTTAGAAGGTTAGTTGACTATGACCCGCTGAAGATGAAAAAAAAGCAAGAATTCACCGCGAAAGACCTAGAGACCAATTGCGAAAATGAAGATATAAAACTCCACAAAAAGTGAGAGATATCCAATTGAAGGATGAACACAAACACTCAGCATAAAAGAATGCGAAAGAGAAAATAACAGATGAGAAGATGAAAGGTTTATAGGCTTATGCCCGAAACCTTACAACGGGAGAGGTGTTTAGTCGGTAAGAATCCGACACTACCCAGAAAGACTGGGTGTCTTATGTAGGATTCACCTCTCCTATAATTAAAAAAAAAGGATACTACCTAGTGGTAGTATCCTTTTTTTTAAGGGTTGTGTTGCACTGAAGAAGGCAAATAAGCCAGGAACCGGTCTGTCATTATCCTGATGTGTAGGTTCACACCACTTTGGAAATTAGATCTCTGCTAGTCCAATTTCTTCATTATTATGCTAGTCTTAGGACGATATCCTCTTCGTTGTATTTTTAGAATGGTAACAACCGATTTCGGATGCTGAGCTGTAAAGTGAAAGGATGAATTTCATTGTATGGTTTACTAACAGTATAAATACAGCGATCAATGGAGATAAATTATACAGGGTGTTCCAAACCGTCGTTGAAATTCTGTTTCAGGTTACTACCCCCAGCTATTTTTTTCGAATGGCACCCTTATATTTTTCTTTCCTAAACTATTTCTTAATGAAAGAAAAAATATGTTACAACAATTTTTCATCATTTTACATAAATTCTACCCTACAAAAAAATTGTTATAATTTTCGGCACATTCACCATTTTAATAATAATAGAGTATAGAACATAGACATAGAGAATGGACTGAGAAAAATGGTGAATGTGCCGGAAATTATAATTAATTTTTTTTGAGGATCTAATTTATGTGAAATGATGAAAAATTGTTTTAACATATTTCTTATTTCAGTAAGAAATCGTTTAGAGTAAGATGAATATAAGGGTGCGATTTGAAAAAAATATCTGGGGGTTGCTTTTTCAGGGGTGGTAATTGGAAATTTTTGTTTGAACTTTCTACTTTGTCGTAAAGCCGAGATATTGGCTGTTTGGAACATCTTGGGACACCCTGTATACATATAAGTAAAACGATTTTTTTTAAGATACACTAGTGAGTCTTTGACTTGTACATATATTTTAACTGTAGATTCCCCTCATCCAAGGAAACACTTTTTTCCATACCATTTTTCAAAGTTTGGTTTCGTTTGAAAGATACAGGTTGTCAAAAATCCATGAAATGGTGATGGATTTCCATATATGTATTTGGAATCGATATTTCGAATGAACTGAATTTTGGTTAATTGTTTACTCTATTCAAGGTGCATATTCCACTATCAAAACTTCATTCAATACCTACTGGTATAAAGATTACAGCCTAGCATAAATTCATGCAGAACTACTATAAATCACTTGCGAAAGATAAACGGTTCTTATTCTCGAAAAAATCAATCATTTTAGAAAATAAAAATATTCTTGTGTTTTTTCAATTCTTATGTTCAATAAAACGCGTCGTTTTCGAGTTATTCCTAATTGTATACGATGAAATTCGAGGAAAAAATCATGAATTTCAAGAATAATCTGGATGCTTTCCTGGATTGAATATCATTGAATATTATTTCTTCTCTGGTCTCTCAATAAGTTGACAATGTTGTCAGAATGTTTATCAACTTCGTCAAGACTAAAATCTCTATGATGGAAACTCGTTCGATATAGAGATATGTAGTAATTAAATCCCACAAAGGTGGGAAATAAAATTGAATCATGAAATTATACATTTTATACGCACAGTTTCTATTCAACATTCATTGTTACCGGTCCATATTGAAAATAAATGTCGATGAAAGTCAAAATTCGAATATTGATGATGATGTCGATACATTACAAACCACGTATTGAATTGAAATAAATGAAAAATAAAATTATACTTTGCTCTACATAATCTGTGGCGATGTTCCTATCTTAACAATATCCCCTTGGAATTTCAACTAGACACTATACCCTTATTTTATTACATCAATTCACTGATATTCGTCACATAATCATCACCTGTTATTATTCTTTGTAAATAAAGAAATAAATCGAAGTTCATGGCGCAAGTATTCGCTATACGCAAGCGTCAGTCATGGGACCACAGAACGACCTGTGAAAAAAAAGGCACGCATAATAGTAGGTCTACTGACGGGACACTGCGGCCTCAGAAAACATCTGAACACCATAGGAATACTTGAAGAACCCGTGGATTGCAGACTCTGCGGCGAAGAGGAAGAAACAGCCTCTCACATAATCTTTGAATGCGACGCCTTGGGAAGAAGGCGCCACAGAATCTCTGGTGAAATCAATCCGGAAACGGGAATGAATCCGAAAAACCTCATAAAAAGGCTACTGAACCTGATAAAGGATACAAACCTATTCTCGTGAGGAACCACTGACGAAAGAGTGATACAATAGACCCAAGTTGGTCGCAGTGTCACAGGGAGGCCAAGCGCTAACCCGGTCTCTTGTTTGTCAGTTTATAAATCAATCAATCAAATCAATCAATCAATGACCTGTGATGGGACTAACTTTGGAAACACAAAACAGCCGTTTGTCTTGTGTACCGGCTAGCGCACCGTTATAGGCAACGGAAATTAAGATTTTGCGCTATATCGGCGAGAATCAGAACTACTCGTTGGGCATTTCCAAAGAGCAACGCCCAGACGCCATTAGCGAAAAGTAAACAAAACTGGTGCCCTTGCGATAGTTCATCCGTTAACGATAGGGGAGGCACCTGCTCCGCCTATACCATTGTTTGAAGAGAAGGTCAGTATTCTGGCATCATCTTCTCAAAATTTCTATGAAATATCACAGAAGATTGGTTAGGTTAGGTCATTGACCTCGAATCCCTTGACCTAGATTAATGGAGTTAGGTAAGGTTAGTGAGAAAACAATTTTCATGAGATAGTTTTGGGATATCGAGGAAAATATGAACAAATTATTAGTGTTTACAAACAAATTTTCAGGAAAATCGAAGAGGAACTTATTTTGATGGTAGGAATATGGCTTTTCAATTGCGGAAATAATCGAACAAAACTAATTGTTTTTGTTAGGAAATATAGTGTTTGTAACATTCTTATTCAAATAAGGTTAGTGCTTGAGTATTTCCTAAATGTATCACCACAGAACATCTAATAATCACCTAAAATTCAATCGACCAATATGTACTTTGAGGTGTTTTCATAGAATCGTATCAGGCACGTATTTAGCCGAAGCGAAAAGCTTCTGATTTCAAGTCAGTGCTTTTGGTGACCCATTTTTTCATGTTCAAATTATCCAAATATGTACGAGGATATATTGAAAAATTCTTAGCCTACTATAGAACCAAACAGATTTTCAATGTCAAAATATTTTATTATTCAACATATTCTCCTCTCAATTGAATACGTTTATTACAGCGAACCTGCAACGTCTCTAGACTTAAAAAAAAGTTTCTCCTTGCTCTGCAAACCAGTCCTCCACAGCTTTCATTACCTCCTAGTTGGAAAAAAATTTAAGACCTTTAAAACTTTTTTTCAGTTGAGAAAAGAGATGATAGTCAGCCGGAGCCAAATCTGGTCAATAAGGGGGGTGTTCTAGTAATTCTTACCCTAAATCACGAATTTTTTGCATGACAACATGAGATTTGTGTACTGGGGCGTTGTCCTGTAAAAACAAAATACCTTGGGATGGCTTTCCGCGACTTCTCTCATTAATTTTTTTTCGTAGAGTGGTCAGTAATGTCAAATAGTAATCTCCTGTTATTGTTCTACCCTTATCCAAAAAAATCAATTATGATTACGCCATGGCGATCCCAAAAACTGAAGCAAGATCTTTTACTGCAGATATTTGGAAACGAAACTACTTAGGTCTTGGATAACCAGAGTGTCGTCATTCCATCGATTGTTGCTTTGTTTCTGGATGGTAGAAATGAACCTAAGTCTCATCCATAGTAACAATTCGGTTTAAGAAGTCTACGTCGTTTTCAAATCGAGCACTGATCGAACGCTTTTCTACCCTTGCACGCTTTTGGTCAACATTCGCGTTCGTATGAAATCTTCAGTGCTTCAGATATCCGTTTTAGCCCAATTCGACGTGCTGATAAAATCATGTCATGAAATGCATCGATATTTTCGGGGACTGACACAGAAACTGGCCTTCCCGATCGGTCACCATATTCAATGGAAAATTTACATCTTTTGAAGCTTGCAGTCCAATTTTTCACGGTTGCACGGTTGCACATCGATCATTAAGGGTATCAAGCATATCTTCGTAATTCTGATTACCTCTTAACCCTTTTGAATACAGGTACTTGATGATGACTCGATACACCAATTTTTCGATTTTTGCAATTTCGGTGGACTTCTTTTTTTTTAATTTATTGCGTAACTCTGGTTTACTTTCTTGACGTCGAACTCTACACTGACACTTGTAATAAGTTATTGTTCGTTGATATGGTATCGCAATATTTTGTTTTTGCATGGAACTGGTCTAGGCTTACTAGATATCAATACATCCTCGTATACCAAAATCAGAATCGATTCCCGGGTAAAATCATTGGAGAAGTGACGATTTCTAGCTTGGTCAGACGTCTTGAAGTTCGGAACTACGTTGTTACATAGATTGATAAATTCGGAGATTAAATCGATAATATTTTACTTCTTTTTGTATATCCACACATGGATTTCATGTTCGTTACAAATTGGCGAAGGATCTGGTACTTATTGAAATAATATTTTTTGCATCCTGATGATCCTGGTCAGAATATTAGGTGAAATTTATGAGATTTTTGACATAAAAAAGGTGCAAATTTTCGAGTTAATTGAGTTTCTTCATATTCGTGAAAACTACGTAAATCCTTCTGATTTAACTGAATCGCACTATTTTCTCTCTAGAAGAAATGTCCTTGTCGATGCACGTTTGACAAGTGCTTCAACACATGTGGAAATTTCCTCATAAACTAGGACGTCTAGAGCCCTCTCCGAATGTTCGGCTGCGCGAAGCTCTCGGCGAAGAAATTCATTTATTCGTCAGAAACGACGGTCTGATATCGATTGGACGTGGCTTAGACGTATAGCTCTCTAATTTATCGAGGACCTGCCTGTCTGCCCCACCGATAGATGGAAACCAAGTAAGCGTGAGCCAGAACGTTCCTTCATTATGTATTTAGCTGAAAATGCAGATAATTTGTATCGAGAGTGTCAGTTTTTTTCTGACTTCATTCAACTTTTCTGAATATATGTCGAATGCTAAAGAGTGGTCAAATTTTTGTTGGAATATTTGAGGGGCATGCAAACATGATACTTTTTTTTGGAAGGACGAATACTGGTTCATGGTGAAGATGGCGACACTTGTCAAGAAAATAAATACGAAGCCTGAATAGTCCGGTCAACATCAACATTTCAGTTTACAATAATTCGCATTGGATTAAAAGCCAACCCAATAATTGAAATGAATTGAGTGTTTTGATCAGATTTTTCATACCCACTCTGTACGTAATTCGATATCAAATTTTTGAAATATGAATCAGTCGATAATGCTCAATAGGTATTTTGAATTCATATAAGAGTTCAATCATTGTGTCTTTTTTGTTACAATGTTACATTTGTTTGACTTTATCCGGTGTAGACAAATGAATGTACTAAATCAGATAGTCGAGAGGAGGCTCATGAAAATTTCAAGGAAACTATGAACAATTGAAAATTTTCCTTCGAATAACTATTATCATTTTCTACCTTTTGTGATCTGCCCATATTTGAATTATTGTTTCCAAATAATGTGTACATAACAAAAAGAAAATAGACTTTTCGAATATGTTCTGCTATGAGAACAGTGCATTTCTGAAGGGTCTACCTGTATTCGGTGTTACGATGCATGGTGGAGGGAGAATTTTCTTGACTTATGAGGACATTGTACTTCATGCACTATGCATTGGAAGAAGACCCAAGTACTTCAGTGCGTGCAGGGGAACATATCTTTTGTTAATTCATTATACTTTGTAATATTTCAGGCTTTTGATCTTGAGAATATTTTCAAAGGGGAAATATAAGGACAAATCCTACATTGTAGCTTTATGTATGTTACACTGAACGGAATTTTACACTTATACTTTCGGCCAAGCGCTGTGATCATCTATGATTGGTAGAACTCTATATTATGTCGTAGGAATTCAATTTCGTGATAATTCAGACTAGTGAAATAATGGATAGGAAATAATGAGGTACATAGATAAATAAAACACTTGATTGGACACAAGGGTGAAACAAGCCTTTATTGGCCCGTGCAGCAGGAGTTTTCGAGCCTCACTAACTAGGAGAAAAAACGAAAAGAAAAACTAATCAGTAAATCAGTTCTCCCAAAAGCAAAAACCCTCAGATTTACAGTTGAATAAAATTACATGTAGCAAGTATCAGAACAAAATGGTCGAATATTATGAAGAGCATACAGGACATAATCATAGATAGAACTATACTTCAGTGAATCAGTTCATTCAGTTCTCAAATTATAATTACTCCAGGGTCAATGTAATCGGACAAGTCACTGTATCCTAATTCAGCTGTTGAGATACAATTGAAAATCTGCTTCAGGCTAACAATGACATTCCTTTGTAATTGACGTTATTAAGATGAACTATTTCCACAGTTAGGCCAATCGAACGTGTCACTGTATCCTACCGCAGTTGTCTTACAGACCAGCACTGGGATCCAACACAAGCCCTGCTCCAAGGTCTACACAACTTCCTCAGTAGTTAACGTACAGAGACTTTCTCACCAATTTATGATCCCGGATATGATATATTGTTTATGCTGATATATTGTTTATGCTGACTACTCCTAGGTCTCCTGAAGAGACCCCTCTGAAACTACAAGCTTCGAAGCTTGTAACTTGTGCCGAGTTCGGAGTAAGCAGTTGTGTTCTGTGTAGGCTTTGTTACTGTGTCCTTACGCCACCTTAGGAACAGCACTGTTAATTTTTGACCCAACAGTGAGAATGGTGGCCCCTGCCGAGACTAGAAAATTTCTTTCCTAGCTCGGGATTGAACTTCGGACCTTTTGGGTCCTAATTCCAACGCTCTACCACTGAGCCAAGGGCACTCAACTCAAAAAATACATATGGTGGTATAAAATAAGAATGAACGTACTTGCATTTGAATATCATTGGATGGTAGGCATTACAGTTAAAACAAATAATGCAGATGGGAATGAAATATCCTTTCAAATCACAAGCTGCTGAAAGAGAGGATATAAGATTAATAATCAGAACATAAATGAAACCTGTGATTTCTATGATCTGTAGAAAGCCATTCGAACCATTGCATGCGGAATTATTCAGAACAACAAAATATGAAAGATGTAAATTAGATTATCACCTCTCCCGAAGAAGGGTAACTCAAGCGGTATTCAGGACTCCCAATCAAAAACATATGTAGATATAAACACATCTGACCAATGCATATCGTTGATATTTTAGATAGCTATTGGATAATACTCAGTAGAACGATTGGTGGAATATAATTTAATAGATAGAATTTAATGGATCTCATTGTTCTGTGTTTTTATAAAGACAATAAACTTGGACCCAGAAATGAGAATGCTAGCAAATATACACAGAGAACGAGCTAACATGTTGAACAAAATGCTGTTCGGATATCTATAATGGCGACTAACAACAACAGGACACGTTGTCTTACTAGAAACCAGTATCCCCTGAAAACAACCTGTCTCCGTTTAACCTAAAAGGCTGGTTGGTTTTTCATTGGTAACACGTTGCCAAACTACCATCGGTGAAATACAACATGGCAGCGTCTTATGCTCTTTCTCGAGCGTATCATCTACTTCCAGCTATTCGCGATGTTCGATATTTGTGTCTGAAAATTCAGGGATACTACAATTCGATACTACACTTCTTTGATCAAACACTTTTTTTTACCCAATCTGAGATGGTGTAGTTATACCATTTCAGAATCCTTATTGAATGCGTTTTTTGAGTCACTCGCCAAGATGATGTAGTAGGTAAAATTCTTTTTCGGTAGAGTCAATCAAAGTGGGGCGAAATATTAATTCTGAATAGGTACTTGGATCGACAAAATGTGACATTATCTTTTGAGCTGGAGCAGTTGGCTTAGAATTGAATATTGCAGCTTACAGAAGCACTATTCAGCATATCCTAAAAAAATGATATTGGAAAAAGGCAGAGATTCGTATAAAAACCGGTGTTCAAAAATCATCGCCGGGAAGCACATTTTTCCGTTCCCTATACAGTCAGCGCGACAGGTCGCTCTCACCGTATAGGAAACGGAATGCACAATGGAACACTCCGTTTCCTAACAGATATGCGCGATGTGCTCACTGCCCTGTTAGTCCTCTGGGTGCCGATGGGACAAATTGCAAATTATTAATAAAGTTTTCTTACTTTCTGTATCGCTTTATTCGGTAGAGTCTACCACATCTTTCCTCTGTGAACATTTTTGTAGTTGCGGTTTTTTTTCAGCAAACCTCTCGTGAGTCGACCATATTTCCATTTTTTTTTAACATACGTACTCCTCTTTTTGTAAAATGCAATCATAAAAGCAATCTCGGAAAAATGAGAAAACGTGATTGTCTACCAATATAAACATAACAGAAAGTCGCATTTTTAAATTATTAATACACTCCTGATTGATGATATCTGGTCTTGATTCGAGCTTTTCGGCCGGCGTGGTTTGTTATATTTCGACGTTTCGCCAGATCGAGTGTCTGGCATCTTCAGGAATTATTTCTCTCTTATACGTACTTGTAACTTGAGCTATCCGATTTTGACGAGGGCGCAGGCTATAAATAGCGCTTGCGTGGGCTAGAAGGTCGGGACCCGCGCCTGCGTCTGTTTGGCTGGCTTCCTCCGGAACGAGTCCTAAGCCGGAGGCCTCGTCAAAATCGGATAGCCCAAGTTACAAGTATAAGAGAGAAATAATTCCTGAAGATGCCAGACACTCGATCTGGCGAAACGTCGAAATATAACAAACCACGCTGGCCGAAAAGCTCGAATCAAGACCAGATATCATCAAACGATGGCCGCGAAAGCCTCAACAAATTCATCAACACTCCTGATTTTTTCAGAATCGGCTGATATAACCATATAAAATATAAAAATGCAATTATACGACAAAAAAATGTGGCGTTTTTCTTGTCCGACAGATGAAAATCGACGATTTTTTTGAGTTTTTGAATTCATTAATATTTGTCGGACAAGAATGAATTTACATTTTACAGAGATTCGTTTCATAAAAAAAACAACTGTCCACCATATAAAATTAGTCTAGTTGAATATAATGGTTTTGTTCCAGAATCTTTTTTCGATTATTATTGAAATGAAACTAATGATTTTGATTGAAAGTGTATAATTCAAATTGTTAACTGACATTTTCATTCAAATCTAATAAAAAAAACAATGAAAATACTCCTTCCCCACATTGAATTCATTGTAACAAGACGAATGGTATCCAGTAAAAGTATCACACCAATCGTCAGGTAGAATGACATCTTTACATTTGTGATTATGATGTTCTCTTGATGCCAAGAATATTTTGCACAGTTTGGGGATGTCATTTCCTCCTTTTTCTTTTTGAAGCCACGGATATTTTTTAAATGTTTGCAAAAAAAACACACCATCACTACTAAGAATATTATATTGGCAACAACTGATATTGCCGAACTTTATTCGTCGGACAGCTGGATGAAATTCAGCACATCCTTCCTCAATGGTCCTCAAAAAATCACCTGTTTATTTATAACACGAACAAAGATATATCCGATGAATTCATATAGTCTATTCAAAACCAAATTGGAGCAGTGAATTCTTTAATTTTTGAATGAACGCCACATTCTTTTTGTCGGACAACTGGTGCCCCATGCACATTGTATTTTCAAGGTGGAGAGAGAATAAGAAAAAAAAGAAATTATTCATAATTTGCCGCATTTTATATGGTGAACAGTTGTTTTTTCTATGAAACGAATCTCTCTTAAATATAAATTAATTCTTGTGCGACAAATATTAATGAATTTAAAAACTCAAAAAATCTTCGTTTTCCATTTGTCGGACAAGGAAATCGCCACATTTTTTTGTCGGACAATTGTATTTTCATACTTCATATGGTTGTATCAACCGATACTGAAAAAATCGGGAAGGTATTAATACTTTGAAAAAATGCAATTTTCAGTCATGTTTATGTTGGTAGACAATCATGTTTTCTCATTTCTCCCATGATTCATTTTACAAAAAAGAGTATGTTTGATTCAAGAAAAATGAAAATATGTTCGACTCACGAGAGGTTTGCTGAAAAAAACGCGACTACAAAAATGTTCACAGAGGAAAAATGTGGTAGACTTACCCAATGAAGCTATACTTTCTGTATAGTATAGAAAACTTTATTAATAATTTGCAATTTGTCCCATAACAAATATTCCGTTATCGGAATAACTTTCCCTGCTTTTGTATACAGAATCAATTGAAGGAATGATTTAAAACCACCGAAAGCCTAGAATTTGAAAAACATTGTTGGTTTATGTTTTTCACTTCGAGAAGATATTCATTATGACTGACGTAAACCCAATTGTCACAATCTGAATCCGAGGCATATTCTGAATCAAATCTAATTTTACCATCAAACATTCATTTATGCCTACCTCACATGTTACCCCATTCAATCTACACACGAATCTCTTCACCCTCGTGTTCCTCCTCTCCCCAAGTGCCACGCGTTAGAATAGAGCGTGTCTCCAATTATTCGATCTAAGATGCAAGATAGCTGCGCTGCAGGCTTTCGCTTCATTCATGACAATTGTAGATGAAGATCGACGTGGCCTATATTATGGCAATTTGCTCGGTATTGAATTTTCGAACAACAAAGTTATTTCCTTCCAGTCGTATTTGTGATAATTCCTTCGAATAATGGAATTAGCTTGGAGTTCCTGCGGGGTGGAGAATGGAGTGGGTAGTGGCTGATGATACCTGATTTGAAGGAAAGAAGATGCAGATCAATTCTTATTGTTTGCCTAATATTGAAACAATTAATAAATTCTCGATTGAACGGGTCTTGTTTTCAAACAAGACCATGATCATAACTACTTTGATAAGAATTCGTCCATTCCAATATCATTTTTCAAAGAATTTGGTCCTCTCTGAATGACTACATCTCATCTGCAAATCTTGTTGTGATGTAATGATCAAGAAAGTAAGCATTGGGAAAAAATTAAGTGCAAGGAATACACCAACTTTAATCTCAAAGAAACACAATAAAGGGTATACAGATGATTCTTAAACCGCTACAGAAGCTGCCGCTGGAATTTACTGGGCAATTACCAAGTGTGCACTATCGCTAGACTCCTGTACAAGCGTCCTTCAAACGGAAATACTTGCAATCGGAAGATGTCTAGATATACGTTTAGAAAGAAACTATCAGAAGTGCGATATAGCTATTCATACAGATAGTCAAGCTGCCGTTAAAGCACTGAACTCCTATGTCATCGATTCAAAGCTGATTTGGGAGTGCCGTAACAAACTCAATGAGGTAGGCAAGAAGAATAAGGTCTTTTTAATCTGGGTTCCCGGTCATTCGTGAATCGTTGGAAACGAAGAGGCCAATACAATTGCCAGAAAGAGCGCACAAACGCCACTCACTGGCCCAGAACCCTTCTGTGGTATAGGAAAATGCACCTTCAAAAAGGAGTTTATGGTGGAGGAGAAAACCGAAAGAAAAAACTCTGGCGGAATCTCCCAGGGATGCATCACTCCAAAAATTTCCTCCGGAACTTTAAAACTGCTAGATCCAAAAATTTCTGGATCTCAGTAAGGACCAACTACACACACTCACTGGCCTTCTCACAGGACATCGTCACCTAAAGAATCATCTGCTGAGAATAGGTTTTTGGACACGGACGAATGTAGATTCTATGAGTGCCCTTGGCTCAGTGGTAGAGCATTGGAATTAGGACCCAAAGGTCCGAAGTTCAATCCCGAGCTGTTCTCACTGTTGGGTCAAAAATTAACAGTGCTGTGCCTAAGGTGGCGTAAGGACACAGTAACAAAGCCTACAAAGGAACACAACTGCTTACTCCGAACTCGGCACAAGTTACAAGCTTTACAAGCTTCGAAGCTTGTAGTTTCAGAGGGGTCTCCTGAGGAGACCCCTACTAGGAGTAATCAGGATAAACAATATATCAATATCAATATCAATATGGGGAGGAGGAAGAAACTACTATTCACCTGGTCATCAAAAATTCAAATCAATTCAATCGAAAACTCATTTGAATAGGTAATGTCCTTCATTGTCATTACTTAAATATGTACAATTTTATTAATGAGTTACTTATTGAAGGATTGGGATAACAGTAATGTTTCATGACGTAATTTTCATAGCTATCTAATATAAAATAGGGCAAAAGTAAATCGATGTTTAAAGATACATACTTACATTTTGGTAACATGATTACACGGATAATTATTACCATAGGGTGCTTACTGTTAAGTATAAGTATACATCGGTTGTGCCGTCACAGTCTTAATCCTCGAGATTAATGAGAATCACTTGCATCTCACAAAATAGAAGCAGTCAAGAAGACCATTATCCTGGTAAAACAATCAGGGTATAAAATAAAAACCGAAAACCTAGGTAAACTAATAATGGTACAAAACACAGCGTATAATGTTGGCTCTCAATGCTTTGATGGTTACAGGCCTAATGGCATCCGTGACTTCACACAACCCCACTGTCAGAAGTCTAAAGGCGTTAAATCGCAAGAGCGTGGAGGCAGGCCAATTCTGGTCATCAAATGGGAAAATGAGACGACTAGGAGCAAACTTGTGTAAGATCGTCAATGTTTCACGGGCGGTATGACATGTGACACTGTCTGCCATTCACCGTAACTGTATTTTCATAACATTTTTTACAATCAGGCCGCGTTGTTTTTCCGTCTAGTGGTCCATGTTAACTCCCATCTGTCAACTTTCGAACTGTCACATCATAATCATGTGACACTATGACGGTAAAACATGGCATGCAATTGAAACATCCTTTACATACCGCGTGATTTATTTACTTGGCAATTTTTATTTCTCGAAAGAAGAACTTGCCAAAACGAAAGTTCAGTATTCGATTGAATTCGACTGATGGCATAGGTTATGCTGACTTGATGGAAGGCTGTAGTTTTGACTCAATCGCTTGGACCTCTACTTATGAAAATCCCACGAGAAAAAATTTAACGGGGTCGAATCGTATGATCTCAATAGCTAGTTCACCTTTTCCTTCAAAGCGCTGTGCAGAATGTCCAATGGTTTATGAGACATGTGACAAGTAGCATTGGAATGTTCACGCCTCAAGTTGAAAAAGAGGAATAATATACTTCAAAAACTAGCTGGTACATCCTGGGGTGCCGATGCCACTCTTCGCATGGCTGCTTCAGCCTTGGTTTTTTCTGCAGCTGAATACCGCTGTTCTGTTTGTTTTAACAGTTTCCATGTCCATTAAATTGATGTCCAACTTAATATTTCCATGAGGTTCATAACTGGAAGCATTAAATCTACTCAATCAGCTTGATTGCCAGTTCTTTCTTAACATAATACCTCCTCATCTTCGTAGACAGGTTGCTGGTTGCTGCCATAAATTAGATCCAAGACACAAAACTGGCTAGATTGAAATCTAGAAAGCCTTTATGGATCAATGAGTTTTCAAAATTGGAATTTTCAATGAAAGTTTAATTGTTAATAATTCTGAAAAAGTTCCTGGTTTTCAACTGTCTAGAAAAAAATGGTGTCTTTTAAATCGTCTTAGGACAGGTCAGGGTCGTTGTAACAGAGTTTGCTTTTTTTAATGGAATGTCATTGAAGAACAAACTATTGACCATTTGGTCAATAACTCTTTAGTATATTTTACAGATAGTGTTGAAGCTATTGATTCAGTATCTGGTTCATTTTTGAGATTGGCCGGTACCTTCGAAACAGTTCGATAATGTATATATTGCTGATTTTCCCTTCTCGAATTCTCCCTCTTTGTTTTTTGTTTCAGGTTATCACAAAATGCTCTGTCAGCTCCTTTGGAAAAAAGAAAAATTGAATTGTATTTTGAGAAGAAGATGCCCTTCGATATAAATGTCAGCTTATTCTGTTAACAAATCCAATAACCCTGCAGTTATACGGAGAGACAGAGTTTTTGTTGGGATTTTTATCTGTGCTTTTGCATCATACGTAGAGCTTTATGGTTCCCCGATTAACATTTTCTCCGGTAATACTGAGATCAGGAGCGGGTAATAGATCAAACTGTTTGTGGAATGATCTATACCTTGTTGCCTTTTTATTACACATTGAATATAATGTATGATTTTTTTCTTCCAAAACAAATATCTACTGGTCTCTTTCATAAGAATATATACAGGTTCGGAAATATAAGATGGAAACATAGCTAATTCAGCGTTAAACGAGTGGATGAATATTGTCTAGTGGACCAGTAAAGTAATCAAACCCCTCTGAGCGATGTTACTACGAATAAATGACTGACCTCACTCAATGGCATAGGAGACTGGAGAAGGGGAGGCTTTCAGCTCTCTCGAGTCTCGATGCAGTTCCTATGCCATTAGGTGAGGTCAGCCATTTATTCGTTGTCACATCGCCCAGAGGGATTGATTATTATACTGGTCCACTAGACAATATTCATCCACTCGTTCAACGCTGTATTGGCTATGTTTCCATCTTATATTTCCGAACCTGTATATCGCTGAGGATGTTTTTCTGATGAAAATATGTTGGGTTTTCAAATGTTCCACGTCGCATTCAGCTAACACAGTCGTTGTCTATAGTCGTTAACCTTCAGCTCCTGGCCCTTTACGGGTACAGGCCCAAGTCACGATGCAAAAATTGTACCCTCAATAACACCAATTTCAAACACTGAAAATATAGTCAATTGATCATAGTATTAGCAACCGTTTGGTATAAATTCATAAAGATTAGAATTTGACTCCAAAATTCAAAGATACCGGGGAAAATTCTGTCGACCATAATTAATAGTGGGTGATGTCCACGCAGATGAATTTTGCAGCACGAGCCGTCAGGCGAGTGGTGTAATGCATAAAGTTTGTTATGACCATTACAGCGAATTGAATCTTCGACTTCTTCATTCTAATTAATCTGCATTTTCAAAATTTACGACAGTTGTTGAAAGCGATCTCAATTGTCGAGAATCGAATCGCGTAGAAATAGTCAAAAATTCACGTTTACCAAATGCAAATTTTGGATATTCAGACCGAAAGAAATGTAGAAATGGATGGCGAGAACGTTACCTTGATGTCTGAAATAGAGTTCCCGATCGATACGACTTTTTTATTAATTTCGTTAGCAATTTAATTTTTTCTATTTGTATTAGAGTGAGTTATAGGTGTGAGTTATTATAACTCACGCTGTTAGTTTATTATTAGTTTATTTTTAGTATCTACCATTACAGCTCAAAATCAGTTGAATAATGGATATATTATTCTATGGGATCAGATAGAATTATGTTATTCCAAGAATGACCAAATGTGATAAATTTGTCATTTATATAACACTAGCTGGCCCGGCGAACTTTGGTCCGCCTAAATGATACTTACGGTGGATTTCACAAATCGTAATCACCGGTGATCGGAAATCAACGGCTTGGTTCTCTGATTTTTGTCAAATGTTTCCATGGATATGAGCTATCACACAGAACAGACACACAAAAATAATATGTCATAATATGTCAATCACTAATAATGGCAATTTTGGATTCGGTTATTTCCGCAAATATATTCATTACCCAAACAGAAATTCAAAAACATTTTAAAAATTATGAGAAAAGATGAGAATGGACATCTCACGATTGGAACTCATCGCCAAAATTCGATTTACTGTGATATTCACCCGCTTCTAGATCTGTTTATAGACTTTCATGGTTCTATAAGCCCTATGTAAATTACACAGTAATTGATGTTATATGTTCTTTTTTCGACCATTTCAAACCACGACGACCGAAATGCTCGAAAAAAGAACAGATGACATCAATCGATGGCCGCTAAAGCCTTAACAAATTCATCGCCATTTAATTGGGATAATGTCAAATATAGTACCTTCACGATTACGTTATTTGGAATAAATGAAACTATAAAAATAACTAATAATCATCAGTCATTATGTGTGAATAGCGCCATCTGAAGTGGTAAGGACGAAACTTTTCTCATATCTCAACGAAATCTAATCATTTTAGACATCTGTACTCCTACGCTAAGACATTTTGGTTCTGCCCAACAGCGCAGTTCTAGGCAACTCAAATTACACACTATTACAGTGATTATAGAGGGAATATAGTACACACTATTTGTTTATATCGCCATCTAACGCGGAGAATATCAAATGAAGTACAAACGAATAAGCGGTAGCGTAACTGTCACTGTAGCGACATCTAGTGGTCAAAAGGTGGAAAAGCATTTCCTGTAAAAGTAAAATTTTCATCGATTTTTTCAAAGTTTTATTGTATTTTATAATAACAAGACCGTAGACGAATCCATATATGAAGTTTCATAAAAAACAGTCCATCCGATCTCGAGGTATAAATGGTGTAACCAACATCTTTCTTTTATATATATATATATATATATATATATTTTTTTTTTTAATTTCACACAGTTGTGGGGTTCACCAGGTTACCCGGACTCATGAGCCAAGGGCAACCTTGCTAGTTACTCAATAGGGATAGATAACCTGTCGGATTATGCCGACCGTTCCCAGTATCACGGCCTTCTGCATCCATGCTATTGTGTTTGGAGGCAGGTTAAGTTCGTCTATGTGTGCGGAACTTTTTCGGTGGACCAGCCCATTGGCGCTTATGATCAAGGGAAGTATTGTGACTGCCTTCAATATATATATATATATATATATATTGATAATAGATATAGATATAGATTTCCAAGAACGTTATTCGAAGTGCATTCGCAGATTTGGCTAAACCCATAGGTATCGATTTGATTTCAAATTCACCTAATGCAAACTCAGTAAGGGGACCAAACTACAATAAAAGTATCTCCCTCGCGAATAGAATTTCTGTGACAAGAAAGCTTCAAATCCTCATAAGGAATCAAATTACGACAGGCATAATCTTCAGGGATATTTTCAGTTATCAGGAAGTGCGTTTCGTTGAAAAAGCTATAAAGACTGAGTTTCGGTTTCCCCAAAACACAGCCGGGGTTGTCATGATGGAAACACATTTTATTAATTTCAGAGAATTTTAATCAGTTTCAAAGGTTCAATGTTCGAACCGATATGGCGGAGGAGTCAGAATCATTCGATGAAAGGAAGAAAATACATATTATTCATGCTCCCGATGTCCATATTCGTTTGGACATTCAGTATATTCGTAGCCAGAACAATATTCCGCACCTGACACGTGAACGAGAACTTCGCCGGTCAAATTATCCAAACGAAAAACCGATTACACTGACCCAAAAACAACCGATTTCTACCGAGCCCATTAAAACCAGACCAAATGCATTCTCCTTCCGTCCCTCTCTGCCCAATCCGCCGCCTGTTCTTCAGGAAAGTAGGTCGAACCATCGATCGCCTCGTTTATGGCCCGTTCCGAGGACCATGTCAGAGTGGACCGTGGACACCTCCACCAACGGGCGGACATGACAACGACCCTTCGTAGTTCACCGGGTATCCTGGGTGATAAGATTTGATGAAGCTTCATGGGCAGGTGTTGTGGGGAGAATTTAAATCTGGTGGATTGATGGAATTTGAATCTGAGGCCACAGTTTGGTTCACTGGCGGATTTGATGGGGAGTCATGGTCCCCCCTTCAATGTCGGCAATATTCTTGTATTCTAATTCTACACAAATCATTCAAATATTTATTCTTTACTTTGTACATATCACCGTACTCCATTGGAACGAAATGAGCTAATATACAGGGTTCCCCATAATAGACTACCCATTTTATTTCATTAACAAATTCTCTACGAGATAACTAAATATGTTGTTCTCTGTGGAAATATCTTCAGTAGTATTTTGGACTTGAGTTAATAATTTATCAAGTAGGCGTCTGTCACAAATAAGTTCTAAAATAGATGCATAGATTTTTTTTGTGAGAGAAGAGGTGAATCTCATCTCTCTTATGTTCATCCTTCCATTGGATATCTTTCTCTAAGTTTAAAGTTTTACATCTTCATTTTCGCAATTGGTGTCTGGGTCTCTTGCTATAAATTTTCGCTGATTTTTCATCTTCAGCGGGGTCATAGTCAACTAACCTTCTGGGGTCGTCCTTCGGATGTTCACTAGCTCTTTCATAGGCGTTTGCAGCTTTTCGTTTGAAAAATGTAGTAATGGACTCCCATTTTATGTCTTTTCGGATTTGTTCATTCCTAACAAACCAGGGGGCGTCCAATGCCCATCTCAGAAATTTGTTTTCTGTACTTTGTATCCTCTCTATATGAGTTCTCGCTGCATAGCCCATGCTGTTGATCCAATGTTAGCTGCGGTCTGGCGACCACTTTTATGATCCTCATCGGCGTGTTTCTGTTCATTTGGCTTCTTCTGCCTACAATCGGGTATAACCTTTTCATCGCTACATTCGTTTTATCCACTGCATACTTGATGTGCTGTTTCCACGTTAGTCCTTTGTCTAATATTACTCCTAGGTATTTAGCTTCATGCTGCCATTCTATTTCATTATCGTCTATGGATATCTTCGATTCCATCTTCAGCCTTCTGTTTTAAAGGAGTATGGCTTGACTTTTTTCTCCATTGATTTTGATTTTTCATCTGTTAGACCAATGACTGATATCGTCTGCAGCTTCTTGAAGTCTTTTGTGAATTATTCTTGTGTTGCTGTGCCTAATTGCTATGCCCGTATCATCTGCGTATAGAGCAAGCAGGCATCTTGGATTTCTTGGTATATCATGTATGCATATTATAGAGTAGCGGTCCTAGTATTGATCCTTGAGGAACTCCTGCTTCTAGATATCTGAGTGTGGAATGAACATCATCTATTTTCACACCAAAATTCCTATGCCTCAAATTATTTCTTATTTTTCTGCAAATCTTGAGTGAATAACCTGCGGTTATCATTTTATATGCTAGTCCTTTATGCCATACTCTATCAAAAGCTCTGGTTTCATCTAGTAGTAGTAGTCCTGTGGCTTCTTTATTCTGAAATCCTTCTGTGATATACTCGGTTATTCTTAGGAGCTATTCTTCAGTTGAATGTTGTTTTCGGAATCCAAATGGCTCACTTGGTAACATCGCCAGGGCTTCGGTTTCTTCATTTAGTCGTCTGGCTAATACTCTCTCCACAATTTTTCCTAGGACTGGGAGTAGGCTTATTGGTCTATAGTTCTGTGGAAACTTTTTGTCTTTACCGGGTTTATTGAAAACAATCACTTCGGCAGTTTTCCATCTTTTTGGGAAGTACTCTGTTCACATCACACCTTTTGTTATGCTAGTGAGAGCTGCTGTTCCTTTCTTTGACATTTTCTTCAGCATGAGATTTGTAATTTTATCATTTCCAGGGGCCTTTCTTGTTCTCAAATTGTTGATTATGTCTTTGATTTCGGCCGGAGATGTTGGGTGAGGGATTTCGCCATCCGGAGGTGCTTCTTTCATTTCTTTTTCATTATCTTCAATTTATTCTTCTAGGTCCTCATCGTCTTCTTCAGAATAATTTATTCTTGACTCCCTTTCTATAGCATCGGCAAGAGCGTTAGCTTTATCGCTGTGCTCTTGTCGTAGACCTGCCCTTTCACATGACTCCAAGAATGGATTTGGGTGACAATTGTGGTCACCTCTTCGAGGGATAACACCGTCTGGAATCTTTTCCTTAAAACATCAATGGTTTCGTTGCCTGTGTGGCACGCAGTTGAGAGTAAACGTTGTCCAGATTAATACCATCCAATTCCGGCTACAAAAAAAATCATCAATCATATCTCGATAGCGCAATCCATTCATTGTGACTGTTGCTTCAGTCGCATTCGCGAAGAAGTAAGGTCCCATGACTCCACCGGGCCATAAACCGCATCAAAAAGTCATGTTGAGGATAGAGAGGCTCTCCAACAATAACTTTTGGATTTTCCGAGCCCCATATGTGACAATTTTGATCGTTGACGAAGCATCCGAGGTGGAGATGGACCTCAGCATTCAAGATGTTTTTTCGATGGACTTCCAGATCATTTTCATGCATTTCAGAGACCCAATTAGCAAAGGTATGACGTTGTTGATGATAATCTGACTCGAGTCCTTGTATTTACTGAAATTTATAAGCCTTAAAACCCAATTCCAAAGAATGACGAGGAATGGAGCAAAATGGGTTTTCTTCAACACTTCCGGTCACAGCAGCTATATTCTCGGCTGTTCTTGAGCGACGTGCACAGGTGTCATTCATCACTTACTTGTCCCAACATGTTCGAGTTTAACAAATTTTTATAGTAAATAATTAATTTCAATGCGTTCTGGAAGCGTGTATCGTTCAATTTTTATTACTGACGGAGTTTCTACTTGTCAAATGTCGAAAAATTAGAGCTTCCAAATGACATCCACCGAAATGGCTCCTCTTTCACATGGTCCCAAAGGAAGAAATCGCAAGGTGCTATGTCACAAGATCTCGGTGGCCAATTGTGATCATCACTTCGAGTGATAACACTGGCCAGAAACTTTTCCTGTGAAAAATCAATGGTTTCGTTGCTTGTGTGACACGCAGCGTCGTCTTGCTGAAAGTAAACGTTATCCAGATCATTACCATCCAATTCCTGCCATAAAAAATCATTTATCATCTTTCGATAGCACAATCCATTCACCGTAACTATTGATTCAGACTCATTCTCGAAAAAGTAAGTTCCAGTGACCCGGCGGACCATAAACCGCTCCAAAAAGTCACGTTGATGATAGAAAGGCTTTTCGTATGCGGCAATTTTGATTGTGACGAAGTCACCGAGGTGGAAATGGGCCACATCACTCAAAATAATTTTTCGATGGAATTCCGGATCACTTTTATGCATTTCAATTACCCAATAAGCTAAGATTCGACGATATTGATGATCAGCCGAATTGAGTTCTGAACTTTATAAGCCTTTAAGACCCAAATCTTCATGCAAAATACGGTGAAATGACGTTTGTGGAATGCCTAATGCCAAAGAACGGTAATGGACAATCCGGGTTTTTCTTCAACACTTTTTGCTACAGCCGCTATACAGGGTGAGTCTTTGACTTGTACATATATATTAACTATAGATTCTTGAGGCCAAAGGAAACCTTTTTTTCATTTTCCATTTTTCCGAATTCGGCTCTGTTAAAAAGATATAGCCATTTGAAAAAAAAATAGTGCTGAGTCCGTGCCTGGATACATTCTCTGGAAACACTTCAAAGTTCATATTTTTCGATTGAAATTGAGGTGATTAGATGTTCTGGGTGATACAATTAGAAAATACTCAAGCACTAACCTTATTCGAATAAGAATGTAACAAAAACGATATTTCCTAACAAAAACACTGTCCGATTATTTCTGCAATTGAAAAGCTATATTTCTCCCACCAAAATAAGTTCCTTCTTCGATTTTCCTGAAGATTAGTTTATAAACACTAATAATTGGTTAATATTTTCCTCGATATTTTGGAACGATCTCATGAAAATTGGTTTCTCACCAACCTATTCTAACTCCATCAACCTAAGTCAGATGATTCGAGGTCAATGACCTAACCTAACTCATCTTCTGTGATATGATATTCCACAGAACACGGCCATCTAAAGACTAAAGTCTTTAGAAGGCCGTGCACAGAACCTGTCTAAGCACAGAACTCTAGAGAAGACGATGCCAGATTGCCGATTTTCTCTTCAAACAATGCGAACTCAAGAAATCAGTACGTCCCCTATCGTTAGCGTATGAACTTTCACAATCGCTAACGGCTAAAGGCGTCTAGGCGTGGCTCTTTGGAGATGCCAAACGAGTTCTGATTCTTGCCGATATAGCGCTACGATATAGCCGGCACGCAAGGCAGACAGGCGGGACAGGCCGTTGTGTTGTGGTTGTTGTGTTTCTGTGTCTCGAACCGCAGGCCAGTCTATGATAATGAAAGACGCTTAAACGGGATAACCTTAATTATCTATCTAAATTTACTTGCAGATAATAAAGCAAACAGGTGATGATTGTGATGTGTTGTGTCGATTGAAATCTCCAAGAGGATAATATTGTTGAGATAGATATTCTCCTGAAAGACCGGTAACAATAAATTTTCAATAGAAACTGTACTTATAGACTGTGTAATTTCATTTCATGCTTCTCAGAATTCAATTATTACATCGAACGTTTTTCCATCATGTAGATTTTAGTCTTGACGAAGTTGATAAACATTGACAACGTTGTTAATTTGTTAAGATCAGAGAATACATAATATTCGATGATATTTAATTCAGGGTTGCATTCAGTTTTTTTATGAAATTCATGATTTTTTCCTCGAATTTGTTCGTATACAATTAGGAATAACTCGAAAACGACGCGTTTTATTGAAAAAATATAAAAATACTTTTATTTTTCTAAAATGGTTGATTCTTTCAAAAATATGAACCGTTTATTTTTTTCGAGTGATTTTATAGTATTTTTGCATGAATTCATGAGACGAGTAGGCTGTAACTCTTATACTAGAAGAAATATGGAATAAGTTTCAATTGAGGAATATGCACCATGAATAGAGTAAACAATCAACCAAAATTCAGTTCATTCGGATTATCGGTTTCGAATATATGGAAAGAATAGTGTTTTTTTCATGGATTTTTGACACCCTGTATCTTTCAAACGAAACCGAATTTTGAAAAATGGTATAGGAAAAAAGTGTTTCGTTTGATGAGAGGAATCTACAGTTAAAATATATGTACAAGTCAAAGACTCACCCTGTATACTTGGCTGTTCTTGAGCGACGAGTTTAATTCTTCACAACACTGTCTTGTTCCAACAACTGAAATTTTTCCCCAATTTCTGATCGATTGTTACCGTCTCTGCCAAATTTTCACCTCCGACCTAGATGCCCCTGAAGATCTAGCCTTTCAGAGTTGTAGGTGAAAATCTTATGGGACCACGGCAAAAAGCCCGGAATATTCTAAGTTGAAGTAGGTAAGGACTTTCAAATTTGATCTGACAATGAGCTAATATATCCCAAAGAATACACAAATGACAGTTTGTCCAGTTTTCAGTGAAATTTCACTGACTTTTTCACTCATTTCAAAAACTGACCAATCACAGTCCAAAGACTGTGCAACCAAATTTCATATTACAATCGAGAAATGTGGCCGGCAACATTCCATCTCTAGTGGTATTACATATGAGAAACCATTTTGAAAAATATTCCTCATTTATGATGAAAGAAGAAGATGAAGTCGTTCACTTTGTCATAAATTGCTATCTCAGTGCAAGATTATGTAACATAATGATCCAAATATTTCAAAAACCATCTCTTACCCTGTTGACACAAATATCCAATGCCCCCCTATCGATCGTTTCCGAGCTGATGAAGGCAGTAAATCCTATCTACACCCCTCACGGCAACATCATCAGGTAGAAATGACTTGTCGATGTTTCGATCCCATTAGGCATTCATAGGGCCATCTGAGTTGGTCCGAGGGCGTCATACACGACGAGGTAATTTGATAACGAATGAATACGTAATTTGGCACGTAGATGAGGATAGGGGGTATGGAAGGCTGCAGGGAGTCTGGATAGTCGAGAATGATGTATAGCCTCATGTGTAAGCCTGAAGGAAAAGCCATTGCACACAATTATCTGGAGAGAGACCTTAATTGTGGCCACAGGTGTTACGTTGTGCCCGAAGTGTATATTTCATCTCGTAATGAGGCCGCGTCAACGGAGGTCTAAACGAGTCGGTGGAGACTGTTGTGTGCATTTTGAGTGAACTAATGCAATGAATGTAGGTATATTTCGTATGCATTTCAGAAATGTGGTAAATTAGCTCAGACTCATGATCCAGAAGGGATACCTTGTAATGCTGGTCGGAAGTTTTTGTTCACGATTCTTTTTGATTAGTCCAGTTTCATCAGCGATGCCGTGCAATTTTACCTCTGAAATGATGCACAGAATAAATGGAATGTTGGAACAGCTACCTCTACTATTCTTTGAAGGTCTCTCTTTCTGTGGGGAAAACATTTATTTTTTCTTGATCCTTTTTGGGTGAATAATCTTTCGAAACCTCAACCCAGTTGAATCAAAGATAAACAGAATGTGTCAAGTAGTCAATGATTAACCACCGTAATCTACAGGGTGTTTCACCATGAACTGAACAAACATATATAGCCGGGTAGATGACACAAGGGAAGTAATTTTTGCCCTATGAGATACGAGTATACCCCGTTATCGACGCATAAGCAAGATACAGGGTATTTAATGTCAACAATGAGCAATATTCTGATAACTGTGGTAAGTTATAGGTGACATTTGAAATAACGATTCCTGGTTTCATCTTAGTATTTTTCAGTACTCATTTCAATTGTGGTGCGAAATTCTGAAAAAAAGAATTCAAAATGACGGGAAAACTGCAAAGTTGGAAATTTTTTCTCAGTCGCCAATTTGGAAAGCATTATTTCAACAAACTAGTTTTTCTAAGATTTTCCGTGAAAAAATTTTTCCGAAATTCGCACTCAACTTTTTTTTCACATGTGTTCAGTGTAGAAAAAATTCCGGCCGAAATTGTTGGAATTTTTCATGGTCGAACTTTTTTCCATTCTGAATACTGAGGTGAAAACAGATTGAGAAAATATCCATTGGTTTCCTTTTTGTAGCCCTCCAAAGATTACGCTAGGTGTAATTTCGTAATTTCGATTTTGAAAACTGGAAGCCGTACGAAGGGCAAAACTGGGCTAATGGGCTGCCAGAATGATCCGGATAGAAATATGAATTTATAAACCATAAAATTTCTTTTCAAAATAACTTTGGTGGGAATCGAATCTCCACTTTCGATTAACTAGCGTTGCTAACGGAAATTTAAAAGATTAGAATAAATCCTATTCATGCTCGTAGATAGTTTTCTGGCATTTTTTATGGTTTATAAATTCAAATTTCCATCCGGGTCATTCTGGCACCCCATTAGCACAATTTGGGCCTTCGTACGGCTTCCAGTTTTTTAAATAAAAAATATGAAAGTACTCCAAGCGTGATCTTTGGAAGGCTACAAAAAGAAAACCAATGGATATTTCCCCATTCTGTTTTTACCTCAGTATTCAGAATGGAAGAAAGTTCGACCATGAAATATTCCAACAATTTTGGCCGATTTTTTTTTTCACCGAAGACATGTAAAAAAAGTTGAGTTCGAATTTTGGAAAATTTTTTTTCACGGAAAATCTTAGAAAATCTAGTACGTTGAAATAATGCTCTTCAAATTGGCGACGGAGAAAAAAAATCCAACTTTGCAGGTTTTCCGCCATTTTGAATTTTTTTCTTTGGAATTCTACACCACAATTAAATTGAGCCCTGAAAGGTACTAAAGGCTTGTTCGGACTAGGCCAGTATTTTAGTCGAGTGGAGAGTCAATTCGCCCACTGACTACTCTTCCACAGTATCAAAGACTCTTAAATAGTATAAGGTAGTAGGTACATCATCCTGTGACTCTACTCGACTCCGATTGCTGGCGTTCGCACATGGGAAATTACAAAATCATTCGCTACTCGACTAATCTACTGGCCTAGTCCGAACAAGCCCTAAGATGTGACCAGAAATCGTTATTTCAAATGTCACCTATAACTTACCACAGTTATCAGAATATTGCTCAAAGTTGACATTAAACACCCTGTATATCGATAATGCGTCGTAAACGGGCTATATGTCAAAAGGCAAAAATGACTTCCCTGATGTCATCTACTGGGCTATAGGTATATGTTTGTCCAGTTTATGGTGAAACACCCTGAATAATGAAAAATATTATGAAAAATACAAATAATTTATTTCGAAAAAATAATTCTAGGCAAGACTGTTCGGGACCTTGACTACATTTAGAATTGAATTCGTCATCACCAAGCGCAGACGACATCATAGAAAGATCGACAGCATATGCAGCAAAAAATAATAATACTCCTAACAAAAAATCCAAAATGGGTGTCGTACAATATAAAACGAATCAGTGCCAGAATTAATATGATAAAATGTTTCATTCATCAGAATAATAGGTATTTATTATTGATGCCAGATCTTATGGCAAACGATCTCAATATGCAATATGCACAGCAACTCATCGTGTTTGAAATAGTCTAATGCCCTGCTGATATCGCATGAGATCGCAGCAGGTACTCCTGCAAAATGACATTTTTCTTGGGAAAACCAAGGCAATGAAGAATTGTTCTTCTTGTCAATCAAGTTTTTTCAACACAAAATTTGAATAATATTGCCTCAGGTTACAGACCTAATAAAGGGTTTTCCAATAAAAGGTGTTATTTTGACTATACCGCTATTTTGGTAGATGTCACTTTTGAAGCTGTCATTTTTTGACTATTGACAAGTAGAAACTACGCCATCGATAAAAATGGAACGATACATGCTTCAAGCTTCAACAACTCATTAACATTAATACAATTCACTATAAAAAGGGTGAAAATTTGGCACAGACGGATCGTAAAATTAACACCTCTTATTGGAAAAACCTTCAGATGGAAATTCACATGTTTATGTTGGCATAGGCTTAAAAGTACGTATATGGAGACAGTATGAAAAATTGGTTGGTTTTCCAAAATGGCTGAAATTTTGAAATAAAACAGACGAGACTTAACTAACGAATCAGGAAACCGGCTCATTCGCCAATTTGTGCCAGCACCTCTTCTCAACAAAAATTATTCACCGAATTACTCAAGACATTCATCTTCATTCGGAATAGCGAAATATGTTTATGGTTTTATCACAGTTAAATCGGAGCTTTCAAGCAAATATTCTCTATTCGGAATTAACCGGAAGATGGCCATGGCTACTTGCCTTTTTACGTTAGGGGGATGTTACTGTTAGAGGAACTATTATTGAAGCCATTTTGCACTTTTTTTCACTTTGACTTTGACGAAAACATGATGCAGGGTATTCACAAGAATATGCCGAATTCTGTCTCGAGTTTACATAGTAAACTACGTGAGGTATTGAGAACAATTTCGAACCTTAAAAAAAGTCAATCAAAAGCCGTAGAAAACCTCATCCGATTAAGAAAATGGCAATATTATTATGAGCAATAATTAGTAGAAATTCGGGAACAATACTAAGAAACAGCGCAGCCACATCTAGAGGTATGCGAAGAAATTCCGAGGAGGAAGTACGCAAGGAAATTTGTAAAATGAAAAATGGAAGATCACCGGTTCAAGTTAACGTGGCAATTGCATCGATAAAAGCAGGTGGATCAGTGCTCCACAAGAGAATTACTGACTTGGTCCACAACTGCCTCCTACAAACGAAAACAGCAGGAGAGTGGGAAAGGGCTACCCTGGTGTCTATCTTCAACTTCAAGAAACGAAACCGTAAAGATCCACAATGCTTCTGAGATCTGAAAAAGCTTATGACATGGCCCCAAGAACAAGACTATGTCAAGAGATGGAATCTTTAGAAATTGACAAACATTTTCTGGCTGTAATTCGAGAAAATCACAGGAATATGACCAATTTAAAAAAAACGCGTCGTTTTTGAGCTATTACCTACTAATAATTATATGCAAATGCAAAAAATCATGAATTTCATGAATAATCCGCATGCCTCCTCGGATTAAATATCATCGAATATTATTACTTCTCTGGTCTCTAAACAAGTTAACAATGTTGTTAGAATGTTTATCAACTTTGTCAAGACTAATATTTAAATGATAGAAAAACGTTTGATGTAGAGATATGTAATCCCCTCAAATATGGTTAATAAAATTGAACACCAAGAATCCTGAAATTTTACCTTTAATACGCACAGTTTCCATTAAAAATATATTGTTACTGGTCCATATTAAAAATGTCAATAAAACCCAAACTTCAGATATTTGAATGTCGATAGAAACTTAATGAAAAATAAAATGACACTTAGCACTAAATAATCTGTGGGGATGCTTTCATCCAAACAATATCCTCTTGGATTTTAAAAACTCGACGCTATATGGTTAATATCACATAAATTCACTGTATTCCTCACATTATTATAACGACATCGGAGAAAAACACTTAAAATAATCACTTTCCCCTTTTATAACAACATGGCTCTAGAAATGATTTCCTCCGTATTTTTTCACGCCGTTTACGGATCGCGCCGGTTGCCGCGATACGCATGCTCCGTTCACAGACATTGACGTTTGAGAAACAGAACCACAATATAAGGTTTCAAATGGGTCTATACATAGATCTTACAGTGGGTCTTGCGCGCCCGGAACCCCGCAAGACGCACCGTTATACCATTGTTCAAAAGGAAAATCAACAATTTAGCATCGTCCCCTCAGAGGGGGGAGTGTGAAATATTCATAGAAGATGGGTTAGGTGAGGTCATTGACCTAGAATCTTATGGGTTAGGTTCATTAATCATAAATAGAGAAAAAAACAATTCTTGACAAGATACTTTTGGGATATCGAGGAATATAAGAACCAGTTATTAGTGTTTTTGTTAGGAAATGTCGTGTTTTTAACATCCTTATTAAAATAAGGTTAGAACTTAAGTATTCCCTAAATGTATCAACTCAATTTCAATATTTTGTAGTCTTTGTTGAGAATCGTATCTGCACGTAGTTGGCCCATTTTTTTCAAGTGGCTATATCTTTTAAACAGAGCCGAATTTCGGAAATTTCAAACATGAAAAAAGGTTTCATTTGGCCTCGAGCATCTACAAGAATATATGTACAAGTCAAAGGCTCACCCTGTATACTATGTGAGATCTAAAAATTTAAAATTCAAGATATGTGGCTTAAATGCATCACACTTTGGCGAAAGGTCATCTCGATCGAATTCGTAGTTCTGAAATTATCAGGAGAACAAAATTTCATATTACGGAACCCCTAGTCGAATGGCTCATGCCACGGTAAAAGGTTTGTGGTACAAGAAGATTATTCAGTGACCTTTGCCCATTCTTGGCCAAAATCCATCATTCACTCACCCTGTCCTAGAACTCCAAGCTAGTAAATGAGTTTCAAGGTCACCCCCAAGTTAACCAATACTCTCCAAACTACCCTAATCCGTGTTTTACGACCCAACATCTGCAGAATTGATGGTCCCCAAATTGCTCGTCGTGTTGCCCGCTGGCCGTAGAAATTGATCTTGTAATAACTCTCAGAATAATTCAGAGGGGGCAGCCCACCCCTTCGATATTTGGCTAGAACCAACAACAACAGGTTGTTCAGCCGCCGTAATCGAGTATGCAAAAGGGCGCACAGCATGGTGTTTTTTCCCCTCCATTTCTAGGTCACGAGGTTATCAAGATCAGAGCAGGTCATTAGTCCGCTCATTAATTTTGATGGGGAATTTTTGTACGCGTGTCGGAATCTTTTGATAGAAGGTGGATTTATTCAAAGAGGCTATCAAATAATAAGAGTAGATGTGGATCTAGTCTAGTCCCAATTGGCCACCAATTAATCCGATTAATCGAATAATGTTTATATTCTGTAGATCCATTTTTTCAGGTTATGTAACCGTTCTTGTTGTATTTGACTATTCCTATACTAAATTAATCTTGTATGATATTGGCTTATTTTTTTCTATATTGTAAAAATCACCTTCGTACTTTTATGAATGTTGAGGTTGAAAATTATGTGAATTGGAGACTTCATTGTGGAATTTCCGATCCTACTGCATGTAGGTTCGTGCCTCAGGCTAATAAGAGGTCTCTGATGTTATGATTTTTTTATGAGGGTGGGGAACTTTCACAATTACCCGAAATGATGAAATGAGTTCCTGAGAATTCAGTGAGTTTCTGAAACTTATTCACTTAAACTTCAAGATCTATCACGTCAACGAGTACACCAACGACCTGTCAAATATTTTTTTGAGGTTAGCTGGTGGTCAAACAAACCAAGCTTTGTTCATGTAGACATTAAAACCGTTTATTAGCTTGAAAAATTGTTTTATGTGGAAATTTTTTCGATATTTCTAGTCAATCTTACTCTTAGGAATATCAGACCAGCCAAAATTATTTAAATTAAGTGCATCTTCAATAAAAAATGCCATAAATGTGTGCCAAAGTTGGATGTGCAAGTCGTTCAAATTATGAGGATTTTCTTGAATATTTTGGAACACCCAGTGTGTGTAACTTGGTGTATTATACACATATTAAGTGACTTATCAGGAAACAAAAGGAAATTGGGTCAGCAGTCATCAAGACTTGACAATATCGAAGATAAGAAACTAAAGTGAATGTGTCTTCGTAGACACTGAAATAAGCAGTATTCAGTTCATGTAAAATGTAAAACTGATGAATATTCAAATTTATATCATATAAAAGGATAAAGAAGTTACAGGGACAGAGCTCTGATTAATATTCCTTCTCCAATACTTTCTCTTCAATCTCTTCGGGCTCCCAATGCTAAAAGTTGTAAACATATGATTGAGTGAAATTTTCTTCGTCAGTGATACTTCAGGATACTTTTTGATATTAGAAATCATAAAAACTCACTCGTTCACTCATGAAATGCATATAAGATAATGAAATTCCTCATATTTACTGCAAGCCAGCGACCTGTCAGAAAATTTATAGGTTATCTGGAGGCAGGGCGCCACGTGGTTTGGATTGCCTAATTAAATTGGATTTCATAGCAATTCAATGTTGATAAACTTCAACTTCAATGAAATGTCACAAAATGAGCGGCGCCTATAGTCGGCCGAAGGTAGGCCCTGTGGCTCATTGTTCATGCCGCATCAATGCGATACTAGAGAGATTAAGTGTCGGTATTATAAAAGGAGAACCGAAGGTTGAACCAGATTCGGTATTTTTGGGGATGAATTTGTTTGTTGAACCGTCGGCGTCGGTTGCCCTTTATAATACTGTCCCCAAGGGCCGATATTATAAAAGGACAATCGACAGTTGAACCGTGCGTCAACTACCATATTCAAATTCAAATTCAAAAATAGTTTATTTCACAATTACTGCTATACAATAAAGGGAAATTCTGTCAAAAAAGAACAATACAACAAGAAAAAAAAACAAACAAGTAAGGAATTTGGTTGTTGGCGCAAAGGTACTATATTCGATATTATCTCCAATAGATGTTTACAATCACTGTGTAATTTGCATAGAACTTACAGTAACATGAATAGTTATCACCAGATCAAAAATCTGGTAAGCATCTCAAGTTGGTGGGTTTGAGAGAGTGTTCATGATTTTCCAAATGTATCACAGATTCGCGTCCGTCGTCGGTCGCGGTCAGTGGTTGTTCGGAGAGACCAGCGCCTTAGACACCTTAAGCAGAACTAATTCCATTTTAATGTAAATTCAATGGTAAATTGAGTTGACTCCAACTCTGTGCTGCGGGCCAAAACCAAACTGTCTTAGTCAAGGAGAAGAATAAGTAAACGTCCTAGGGTATTTGTATTTGCAGAACTAAAGTTGTTTATACAGTGATCAGAGGATCAGTGGAACTAATTCTCATCCATATAATTCGATCGTGATTTATATTTGCATTCGTGGTGTCGTTCATCACAAGGTACTGCAAGGACAGAACTATAAAACAATGAAAACCAAAAAGTTATATGTTCAACAATAGGGTTTTGACACATGTAACAAATCCATATAAAATGAGGTTTTCCACATTGAAGGGTGCCTTTGATATACTAAAAAAATATTTTAGTGATCTAATTACTCTCATTAAATTAAATTAAATTGATTTAAATTGTATTTTCTATTACCGATTATCACGTGACTGCAAACACCAAGCAGAATACGTGACGTCACTGTTTGGTAAACAAGCTAACCTATAACCTAACTGTATCCCATGTGTCATCACGAATACGAACTTATGAAGAGAGTAAAACGTGTCACCAGCGAACTATTTTACAATTATTTGTTATTACGAAAACGATTTGTTCGCAAGAAATCACACAAGATCAGTTCGCTTTGACAGAAGGCGAAGTCTGTTCACCGTATAGTGACGTAATCATAATCACTCAACAGTACGAAGCGTTTCAGTGGGAATTTTGAAAACTATTTTTATTTACGCATTTTTTATTGGTATTTGCTATAATTTCTCCATGAAAATATTTTTTGCGTGTTTGTATAGGACTTATCTACAAATTAACATCATTTCCAAAAAATAGTCAACATCCCTATTATGTACCACTTAAATAAAGAGAATTATTTTCATGTAAATAACAATGCTATTAAAATTTTGTATATTTTGAACTTTAATTTTGCCTAATTTATCCACTGCTTGAAAAAGTAGCAATGATAACGACTTTAACGGTGGGTTTCACATAGTGTAATCACTGGTGATCTATAGAATCAACTCGATTTGACAGTTCAAAAATCAGAGTACCCAGGTGTTGATCTCTGATCACCGAGGATTACGATTCGTGAAATCCACCGTAAAAGTATCATTTAGGCGAAACAAAGTTCGTCGGGCCAGCCAATATTATAATAGAGGAATTCATTACACTTATCCATCTTCTTGATAAAACAGTATATTCTAAAACTAGTTGCAGAATGGGCTCCCATTCCAATACGAATGCGAAATTCGAAAACGAGCGACGAAGGAGCGAGTTTTCGAACGCATGAGTATTGGAATTGCATTCTGCAACGAGTATTAGACGATATTTTCTCTATTTCTTTCAAATTTTGTGAAATTCAATGAAAAAATTCAAATTATAGGTCCTAGTGACTTTCATATTTCATCTTGGCAATTGGTGTCAACGTTAGGAAATACGAAAATTGACGTTTCCAAATTGACGTCTGCTGAAATTTCAAAGGATCGGAAGTCATTGCTGACAACCACAAAACGAAAAATGTAACTGAAAACGATGCTGTAATGAATTCATTACAGCACTGTTTTTAGAACTGTAATGAGCTCATTACGATACTGAAATAGAGAAATAAATATCCCGATTACCCGATATACCAAGTAGAAAGTAGGAGAAATCAGGATAAACAATATATCATATCATCATATCATATTAACTAATCAATTCCATTATTGGTGGTTGAATTACTCGGATAAACATAAATCGCGGTAAAAATGGTTACGGTATAATTATGTCTCAATAGTTGAGAAAACTCCATAATTTAATGAAAATAACACTTACCTTGGACCATAAATGTCCTCTTCGAAATTTCACATAATAACGAACCACGTACAGCACAGTAACACCGAGAAACACAACTAACTAATCTATCCACAAAACTCCTCTTGATGTCTTGGTAAACACGCTGTTTATACAAGTGCGATTTGATAGCCAAATTGCGCTTGCGTGAACAGATGGGCCCTGTAAATCGTATATATATCGCATGGAGAGGTCTCAAGGATATCACATAGAGATCTCTGGGACCTCGCGGTAGAAGCTCCCATAAAAGTCGCATTGTAATCTCTCAGAGAAGTCTGTGTTTCCTGGGTAATGTATTCATTTTTCATAATTTTATCGGTATAGTCTTAATGTGTTATCGGTTATGTTATAGATTGCATAGTTTCGTTAGGAAAATCGTATTTATTTTCAGGAAAGAGCTATTGACGTTATTTAAACAATGAAATGTTGAAGAAAGATCACGTTTCAAATACTCATTCAATGATTGCGTCACTGATTACCTCTACAGGATGTTGAGAAATTGAGAGGAAATTGCAACTTTCAGTTCTACCCTGCATACCATCAAATTCAATTGGAATTCTTGCAGGTGCTGAACTAGATGAAATGGGCTACAAATGGACAACAGAATGATTAAAATCGATGCGAAAATTAATTCAAAATGAATTCGGTAAACATTTTTTGCCTGTTTTTTTTGTCCTGGAGTGTCATAACAGTGCCCGAGATGATAACCGATCGAAATCAAACTATGATTTCATTACTCTAAAAAGTACTCCAACCCAACCTCGGATCGCGAAAAAAACTCCCCCTCATCCTCTAGAACCCCTTCCGCCCCGTTAATTTTTTCAAGATCACCGGTCACAATACCACCTGTAGAATATCGAAAAACCGTACATGTGAAAATTCGATCCCCAAAGCTCGCTCACTGCGCCCTCTACTGGTAATGGAAGTTCTCTAGGACGAGGAGACGCTCGCCAGTCGTGAAAACCGGGTTCGACGTTCAACAGGCGTGCAAAGTCGTCCTTCGGTTGAATCCAGTTAGTTTCCGCGGAATTTTCCGGAACGGGAAACGCGTTCGACTTCGTTACAAAAGCACGTTGTTGGTCACACGATCAGAAGCATGAGTAAATAAGAAATATTCTAGAAATGTTCAGTGGGAAACGACGAGACTTTTCCGGGGTTTCGGCGGGTGCCGAGTGGTGGAAACCATCGTTTTTCATCTGTTGCATACCTAGAGACACGCTCGCTTTCAAAAACGGCAGACCAAACAGTTATTTCGTCCTTGATTCTATGCGTTTCCTTTTTACGATCAAAAGCTCTCTAGATTTCGGTTTTTCCTTCTCTGCTTCCCCTTCTGATTCGCACTAATCTTTTTCCTATACTGCATTCTACCTGTTCGATTTTTATTTACGACACTTGCTGTCCGTATTGAAATCTGATGTATTTTCCAGTGGTTGTCATGGTGATGTGCGATGGATAATGTCTGCTAAAATGGAAGGTCCCCTTGTTATTTTTATGACGCTGTCAAGGTAGCGCATAATGAGGATGTTTGCTGTTCTTGAAGGGTTTTGAGGTATTAGATTTTTTCAATCTGTACAAGGATTTGAAAACAGTGGATTTATGTATCCTGGCTTCAGATCTATCCTGCTATACGCAGATAAAAAGAAATTGGTACCTTGTTATTTTCCTGAGAGTGATATATATTTCACGTAGCAACCTGACGATCCACTGGAGTATTTGTGGGTACCCTTTGAGGATACGTATTTTGCAACTACATATTAATAAGTTCAAATTCGAATAGTTTCCAATCTTGAGGTTGTGAAAGTCAATCAATCTATCCCGCAGGTTCTTCTTTTATTCAATTCATTTTCTGTTCATTCCTTATTGTAGGAATGTTTTATGTCCTTAAATTTTGCTACCTTTTGAAACCATACCTTTTTTCTCTGTGGTTTCCCCGAAGCTATCTTGGTGACAGCCGGTGTATTAGTCCATCCTAACGAAATATACAGGGTGTTAGGAAAACATGCAGTAAGAATAAATTGAAGAGGTTATTTCTTGGACTATTTTGAGGATATTTGAGCCTCTGATTATTTTTGAAAAAGCGTTTTGTTGCGAAGATAAAGGACGAAACAAATTAACAAAAATAACAATTCATTACTAAATAACATGTAACATTCCTCGTACCGAAAATGATTACCTCCAGCTCGGATGCAACCATCCAATCTTCTCCTCATACACTGCCGAAGTCTTTCTAACCACCGGGGTCGTTTCTTATTGAGTTACAAACAGCAGTTATCCGATCCCTTAAATAGTCCACGTGTAACAAGGGCCTAATATAAACTGATGACTTGAGATGGTCCCATATGAAATAATCCGAGGGGTTTAAGTCCAGGGATCGAGCAGACCATTCGTGAGGTCCACATCGACCAATCCAGCGATCTCCGTATGTTGCTGTTAAAAACACTCGAGCAACTACACTAAAATGAGCTGGTGCACCATCATGGGCGCCCGCAGAGATTTTTTCTAAAGGGGGGTCATTTGTCCCTGCCGTTTGGATTGAAAAGTAATATTGAAGGTGTGCTGAAAAACGATAAGGCCACCAAATTTCCAGGGAGTGGGGGGACTGCCTCCCCCCTGCCTATCGAACTTGGAGGGTGGGTTATACCACATATTGGAAAAGGTGCACATAATGCAGGAAATCTGATTTTCTCACTTAGGATGTTTATGGCACTATATCTTCGCATCAAAACATTTTTCAAAAATTATCAAATGCTGAAATATCCTTAAAATAGTTCAAGGAATAACCTCCACAATTTTTGCCGCATGGTCTTGTCATCTTTAAGTAGACATTTTGCGAGGCAATATTCAGTTTTTTCAATGTATGGATATAATTTAGCAAAATGTCATTCTCACTAATTATCACTGAGTGTATCTATGCTTTCTCAGTGTCAAGCTTTTTTACTAGTCTACAAAATCGGTCTGTCATTTCAGCTTTGTGTTTGGTATGCTGTGTCTGTCCAAAGAAGATCTGACATCTTAGTATTTCCTGTTGGTAGTTATGGTTTCAGTGCACGATCAATTTCTGTCTCATTATAACTAATAGCATTGAGTTTAAGGTGGGCGTTCAATGTAGTGTGTTTTTATTTCAAGTTGATTTCGAAAACGGTTTCACTTTGAGAACTGAAATTTTGTGGGTGAACTCAGAAAGGGTTCTTGTTGAAATAATTTTGATCGATTTCATTCCGACAGTTAATTTTTTTTCTTTCGAAAATAGAAGAAAATGAGCCAACCCATGCTTCTGTTTTATTTCAACAGAAAGACCCATGAAAATAGTTCAACTTCCGATTAAAAGTGAATCTACTGATAATTTCGTTCAGAAGATCAACTTGAAATACGGAATTGGCAGAAAATGGACAAATTCAAATTTTGGCGGGAAAAAATTCCTGCTTTACCCACAAATTCGCGTATTTCATAGTTCGGCGATTTTCGGATAGAGAGCGCCATTGTACATTTCATTCATGATTAGAGAGATACTCATAGAACTTATTGTGATAATGAAAGTTCTATGGAGATATTCCTTAAAATGGACGGTGGCGCCTCTATCGGCTGATCTTTCCTACTCTGTTTAAACGCCGACCTTAAATATACATAGAGGTACATCGCCCTTGAACGCTTTGATGCAAAAAATGTTGGCAGTTTACTGCCAACTTTAGTAGCGGCACATAGTAGCTACTAAAAGAACTATCGAGGAAACTTTAATCTGCTCACTATTCATTTCCAGAAATCTGTAGGATATCTATTCTCCTCTAGTTCTATGAGTCATAGGCAAATAAATTGGCGTTTTGTCGCGTCCAAAATATCCGGTGTGATGAAATACTGAATATCCCACATCTCCATACGCCGGTCCTGGTCGCATTTTTCCGTTCCCTATACAGTCAGCGCGACAGGTCGCTCTCACCGTATAGGAAACGGAATGCACGATGGGTTCTCCGTTCCCTAGCAGATATGCGCGATGTGCTCACTGTCCTAGTCTTCTGGGTGCCGATGGGACAAATTGCAATCAGCAAACCTCTAGTAAGTCGACCATATTTTCATTTTTTTTTAATTATACGTAGGCACTCTTTTTTTGTAAAATGCAATCATAAAAACAATCTGGAAAAAATGAGAAAACATGATTGTCTACCAATATAAACATGACTGAAAATCGCATTTTTTTAATTATTAATACACTCCTGATTTTTTCAGAATCGGTTGATATAACCATATGAAATATGAAAATGGAATTGTCCGACAAAAAAATGTGGCGTTTTTCTTGTCCGACAGATGAAAATCGATGATTTTTTTGAGGTTTTAAAATTTCGGACAAGAATGAATTTATATTTTAGAGAGATTCGTTTCATAGAAAAAACAACTATCCACCATATAAAATGCGGCGAATCCTTAGTCTAGTTGAATATAATGGTTTTGTTTCAGAATCTTTTTTCGATTATTACTGAAATGAAACTATTGAATTTGATTGAAAGTTTTTAATTCAAATTGTTTACTGACATTTTTATTCAAATCTAATAAAAAACAATGAAAATACTCCTTCCTCACATTCAATTCGTTGTAACAAGACGAATGGTATCCAGTAAAAGTATCACATCAATCGTCAGGTAAAATGACATCTTTATATTTGTGATTATGATGTTCTCTTGATTCCAGGAATATTTTTTACAGTTAAAGGATGACACTTCCTCCTTTTTCGCTTCAAAGCCACGGATATATTTTAAATGTTTGCACAAAAAACACTCCATCATATTATATCGGCAACAACCAACAACTGAAATTGCCGAACTTTATTCGTCGGACAGCTGGATGATAGTATTCAGCACATCCTTCTTAAATGGTCCTCAAAAAAAAAACCAAATGTTTATTTGTAACATGAGGGAAGTTATATCCGATAAATGGATATAGTCTATTCATAACCAAATCAGAGCAGTGAATTCTTTAATTTTTGAATGAACGCCACATTTTTTTTGTCAGACAACTGGTGCCCTACATTGTATTTTTAAGGTGGAGAGAAAATAAGAAAAAAAGATATTATCGATGGACTATTCTCGTTCCTTCCAGAATTTCTTGAACTAAAATGGATCTCGGTGTAAGGAACTGAATGAAACTCATTGGATTCTAAAGCGACGCTTCGACGTTATATTTCGCCTTCCTCAGGACACAATAAAATCAAAACTAATTCTTCCATTGAAGAATAAAGGATTTCTCAGGTAAGAGATGAGGGAAATAATGTTCCACAAACAATCTAGTCAGTCTCCGAACAGGGAATTTCTTCTCTGCTTATTTTGTTGAAGATTCGATTATGATTTTCAAAAATTTTTTAATTTTTTCATTGTTTTCACCACAAAGTCACACACATATTTTTAATTTGTTCTGCTTTTATTGTAGCATGAGGAAGGCGAAATATAACGCCGAAACGTCGCTTTAGAATCCAAAGAGTTTTATTCAGTTCCTTACACCGAGATCCATTTTAGTTCAAAAAAAGACATTATTCATAATTTTTTCATCCCAAAAAATCTTCGTTTTCCATTTGTCTGACAAGAAAATCGCCACATTTTTTTGTCGGACAATTGCTTTTTCATATACTTCATATGGTTGTACCGATTCTGAAAAATTCGGGAGGGTATTAATACTTTGAAAAAATGCGATTTTCAGTCATGTTTATGTTGTTAGACAATCATGTTTTCTCATTTCTCCCAGATTGTTTTTATGATTGCATTTTAAAAAAAAGTACCTATGTTTGATTCAAGAAAAATGAAAATATGGTCGACTAACGAGAGGTTTGCTGAAAAAAAAAACCGTGACTACAAAAATGTTCACAGAGGAAAACCCAAAGACTAACAGGGCAGTGAGCACATCGCGCATATCTGCTAGGAAACGGAGTGTTCCATTGTGCACTCCGTTTCCTATACGGTGAGAGCGACCTGTCGCGCTGACTGTATAGGGAACGGAAAAATGCGTCCTGGTCGTCATCGCATTCGGCTTAGGAAATAGTGCTTCATAGTTCAGCTACTCGATTCTCTGAAATACACTTATCCATCTATGAACCGGTGAAAGAACTACAGTTAAGTTAAATCAGCTTCAAATCGATCAAGGGCCATGTACCTCTATGTTTATTTGAACTCAATGCTAATAGGGTCAAATGCATATTCACAAGGTAATAAGGAGGCAATTTTTAACCATGGGGCATATAAGTAGGTATTCATTAAAGTCATAACATTAATTTGCCTGAAAAACACATCCCATTGTGAAACGCAGTTTGATTATGCGACAAAATCATTATTTTCCTATCAGAGTTTTTTTGATGAGTATGTACAACTTGTAAACTCACAAACATGCCTAACCACTCATTCATTTTGAAATGATGATATTGAGTGTAATCGCTTGTTTTTAAATGTTTTGACTACTACAATTTCATCGAGTCGAGATCACATCAGGCTTGGTCTTCAGGAATAGAAATAGCAAAATCTACCATTTCCAGATCTGAGAGGCTATACCCATAGCGTTATGTCTTCTTGATAGAACTGAAAAATATAAAAATACATCTGAAAACCTGGACATTGTTCTTCTAAATCGACAATCGTCTCATGAACAATTTTTGTGCCTATATTTTCATATTTGAAGGACTGCGTTTATCCTCAAAATTACTCGTTTCGACGATTCGTATTTTTGGGGCAAGGTTATAATTTTCAAGACGTTTCATGGAATTCCCCATCTTCTCTGTCCTCTCTACTCGACAAGTGGTTATTAAAAATAGCACTCAAATTCAGGAAACGCTTGGAATTTCTGGGTTAACAGCTTCTCCGTGAGGAGCAGCTTAATTGAAATATCTCCGCCTCATCTCGCTGTCGTCTAACTCTGCTGATCGAAAAATATATCTGTAGGGGATCAGTCTTCGAATGAAGTGGATCTCTGAATCTCTCAACTTGATGTCCTTCAAATTCGTACCTCACATTTTACAGATTGCACTGAGAAGATGACTAGATCACGAATGACAAAACGGTGATGGGGATATTATTTTGATAAATCGATGTTTTTGAGAGTCTCCTGAAGTTAAAAGTGATGAGTGTATAAAAGCAAATAGTCTCACAATAAAAACAAGTGCCTATAATGAATAACTTTCTACATTGTTCGAAGTGACACTACATTCGAATAATCCCTCACACGAATGATGGTTTATAATTGAAATTTTGCGTGAGTTATCTATAGGAAAAGGGAATTTCAAATTTTTACTTCACCAAAAATGACTAATTGTAACGAAAAGTAAATCATTTTTTTTTTGGGAAGAGTATTCTTCAGTTGACACTATAGATTGAAGCAAGCACTATTCTGTCCAAGAATAACTGTTATAATGAACTATTCTCATTAAAAAAATTTATAGAAGAAATTTTTCCCAAATTAATTTGAAAACTCTTCTTTGGTTGATTTAACTGAAGCCCTCATTTCTTGACTGATGGACATGATGGAATTGTGGAGATTGGATTATTGTTCACCATACTAATTTGTGAAAGTAGAAGTTTATAGCAATCAAGATAAGTTAAGATTAAGAACAATTCTCCGAATCTTCTATGAAGATTAATACAGAAGTAAGATTAACTTTGTGATTGGTAAGGTAAGTAATAGGATAACTCCATTTGTTGGAATTTTTCGATTCGATAAAAAAAAAGTTGTATTCTCAAATTGTAATTCAGTAGTTATATCACTGAAATTAGCATATAGTGATGAAGAATGTCCTACGAAATATGAATAAATACGAATTGAATCTTCGCCAATGTGAAACTGAACGAAGAAAAGTTTTCAAACATCTTTTAATTGTAAGGTACAGCAGACGTAACGCAAATAAATAATAGTAAAAACTAGATGACCTTTTCGAAGACATCAGAATTCTCAATGTGAAAAGAGTTTCTCATGATTATGTAGAAGAGATCATAAAGTGTTAATAATAATGATAATTTTTATTGGTTTAACCAAAGGGCTATAGACCGAGGTCCATCTGTCCGTTTACAATATTCTACATTACATGTATTCAATAATTCTATATAAAGAGGAAAAAGTAAAGTTTATAGAAAAAAAATTAATACACATTTAAATAAATTTATGTTCTGAGTTCCTCCAATTCCGAAATCAGAATTTAAGCTGGATATATTCCTAAAATGTTATTTTGTAAGATTTTATGCTTTATATAAACTTTACCTGATACTTGAACACTGAAAATTCCTTCGAATGCATTCCTTATAAGGATTGAGTTGAACGCATGCGTCAACTGGAAATGAAATGAAAATTGCGGGAAACCTAGGGGTTATGTACACAGTGGGCAAAATTCGTCATCTACTGGAGGGATCTCGAGATCTATCGCAGCTAGAAGAGATACTCTCTCGTGTTTTTATTTCCGGACTAATCCGTATCTAACAACAGATCCAGCCTATCATTCATAGATTTTTTGAGTAATTAAGGAGAGGTGCTACACGTTCGAGCTTCCTTCGAAAATTTGGCTTTTTATTTCAATGATATCTCAGGTCGTATGCTGCGTAGACCAACAATTTTTTCGAATTAAAGCTTAGTCATTTCTCTAGAATGTGTATCACTCGCTTTTCCGTTTTTCTTCGTAAATTAGGAAGGAAACCTGGATGAAAATATGACCAATAAATATCCTACTTTATAATTCATTTAAAAATTCAGGGGGCAATAAACAAAAAACTGATTAGTACACATTCTGCATAATATTATTCCGCATGTATATGTACTGAAAATTTCATACATTCATTTCGAAAATTGACGGAGATATCATGGAAATAAAATGCCAAACTTTTGAAGGGAGCTCGGACCTGTAGCACCTCCCCTTAAAAATTGAGAAATTCTCATTTTCAATAATGCTCAATAACTCGCTTGTTTGAACTCGTATTCGAAATCTGTTTCTACATTCTACAGGCCCTTTTTAGGAGTACTTCAAATACAATATGATTTTTCCATCCATCTATTTTCGAGAAATGAGAAGGATTTATGATTTCTCAAATGTAATACTTTTGTTTTGCTTCTCGATTCACTGTTGAATTTTATGAGTATGCTGGCGTTACCAAAGCGACAGTTGAATATCATTATTTTTGGTGGGCTTGAACCTCTATGATTGGTATCTCCGATTGCTGAATGAAAATGATAATCATGGTTAACTATCGCATAGGTATATTTCAATATCATTGACTTTTTGAATTTCTTTCATAAATAGTAAAAAGATTATTGAATATTTTTAATTCTACTGTATGTAAGTCTTTTACTCTCTACGAAAGGATAGCGACGCAAAAATGTAAGAATTATTCAACAGTCGATGATTCCTATCACAGAAGGTTGAGTTCACATAGAATTATGCATATTCAACGGTCTGTAAGGTACGAAATGGGTACGAAATATTGTAAAACGAGTAAGGAAATGCATGTAGACCGAAAGACTTTTCGAGAATTCTATGTAGTGTTTATCTTCACGATTTTGTATTTTTTTGTTTTGCTGAAATGAGTAAGTATTGTATCTTGAAACAAATTGAAATTGTTTCATCTGGAATTGAATTGTTTTTTTTTTCAGTATATTCCACTTCAACTCTGGAAATTCACAATAACAAATACCAATGTTCGAATAAATGCGGACACAGGGGCATTTATTTTCTTTTGAATCACGAAAACGGACCTACAAAAATACATTTGCATTTTCTATAGCTATGAAAACGGAATCCGAATAACTATTTGAAACTGAAAATGTTTAGAGAAAGATTGATGCTAATAGGGATGTTTGCACATGTTACAAAATCATATAAATTGAGGTTTTCTACATTGAAGGTAGTTTCTGAAATACTAAAAAAATATTTCAGTGATCTAAATAGGTACTCTCATTGAATTAAATAAAGTTGATTCGAATTGTGTTATCTATTACCGATTATCACGCGACTGCAAACACCGATCAGAATACGTGACGTCACTGTTCCGTAAACAAACTAACCTATAACCTAACTGTAGCCTATGTGTCTTACGAATACAAACTTACGAAGAACAGAAGAGGGTAAAACGTATCACCAGGGAACTATTTTACGATTATTTGTTATTACGAAATCGATATTCTACAATTTCGAACATAATGAAGACAAGATCAGTTCGCTTCGACAGAAGGCGAAGCCTGTTTAAGGTATAGTGACTTAATCATAATCACGCAACAGTATGAAGCGTTTCAGCGGGAATTTTGAAAACTTTTTTATTCACGCATTTTTTATTGATATTTGCTATATTTTTTCCATGAGAATATTCTATTCTTATTTGTATAGGGCCTCTCTACAAATTAAAACCAAGAAATAGTCAACAGCCCTATTCCAGTTGGAATATATTGATGGAATTTGTACCTTGAAAAAACTCATTAACAATCATTTTTTACAAACTTAATATCAAACCATAATCTGATTGGAGAATGTTCACTTTAGGCACCATCTAATCTAAATTAACATACCGAAGAGAATTTTGTGCAGTGGCCATCAACTTTAAAGACAAGTGAATACTGGAAATTGCGTCCTCCATAATAAACCAATCGAAATTTTCTTCTCGGGAAATAGGACAAAATAATAACAAATGGTGTTATGGTTTCTTTACATCAACTGTGGCGACGTTTCGCAGAAGTTGCCTTCTGCTTCCTCAGGCCTACAATTTATTCAAAACAATAGATACACTCAAATTCACAGATTTTCAAGTACAATCAAACTCACCAAAGAAGCGTGATAAAACAACCTACATAAGAACTAACATTAAAACAAGTACAACAATTCACGAACATCTACAAGTTCAACAGTCTAATTTCCTAAAGCAATAAAAGAGCACCAGCGGTGTAAACAACTGAGCAAATCAAAAACTTGACAGATTTTCAAGTAATAACATACGTCTGAAATTACCGGTCGAACACAGAAACAAAACATGAACTTATTTATTCCATTCTACAATCTTGTGTGGAATTCATCCTTAAAATACATATATTACAAAATATCAAATGAAATATCCATCCTTTCTTTCCTTAATTTTTTTTTTCGATTACTTATTTTTTTCTGCTCTGTTTCAACTGTCATTAATTTTTTTTTCCTCCTTTATTATCAGTCTGTTATATTCTTACTTTATTATTATTATTTTATGTCAAATTTACAAGATTTTTATATTTAGAAAAGATGGAATTATAATGTTCAGCTAGGTGCTCCGTATCATTTCTAAAATTCATGGTATCAAACAAACTAATATAAATCATCTCTAAAATATTTCTCTTCTTGAAGTTTTCCTCCCTGTCACAAATTACGACACTTTCAAAATCAATGATATGATCCTCATTAAAGTAATGGGTACAGAGGGCTGTTTTTTCTTTGTTCTTTACATCTTTCAAATCATATATACATCGCAAAATGACTGACGGAATGACTGTATTAAATATAATAATATAAATACATAATCAGAATTATATGTTGAGGAATAATTAAATGGCCTCATCCTCAAATTTCTTTTCAATTATGATCGAGACACACTTAATTTTCACACACGGCGAATAACTCAATCAATCTCTAGTCGACTGTGAACTACTGGTTTTCCTGAAACAATGCTACTGGCGTATTCTCAACTATGTCGAATACAGAATTTGAAAAAAATACTTGAGATTCAGCGTGAAAATTTGAAAATCATCATTGATTGGAAACCATTCGAAAATGTAAGGAGAAAAACACGTTCCACAATTGGTTCACTAAACGAGCTGTTAATTAAATAATTCCGCCGAAGGAATCGCATGCCACAGCGTAATTTGTAGAAACGTCGTCGGCTGAATTCGAAGAATTCAGGTTCATTCAGGTTATCGGACAATCTGCTCAGTACTTTTTCAAAGTGTCATAACTTGAATCTCTCACAGGTCCCTTAACTGTAACGTGATAATATCGCCATGGGTTTTTGAATAAAAACCCGGACAATAATCGATAAAACGCTCGGTTACAAATCGTTTACCTTATCCGACCTTCGCTGACCAACGGAGGCGGAAATATCCGAATGTTGACATCATGAAAAATAAAAATAAATCATACCCAACCCCTGAAAAGCTCATTAGGATGTATACACAGTGAATTGGGTCAACGTATACAATGAAAACAAATGAAGATGAAACATTTTTTACTATGTTTTAGAATTTGATAACTTTATGTCCTGTTGGAACTGGAGTTGCAAGGAATTAGTCGTAGTGGAACTTAGTAGCTCACCTCTACTACTAAGTCACGGCCAGTCGTCTTGAATAACCAGCCATGAACTAAGTCAACAAGACAATACTGTGAGTTGAAAACTATAAGAAAACGCTAGTGCAGTCTATTTCTTTATGGATTTTTGTTCAAATCGACTCTTTCTATAACCACTACAGTAATGAAAATGAAATGATCTTGTCAATATTGATTATTTTTAACCGGAAGTTGTACTACATACTATTTTGACAATAAAAATTCTCTACTACTTGGCCAACGTCTCGGACCTGGTAAGGACCTTTCTCAAGTCTCGTAATATACTTCAGTATTTACTTATGCATAGCGACCAGCGACGAATTATCAATTCCGAAATACAAATCTCGATTATTGCCCTCGAAATCTTATATTTCCACTCAGAGCAGGTAAAGTTCTTTCTCATCCCATCTTTTCGTATACCATATACCACGCAGGTCGGCCAGTCGATCGAGCGCTTCAGAATAACACCTCCGAATCCTACGACTCGCGTAGTTCCGCCGAATAGAACTGCACAATACCTCGATATTCGGTCGCTGCTTGAATCATACAGAGTCGGCCTGCCGCTGGAGAGTTTCAGAATATGGAACTATGCAACAACACCTACGTTCGTACAGTTCCCCCCAATAGAACGGTGCAATACCTCGATCTTTGATCGCTGCTTGTTACGTTCAAGCTCGGCCTGCCGACCCGCGCTCACCCTGGTTTTAAATATCGCCGTTTCTGATTGTTCATTCCAAATATTGAATGAATAGTTAATAGATAATTATTAATTATTATCTCCATTTCGAAAAAAAAACATTTTCGTGCCGTTTAGTAAAAGTATAGTGATATTCTGACCATAAAAATATGAAATATTTCTAGTTCCTAGTGAATTCAAACGTCGTACAATACGAGCAAGGACCGGCAAGCCGTCCCTAGGGTGGAGATAGTTGAATTGCATATTAGGAAGGCGTGGGACGCTATGAAACCGAAGTTATATATACAGGGTGTATTTTGAGGTGAGGCTTTCCTTTCGACAGGTGATAGAACTCATCAAAATAAGTCATTTTACCGAAAATTTCTTATTTGAAATGTTCAATTCAAAAAATTTATAGAAAATTTTGGGCATCAATACCTTAGTACTATATTTGTGAACTCTTCCATTAGTGTGAAAATCATTATTGTAGGTAAAGAGACACACTTAAATTTAATATATTTATATTCTTTCGGCTATCGATTTCGGCATTTTGCCATCATCAGGCCAGCTGAAATACAACACTAAGTTTCTCTTTACCTTAGTACTACTCTAGCCTGCATCTCTCTGTTCATCATATCTCTACACCTCTGCACCAGGTTTATGAACATCCGCGAAGTTGAGTGATTTCTTAGCGGAAATCTTGTTCTGTACCACTTATAACCCGAACTGGCATTTTGTTTTGATTCACCATAAATTAAAAGCATATCAACAAGTTCATTATTTGAATAAACGTGCGGCATTTTCGAAACATAAAACTCGTACAATCTACACCGTACCCGCCTCGGCGTAACACAATCAAAGATTACTGATCACAGTCGATATCTGAGTCATGTATGATAAGAAGACAAAAAAAAGTTGATATATACGGAGGAGCAGGCGAGGGGGCAGGTTCGGACTGAGGAATTTTCATATGTAATACCACTAGAGATGGAATTTTGCCGGCAAAATTTCTCGATTGTAATATGAAAGTTTGTTGCTTTTCGGAAATTTCGCGAATGACAATGTCATGAATACTACATGATGTCATGAATATTACTAGAGAGAAATTTTACCTGCTTAAATTTCATCTCGAGTGGTATTCGGCATCACTATTCCACGAGAAAATACGGTAATATGTTCACATTTGACGCGTATTCCGCTATTTGGCAAATTAGAATTCATCATAGATTGACTGAACCACTAAACGTTGTTTGTTTTCTCTATGATATCTATCTATTTCCGAAGCTATCTATGAATTCGAGAAACGTCAAAAATTTTATCGCTGAAAAACCAACTTGTTACTTTTACCGGCTTGAAAATTTTGTCGAGATGAAACGATCGTTGCTACGGAAACTTCCTCACAACAAATGGAATGAGTGGAATAGTCACCTAGAAACTAGAAAATATTCTAGTTTCATTTTCTCGAAACAGGGGCATAATTCATAAAAAAATTACTCATTTTGATGAGTTCTACCATCTGTCAAAAGAAAAGCCTCACCTTTAAATACATCACCCTGTATATAAGGAATTGATTAAGGTCAGCTTTATAAAGTGAGAGAAAGCGGTGTATATGTTTTTTTTTTAGTTTTCAGTTCATGTCGAAAATTTTGATGCCAAATTTAAGGAAGGTTATATCAAGTAACGTGTTGGGTTTCAGTAGGGCTATAGGCGGGGAGTCCCAATACAAAAATACCAATGCGTCGTCAAATAGTTCTCCTCGAGTCAGGTGACGTGAACTTGGACCACTTTCAGGAAGCCCGAAATATTCAAACTTTGGACTTAGTAGTACTAGAGCACTATAAAGATAGGTATGCTAGATAGACCTGGCTCTATGGTTGATTGGGTCCAACCATAGAATCTAAAATTACAGGACTCGCAACATTTTCATCGCCATCTGTCGGGGTGATACACCAACATAAACAATAAATTATTATAAATTTGGCTATAAGATGCCGCGGCTTTATTCTAACACCACAAACCTAAACTATTTCCAAAGTTTTTCATGTGAGCATGCCGAAAAAAGTCACCACAAGATCTCTCATTCCGAAAATATGCTAATTCGATTGCAGATTTCATTTCTTTCAATTAAAGATTTGATTTCATTCGAAGGGATCTATAATTTTCGAGTCTATGGTTTGACCCAACATGGCGGTTTCTGGTATACTCCCCTTTATAGAGCCTTAGTAGTACCTATTGATTAGAATTCCAAAATCAAACTGACAATATTGGTTCAAATTCCAGGGCCGTATCAAGAACTATCTTCGATCCTTTTTGACAAATTTCATCGGATGAAAAAATAGAAATAACTCAAAAACGACGATTCTTATGCCAGAATCATACGAATACTTTTATTCTGATCGGGTCTTTTAAAAATAAGAAACTTTCACTGTTTTCAAGTAGGTACTTTTCTAATGTATTTTCGTGGATTTAAAAGTCAGCTAGGCTGTACCTCATATACCAAAATGGATATTGAATAACTAGTAGAGCCTCTAGATCTACCTTTCAACTAGTTATCCCTATTGATAGATCTCTGCAAACCGGGTGATTTTATAGGCGACATGTCAAAGTTTGATCAATTTTCCTGAAGACTGAAGAAATGGGGAAATAATGGAAAATATAGATACCAAGCTATTTATCATTGACCTTTCTCTTTCGATACGTATATTTACCTCACCGCCAGGATATCTGTGAAAAAAGGTTCATCTAGTTTGAAATTGCCATTTCTGCTGGATGTTTCTGCAGTTTTCGCGAATTTTTCAGAAATACTTCTACATCGCACGAGAATCGAAAATTCACCCACGTATGAATTGGTTGTTCCACTTTTCGACCGTATAAAAATTTCCTCACTACATCACAGCTTCGCTGCGATTTTAAAATTCTTTTGATTCCCTCGGGTCGGTCCACAGAGTTACCATTTTAGTATAGTATAGAACTAACAAGTGGAGTGAACACTTCACCAAGATTCATTCCATTTGAAATATCATTTCCAAATATACGGGCAGAGAAGAGATTTTTTTGAAGAATGACACAGAAAAAGTCTTTCGTTCAATGTGATAAATCTAGAGCTGAAATAATGAACGAAACCTACATTGTATAAAACTTTCAAGCTGGATGGGTAATTATTGTGTTTTGAAGGAGACTTCCCTTCAGATTATTTCACATTTAAAAAACTCCACAAGCCGATAACGATTCTTCCATTTTTAACATTTTACTTCCATTCAACAAAAAACTCAACTTTGAAAGCCTTCCTTTTCAACACATGTGAAATATTCGTTTCCATTTCAAGGATTACTGGTGAAGGAAAAAGTTTCAATTGAATCTTCCTACTATTCGTGGAAAATGCTGTTTGAGGTAAACCCAGAAGTTAGATTGAAAAACAACAATCTTTGGCTTTCTCTGCTCCACATACATATTCCGCGCATTTAAATGAGAAGATATGGAGGTTTCTTCGGATTCGAGTTCCTAAATATTAGCATATCCGTCGAGTGACTGGATGGAACTTTGGGTTTTACCTTTTTTCAATCTTCCTAACAACATTGTAATTACTGTTCCGTCAGTAAAGTGAGGGCCTTCGTATAAACAGAACTTTTACATCGAAGTAACTACTAGGTCGAGTTGTATGTTAGTCTGAATTTCCAGAAAACCCAGTTCTGTTCGTCTGCCGTAAACACGATAACTCTCGAACAAATAAACCAAGAAATGGCTTGAAATAATCCACCACAAAAAAACCTCTGACGTAACTTATACGTTACATCAGGAATCAGAAATTTGTCAGTTAGTATATACTAACTGACAAATCAACTGCAACACCCAAAAGTAGTTTAAATTTTAATTTTTTTTTGGTAAAACATAGATAGTATAGCAAGGAGTGAATGATTAAGGTCGCCGTTCAGAGTTAGTAGGAAAACTAATCCGATAGAGGCGCCACCGTGCATTTTATGGAATATCTCTCTGATTATGAATGAAATGTACAATGGCGCTCTCTATACGAAAATCGCTGAATTATGAAATTAGTGAATATGTGGGTAAAGCAGGAATTTTTTCCCGCCATATATTTGAATTTGGCCATTCTCTGCCAATTCCGTATTTCAAGTTGTTTTTCCGAACGAAATTATCTGTAGATTCACTTTTAATCGGAAGTTGAACTATTTTCATGGGTCGTTCCTCTGAAATAAAACAAAAGCATGAGTCGGCTCATTTTCTTCTATTTTGAAAGAAGAAAAATCATCTTTATAAATGAAATCGATTCAAATTATTTCATCAAGAACTCCAATCCTTTCTGAGTTTATCCACGAAATTTGAACAGTGAAAGTATTTTCAAATGCAACGTGAATAAGAACACACTACATTGAACGCCCACCTTAAATTGGACCCCGCACTTTTAGTATGAAAAGTGGCGACCGGTCAAATTTTCTGAAAGTTTGGCATGTTGTTGTACCCGACTCAGTGACCAAAAGTGTCAATGGGCCCAACCCAATCCTATGGCTAGTTTTCTAAATACGGGGTGTTAAAGTTGAAAATTGCCCAAATTTTCGGATTTATTTGCTAATTATTAAGAGTTAGATTGGATTTCTGTTGCATACACACGTTTACTACATGTTCTAGTAATGAAATTAGTGGATACGTATGATTAAAAATATTTATATTTACCGGGTGATTCACGAATATATGACGGTAGTTTTTTGCCAAAATTCACTTTTTCTACTGTGACGTCAGGAAGGCATATTTTTGAAATGTTCTTTTCGATTTAGTATTATGACGACAAAATATTGCACCGTGCATATTTTTTATACAGGGTGTTTCACAGGGAGAACCACTAGACATAATCATATTTTTTTAGGATTAATTCGAAACCCTGTATTTTTGAATTGATTTTTGGGAAAAGTAATACCACAAACATATGTGTGTCTCTAATCTCCAAAATATTCAGGGTGGTTTATTCATAGGAAGGTATTCTATTTTGGGAGAAGTACAAAAAACATGAACACCCTGTATTCGAAAATTTCCTCGGTCAAATGCAACTATTTTCTCACTATATATTGATTCCCACAACATCTCCCGAAGTATGAATTCTAAATCCGATACTATGACCAGTTTTCGAGATACAGGGCGTAAAAGCGGAGAATAACTTATTTCCTCAATTTTTTTTTTAATTGAAAAGCCGAATTGGTGTTATGTTGCGCCCATGAGTTCAGTATGAGAGCAGATCAGATGCACATGGAAAGATTCAGCTAAAATATTTACTGTTATACAGGGTGATTCACGAATAAATCACAATAGCTTTTGCGAACACTCGATAATTCTACAGTTTCGTCACGGAGAAATTATTCCATGATGTTAATACCTAGTCGTTCATAATTTTCAGTCTAAAATACTTTATTATGTTTACTCTTCATACAGGGTGAGTCATACAGCCAACCATACCGAAAATACTTATGCTTTGAATTGATTGAAATAAGAACGTTTTAGTGAATTTTGAGTATCTTTATGAGCGCGCTTACTAATTGCGCTATCACCCCCAAAAATATGACAATAAACCTTCTTCTTATGTAGGTAAAATACGAATATTTTTTTATTGGTAGGTACTCCACAGTCTACAATATTCGTGTTGAGTGAGTTAAAACTAGGTATATTGAAAAGTTTAAATCTCATTATAGTCATAACCTCGGTTATTACTTTATAAATATATACTTTTTTCGACAAAAAAAGTTTATTTAGGATGATCTACGCATGCAAGAAATATGTATTTTTGGTAGGTGATTATTTCTAAATCACCTTGTATATTTAAATATTTAAAAATTCTTGCGGTTATGCTCACTTGCTGTTATGTTAGACAGTTATTCAAAATTCACCAGAAAAGATCTCTTTCAATTATTTCAAAGCATATTATTTATGGCTCACTCTGTGTGAAAAGTAATTATTATGAAGTATTTAAGACCGAAAATTGTTAACTACTAGGTATTAACTTCGTGGAATAATTTCTCTGTGACGAAACTGTAGAATTATCGAGTGTTTGCAAAAGCTATTGTGATTTATTCGTGAATCACCCTGTAACAGTAAATATTTTAGCTGAACCTTTCCATGTGCCTCTGATCTGTACTCATACTGAACTCATGGGCGCAACATAAAATCAATCCGGCTTTTCAATTTGAAAAAAAATATTGATGAAATAAGTTATTCTCCGCTTTTACGCCCTGTATCTCGAAAACTGGTCATAGTATCGGATTTAGAATCCATATTTCGGGAGATGTTGTGGGAATCAATATATAGTGAGAAAATAGTTGCATTTGACCGAAGAAATTTTCGAATACAGGGTGTTCATGTTTTTTGTACTTCTCCCAAAATAGAATATGAATAAACCTATGAATAAACCACCCTGAATATTTTGGAGATTAGAGACACACATATGTTTGTGGAATTACTTTTCCCAAAAGTCAATTCAAAGATACAGGGTTTCGAATTAATCCTAAAAAAATTTGATTATGTCTAGTGGTTCTCCCTGTGAAACACCCTGTATAAAAAATATGCACTTTGCAATATTTTGTCGTCATAATACTAAATCGAAAAGAACATTTCAAAAATATGCCTTTCTGACGTCACTGTAGAAAAAGTGAATTTTGGCAAAAAAATAACGTCATATATTCGTGAATCACCCGGTAAATATAAATATTTTTAATCATACGTATCCACTTATTTCATTACTAGAACATGTAGTAAACGTGTGTTTGCAACAGAAATCCAATCTAACTCTTAATAATTGAAAAATAAATCTGAAAATCTGGGCAATTCTCAACTTTAACACCCCGTATTTAGAAAACTAGCCATAGGATTGGGTTGGGCCCATTGATACTTTTGGTCACTGAGTCGGGTACAACAACATAACAAAATTTCAGAAAATTTGACCGGTCGCCACTTTACATACTAAAAGTGCGGGGTCCTTTGGAGACAAAAAAATCGTGAAGTTTTTTTCATGTGAACATTTCTTGTTACGTAAATATTGTAGTTTTTGTTTGCAATTTTTTGAAATTTCACAAGAAACAAGCTGTTCGAGGAGATCCGAAGTTGATATTTATTGTTTTTGAAATTCCTAGAGCACGTGTACGCGGAATTTATCGCCAGTTAAGTAAATTTGAAAAATATCGAACTATTGGTTTACGGGAGGCGGGGTTGTCATTTCGAGAAATCGCCAATCGTACGAACAGAAATCCAGCTACTGTTATGAGATGTTGACAAGCGTGGTTTGATAATGGCCAAAATCGAAGAAGAGTAGGCACCGGACGTCGAAGGGGCACAAATGAAGTTCAAGATCGACGTCTAAGACTTATGGCCATGATAGACCGATTTGCAACCACTCGAAGTTTGGCTGATGAGTGGTTAGGAGAACAAGGCAATTCTGTAACTGTCCGAACGGTTTACCGCCAGTTAAGGTCTATTGGACTGCAGCATTATCGACCCCATCTTGTGTTACCTCTGACGGTTGAGCATCGCCGGCAACTATTACAGCGGTGCAGGGAACGTCAACCTTGCAATGTGGAATGGCATCAGGTCGTCTTTTCTGATGAATCTCGATTCTCATTGGGTGCACATGATGGCCGTTGGTTAGACGACGTCGGGGAACAAAAACAATTGTAAATCCTTCGTTTTTTTCTGAAATTTTCGATCATTTACTCTTTGCTTTACCATCTAAACAGTTCCTTCTGTGCAGTTTATCCGTCAGTTAGTATATCAAATCTAGAACAATAAAAAAGATTATCTTTCCTGATATCCTCACTGTTGGTTTGGATTCTAGGAAGTACCATCGAATCACATCAAAATCACAGAGCTCGATGGAGATATTTTGTTCTTTTTTAGTCGAAAACGGTGATATTCATTAGACCCGATTCATATGTAAACCAACCATTTTGTTACATGCATCGGGCTCAAACAGAGGATGTCATGATATTGGGCCGCAAAAGGTTTTATTGATAGGAATGGAAGGGGAAGAGTATTCGGATCTATATTAAGGTGGGCATTCAATGTAGTGTGTTTTGATTTCAAGTTGCATCTGAAAATGGTTTCACTTTGAGACCTCAGATTTTGTGGGTCAACTCACAAAGGATTGGAGTTCTTAATGAGATAATTTGAATCGATTTCATTTCGAAAGTTCATTCTTTTTCTTTCTAAAATAGAAGAAAATGAGCCAGCGCATGCTCCTGTTTTATTTCACCCGAAAGACCCATGAAAATTGAATAATATACACGAGCTCTCTTGGAGAGAAGAAATGGACTATTGTACCAATTCTTATCGCCTCGAGAATTAAAGAAAAAATGGATGTTTGATAATTGAAAATAAATACCACAAAGTGAACACTGAAGGAATGGTACTTATGGTTGTTCAGATTAAAAGTTACGTATCTGCTTCTTGTCTGGTTTCATGTGGTGTTGTGCAGGATAGAACGTCTAGAATGCACGTTTTCCAAATGCAATTTTTGGATATTTAGACCTAAGAAAATGTAGAAATGGATGGCGAGAACGTTACCATGATGTCTGAAATAGAGTTCCCCATTGACCCGACTTTTTTTATTCATTTCGTAAGCTACACTTTTTCCTATTTGTATTAGAGTGAGTTATAGGCGTGAGTTATTATTACCTCACACTATTGGTTTATAGAGACTATTACAGATCAAAATCAGTTGAATAATGGATATATTATTCTATGGGAGTAGATAAACTTTTTTGTTAAGGGCTTCGAGCTAAGCCGTGTAAAAGCAATGCGACTAGAGCTGGTAGTTTGTTGAAGTGAGCAGGTATATGCTTAATTGTGAGATTCTTGAAACAGCCACAGAATCGCACAGAGCACAGAAAATCTCGGTCTTATTCTTAACCGAGTAAGCCCATCCTATATATAAAATTTGTGGTATATAAAATAAAAAGTATTAATTCTGAACAAAAATAGTTCAACTTCCGATTAAAAGTGAATCTACAGATAATTTCGTTCAGAAAAACAAGTTGAAATACGGAATTGGCAGAGAATGTCCAAATTCAAATATATGGCGGGAAAATGTTCCTGCTTTACCCACAAATTCACTAGATTCATAGTTCAGCGATTTTCGGATAGAGAGCGCCATTGTACATTTCATTCAGAATCAGGGAGATACTCATAGCACTCATAGTGATAATGTAAGTTCTATGGAGATATTCCATAAAATGCACGGGGGCGCCTCTATCGGATTAGATTTCCTTCTCGCTCTGAACGGCGACCTTAATCTTTCATAAAATAATAATTCAATGCAATTGGAATATCACCTAACGTTTCGGCTACAATTGGTGTAGACATCTTCAGAGGGAGATCCGCTGCGTGCAGCAGAGAAAAAAGGCCAGAACCCTCGGGCTCACCACTTGTAACCCTAAGTTTTAGGTGAAATTCCTATTGGACCACGGCAAGAAACCCCGGAATGCGGTTTGTCAATGTTTGATAAAAAATCTATGTTCTATGATTCCAAAAACGCTTCGAACGGCAGAATATTATATTGAACTTCAACAAAAAGGCGTAACAGTTCCCTAAAAATGAAATCGCGTTCTTTGAATGCTCGTTCGTTCGACACACACCACACCTCGGGGTAATTCAAGAGCGTGCCTTAAAATAAATGTTTCGTGAGTCGTCGACACGCGAACGTTGCTCCAACAAAGCATTCAAGAATTATAATATTCCGGTGCTTTAATAATTCCTAACGAAAAAAGCGAGTTTCGCGAAATTGCTTCCAAACATTCCACCGTTGTAACTACGACATTATGGTCGTTTCTTTTCTATGGAACTGCCGTTCTGAATACGATTAGAATCGAATTCTGCGAGATGTTGATAGCTGCTACCTATGTTGGTAACAGTGATGTAATGCATAAACGTGAGAATGAGTTTGTTTTTACTCATTTCAGCCCTTTATGCGTTTCTGCAGTTATGACGTGATCGTGCCTATTTCTAATAGTTCTGGACTCTTGGGGCCGGTATATTCAGCCTGTCTATGAAGTGTCTAGTAAGTAATCGTATGTATCAGATAACGGTGAAACGATGTTTTTACTAGGTCAGTTCAATTCTATGACGAAGAAAACGCCAAGCAAGTTCATAGTGCAAGAAAGATGATGACTAAAGCTAACACGAATACCTGGGAGTAATTTTTTTTTGTTATATAAGAAGTAAATCTTACATCAGACTCCCAGTCTTCCTGGGTAGTGTCGGATTCTTACGGACTAAACACCTCTTCTACTGTTGGTTCCGGGCATGAACCTATATAAACCTCCCATGTTCTTATCTGTTATTTTCTCTTTCGCATTTTTTACGCTGAGTGTTTGTGTTCATCCTGAATTGAATATCTCTGTCTTAGTTTAGAGTTCTATATCTTCATTTTCGCAATTGGTCTCTAGGTCTATTGCGATAAATTCTCCCTGTTTTTTCATCTTCAGCGGGGTCATAGTCAACTAACCTTTTAAGGTCGTCGATTGGATGTTCAATAGCTCTTTCATAGGCTTTTGCAGCTTTTCGTTTGATGAATGTAGTAATGGACTCCCATTTTATGTCTTTTCGGATGTGTACATTCCTAACAAACCAGGGGGCGTCTAATGCCCATCTCAGAAATTTGTTTTCTGTACTTTGTATCCTCTTTACACGGGTTCTCGCTGCATAGCCCCATGCTGTTGATCCATATGTAAGCTGCGGTCGGGAGACTGCTTTTATGATCCTCAACTTCGTGTTTCTGTTCATTTGGCTTCTTCTGTCTATGATCGGGTATAATCTTTTCATTGCTACATTCGTTTTATCCACCGCATACTTACTGTGCTGTTTCCACTTAAGACCTTTGTCTAATATTACTCCTAGGTATTTAGCTTCTTTCTGCCATTTAATTTCATTGTCGTCTATGGACATTTTCGATTCCACCTTCAGTCTTCTCTTCTGAAGGAGTATTGCTTGACTCTTTTCTCCATTGTGTTTTATTTTCCATCTGTTACACCATTGACTGATATCATCAGCAGCTTCTTGAAGTCTTTTGTGAATTATTTTGGTATTTCTGTGCCTAATTGCTATGCCTGTATCGTCTGCGTATAGAGCAAGCAGGCATCTCGGATTTCTTGTTATATCATGTATGTATAATATTATAATATATATAATATTATAGAGTAGCGGTCCTAGTATGGATCCTTGAGGAACTCCTGTCTCTAAATATCTGAGTGTGGAATGAACTTCATCTTTTTTCACGCAAAAGTTCCTATTCCTCAAATGATATTTTTGTGAAAGGGTATATCAGTCACCAGGAACCTCAGTTTTTATACAATTTATTCAATTAGCTACGTTTCGAGACTTTTAGTCTCTTCCTCAGGCTGAAAAATATGATAGTTACATAAACACGATAAAAATCATCTAGACAGAAAGTAATCAACATGAATACCTGTACAACATTAACACATTTTTGTATATTTCACTCTTATTTACTCAATACTTAAACACTACAATTAAAACTAACAATTCATCACAAACAAACATTCAGAAATTTAAAAAAATAAGTTAAACCAGCTCACCTATGAATACTAGATAAATAGATTCTTTCCTCTGAAACATCGTTCAAAGTCGTGGTTATTAATAAACAATATAATAAACATCTCGGGGACCACAATCTTCTTGACGTATATCAATATCGGGTTCATAAATGGAAATGAGAATACACGGGAGCCAGACGGAGTTAGCATGTGTATAGAAAAACTAGACTAGATCTGGATTTCATTGATAAATTTCGAATATGCGATGTTCAATGAACCAATATCGGTTCGCGAATTAACAGAAAGAGGGTGTTTCTTAATGAACAGCATTTCCTTGAAATTTCTTTTAAACCAATTATCCTCCCTGGTCAAAATTTTCGCGCCCTCAAAATCAAAATTATGTCCTTCATTTTTGACATGCATAGCAAGAGCGGTCGACTCTGATTGTTTTTTACAATCCGACTGGTGTTGTTTTAGTCTCTTGCCGAAATACTGACCTGTCTGTCCGATATATGATCCATCACAATCCTCACAGTCAACTTTATATACAACACCCGACTTCCTGAAATCAGGATCATCATCTTTCAGTCGAGAAAATAGGCATTTTACGGTCTTTTTATAATAACTAACAATGGTAGAAGATGTTGTGCGCATGACCTTAACCATTCTTTGGCTTAATTGTGGGACATAAATTAGTTTAAAATATTTTTTATCTCCATTATCTGCGCCAACACTAACACTTGGCTGAAGAGTTCGGCGATCTGTACCATAAAAAATCCTATTCACAAGGGTCTTTGGATATCCATTCTGGAATAGAACATTAGCCTGTTCAATTAAATTTTTTTCATGAAATGACACATGCGACAAGGTTAGAATTTTGTGCTTAATCGACTTAATGATCGCTAGTTTTTGAGATGTTGTATGGAGTGATTTAAAATGTAAGGTCCGATGAGATGCCATAGGTTTCGTGTATAAATCAGTTATTATACAACCATCTTTTCTGATTAGGAGGACATCAAGAAAAGGAATTTTACCGTCTTGTTCAATTTCATGTGTAAACTGTAGATCGGAATGGAAGTTGTTAAATGTAGCCAATACATGGTCAATCATATCGCGTGGAACCGACATAACAATATCATCAACATAGAGAAAAATGAAGGGTATATGGAAATTTAACTTCGATAAAACAAACTCAATCAAGTGGTTCATAATCAATTCAGCAATCACAGGTGATGCTGGGTTTCCCATGGCTGAGCCTTTAACCTGAGCATAAAATTTCTTATCATATTGAAAATAACTATTCTTGAAAATGAACTTAATAATATATAACACCTTGTCCAGAGAAACATCAATAAAATTGCGGTATGTTGCCCAGTTCTCCTGTAATAATCGAATAACTAAATCTTGGGGAATATTAGTGAACAAGGATTTGACATCCACACTAATGAGAACATAGTCTTCTGGAATATCAGTCGTGAGGGCGATCTTAGAAATGAGATCAATTGAATTTTTTACGGAGTACGAGAATAGGTGTCTAATCTTACCCAAAGTGGTGCATAGGAACTTCGATACATTATACGTGGGTGAACCACAACAAGAAACTACAGGTCTGAGAGGGTTTCCCTCTTTATGTACCTTAATCAAACCGTAAATCTTAGGTGGTACTGAATTATATTTTTTCAATTGTTTTGCCTTACTGTCAGAAACCACTGAACATTCCTGTAACTGCTTAACCAGCTCATTCGATTCCATCTGGATTTTGATAGTTGGATCAGACTTTAATATCTTATACGTCTCAGTATCAGAAAGTAAATTTTTGAGTTTTTGCTCATAATCAACCTTATCGATCAAAACAGTTACGTTACCCTTGTCCGCATTGGTAACCAATAGGTTAGGATTATGTTTGAGGTAATCACGGGTTTTTTTGAGAAGATAACGCAGATATTTATGGAATGAACTCACATTATAGCTGTTTTTGAACCTATTGTAGAAACTATGAACTATATTACCCAATGTTGCACGCAAACAATTTTTTTCCTCAACCTGCAACCCACACTGTCCCAAAATGAAACCCTCTCGAAATTTATCAATGAAATCCAGATCTAGTCTAGTTTTTCTATACACATGCTAACTCCGTCTGGCTCCCGTGTATTCTCATTTCCATTTATGAACCCGATATTGATATACGTCAAGAAGATTGTGGTCCCCGAGATGTTTATTATATTGTTTATTAATAACCACGACTTTGAACGATGTTTCAGAGGAAAGAATCTATTTATCTAGTATTCATAGGTGAGCTGGTTTAACTTATTTTTTTAAATTTCTGAATGTTTGTTTGTGATGAATTGTTAGTTTTAATTGTAGTGTTTAAGTATTGAGTAAATAAGAGTGAAATATACAAAAATGTGTTAATGTTGTACAGGTATTCATGTTGATTACTTTCTGTCTAGATGATTTTTATCGTGTTTATGTAACTATCATATTTTTCAGCCTGAGGAAGAGACTAAAAGTCTCGAAACGTAGCTAATTGAATAAATTGTATAAAAACTGAGGTTCCTGGTGACTGATATACCCTTTCACAACATATAACATAGGAACGATATAAAACCTAGTCTGATATTTAATGGTCGCATATTCGACGACATGGGGTTCTTCGATCATATCTTGACGGTATATGGTATGTGCATGGTGGTTCATTTCAAGGAGTGGGCTAAGGACAACAGAAAGCTTGCTATGTCCATCAACAATAGGATATTCCTGTTGAGATGCAGAAAAACTGGAGTATATCCTAATCATATAATGAATGAGGTAAAATGTATTCATTCATTGTTTCAGGAAAAACATCCATATACAGGTGCTTTGTCGAGAATAGTTACTAAACTAAAGCATGATATTTTGAATCTAGAAATTAAAATTGTTAATTGGAAAATCAATAGGTTAAAGAGAAATATTTCGTATCATAAAAATTGTATAAGTGGTTCAGTACCAACTACCACGGTGAATAATTTCATGAAGTACCAGGATAGATTTTTTCAGTCAACTTTACAGCGTGTAAGATCAAATAATGTGAAAAAGTTTCACCAGCTCACCAGGCTCACCGATCTACCAACGTTGACTACGCAGTCCGGTTGGGTCGTGAACTTGACGTCTGTGAATATTCCTCATTACGTAACTAAGATGTTAGCATTGGGTCCTAAATTTTCATTGCCATATGGCATCAAGGATTTTCCTTGGTTAGATTTATTATCGGATATAGAGGGTTTCATTTTGGGACAGTGTGGGTTGCAGGTTGAGGAAAAAAATTGTTTGCGTGCAACATTGGGTAATATAGTTCATAGTTTCTACAATAGGTTCAAAAACAGCTATAATGTGAGTTCATTCCATAAATATCTGCGTTATCTTCTCAAAAAAACCCGTGATTACCTCAAACATAATCCTAACCTATTGGTTACCAATGCGGACAAGGGTAACGTAACTGTTTTGATCGATAAGGTTGATTATGAGCAAAAACTCAAAAATTTACTTTCTGATACTGAGACGTATAAGATATTAAAGTCTGATCCAACTATCAAAATCCAGATGGAATCGAATGAGCTGGTTAAGCAGTTACAGGAATGTTCAGTGGTTTCTGACAGTAAGGCAAAACAATTGAAAAAATATAATTCAGTACCACCTAAGATTTACGGTTTGATTAAGGTACATAAAGAGGGAAACCCTCTCAGACCTGTAGTTTCTTGTTGTGGTTCACCCACGTATAATGTATCGAAGTTCCTATGCACCACTTTGGGTAAGATTAGACACCTATTCTCGTACTCCGTAAAAAATTCAATTGATCTCATTTCTAAGATCGCCCTCACGACTGATATTCCAGAAGACTATGTTCTCATTAGTGTGGATGTCAAATCCTTGTTCACTAATATTCCCCAAGATTTAGTTATTCGATTATTACAGGAGAACTGGGCAACATACCGCAATTTTATTGATGTTTCTCTGGACAAGGTGTTATATATTATTAAGTTCATTTTCAAGAATAGTTATTTTCAATATGATAAGAAATTTTATGCTCAGGTTAAAGGCTCAGCCATGGGAAACCCAGCATCACCTGTGATTGCTGAATTGATTATGAACCACTTGATTGAGTTTGTTTTATCGAAGTTAAATTTCCATATACCCTTCATTTTTCTCTATGTTGATGATATTGTTATGTCGGTTCCACGCGATATGATTGACCATGTATTGGCTACATTTAACAACTTCCATTCCGATCTACAGTTTACACATGAAATTGAACAAGACGGTAAAATTCCTTTTCTTGATGTCCTCCTAATCAGAAAAGATGGTTGTATAATAACTGATTTATACACGAAACCTATGGCATCTCATCGGACCTTACATTTTAAATCACTCCATACAACATCTCAAAAACTAGCGATCATTAAGTCGATTAAGCACAAAATTCTAACCTTGTCGCATGTGTCATTTCATGAAAAAAATTTAATTGAACAGGCTAATGTTCTATTCCAGAATGGATATCCAAAGACCCTTGTGAATAGGATTTTTTATGGTACAGATCGCCGAACTCTTCAGCCAAGTGTTAGTGTTGGCGCAGATAATGGAGATAAAAAATATTTTAAACTAATTTATGTCCCACAATTAAGCCAAAGAATGGTTAAGGTCATGCGCACAACATCTTCTACCATTGTTAGTTATTATAAAAAGACCGTAAAATGCCTATTTTCTCGACTGAAAGATGATGATCCTGATTTCAGGAAGTCGGGTGTTGTATATAAAGTTGACTGTGAGGATTGTGATGGATCATATATCGGACAGACAGGTCAGTATTTCGGCAAGAGACTAAAACAACACCAGTCGGATTGTAAAAAACAATCAGAGTCGACCGCTCTTGCTATGCATGTCAAAAATGAAGGACATAATTTTGATTTTGAGGGCGCGAAAATTTTGACCAGGGAGGATAATTGGTTTAAAAGAAATTTCAAGGAAATGCTGTTCATTAAGAAACACCCTCTTTCTGTTAATTCGCGAACCGATATTGGTTCATTGAACATCGCATATTCGAAATTTATCAATGAAATCCAGATCTAGTCTAGTTTTTCTATACACATGCTAACTCCGTCTGGCTCCCGTGTATTCTCATTTCCATTTATGAACCCGATATTGATATACGTCAAGAAGATTGTGGTCCCCGAGATGTTTATTATATTGTTTATTAATAACCACGACTTTGAACGATGTTTCAGAGGAAAGAATCTATTTATCTAGTATTCATAGGTGAGCTGGTTTAACTTATTTTTTTAAATTTCTGAATGTTTGTTTGTGATGAATTGTTAGTTTTAATTGTAGTGTTTAAGTATTGAGTAAATAAGAGTGAAATATACAAAAATGTGTTAATGTTGTACAGGTATTCATGTTGATTACTTTCTGTCTAGATGATTTTTATCGTGTTTATGTAACTATCATATTTTTCAGCCTGAGGAAGAGACTAAAAGTCTCGAAACGTAGCTAATTGAATAAATTGTATAAAAACTGAGGTTCCTGGTGACTGATATACCCTTTCACAACATATAACATAGGAACGATATAAAACCTAGTCTAATGATATTTTTGTTATTCTGCATAGCTTGGATGAATAACCTGCGGTTGTCATTTTAAATGCTGATCCTTCATGCCGTATTCTATCAAAAGCTCTGGTTACATCTAGAAGAAGTAGTCCTGTGGCTTCTTTATTCTGAAATCCTCGGTCATTCTTGGGAGTTGTTGTTCAGTTGAATGTTGTTTTTGGAATCCAAATTGTTCTCTCGGTATCGTCGTCGGTTTCTTCATTATCTCGTCTGGCTAATACTCACTTCATAGTTTTTCCTAGGAGCAATGAAAATCCTTCAAAAGGTTTTTTATGACAATGCCAAAACCGAAACAGTGATGTATCAGGAAGGGTAGGTTTGAATATAGATGGATAGAATACCTGAATTCGAAGATAAAGTATAGTGTTCAATTCGCAGTAATGGTCATAACACACTTGATGAATTACACCACTCGCCTGTTGGCTCGTGCTGCAACATTCATCTGCGTGTGTTATGACTTACATTATCGCTCATTGAATAATATACTATTATTTTCAAACATTTTGAAATTCATGGAAATCTGAATATTTACTTTTGGATTGACATTTACGATCGTTATAATTGAGTGAAAAATAGAACACTTGCCTAGTTACGGTTGTCTTGCAGTATTCATCTTTCGCATAACAACATTTTTCCCTTCACCGGAGGGAAATGTAAGCCATAGCAACTATTTCTCCGCCTCTCCTCTCTCCATAAATGATTTTGTCAATCGAAAAATGATGTTATCGTTCGTTTGGAAAAAAATGATTCATCTGCCCCAACTGTCATACAAATTAAAATTTTTCACTGCGTTCCTCTAGCCAAATCTTTAGTCGCCTAAAAGAAATTCATTTATGATTTCCGAGATAATTTTCAACAGGATTAATCATTTTCGGCAATTTCCTGACACGGAATCTGAGAAGAATAGCCCAGGGGCAGGTATATACGTATACTGCCCCCTTAAGCTTCAATTAAAGCAGTTATGCACGTTAAATAGTCCATCCGAGTATAATATACACTCGATCGGGTAATATTCACAGGGTCTAGATGTCAATGGATCGATTCAATTGCTGCCTGGTTGAAGCAAAAGGGCTATAAGGGGATGAGATTTTCGATTATTCAAAGTGTGTAGGTCGAACGAACAGGCTTTCGAGCTTATTATCTTCACTGTTGAGAGGGAATGCTGAAATTTATAGAGTTCTTCATAATGAGGGATGACAAAGTTTGTGGAGGTTCTCAACAAAATAGATGGTTACTTCCAGCGGTTTTCAAACTGTGGGGCAAGCATTCACATTATTAGAGAGCCGGTGTGACGGGCTTTCCTTACCTATTGGCTATAAATTATTATTATTAATGAGGGTAAAGGACTAGCAGAGATCTCATTTCCGAAGTACACCACTGGTGTCACCACCACAGCAGGACAATGACAGACCGGTTTCTGGCTTGTTAGCCTTCATCAGTGCCACATAGCCCCCCTGTGGTAGCAACCAACTGAGACGGCAGTTTAGGGAGTAATATAAGATCAGTGAAGATCTGCCGTTTCAGTTGGCTGCCAGAACATTTCATTTCAGCGGCCTGTGATTTGCAAGATCTTCCATCGTGTATATAGGTTTCACTGTACACTATGTCTCATTTTGGTTGAGACTGCACTGTATCTCAGCTATTATTGAAGATAGAGACATGCGGTTTTCGCGACCCTATGTCACTTTTTGGACAACTTTCAAAGCCACAAACAGAAATATTCTAACTACTCTTGTTACTGGAATACAAGGCAAAAAATGTTCACGATTGGAGATGTTATTATTTCTTAGGCCCTGTATAAAATAAAAAAAAATGAAACTGTAATAGATATGTTCACACAGAAAACAGTGGTGTATTTAAAAAAAATTTAGAGCACTGTTTTTAAGATTGGGCACAAACTTGGTATTCTTTAAATGGAACATCCTGTATATTTCAACGTCAAATTTCTGCATTTTTTCAATACATTGATGTATGAATCTTCACTAAATTTCAACTTCAAAAATCAGGAAAATCCATATTTGTGTTTGTTCTTTTATGAATTCTTTCACACCTGCATTCCATTATTACTTTTTCGAAACGCCATGTGATTAAAACCTTTTTATTCAATTATATTTCAAACAAAATATCACTCTTCAACATAAACCAAAAAATGTGAACGAAAAAATATATCGGTACAGATTCAACATTAAAAACTGTTATAACAATGAAATTGAAAAATTAATCACAAAACCCAAAAATAAACATATAAATCTAATAAAATTATTCAAACTGTCGTCCATTTTGTCTTAAACATGAATCACACAGTTTTAATTCGCCTTAAGGCATTTAAAATTGTAAGGATTGCCTTTGTAAATTTTTGAATGCTTCTTCGGTTAGGGCTTGGAGTTCATCTATATTATAACGCCGATATGCTTACATTTTATTTTTTCTTATCATACTTTACCAATTTTGAAGTTCCATGTTTTCACCGTCAGCCATCATTATTGATTCATTTTGACTCTTTTTGTATCTATGAGTGCAACAAACAAAACATTATTTTATGCAGGTGTGAAAGGATTCATGGCCTAGGATCAAAAAACAAACATTTGGATTTTCATGATTTTTGAAGCTGAAATTTATTGAAAATTAGGTTACGATACAATGTATTCAGAAAAAAAAATTCAAAAATTTGGCGTTTAAATATACAGGGTGTTCCATTTAAAAAATACCAAGTGTGTGTCCAATCTTAAAAACAGAGTGCTCTAGAAAAAAATTTTGAATACGCCACTGACTTTCACGTAAAAATATCTATTATTTGCAGTTTTCATTTTTTCCATATCTTATACGGGGTCTGAGAAATAATTACATCTCCAAAAGTTAACATTTTCGTTTTCGCCTTGTATTTCAGGAACAAGAGTAGTTGAAATATTTCTGTTTGGGGCTTTAAAAGTTTCCCAAAAAAGTGATACACGGTCGCGAAAACGGCATGTCTCAATCTTCATTAATAGCTGAGATATAGTGCAGTTTCAACCAAAATGGGACACAGTGTAGGTATATTGAAATTATGATGCTCAATTAATCTTGTATTTATCATACAAGATAACCATAAATGTGGAACATTTACATTCACAGCACACAACTGCTTCTTCGAACACTTACAAGTTACAAGCTTCGAAGCTTGTAGTTTCTGATAGGTCTCCTCGGGAGACCTAGGCTAATTTTTTCTTTAATGAATGTTGTGATATTCTTATTCAGATAATTCATTTTCCTTTCGAGGACAAACTCAAGAATTGCTTGGAGATCCCAACAAATATAATATGAATTGTTCATGATCAACATATCTAATAAATTAACTAATTACAGCTGCATGACCCAAAATCAATACCTCTTTGGCTCATTGAAAATTTCTCTTCCTTCAACCAACTATAATCATTCTCAGATTGGAATAATGATTGTTTCATTTTAATTTTCAAATTGAAATTTTTCTTTTGATGTTGATCATCGGCTTCATTTTATTTTTGGCCCCTTTCAAAATTGCAATTTGAAAAATTTCCATCACACAGAACACCACTGATTCTCCTATCTAACAGAACTTTTCATTGCAAGGATTACCAACTTCAAAATGAAATTCGAGATCTCATACTTTCGTGCGTTTGAGCTAAGCCTTACTCAAATCCCAACGGTGCAGTTCAACTACTCCTTACAAACCGAGTGGAGCTTAGCTAAGCTCTAATATAAATGCTAGTCCATTTTCCTCATTCATTATGCTATGTCATTATCCTCTATTTTTCTTATTATTACCCACAAGGCTCCGAACCGTATGAACGGGCGTATTCAACTCCAAAGTGAGTACTTGTGAAACACCCACCGTAGGGAAAAATGAATGTACGTAGAGATTTGGTTTTTGAAAGAACCTTTGGGATGAAGCTTAGACATTTGCCCGCTTAGCCCCGCTAGGTTTCACACTGTACATTAAAACTGAAGCCAAGTGTTCCTGCTAGGGCGTAAGGCTTATGTGGCACTGATGACGGCTAAACCGAAACCGGTTTGCCATTATCCTGCTTTGGTGGCGACACCAGTGATGTACTTCGGAAATTAGATCTCTGCTAGTCCATTTATTATGCTATGTCCTTGGAACGTTCATCAGGATCTGTCCAGAAAAAAAGAATCAATACAGTTCCTACAGCACTTCTTGTGCGGTTATATCTATCTCTCAAATCATTAAGCGCTTCTTTCTCCCCTCAAAATGAGTTCCGCTGATCTAGAATTGAGCGGCGCTCAGAATGCATTCGGATTATTCGGAAACTCCATCAAGGGAAGCAATTGGCTCAGAAATATGAGATAAACCATTAACAAGTGATTTGTATGAATTGAATTTGAATTACTTACAACAAGATGTTGAAAGATTTCGCGAAGTTAGATCAGAATCTTCTTGTTGTTGCTATATCCACGAATTTATAACTAGATAATAGTAAATATTCCAATAAGCCGAAGAAGCAACGAGGTGTAACTCCAGAACCGGCATATATTCTCGACAGAAAATAACTTTTTTTCCTTTCTATTGGGAAATGACGCTGTCCTCTCAATTTCCATCCTAACCCACACCAGACAATTTCGTTACGATCGTTGGAGCTCTATCGTTGTTGCAACATAATAAAAGTAAACGAGGATAAATAGAAAGAAGGCAGATCATCTGTGATAATGGGAAATTGTTTTGGACGGCCTCTGATACATCTTTTTTGCTTCTGATGATCGATGAAGTTTTCAGATTTTTCATTATCCAAAGTTTACAATACTAAAGCTTCTGGTTTATTTGGTTATGTTCATACTCCGGCTCATCACATGCAGGGTCAGTTTTTGTCTTATACAATTTTTGTAACTGTAGATTCTCTCCATCAAACGAAACACTTTTTTCCATACCATTTTTCAAAATTCCGCTTTGTTTGGAAGATACAGAGTGTCGAATATCCATGAAAATCATATTCCTTTCCATATCTTCGGAAGGTACCGATATTTCAAATAAACTGCATTTCGATGGAGTTTTTGATCTATTACTGGTGCTTATTCCTCAGTCAAAACTTATTCAATATTCATCCTGGGGTAAAACTATCAGCTTAACCCCTTTCTCATCTTACATTTTTCCGAATCCGGATAATACCCATTTTTCAAAAATAACAATTTGGCCACACCTTGCCTGATACGATTTTTTGGTATGGATGTAAATACCACGAAGTTGTTATATTTTTATCGAAACTGATACTTACCTTTGTTGAAGCAAAAATTTCCTTTCTTAATCATAACACTTTATTTTGCTTGATCATGACTTCAAATAAAGAACCCTATTTCTTCCTCCAAATTTGCATCTTTTCTTTGATGATCCTCATGCTAATTTTTGGTAAACATTAAAAAATTTTCATACTTTCCTCAATTACCCAAAAATATATTAAAAGCAAGAGTTTTTCATACGTACATTTTTTGTTTTAGTCTAATTTCTGTGAAACATTTAGGATACATCATAGATCAAATGTTATAGGTAGTATTTGATAAAATTGCAGCTTATTTTATCTTATCCCCTAACGTCTAACACATCTACTGCTATAACGTGGCCGTATATCTATGCATCCTCTATACAGGGTGAGTCTTTTACTTGTACATACATATACAGGGTGTCCGGTAAACCTTGTACAATATTGAAACTGGTGATAGACCAGGCCATGACTGTTCAGAATATCAGAATTTCACCTCAGTAAAAATATCACCATTTTCGAGATAATGGGCATTTTCTAAATATCTAGAAAATCACTTATAATCGAAATACCACTCCTCCCAAAACTAATTATACCAACTTTCATACCATTTTAGAGTCTGGACAAAATGGGCATTCTTTTGTTATGAATGTTCACCTCCACGTGGTCCAGACAATAATGTGAAACTTTTGTTAATAGAAATTGGTGGGATTCCAATCTGGCATTTTACCTCTATTTCTTGAAAAATGTATCAAGTTCTGAAAAACTGTTTTGTACGTCTGAAAGCATCACTCATCATTAATCTTCAGCAACAAAGATATTTGAATTAGCACTCAAAAAACGGAGGTGAGGTAGTGATTTTCTAGATATTTAGAAAATGCCCATTATCTCGAAACTGGTGATATTTTTACTGAGGTGAAATTCTGATATTCTGAACAGTCATGACCTGGTCTATCACCAGTTTCAATATTGTACAAGGTTTACCGGACACCCTGTATATTTGATTGATTCTTGAGGCCAAAAGAAACCTTTTTTTCATTCTGTATTTTTCCGAATTCGGCCATTTGAAGAAAAATTTGGCCAAATACATGCCTGATACGATTCTATGCAAACACCTCAAAGTTCATATTTTCCGATTGAAATTGAGGTAATTATTTGAATAATAATGTTACAAACACGATATTTCCTAACAAAAACACTCATGTAGTTCTGTCCGATTATTTCTGCAAATGAAATGAAGTTTCTTCTTCGATTTTCCTGAAGATTCGTTTGTAAACACTAATAATTCGTTCATATTTTCCTCGATATTCCGGAACTATTTCATGAAAAATGGTTTTCTCACTAACCTAACCTAACTCCATTAACCTAGGTAATAGGATTCGAGGTCGATGACCTAACCTAGCCCATCTCCTATGATTTCATAGAACTTTTGAGAAGGCAATGCCAGATTGCTGATTTTTCTCTTCAAACAATGGTATAGGCGAAACCAAGGAAGCAGTACGTCCCCTATCGCAAGGGCACTAGTTTTGTTTACTTTTCGCTAAAGGCGTCTAGGCGTTGCTCTTTGGAGATGCCAAACGAATAGTTCTGATTCTCGCCGATATATCGATACGATCTGAATTTCAGTCGCATATAATGGTGCGATACCTCGCAATTCGAGGTAGCCGCCACGCAAGACAGACCGTTGATCTGTGCAGGGGCGGTTCTAGGGCGGTGCGAGCGGTGCGACCGCACCGGGCGCCATCATGCAGGGGCGCCAAAATCAAATATGGGGTAGAAAACGGGACGTCGCGACGAGCGGAATTAGGGGCTGTTGAATTTTGAAGTCTTGCTCCTCTTTCGGACTCGCGCGACTATACAATTCGACCGAAAAAATAGAGAAATATTTTCATATATTTTCAATAAACAGCTTGGGTTTTCAGTCGGCATGCCATGTCTTTCCCTGCGATCAAATATTTAAGTTCATTACGCTTGTCGGTATTTTTTTCAAACGTCACCCGTCACCCAAATAGTTTATTGGGCTGCTCCTTTGATGCGTGATCCAGGCGGCTTCTTTGATGAGCTGTTCTTAATGCTGCTTTTCTGTTATGATTGTCCATCCTCCAATCAGAGTTTTCTTTTAAATAAAGGTGGAGAATCTCATGAAGTATTTTCATTTCTTTTTTTCTAATTCCTGAGAATAAACATTCGAAACCACGTTGTGTTGAGATTCTGTTCAGTGTTAAAGAGTTTTTACTAGGTAGGTATTCTAAATTTTTATGTCTAAGGAATTTAGGATTTCTTATTGTGTATTTGAGATAAACTCATAATTAATTGAGTAGCTTTTTAACATTCAATTTTTTTTCGATAAGAAACAACAAAACGAGTGTTTCAATAATATGAATATATGATTATCACTTCTGTGATTGTCTTTTTTAGCCTTGAGAAAGAGGAAATCCATCCTCGAAACGTTGGCCTTGTGAATAACAAAAGGCTAATAAAACTTTTCCTGTTACCCAATATTGTTTTTATCTATTATCACTCCTTTTCTATTATGACATTCTTATCTAATACAAAATGGAAGATATTGCCGGTTATACAGGGTGTTCAAATTTTGCTGGGCTGACCGCTGACCCAATTTTGTTTTTTCGAATACAACCCTATATTTTATATCACTTTTTCAGTTTCCACATGAAGAATATTGAAAACTTTTTACACAGCTTCGTCTTCACTTCGAAAATATTGAAGGTATCCGAGATTTTCAACATAATGGAATTCAACCCAAGATTCTTCACTTAGAACGTTTCAAGTCATCATTAATAGTTGAATGAGAATGAGAAAAATTTGGAGTAGAGCTTTTTCAAGAGTGAATGACTCTTAGACTTCAAATTAAATATCAAATATATTTCTTGTTTGTTTAGAAAGTAGTTTACTCAAATTCACTTCTTTTGGTTACTTGTCAGTTTTTGAAAAAAGGTTTTTTGAGCACTTGTAGGGCTTACCATAGGTAATGCTCAATGAAACTTAAAGAGGCCTTTTCTCGCGCTTCTTATGAATATTCAAGGTGTTCCATTTGAAATGAGGAAGTTTTTTTGCCTGTGCTGATTTGAAAATCGCTTTGAGTGATGGTGAAAAATGTGATATCTCTGGATATGCTTTTGTTGAAGAACTTGTGAGCCTGAATCCAATATTGAAGAATCTTCAAGCAGCAGAGCCAATAACAGTTCTTCGACTTGCAAGATATTTTCCCAAATGGGACAGCGTTTCGTATCTTGCTAACTGTTCCTATAAACGTAGCCAAAGGAGAACGAAGTTTCAGTGAATTGAAGCTTATGAAAACTCTACGATCTACAATGTGCCAATAAAGACTATCCGATCTTGGAATTTTGTTATAGAAAAAGCTATTGCACAAAAAATTGTGAATATTGTAAATTGATAAACAAAATTCGCGATAGCTAAAGCTAGAAAAGTGCATATTTGAGTTGTTTGAAATAAATAAAAGTTGTCAAATCTAATATCTATTATTATACTCGCACTATGAAAGATCCTACTCTCAAAAACTCGCACAAATTGGTGAAACGAACTTTTCAATGATTTGCATTCATGACAGCAATAATTCGGTTTTATCGTTGTAGGGGCGCCACTTTCTAATCTCGCACCTCCCAAAAATATTGATAGCACCGCCACTGGATCTGTGTCTCCAACGTTAGTCCCATCCGAGACCAGTCTGTGGTCCCATGAACGACGCTTAAGTATAGCGATTACCTGCACCATGGACTACGATTTATTTATTCATTTATTTACAGAGAATATTGCTAACAGGTGAAGATTATGTGAAGACTTTCAGTGAATTGATGTAATTATAACCGTGTATTTTCGAGTTAAAATTCCAAGAGAATATTGTTCAGATTGATATTTTCCTGGAGGGCCAGTACCAATAAATTTTTAATAGAAACTGTGCGTATGAAATGTATAATTTCATGCTTCTCAGAATTCAATTTCATCTTCCACATTTGTGGGATTTTATTATTACATATCTCTAAATCAAACGTTTTTCCATCCTAGAGATTTTGTTCTTGACGAAGTTGATAAACATTCCGACAATATTGTCAACTTGTTAAGAGACCAGAGGAGAAATAATATTCGATGATATTTAATCCAGGGAAGCATCCAGATTATTCTTGAAATTCATGATTTTTTTTTCACCAAATTTCATGGTATACAATTAGGAATAACTCGAAAACGACGCGTTTTATTGAAAAAAACGTGGAAATACATAGAACAAAACAAATATAACTGAACAATTACTTGAAAACATGCAATAAGAACAAAACAAATACAATAAGAATATCTTTGAATAATAACCGAAAAAATGGTTACCTAAGGCACAAACGTGAAGTCAATTGAGTCCATTCAAGGGTAAAAAAACAAAAATCCAATAGGAAAGAAGATGTCAAAGAAATCGTCCATAATCGTTATAACAGAAAAATAATTAGCGGCATGCAGATTATTCCTTCTCTAGTTATTATCAAAGACAAACCCAATCATAGGTTATAACCGTAATATTGGGAGTTTTTTTGTCAATAATTGGCATTTAATATAAATGGTTATAATGTAGGGATCTGATTAAATTACAAAGAATAATCGAATTTAGTAGGTTGTCTAAACAAATAGACTTGTTTCGCCTTCCCCGTCTCTAATAAAAACTAGCCACAATCTATGATCTAGTCGCATGGGCGCCCGCAGGGGGGAGCCAGGGGGGCCATGGCCCCCCCTGAGATTTTGATGGCCCTAACGTTTTTCAGCACGACACCTCAATATTACCTTCTAATCTCTATTTTTGCCCCCCCTGAGAAAAATTTATACGGGTTTCTGTGGGCGCCCATGTCTAGTCGGAAGTGTCTTTACCTCAGTCTATATAAAGAGGAGACGCACCTTTCAATAATAAATAGTGAAGTCAATTTTCAAAATCATAATAAAAAAACTAGGTACTACTACGGAATCAAAATGTATAGACATTTTTGCAACGTTGGGACGTTCTTTGAATGTCAGAAATGAGTATTTGTTTTTTCAAATATGTATTATGAATTCCTCACATAACATATACTAAACTATCGGATTGATCGCAAAATCGGCCGTTTTTGCCTCAGATAACGAATAGAACATAATTTTGTTCCGCCATTTTAATGACGTTTTGAAAAGTGTTGCTAGAATTTAGATTCATTTCTGAATATTATTAGCAAAATACGTTGAAAAAATGGTTCGTATGTGTCTTGTTTGTGGTAAATTAGACTATTTGAATCCTGATTTCAGTTTCCACAGGTATGCTCTACTCTTATCATTTCTAAGTAACAATGGCGTAGATTCATTGATTTTTTGAATTTCACATTTCAGATTCCCTTCTGATACTTATTGGGAGAAGGAACATTCCAATTCTGAGTTCACCTGTAACCTGACCCTGTTCACCTAAATCAGAATCTGTGTCAATGTATGAATTCGTCAATGTTGCCACGGTCTTAGCTAATGATATTGCAATCCTTTATGCTATCCTCGTTCCACTTTCCACTCATTGAATACTGAGTACTGACTAAATTTTGGCTTCACCAACTCTCGATTTTATGAATAAGATGCTGTGTGTCCTCTTTCTATGGTCATATACCTATGGATGAACGAGGTCGGATTCTTCCTTGGATCCGCAACGTAGCCATGATACTACAAGCCGTGAAACAATGTGGCAACATCGTTATTTATTTCCTGACGGTAGCATAAACTAACGGGGCCAATCTCAGCCATTTGGGATATTCAAATGAATTTGTATTTGTGTTTGGAAATTCGGAGAAACCACAACGTGACGACCTTAAATCAAAACGTCCACTTTTGGTAACATCCAACCTCAAAAACACTTACGATGTGTTTCACAAAGCGCAATCACCGGTGATCGGAGTTTGATCTAGAATCAGCCCGATTTGACAGTTGAAAAATCAGGAGAATCACGCCGTTGATCTCCAATCACCGGTGAACACGCTTTGTGAAACTCACCGTTAAGTCAAGCGGCTTTGAGATATAGTGCAATACTGCAAATTCATTTTCGAAGAATTCGAGTGAGAATATGTATAATAAACTGTGTTTGAAATGTATGGCGCCTATGGCGGAGTTAATCCATTATAGCGCGAGTAGAACCCAGATGTGCCCTGATATCGATTGCAGGCCCAGCAAGATTTCATTGGTGATAAACCTTTGAATGAAGCTTTACGGTCCCTCCATTAACTGTGTATAAATTTTAAACACTCATTTTTTAACGATGAACTGTTCCAGGCTAGAGTTTTATTCAGTCTCGGTTGGCAGAAGAAAATAATTAACGATGATTTCCAAAAATTTGCGGAATAGTGATGAGTCAGAACTTGTAGATTCGAGACAATACGATTCCATTCACTTTTATAAAGTATTCCGGTTAGCCATGCTTCAGGTTTACCAAGTTCTTTCATTTAAAACTGACGCAGGTTGGCACTCGTGAAAGTCGAATAATTCTGAGCGACCTTGCCAGGGCTACTTTCAGTTTCTTTTCTGAATTCGTAAATGGAGTTAGTTCTTCTGAGGTTTACCTGTGACCCAGGTTTTGTAGTACTACAACATTTTTATACTGCAGTATTTCAAGTCGGGAAAAAAGGTATTTAAATGTCTTCTGTAGGCTTATCTCTTGAGAATTTTGAAAAGTGGGAAATTTCTTAGGTCTGTCTGTTCGTTTAGAAGTTTTTATGTCGGGTTAATTGTGGTAATTTTGTTATTTTCTCGAATGAACTATCACAAAGTAACGGACTGATCTGTCCATTATTTTTCAGTAAAATTTCAACACTCGATTCTGTATTTCCGTACGAAAAAATAGCATAACTGAATCTTCCAACCATGTTCATATACGTGAAATATTTCCAGTATTAACAGAAAAAAAGGTTTCTTCAACATTCGCCAGGTCTCTGGAATCATTGAATTCACATAATATTTTCTGAAATTCATTCTTTCTCTAAGTTAATAAACACTTTGATAAATACATAATTACTACGAATTCTATATAGACGAGGCAACGTTGCTCATTTATCTGACATCAACCTAACACTTTCAAAATATACGCGTGAAATGTGTCAGAACCGGTATACTTCATAAAAATGAATACAGTATACATAATAATATAATCTAAGTGGGTGTTCCCAACTAATTTCATTCTAGGAAATGATTTCTCGAAGTTTTGATACCTTCAAGCTGGGTTTGCAGAAATTCTGGTTCTCTTTAAGATTTTTCCCTCCTCAATTCATAAATATCCTTCGAACTAAAATCATATTCAATACATATTCATTGCATGAACCCCAGAACTGTCGCATATTGACAGTAAAGTATTTAAATCGACGTTGGAAAGGGGGTGAAAAAACTTATATCAGTTTTTATACAGGGTTTTCCAGAATGAATGGGTAATAATGAAACACCGTATAGAAGAGCTATTCGGCCAAACAAAATTCATCCCCGGCGGAAATATTTTATTTAGTTTCCAAATAATAATTTCTACCACACCACGTTGCCTTCTGTTCAACAGATATTAGATACTAGCTGGCCCGGCGAACTTTGTTCCGCCTAAATGATACTTAGGTGGATTTCACAAATCGTAATCACTGGTGATCGGAGATCAACGGCTTGGTTCTCTGATTTTTGAACTGTCAAATGTTTCCATGGATATGAGCTATCACACAGAACAGATACACAAAAATAATATGTCATAATATGTCAATCACTACTAATGGCAATTTGGATTCAGTTATTTCCGCAAATATATTTATTGCCCAAACCGAAATTCAAAAACATTTTAAAAATTATGAGAAAAGATGAGAACGGACATCTCACGATTGGAACTCATCGCCAAAATCCGATTTACTTTGACATTAAAAATTCACTGTGATATTCACCCGCTTCTGGATCTGCTAAAAGCCTTTCATGGTACTATAAGCCCTATGTAAATTACACAGTAATTGATGTCATATGTTCTTTTTTCGACCATTTCAAACCACGACGACCGAAATGCTCGAAAAAAGAACAGATGACATCAATCGATGGCCGCGGAAGCCTCAACAAATTCATCGCCATTCAAGTGTGATAATGTCAAATATAGTACCTTCACGATTACGTTATTTGGAATAAATGAAACTATAAAAATAACTAATAATCATCAGTCATAATGTGTGAATAGCGCCATCTGAAGTGGTAAGAACGAAACTTTTCTTGTATCTGAACGAAATCTAATCATTTTAGACATCTGTACTCCTACGCTAAGACATTTTGGTTTTGCCCAACAGCGCAGAGTTGTAGGCAACTCAAATTACACACTATTACAGTGACTTAAGAGGGAATATAGTCACTGTACACACTATTTGTTTATAACGCCATCTAACGCGGAGAATATCAAATGAAGTACAAACGAACTCTTTTATCGATATAGTAAACATGGTTTATAATAGTCCAAGATAATTTTCACTCTCGTGTAGGATGTTTTATGTTCTTCACAAAAACTGGATCCTTGTGTCTCATCAAACTACGCAACAGTTCCTCTTGAGATTTTGATCTTATCGCTCAGAGATAAATTCATAGTTAAATGGTAGTTAAATTGGAATCCGCCCTTGCGATTACCAAACTGCGAGAGATCTGTTCACATCTATTTCCTCAACATGAAGAATTTTGAGAGAATTGTAGCTGTGAAGAGTTGCCTTGAACAAAACTATGTCCAATTGAACGAAATCACATATCGTTCAAACAGAGATCATGAAAAATTTCCTTAGTTCGATTTTAACTGCAACTTTGATAGATTGATAGATAATGATCCAACTGCCAAAGATAAGAAAAGATGAACAAAAGAAGTTGCGTTGAGACTTACGTACTCCCTTTCAAAAAATGAGACTAGTCGAAATTTTATTTGATTAACTCATCACTCAACATTTGCGAACTTGAAAGAACTGGAACAAATTTCAACAACAACTATGAAATTCTGCGAACTGAAAATAAGGATTTTAGGTGAGCACTCATAGATTCACTCGAAACTAACAGATACAAAAATTCTTTCCAATGAGCCAGCAAATGTAAATATATTTTTCTCATTGATTTTCTTCAGATAGTTCGGAATCCCAGCGACAAACTCAAATATAACTAACTTATCACCATTTTATTGTGTCCCTTTCCTTTTCACGATGTTAGTGTATCTTCGAGACGATGTTTACCTTTATGCAGATTCCGTTCAAGATGTGAATCTGATAAAGCCACATTGTGGAGAAACAACCTATTCATGTTGAATATTCCTCAATCAACACTCTGTGAATATTTTTTCTGGTAAAAGGGGTACAGCGCACTGCGCAGCCGACTCATAAATCCACGCAGAAATACTATATAACTGCTTGAAAAAACATATTTTCGAAAGAAACAATCATTTTAGAAATAGAATAGAATAGAATACATCTTTATTTCTAGATACTACAAATAGTAGAAAGAAATAGTGTCAAACAAAAAAAAACAAATCAAACATTATTGAATTCTTCCATATCGTAGGGTTCTAATTCCATCAATAACCTATGCACCGCCTTCTTGAAAGTTTTCAAGTCAGATTCTCTCCTGATGTGGTTGGGTAACTTATTGAATATCCTCAGGCAAGAATAGTGGCAATTTTTCTCTGTTACTGTGAGGTTATGTTTGGGATATATGTACTGTGTATCTCTAGTTTTATATTTATTTCGACTCAGTTCATTTTCAAATAGGTGTTTATTACGGAAAACAAAATTTGAGCATTCTTGAATATATACAGCATATGTTGTGAGAACTTCATTTTTTTTTAATATACCTCTACAAGACTCCCGATATTTGAGTCCAAGGAAGATTCTTAGGGCTTGCTTTTGAGTTATGAAGATTTTTTTCATATTCCTATTTGCTCCATAAAAGATTATTCCATATCTCATCTTGGACTCAGAGTTTGCAAAATAAACAGTTCTCAATAGCTCCATGCTTAAGTATTTGGACAAAACCCTGATTGTGCAGCATACTGAGTTCAAGCTGTTGTTTGTTTTTTCTATGTGTTCTCCCCATGTAAGGTGTTCATCTAATGTTATTCCAAGAAACTTCGCGGTTCTTTGAAGTTTGAAGGTTGTTTCATCAATTTTTAATTCTTCAGGTATAATTTGAGTCGACTGTTTTGTTCTTAAGCACATGACACTTGTTTTTAGTGTGTTCAGTGTGAGCTTGCGTGATTTCAGCCATTCTTCTATTTTCTTATAAATGTTTGAAGTCTTGGTTAATAGATCTTGAAAGTTTGCATCCGAAATCGATACATTTGTATCATCAGCAAACAATATAATCAATTCTTCTGTTGTGATCCCTGCTAATTCATTTATATACAACAAGAATAGAATACATCCCAATATACTCCCCTGCGGTATACCTTGCTTGATGATAGCCTTGTTCGACTTTATTTCTCCACCTCTTTCTGTTATCAACACCCTTTGTTCACGGTGTGTCAAATATGATCTGAACCAATCCAATAGCTGTCCTCTTATTCCATATTGTTCCAATATCTCTAACAGTATCTCGTGATCAACGCTGTCATATGCCTTTGAGAGATCAAGAAATAGTCCAAAGATGTTAATTTTCTCCTCAAGAGTTTCCACTATTTTCCTGATGAACTGGAAAATGGCAGTATTTGTTGATTTGCCTTTGATAAATCCATGTTGGTTCTTACTTAGTGAAATGAAAGAATTCTTATGTTATTTTCATAAATCGCGTCGTTTTCAAGTTCTTCCTAATTTTATCCGATAAAATTTGACTGAAAAATCGTAAGTCTCAAAAATAATCTGAATGCTTCCCGAATCGCAGAAAAATTATTCGATCTCTGATCGCTATACAACTTAAAAATTTTGTCAGAATGTTAATCAACTTTGTCGAATTTTCATTTGGAAATCACAGATCTAGTGCAGACTAAAATCTCTATATGATGAGAAAACGTTTGATTCCAAGGAGCATGAAAGTATGCAATTTAATACACAACAGTTTCTAATGAAAAGTTATTGTTACCTGTCTATCCTTCAGGAAAATATTGGAAATAAATGTAAGAGTAATAAAAAATTGATACATTATACATGGTGTATTTTAAGGTGAGGCTTTTCTTTTGACAGGTGATAGAACTCATCGAAATAAGTCATTTTACCGAAAATTTTTCAGATGAAATGTTCAATTTGACAAATGTATTAAAAGTTTGGGCATTAATACATTAATACTACTCTGGCCTGCATCTCTCTGTTCATCATATCTCTACATCTCTGCACCAGGTTTATGAACATTCGCGAAGTCGGGTGATTTCTCAGCGAAAATCTTGTTCAACTTATATGCTGAACTGGCATTTTGTTTGGATTCACCATAAATTGAAAACATATCCACAAGTTCATTATTTGGATAAACGTGCGGCATTTTCGAAACATAAAACACTCGTACCATCGCTGTAACACGACCGAAGATTATATTGAGTATTGAGGACTTGAGGAGCAGGCAAGGGAGCAGGTTCCGACTGATGACCTAAAAACCAGGAAATATTCCAGTTTCATTTTCTCGAAACAGGGGCATAATTCATAGATTTTTCTTTAATGACTCATTTTGATGAGTTTCACCATCTGTCCGAAGAAGAGCCTCACCTTTAAATACACCCTGTACGAATGATGGAGGTCGATACAAACCACGTATAAAATAGAAATTAATGAAACTAAAGTGCTGCTTAACACTAAATAATCTGTATCTATGGTTCCATATCAACAATGTCCTCTGTGATTATTTTCAAAAATATTAACTGGTACAATGAAACTACCAACTAGGGAAATACTTCGGCACAAAAAATATGCCAATTTATACACATGAATTTTATAAACTCGACACTGCGCGGTTAATATAACATCAATTCACTTCACATAATAATTTCGAGATCGAAGAAAAACACCCATAATAATCTCTTTCCCCTTTCATAAAAAAAATAGCTCCGTGTAACATTACTCGTTTTCCTCCATGTTTCTCTACAATTCACAGCGCCGTCAACGGTACCTAGTTGAAATCGCCAATATCCAGCGCCGGTTGTCGCTAAACGCATGCGTCGTGAATTTTCGCGGTGTAGAGAAAGGACATTTCATTATGTATCCATGGTTACCTTTCATGGAATTTTACTCCGTGCTGTCGATTACCGAATCACAATATTTCCTATCGCACATGCGCAATAGTTCTCCGGGAGTTTGGCAGAACCCTCTAGAAATATGCTTTTTGTTCATGCAATTAACTCATTTCGTACAGGCTCAGAATCAAGTACTCGCACCGTTAAATAATTATGCTTGTAACACTGGAAGATATGGTGTGTGTTGACGATATATTTGTACTCTCAAATATTGTAAGTATCACTTCTAGGACTAAAGAGTGTAACGACACTGGCCATAATGAAAAAAATTTGGTAATAACGGTTCTCTTTCCTTCTCTATCCTTTGAAATCACCAATATTGCCAGCTCTCACAGTTCGTGTCACCGAATGACCGAAATCATTTAAGTGATCAAGATAAGATATTCTAATGTCCCTTCATACAAAAAACCTCAACCGATTCATTAAAGATTTTAACGCCCCATTTAGGTATATCCTTTAATATGCATTAATACCAGAACGACATGGCTTTATCGTACACATCTCACCATTCTCACCAACTCCTAGACGAGCTAGTGGTATAGGGACTTGAGAAAGTCACGACATTCCTACATTTCCGAGGCCGGGGTAATGATACGGAACCCTAAAATCACGTTTAATATTCGGCGGTGGAAACATGTAAACATGTTTTTCGTGGAGTGGATGCTCGATTTGCGTTCCGCTACGGCGTTTCGGCAGCTTCATTTGGCCCCGATTTTTTGTTTTCGTCCGTTTGCAATAAGTGTTGAAGATTATTAAAAAGCTTCCACTTGAGATATCGTATCACTCGAGACATGGGTCGAATACAAATATTGAAGGACGAACACTTTGCATTATCAGAGAAAATATTCAACTTCCCACTGTATGTTTGTGCACTTGATACAGACTGTAAACCTCGCCACAGAGGTTGATTTAAAAAAAAAAGGCACTTAGAATGGTCGTTCCCTTCATTTTCTTGGAAATTTCACATGTTTTTTAATACGATATGGATAATGTCACCCTACTACAAAATACATTGCTGGGGCAATTGAGAGTGTATGTTTTATAAAAATATGTGATAAAATCGTATACAGGGCGAGTCTTTGACTTGTACATATATTTCAACTGTTGATCCTTGAGGCCAGAAGAAACTCTTTTTCCATTTTCTATTTTTCCGAATTCGACTCTGTTAAAAAGATATAGCCATTTAAAATTAAAAATTAGGTCAAATCTGATACTATTATCCGATATGGGTTGAATGCAAATACCTCAGAATTCATAATTCTTGATTGAAATTGAGTTGATACATTCAGAAAACACTCAACAACACAATATTTCTTGAAAAACACTCAGTTTGGTCCGATTATATCTGCAACTAAAAAGCTATATTTCTCCCACCTAAATAAGTTCCTTCTTCGATTTTCCTGAATATTAGTTTGTAAACACTAATAACTTCTTCATATTCTCATCGATATCCCAAAAATATCTTAAAGAGAGGTTCTTCTTTCAATTTATTATAAATGATTTTGTATTCAAAGCAATAATCTACTTTCAATTTATCACAGAGCTTCAGGGGAAGATGTTGCCAGCTTGTTGATTTTTCGGATAACCTAGTATGAAAATCTTTGAATTCTATTATGAATCGACCCATCTCAAACGTCAGTCTTCGATCTGCGATTACTGTTTCCACGTCAGCTTCACATATCTGTGGTAGTTCAACGTGTTTCGGTTTCATTGTCACCTGAGATCATAGAATAATAAATAATGAATCTGAGCAAAGAAGAATACAAAAGTGTAGGCCTCGTACCTCCTGTATCCAGAGCTTGTTGTCACATTACGCATGCGTCTTGAGCTTTCGCGGCGTAGAGAAGAGACAGGTCATTATGTATACCTATCCATGGTTATTTTTTTCAAGAGGAGTGCAGCTTTTGTACCGCATTGTGTGAGACTCTCACTTATAAACGGGCATACTCACTAACATCCCCTCGGTTCGCACTCCCTTATGCCGAGAGTGAGCACAGTTTCATTTCCTGCAACAGAATTAAGTTATTATGGGCGTAGGTTGCCCCGTTTTAATTTCAAACAACGTAAGATATCCCTCGGTAAATCTCACTACAGTTTAGAATTGTTGGGTAGTGTGGTTTAGTTTCATTTCATGAAAAATTTACCAAATTTCCGAGTAGAAAAATAATATAGCTAGTGGACTGTTTATATATGTAAATTGTAATTGAAACCCAACACAAATGAAATAGTAGAAAAGTCTTACCTTTTTCAGCAAAACGGTCAACCAGATCTCGCCGACGACTCCAATTTCCATGAACAGAGTAATCGAGCACGGCAAACGAACATGGAATGAAGCTGACGTGAAAATCCGTTGCTAAAAATGTCAAATTGTGCACACTTATCCTTGTGGTAATATAAAATATCCACGCCTGAACCCACTGGTAGCAGTTTTGTTCTAACTAAAATCGCACAAAAGAATGTTCTTGAATGAATGTAATTCGATGAAATCGAAATCACTCAAACTGCGAATCACAGGAAAAACTGAAATTTTTCGAAGGAAAAAAAGAAAAAATATGTTTTAAGCGGTAGCAGAATATATATTCACGATCAATACAATCAATTAACTGAATGAATTATGGAAATGAAATAAATACGCGACTCCCAATGCGGAGAAATTCAATTTGAAGGAATAAGAATTTCGAAAATCCTGAACCGTTCATTTGGCGTGTTCTAACTAGAAAATAGCTTATATTAAGGCTATGTGAAGGGGAGTATACCAGAAACCGCCATGTTGGGTCCAACCATAGACTCGAAAATTACAGATCCCTTCGAACGAAATGAAATCTGTAATCGAAAGAAATGATATATTGTTTATCCTGACTACTCCTAGGTCTCCTGAGGAGACCCCTCTGAAACTACAAGCTTCGAAGCTTGTAACTTGTGCCGAGTTCGGAGTAAGCAGTTGTGTTCTGTGTAGGCTTTGTTACTGTGTCCTTACGCCACCTTAGGCACAGCACTGTTAATTTTTGACCCAACAGTGAGAATGGTGGCCCCTACCGAGACTAGAAAAAGACTTTCCTAGCTCGGGATTGAACTCCGGACCTTTGGGTCCGAATTCCAACGCTCTACCACTGAGCCAAGGGCACTCATGAAATCTGTAATCGAATTAGCATATTTTCGCAATGGGAGATCTTGTGGTGACTTTTTTCGGCATGCTCACATAAAAAACATTGGAAATAGGTTAGGTTCGTCGTGTTAGAATAATGCCGCAGCATCTGAAGGCCTCTTGTAACGACTGAGAATTCTCGCGAGAATTTTCTGTCAAATTCACTGACCGAAAATTCTCTGCCGTTGCATACTACTTTCGGTAGAATTCTCTGTGGAATTTCATTGTTCTATCGTATGCATCGGCAGAGAATTCTCGGTCAGTGAATTTTACAGAAAATTCTCGCGAGAATTCTCTGTCGTTGCAAGAGGCCTTAATAGTCAAATTTATAATAATTTATTGTTTATGTTGGTGTATCACCCCAACAGATGGCGATGAAAATGTTGCCTGTAATTTTCGAGTCTATGGTTGGACCCAATCAACCATAGAGCCAGGTCTATCCAGCATACCTATCTTTATACTGCTCTACTTATATGTTAAGTTAAATCAGTTCAAATGTATTTGGCACTATTGGCATTCTGCGATGCCACAGAAAATCCATTATTTTCCGCGTGAACTGATTCTGTCAGCTGCAATGACGGTCAACACATACACCTCTCGGTGTGCAACATTCAGTTTCGGCACGAATTTAAGGTTACCTTTTTTTGTGGAAGTTTTGAGGAAATATCTACTAGAAATTCTGAATACATCATTGATAGTGTTGTTTCGTGTAAAATACTGAGAAATTCAGCTTCCTGGATGGATTCCGGTTTTCTTATACGGAACGTAGCTTCTCGACGGATGTCAGTTTTGTACTGGAGGGTGTTACTCCTGAATCCTGATATTCCAATTTCTTTAGAAGAGACATATTTTTTGTGCAGAAGCTTTTCCATAGTGGGTAGTTCCATTGTTCCAGTTGTGAGTTTTGCAAATAATCACAGAGGATATTTTTCGGACAGAAACATCGCCACAGGTTATTTATTGCTGAGTATCATTTTATTTTTTATTGATCTCAACTCAATACGTGGATTAATTTATTTAATTCATTCTCAATATCTTCCTCAATAATGGACCGGTTACAATGAATTGTCAATAGAAACTGTACGTATGAACGTATATGTATAATTTCGCAAAAAAATCTGTTATTAGTCAGCTACGCCAAACTTTTGTCAGAATTCTTGAGGAAATTCATGCTCCTTAAAATTCAATTTCATCTTCCACATTTCCTTAATACATATCTCCACATTAAACGCTTTTCCAACATAGAGGTTTCAGTATTTGAGTATGAGTGCCCTTGGTAGAACATTGTGGATTAGGATCCGTCAAGTCCGAAGTTCAATCTCGAGCTAGGAAAGAAATTTTCTAGTCTCGGTAGGGGCCACCATTCCACTGTGGGTACAAAAATTAACAGTGATGTGCAATGGCGAAAGGACACAGTAACAAAGCGTACACAGAAAACAACTTACTCCGAACTTGGCACAAGTTACAAGCTTCGAAGCTTGTAGTTTCAGAGGGGTCTCCTCAGGAAACCTAGGAGTAATCAGGATAAACAATATATCATATCACTTATTAGGTCTGTGATTTCCCAATGTGAATTCGACAAAAGTTGATACGCATTCTGACAACATTTTTCACTTTTGCTATCAGAGAGTAAATAATTTTCCTGCGATTCGGTGATATTTGGAATTCAAGAAAGCATCAAGATTATTCTTGGGATTTATGATTTATTCGTCTAAGGTAATCGCATTAAATGAGGAATAACTCGAAAACGACTCATTCTATCGAAAAAACTAATGGTACTTTAGTTTTCTGAAATGATTGTTTTTTTTCGAAACCCTGTATCTTTCAGAAGGAATCGAAATTCGAAAAATGGAATAGGAAAAAATGTTTCGTTTGATGAGAGGAATCTACAGTTGAAATGTACGTATTTACAACTCAAAAACTCGCCATGTTTAAAAAATGCAGTTTATTTTTGAGCGCTACTTCTACTCAAACCATCCTGTATATATTCCCTATCACGTATAGAGGTTACTCAGAGAATAGCAAATGATCTTTCAAAACTGCCTTCTTTTTTATATGGGGTGATAATCAGTTTCCAACGACAATTTGCAGCCGTCTTAACTTTTATTATTATTATTATTATTATTTAATAAAGATAAGAGAAGAGGCCAGAGCCTATACATCTCAAGTACATACAGGGTGAGTCTTTGACTTGTACATATATTTTAACTGTAGATTCTTGAGGCCAAAGGAAACCTTTTTTTCATTTTCCATTTTTCCGAATTCGGCTCTGTTAAAGAGATATAGCCATTTGAAAAAAAAAGTTGAGCTTAATGCGTGCCTGGATCAATTCTCTGCAAACACTTCAAAGTTCATATTTTTTGATTGAAATTGATGTGATTATTAGATATTCTGGGTGATACATATGAAAAATACTCAAGCACCAACCTTATTTGAATAAGAATGTTATAAACACGATATTTCCTAACAAAACACTTAGTTCTGTCCGATCATTTCGGCTGTATGAAAAGCTATATTTCTCACACCAAAATAAGTTCCTTCTTCGATTGTCCTGAAGATTAGTTTATAGACACTAATAATTTGTTCATATTTCCCCGATATTCTAAAACGATCTCATAAAAATTGGTTTCTCACTAACCTATCCCAACTCCATTAACCAAAGTCATATGTTTCGGTGTCAATGACCTAACTATACCCATCCTCTGTGATATTCAACACAGAACATATTCAATTCACCCAGAGAACTCTAGAGAAGACGATGCCAGATTGCCGATTTTCTCTTCAAACATTGCGAACTCAAGAAAGCGCTACGTTCCCTTCAGATGGCCGTGGAATCCACGGCGTGGATGAAGCCATTGTAGCCGTGACGCAAGACCGTTGTTCTGTGCTCCAACCAGTTCAACCTAAAACTTTAGTCAGTGATCCCATAGACGAAGTTCACTCTTTATTTATTTACAGAGAATGAAGCAAACAGGCTTAGAATATAAAACAAATATTCTAAGCAAACAGGTGATGATTATGTAAATGACTTTCAGTGAATTGATGTGATAGTGTCGTTCTGGTGTCGAGTTATATTGTTTCGATAGATATTTTGCTGAAGGACCGGTAACAATGAATTTTAAATAGAAACTGCCTATTAGTGCCTATAAAATAATTTCATGCTTCTTAGAATTCAATTTTATGTCCCACGAATGTAGAATTTTATTATTACATATCTCTACATCAAACGTTTTTTCATCATAGAGATTTTAGTCTTGACAAAGTTGATAAACATCCTGACAACGTTGGTAACTTGTTGAGAGACCAGAGAAAAAAATTATTTTCGATGAGATTTAACCCAGGACTGCACTCAGAGAATTCTTGAAATTCATGATTTTTTCCTCTAATTCAATCTTATACAATTAGGAATAACTTGAGAACGACGCGTTTTATTGAAAAAATATAAGAATACTTTTGTTTTCTAAAATAATCAATTCTTTCGAAAACGTGAACCGTTCATCTTTTTTAAGTGGTTTCATAGTATTTTTGCGTGAATTTATAAGTCGACTATACTGTAACTTTTTTACCAGGAGAAATATGAAATAAGTTTCAATTGAGGAATATGCACCATGAATAGAGTAGACTATTTACCAAAATTCAGTTCATTCGAAATATCGGTTCCGCATATATGGAAAGAATAGTGTTAATTTCATGGATTTTTGACACCCTGTATCTTCCAAACGGAACCGAATTTTGAAAAATGGTATGGCAAAAAAGTGTTTCTTTTGATGGGAGGAATCTATATTTAAAATATATGTACAAGTCAAAGACTCACCCTGTATAAGCACAAAAAAAAATAAATGAGAAATACATTGATGCTGTGCAAACCAAAATAAGACAAATGAACACTGAAAATCACGATACGTTCAAGTGATGATCGAGTCTGTTTTTGAAAGTGTTTATTGAAGGGGCGCATACAACTTCACTAGGCAGGGCGTTCCAAGCGTGGAATACACGATTGGAGAAAAAATGCTCTCGAACGGTACAACTGAAATTTTCACGGTAGAGTTTAAGGTCATGACCACGGCGTCCCGCACGATCCCGCACAAATAGTCCACTCATATCACAACCGAAAAGCCCGTGGAGGGCGCGATAAGTCACGATGAGATCGCCCCGCGCACGACGATCCGAAAAAGATGGCAATCCAAACAAAATGAGTCTCTCCTCGTACGTTGGACGCATAATACCGAACGGAATCCTGGTTGCCCTTCGCTGGACCGCCTCCAGGGTTTCACGATCCCGAACCAGCACAGGCGCCCAGACAGGACCAGCATACTCTAGTATGGGTCGAATATAGGTCATGTAGAGTAGTCTACAGGTCTCCACTGAGCAACGGGGAAATGATCGCCTGATGAGATAGATGAGTCTATTAGCTTTGCTCACTATACCATTGATATGTTGAGACCAACTGAGGTCGTCGGAAACCAGAACGCCAAGATCGCTTTGGGAACTGGTAACTCGCACCAATTGCCCATCAATGTGGTACTGATGGCCGGGGTTTCCTCTCCCCAAGTGCATTATTGCACATTTATCAATGTTCAATGGCAAGAGCCATCTCATCGACCATTCGAATATGCGATCCAAATCCTGCTGCAAGTCAACACTTGAAGAGACATCAGCGAAGATCTTGATGTCATCAGCGTACGAAGAGTGACGGCACACCAGACCCGTCGGCAAATCAGCCACGTAGGCCAGGAAAAGGATTGGGCCGAGGACAGATCCCTGAGGCACGCCACTACCAACTGCGAAACTTCGAGAAGTAACGTCAGCCACTCTCACCTGAAACTGGCGATCCCGAAGGAAAGACTCAATCCATCGAAGGAGTCCACCCCTGACACCAAAATGCTCGAGCTTGTGGAGAAGTCTTCTATGCGGCACACGGTCGAACGCACGCGAGAAATCCAAATATGCAACATCCATCGGAATATTTCGATCAACTGATTTAGTCCACTCATCAATACACCTCATCAAGGCAGTTATGACCGACCTCTTCGGGAGAAAACCATGCTGATCGGCAGGAATTATGCTGTTGTGCTCAAAAAACGATAACAGCCTCGAACTGACCAACCTCTCAGCAATCTTACCAATGATCGGAAGCAGGCTTATGGGCCTATAATTTGATGTGTCGAGCTTGTCCCCTTTTTTATACACTGGAGTCACTCTGGCACATTTCCATGCTGAAGGCAGCTTCATAGAATCAAAAGATATATTAAGTAGTCTGGTAACAGGATCAGTTAGAGACTCAGCACAGTTTTTTAGTATGCTAGCAGGAATGTTGTCAGGACCTGGTGCAGAGGTGTGGTCAAGTGATCTCAGAATATCGTTAACTTCTGTGGGACCAAAGCTAATATGATCCAGAGTCTGGTGTTATCTTGGTGCATCAACATCAGGAATTGGTTCATCAGGTTCCGATGTAAAAATTGAAGCGAAAGATTTGGCAAAAGAGTTGGCGCATTCCAGAGTATCGGAGCAAATCACACCGTTATGGTTTCGAACATGAGGTGTTGAAACTTTTGAATTGAGACTCGATCTGACATATTTGAAGAACTGCTTTCGATTTTTTGAGCGGGCCAAATCTGTCTCGAACCTGTCCTTCGCGGCCTTGATGGATGCAGATAATCGGTTTGAATAACGTCTATGAGCGTCATAGTTGGACTGTGATCTATTGCGTAAGTATCTCTGCCAAAGACTTTTCTTGCAGCGAATCTGGTCAATAAATTCACCATTGAGCCATGGTTTGGAAGGTATGTTACGAGTGATGCGGAACGTGGTGTTATCCTCTATATTTGCGTTGAGAACTGACACAAAGGAATCCCAGGCAGAGTCAGCATCGATGCCAGAGTAAAGCACCCGATCCCAAGCTACTGTCAACAAACCCTCGTTCAGGGAGCGGTGGTCAATAATTTTTTTCCTTTTCTTAGTACAAGTGGTCTTCGGTTGGCAAATGAACTGGATTTTAGCTGTTATAACTGCGTGGTCCGATCTCCCGATAGGATCATGTAGGGTGACCCCGTTAATTAAGGCGTCATCATCCGTCAGCAAAAGGTCGAGTGTGGACGGAGTCTGGCCATGCACGAATCTGGTGGGACTGTTAACGAGCTGAGACAGACCCGCATCGTCCAGCACCGAAAGGAATCTTTCAGACAGTGAGCCACGTGATGGAGAAACAGTAATTGGCCAAGTGAGCTCTCTAAAGTTAAAATCCCCGGCAATAATTATATTCTTCTTGCAATTTGAAATGGAGCTGAGGTGTCCGAAGAGAATATCGTCAGCAGGGGAAGGACGAGGACGGTATACGCAGCCGATATAGGCAGAGAAAACAGGAGAGGACAAGTCCAAAAATACACTATCGATACCAGGCACGTCGAGGCTACTGACCTTGATATCGAAGCTAGTACACAACTCGTCCACAACATAAATGCAAACGCCACCGTAACCAACGTTTGTGGCGCTGTCACCCCGAAACAATGAGTAACCATCAACACTAAAAGCAGAGTCCGGCATCTCTGGACGGAACCATGTTTCCGTGACGAGTATCAGGTGAGGCCTGAAGTGGTTGGTGAGGGCCAGCAGCTCATTCAACTTGTTCTTCAGTGAGCGTGCGTTGGTATACAGTAGGTTCCACTGATGTACAGGCCTCGTTAGTTTCCCGAGTCACCACTGGGATTCAGAGAGACAATAGTTGGGACACCCTTGATGAACTTTATAGTAAGATCAGCCTCTCCTCCCTGCTGACGCCGCCTGAGACTATCGCGCGTTTGAATCGATTGAAATTTTCAAGGTATATTATTTTGAAGTACCTTCAGGAACCATCTTGTTCCAAATTCTGAAAATGCAGGTTCGGGTCCAGAAATATTGATGGTTTTAGTCTTTCGCAAACATTTCATCCTGTGTATGGTTTTTTCAATGTTTGTAACAAAACAAAGTTTTGGCCGGGCCTGCATTTTCAAAATTATGAAGAAGTTGGTTCAAGACAATATTTTCTGCAAATTTCAATTGATTCCAGAGAACCGTTCATAACTTATAACAGATCGAAATTTTCGTTTAAAACCGAAAATCAACTGTATAAAATTTATTGATATTTGACATTCACCTGAGTAGCCTACATACGTGGTAGAAAAAAGTACAGGGTGGGCAAAATTGGTCATACATGAACCAAAACTTTTTAACCCGAGGAGAAAAATTAATGGCACCTTAGAGTTCTTCTTTTTTCGAGAAACTGATAATGCCATCAACTGCATTCCTCCACCTTCTTTCGTTACCGAGTTTTAGGCCAAAATTGAAATTTGGGCCATTATCTCCGTTTCTGTTTATGCTAGGATGTTGAAATGAAAACATTATACAGGCACTTTTCTGATAGCAATCCAGTGCCGTCATTTCAGACTACTGTTTCCATGCATAAGAAAAAACAGAGCTTTATGTTATAACTCAGCAAATAAACCTCTTAGAAAAAATCAGAGTACGCCACTGGATTGCTATCAGAAAAGTGCCTGTATAATGTTTTTATTTCAACATCCTAGCATAAAAAGATACGGAGATAATAACCAAAGTTGAAATCGCCCAAATTTGAATGTTGGCCTATAACTCGGAAACGAAAGAAGATAGAGGAATGCAGTTGATGGTATTATCAGTTTCTCGAAAAAAGAGGGCTATAAGGTGCCATTCATTTTTCTCTATCTCCTCGGGTTAAAAAGTTTTAGTTCATGTAGTACCAATTTTGCCCACCCTGTACAAGTTCACCGTGTATGAATTCGTCATGATGTCAACTCCTTTTTTGCAATATGGGCCGATATTTATTCCAAAAGTACACCAAATTGTTATCTCGTCTTTTTGGTGACATCAATTCATCATGATTTCGAAACATTTCCCAAATTCATAAACATAAACTGAAATTACGAAAATTGTAGCCTGTTTCTCGTTATAGCCACTTGTAATCTCATAATGAAGTCGAAATAATTGAGCTACTGAACACGGTACCTTTTCAGTGTTTGGGAATGGAAATTTGAATTATTATCCGACTGCGCTAGAAGTACACCTATGTATTATTTCAGCAACGCGCAACGGAACGTTATTTCGTTGGGTGCCTATTTTAGAAAATAAAAAAAAATTCACTGCAATGCCTGTATTATAAATGTGACCTGACTAGGACATGGTATTGCAGGCGGGTACAAACTACTGAATCTAATTGAATTATAAAAACGATTCGCTTTCGTAGATTTTGTTTTTCCCCGCCTGCAATACTGTATAAAAGTCAAGTCACATTCATATTACAGACATTGCATTGAGCTTTATTATTTAATAAAAAACTCGTAGGTATGAGAGAGCAGAATCTCACAATATTTTCCACTGCGGTTTATTTGCAGATCTTGTATTTTTTATTTGAATAATCTTCGGTCGGTTTTTTTTTTCTTTCAATACTCTCTACAAAAGATGATTTTCTTTGGTGTTTCAGTCAGTGTATTTTTGTTTCAGAGTACATCAACTCAATTTGTAAAATATTTTCAAGCGGAATCTACTTCCGGTTCTATAGGAAATGAATGCGAACTTCGTTATTTCAAATGCAGCACCCGTATATTCATACATATTCGAGTTCTTCGTTTAATTCCATGATTTGACGCATGACATGCGCAACCATATCAAGCGATTGTTGAGTTATAGCCTGATTCTCAAATTTTTTGACAGGAAGATATATTTCCAAAATCTCTCATTATAAGAATTTTTTTTGCAACATTGGACCAAGAGGAAGTACGCTGATACTACTTCTTGTATAAATTATGAGGAAATATAATACAGGGTGTCTGAAACAGGGCTTCCAAGTGAGCCTCAACAAAACTATGAAATCTCATTTATTTCAAATGGTAACCATATAATTTTGTAATTCCGATCGATTGCTCTTCAAAAACTAGTTAGAGTGTCAAATTCAGTGGTATGCTCGTCTATTTCAAAGTAGGCTATGTTAGGAATTGTCATTCCTACCTGTTTTATTGATCGAGCACTATGCAGGACAAGCAATAATAATAAGGTACAGTAGAATGTTATATCAAAAGTCTGTTCTTTTTTTGCGGCGAATGTGACAAATAAAAAAAGCAGATAATGAATGACTGAATAAAAAAATCTCAGTTTAAAACTGACATATTCTTAATATCGACATAGCCTACTTGAAAATTATTTTCATAAATATTTGATGGATTCGGTGTTTACTTGATGGAAATTCATGTTTAATAACAGGTAAATAAAATTCAATTTCCACAAATTGTTTGTGGAAATTGAATTTTGTTTACCTGTTATTTTCATAAACTTGATGATTAGACAAAGAAACTTGGCTTAGTAGTGAATTTCGAATTTTATTCAATAACGGCAAAACTACTGATTTCAAAGACATGAAATGTTTGGCACGAGCAATCGATAGGAATTACAAAATTATATGGTTACCATTTGAAAAAAAAAAAAGAGATTTCATAGTTTTGTTGAGGCTCACTTTGAAGCCTATTTCAGACACCCTGTATAATATTTCCTCATAATTTATACAAGAAGCAGTATCGGCGTACTTTTTTTTGATCCACTGTTGCGTAAAAAATTTCTTACAATGATAGATTTTGGAGATATAAACACTAATTTGTGACCATCTTTCTGTCAAAAATTTTGGGAATCAGGCTATAACTCAACAATCGCTTGATGTGGTTGCGCATATCATGCATCAAACCATTGCAGAATTAAGCGAAGAAATCGAATATGTATAAATATACATGTTGTTGCATTTGAAATAACGAAATTCACATTCGTTTTCGGTAGAACCGGAAGTAGATTCCGCTTGAAAATATTTTACAAATTGAGTTCATATACTCTAAAACAAAAATACCAAATTTTGAATTTGTATCACAATTCCTTCCTCGAATACGTCTAAAGAAAAACTTAAAGAAATCACCTTGTATTGACAAACTCTCCACCAAAAAATATGAACAATAAATAATTATTATACACAAAGTTGGGAAAATATTCATCGAACTTCTATCTGTTAAATTGAGTCTATAATATCCGCCAAATGTATGTTTCATTGGAAACTTCCGCTTATACGATAGTTTTTCCAATACTTACCATTTCCTGCACCAATAATGTTTCCAAAAATTCTGTCCAATGTGAGAAACGAATAAAAAAGAACCGATCTGAACTCAGAAGCTGTTTGGGCACCTTGGCAATAGATCCACCTTTTGAATAAATCCACCTCGCATTCGAAAAAACAATGGATATTTTCTAACAGCTATCAAAAAAATCTCTACCATACAATATTCCGTTCAATGAAAAACCAATCGATCAATCCGGGAAATCGGAACATAGAAAACAGCAATCAGTGGAAAATGTAAATCAGTGGCCACAGAAATAATCTGATCTATGGAGACCTGTCAAATGAATCGCCCTCCCTCGTGCCGAACCTAATCACAATCAATGGCCGCAGGACTTATTCATACGACACCTCGCGAAGTTAATGGGTTCAAATTACAATCGGGAATTCCTGGAACGATTTTACCGATGTAACGTCACGTCGCACGTCGTATTTTGTCGACCTTTCGATTCCCTCCTAATGGAAACAGAGGTGGCTGCGGTCTGGCTGGGCAACCTGCAATTAAATCCGCGTCAAAGGGGAGGATACCCTCCTTGATGTCATCTATGACAGTTTGTATGTTTTAGATCGAATGATTAGAACGTTATCCTAGACATTCTGGCAGTTTGAAATAACTTCAAGTATAATCATTGAGTTTAAATATACAGGGTGCGGCACGGAGGATGGATGGTTTTAAAAAAATAATAAAAGCGTTAATTTTTACTCAAAAACACATTTATTGACGGAATCAGATTCTCAAGGAAATAGCATTTGAGACAGTCAAGTGTGGAAAATCACATCAGGCATGTGGTGGCCGAAATCGGTGATGCAGTGCTGGAGGCGCTCTTGGAAGTTCGCGTAGACTCTCTCCAACATCGCTCTCTCAACTTGGGCAACTTCCACGCGAATAGCCCTTTTCAATTCGTCCAGAGTTCGGGGCTTGGTCTCGTATACTCTAGCCTTGAGGTGTCCCCATAAGAAAAAATCGCATATGGATAAATCTGGGGACCGGGGAGGCCAATGAACATCGCCAAACCTGGAAATAAGGCGACCAGGGAAGAGAGGGCGAATAACGTCCATTGATGCTCTGGCTGTGTGGGCGGTCGCCCCATCCTGTTGGAACCACACACGTCGGATTGGAACACGTTGCCCTCGTAATTCGGGGATAAAGAAGTTGTTGATCATTTCGACGTACCGCTCTGAGTTCACGGTAACAGCACGACCATTAACGTCTTCGAAGAAGTAAGGGCCAATGATGCGAGTTTGCGACAACTGGTAAATAAATGCTAGGAACACACGAGTCTAACGGCACCTTCCCCACTTCTCTCGTCCTCAGTGGGGGAAAGTTATGCCCATCTGAAAAACGTCCACCCTCCGTGCCGCACCTTGTACATAGAGGTACATCGCCCTTGAATGATTTGATGCAGTGTACTGCCAACTTAAGTGACGGCACGTAGTAGCTACTGAAGGAACTATAATCTGCCGATCCATCTTGTTCCTATTCATTCACAGAAATCTGTAGGATTTTTATTTTCCTCTAGTTCTATGTATCATAGGCAGAATAAATTGTCGTTTTATTGCATCCAAAAAATCAGGTGTGATGAATGACTGAACATCCCACATTTCCATACGCAGTTCCTGATCGTCATCGCATTCGGCTTAGAATAATTGTGCTTTATAGTTCAGCTACTCACCGCCAGATGCGAGGGTGAAGATTTTCGATTCTCTGAAAAACACTTATCCATCTATGAACCGGTGAAGGAAGTGAAGGAACTATACTAAAATCAGCTTCAAATCGTTCAACTGGGATGTTCCTCTATGTTTATTTGAACTCAATGGTGTAAAACAGGGTGCTCCACTGTAGAAGATTTACTCAAGTTATTCCCCGGGGCCCGGAAAGAATCTGAATCAAAAAATATTTCAATTTTAAGTTTCTTAGTTCAATCTGATCTTGAAGTTTAATTTCAAGGACAAGTAGATTTTTTGATGAGGAATGTACTTTTTTCATTCCAAAATATTAATCTTCGTGAGAAGCTCAAGCTTTATGTCTTCTTTGTTTCTTCATAAAAAGAAATTCTCTGGATAAATCAATAGCGTTATTCAACATGAGGTAACGGAGAAGGCTCCTAAGGAAGTTGTCGGTCACATCAACACTATCGATGCAAACTCCTTGGGTTTCAATGAATGAGTAGGGTAGTGAACAACATATCTATGTGGTCGCAGTTCCCGGAAGGCTAACAGAGCCATAACGACTACGGTTCAAAATAATGATGTAAATTCCATAGTCCTCAGCGAGGCTGTACGTCACGATATAAATATTGGCCTCCTTGAAGTTTCTTCTGAGACACTCATGCAAACATCTAGGTGTTCTGCCTGTATATAGAACAGAAGGTCCGTGGCCCAAATGTGTGGATAGCTAATACCCATATATTCCTTTGCCAGTACACTGACGAGCCTTTTTTTGAACGATTGACAAATTGTGTGGGATCCAACGCGAACAAATTTTTTTGAAAGTCAAAAAATATTCTTGCAATATTGAGTGTATGCTGGTTTCACTTATGTCTTAGGCTGCCTCAATCCCACGATAGGTTAAATGACGATCCTGCAATATCAGTTCGCGCACAGCATCAATATTTTCCTAAACAACAACTGATTTTGGACGACCTATTCGTCTTGGAGCGAACTACGACCTTGATTGAATTCACCATACCATCGATAAACATTGCTCCCTGATGGAGCTTCATCGCCAAAAATTGAATTTAGTTCATCGATGCACTGTTGCTGAGTTAATCCACGTCGAAAGTTGCAAAAAATAATCGCACGAAAATGTTCACGATTCAATTTCATTTTTTGACAGAGATGAATCTTTTAAGTGTAAACAACAGAAATAATGCTCGTATGTCAAAACTTTCTGAGTACGCATGTCCCCAAAAATGTTATGCGCCAGACACTGGAGTGATATATGAACAGTTATAATTATTATATAATATGTATACAGTTTGTATTTTAAGGTGTGGCTTTTCTTTTGATAGGTGATAGAGAATAAGTCATTTCACCGAAAATTTCTCATATTAAATGTTCAATAAAAAATCTTTAAAAAATTTTGGGCATCATCACCTTAATACCACTATGGCCTGCATTATATATCCCTACATCTCTGCAACAGGTTTATGAAAATCGAAGTTGGGTGATTTCTTTGCGGAAATCTTGTTCTGTACAACTCATAAGCTGAACTTTGACCATAACCATAAATTACAAGCGTATCAACAATTTCATTATTTGAATAAACTTAAGCACTCGTACAGTCTATACCGCACCCTCGCCGTTACTGATCACAATCGATATTCGTCATGCATGATAAGAACACAAAAAAAGAAGATGTTGATGTTTATATCTACGAGGAAGCACATATAAAATTTTTTTGGTGAAATGACTTATTTTGTTGTGTTCTACCATCTGTCGAAAGAAAAGCCTCACCTTTGAATAAACCTTGTATATGTTTGTATTGTCCATGTTAATTTGAAGTGAATGTCCTAATATCTGGGTGATCCATAATGGGTAAAAGAAAACTCTACCAGATAAATAACTTAGGTGATTATTAATACCTCAACATGTTTCGAGCTCTATGAAGCTCATCTTCAGGAGTAATCACACATAAGTGAAGCTGAAAACAACTGAGAAAACATAAAAGAGCTCAAAAAACAAAGCAAAGCACAAAAACAACTACAAAAATGAGAAAAAACAATGTAACTTAACGAGCAAAATGACATGACGGAATAATAAAATAAAACAGAATGAACAAAAACTGGTTAAAGAATAAAATTGGGTGTAAATGGTCAGTACAAAAAAGTAAAAGTACAATAACATGAAATCTCTAAAAGGTCATCAGCATTAAGAAGGTGAACAGAATATCTATGTAAAAAGGCAGAATGTCATGAAAAACTCACATTAAAATCTTCAAGCACGATTCACAGGAAAATTGTCAGAGTCATGTAGATGATTCAAATTGATTCCTCTCGGATATTCCAACTTAAAAGGGGGTGGCTTAAAGCACGAACAAATATACTACAAATATAGATGAACAAAGAAACGAACAAACATGACGAAAACAAAGAGAAGGGGGGGAAGGGGTCTGAAACATCAAATATAATGAAATTCCAACTCTCATGCCATCTAGTTGTCCAAGCATGAAACTAGTCCTATGTAGGTGACAAAAGCAGAAGGGAACTGCAAACTTGTGAACGCAACAAACAAATCAACAAAACAATCAAATGAGATCGAACAACAGAGACTCAACGTTAAACTCAATACCAGTTCTCTTCAGCAGGTGGATATCTGAGTTCCTTGAATATTTACTAATGTACATACCTTCTAAAATCATTTGTCTGACACCAAAATTGCAGTGATATAAGATCCAGGAATTAATGGATCTATCAAAGGGGTGACTTGTGTCTCTCAGATGTACACCAAACGCTGAGCTGTCATTCAAAAAATTCGTTCTGCTCCTCAAATGTTCGGTCACTCTAGTGGACAGAGCTCTACCCGTTCTTCCCACATACACCGATCCACAATCACTCGATTCACATTCTAAGATATAAACTCCAGAACAATTTAGAGGATCGAGTTTATCTTTATTTTTCACCAGGTGAGATTGTAAAGTGTTGCTATTTTTAAAGGAAAAAATTATATTATCTTTCTTCAGTATGTTCATGATCGAGTAGGTAATATTCCCGCAGAAATTCATTGGAATATACAGAGTGACATTTGTCTCATGAGGTGTGTTAGAATGACCAATAGGAGAAACAGGGGAGGCGTTGGAATCATTAGGAGCAGGTGTAACCCTAAGTTGCTCAGCTAACCATTTCTGAGAAAACTCATTGAAGAACCTATCCAAGGACGGATTTGCTGGGGGGGTACTGGGGGTAACTACCCCCCCCATGAGTATCGAAGACCTAAGAAAAAGGTGGTGCACAAAAAGTATTTCATACATTTTGCACCTGATTTTATGGAAAAAATCGTTATTACCCCCCCATGATTGTTATTACCCCTCCCATGAAAAAGAGCTATATCCGCCCTTGAACCTATCAACGAAACCTACAGTATAGCCATTGTTTGCAGTTCCCTTCGTCTTTTGTCACCTATGTAGGACTAGTTTCATGCTTGGACAACTAGATGGCATGAGAGTTGGAATTTTATTATATTTGATGTTTCAGACCCCTTCCCCCATTTCTCTTTGTTTTCGTCATGTTTGTTCGTTTCTTTGTTCATTTATATTTGTAGTATATTTGTTCGTGCTTTAAGCCACCCCCTTTTAAGTTGGAATATCCGAGAGGAATCAATTTGAATCATCTACATGACTCTGACAATTTTCCTGTGAATCGTGCTTGAAGATTTTAATGTGAGTTTTTCATGACATTCTGCCTTTTTACATAGATATTCTGTTCACCTTCTTAATGCTAATGACCTTTTAGAGATTTTATGTTATTGTACTTTTACTATTTTGTACTGACCATTTACACCCAATTTTATTCTTTAACCAGTTTTTGTTCATTCTGTTTTATTTTATTATTCCGTCATGCCATTTTGCTCGTTAAGTTACATTGTTTTTTCATTTCGCTTTGCTTTGTTTTTTGAGCTTTTTTATGTTTTCTCAATTGTTTTCAGCTTCACTTATGTGTGATTACTCCTGAAGATGAGCTTCATAGAGCTCGAAACATGTTGAGGTATTAATAATCACCTAAGTTATTTATCTGGTAGAGTCCATGTCAATACTTATTTTTTCTGGATACTTCACAAGTTACAAGCGGGTAGTTTTACGCCTTTACAAAATAATTATTCGGATGGTTAACAAATTGAAGATCATGTGCACTTTGAAAACGCTGTAACTTGAAGTTCTTCTGTGTATGAAATCGGTACCCCTGCTTATGCAAAGATCAATCCTTAAATCCCCACCCGTTTTCATGAAATGCAACCCCGATTAAAAGATTTATAGCTCTGGAGTTTCCCGTTCGAACTCGGTCAGAAACTTTCAAAAGTTTTGGCTTCTACAAACGCAACAATTTCAAGTTTTCGAACGTAATGCTTTTATCATCCTGTCTTATCTGTCTCCACTCGAAGAATGATCCTATTTGTGCGTTCTTCCATGCAAGACGAAACCGATAAGTCCTCAGGGACCTTCAGGATCTGGAGAGTTAGTTGGAGTACCTGGAAACGGCGCAATTAAAATGGTCATTAGGAAATTAATGTTGATGCTGCAATTATAAGGTGTAATTTTCCGGACGATCCACTCCAGCTTCGAGGACATTTTTATTTAAACGCGACGAGTCTTCGGATTGCTTTCCCTGTGGGATTCACCTGGTTCTTCTGGAATTACTTAGAGGAATGAGGTAGTGGAGTACGAGGTACGAGTTTCAACTTGAACCGTATACAGGGTCAGTCTCTCTCAACCCCAAAACCTAATATTATATGAAGAATTTCCCAAGATCTTTTAATGAAATTCATTGTCACTTCCGGAGGTGACAAGATGATGAAATCAGGGCATTGCTAACTTCGTTTCTTCAGAGAAAAGGCTCAATGCACTTCAAATCAAGAACTCACTGATTTTTCATAGGTTTCTAGGTCAAGCATTTTATTCACAAACCAGTTTTTTGGAAAAATAGCTAATTAGTTTCAACTTCATTTCAGAGTCGTCATCGAGGTTCTGAAATGTAACAACAAATACTACAATAAAATTCAGATGTTCGAAACTACAACATTGAAGGATTAAAACTTATTTTGAAATTACACAAACTTACAAATTCATAAGTGAGGATAATTCATGGAAGATTTTTAAAAGACTGGATTAAAAAATTGGACATTTTTTGGAGTATGCGTTTCATCAGAGCGCAGATGTTGACTTTGAAATAAAGTTGAAACTACAGGGTGTCTCAAGTTCGAGTGCCTATTAGACGTTTCTGGAGAACTGGACATATTTGAAATCTGAAATTTGGGATTATGATATTGTTCGAAATTCTCTACAGACCTAAAATATTTTCAGAGCCAGAGCACTTCCGGTTATACAGGGAGTGAAAATAAATTTGCTCAAAAATTTTTTTTTCAATGTTTTCGTTTCTGATATGATTGAGTATTCAGTGCTGAATACATTTCTGTTGAAACCATTGTATTCATTCGAATAGTTTTCAAAATATCGAAAAAAACCTGAAAAAAAGTAAAATATTCATAGTCAGTATTATGTTAACACTCAGTATGTCCAGAATAAGAAAAATGAACATAATACTGACTATGAATATTTTACTTTTTTTCAGGTTTTTTTTCGATATTTTGAAAACTATTCGAATGAATACAATGGTTTCAACAGAAATGTATTCAGCACTGAATACTCAATCATATCAGAAACGAAAACATTGAAAAAAAAATTTTTTGAGCAAATTTATTTTCACTCCCTGTATAACCGGAAGTGCTCTGGCTCTGAAAATATTTTAGGTCTGTAGAGAATTTCGAACAATATCATAATTCCAAATTTCAGATTTCAAATATGTCCAGTTCTCCAGAAACGTCTAATAGGCACTCGAACTTGAGACACCCTATATACTCCATTCGGCATTCACAATTATGAAATCACAACTCTGGCCTTGGAAATTTGACACATTCCACTCTGTATCGAAGTTATGACGTTTTTCAAAATATTTTTATGTTCCAAGTCAACACTATGTTGCCCTTTCTACATTCTTAGCGTATTTCTCAGAAATTATTCGGAAAATGAATGAATTGGAAAAGATGTGGACGAAAATAATTAACGTTTATATGACTTGATAGAATGGATTCCTTTTCTAGTTATTTGCATGAAAAGTACAAGAGATCACTGTTGAAATATATTATTTTTCGCCATGGAAGAAAATTGCATTGCTTTCACATGATTTTCATATGCATGCTTGTGAAGATTTAATGTTTATTATCCTCTTGAACTGAAAGTTCAAGACTTGACGACCTCAATTATTGATTCTAATCAAGAATTCATTAAAAAAATTCGACCCAAAGATATAAGATGAATTGATGGGTAATTACAAGAATCAAGAATAATGTCAATTTTATTTTGCTGATAACTTTCTTAAAATCAATGTTGGGATATGAAACTCGGCTGGGTTTGTTCAAACAACATCTAAAGAATACATTTTTCACCATCTCGATCTTTGAAAGGCGTTTTTTATAGGTGAATTAGGTCTAAGTTCCACCTCATTAGTGAGGTACCTAACTTCTGCAAATCTGCTCAGATATCGCCAAATTTCTTGGAAAACCTGAAAAATATCATCCTAATCGACCTCTCGAGGCTCCATCCGATCCATCTACTGCGATATCTGTCCAAATAACAGCTTTTTCAACGAAATAACCTCGAAATGTAAACATTCGTCCTGGTCTTCGTCCTCACGCTCCAAACTGGTGCTAAAAACAATAAACATACGTTAATCTTGGATATTCGACGAAAAACTCACCTGCAAATATCGATTAAATACCAAAAACCTGCGAACAATTTATAAACCTAACAGAATGTGGAATATCTTTGATACTTTTACTTTGATGTAAACAAAGAAACTGGCAACGTCGTTTTGTCATTCACGATATTTTCTGTGCGCGCACTGACATTTCATCATATGTTCTGTGCTTTTCATCAGGGGCACCAACTCCTGAAAACGAAACCATGACCTCCCATGTGATTAAATAAAAGTGAATAGAGTATAGTTAGCCTTTTTCTTCCAAAACACTGGTATTTTGAATGAAATCCTTGACCTAGAAAACTGTGAAAAATCACTGACGTTACATACATAGGTCACATCATCCTCCAAATAATAGTATTCCGGGCTTTCTAGCCTACAACTGCAGTAGGCATCTTCGGAGGTATCTCAGTCTGAGGCTGTGAACCAATGATTGACTGCTCCGAATTGATGATGCTACTAGATCTATCGCTGTAGTTACAGGCAACCACGCTCTATGAACAATGGGACATTTCTCTTTCTACATATATTGTATAATAAAGCGATGAAAAAAAAATACACTCACGCAGAAAATCGAATTGCCTTTCCAACAAGGTGCTGCTCGACCCCTTTTCCCTTTTCCAAAATGAAAACTGTTAGGGGTTGCAGCTAGAGGGGTAGTGATATCAAACTCATTTGAACACCCTTATTTGTCCCCCTTTCAACAAAATTTGACCTGTTCGAGCGTTTTTTCGTTTTTCCATTCCAAAGCTCAAAATTCGGGGTGGAAAGTTAAGGATAGCCCACCCTGTATACCTGCATCAAACGTTTTTCCATCATTCAGATTTTAGTTTCGACAAAGTTGATAAACATTCTGACAACATTTTAAGCTTGTTTAGAGGCCAGAAAAAAATAATATTCCATGATATTCAATCCAGGGAATATTCATTTTCTGAAATCCTCTAGGAAATAATAACTCTTTATTGGATTGTGTTCTCGTCCATGTTATATAATAACCCTTCATCTTTTTCAAATGGTTTTATGGTATTTTTGCGTGAATTTATGAGTCGTCTACGCTGTAACTGTCATACCAGGAGAAATATTGAATGAGTTTTGATTGAGGAATATGCACCATGAATAAAGCAACCTATCAATCAAAATTTTGAAAAATGGTATAGAAAAAAAGTGTTCCGTTTGGTGGAAGGAATCGACATGTCACCTTCTTTTTATATTTGATGAAAGTATTTCAATTCATGAATTTAACAACTTACAATCGGCAACTGTAATAGCCTTTGGAGAGCTGAAGTCGTGGATAAGGAGGACTCTGATTGAAATTGAATTAGGTATTGGGCGCCACCAGATTTTTGATATAGAGTAGTTGTTCTTATTATTAAGATGTTGAATTCACGTAAATCTGGAAAGTGTATCAAATTGATTGAGAATATAATATCGTGTGTGAGGGAAAAAATATATAGACAAGTCTGAACAGTATTCAATAAATTTATTATAAACCCCAAGGTACCTTATTTAGACCTAATACTAATATTACTATGACCTAACCTGCTTAAACCTAATATTATACAATTTGATATATACAAATTAAGAAGAACAGACTTGGCTAAGGGCTTGAAATTCTATTCACCCTCTTTATACAGCAAATCCCACCTTGTGGAATGAGGATGATGGTCCCTTTTCAACCTTCTGCTTGAGGTTGAAGAAGGCAATTGAATTGGGCAGTTTGTCTCCCAAAGTCCCTAATCATAAGTTACAAAGATATACTTTCTATTCACAAACAATCGTAACTATTTCAAAACTATAGAGACTTACCCCTTGCTAAGGAGGAAAGCAATTGAAGCTCTCTCGTGTATTTACCGGAGAACTTAGATATTTAAGATATAGGTACTTGATTTTTCAGATACCTTCAATTTTGAAAATAATAAGATAAGTAGATAACGAAGGTAATAAGATAAATTACGAAGGGAATCGATTAGATATTCCCTCAAACAACGTCGAATATCAAAAAATTCTTGTATTCCTTTCCTTTACATATGGAAACCTAGATATGTAGATCGACCATGTTCTGCGCATTTGCGTTGGCGTATTTAATTCGAGGTGGAAGGTAACATTTGAATGTTACAGCCAGTTAAAATATATGTACAAGTCAAAGACTCGCCCTGTAAAGATGCCGATAGCCTCCATATTCATCCTAGGATAGTAACTCTTGATGTTGGAAATGACTTCGGTTTTAGCGAATAGAATGTTTTGTTTACCAATCAATGCATGTTCCGCGATTGCCGACTTCTTCATTTGATACAGTCGACGTCAACGTTCGTGTCCTTTGATCCGTGTATGAATGCTCGTTTTTGTAGTCCCGAAGTGAACTTTCCCACAGTATTCCTTGAACACCGGGTGAAGAGAATGAATCAGTTTGGTCTTTGGCGATCATTAGGACCTATCCCAGTTTCCGTGTAGGGTTATAGACTCTTTTATGTCTTTTTAGAAGATTGTCAATTTTGTCCATCACTGATGGAATGGAAGGTAAGTATGTCTTTTCCTTGAAAATTATTTCGGATGGTCCATTTTCCTTTGTTGTTCGCTCAATGGATCTCTATCAACACAAGAAACACACTGAAAAAAAATTAAAATGAAAAGATCTTGAATTGCTCTCCGTATAATTTTGGGTTTTAAGCTTTAGGAAGAGTAACCCTGTATATCTCCTCCAAATTTAAATGAAAGCTATCAAATTATTTCACCGCCCTCAAATCCCTCTATCTAAATACCCCCAATGACCCCGATCCCAATCTCCATCTCGCGATCCCACTCCTCATCTCTTCATCGTTCTGATAACGCTCGCAAACCGGATAAGCACTATCAAAAGATAACCTTTGACATTCCCCCGTGTCTCGCAACCCTCGCTTTCGATGGTAGCGTTTTTCGTTTTATGCCATCATTACACCGTGCGCGATCAAGCGCATTAACGAATTTGGATCCGTGCACGGCCTGTTCGTAGAGGTTTTCGCTACGCTTGTGACGAACGACGTAATGTCAAGGGGCAGTAGGTCAGCCTCATCCGTTTCACAGACGCTTTCCGGTTGGTTCCATGGCGGACGACGTGTCCAGCAATGTCGTCTGCACGTCACCAACGCGGCGTCTGTACCGGAAATGATAGGAATATGCATATTACTGTTATGCTAAGAATTATGTCGTGGCTTATGTTCATGACCGGAAGGAACGGTAACGAGTACTGCAACCGAGATATCGACAGGACAGATCGTTGATAGCAACAAACATGTATCGTTATCGGTACATGACGAGACAGAAAAAATGCATTGATGAGGACTTTCACGGCCAGATTCAACTCCAACTCGAGAGTATTCCGGTTTTGCTAGCCGTGGTCCAATAGGAATATGTAGGAATCTTCAGAGGTTTCTCATTCGGAGGTTGTAACCCGACGAATAACCACTCCGAACTGGAGATGATACTGGATCCCCGCCGTATTCATTAGATAAGATTAGATTAGAGGAAGGGTGGAAGAACATCCGAACTCGCATGCACCTTGACCTAAAGATCTGCTGTGCATCCCCGCGCTGTTTTCCAGTCAGGCAATAGTGTCTCAATAAACTTCATCACCTTTCTGGGGATTACATCCATCTCCTGTTCCGGCTTCAAACCAGGAGCCAAGGTGTTGCAGCGTTTTCCGAAGAACAGCTTCACATTCGTATAGCAAGTGCTTGACTGTCTCAGTGGCTTCTTGACAGAAGCGGCACGTGCCTTCCGTCGCCTTCCCCATGTTCTTCAGATGATCTTCTTCTTCTTCCAGTGCGACGCCTTTTCTTGGCCGAACGTAGGCCTTGTGGCCCATTGTTCATACAACATTTATGCAATACTTGAGAGACCCAGACCCGAAGGCACGCCGACAGGAATGCCGCGAGCTGACAGGGAGGAGTCCCTCTCAGCATAGAAATGGAAGGTGTAGGATTACCTAGGTGTGTTAACCTCAGTATGGGAATGGGGGGCAAAACCGGGTAGATAAGAAAAATCTGCAATAATTTTTTATTTATTTATGTTTATTGGTTGACACTTGACTTGTTTATGTCGTAGCATAGGAGCCCAACAGTGGAATGAGTTGAAGTTATAAAAAACCAATACAAGAATTATATTCTATTTTACGGTTATGCCCAACCCTCGGGGCAGAACCGTATGGCAAAAGGAACAAAACCGGGTACAGCTTATTTTTCACAGTTAGCACACACGAAATCATCTAAATCATCTTCTAACCATCTTGTACATCCTTCGTGTGCCCAGTTATTGCACGTTTTAGTGCATTTTATCCACCCATAATTTTTGGTAGCAAAAGAGTACTGCTCTTTGCAGTAAATGCAGAGGGTGTCGTTGTCCCCTGGTGATTTATCGTATTCTTCTTCAGAGTTAGACTTTTTCTAAGAGGTTTATTTGCTGAGTTATAACATAAACTTGTGTTTTTTCTTATGGAAACCGTAGTTTGAAATGACTTAAAAAGAATCGCCCTTTTTTCCCGTTTTAGAAATGTATTATATGTCATACATATACATGTAGCACCAATTTTGCTCACCCTGTACAGAACAAGACTTCCGCTAAGAAATAACCCAACTTCGCGGATGTTCATAAACCTGGTGCAGGCCAGAGTAGTATTGAGAAATTGAGGCCCAAAATTTTTTATTCATTTTCCAAATTGAACATTCCATTTAATAAATTCTCGGTAAAATGACATATTTTGATAACTTCTATCACCTGTCAAAAGAAAAGCCTCACCTTAAAATACACCCTGTATATCTGAACATCAGTATCACTTCCTATTAATTGAAACGCATGTAGCTTTGCATAAAAGAATAAAATGGAGTCTTTTGGTTTTCATTCTGGAACACGGACACAAGAAAGTCCAGCCATGTTTCCAAAAAAAAGAGATTGTTTCTCTATTCCTTGCCTAGAAGCCAATTCATTGTGGGTGTTATTTACTTCAAATTAACCATTTTTCTCATCATAAAGGATTCAGCCAGAAACAAATGATTTTTCAAGATTTCGTTCATTCATTTCACCTCATTTAGCTCACTGTGATTTGATTTTGGTGAGAATATGAGTTAAGATTGTGTTTTTGACCTGGGTACAGTATTTCTCCAAACGGGAGAATCTTATTTACATGAGAACTAGCAAAAATTCCTTATTTGGGCTGCTATAGATTAGTTAAATATTAAATCGACCAGTTTAATTACATATCAACGGGTCTCTCAATCAGTTAATGTTAGAATGTATATCAACTTTGTCAAGACTAAAATCTCTATGATGAAAAAACGTTTGATGTAGAGATATGTAATAATAAAATCCCACAAATGTGGGAGATAAAATTGAATTCTGAGAAGCATGAAATTATACATTTTATAGGCAGTTTCTATTAAAAAAATTCATTGTTATCGGTCCTTCAGCAAAATATCTATCGAAACAATATAACTCAACACCAGAAGACACTACTAATACATCAATTCACTAAAAGTCATTTACATAACCATCACCTGTCTGCTTTATCTCTGTAAATAAATAAATCGAAGTCCATGGCGTAGGTTATCGCGTAAGCTTCGTTTATGCCGTTTATGAGATCACTGACTAACGTTGGAGGATGGAGGCACAGAACAACGGTTTGTCATGCGTGGCGGCTACATCTACGACCTTCTGAAGGGAAGAGTAGGCCGTGCTACATCGCAGCCGGCAGCGCACCGTTATGGGCGACTGAAATTAAGAACGTAGCGCTACGAGTATATCGGCGAGAATCAGAAAAACTCGTTTGGCGTTTCCGAAGAGCAACACCTAGACGCCTTTAGCGAAAAGTAAACGAAACTAGTGCCTTTGCGATAGTTCTTCCGTTAACGATAGTGTACGTACCGCTTCTTTGGTTTTGCCTTTAATATTTTATGAAAATCGGCATCGGCTTCTCTAGAGTTCTGTGAAATATCACAGAAGATGGGTTAGGTTAGGTCATTGACCTAGAATCATATGACTTAGGTTAATGGAGTTAGGATAGGTTAGTGAAAACCCAGTTTTCATTAGATCGTTTCATAATATCGAGGAAAATATGAACAAATTATTAGTGTTTACCTAATCTTCAGGAAAATCGAAGAAGAAACTTATTTTGGTGTGAAAAATATAGCTTTTCAATTGCAGAAATGATCGGACAAAACTAAGTGTTTTTGTTAGGACATATCGTGTTTGCAACATTCTAATTCAAATAAGGTTAGTGCTTGAGTATGTATCACCCAGAATATCTAATGATCGCATCGATTTCAATCGAAAAATATGAACTTTGAGGTGTTTGTAGAGAATAATATCAGGCACGTATTCAGTCCATTTTTTTTTCAAATGGCTATATACATCAACAGAGCCGAACTCGGAAAAATGGAAAATAAAAAAAAGGTTTCTTTTGGCCACAAGAATCAACAACTGTATATTGTCATTCGGTAGTTGCGTCCTATGCACAGCGCAACATGCTACCTTATGACAAGGGTTTTTTCGATTAGAAATTACCCCCTTGCTTTCTTCGCGATTATTCATTTAAACCCCCTATACCGAACCAAGATTTAATCAATGAAACTTGTCATTATTTTACATTCAAGTTTCAATGTACAAGAAAGTTTCAGACTCATTTCCTACAACTCTGAAGGCAAAACACTCATACAGCCATTATAATAATGGAAAGTTCTCTCTTTTTCTCCAACCGTGTTTACAAACTGCTCTACTGAAGATTAGTTTTCCGAACTCGGCTAACGAATACATTAGGTCGAAAAAAGAGAAAAATGCGTTATACGAACTACTCCGGACGGGCCTTAATTAATATCCCTCTTGGCCTACTCGGATCCGATTTGTTTGGCCTAGATCTCGTTGCACAGGGAAGGTATTCCCCGGATTAATTAATCTTCATCGATTGCGTCGTCGGGTGTAATGCGTAATAGGTTTGAGAATTCGGTATTGGGGAGTAGTGTCGTGATCGTGGAACTCGTTAATGGGAGATCTATGGGAGACTAGAGCGCACCAAGCGTTAATTAGAGATCATAGATTCTCTTACGATATTGCGACGTTATTCGATCTAAACTGATTTTGACACGTCTTTATCTTTATTCAATGACGTCAGGATGAGTCTGAAGCAACTTTCAATGGATGGAAATTTTAGGAAAGCGTGACTTGGAGTCCGCAGCCTTTGAGAGCCCATTCATCCTGTTCCAACGAATAGAAATTTCATTTCACAGTAATATACAGGGTATCCCACGAGGAACTTCACAACCTCCTACCATAAACAGGGTGATTTCTTCAAGTGTTTCATTAGACGTATTCTAGGAGGGAATTTTGATACAAATTCAAGATTTTGTATTTTTGTTTTGGAGTAAATGAACTATGAACTCAAATTGTAAAATATTTTCAAATATTTCAAACCAGCTGGCCCGGCGAACTTTGTTTCGCCCAACTTATACTTACGGTGGATTTCATAAATCGTACTCACCGGTGATCGGAGATTAACGGATTGGTTCTCTGATATTTGAACTCTCAAATCGAGTTGATTCTAGATCAAACGGTGATTACGCTTTGTGAAACCCACCGTTAAAGTTGTATAAACTCACCATTGCTATCTTTCAAGGAGGAGATAAATTAGGCAAAATTTTAATATTATTGTAATTTACATGAAGAGAATTCTCTTTATTCAAACGGTACCTAATTGTTGAACATATAACTTTTTGTTTTTGATAAATTCTCAAAATCTAATCAGTGCTCACACCATTATTTTAAACATCTTAGCTATGCTGCGAAGCTCAAAATAGTGGGTAAACATCTCAGTTGGTGAAGCAGCGAGATTTTCATGTTTCCATGGATATGAGCTATCACTGTCACACAGAACATGTGTTGGGAGGCTGGGACGGGGTTTACCAATAAGGGTGAATGGAAAATTCCGGTAGATGTTATTTTATTTTATTGAAAAAATCTAAAAGGTTGAAACATGTATTTTTAAACTTTCCATCATCACATACAATGCTTACCTAAAAGGTTGACCAAATTAGGTGAATTCCTTATTTTCGAACAATAGGAACGGCAAATAAACAAAAATTGTATGGTTCAATCTCTCTTCATTTTGTTCAATTTAGTTGACGATATCAAGCTCGCAAGAAGGAAAATCGAGGTGTTCAAATAAGTCGATAGCACGATCGATACGACAGAGTGAAAAATGCAAGAAAAAAATTATCAACACTGCCGGTTGTGTTGAACTCACGTTCAAATTTATTGATGCTCATTCGATCAGATCAGATTAGGCAACCCATGAAACATTATTGTATATCATTAGTGAAACCCCGATGAGCAAACGATTCAAAATTATTGACGCTTACAATACTGTCTCTGTGCAAGCAGAAACGCTAAAATAATATGTCAATTACTATAATCATGGGCAATTTTGGATTCAGTTATTTCCGCAATATATTTAATACCCAAACAGAAATTCAAAAACATTTCAAAAATAAAGAAAAAAGATGAAGATGGGCAACTCACGTTTGAATCTGATCGTCAAAATCCGATTTACTTGATATTTCGGTAAAAATTCACTGTTCCACCAACTTGAGATGTTCACCCGCTTTTTGAGAGACTCATCTAGTCACTGTACGATTATACGCATCAATGGTAGCGACACCTAGTGGCCTTATTCAAAAGAAGGAAAAGCATTTCCTGCATAATTAAAATTTTCATCGGTTTTTCAAAGTTTTATTGTATTTTACAATAACCAGACTGTAGACGAATCCATTAATGAAGTTTTATATCAGACAGTCCATCAGATCTCGAGTTATAAATGGTGTAACCAACATCTTTCTTTTATATATATATATATAGATTTGTTGACAGAAAGAGTGTCACGAATTTGTGTTTAACAACAACTCAACATCGACTGGATAGATCTCCTCGAACAGCTGGTTTGTTGTAAAATTGAAAAAATTTGCGAAAAACAATATTCAAGTAACAGGAAAAGTTTACATGAAAAAACCCTCACAATTTTTTTCTACAAATTTAATAATTTACTCCTTGCTATACTAGATAGATAGATATCTAGATAATCACTTCATTTCCAATTACAGAACTAATTACAAAATTAAATATAAGGATTAAAATGGTGTCAAAAAATAAGTATGTAGCTATAATGAAAAATCAAAAACAAGAAAAACTGAGTGAAAAATTGAAGAATTGAACCCCTCAACCCGAATAATCCTTCAAATCATACGGCTCAAATGCTACCAAAAATGCGAACAAATTTTTCTCGAATTTACCAACAGGCTCTATACTTTTTAAGTGAACAGGAAGTTTATTGAAAAGCCTTATTTCCATATGAAAAGGATTTTTTTCAGAGAAAGATGTCTGGTGTTTTGGAAAAATCAAATCATTTCGCCTGTGTTGAAACGTGCAACCCCTATTCAAATTATTCTTTCGGAAATATAATAATACCTCATTAATATACAATCCAGTCAATGTAAGTACATTAAACTCTTTTTCATTACACCGCTCTGAAAACCCTATCAAAACATGTCGATTCAGGGCACCGAAAGCGAACCTTTTCCGTGCGCTGAGACATAGATGCATCTATGCTGAGACACAAAGCAACGATTGCGTGATGACAGTAGACGTCAGTGTTTCGAATAATTATTGTTTCACAATATCGAAATGCTTTCTGTCGAAGAACAAATATCGTTGGATTGTTTTCAGAGAGGTGTAATGAAAAATATCGTTCATTACACGTCCAGAAAGGCTTTTTCCGTGCTTGCACGAATTCCCGTGTTCGGCTCCGCCTTACACGGGAACTCTTCGCGCGCGCACGGAAAAAGCTTACTTTCTGGACTAGTAATGAAATATACTATTATTCACAACCATATATGTAATGATGTCATTATTAACGTCATTGAAGGTTGGGAAATGTCACATGTCACACCTCTACTTCCCAACCTCACTTCCTGCCCTCACTTCCCGCCCTCATTTTCCGCCCCCATTTCATCTATTCTGCATGAATATTTTTCATACATATTCAAAAAAATAACACCTTTTTGAGAAATTTTATGAAACCTATTTAATGGCTAACAATAAAAAACAACAATGAACTAAAATACAGCAAACTACTTATTGATATTAATCGTTGCATTTGAATTATTGTAAGCGTTTATTGAAATATTTAGGCATGTACCAGCGCTGGCCCCTCCAACAGTTTTCTCTTTGGGCGACAATACATGTGTAATGACTGAGGTTTCTGGACTACTTCCAATAGCTACAGAAGACGTGGCACATTGAGACAGCATAGTGGCAGTTTTCGTTTTATTCTCAATTGAACCATTCACATAACCTTCTGCCACAGTACTAGATTTCCATCCTCCCAGCTTTTTTTTGGAGTACACTTGCACCACTGTAAGCAAGTAACGTAGTGGCGGTTCTTCTGAGTGCATGTCCTGTGAAGCCTTTCCAGTTCTCTAAATTCAAAAAAGTAGCAAATTTTTGAGGAAAATTAGCTATTGGATTGTGTCCAATTGGTATGTGTTTTAGAATCTGGAATCTCGACCGAAATTTTTTCTTCAAAAAAAGCCACATCCAATATTTTCATTTTCACTAATTCGTCCGTCCGACAAGCTCCAGATACGCCTAATATTAATGCTACCTAAAACAATGAGAAAAAATAATACCATGATACCAGTGTACTTGTTATTAGCTTAAACACGTTTTTTTATTTAAAAAATCACAAATAACTTACCTTTATCGATTAAAGATTCTTTGGAGCTTTATTTAAAAAATCCTCTATATTCTTCCTCGAAAATACGTTCGATTTCTTGGTCCTAAAGCCAACATTTTGTCGTTTTAGAATATCAGTTTTTTCTACAATTTCTAGCATCGTTCGTATCACACTGTACATTGCCCACAAAGTAGACGGCTTCTTTTGTCTGCTATGTTTCCCAAAATATGCTGAGAGTACACTTTCGGAACCGATATTTTTAACCTTTTTTTTTCGCACCATTTCCTATATAATTCAAAGGCTTTTAAATATCTATGCTTACTTTGCTCTGGCACCAAACCCTGATGAGCAGCCTGCAGTACTTCTGGTGGGGGAAAATCCATAAATTCATCGTCGGAAGACATGATTCTCAATTCATCATTCGTGAATTCAGTATTCGACTTTATCTGACATTTATTTATATTGGTGACAATTGTATACCCCGTAGTCACGGTAACAATATAGATCTACTTGATTATTCTGAGAACACCGCGTTCTTGGTGACTTATTTTAATTGAAATATGAGTGCCCTTGGCTCAGTGGTAGAGCGTTGGAATTAGGACCCAAAGGTCCGAAGTTCAATCCCGAGCTAGGAAAGAAATTTTCTAGTCTCGGTAGGGGCCACCATTCTCAAAGAAATTTTCTAGTCTCGGTAGGGGCCACCATTCTCACTGTTGGGTCAAAAATTAACAGTGCTGTGCCTAAGGTGGCGTAAGGACACAGTAACAAAGCCTACACAGAACACAACTGCTTACTCCGAACTCGGCACAAGTTACAAGCTTCGAAGCTTGTAGTTTCAGAGGGGTCTCCTCAGGAGACCTAGGAGTAGTCAGGATGAACAATATATCATATCATATCATATCATGATGGTTGTAAATAAAATACGCTTCGCGTCTCGGTTAACTAACTAATCTCACGACTGGAATGAATCTCTTCTCACCTCGGTGTGTAATATACTATTACAATATCGAAATGCTTTCTGTCGAAGAACAAATATCGTTAGATTGTTTTCAGAGAGGTGTAATGAAAAATATCGTTCATTACACGTCCAGAAAGGCTTTTTCCGTGCTTGCACGAATTCCCGTGTTCGGCTCTGCCTCTCACGGGAACTCTTCGCGAAAGTTTACTTTCTGGACTAGTAATGAAATATACTATATTATTATATTATTATACTCCCATTGAATAATATATCCATTATTCAACTGATTTTGATCTGCAATAGTCTCCATAAACCAATAGTGTGAGGTAATAATAACTCACGCCTATAACTCACTCTAATACGAATAGGAAAAATCAATTTTTCAAAAATGTAGCTTACGCAATGAATAAAAAAGTCAAGTCAATGAGGAACTCTATTTCGGACATCAAGGTAACGTTCTCGTCATCCATTTCTGCATTTTCTTTGGTATGAATATCCAAAAATTGCATTTGGAAAACGTGAATTTTGGACGTTTTCTACGGGATTCGATATCGATTCAATTTTCGAGGACAGAAATCGCTTTTGACAACTGTCGAAGATAAATCATAGTGTTCAATTCGCGGTAATGGTCATAACACACTTGATGAATTACACCCCTCGCCTGACGGTTAATAGAATAAGTATCAAGAACCGACGACAATAAGCCAGGATTTAAAAATATATAAGTTCAATACGACCGGTTCCTCCGCCAATTTGTAACAATGTTCGGAATGAAATTGTATTTTAATACAATTCATGAATTCAATAAACTCATAGAAAAAGTGGGACCTGTCAACGTGAAAAAATATCACAGCTTCAGAATTCGTTTAATAATACTGACCATTTGGTCCACCTTCGAAGTGAATTCGATTGATTGGGAATGTAGGTATTTCACACAGAGAACATTACTCTCATCAACAAAACTGAAATGAAAACAATCGCGAAATTCACTTCACAGATTCCTTACTTTCAATTTAGTTACATTTGTCGATTGGCTTCGAATCATTTTGTTCGTGTCCAATGATAATTGGCGGGAAGAAAATTCCCTCTGCCAATTCCGTATTTCAAGTTTTTTTTCTGATCGAATTTATTTGTAGATTCACTTGTAATCGGAAGTTGAACTATTTTCAGGGGTCTCTCGTTTGAAATGAAACAGAAGCATGAGATGGCTAATTTTCTTCTATTTTCGAAAGAAAAAAATGACCTTTCAAAATGAAATCGATTTCAATTATTTCACTCCAATCCTTTCTGAGTTTACCCACAAAATTTCAGTTCTCAGAGTGAAACCATTTTCAAATGCAACTTGAAATAAAAACGCACTACATTTAACGCCCACCTTAAATTAGGGATTAAAAGTATCTTTTTATTCCCCTAAGTGTATAAATAGTAAATACTATTACTATCATTCAACTCCCATCAAGGATTCGGAGAAATTTCCGAGAATCATGGAGAAACTGACAATCATGTACAATATATGAGATTCACATCATCAATGAAGACTGTTTTTGGTTAATTCTTTCAGAAAGACCTCTCGTCAGTAAGGATTGTGCGATGATCAACTTTTGGCGACGATGGAGAATTTGTAATTAAAAGAGAAGAGATTTCAGTTGATAAGGGTATGCTCAAAAAATCAAAAATGCACAGTATGGATAACCCTATGAAGAATGCAGGAATCCTAAAAGAATTATTAATTTTTCCGATTGATCTAAAAATGTCCCGAACGATCTGATAATACTTGTTGGAGATTTCCGTAATCCGCATAAGCTTATCTATCTCCATGCAAGATTCTATGGAATAACTTCAACTGAAATCATTCCTTTTTCAATTGGGTCAAATTATCCATCCAGCTCGTTAATAGTCGCAAATTATTAATTATTTTCGGAAGATACTTTTTTTATTGAGAAATATTATTCGTCTGGCGATTTCACTCATTCCATTCTTAGTGAGGAGGTTTCCATAACAACTTTCGTTTCACATCGATAGAACAGGCAAGCTGGCAAAACTAACAAGTTGGTTTTCCTGTCAGTAAATTTTTGACGTTTCTCAAATTCATAGATAGCTTCGGAAATGATTACCATAGAAAAAGCAAGCAACGTAATCCATTATGAATACTTATTTGTCAAAAAGTGCAATGCGTGCCCAATATAATGACCATATTACTGTTAAACACATATTCTCGTGAAATAGTTATGTAGAATACCACTCGAGATGAAATTTAGGAGGTAAAATTTCTCTCTTGTCATATTCAAGTTTGTTGCTTTTCGGCAATTTCGCTCATGACATTTTTTCCAAAATCACTCGCGAAATTGCCTAGCAACAAACTTTCATAATACAATCGAGAAATGTAGCCGGCAAGATTTCATCTCTAGTGGTATTAGATATGAATATGTCACACCTAGATAAAATACACGAGCTCTCTTGGAGAGAAGAAATGGACTGTTGTACCAATTCTTATCGCCTCGAGAATTAAAGAAAAAAATGGATGTTTGATAGAAAATAAATACCACAAATTGAACACTGAAGGAATGGTACTTACGGTTGTTCAGTTACGTATCTGCTTCTGTCTGGTTTCATGTGATGTTGTGCAGGGTAAAAGTTCTTATCACACAAATTCACTTCGTCAGGATGGCGAACTGATGGCCGACGATGTGGAAACTATTTATTGAGGGCTTCAAGCTAAGCCGTGTAAAAACGATGCGACTGATGGCAGAGATCTTTTCGAATTGGGCAGGTATATGCTGCTTGTGGGATTTGTAACAGCCATAGAATCACACAGAGCACAGAGAATCTCGGTCTTATTCTTAACCAAATAAGCCCATCCCATGTATAAACTTTGTGGCAAAAGAAAACAAATGTGTTAATTTTCAACAACACCTGTTATGCTGAACCAATGAATATATGTTATTTTGAGAGATCACCATGGCACCAAAGTATTTTATTGGGAATTTTTTTCTCGTGGGATGCCCAACAGCGAATTATACTGCAAATGTTTTGACGTTTACAATATCGTCTAATAAGATATATACAGCGTCCGGCAATAGTGCGAAAATCTTCCAAAGCTGCCGAACCAGACATCTCAGAGATTTCGTTAGAAAGTAGACCTCTTGTACCTTGTACATTTCTGCATCCCAGGAAATTATTTTCTGATAAACAGGGTGTCCCTGATGAATGTTACTCAACGAATGGATGATTTTTTAATGGATCAACCCATACATTTTCAATGACCTTCATTCCCCCCTTTAGGACGCAAAATATTAGAGACATTTTGCGAACGGTACATATCTTATTCAAAGAAAACTGCAAAAAGGTGAGGGAGAAGCAGTTCAGTGAAAGTCTTCTGACGATTTCCAGAAGCGATATTAAGGGGAAGTATCACCTTTTGAATCGTGGTAAATCTCCTTTCAACAAGTGGTCTCTTTATTTCACGAGTAACTACCCTAATTTACGACGTAGAGACTTGATTTTTTCTTCAAATTGATGTAGAAGAACGTCCCGAGGGCAAATAGTTTTCTTTTTTTCGATTTAATTAGTTTTTCAATTAAAACAAACAGGGTAATCGTTAGATCTCTGCAATATTTGGGTTATTGAATATGTTTTTCGTTCTTCATGAGTACAAGGTATACTTTTGAACTAATCATCATAAAAATTTTTGTAGTTCATAGAAGATTAAATTGCCGAGGGCGAATAGTTGCGATTTTTTCCAAAAAATGATGAATAACCGTCGAAAAAAATCATTGAGTGTAGTTTCCAAAATGCTGGAGTTCAACCTGTTTTTTTCAATTGAAAAACTAATCAAATCGAAAAAGAAAAACTATTTGCCCTCGGGACGTTCTTCAACTTCAATTTAAAAAAAAAAACAAGTCTCTACGTCGTAAATTAGGGTAGTTACTCGTGAAATGAAGAGATTCTGTCAACCTCGTCAATTTTTCAAGTCATACAAACTGTTTATTTTTATATGATGAAAAGTACTATCCATTTCCAGCAAAATCCATTATTAGTATCTGCTCAACAAAACATGACAAAATTCGTATAACTCACACAAAATCCTTACCATTGAAATGTAAGGTAAGGAACCTAATAGGTTCTTTGAAATAAGAAATTCCTCACAGCTGCACCTGGTCTCTAGATTTATCCCCCTGCTGAGACAAAGTTACCAACCACTCATTCCTGCTGAGTGATAAAAAGGCGTTTAGAAACCGCAATCGTGTCAGATAGCGCTCAATTTGACAGTTTACATGTGAAAAATGAATAAACCGTCTCTAAATATAATATGTAGAAGTATTCTAAAGACGTTGAAAATCATGGAGCTCAACATGGTATTATACTGGATTTATTTTTTGAATGCGTAATTGTTTTAATAATTAATTATGAACTAGAGGTGAGTAGATTTATGTAATCTTACCTCAGGTAATAAATCTACGTGCTCTTCGAGATTGAAATCCGAGAAATTATAGGAGCAACCCGCATTTTTCGCCTGCAAGCCAGGCGTAGAGAATAAATGAAGTGTCAGGATTTGTTTGCATGAATGTGAGGCGCCTTCAGTCCTTCTTTTTAGTCTTGTCGAATCAGTGTCAAGAGCCAGAGATTCGCCAACTATGAAAACCTCTTCGTTTTTCAGAGTGAAAATAATGACCCTGCACCGGCTCTTCCATATTTCACATCCATAATTTTCCATGAATTTCCATCCCATCCACTAGCATGGAAGCTAAGGCCTACTCGCGACGGTCTAAGCTCAGGACAGATCATCTCCCTGATCACTTTAAATTGTAACCGACAGACAGATCAAAGACGTAAGCAATACCTTTTTTTTGCACCTTTACACAAAAACCCACTTGACAATATTGGGGCTATACGGTAGCCCAGACCGTTGTGACATTGTTGATTTTTAAAGTATATTTAGACTTTGAATTTGTTGAAAATTGTTGAAGCCGCGCAGGAAACCGTGAGATAATCCAAGTTGAATCGTAAAATATTTTTAGAAATTTGTTGTTTAAGATGTTGAATATGTTTAAATGTTGGAAGTAACCTAAAATTGCAGTAAGTTCATACTTATTGGGCTGAGACAGTACAAACGATTGACATTGAATTTCAAACGCACAAATCAAATTTGTCCCTCAATTAATAAAAAAAAATTCTCAGCATGACTTGTTTCGGATAAAGTTTTTGTTTCAAAATAAAAACAATGTACGCTGCGGCAGGAGGGGCTTCTTTAGCAAGCCGCCAAGCACGACAACGCCAAAGACAAAACAAACAAAAAACTCAACGCTTGCATCAAGTCAAAGCGCAAAATGTTCCGGAATTCAAAAACATCGCAGCTAAACACTTCCATAACTACACTGACTCCCCAGAACCTCCCAAGGTCTTAAAGACAGATAGGGGATCCCTCAAACCTCCTACTCAAAATGAGAGGAGACATAGCCACACTAGCTCTCACTACCATCCTGGTAGAGCGAGAATTAGAGAGAGTCCTTCCATATCTATACCTGTACAAAACCACCAACCCTCAAATCTGCCCCTCACGCCAACCACCCTAGTCCAGCAACACAACCCTTTGGTATCCTCCCCGAGCGTTCAGAGCCAGCTGCCCCAGATCTACATACCGCCGGAAGATGAAGGTAAGCCGGAGAGGAGATGCAGCTTCGTGAGGCAAGTGGAGGAGGTTGAAAAGCAGACCGCTGGCGACATCCTAGATAGGTGCAACCACATCTGCAACTTCGAGATCAAGGAGAAGCTCTGGGACAATCAGCACACAACTTTTTACTCGGAATATGACAGGGATATTTTTGGGAGTTTGGAGTATCCTTTCTCCGAGGTAAAATTCTAGTGTTTCAGTTCGATTTGGCAAATGAAAAATGAAGGCCGATATTTATTGCAATTGGGGTTTTTCATGGATCTGAGCAGAAGATTTTTAATTTTTAATAATGTAGTTTCCTCAAAAATCACAGTGAAATCTAATCACTCTGTAGAATTACTGATGTGGGTCCCTGAGAAATGGGGATTTTTACGGGTGAATTTCCCGTTACACTTGAAATCATAAATTCTTCTCCCTTGGTTGTTTGGAGTAACATATGCTCCGAAAAATTGACGCCTACACGAAATATCTGATATTTCGCTAGTTGATAATTTGAAACGGTCAGGATCAATATTGCATGAACAACAATTCCATAACGGGGTGAGTCTTGGACTTGTACAAATATTTAAACTGTAGATTCTTCAGGCCGAAAGAAACTTTTTTTTTCATTTTTCCGAATTCGGCTCGGTTAAAGAGATATAGCCATTGGAAGAAAAAATCAAAAAAGATCAGTTGGTAACGACTAATATCTTGGTCATATTTGCCTCCATATACCAAAAATATCTCACGAAGAATGCCATTCAATCAATTTATCAGAATTCATCATTGGTCAACTCACCCTAACCCATTTTGTATCCATTCTGTGAATATTTCCCAGAAATTTGTATGCGCACGTTGCCAACTTAACCAATATTCCTTAAACGACGCATGCGTATAGCGAACACAAGCGCGATCTCCAAACAAACATTAGGAAATCAGAGCTATGTTGTTACAAAAAAGGAAACGGGGAAAGTGATAATGTGAGGTGTTTTTTTGTTCCGCGAAGATTATGTGAAGACTTTCAGTAAACGAATGTAATATTAACCGTGTAGTGTCGGGTTTATAATATTCCAAGGGGAAATCGTCCAGATAGAAACATCGCCACAGATCATTTAGTGCTAAGTATCAGTTTATTTTTCAATAATTTCAATTTAACACGGGGTTTATATCGCAATTCAGCTCATATATCCAAATTTTGTATTTCGTTGACATTTATCTTTAATCTGCATCGGTAACATGAATTTTTAATAGAAACTGTTCGTATTAAATGTATAATTTCTTAACCTTGGTCTCCCACAGTCCCACATTTGTGGTATTTTAGTATTACATAGAGTGTAATAGCCAAATGGAATAAATTCGATAACGAATAAATGAGGGGGTGTTAGGAAAAACGCTCGGACACGTCGATTTGTAATTTTAAAGGCTCATATTTTTCAAAAAAAATTAAATTATATAGGGTGTTCCATGCGACCGTGGCCAATACCAACTTTCTTATTTCAAATGCAACCCCCTGTATATTATTTATTTTTCGGATTCTTCAGAAAATTCTAGACATAGATTGAGATTCAGTATCGTCCATGGTATAAAAAACAGGAATTCAAATATCGGGTATTTGGACAGAACTTTATTGAAATCTTAAAACAAGGCCAACGTTTCGAAGTCTATCGACTTCTTCTTCAGGGCTACAAGAGAGTACAACAACTTAGAATATGAAAATCGGCAAAACCAAGAAAAAGTGAAAAGGTTACCTAGTTAATGCAAGATTAATGTAGAGTGGTAGTTGTTAAACTATTGTCTCGGTATTCCATAAGGCAATACATCAAGGAAAATTTGTTCTCTATTTTTGATTATTCACTCTGGCTGTTTGTTTTATTTTCGAATTATATCCAATCGCGCAACAACATGTGAGAGATGGTCTTATCGATGCAACATTACAAGGAAAGTATCCTCACTTTCACTTCCCCCCGGCGGCCGAAACAAAGACAGTAAACACTTACTGCATTCTCCCTGTCAAGATATGACACGTCAAAACTACACAGTATACAAGAATCAACAACTACAAAAATATATAAAAATACACAACTATATCTAATTTACTAACAACTGAGTACAAGCAAGAAAACGAAATGGAAAAATTAACAGGAAAGTTTAAGAATGCACAGATCAAATCGATTCAAGCAGACTGAAATATATGTTACTGAGTCCCTGTACATCTTCTCTATAGTTAACAGTTAAGTTATTCTTTATGTGTAACATCTCAGCAATATTTCTAGTGTGTTTGTGCCTTTCAGTGTCCAGGATTTCAACTATATCAAACATAAACTTATGTCCAGTTTGAACAGAATGAGAAGAAAGAGCAGTCTTTTCGGTGCGATTATTGGTGTCATTAATGTGTTGTCTGACACGGTCCTTGAGTAATTGTTTAGTTTGACCAATATAACATCGATTACAATTGTGGCAAGGGATCTTGTAAATAACCTCAGATCTATTTGTACCAGGTACTTTGTCTTTTAACCGTGTGAAAAATTTTTTTGTTGTTACCAAATTGTAAAATGCACAATTAGATTTGAATGTATCCCCCAAAACTTTGCTAATGTTGTAGGATAGCCCAGAAATGAACGGTAGTCTGAAATATTTAGAACATTCTTTCGTTTCTTTCGTATAATCCGTTGTAACCACACTGGTGTACTTCTTAATGTTACGGTTTATCAAGTAGGTTGGATAGTTACTGACAATATCTGACAATATCTGAATTTTGTTGTTGAAATCTTTGATTACTGAGTGTTATTGCTCTATACAGTAAATTGTTTATTATATTTAATTTTTGTTGAAAACTATGATTACTGAAGAAATTCAAACATTTATCAATACTTATATTTTTTCTGAACCAATCTGTCAGTAATTTTTTACCCTCCCTAATCAGAAGTATATCCAAAAATGGAAGACTACTATCATTCTCTTTCTCCAACGTAAATTGTATCCTGGGATGAAAGGAATTGAAAACGGATAAGGTATGTTCCACCTTATCCTTAGGAACTAACAGAATGGTATCATCCACGTATAACCTCATAAGTGGAGTGAAGAAACCTAAGTTTTTGGAGGCATACTCAAAAACCTCATTCATAACTAGGCCAGCAAAAGAAGGGCTGGTTGGGGCACCCATCGGTTTGCCATCAAGTTGTTTGTAGAATTGTTCTTTGAAACTGAAAAAGCTATTATCAAAACACAAGTCAACCAACGCTATAAAAGTCAACTTGTCTAAGCTTGTATGGCAACTAATGAACTGCCACCGTTTACGAATGCTGTCAACAACCAACTCTCTATAGGGATATTTGTGAATAAATTGACAACGTCCAAAGAAATGAGAACATAGTCATCAGGAACTACAATCTCAGATATATACGTAATTAGTTGAAAGGAATTTTTCACGGTGTAAACAGAGCTAGATAGTACCTGTGAGATGATGTTGTGTAGATATTGGCCTATATTATATCCAGGTGAGTTAACACAGCTAACTATAGGTCTAAAGCTAAGTGATTCCTTGTGTACTTTTCTTATACAGTAGAGTTTTGGACATACACTATTATGTCCAAAAACTTAGGTTTCTTCACTCCACTTATGAGGTTATACATGGATGATACCATTCTGTTAGTTCCTAAGGATAAGGTGGAACATACCTTATCCGTTTTCAATTCCTTTCATCCCAGGATACAATTTACGTTGGAGAAAGAGAATGATAGTAGTCTTCCATTTTTGGGTATACTTCTGATTAGGGAGGGTAAAAAATTACTGACAGATTGGTTCAGAAAAAATAAAAGTATTGATAAATGTTTGAATTTCTTCAGTAATCATAGTTTTGAACAAAAATTAAATTTATAAACAATTTACTGTATAGAGCAATAACACTCAGTAATCAAAGATTTCAACAACAAAATTCAGATATTGTCAGGAGAATCCTCATAAACAGTAACTATCCAACCTACTTGATAAACCGTAACATTAAGAAGTGCACCAGTGTGGTTACAACGGATTATACGAAAGAAACGAAAGAATGTGCTAAATATTTCAGACTACCGTTCATTCCTGGGCTATCCTATAACATTACCAAAGTTTTGGGGGATACATTCAAATCTAATTGTGCATTTTACAATTTGGTAACAACAAAAAAAATTTTCACACGGTTAAAAGACAAAGTACCTGATACAAATAGATCTGAGGTTATTTACAAGATCCCTTGCCACAATTGTAATCGATGTTATATTGGTCAAACTAAACAATTACTCAAGGACCGTGTCAGACAACACATTAATGACACCAATAATCGCACCGAAAAGACTGCTCTTTCTTCTCATTCTGTTCAAACTGGACATAAGTTTATGTTTGATAGAGTTGAAATCCTGGACACTGAAAGGCACAAACACACTAGAAATATTGCTGAGATGTTACACATAAAGAATAACTTAACTGTTAACTATAGAGAAGATGTACAGGGACTCAGTAACATATATTTCAGTCTGCTTGAATCGATTTGATCTGTGCATTCTTAAACTTTCCTGTTAATTTTTCCATTTCGTTTTCTTGCTTGTACTCAGTTGTTAGTAAATTAGATATAGTTGTGTATTTTTATATATTTTTGTAGTTGTTGATTCTTGTATACTGTGTAGTTTTGACGTGTCATATCTTGACAGGGAGAATGCAGCAAATGTTTACTTTCTTTGTTTCGGCCGCCGGGGGGAAGTGAAAGTGAGGATACTTTCCTTGTAATGTTGCATCGATAAGACCATCTCTCACATGTTGTTGCGCGATTGGATATAATTCGAAAATAAAACAAACAGCCAGAGTGAATAATCAAAAATAGAGAACAAATTTTCCTTAATGTATTGCCTTATGGAATACCGAGACAATAGTTTAACAACTACCACTCTACATTAATCTTGTTGTTGTATTCTCTTGTATCCCTGAAAAAGAAGTCGATAGACTTCGAAACGTTGGCCTTGTTTTAAGATTTCAATAAAGTTCTGTCCAAATACCCGATATTTGAATTCCTGTTTTTTATTCTAGACATAATTCATGTACAATGTCCTATACCTATCTTCAACTTTTTCGGAAATATTAAGTGATTCCTACATTGACATTAATGTTTTTTTTTGTTTTTTTTTAATAATTAAGAAATTATCAATATTACTTATTAGTTTTCAAGTGTAATGTACCGACTTAAAACGTTGATTTTTGCAATAAATCTAAAAACACTTAATACTTCCGAAATAGTTAAAGATATAAGATAAAGGTATAGGACATTGTGCATGAATTGTGTCTAGAATTCTCTGAAGAATCTAAAAAATCAATAATATACAGGGGATTGCATTTGAAATAAGAGAGTTGGTATTGGCCACGGCCACATGAAACACCCTATATAATATTATTTTTTTGAAAAATATGAGCATTTAAAATTACAAATCGACGTGTCCGAGCGTTTTTCCCAACACGCCCTCATTTATTCGTTATCGAATTTATTCCATTTGGCAGTTACACTCTGTATATCTACATCAAACGTTTTTCCATCATTCAGTTTTTAGTCGCGACAAAGTTGATTTTCTGACAACATTGCTAACTTGTTTAGAGAACAGAAAAGTAATAATATTCAATGATATTCAATTCGGGGGAGCAACCAGATTATTCTTGAAATTCATTTTTTTTCGAATTTTATCGTATACCATTACTCCAAAACGACGCGTTTTATTAAAAAGTATGGGGAGACTTCTATTTTTTTAAATTATTGATTCTTTCGAAAATGTGAACCGTTTATCATTTTCATGTGATTTGATGGTATTTTTGCGTGGATTTATGAGTCGGCTACGCTGTTATTTTTATACCAGGAGGATTATTGAGTGAGTTTTGATTAACGAATATGCACCCTGAATAGAGTAACCAATCAACCAAAATTCAGTATATTTGAAATGACAGTTCCGAAGATATGAACAGAAAAGTTTTTTTTTTCATGGATTTTCGACACCCTGTAACTTTAAAACGAAACCGAAATTTGAAAAATGTGTTAATTTTGATTAGAGGAATCTACAGTTAAAATATATCAAAATACAGGATCACGTCCATAAGACAAGAATATTTAATAAGGGAAATGGACTAGTAGAGATCTAATTTCCAAAGTATACCACCGGGTGGCACCACCGCAGCAGGATAGTGACGTACTGGTTTCTGGCTTATTAGCCGTCATCAGCGACACTTAACCCATTGCTGCGATGAGTGCCAACTGAAAACGTAGAACCTTTATACTCTCTAACAAGAACAAGTCGAGTACAATTATTTGAATTAATGTACCGTGTTCCACCTAGCGGGCAAATGTCTACGCTTCATCCCAGAGGTCCCCTCGAAAGTTAAGTGGTTAAGTGTCGCTGATGACGGCTAATAAGCCAGAAACCGGTACGTCACTATCCTGCTGCGGTGGTGCCACCCGGTGGTATACTTTGGAAATTAGATCTCTACTAGTCCGTTTCCCTTGTTAAAATATATGTACAAGTCAAAGACTCACTCTGTATATGGTCTCAATGTAAACGCTGAAATTCTATTGAAGGACGCGTTCTAGGGACGCTTTCATAGTCTACGAAACTTCTTCGCGTTACTTTCTTTTTCAGTAAGTGAGTCCTTTTCTATTCTTCGGCCTGGTTGTAGGTATTGCCTGGTTGAAAACGAGCATTTTCGTAATGAAGCATATGTTTCTTGATTTCCTCATTGTTTATGAAGTTTTTCTTCTTGAGTGGAACCTTTACCGTCGAAGCAGAGTATTGCTAAGAAAGACCGAATCTTTGGAGGAAACTTATTCTTGATTGGACCAAATTCTGAAGACAACTCATCTTCAAGAAATACTGATGTCACTAACAAACTTTCTAAGCTCCAAGCTACGAGCAACAGAGGCTAGTCAAGCCTCAACCCTGGGAACCGTCTTTCAGAGCTGTTTTCGCAAATGCGCTATCTACAGCTCGCCCTCCAGCTCCAGAGCTCCACAAACTCCAGTATCTGAGAGGGCTTCAAGGACATTAAATCATCGTTCCTCTGATATCTCTCTTGCCTAATTCATTTGTTGCGCAGCTTGCAATGGCGAGGCACTCCGTCACCAGGTGAACAGGAGTTTCCTTCTCTTCCTCACAGAATCTGATGCACTCGTCAGTTTCTGACAAGTCTATCCCCATCATATGCTGCCTAATGCGGTAATGACCTGTGGGGAGTGCTTCTCTTTCAGTTTCTTCCATCTGCAATAAAAACTCTCTCTTATAGGTGCATTTGCCTATACTACAGAAAGGTTCTGGACTAGTGAGTGGCGTTTGTGCTCTTTTTCTAGCTATGATGTTGGCCCCTTCGTTTCCTTCGATTCTTGAATGATGAGGAGCAACCCAGTGAGTAAAGAGACCTTGTTGTTCTTGCCTGCTCCCTTTGACTCACGTATCATCTGATCCAGCGCCAGCCTCTACAGTGGTTTTGGAACCATCTGCATACTATTTAATGGTATTTACCTGTACCTACCCTAGATATTCTGAAGATAGCCTCAAGGGCCACCCTATGGATCACTAGATGTAGTGGAGTGAGATCTGTGATGACCTCAAGTGCTCTGTCGGACACTTTCTTATAGCTACAGTGATGTAAGCTCAGGCAAGCCTCTGAACCTTGTCAAGTATTTTCAAACTCCTTTTATTGCTTTTATTATAGCAGTGATTTTGACATGCTCATTCCACAGAAGCTTACTGTCTAGGGTAATTCCCAGATATTTGAGTTCAGACTTCTACGATATCTCCATTTACCAAAATGGATTTCATAGCTGGAAGATATATTTTCCGAGTTGAGGGAATTACGGTGGTCATGGCTGGCTTAATGTTGGGGCCCACTGACAAGCACCACTGCTCAATCATTATAAGGCCCTTCTGCAGCAAATCAAAGAGGGAACTCTCGAATTTACCTCTTACCATTAGGACAATGTCATCAGCATATCGTATACATACGAAGCTCAGTAGTGAAAGATAGCGAATTCACAATATTGAACTTGAAAATCCTGAAATATTCGATTACACTCAAGCAATTCCTGTTCCCAGCTCGAAGACTAGAAAAGAACTGACTAACTCAAAACGAATCTAACGCTGTTCTTGAGTTAAAAGCGCCCTCTGAATGCGTCGTCCAATAGAAATCAAGCGGGAAAAATGTTCTTGAATTTTTCAGAACAGAATCAACTCTTTCAAGTGTAACCGTAGGCATTTAAACATTCCGTACTCGAGTTTGGCACCAAGCGCGAATAGCGCTCTGCCATTGGCCTGACGAACTCGAACTGAGAAACCAATCACACTTCGAATGCGAAACATAATCGTATAATAATAGGTGTAATAAGGGTAATTCAATTGAAGTTCGGTATTTATCATCTTATTCATCTAATTGAAAGTGGGATTATTCCAAGTGATGAATGAATCTTTACTGGTAATGTAGGTAATTTATATTCTGCAGCATCTAAATGGAATACTTTTGAGATGAAGAGTTATAAAGAAAGAACTTTTCAATTTTGAAGCAACGAAATGGAAACGTCTAGTTTGAATGGGGTACAATCATTTCGTACGTTTTCTAAACACGAAAATTCGATTAATTCAATCACTTTCCAACTTTCCATAAAAATTCAAGATACACATAATCGTATAATAATAGGTGTAATAAGCGTAATTCAATTGAAGTTCGGTATTTATCATCTTATTCGTCTAATTGAAAGTGGGATTATTCCAAGTGATGAATGAATCTTTACTGGTAATGTAGGTAATTTATATTCTGCAGCATCTAAATGGAATACTTTTGAGATGAAGAGTTATAAAGAAAGAACTTTCCAATTTTGAAGCAACGAAATGGAAACGTCTAGTTTGAATGGGGTACAATCATTTCGTACGTTTTCTAAACACGAAAATTCGATTAATTCAATCACTTTCCAACTTTCCATAAAAATCCAAGATACAATCTTGAGTATTATGGTGGGTTGGGTTGCAGTTCAGACTAAAAACATCTCTACCTCCCTTATTGAAAAATCAAATGGAGATGAGAATAGGTAATCAAAATGAAGTAATTTAATCAACTGATATAACACGCGCGAGCAAAGTGAGGACATTAATACCTATAGTTTGATTTATTTTTATTCTTTCTTTATTGAACCTCTATATTATATGTGTAGGAAATCGTTGATACCAAAAGAAGTTATAAGCGATTTCAGTTATTTTTAAGGTTGTGAGTTTTCATAGGTTCTCGGCTTGTCTAGGGCTTGTTGAAAGAAACACAACTATTGCTGTTCTTTGTCTATATTTCGGACCGATTGGGTCCTTCGTCAAGACATGAGCAACTCGCTGTGAAGAAACCAGCTAAATAGCAGCTAATGTTCTGAAAAAGGAGCTAATAAAGGTCCGAAATATAGACAGAGAACAACAATAGTTGTGTTTCTCTCAACTAGCCCTAAACAAGCCGAGAACCTATGGAAATTCACGACCTTGGATGATACGGCTATACCCCTTGTATATTTTTTGTTTGTTATTTTTAAGTATAGATAGGTATTCCTATATGTATTCTAGATTTTTCAAGCAAGGAAAATACAGAAGAAAAACGACAGTGCAAGTGGGTAACGGTATTTTATGAAATAATCAAATATAATGAACATGAACATATATGCGGAGGAAATATTCAGTGGGATGATCCATGTTTAATAGCATTAGGCTGATCCCTTTTCACATTTTGTGAGAGATATCCATGGCTCAGAGATGCCGTTTCGCATTCGAAGTGTGATTGGTTTCTCAGTTCCAGTTCGTCAGGCCAATGGCAGAGCGCTATTCGCGCTTGGTGCCAAACGCGAGTACGGAATGTTTAAATGCTAACCGTAGCTGGCTGTGTACTGTGTACAGGGTGGCCAGATTTCGATGGTTTAGTACTACAACTCCTAAACTATTGAAGATAGAGAAAAAGTAAGATACATGTCATGTTCTCTTTTCTCGAGAAACAGAAATTGCTGAACACCCCAAGTTGCTACGGCGTCTAGTTTCCGAGCTAGAGGGCGATTTTGTTATTTGGTCCATTATTTTAATTGGCTATAACTTCCGTTATGGGATCTACGTTCTCGAAATGAACACATCTTAAGGGCACTTTTTTTACTGCTTCTTGTATCTGCTCAAATTTCGGAGCTATAACAAAATTTATTTTTCAAATGGAAACCATAGTGGGAAATGATATTTCCGAATTCATCATTCTTCAACGATTTCAAAAATATATATGATGATATACTTCCGAGTTCACTATACATACACTGTGTCCGTAAAGTATGGAACAAAATTATTTTTAGCTAAACAGGTCATTTTAAGAAATAATCCTGAAACACGTCGATTTTTGATGTTAATTTACCGTATTTTAAAATAATAATCTAATATACAGGGTGAATTACGTTCGAGTAATGACGTCACCGTCATTTTTTTTTGAATGGTACACCCCCATTTTGTCTCAATTTTCGGACTACTCTAGCTGAGCTGATTCCAAAAATGTATCACATGTTGATTCCAATTTAAATATGCTAGAATGTTTTATACAAGCAAATTATGACGCTGATAATGCATTTCAAATATACACTGCGCAAAAAAATTAACGCACATTCTGAAAATCTCAATTTTAATGAAAGTTAACTCTACATTGACTTTATAACTTATTTTTTATGTTCTCTCGGGAAGGTTTTGAACGAAACAAGACACATTAAATGGAAGAAAAATTCAGGATTTCACCGAATCTTATGTGAAAGAAGATAAATGAACAATTTCCAAAATACTGAAATGCTGATAAGTGATTTAATACTTGGTATTTCCACCCCTTGCGTTAATTACAGCTCGACAACGACGGTTCATACTCAAAATGAGTGATCTTAAAATGTTCTGATCTAATCCTTCCCAGATTTCTCCGAGTTGGATTCCTAAGTCATTATGAGTAGCTAGATGATTTTCTGAACTTATCAGACTTCTATTGAGGTTGTCCCAAACCTACTCAATCGGATTGAGATCTGGACTTCTTGCTGGCCATTCCATTCGAGAGACTTCATCCTCTTCAAGGTACTCCTGAACGATGCGCGCACGATGGGGTCTGGCATTATCGTCCATAAAAATGAAATTTTCACCAATGTATGGGGCAAATGGCACTACATGCTCTTCAAGAATGTTCCTTATATACTTATCAGCATTCATAGCTCCATTATCAACGACCACTAGGTCTGTGCGAGCAGTCAAAGATATTTCACCCCATACCATAATCGATCCTCCCCCGAAACCAGTAGTATTCAGGAAATTCCCTAGAGCATATCTTTCATGTGGACGTCTGTATACAAGGGAACGTCGATCACAATGGTAGAGGCAGAATCTACACTCATCTGTGAAGAGAACTCTTTCCCAATCGACCTCTTCCCAATGGATATGCTCTCTCGCAAAATCCAAACGCGCCCCTCAATGGGCTGGGGTAGTTATATATATATAGTTATAGTTATAGTGAAAAGGGGTTACAGTCCACTGCGACCTTAAGGTCTATTGTGCCCCCTGACTGAGCTGTCATCATCGCGCCTCCTACAGCTCGCCCTCCAGTTCCAGAGATTTGATGAAATCCAGTATCTGGGACGGCTTCAAGGAGGATAACTCCCCACTTCTACAAGTTTCTTGTCCAAAGCTATCTTTCCTTTGGCTTACAATGGCATAGCATTCCGTAACCAGGTGAATAGGAGTTTCTTCCTCCTCCCCACAGAATCTACACTCATCAGTGTCCGATAAACCCATTCTCAACAGATGCTTCTTTAGGCGACAATGTCCTGTGAGAAAGCCAGTGAGTAGGTGAAGTTGGTTTTTACTGAGATCCAGATATTTTTTGGATCTAGCAGTTTCAAAGTTCCGGAGGAACTTTTTGGAGTGATCCATTCCTGGGAGATTCCGCCAGAGTTTTTCTCTTTCGGTTTTCTCCTTCAGCATTGGGCTGGGGTAAGAGCTGGGCCTCTTGCCGCGACACGAGGCCTTCAATCATATTCTCCGAGGCGATTTCTTATTGTCTGAGTGCTGATTTGCACCTCATGACTTTGCTCAAGCTGATTTTGAAGGGGGCGAGCGGTTGCAAACCGTTGTCTCAACGAAGAAACTCTCAAGTAACGTTCTTGAATGGCAGTTGTTACCCGTGGTCTACCCTGTCCTGGTCTTCGGACATTCATACCTGTATCCCTGAATCGCTGCAATTCTGGACACACTTGTATGGGAAACTCCAAACCTTTCTGCAATTCTTGTGTATGTCCACCCTTCTTCTCGTAAAACTACCGCTTGGGCACATTCCTCTTGGGTCAAATTGCGTGTTTCGCGTTGCATAGCGATCGAGTGTAGAAAATCAAACGAAAGAAAAACTATTGATCACTAGAATTGATCAAGAACAACTGATTTTAGAATGGACCCAATACATTCAAAATCTGATAATATCATCTTTTTTTATTCCTGCATGCTGGGAGAAAACATCTGTATTGAAGAAAAACGTTGAAAGTGGATAACATATGCATGCATAATTCTGATAAAAATAATTATCATTGAGAACACATTCAGTTGTAGAATAAATTTGAGATTTCCATAATGTGCGTTAATTTTTTTGCGCAGTGTATTTTGTTTCATCTAAGTATTTCAATACTTCTCATATTTCAATCTAGCAGATAAATCATACTAGAATCAGCAAGTTTGATCTGAGTAATTATAAAGCTAATATTTCCTGAATCAATTTGACAGCTTACAATAATTGTGAGATATCGAATTCTATGACCTTATGAGAACTTTAAAAGCGCCAGACGATACAAATATCTATGCTCCTAGCAAATATGATTAAACTGAATTGAATTTGACAAGTGAAAATAAATAAGACATGAAATTCTATGACCGCCTCAGTTTTGAAGGAAGATAATCAAAGCCTGCTTGGATGTTTTTGAACGAAAACTGTTTTTTTCGAAATTTTCATATACATAGTGAACTCGGAAGTATATCATGACATATATTTTTTAAATCGTTGAAGAAAGATGAATTTGGAAATATCATTTCCCACTATGGTTTCCATTCAAAAAAAAAATTTTTGTTATGGCTTCAAAATTTGAGCAGATACAAAAACTCCAATAGCACCGATGAAAAGCCAATTATAATAATGGACCAAATCACCAAATCCCTCTAGATCGGAAAGTAGACGCCGTAGCAACTTGGGATTTTCAGCAATTTCTGTTTCTCGAAAAAAGAGAACATGACATGTATTTTACTTCTTCTCTATCTTTTCTTGTTTAGGAGTTGTAGTACTAAACCATCGAAATCTGGCCACCCTGTACTTATGCGCTCAGGAGTGGCTTGAAATTGACCTCGAAGGGGCACATATCTTCATCACCACGAATAGCCAGACCACGCTGATGTCCCTGGAATCACATTGCCAGGGATCTCTGCTGACCTGGAGGTGCTGTAACACCATAAAGCAACTGGCTAGAGGCAATGAAGTGACTCTACTATGGGTGCCAGGCTTGTTGAAGGAAATTAAAAAGCCGATGGGCATGCAAAAAGTGGACCAAGGTTAACACCTGCTGGACCTGAGCCATTCTGTGGTCTTGGAAAAGACCAATATAGGGCAGCGGTTCAACAATGGGAGTTGGACAATAGAAGAACCCTCTGGAGAAACACTCCTGGACTTACTCAGTCCAAGAAATTCGTTATGATTTCACCGACCTATACCTTCAAGCTCCTAAAGCTGTCACGAGTTGGGCTTCGGGTGATGGTGGGCTGCGGACAGGCACTACGGTATAAACATCATTTGTACCGATATGAAAGTCAGCAGTTGAGATTTGCAGACTCTGTGGATCAGAGGCAGAAACACTCAGAGCACTATTATTCGAGTGTCCAGAGCTTGGTGGTCTAAGAACCGTGTATATGGGGAATCCAGTCCTGGAGCAAGACTCCTAAGGATGTTGTCAGTCTTATCAACACCATCGACGACCTCCTTGGGTTTCAATGAACGATTAAAGTAGAGAACAAATGATTTATGTGGTCGCTGTTCCCGGAAGGCAAACTGAGCCATAACGACCCTAATTCAACAATAATACCAATAAGGGTAACCTTAAATTTACCCTTTGCTCCCCCTACCAAAAAAAAATTTTTGACAACGATAAAAATGCAACAAGATTTATAACAAAATTCAATCGCAACAGAATTCTGGTTAGTTTTTATCTCAATTTAACAAAGCTGAACAAAATATGACTCAAATTCCGATGCACTGAGGGTATTATTCTTCTTTCGATTTTAAGATTAACTAAATTCGATATTGGCTCAGACATGAAACATCCAAGATTTCATTTAACGATTGAGCTCATTCATTTCATTTGCCGGATGGACAACCTTTCGATTAATCTGTCTCAAAATCAGATCAAACAGTATGTTCAAACACATAATTCTCGTAATATGCTGCTATCGATTTGCTTTAGATTGATGGCTTCATTTTCTGTTGCGAGTGAACAACACCAGAGTATGTTCAAATTGTGTGGCATGTTATTTGTGTCGAATTTTATGTCTCTACTTCTTTGTGTACCTTCGTGACTGTATACGTTTTACGTATGGCCCCACTGAATGGTTTTGAGCTACGAGCATTTATGTTCATAAATTCTCACAAGTAATGTAGGGAAAGTTCTGGGCAGTTACATTGAAACAAAGAAGAACAAAATAAGTAATCATATCCTGATATTTATTTATTTTCGTTTCATGATTTATTCAGGTGAGTAAACAAAAATTTGCGATTTACAACAGAAAGCAACCCACCATACCCGTAAATTAAAGAACCATATGACCATACCATATTGATTGAACAGATTCAAATGGATTTTCAACCTACAGATTCGAACCCACTTTCATACTTCTCGTAGTCCGACGTTCTATTAATGAGTCAACAGAGGGCTTCATAATCTTAACAATTTGTGGGCTGAACCTAAATCGGAACTATCAATGAATGAATTTTTTAGATTTAATCCTCTTTTTTATACAGACATTGGGCCTGTTATACTTTCGTTATGTCACTGAGAATAACATGAAACTCTGCTTTCCTAACCGCACCAGCTCTTGTGTCACGTGTTACATTCTGTGACATTTCAGTCCTGCGGATTTTCAACTCCATTAGATTCCCTACTCTATTAATTTGTCGGAGTAAAAACCTGTCGGAATGAGAGTACTCATATTCTGCTATTTGTTCGAGTGGCTGTGAAACTGAGTCGGAATGCATATAAATGAGACCCAAAATATGGAAAGCTAGGGCTCTTCATTCATGAAAGCTATAGTAAGCCATACTGAATAAGTGTAGCAACGGTAAATAAAAAAAAATTTCTCTTCCATTTTTACCTCCGGGTCTTCTTTTCGGAGATACACAGTGTCATAATTTTTTCTCAGTTTATTGCGAATATCTCAGCAACCGTTCGAATTACAAAATTGAGTTCCTGTACACACATTGTCACTAATAATAGCTACTCACTTGCACTTCACTGGGTTTCATTTGACATGCCAATGACGGAGATATTGAATTTGCACAAAGGGTTTACCCCCCCAGTTTTTACACCACTGGACGAATTTGCATTTACACAGCAATTTTCATGTACCAATGTGTTTTACATTGAAAAGGTAGGTAACCTTGGTTCATTGCTCAAGAGTGAACCGTTTTCGAGAAAACTGGCTAGAATTCGACGTTGATTTTCGATTGAAATGGCCGTAAACTCACGTTTTCCGTGAAACAATGTAAAACTGTATCACAGTTTGGGAATCACCCCCGTATACTTCATTTTGTACATATAATATTCAATAATAAGTGTTCGATATTTATATCCAGCATTCGTCAAAACAAATATGATATCTCAAACCCATGAATACATACAGATTTCCTTACGCTCAGCTCGGGATGAGATTACAACCCTGGGATCTCAGCAAATCTTCAGAAATGAAATTGTATCGTCCAGAAATTCATACGCGTATTATAAAAGCGATATATCCAATATCGAAGATGAAAGGAAGTCTCCACGTTCCTTTTTATGATCGAAATTCCTGGGCAGATCGCAGCGGCTACTCATGAATAATGGAAAACATGAAAATGAAGGAGTTCTCAACGTCGATCAAAATTAAAATTAACATAAGAACAAATTATTTTTAATCGGTATTCTGACGAAATTCCAAATTCCGGAAAAAGTTCTCACTTCGAGTGGTGGTCGAACCAATCTTCAACAATCTTCAGATTGAAAGTGTAGTTTGAGACCTTTGTTCTTAGATTTAAAGTTGATTAACAGGGAAAAGGTCAGGTTTATGCAACAAAACCACTCCTTAAAACATGGCCGACTAGTTTCGATTTTAATCCAAAATCACCTTCAGGGCTCTACAATGAAAAAATACGAAACTTTTACAATATAGCACACATAAAAATTAATATAAAAGAAAAATAAACGGAAACATGTGAACATAATCATAATTATAATAAACAGAATAAAGATTGTAGGTGGTGAAGATATCACAGTCATTATTCAGCAAGTGAAACTGAAGGAAATGGTTATGTTTTTTTCTCAAATAAATATATACATATATTTTTTTGTTTCCTTCGTTGGTAAAAAATAATCTCGGTCACAATTGAATGAGGGAATTCACTTATAGTTTTATAGTGGTCTGAGTCATGAAACAAAAAGATGAAAACAAATGTTTCAAATACCCTTCACTCTTTTGACTTCGACATCCAGTCAATTAAAATTCTAGGACATCAGAGGATTTTAAGCTCATCATTCTCCTGTCGGAGTCTGACGAGTTCCTTCAATTCTTCACTCTCTTCTTCAGAGGACGAGTATCTATCCTCCATTTCCATGATGGATTAATCCTTATCCGAATATTCACTCATGTTTCAATTCGTGATAGGCACGTCACTCCTTCTTTAACTTCCCTAAAAATCCGTTGATCACTGACGCACGAAACCAACGATCCTTTCGGACATGGACTCAATGCACGGAAACACAAAAACTTTTTATAAGCACCAACTTGGATGCGCATCAACGTTGCGCTCAACGCACTGAACTGGTTTTCACACAAAATCAACTCGCGGTACGTCTGAACTTGTCGGCTTCTCGGTCGGTGAAAAAAAAACAACGAAAATTCTTAGGTGGGGACGAAATCGCCTGGAAGGACCTTTATGGTGAAAATTCCAGACTTCCGATACAGCACACAGATGGAGCAAAAGATTCCTTGAATCGGAAGTAGCGTGGTATCTTGCATCTATATTCAGTCTCTCGAAGTTTACTCGTCCTAAAATTCAAAATTGCTCTTCCAAAGTGAACCTGGTCTGGTCATACGGTCCTTATGACGATTTCAAACAAAGTCGAAACTAATTGTTTGCAACTTCCCATTGTTTTCTTATTTCATTACATCAGTGATTAATCATTCATTTCAAACATTGTTGAATCGTCTCCTTTGTGCACTATACGAAGGTTCTTCGCTCCTGTTTCGACCCTCCCATGAGAATAATTTCGCTGAGCTCTGATTTCGTGTCATGAATAAAGCAAGGTGTGCCTAGCCCGGTGAACTGGACGTAATTTATGTTGGCTCACGGAATCGCGGGTTTTATTAAATGGAAACGGTCTCTGAGAAACACTATCTGATGGTTTTTTCTCGGAAAATAATTCCATATATTTTCTTAAGATGATCATGATTTAATCGCATGGAGCTACCTCGGATAAAATCTTACCGATTTTACATACCTTGATTGGGAACCGTGAAATGGTCAAAGGATTCATGAATATTTTGTATAAAGGAAAAGGATTATAAGGTCTGTAGGTACTGGTACTTTCAACTTGATCGATAATGCTTCCACTTTCTTCTTCTTCTTTTGGGAGACCTAATTGTCTGTTTAATGGGGGTTATTCCAAGATATTGACTGCCAACTGTCCTTCCATCGCTTTGGCGGTCTTCGTGTTCTACATGTGGGAAGAAAGTGTTGTCTCAGTTCCTTGCACAGAGGTCTATCGGAAGTTCTCCGTTCTCGTTAATCACCTCTTCATTTTATATTTGTTCTTCCCTCCAATATCTTCTTCTTCTTCTTCCTCTTGCTGTAGGACCTGGTCCTGTTTGATCTGTCATCCCAGCTCCTGTGATGTGGACATCCAGCTGTCGTGCCATCTTTTCGGTGGCCTTCCTGGTGGTCTCTTCGTATTGGGTTTCTGTGTTTTTGCCCAATTCGCTATCCTTCCTGAGTCCATTCTATCGACATGATCTCTCCATCCTCGACGTCGTGCTCTGGTCCATCTTACCACATCCTGAACTCCCGTTTCTCTTAGTGTGTCCTCGTTCCTTATTCTATCTCTGAGTGAGATTCCCCTTATAGTTCTCAGCACCTTCATTTCTGTTGTTCTCATCATTCTTTTTGTGTGTGATGTCTCTGCCCTTGTTTCGGCTGCGTAAGTAAGCACTGGCCTTACACATGTCTTATATACTCGTATCTTACTTTTCATGCTCATGTATTTGTTCCTCCAAATTATGTCCCTCAAGTATCCCGATATTCTGGCCGCCCTGTTCACCTGTGTCCTTACTTCCTCCATGGTACGTCTGCTGTACGACACATGTATTCCGAGGTAGTTGAAATTCATTACTTGGTTTATTATGTGTTCGTCAACCATAAGTTTACATCTGATAGGGCTCTTGGCTATCACCATTGATTGAGTTTTCTTGTGGGATATCACCATGTTTAGTTTCTGCGCTGTTGTGTTGAATCTAATGAATAGGCGTTGGAGGTCATCTTCACTCTCTGCCAGAAGAACCGCATCATCCGCATAGCCAGAGATCGGTTGCCCATTTTATAGCCGATTTTGAATTCAAAATTTCAATATAACAATTTTCCAAAACCGTCGCTTTGTAGATTCGATACGGTCTGCCACATTACACTGCTTGAGAAGTTGGAAAAAATTGGTATGCGTGGAAAGGTCTAAGATTTATTGAAATCCTATTTCTCTGACCGTATTCAGGTGGTGGATATTGATGGTGTGGCGAGTACCTAAGGGCGGATTTACGGGGGGGGGGGGGGGGGTTACTGGGGGTTACTATCCCCCGCCATGAGTAGCGAACCTAGCGACCTTAGCGACCTTAGCGACCTAAGAAAAAGTTGGTGCACATATGATATTTCATACATTTTGTACCTGATTTAATGGTTTTCAATCGTTATTACCCCCCCCCCCATGATCGTTATTACCCCTCCCATGAAAAAGAGCTATATCCGCGCTTGCGAGTACCCCAAGAAAAATAACTTATGGTGTTCCTCAGGGTACGGTTTTGAGTCCGTTACTGTTCACAGTTTACTTATAGATTATATATAGTCAAAGATAGTTTACATGAATGATTTGTTAGAGATGCAGACTAAAGGAACGACACAGCACAGCAGTATTATACAGTGCGGATACATTGATGGGTCTGAAACACAAGCCGGAAGTGGAGTTTCTTGGTATAACTATTAATGCGTTCCACTTGGCGCTCACAATGCTCACGCTCACGACCGCTGTTTATCCCATTCCACATGCTCGCGATCGTTGCAATCAAACATTCAAGTGGAACGGGCTAGATTGGCATTGGCGTACTACATCAGTCTTTAGCAGGCCGTGACCAAATTATCATCCCCACTCCTCGAACGACCGCAAAGACCCAAGTCTTGGGATGGGTCGTTGTGAGCTTGGCGTGGGCGAAAACAATGACGTCATGAGTGACGTATTCGCCGCGTCCCCCAAGGACCGTAGTCGCCATGTGGAACGGCCAAAGGGGCGTTTTATCGTTGTGATCGCCAAGTGGAACGCACTAGAGGTGGTCTTTAAACGTGGAAAAAACGAAATATTTATCTTTCACCTCGTACGCGAGTAATCTACCATATTTGGGACCGCTGATGATCACCCCTGAAATGTTGATTTCGGAAGCCAGCTCTGTGAAATATTTTGGTTCGATAATCAACATGGAATGGGACCTCCATGTGTCGTACCTCACCAGAAAAGTACGAGGATTTTTGTCTACATTCAGACTTCTCAAAGACTACCTCGAAGTCGACCAACTGAAGACAATCTATTTCAGCTTAATACAGTCCCAGTTGACATATGGATTTTTGGGTTGGGAAGGTTTCGGTGATTCTCATCTGAGATGTCAGATTCTCAAAATAATTTTTGGTAAAGCAAGAACTTAACCAACCGATAGATTATATGGAGAGAGTGGTATTTTCGGGTACAGAATATATATCTACAAAGAATATTATTGAATATAAAAAAGAATAAAATAAAGTTGTGGCCATTGCATCACTCTAACAGCACAAAAGCACCTGAACATGGCGAATTTCAGGTACCAAGATGTACTCAATGGATAGGTAAGAAACATTGTGGTTATCATAGCCCGAAAATATGGAATTTACTACTTGAGACTATAAAGAATAAATGGATAGAGTACTTCAAAAAAAAAAGTCAGAGACTGGCTGAAAAATGGTGACCTAAATTATTCAACAGACTAATCAATGCATACGTATAGGGTTGCTAGTGTGATGGTTTCCCTTTTGCCCCTTCTGCTCTTACTTAAGGACATTCCACCGATTGTGACATAAAGGAAGAAAGAACTTTTATAAATAAATCTTGCATACTTCGGCCTTCTTCTTTGTTGTTTCTCTTCTGTGGTTTATTATATATTTGGGTTTTGGGTTTTTCATATCATGTTATGGCTATATTACGCACAAGTAGCAACTTATCGCAGTTTATTTCAGTGATGAATCTGTTTATTCGTATTATTCATTTATTACATGAATTGTAATTATTTTGCGAATAAGCATTATTATCATTAACAATATCTACCTTTTGGGCGAAACGTTGAAATAATCGGAATTAGTTTTCACCGATTTCAATACTACTTGAAATTTTTTTGATAATTCCACTCCCAACACACAATTTCAAAGTTTGTAGGAAACCGGCTGGTGGGATAGATGGTAGGAATATGATTTCACCGATATCAATGATACTAATAACCAAATGGATAATTAATCATTCAGTGAAGCTAAGACTTTCCTAAGTCCGATACTTTCGAGTTCAAAATTGAATATTGCGATAGAAGATAAGTCTTGTCTTTGACTTGGACATATATTTTAACTGTAGATTCCTCTCATCAAACGAAATACTTTTTTTCCATGCCAATTTTCAAAATTCAGTTTCGTTGGAAACATACAGGGTGTCGTAAATCCCTGAAAAAAAACAATTTTCTGTTCATATCTTCGGAACCGTTATTTCAAAGGAACTGAATTTTGGTGAAGCATTCACTCCCTTCATGGTGCATAATTCCAAATCGAAACTTATCCAATATTCCTTCCGGTATAAAAGTTACAGCGTAGCCGAGAATAATCTGGATGCTATCCTGGATTCTAAATATCAACGAATCGAAGAAGTATTAATATTTTGTAATCCAATTGAAAGTGAACAATGTTGTCAGAAGGTTTGTCGAATTTTCATTCAGAAACCACGGACCTAGTAAGTACTGAAATCTCTATGAGGGGAAAACGTTTGATGTAGAGGTATGTGATAATAAAATTCCACAAATGTGGGAAATAAAATTGAGTTCTAAAGAGCATGAAAATTCTCAAAGATCCTGATTAAAGTTCACCCTACGCCACACATCGGATTTTTTTCGAAATTATACGTCCAGTTTATATTACAGATTTATTCGTTCGTTTATACTCCGAGAAAATATTGAAAATTAATGTCAATGAAATACAAAATTCAGATATAATCATGAATGTCGATAAATGCCACGTATTGAATTAAAATTAATGAAAAATTAAATGATACTTTGCACTAAATTCTGTGACGATGTGCTAACTAAACCATATCCTCTTGGAATTTAAATGCTCGACACTCGGTTAATATTAATTATAGAATAACATTAATTCACAGAAAGTCTTTCACATAATCATCACAAGATCGAAGGAAAACAACTAAAATAATAAATTTGCTCTAGAGCAATTATCCTACATATCTGCTTACACTTGCGAATCGCGCCGGTTGTCGCTATACGCATGCGTGAGACACAGAAAAACAATATAGGTTTGAGATGGGTGGATTTATAGATCTTACGGTGTCTCGCGCGCCCGCTACCTCGCACCATTGTTTAAAGAGGAAATCAACAATCTGGCATCGTCTTTCGAAAAGTTCCGTGATAGCTTTGTCATAGGAGATTTTTATTGGGTACTTTTGTACGCAAAATGGGTAAGGTTAGGTTGACAAGTTATGAGTGTTCACAAACTAAGCTTCAGGAAAATCGAAAAAAGAATTTAATTCGATGGGAGAAATATGGCTTGTAAATTGCAGATATAATCGGAAAAAACTAAGTGTTTTTGTTGAGAAATATCGTGTTTTAGCATTCTTATAAGGTTAGGACTTGAGTATTCCCTAAATGTATTAACTTAATTTCAATCGAGTAATATAAACTTTGTAGTCTTCGCAGAGTGTGAGTCTTTGACTTGTAAATATATTTTAACTGTAGATTCTTGAGCTCAAAAGAATTTTTTTTCATTTTTCGTATTCGGCTCTGTTTAAAAGATATAGCCATTTGAAAAAAAAAATGGGCCAAATAGTTTTCATTTCCCGATTGAAACTGAGTTAAAACATTTGGGGAATACGCTATAAAAAGGGTATATTCTGATAATAATCAAGAAATTCTCATTCCACTTATGTAAATCTGGATCTATTCTAATTTCACTTCATTACTACATGAACCATTCATTTCAAAAGCGAATAAAGTCAGTGAACAAGCATTAAATCATCACTGCGCAGGTACCGCGAACGCCTGTGAGTGTGTATGGAACATTTGTGCTTGGGCGCGAAGCCTTTGTCGCGGTACAGGAGATCCCAAACTCACGGAGAAGGCCGCAAAGCGTGAAGGTTAAGCCCGCTCCACACTCATGGCAAGAATCTCGGCCAATACCGCGAACGTGAGTGTAGATGACTTTCTTGTGTAACGTTCGCGCTTCGCGGCCTTCCCCGTGAGTCTCCTGTCCCGCGACAAAGGCTTCGCGCCTAAGCACATAATATGTCCCATCCACACTCACAGGCGTTCGCGGTACCTGCTCAGTAATGATTTAATGCTTGTTCACTGACTTTATTCGCTTTTGAAATGAATGGTTCATGTAGAAATGAAGTGAAATTAGAATAGATTCAGATGGAATGAGAATTTCTTGATTATTATCAGAATGAACCCTTTTTATAGCTGGCTAAACAGGCGAAAAGTCTTCGTAGACAGCGAGGATGCCGCGAACCAAAGTGCGAATATTTGTGTGAGTGTGGATGACTTATTTGGCCGCGAATTCTTGCCGAAGTTCACGCCAAGAATTCTTGGCGCGAATCGCGCCATGAGTGTGGAAGCGGGCTTTACACAAGAAAGTCATCTACACTCACGTTCGCTGTATTGGCCGAGGTTCTTTCCATGAGTGTGGAGCGGGCTTTAGACTTGTATAGAGATCAGACAGTTTATAATTTTTCAGCCATTCTGTAATAATCCAGGGAAGCATCCAGAATATTCTTATGATTTTTTAAACGTTTCGTCAAATTTTATCGGGTAAAACAGACCATGCGTTTCATTGAAAAAACATAAGAATACTTGATTGATTCGTTCGAAAGTATGAACCGTTTATCTTTTTAAAGTATGTAGTTTTATAGTGTTTTTGCATGGATTTATGAGTCGGCTACGCTGTAACTTTCATGCCAGGAGAAATTTGAAAAAGTGTTGATTGAAGAATATGAAAAAATGGTATTAAACGTTCGATGGGTTCACACAGGATAAGGTACCAAAGAACGGCTCACACCTCAATTGAAGATAACAATCAGTTAATGAGTCTATTGAATCTATCGATAGGGGTCTAACCGACCACGAGATTGAGGACCGTGCTTTTACGTTTCGCGGATAACTCAAGCAAAGCCCAGGTAAAATTACTCAATTGTGAATGTTATGGGAAAAACTTTTGTTTTTTTGGAATGAAGGGCAGGTGAAATACCGATGTATTAATTCGATTCACCACAATAGAATCTTGACCTGGATCACCGTGGATGGGACGGTTTCTGTTTACTGTGATGTCTTATGCCTGATATTTACATTGTGTTCGTTTGGGTTCAAGGAAAAACCAACGAAGCAAGCACATGACCATCACACAGTCCCATATGGGTTGGTTTAAATTACAGTTGCTTCATACAAGACAGATGGCGACAATAGTCTTCACGTTTTGATTGTTTGGACTGTTTTCGACCACTAATGGCGGACTTTCATTGTATTGTTGTCATGTCATAGTGACAAAAAGCTCAAGATCGAGTCAAATGTCAAACAGCACGACACTCAAATCTAGGAGCATAGAATATTCTATGCTCCTAGCTCAAATGTAAACAAATATTCGCCATGTTTGTGCAAAAACGTATTCTATGACCCTATTGTCGCCGCTGTCTTGTATAAAGCCACTGTAGTTTAAATATAAATTGGTTCCAATAAATACCACCGTCGTGGAACCAATTCAAATGTAAACCAACCTTTTCCTTTTATGAATTACTCACATAGTATTTATTTTCAATTTTCAATGGTTTCTGAAGAGAAAAGGCAGGTAACTTCTACGCACACTTGAGAAGACAAACTTTTTCGAACGCATATAGAAAAACAAAGAAATTATAATATTCACATAATATATTTCTTTATTTCTATTACTGTATTTATATCTACAGACTTCAGTTGAGAATTCAAGTCCTCAAAACTAAATTACAAAAATTCAGAAATGAAATAAAATAGCGCATACGTCTGCTGTATTTTTTATGCATGAACTAAGGTGTTCTTTATATACTTATACATATAATAATAAAATATTCATCCTGGTAACTTGTGAGGTCCAAAAAAGAAGTATAGAAAACCTACTTCAGTGACATTCAGACTGGGTGTTCGATGAGTGAATCAGCTTCTTTTAGAATTATACCAACTTTCAAAGAAACAGCAACACCCAGAAGGAGCTGTTTGAATTTTAAATTGTATGTGGTAAAGATAGATAGGTAATGTATAGCAAGTAGTAAATAATTTAATTCGGAGAAAAAAATCGTGAAAGTTTTTCATGTAAGCATTTTTTTCTTGAATATTGTAGTTGTTTTTTGCAATTTTTTTAATTTTACAACAAACCAGCTGTTCGGGGAGATCCGAAGTCGATGTTTCGTTTCTGTTAGAATCCCTAGAGCAAATGTACGCAGTATTAATAATAATAATAATTTCTCTTGAAAAGACCATGAAAAGTGGAACATGTCAAATATCTCCCTCACAACAAAACTAAATTAACATATTATTACAAAAATTTAAACAAAAACGTTTTCATCAACCATTATAATGAATTTATCGCCAGCTAAGTGAATTCTAAAGAGATCGAATTTTGTGTCTACAAGGTTGTCATTTCGAGAAATCGCTAAACGTATGAACAGAAATCCAACTATTGTTGTGAGATGTTGTCAAGCGTGGTTTGATAACGCCCAAAATCAAAGAAGAGTAGGCACCGGACGTCGAAGGGGCACAAATGAAGTTCAATGCCATTAGAGACTGATTTGCGACAACTCGATATTTGGCTGATGAGTGGTTTGGAGAACAAGGCCAGCCTGCAGCTGTCCGAACGGGTTACCAACGGATTAGATCTTTTGGACTGAAGCATTATCGGCCACATCTTGGGTTACCTCTGACGGTTGAGCATGGCCAGCAACGATTACAGTGGTGCAGAGAACGTCAACATTGGAATGTGTAATGTCATCAGGTCGTCTTTTCTGATGAATCTCGATTCTCCTTGGGTGCAAATGATGGCCGAAGAAGGGTTAGACGACGTCGGCGAAAAAGACGTGAACCTCAGTTTGATGCTGAGCGTCATGTACACCGGACAGTAGGATTTATGGTATGGGGTGCTACTGCACATGCAAGTAGGCCATCTTTAGCCTTTAGTCTTCATTCAGGGTGACATGACAGCGCTGCGTTACCTCCAAGAAATAGTGGAGCTATATGTTCTCCCTTACCTTAACCGGCTCAAGAATCCAATATTTCAGCAAGATAATGCTCGACTTCATGTTGCCGGAGTTATTTGAAACTTTTTTGGCGCGACCCATGTGAATCTTTTGCCATGGCCGCCAAGATCCCCTGATCTTTCGCCCTTAATAGTGCCCATTCACGGGGGACACCGAATCGGAAACATTGTATCCCGATCTGCAATAAATCATGGCCAATAAAATGTGCCGCTTGGATTTTGACATGAGGTAGACGAATTATGTTGCTAGAATTTGCCAGCGTTGCCACTTCTACGGAATTCATATTAAGATATCTGTTGGAATATCCTGTACTTTTTACATTCCACAGGCAGGTTTTCTGCCTGTACAATTCTAAGAATCCTGTTAAAAATTCTTTCATTTTAAGCAAAGTTGCTTCTGAATTTCAACCAGAAGATGTTCTGGAATCGACTGCCCAGTTCTGCCACACGCGTAACTTGAAAATGAGCTAAAAAAATTTGTAAGGTAAAATTATGAAAGAAACCAATAACGGGAAGTCAAACATAACTTTTAAATTGAATAAAAATGTCACACACCACAATGAATTTCCACAGAAAATGAGGAAGCTATCAGTAAGGAGGCTGGAGAAAGACTGAGTATAAAATGAATAGATAATTCTTAGCGGAAATCACAGATGCAAACACAACAAAATCTTGATTACCCAAATTCGACCGTCTTCTCATAATAATAAGAGTGAAAATAGGGTACCTACCTGTACAAGCACCACCAGTCTAGGTACAAAGGGTGCGAATTGTAAACAGATGTTTTTTTATGACATCTAATGCCAGCATAACCAATTTTGCAAAAATGATCCGAATTCAACTACCTGGTGCAATAATATTCAACAAAATCGGAGATCCCGTTGAAACTTTCTGAATTCCCTAATTCTACGGAAATTTTCGTAGAAGTGACTGACACAACTGCAAAAATTCCGATGTTCTTCATGGGAACTGATAGCATCTGCACGCATGGCACGCGCCGGATTTCATGGCCCTTTATTATCTTTGCCGCTTGTGTCCGGTTCGGTTGCTTCGTGAGTGGAGACCATTAGGGGCGTCATGGGTAGAAGGCTTGGAAATTTACCCAAGTACCCACAGACTTTGGCGGCTCTGAGACATGAAGTACAGAGGTAGCTTGGGATAGTATCCCTCAAAAACGAAATAAACCATCTTATTGCATCAATGCCCAATGCCAATACGTGTTGGGGAGTGTATAGATAATCGTGGTGGACAAAAACATTACTAACAAATTTACTAAAAAAATTGTAAACCCTTCGTTTTTTTTAATCATTTACTCCTTGCTATTCTATCTTTGTTAAACCCAAAAAAATCAAACGGCTCCTTCTGGGTGTTGCAGTTTCTCTGTCAGTTATAGTATATTATTTTCGAAAGACACCAATCGAATATCTTTGTTGTTAATGAAACAAAAAAAAGAAAACCATAAATTTTTGGGAAGGAGAATGATTGCTCTTTCGAATGAGATCAAAAATTATAGGGTTTCCCATTTAAAATAATACATATTTTCCCCTTTGAATTTGACCGACATTAGTAAAGCACACTGTGTTGATGAGATGAAATGCCAGCCAAACCTAAAAAAATCTCTTTGATAAACTAGTGAAAACTCCATCTCTTTGGAGCAATTAATAAGCTGGGCATTTATGTTTAAAATCAGTCACTCTTATTTGGGACACCCTGTATAGCTACGAATTATTCACAAATCAGCTATTTCAGCAGAAATCTCCTCTACTAGGTTATCTATGCTTCTACTTCCCCCGTCATAGAAAGTTATAGGTCACTCACAGATATTTGATCATATTATGATTCTGTGAAGGATCGATAACTAAATGCATGAATGATTTCTAGGATGAACCGCTCAATGTGCCTGAACAGCCAAATGGACAATTTTTGAAAACGATAAAATGTTGAAAATGAGAAACAGCTTCGACCCAGGATAGCAACAGGACAAATAAGCAACACCGAGAAAAAATCAAAATGTTCGAACTATGACTAAATAGGGGCCACCTACTGTTAGACCAAATAACATATCAAATTATACACATATTCAAATATATTTATTCGCATAATAATTTATCCTACAAAAACATATATTCTTCGTGATTTTTTGAATACTCAAGAATCTTTACGCTTGGCTTTTGAAAATATACAAGTATCTACGCTACCTTTACTGTCCTTTACTATATGCCTTCGTAACGACTGTTAAAAATTGCAAACTGCAAACCTAGATAATAAGCTACGAATAAACTTTTATCAAAACTCAGTTTCGTGAAAATGTGTTTCGTCCTTTATGTCGTATCATCAGAGTCGGTTGGTGAGAACGCGTCGGCGTCGCGTACGAGTGTTACAAAGTTTCGTCCAAGTGCTGCATGAGTACAGCTGCATCTGCAGCCATGCAAGCCGCCTTACTCATCAGAGAGAAACAGCGTCTTCGCAGGAAAAACAGGATCAAGAGGGGGGGCAGGTTGGAGCTACCTAGCCATGTGGCTACCAGGGAAATCGGTCCATTTCCTCAGTACCCTCCTGGTTTCTTGGTAAGTTGAATTGAGAGTGAGACTAAGGTCAATGAATTTTTATGTACTCTGAATCAATATCTCGCGTCAGCCTCAAACAGGTCATGGCGGAATTTGAGAAGTAGAGGCTCAGAGCACAAAATTGTTGTCATGCATATGAAAAAATGATGTGATGTTAATCCATGTACACAAGTTTGTTATCGTTATCTATGATATATGACATCTTCCTGCATACTTTTCCTCAAAGATCTTTCGCAAAACTTCCTCCTCTTATAAACTCATCGCATATTATTTAATTATTTCCAGAAGTATTCACACTGCTACAAAATGAAACCTGATGTTACTGATTGGTATCTCTAATCCTTCTGGAGGAGAATAATTCTTGTCTAAGTCGGAAAAAATAATTCATTTCTGAACAGGCATAGAACCTAATCACGGGACATTGGATCAAAACTTATAATTATCTGTTCAGCTGCTCAGATGCAAGTAAGGGAACGCTGGGTATAACAATCACAAGCGAAATATCATTTCTCGATTTCCAATAGTTAATAATTTGCATTCATCATTCATTCGAAATGTTGTTCTTCTTCTTCTTGTTCTTCTGCGTTATCAGCCACTAGCTGTCCACTTATGGCATGTATCAGTATGAACAACCTGTTCATTCCATACGTGAGATCAGGCCCGGATCCGGGGGGGGGGGGGGGGGGCGGCAAGCGGGGGCGCTTGCCCTGGGCGCCAGCTTAAGGGGCGCAAAAACAACCAAAGGTTATTTTTTTTTATTTTTTATATTTATTGAATATGACCCGACTCTGAAGTGCCATCTGGGCCATCTGGGCCATCTAAAAAAAGGATAAACTTCCAACTGTCCAAAACTATACAAAATGAAATTATCGATTCAATGGCCACCAAAGTAAACATTATTAATGAGATAAGGAGGCCAACTATTTCACTATTATGTTCGACTGCGCCCCAGATGTATCCCACACAGAACGAAGGAACCAGGTTATACGATATTTATAGGGAACGGAGTCATAAGATAATAGATAAAGGAAAGTTCTATTGACTTCTTAGAAGTTGATGGAAAAAACTGGAGAATAATATCATAGCGAATTCTAGATAAAGTGCAAGCTGATGATTTAGATGTCAAAAAATGTCGTGGGCAATCCAGCGGATCTAATATGACTGGCATATATAAAGGAGTCCAATACAGAATTCTACAGATGAACGAGCTGGCAGTATTTGTTCCATACCTAGCACACTCTTTGAATCCTGTGGGTGTCCATTTGGCTTCATCAGGTTCAGAAGCAGTAAATTTATTTGGTGCTGTACTTAAACTGTATTCGTTTTTTGTTAATTCAACCACACGATGGACAGTTATGAAAAAGTGCACGAAACCAAGGGGGGGCTGAAACAAGAGGGGCTGAACATCAAGCTGTTAATGCCTTGCTCAATAATTTACCTGGAGTTGTGAAGACTGTGGAAGAAATCGAAGAATCCTCACTAGTCGCAGAATCGAAGTATGAAGCTGGTCAGTTGCTTCATGCTTTGATGGATTTTAGATTCATCCTGAACCTAGTTTTTTGGGATAATATTCTGCAAGATCAATAGGATCAACGGGGAAATAGGATGTGGAGCCAATTCTTAGAAATAAACGTATTTCCAACAAGAAAAAGCAGGTCGACGAAATGTGCGAGGGTGACTCAAGAACGTTAGATCTAGTTGGTTTATTCTCGAAAGAAAATAAGGTTGTTTTCGACAGATTATTGCCAGAAATCAGAAAAAAATTCGAAAGCGCAGAGAGTCTGCATACGAATTTCGCATTCCTCCATGGCCATGTCCTTTTGAACATGCAAAAAGAGGATTTGCCAAAAAATGGGACCCTTTTAGCGCAAACATATTGAAGAGACTTGAATGCAGTTGATTTCTGTTAGGAATTAGCGGTTTTCGAAGAGCTGGTTCCTGAAATTAGTGAAAGATCGACTTCATTAAACCTGCTTCAAATTCTCCTCAGGCAAGATCTGCAAGAAGCTTTCCCTAATGTCAGTATAGCTTCAAGAATATACTGCACATTACCTACCACGTCTGCAAGATGTGAACGCAGTTCCAGCAAATCAGTCAAATGAGTCAGGAACGTCTCTATGGTCTCTCGATCTTAGCTTTAGAAAAGAAAACTGCTTTCGAACGAGATTTCGAGGTGCTGATAGATGCGTTGGCGGAAAGAAAATCACGCCGCGTGAAGCTGTGAAGAGAGAGATCTAATTTCTTTCCTTGTGATATTTTCCTTATTATGAGTATTTTTTTTATTATTCATTTGTATTACTTATTTTTGTTATTTTTTATGAATTCATATCTATATTACACAAATGAGGGGGTGCCATCATGAATTCTTGTCCCGGTCAGAAAAAATCGTGGATCAGGGCGTGCGTGAGATGACAAAGCCTATGTAACCTTACTTTTGTCCAAAAGCAACACGTAAGCGGTTGTTACCATTGCCATTCATATTTATCAATTCATGATGTTATTACAAGTAAACAATGTATAAAGAATAATATATAACAATCGGCCAGAGACATTCAGGTTGTTCCATTGATCATTCACCTACTACTATACATTTTCATACTAGTGAATTTCAAGTTGTGCAAAGAGGTATTTAATTGTCGTCTGTAGGTTTATTTCTTGAAAATGTTTGAAAGTGGGGAATTCCGTCGATTCTGTTCGTTTAAAAGTTTTTCTGACGGGTTATTCGAGTACTCTTTTTTTCGAAGGAACTATCACAAAGAACGGACTATTCTGTCCATTATTTTTCAGTAAAATTTCAACACTCGATTCTTGATTTCCGTACCAGAAGATAACTCAACTGAATCTTCCATCCATGTTTATATTCGTGAAATATTTTCAGTATTAACAGAGAAAAAAGTTTCTTCATTCGCCAGGTCTTTGGAATTATTGAATTGATATAATATTTCCTCAAATTCCATGTTTTCCCGAAGTAAATAACATTTTGATAAATACGTAATTTCTACGATTTATATATAGAAACGGAAAAGTTGCGTTTGTATTTGACAGAAGATTGACTATAACCTAACATTTTCAAAATTTACGAGGTGAAATGTGTCAAAATTGCATGACAAACCGGGATACTTTATGAAGGGTAGGTTCGGGGGTGAATAATACACTGCAGACTCATCAAAGGGTGTTTAATTTCCCAAGCCATACTGAAGGGGTCACAGATCATAACTCACATAACTTACTGAATCAGAATGTTGACGAATAATCAATGGAACTGCCTGAAGATCTCTAGCCGATTGTTATACAGGGTGTATCTGAATAACACCGAAAAAATGAAGGGGTTGATTCTTTGAGGGAAATTAAAGTGGGAATTTGGTGTAGAAATTTTTTTGAAACCTGCCCCTGGAAAAGTAACATCCCTCCGAAGATCAACATGAAAATTGTTCTTCTTTTTTATTTGCCCTGTATATTAAGCTAGGACACGAAACTTGGTAGTTATCATTAGTCACTTTTTTCAACCCCTGAAGTATGCTCAAAAAGGGTTGAAATAGTAGCCCTGTAAGATATTTTTTCTTACACCTTTTTTTTGTTGAAAATTTTCCTTTTGAAAAATCATGGCTGAAAAGCTCAACTAATACACTAACTTTTTATTTCTACAAGATTTTTCGAAAACTCGAGGATTTACGAGAAAGAAATTCGAAGCTTTTTCAAAATATGATCTAACGTGAGGGTATTTTGCCTTAATATTTATGAGGAGAAGAGTGAATGCCTGTATCGAAGCTGAAGGCAAGCATTTCCAACATTTATTATAATTGTAAGTATTGTAGATATTGATAGTTTTTTTTTTCATTTCAATTCATTCATTCCATTTAAGTGTAGAACAGCTTGCAATACATTTACATATGTGTTACTCGCCAATCCTTGAGTTTTCGAAAAATCTTGTAGAAATAATAAAGTTGGTGTATTAGTTAGGCTTTCCAGCCATGATTTTTTGAAAGGAAAATGTTCAACAAAAAAAAGGTGTGAGAAAAAATATATCAGAGGGTTACAATTTCAACCCTTTCTGAGCATACTTTAGGGTTGAAAATTCCAACATGTATAATTTCATTGACAAATGAGAATTTCGTGTCCTTATGGCTTAATACTAAATAATAATAATCTTCGGAGAGGGTGTTTTTCAAATACCAAATACCCACTATAAGTAAAAAATCAGTAAAATCATCACGAATTTTTGTGAGTTTATAGGCTTTACCCAAATATAATAATAATAATAATTTTCCTCAAAGAATCACCCCCTTTATTTTCTCGGTGTAATTCAGATACACCCTGTATATTCTTTATACATTGTTACTTGTTATAATAACATCATGAATGGCAATGATAACAACCGTACGTGTTGCATTTGGGCTTAAGTTAGGTTACATATTACTACAGAATTGAAGATCTGGCACTAGAACTATGCAGACTATACAGGCTGAGTCTAGCATTGGGATGGCTACCTCAAACCTGGAAAACTGTGAATGTGGTCTTTATCCCGAAACCCGGACGGGACTCCTACGACCAGGCCAAGGCATACAGACCAATAAGCCTATCTTCCTTCCTCCTGAAAGGCTTAGAAAAACTGATAGATAGAGACATAAGGAAAACCGCTCTCATAGAGCGGCCTTTACACCAAAATCAACATGCCTATCTAACAGGAAAATCCTGCGAGACAGCTCTTCACCATCTCGTTTCAAGGATTGAAGAGTCTCTGGCAATCAAGGAAATCGCATTATGCGTCTTCGTAGATATCGAAGGAGCTTTCGACAACACCTCCTTCGAAAGCATGGTCTCTGCGGCTACTCGACGAGGCATTGATGAGACCACTTGCAGGTGGATACGCTCAATGCTTCACAACAGACTGGTCCAGGCCAACATGCTCGAGGAAAAACTGCGGGTCGAAATTGCCGGAGGTACCCCACAAGGTGCATACTATCCCCTCTTCTGTGGGACATGGTGGTGGACGAACTGCTAACCTCCCTGAATAACCAAGGATATTATTCTCAAGGATACGCAGACGACATAGTCATACTCGTCAAGGGAAAATACACCGGAATAACCTCAGAACTTATGCGAAACGCACTGAGGACTGTAGAGGAATGGTGCAACAGAGAGAGCCTAAGGGCAAATCCGAACAAAACAGCACTCATTCCCTTCACTCGCAAAAGAAACATGGGAGATCTCACACCTCCCAGATTCTCCGGCGAAACATTACAAGTTGTAGAACAGGTAAAATACCTTGGGCTGATTCTCGATAAGAAACTAACCTGGAACCCACATCTACATCATGTAACCAACAAAAGTAAAACGACACTTATGATGTGCAGGAGAGCTTTTGGAAAAACTTGGGGACTCAAACCGAAAACCATGCACTGGCTTTACACAGCGGTAATAAGACCCAGAATCACTTATGGCTCACTCCTGTGGTGGCCAAAAACAAATCAGAGACAGGCAAAAACGAACCTTGGAAAAATCCAAAGGCTTTCCTGTCACGGGTGCAATGAATAGCACTCCAACAGCTGCTATGGAGGTCATCCTCAACCTCTCACCCCTTGACATACATGTCATGGGAGAGGCCAGGATGGGTGCATACAGATTGATCCAAACAAAAAACTGGAGAACCAGCACAACTGGGCACACCAGAATCACTCATGTAGCTCACGTAGCCGAGCTCAATATGATTTCAGACTATATGCAACCTCTATACTCATTCGAAAAACCATTCAAAACACAGCTCGACTGGAACAGATGGGACTCGAGTATAGAATCACAATCATCTGCAGAAATAGTCTGGTACACAGACGGTTCTAAGACAGATGAAGGAACAGGAGCGATAATACATGGGGTGAGGCCAAGAAGGGATTACATAATACCTCTCGGCAAACACGCCACGATATTTCAAGCTGAAACACATGCCATTAGGACATGCATACAGAAGAACCTGGAAAGTGGCTACCAAAGAAAACACATCCACATTCTCTCTGACAGCCAGAGCGCCATCAAAGCTCTCAACTCGACACAGATAAAGTCTAGACTCGTCTGGGATACCTCCAGGACCTTCTGGAGCTGGCTTAACACAACAAGGTCACTTTGATGTGGGTGCCAGGTCACAAGGGAATAGCGAAAAGATCGCGATCAACTAAATCCAGTCTCCTACGAGGCTTTCACTGACCGAAATAAACAACTAATTCTAGACTATCAATCAACGACCACCTCCTCTCGATCCGTTTTCACGCGTCTGGCGCAACAATCGGGTCCTTTTTGTTCCTGGGACGCCTCCAGGTCGTCGAAAGTCGTAAATCACCACCCCCCGGACGGGAGGTAGATTGATGCATCGGAGATTTTATGGGAACGAAGAGGTGTTTTGATGAAATGAAACCACCTGTTCCTCTTTCTGAGGCGCTGAGGCGGAATTGGGTCAATGAGGTTCATGCCCGGTAGTCTCGGAGCGGACGAGGTTTTCAGTTAGTCCGGACAATTAGGCCATTGACCCATTAATATAATTCATCGACGCGAGAAGAGACGAAGTTATAAAACTAATCTAAAAGAAATCAGCAAAAATGTAAAAAAGCACCCCCTTTGTGATTCGACGGAAGAGCGGCTTTCCACCAATCAGGGGTGTTATTACTTGAAGAAAAAGAAAGATGTTATTTTGAATTTTTAAGGTCTCTCTCCGTAAATGGGAGAAAGTGGGGGATCGGTCCAAACGCACTAGGGTCGGGACTTAGTGTCTAAATAATTCTCTAGGGTGAGGGATGGTAAGTAAATGAAACTTTTGAATTTAAATTTGAGACCTATATTGGGATCAAAGTAAAATAAACAATTTTTACACACGCTATTTATAATTGAATCACGTCAAGTAGTAAATTATCAAATTATTCAGTCGATGTCTCAAATCAAATGAAATTAATCAAACCAAATCAACTTATCACATCAACTTCAAATCGTGAAACAGAATCAAATCATTGAAACCAAATCAAATAATCAGTACAAATGTCAAATATAAAGGTAAAATCGAGTTACCAAAAATCAAAGGGTTTGTCAAAATAACCCAAAATCATAAACATGGTATGATCTCAATATAATACAATTTAAACTTTCTAATACTCAAGAGAGATCTCAAAAATAATTCACTTCAACTTTTAAATATCCGAGAGAGATCTCAAAAAATAATTCCACTCAAACTTTCAAATACACACGAGAGATCTCAAAAATATAGTTCAACTTAAATTTTCAAATACTCAAGGGAGATCTCAAAAATAATTCCACTTAAACTTTCAAATACTCAAGGGAGATCTCAAAAATAATTTCACTTAAACTTTCAAATACTCAAGGGAGATCGCAAAAATAATACAATTTAAAAAATAAGACTTGTGGTAGATTTCGGGACTCTAGACTCTGAGAGATATCTGGCCTTGCATGCAGCGTTCTACCAATACTCAAACAAGCTAAGCATGAACAAAATACCTGACTTTTTCCTTGTGCAGATAATGTGATGAATATTTCCTGAAAAACAAGAGAAACACAAGAACACGTTACCCACTCGTTTTCGCTGTTTAATTTCCACTCCCGTACCACCGACGAGACGCAATCTAAAATAATTCCACGTAATTTCAAAGACCTTTCAATTTCGACTTAACACTTTTCTGTCTCCTCTTGAGACTGACTTTTCAAAATGAAACCAAAACCTGTGGGTTTCCCTAACACCGTTCTCGATAATTGAAATTATTTTCGTTGAAGATTTCCCCAGCTACCCTTAACTTCCGATTCAACCTTAACTGTTTTCGTCTCCGCTTTGCGAACGCACTTCAAAACACTGAAGTACCTACTCTAACACCGTACCTACTACCCTTAGTTTCCGAACCGTATTCCCGAATACCCTGGCAGCCTTCCCGTTTAAGGTTTATCCAGTTACTCCCTATGACCGAACGCGAGCAAACCGCGAGGTCCTTACCGTTTAAGGCTTCCACGGCTACTGCCTTTTTCGTCTCTCCACGAGAAAATTGGGAATTTCCCTTCTTCCCACCTCCCGTGGGTGGCTTCTCAAAGAAAGGTGATGCAATTCATATCACCCTGTCGTGCACCTGCCACGTTGCAGGTCCCACGATCTCAACCTCGAATTTTCTGGTCTCGTTTGCACTTACGACTACTCTTGTCGTGGAACGTTTTTCTCTTATCGTTCTGAGTCCCAGGAGAAACTCGAACCGAAAATCAATAATTTCAATCGTTAATGTCTAGATTGCATCCTGTATCGACAAAGATTCAATAATTTTCTGGCACAGGAATATCAAATTTCAGATATTTGCTACACTAGTCAACCGAAACACTCCGATTCATTATAATTTCTACATTAGTTTACTGAAATATTACGGTCCAAATGATGTTCGTACTGACAGTGCCCTGTCAGCAGACCTACCATCACCCGAAGCTCAGCTCGTGACTGCTTGAAGAGCTTGCTGGTATAGGTCAGTGAAATTATCATGAATTTCTTGGTCTGAGTAAGTCCAGGAGTATTTCTCCAGATGGTTATTATATTGTACAACTCCCATTGTTGAACCGCTGCCTTATATTGGTCTTTCCAAAGCCCACAGAAATGCACAGATCCAGCAGGTGTTAACCTTGATGCACTTTTCGCAAGCCCTTCGGCTTTTTCATTTCTTTCAACACCACAATGCCCTGGCACCCATAGTAGAGTCACTTTATTGCCTCTGGCCGATTGCTTTATGGTATCTTCTAGGTCAGTAGAGCTTCCTGGCAATGTGATTCCAGGATTCGAGCGGCGCCTGGCTGTCCATGGTGATGAAGATATGCGCCCCTTTCAGGTTCATTTCAGTACACTCCTGAGGGCATACGTACACAGCCAGTATCTCGGTCTGTGAAACAGAGGGTTCACTTCCCAGGGCTTTAGAGATCCTCAACCATGGTCCATATATTCCAATACCAGTGCCTTTTTCATTCAGTAGTCTGTTCATTACTACATTCTTTTTATCCACTGCCTACTTAATGTGCCGTTTCCACGTGAGTTTTTTATCTTTTATCAGCTTCATTCTGTCATTGTATTTCATTTTCGTCTATGAAACTTCTGTATTTAATCTACAGTCTTCCCTTTCGAAAGAGAATGGCTCTTGTGTCCACCGATTTCGATTTTCTTTTTGGTACACCATCGACTTATATCATCTGTAGCTTCTTGAGGTCTGTTGTGAATTATTTTTGTATTTCTGTGCTTAACTGCTTAACTGTCCGTATTGTCTGCGTATATAGCAAACAAACTTCTTGGGCTTCTTGGTGTATCATGAATATTATGGAGAAACGGAGCTATTACGGATCCTTGGGGAACTCCTGCTTCTAAATATCTGAGTGTGAAATGAAAGTCATCTTTTTCTCTAGAAAATTCCTATCCCTTAGATAATTCTGGTACTCTGTAGAGATTGGGTGATTATTTTCTATGCCAGTCCTTCATGGCATACTCAATCAAATGCTCCAGTTGCATCTAGTAGACTAGTCCTATAGCTTGTTTATTCCGGAATCTTGCTGATAAACGCTGTCAGTCTTGGTAGCTGTTGTTCAGTTAACTGTTGTCTTCTTCTTCTTCTTCTTCTTCTTCTTCCTCTTTTATTTAGGTCGTAACCTGTTCTTCTTCACGGTGTCTCTACCGAAGTGGATACCAAGCTCTCCAGCCATCTTTTCCTCGGTCTTCCTATGTCTCTCCTTCCAGTGGGTTTTCGATCTCGTGCTATCTTTATAAGTCTTTCATAGCCCGCTCTACCGACATGATCATTCCATTATCTGCGTCTCTTTCTGACGAATTTCCCGATGTCCACCACTCCGCATTCTTCCCTTATCGCTGAGTTCTTTATGCGATCTCTTCTGGTTTTTCCAACTATATTCCTCAGTGTACTCATTTCGGCCGTACGTAATAGTTGTTTAGTCCTATTCGTGTCAGCTCGTGTCTCCGCAGCGTAAGTCAATACGGGCCTTACCATCGTTTTGTAGATCTTTACTTTGCTCTCTGTCCTGAGGTATTTATTCTTCCATGTTACGTCTCTCAGATATCCAGATATGCGTGCCCCCTTCATAACCGGTTGCCTGACTTCTTTATAATTATTTCCATCGCTCGTTACTTCTACACCCAGGTACTTGATGTTCATTACCTGCTCTATGATCTTATCGTCCACCACCAACTTAGACCTAATGGGATCTTTCGATATCAGCAAAGATTTTGTTTTTTCCGTTGATATCAACATATTCAAGGTCGTCGCCGCTTCCGAAAAGGCGTGAAGGAGTCTTTGTAGATTGTCCTCTGAATCGGCGATCAAGACCGCATCGTCCGCGTAGCATAAAATGGTAATATCTTTGCCACTCATAGTATAACCCTTCATGTTTTTAACTCTGTCAATCAACTTGTTCATTACTAGATTGAAAATCATAGGACTTAGGGAGTCTCCTTGTCGGATACCATTTGGTGTTTTAATTTCCCTCGTTACACCTGATGTTGTTTGAACTCTTGTTTTCGTGTTCGTGTATAGATCTTTGATCAGCTTCGTTAATTGTTTTGGTGTGTTATTCAACTGCAGAATTGCTATCACGTCTTTCAGCCTAACGCGATCGAATGCCTTTTTTAGATCCACGAAGCACATTAACGCCGGCGTATTGAATTCGATAGCTTTCTCGACTATCTGACGAATTATAAATATAGCATCCGTTGTTGACCGATTTTTACGGAATGCCTGCTGTTCTTCATTGATGTTCAGGTACGGTTGCAGTTTTCCCAAAATAATCTTGGTAAATAATTTTTGTACTCAGCTCAGCAAGGTTATACCTCTATAGTTTTCAGGATTGCTTTTCTCACCTTTTTTGAATATTGGGACAGTTGTACTAGTTTTCCATTCCGATGGTATCCTTGCAGTCTTCAGTAGTATATTAAATAATGTTTCTAGTTCGTCTTCTAGTCGTTCTCCTCCATACTTCAAAAATTCATTTCAGATTTCGTCGTTTCCTGCAGCCTTCCTGTTTTTGAGTTCTCCGAGAGCCTTTTTAATATCGTTTTTTGTAATTTCTATTGTTTGGTCACCCCCTTCTACTTCCTTATCATCTTCCAGGTCATCAATTCCCTCTTTGTATAATTCCTTGAAATATTCCTCCCATTGGTTAATATTGACAGTGTTTATTTTTATGGTATCATTGATCTCTAATTTTCTATTCCGTAGCATCCGCCAAACTTTTTTCTGCGATCCGTATAGATCATGTTCCATGTCTTTTGTGTATTGCTCCCAGTATTCTTCTTTTATTTGCCTTATCCTCTGATTAACCACATTTCGTTCTGCGACATACTCCCTGTAGTCGTCCGTGTTTCTCGTAGTCTTATACCTTAGAAATGCCTTTCGTTTCCTTTCAGTTATTTCTTTAACTTCTTCGGTATACCATGGTGTTTTCTTGATGTGCAATGAGTTCCCACATATTTTTCTCTTCCCCACTGTTGTCTTCTGAATCCAAATTATTCGCTTGGTATTGTCGTTGGGGCTTCTATTTCTTTTTAAATTCATATGGCTAAGACTCCCCGCAATTTTCTCTAGCGCTAGAAACAGTATTATTGTTCCATAGTGTGACGAAGCTCGCTTTTTCGATCATGAAATCGGTCTTCATCTTAAATTAATTTTTCCGGATTTTTATTTCGAATTCCTGCATTTCATTTCCGTTCAGAATTAAACCGAGAAGATCGAATATGGTCCGTTCGATATTGTTTTGCATGCAGAGAATCTAGTAAAAAGAGTCATAAGAACCACGTAGAATGTAGATAACGCCGTTTTTCTAGTTTATACGTACGATAAGCCAGATTCGAAGATGTTTTACCGGAGTACTTTTCTAGAAAAATAACATTTCTGCGCCTGTCATTTTTGCCCCACTCAGGGAGATTATAAAAGGCGATTTTCCCCTCATCTGGACCCCATTATTCATTTTTGCTCCGGCCTGAATCGAATAGTATTTTCTTGCGTTTCCGAAATTTCCTTTCTTTTTGAGTCGAAAGTTTAACGAACGTAATTCCTGATTTTCTCTTTTCTTTACCGAGTGAAAAGTAGTGCACTGAAACCGTAAGTACCGATCCAATTCATTTCAGTCTCATTTTCCTGTATCTTCGTTGAGTCTATCAAAATAGCTGTTACGTCGAGATCCGTATTAAATCTTCCTGTATTCGTACAAGATTTCCTGAGTCTATAGTACGTTTATCTGAGTTAGTCAGTGCCTGATAACGTCTGAATCTTAGTGGCGAGTAATCTCACTATCAGACCGGAGGGCTCATGCAAACCTATGCTATAGAACGTGGAGTCTAATTCCGTTTCGGTACCGATCTTTCGCGCCCCTTGTTCGGTGCGTCCTGTTTGACCATTTATATTTAACCTGGCCAAACCCGACCTTTCTAGACGTAAAACAAGCTAAGTAGACAATATAACCCTTTGGAGTTTCCGGACTGAAAGAATATCGGACAGACAGTGAGCACTATACATTTTCATATCCGTCCCACATTCTTTTCAACTGTAGATTTAAATTCTCCGTTTAATTCAATTTTCCCCCCCCCTTCTATTCTGGCTGACTCGTACCGTAAAATATTTCTCTTGAATAAATGCTCGCAGTCAGGCAAAACTGAATCACTTTTCTTTAACTGTGTATATTTGATATTTTCTGATTACTGCATATTTGATATATCTTGGGATTAACGTATATTTAATGTTTTATTGCTATTGGTGAATATTTGATATTTTCTTATTGTTGCATATTCGATATTTTCTTGACATTATTGCATTTGTATCACTATTTCAATCTATTGAATAAATTGTGTGAATTGCTCTATTTTCGAGTTCTCAGTTATCGCTACCACCCTAGATACAACCGAACTCTGTCTCCGACTAAGCAGCTATCCTGGCAGGTTTGCTATTCTACCTTATAAGCAAAAAGAATAGCTGGCGCTCGAGGTAAGGTTTCCAAAAAGGGAAGAAAACCCTATTACAATAGTTTTTATGAAACTTTTCGTCTTCATCCAGTTTATTGAACACAATCACTTCGGCAGTTTACCATCCTTTTGGAAAGTGTAAGGTGCTCATCTCTCCAAATGCTATGTTTATGCATTTATAATGAGATTTGTAATTTTGTCTCTTCGCTTTTTTGCTTTCATAATATTGATTATGTCTTTGATTTCAGGCGGAGATGTTTAGTGAGGGATTTTGTCATCCCCAAGTGCATCTGTCGTGTCTTCTTCATTATCTTCAATTAATTCTTCTAGGTCCTCATCGTCATCGTCACAATAATTTATTCTTGACTCCCTTTCTATAGTATCGGCAAGAGCGTTAGCTTAATCGCTTTTTGAATATGCCATTCCATGCATTCCATTTCGCGGTAGAATTCGCATTTTTTCTTGTCGTGAAATTTTTTGTATCTTCCATGCAGAGTGGTCTACTTGTTAGGTTCACTGATTATCTTGTTCCATCTAGGAATTTGTCTTATTCCATTTTCAAGTATTCGACTGTTCTAACAGTGTTGATTCAGTCTTACTCTGTCGTCTTCTGTTTTATACATCCTTTAATCTTTTCACCTCTTTTGGAGTTATACGGATGATTTGTAGCAGGATTAGTTTTTCTAATGTGCTCTCTTCATAGGACTTAATAATTGCACATCTTCACTGATACATCTACTTCATCAAGAGTATCAATTTGTGGATTATTCGTGATATTTACTTGAAATATATTTTTATATAGGGTCAACGCTCAATAACTCATCATAGAATCAGAATTTGTGAAAACACTCAGACAGGTCGATTTTTTTATTACAGGGGAACATGATATGGGATACAAAGCTTGTTTCTAATATCAACCCCCTGGAGAGGGTTGCAACCCCATCAGGAATTTGAATAAGGAAAGTGGGTAGTTTTGTAGCACAAATGTATGCATGGATTCAAATCTGTATGAATCTGCAATTATTGTTCTTATGAGTGAATATTCACAAAATTACAGTTTTTTTTATGGAATTACGGTACCGATAAAATGAAACAGAGATGTTCTAGTTGATCGTATAATATCTAGTGAGAGAAAAAAAACAAAACAACAATGAGGTGATTAAAAAGTATAAAATTAAAATGCCTTTCTTCTCTTCATGCTTGTCAGAATCTGCATTGCCAGGCCATACGCAAAAGATTATTGCTTTCAGAAAATTTCGTTTCAGTATACTGTATTGAGGAATTATTAGAGATGCGTTTTATCAGTTCTCAATAAAAATTACAAAATGGTTAACACGTTGGATGAGAGAAAGGAAATGTTGAAAATTTATTTCCAGAACAATGACTGTGCTAGGGCTACTGCGAGAATTTTTAATGAACGACATCCTGATAAAAATGTTTATCATTCGGTTGGTAATAAATTTGAGGTACAGGGTCAGTTGCAAATAAAAACATAATCGCAACCGTACGGTTACGGGTAAAAATGATCAAGTCGCCTTGGTCAACTAATGGCTGAACGGGAACAATGTGGAAGTGTTAGAAAGTTGTCACAGGATACTGGATATTCAAGGGCAAGTGTCTACAGAATATTGAAGCTGGCTAAGTTCCATCCTTATAAAATGACGTTTGTTCATGAACTGTACGAAGATGATGGTGATCGGAGAATGAAATTTTTCTAAAAAATTTCGCAAGAAATTATTTCAAATCCTGTTTTTTGAACAACGTATGCTTTTCGGATGACTGCACCTTTTTCCTTAACGGAAACGTCAACAAACATAATCGTAGGTTTTGGTCCGATGAAAATCCTCACCTCTTTAGGGAGCAACATTCTCAACACCCTCAAAAACTCAACGTCTGGATGGGTATTTTGGGAGATCACTTGATTGGTCCTGTGTTCATTCCTGGCGATGTGTATCTGGATTGGCTCGAAAACATGATAGATAGCTTTGGAAGCAGATGAAAACCTTTCAGAAGAGAAGTAACGTTTTCAGCAGGACGGAGCTCCGCCGCACTTTGCAGCTTTGGTGAGACACTTCCTGAATGGTAGGTTTCCTGGATGATGGATAGGCCGAAGGGCCCAGTGGAGTGGGCTGCGCTATCGCCGGAACTGACACCGCTTGATTTTTTTCTCTGGGGCCACTGGAATCACAACCAGAGTTGCATATTTAGACGACCTATGAGCACGAATTGTGACAGAATGTCGTTAAATTACTCCTGAAATGCTACACTATGTACGAAATAATTTTGAAGAACGATTATATCGCTGCATGCAATCTTATGGCGAGCACTTTGAGTATTTGAGGTAAATTTTCACTAAAAACTGTTTGTTGAAAATATTTTTCTTCCAATAGAAATTATACGATCAATTAAAACATCTCTGTTTCATTTGGTTTTATCTGTACCATAATTCCATAAAAAACACCCTGTAACTTTGTGAATATTCACTTATAAGAACACAGAGTGCAGGTTCATACAAATTTGAATCCCTGCACACATTTGTGCTACAAAACTACCCACTTTCCCAATTCAAATTCCTGATGGGGTTGCAAACCTCTCCAGGGGGTTGCCAGTAGAAGCTTTGTATCCCAGATCATGTCCCCCGTCATCAAAAATCGACCTGTCAGAGTGTTTTCACAAATTCTGATTGGTTTGTTGAGTTATTGAGGGTGGACACTTTCAAATGAGACACCCTGTATGTCCCTTTCTGCACAGCATGTTCTCCGGTTTGAGTAAATTTTTTTTTATGTCCATGCCCTAATATGAACTCTATTGATGGGTCACATGTTCCACTCTTTATCGTTTCAAGACCAAAATCTTGCTTTATATTCCTCTATAATGACAAACAGTTCAAATGTGAAATTTTTGCGGGGATTTTACGAGTAATTGGTTAATAAATCGGGGGAGTTTAAATGCGAATCCAGGCTTTCAAATTATATTTATTGATTTTCATTGCGCTACAGTAATGTGCCAACAACGGTAATTATGACACAGATTTTATCGAAACTAGGTTTTTCCAATTCCCATTCTCGATGATCCTATCAACAATGTAGCGTGTTCGGAGTTCTGTTACGGATGGAGGATTGGTACTAATATTTTTCGAACTACCGGAAAATGCAGTGATGGTAATAGAATAGACAATTTATGGAAAAAAGTTTGTATTGGGTGATTAATTCAGAATACTATTATAGTCCAGTTCATCGATTATTCATTAGTGAGAAAAATCGTTATTTGATATTCAATGCGGCAACTCTCTTTTGTCTTTTTTTCACAAGGTTAGATGAGATTAGATAGACGTTTTTTGCATGTCACCTACAAAATCGTTCCACATACCTCAAAAAAGAAACCCAGATTCAGGGGCGGTTTTCAGGGGGGGGGGGGCGACAGGGGCGATCGCCCCCCCCTAAACTTTAATTTTATTAGGTTAACATAATAATCGAATGAAATAGGTCTGACTGGCATGACCCCTGATACCTGAAAAGTAAATATATTCAATATACAGGGTGTCCCAAGTTCGAGTGCCTATTAGACGTTTCTGGAGAACTGGACATATTTGAAATCTGAAAATTGGGATTATGATATTGTTCGAAATTCTCTACAGACCTTAAATATTTTTGGATCCTGAGCATTTCCGGTTATACAGGGAGTGAAAATAAATTTGCTCAAATATTTTTTTTCAAACTTTCCGTTTCTGATATGATTGAGTATTCAATGCTGAATACATTTCTGTTGTTTTCAAAATAAAGAAAAAAAAACTGAAAAAAGTAAAATTTTCATAGTCGTTATTATTTTCATTTTTCTTATTCTGAATATCCTGAGTGTAAACCGTTTTCACAACGTCAAAGTAGAAGACTGTGGAAAGGTCATGCATCTTTTGAATTTCATGAATATCATCACAGGGTGTCATAACTTCTGTTTTTCAAATTAGAACCCTATTTCTTTATTATTGCGTTGGATTCTGCGAAGAAAAGTAATGATATCAGTGATATCACTCTAAGATACTTTTGCTCCTAAATTCCTGAGTTCTTTGAGCTTTTCTGGATTCATGTTGTACGTAGAATCAAATTCATTTAATCTCTTACTTGAGAATATTCTGTGACCATAGAAGATAAATGATCCCATTCATAATTCACAAATGACAGGTGTAATAAAATTATGAGTTGTTACTATGGTTTCATGAGAATATTCATCGAATCTGTTTAGATATCTCGGGAATTGCTGAATTTAGAAGCAACAGCATCTTAAAGTGCTCTCACTATTTTTCTTCGCAGAATCCAACGCGATAATAAAAAATAGGGTTCTAATTTGAAAAACAGAAGTTATGGCCAATTTTCGATCACAGTTTTTGACACAAAGTTTGAAACACTAAGTGATGATATTCATGAAATTCAAAAGATGCATGACCTTTCCACATTCTACTACTTTGATTTTGTGATTACGGTTTACACTCAGGATGTTCAGAATAAGAAAAATTAACATGATATTGACGATAAATACTTTACTTTTTTTCAGGTTTTTTTTTCGATATTCTGAAAACTATTCGAATGAATACAATGGTTTTAACAGAAATGTATTCAGCATTGAATATTCAAGCATATCAGGAACGAAAAAAATTTAAAAAAAATGTTTTGAGCGAATTTATTTTCACTCCCTGTATAACCTCCTCTGGAAATACTTCAGCCCTGTAGAGAATGTCGAACAATATCATAATCCCAATTTTCAGATTTCAAATAAAGTCCAGTTCTCCAGAAACGTCTAATAGGCACTCGAACTTGGAACACCCTGTATATTTTTATTCACCTCATTCAGAATTTTTGTTTTAGAATTATCATTGTCGTCCCATTGAAAAAAATCCCCACGAACTGCTTTTGTATTTTTTCACTTCGCCCCCCCCCTCAGTAGATAAATAAAACCGCCACTGCCCAGATTGGAACTTAAGTTTGGCTTCCTGATACAGCTATTAAGGTCCAATAATACGAGGATATATTGAAAAATTCTTAGCCTACTAGAGAACCAAACAAAATTTCAATGTCAAAATACTTTATTTACACAACATATTCTCCTCTTAATTGAATACATTTATTGCAGCGAACCTGCAACGTCTTTAGACCTTTCAAAGAAAATGTTTCTTTTTGCTCTGCAAACCAGTCCTCCACAGCTTTTATTAGGTACCACCTCGTTGGAAGAAAATTTACGACCTTTTAAACTTTTTTTCAGTTGAGGAAAGAGATGATAGCCTGAAGGAGCCAAATCTGGTGAATAAGGGGGGTGTTCTAGTATTTCTAACCCTAGATCACGAATTTTTTGCATGGCAACTTGAGACTTGTGTACTGGGGCGTTGTCCTGTAAAAACAAAATACCTTTGGATAGCTTTCCGCGTCTTTTCTCTCTATTTTTTTTCCGTAGAGTGGTCAGTAATATCGAATAGTAATCTCCAGTTATTGTTCTATCCATACAAAAAAAATCAATCATGATTAAAATCCCAAAAAAAGGAAGCAAGAACTTTTGCAGCAGATTTTTGGACACGAAACTTCTTAGGTCTTGGAGAACCAGAGTCTCGCCATTCCATCGATTGTTGCTTTGTTTCTGGATCGTTGAAATATACCCTAGTCTCATTCATAGTAACAATTCGGTTTAAGAAGTCTACATCGTTTTCAAATCAAGCACAGATCGAACGCGATGCTTCTACCCTTGCACGCTCTTGGTCAACATTCAAACATTTGGGGATCCATTTTGCAGAAATTTTCCTCATGTCCAAATTGACGTGAACTATAGGATGAACGCGTTCGTATGAAATCTTCAGTGCTTCAGATATCCGTTTTAGCCCAATTCGACGGTCTGATAAAATCATGTCATGAACTGCATCGATATTTTCGGGGACTGACACAAAAACTGGCCTTCCCGATCGGTCGTCATCTTCAATGGAAAATTCACCTGTTTTGAAGCTTGCGGTCCAATTTTTCACGGTCGCATACGAAGGACATTGATCACCAAGGGTATTAAGCATATCTTCGTAAATCTGCTTACCTCTAGATATCAATACATCCTAGTATATTCTTAACTTCATGTTATACTCATTTATTTGCAAGGTATACTCCTGGTATTCAGTCACAAAGCGGAGCCAAAGTTTTGGTAAGGATAGAGTTGCACGCTTGCATCTACTGGAAATTCAAAAATTGCGAGAAAGGAAGAGGTTATGTATATCAGTATATCGTATGTGCCGAAAGACAACATGAAAATAGATATCGAGGATGAAAATATGTAACTTGAATATTTTCAGTTCAATTCTAAAATATGAATAGGAGTTGGAAATTATATTCAGGACTTGAATGAAACTAACTAAAGCGATTGAGACATTTTCACGACATAATACGAATAGAACACTCGTACGGAACGAGACAGAATTTGTCGGCCACTATGCTTGCGAAAGATTAGATAAAAAGTCAAAAAAGTTTTCTCTTTGAGGGAATCCGACTGTACAACGCCATTCCGAAAGGCCTCAAAATTTTAACGACAAAATTATTCAACAAAAAAATTAAAAAATACGTCTCTGACAACATTGACAGACTCACATTGTTGCTGAAGTACAGAATTGTTTTTCACTATGTTTGGATGAAATATTTAGTTCGCTTTTGATTTGATATGTCAGAGGAAATTATACAATGCATAAATTATTGAAGATTATTCTCAATCATTATGGTACAAATTTTTTTAATAGTACCTATATTGATATAAAATAGACACAACACAAGTAATACTTAGGTGTCTAGATTCTTAATAGTATGTATGTAATGTGTATTTTTGGAAAAATAAAAATTTAATACGATGTATCAGAGAGAGAGAGAGAGAGAAATAATTAGTAAATTATTTTTATTCTCAATAGTGCTGCACAAGCGCAGATCTGGACTCTTACCAAAGCCCAACTTCAGTTTCCATTTGCTCATTGCCCATATTGTATATGTCGCAGTCGGATACTAAAATCCGTCAGTTCGCGAAATGACTAGGCAGTTTGTAAACTGACGAACGTTTTCTAAAACGCTCTTGAAATGAAGATCGTTTCACAATCGGTCTGAAATTTCAGTCAGTTTGTAAACTGCGAAAAACGCATCCGACGGATTGTCAAATCATTTGAAGTATTTAGTATGAGATCCGGTATAATGCCGGGTTTCCACCAAGCGGACAGGTCAAAACAAAACACGAACTGTCCGTTCGGACAGAAATTTCGAACAATTTTGTTTGGAAAATGTTCGAAGACTGTTGGAGTTCCCAACGGACTTTCAGTTTACACCAGTCGCGGACAGAAATGAATGAAAACTGTTCGTGTTTTGTTTAAGTTTGATTCAGTTTACATAGAGACACCGGACGTGTAGTTGTGAGAATGTGGCGCGCTGCAAACTTGAGAGAACAAAACGACGAGGATTTATTTTTGCTGGCAGTTACATTTTACATTATTAAAAAGAACAAAACTAAACGCCGGTTTTGGATTAGGCCATCGTTAAGGCAAAAAAGGGGAAATGTGACGTCTAAACTGTTACAAGATCTCAGAGGAGATGATATGAGTATAGGAGGTAAACTTCGATCAAGTTTTAATAAACATTACGACTTCTTCCCTTCACGCACCGAATCAAACTACCACATTAGATCGCAACAACGTAAATAAAAACAAACTGGGCGTTAACACCAAGCTGACAAACAGTCCTAGAACTCGAAAATCCTTTGAAGTTTACCGACATTGGATGGGACTCTGTTTGTGTCCGTAAAAACGCAATTCGCGGACTTTCGAGTCCGGAAAACAATCCACAAGTTCTAGAACAGTTTGCAAACAGTTCGCGGACTGTCACAAACGGACCGAGTTCGTGTTTTGTTTTTGTTCTGTCCGCTTGGTGGAAACCCGGCATAAGAAATATATACCCTCATCTGTTATTTATTAGTGATAAGAAATAAATGGTAGATAACATTTACATCGACACATTGCACATAGGTTGCTTAATTAAATCTGGTGCGGATAATGTTAAATTGTTAAATCTTTAACAAAAATTTTTCAATAAATTTCCCTCATCTGTTATTTGAAAAAATCGTCAACCAGTTAAGAGAATGGACCCTGAAGAATTGAAAAAGTAATGGTTGCCTGCTTTTTTCTGGGTACAGCTGTAGGGTTGCCAGGTTTGAAGAGGTGACTCGCAGTAGTGAAATTACCCTCATCTGTTATTTGATCGTATCTGATGTCAAATGAAAGCTTATTTTATTCTCAATCTGACTGTATAGGGTTGCCTTACTTGAAAGTTGATTCAGTCTAGGGTTGCCTCAATTTTAGATGTAGATTTTAGACAGGAGCGGTGACAGATATGAGTTGCGCGCTCAACTCTATGTGACAGACAATGATGAAGGGAATTCCTATGATGATGATTTTTCTCATTATATATAATAGCATAAGCGCGTTATGAATTGAATCAAATCGGACTAAATATTACTAAATATCAACAAAAATATAGAATTATTATCGAACACTTATTTATTGAAAAAGTATATGATTTTTTTTAATCAGTAGAATAACTCAATAAAAATTTATTCTGTTTCTGACTCGTCAGAAGTGGCCACTAAAAAATCTGATTCGAATATATCTTCGTTTATTTTTCCCTCCGATATTTTGAGTTTCCAGTGATTTTCAGAAAAAATCATTTCGGTAATATTTGACCCTCAGAATCTCGTAACAATTTTTTTTTTTTTCTGTTGTCTATTTTTCGAGAAAAAAATTATTGAAAATACCAAAACGAACGTCAAATTCAAACGAGTATAAATGGCGGAAATAATAATTTGATTGGTTGGAACAGTACAGCGTTGCCAGGTCGCCATCCTCCTAACTATCCGTTCTTCTCTATCACGGAAGATTCGTTCTTATCATGGTTCTAATTATGTGATCACAACGATGGCTGTTGGATTGAAGAGGTTATGGTGATGCCCATCGAATTTATCAAGAAGCCATGTATGCTTCATAAGTTTCTGCGGTTTTATTTCTCCTGTTTTAGACGACAAAATAGAGTTAGCGACAACTGCGCCTTCTTGATAGCTTCCATCACAAATTAGATTGGTCATGGATGTGTACGTCATCACGGCAGTTTCCAATGAGGTTCCGAGGTTAGCTACGTCATCATGGCGCTAATTCGAATTTCAATAGTTCATTAATGATAATAATAGAAAAAAAGCGCAAAATTGAAAGTGAAAAATTGGTTAGGATTATGTTTTGGACTACTCTTAATATATTTATGTAAAAATAAATGGATTTCTTGATGTACTGGAAACTCCCATTGAGATAATCATGGTGTGAAAAAACATTAGTGGTATTGACTCAAACATGATTCCACCATGCTGGAAGTCTCTCCAGCAGAAAATATTACGAAAGATATATGTAAGTTCTCTGTGGCTTCATGCAATTGATGAGATATGTACCACACTAGATCCAAAAGACTGTGGGTGGCTATTTGAATTAAGAGCATGCGTAGGGAATCCCACACCTTTACAAGTTGAGGATGTACTCAAAATACCGTAGGGAAAAAATTAAAGGAACATTAACAAAATTATATACTTTTTCCATAAACAAGTGTTCGATAATAACTCTATATTTTTGAATTTATACTTCTTTGCGCTCATTATATACTTTTGTTAATATTTATTCCGATTTAATTCAATTCATAACGCGCTCATGCTATTATATATAATGAGAAAAATCATCATCTAGGAATTGCCTTCATCATTGTCTGTCACATAGAGTTGAGCACGCAACTCATATCTGTCACCGCTCCTGTCTAAAATCTATATCTAAAATTGAGGCAACCCTAGACTGAATCAACTTTCAAGTAAGGCAACCCTATACAGTCAGATTGAGATTAAAATAAGCTTTCATTTGACATCAGATGCGTTCAAATAACAGATGAGGGTAATTTCACTACTGCGAGTCATCTCTTCAAACCTGGCAACCCTACAGTTGTACCCGGAAAAAAGCAGGCAACCATTACTTTTTCAATTCTTTAGGGCCATATTTTCTATCGATAGTTGTTGCTTATATATTTTTCGGATCAAGTAGTTTCAGGTGAAACGTTTGAAAGGATGTAAGATATGACGATCCGTCTGATACGTTATACGCGGTTCACAAACCGACTGAAAATTTCAGGCCGATTGTAAAACGATCTGTATCTTGAAAGTGTTTTAGAAAACGTTCGTCAGTTTACAAAATAACTAGTCATTTTGCAAACTGACGGATTTTAGGATCCGACTGCGACATATATTAAGGTCTCTAGCCTCTTGTGAAATAATCATAGAAGTTTAATATTTTATTTTTTTCCATACAAAAAACAGATTGATATAGCTTGACGAATCATAAATTGAATGAAAAATGTTTATTTATGAAATATTCCTGCGTTTTCCAGGAAAACATGATCAAATCATTAGCGTTCACAAACTAATCTTAAGGAAAATAGGAGGATGGTATTTTGAATATAGAAATATGGTTTTTTTTAATTGCAGACACAATCGGACAAAGTGTTTTATTTAGAAATATGGGGTATTTAACAATTTTATTCCAATAAGGTTAGTATGTACTTGAGTAAATACATGTATAAATTCGAAGAATATAATCTTTGACGTATTTTGCATACCGGAGAATCGTATCAGGGAAGTATTTGGTACAATTTTATTTTCTTCAAATGGCTATATCTTTTTAACGAAGCCGAATTCGGAAAAATGGAAAATGAAAAAAAGGTTTCTTTTGGCCTCCTGAATTATCTCCTAAAATATATGTACAAGTCATTATTCCATTTGAAACAAGCAAGTATACCTACTCCATTCACTTTTATGAAGTATTCCGGTTGGCCATGACATTCTGACACACCATCTATATTAGGTTATAGAAATTTTCCTGTCAGATAACTAAGCAGCGTTTTCCTCTCTACATAGAGGTCGTAGTAATAACTTATTTATCAAAATGTTTATTTACTTTGGGAAAATAATGAATTTGGGAAAATATTATGAGGACTGTTGAATGTTGAAGAAACTTTTTTCTTCGTTAATACTGGAAATATTTCACGTATATTAAATTAACTAGGTTGGAAGATTCAGTTATGCGTGCTTTTTTCTTGTACGGAAATCAAGAATCGAGTGTTGAAATTTTACTTTTAGTCCGTTACTTTGTGATACTTCATTCGTGAAAAGTTTGAAGGCACTCGATTAACCCGACAGAAAAACTATACTAAACGAACAGACGGACCTATTGAATTCCCCACCATTGAGAGTAAAAATTAGCATTGGCAATCAAAATAGAAGCCAGGCTTTGGTAAGAATCCCGATCTTCACATGTGCAGTAATATGAAGAAAAAATAACTCACTGATTCTGTCTCTCTCTGACACATTGTATTATATCATGAAACGTATGTCATCCATAACTTCATGTGAATACTCTCGATCATAACCTAACAATCAACGATCAATGTGGTATTATCCAATCGCTTCAATCCGTTTTCTTCAAGCTCTGCATATCGTTGTAAGCTCCTGTTCGTATTTTAGAATTGAATTGAAAACATTTTAGTGACATATTATCATCCTCGATGTCTATTTTATTGTTGACACTCACGGATACTCAAACACCGGTCAGCGCCCTTTCACCCCACCACTTTTTGGCATCCATGTTGTGACGTAGAATTAGCCAACAGATACGGTGTTTACATTGTAGTGTGTACTGTTTTTGAAGTTTTCTTGGTTTTGTGGGTGAAAAACGGCACTTTTTGATATTATTTCAGTCCATTAATTAGAGTAGGACTCAGAAATAAAACATTTCCAATGAGTCTTGATTGAGAAAATACAAGAAAACTGGCTAGAACTATGTACAACCTTACCTTCCAAACGTAACTTTGGGATTTTTTCTTGGAAAAACTAAAAGGATTGCTGACTTGTCGTTTTAATTTTCGTAATCTGGGACCCAAACTTGGTGAGTAGGTACAAATTTTTTCACGTCTCCAACACGGTTACTTAAGTTCTAAATAAATCGATTATTATTATTCTTATATTCTCATTCTAAATCTTCTCGTTTACAGATAATCTTTCATCTGCAGGAGAAATTGATTGGAAAATAGATTACGAACAGCTGCTAGAAAAAATAGTCAGCAACAGAATGAAATTGAGATTCTAAGGCAGCTATTTCAATTAGTAAAACTTGAGACGAGCAGACAGCTCGAGCAATGAACAAATATCAAACAATATCTCATACACATCCTTTATTTATGATCGATGTTAAAAATTTAATGCTCATTTAAAATTAAACATTTTTACAGATTTGTTTTTTATTTAAGATAAAATTTACCAAATCAGAACTTAATAACCAAGTTGTCATATTTGCAATTCGAACATACCTTTTTTAAGTTTCTATGTTTGTACGAAACGTACAGAAAATCCTCAAATCAATCAATAAAATTACAATGTTGAAGCAGATTTTATATGAGCTTGAAGAAATTTTCTCTAGTGGTGAGACATAAAATGTACCATCTTTCAATATAAAAAAATATTGCTGGTATATTTATTTGCTCGTATAAGAGTACCTATTGCCCTTCCGAAGAACTGATTTTCTTAATAAATGAAAACTACTTTTAGCAGAATTTCCTTCTTGAATCAATGAATTTAGATTTAAAGTATTAGGTTTGGAATTTTCTGTTATTCTATTTGCTTGGATTAGAGTACCTTAGTACCTACCTAGCTCATTCATGGACCTAATTTTCTTAATAAATGCAACCTACTTTTACCAATATTTTGTTCTTGAATCAATGAATTTAGATTCACAATATTGGAATTGGAGCACCCTTTCTACGACCGAAGAATCTTATATTTTTTCCGTGTAGTATAAGGCGAGAACGGAGCAAAATAAGGTAGAATTTAATAAAAATATAGCTGCAGCAATTATATTTTCATTTTAATTCGTTTTTTATGTCAATAAGGTTTATTTTACAAACAAAATTATACTAGAAAAATCATTCATACTCGATTATTAGCGATAAAAGCAATTCATCTCATTCAAAGGTTCAAATCGTAGGCTAATTTGACGTCATCATATGCTTGCGAGAATGGAGGGGATGAAAGGGCGCTGACCGGTGTTTGAGTATCCGTGGTTGACACTCGAAAGATACATAACCTCATCGTTTACCGCGAGTTCCATTCCACACATGCGTACAATTCAACTCTTACCAACAATTTGGCTTCACTCTGTGACTGCGAATAGCAGAGGTTTAAGCCATATTGATATTACCTATTAGATATTATGATGTAGATGAAGACCATATAGAGGAGCGTCTCTTCTTGGTTACCGAAGAAGTCCGATATCAATTATGTGATCTTGTGATCATACAGCATAAAAAATTCAGCAATACCTTTCACTTTCATACCTCTATACCGTATTTAGTCCAAATATTACGTAGAGAAGTTTAGTAGCTCTTCAACCATTTTATGTGTTTTTTCCTTTGACCAGTGTTCGCAGGGAAGGGCGGCATGGCAGGAAAGAGAGCGGGGAAGACGCTGTTCGCTCTCGGAGGAGGCGCGGCAACATCGAATCAAGCAAACGGAAGCGCACCACAGATGGATGAAGAGGAACAGAGTAAGGCCGACAAAAGATCCCCGCTTTTTACATGCCATGTTGCCGGCTCCGAACGCTTTTTGAGCAAAGCATGCGAGAACAGGAATTTGGCGCCTGTCTTGTTTTGGTTATTGAAGAATGTGTTTTTTATTATTTTGCTATAGGTTGTAATTTGTAAGAAATAGATGCAGCCATGATAGAATTAATGCTTGCATAAGGGTAATCGTTATGATTTGAATCAAAATGATGCTGAGGTTACAAGACAAAATAATAAATTATGCAAATGTAGAAATCATTTATTTCTTCGTCGAATAGGACAACATTCAATATATTGACAGGTAGATATTTCATGTTGATAACTGATTTTCAGCAGTAAAATAATTGACCATTGCAAGATGATTTTTTGCTACAATCGTTAAGGAATTCAACATCACCACAAGCAGAATGATTGCGGAAATGGCCATTTACCACACTAGTGTGAAATGTAACTAGTCGAAAAAAAAATGATGAAACTTTTTCCACGTAATTAATGTGATCAGAGTTGGGTATATGGATCTGAAATGAATGATTTCGTTTTCCTATATTTCTTAGTTTTTCCAGAAGAATTTGTCAATTTTTCAAAACTTTGATATAAAGGTGTCCCTAAATTGGAGAAACAAACACAGAGGGTATTCCTTCCGTGATTTTAAGAAGAACAAACAACTAAAATGTGATTTTTTGAGATGATAATGAATTCTCTAGCACTTTCGGTTTCGCCAGAAACGATCTGAGTATTAGTTTTCCAAATGTACAAGGTGGGCAAAATTGGTGCTACATGAACTAAAACTTTTTGTTATAACTCAGCCAATAAACCTCTTAGAAAAAATCAGAGTACGCCACTGGATTGCTATCAGAAAAGTGCCTGTATAATGTTTTTATTTCAACATCCTAGCATGAACAGAAATGGAGATAATGACCAAAGTTGAAATTGCCCAAATTGCAATTTCGGCCTATAACTCGGAAACGAAAGAAGATAGAGGAATGCAGTTGATGGCATTAACAGTTTCTCGAAGAAAGAGGACTATAAGGTGCCATTCATTTTTCTCTATCTCCTCGGGTTGAACAGTTTTAGTTCATGTAGCACCAATTTTGCCCACCCTGTACATTCCTTGTACATTTTCACATTTTTAAATTCTAGAGCAAACTCTGAACATGATGAGCTGAATTTTTCTTTATTTCATTTTTCCAAAAAAAAATTTTTGCTGAAGATGATTTTTCACATGTTGAACGTTCCTCGTCGATGCCATTTTATCCGAGATAATGAAATTAGCATTTTTATCATAATACTTTGCCACAAGCCGCTTTTGAATGTGGTAAAATCACTTTTTCTCGATTATCTCATGTTTTTCAAATGGTATCTCTATAGGACACTATTGTTTGTGGAGGACACAAAACTCACTTACTATAGGACACTATGTGCAACAGATTGTTTCGGAGGAAAGGAATCGAATGATACCAACATTTTGAATATCGGTCGATTATTTTCAGAGTTATCACTATTGAAAAAAATTATTTTCGAAGGAAGAAAAATAAAAAAAAAATTTTGATCATCATGATCAAAATTTGCTCTAGATTTTAAAAACGTGAAAAAGTACAAGGTATTCCATTTGAAAAACTAATACTCAGATCATTTCTAGCGCAATCGGAAGTGCTATAGAGGTCATTTTCATCCCAAAAAATCACATTTTAGTTGTTCAAAAGCCCCTGTTTTGCCCCATAACTTTTGTTTGGTGAGTCAGTGTTAGTTTTAAAAATTGTAAAAAGTTTTATTATAAAAACCTTGTGGTCTTCTTTAGTTTTATCGTATCTGATATCGACACCGAGAAAAAAATTGAACGATTCTCTCGAGATCCTCAGAAAAATTAGTGTGAAAATAATCCTAAACTATTTAAGTCTAGAGATCTGGCGGGTCATGACAGATGTCCACTTCACCCAATGCATCTGTCTTCTTGATTTTTGTTCAAACTCCCTTGTATCTCGAAAACGAAACTTTTCCGGTACCATGTTTATGGGACTTTTTTTCCTAAATTCGTGAAAGGAATTTGCACCTCCATTTCAGGAACACCTTTTATATAATGACTTTTCGTGTCAGTTTTTCATTCTCATGAGGTAAAGGGTGTTACAATAGTTTGTTAAAAGTTGAATGTCAATGCAGTTTGAACGTCTTTTATTTCGAGATATTTTTTTGTTTTGAGGTCTTTAGTCATTTACAAATTGAATCATGGAAAAGCAAAGCATTGAACGTGTATTGATAACATTGGCGTTGAAACAAAGTTTTTTTCGTGCAGTTCTTTATTTTTGCGGTTCATAAACACCGGTCAGATTCGTAAATGGCTAGAAACGGCCGATTGGTTTCGGAGTTATTTATTTTCTGAAATACTTCAGTTAGTAGGTACATATAGGATCAATTTGAAATTCGGCCTGAATTTCTCAAGTATCGGGTGTTTTTCAGAGAATAGAACTTTGATTTTAAATAAAACACATTTAAATTGAATGTGAAGCCAATTTTTTTATTTGAAAGATAATTTTATGACATCTATGTTTTGAAATGAATTTTCGGCATATGTCCACCCTTAGCTCTGGAGCTACGTTACAGTGAATGGTACTCTTAACAGATCGATGATCAATTATTACTTGTTTCAAAATTTCGACCCAGAAGTGTTTTGGTTCCAACAAGATGGTGCTACACCTCATGCTGCTACCGTGACAATTTATTTATTGAAAAACAGATTTGGCGATAACATTATTTCGAGGAATGGTCCAAGTAATTAACCTCCAAGATCATGCGACATCTTCTTCCTGTTCGGCGCCTTTGGCCGGCCTAACGTAGGCCATAATATGGCCCATTGTTCATACCGCATTTGTAGAATACTAGAGAGACTCAGACCCGAAGGCACGCTGACAAGAATGCCGCGAGCCGACAATGATGAGTCCCTCTCACCATAGAGATGGAAGATGTAGGGTTCCCTAGCGGCATAACCCTAATGGATTATTTTCTTAGACTATATAATCAAAGATTTTTTTCCTTGGGGTTATGTCTAGTATTGGTTAATGCTAATAGAATAGAAACAATAGACGCTTTGGAAGCCAAAATAACTCGTGTTTATTCTGAAATAAGGCCTGAATTACTCGAAATAGTGTTCCAAAATTGGTCTGGTCGAATGCGGTTCCTCAGAGCTAGTCGTCGTGGAAATATGGCGGAAATTATATTTGAAACATAAATGTCCCAAAATTGTCTTAAAAAAATAGGCTTCAATCTTAATTTAATAGTATATTGTTCAATCAGCGGTAATGTAAGTCATAACACACGCAGATGAATTTTGTAGCACGAGCCGTCAGGCGAGTGAGTAATGGCCATTATGTCCATGAAGTTAGCAGTGCCACTTGCGAGAAAATCAATAAAACCTATTGCATTAATTGTCGAATAATTGTCGAGAATTTGTCGCGAAAGAAAAAAATTTGTCGCGTCCTTAGTTTTTTTTTCTACGGGGAGGCTTTGCTAACTTAACGTTAAGTCAGCAGAACCACTTTCTCAATATCTACCAAATTTCATGAAAATGGATATAAATAATTGTCGAGTAATTGTCGAAGTCCATATGAAGTGAAAAAAAAACAAAAAATCCATTCCTTCTTGTTTATTTTACTTCTTTTTCCCGCGAGTTTGAGATATTTCTGAAATTATCGCATTTTTGGCAACAGCGCAGTCGTAATTCATTTTTTTTTCTCTTGTATTAATTGTCGAATACCTGCCTCGAATTTGTCGTGAAAGAAAAATAATTGTCGCGACCTTTTTTTTTCTACTAGGTAGCTTTGCTAACTTTATATTAATTTAGCAAATAGTGGTCGAATATCATCAGGATGATCATAAGAGATTGTCGAGTAATTGTCGATGTTCAAATAACGTAGAAAACACACAAAATTTAATCTTTCTAGCAATTTCCACTCCATTTTCTGGCGATTTCCCTATATTTCTGAAAATGTCGCATTTTGGCAACACCGCATTTTTTTGACTTTTTTTCTATTGCATTAATTGTCGAATACCTGTCCCGAATTTGTCATGAAAGAAAAAAATTGTCGCGTCCTTAATTTTTTTTCTACGGGGTGGCTTTGCTAACTTAACGATAAGTTAGCAGAACCACTTTCTCAATATCTACCAAATATCAGAAAAATGGTTATAAATAAATGTCGAGTAATTGTCGAAGTCCATATGAAGTGAAAAAAACACAAAAAATCCATGCCTTCTTGTTTATTTTACGTCTTTTTCCCGCGCGTTTGAGATATTTCTGGAATTATCGCATTTTTGGCAACAGCGCATTCGTAATTGATTTTTTTTCTATTGCATTAATGGTCGAATACCTGCCACGAATTTGTCGTGAAAGAAAAAAAATTGTCGCCACCTTCGTTTTTTTTATACTTATATTGTCAGAAATATAGGGAAATCGCGAGAAAATGGAGTGGAAATTGCTAGAAAGATTACATTTTTTGTGTGTTTTTACTTTATTTGAACATCGAACAATTACTCGGCAATCTTTTAGGATCATGGTGATGATATTCGAGCACTATTTGCTGACTTAATATAAAGTTAGCAAAGCCACCTAGTAGAAAAAAAAACGAAGGACGCGACAATTTTTTTTCTTTCACGACAGATTCGGGACAGGTATTCGACAATTAATGCAATAGAAAGAAAGTCAATAACAAATGCGCTGTTGCCAAAAATGCGACATTTTCAGAAATATAGGGAACTCGCGAGAAAATGGAGTGGAAATTGCTAGAAAGACTAAATTTTTTGTGTTTTCTACTTTATTTGAACATCGACCATTTCTCGACAATCTTTTATGACCATCCTGATGATATTCGACCATTATTTGCTAAATTAATATAAAGTTAGCATAGCCACCTAGTAGAAAAAACGAAGGTCACGATAAATTTTTTTCTTTCACGACAAATTCGAGGCAGGTATTCGACAATTAATGCAATAGAAAAAAATCAATCACGAATGCGCTGTTGCCAAAAATGCGTTAATTCCAGAAATATCTCAAACTCGTGGGAAAAAGACGAAAAATAAACAAGAAGGAATGGATTTTTTGTGTTTTTTTTTACTTCATATGGACTTCGACAATTACTCGACAATTATTTACAACCATTTTTATGATATTTGGTAGATATTGAGAAAGTGGTTCTGCTAACTTAACGTTAAGTTAGCAAAGCCACCCCGTAGAAAAAAACTAAGGAACTAAGGACGCGACAAATTTTTTTCTTTCACGACAAATTCTCGACAATTATTCGACAATTAATGCAATAGGTTTTTTTGATTTTCTCGCAAGTGGCACTGCTAACTTCATAGATATATGGCTATTACCGCGAATTTAACACCATACTTTATCTTCGACTTCTTCTGTAAAATTCGAATTAATCTGCATTTTCAAAATTGACATCAGTTGTCAAAAACGATCTCTGGTCGAAAATAGAATCGATATCGAATCCCGTAGAAAACGTCTAAAATTCGCGTTTTCCAAATGCAATTTTTGTATATTAAGACCAAAGGAAATGTAGAAATGGATGGCGAGAACTTTACCTCGATGTCTGAAATAGAGTTCCCGATTGATCCGAATTTCTTTTTCATTTCGTAAGCTTCATTTTTTCAATTTGTATTAGAGTGAGTTATAGGCGTGTGTTGGTTTATACCTAGATACTATTATATTGTTCTATGGGAGAAGATAATAGCTATTTATGTAACAAGTACATAAATTAGGTCTTTATGGACGAGTCCAAAATTTATGGCAGAGCGAGCAAAGCGAGCGAGGCCAATAATTTGGGCAAGTCCATAAGCCTAATTATGTACGAGTTTGCATACAAAGCTTTATGTTTGACTGCAATGCAGACATTTTATTTTCTGAAATGGCAATCAATATATTCGTCGCTTTATTTCAAGAAATACTTTGAGTGAGCTTTTGCTTATCTTACCTTAGTAACCATCGGCGACCTTAGCAACCTCACTGAACAAAGTTGTTTACTTCGTTAATTCTGTGACAAACGTCATAATAATCCCAAAAATGGATAGTTTGGAAGAGGAAAGCGTGAATAATTTAGCCGCAAGTGCCAAAGAATCTCTCCTACCCACTAAAAGTGCTTATGAAAATTTGTATGCTGCCTATAACAAGCGGTGTGAAACGAAGAAAATTGCAAAATCGAGAGAAGACTGTGACAGTTGAGTCCAATAAAGTGGTGTCCAATAAAGTAGTCAATTCTGGACGCTAAACGAATTCATGAATCAAGTGTTTATGAAGCAGTCGAACATAAATGTGTTTATCTAATCCCATAGAATAATATATCCATTATTCAACTGATTTTGATCTGTAATAGTCTCTATAAACCAATAGTGTAAGGTAATAATAACTCACGCCTATAACTCACTCTAATACAAATAGGAAGAAGTGTAGCTCACGAAATGAATAAAAAAGTCGGGTCAATGGGGAACTCTATTTCAGACATCAAGGTAACGTTCTCGCCATCCATTTCTACATTTTCTTAGGTCTGAATATCAAAAAATTGCATTTGGAAAACGTGAATTTTTGACGTTTTCTACGGGATTCGATATCGATTCGATTTTGGACCACAGAAATCGCTTTTGACAACTGTTGTCAATTTTGAAAATGCAGAATACTTCGAATTTTACTGATGAAGTCGAAGATAAAGCATAGTGTTCAATTCGCGGTAACGGTCATAACCGCTCATTGAACAATATACTATTAATTATCACGATGATAACGATCATCCGTATTGTAACACCCTTTAGAAATAGATTCTAATCTTGAAGAGATTAAGGTTTTCTTTAACTTTCATTGTGAAACTGTCCAATTAGTATGAAGAGTGAGCTAGATTACATCGCAATAAAAATTTTCTGCTTTCATTGTACTAAAGGTTGCTTTTTTGCATGCTGGAGAATGATTGAATGGCAGTTATTCACCGATGGATAGTTGTTACTGAATGAGCTAACTGTTATTTTGCATTTAACACTTTTACGAATACGAATACACAAACATTTACTCCAAAACCTCATCCAGAATTTTTGATTGAAATCTGAAACATTTTTCTATCTTCTAGATACACGATTCGACGTATGGTGGAGGTTCAGACGAGGAAGATTTCTTCAGCGTTTACCACCAGAGTGCAGCCGCAAACGCCCTTCTGTACGTTGGACTTGGCACAACCGTAATCGGAAGTGTTATCTTCTTCGTAGGGACGGGCGAAAAGGGCTTCAAAACGTTGGAACTACGAATGATTGGACCTACCCTAATAGCTTGCGGACTTCTGTGTTGCCTCATACGCGTTTTGTTATGCGCATTTCCCTCGACGTGTTTCAGAAAGAGGTCCAAGGCCCGTTTGAAAAATACCTGCCCTCATAGCTCAAGTAGATATCCCTTAGCACCTAAAATGAAGCGGGATCATCCTGATTACATCCAGATCCAGCAAAACGTGCCCGTCAGACACAAAAAACAGGTCTCGATAGTGCCTCCCAATCATTCCCTGCCCAGCACTAGTACCTCCGAATTCAAGGAGTTCCCCAAGATTGTCTCTCCAAAATCTGACGATTCAAAGAAGATACCAGAAATACAACTCCCTCCTGACTACACAGAAACGGATCGAGCACAAAGCTCAAACCAAGTTTCTTCTTTATCCGAATGGCATCAGCGGCAAGACCAACTTGGCCAGAGATGCGATTCGATCATAGAATTGGAGAATCTCGAACTCACCTACGAGGTTGAAAGTGTTTCGAGTAATGACAGTGAAAGTGCGACAATCGTAGAGACAGAAGTGAAACAGTCGACAACGAAATTGAACAGAAAACGAGAACCGATTAACTCCATGACTAACGATAGTAAAGAGACTTCTCTGAGCGTGGTCATAGAGAGAAGTGACAATAGTGAAAGCAGTGACGATCGGAAAGAGACTACTTTGAAAATAGAAAGCGCTGATAGGCAACCCGCGCACAGCGGTATCGTACTGAGTCCACTACAACTTGGACAATAATTCATTGTTGTAGGATAACAAATAATAAATATGCTTCTACAGGTCTAGGAATTTCGAATGACAAGGTCCCATCTTATAAAGTATGATATAACTCTGCAATGCTCTAAGAATTACTTTTCCTCCCATTTCATTACTTTCAATTTTAATGATTTCTATTTTGGAAATATTTCTACACTTTTCAGAACTTGTTTTTATCCAATAACCATCAGGTTGGGAGACTTTCCGGATTTCGATAATTTTTTGGATAACTAATTTTCAGGTGATGACATGGAAATCTATTTATTGATTGTATATTTCATATATCAAGGAGTAGGTATTGCCGTTTCACAAAAGTGGTTTCTCTATTTCAGTATCGTAATGTGTTCATTACAGTACTAAAAACAGTGCTGTAATGAATTCATTACAACATCGTTTTCAGTAACATTTTTCGTTTTGTGGTTGCCAGCAATGACTTCCGATCCTTTTAAATTTCAGCAGACGTCAATTTGGAAATGTCAATTTTCGTACTTCCTAACATTCACACCAACTGCCAAGATACAATATGAAGGTCACTAGGACCTATAATTTGAATTTTTTCATTGAATTTCACAAAATTTGGGTGAAATAGAGAAAATATCGTCTAATACTCGTTGCAGAATGCAATTCCAATACTCATGCGTTCGAAATCTCGCTCCTTCGTCGCTCGTTTTCGAATTTCGCATTCGTATTGGAATAGGAGCTCATTCTGCAACTAGTTTTAGAATATACTATTACTAACAGCTTCTCGGTTACTTAGGGCTTTCAAAAATATAACTCTCATTCGAAAGAAAGTATATAATTGCCATAAGTAAAAAAAAAAGCAGTTTATGCGAGATATCCCATTGGTTGATATAAAAACATATCAATAAATGTCATGTCTAAGAAAAATAGCCATACCTACTATTTCTCTGGAAAGCTGAAACAAAAGTTGACTTCATGAAAAAAAACAATTAAGTAAATTTTAAATTAAAAATTTTCTCAAGTTTTTCAAGTTGTTCCAAATTTGTCGAAAAATTAGAAAAGGTTTCGATTCTGAAATATCACAAAACTGCATCTACAGGGTGGTCAGATTTGGATGATTTAGTAGATACTACAACTCCTAAACTATGAAAGATAGAGAAAAAGTAAGATGCATGTCATGTTCTCTTTTTTCGAGAAACAGAAATTGCTGCAGCTACAGGGCGATTTTGTTATTTGGTCCATTAGTATAATTGACTATAACTTCCGTATTATAGGATCTATGCTCTCGAAATGAAAACATCTTTGGGGCACTTTTTTTACTGCTTTTCAGCGGTGCTAATGAATTTTTTTGAATCTGCTCAAATTTCGGAGCTATAACAAAAAAAAATTCAAATGGAAACCATAGTGGAAAAGGATTTTTCCAAATTGATCTTTCTTCAACTATTTCAAAAATATACATATATCATAATATACTTCCGAGTTCGCTATATATCGAAAATTTCGAAAAAATCCTTTTCTTCAACAAAATCCAAACTGGGGCGGTCATAGAAGTTCATGTCTTTTTCATTTTCACTTGTCAAATTCAATTTATTCAGTTTCATCATTGTTGTATCGTCTGGGCTTCTAAAGTTCTTACAATAACATTCGATGTGTCACAATCATACATCTAATAACATTATTAGATATATGGTCACAATCATTGTAAGCTGCCAAATTGATTCAGGAAATATTAGCTTTATTACTAGGTACTCTTTTGATTCTAATATGATTTCTCTGCTAAATTGAAAAATGAAAAGTATTTAAATACTTAGATTTAATGATGACAATAACACAAAGTTTCATGTAACCCGTTCATAACAGTAATGAATTCTTCCATGGAGGGAAAAAAGCTCCTTCAAGAAAAAATATTGGTTTATTTGAAAGAATAATATTCACATCAAATATTCAAATCGTTGTCCATCCGAAGAAATACATAAATTGCATCTTTTACTGATGTGATATATAATAAATAATAGCTTCAGATGCGCCGCTCGATACAACAATGATGAATTGAATTTGAAAAATGAAAATAAATAAGACATGAATTTCTATGATCGACTAAGTTTTGAAGGAAGTGAATCAAAGCCTGCTTGGATTTTGTTGAACGAAAAGGGTTTTTTCGAAATTTTCGATATACATAACATAGTGAACATATATTTTTGATATCGTTGAAGATCAATTTGAAAATATCAATTCCCACTATGGTTTCCATTTAAAAAAATGAATTTGTTATGGCTCCGAAATTTGTGCAGATACAAAAAATCCAATAGCACCAATGAAAAGCAGTAAAAAAAGTGGCCTAAAGATGTATTCATTTCGAGAGCGTAGATATAATACGGAAGTTATAAAAAACTGTACCAAAAACCAAAATCGCCCTGTAGCTCGGAAACTACACCTTTCCAATTGTAATTCAGAAAATGTAAAATGTAATTCAGAAAAGCAAAGTGCATTTCAGAAAATGGAAATTGTGATTCAGAATAGTAAGTTGATATTCAGAAACGGTAATTTGAATTTCAGAATAGTGATATGTAATTCAGAAAGGGTAATTTGAATTTTAGAATAGTGATATGTAATTCAGAAACGGTAATTTTAATTTCAGAAAATATAAATTGTAATTCAGAATTGATTAATTGAAATTTAGAAATGGGAAATTTTAATTCAGAAAAACGAAATTGTAATTCAATTGCTTGGTACCCAAACCATCTTTTCTTATATTATGTATGTAATTCAAATGGAGACATGATTTCATTTAAAATGGGTGGCGAAAAATATCAATAATGATTCTTGAGGTCATTTTCGACTCTCAAAGTATGTAGATACTTTCATAGAAGGAAGAAATATAATAATAATAACTTTGTTTCCAAGAATAACATAAAGGTACCTATACCTATACCTACAGTCAAAAACAAAAACAGGAAAAAACAAATTTGAAAATACCAAATACTTAAGACAAGTTCGATGCCACATTGTCATAGATTCCTATGTTGAATCCCTTGATGCCGAGCACGATACTATTCTGAATTACATATTACATTTTCTGAAATCTAATTGATAACTTCTGAATTACAATTTTCCTTTTCTGAAATTGAATTTGCCATTTCTGAATTTCAATTCACTATTCTGAATTACAACTTTATTTTTCTGAATTACAACTTCCTATAATCTGAATTTCAATTTCGTTTTTCTGAAATTGAATTAACTATTCTGAAATTCAATTTCTGTTTTCTGAATTACATATTGCTATTCTGAAATACATGTTCCCTTTTCTGAATTTCAACTTTGAATTTCTGAATTACAACTTTGAATTTCTGAATTACAACTGTGAAAGGTGTAGTCGCCGTAGCATTTTGGGGTTTTCAGCAATTAATGTTTCTCGAAAAAAGAGGACATGACATGTATATTACTCTTTCTCTATCTCTATCTGGGCACCCTGTACACAATGTGGCCAATTCGATTTTTGAGCTGTAATGGATACTTACTGATGTTGATGCCCAATTATCAGTAAATTCCTATAATCAGAGACAGCTATTTTAGTGATCTTTATCCCGGTGTTCCTAAATTGGAAGAACGAATTTTAATAAAAAAGTAGAAATTTTAAATATTTTTCATTGTTTTCTCATAGTATTCAAAATTTCACAAGATATTCAACTGAAATTTGGCATTTGGCATAAATATAACAATTCAGAGCTTAATCCATGTTTCATGGCAATTTCATTTGCAAATTTACAGGGTGATATTTTTTCTGGAACACTGTCCCCTGTTTCTGTCCGGTTATATGGAAATATTGTAAAAATAAACGTTGTTATACTATATGGTCTCTTATAGTTTTGTCGTATATCTGCTACTGATTTCGAGAAAAAATTTGAAGGATTCTCTCGAAATCCGCAGAAAAGTTGTCATGATATTAATAATCCAGTTAGTTCATCGTTTCTTTCATAATAGTTCAAGTTACATTTTTATGGCCACTTTTGTATGGATCTAACATCATATCGTGATCTCAGAACCCTTTGTTCCATGGAAAATCCATGGATTCGATTTGAGTTCAACGAAACGAATTGAATTTATTTTTAACGAGTCAAAAATGTATGATTAGATATATTAAAGTAGGAAGCATTGTATAAGATATACAATCAACAAATAAGATTGGAACTGATTATGAAACCTAGAAGCATTGTGGAGTTACCTCACCAAATTATTCATCGAATATCAATCATTTTGTAATATCATTGTCAACCTATTATTATACTCCAAAATTCCTAGATTATGTATTAGAAAAACTGTTAGTACCTATATGGAATTGACTATGAAATAAATGTTAAGAGCATCCTCAACTTCATTCCGTATTGACCGACTTGAGCATAGGAAATCAATATTTATATTCCATTTAGATTAATGATTCAGAATGAAATGGTAGAACGGCAACTTCAAGATCAAGTTGATTATTTTGTTCAGGAATGGAGTTGTGGAATCAATGAAAAGTTAGTCTTATCAAGCATTGAATATAAAAAATATTACGTTGCTACGTAAAAATATAAGTAAAGTAATATTTGCTAATATAGTTGCTGCATCTATTTTCACATATTTTCCTTAATTCTCTATTTAAAAACTCCATATTAACCGAATCAAAATCAGAATCTCGAAAATCATTCCGAGAAATTTCAAGGTGATTCTCGAATACATTATTTTAACAAAAAACAATACCCAAATACTTGCAGAGAACAGGACAGGACAGGATTATTTCGAAAATTTTTTCATCCAGTTATCAATTCTGTATCGATTCGAAATATTTTTTTTTATTTGTATTGTTTAATTTTTCGCTTCCAATTTACATTGTCATTCAAAATTTGTGATTTCATCGATGGTAACAAAAATGGCGAACGTGCATTCTTTTCAAATAGAATATCCTGTATATTTTCGAATATCATAAAAAGCAATCAAAATTCTTATGAATTATTCCTATACCTAAATTAGTCAGGTTACGAAATAAAAACAGGTTTCTCTAGTAATGCAATTATTTTTGCCATATTTTGTATTGTAACTATAAATTGAAATGGAACTAATCTTGATTGAAATTCTACAACAAATACGTCAATAATAAAACATTTATTTATGGAAACTGGAAGGAAATAAATATTCAGGTGTAGTTTTGATGGTCAATGTGTATGTATTTTAGAAGAATACATATGCAGAAGGTTCAATGAGAGCGAATTTGTGGGATCACATATTGTCAATTTTGCAAATTGATAATTATATGTCTGGACATTTCATATAGTTATCTAAGATAAAATATGGCAAATATTTATAATTTCCCAGGGTGGGCCTCGGATGTGAAACATTTTTGAAATGAGCAGCATGCATTCAGTTTTTGTATTAAAACCATTTTATTATGCTGATGCCCATTTAGCTGAACACAAGAAGAGGGACGATTCACAAGGTTCTGGTTCACTCTCTGCAACATCTCCAAGTTTTTTTGTTCAAAAGTATCTGTTTTCCTGATACTTTTTTGAATAAATCACCATTCACAATAGTAATCAACAAATATATCAATTACAAAGTCTATTCAAGCGTCGAGAGCAAAAAAATAGTTTAACTCGAGAAGTGACTTTATTTACAAAATAGACTCAAACTTGTCAGTAAGTTTTACTATTTAAAAAAAAAATCGGCTATCGAGGAATTAAATTAAAAACCGAAGCAAAAGAATATTAAATGATGATCCTATTCATAGCGTTCGAGACTAAATACGTCCCAGTTTTCAAAACGAGATTTTTTCCAAGTTTTTTCTCATAGTACCTGAACAGTACCTATTCAACCGAAATTTAACATGGAAATTCAATTCAGAGTATACATTATGTGACATGCCAATTTCGATTGCGAATCTACAGGGTGATATTTTTTCTGACTTTTTTGATGAGCCACTAGTAGTTTGAAAATTTGTAAAATTAAGCTTTGGTGTTATACTAAACTTTATTATCTCTTCGTAATCATCGATCGTGTTACGACGAGGGTACGAGTGTTTTATGTTTCAAAAATGCCGAATTCAAATAATGAACTTGTTGATATGCTTTTAATTTATGGTGAATCAAAACAAAATGCCAGTTCAGCGTATAAGTTGTACAGAACAAGATTTTCGCTAAGAAATCACCCGAAATCGCGGATGTTCATAAACCTGGTGTAGAGATGTGATGAACAAAGAGATGCAGGCCAGAGTTGTATCACTGATGCCCAAAAGTTTTTATAAATGTTTTAAATTGAACATTTCATATAAGAAATTTTCGGTAAAATTACTTATTTTGATGAGTTCTTTCACTTGTCAAGAAAAAAGCCTCACCTTAAAGTACACCCTGTATAGGTTGTCATCGTGAAAATAGCTCAGACTTCTGTCTGAATTGTCTACAAAAATTGTTCCACTACTCATAAGCACGCTAACTGAGAAGCCCTAATGCAATGTCCAAACTTCATCAAAACCTAGTGATAGTTTCTCCATTAAACTATAGTCCAATAAAATACCATGAAGAAAATACAGGAAGTTGACGTTAAAAAAGAAAATCGTACCGCCACACACTTTATAACTTCATTCCTGAATATTTAGACGATAAGCGGATGTTTATTTCAAATATAAACTTTTTATATTAATAATACTATGCAATTTGTTGTAAGTAGAAAAAAAGAACTCTTGCAATATCCCACAAAATAGTGATATCATCATTAAAATCGAAATCGGTTGATAATAAATAAATTTTAGATGAAATTGAGTCTTTTTCTGACATTTACATCAACGAAAGTTTAAAGGACAAACTCTATCATTATTTCGTTTATGTAGAATCGCCTGTTTGGTCATACCATTAAGGATATGCGGCGTTTGCGTGCATATTAGTGTTTTCTATGTTCAAAATAGTGATATCTCGATGGAATTGTGATTCATGAGGAAATATTTCGGCAATTTTTGTAGACAATTGCATGATCATGGTCAACAGCTTTGGTCAAAACTATTTTAATGATCAAATTCGAAGGCAAAAAACCGATATTTGCGACTGTCGACTGTCCTGTTAGAACGAAGTGGATCACTTTGTAGGTCAATTTTACTGTGTATGGTCAATTTTATCCCGAAATTTTTTTAGAGATGCTACACCATCATTTATATGTTTTTACTACTATCAAGAGTTACATTTTTTCTGAAAGTTACATGAACGCACAATGATCTATATTCTGAGAAATCGGGCTGAGGTATATGTTGGGAAATTGAATTAAGTTACAACCTAAACCTTGGAATTGGCCAATTAATTCCTTTTACATCTGTGATTTGCATTCAGCATTGGTTACATTTTTATACGGCTGATTGTAATTTTGACAGTTATTTTTGATTCGAGAGCTTTCAAGCGTTTTCCAACAAAGGATTAAGGAAATTCTGTGAAAATCGGAAAAGCGATAAACCTAGCGTGCCTATCCTCTTTTATCCTAAAGCTTCTCGATAATTAGTTAATAGATTCGATATTTTTGAAGTAATATTACGTATGCGTCAATTTATTAGCAATACATTGGGCCTAAGTTTAATTCAAAGGCGTAAACTAATAATTTTTGCGAAAACTCATCAACAAGTGTGGTTATGTGTCATTCCACTACAAATTTCTTCCTATTTGGCACTGAAATCTTTAAAACTCGCGAAATTAAATTGCAGAGTGATAATTTATAGCTTTTTCGGCAGCAGTTTCATGCACCCAATCAATGCAAACTCATGTAGCTTCACTGAATATTCGTGGAGATAAAGGGGCTATCAGTACTGACCCCCAAAAACTGAATTCAGGGGTAAGCGTAAGCCCTGTGCAACTTCTCCCAATATCATCGGTGACATCGGTGGGATCAGACTCTCGCTCAGAAGAATAGTGAGAGCAATAATAATTTCTTCTCGTCGTGTTCGCGTTCCTTTTCTCGGAACGTTCTCGAATAGGTACCCAAAAATTTAAAAAAATGCAATGTATCATCAAATATTATTATCATAACTCTTGAGGAGATCTAATAACTGCCATTCTGAATCAGAAGAATGCGTACAGGGTGGGCAAAATTCGATGTCTACTGTAGGGATGTCGGAAACTATATCCGCTAAAAGAAAACACATGCTTGAGTTTTTTTCTTCCTGACTAATCTGTCATTTTCAACAATTCTGAATAACTCGCATGTTTGCACTGGCGGATCCAGACAGTTTTTCAGGGGGGCATGAATCGATTTATTGAAAATATTAGGGATTGATTGACCTACGATCAAGGGATTATTGTCAATTTCGAGGTGCGAGGGGGGGTCATGGCCTTCATGTCCCCCTGTGTCCACCAGTGCTTTTTTGAACACGTATACTCCATTCACTTTTATAAAGTATCCCAGTTAGCCATGATTTAGGTTTATCAAGTTTTTTCACTTGAAACTGCCCAAGGTTGGCACTTGAGAAAATCAAGCGACATTACCAAGGCTACGTTCTATTTAATCTTTTTTAACTTTGTAAATGGAGTTCGTTTTCCCAAGGTTTAACTGTAACACAGGTTTCGTAGTACTACTACATTTTCATACTGGAGTATTTCAACTTGTGCAAAGAGATATTTAAATGTCTTCTGTAGGTATTTCTTGAGAATTTTGAAAAGTGGGGAATTCTCTGTTCCGTTCATTTTTCTGGGTTTTTCAAGTACTTTCATTCTTTCCGAATGAACTATCACAAAGTAACGGACTATTCTGTCCATTATTTTTCAGTAAAATTTCTACACTCTTTTCTTGATTTCCGCAAAAGAAAATAGCAAAACTGAATCTTCCAACCATTTTTATATATGATAAGTGGAATATTTCCAGTGTTACCAGAAAAAAAGTTTCTGCAGCATTCGACAGGTCTTTGAAATGATTGAATTCACATAATTTTTTCTCAAATTCATTATTTTAAATGAACATTTGGATAAATACGTAATTACTACGATTTTTATGTAGAAACGACCACTTTGCGGGCGTATCTAGCAGAGCAATGACCATAACCTAACATTTTCAAAATAAACGCGGTGAAATGTGTCAAAATTTCATGGCAAACCGGGATACTTTATAAAAATGAATGGAGTATATTCGAAATATGTTGTTACATTTTACATGCACTTTTTTATGAGTAATTCAAATATAACATAATTGAATTTTTGAATTCAGCTTTTTTTTTGAGAAATGAAAGGCATTTATGATTTCTCAAATATAAACTATAGTCGAAAGTTCTCTCAACTTGCCACAAAATTTTTGGTGGTTTCAAAATGTATCATATTCGCTATTCACATAGATATTATACACGAGAAAAAATTTTATACTTTTGTCTTGATTTTCGATTCAATATTGAATTATAAGTAGGCTGGCGGTACCATAGCGAGCGTTCAAACAAGCGAGTTAATCAGCATTTTTGAAAATGACAATTTCTCAATTTTCTTCATAACCCAAAATCTATGAACGATAGGCTTAATCTGTTTTCAGATTCGGATTAGTCAGGAAAAAAGAGATATAGAATGTGCTATCTGTATTTTCCTATCTGCTATAGTTCTCGAGATCAATCAAGTAGACTACGAATTTTGCCCATCCTGTATTGTCATGAAGCAATCAATAAAATTTTTGGAAATTCACCAAGAAGTTGATCCTGGGCCACAGGTTCATAAAAATAATTATATAAAGTTATAGGGGTCCTTTATAGAACATTAAAAATTCCCAGCAGCCTGGTGCTATACTAAACATTTTTAATGGTTGTTCTTTCTTGATTTTCCCATGCCATGAGCCTTCATGCCCAGAGAATAGGATGAGATCCAAAGATTACTCTTTAATCTTTGATGATAACGCTCCTATTGTTTTCGACGAGTCTAATCCCACCATTAGAAGAGGAGTCGCATATGTGTAATCGGCGCATATTAAATAGGGGTACTCGTCTCGAAAAGAAAGCAAAAACATGTAGAACAGAATAAGACATACTCAAGCCTAAACCCAGTACTCAGTAAAGCATATAAAATGAAATTTATTAATCAAATTTTCAGTCCAGTTATAAGAGCTTACAGTCAGCCGAAAAGACTATAACTATTTCAGTACCTGTCTATAATTATATCACTTTAGGTTAGACAGAAAAATAAAGTTAAATTCATGTCCTTCTTTATCTGTATTATTTGAGGACTTCAGTGTACTGTTCATATATTGCAGGTGAATTTTTCGCTCAATATTTTCAAGTTTTTCAGTTGTATCAAATTTTTTTCAGCTTTTATAGAAGAAATCATAGAACATATATAGCAAAAGAACTGATAAATATCAGGGTAGTATCCATGTTTCAATAAATACATCAAATATCTGTTATTTGTTAGAAAATTGATGTAATTTTTGTTATTTCAATTCTGGATCATGTTTCGTTTCAGGTATATGAACAAGAACTATGATATCTTTCGAAATGAATATATGTGAATGATGATATTGAAAAACATTGAAGTAAATAAATATATACTTCAAAATTTCATTCATCTTTTTCACGAATCCTACCCAACTTACGTAAAGAAAGTTTTGAAAAAAGATCATTCAACGTTTAGTTCTTCATGGGTTGCTATCATTGGCAGCTTGTCATATTTTATTAATTATTTATTCAATAACTTATTTTTTTTTATCCGCATCCAAATGCATTTATGTGGTGAGTTCCCACCATTATACAGGGTGTTTGGAGGGTGAGTAGCCATAGGTAAATGGTGCATAGGTGATGCTCTTGGCTACTTGTTGCGCCCAATAAAATAACATTTTGCCCAAAGTTCAAAGTGTTATAATTTTTTGCCGTGTTTAGAAATTTCCCATTTTTCTCATTAAAATTTTTTTAAATTTAATGCTTGAGTTGCCTATAATAGCTATTTATGTAAGTAATACATAAGTACATAAATTAGGTCTTTATGGACGAGTCCAAAGTTTATGGAGCAAAGCGAGCGAGGCCAATAATTTGGGCAAGTCCATAAGCCTAATTATGTACGAGTTGCATACAAAGCTTTATGTTTGACTGCAATGCAGACATTTTATTTTCTAAAATGGCAATTAATATATTCGTTGCTTTATTCTAGTAGCATAGAATAAGCTCCTAGCTTTATTTCAAGAAATACATTGAGTGTGCTTTTGCTTATCTTACCTTAGTAACCATCAGCGACCTTAGCAACCTCACACAACAAAGTAGTTTACTTCGTAATTTCTGTGACAAACGTCATAATAATCCCAAAAATGGATAGTTTGGAAGAGGAAAGCGTGAATAATTTAGCCGCAAATGCCGAAGAATTTCTCCTACCCACTAAAAATGCTTATGAAAATTTGTATGCGGCCTATAGCAAGTGGTGTGAAACGAAGAAAATTGCAAAATCGGGAGAAGACTGTGACAGTTGAGTCCAATAAAGTGGTATCCAATAAAGTGGTGTCCAATAAAGTAGCCAATTATGGACGCTAAACGAATTCATGAATCAAGTGTTTATGAAGCAGTCGAACATAAAATGATTTATTTTTTTAGTCTAGTCTTGTCTTATTCAGATTGAATCATAACTTCAAACAAACGTCTTCAAAAAACCTGACAGCGTCGTATCAAACATCAAAATGAAAAAAAAATAATGTGTCCACTTTACAAAGTGAAATAAAAAAAAAGTTTGCATAGTGTTGGATTTAAAAATAGTTTTAAAAACTTCTCTAGTTAATACTCTTTGCAATGGTATATAAGATGCACTATTAATAATCAGATAACGCAACAAAAAACCGTTTTGTCTTCAAGGATGCCTTAAAAGGGTGACGACAAAACTATTCCATTGAGCAGGTAAAATCTTCTCTTTGACATGTTACATACCATTGCAAAGAGTATTAACTAGAGAATTTTTTAAAACCCAACACTATGTAATTTTTTTTTATTTCACTTTGTAAAGTGGACACAACATTTTTTTTTTCATTTTGATGTTTGATACGACGCTGTTGGGTTTTTTGAAAACGTTTGTATGAAATTATGATTCAATCTTAATAAGACAAGACTAGACTAAAAAAATAAATCATTTTATAGGCACCTCGAGCATTAAATTAAAAAAAATCAAGATTTTAATGAGAAAAATGGGAAATTTCTAGAAAAATGGCTAAACAATTATAACACTTTGAACTTTGGGCAAAATGTTATTTTATTAGGCGCAACAAGTAGCCAAGAGCATCACCTATCCACCATTTACCTATGGCTACTCACCCTCCAAACACCCTGTATATCATGATATACTTCCGAGTTCAATTATTGATTATTACTTTCCAACTCTATAATCATCCAAATTTTGAATGAGACGAGAAAAAAAATTAAATGAAACTTAATTTTTCAATCTTGTCAAATCAAATATTCCTTGTTCCCCTTTACCGACAAAAAGAAACAAAGGAATGCTTGCTTCAGAAGAACGTGATACAAAGATCGAAAAAACTACCATCTGAAAGCAATTACCGGTATCGATAGGGTCTCGAAATATGAATGTCTATGATTGGTAAAAATTACCAGATGTTGGAATAGAATCGCGTTGTCGTAAAAACAAAAACGGCTGGGGTGCACTTATTATGGTTTGTAATGATGCTTTATGCAGGTACTGCAATAGCTTCATATGTTTATTTCTCGTTGCCACAGTTCTGGATTCTGGTCTCTACCGTGTGAAAATTAATAATAATCCTCCTGTTACATAAAGGGTTTAGTTTAGAAATTATAAAAAATATATTTAAATTCACTAAGATCTGATGAGAATTTCAAAACATTTTTTGACTCAGCAACAGATTTAGCCAATGACTTAGAAATTTATCCAAGCTTTCCCATCCCCAAACCCAGAAAAAAGTTTGCTTATTTAATTATGAGGGCATCGATGAACCAATAATTTATAATTCCTACCAGAAATTTAACGCTGGGTTTTATTATACAATTCTGGATCACGCTACATCCTCATTACAGGTGAGGAAAAATTCAGTTTACTCTGTCTGAATGTTATAATCAATTTTGCTTCCTCTATGAGTTCGAAAATTTTCCCAAGATGATCTCATGAAAGCCAGCATGGACTTAGATATTAGATTACAGGTGAATGCGGAAGGAAATATTGTTAAGGATTTAGATGGCGTACAACTTTTTAACGAAGATATTTATTTTCCCAAGATCAACCTAGAGAAATATTAGAAATTATTGTTGAAAATAATTTAATTTCTAGTTTTTCCAATTTCACATTAGCCATTAGAATTTTATTAACATTGCCTATCTCTGTTGCTTCAGGAGAAAGGAGTCTCAGTAAATCAAAAATAATCAAAGATTACTTGAGAAGCAATATGTCACAGGAGAGACTCTCGAATTTGACCATTATCTCTATTGAATCTGAAATATCGGAAAGAATTGATATGAGCGAAATTATTGATTTATTTGCTTCTCAAAAAACTAGGAAAGTTATTTAATAGGTGCCTGTTTATACATATACTAATCATTACACTCATTACAGACTGAATAAAGGACTGTTCCTGATACTTTTTGTTATATACATATTAGTTTGTTTGTTATTGTTTTTTTTTAGTATTCATTTTATGTTTCCGATATTACATTTTTTTATTGAATGTTTTTTGAATTGGTTGAAATGTCCTGTTTGTATTTATATTTTTTGTTACATATAGGTTTGTTTTTTTAGTATCAACTTTATTTTCTTCATTGAATGTTTTTCATTTTGAAAAAAAAATGGTTGAATAAAAGACTTTTGGTACCTGTTCGTACACATAGTTTTTCGTGACATATAAGTTCGTTTTTTTAGTATTCAGTTCGTTTTTCTTTCCTATATTACATATTTTTTATTGAATATTTTTATTTTGTTGAAATAATGGATCTATCATATATTTAGTACATGACAAATAATCTAGTATACGAATACAGTAGTATTGAAAATATATATGCGTGTATGAAAATTGCATTTTCATTGTGCAAGTTAACATTAAAATCTTTAGAGAAGATGTCGGAGGGCAGAGGGATCATCAAATCTTTTCGGGAAAAGTAACGGGGTTATCCCCTCCCCCCCTTAAATCTTATATGTTCAGTTTTTTCCTAACAACAAAAAGATTTTTTTATACAAGTATATGTCAAAAAAAGATATATTTTTTTTGGCTTTGGGGCGGCACATAAGGATTCTGCACGCGGGCGACCAACACCCTATGATCGGCCCTGAAGACGTGCATACCAATAAATTTGACTGAGCGGAACCTGGCTTTAGTCGTAAAATTCGAATTTTATTCGATAACAGCAAAACTACTGATTTTAAGGACATGAAATGTTTGGAACACTCTAGCTAGTTTTTGACGAGCAATCGATCGGAATGACAAAATTATATGGTTCTCATTTGAAAAAAAATGAGAATTCATAGTTTTGTTGAGGCTAACTTTGAAGCCCTGTTTCAGACACTCTGTATAATATTTCCTCATGATTTATGCAAGAAGCAGTATCAGAGTACTTTCTTTCGTTCCACTGTTGCGAAAAAAATTTGTTACAATAAGAGATTTTGGAGATATAAACACTAATTTTTGACAATCTTTCTGTCAAAAAATTTGAGAATCAGGCTGTAACTAAACAATCGCTTGATGTGATTGCACTGGCGGATATAGGGAGGGGGGGCATAGCCTCCCTTGGACCCCGAAATTGACGATAATCCCTTTAAAAGTAGTCCTATAACGTTGATGGCCCCCCCCTGAAAGGCTTCATGCCCCCCCCCCCTGAAAAACTGGCTGGATCCGCCAGTGTGTGGTTGCGCATATCATACATCAAATCATTGCAGAATTAAACGAAGAATTCAAAAATGTATAAATATACAGGGTGTTGCATTTGAAATAACGAAGTTCACATTCGTTTCCGGTAGAACCGGAAGTAGATTCCGCTTGAAAATATTTTACAAATTGAAGTTCATGTATACGTCTAATGAAACACGTGAAAAAATCACCCTGTATATGAATATCTTTTCTAGGTAGGTATGTGAAGAAAAAATAAATCATTCTAAATATTATTATTTTCAACCTTTACTATCAGATATAACACGAAATGTTGTTTCAAAATACTGATTTACAATTATTTAATTTGAACAACAGATTTTCTTAGAATTGCTCATCAAGCAACAAAATTTCAGAATAAAAACCGATGGGGAAAGCCCTGAATATTCAGTAACATTACCCATGAGGGTGAAACAATGTTTTCATTACACCGCTCTGAAAACCCTATCAAAACATGTCGATTCAGGGCACCGAAAGTGACCTTTTTCCGTGCGGCCGCACCGAAAGTGGCCCTTTTCCGTGCACTGAGACATAGATGCATCTATGTGATCTATGCTGAGAGACAAAGCAACGATTGCGTGATGACAGTAGACGTCAGTGTTTCGAATAATTATTGTTTTACAATATCGAAATGCTTTCTGTCGAAGAACATATATCGTTGGATTGTTTTCAGAGAGGTGTAATGAAAAATATCGTTCATTACACGTCCAGAAAGGCTTTTTCCGTGCTTGCACGAATTCCCGTGTTCGGCTCCGCCTCACACGGGAACTCTTCGCGCGCGCACGGAAAAAGCTTACTTTCTGGACTAGTAATGAAATATACTATTGCATTACACCGCTCTGAAAACCCTATCAAAACATGTCGATTCAGGGCACCGAAAGTGACCTTTTTCCGTGCGGCCGCACCGAAAGTGACCTTTTTCCGTGCGCTGAGAGTGCTGAGACATAGATGCATCTATGCTGAGACACAAAGCAACGATTGCGTGATGACAATAGACGTCAGTGTTTCGAATAATTATTGTTTTACAATATCGAAATGCTTTCTGTCGAAGAACAAATATCGTTGGATTGTTTTCAGAGAGGTGTAATGAAAAATATCGTTCATTACACGTCCAGAAAGGCTTTTTCCGGAAAAAGCTTACTTTCTGGACTAGTAATGAAATATATATATATATTCTTTTGAAAGAGAGAATTACATACTGTTTTGTAATATCGAACAATATATGGCATATGGCTCGTGTGAAGAAATGGCGACAAGGAACAGATTATATAAAAGAATAAAATCTGTTTTCCGCTCCAAATCTGAGTGTTAGCAGAGGGAATGTAAACGGGGTACCATACAATTCTGCGTATGATACACGAGAACAGATAAAAACCTCTGAAAAAACTCTGCCTCCCCGTGTTTGTGAGGATAAACTTTGTATGCGAAACTGTTTCCGATTTTATCCACCATGGCTTTAGCATTCATTTTTGAATCACCAAATTTTCTTTGGCTATTTGGAAGCACAGAACAGTGACTAGTGACATCCACAGAACATATACACGGTGGGCTTTTTAAAACGAAACAGATTTTTGTTTCGAGGGGGACAACTTTTAAGGTCAAATTCACAACTATAACGCTTCAACCCTTAGTGTTATAACACCAACCCCTAAATTTTGAATAGGAAAGATTGGGTGAGTGATACCTCATTTGAAAGGTCCTTTTATCTTGAATTCAGGATATTGATTTTTTTTTCATTTGATTAATTGATTCTTGAGATATTGACATTTGAAGTTGAAACAATCTAATTTATTATTCATTCATTCTGTAGATTTGATGAAACTCCATATCTGCCATACACCAGACATCAAAATACAAAGTTAAAATTTTAACAAGGAATAATTAGTCAAATAATTGATGAATTCACATAGCATGGTTAGCGGAATGAATGGTACTGTACGAAATTCAAAATTGAATATCTCGAAAACGAATGCGTTAAATGAGAAAAAAATTATTACGCTGAATTCATGATAAAAAGGCCTTTCAAATGAGGTATCACTCACCCTATCTTTCCTATTCAAAATTTAGGGGTTGGTGTTCTAACACTAAGGATTGAAGCAATATAGTTGTGAATTTGACCTTAAAAGTTGTCCCCCTTGAAAAAAAATCGACATGTCCGAGCATTTTTTCTAAATAAATTTATCCCGCCCGTTATCTCGTCTGTTTCGTTTTGAAAAGCCCATCCTGTATGTAAGTGCTTAGAATAAAGAATATTTTATATTCTATGTATTAGTGACAGCCCACGGTGACACTGTCAACACACTGTGGCTGTCACCGTGACAGCCACACATCCCAGTGCGTTATTAGATGTTCTGTGGTCTGAGGTTAGTATTTCTGTGATTTGTGTTGTTTTGGTTCTCGATGTTTTCATCAAATTAAAATTGATGTTTACATTGTTTACTTTTCGAAAGAGAAGCCTGCTTTTCCCATAGACTGATACAAGATATGAAGATAAATAAAAAAATTATTCAGACTGGTTTAGTATAGAAGCCTGCCCGCTCTGGAATTTACGAGGGGACTATTTACAATCTAGTGCATGTTTTTTTCAAAAGGAAGAAGTTTGGTTGAGAAATATTATGGGGTTACTGACTGATCCAAATTGTGATCAAGGAAAACTAACGAAAGCACTTTTGAAATATCATAACGGAATATGCATATTATTCTATATCGGCGGTATAACATGCTTCTTAGCTCTAGCCAGTCGGGAAGTAAACAACAACACATATTTCTCCGAAAATGCACTTCTGGCAGGTTTGGTGAAGTCAGAATTTCGTGACGACTCTCTCGCAAGGCTCTACTTCAGTGAACTACAGGATGAAATGAAAAAATATCCTGATTCTTTGCCCTATCCTTGGCTACTAGCTAAATTCCAACAAATAGGACTAGATACATACACCCATAATTTTTCACTGCATCCAGTATTAGGACGATCTAAAAAATTTGCTGGCAAGAATGTATATGGAATTCTGAGAGCTCCCAGAGCTGCTAGTACAGAATCTCTAATTCTGAGTGTACCATATCGTCCACTGTCTAGTCCTCACCTTACAACAGCCCCTTCAATTGCCATGCTCTTGGCTTTTGCCAATTTTGCTTCAAAAGAAAAATATTGGGCTAAAGATATTATATTTCTGATTACTGAACATGAACAGCTTGGCATCCAAGCATGGCTTGAAGCCTATCATCAAGACCAATGTGGAACTGGTGTATTGGATAGTGGAGATTTAGAAGGAAGAGCTGGAGCTATTCAAGCTGCTATCAACTTGGAACTTCATAGTGTAAAAATTGCTCATATTGATATAAAAATTGAGGGGTTGAATGGACAACTTCCAAATCTGGATCTTTTTAATTTAGTGACCAAAATTTGTACAAAAGAGGGAGTTTTCAACACATTCAAAATGAGGGAAAACAAAGAGTTTCGAAACTCTTACAAAGATTGGCTGTATTCATTCAACACAATGTTTTCAATGGTAGCATCCCAAGCTACTGGTATACCAGATGGCAACCATGGATTGTTCCATAGATTTGGAATTGAAGCTTTAACAATTGAAGGACATCCTTATAATGGCAAAGGAAACAATTGGAGAGTTGAATATTTGATTGTTGGTAGAATACTAGAGGGAGTATTCAGAAGCTTAAATAATTTATTAGAAAAATTCCATCAAAGCTTTTTCTTTTACCTTTTAACTTCATCAAATAGGTATGTATCAATAGGGCATTATTTCCCTGCAATCGCTGCATTAGCAGGAGTTCTTTATCTACGAGCATGTGCTAAATGGTGTAATTTACAAAAAAAAGCAACAAACGATAGAACAGATGATGAAATTGAGGAAGAAATGAAGCAACAAGAATCTAAAATTTTAGAAGGTCACAAAAGGCTTTGCAGAATAATTCATGATGAAGATAGAATGGAAGCAATGAGATTAGCATTTGGTAAAGAGATGAAATTGGCTTGTGCTGCTCCTGAAGAAGAGAAGAATCAAATAAGTGATGTTCTTCTAACATTTCTCATTGTCCATTGTATAGGAATATGGATGATGAGTGTTCCCGACATTTTGGTTTATTTAGGTGAACAATATGGTGTCCAAAAGGAAAAATCTCTCTTCTATGGATATATTTTTATTTCCCTTTTACTCTTAGTTGTACCCTTTATTGTAAATTTTAAGAAGAATACGAAAGCAATGGCTATATTCAATGCTTTAGCTTTATTAGAGCTAGGGACACTTCTAATATGTGTTGGAATGAATAATTTTAGCTTGGCAATACTTACAGGTTTACTCTATACCCCATTTGCACTGTTCATCAACAATTCAAACTCAAAAGTATTATCGATAATTCAAAAACTTTTTTGGTTAACGCTTCACCCTCTTATAGTACTTATAGTTGTTGTTGTAATAAACTCCCGGATCATGTTTCCTGATCTTGGACTTAGAGATGTTTTCAATAGAGCAATATTGGCAACACAACAAGCTTTAGTTTATAGTATATTAGATTCTATGATTTATGGAAATTGGTTGTTTAATATTGTAACATCCATCTTTTTGCCAAATTGGTTATGTTTTTGGATTCTTACTTTTTCTCCTGAAAGAATTGAACATGAAGAAACTGCAGACAAAGACAAGAAACTCAAATAATCTAAATATTTTCAAATATTTAAACACTAAATAATTCTCAACGTTTACTTGTACGTTTATAGTTTGCTACATTCTGTTCATCTATCTATACTGTTGAAAATGTTAATTTTCAGTTTTGTCTACTGTAAAGAAACTAGTCAAATAAATTTTTGTCTCAATGAAACCTAATTCATTGTAGAACTAATTGATCAATTCATCCTCCAATTCTCAATGTATATGTAACGGAATAAATTAAATGTTATCATATAAAGGCAATTACAAGATCCAATACTCTTGAGCCCATCATTGGTCTAATATTTTGAGAATCCCCCTAAAGGCGTTTTTGAATTTAATATCGTCAGTCCAGGCAGTGATTAAATATGGAAAAAATAATCATCATCATTATCTAGAATGAAATTTTGATGAATACATATACCTATATTGATTTGATTATTCGCCAAATACACAGGGTGTTCCACGCGAAGGAGTCATTGAGGGATAGTACTGAGACTCAAATCAGTCCTACAAAAACATTTTTCCTAGGGACATTCATTTTGTCCTAAAATAGTAATTTCCCTATTGTTGGCAAATCTTTCACCACTAAGCCATTTAACTATTGAATTCATGAGTGGAGAAGCAATTTGAACCTAATTTTGTCCAAATCAATTAAGAGTGCCTTACCCCTGTGAAGCAACACATTATTTTTTATCGACTGTAGCAGATTTATGCACTTTGGCCATATACCACAAATTTTACTTATCTTGTAGTCAGTTGATAAAATGAGCATGAACAATTCATTTCTGAACATTGGTTGGTATATATGTGATGCTTCTTTATTCCATCGCAAAAGGAAACACTCAAATATATTAGTCAACAACGAAAACAACATAATTGTTTATTCCGTCCTTTTAGTAAAATTCAACAAATATGTTAGTCTAAAATATTAAATAAGCTGAAAAATCAAGCAATAAACTGATAAAACCAATAACATAAATATATAATAAGCTCACATTTTGAAGTCTTATTGAAAATAACGTGTATTTCAATACAATCTCATAATAATTTAATAGGAATATAATAAAATTATTCAAATTCTAATACTCTAGAGCCCATTCATTTTCAGTCAAGAATGCATCCACTACTTCCTTCATTGCAAAGTTTGGTATTAACTGATCTTGTGTCAGTTTGACTCTTGTAACTGGATCAAAATGACCCACTCTCTAAAAGATAATATAGAATTAAAAAAAATACATGAAAGTCTGAAAATAATATTGAATGGAGAATATATGAAACAGTTAAGTGTAGAAGTGATGAACATTCTTCAACTTCATCTTTCGGATTAATCATTTTTCAAGAATTGTGTTTTACATATTGATCCCTTTAAAACAACAAAATGTTTATGAATATTACATGAATTCCTCTTGATGAGATATTGGAAATGAAATTATTCTGACAGAAAATTTAATCCTCTTATAGAAAATCTTTTCAAAAAGTCATAACCTTGATTCTGAACCAATCCAGCAAGAGGGCAGTTCACAATAAATTGAGGATAGATAATTTTACCTAGCCCAGATAATATGGGCTTAATTCTATTTTTTGGAACTACCATGATATGGTATAGAGACTGTTATATGAAAAATGTAAAGCAGAATAAACAGCACTAGGAATCATGGCAGAATTAGACTCTGCCAACATCCAACCAACTGCAATAAGTAATAACAACAAGATGCAGAAGACTAAAACGCAAATGTGACATAAAACTACAACAGTGCAGGACAAGAAGATTCTCAGCAACCCACAAGGATATTCCTAATGGTAACATCTTTCCAGAAGTTAAAGTAAGACTAAAGAATTCATGTATTATTTTTTCTGTTTAACAAAAAGCAACTCTATGTGAAATAGGTATGTTTTATCCGTAAAATCTTGGTAATTTATCATATATTGCAGTCAGGTTGGGTTATGGAAAAACAGCATGATCAGGGTATTTGTACAACACCCATGCTGTGAGAGCAAACCCAAAAAATGTTCAACAAATATACAAAATCCTTTCACACTATCAATATCTCCTATTTTAGTATATCTGTATGCAAAACATCTTGTCAATATTTTTCATTCAGATAGAAATGTGCTTACCTGAAGATGCTCTTCTAAGTCTTTCTTGTCATATGTTATTCCACTAGGTGTTATTACAGGTTCTTGTAAAATTTCAAAACTAATTTTACCACACAAATAATCAGGTACCTCCCTTTTTCTACGTCTTTCGTCAACCTTACTGAGCAAATTATTCAATTCATTTGTGAATTTTTCAGCTCTTTCTTCTGCTTCATTAATAAGAACTTCTTTTTCATCCTTTCTTATATCTTCATCTTCTTTAATTTCTTGGATCTGTTTTTCCTTATCTTCATCTATTAACCTAGATAGATATGTTTGCATTTCAATTTCTTGAGCAATTCGTTTTTCTTCCTGTATTGAGAAACGTTTTTTACGTGCTGACCTTAATTGTGATGCTATGTCATCACCAAAGTTCATTTTTTGTTCTTTTGCCAAGTCAGATGCTGAAATTAAACAACTTAGAACTTTCTCTGACAAGTGTTCACAATTATTACCTCTTTGTAAATGTTTTATTGATTCATCGTAGCTTTCTAATTCTAGTAGTGCTTGTCCTAAAAAAAAGTGACCTTTAACAAGGCAAGGATCCATATCTAAAGCTCTCCGGCAGTCAGTACAGGCATCATTCCATCTGGATAATTTCAAATGGGCTAGAGCCCTATTGGTAAAATAATGTGGAACATCTGGTTTCTTTATCTGCAAAACAAATAAAAGCATGAGATATAACCTCATTTCAAAACAATTTACTTACAATAGCTTTACTGTAACAGTTTATAGCCTCCTCGTATTTTCTCATGCTGAACATTCTATTCCCTTGCTCTTTGAGCTCTTTATCCGAAAGATTTGCGGTAGAATACATATGTTTACTCATTTTGATAGCTTATTTATGAACTTTTTCACAATGTTTAAAGAAACAAATATATCATTATTGACAAATGAGAACACCAAAACGAAGACTGTTTAGCTATTTTGCTATTAATATACACAAAAACGTAATAATAATAGAGGTAATTTAATCGCAACAAGAAATTCTTTCCTTGATAAACAGAACTGACAGAACGAACTATAACCACACTTTCCAGCATTTTCATAATATTTTGGGTCTGTCACAGTCAAACGATTCTATGACAAAAATTTTGGTCTCGGCGGTCTCTGATGTTAGAGTAGCTTTTTATCAAGCACTAAACTGAGGTTTGGCAATGCCGCACCTTATTTCCTCAAGCAACATTTCAGCTTCGATTTTGCCAAAGTAATGCTTCTGAAAATCAAATAGTTTGAAGCTACACTGGTTGCGCAGGTTGCGCTTCAGTGTTAAATTGCTACTAGCGTAAAAATATACTATTCTCGTTGCAGAATATTAATCTTCGTGGGAAACTATAAAACATTGTTTCTTTTGTTTTTCCATAAAAAGATTTCCTCATGGTAAATTATTTCAAAATTATTCCTCAAATATAGAATCATTTGGTTTTGTATTGCGAATGAACTTATTAAAAATAACTGGTTTGTTTTCTGAATTTAACCGCGATGATAAAATTGATCGCATTCACTATTCTGAGCATAAAACACTTCATATTTCCACAAAAATTCATATTATTGCAGAAACAAAAAGGGGTTTTTAGTTTTTCTCGAAGATTGATATTCTGCAACGAAAAATGCAAAATATCTACTTGACCCGTAGCCTACGTAATCTTAGATTACGTAGATTACGTTAGATTACGTAGGCTACGCTTGACCATGAAATCATGCAAACTACGAGCTCGGATTGAGTGTCAACATTCGATGTCCCCCTGAAAACTAAGAAACTTTTATTTTTATTGTGACACAGGCTCTTCCCAAGCAGTTATCTCAGTGGATCTTTCGAAATGGGTCACCCTGTTCAATTCATTTTAAGCCGAATTTTCGCGTGACAATATTTTAAAACTATTTCGTCTGTTTTGAAATATTCGTGTTTTCGCGTCGAACTGGTGACGTCACGCACCAAATGGTTCAAAATAATTTGAAGCGGTTTGAAAGCAGGTAGCGGAATAGTTCGAACTGCAGTTTGAAGTTTGGAATCAGCTGATTGAAGAATATAGGTTATGTTTGTTGGATTTTGGATTTGTTTTCACCGTTTTTATTTTGAATAAATAATAATAATAATAACTGTTCTTCATTGCATTGAATATTATTTGGATATGACAGCTTTGTTTTAAGAATGCATTGTAACCTGTGACTGTGAAGTAATAAATCACTTCGAGTAGAGCACACCTTTATTTTAGCATTCTGAAATATTATTTAGTTTTGAATATGTATGTTCAAATTTTTGAAATTGATTTTTCGGCTTCTTCCTCTTGATTCAATCAATATGAATATTGCGTATATTTTTTTCAACAAGTCGTTAATCAGGACGAGAACATTCAAATTCATCATAAAATGATTGGAGTCCAATTTGAAAATACAAGATTTAATATTAATATACAAATAAACACACCTAAAATTATAAATATTTTGATTATTATGTGCGTGTTTCATGTTTCTAACTTTCAAATTCATGAATTGAATTGACATTTCTATGATGACGTCACCGTTTTGAAATTGTGGCATTTTAGCGATGCATTAACTGGTGACGTTTACTTCGAAATGTTTTTGAAATAGTTTTGAACCGTGATTCACGCGAAAAAATGGCTTTAGTTTCTAGTATTGAATGGAAAAACAAAATACTTTACTACTTCAGATACAAGATACGTTATTTCGATATACTTCTCTGTATCATTTCAAAAGTAGTTTCATATCTATATGTACATTAATCGAATAAAGATCTATTGAATAAATGTCTCCATCTTTTTTACAATTCAAACATAATAAATATAATTTTATCAATAAATAATCTCTGTGGACTAATACTCTTGCAGTGTTGCCAGGTAAAACCTATTTATGACTTCATAAAAATTCAACTGCAGTTATCAAGACATCAGTGGTTTCGCCATAGAAAAGATTGATCAAATGGCTCAGCAATTTGTTATTATATTCTGTGTACAACAATGGCTGGAACATTTGACAGAAGAATGGAAATCCTACAGTTCTAATACCTGTAGCTGTTTATTTAAAAAATAAAGTGATATGTAAATATTTGTGTAATGAAGAATAGTTGTAAATATTAGACCACAACCTAAGCTGTGATATTAACTGGTAATGGCCGATGAAGCAAATGATCAGGAATTAAGGAAAAACCTTCAAATAATCCAATCAATGATAGACGTATCCGCTGAAAGATTAGAGGGTTTACGAACACAATGTGCAACCAGTGTCGAATTAACGCAACAAGAAATAAGAACACTCGAGGTAATTTAAAATTGGGTATTCTTTCGTTCATCATTTCATGTTAATTATAAAAACCAGTTCAAATGAGGGGAAAATTTGGGTAATCCTGTTGTTTAATCAAGTAGAATTTGGGTAGTGGTGGGGGGTCCGTCAAATTCGCCGCAACGTTGCCAGATCGGGCGATTATTCCGGTATTTGAAGAAAAGGTCATGAACTTTTTCTTTGCTTAGTTCTTTCCTTCATTAGCACTTCTAACTAAGCAACCCTGAATAAATTATTAGAAATCATATGATTTCTTTCAATATAGTGTTTAATCCAAAAACAATTCTAATTCATTAAATTAGAATTTAATTATTTATCAAATTAGAATTTTCTATTATCTTTATAACGTGAAGATAGACGAGATTAAACAACAATTAAGTGAAATTGAACTGGATTTTTTCCCTTGCATTTTATTTCATGCCACTAAGGTAAATTTCAGGACAAATGCATAAAATGTTCTCTAGGAAGTGCAAAACAATTTCAAAATTTATGCTCCTTCTGAACAGTAGTTGATTAATTCAACTTAGCCATTATTTATTAACACTCATAATTTTGTTTCGAATTCCTGAAAGCCGTGGATAATTCTTATTCTGACATTACAATTCACTCTGAAGAAATGGATTTGCACAATCTGGCAACAAAATCCGGTTTTGACACAGTTCGCGCATGCGCAAATCGGCCTTCAAATTCTACTTGATTAAACAACAGGATTACCAAAATTTGTTGTCAATTGACAACAGTCGACAATGTTTTTGTTTAATGGTCATAAAATCTTTTGAGGCTTCTAGAATTGCTAAGCTTTTGTTGCAACATTTATAATATTCGAGAGGTTTACTTACAATACAATTGCTGAGGATTTGTCTTCAAACTCGCAAATAATAGACCTGACTTTATGTAGGCACAAGTTATTAAAAAAACTCTTTTATTCAAGTCTTTTCAGTCAGTTTGAAAATTCAGTTAAATTTGCTTTGATCTAATTATTGCTAATTTGATAATTTTGAAATCCAAGATCACAACCTATATATATCAAGTGTTGGTTTAACAATTAAATCCTCTGGTTTCAAAACCCGACAACTCCATTTTAGATGAAAAATTAGTTATAAGATAAGGAACTGTAAATCCAACATAGAATTGCCTTTGAAGTAGGAGTTTGGTTTCAAAAGCCGACAAATCCAAGCTTATTTGAATCAAAACCTGACATAAAGGAACAGTTTTTTGTGATTTTCCGACATTTGTGCTAAACTGACAGGTTATGAAACTAGAGGATAACATTTTGCCCCAGCATTGCTCCAGTATTATGAGTTGATATACCTGGGTTATAAGGTTTTTCAGGATACCTCTCAAAAAGTTCAACTATAACACAGCTCAACCTGACTTTTGGCTGAGGAGTTTAATTGAAGTAGAGGTATAATGAATATTAGTGTTCAATATACATTGATGTAATTTCTAGCCTGAAGAACATTGTTGTTGAATAAATTGTGTAATCCAAATGTCCTTGTGACTGAGAATCCTTCACCAATGCCTAATAAAAATTTATTCCTTGGAAGATGAAGGCCTTTTTCAGTTTTTTAAATTTATGTTTATTAGACATCTGATGAGAAAGAAGGATTTCTTTTGTTCCAGGGAAAGCTAATCAAAATGTTTTCGGAACAGTTGGTAACAAAGTTAAAGATAAGAAAAAGATGCAATGAACACTTACCTTCTTTAACTCAATGGTTGAGAGTGGTTGGGCTTGGGAGCAGTTCAATACAAGGTTTATGTCAAAAAATAACTTCAGTTGAGGAACTACAAGAAAAATCTGAACACGAACTTAAAACAATCTTGAATGACAAAGGTGCTAAACCTGATGAACTAAGCAAACTCTTTCGAGCATTACATTGCCTCAAGAGATATGTTGGTAAGTACAAATAGAGTAGAACGTATCAGTTGAAATTGATGCGTTTTGATTTTTAGACTTACTAAAGAAGGGGGGCAATGAAACAACAGACATGCATCTGTATTGGGATTCGTGGGACCGTAGCCATCCGCTGAAAGTGGTGGGTCTCTCTCCTCGTACTGGTAGGTCTAGAGCTGCCAGAGCTAGCGTACCATCCGAGGAGAGTTTGACAGCTGGTTTTAACAACAACCACAGAATTGGAGGAACGGGTGCGATGATTCTTATACCCCCTTCACCTTCAGTGTCTAGCATCTGTGACTCTTTGAATGAAAGTCCTCGATACGGAGGGACTCCTTCGAGTTCGCCCCCTCCAGCCCCAGATGTGTGGGCTAAGGGGGCGAAAATTTTGCATGGTGGGTGTCTCAAGGTGATACCAACATCTTTGAAACAATGGTTGAACAAAATTAAAAATTATTTGTGATTCGTCTAATTTCTCTCGAAATTTTGTTTTGGTTTTTCTATATGAATTTCTTGGAAATCAAAGTGATTTGTGGAATCTTCTGTTGGTATCGCTGAATTCTGGATTGCACTGGAATGTTTGTTTTTCTTTCATCAATTCCTCATTGAAAATATGAGTTGGCAATTACAAAGTTGCACAACTTACTCTTCAGAAAACTCTTGTGGTTCACCAAATCTGGGTGGATTCTTTGCATATTAGGAACAACTGGGGAGTTTTATAAACCCAACATCATCTTTGAATTTTTTCAATATTTTGGTTTAATTTATATTGTCCTAATTTTTAAAAAAATAATTTTGAAATTCACGATCACTTTTAATGAAGAATTTCTAAATGCATGGGTCAATCAAGAATCTGTCAAAAGAAATTAATTAACTCCGTGTTGAAACCCACAAAATATGAATTTCCTGCAATTAAATCAACTTTTGAATGCTGGTAAGCTTTCAGTTCAACATAGTCTATAAATTCTCAGAGTTCTAGAGGATTCAAGTGATTAGTCGTGTATGTATAGAGCATGCAGAAATATAAAGGAAAAAAATGTTATCATCAACCTTACATTATTATCTCTCATATTCACCTTTTTGTCATACTTTTTGGATGAATTGTGTTTGTTAATGACTACTTTTCCGCATGTATTTCCAAATTTGAAAAATGTATTTCAGACAAGTCATTTTTTCAATCCAAATAATGAAACATATGATCGTTCTTTTCTGTTCAATTTCATTATGGATCCAGCTGCACGTGTGTTGGAATTCATTATTATTATCAAAAAATTGATGTTTGATGTATTAATTAAGATATGCTACTCTCGGACTTGATTCAATGAGTCTTCATATCGTGACAAAATTTCGATGTTTTAAGGGTTCAATTTCATATTTATATATTATTAATTTTTTATTTGCTGATCTCAGCAGAAATTTTTGAATTTTTATGATGGAAAAATGTCTACAACGTTAGGGTGGCTTTGCGCTCTAACCTCTAAATGCAATCTACCATGTCACAACAAATATCTTAGGTCAATTAGAATTGTAATGAAGATTTTCCTCGTAATTTTGAGGTTTTTGGACCAAGGAGCGCTTTTTTCTAAATTTGTTTCTTTTGGAGCCAGATTGAATTTTTCTTTTCTCTTGGGAACAACTAAATTAAAGGGAATTGAGGATTTCTGACGAAAGTCTTTTGTTGTCTTTTGATCTGAAAAAAATGACTAATTTACAACCCGAATTATATTCATAATGTTCATCGTAAATTTCGACAAATCAAGATAAAATACGGCATCTAGAATTCTTATTTCCATTGAAAATGTGTGTGATTCCCTTAGGTTCGAAGTTTCCCACCACTCCGCCACCAAGGAGAAAGCATCTAACCGGACTTCAAAATACTGCTCTGTTGCCTGATTCGTTTCCATTGACCAAGAGCAAATCACATGAGTCTCAGCTGGCCAGGAGTGAAGGAAGCGATTTGGGACAAACAGGGTACGAAAATAAAAGTTTTACTTTTGTAATGAGGGTGTTTATGATCAGAGTTGCCAGATCGATTTTTTTTTTTAATTATATACACAAGGCGTTTTCGAATTGAAAACCAACTTCGAAAGATCGGAATATCTATACAAAATCTGTTATACAGGTACGGAACTTGGACACGGAAATATAGGGAATCCAGCTTTTCATGAGGTTAAGAATATTGTCTAGTGGACCAGTAAAATAACCCTCGGTGCGATGCGACAACGAATAAATGACTGACCTCACTCAATAGCATGGGATACTGTCGAGTGGGGACTTCGAGCTCTCTCGATCTCGCTGCAGGTCTCCCAGCATTATTGTTGCTTCGAACGTGAGGGACGTTTTGAATACTTGGTTAAGAAGCTGGAGTAGTTGACTTAGAATTAAAGGTTACAGAAGCACTATTCAAGATTATTACGATGTATTGGTTTGGGTAATCCTGGAAATTATCTGGCAACCCTGTACCAAAGTCCACCCTTTTTTTGAATTTCGAACCTCATTTTCATTTATTATGACTGGACTATCATTTGCAGAGAGTCAGCCGCTTCTGTGACGAGAAGGGCAAGGCTGCCCACAGAACCTGGTCCTGACACCATGGCTGGTTACAATAGCCCTCTTTTGACGAGTCCCATAAAATCCCCGCCTTCTAGTAATACAGGAACAATTTCGGACGATAATTGTTACAAATGTGAGTCTGCATGGCTATTTGATAAATGGCTGCTTTTAAAATTTAGAGTTATGCTTTTTATGTAGCACGGTTTCGAACTAATTTGCTTGGATAGATCGAGGAGGTAGAGCAGAAATGGTTCATTTGAGATTTTGCATGTGAAGTGCTTTGTTTCGTGTATAGAAGTCGCCAGGATCGTTAGCTGAGGATCCTGCTTGAAAGGTAGGCAAGCCAGTTGAGAGCTCCGGATATTTGGCATTTCTTTTCTTCAGTGATGCACGATTGTTGGATTTTACAGATGATCGTCTTTTTTATTGAGTATGGAATTGTTTTGATACATCTTAATTCAATAAATGTGCATATGCTATAAGAGAAAGTCATTTCTAAAACTAAAGAAATAACATACCTGAAGCATTTGGTATTTTTCATTCAATACTAGCATGAATTATTATTTCATCCTATTGAAATAAGAAATTGAATAATCTGCATCCAGAGTTTCACAAAAACCAAATGGACCCCGCACAAATCGGGAAATAGATCCCAGTCGAATTGGCTGAAATTTGGATATGTTGCAGTTTATGTCTATCTGATCAACAGCCTCTATGGGCCCGAGACCTAAAAAAGGACAGTTTTTTCGGTATCGCAGGTCGGAAGTTGCAACTAGTGCACGCAATCAGAAATGAAGGGCGACGGCATGCATACGTGTACAGGGTATCCCATTTTGGGCACTTTTACGGGATATCTCCGTTATTTTTAACGTTAGCGGGATGCGATTTTTGGGACAGTGTGCTACTTTTTTGTAAAACTAAAGATGGCGCAATCAGTTTTTGCATAGCCCTCTTAGTTTTTGCTATACAGGGTGGAAATGAAAAGTATCACTTTTTAATCACCCCCCGTATCTCAGTTGTGCTTAAACTTGGAGAAATGGTTGAAACGCATTCCTATAGATTTTTTTCCGTAGAATCCAGTGGCGTAGTCAGTTTTTCAATTAAACTTTCCGTTTTTGAGTTATCGAGCAAACATATGTTTTTTTTAAATTGGACACCCTGCATATTATTTTTCATTCTTATTAAGCACAATCTCAGCTTTTCAAAAACATATTATTTTGGGCATTTATTTTCAAAACCAAGCTCAGAATTAAAAGATTTTGTAATTCAATTGTCAATAACTAAGTATTAGGCTCTATAACTGGCTCATGTTATAAGACATCTCACTAATTATGATCTGAGAGTCTGAGTCAATGGAATTCTCAAACGATAAATAATAATAATGAATCTCAAATAAATTTTTATAAGTTCATGATCAATGTCATTTGATTGGTTAAACCGTTCGCAACAAAATACCGTGCATCCGAAAAGTCTTTGTTCGCTTGTATTTTTTTGTTATTTATTATTTATTATTTTATGCTAAAACGTCGAGAAATTCTTGGCGGGAATATACCTTTTAACTGTAAATTCTTGAAGTTAAACAAAACCTTATATTTCATGTGTAGACTAGTCAGTCTTAGTTTCAGTTTCTTTCCACTAGTTTAAAGCGAAATAAACGGGAAATACGTTTTCATCGTCGTCTTTTTTAATCACTTGATTCATACATTCACGTCAAAAATAATCAATTCAATGTCATTTTCAAAAACAAACTAGATCATTATACAATGTGAGGTGAGTAATAAAAGTAACAAGAACATTCTCCCCCGCGTGATGTAATCATAAACATTTTTTTCTTTTTCAGGTTTCCTATTTTCTTTGTCTTTTTTGTCCTTATGACGATCTTTTTTATGCTTTTTCTTTTCTCGTTTGTGTTCCCTATCTTTTTCTTTGGCTCTTTTTTTCTTTTCATTCAGCATCTTACGATATTCTATGGACCATCAGTCTTCTCTTCCACCGGATTCAATAGCTTTGTAACGAGCATGACTGTGTATTTTTCTTTTGACATCGCCCCAATAAAAATGGCGATCGATATCAGAATGTTCTCTGAGCCAAGCATAGAAGTCCTCTTTTCGATCTGCTCTCTTTTCGGATTCTTCTCAAGACCTTTGAAACGTTCTTCTTTTTTCCTCATTTCTATGAGGTATTCATTGAAGAGGCTTTCTCTTTCCCTCATCTTCCTTTCTAAAGGAATCACTGCTCTCTCTTTGGCAGCTTCAATCGCCGCTTCCTTACCTATGTCGATCTTCTTCCCAGGTGGCTGGGAAGTGCTATTCACTTCTTGAACATCCGGTGACTCATCTAGTTTCGGTTTCTTTGGAACATTCTTCTCTTCTTGGTCGCTATGACTATCATCTGGTACCATCTTGGTCTTTCCAGGACTCTTTACATCTAGTTTCTTGACAGCGCTATTGATACACGTCAAAATGTTCGGAGGCTCCGACACCATCTTGTCGACATCTGTCCTCTTGAGAAGTTCTTCTGGACTTTCCCACATAGATGTCCTTGACGATGGGTTGTAGAAGAACACCTTACCATTTCCTGTCCAACCATCACACCATTGTGTGCCTGGTACAGGGGTGCTTGAAACGGGTCTGGAGTTTTCCTGAGCCTTTTTTTGTTTGGCTTTGTCCTCCTTCTCGGCATCTTTTTCTCCATCTCCATTAGATTGAGCCTGCAGCTTTGGATTGCCTGTATTTTCCATAATTTCAATTGTTCTGTTGTCTCCTTCTGAACTGCCATTTTCTTCTGAACATTTCATATCAAAACTTTCTATTTTGAAAGAATCCTTCTCTAATTTGTTGATATCTTCGTGAATTTCTTCTTGGGACTTACAACAAACGTGAAATATCAAAGAATTCTTCCATGTACGACCCAACCCAATAGAGTTTTTGATACGAATGGTGCATTCCAATAACTCTGATAAATGTTTCTAGCGATCGACAAAGCACATTGATCTTGACCAATGAGAATTGTTGGTTGGGCATCATAGAAAGAATGAACAGGTGTTTTTTTGATGTATGGATAACTTTCGCTCATTTTTTCCACATCTATAGTTTGTCGGGGTAGTGAAAGTCCACTTACAGTTCTGACATTATTCATTTTATACATTTTGGAATTTACGTCCACTCCGGCTATTTGTAATGACACCCTTTTCGAGTTCTCTTCATTTTTCGTAACATTTTCAGCCACTGGTAACAGAGTGGTTCCACAGGTCCGTCTAGTCCTATTTCTTGTGCGATTTTGCTGTCAATCATTGATGTTGTGGCAGCTTCATCCAATAGGGCAAAAGTAGAAATTTCTTTAATTTTTCCTCTCAACTTAACGGGAATTATTCGAAGCAAGATTGTTGGGTTTTCTTCTTGAAAGAAATTGATTCTCTCTACTCGTTCGTCCTGCTTACAGTCGTTATTTTGAGGATTTACAATTCGGTCGTCGTCCTCTCTTCTGCAGTCAACTTTATGTAAAATATTGTTATGGAACTTTTGACAATTATCTATTCCACATTTCTGCTTCACTTTACATGAATATATATTATGTGATGGTTTGAAACAATTAAAACACAGTTTCTTCGAAGTTACCAGTTTCCATTTTCCATCGATATCGATTTTCTTGAAATTTTGACAATCTATCAATAGATGATTTTTCTGACAACATGGACATTTTTCGAATTTTTTGGTGGAAAAAATATTCGCACTTTTTCTGTTCTGGAACTTATCGTGTTCATATGCTCTTTTCTCAGACAAATTTAGGCTATTGAAATCTGTGCAACTTGAAGCTGCTATGGCGATTTTTCTCATCCATACGGAAAATGTTTTCAACGTAACGTTTGCTTCAAGAGAAATTTCTTCGGCCCATTTTAGGCGATGAAAAGGTGGTAATTTCATAACAATCTCATTTAATATTGATGGGTTTGTCATATGTCCGGTATTATTGAAAAGTTCCATGGTCGTCACTAAGTTTTCAACCACATTAGAAAAAGGTAGGTATGTCTCAAATTTTCCCTCTTTTGGAGGAGTAGCTCGTCGAACTTTGTCAATTAAATTCGAAATTATGAACTCAGGCCTTCCAAATGTAATTTTAAGAGTTTCCAGGATTTTTTTCACATTTTCAGGTGCAACAAGAAGCGGTTGTACTGTATCTCTGGCTCTTCCTTTCAAACACTTTTGGAATCGTATTATATTCTCTTCATCACATATATTGAAAATTTTGGTGGAACGTTCAAACTGGCTTTGGAAAATGGGCCAATCTTCTGGATTTCCATCAAAAATTGGTAATTTGTATTTGAAACCTTCCGTTCTGTCAGTATACTTCACCTTATCAGAGTTCACTTTCAAAGTATTGCAAATCTCTTTAAGATTTTCTGCGGTCATTGTGATGAAATTTGTTGTTGTTGGTACATTATTAATCTCAGTTTCATCGGTTTTCCAATTATCTACTTTCTCCTGAATAGTCATTTCATTCAAGTCTAGAATACTCTCTGCGCCAGAGATGGTGGATATTTTTGATGAACCTTCCTGAATTCACGCTGCAATTGTGCTTCTTTTCTAATCATTTCAGCATCAATTTCTGCCTTCCTTTTCTCAATTTCTGCCAACTTTCTTGCTTCTTCCAGTTCGATTTCTATAAGTTTTCTTCTTGAACATGACGACTTTGTCAATCTTGATTCAACTTTTGAATTAGTTTTTTCCTTGATACTTCCTTGATGGGATGATACTTTTGTATGCTCCATTTTCTCATCTAAATCTCCGTAATTTTCAGGAGGAATTCCTTTGGTTTGTCGTCCACTTCTTCTTGGCATGGACATGTTTTTTCCAATGTTTTCACCCGAAGGACCACAATGTGTAGACTAGTCAGTCTTGGTTTGACTTTCTTTCCACTAGTTTAAAGTCGAAATAAACGGGAAATTATGTTTTTATCGTCGTCTTTTTAATTCACTTGATTAATACATTAACGTCAAAATAATCCTATTTCAATGTCATTTTCAAAAACAAACTAGATCATTATACAATGTGAGGTGAGTAATAAAAGTAACAAGAACATTTCATTTTTCCGAATTCGGCTTTAATAATTCGATATAGCAATTTTTCAAATAAAAGCTGGGAAGTCTGTGCCTGACATGATTTTTTGGTGTGAATTGAAATAATTAAAAAGTGTGATTTTTTCAATGAATTCTTGATGTCCGTTCTCCGTAAACGTCTAACGCAACATCGACCGTGATACATCTTGTATATTTAAGAGATTTCCTTGTGAGCCTTTTTCTTCTGATCATCATTCGCTACAATTCTTTTATGAAATTATAGAATTTGTTTTCAGTTTCATTTACCTGATCCGATGATAAGGGTATTCGCTATGTACTCGTAATACTAAAGCTCACTGTGAAAGTCTTATACTCTCTTTTACTACTCTTAGTCTACCCATCTTTTGGGGTTTTAAATGCCCTGATGGTTTATTCTTTACCCCTTAATGTGACTGACATCTTACACTTCTTTGAATGTTTCGTAAGTCACACAGGTATACTCATGACCTCAATCCATTCGAAAAATTCTTGGAGCTCAGTTCAGATTCGAGTATAAATTCTTCTAACAAAGTCAATGTTTATTAATAACTAGCTGGCCCGGCGAACTTTGTTCCGCCTAAATGATACTTACGGTGGATTTCACAAATCGTTATCACCGGTGATCGGAGATCAACGGCTTGGTTCTCTGATTTTTGAACTGTCAAATGTTCCCATGGATATGAGCTGTCACACAGAACAGATATACAAAAATAATATGTCATAATATGTCAATTACTAATAATGGCAATTTTGGATTCAGTTATTTCCGCAAATATATTTATCACCCAAACAGAAATTCAAAAACATTTTAAAAATTATGAGAAAAGATGAGAATGGACATCTCACGATTGGAACTGATCGCCAAAATCCGATTTACTCGACATTTCGATAAAAATTTACTGTGATATTCACCCGCTTCTGGATCTGTTAATAACCTTTCATGGTACTATAAGCCCTTTGTAGATTACACAGTAATTGATGTCATATGTCTTTTTTCGACCGTTTCAAACCACGACGACCGAAATGCTCGAAAAAAGAACAGATGACATCAATCGATGGCTGCGCAAGCCTCCACAAATTCATCTCCATTTGATTGTGATAATGTCAAATATAGTACCTTAACGATTACGTTATTTGGATTAAATAAAACTATAAAAATCTGTATCCTCTGTACTCCTACGCTAAGACATTTTGGTTTTGCCCAACAGCACAGAGTTGTAGGCAACTCAAATTACACACTATTACAGTGACTATTATAGAGGGAATATAGTCACTCTACAAACTATTTGTTTATATCGCCATCTAACGCGGAGAATATCAAATGGAGTACCTACGAATAAGCAGTAGCGTAACTGTAACTGTAGCGACATCTAGTGGCCCTACTCAAAAGGAGGAAAAGCATTTCCTGTATAAGGGCCACTTGCACCGTATTCGTTCTAATCGTTAGTTAGTTAAGCGTCGATTAATTTATTTAATCCAGGATTAAATATTTGGCTTGCACCAAGGCTGAATGTCACTAGATTAAAGTTAATCAACAAATCTAGTTATTTTTACGTAAATTGGTACTTGTGCCTAACTTCACGTTGTTTATTTTATCCCTTTTTATGCTTTGACAGTTTCTTTGTTTAGACATTTTTTGATATCGATCATTTCGCAAATTGAAAGAGTTTGTAATAACGAATTTCTTTGGTAAAAACCGATGCAACATTCATTGCACATGTTGACATCTTTCTTTGGAATATTCTACTTCAAATGAAAATATACCTGATGGTTAGAAACCACTTCAGATTTGGATGTAAAATATGATAAACTAATGGATTCTTGTATGGAAATAACTGAGGCAAATAGAGAAGAAACCAGTTTAGTATAGTATAGAATGATCGAAAAGCATGAACAAACCTGATTTTCGATAATAGGGAAACATCTACAAGAAAATATGTGATTTGAATTATTTTTTTCAATAAACATGCATCTTGGAATTTTGTTAATATTTATTCACTTTTATTTCAACACAAAGGTGATGACATTGGTGCCGATTGAATGATATCATTTGTCACTGTAAATTGAAGAATAATTCTGCATAGGTATCAGAAGAACTGAACCTCCAATTTCATTAGACATGTATGAATTTGTTCAGTTTTCAGTTCATATTTTACCTCGACCGTTAATATTTAGTTCAATTATTCATTCTTGTGTGTGCTTTTCCTTCCACACCAATTCGATCTTTCATATCTGCGCCTAGGAAAACCAAAATCCATAATTTCTACTTCAACCATTATTCTTTTCAATTTGATTTATCATTAAGGTGGGCGTTCAATGTAGTGTGTTTTTATTTCAAGTTAATTTCGAAAACGGTTTCACTTTGAGAACTGAAATTTTGTGGGTGAACTCAGAAAGGATTAGGGTTCTTGTTGAAATAATTTTGATCGATTTCATTCCGACAGTTAATTTTTTTTCTTTCAAAAATAGAAGAAAATGAGCCGACCCATGCTTCTGTTATATTTCAACAGAAAGACCCATGAAAATAGTTCAACTTCCGATTAAAAGTGAATATACTGATAATTTCGTTCAGAAGATCAACTTGAAATACGGAATTGGCAGAAAATGGCTAAATTGAAATTTTGGCGGGAAAAAATTCCTGCTTTACCCACAAATTCGCGTATTTCATAGTTCGGCGATTTTCGGATAGAGAGCGCCATTGTACATTTCATTCATGATTAGAGAGATACTCATAGAACTTATTGTGATAATGAAAGTTCTATGGAGATATTCCTTAAAATGGACGGTGGCGCCTCTATCGGCTGATCTTTCCTACTCGGTTTAAACGCCGACCTTAAACATCATTTTTGAAACAAGCCTGACATTTGTTATCCATGAATGTAACCTACAATTCAAAGTTTATCGTTAAACTTCCATTTAATCCTCTCAATTTGGAGGATTATCTTTAAGCGTTAGTTAAGGTTGTTAAACTAGGATTACGACACGGTGCAAGAGAATCATAGACACTAATCGAGGTTTTGGATTTAATCTACAGTTTTGTCATACGGTGCAAGCGGCCCTAAGTAAAATTTTCATCGATTTTTTCAAAGTTTTATTGTATTTTATAATAACCAGATCGTAGACGATTCCATATATGAAGTTTTATAACAAACAGTCCATCCGATCTCGAGTTATAAATGGTGTAACCAACATCTTTCTTTTATATATATAGATCTGTTGGTGAAAATATTTTTACCCATTTTTTGAGAACTAAACATTATAATATTGTTGAAATTTTCTTCGAGTGATGAAACTGAGGATTCAGATGATTCTTCATTCATTGAAAATGGCAACCAAGATGACGACGATGAGGAAACAAATTTTGAGGATGCGTAGGAAGAGCATATTTTTTTTGAATAGTTTATTACTAAATAAATTGTTGTAATGTTAAAAATAAACACCTCTAATTCCTTCAATTTATTCTTTTAATTGACAATAATACATGCCCAATATGCGCTCTAGCTCTGACTAGCAAATATGAATAAGCTCAATTCGCTCGCATTTGCGCGGCAACTTTTCTCGTTCTGGCAGATGGTTCGTGATGTAAAAAATTTCTGTCATGATTATAATTCGCTTTCTAGACACATTTTCTTTATTTCCTGTAAATTTCAAGCGTACTGAAATGCATAAGTAGGTACAGCTGTTCTTAATGAATTTTCAAAGAGTTCTGCCAACACTTAGGAGGGACGAAAAAGTTCTGTAATTATTTTTTATAGATTCAATATATTATCAATAACAATTCCTGAAAGTTTTGTGTATGATACTATGACATAGTTGAACCTAATTTTCTGGCCTCTTTGAGAGCTTATGGTAGTCTACTCCGGCCATTATGGGCTGGCAGAAATGGTTTTTATTTTCGAGCAGATATTGAATATTGAACAAGTACATTTTGGTGAGTTATGAAATGACATATGAAAATTGGTCACTGGCTCTTCCTCTATTCGCTTTTTGCGATGAGGGTATTGTTTTGACATAGATGCATAGAATACCTGGTGTTGGCACTGATTAGATTTTGTCTAAGACTTTCTTGTCGATCGAAAATCTTGAGATTTTGTGCGGTTTTTCATTTCTCCCCAAAGGGGTCCTGTGAATTATTGCGGATTATTCCTGAACTAGACCAAAATCTGAAATCTAGAGTGCCGTTTTGATCTACAAATTTTGGTCACGATTTTTAGTAAGGAGTCGATACACCAGGTATTCTATGCATCTATGTTTTGACAAATTTATTTCCGATCATAGACTTCCCATATAATTGCGCATAAATAGTTGATCAGAATGAAGCGATGATATGTCATCAATATTGTCTATGTTATGATTTATGGCCATTTTCAATAAAAAAAAAGCATAAATATATCAATAAAAATGACAACCACATAATATTCTTCGCAACTGTATTGCCACAGGACAAGATATCTGACATGTAGCCGTATAAACGATCTCAGCGCTCATCTATCGGCCGTCACAGGAAACTCTAACCTCCGCCGTTATTGGCAGTTCAAAATGATCTGTCGAGCGTATGAAGCCTTTCCTCCAGTTATTATATGCTCCTAGGACCTACTATTACCCGAAGCTCAGCTCGTGACACCTTTAGGAGCTTACTCGTATAGGTCGGTGAAATCATCTCGAATTTCTTGGGCTGAGTAGGTCCAGGAGTGTTTCTCCAGGGGGTTATTATGTTGTCTAACTCCTATTGTTGGACCGCTGTCTTACATTGGTCTTTTTAAAGCCCACAGAAAAGCTCGGACCCACCTTGATGCACTTTTCGCAAGCTCATCGGTTTTTTCATTTCCTTCAACACCACAATGCCCTGGCACCCATAGTAGAGTCACTTTATTGCCTCTGGCCAGCTAGAACCGTTTCAAAGATCGTTTCGAAATCGAAGATTGTTGTCATAACATCTGATGGTTTTGCCAAGAGGTTTAAGGTCGCCGTTCAGACCGGTAGGCAAACTCATCCGATAGAGGCGCCACCGTGCATTTTATGAAATATCTCCATAGAACTTACATTATCACTATAAGTTCTATGAGTCGAGACACACGCCTGCGTTTGTTTGGCTGGCTCCTGGCTCATGACTCGTTCCGGCGTCTGATTGGTCGATACTGGTGTTCTCATCATCTACCCGATTCCTCTTGTGGGAAATGCTCGCAAAAAGATCAGATGATACCTAAAAGATCGTTATCATCGTGACGTCAGAAATTTGATTTTATTTGGAAACCAGCAGCATTGGGCGGATTCAGTACCTCAATCGGCGCATTGCTAGCTATGAATTTGAACAAGCCTACATAAACTCCCAACCTCATATTCCTTGTAGATTTTTTATTCTCTCTAGTTTGAATGCTGTGCCCAAAAAGATCTTTTTATAATTTTATTCAGTTTTTCCATCACTTGCATGATTCCTTGATGGAAAATAGTAATCTATATATATAAAAGAAAGATGTTGGTTACACCATTTATAACTCGAGATCGGATGGACTGTTTGTTATGAAACTTCATATATGTATTCGTCTACGGTCTGGTTATTATAAAATACAATAAAACTTTGAAAAAATCCATGAAAATTTTACTTATACAGGAAATGCTTTTCCTCCTTTTAAGTAAGGCCACTAGATGTCGCTACAGTTACAGTTACGCTACCGCTTATTCGTTTGAACTTCATTTGGTGTTCTCCGCGTTAGATGGCGATATAAACAAATAGTGTGTACAGTGACTATGTTCCCTCTATAGTCACTGTAATAGTGTGTAATTTGAGTTGCCTACAACTCTGCGCTGTTGGGCAAAACCAAAATGTCTTAGCGTAGGAGTACAGATGTCTAAAATGATTAGATTTCGTTGAGATATGAGAAAAGTTTCGTTCTTACCGCTTCAGATGGCGCTATTCACACATTATGACCGATGATTATTAGTTATTTGTATAGTTTTATTTATTCCAAATAACGTAATCGTGAGGTTTCTATATTTGACATTATCACAATTAAATGGCGATGAATTTGTTGAGGCTTTAGCGGCCATCCATTGATGTCATCTGTTCTTTTTTCGAGCATTTCGGTCGTCGTGGTTTGAAATGGTCGAAAAAAGAACATATGACATCAATTACTGTGTAATTTACATAGGGCTTGTAGTACCATGAAAGGCTATTAACAGATCCAGAAGCGGGTGAATATCACAGTGAATTTTTATCGAAATGTCAAGTAAATCGGATTTTGGCGATGAGTTCCAATCGTAGATGTCCATTCTCATCTTTTCTCATAATTTTTAAAATGTTTTTGAATTTCTGTTTGGGTAATAAATATATTTGCGGAAATAATTGAATCCAAAATTGCCATTATTAGTGATTGACATATTATGACATATTATTTTTGTGTATCTGTTCTGTGTGATAGCTCATATCCATGGAAACATTTGACAGTTCAAAAATCAGAGAACCAAGCCGTTGATATCCGATCACCGGTGATAACGATTTGTAAAATCCACCGCAAGTATCATTTAGGCGGAACAAAGTTCGCCGGGCCAGCTAGTAAGTTATAAATACGATTATCTAATTCATTTATCTCAAGTAAACTGCAATATCCTGTACCTATACATAGAAAAATCATTTTATTTCCTAAAAAGCGGGTGGGTGTATCATTCTATACTATACTAAACTGGTTATCTTATATTTCTTGTTGATAGACAGCATGTTGTCATTCGTAACTTCAGTGTCGAAATTTCTGATAAGTAATATGATGTTGGCTTTCGATTAAAGTTTTCTTTCCGTTTTAGTTTGTGCATCACAAGTGACTACAGCTTCTCGAAAAAATTGAATGGATTACGAAAAAATTTAAAGTCATACATTCTTTCGAGTGAATTTTGTTTTGTTTGCATTAGATACTTTCTATCGATAGCAGTTATGGAACGTATGTTCGTAGTATCCAAAGGACGATGATTGGTGAATGAATCTTGATGTCAAACTATAAAAATCTGCATGTGTTTCTTCCGTTTTGAGCGATGCACTGAGAATTCAATTATGAGAATGATTTATTTGTTTGCTTCATTCAAATACAAAATAAAATGTAATCGCAGTTTTGGATTGTGGTGATGCAAACAGGATTCATTTTAATATTTTCAACTAATAATTGTCTTCAGTTGAATTTCTGCAAGTAATGGTATATATTATAACGACTTCTTGGCCTATGTTGGTGCCCTTCACTTTATTGGTTGTTTTTTATCTCCGTTATCAATAATAGAATTTCAATTTGATGCATGTCTGATCTTTAAAATTTCTCTATGATGAACTAAAAAGATGTTGCGTTTTGAAAATAGTATCACAGCATAAATTCGTGTTTCTTTATAATTTAATATTTATTCACACAATGGCACCTAATTTAAAAGAGAATTCTCATATTAAATTTCAAATCAATATTCATCCCTCATTCTCAAACATAAATAATTATTGATAATGCAACATTTATTGTTTACTCAGGTGTTTTCAGAGTATCTGACACAGATTTCCAAAATTCATATGTGAGGGTTCATATTCAAAAGACTTCAATGTATGGCCTGTGTTCATTACATCCAATATAACATTGGAACCATTCAGGATGTTTAGGGTGTAACTTTCTGTTAACATGTCTTCTGATATTGGAAATAATTGTTCCACCTGAATAGTTTTCAATATATTTATTTACTTTTTTTTTTTCCTCATTTGGGCAGAACTTGTCATGTTTATAATGAAAGGTTTTATGTCAGCAATTTCATCCCATATATTTTGACTAATCTTCTCTTATTTCTTTTTCAACTCGCTCTGTGTTGGCTTTTCATTTATTAGCTGTACATTCTTTAAGATTCTCATTCCAGAGCTTATCAAATTGGGATTTGTAATGAACTGCCTTCTTTTTGGACAAAATTCTCCGAACAGTACTGAGTTTCATAATCCCTTGTTAGGCGAGAAGTTTTCGGATCAATTCCATTCATTTCTAATAACACAAGACTGAAGAAATACACAAATTCAGAACAAATTGAAAGCATTCAATAATATTTCAAATTAGTTCGATTCAGTAATGAATATGAATAAACAGAAGGGTCAGTGAAATTTCCAAAGCCGCCCGATATGTCAATAATTCTTGGATGGACTATACGTTTGAAAATGAAAATTGTAATCTGTAGATTACAATAATTACCAGTTTAGTGTAGTATAGAATTACGATATAATTTAAATACTTATTGTCAGGAGCAATTTTGAAAAGAATGCTGTCGGTTGAATATTATGTACACAATATGCCTAATAAAACACAAAAGGCTGTCCCAATCGACACCTTGAAATTCAGAAGTCAGACTATTCTGAAAATCTGTATGTGGGCAACTGTCGAAAGAACACAGCCCTCTGAAAAATCTTCACTTCGAATGGAACATTTTTTTCAATCTCAGAATTTAGGTGGTCTTCAAAAGCTCTACCCGTCTATACCGCTTTTAGATTTCTGTTTTTCATTTATCGGTGTTGTCTTATCAAAGATCTTAGAAGATTTTAGGTTTTGAATATTCAGAATTTAGAACCGATATATATGTTTTTTTCAGAAAGATCGAGATCATAAGGAAGCATACAATAAATTGGTTTGTTCTTGGTAGTTTCTTTGTATTTCTTGATTTGTGTGTTGATTAGAAGTTTTTCTCCGAATTCATTAGGTTTTATTTATTAAGTTTATCGGCTATCCATTTCCTTCCTAAAATTTTTGAGGAATGAAAATACATGTTCAAATGAACGAATTATTGTCGGCATTGTTGGTGCAATTTCTTACAACTAAGGCTTAAGTTCAGTAAAAAAATAATTGCGATTCATTTTCTGCATGATTTCGGCAACATTGTTTCATAATATTCCTGAATGTCCTAATCAACAAATAAATGTTTTGATACTCTTGTTTTAGCTGCTACTAGCCTTCAGATACCTAAATCGCCCCGCACCCCTCCCACGGGCCTGCGAAACATGACGCACCAGATCAACCACAGGTTCTCCAAAACGTTCAAAATGATGTGCACCTGTATGTACTGTCTGAAACCGATCTATTTGGGAAACGGACTGAAGTGTAAGGAATGCAAGTACACCTGTCATCGAGAATGCGAGGAGAAGGTAACACCATCTTGCGGCCTGCCACCGGAACTGTTAGACGAGTTTAAGAAGAAGATGTCGATACAGGGTGAGTGGGGATAGACCTAAATAAATACCTCTAGTTTTGATGACTGATACAGTGGCTGAACCACTTTTTTAACAGGACCCGAACAGTCGTTAGAATAACTCACTTTGAGAGGTTACTATTGATGGCTATTTGTAATACCATTGAGTTTGAATATATTATACAGAGTGTAACAGCCAAATGGAATGAATTCTATAACGAATAAATGAGAGCGTGTTGGAAAAAACGCTCGGACACGTGGATTTGTAATTTTAAATGCGCATATTTTTCAAGAAAATAATATTATATAGGGTGTTCCACGTGACCGTGGCCGATACCAACTTTCTTATTTCAAATGCAACCCCCTGTATATCATTTATTTTTTGGGTTCTTCAGAGAATTCTTGACACAATTTATGCACAATGTCCTTTACCTATCCTTAACTATTTCGGAAGTATTGAGTGTTTTCAGATTTATTGCAAAAATCAACGTTTCAAATAAAAATTATTTTATTTCACAAATTCGGTACATTACACTCAAAACCTGATAAGTAATACTGATTATTTCTTAATTATTAAAAAAAAAACAAAAAAAAACATTAATGTCGATGTAGGAAATGTTCAAAATGCTCGCCGCGAACGTCTTGGCAAGAATCTGGTGTAGAATTGTCTTCTAACGTTACTCAACATTTCAGGCGTGACTGATCTAATCGCAAGCGTGATTCGGTTTTTTTTAGGTCGTCTAAGTTTAAGGGTTTCGTGTCGTATACAATACTTTTGACATATCCCCACAAAATGAAATCTAATGGTGTCAGATCAGGAGATCGTGCTGGCCATTCTATCGATCCGAGCCTCCCTATCCACCGATTTTGGAAAAATTTGGTTCAAGTACTGCCGGACATTGATTTGGTAATGGGGCGGTGCTACATCTTGCTGAAACCATATTATATTGGCAGGAACTTGTGGATTTGCTGGATCAGGATATAAGTTTATCAAAGTTGGTACGACATTATTTTGGAGTAGTTCTAAATATTTTTCTCCATTCAAGTTGCCGTCAATGAAAAAGGGATCTACGATATGATTTCCAACAATTCCTGCCCAAACATTAACATTTTCAGGATATTGCGTATGTTCTTCTCTCATCCAGTGAGGATTCTCATCAGACCAATAGCGGTAATTTTGACGATTAACATGACCGTGTAGTGTAAATGTACTCTCATAAGAAATCGAAACATTTTCTGATTGGATCACATTGTAATCTAACATTGCCATCATTTGCTCACAAAAATTGGTTCTCCTATCGAAATCGTCTTCTATGAGGTCCTTAGTCGCCATCATTCTATAGGGATGCATCTTACTTTCCTTTAATATTCGAAATATTGACGTGTGGCTGACGGTGAACAGCGGGGCTACTTTTCGAATAGAATTATGTGGGCTTTCTTGAAACTCAAGCATAATATCCAATTTCGTATCATCACTTACTGCATTGGCAGCAATTTTTTTTATTTGTCTTACATGACCAAGCTCTCGAAACTGCTTTTCTATTTTGCTAATTGTTCCTTGGGATATAGGCGGCAAATTTGGAAATTTTTCGTGAAATAAGCGAGAGAAACTTCCATTTGTGTCCGTGTGTATTGTGTAGTCTCCATAACCAATCATTTGAAGAATGGTTATTTTGTGCATTTCTGTTAAATGAACCATTTTTCTAATATTATTACGTACAGTCATCAAAATTCAAAAGACAATAGCACTTACACTGATCACGTATTGTCATGCAAACAGACAACGTGTTACTAAGGCTATGAGAATAAACAAATCTGTTTTTGTTTTTTTCTAATTTCTTCTCAGTAATGGTTTTTGCTTACTTCCTTCATATCAAGAGGTAAATGGGAAATAAGTATTGAGTGTAATGTATCGAATTTGTGAAATAAAATAATTTTCATTTAAAATGTTAATTTTTGTAAAAAATCTGAAAACACTTAATATTTCCTAACACCCCCTCATTTATTCGTTATCGAATTTATTCCATTTGGCTGTTACACTCTGTATATATTTAAACTCAATGGTAATACTAATAGTTCTTACCTTAATTAAACAATAACTATAACGATTGTGCGGGAACTCCGCCATTGCTGACCTTAGATAATTCTTCATGATTCAGTTTTGAAAAAACTCCCAACCATCGTAACAGAAATTGGCCATGTTGAAAAAATCCTTGACATAATATGCGCGCCTTATCATTTTGTCCAAATGTCTGTAATTGTGGAGTTCTGAGTCCAAAAATGTTTTAAATTCCATTTAACCATTGAGTCTGAACATTTATGTATATTTGAACTCATTCATTTCTGATTACCATGAAAAAATTCAAAGAATGTTTATAGTTATACTAACTGACAAAGAAACTGCAACAACCAGAAGGATATTTTCAATTATTTTTCTTGTAAAACATAGATGGTATAGCAAAGAGTAAATGATTAAAGTTTACAGAAAAAACGAAGGGTTTACAATTTTTCACTTTAAATTTTTTTTTTATTTGTTAATCATGTGTTCACCGCGATTATCTATACACCCCTCAACACGTCTTTGCATTGATGCAATAATATGGTCTTTTTATTCTTGAGGGATACTATCCCAAGCTACCTGTACTTCATGGTCACAGAGCCGCCAAAGTCCGTGGGGGCTGGGGTAAATTTCCAAGCCTTCTACCCATTATTTCCCAAACATGCAATATGGGCGAAAGATCGGGGGATCAGGGCGGCTATGGCAAAAGATTCACATGGATTGCATCAAAAAAGTTTTAACTAACTCTGGCAACATGAGGTCGAGCATTATCTTGCTGAAATATTGAATTCTCGAGTCGGTAAGGTAAGGGAGAACATATGGCCCCACTATTTCTTGAGGGTGACGCAGCGCTGTCATGTTACCTCGAATAAAGACTAAAGGTGACCTTCTCGCATGTGCAAGAGCACCCCATACTATATCGCCTACTGTCCGGTGTACATGACGCTCAACATCAAACTGAGGTTCACTTCTTCCTCCCCCGAAGTCGTCTAACCCTTCTTAGGTCATCATGTGCACCCAAGGAGAATCAGGATTCATCAGAAAAGACGACCTGATGCCATTCCACATTCCAATGTTGACGTTCTCTCACCACCGTAATCGTTGCCGGTTATGCTCAACTGTCAGAGGTAACACAAGATGGAGTCGATAATGCTGAATCCAAAAGACCTTATCCGGTGGTAAACCGTTCGGACAGTTACAGGATGTCCTGGTTCTCCTAACAACTCATCAGCCAAAGATCGAGTTGTCGCAAATCGGTCTCTAATGGCCATAAGTCTAATACGTCGATCTTGAACTTCATTTGTGCCCCTGCGACGTCCGGTGTTTACTCTTCTTCGATTCTGGGCATTATCAAACCATGCTTGACAATATTTATTTATTTATTTCTACACATACACCAACATATCCGTAGGTATTAGTCCAAGATCCCAGGGCCGCCAGACGTCACGTATTTTCTGACGAACGAAATGTGGACGATTGAATAGTGTTAGTATGTACTACGATCGCATGCCTACCCACTATCTTGCTCAGACGGCCAATTTGCAGATATCAGGTCATCAAGTTGCATAAAAACATTGCTAACCTCACTTATTTTCTGATGGCTGATTTTCACATATATTTTAGACAATTCCGGTTAAAATAAGTTGTCGATAATGCCAGACACTTCCCGTCGGCCATATTGCTTAACAGACGCCTCAAAGGTCTCAAAAAAATTATTTAACTTCACGTAAATTCTGATGCTCCATTTTAATATATGTTCTCCAAACCACTATTTTAAAATTTCTTACAAGAAGACAGACCGATCCAAGGGGCCAATAATCCCCCAAACTAAATTTTGATGCCTCTATGGCTTAGAGCGCGATGGTATTATCCGCACGCATGAGGATGAGTGAGAGATGTATTAGCTCATATTGACTTCCCTGTGTCTATTTTCGGTTTTCTCATATCAGTCAATAATTAATATTTGTAGAAAAATTAGCTAAGAACTAATAAATTGAAAAATCAGGTAAATTATTGAAGATCAATCTGTAAAAAAGTGCTCATCTGGCCGTAATAATTCTAGAGTTTTGACCTGCAAACTATTTCAATAAACTCGAGGAGCTATTTTCATATCTATAGAATGTTAAAAAATCGAACAAATCTATTGAATAATATAATAAAACCTACAAACAACAAAACAAAGTTATTCCGTGAACATTTTGAAGTAGAGGCTTTCAATCTTCATTGTCATCGTCGTTGAAAACAGACAATTAATTCATCATCCAGCCAATCTTGATATTGAATATCCAAATCCTCATTGTCATTTTCTTCCGATGCGCTGTAAAAAACAAGTCAAACCATGAAGCTCTGACAAAATTAAATAGACACAAATAATATGAGATGTGAAAAAAAATACATGATTGTTCTTCCAGCGACTGACTGACGAAACACGGTAATTGATCTCCATCGAACCAATGAAAATTTTCTTTATTTTCTTCTAATATCCAGCTATTCTTTTCGAGACTGAAAATATTTATAATTTTCGTTGATATGAAGTTTAATGTCTGTGAAATGAATACAAGAAATAATTTTTAATCGGCAAATCAGACAGATATTTGAATTTCGGAAAAAGTTTTCACTTCGGGGGGGAATCGAACCACGCACTTCTGGATTTCCGGATTTCCAGAAGTGCGTGATTCGACTCTCGCCCGAAGTGAAAACTTTTTCCGAAATTCAAATATCTGTCTGATTTACCGATAATAGTAATTTACGTAACAAGTCCGGAAAATAGGGACGAATAGACAAAATTCTAGGACGAGCTGGAGGCGAGTCCTGGAAGTCTGTGAGTCCAAAAAAACTATTTTCGGGCGTGTTGCGTACAATATTTTTTCGGCAAACGTGTAGAATTACAAATCAATGAGACGACACATTTCTTTAATATACATTTTGATTATTATTTGAATTGAACAGAACAGAACTGTCATTCGTTATTCCGTTGCTATTGTGATGATCATCACAATGACAACAACGACGTGAGTTTTTCCGGCCTATTCCGGAAAGTACGTACTTTCCGGACTAGGCCGGGAAATGTTACTTTCTCAAAAAAAAGCGTCCGGGAAGTGGGTACTTCCCGAACGGTTGCCAAAAAAAAAATATTTTTTATAATTTTCGTACTTGCATTGCCCCAAAGGCTAGCAATATAGTTAGCACGTCGGAACTGTTGCCAAAGCTCACTTTTGCATGGCGGTAAGTTGCTTACATCGAAGTTTTTCAAATTCTTCCGTTTGAATTCTTCATTGATATCAGATACCATTATACGTATCAATGAACAGTTGAAGTCTAGCAGCATCCACATCAATTATTCCAGGAACGTTATAAATATCACATATGAATTTTTGTATTACATTCAATACATTTTCTTCTTCATCTGCATTACCAACAAAATCCAGCATACCAAAACGGTGAAATGCTTTTTGGTACTCTTCATTTTTCTTCAAAATATTGAAAGGCTTTTGTATGCTCTTTTTGAAAAATGCTGGAGTAAAATTACATCCTGTGAAGGCATGGAATGCTGGTAAACAACGACTGGCCTAATTGTTCGTAGATATTATTCAAATCAACGTATCTCTTATTGTTACCAGTGCCGGTCAAAATCCAAACGTGGGAATCATCATTTTTCAAATGCTGCATATTTTCCAGCATTATCTCTGCTATATCAGTATCTGAACATCGTATCGCAAAATTAGCCTGGACATCGATGTTGCAAACAAGGTATACGATCTTTGTATCAGCTTCCTCATGCTCGGAAGACGATAAATCTGCATGGATTTTAGTCATAATTTTATTGTTGACCATGGCGAAAGAACGGCATTGTCGAAAATTAATGAACATTTTTGTATTGCCGATGAATGGAATCATTTCGTCAGTATTTTATTGAAACAGGTTGCAGATCAAAATTCTACAATTATTGCGGTTAGATGAGCACTTTTATACACGTTGATCTTCAATTATTTACCTGATTTATGAATTCATTACGTTTTAAGCTGATTTTTCTACAAATAATAATTATTGATTGATATGAGTAAACTGAAATGAGAGCCCGCATATTTGTAAACAGCAGACGCGTCCGCCAAAAGGCGCGAGCCGAAGTAGAGTGGTATATAGCAGATGAGTCAGCCAAAACCGCTTGGTAAACGGCAGACGCGTCCGCCAAAAGGCGCGAGCCGATGTAGAGTGGTATATAGCAGATGAGTCAGCCAAAACCGCTTGGTAAACGGCAGACACGTGAGAGTTGCAAAAATGTGCGGAAAAGAGCTGTAGGTATACAGCTGGAGAGTGAGATGAATTTCTGCCTGGAGCGACTGTCATTTACTAAATGAAAGGTCTTAAGGGTTCTTCACTTTTGTATAAATATAAAGGAATGTTCCATTAAAAAAAAAACAGTATCTAACATTGGTTTGCCATACTTTTTTGGTATGTTCTGTATAACGTTTTCTAGATTTGCAAAAAAAAATATTTTATTGGTAATTCGGTGAAGTATTCAGGTCCGAAAGAAAATATAGTTAGAGGGGTGATTAAAATCCAATAAAAATGTCTGTTCATTATTTCTGAATGAAATCTATTTTATTGAGCAACATGAACTTACTATACTCGTATTACTGCACACAAGAGTAAAAAACAACCATGAATTTCTTAATAAATCAAATATAAAATATCACATACATAATTTCCTAGTCTTATTCACTTTATTGCTTAGAATGTATATGTGTTATTGCAGGCGTAAGTGCAGCCGCAAGTTTTTTTCACTTTTTGAATTTATTAGCGCCTAGTGCAATATTTTTTTCAATGCACTCTTGAAGTGAATGAGGTGCTTTTTGCCTCTTTTTAACATCAGAGGGCATTCTTCCTGATTTTGCCTTTTTGCTGCCACATGAAACTTTTCTGCGTCCTACTGATGTTGGTTGTACTGGTATATTTTTTCCCCTTCGACGACATTTAACACCGGAGCTAATTCTTCTGGCAGCCCCCTTATATTTGAACGCTGTGTGAAGACCAGACAGTAGAGATGTTTTGGAACAAGCATGTCTTTTTATATTATTCAAATATGCTTCCACAGCGGGACAAAAATTTTCAGGGTCATCATCAATGTTTTTCATGATGAAATTGTAGTGCTCTGTCCACTTTTCTTTCACTATCTCAGCCGAAGAAACATTGCTATCCTCAACATTTACTTCAGATTCCAATAATTTTGACTCTTCTAAAATGATATCTCTCCTATAGTTTTCTAATCCAACACTTTCGTCATTTCTTTCTTGTAAAGGCAGGAAAATATGTGTATTCGCTTCTTTTCCTGTTGCCACTTTATATAGTTGCATTTTAGTTGCATAAGTCAGTGTATTTATTGCGCTTAGAAATTTGTATTTTTCTAAAACAGCACCCTGATGTTTACAATGCTTGCCATTAAAACCCACTGCACATGTACACATACAAGTTTGAAGATCCACATAATATTTGCAATTTTCATCTGTTTCACTGCTTACCGAAAATTCTAATAAATCCATGCAGATGACTTCAACAGTCATTTTACCATCAGTCAGTTTTGGTAAGTACCTACTAGCAACAGTTTTTGAGACCCTATTGAATATTAAATCTAATAAACGCTGCCTGTAATAATTTTCGAAACTTGTAATAATGTAGTCGCTTAATTGAATTAGATTGAATGCCTTTGCTCTCTCTAAAGGTATATCTTTTAGTAACCTAAACATGACCTCAGTATAATTATTGGTATCGCTTCCTCTTAACCGTAAATCTGTTCTGTATAACATGCACCAAGTCTCTTTACGAGTCAACATGTTGCTTATGTAAGTCTTCAAACTTTCATGAACGCAATTTTCAAAAAAAAAACGTTCGGCTTCGTTGAGTTCATTTTCTGTTTTAGAGTGTACAATGTTTTTGAATGATTTATAATACTTTTGAGCCGAATCCCTTGGTATTCCATTCTTCGCCATTAAAATCCATCTCCAGACAGCCTTTTTCACATGAAATATACACAGAAGCAATTTTGCTTCTGGCCAATGTTTCTTTAACACTTTCCTTTCTCCCAAATCGTCATCTGTCAAGATAACTATCGGTCGAATTTTTTTAGGCATTATACCAAGCAAACCTTCAACTGCAGCATCAAACAGATTAGTTTTTTGGCAGTTGGCTAAAATGCATCCAACGGGTAATCCACCCGCCGCACTTTGTATGACAAAAAAATATATTTTATGATCATAAACATCGCAATTACCCGATGCGTCGACAAACATAATTTCATTTGCTTGTGGTATCTCTAACGCACGTTGCATGAGAGGTGTACAAAAAGCTGCGGCATAATTATCTTCGACTGTTATTATTTTATAACATAGATTAGTCTTATCTTTATGAAAAGCCAATGTCTCTTCTAACTTAACAAGCATATTAGGTCCAGTACGGTCACCGAAATCTTCTCTAAATTTCTTTTTCCACAAATTAGATACATCCGTTTTTGTTGGAATGTAGTGCCTGTCGTACAATACGCTCTCATATTCGTCACCGAGCTCTTCCATTTTATCCATACAATAAGTATGGTAAGCGGTGGCAGCAGAATGCCCTCTATTGAAAAGATCCAGTATTTTCTGTTTAGCCTCTACTCCTAAAGGCCTCTCACGAAGTGCTTCAATAACATTTAATCTGTGATTATGATCATTTTTAAATTCTATCAAACAAGGCCATTCTTTTGTAGTGATCGATGTTTTCACTGATTTGGACTTTTCAAAAAATTTCTTTATAGTTATAAAGAGTTTCGCTGGACAATCAATATTTTTGGACTTTTTTTGTTTGGAGCTCACTGGTTTAACTTTTGTAGCCGTATTAAAATGGCATCTGTAAATACGTTTGAAAATATTTCTTGGTGCAATGATTGGAACTTTAAATGTTTTCTCGATGGTCCAGGTTTCTTTAGTTGCCAACTCGAGATGAGATACCCATGACTGTGGAAGAAAGTAGAAGGTACGAATTACTAAGGTAGAGGTGATGAAAAAGTTCTGACTCCCCCCCTTGCAACCCTCCCCCCTTGCCATCGATTTCTGTTCATAAAATTGTACATAGATCCATAAAATATCTGTTGTAACGACTCGTGAGTCGTGACCTAAATTTTTAGATCAAAACGGCATTCTAGATTTCAGATTTTGGTCTGGTTCCGGAATAATCCACAATATTTTGCGGTCGTGGCGCTACTGCGGCAACTAAAAAAACGCGACCCCTTTCGAGAGAAATGACAAGCAGTACAAATTCTTAGATTTTCGATCGACAAGAAAGTCTTAAACAAAATCTAATCAGTGCCAACACCAGGTATTCTGTGAATATTTGTACCTACAATTATACGAAATATACTCTCGCGCTCGCCTGACGCCATTAGCGTTGTCTATCACTATCTCAACGTAGTCATAATATTGCAAGATATTTTTGTAAAAATATTTTAAATTAAACTTACCTCTACCTCTTCTTTACTGGAGAGTTTGCAGAGGATCACATTATTTTCTTTTACACTTTTATATGCGTAATTATCGGGTAATTCACGCATTTTAGTTATGTTACAATCAAAATCTGAAAGAGTGAAAATTCTGACGTGTCAGGAAGACAACTGACGCTTCATCTGAATGGGGAAATAAAAATTGCTATGCCCACACTTACCTAGTTCTATACTCCAGCATTTACTCCAGTAAACAGCAGACGTATCAGGCGGACTCTGGCGGACGCATCTGCTGAATATTAGCATGATTCGGGCATGCCGAAATTTACCGAAGGGATAACGCGTCTCCTGTTTACAAATATGCAGCCGGGAAAGTCAATATGAGCTAATACATCTCTCACTCATCCTCATGCGTGCGGATAATACCATCGCGCTCTAAGCCATAGAGGCATCGAAATTGAGTTTGGGGGATGATTGGCCCCTTGGATCGGTCTGTCTTCTTGTATGAAATTTTAAAATAGTGGTTTGGAGAACATATATTAAAATGGAGCATCAGAATTCACGTGAAGTTAAATAATTTTTTTGAGACCTTTGAGGCGTCTGTTAAGCAATATGGCCGACGGGAAGTGTCTGGCATTATCGACAACTTATTTTAACCGGAATTGTCTAAAATATATGTGAAAATCAGCCATCAGAAAATAAGTGAGGTTCGCAATGTTTTTATGCAACTTGATTTGACTGCAATTTGACTGCAAATTGGCCGTCTGAGCAAGATAGTGGGTAGGCATGCGATCGTAGTACATACTAACACTATTCAATCGTCCACATTTCGTTCGTCAGAAAATACGTGACGTCTGGCGGCCCTGGGATCTTGCTCTATAATTACATATGCAGAACAACAACAACAGAAAAAAAGAAAGAATCTCATAACAGTAGTTGGATTTCTGTTCGTACGGTTAGCGATTTCTCGAAATGACAACCCCGCCTTCCGTAGACCAATAATTCGATCTTATTCAAATTTCGGCGTACACGTGCTCTAGGCATTTTAACAACCACTGAACATCGACTTTGAATCTCCTCGAACAGCTGGTTTGTTGTAAAATTTAAAATATTTGCAAAAAACGACGACCATATTCAAGTAACAAAAAATGTTCACATGAAAAAACCTTCACGAATTTTTCCTCCAAATTTAATCATTTACTCCTTGCTATACGATCTATGTTTCATCAAAAATAAATTGAAATTTAAACAGCTCCTTCTGGGTGTTGCAGTTTCTTTGTCAGTTAGTATATTTGCTAATTTTTCAATATGTCTACTTTACTCTTGAATTGAGCAAAGAAATGCCAAGCAACATCATGATTTTCTGTATAGATGTTAATATTTCAGGTCATCAAATAGCATCTTCTCCAAGTGCAGTAAGGGAAGCGAGTAGGGTAGCAAAAAATCTCAAATCAACTCTATCTAGAAATAGAAAAAGATCTCATCCCCAACCCTCCATAAATATAGCACCATATCCGGTAATTATACATTTTTCCATTATTGACTTAATTATCTTAAACAGAAACAGCAAATTTGATATTATTATTATCTAACGGTCAATGTATTGATCAAAATTTATTTACAGCCTCCTGATTCCAGTTCTAACACTTCTAGTTGTAATAGTTCCACTCCCTCCAGTCCTGCTGTGCAAGCTTTACATACTCCGCATACATTGTCTACCCAAAAGTTTCATTTTCCAGGTAAGATCAATATTTATTTGTATTTCCGACTTTATATTTAAAACGAAACCTCTTTTACGTTTTAGATATCGTTCATACCCCGCATATAAATGAAGTTATCCTCGATGCTTATCCTTTTACCAGTACGCTACAGAGTGATCTCACTTGTTCCCAACAGTCTAGAGACAGTGACATGACAATTTCAATATCCGGTAGTACGAGTACGGATTCTGATAGAACCCCAGTGCGGGTCGATTCCCAAGATAGCCAGGTATCGGATACAGAGACCATCACGGATGGTCATAGGTGGCCGCGACAAAATAGCGTAAGTTCAATCCAGAATTTATAGCTTATACCACTCAGCCAACTGGCATGAAGCAGGGAAATGAGCAGGGGGAGAATGTAATCACCTCACTTCTGCTGCCACTCGCGCTGTCGGTAAATTAGCGGTTTTTCGTGCGGCAGTCAAATTACCGGCAGCGCAAGTGGCAGGGAGTGAGCACATTCTGCCCAGTTACTGTTATTAATTGATTAAAAGTCGTTAATTGTTGCGAAAAATGTAGACGAAGTGGAGCAACGAAAAAATAATATCATTTCTAGAATACCTTGAGAGTGAAAGAGTGATATGGAATTCTTCTGATGAAAACCATAAACTCAAGCACAAAGTGCACGATGGTTGGAAGGATGTTTGGAATTGAGGAATTAAAGTGAGAAAAAAGTCACTTAGGGCTACATTCAGACCTCTTCTGAAGTCTGAATCAGCTGCAATTTCGTCGTCCGCCATTGCCAAAACTTAATCGCGAGAGAAATGTTTGAGCTGAGTGTAAATACTCACTGCCTTTCCATACTGCCGCAGAAGTATTCCGGGAAATATTTCTGGCAGCGCGAGTAGCAGTAGAAGTGGCTGAGTGTAATTGAGGCAATAGATATTTCCGAAATATAATTGATAGAGTGAACCCATTGGTATTTTTCGCTCCTCAAAACCTGGACCCCCCTGACTTGGTCATTTAAACACTTAAAATACTGTTTTTTTATAAACAAACTATCGAAACCTTCAATATTCAATGATTCTGGTATAATTATGAAAGTTTTCGGTAAATTTAACTATTTTTAATCGGTATTCAGACGATTTTCGAATTCCGGAAATAGTAATTTATGTAACAAGTCCGGAAATTAGGGTTTTTTTGGACGAATAGACAAAATTCTAGGACGAGCTGGAGGCGAGTCCTGGAAGTCTGTGAGTCCAAAAAAACCCTAATTTCCGGACTTGTTACATAAATTACTATTTCCGGAATTCGAAAATCGTCTGAATACCGATTAAAAATAGTTAAATTTACCGAAAACTTTCATAATTATACCAGAATCATTGAATATTGAAGGTTTCGATAGTTTGTTTATAAAAAAACAGTATTTTAAGTGTTTAAATGACCAAGTCAGGGGGGTCCAGGTTTTGAGGAGCGAAAAATACCAATGGGTTCACTCTATCAATTATATTTCGGAAATATCTATTGCCTCAATTACACTCAGCCACTTCTACTGCTACTCGCGCTGCCAGAAATATTTCCCGGGCGTGTTGCGTACAATATTTTTTCGGCAACCGTGAAGAATTACAAATCAATGAGACGACACATCTCTTTATTACACATTTTGATTCTTATTTGAATTAAACAGAACAGAACTGTCATCCGTTATTTCGTTGCTATTGTGATGATCATCACAATGACAACAACAACGTGAGTTTTTCCGGCCTAGTCCGGAAAGTACGTACTTTCCGGACTAGGCCGGGAAATGTTACTTTCTCAAAGAGAAAGCGTACTTCCCGCACTTCCCGGACGGTTGCCGAAAAAAGTTTTCACTTCGAGCGAGAGTCGAACTACGCATCTTCAGACTGGTCTGATGTGTTTCCAATTACATCATCGAAATTACCCATTCTTTCCGGAATTCGATGTTAATGATACCGCGCAGACAAAGATGGTGTGAGAAATTAATAGGTGGGGGGAAACTCATTCACTACCATCACTTCAGAGACGTCAACTTCATATCAATATTTACAAAATTTTTCTTTTCCAATTCAATTTCTCTTTCAGTTGTCGATGCGAGAATGGGACATCCCTCACGACGAATTGACTTTTGACAAACTCATCGGTATAGGCAGGTTCGGCAAAGTATACAGGGGATACTGGCACGGCGACGTGGCCATCAAAGTCTTGAAATATTTGAAGGACGAGAAGACTTTGGAACATTTCAAACTGGAAGTGGCCACTTTTCGAAAAACCCGGCACGATAATCTTATACTTTTTATGGGCGCCTGCATGAATCCGGATCATCTGGCTATAGTGACGAGTTTGAGTAAGGGGGACACCCTGTATACACACATTCATCTGCGAAAAGACAGGTTCAATATGAACAGGACTACTATCATTGCTCAACAAATATCCCAGGTAAGCAAGTAAAAATGTCGCACTGTTTTGTTCACAATGAATAGGTCCTTTTACAAGAGTTTCGTGATGACACCAACATATACTAACTGACGAAGAAACTGCAACACCCAGAAGGAGCTGTTTAAATTTGAAATTTTTTTTAGTAAATTTTGAGAAAAAAATCGTGAAGATTTTTTCATGTAAACCTTTTTTGTTACTTGAATATTGTAGTCGTTTTTTGCAATTTTTTAAATTTTACAACAAACCAGCTGTTCGAGGAGATCCGAAGTCGATGTTGAGAGTTGCTCGAAGTTTATCAATTGGTTTTTAACCTTTCTCTTGAAAATTTTTATGCTTGTACTCGTTTGTATCTCATCACGTAATTTATTGAAAAAATTTGTACAGGTGTATGATGGATGCTTTTCAGTGATACTAAGTTTGTGACGTGGAAGCTTTTACATTGAGTGTACTTGTTTATTTTTTTGTATAAATATATGAGGACATGTATATAGAGTCCATACACGGTCATTATGTCGTTCTGCTTAAAGACACCCCTACAGGATTCACGATATTTCATTTTAAAAATGGTTCTCATGACTCTCTTCTGAACGCGGAAAATATCAATCATATCTGAGCTGGATCCATAGAAAACCAGTCCAAATCTCATCAGACTTGCGAAGTTAGCGAAATCAAAAATCTTCAAGGAATTCTCGTTTAGATATTTACTGATTACTTTCATACTGTATGAGACTGAATTAAGTATTCTAACCAGGGTCACTATGTGATCCTTCCAATTGAAATGTTCATCAATAAAAACCCCCAAAAATTTAGTAGCCTGATCCAACTTCAACTCATGGTTGAAAACCTTTATTTTGTCTGGTGTTTCTATTCGCTGTTGGGGTGTTCGGAACAGAATAACTTTAGTCTTTTCGGCGTTCAGAATCAAGTCATTGCTCTCAAACCAACATTGAATTCTATCGAGTAGAATGTACATTTTTCTCAAAAGGTTGGGGTAGTCCAAGACAAAGACAAGTAGATTGGTATCATCTGCGAAGACTGTCATAAAGCAAGACATTGTATTATGTTCATCCAATATTTCTTAGATGTCGTTAACAAAAATTATGAATAGAATCGGACCTAGATTACTACCCTGAGGGACTACTGAATTGTTTATTTTTATATCAGATTTAATGTTTTTCCCCTCTCGTTTCACTGAAGTTCTTTGTTTCCTATCTCTTAAGTATGACTCGAACTACCTCTACTCACTTCCTCTGATCCCATATCTCTCTAATTTACTCAACAACTGTTCATGGTTGAGGCAGTCAAACGCTTTAGAGAGATCTATGAATATTCCCAGCATTATTTCACTTTTTTCAAATGCCTTTATAATGTTTTCTGTGAACTGCATTATGGCACTTTCCACTGACCGCCCTTAAATTTAACCATGTTGGTATGAGCTGAATATATTACACGAGGTTAAATAGCTAACTACCACACATAGCAATTTCGAAAATTTTTGAGAAAGATGGAAGGATGCTTATTGGCCTATAACCTATACAGGTTACCATCAATGATTACAAAGCATGTTTCTTTCCAAAGTCAATATAAATATTCGCTAAACCAGTGAAACAAACACAATAATCTACTTGATAATCTCAAGCGTGTTGCTGCAAAGAATGGGAAAATCGTATGAGATGTCAAGACAGAAACGAAACTTAATATTCAATATATGAAGTAGTTTGTCATGACATTGTTACTTACATTACTGGATGGGCTATTAGCAACATAATTTCGATTTTTCAAAGCAGCCCGAGATGTCAATAATTCTTGGATGGTCTATTTATAGTGGCTATCAAAGTTTTTTTGCCAGTCTCTCCCAGAACACGTGAAATCAGGATTGCTACCCTTTTTATAGAATACGAAAGTAACCAGTGTAAAGTATTTCACAAGAAGAAAAATTGATTCCTTAGGAATAAAGATAGGCCTCCAAAAGTAAATCCATAATTACAGATATTATTATGAGGAAATGGGGTCGAAAGGATTTCTATTGTAGAGCTACGAGCGTACTTAAAAACAATACATTCATTATTTTTTCCAGGGTATGGGATATTTACATGCCAAGGGTATAATACACAAGGACCTGAAGAGCAAAAATATTTTCTTGGAGAATGGAAAGGTTGTCATCACAGATTTCGGGTTGTTCAGCGTGACAAAATTATGCTATGAAAACAGGTATGTGTGTATAAATTCGATATTCGTCGTCCAATTTTCCAGAAAGTTATCCTAAATTTTTCCTTTCAGAAAACCGGACAGTATAGGTATACCACCAGGTTGGTTGTGCTATTTGGCCCCAGAAATAGTAAGAAGCTTGCATGCCCATCAGTCCCATGACGAAGAGTTACCTTTCAGCAAGGCATCTGATGTATATGCATTTGGGTACGAATTTTATTGACCCTACTGAAAATCTTTGTGGATTTATTATTTGAAGAAACGGTTTCCTTTTAAAGCAAGAGTTCTTCTTTGCAGAACGGTTTGGTATGAACTCCTTTGTGGGGAGTGGCCTTTCAAGGGACAACCACCTGAAGCAATCATTTGGCAGGTGGGCAAAGGAATGAAACAACCTTTGGCAAATTTACAAGCCTCAAGAGATGTTAAGGTGAGATTCATCAACCTGGTTTTTGTCAATAGTGAGTCTTATTAAAATTAAAATACCGTGTTTTCGCCGACCCAATAGTGGACCTGTTTTACAGCTATAATGTAATGTTATTGAAACATCTGATAGTGGAGTGCCTGGAGCATTCAAAACCGTAAAACCTCGGATTAGAGTTATAGTGAATGAAATAATATGATCGATGTGGGATATTTTATTATTATAAAAAATTAAGCCCGCAACGGACGGCGAGCGATATATTATATCTCATATATTACACCAATATCGCTCCTTATGAAAATGCACCAAGCCCCGCGGACGACGCTATAATATATATTCTGATATTACGATATTTTTCCATACTAAAATGATATATGTCAATGCAAAGCTATAATATATTATATTATATTATCGCTCGCCGTCCGTTGCGGGCTTTAATGTTTGACCATATATTTTCACTTTAAACAGTGATTTTTTTTATGTATATGTTGAATCTCACCTGAGTAGACATATAGGAATATTTTTCAAAGATACCTGTGAATAAAAATACCAGTAGACATCCCGAACGTGGAGGGGAGAGCGGAGCGACAGCTGCTATGTACAATGGAATTTCTCGGCCAGTTCAATTACAAATGAAACGTACTCTATTGTGTACATTTAAAGAAATAATGTAATTAATTACGACCATGAAGAAAAATTATTAGTACAAAATCCGTTTATTTAAATATATAACATTGCTGTCAACATCAAATATTTTCTTCTACTTCATCTATCTGTATAATGGGTGAAATATTGGAACAACTATTTTCGCTGCAATGTAGACATGCTACACTGCAGTGTAAACCACTTTTTCTGCATCCACACGCAGCTCCACATCCCTTTTTGCAAATACAAAATAACAATTGTAATAAATTATCCGGAGCAGGTAATTGATTCATAGTTATTGGGATGTACATGTTATTGGAATACTTCCATCCCCAATTTTCAATAAGTACGTCATTTCCTCAATTTGTAGGTAGGTACACTCTTTTAAGGTGCTCAAACGCTGCATCAGTTGTTGGAGGCAGTGATGACAAAAAACACTTGTATTTTTGGCTTTTGCTTTTATGAAAGAATTGAACCTTAATGTATTTAAATCATGAGTGTTAGACGGAGCGCCATATAAACTCAAAATACATGCCACACCTGCTTGCAATATATTATTGGGGTCTTCATTGATATTTTTGAATACTTTTACTGAGTCGTGTAAATCAATCCGTTTCTCAAAATTTTTGGCAAACTTTATTTTTCCTTTATTGAAAAATGCAGAAGTAGTGTCACAACCCGTAAAGGCATGTAAAAAAAGAATATGTTCTTTACAGTTTGGTAATTATTTTTCTGAACATTTCGATGAAAATATCTTCTGTTGAACTTTGCCTCGGGATGGTTTTAGAAAATATATTTCACGATCTTTATCTACCAATGTCGTTAATATCACTAAGACATCGATATCTTCTGAAACTATAACAACATCTTTTGATTCCAAATTCATTGCCGTCTCAACAATTAATTTGTCGGCATCGCTTTCCGCTTGGCATGTAAATATATTGTTGTCAGCTAATTTAACTCTCAACATTTCTATCAAGTGAATTTTATTTTTACTAATTGTCAAAAATTTATCTTGAGCACTTTTTAAAGGTATATGTTCATCAAATTCAATATCTGCACATTTATTTTTTAATGCACGACGATTCCGTTCGGCTGATTTAATACTATCTTTTTTATACCCATCAAATACCACATATCTCCATTCACAATTATAAAATCACAACTCTGGCCTTGGGAATTTGACACATTCCACTCTGTATCGAAGTTATGACGTTTTTCAAAATATTTTTATGTTCCAAGTCAACACTATGTTGCCCTTTCTACATTCTTAGCGTATTTCTCAGAATGTGAATTTATTCGGAAAATGAATGAATTGGAAAAGATGTGACGGTCGAAAATAATTGACGTTTATATGAATTGATAGAAAGGATTCCTTTTCTAGTTATTTGCATGAAAAATACAAGAGATCACTGTTGAAATATATCATTTTTCGCCATGGAAGAAAATTGCATTGCTTTCACATGATTTTCATATGCATGCCTGTGAAGATTTAATCTTTATTATCCACTTGAACTGAAAGTGCAAGACTTGACATCAATTGTTGAATCAAGAATAATGGAACATTATATCCCTCTACTGGAATCCAAATAGTTGAAGGGAGTTCTGATGCAACAGGAACTTTTTCTTGGAATATAACCTTAATAGCTAACTTAATAAAAATAAGAGTAGAAGATATACATTTCATTTATTTGATCTTATGAACAGGAAGTAAAATATTCTGACTCTATAGTAATTTATTAGTTTAAAAAATATACATTACAACCACAGCAGTTTTGTACAAATAATATGGAACAGGTCAGACATATGCTTCACATTTATCATTCACCTGTTCTAAAATAAGACACAAACTCCTCCACATTATAGGGCCCCTACAGCATTAAAAGCTTGTGTCTGTTTTGAAAGAAGTAGTACTAGATATAATATATTCTTTCGATTAAGAGCAAATACCTACCGTTGAATGTTACATATACAAATTTCTTCAAAATGGGCTTATACGAAGTGGTTCTTTTTCTGAAACGTGAAAACGATCAACAATAATCATTTAGAGACCGATGATGGCCATCCAAAACCCGTTTACTTACGAAAATCGTGCAATTTCATTCTGCAAGTTCTTTCCACATAATTCCTCGAAAATCCTACCTGAACCATATTTCCCGGTCGCTTTCGTGAAAAGATCGTATAAGGAAGCCTTTTTTGTCCATTTACACATTCCAAATAAATTTTGAGCACCAAAAATGATACCGAAACTAACCAAACTTCTGGGGGACCGGAATTTCGTTTGAAATCTTTCCAAACGGCCAGATACCTAAAAAAAACTTCGTTATCAAGTGTAAAAAAGGCGATTAGTACTTACTTTTGCTTTATTCATGCTTATAAATCGAGTTTTGGTCCAATTCAAATTTGCCGTTTGTACCCATGTCAAAATATCTTTGATACTTTTACTTTGATGTAAACAAAGAAACTGGCAACGCCGTTTTGTCATTAAAGATATTCTCTGTACGCGCACAGATTTTTTATCAGGTGCACCAATTCCTGAAAACGAAACCATGGCCAGAGTTGTGATTTTATAATTGTGAATGGAGTATATGTGTTACTATAATTATTTTTCGAATATCTTACATAATGCAATCAAAAAGATTTCTTCCATAAGGAAACAAAAATTAATATAATCGATTAATCAGATACACCGCGTTCATTGATATAAATATCAACAAACCGCCATGAATCTGACTCGAACTTGCCACAAATCATCATACAGGGAACCAACGAAAGTTCCAACCTCATCGAAAGCGGGTAGAAGTCGACCTAGGTTTCGATCATTGTTTTGATCATCATCAGGACAACATAACCCTACCTCGATGAAAATTGGAGTGGAACGGAGGTCCTCTTAAACAAAACTAGACAAAGTCTTGAGGTACAGTATACATCAAGGCGACATCTAGTTGAGAATCAGACAACCAATTCCCTCTCGTAGCCCTGGACGACGACAGGTGGCATACCTCTCATTTGCCCGTTCAGCTGCAGGAATGTGATTTTTCACATAATTATAAACCTGCGAGCTGGGAGCGCGAGAATCGTTCGTTTTTATCGGCGTAAGCCCGTAACAATAATTCAATCAAAAAGATTTCTTCCATAAGGAAACAAAAATTAATATAATCGATTAATCAGATACACCGCGTTCATTGATATAAATATCAACAAACCGCCATGAATCTGACTCGAACTTGCCACAAATCATCATACAGGGAACCAACGAAAGTTCCAACCTCTGTATCTGATTAATCGATTATCTTACATAATGGTCACATGTCATTGCAAACGTTTCATTTAATTGGCATTTACAACGATGTAGTAACATGCCTCCGTCAATAACATAAAAAAATTAAAAAAAAAATTAGGGGTGGACAACCCCTAACATTTAGGGGGATGAAAAATAGATGTTGGCCAATAAAAATGAAAAACTAGCCTGAAAGAATTCAATTTAGGTTAGGTTAGGTTGTGTTAGAAAAAGGGGTTGATCGTAGAGGGGTGAAAATTTAGAGTTATATGTATTTTTGTATGCCGTATCATAAAAAAATAAAAATAAAATATTTTGTCCGAAAAAATTGAAAAAATAGTTAGGGGTGGACCATCCTTATCATTCAGGGGGATGAAAAATAGATGTTGGCAGATTCCCAGTCCTACCCGATATGCACACAAAAGTTCACGAAAATCGGTCCAGCCGTTTCGGAGGAGTTCGGTAACAAAGATGCAGACAGGAGAATTTTATATATAAGAGATAATAGCAGCTGTCGCTCCGCTCTCCCCTCCACGTTCGGGATCCCTACTGGTATTTTATTCACAGGTATCTTTGAAAAATGTTCCTATATGTCTACTCAGGTGAGATTCAACATATAAATACAAAAAAATTACTGTTTAAAGTGAAAATATATGGTCAAACATTAATTTTTTATAATAATTTGTTTAAACAATGAAAAAATGGATTGCACAAAAAAAAATGGGTAAACATTGCAGATTATAGTTTGAAAAACAATATCCCACATCGATCGTATCAATTCATTCACTATAACTCTAGTCCGAGCTTGAATGCTCCAGGCACTCCACTATGAAGAGATTGACAGCACTCTAACTGGCGGGTCAAATTGAATTTTGAAGCAAAAGTTCCATTCATGAACTAGATAGGCTAAAAGTGTTAGTGCATGGAGGTTAATTTTGACGACAAACTCAATGGCGAATACGCATATCGTCTTCATTTCAGAGTAATAAACTGCAGCCAAAGACCACCCAAAATTTGCGAATGAATGGAATAAATCATATAGTCTGGATTATTGCTCTTAGTGCTAGGGTTGACCCCATAGAGCTTACATTATAATGGGATGATATTAGTAAGGCACTATAAAGATAGGTATGCTAGATAGACCTGGCTCTATGGTTGATTGGGTCCAACCATAGACTCGAAAATTACAGATCCCTTCGAATGAAATGAAATCTGTAATCGAAAGAAATGAAATCTGTAATCTAATGAGCATATTTTCGGAATGAGAGATCTTGTGGTGACTTTTTTCGGCATGCTCACATGAAAAACATTGGAAATAGGTTAGGTTCGGGGTGTTAGAATAATGCCGCAGCATCTAATAGTCAAATTTATAATAATTCGTTATTTATGTTGGTGTATCACCCCGATAGATGGCGATGAAAATGTTGCAAATCCTGTAATTTTCGAGTCTATGGTTGGACCCAATCAACCATAGAGCCAGGTCTATCTAGCATACCTATCTTTATAGTGCCTTAATATTAGCATTGCTGCTCAGCTTAAAATAATGGGTAAATCTCAGTTTATGGAACAGTGGAAATTGTAATGTTTCCATGGATATGAGCTGTCACACATAACAGAAACATCGGGTGTTTTTTAGAGTGATAGAACTTTAAATTGAAATAAGACACATTTGAATTGAGATAAAAACCAATTCTTTTATTTGAAATATAATTTTACGACATTTATGTTTTAAAAATAATTTCCGGCATATGTCCAACACTACTAGCTCTGAGGAATCGCATTTGACCTGACTGATTTTGGACCACTTCTTCGAGTAATTCAGGACTCATTTCAGCAACAATACGAGTTATGTTTGCTTCCAAACCGTTTATTGTTTCTGGTTTATCAGCAAAAACCAATGACTTGACATAACCCTAAAGAAAATAATCCATTGGAGTAATGTCGCATAATCTTGGAGGCCAATTAATTGAACAATTTCTCGAAATCATGTTATCGCCAAATCTTTCTTGAATAAATCAATTGTTACGGTAGCAGCATTATGTGAATAATTATCTTGTTGGAACCAATACACTTCTGGGTCGATATCATTCAAATTTTGAAACAAATAGTCATCGATCTGTAACGAGCACCTTTCACTGTAACATTAGCTCTACCATTCACATAAAAAAAATATGGACCGATGACGACCCAGCGTGTAAAGCACACCAGACAGTGCATATTTCAGGGTGCAATCCGGCAATGAAAGCTGCAGAACTCCTTGAGGATTGTTTTTACTCCATATACGGCAATTTTGCTTGTTTACGTTGCCTTTCAACCAGAAATGAGCTTCATCACTAAACACAATTTTTCGATAAAAAAAGTGGATCAACTTCAAGCTGATCTAGGGCCCAATCATCAAACAAACGATGCTTATTATGGTCAAATGGCTTTAGTTCTTGAACCAGTTGGATCTTGTTTGGGTGTAGAGGAGGGGTAAACCGCTGGGGTTGTCCGGTTTACAAGCTGGGGGATGTTCAGGGGAATTTCAGTGATGTCCAGGAGATATCCCGGAGATGTCCAGGGATGTCCGGTTTACAGATATTGGTCAGCGGTTTACCCGTCGGGTGTAGACCAAGATCTTTAAGCAGAATTTTCTATGTGGTGAATGAACAGAGTCCGACTTGTGAACGTCGACGAATAGACAAATCTGGATCTTCATTAACGCTGTCACTTACAGCAGCGATATTTTCTTCTGCACGTACAGTTCTTTGTCTTGTTATTGTTGCATCGATTAGAGAAAATCTATCGAGAGTTCGACGAATAAGCTGATTTAATGGACGATTATGTAAACCATGAATTTCATGATGTGCTTTATAAGTTTGGCAAAAAGAACGCCGATGCAGAAATTGAATTTCAACAATTTGTAAACGTTGTTGCGTCGTGAATCTTTCCATGATAATTTGTCAATGCTTTCTGGGCAGAAATGTCAAATTCGGGTTATCCCTTTCGAAAATTATATCACTCTTAAAAAAAAACTTATATTTATTACACAAAAAGCAATAGAAAAAAAATTGAAAAATGAAGAGAAAAGATGAAAATTAACAGCTCACGATAGAAACTAATAGTCAAAATCCGATTCACCTGGCTATTCGGCAAAAATTTCTGTGTTTCTGTTCTCGGTGACATCTCATATCTATGGAAACATGAAAAATCCGCTGTTCCACCAACATGAGATGCTTACCCTCCTTTTGATCTGGTAATATCTTTCCGTGTTACTATAAGTTCTATGGGTGACCCCCAGGTATAATATAACCAGAGTCCCCAGCCGACTTCGGGCTCTAGACAGGAAGGAGAGAAAAGATTACATTTTTAGTTTTTTGTGAATATTTTGGAAACGCGTCCCAGCGAAAATATTGTTCTATGGAAAATGAAATCATCTACTTTAATAAAAGGTGGTGGTATTATCTTTCAAAAAGCATTTTTTTTTTACATCTGTAGAGCCTGTATGTCCAAAGAAATCGATATCCTTTGAAAGGGTCAACTTAAAAAATTAAAATTAAAAAATTAATTTAAAATGGCGGCTATTCCAAAAATAGGGGAGCAAACTCCCCAATGTGGGTGTTTTTGTCGATAAAATTAGGTATATTTGATGCCCTTAAATTATCGCTAAGTCATACCCAAACACATTGTTTGGGTGTCCATCACTCTGTATAGAGTAAGATCCCAGAGCAATCAGACATAACTTATTTTCACACGGATGAAACCTGAAGTTTTCAGTAGCGTCTCGTGTGCCTTGAATACCTACGCGCTTTGTGGAACTTGCCGAGTGACACCTGGGCAGGTACCAGGTGAGAAAGGTAACTAAAAATAAGAATTATTTTACTTAAATTCACATGGCTAATTTTTATATATGTCATGTAGAATATTATTTTAGAGTAATATCATAAGTGTCAGACACTTTTGATGGACCAGAGCTTTTGTCAGACGCTTTCAAGCTACCCAAAAAATAAATGAACTTTACTTATTTTTACATGTCTGATTTTTTAACATGTTATTGAAGTATTTATTTAAAAGTTATATTCAACCAGTCAGACAAATTAGAGTGACCAAACATCCCCTAAGACAAAAATTATTCGGCCAGAAGTATGAGGGCGAGAACACTATGCATGCGCTTCAGAGTGAGTGAGACGTCCATAATAACTCGGTTCACCTTCTTGAACTCACTATCTGTTTCAATCTACTGTATGTGTATGTGCTGTTTGCGTGTAATATTATACAGGGTGGCCATTTGAAAACGAAACAGACGAGATTACAGACGAAATAAATTTTTTCGATAGAAATGCTCGGACAGGTCGATTTCTGTTTCGAGGGGAACAACTTGAGATGTAGGTTACGGACGCATAGCGCTTCAACCCCTACTACAACCCTCACCCCCAATTTTTGAATAGGGAAGATGGGGTGAGTGATACCTCATTTGAAAGGTATTTTTATACTGATTTCAGCACAGTAATTGTTTTTTCATTTTATGCATTAGTTCTCGAAATATTCTTAACTAAGTATTTGAAAATGAAGTGGTGTTTTCATGGCACTTGTAGTGTTTTTTTGTGAAAAATCGACATTTTGAGCTTCAAAACAACCATAACTGTGGCTTCCTTCCTCCAATCCACTGACATAGAAATCTTTAATCAAGATGTCGATTTTTCACAAAAAAACACTACAAGTGCCATGAAAACACCACTTCATTTTCAAATACTTAGTTAAGAATATTTCGAGAACTAATGCATAAAATGAAAAAACAATTACTGTGCTGAAATCAGTATAAAAATACCTTTGAATTGAGGTATCACTCACCCCATCTTCCCTATTCAAAAATTGGGGGTGGGGGTTGTAGCAGCAAGGGTTGAAGCGCTATGCGTCCGTAACCTACATCTTAAGTTGTTCCTCTCGAAACAGAAATCGACCTGTCCGAGCATTTCTATCGAAAAAATTTATTTCGTCTGTAATCTCGTCTGTTTCGTTTTCAAATGGCCACCCTGTATAACTTATAATATAAATATACAGTATGGTGCACATGAAAGGAATAAATTCGTTATTTTGTAAACCGCCGAATTTAAGAAAAAATCCGAAACACGTCGATTTTTATTTTACAACAGGCTATTCGTAAGGATACCTTTTTATTTTTGACGTCATCTATGTGAGCGTGATGACGTCATCGCTCAAATTTTTAAATGGAAATGTGGGTGTTGTGATACATTATTTGAAAGGTATTTTAAATACCTATCCAGTCATATCAATAATTTGCAGTAATTGATTTTTGTATTTGTTTAAGAAATTAATAAAATTCTATTATCACAATGAATATTTAAGATGTATTTCTCATTAAATACAACGAAACCTAAATTGAGTGCTTAAATTGTTTACCTTCAGCTAAAATACAATGACGGCCTTTACAAAATTTATTTTTGTGTGTCAATAAATACATCATACCCATATAGTGAAAAGGGGTTACAGTCCACTGCGACCTTAAGGTCTATTGTGCCCCCTGACAGAGCTGTCATACCCATACTCAATACATTTTATTAAGAAACCTGTTGAAATTTCATCAATAATATTTGTGACAATAAGCAAATCAATTATTGTACATATTGGTATGGCTGAATAGGTATTTAAAAGACCTTTCAAATAATGTATCACAACACCTACATTTCCATTTAAAAATTTCAGCGATGACGTCATCACGCTCATATAGATGACGTCAAAAATAAAAAGGTATCCTTACGAGTAGCCCGTTCTAAAATAAAAATCGACGTGTTTCGGGATTTTTCCTTAAATTCGGCGGTTTACGAAATAACGAATTTATTCCTTTCATTTGCACCATACTGTATATTTATATTATAAGTTATATAATATTACACGCAAACAGCATATACACAGTAGATTGAAACAGATGGTGAGTTTAAGAAGGGGAACCGAGTTATTATGGACGTCTCACTCACTCTGAAGCGCATGCATAGTGCTCTCGCCCTCATACTTCTGGCCGAATAATTTTTGTCTTAGGAGATGTTTGGTCACTCTGATTTGTCTGACTGATTGAATATAACTTTTGAATAAATACTTCAATAACATGTTAAAAAATCAGACATGTAAAAATAAGTAAAGTTCATTTATTTTTTGGGTAGCTTAAGAGCGTCTGACAAAAGCTCTGGTCCATCAAAAGTGTCTTGACACTTATGATATCACTTTAAAATAATATTCTACATGACATATATAAAAATCAGCCATGTGAATTTAAGTAAAATAATTCTTATTTTTAGTTACCTTTCTCACCTGGTACCTGCCCAGGTGTCACTCGGCAAGTTCCACGAAGCGCGTAGGTATTCAAGGCACACGAGACGCTACTGAAAACTTCAGGTTTCATCCGTGTGAAAATAAGTTATGTCTGATTGCTCTGGGATCTTGGACTAGTACATCAAGCATAGGAAATTGGTATCTACCTGAAAAAATCTTCTTTATCATAAGATTTTACGTGCCACTTTTAATGCCATTAATTGAATCAATAATCACGGTTACACCGTGATTTAATGATTTCAAAAATCAATTTATCATTCTGTGTGATCAACCTAACATATCTTTTGCAGGATATTCTGATGCTGTGTTGGTCCTTTAGGCCAAGCGACAGGCCGGATTTCAGCTGTCGTCTCTTGAACATTCTGGAGAAACTACCCAAAAAGAGGCTAGCTAGAAGTCCATCGCATCCTATACATCTTTCTAGATCGGCGGAATCAGTATTCTAAGATTTCTCAATTGCTCAGTGCACTATTGTTGAATTTGAATTTGCAACCGTAGTACATCAGTGTCAAGTGTGTGATTCAATTCACGGTGAGTATTATACGAGCACCGAGTCTTATCCGCTCTTGTTATAATTCGAATCTCCCTCTTAAGTCGAACTATGCGCTCAAACCTCAGCCGCAGGTAATTTGCCATGAATGGTCAATAGTGATGAAATTCGAGTTTCCCATATTGCCAATACTTCAAATCATTCCGGCGTGAATAATAACACACGTGTTAGAATCCAGAAATGGCAGTTTACAGAAACAATAATGAAAATGGTCAATTTAATAATTCTACTGAGCGATATACTCCCAAGATATCAAACAAAAATGTGCAATAGTCCAAGAGCACATCCTTAAAATTACCAGGTAAAACCATCGAGTTCACATATACATAGAGAGAGGTACATCGCCCTTCAGGGAATTGAAGCCGCTTTAAGTTGTAGTTCCTTCTCCCGTTCATAGTGGCGCAGTTGTGTTTCAGAGAATCGAAATTTTTCACCCTCGCATCTGGCGATCAGTAGCTGAACTATAAAGCACTATGATCTCCCTGTCACACCGTTTGTAACGAAGATATACTAAGATGAATCAAATATAAACGGGATTTTTTTGATAAACTGTTTGTATTAAACAATAAATGACAAATATAAATTATTTTTCAAAGTAGTTTACTGCCTCAAAATAACATCTTTCCCAGCGCACAGGAAGGTTTTTTATCCCATCATTGTAAAATGAAGCTGGTTGGGTCAGAAGTCTATTGCGCACATACTCCTCCACACCTTCGTCATCTTCAAACCGTTGCCCTCTTAAAGCTTCCTTAAGCGCCCCAAACAAACGAAAATCGCTAAAAGTCGGGGATGTAGGGAGGATGTTCAAGTCGAGTCAAGTGCATTTCTCCATTGTCATAGAGAAGAATGACCTCTCGAATCCGTCGTTTTCGTCTTTTGTGGCAACTTAAACCTTAGCCAATAGCTCGGAATAATAAGCAGCATTGATTGTGCGACTCTCGTGCAAAAAATCAATGAACAGAATGCGTTGCTGGTCAAAAAACACTGTTGCAAGAATCTTGCCAGCTAACAGTCGAGTCTTGGCTTTTACTGGAGCTACCTTCCCTTTTTCCGCCACTCCATACTGGCTTGTTTTGACTTTGGAGTGTAATGGTTCACCCATGTCTCGTCGCAGGTGACCTACGACTCAAAAATGCATCACCTGAGAGAGAAATTTATAATAATGCGTTGCGCAGTAAAAGCTAGGAGCATAGATAACTGGAGGGAAGGCTCCGCTGAAAAAAATGAACTACCACATCTTGTTTCTTTTACTATGTGTCTGGGTGACCAACCAGGCACATAGTGAAAGAATCATGAACAATCTGCCTTATCTCCTATTTTTTTGAAAAATACGAATCAATTTTACTTTGGATTCTTTTTCATGTACATATATGAGGTGGCTTTGTTTCTGATCCTTCTCAATAGTAATAAATCTTCAAGGGGAAGATTATTCTCCTCACTCCACCTAGTGGAAATGCTTTGACAGCATCTGTATGCTTCACTTTCTCTATATCTACATCACCTACTGATTCAGAAGATTCTTTTTTATTTTCATTATTGCATCCTCAACAAGCTCTTCTTCAGTTAAATTTACGACAAACTCGGATTCCCCCACAGCCCACTTCGTGATGTTTTCACTGATTGGTGTTATCCCGATCAATGACCTTTAAAGAATCTGTGATTTGTTTAAGATCTTCCTGACTTTTCGGACGAAGTTTCTTTTGAAGCTCTGCCAGTGGAATATTCTCGTCATCTGATCCTTCTAGTTCCGAAATTTCAGGCCATAATGATGTCCAACATCCTCTAATATTTTTTGATGTTATACTCTTCCAAGATTGATCAAGATTGTTTATTACATCTTTTAGAAATTAGGTGTGATTAATACATTCCACAGATATTTCATTGTTTCTTCTGTCATATGTGAGACGTATAGAAAGCCTGATTGGGAATAGTAGGCCAGTCATTCGGGACAGCTCAGCATGTACGTTATGGTCTATGAGCATAACTCACCACCAATATTAATACATAAAGTCATCATCGCATTGCCTTTCCCACACCCCGCGATGTTCACTTCCCAGGAAGAGAACGAGGTGTTTCAGACCTGCAAGAAATGATGATTAGTAGTACATTACATTACATTATTGTTACTTTTCAGTTAATATGTTAATGAAAATTGAATTTAATGTATTTGCTAGTTTTGTTGTGATTGAACATTACAACAATCAGTTAATATGTTAATAAAATGGAATTTCCTATATTTGTTATGATTGAACATTACAACAATTAGTTAATATGATTAGTAAGTTGTGTTGTGAATTTTACAAACGATAATCAAGCTAGATCTTTTAGTTTGGCTTTTCATGCATACTACGACTACAATTAGTGTTTTTAGTGTGGCCTCCTTTGTTTTGTTAATGGCTCTTTTGTACTATTTATGTTAGTCCATATTAGTTATTAGTAATGGCTCTTCTTCAGGGCAATTTACATATATATATTAGGACGCCTTAGCGTTGCACTCAGTGCTTACATATTCAAGAGAATATTGCCCCTACTGTTTTATTGGCTTCTTTTTATTCAGATTATCCTGTTCGGTTGCACTACAGTAGATCACTCTAATAGTGACCATCGTGCACTTTTTAGCGAGAGCAGAGCAATCCACTGTGGGTTCTAATCTCCATCGCGGCGTTCTCTGTACAGTTGGTCAAGAATGCTCTTGGCCACACTGGAAATTTCCCGGTATAAAGATGTATTTTCGAGTAGTTTAAACGGCTGGTACGCGAGCATTGCAATACTCACGGGCCGCAAGTTATTGTATTTCGGACAAATGAAAAGAACATGCCCGGCCGTTTCTAGTTGCGCACCACATGGGCATTCTTGTTCTTCTTGAATTCCCAATTTTGCTAAATTTGCCCTGAATGGGCCATGCCCTGTTATAAAACAAGTTAGCGCGTATCCTGGGTTGAAAAAACTGTTTTCGGCCGCATACCCAACGCGCGGAACCCAAGAGTGAGCGTTTCTGCCTGAAGGGCGGGAGTTCCACCTCTCCTGCCAGACTTGATTGAGGAGAACCAAAAGCTCATCTTTATAAGTGATGACAACCCTCTTGGAGTGAGGGTCATTTATATTCAAAGCCGGAAACACTTTGTCGTAAATAGAACATTGAATACCTTTCCTGAAGAGGTATTTGGCGTTGTGAAATTCCGCCATCAAATCCAAGGGCATCAAACCCAGAATGGCCTCCAAGGCCGAAGTAGCCACCGTTCGGCATGCAGTGGCTATTAGAAGCAATATGGATCTATGAATAGAAGATAGGATCCTTTTGAAATGCGAGCCTTGAATTTTGTGGATCCATACGGATGAACAATGAAGCACCACCGGCAGATAAACCGCCTTATAGTATATTCTCATGGAGCTAGACCTAGAGTCTCCTAGAGAAGTGCTAAGTCTCCTAAACTTCATATTCCGGGAAATCACTTTATCCCTTATGTAGATTAAATGTGGGATAAAGGATAGACCTGAGTCTATAACTACGCCTAAAAAAGTTGTTCTATCTGCCCAACGTAGGGGGCCTTGCGCGAGTCTAACCGTCGGAGGACGGTTTTTACTGAGTTTTCCCTTGAGTAAAATTGCATGGGATTTCTTATATTACAAGCTCATTTTGTTGTCCTGCAGCCAGTGTTCCAGGACGAGAACTAACCTCTGCAGGACCTCCTCAATCTGCTTACGGCTTTTAGCATGAATAATCAAAGCCGGATCATCGGCGTAAGCCAGGTTTATTCCCCAATCCTCTGGCAGGAGAATCAGGAGCTCATCCAGCAAGAGATTCCACAGGAATGGCCCTAAGACCGATCCCTGCGGGCATCCTCTGTCTACGTTACGCTCATATGCATACCCACCCTGTTGGAATTTTATTGATCTGTCCGCAAGATATGATGAGAGAATTCTCAGACAAGCAGGGTCCTGCAACGTAGACCGGAGTCTACGTATGACTGCGGGCCACCACATGAAATCGAAGGCCCCATCGATATCCGCGAAGAGACCAACCACGTATTGTTGGTCGGAATCCCGAGCAAACTGAGTAACCCGGTTTACCGCGTCTTCTGTGGACTTGCCCCTGCGGAAACCGTATTGATTTGCGGATGCGTGAATAGAGCCCTCGTATCCCGGACGGATTCTGGCTAATATTATTCCTTCTAGTACTTTTCCCATCTCATTTAGAAGGCATACCGGTCGGTATGACTTAGGATCATCAACTTCCACATCCATTTGATTTGAGTAATAAGCAAATATTTCCCTTCTTCCACGCCTTGGGGAAGATTTGCAATTTAAAGCATGTATTATATAGCGTTCTTAGAATTTCTGGTTTAAATTGCCAGGCTCTCTTTATTATGAATCCAGACAGCTAGTCTGGACCCGGAGCGCAGTTGTTTTTTGTGCTCTGTAACGCCCCCTGGATCTCCTCATCGGTGATCTCTATATCTCCAGAGGGGGTAAGCAGTCCCCTCATATATGACGCGTTCGATGCTCGCACATCGTTGTGTTTGTCGTTATCTGAATTCCTGTCGTCTGTTGGAATGAGTCTATCTAGTATAGCCTCAACAGATTCTTCCCACGTTCTGGTATATTCACCATTACTACGCTTAATGTTTGACAAAATTAGCGGAGCCGAGATCCGCTCAGTCACTAACCGGTAGGAAGTAGACCAGGGATCTCGCTCCGCTTCTGTTCTTACGAATTTTTGCCAGTTGTCTCGTTTGGCTGTACGGATACTTGTTGTATATTTGTTAAGTGCAACTCGAACCTCAGATGCGTAGGCATCTGTAATCGATTGCGGGTCGCCCCTTCTACGTGACCTACGTAGGTTCCGTCTCTTCCTGTTTAGTGTCGTCTTATATGCACTTAGTCTCGGGCTCCACCAGCCGATCTTGTGTATGCGGTGGGTCGATGTTGGTATTGACACCAGCGCCGACTTAAATATGATTTCAGTGGCTTCGGCAACCATATTATTCAATTCCTCTTCATTATTGCATTGAGAGTGGAAATTCTGTGATCTATTCACAATTTCCGTTTCAAAAAGCTCCCAATCCGCATTTTTTGGTAGAAACCTAATTCTACCCGAATCTATGCTCTGCACTGAAGGTGCGATGTTATCGTCTTTTATGTTAAATTCGATTGGCCGGTGATCGCTCGTGGTGCGATCCTCCAGGACAGTCCATCCTGTCACCATGTTTGCAGCCGAGGCTGTTCCCATGGTCACATCAATGGTGGATTCTCCGTTTGATGAGGAGAAAGTTGTTGGTCTGTTTGGCTCATTGAAGACAATGAGTCCATGTCTATTTATAAAATCTTCCATTCGTCTACCATTCTGATCACTCGATGAGGAGAACCAGAGAGGAGATTTAGAGTTCGCATCCATGCCTACAATTACTTTGCCTTTCATGTTCCGGATTATTTCCTCTAGCTTGTCTAGAAACGGCCGGACTCCGATACTAAATTGACAGTAAATGTTTACTATATAGATATTCTCGCCCTTGAGGAGGACCGGGATGACCGTTATGTGTTGGTCCGACCAGTTCCCTATCAAAGTTGCATTAATATTCTTGTTAAATATTGCTATGCATGATGCGGGGTTTGCCCCCACCGACGCTATTCGGGTTGAGGACCCCAATCCCCTTATTTGGCCGAAGGCCTGGTAAGGTTCCTGTATGAGAGCTAAGTCAAATTGCTCTGCTCCCGCTAAGTGAGCTATTTCCGCCGCAACTGCGGCGGATCGTTGCGCATTAATCTGCATTACTTTTAATCGCATTGCGGCATTTCAAAATCGACCCTCGTTCTGTATCTGTCGACTTCTCTTTTATAAGTTGGACATTTCCAACTTGTAGTTGAGTGTTCGCTTTCCTCGCCCCTCAGCTTGCAGTTTCGGTAGACTGGAGGGGCTTTCTTCTCCTCACACTCCTTGTGTGCGTGGCCACTACTTGCACAGTGACCACATATTGTGTCTGGTTCCTTACAGGCGCCAGACGTATGCCCATATGCGTGGCACTTGTAGCATCGTACAATGCTGAAGTGCTCATTCACTCTGTAGGACGACAGACCTACATATACCCTGCCACGTGACAGTACTGCCTTCGCCATAGGGCCCGGAGTCGATATGATTATATTTTGTCGACCGTCTTTTGGCTTGGATTTATGAACTATTTTGGAATTCCTCAGAATTTCGTCGTTCATTTCGCTATTCTTACTGTTTTTCTTGACAATCTCGCTTAGGAGTTCATCTTCTTTGAACTCGTCCGTCTTCATACTGTTTATGAAAATCCTCGGAAGCAGTTTCCGAGGAGTTGTCACAGTCAGGTTACTTTCATTGAGGGCTTCCTTGACCTGGCCCATATCTGTAGCGGTTGGGATGTTCAGAAGAACATCCCCTGATTTCAATGTGACTGCATTCTGGATTTTTGCAGCCGGAGCTGCTGTTTGCAAAATCTCTTTTACTTGTTTCTTTAATTCATCTGAGGTTCTTCCATCAGCCTTAATAAACATGTTGTTCATCTTCTTTTTCTTCGTTTGTTTAACCTGCTGATTTTCCTTTGGCTTTTTCGGTTTTGTTCTCTTCCTTTCGGCAGGTTTGCTGGCGGCAACCTTCGCATAGGTTGCTGCCTGTGCCTTCTCCGGCTGTTCGAGGGAGCATACTGCCTCTAATCTGCTCCTTTCTTGGAGGCGACCGCGAAGGTTTGCCACCTTTATCTTCTCCTCTAATTCGCCTGGCTTTTGTTTACCTTTGAGTTGGTGTCATGAAGGTATTCTTCTAGAGCCCCACGTATAGATGCAGGACTTATGTCGTCTGCTTCATGTACACTCCTGTTCGTCTGCCTTTCTTGGCTAGGTTCCCGCGAGCCCAGTGACTGGGATCTTCTCCTTGCCTCTTTGCTGCCAGTAATATTTGTTAACCCCTCAGCCTGGTTAGCCGCTGAGGGAGTGCCGCGATCGTTGGATAACGGTCGGGGGGGATCGCTTGAACTCCACCCACACCGACCGACACTGGGGTTCCGACCCCTGCATCGTAAACGTTTATGTTGATATTTTCCATTTTCATAAAAAATTATGGTTGGTCAGTTTTAGTTTTCACTACTCCTACCAAGCCTTTCCAACATGGGAGGCCCTACCAGGAACCTGGGACCCAGGTTCCAGTTGGCATAGCCATGATATTCACGGTAGTTACTTAAGCCCCCCCTCCACAACAAGGCTCTGACCAAGGGGGGGAGTCATTCGGGACAATCAATTCACAATAAGTTTTTATTTACTCAATGGGAAGTATGATAGGTTTGAAGGTCTCGAACAAGAAAACCACTTGTGTACTAAGCCGACGTTTCGTTTAATATATAAACTTCTTCAGGGCACTAGAAGAGAACAGTGTGGATAAAACGAAATCATCAAACAAATTACATAATTAAAGAGAAGTAATTTTCTTTTGTAGATATTAAAATTATATGTTATAACTTTTCTCCACGAAAACAAACAAGAAATCACAACAAACAAACAATAGTCAGTAGGAAGGTACCTATAATCAATATCTCTACTCAATGAAAGTGAACTACAAAATAATGATTCATCAAAAATTGCCGTGTGAAACAGAAATTATAATCTTCCAAAAATTTTTTTTTCCTGCTTGTTAAAAATCATGACAAATTACAACGATGTAGTGGGAAAATTTAAATTTACTCACGGTACTATGCAGTTTTCATTGTCAGAAGGTACAAATTCAGACAAAAACACTGCATTGAAATCAAGAACATATTTCCTAGGTAAGAGACAGGCATCAACTAATGAGTTTAATACAAATATGTAATTTGAATTGAAATCGTATGTTACATCTTTGATATCAAATAATAATAAGCGGTGTTCAACTTTTCAATATCGGTTCTCTTGTTAACTGTATTAACATCTCCTTTTATTTCAATCATCTCTTGTAAAAGCCTTTTTTCAAGATTTGCTGTTTTCCCAGGACTTCAGTTTTCTCAAAATCGAATGCGTGCAAAGTACTCTTACTGTGTTCAGCTAATGCAGTATTATTTTCTTCATGTTTTGAAGGATTAGTACTATTTCTCATGTCTCTCAAATGTTCAGATAGTCTGACTTTCAGATAACGTCCTGTCTGCCCAATATAGGTTTTCGTACAATCGGAGCATGGAATTCTATATATGACGTCAGTCTTGAAATCCTGAGGAGTTCTAGCCTTCAACAAAGAATAAAATTTGCTCCCAATAGTGTTCTCTGATTTTTGAGCAATGTCGAAGTGATCAGTTTTGAGCACTTTACGGATTTTCTCCGAGACGTTTTCAATGTAAGGTATTTTATAAAACCTTTTATCGACCTTAGGTACAGCCTGAGAACTAGAAGCACGGAGAATTTTCTTCACTATGCTAGGCGGATAATCATTAGCCGTCAGGATATCTGTCACCTTCTTCAAATTATCATGGTGGTACATTGGGTCCGACAAACTGATAGCTCTATGTTTTAAGTTTCTAATAATGTTCAGTTTTTGTGAAAATCTTCTAGTGCCCTGAAGAAGTTTATATATTAAACGAAACGTCGGCTTAGTACACAAGTGGTTTTCTTGTTCGAGACCTTCAAACCTATCATACTTCCCATTGATGATTATTGAGGTCGTTAGCACTACTTCTGAATTTTTATTTACTGTTAATGCATTGGACAGTGAAGTCGGGGGTTTTTGAAACGGCTTTTACAAAAATGGTCCCTATCCCCCACTAAGTAGGTATGGGTTGTTATTTAACAGTCTGTTATTTTTCAACTGTTATTTTATAATAGCAAAAGCAATATGTTACATCGAAACGAAAATAACGGATTTAGAAATCATCCACTTGCAGCGCCTCTACAATTTCGCTGGGTTTTGAACTAACTATTTCGATCGTGAGCGGATTCAGCGTAGCGGTCCTCTGCCCTCCCTCCACTTCTCCATATCCACCCGGCGTCGTCGTGATTCTGTACTTCTGTACCAGAAATAACAAATAACGCTGACTGTTCATTGTTATTTCAATTCTGTTGCGGCATATTCACCTGTTATCCAAAATCACCGATTCCGCTGTCCAATCTGTTACTCAAAATAAAAGCAGTGACTAAGATAGCAGATAGATATATTCTTCTAATCTAAATTAAATAGCAAAACCCTCAAAGTGAATTGTAAACAAAATATCACAATTATTCACACTTTCAGGGAAATAAAAAACAACAGGTACAACAACAGATATTCAAATTTGATAATAGCATGAAATAAACCTTCTATACTTCAAAACATAATATGTTAAATGTTAAAATAAAACTTGTAAACTCCAAAGATACGTTCAGATGTTTTGGAAAAACTTCTTCAGCCATTTGTTGGTTGTAATTGTAAACATCATGAAGACCATTGACTATTACGATTACCGAAGAGAGAGGAGAGAGTAACGTATTAATTGTTCATCACTCATCATTTCATTTTAGTTGCATCTTCCATAGGTGCCAAAACTATAATTAGATGCTCTATAATCTTTAGTTCTTCGTTTGATAGCGTAGGCCATTCCTCTTTGCATAAAGATGCAAGCGTTGTTAGTATCTCTTCTTTCAGCTCGAAAATTCGTTCCAATATATAAAAAATGGAATTCCATCTAGTAGAAACTTTTCTCAAAATGGGAGACAAGCTTCTTACATTTTTCTATAAGTTCTTCTATGTGTTTTAAACTATCTTGAACAATAAGGTTCAAAGTATGTGCTATGACTGCTATGCATCCTAAATGACGCCAATGTAACGCAACTTGAATTCCTTTTTAATATAAGCAGCATTGTCACTCACACACAATGAAATTTTGTCCTCCAGTTTCCAGTCGTTCACAGTCTTTTTTATTTGATTCTCCAAATTTACACTTTTGTGATTTTCATCGTAGGAAATAACATCCAGTAAACAAGATTTGACAATAAAGTTTTCATTTATAAAATGAGCTGTGACCGCAATGAAAGACTCTTTGTTAATGGATGTCCAACAGTCCGTAGTAACTGCCACACTTTCAACTTCTTCTAATATTCTACCGTGGTCATGTTTCACTTGGAGATATTTTCCAGGAAGCAACGTATTTCCTAGTGTCTTCCTGCAAGGAATAATAAATGAAGGATTTTTCAAAGCCTCAGAATATAAGCAAGGCACACACGAAAGGGAAATCTGTCGGATCTGATCGGCAGTCCAGATGTGTAACAGATCTGGACTGCGGATCGGATCGCTCCCGCCGATCTGGTCCGTCGCGGATCATATATCTCATTGATCCTCGACAGACCAGATCGGCGGGAGCGATCCGATACGCAGTCCAGATCTGTTACAGATCTGGACTGCCGATCAGATCTGACAGATTTCCCTTTCGTGTGTGCCTTGCTATTCTCTAAATGTCTAAATCCTTCATCCTCAACTATTGAAAATTTTTGAAAGTCTTTCGTTATCAGTTTTAGTAAACACTGATCGATCTCCTCTTTTTTGTAAAATCAATTTTCCTAGGCGCGGCTGATTTGATTTGAATCGATTTTGTCTTGGGTTTTACCAAAGATATTCTACAATTGTAGAATATCTGTTGATGGCACTCCACTAGTAGATGCAGATGCTGAACTAAGAGGAACTGTCTGCAGGTTCAACGATATGGATTGTTGGATGTTTACATTTTGAATGATTTTCCAAATTAGTTATGGCAGATCCGTAACTCAGTTTTTTCTAACAAAAGTTGCATTCTGCTTGAGTTTCATTAAGAAATAACAAAGTCCAAACTACCGACTTTTTTCGACCCTTCGAATCCATTTTAATGATAAATTTTCAACAAAGAACAAGTCACGAGGTTGATATTGAATTATTTTAACTGAATTTTTCTTGAATCGAAAAGTAATTATTTCAGATTTTATTGAATTACGTCGCATACTCTCCGCATAGCACACTTTGCTGATCCAATTTTAGTTATCTCCTCCCCGTCGCGTTCGTTTGTAGTTTGTGACTTACTGACTTGTGAGTGAATCTGGGTGACGCTGTTGCGCAAAAGACTATCGCGCAGCTGTTATCTGAACCTGCTATTTGAAAATAGCAATAGCAACTGCTACTTCAAGCAAGCTGCTTTTTCCCATGGCACAAAGGGTTGCTACCACAGTGAGGGTTATGTGGCACTGACGACGTCAAACCGGTTTGTCATTATCCTGCTGTGGTGTACTTCGCAAATGAGATCTCTAGTCCATATTCCCCATAACTCATTCATTCTATCTCACATTGTATTATGCAGCGAAACGGATGTCGTGCATAGCGTCATATGGACACTTTCGATCACAACCTGACAATTTCATGATATATTTTTCGATCGCTTCAATGCGTTATCTTCAAGTCTTGTATATCGTTGTTTTCTCCTATTCCTATTTTGGATGGAACTGACCTGAAAATATTTCATATACGTACCCACTTGACGCATGTGTAGGTACCATTAAATTTCATGAAGTCGAATTTTTCAATTATTCAGATAATATCTAATTCCATCGAAGTACTATTTCATACGAAATAATACAAACTACAAAGTTTCATGGAACCGGTTTCATCGATGTGACTGAAAAAATAAAAAAACTAGTCTTGGTAATGTTTATTTCAATGACGAGAGCGCCACGCATCGAACGCTTTCTGGGGACCGACGTTAAAGCAGGTACGGCATGCCGTACTCGGCCGTACTGGATCAATGCAATGCGAATGCGAATGAGACGAAATAATTCTTATTCGACTGATTTCTGTTGGAATTTTATTCAGATAATGATAAATATTATATTCGCCTTTTAGTTAATGCTTTTTCATAATCGAAAATGCGATGTTTTCATTCAATATCACAAATTATAAGAGATAAAAGTTGCTTATAACAAATTTTTGTCGTATTTCGTACTTTTACTACTTTTATAGACGTGAATGCTAAATATGATAGTACTTATATGAATTTCCGTCTATTTTCACTATTTCCAGAAATTTTCAGCCGAAAAAAAAGCTGAACAGTGGCCGTTAAACTCTTATTGCAGGCTCAGGTACGGCAAATGAGATTATGCCGTACTGGAAATGCCTCGATTCCTAAACACGAGGAAGGATTGGATCGGGGGTACCTCGACTGTTTTCGTTTGTACTGCGGGATGCGGCTGCAGGCTTCAGTTGTTTATTATATACAGGGTGTCTCAAGTTCGAGTGCCTATAAGACGTTTCTGGAGAACTAGACATATTTGAAATCTGAAAATTGAAATTGTTCGAAATTCTCTGCAGGCTTAAAATATTTTTGAAGCCTGAGCACTTCGATTATACAAGGAGTGAAAATACATTTTTTTCCATTTTTTCGTTCATTATATGTTTGAGTCATCAATGCTCATTTCATTTCTGTCAAAACGATTGTATTCATTCGAATAGTTTTCGAAATATCGAAAAGAATCGGAAAATATCAAAAACGAAGAAATAAAAAAAATTTTTGAACAAATTTATTTTCAATCCTTGTATAACCGGAAGTGCTCCGGATCCAAAAATATCTTAGGTCTGTAGAGAATTTCGAACAATATCATTATCCCAATTTTCAGATTTCAAATATGTCCAGGTCTCCAGAAACGTCTAATAGGCACTCGAACTTGGGACACCCTGTATATCTGCCGACCCAAGATACCAGTTCACGAGCCGCCACTGGTCGGCACCCACCGGTGGGGCACACTGGTTATTGCTAGTGGACGTCGTGACCCACCGGTGGGTCACACTGGTTATTACTAGTGGACACCGGTGGGTCACGATGGAAGATGGTCACAAATTTGGAAAACAAACATAGTTCAGGTTGCTGTTCAGTGCGAGTAAACAAACTTATCCGATAGAGGCGCCACCGTGCATTTTATGGAATATCTCCATGGAACTTACATTATCACTATAATTTCTATGAATATCTCTATTTTTAGATCTATCATGAAAAACTGGATAGTTTGCTAGTTTTTAGGCACTTCAAGCACAAGTATATGGCCTCTTTCGCAGCCTCGCTCAGACGATTTCAGTTACCTGCTTCTGCAACAATTTGCACCATTGAGGTACGTAACGTATTCGTCAAAGGGTCTCTTTAATTCTCTTTGGGCGTCTTGCGTATGTGTAGAATTATAATGCATATCTGCATAATTGTTTGGTTTCTCCCCATCCACTGAAGCTGAATGCTTCTCTGTGATGATGTTTTGTCCAATAGTACTGGGTATTTTTATAGTCGATCTTCCAATAATTGTTACATCACGACTGATAATAACCTTCCTCGTAACAAGATGAGAACGGCTGTACCCCTCAAGAATATGTATGTTGCTTCGTCCCATTTTAATCTGTTGGCCTTCGTAACATGTTCCATTACAATGCTCCCATGTACACGACGAAAACTGACATCTGGTCTTTTTCCTGTTCCATAGGTTTCCGAGAACTTTGAAAGGCAGAACCATTTTCAGCCCATACAGATTTACTCAATCCTTCATTGAAAATATGACATTTTGCCTTCTCAACTAAAGTAAGGTTGAATCGCTCAGCTTGAGATTTTGCTGGTGAGAATGACCTATTAATCAAGAGGAGGATGAACTTTGGCTATACATTTTCAACAGTTGATGATGTATTTTCTATGTTATTCATTGCCATGAGATCGTTTTGGCTCGGCTGTGATATCGCGCTATTTCGAAAAGGCACAATACTTTCCACTGTAACTTGACAACAACTATGAATCATTATTGAGTATCGGAAAATCATAGGTCCAATGCTCTTGAACTCTTCAATTACTCAGCATAAAATTTTGATACCAAGATACTTTTCCACGCAATATTCCAAATAAAAAAATTCACGAAAGTGACATAATTCAACGAAAACTTTATCATTCTGATTCCCCACAGTTTATCATTCTGATACTCCACATTTCAATAGGTTATGATGGCACGGATAACTCGTTTTAGCCGAAAAGTGGACTTGGACTATTGCGTATCAGGAAAATATTATTAGTTTTTCCAAATGAAACTTGGGACACTCGAATTTCATCACACGTCAATTAACTTTACTATCAATGATTATTACATATCATTCAGAGTTTGGCATCAATCAATCTTTGATTTTACTGCAGTTGACTTCAAGAGGCTATAGTTTTTTGAAATTTCAACATAGTGGATCGAGTAATTTGGTAAAAATATGCTTAGGTCAGGCCAGTTTAAGGTAAACCTATAATGTACTGAACTTAATTTTGCTGCCTTCCTGTAAATGTTACTAAAAATAATTGTTCCCCAATTTTTGAGAATTTTATGTTATCAAGCGTAAAATCAACACATCACTGACATTCCAAAAATGGATTTTAGAGTGCAATATTAACTGAAATCATGCCTTACAAGACATTTTGTTTGTAGTAAGTATATAATCTCTATTTTAAAAGCACTATACTTTGAAAGCGCTGTGTATAAAAATTCATGTGATATAAATGTTAAATTTCCATTCACCATTTTGTCCTGAAAAATTCGAAACCTAATGCATCACATTTGACAGAAAGGATCATCATCCCTGCAAAATTCATAAACCCCCCATTTATAAATGGCAAAAAACTGTACAGAATTCAAATATGGTTCTCTTTCTATTACCCAATACATATTTATTTTCAAGACTTCTGAATCATATTTGAATTTCCCTTCTTTCTTTGTAAAATATATTCTTTCCTTTGTTAGGCTTCATATGAAATGAAAATTTCAAATTGTAAATATTTTAAAATTTGTACAAAACTTTCCTTGTCTCTGAAATTCAAGTGAATTTTCAGATATTGTAAATAAGTTTGAAAATAAGCATTCCCAACACTTTTGTCGCTCTAGTCAATTTGAAGAGTTTAAAGTTCACGCATTCTATTATTTTGTTATGCGAATGGGTGAATTTTGGCCTTATTTTATTCTGATCTACAGTCAATGTATGTCATAAGGACTAGGGTAAATAAAATATAAAGTTCGAAAACTTGTTTATTTTTCATGTCTCGACGTTCTCTTCGCTCCAAAGGTTAGAAAACTCTATGATCGATTCGAAGTATACTCCATTCACTTTTATATAGTATCCCGGTTGGCCATGAAATTCTGACACATTTCACCGTGTATATTTTGAAAATGTTAGGTTATGGCCATGTTTCTGTCAGATACATACGCAACGTTGTCATTTCAGCATAGAGATCTTAGTAATTACGTTTTTATCAAAATGTGTATTTACTTTGGGAAAATAATGTATTTGAGAAAATATTATGTGAATTCAATAATTCCAAAGACCTGACCTGCCGAATGTTGAAGAAACTTTTTTCTCTGTTAATTCTGGAAATATTTCACGTATATAAACATGAATGGAAGATTCAGTTATGCTCTTTTCTTGTACGGAAATCAAGAATCGAGTGTTGAAATTTTACTGAAAAATAATGGACAGAATAGTCCATTACTTCATGATAGTTCATTCGAAAAAAAAAATAGAAGTACTCGAAATCCCCAACAGAAATACTTCTAAACGAACGGAAAAGACGGACCTATGGAATTCCCCATTTTTCGAAGTTTTCAAGAAATATGCCTGCAGAAGATATTTAAATACACTTTTTGCACCTTTTTCATACTTCAGTATGAAAATTAAGTAGTACTACGAGTCCTGTGTCACAGTTAAACCTCAAAAGAACTAACTCCATTTAAATAAATGGTTAAATTTACATAGTTAAAAAAGACTAAACGTATTGGCAACGTCTCTCAGAATTACATATTCAACTTTCACGAGTACCAACCAGCGTCAGTTTTAAGTGAAAGAACTTGATAAACCTAAATCATAGCCAACTGGAATATTTCATAAAAGTTAATGGTGTATTATGTTGTATCGATAAATCATTCATCCTCGAAAGTATCTACTAATATCTTCTTCGAAATGAGATAAGGTCTCCAAACGTACGATAACAACGTAATTTTTCGACTGACATCATCATTGAAAAGTTCTATTTCTCCGCCTTGGAGGAAAAATAGTTGCTATTACCCTCCCCTTCCGTCAGGCGGCAGGAAAAGTGTTGTTGTGCAAAAGATGAATTATGAAAGACAACCATATTCAGACAAATATTCCATTTTTCACTCAATTTTAACGATCGTGAATATCTATCCAAAAGTGAATATTCAGATTTCCATGAATTTCAAGATGTTTGAAAATAAAATAACATATTTCATTAGAAGGGGAAGTGGCTTTTCATGGCAAGGCTCTCAATTATCCGGCTCACTACGTTCGGCGGGTAAACTCAACTCGCCATGAAAAGTGACACTTCTCCTTATGAGATAATCATATCTATATATATAAAAGAGAGATGTTGGTTACACCATTTATAACTCGAGAACGGATGGACTGTTTGTTATGAAACTTCATTTATGGATTTGCCCACGGTCTGGTTATTATAAAATACAATAAAACTCTGAAAAAATCGATGAAAATTTCACTTATACAGGAAATGCTTTTCCTTCTTTTGAGAAAGGCCACTAGGTGTCGCTACAGTTGTGTAATTTGGGTTGGCCCCAACCCTGCGCTGTTGACCAAAGACGAAATGTCTTAGGATTACAGATCTCTAAAATGATTAGATTTCGTTGAGATATGATTGATATGAGAGAGGTTTCGTTCTCACCAATTAAGGTGGCGATATTCACACATTATGACTGATTATTATTAGTTATTTTAACAGTTTGATTTATCCAATATAACGTAATCGTGAAGGTACTATATTGGACATGATCACCATTAGATAGCGATGTATATACAAATACTTCTAATTTGCATAGAACTTATTAAGCGCGTTCGGCAATAGCATCCGAGAGCGGACGGATTTTTTAGTCACGTGATAACAGATTGTACAGATTTGTCAGATTTTTCTGTAACAAGCAGGCCGTTCCAGCTTCGCCCGTGTAGAAATTTGTTTCACGCGGCGGTTTCATCTTCAACACTTCAACCTGCCATATCTTTTGATGTACTCGTTGTAATTCTATGATGTGAAGGGCAATTTCGTTCTAAATTAAATACTGGGGATAAATAACTTATTAGGTTGGATGAGGATCAATATCCAATTAATAAAAACTCACTCCCAAATAGTGCATAATTTTGGAAAACATCTGATTACCAAAAACAGGTAATAGTAAGTCAATCTTGAGAGATAGATATATACTATCGCGGACTTTTTTGTAGAACTATTTAAGAGGTACATTTCCGTCATGCATTGTATCCACGTAAGTCTTACGGTTTTTGCAGCGCACGTGAAAATAGCTGATTATGGCTGATTTTTTGTAATTATTGAAGTTATAGTAGGTATCCTTATTTTTTTCGGGTAAAAAGTATAGCCTATGGCACTCAGGGATAATGTAGCTTTCTAAGGGTGAAAGAATTTCTGAAATCGGTCCAGTAGTTTTTGAGCCTATTCGTATCAAACAAACAAAAATACAAATCTTTCCTCTTTATAATATTAGTATAGATAAACGAACGCTACGGAGCATTTAGATCGATTTTTCTGTTTGACATATGTAACGCCTTACCCGAGCCAGATATTAAATTAGAGCTTAAAGGTCTATTGGTCCCTAGAGTTAGTCTGGTTACTATTTTATTTCTTTTGTTACAGTTCTCAACATTTCTACCCCTTGGTTGAGATGAATCAATATTTTGAATCATTATTTTTTTATCAAACAACATTTTTTTTTATTTAATACTACACAAAAATAACATAGGACACGAAATTTCAACAGACTGTTCAAGAATATTCGAAGCGGGAAAAAAAATCCATTGACAAAGGCCGCAAAGTAATTTCTGTTTCTGTTCTGTGGCAAAAAATCCGTTTCCTCCGTCGAAATACACCGAGCAAAAAGATCTACATCCGATTGATCAGATTTTCTTGCCGAACGCGCTTATAGTACCATGAATTATGAAAGGCTATTACCAGGTCAAGAGGCGGGTGAATATGACAGTGAATGTTTATCGAAATGACAAGAAAATCAGATTTTGGCGATCAGTTTCATCATCTTATAATTTTTGAAATGTTTTTGAATTTCTGTTTGGGTTAATTATAAATATATTTGTGGAAATAACTGAATAAAAAATTGCCAAAATTAGTAATCGACATATTATTTTTGTGTTTATGTTCTGTGTCAGCTCATATCCATGGAAACGTGGAAATCTCGCTGCTCCACCAACTGAGATGTTTAAAATGATGGTGTGAGCACTAATTAGATTTTGAATAGCCAACATTGAGAATATTAAAAAAGTTTCGTTTTTCCCCTTCAGAAAGCGCTATTCACAAAATAAGTTCTAATTTTTATTGGTTATTTCAAATATTTGAATTCATTCGGGTGAACGGGTTGTGCCAATGGTCGATAGTTTTTTCGAGCAATAATTTGTGTGTATTCTTGACATTTTGATTCATATTAGTTCTGAGGAAAGGTATAATATGGCTTATACTATACTCCTGCTATTGACAGTCACAAAGCGGAGCCAAATTTTTGGTAAGAATTGCGTCAACTGGAAATTCAAAAATTGCGAGAAATGTAGAGGTTATGTATATTCCGAAAGACAATAGACAAAAGAATGAATATCGAGGATGAAAATATGTTAATTGAATATTTTGAGTTCACTTCTTAAATATGAATAGGAGTTAGAAATGATATTCAGGGGTTGAAGTGAACGAAATAAAGCGATTCATTTCACATGAAATCATAAGGTTATGATCGAGAGTATTCAAATGAGGATATGAATGACTTATGATTCACGACATATTACGTGATGTGTTGGAGAGAGACTGAATTAGTGAATTATTTTTATTCTCAATATTGCTGCACAAGCGGCGCAGATCTGGATACTTGCCAAAGCTCAGCTTAATTGCCCATATTGGAATTATGAAATGACAAGTATGAAACTGCGGCGCCGCCACGCATTTAAAAATTGACAAGTGCATACACCATGTTTTTAGACATCTCAAGAAAGGCTCATATCATTCCATGATAATGTAAATTCTATAGTAAATTGAGTCGCCTTCCAATTAATCATTGGAACTATTCCTCATCCATATAATTCGATCGTGATTTATATGTGCATTCGTGGTGTCGTTCATCACAAGGATAGGTACTACAATGAGAGAACTGTAAAGCATAAAACAAAAAGTTATATGTTCAACAATTAGATACCGCTTAAATAAAGAGAATTCTTTTCGTGCGAATAATGGTACTAAAATTTTGTGTAATAAAAAATAGATTAGTTTATACAACTTCAACGGTAGGTTTCACAAAGCGTAATCATCGGTGATCGGAGCTTGATCTAGCATCAACTCGATTTGACAGTTCAAAAATCAGCGTACCAAGCCGTTGATCTCCGATCACCGGTGATTACGATTTGTGAAATCCACCATGCCATTTAGGCGAAACAAAGTTCGCCGGGCCAGCTAGTATCTAATAATTCCAATATGGGTAATGAGTTGATCAAAATCGAAACCGGGCTTTGGTAAGAATCCACATCTGCACATAAGCAGTTATATTGAGAACAAATAGTATATTATTTTATAAGGAGGAGAAGTGTCACTTTTCGTGGCGAGCTTGAGTTTATCCGCCGAACGGAGTGAGGCGGATAATTGAAAGCGAGCCACGAAAAGTCACTTCTTCTCCGAAAGAAATATGCTATTTTATTTCCAAACGTTTTCAAATTCATGAAAATTGTGCATTTAATGTAACTTTATTAGATAAAAATGACGTTCGAATTGGAAGTTTTTGTATTCTATGCATCTATATTCATGGTAACCAATTAATCTTTTTCGTATACTCCATTCACTTTAATAAAGTAGCCCGGTTGGCGCTGGAATTCTGACACATTTCACCGCGTATATTTTGAAAATGTTAGGTTATACTCATTCTTCTGTCAGATATGGACGCAACGTTGCCGTTTCTACATATAAATTGTAGAAATTACGTATTTATCAAAATGTTTATTTACTTTGGGAAAACAATGAATTTGAAGAAATATTATGTGAATTCAATAATTCCAAAGATCTTACGAATATCGAAGAAACTTTTTTTCTATTAATACTGGAAATATTTCAAGTGTACGAGTATAAACATGATTGGAAGATTCAGTTATGCTATTTTCTTGTAAGGGAATCAAGAACCGAGTGTTGAAATTTTACTGAAAAATCATGGACAGAATAGTCCGTTACTTTGTGATAGTTCATTAACCGACAGAAAAACTTTTAGACGAACAGAACAGACGGACGTATGGAAATCCCCACTTTTCAAAATTATCAAGAAATAAGCCTACAGAGAACAATTAAATACCTCGTTGCGCAACTTGAAATACTCCAGTATGAAAATGTAGTGATACTACGAATCTTGTGTCACAGTTAAAGCTTAAACGAACTAACTCCATTCACAAAGTTAAAAAAGAGTAATTATAGAAAGTAGACTTGGCAATGTCGTTTGATTTTCACGAGTGCCAACCTGCGTCCGTTTTAAGTAAAAGAACTTGATAAACCTAAACCATGGACCACCAAGATACTTTATAAAAGTGAATGGAGTATAGCAACACTTTTCCTGCCGCCGGCGCCGGAGGGAAAAGTTTTTCTCCGCCTATGCGGAGAAATAGAACTTTTCGATGATCCTGTCAGTCGAAAACTGACTTTGTTATCGTACGTTTGGAAATAAAATAACTTACTGATTCAGTCTCTCTCTAACACATTGTTCTATGTAGTAAAACGTATGTCATCCATAACTTCATATGAATATACCTCGATCATAACCTCTCAATTCAATGTGATATTATTCAATCGCCTCAATCCGTTTTCTTCAAGCTCTGTATATCGTTGTTAACACCTATTCGTATTTTAGAATTGAATTGAAAACATTTGAGTGACATGTTATGATCCTCGACATCTTTTTCATTATTGGCAGTCGAAACATACATAACCTCAACGTTTCCCGCGGGTTTTGAATTTCCAGTTGCCGTATGCGTACAATTCAATTCTTACCAACGATTTGGCCTAGGAGCATAGAATAACTGGAGGGAAGGCTTCATACGCTCGACAGATCATTTTGAACTGCCAATAACGGCGGAAGTTGGAGTTTCGTGTGACGCCCGATAGATAACGCTGAGATCCTTTATTCAGTAACATGTCAGATATTTTGTTCTATGGCGCTACAATTGCAAAGAATATAATGTGGCTGTCATTGTTATTGATACATTTATGCTTCTTTTTAATTGAAAATGGCCATAAATCATAACATAGACAATATTGATGACATAAAATCGCTTCATTCTAATCAACTTTTTATGCGCAATTTTATGGGAAGTCTGTGATCGGTAATAAATTTGTCAAAACAATATCCTTATCGATAGATGCATAGAACACCTGGTGTAACGACTCCCTACTGAAAATCGTGACCAAAATTTGTAGATCAAAACGGCATCCTAGATTTCAGATTTTGGACTAGTTCCGGAATAAATCCGCAATATTTATCGGTCGTGGCGCTACTGCGGCAACGACAAAAAACGCGACCCCTTTCGGGAGGAATGAAAAGCTGCACAAAATATCACGTTTTCGATCGACAAGAAAGTCTTAAACAAAATCTAATCAGTGCCAACACCAGGTATTTCTATGCATCTATCCTTATCGGAAAAAGCGAACATTCAGGTAAGTATTATTATTATTATAAGGGATGACTGAGGTTTTATCTGTTCTCGTGTATTATACGCACAATTGTATGGTACCCCGTTTACATTCCCTCTGCTAACACTTAGATTCGGAGCGGGAAACATATTTTTCTTCCTATATTCAATCTGATCCTTGAAGCCATTTCTTTACACGTGCTATATGCATTATATTGTCGGATTTACGAAAAAAAGTATGTATTGCTTTCTTTCAAAAGAATATATATTATGATATAGTAATAAATGGGACCTAATAAGTAATAACAACGAATAACCATTAAAGATAATTTTATTAAGGATAGCCATGTTGTAGGAAGAAACGACGTTGTCGCCATCTCGTGACCTTGCGACGAACTAACAAGTTCGGACGTTTTTGGCAGTTCATTTTCGTAGGGGAGCCTTCTCTCCAGTTATTCTATGCTCCTAGGATTTGGCTTTACTCTGGGACTGCGAATAGCCTGGCTACAAGCCATATTGATGTTATTCGATATATAGAAATAATATATTAATTATTGTCTGCACCGTATCATCCACTGTCATCTAGATCTCTAGATGAATTATTATTATTGATTTTTGAATTTATAACATCAAGAAGTATAAATTTGAAAATTGCGTTTCATTATCTATTTTTCAACTCATGAGTACGAGAGTGAAGAAGTAGCGTAGCGCAGGCGCATCATTTTGTGATTCCGCTGATTCCTGCTAACAACTGCGAAGGAAGAATTCACCTTTTATCCAAGAATCTATTCTTTCATTCTTCCTTCGAAATAGGTGAAGCATTCATTGGTAAGTTAACTTTTAAGTATTCGCAAAACGTCACGAGCAGTTGTACCAATAACAGAGAAATATTTGCCCCTAGCTCGATAAACTTCTATTTTCTATCTCTAGAGTCTAGAGGAAACAGGTCTCTTTTCGGTTATTGACCACTCATCGGTTGAATAGTGTTCTGATGTGATAACTTCCACTAATCAAGCACATCAAGCCGATTCAGGAGGAGCAACCATCCACCCGAATCTGTGGATTCACATCTTGCTGGATCAGGATTCCCTTGTATCGTTTATTAAGGTAAGTGAAATTTGGCAGGTGTTCATAGTTCCGGTGACAATGCATTCTGAAAAACAGTTTTCGAGGTAGGAGATTATTGGTTAATCCGAAAATGCAATATGGGTTTTGTGATTTTAGTACGATTTTATTCAAGATCAGTTAGTGTTCCCCTCGTGAGGCCTCAACGTGATAGTCTTCGCCAGATCATATGTAAGTCGATGGTGCTCGCGATAGGTGGGTTTTTGGATGTCCATAAATCCGCGAAGCCTTCGATCCACTCCAACAGAGTCTCTTTTTGTGCTCCTAATCGAGTGATGAAGCTTTCACCAATGATCTAGTTAGCCTGAACTTGGACGACGTGGGATCGTCTCTTCTCCCTAGGCATACGTATAGCGACAACTGACCCTGGATTAAGGGTCTACGTCCCTGAAAAAAAGGGAGTCAGAAACGATTTATTTTATTCTGATTGATAAAGGGATGTATGAGAGTATAAGGAAAAAAATAATAAAAAAAATATTTTATAAGTATTGAATGAATGAAAAGGATATTCCCCATCATTTTTTATAATTTTTCTACATTTCCACCATCAAAACGAACAAATATTTTTGTGTTTTTTCATTTCAGTATTGAAGTTTATCATTTAGTTAATTAAACGTCTATCTCCTTTTTCTTTCAGAATTTGCCGTTTTTTGTAAATAATATTACAACAATGTGTTGTTTTCGCGAAATTTATTTCCTTGAATTTTTCTATTCGAAATGATAAATATCCATTTTTACCCAAGACATTTTATTAAGGATTTTATTAGCCGTCGATTAGTGAAAATTAATTATTTCTTACAATCATGGATTTTAACATGGAACTGAATTTCATTTAAATGACACACCCCGTAGGTATCTACGTCCAGATGACTGGTGAAGGAAAGAGAGTGTATTATACAGTTAGTGTGAGATCTAGTTCAGGGTAGGATTTCTTTTTAATATTCCCTGCGCCCCAACATTTGTTCTATTAAGCTGAATAATCAAATAAATAAAAATTAATGCACTGCATGGCGGTATACATTTCCTATTTCGAAGGCTGAAGACTCTTAAGGGGGAACGAGGGCTACACTTTTGTATACTTATTAGGCCAGTACGCCCAAATTCTATACTTATTTATAATTCTATGGCATAAACACTGATATAATTCCGACAGATGCTTTCATTTTTTCTCCAGAGTTCAAGATGGTGGCCCAGACTTGCGAACAGCTCAATGGAAAGATTGGTGGAAGGACCACTCGGATGACTTTTTTCGTTCAATTTCGATAACCCTAGAGCTCCATGGATCGAAATATATACACTCATACCTTTCTAACAGAGACGTTTTTTTTTCTGTAGTTCTAGGAGGCGACCAAGAATTGTAACTAATGGACTGTGTATATCAGGGGTGGCCAAACTTTTGAACTCTGAGGTCTACTTCTGCTCAAAAATATTTCTTGCGGTCGACTGTAAGGTATAGAGTTTACAAGAGAGAAATAAAACATTATAGCAATAACTGAATAAAGGTGGGTTTATACAGCAACTAAAATAAAATAAGAACTGAAATAAAATAAAATAAGAAATAAGAGCAGAAAACATAGGTTTATAGAGATCACTAGAATAAAATAAGAAATAAGAATGAACCAATCAAATCGCAGATTTTTTGACAATGATTAGTTGTCATTTTATTTAAGCCATTTTTTCGCGTGAATCACGGTTAAAAACTATTTCGAAGTAAACGTCACCAGTTCATGCATCGCTAAAATGCTAAAATAAAGGTGTGCTCTACTCGAAGTGATTTATTACTTCACAGTCACAGGTCACAATGCGTTCTCAAAACAAAGCTGTCATATTCAAACAATATTAAATGCAATGAAGAACAGTTATTATTATTATTTATTCAAAATAAAAACGGTGAAAACAAAATAAATCCAACAAGCATAACCTATATTCCTCAATCAGCTGATTACAAACTTCAAACTGCAGTTCGAACTATTCCGCTACCTGCTTTCAAACCGCTTCAAATTATTTGGTGCGTGACGTCATCACGGACGAAATAGTTTTAAAATATTGTCACGCGAAAATTCGGCTTAGGACTTGTCAAAAGTGTCAATACGGGGAGTGGATTTGGGTCATGCGCACTATCATTTTCCAAATAAAATAAGCGAAAAAGATAAAAGTTGACCATCTCTCATTCTTATTCTTATTCCTTATTTTAGCTTATTTCCTGTATAAACGCTGTCATTGAAATGCATGAAGTGAACATTCTTATTTTATTTTATTTTAGTTCTTATTTTATTTTAGTTGCTGTATAAACCCACCTTAAGTGTTTTTATTTAAACGTTTGAAATAAAATACATAATCTTCATTCTGAATTATGTTTTTGGGTAGATATTTTGCACTGCTTATTCTCAACAAGTTTATCATAGTGGGGCGTGTAAGAAGTAACTGAGATGCGCAAACAAGAATCTAAATGGGCATCAAACGGGAACGATGTTTTGTTTCAATTACATTCTTACTTGAAAATGTCGATTCGCAAAGATAGGTGGAACCAAAGAATGAAGTTGAAACTTTCAAAAATATGTCACATCTCATTTTAATTATCTCTATTTCGATCACAACAGATTCGGATTCAATAAACTTGCCTATGTTAACAGTTAAGCTGTCAAGGTCAATGCTTTCACCAAAAGGGAATGTCATGAACTCATGAAACTTAGCACTTCCTCGAGAGCGGCGAAACCCTCAAACCTTCTTTCGAACTCCAGGTGCAAACCATCCAGTTGTCTAGCGAAAGTTTCGAAGTCCTTATTTGAATTTCTTCCATGATTTTATAGTTTCTCAATTCACCTCGTCTTAATTGATATGCATGTAACTGAATCTGACTTTTAAATGTTTTAATCGAAGTCATATCAATCACATTCTTGTTTTTCCCTTGAAGATTTAGGTTCAATGCATTGAGGTTTTCAGTTAAGTCACAAAGAAATGCCAACTTCATGAGCCATTTATCATCTTCAAGCTCAGGTACCTCTTCTCCTTTTGATCGGATAAAAATTTTGATTTCTGGCAATAGTTGGCGAAACCTCCTTAAAAAAGCACCACGGCTAAGCCATCTGTATGTAGCAAAAGATCAGAGTGTTCGGCCTCAGTCTCTTCAAGTAGAGCTCTAAATTGGCGCCTTTTGCGAACTTCTGACTCGAATAGAATGAACTATTCTAAAGGAAATTTTCATAATTATATCCGAGTCAAGAATTTTAAAACACAAAACTTGCTGGTGTGTGATGTTGGTGAAACCTGGAATGTCGACAATGTAGTCATCATTTATGCATAATGAAATAAAACCAGCTCTTTTTCCAAGCATATCAGGTGCTCCATCTGTAGTAATAGCAACTAGTTTGTGAATCGGAAACTCAGTTTTTTCTATAAAATCTTTGAAACCTCTGGTCTGCCCCTTCAATGGAATCATCGTCAATAATTCATCTCTTGCCGTCAAAACTAAACGCACGAAAATGCAGAATTCAGCAATGTCAGTCACATCAGCTGTAGACTCATCAGATGGTAGTGATAAGAAACTACATTTTTTCAAGTCTTCCTTATGCAATTGTTCCAAATTTCCACATAAGGCTTCACTTCGTCGCTTCACAGTGTTTCGTGACAGAGAAATGTCATTAATGGCCGAAATATTCTCCTTCTTATTTTTAAAGTGACTAAGAAACTAATAGAGCGTAATGCACTCGAAAAGATTTCATTTTCAGTTTATTCATGTCTTGGGGGCTACCAAAATCGCCTTCGCGGTCGACCGGTAGATCGCGGTCGACCTCTTGGCCATGCATGGTGTATATAGATGGAAGGACTATTAAGACGATTTTGCTATACATCTCTGAAATCCTTGAAATTGAATATGAAACTTCAAGTGGGTTGTGCCTGGCTTCCGCGAGGAGAACTAGTGCGCATGTGCGAGAAGGGGAAGTGGATTAGAGTAGGATATCAAGGCTAATACGGTAACCATGGAAAGATCATGACATGTCCCCTTTCTTTGCTACAGCAGTTCATGACCTATGTATATAGCGCCAGAATTAGGCATACACTTTTATGTACTTATTGGCCTCAACGCTCACATTCAATATATTTATAATTCTATGCTTTACATACCATATAAGGTCTATGGTTAGAAGCCATCGAAATTCATTTCAATCTGAAATTTAGTATTCGACAAAATTGTGACACAATTCTTTTGTATTGTCCAAATTTCTTGTTTTTACCATCGGAAAATGGCCGAAGAACATGAAACTCCTAAGCAGACGGACATTTATGATGAGGAATTCCATAACAATTTAAAACTAGCGAAAGTATTGATCGCAAAAATACCATCAGAATCGGGTAAGGGGAAAGAAACTATATCTTCTTTTATATAAGCATCGTAGGTCTATTCAGTTCGAATAAAAGCGGAAAGTCCCTTATACTCATAATATATGAGGAGGTGAATGTTTTGCCTGAATTTTGATTGAGAAAGAAAGAGAATTTTTTCAATGCATACATTCGTGTTAATTTTCCAGAGAAAACCATATGCAAAAAATGGATAATGAAATTGATGTCCTTGAAGTCGAAAGAACCGGCTGTTAAAAGAAACAGAAATCATTTCTTCCGTTATTTGTTGAGTGTTATGAACAAAGGTACTTGGGGAGTTACAGGAACTGCAGAACACTATGGTTTTCCACAGTACGATGCTAAGGTATAAGAGAAAACATTCCTCCGTGCAAAGCCTCCGTTTTAATGCATACCGTCTGTGTAAAAGCACCAAATATGGATTATTCAAAATTAGCCAAAAATGATAATTTAAACAAAATATATTGTAGTACACCATTCTCTTGAAATACAACTGCGCTTGTTGTAGTGGGATGTATGGTTTTTATCTGCATCACTGCATTTTGGTGGCTTTAGCCTACTCGAATCATGGAGTTGAACGTCTAAAATTGTTGAAATTTTTCATCAAATTTGTGGTTCTATTCGCGATATATATGGAGCGCTACGTCTATTTCTTGGTCTTTGTAATAGTTCATCATAGCGGCTTATTCCATTCATTATACAGAGTGAGTCTTTGACTTGTACATATATTTTAACTGTAGATTCCTCCCATCAAAAGAAGCACTTTTTTCCATACCATTTTTCAAAATTCGGTTTCGTTTGGAAGATACAGGGTGTCAAAAATCCATGAAATTAACACTATTCTTTCCATATATTCGGAACCGATATTTCCTATGAACTGAATTTTGGTTGATTGTTTACTCTATTCATGGTGCATATTCCTCAAATGAAACCTATTCCATATTTCTCCTGGTAAAAAAGTTACAGTATAGTCGACTTATAAATTCACGCAAAAATACTATAAAACCACTTGAAAAAGATAAACGGTTCACGTTTTCGAAAGAATTGATTATTTTAGAAAACAAAAGTATCCTTATATTTTTTCAATAAAACGCGTCGTTCTCAAGTTATTCCTAATTGTATAAAATTGAATTACAGGAAAAAATCATGAATTTCAAGAATAATCTGAATGCTGTCCTGAGTTAAATCTCATCGAATATTATTTCTTCTCTGGTCCCTCAACAAGTTACCAACGTTGTCAGAATGTTTATCAACTTTGTCAAGACTAAAATCTCTATGATGAAAAAACGTTTGATGTAGAGATATGTAATAATAAAATTCCACATTCGTGGGACATTAAATTGAATTCTAAGAAGCATGAAATTATACATTTTATAGGCAGTTTCTATTTAAAATTCATTGTGACCGGTCCTTCGGGTCCTTCAGCAAAATGTCTATCGAAACAATGTAACTCGACACCAGAACGACACTACTGTTACATCAATCACTGAAAATCATTTACATAATCATCACCTGTTTGCTTTATTCTCTGTAAATAAATGAAGCGTGAACTTCGTTTATGCTGTGTATGGGATCACTGACTAACGTTTTAGGTTGGACTGGTTGGAGACACAGAATAACGGTTTGTCTTGCGTGGCGGCTACATCCACGGCCTTCTGAAGGGAAGAGTAGGCCGTGGCGACTGAAATATTAGGAACGTAGCGCTATATTGGCGAGAATCAGAACTACTCGTTTGGCATTTTCAAAGAGCAACGCCTAGACGCCTTTAGCGATTGTGATAGTTCATCCGCTAACGATAGGGGACGTACTGCTTTCTTGAGTTCGCCTATACCATTGTTTGAAGAGAAAATCGGCAATCTGGCATCGTCTTCTCTAGAGTTCTGTGGGTGAATATTACAGAGGATGGGTAAGGTTAGGTCATTGATAAGATGTCTAGAATAATGGTGTAGGCACTCGTCAATTTTTGAATGGAATAACGTTCGACCAAATCGAAAATATTAGCAATGTTTCGTGGCGGCGCCGCAATGTCATTTCAGTGTATTTTCCGTAGTCATGAGTGCCCTTGGCTCAGTGGTAGAGCGTTGGAATTAGGACCCAGAGGTCCGGAGTTCAATCCCGAGCTAGAAAAAGAAATTTTCTAGTCTTGGCAGGGGCCACCATTCTCACTGTTGGGTCAAAAATTAACAGTGCTGTGCCTAAGGTGGCGTGAGGACACAGTAACAAAGCCTACACAGAACACAACTGCTTACTCCGAACTCGGCACAAGTTACAAGCTTCAAAGCTTGTAGTTTCAGAGGGGTCTCCTCAGGAGACCTAGGAGTAGTCAGGATAAACAATATATCATCATATCATCATTGGGTGCGTTCATCCGACTGAGCAGCTACCGCTACATGCTGATTGTTTCGATTCGTTGTGTCAAATAACTAACTAATTTGACACAATGAATCGAACAAATCATATGGTTTTGACGTTTGAAGGAGCAGTAGCGGTAGCTGTTTAGTCGGATGAACACACCCATTTTGATTTATGCATCAACAGCTCAGTTATGACATGACCACAGAATGGCATCTTTTTATAATGAAAGTTTTGTACTTTTCCTCAGAACTAATATACATCAGGATGTCAAGAATATAAACACACATTATTGTTTGACAAAATTATCGACCATTAACACGCCACGTTCGCCAGAATAAATTCAAATATTTTAAATAACTGATAAAAATCATTCATAATTTGTGAATAGCGCCACCTGAAGTGGAAAGAACCAAACATTGCTAATATTCTCAATTTCGAAACAAAATCTAATCAGTGCCTACATTCTAGACATCTTAGTTATTGACCCCGAATCATATGACTTTGGTTAATGGAGTTAGGATAGCTTAGTGAGAAACCAATTTTTATGAGATCGTTTTAGAATATCGAAGAAAATATGAACAAATCTTCAGGACAATCGAAGAAGGAACTCATTTTGGTGTGAGAAATATAGCTTTTCAATTGCCGAAATGATCGGATAGAACTAAGTGTTTTGTTAGGAAACATCGTGTTTGTAACATTATTATTCAAATAATAATAATAAGACTGAAATGTTTTTTCACTGGTTCATAGAAGAATTACCAGCTCAAGCTGAGAACGGGAGACCGATGAAGAATAATAATCCCTTTTATTTCATATATTACAACCATTTACATGATCATGATAGTGAGACATGTCATTATGATATAGCCCTAAAATTTGCAGAAACAAACACCAGAATACATTAAGCAAAAATAAACATCATTCGAAATTATATCCAAAATATTCGGACAAACTGTACGGCTCTAATTTTAAAAGTATAATCCGTATTTGTTTCTTAAACATTTTTTCAGTTTTCATGACCTGTACATTTTGAGGCAATTTATTAAAAACAGCAATGCAAGAATAAAAGCAACCTTTATCGAATTGAGACAACCTATGATGAGGAAATATATAATTTTGATTTCTCTCGCTACGAGTTTTTAAACATTCAAATATATTTCTGTTCTTGTACAAGAAGACAATCAACTCATATATAAACAACCCTGTCAGAGTGAGGATGTTGTTCACTCTGAACTGGTTTCTACACGATTCATTATACCCTAGTCCCAAAATGATACGTAGGGCACGTTTCTGGATAATAAATAATTCACTGGCATATCCACTCCTTCCCCAAAAAATAACCCCGTATTTCAACACAGATTGGAAATTCGAGTAGTATACAGTTTTTAACGTATTTAAGTTGGTGTATGTCTTCAATATTCGTAATGTATACACAATAGAGTTGAGCCTCTTGCCCAAATATTGAACATGTAAAGTCCAATTCAGATTTTCGTCCAATGTTAGACCTAAGAATTTGGTATGCGCTACAGTGTTCAGGTTCATATCGGCGAATGTAACGGATTCAGGGGTGGAAATGTTCGATTTTGATGTTTTAAACATTATTGCATTTGTTTTGTCTGTGTTGAGTATGAGCTTATTATTCCTGAGCCAATTCATTACACGAAAGCTGCATTTCTGAAGTGTCTGAAGCAGAGGCGCTCGGTCTTTTTCTCGTATAAGCAGGTTGGTGTCATCTGCGAAGTTTACTAGACTACAATTGAGATCTTTTATTGTGTCTTCAAAATCATTCACAAATATTAAAAATAAAATAGGTGCAGCAATCCCTCCCTGGGGGATACCTATTGATTGAAGGAATGTAAGTTCAGAAAGATAACGGGTTCCCGTATTCTCTATCACAACTTTTTGAGACCTATTCGTGAAGTAAGATACAAACCACTTGTGTGCGTTCCCTCTTATTCCCAGTAGCTCTAATTTTTTCAGCAAGATTTTATGGACAACAGATTCAAATGCCTTTGTTAAATCTAAGAATACCCCTATTATTTGTTCCCTGTTTTCAAACCCTTCAAGTATTTCGTGAGTGAAATTTTGGATAGCTGAGTTGATGGATCGATTTTTCAGGTATCCATGTTGACAGTGGCTAAATAAATTATTGGAGTGAAAAAAGTGTTTTACTCTATCAATCATTGCTGTTTCAAATATTTTCGAAAAAGAGGATAAAAGACTGATCGGTCTGTAATTTTGTATTTTGGATGGATCCCCTTTCTTGAATACTGGTTTGTTCAGGGATAATTTTAAACTCTCGGGAAATATTCCATATACCAATGAATTATTAATGATGAATGCTAAAGGTTGGCATATTTCTAGGGCGCATGATCTCAATATTCTCGAAGGGACTTCATCATAACCACTGCTCCATTTATTTTTCAACTTCCGTATGATGTCGTGTACTTCGAAGCTGAGTACAGGGCTTATGAAAAGGGAATTACAATTTCGTTTAACTTTCGAACATGCATCCTCACTTCCGTCTGCATTTTTCGAGATGTCTGTCACTGCTTTCGAGAAATAAGAATTAAATTCATTTGCTATACTTATCGCGTTTCCACCTATTTGTACTTGAGATTGCCTCTTATCACCCTTAATGTCTTTGACAATATTCCACACAACTTTACTTTTGTTTTCTGCCCTTTCGATTTGACCTGAATACAATTTTTTTCTAAAATCTATTAGTAGTCGATTATATAATTTCTTGATGTTATTGTATTGACTTGTGTACTTGCTGTCGACGGATTTGAGAGTGTAAAGGATGTCAAGTATTTTCCTACAGTTGATAATTTCTTGTGAATTATAAAAGATGTTGCTCTTTTGATGTTTACATATTTTTTTATTGAAATATTGGTTGAAAATAGGTATAAAAACATTCATAAACTTTTTGAATTGACTTTCGACATCATCGCTATTGCAAAGGTATATATCTGACCAATCTTGTTGCCTAAGTGTGTTTATAAATATTTCTATGTTTTCCTCACAAAAGTTCCTTCTGAGAATTGGAGGCACCTTTTCACAGTTAAAATCAAATATTAATTTTTGACCTACATGATCTGAAATTTGATAGTTCAGAATTTTTGCTTCAAATCTTGATAAATTTGTGAAAATATTATCGATGCATTTCTGGGAATGTGATGTTAATCTAGTATAATCAAATATTGATTGTTGGAGATTGTATGAATTCAAAAGTAACAAGAATTGTCGTGATTCCACATTATTTGCTGTTATATTTATGTTGAAATCACCTACTAAGAATATTGTGATATCTTTGTCCGTGATTAGATTAAGAATTGTTTCCAATATGTGTTGAAACTTGTTTAAGTCTGAATTTGGTTCTCTATATCCACAAACAACAATGAATTTCACCTGTTGAATTTTGAATTGAACCGCAGCTATTTCAAATATGAATGGTACAGATAAATTTACAATGTCTTCTCTCTCTGATGCAAGGACATCACTTCTACAGTAAATAGCTGCTCCTCCATGATGGCCCTCATCTCGGCAAAAGGATGACCTCAAGTGGTAGCCTCTGAGGTTGTGTGATAGTAATTGGATCGAGGATTTCCAATGTTCAGTCATGCAGAAACACAAGCAATCCCCGTTTTCTTCTAAAAGTAGTTGGAGTTGGTCAGTACAATTTCCTATGGATTGTACATTATAATGCGCAATGCTCATTTTTGTTTGTTGTTTTATTTTTGTTTCCTCCCTGTTTTTGTCAAACTGTATAAAAAATTGCTGATGTTAGCTCCTTCCGGCCAGAGGTCTGGTTCTTTAATTTTTCCAAGTGATGTTACTGGTACTGTTATTATATAGGATTTATATATTTCTGGGTACTTGGAATTTCCTAGTTTCACCTCGAAATTTTTGAAATTATTTTCTTCCAAGTGGGTTGTGACTGTTTCGACTGTGCTGTCTACATCAATTCTACTGATGTAGACTGATACCATTTTTGCTACTGCTTTTAAATTCGAGCTTGTGCTTTTTCCAATTAGTTCTGGTTTGCGTTTTTTTCTCGATTTCACCATTGTGAAGCCATTTTCTTCAGAGTCTGCCAATGGTTCTTTGTTTACTTTCTGCATTGATGTTGATGGCGCTAATTGATTTTGAGCTTGAACGTTTGTGTTTAATATTTTAACCTTAGGTTTTGTAGGCGGCAACGCCATCTCTTGAACAGGTATATTATTTGCGGGTGCGACATTAGCGCTGTTTGGGTTTGGTCTATTTGGCCATTTTGGGTTGAAAATAGTTGTCGATGTTGTCTGTGGTGGCGTTACTGTCGACTTGGTTCCTTTGGACTTATCGTCTGTTATTATGTTTTTTCTGTATGTTTCTCTTTCAGATTCTAGATTTTTCACTTTTCTTTCCAAAAATGATATTTTTTCACGTAGAATTTCATTTTGTTCTATTAAAATTTTGTTCTTACTCACTGTTTCCTGGAAAAGCATATTTTCCAGGATATTTATGTATTCATTGAGTTCGGATGTTTCATACATTATTTCACTGTTTTCTTCGACTGAATGTTGACAGTCATTATTTTTGGCTGAATTTGCCGCTTTCAGACATCCTGGATGGAAAACTGCTCTACACTTTTTACACAAGAGTTTATCTCTCACAATTGTCTTTTTACAGAACTTGCACAGTTTAATAACTTGGTTATTTTCAATATCTCCTTCGGACTTCGTGTCGGTACAACTTGTTCCGTCTGCCATAACGAAAATAATAAGGTTAGTGCTTGAGTATTTTTTAAATGTATCACCCAGAATATCTAATAATCACATCAATTTCAATTCAATCGAAAAATATGAACTTTGAGGTGTTTTTAAAGAATAATATCAGGCACGTAATTCAGCCCTATTTTTTTCAAATGGCTATATCTCTTTAACAGAGCCGAATTCGGAAAAATGGAAAATGAAAAAAAGGTTTCCTTTAGCCCCAAGAATCTACAGTTAAAATATATGTACAAGTCAAAGACTCACCCTGTATATAGTTTTCGAACCACGTATAATCTAAATGATTATATTGGTTCGACCGCACGGTAATAGCGATAACAGGAATTACTTCCGACCAACCTATATCATTGACCTAAAATGTAGAATTGTTAATATAAAAACGCACGATAAAGCAATATTTTATTATTCGTGAAAGTTCATGGTTTCCAGATATTAGGGTTGCCAACCGTCCTTTATTTCAAAGGACAGTCCTTTATTCTGAAAACATGTCCTTTGAGGTTTTGAAAGGTGTCAAAGGACTTTGCAGTCTTTTTTGCTAAGCCTTTACCCGTCCACCATTCTCGAGTCGTTCATGTCCTTTATTTCAATAGCTCAAAGTTGGCAACCCTGCCAGATATTCTCCATTGTTTATATTCCAGTTCACTGAGGAAAACGAAGCAACTGCAAAACAGTTCCTGTGTAGATGGTCTGGTGACCGTAAAACATACGTTGCGACGAAACCCATACCAGGAAAAGGCGCACTTGTCTACATGGCCGTCTCAAAAGAACCTAAATTGGGCTGGGACAATCCTCAAGATAGAACTATGTAATACAATGTTGTCATATAAATGTTTCGACAGTTAAATCTCGTTTCAATTTCTCAACTGTGTGATTTACCAGCATCCTGCTGTGGTATACTCCATATTCACTTTTATAAAGTATCCCGGTTGACCAAGCAGATTGGCACTCGTGAAATATCGGCAATGTCAAAATATTTCTCAGAGACGTTGCCAATGCTAATTTCTTCTCTCAACGATAGATAGTTTTCATAGAGAATTTATCTAGGTATCCTGTCATTACACCCGAATATAATAGACTGAAGCTAAGCTGCATTCCAGTTGAGAAATATGTTCTTCCCAATTCATTGTATCATTCACATGGATTCTCGAAACCTTTGTAAATGGGTTAATGCTTTTAAGGTTTGTGACAAAGGTTTCGTAGTACTACTACATTTTCATACTGGAGTACGTGCAAAAAGGTATTTAAATGTCTTCTGTATGCTTATTTCTTGACAATTTAGAAAAGTGGGGAAATCCATAGGTCGCGTCTGTTCGTTCAGAAGTTTTTCTGTCGGGTTATTCGAGTACTGCTGACGAAAAGACCTTCCGCAATTATTGAACTAAATCATCTTGATTCATACAGAATGAGTTAAAAACAAAGCACAAAATACGTGTCCTCGGTATTTACTATATATTTTTGTCCTAGAAATGGATATAAGTTTTGCTGCTGAGGATGACTTTGGTCATATAAAGTGACTCCTTTATTATTATTGGGATGAAATTTTCATAGAATTAATTATAAATACAGCTTGTATTCAAAGGTGAGGCATTTCTTGTGACAGATGGTAGAACTCATCAAAATAAGCCATTTTACCAAGAATGTTTGTTCTATACGAATTATGCCCCTGTTTCGAGAAAATGAAACTAGAATATGTTCTAGTTTCTAGGTGAACCTGAAAATTTCTGTTTTTTGTTTTCTTATCATACATGACTCAGAATATCGATTGTGATCAGTAATCTTCGATCGTGTTACGGCGACGGTACGAGTGTTTTATGTTTCGAAAATGCCGCACACGTTAATTCAAATAATGAACTTGTTGATGCTTTTAATTTATGGTGAATCAAAACAAAATGCCAGTTCAGCGTACAGAACATGAGAGATGCAGGCCAGAATAGTACCTATTAAGGTATTGATTTCATATAAGAAATTTTCGGTAAAATGACTTATTTTGAGTTCTATCACGCCTCACCTTGAAATACACCCTGGATAGATTTTGAGCGTAGTTGCTATTGCTAATACAGTTGTCGCTATACGCATGCGTCGAACGATGAGAAGGGGCAGGTCTTATGCCTCGATGGTTACCCTATGGCATTTTATTCGTTCTGCCGATTACCCAACCACATGCCCAACAGTTCTCAGTCTCACTGACCCTCACCCTCGGCAGAGCTCACTAGATGAATGACTGAAAAACGGACTCGCACATAACGAAAAGAACAGGCCCAGGGGATTCTCCGTCGTTTGCTCTCAGTGTATTCGAGCATGCTCCATTCATCAAATTATCGCTGCCATATATCTAATACTACGTATGCTGCTTCCACGAGTCAAAAAGTGGAGCCGAATCTTTTTTTAAGAATCAATTTTTATGTACATATATCCTATGCGCCCAATGAAAATTAAAATTCACAGGAAAGTCATTTTGATCAAATCGGAGCAATCAATCGTCGGGTTACTATAGCACCTATCGAGATACTTCTGAAGATGCCTACCGACAATTTCTTATATGAAATGTTCAATTTAAAAAATTTATAAAAAATTTTGGGCATCAATACCTTAATACTACTCTGGCCTGCATCTCTCTGTTCCAGGTTTATGAACATCCGCGAACATTAGCGGAAATCTTGTTATGCACAACTTATACGCTGAACTGGCATTTTGTTTTGATCCACCATAAATTAAAAGCATAACGACAAGTTCATCTTCTATATATATAAAAGAAAGATGTTGGTTACACCGTTTATAACTCTAGATCGGATGGACTGTTTGTTATGAAACTTCATATATGGATTCGTCTACGGTCTGGTTATTATAAAATACAATAAAACTTTGAAAAAATCGATGAAAATTTTACTTATACAGGAAATGCTTTTCCTCCTTTTGAGTAAGGCCACTAGATGTCGCTACAGTTACGCTTCCGCTTATTCGTTGGTACTTCATTTGATATTCTCCGCGTTAGATGGCGATATAAACAAATAGTGTGACTATATTCCCTCTATAGTCACTGTAATAGTGTGTTATTTGAGTTGCCTACAACTCTGCGCCGTTGGGCAAAAAAAAGTCTTAGCGTAGGAGTACAGATGTCTAAAATGATTAGATTTCGTTGAGATATGAGAAAAGTTTCGTTCTTACCACTTCAGATGGCGCTATTCACACATTATGCCTGATGATTATTAGTTATTTTTATAGTTTTATTTATTCCAAATAACGTAATCGTGAAGGTACTATATTTGACATTATCACAATTAAATGACGATGAATTTGTTGAGGCTTTCGCGGCCATCGATTGATGTCATCTGTTCTTCTTTCGAGCATTTCGGTCGTCGTGGTTTGAAATGGTCAAAAAAAAACATATGACATCAATTACCGTGTAATTTACATAGGGCTTATAGTACCATGAAAGGCTATTAACAGATCAAAAAGCGGTTGAATATCACAGTGAATTTTTATCGAAATTTCAAGTAAATCGGATTTTGGCGATCAGTTTCAATCGTGAATTGTCTCATCTTTTCTCATAATTTTTGAAACGTTTTTGAATTTCTGTTTGGGTAATAAATATATTTGCGGAGCTGAAGGACCGTAGGTCAATGGCCCATTGTCTGTTTTCAGTCAATAAAGAACAATCTCTCTCTCTATATTTGCGGAAATAACTGAATCCAAAATTGCCATTATTAGTGATTGACATATTATGACATATTATTTTTGTGTATCTGTTCTGTGTGATAGCTCATATCCATGGAAACATTTGACAGTTCAAAAATCAGAGTGGATTTGTGAAATCCACCGTAAGTATCATTAGGGCGGAACAAAGTTCGCCGGGCCAGCTAGTTATTTGAATAAATGTTAACACTCGTACAATCTACACCGCATCTACGCCGTAACTGTTGATATCTTGGGATAAGCAGGCCAGGGAGCAGGTTCGGAATGAAGAATTTTCAGATTCACCTAGAAGCTAGAACATAATATTCTAGTTTCATTTTCTAGAAACATGGGCATAATTCATATAAATTTTTTTTTGTAAAATTACTAATTTTGATGGGTTCTACCATCTGTCAAAAGAAAAGCCTCACCTTTAAATACACCCTGTATAAAGGTGAGTATAACGTGGCCACAGGTCTATTTATCATCTATTTAGGACTTCTAGACGCATTTCAAAAAATGTAAATTTTATCTTCCGAAATGATAGGTTCTTTCAACAGTTTATCGTTTTCTGGTAGTCTTATACAGTTTCAAACCAGAAAAAATATTCAATCAGTATTGGATGTTGGAATCTTGGAATTGAAAAGAGCATGAAGTGCTCTATATGGACTATGAGATCGTCACGAAAACGCCTCTCAGAGAATCTGGGGACACCAAGAGCTCGAGTCATAGCTAGGTCTCTGTATACCATTGGCGAATCCAAAGATCAAAGCGCCCTCTTTCGGCAAAAACGCCAAACTATGGAACAAGTAATCCGTTGAGATCTTCTATGTTTCGCGTGCTTTTGAGCAATAATATTTTGTTTCATATCCAGGTATTCTTGAGTGATATTTCGAAGTTTTTATAGTGTTCAATAAGAGTGTTACGAAATTGATTATCGTAATTCACGGTACTGAGCTGTGCCTTTATTATTCTGTAAAGGCCTCTTGCAACGACAGAGAATTCTCGCGAGAATTTTCTGTCAAATTCACTGACCGAGAATTCTCTGCCGTGGCATACGATGGAACAATGGAATTCCACAGAGAATTCTACCGAAAGTAGTATGCAACGGCAGAGAATTTTCGATCAGTGAATTTGACAGAAAATTCTCGCGAGAATTCTCTGTCGTTGCAAGAGGCCTTAAGATAGGAATTAAAAAATAAGGTGAAGTATCTGAGCGAAGGGGTTCATGTTTTAATGCTAATGTTATGTTTAATTTTAGGCCAGTGCATTGATTATAGAACAATGAGTTAGCTTAGTTCTAGTGCCGGAAAAAACTGTATTCAACTGTTGTGGTTTCAATTGTTCTTCAAGGAAAAATAAACACCAGTCTATACGTTTTCATAAATTTCCTGAGAAAGATGCCTTAATACTATTTATCACTAATGCCTTCGCTAAATCGGAAGAATTGGACTGAAGAAAAGCATGGATAAACTATAGATGGAGAAAACTTGCTGAAAAGATTTTCGTTGTTTCTCGAACAACTGCGAACAATATTTTTAGTGAATATATTAAGTATTTAGCAAATATTTTGGAAGGTTGTATTCAGTGGCCAAGTTCTGAGGTTGAATTGATGAATTTACTGCTTAACATTTTGGGAATATTCAAGTGATACCTAATTATGAGGATATACCATACAGATCTTCATGTTTGTCATGTCGCATCAGAACATATTCACATTCTGATCATAGTTTAGGCAGATGTGAATCTTTTTGTGTTGCTATTTTGTAGTATATTTCCATGAAAATAAAGAACATTCAAAACAATAATTTATTTACATAATTTCCATCGCATACCTCGTGAATTGTCGATCCAATTAGAAGGGAAAAAGCCAAATTGTATAACAAAATTTTATAAACTCGACACTGTGCTGTCAATAATACATTAATTCACTGAAATTATGCACAAAATCATCACGAGAACTAAGAAAATCACTTAAAATAATCTGTTTTACATATCAAAACAACGTAGCTTCAAAAGAGATTACTGGAATTCCGCCATGTTTGTTTACAGTCAGCAGCGCCCTCATCGGTGGTTGGAATCGCCAATAGGGAATCCTTGTCGCGCTACTCTGCACTCTCTCAAGAAACTCCGCATTACGAACCAGCGTCGGTGCCCAAACTGGCCTCGCTTACTCCAAAATAGGTCGTACATAGTTGACATAAAGAAGACGGCAGGTGGCAGGGTCACAACGTTAAGAGTACAGTGACGACAACTGGCTATAAAACTGTCAAAAGTCCGCCATGTTTTGTCGAGATGTTTTGGCGGTATTTTTGAATTTTACATCGGTAGATGGGTTAGAAAATCTGCACACTGTCATTTCGACGTTCGACAAAACATGGCGGCCGACCAATAGAAAATGAGACACGAGTTGTCGTCACTGTGGTTATATAAGATGTTCTGTGGTTATATAGTCACTGTAGCATTCGGATCTAGGCAGTCGCGACACGGCAGTCACTACCCGGCAGCTACGACCGTGGTCGCTCTGCACCGCTCAAACGGATTGGCATGCAACGCTTTCCGATACAAGCGACCGTACAACGCGACCGGGAGTCAAGCGCGGATCCAGGGGGGGGTCATGGGGGTCAGAACCCCCCCCCCTTGGACTGGACGAACCCTCAAATCTTGTGTTTGATGAAAAAATGTTTCGATTGAAAAAATAGAATTGAATCATATTTAAGTGAATATTGAAGGGTAATTAGTTCCAATAATAAAAAAACAAACTGAATTTTTGGAGAATAATTTGTCCATTTCTTTGAGTAGAATATTACAAACTAGCTCAATTGATTTGAAAAGAGCTACGGATGCCATAAAAAATACGATGAGTGTATTACGAGAAAAAGGGAAAAAGCGGACGTGGTTTTCCGACAGCTTTTTGAAGAGGCACAGGAAGTAGCTGAGCAGCTAGATGTGACTATTAAATGCCCTAGAATAGTCAAAATACAAATACACAGAGCCAATAATCAGCCTGCCCAGTGCCCAGTCTGCAGAAGAGTATTTCCCCAGGTCTGTGTAAATTCCTGTTCTGGGTTCAATAATAAACGACCTAGAGAAGATCGACTGTCATCTGAAGTAATGAATTTATTCAAATTAGCAGTTTTTATAGCTAAAGTCGTTTATTCAAAAAATGAAAATGAAGAAATTGAAATTTTTAATGAGTTGGTAAATCAGTACAAACTTCTATTAGACAATCCTCCTGTTTCAATCGTTCCGAATGAATATCGCTTATGGAAGATGAAATGGCAACGAGAGAAGAAGATTCCACAGACGATACATTATAATCTCCTAGAAAACTGTGATTCTGACATGTATCGAAATGTGAGAAAATTTCTCAGTACACTCGCAACACTACCAGTTAGTGTGGCAACGGCAGAGAGGTCATTTTCCACTCTGAGAAGGCTCAAAACATGGTTAAGAGCTACGATGGCAGAAGAACGACTTATTGGACTAGCACTTCTTCATATCCATAATGACATATCTGTTGATGTAGAGGAAGTCATCACTCGTTTCGCAAGAAGGAGAAATAGAAAAATTCCCTTTGCTATTTAGTTATACCTTTGTTATTATTCTCATTAAGTTTTTGTAATAACTCGAATAAACTTCTTGTTGTGTTAGACCTCATCAGAATTTTATTTTGGGGATGCTGATTTGTCTCCAAAAAATCAATTGGCGGGTATGTAATCCACCTGACCGTGAAAGCTTGTGGCAGCACTGGCAGCGCCGCCCAGCAGTGGCAATGGGTCGCGGCTGCCTTTAGAACGACCTAGGCAAAAGATTTAGTGATTTCTTTGAACCCTTTGACGTTCACCATGTTGATGAGTAAAAAAAGAAAGAATGAATGCCTTATTCTTGGTGAAACTTTATTTGTAGACTGCAAAGATACGTCTGCTCGACCGGTTTCGGTGAATTATATCACCATCCTCAGGAGTCAAGTAACAGGACGACTGCAATGAAAGGAAATAGGGTCGAGATAAAAGATTTTAAAGAAATAGGGAGTAAAAACTGCAGCAGCCCTGTTATGACTTTACAAGCGAGCAGAAAAATCGATCGGTCCTCATTTTCGAGAACATACAAAAACAATCGGTCAAAACATACAACTCAAATTCACAAAAATTCGTCAGATATTTAGGTTAAAACAATATAAACAGGAAGAATCAAGAGGTGCGGCGCGCAGGAACGGGCCACGACCATCGAAGACAGGTGACAGAGAGGTGTCCGTGTCAGCCAACACATAGGCGGGGGCACAGAAGGGTAAAAAAGGTGCCGGTGTCCACAGGTTAACAACTGCTCTCCACCGGAGCCGTCCGATCCTCGATCGGTTCGCTTCTAAGCGCATCGAAAAGGCGAGGGAAATCGTTTGTGGACAGGGAATTTAGGGTGAACAGAGACTTGTCCTCGATGTGGCAGAAAATATCTATCTCCTCCAACACACACTGTCTCAAACCGAAGCTAGACGGGTGAATGATTTTTGCATCCTCCTCTGGATCGAAAGGGTGACTGGGTTACTCAAAAGATTTAGTAATCGCTTAGCTTTGTTGGCAACATGCAGAATGTGATCAGGACATGACAACTCCTCGGAAACTATCGCTCCCAGATCGCAATGGGAGCATTTGATTGGAATAACTCGACCATTTAAATAATAAAAGTGAATAACCGCACACTTCAGGAGGTTAGCAGGCAAACACCATTCCTTCGGCCATCCACAATAGCATCAAGATCATCCTGGATATCGCAATGGTTAGAAGTAGGCTCACCAAAGATTTTAGCGCCATCAGCGAAAAGTGAACACTTGGACCGAACGATATTAGGTGAGTCTTACGTATAGGGTAGGAATAATATGGGACCCAACACGGATCCCTGCGGAACACCACCCTAGAGTATAATAGATCAGAAAGGAACGACTGAATCCACGAAAGCAGGTCACCACGTATGCCCAAATTCCACAACCTCAGGAGGAGGCGCCTTTGTGGACCACGATCGAACGCAAGTGAAAAAATCAAGATAAACTAGATCCACAGATAAGCCCAAATCAATCAACACAGGTCACACAGGTAAGTTGTGACAAAATTTCCAGGTAAAAACCCATGTTGAAAACTGGTTTCAATGTCATTATCCAAAGAAAACTGGACCAATTTCTCCAATACAATCCTCTCACATATTATAGCAACGAATGGAACTAGACTGATAGGGCGGTAGTTCACTAACCAATTGAACCTCGGTATTCGAGATCCGAACCTACCCTGAAAATTTGAAGTCCCTAGGTTGACCCGTTCGAGTTACCTATCGAGTTTACGGCCGGACGGATAGAATTGAATTTGATCACGAATTAGAGAACTAAAGTGTACTAAGTGGGCATAGTTCCCGGAAGACTTACCGAGTCATAGTTGTTCACCGATTCGTGAACCCAGCCTAGTCGATTGATACTGTAGCGGACGAAATCCTCCTGATTACGTCTCTGGACTCTCCGTGATTCCACGACGCACAGTGGGGCAGAATACCTTGAAACCTGGCATTAAATATTTAGGTGTTTGTTTAGTTTGAAAATACAATATATTATTATTTTTATATGTTAATTGGTAAAGGTAAAAGGCATTTTGGATCCTAAAAATATTTATTAACATCGGAATTAATGTAATCACACATCATAACACAATTAAAGACCTTTTGGATGATGATTTCGATTCATTGTTCGGATAAATCGGAAACACTGGAATATTCTGATGACTTCAAGTCTTCTTCTAAAATCCTGTAGTGGGACTCTAGCCAAGGGCGGATATAGCTGTTTTTCATGGGAGGGTTAATAACGATCTTGAGTGAGGGTAATTACGATTGAAAACCATTAAATCAGGTACACAATGTATGAAATATTGTATGTGCACCAACTTTTTCTGAGGTCTTCGATAATCATGGGGGGGGGGGTACACCCGTACACCCACCCTCGTAAATCTGCCCTCGACGGAGGCAACAGTTTCTGTAACACGTATATATTATTTGGATAGCAGAGCTTCTTTGCTGCTTGGACAGTCTTTTACGAAGGGAATATTTGAGGAGCGCTATCCCTCACAGCTCCATATTGATGTTGAGATAACTTTGATGTTATCAAAACAGCTAGACTCTAAAGTATCTTAGCCAGGCATAGATTTTGGTTGTGGGTCCAACGAAGATATAAAGGCATTTCTATATTTAGTGGCCCGTTTTTGAGACGTAGAAGTTATTTCATGAAGAATTTTTGATGCATGTACTTAGCCTTCTGACCTTAGACTCATTTTTGTTGTTATGTCAATACAGATACGTGAGTCGTATCCTAAAGTTCTTTAGTTTTAAACCATTTTGTTTTCTCACCTCTCTTAGCGACCTTCAAAGGTAACTTCAGGACGATCAAGCCTTTTCTCTGTTATACTAGGAAACGAGTTCGACCTCTCCAGTCATTCTTTTTTGTAATTTTGGAAACGTACAACCATTCTTCGTGCTTTTGTGTAACAAGACTCATACTCTGCCTTCAAATATAATTTTTTTTTCAGAAGCTCCTTCCCCTGCTCTGCATTACATTTCGTACATTTTTTTTTCATTTCTCCGTTCAAATAATCAAATTTTTTTCAATTCCGCAACTCTTCATTATATGAGCTCTTTTCCTTCAAAAATCATTGCCCTCGAAGTCTTTACTAAAGGAGAATAGTATATTCTAAAACTAGTTGCAGAATGGGCCCCTATTCCAATACGAATGCGAAAACGAGCGACGAAGGAGCGAGTTTTCGAACGCATGAGTATTAGAATTGCATTCTGCAACGAGTATTAGACGATATTTTCTCTATTTCCCTCAAATTTTGTGAAATTTAATGAAAAAATTCAAATTATAGGTCCTAGTGACTTTCATATTGTATCTTGGCAGTTGGTGTCAATGTTAGGAAGTACGAGAATTGACATTTCCAAATTGACGTCTGCTGAAATTTAAAAGGATCGGAAGTCATTGCTGACAACCACAAAACGAAAAATGTTACTGAAAACGATGCTGTAATGAATTCATTACAGCACTGTTTTTAGTACTGTAATGAGCACATTACGATACTGAAATAGAGAAATAAATTTTAAAGAAATAATCGATTATCAATGAGTGCCCACCTCGCTGTCTAAAATTGATTTTTCTGAAAAAAGGCAGAATATGGGCAACAAATTTTCATGATTCTTAAATGAGCATGGATGAAGCTTCGCAGAAATGTAAATATCAAACTTTGGACGGCCTTGGAACATAACTGAAAACCTTCATGATTCTGAGAATACGATAAAAATTTAAAGATTCAATCATAGACAACATCAACAAGAATTAATTATTATTCTATGTAAGTTTTTATTCATCCAAAGTTCTTAAATTATCTACACATACCTGAACTTGAAGCTGCCATCAAAAAAACTCGTAACAATAGTGATCTGTTAACAGAGTGACCTTGTAAAACTACAGCAATTACGGAAAAATTTTGCAGGCGTCTCGACTTGGCGAAAAAATGGCTACAAAGAAGAGCTGTCGGGAGCGCAGTGGGGATCAGGAAGGGTTAGTATTGTGCTTTTTTGTCGCTTACGGTAGTGATCTGTCGCTTCGACAAATGGCGGTATGGAAATATGCATTTTTAATTTAATGCCAGGTTTCAAGGCATTCTGCCCCACTGTGCGACGTACCGAAACTCTCGAAGCCCCCTGAATATCTGGAATATTCTCGAACAGGGCTGTATCCATAAAAAAAGACGCGCATGTTGCAGAGTAGTCAGTTACTTTCCTGAGTGAAGCCGAATCGAATTGCGAATTCTAAGTAGTGAATATTAATAAGCTAGCGTGTAAATAAATCAGTATTGGTTATTGTCCATAAATTAGTGTGATAAGTTAGTGGCATTGTAAATAAATAAGATATTTAACGAAGCAGACAATTTGTTTAACCCCGAGAACGTTACAATACCATTCCCGGTTCAAAATAAGGAAAATACAAAGATCGTGCCGAAATGATATAGCTCTCATTTAGGTGAAAATCGATATTCTCCTATTCTCTCGAATTAATTTGATAGTACCTAGCAAAAAAAACATTAATAACTTGTTTTACCTTATATATTTTATACAAATAAATGAATATACATTTACTTCACATATTGAACTTTATACTGTCTCAAAATTGCATAACACTTATTCATTTTCCAAAGTCACTTATTCATCTCTATAATTAAACTCTAATTCTAATTCATTCACTTTTTGCCAACGGCCTGTAGGTTCCAATGATAACACAATGATCTTTTTCATAAGGCTCCAGCGTAAGTTGTTCTTTAGGTTTCAGATTGTCAGCACTCAACTTTTTCACTTCTGATGCGAAAATGGCTTCAGGCTGAGCTGTAGAGTCGATACAACTTGCTTTGATTGAGATGACAAAGTGGCCTCCAATTTTGAGGAAATTTTGAGCATTCAAAGCTACAATTCTAGATTGATCTGGTTGAGCTACGTCAGCGAAAATTGTGTCCACGATTCCTACCAACATCCGGTATTTGTGGGGATGTCTGGCGTCTTCTATTATCGGTATTATGTTTGTCCTTTTTTTTGCTACGTTCAGGAGGTCTCTTCCTGAACGATGTGAGAATTCTACAGCGTAGACTAATCCTGAAAAAAAAATAATCGCATGAATATCATTAGCCTTTGGGCAAGACTTCCAACATATCAATACATTTTTGTGAAATAATCTGGACCCTATTTCTTTTTACCTCAAAATTTATTTATTTATTGATAGTCACATTATCGAAAACATTTATTAAGTTTAACTCCAATTCAACTCATCAAAATCTTGATGCCATATTTTAATTGTGTGAATTAAAATTCTAAAAATTGAAATTGGAGTTTTATGACAACATTAATTCACTCACCTTCTGGTCCAACAATATCTGATACATGTGATACAGTAGTTCCTGATGAGGCACCCAAATAAAGTACCTTGCTTCCTGGTTTAATATAAATTTCATCAACACCTCCTAGAATTGCTGCGGCCAATTTGCTTCTGAACGGATTCCAAACTCTGTATTCAACTTTCTTGCCTTCATTCTGTAAATCAACATATGTTATTAGCAATCATACAACATTTGATATCGTGAAAATACATGGTTTGAATAAATGAAATGTGAAAACTGAGATGGGATATTGAAGCTTTCTGTAATGTGAACTTCATGAGAAGAATTTATATTTTTTGGACAAAATCGGATTTTTGGTAAGTGTAGTAAATTTTGGAGTTGAACTAATTTCCCTTTCGTAGATGTTTTTATATTAATGTATTTGTTTAGGTTTTAGAAGATCACAAACCGAATAGGATGAAGAAAGCAAATACAAGGTGCGGCACGGAGGGCGGACGTTTTTCAGATGGGCATAACTTTCCCCCACTGAGGACGAGAGAAGTGGGGAAGGTGCCGTTAGACTCGTGTGTTCCTAGCATTTATTTACCAAAAGTTACGGTTTGGTGCGCTGTATCGCAAACTCGCATCATTGGCCCTTACTTCTTCGAAGACGTTAATGGTCGTGCTGTTACCGTGAACTCAGAGCGGTACGTCGAAATGATCAACAACTTCTTTGTCCCCGAATTACGACGGCAACGTGTTCCAATCCGACGTGTGTGGTTCCAACAGGATGAGGCGACCGCCCACACAGCCAGAGCATCAATGGACGTTATTCGCCCTCTCTTCCCTGGTCGCCATATTTCCAGGTTTGACGATGTTCATTGGCCTCCCCGGTCCCCAGATTTATCCATATGCGATTTTTTCTTATGGGGACACCTCAAGGCTAGAGTATACGAGACCAAGCCCCGAACTCTGGACGAATTGAAAAGGGCTATTCGCGTGGAAGTTGCCCAAGTTGAGAGAGCGATGTTGGAGAGAGTCTACGCGAACTTCCAAGAGCGCCTCCAGCACTGCATCACCGATTTCGGCCACCACATGCCCAGTGGCGGCTTGTCCTATGAGGCAGGTGAGGCAGTGCCTCACCAATAAACGTCGAAAATTACACGTATAAATATCATATATTTATTAATTATTTATTCAATCAATTAAAATTGTTTTCATTATCTTCTTCCATACGCATTTATATCGAAATTTCCCTTCATTATATAGCAATAAAATGCGTCTCCGGTTGGGTCTAAGTTTCCGTATCTCACGATTTCTAGGTAAACGGCAGAGGCACGCCTCACACTGCCTTTCTTTACGCGTCATTTTACATCATAGGGAACGGACGGCAGGCGAGAAAACCGTACCCCTAAACGACAAATATTACGTTTAGTCTGAGGCTAGCCTCTAACTAGTCTTGATATTCTCTCGCGAAGGGCAAACTGTAATTATTCTGCACTATTCGGGAATTAGTTCTTTAATCTATGAACTAGGGTCAGTTTTCAAATTGGGTTCGATTTGTAAAAATAGTTTTATCTGTTTTTCGTGTAGATTTAGGTTTGTCTCAGTGTTCATATGATGTCTTTCAATCTTATTACTGAATTCAATTTCCATCGGAGACCCGAAGGCGAAATGTATTTAACGGGACCGATGGGACGTCACGAATTCCCCAGTTAGATGTAAACGCTCGAAAGATTTGTGATTTTTTTGATTTTTCAGCTAATCAGCAAAGTTTTTGGCGTAATTCTTATGGGGATAAATCATATATAGTTCAAGAAGTAAAGCGATCTATTCCAGATTTGAGTGAATGTCTTGAGAATATTACGCAACTGACGAAGAAGAGAGTTCACTAGAATTAGTTATTTATAGGTATATGTACATATACAGAGTGTCCCATTAGTGCAATGAAGTAGATAATCTCATTACTTACGTCAGTTACGGAATAATTTTACTGCAAAAATAGTTGCTCTAGCACTGATATATCAGCCTAAAATAATAGTACCGGCCACAGGGTGTTCGTTTGAAGCGGTATTACTGGTATCAGAATTAGGTCGGTTTGTTCTAATGGTAACCACTTCATATTATTTCATCTCTTAGTGCCAAATTAGTATTTCTATTCATTGGCATCAACATTTTTCTTAATTTATTCGGCGTGGCTAACATATAACGAAAAAATTATGGGAAAGTGGAAGATTTTAATTCATTATCAGAGTGGCATAAACTTCAATATTCTCAATGTTCTAGTTATTGGGTGTTTCAAATCTGATGATATGATGAAAAGCAACTTGCTTGTAGAGGATGTTCTTAACAAGGTCCAAAATTGAAGAATTTCAATAAGGATGCTCATTTTCTTCAACTGGCTTCAAATTACTTTTCATACGCACCCTTTAAAATGTTTAGTTTTCGAGTAAGATAATTCTTCATCGCTAGAAGTAAATATTTTACGAAGCAAAATGTTTCTCGAAAAAGATGACCTTGAGTATGCTAGCGATAAAGAATTATTCTAATCATCAGTTTTGCAATAGCCTTTTTCACGGCAACGCCACGGCAGGGAATCTTTTTTCTCCGATGTGCCTCACCACCTTAAACTGTCACGAGCCGCCACTGCACATGCCTGATGTGATTTTCCACACTTGACTGTCTCAAATGCTATTTCCTTGAGAATCTGATTCCGTCAATAAATGTGTTTTTGAGTAAAAATTAACGCTTTTATTATTTTTTTAAAACCATCCATCCTCCGTGCCGCACCCTGTACATACATATTATCTTTCAATGTTTTTTTTTGTATAATATTAGACAACTTACTTCAATGGTTATCCTTTTTTCTCCATATACTTCTGAACCAGGTACAAAATTCAAGGTAAGAAGACCATCTTCCTTGCCTCTCGCTATGAATATTCCATCATGCCTATGTGGTTCGACCGCCACGGCATTTCCTCCTTTGAAGCCACCTCTGCCTCCACGACCGCCTCCACCACCTCTTCCTCCTCCACCTCCCCTACCAAAACTGGGTCTTCCCCCCCCACCACCGCCTCCTCCTCTGCCAAAACCTCCACGACCACCACCGCGTCCTCCGCCTCTACCGAAGCCACCACTCCTCCTGTCGTCACCTCCTCTACCTCTTCCACCTCCTCCACGACCGAAACCACCTCCTCTGCCTCCTCCTCCACGACCCCCGCCGCTCCTTCTGTCACCGCCATCAAAACCTAATAATAAATCAAGGAATGTTCACAAACTACGCCTTACATTAAATCAACTCTAATTTTTCCACAGTACACTAGACCACGAAATTTTTGAACGCTCGTTTTCTCTTTATTATCTCGGTAACCATTTGGCCTATTCAAAAGACCTTTGTACAAAAACGAAGTTAATCTTCCAATATTGTATCTTCAACCCAATTAGAACATCTCTGTTTAGTTCAGTTTTATCGGTACCATAATTCCATAAAAACCCCTGTAACTTTGTGAATATTCACACAAACTGCAGGTTCATCATACGAATCCATGCATACATTTGTGCTATAAAACTACGCACTTTCCCTATTCAAATTCCTGTTGGGGTTGAAACCCTCTCCAGAGAGTTGCTAGTAGAAACAAGCTTTGTATCACAGATCATGTCCCCCTGTCATCAAAAATCGACCGTTTGAGTGTTCTCACAAACTCTGATTCGTTATTGAGGGTGGTCACTTTAAAAAAAAATATTTTTATTTATGACATGTATGCTTTTTTACTATGATATCATGTTGATTTAAATTATTGCAGTGGTTCGAACAGAAGAGTCCCTCCATGCTGGCCAAATGTTTAAAAATACCTAAAAATCACTTCCCTTTTTTTCGCAATGAGTCAACTCTTACCTGGAAGCTTTAATCCTAATGAGTATATCCTAAAAATATTAGATGTCACGAAAGTCTCCTGTAGGAGTCATGATTTTTCTTTTCTTATGTTTTCATCAATGCTTCTTTGCTATGAATCTATGAATAAGATATCCTCACTAGAAATTTTCTGTGGAGAATTTGAATTTTACGATCCTTGAATATTGTGTAAATTGTCAAAAATGAGATGTTTTATTAGATAATTTAGATTTCGAAATGTCCACAATTTTGGTGGGGATATCTTATTCATAGATTCATAGCAAAGAAGCATTGATGAAAACATAAAAAAAGAAAAAATCATGACTCCTAAAGAAGACTTTCGTGACATCTAATATTTTTAGGATATATTCAATAGGATTAAAGCTTTCAGGTAAGAGTTGAATCATTACGAAAAAAAGGGAAGTGATTTTTAGGTATTTTCAAGCAGTTGAACTAACAGGTTTCCTTCTCACTCTTCTACAGCTGCCTGTGATAAACAACAGATTCCTCAGTGTCAAATTGTCTTCATTTTGATTGTTTTCAAAAACACTTCAGGTGAAGAAATTCATATTAAGCATCATTGGAATCCTCAGTTTGTTTTTTTTTTGAGTTTCAAAAATATGATAAATGACGAATAAACATTAATAATAAATAGTCCATTTCAATTATAGTTCAGGTCCACGTTATCAACGAGCTAAAAAAGACAGTCGGAAGTTTTTATAGTTTATGATACCTTTCCACATCATATTAATGCCAACCTATTTCCTACCCAAACAAACAGTTAACAGATGATACATCTCTCGCACACAGAAAATATCTTATTTCAATAATCAATTGTCGCCCTGAACCAAACAAGATACGGCCAGCCCCTCAAGCAAAGATGAAGAATGGTGTATGGTTGTTAAGAGTGTACAGTAGGTACTTTCATTCGCCCTATGTTTCTCAATGCTAATTTTAAGACATTCCCACTCAAAATTGGCACGATGGGTTCATTTCATTTTCAAAGGGTAGACTCGGATGGGAATTATCAATCGATTTGTTCATTGATTTTGGGAAAATATTTTTAGTTTGTCCTCCAATTGCATTTGAAATCGAGAAAATTTTTAAATGATCATATCTCCTAACGTCGAAGTTTCGAGGAAAAATTGAAACAACATTCCAATTTCGAAGTTTTCTTAATTAAATTTTTTTTCGAATGATATTGAGTGTGGAGCGTCTAAAAGTATCAAAAATTCAGCGACTCAGTGATACATTGACAGATTCCTCAGTGTCAAATTATCTTCATTTTGATTGTTTTAAAAACATCCTCAGGTGAAGAAATTCATAATATACATCATTGGAATCAATGATATGTCATTTCGTGACAGCTCTTTGTTATTTCCCACTTTCCCAGATTGGGTGTGAGAATTTGGACCGGTCTGTTTGCACTATTATAGGACCACTCGCGTTTCTAACATAGCCAATTTTCTCCAAAACAACTGGAAAGAAATCATAAGAATTGGATCATTTATAAAATTTTGTTCCCGATGATGTTCGCACATCACAGAAGAACGACATTAGTAGAAAATTCATTAAAAATAAGGTTTTGTTAATGTATGATGTGGCATATCACATGGAACGCCTTATAGAGATAACAAGTTTTTTTCGGAATTTGAAGATATTCAAGAAAATATGCGATAATTTGGCAGAAGTTACCGAGCTTTAGATTTTGAAGAAGAATCATTAATGTAAAAGTGTACCCATAACAGGAGAACTTTGGAGAAAATTCTAAGTCATCAAATTTTTGCAGAAAAAATTATATGATGAAACCCCCTTCCTTGCGATTTCGATTCGGAATTTTATATTTTAATTGGTTTGAAAATTTGGTAAAATACTTGAGACAAAGCGAATGATAATATAACATAAAAATCAAAACCTTATTACAGTTGCGTAATTAATAGTTATGATGCCCCTAAGCAACTCTAGCAACATCAATGACAAATTTTCGTATTTTCCTGAGAACACTCTGAACAGAATGTTCGATGGACTATGGGTCGATAGTCACTGTGTATTATGAAACAAAAATGGAAAGATTCCTCAGTGTCAAATTGTCTTCATTTTGATTGTTTTCAAAAACTTCTCAGGTGAAGAAATTCATAATATACATCATTGGAATCTTTTATTGATTGTGTACAAAATTATAAAATAAAAATACCAAATAATGAATACGCCTGGCATAAAAGTAAAAACTTTGTTTAGAAATAGTTGAGGTCAAGTTATAAACCGCAATGATGTGAAATTAAACAAATTATTGAAGAAAAACGAAAAACCCTCCTGCAAAAACATTTAAATGAAAAGAAAAATCAAGTACTATACTTAATAAAAAAATTTCGCATGAGTATTGTATAGGTGCACTACACAATTATTTTCGCTATCCACCTGAGCAATCAATAGTATAAAGGATGTTTCTAAATCCATGCCAAAAATGTCAGGAGGTGATTGCTTGTATGGAATTAAGATAGGTCTTTCATTTAACAAAATTTCCTCAACCCACCCCTTTCCGAAATATCACCCTTAAAAGGTGGTGACTAAATTGTTTTCTCTGAAATTTCAGTAAAGCTAGAAATTCTGTAATTTTGGGGCGCTAGCAAAGGACTAACCACGGGTATTTCTTCAATATTTCTGTTACTCTATATGGGGTTGGAATTAGCAACCCCTACTTCATTTCATATTTACATTTTCACAAGATGAAGTTTCATAAAATAGAACTATATACAGGGTGTTTGGTAATTCGACGTGAACCTTGGAAAGGGATACACTAGACGTCATTTGCAGTGAATTGCGTCGAGTAAAGCATGGTCCGAAAATGTATGGTTACGAAGATATGGCGATTTTTCAACTTTTTCGAAATTTTCTGCTTCGTTATCGAAAATAATCTATTTTGTGAAAACTACTCGACTCTAAATATTCAATGAATATTTTTTTCAAAGCTGAAGAGGTGGTCCTCATTTCTTGCGAAAAAGTATTCACTAAAAATTCAGATAACCCGAGATATACAGGGTCATAAATGGCTGCACCTGTTTCCCTCATAAAATCTTGATAAATCAATTGAGAATTACTCGAAAAAAGTATTATGAACTTGGTGTACAAATGTAAGGAAAAACTTCCCTGTTTCATCAGCTTTCCAAAAAGGTATATATGTCAATAATTCCTTCATGCCATCTAAAAATATGGCCGGAAAACCAAGCAGACAACAGACTTTTTCGAGTCATTTAGTGATCGAACCATGGCCCGCTTATGGCTTACGAATCACGTCGAGTGAAATAAAGGATAATAGGATAAATCTGAATGACTCGAAAAAGTCTGTTGTCTGCTTGGTTTTCCGGCCATATTTTTAGATTGCATGAAGGAATTATTGACATATGTACCTTTTTGGAAAGCTGATGAAACAGGGAAGTTTTTCCTTACATTTGTACACCAAGTTCATAATACTTTTAACGAGTAATTCTCAATTGATTTATCAAGATTTTATGAGGAAAACAGGTGCAGCCATTTATGACCCTGTATACCTCGGGTTATCTGAATTTTTAGTGAATACTTTTTCGCAAGAAATGAGGACCATCTCCTCAGCTTTGAAAAAAAATATCATTGACTATTTAGAGTCGAGTAGTTTCCACAAAATTAATTATTCTCGATAACGAAGCAGAAATTTTCAAAAAAGTTGAAAAATCGCGATATCTTCGTAACCATAGGTTTTCGGACCATGCTTCACTCTACGCAATTCACTGCAAATGACGTCTAGTATATCCCTTTTCAAGGTTCACGTCGAATTACCAAACACCCTGTATAAATCAAAATCCTTGTTTTATTCAAAACAATTTTTATTCTTAATTTTTTCCCCAAAACCAATAGCTGAAGAGAAAAAAATTAAATCTCCATTTTACTCATCACCTTGTAAGGGCGATATCTAGGAAAGAGGTGGGCTAAGTAATTTTTGTTATAGGAATCACCTCCTGAATTTTTCCGCATGAATTTAGAAACTCCCTGTATACTCCAATATAAAAAATGTCATGAATGCTATAATGCATTGCAGGTGGGGACAAATGAAAAGGACAAGACATATCCAGAAAATTATAAGTAGATATATTGTCCCCATTAACAATACATCATAGCATTCACGACATATTTATATTAAAGTATATACTATCAGCAGTTCAGGTAAGTAGCAAAAAAAAAACATTGTGTAGTGCACTTATCACACATAACTCCCACAAAATTTCACTGATTAAGTGTAGGTACTACTGGTACTAGGTCTTGTTATTTCTTTTCAGTTAAATGTTTTTGATGTTATACAACTAATTTGTTTATTTCAATCTTTCAAGTTTCATTAATGAACAGGTTGATCAGTGGTGGTGCCAAGTAAGAAGAGGAGTCTATGCAGTAATGATTGAACTAGATTCTGAGTCAATTTACTATAACTTCATTTTGTCAAATTTCTGCATAACTACAAACTATCTCATATTTTACAAGATTTTGGAGTTTAGATTTTGTAGATTATATTTAATACGCGTCTATAAAACTAGATGACGAGGACTTCTGAGGGGATAACTCATTCTCAATCTAGTGATTGATTATATTAAACCTATCACAACTCCGAAACCATCATTTCAAATTGTATCATGTAAAAAACAAATGTGATCTGAATTTCATGCCTGAGGTCACCATCATAATAATTTCGAGGAATATTAATGTTGTGTCAGTCCAAACATCTTCGAAAATTGAACATATTATCAGTCAGGTAATTGCGATGTTATTCTGATTAATTGAGTCCCATTGCCCCATGAATATGGGACTTGAACAACCTATTTGTTATTATTATTTTACAGTTAAAGGACATTAAATAACTGTCACACTCCCAAGAATAATCCATATCCTTTATGGAATGCAGATCGTATGTATTACAAATACGTATATTATTCTTATTAGTTGCTGTGACTGATAACTATGATATTTCTAACAACTATATCAATGCGAAATAGTTTCAAAAAGTTACGTGGTTGAGGTGACCTCAAGAAACATCCAGAAATTCCAAAAATAATTCGATTACCGACAATCAATCGAAATTCTCCATTATCCTTCTCTTCGATGAAGACCTTAAAAAATGTGTTTATTAGAAAATCACTTGCTCCTAAGCCTTATTGTTATTATTCTTGAAAGGCATTTCAATTCGATATTCCCGACATATACTTCGGATATATACAGAAATATGATCGTCATATCCTGGAATCTAACAAGTTACGAACAAATAGGATAAGCTTAATGAATTATGGTTCAACCGAACAGTACCTCTTAACAAGTCGATGATTTTTTATTATTTCATTCGAGTTATGAATATTAGAATACATCCTAACAGTATTATCAAACAATATAGAAGTCTTTTCGAAAATTTTCATCTAAAAACTATAATTGCAAAACAATTTTTATGATATAGAAACCAACTTACCTGGTTTACCCATTATTGATTTGTAGAATTATCTTAAATTTAAAATATTTAAAAACAAACCAAATATAACAAAATCACATGTATCAAGCACACATTGTTTTCGGATTAGACTTTACAGGTTATGTCCGGACTCCGGCGTGTGTCCACAGAACTCAAGACCACATATTTAATGCCATAGAAGAACATTTTAGAGTATTCTTCGATTTTTCTTCTTATATTTTTCTGTGATGTTTTCGTGTTTCATAAAAAATAAAATAAAAATATAAAATAAAGGAGAACTAAGCCATTTATACAGGTAAACTCTGCTTTTGATACGTTTCTATTATTTCATTTTAATTTTTAAATCATTTGCACACGAAAAAATTCAAAACTAGGAACTGTAGCCTGTAGCGTCCAAGGCGAAACTATTTTTTTAGCCTAGATCTGTACCATTGTTTAAACAATGTCTGTACTACTAGAATTCTAGAAAGAATTCTACACACTCAAATATTCCAGGTAACCAACCATTCTTGAGCAGGTTCGGATTTCCCAAAGAGAACACAAGTGTACTTTTCCACCGGTAGGCGGACGCGGGACGAACAAGAACATGAATGCATATGCATATGTTCTCTATGGCATTGAAGAACAACAGACTGTCTGTTACAGACATGACATACATACCGCCCACGAAACCTTTTTGTTATACTGAAACTAAATATTTAGGAAATGCGAAAATTTAGGCGAAATGAAGTGAGGTGATCCAATTTCGTTGCTGGCATCAGCTGAAGACACTTCATTAGATGCTTGAAGTATTTATAAAATCCAAACAAACTTTGCAATGTCTCATTACCAATTGTTTTAGAAACCACATTAATTCGCCCATATCCAACGTATACATTGTTCATGATGGAAAAATTTCCGCTAAGAAAGACCAGTTCGGGCTCTACAGCCTCACCAACTTCTCCAACATACCAATCAGTAAATAAAAAATACTCAAATGGAGCAAGTAGAGCAACATACACTCCAACAGACGAAATGGTAGAAATTTCAACCTCAAGCCACGGCTACAAACGTAGTTTATCTCCTAATGAGGAGGATGATGACGATGAGGCCTTGCAATATGCAATATCATTTGGTGGCATACAAGATTCTTCTGAAATTCCTGGTATTGGCCAATACGATGATTTCCATACCATCGACTGGCAAAGAGATATTGCCCGTGATCGAATGAGACACCGACATTTAGTCAAGAAAAAACAGGATTCCATATGGAATTTAGTTGAAGGAGCCCATGATGCTTGGTCTGGTTGGCTATGTGTACTTTTAGTAGGTTTATGCACAGGTATAGTTGCTGGTGTTATAGATATAGGGGCCAGTTGGATGACTGATCTCAAATTTGGCATCTGTCCTCAAGCTTTCTGGTTGAATCAGGAACAATGCTGCTGGTCATCTAATGAAACAGGATTTGATAGTGGAAACTGTTCCCATTGGTACACATGGGCTGAAATTCTTGGCCAAAAGAATGAAGGATTTGGAGCTTATACAATCTCTTATTTATTCTACATTATGTGGGCCCTGCTTTTTGCTGCTTTATCTTCATCTCTTGTACGAATGTTTGCTCCATATGCTTGTGGATCTGGTATACCTGAAATTAAAACAATACTCAGTGGTTTTATCATTCGAGGATACCTGGGGAAATGGACACTAATTATCAAAAGTGTTGGTTTGATACTCTCGGTATCTTCAGGTTTGAGTTTAGGTAAAGAAGGACCAATGGTTCATATAGCTTGTTGTATTGGTAATATCTTATCATATTTATTTCCAAAATATGGTCGAAATGAGGCTAAAAAAAGAGAAATTTTATCTGCTGCAGCAGCAGCAGGAGTGTCTGTTGCTTTTGGAGCCCCCATTGGAGGTGTCCTATTCAGTTTAGAGGAAGTCAGTTATTATTTTCCATTGAAAACTCTTTGGAGATCTTTTTTTTGTGCTTTAATTGCAGCGTTTATTTTAAGGTCAATCAACCCCTTTGGTAATGAACATTCTGTATTATTTTATGTAGAGTACAATAAACCGTGGATTTTCTCTGAATTAATTCCGTTTATTGGTTTAGGTATAGTGGGTGGTATAATAGCCACCATATTTATTAAAGCCAATTTGTATTGGTGTCAGTACAGAAAACGATCCAGACTCGGAAAATATCCAGTTACAGAAGTTCTTGTAGCTACTGTTATTACTGCAATTGTTGCTTATCCTAATAGATATACAAGAATGAGTACATCCCAATTGATTTATCTCTTATTCAGTCAGTGTGGTATATCAAATTTGGATGATTTGTGTGATTACAACAGAAATTTTACAGATGTTAACTCTATTGAGATAGCAGAAGCAGGTGCTGGAGTGCATAGGGCCATATATTTACTAGTGATGGCATTAGTATTAAAACTGATAATGACTGTTTTCACATTTGGTATTAAAGTACCTTGTGGACTTTTCATTCCTAGTCTATGTTTGGGTGCTATTGTTGGCAGAATTTGGGGTATAGCTATGGAACAGCTAGCTTTTTACTACCCCAAAAATTGGATGTTTACTGGAGAATGCTCTACAGGTGACGACTGTATAACACCTGGACTGTATGCTATGGTAGGTGCAGCTGCAGTTCTAGGAGGAGTGACCAGAATGACAATTTCTTTAGTTGTAATTATGTTCGAACTTACGGGAGGTGTTAGATATATAGTTCCTTTGATGGCAGCTGCAATGGCAAGTAAATGGGTCGGGGATGCTCTTGGAAAACAAGGCATTTACGATGCCCACATTGCACTAAACGGATATCCGTTCTTGGATTCTAAAGATGAATTTCAGCACACTTCATTAGCTGCCGACGTAATGCAGCCTAAGAGAAACGAGTTATTGAGTGTGATTACTCAAGATTCGATGACTGTGGATGATATTGAGAATTTGCTGAAAGATACAGAACATAACGGATACCCAGTCGTGGTATCCAAGGAAAATCAGTATTTAGTAGGGTTTGTTTTACGTAGAGATCTCAATCTTTCTATTGCTAATGCAAAGAGAATGATTGAAGGTATTAACGGAAAATCCATAGTGTTATTCACCAATGGAAATACTCCACAAAATATGGGATCTCCTCTGTTGAAACTAAAAAAGATTTTGGATATGGCCCCAATTACGATAACTGACCAGACCCCAATGGAGACTGTTGTTGATATGTTTAGGAAATTAGGACTCAGACAAACTCTAGTCACTCATAACGGGCGTTTATTAGGTGTTATTACAAAGAAAGATGTTCTGCGACATATAAGGCAGATGGCTAATGAAGACCCAAATTCCGTTTTATTCAATTGATTGATTTAGAAGTCTGAATTTTAGGTTTTAGATATTTATTTGTATTATTTTGTTGAATATATTGTATACAATGAATAAATATTTTACTAAAAGCTGACCAAAGTGTTTCTCATGTTGATGTAGTTCTGCAAAAAAATGTTCAGAATGCCTTTTCATCCAAACATTAACTACTACCCAAATCAGTATATCAGAATTCACTTGCAAGATTTGGAATCTAGACAAAAATTAGTCTTTTTGTTGCTAGACTATTTAGTTTATGCTGATTTAATTTTCTCACACTAGACCATTTATCTTGAGTGAATCAAGTAGTAATGAATTATTGTTAACCTGGTAGGGAAAGCGTAACATTCCTGGACGATTGTGAAGATCTCCAGAGAAAGACTCAAAATCATAAATGCCAATTAAGGTGAATTAATCATATAATGTATAGGTACTCCGTGATCATTTGAAAGGCAATACGCTGATAAAGAATTAGCTGGGGATATGAGTTAATAAGTTTTTAGAAAACATAAAGACGAAAACAGATGCTATTGTCTAGAGGTAAATTTTCATAATAAATTCAATTTCCATTCAGCAGAATATTTCCATTTCTTTTTTCAATGAGTTGGGTCCCTAGGCAGTTGCTTACTCTGCCTTATGGATAAACTGGCCCAGAGGACAGAATCAGAAACCATTTGCATCATTATTTTATTTTCCATGACAAACAATACATTATATCAATACAAAATAATCGTACAAATAAAAAAATTTATGGGCATATGAAAATTCATTGCATCACAATTCCAGTTTAATATTGCTATGATAATCAGATTCATCATGTGTATATGTATATGTTTTTGAAAGCATACATAAAAAAGCTGAAAATTAGTGGAAAACATAAATCTAGATTCAATCATACAAATTTCCCTCTTGGAAATCTAAAACTCTTCATACACATTTACCACATCAACTTACCTGTGAAATTGCAATAAATATGTATTTTGCTGCTGTACTTGTGTAATACTAGCTCAATTTTAATTGAGATAATTTTCTGAAATTATTCATTGCTCAATCTATAAAAGATGGATAAATTGACATTTATCCAATTGAAAATTACATAATGCTCAAACCGAGACTAAAATAATACTATTTCAATCTTACCAAATCTTCATTTCTGGTTTAATCGGTGAAATCCTGAACATAGGATTCAGGATGCTAACACTCCTTTCTAAAGATTCTAGATATACATATACAAAAATAAAGCATACATACTTAGGTTTAAGATGCACAAAGGAGCAAAATCTTTAGAATAATGTTGAAATGCAGAATATAGGTATAATAAGGCATTGATTATTTTTCAGGTAAATATTCAAAAAGGTGTACATTGATGTATATAAAGGTTCAGAGTATAAAAATTTGACACTTGGGCGCTGCTAAACTCTTGTAATTAATACTTGAAGGGTACACGGGAAAAACTGGGTAAGTCCAATATTGGCACCATCCTGTGGCAAAATTCATTTCCCTTACCATCAAACTACCAGACAGGGCAAAACACAGGTAAATCACGAGAAAATGTCCATAAATATTTGCCGGCAAACACAAAGAAAGAGATAATTCCATTTGGTTAAGCATTGAGCTAACACCAAAGATAAAATAACTTGAAAGTTGAAAATGCCAGTATTTCATGCCAAGAAGGTTAATGTATGACTTAACCAGTTACTCCTGTGTTCCCTTCATTGTAGATGTTAATTTCACATCTGTAAAAAAAATTTAGAATCAAGATATTCAGCAAAATTTCAATCTTTTTTCCATATAAATAAATTTTGATCTGACAATCGAATTAGTCCTTCCAATCCTTCTTTATCTCAAAAGTCCATTCCCATTTGAGATGCTCGTTTTTATCATCGTCTGTAAACAATGAGTGAACTGTATAACCCCCCCTTGTCATTAGACCAGATGGGGCTTCTTCAGGGGGTGTAGTATAGGACTGCATTTCAGTTTTAGGGGCATAAGATCCCACCATATGTGTCATTTTATCAACTGAAATACAGAATAAATTTTCACTGCCTTGCCCACTGTGAACCAAAAATTTCCTATTTTGGTTCAAGCCACTGCACATATTTTATAGACTACAGGCCCGTGACGAAAATTGATGGGTCATTTGAACCAGAAGATGACCTATCTAGAACGATAGAAGGACATAAAATAATAAGATTCAGCACTATGCCGTCACTTGTAAGCTGTCCAACTGAGTACAGGTGGCAATTCAAAAGGACAGGTAGACTGGGTACATTTGGGTCATATGACTTTTGACGGCATTCTTACCATCGATAGCTCCATGGAAAATGATAGGAAAACGAGCAGTGCCGTACAAAAATGATGCGCCATATATTCGGCAAATTTTTTTGATTTTCCGAAAATTTCCATGGTTAAATAGGTCATTTGACTTTGTACGGCATCAGTTTTATACGGTTGCCATACATCTTCTAATCCATTATTCAGCAACGCCGTACAAATATCATGCGACAAAGGGAAAAAATCGAGGGTTGCAACCCCCTCTCTTGCCGTGCTCCAGGGGGTCATTTGAAAAAGTACGGCTTCGGTTCCAAAACATTATTCAGCACTCAAAATTACTATTAAAAATAAGGCCGTCAAAAAAAAATTGTTCATTTTGATGTTATATCAATAATTATCTTAATTTCACCTTATGCTTGACCCATAAAGCTCTAAAGTCATTTGACCCAGTACGGCAACTTCTTTTTTTACATGACACTTTAAGATACAATTCGTATATTATATTGCCGTTCAAAAGAAACTGTTCTAAAAAAAATTATAGAGAAATACAAAAAGTGAAATTTTTATATTATTGTAAAAGTTTGGAACTCATAGATTAATGATATATATCCATTTTCTACATTTTATCTCTTGTTTTGAATAGTATTAAGGTAAATAAATTAGGAACAAATGATGCCGTACATTTTTATCCTGACCCATTTAGGATGATGAAAATTGCGCTACCATTTTAAGGATACTCTATGGTCATTTGATACTGTACGGCATCAACATATTTTTGAAGAGAAAAATTGAAAAAATGACAAAATCATTATACCGTCTGAAGTGTCTATATCATACCCAACAAGTGAAACTGTCAATCCAAGTATCAACAGTTTTGTATACTTTTTGGTTTAAAAAAGGTATACTTGAAACATTATTGATACATATATAATTGATTGTTCACTGTAATAATGTGAATGAATAAATCAACTATTCTCTAGAAAAATTTTATATATTTATAACTATCAATGGTGATAATAACACAAATTTAATAACTTAAATTATTCGCTATCCGAATCAGCCTCTGAGTTGTATCAATAATGTTTCAAGTATACCTTTTTTAAACCAAAAAGTATACAAAACTGTTGATACTTGGATTGACGGTTTCACTTGTTTGGTATGATATAGACACTTCAGACGGTATGATGATTTTGTCATTTTTTCAATTTTTCTCTTCAAAAATATGTTGATGCCGTACAGTATCAAATGACCATAGAGTATCCTTAAAATGGTAGCGCAATTTTCATCATCCTAAATGATATGGTCAGGATAAAAATGTACGGCATCATTTGTTCCTAATTTATTTACCTTAATACTATTCAAAACAAGGGATAAAATGTAGAAAATGGATATATATCATTAATCTATGAGTTCCAAACTTTTACAATAATATAAAAATTTCACTTTTTGTATTTCTCTATAATTTTTTTTAGAACAGTTTCTTTTGAACGGCAATATGATATACGAATTGTATCTTAAAGTGTCATGTAAAAAAAGAAGTTGCCGTACTGGGTCAAATGACTTTAGAGCTTTATGGGTCAAGCATAAGGTGAAATTAAGATAATTATTGATATAACATCAAAATGAACAATTTTTTTTTGACGGCCTTATTTTTAATAGTAATTTTGAGTGCTGAATAATGTTTTGGAACCGAAGCCGTACTTTTTCAAATGACCCCCTGGAGCACGGCAAGAGAGGGGGTTGCAACCCTCGATATTTTCCCTTTGTCGCATGATTTTTGGACGGCGTTGCTGAATAATGGATTAGAAGATGTATGGCAACCGTATAAAACTGATGCCGTACAAAGTCAAATGACCTATTTAACCATGGAAATTTTCGGAAAATCAAAAAAATTTTCCGAATATATGGCGCATCATTTTTGTACGGCACTGCCCGTTTTCCTATCATTTTCCATGGAGCTATCCATGGTAAGAATGCCGTCAAAAGTCATATGACCCAAATGTACCCAGTCTACCTGTCCTTTTGAATTGCCACCTGTACTCAGTTGGACAGCTTACAAGTGACGGCATAGTGCTGAATCTTATTATTTTATGTCCTTCTATCGTTCTAGATAGGTCATCTTCTGGTTCAAATGACCCATCAATTTTTGACACGGGCCTGTAGTCTATTACTTCATGAAACTATTCATTTTTTAGTTTAAATATCTTCTTCAAGAAAGTAGGTAATAATTTGGATTATTCATAACTCATGCTTACCAGGAATTCCCAGCTTGCTGGTCTTCTGTATGTACTTCAAACCATGTACAATTTCTCTTTGGACAATGAATTCTATTCGAATCCTATAGGACACACCTTCTTTGATTACAAAAGTTTCCTTTTTCAGTTTACTTATATCACCAGAAAGGTCCAGGGAGAGTTCTGGTCTATCAGCAACAACCAGAACTAATTTTTTCACTATCACCTTTTTAGGGTTATCATGTTCTAAAATGAGAATATTAAGAAAACTATGACCATTATAAGGATGCATTCACTATTCACTGCTTATTACAAGTGTCGAAAAATGTATCCCCCTGATCGATGTAGTGATTTTAATTTGATTTACTGATACTGATTCAATTCTAAAGATTTTAGATTGCAACAAAAATAAAAAGAGACAAGCAAAGAATAAATTATGTTGTCTCACCAACAATTATATTTCCAGTTTGTGCATTTCCTAATAAAGCTTCCTTGTATTTTCGGAGGCTCTCATCCTCCTCATCTGTTTTCAATATTTCATCAATGGTTTTTTCTGGTGGCGGTTTATAGTTATTTTCTGGCTCATGATCTAGTTCATCAGGTGTGGTTACTGCGTCCCCAGACATTATCCAAGAATTTCAAAAAGAATCCAAATGGCTTCAAAGATGACTCAGATTCTTTTCTAAAAATAGTAAATATGGTTATGGGAAGGAGTAGATTTGCTTGAACAGAAAAAAGTATACCAGATGGTAAAATACTGAATTAATCTTATCATAAAATGTATCTAAATCGCGAAAAGTTATGTTTTACATATCTTCAAGAATTCCAAAGATAATGTATACCTAAGACTTTTTCACTAAATTTTAGTTTCACAGAATACTGTTAAAGTATTATTGCTTGTATTTTGGGGCATATATGATTGATTTTTCTACTCACTTCTGAAATTCGAATTTTTATTAAGGCGTCAACTAAAAAAATTGTTAGTACCTAACCACTATCAAAAGCGATAACGACAATCGACATAGATAAAACAAAACCATCGACAGAGTCTGACAGAGACGGGTTGTCTGTTGTCTCTGACATCGAATATGAACCGATTTCAAGCGAGTAACCTGGTCATCAGTGGTAAATACCAACAGTAACCAACTTCATTCAAGCGCTTTTGGTCATTGTTGGTTATTATAATATGACGTCATGAATTAGCCCTTCGACGTCATCGTTTGGACCGCAGATAACCGTTCGTAACCCTGCTTGAGAGCCGGGTTAAGATAGTGGTCATAATAAGAAGTGGGGTTATGGGTTAAATCAGTTTGATTTACGCGCGCTTTAAAATTACGTTAAGTTCAAGTAGACAGTCAGATACAAGAAAATAAAATATGGAACAATATCGGAACATCCTGAAAAACATATGTTCATCATATCGATCAATCCACATTTCAAACATAAATATTTTGGGATTCATTGAGTGCAATCTTGTCGTCCAGAATATTAATAAATTCAATAATGTTTGGAAGTGCATCTGTGAATTATACATATTTAAATGTATTTTAGATTCATCAAATATAATTTCATTAGCTAAGGCTGCAGATATAATTAAATCTTCTTCACGTGACATGATGAACTCAATTATAGCTAAATCTGAAACAAATATGAAATATGTATATTATTATCTACAATTCTTTATTCGGTTTTGCGTTCTTGAATTACATTCAGAAAGTATAAAATTTGGTTGTGTTTGTTTTGATTACAAAACTAACCTACATCAACCAAAATGATCGACTGTATTCAAGCGCGAGTTGGTTATTCGTGGTTATACTTGAAGGGCTATAACCAAGGGCAAGACCAGAGATAACCGCGGTTATTACTGGTCATTCGCTTGAAATCGGTTATGGTTTTCGGTGAACAAAAAGGCCACCTAACTAATTTGAGAAAATATTTATCGTATATCTTAATGTAAAGGACGATTTGATAATATCTGAGACAATTAAATTTACATATCTTCAGAGACAACCTCTGATATCTTATATCTTTGATTATTACAATGAGGATAAATCGAACAAAGACAATCCACAAGAAATTCAGAAACTATAGTGACAATATTTTATGATCTTTCCCCTCAACTTTTGCGAAAATGGATTTCGAAACACCATCTTTGGGAAAAGATATCTTTTTGAGCGCTCGTTCTACCTAAACGAGGCCTATATAAAATTTAGTCTTGATGTCTGTATTTTTCGAATTTTGAGTCGGGAATGGTTCAAACAATAAGTTTTGAATCACTGATGATGAATAATTTGAATGACTTATTCGAATTCGAGGTACATAATATGTATACATGTAAAATTTTGTTCAGATCACCTAATCAGAACCATATAAAATTCTATCGAATTATGGAAAATAATTCAATATTTCTGCAATATCTGATTCGGGTTCATGGAGGATTTATTTGACAGCTGCCAAAAATTTTTTTCGTTGCATTTTTGAATGCGAATATTCAACCCACAAGGTGTAACTGTTTTCGTTAACTATGGTATTCGATATCCGATCCTACCCTACCCTGAAAATGTCAAGTCTCTAGGTTTTTCCGTTCGAGTGAATTATAGTGTCTGCTAGACCCTTAGATTATATATCCCTGAATATATAATCTAAGGCTAGACCAGTGTTCGGCGTGTTCGAAGAACACGGGCCCGAGCCCTAGGGGGGGTAGGGGCCCGGAAGCATTTTCAGTAACAGCAGCAGCGGCGTAGCTACGTGGGTGCAAGGGTGTGCAGTGCACCAGGGCCCTCGACCTCAGGGGGCCCCCAAGCGCTGACCATAAAAATGCGTTTGAACAAAAAAAAATTCAACCTTTGATTTTTCTCTGTGATCTATTATGTGAATAACATTGTTTTTATTATATTCAGTTGTTGAAAAATGTTTTTTCCGAAATATCATCAAATCTAGGGATTTATTACCAAAATTCGATGGTGAATCGGACACCTATCTAAAAAAACTAAATCCGACTAGATGGTACTAGGGTTAACATAATTTCGGCAATCAAAGTTCATTTTTTTCATATCATTCGTGCATTAGCTGAAATAGAAGAATAAATTCTTGCATATAAGAGCGAAAACAAGCAGAAATTAAAAAAAAATGTTGAATTTTGAATTTATTTTCCTCGGCGATTCAATGAACCGCATTCTCAATGATATCAATTATGCATCTGAAGTATTACAAAAGTGCGATGCCAGTTTGGACGACGTATGCAGAGCTTTAGAAGAGACGAATACGAAGAAAAAAATTTATAGGAGTGACTTCGAGTCCTTTAAGTGCAAGGCTAGAGAAAATGTCATAGCATATGGCAAAGATCCCCATTTCGAAGAAAAGATACAAAAAAAAGATAAAAAATATTTCCATGAATTAGCTTCCGATCACCGATTTCGAAGCAGGGGAGAATTTTCCGAAATAAATATTTTCAATAGAGTGCTCGATACAATAATTTCTCAATTTTAGAAGTCGCCTTCTTATATTTCAGTTGTACTTTTCAACAAACTGCCGAATCATTGGAAACTATTAAGTTGCATTAAATTTAAAAGAGAATTGAAGGCGCTCCTTGTAACAAAAGCGTATTATTCGCTCTAAAAGTTTTTCTGCGACACAAACCTATCTGTGATATGAGTATAGTTTGCTCTAGACTGTAAGTTCGTTTTATGTCCATATTTATTTTAATAATGTGTTATTTATGCTGAAAATTGACGAGTACACGCTATTGTATTAAGCCTGGAGTACAATAAAGATTTGATTGATTGATTGAATTCAAGTTTCGGGTGTATGACTGCAGTCAACAAAATTTTGAATTTTCACCATCATTTCTACTAGATATAGGTAGACGAAAAAACTGTAATTCAAAGCTTCGACCAATTTCATTGTAAATATTGCGATATGAAAGGGACCAACTTTTAAATTCAAGTTCTCAATATTTATCACCTATTTCTACCTGAATTGAATAAGGCATGGACAATTCATGAATTGTATATGAAAATAATAAGGAAATACGGAATTCTGGAATGCGATCTAACAGAAGTATTTACAGCAATATTACTGTTCCATACAATCTTCCTGTCACCTTTGTAGAAGCTGAAAGATCTATCAGCATATTAAGAATAATATAAAATTATTTGCGGAACACTATGAGCCAAGCTCAACTGGGACATTTATGGCTTATACCTATCAATTGAAAATGAAGCTGCATCAAGTCTAGATTTGAGTGAAGTCATTGAATCTTTCGCAAAGAGTAGGTCTAGAAAGAGGTTGTAAACATATTTTTTTTCCAGAAAATAAATGACTTCAAATCTAGGCTTGACCTCTTGGTTCGAATCCCCAATAATTAATTTGAATTCATTCCTCGAATAATTTATTCTTATTGTGATTTCACCAAATAGTCTAACGTATCAATAAAAAAATAAGGCTAGAAGGTCATAGTGACAATGCCAATTTTTTTGTGAATATTTGTACATATACTAAATATCTATAAAAAATGTTTTTAAAGCCCTTTTTTTCATCCACATTAATATAATGAATTTAATATACCTACTCAAATACATAAATAACAACATATATTCCAAGTATATTCCTCAACTTCAGTAAGTAACTTTGCTTCTTCGAAGTATTTATATTTTGACTCGAAAACAATTCATTAAGGGGCCCCTCTTCGATTTTTGCACCAGGGCCCCGGACTATCTAGCTACGCCACTGAACAGCAGACGCGCTATGTTTTCGAATAGCGTTCGGCGACAACAGTGCCTATATTCATATTGACAGATTCTTGTATAGAATGGGATGCTTTAGCCTTTTTTTTTAATAAGCTTTTCACTTTTCTTCTAGCTGCACTTGTTGGCTGCACACTTATCATATTTCCTTTTCTTATACACAGGCACTTCAGCTTTGGAGTTGTTCCGTGGTATTTAAAAGAATTATGCAACCCTGATATGAGAGAGTTGTTACTTTTAGCACACTTTTCTCGATTTTTTAGGAAAGTGGAAATTGCAGGATAAAATTCTTCTGGATTTTTGTCAAAATGTGTCAGGATTTCATCAGAAAATTTTAACTCAAATTTCTTATAATTATAATTATCTGGTAAGCAATCCATTGTTATACATCAGCTAACACGTTTCAACTGATCTGTCTGCTATAGTCTATCGCCCATTACTGAAAAGCCGAAGCACCGCCGATGATCTAGCGCGTCTGCTGTTACTGAAAATGCGGCCCGGAAAATATCTCGAACACAGGCCCGTGGTGGCGTTACTACGCCGCTGTGCTAGACACCATAGACTAACTAGTCTAGGGTAGGTCCACGGCCGGACGGACAGGTATAGACACAGATTCGTCATCAGTGAGTCGAACCTGGTTGACTAAGATCATTCTCGGCTCAAAATTCGAGAAATACAGACATAGTGTCGAAATGATATAAAGCCAACATCGTTTAAATAGAACGAGAGTTAAAAAAAAAAAGATAATAGGTTTACAATCGAAAGAAATGTTGGCAACGAACGACTGACCTTCATCAAACCAAATCAACACCCAAAAGTTTACATTTTTCGATTAATAATTATTTTATCTAGGTATAGTTGTTTAAATTTTTGTTGTACCTAATTAGAAACATACCTTTCAAGTAGTTTTGTATAATTAAAAATTATTGAATTTTCATCACAACACATTGCGTACTTGTTAGGAAAATAACTATTCCAGATTTCGGTGCCCAAGAAAAAATCTGAAATCATAGATGCATCTATCATCTATCTGGAATCTCATTACGGGAAAGGTGGTTCAGAAACTCGCTGCGCACCATAGAACTTATAGTGATATAATGTAAGTTCTATGCTGCGCACTCATTCGATTTCATATCAGGTCTATGGTTATGTGTTCTTTGGATATATGACACATTCTGTTTTTTTTATTCTGTGATTCGGACTCTGATCATAGAAAACTAGTTGCTTATCCCCAGTTATAGAATATTATCTAACAGTAATTGATTTATGATCAACCCACGCCGATAAAATCCAACCGTATGATACTCTTTGTCTTTAACAAATAACTAAAAAAGAATCTCGTTCGTGTTGAAGGAATAATATTTATCGAGTAAATTTTGAATTAATTTCTACGATATATATTATTAAGATTGATATGGGAAGTGAATTATTAAATATTCCGAGCATTTAGTTTTTGATTGAACTTGAAGATAGCCAATTGATAACATGGAGGTATTAGCAGAAATTGAGTTGGAAAAATATCAAGAAATGGAAAATTATGATGAAATCTGCCAAACGGAACCTCAATCACAAATTATTCAGGAAAAGCAGATTGATAAGCCAGAACTAGAAAACAACGCAGTAGAAGAAGAAATGGACGAAAATAAATTTAAATTGAAACAACAGGTTGATCTGAAAACATTAATTGCTGATGAGACTAAGCAGTACATTCACATGCAAGAACTGAAAAAAATTATGTCATCATCGATAGGCAAACAAATCACTAAGGTAATGTTAAATTTTTGTTCGTCGCAATTTAAGAATATTTTGTTGATTTGATTTTGATTACATATAACTGCTATATGCAGTTTTTGGCTTATATTCAGTTTGCTTCGATCAATCTATCCAAATGCTCACATATCAACTGGATGCTTGATGAGTGCATGGAGGGGCCGTTAGTTGGACGCTCGCCACCTTACATATTTTTTTTTTGTAGAAGAGGTGAATCTTACATATCAGACACCCAGTCTTTCTGGGTATTGTCGGATTCTTACCGACTAAATACCTCTCCTGTTGTTTGGTTCCGGGCATAAGCCTATAAACCTTTCATCTTCTTGCCTGTTATTTCCTCTTTCGCATTCTTCATGCTGAGGGTTTGTGTTCATCCTTCGATTGGATATATCTCTCTAAGTTAAGAGTTCTATATCTTCATTTTCGCAATTGGTCTCTGGGTCTTTTGCGGTGAATTCTCGCTGTTTTCTCATCTTCAACGGGGTCGTTGTCAACTATTAACTAACCTTCTAAGGTCGTCATTTGGATGTTCACTATCGTTTTCATAGGCTTTTGCAGCTTTTCGTTTGATGAATGTAGTAATGGGCTCCCATTTTATGTCTTTACGGATTTGTTAATTCCTAACAAACCAGGTGGCGTCTAATGCCCATCTCAGAAATTTGTTTTCTGTACTTATATGGGTTCTCGCTGCATATTCCCATGCTGTTGATCCATATGTTAGCTGGGGTCTGTGTAGTACTCTGGGTAATGAACAGAAATTATTTCATCTTAAAAAGAAAAATATTCAGTTTTACCATAATTCTAGAGGAAAGTTATTCAAACTTGTGGGATCAATCTCAGACACATAAATTAAAATTTCGACAGGCGTAAGTTGTTAGGGACTCTGATAAACAGTTCAAGGGGTCGCGTAACCCACGGGAAGCGTAGTCAACGGTTTTTTTTCTTCATCAGATTTTATGGTTTCTTAACCAATAGTGTAAGACCACGTCGTCTCAAACAAATTCCTTCTAGAATATTCCAAGGGGTCAAAGAGGCAGGGGGGAGTTTGATTTAAATAGTCAAATTTTCAGGAACTAAAGGGGAGAACCGAAAGAGATTTTGACGGGAGTGCCGACAGTGGCGTGAAGTAGGCACAGCGTGTGCATCGCGAAAAGGGAACATGCGAATTTACAAAAAATTCGTAGGAAGTACCTATATTAATTGGAAGTAAAGTTCGGTCGGTTTTTCAAGATTTTAAAAGTAAATTAACGGTAATTTGGAAATTAATCAATTTGTTTTATTTTTGTGACTATCAGTGTTTCGGGAGTGTTTGGTCTGGTAAGAGAGACATTTTCTTTAATAAATGATTATTTGAGATAGGTATACATATACCAGAAGGTACTGCGTCGCTCTCTATTTTATTGGTTTTCGGTATCATTGTTTTTCTTTATGCTTACTGTTGGGTTTTTGAAAGGTTAGAAACATAGCAGCTTTGTTTTTTTTTGCTCAGTAAATGTAGAAGAGATATTTTGTTTAAATTATTATATTGTTGATTTTAATGACAGTTTCTTTTATTTCATCCCCTCTCAGAAAACGATTACATTTTTCATAAGACCTTGCGTTTGCTCAAGGCACGAATCCAGGTTCCCTTTCGGCTGGAAAAGTGTATAAGCTTGAAAAGGTAAGGTTCTCTTTCGAAATTTCTTATTTGCGGATACAGGTGTGTTTAGAAACACCCCGCAGGTACTACATCTGGCCAAGGGCGGATATAGCTCTTTTTCATGGGAGGGGTAATAAAGATCATGGGGGGGGGGGGGGGTAATAACGATTGAAAACCATTAAATCAGGTACACAATGTATGAAAAATTTCATGTGTACCACTTTTTTCTTTCATGGGGGGGTAGTTACCCTCAGTAACCACCCCCCCCCCGTAAATCCGCCCTTGGGTCTGGCGACTGCTTTTATGATCCTCAATTTCGTGTTTTCTATTCATTTGGCTTCTTCTCCCTATAATCGGGTATAACCTTTTCATTGCTACATTAGTTTTATCCACTGCATACTTAATGTACTGTTTCCACGTAAGTCCTCTGTCTAGTATTACTCCTAGGTATTAAGCTTCATCCTGCCATTCAATTTCATTATCGTCTATGGATATCTTCGATTCCATCTGAAGTCTTCTCTTCTGAAGAAGTATTGCTTGACTCTTTTCTCCATTGATTTTTATTTTCCATCTGTTCATCTTTGACTGATATCATCGCAGCTTCTTGTGAATTATTTTGGTATTTCTGTGCCTAATTGCTATGCCCGTATCGTCTGCGTATAGAGCAAGCACATAGAGCCAAGCAGGCATCTTGGATTCCTTGGTATATATCATGTATGTATATTTTATAGAGTAGCGGTCCTAGTATGGATCCTTGAGGAACTCCTGCGTCTCCTGCTTTTAAATATCTGAGTGTGGAATGAACATAATCTATTCTACAGATAGATTTTTCGTTCCAGTAAATTATCAAGATGAAAATACTTGTTGGGTTTGGGAACGTTATTAAAAGAAACCACTTTGTGTGATGGCCAACGTTTCGCAAAATTTATTATTGCATCATCAGGGCTCTAGAAAAACAACTAAATGTCAGAAACCCACATCATAACCAAACAATTTGATACAACCTTCAACCAACAGAAAACCAAGAGGAGTACAATCATTTAAAACAGAAATACAAACACGGACAACACATATAAAAAGGTTTTTTTCCTGAATGATAAAATTTAAATAACATGAATATAAATAGAAAAATATAAAAAAAAAAATTTTAAAAAATACAAAATAGATTTCTCTCGAAATACTCACATTCACAGTTGTGCTTTCTTTGGTCTATTAGAACATCACAGTCAAAAATAAAACAGTAAAATAACATAATAGGTACCACAAAATTCATCGAAAATATCAGGGTAGCAGATATCCAGGAGAGATGAATAAATCGAATAATGATCTGTCATATGTACCAGTCTAACAAAAAGTAACAACACAGGAGTGACAATATGTTTGAAATAATTCAGGTGTTCAATCTTCCTAGCAAATTAAAATATGAGGAACTAAGTCCATCAATGTCAGATCTTTTGTTGACAGAATTAGGCTCTTTTTTTATACAAATCATCTCATGTAATAATCTTTTTCTATAATTGGATTGTGATGCTAAAATTTTTACTTCACCAAAGTTAAAATCATGTCCAGTATCTTTTTTATGTTCGACTAAAGCAGTTGGATTTTTTTTAATTAAAAAATTTTTACTATCATTAGAATGTTCATAAATTCTTTGTTTCAGACAGGTAGATATCTGAAACAAAGAATTTATGAACATTCTAATGATAGTAAAAATTTTTTAATTAAAAAAAATCCAACTGCTTTAGTCGAACATAAAAAAGATACTGGACATGATTTTAACTTTGGTGAAGTAAAAATTTTAGCATCACAATCCAATTATAGAAAAAGATTATTACATGAGATGATTTGTATAAAAAAAGAGCCTAATTCTGTCAACAAAAGATCTGACATTGATGGACTTAGTTCCTCATATTTTAATTTGCTAGGAAGATTGAACACCTGAATTATTTCAAACATATTGTCACTCCTGTGTTGTTACTTTTTGTTAGACTGGTACATATGACAGATCATTATTCGATTTATTCATCTCTCCTGGATATCTGCTACCCTGATATTTTCGATGAATTTTGTGGTACCTATTATGTTATTTTACTGTTTTATTTTTGACTGTGATGTTCTAATAGACCAAAGAAAGCACAACTGTGAATGTGAGTATTTCGAGAGAAATCTATTTTGTATTTTTTAAAATTTTTTTTTTTATATTTTTCTATTTATATTCATGTTATTTAAATTTTATCATTCAGGAAAAAAACCTTTTTATATGTGTTGTCCGTGTTTGTATTTCTGTTTTAAATGATTGTACTCCTCTTGGTTTTCTGTTGGTTGAAGGTTGTATCAAATTGTTTGGTTATGATGTGGGTTTCTGACATTTAGTTGTTTTTCTAGAGCCCTGATGATGCAATAATAAATTTTGCGAAACGTTGGCCATCACACAAAGTGGTTTCTTTTAATAACGTTCCCAAACCCAACAAGTATTTTCATCTTGATAATCTATTCTCACACAAAAGTTCCTATCCCTCAAATTATTTCTTATTATTCTGCATATCTTGGTTGAATAACTTGCGGTTATCATTTTGTATGCTAGTCCTTCATGCCATACCCTATCAAAAGCTCTGGTTACATCTAGAAGTAGTAGTCCTATGGCTTCTTTATTCTGAAATCCTTCTGTAATATACTGGGTTATTCTTAGGAGCTGTTGTTCAGTTGAATGTTGTTTTCGGAATCCAAATTGTTCAGTCGGTATCGTCGCCAGGGCTTCGGTTTCTTCATTAAGTCGTCAGGCTAAGACTCTCTCCACAATTTTTCCTAGGGCTGGGAGCAGGCTTTTGGGTCTATAGTTTTGTGGAAACTTTTGCCCTTTACCTGGTTTGAGTATTGAAAACAATCACTTCGGCAGTTTTCCATCTTTTTGGAAAGTACTCTGTTCTCAAATTGTTGATTATGTCTTTGATTTCGGACGGAGATGTTGGGTGAGGGATTTTGCTGCCGTCTGGTGGTGCTTCTTTCATTTCTTCTTCATTATCTTCAATTAATTCTTCTAGGTCCTCATCGTCTTCTTCACAATAATTCATTCTTGACTCCCTTTCTATAGTATCGGCAAGAGCGTTAGATTTATCGCTTTTTGAATATGCCATCCCATGCAGTGGTGGAATTTGCGTTATTTCATTGCGTAAATTCTTCTGCATTTTCCATGCATAGTGGTCTTCTGTGTTAAGTTCACTGATTCTATCATTCCATCTATTCACGGGCGTAGCCAGGATTTATAACAGGGGGGGGCAAACCATGGTCATGGTCCATGGTCGTTCAAAATGTGAAATTTTGGGATAAAAAGAAAAGGCAAATTTAATTCATTTTTCTTCCAGGGGGGGGCAGCTGCCCCCCTCTGCCCCACGCTGGCTACGCCCATGCATCTATTCGTTCTGAGCTCCCTTCGTGCTTTTTCAAGTATTTGACTATGTCTATTTAGTCTCATTTTGTCTGCACTATCTGTTTTATTAATCATGTAATTCTTTCTTAAGGCCTCTTGCAACGAAAGAGAATTCTCGCGAGAATTTTCTGTCAAATTCACTAACCAAAAATTCTCGCGAGAATTCTCTGTCGTCTCTGTGTAATTCCACAGAGAATTCTACCGAAAGTAGTACCTATGCAACGGCAGAGAATTTTTGGTCAGTATATTTGACAGAAAATTCTCTGTCGTTGCAAGAGGCCTTCAGTCTTCTGTAAGCTTTTTTAAGTTCTCTCACCTCTTTTGAAGTATCACCATATAGATGTTTGGGAGTAGGTTTAGTTTTTCTGTTCGTACTCTCTTCATCGCACTTTCCAATAATATAACTGATTCATCTAATTCATCAGGAGTGTTGATTTGTGGTATTTTCGTGATATTTTCTTGGAGTTTAGTTTTAAACTTATCCCAATCGGTATGTTCCCGTGTTTGAGTCAATTCATTTCTAGGTCCTCGTCCTAAAATCTACTCTATCGGGTTGTGATCAGATGTACAATCCATTGCCAGTGGCATATTTATATCCATATCCCACATACCGTATCGCAGTCCGAATTCACCCGAAGCCGAAGTAAACTCAACGTAAGAGATCGCATCCGTTTCTGCGATCTTGAACGTATTTTATGACTTGTATGGGATCGCTATCGCATTGTTTCCCAATAGAGTTTTTGAAGAAAATAAGCGCAAATCGATGATTAAATAGTAAGAACGAAAATAGCCACAGAAGGGGAAATTGAAACTGAGGTGAGGGGTTTTGCGTAATATTCCCAATTCCCATTATAGCAATTCGAAAAATTATTGAATCAAAAAACGAGAGGGAATTACACTAAGACCTTCTTAAACTTCAATTAAAAAAAATCAAATCTTGAAATAAAATAGGAGACTGAATAATAAGTCAACATAAAGAATCATCATTTATTTGATGAATGGAAATAATTGTAGAAAAGGTAATTGTGAAAAGATTTTAATAATCTTGAATATCATACCCAAAAAAATGTCATATTTATAAATTCCTTTTACTAATAGCTAAACATAATATATGGGCGGGCAACTGAGGGATTGCGAATTATATACAGGGTCTTTCACGAGGAACCTCACCCATATTTATACGGGAAACTACTGAACGTATTTTCATGAAATTCAGCACTTATAAGTATTTCACGATGCTGATGAAATCTAAAATATTTTCAAGGCATGAGCACCTCCGGTTTTTCCGGAAATGACGTCAACTTCCGTTTTTCAAATTAGAACACCATTTTTTTATTGCAGAAATAGATTCCTTAGAAAATTTCAAGTTATTTTGATGTAACATTTTTCAGTTTTGGTTGTAAAATTTTCTCTGAGCGGGAAAATTCGAAAAAAAAATCGAAAATAAAGCTCCGTTGAAACAAGAATAACTTCGAGGTTTTTGAATGGAAAATTTTCATTTTTGGGATTTTTCAAGATGTAAGATTGATGTATCCACTTTGAAAATCGAAATCGCGATTCATGATACAGGGGGTGAAAAAATCGCTTTCAAAGTTAGGGATGACAAAATCGTGAAAAATCAATTTTTTCAATTTAGAACCCCATTTTTTTATGGCAGATATTGAATCTACGTGCCCTAAAGTGGATATTTTCTGAGTTATTCACAAAAAACTGTTTTTCGTCTTGAATTTTCAGCTATTTCTTTTCCCTTCACGCCAAAAAGATGAAATTTTCAGGAACTGTTACTTATACCATGTTTTAGATTTCACTACCCTAATATGCAAGAGAAAATAGTTCCAGGTTGTTCCTAAATAGATGGCGAATTTGGATTCGAATTTGTATCGGAAACCTCTTTATTTCAACTAATCGGCCATCGGTTTTCTCTCCAGTGATAAATAAATAATTCCTTATGAACCATATGCAAAAACTTACCATGTTTTACATTCTTTTTTTTTAATGATAGATATCATTAATTACATCTGCCAAATTCCTCTTTATTCAGTAGCATTTTGTTAATGATGTCCATCATTAAAAAAAAGAATGTAAAACATATGGTAAGTTTTTGCATATGATTCATAAGGAATTATTTATTTATCACTGGAGAGAAAACCGATGGCCGATTAGTTGAAATAAAGAGGTTTCCGATACAAATTCGAATCCAAATTCGCCATCTATTTAGGAACAACCTGTAACTTTTTTTTCTTGCATATTAGGGTAGTAAAATCTAAAACATGGTTTAAGTAACAGTTCCTGAAAATTTCATCTTTTTGGCGTGAAGGGAAAAGAAATAGCTGAAAATTCAAGACGAAAAACAGTGTTTTGTGAATAACTCAAAAAATATCCATTTTAGGGCAAGGGTGTGATGCATACACTCACATTATTTTTTAACGTAGATTCAATATCTGCCATAAAAAAATGGGGTTCTAATTTGAAAAAATTGATTTTTCACGATTTTGTCATCCCTAACTTTGAAAGCGATTTTTTCACCCCCTGTATCATGAATCGCGATTTCGATTTTCAAAGTGGATACATCAATCTTACATCTTGAAAAATCCCAAAAATGAAAATTTTCCATCCAAAAACCTCGAAGTTATTCTTGTTTCAGCGGAGCTCTATTTTGGATTTTTTTTTCGAATTTTCCCGCTCAGAGAGAATTTTCCAACCAAAACTGAAAAATGTTACATCAAAATAACTTGAAATTTTCTAAGGAATCTATTTCTGCAATAAAAAAATGGTGTTCTAATTTGAAAAACGGAAGTTGACGTCATTTCCGGAAAAACCGGAGGTGCTCATGCCTTGAAAATATTTTAGATTTCATCAGCATCGTGAAATACTTATAAGTGCTGAATTTCATGAAAATACGTTCAGTAGTTTCCCGTATAAATATGGGTGAGGTCCCTCGTGAAAGACCCTGTATAAGAATGCAATTCATATCGACATATAGCTGAGCTTCTCATTTTCTTATTCATTCAGGTAAAATAGGGTTACTCTTACTCCTCACAAACTACTTTTTGTTATAACAATCTGAATCATCATTTGGAGAGGGTTATTGCATGTTGTTAATTAGGTATTCCCAAATTTAGTTCTGATATAACTATACCATTTGAGAAAAATGTGGAGTGATCTTATTCATTGAATATAATTTTCGAAGAAATTCTGTCCACCTAACTTTTTGAAAAGTCTTCCAATCATACTTTCACTTTCACAAATTTTTCCAAGCAACGATGATTCTTATTTTTGTCTTTCGTATGTTGCACAACTTATCTCAATTAAGTGATATTCCCCTCAAAAAGTTTAAGAAAATTTAAAGAGAGGATTTCGATCATTCTTTTGGCTTCAGTATAAAATCTATTCTAAATTTACTTATTTCTTCATCCCAATGAATTCATAACAGAGTGAATGCTTTCAGGAAAGCATTCACTCTTGAATAAGAGTGAATATGGAAAAACCTAATCGTTATTATTTGAACTGAAAAAAAGAAAAGAATCGGGGTATCATTATAATGTATAATACCAATTCATATTCCACGACTGATATCGCCAAATAAGATGCGATCACGCACGTGGTTTATCGCGTCAGCTTCGGCTGACTCCGAGCTTCGATATAATTTGCAGTATTTCCAATAACATGCGGTAACACTTGATCGATAGAAATCTACAAAAAGTCCAAATACGTACATATCTCTAATCAGATTACCAGGTAAGAAAATCAAATCATTAATGATGCCACAGAAATATTCCAGTCCCAATTCGTGAAACGATTTCCGACTTAATTATGAAGTGTTTTCTCAGTTGGCTTCAATAATGTTTTCATTTTGTTGATTATTGAATTCATATCTTTTTCAAAAAAATGAGAATCGATAATTTTTTTTTATTACGAACAGATCATTAAGTTGGCTTACTGGTTCTTTGACATGTGAATAATTCTTAGTTTTGAATCGAGACTTGTATGTGTTCTAATTCATTGTTCGACATGGTTCATTCAATTGCAGAGCGGGTGGAAATATTTCGCTTTTTTTGCAAACAACCAATGTGCGAATAGAACCGCAGAATTCTTCAATCAACGACACGGAAATGTTGGTGTTTCGGAAGCACGAAATGTCAATTATTCGCAAAAAATTAATTTAAGTGATAAAATTAACTAACGCATTAATATTTCGAGAACTAATGCATAAAATGAAAAAACAATTAGTGTGCTGAAATCAGTATCAAAATACCTTTCAAATGAGGTATCACTCACCCCATCTTCCCTATTCAAAAATTGGGGGTGAGGGTTGTAGTAGCAAGGATTGAAGCTCTATGCGTCCGTAATCTACATCTTAAGTTGTTCCCCTCAAAACAGAAATCGACCTGTCCGAGCATTTCTATCGAAAAAATTTATTTCGTCTGTAATCTCGTCTGTTTCGTTTTCAAATGGCCACCCTGTATGTATACATATAAGAATGAAATTTATATCGGCATATAGCTAAGCTTCTCATTTTATTATTCATTCAGGTAGAATAGGGTTACCCCTTTCAAAATACTTTTTGCTATAACAATCTGAATCATCATTTTCTGATAGATATAACCGAGGGGAATTTCACCCCCAAAATTTTGTACACTAAAATTCCAAATCAGTCCAATAATTCCAAAAAACACCAAATAATTCCAAAACTCGCAAAAAATTCCAAAAATTCTGAATAACTCCAAATAAAATTCCAATAGTTCCAAATAATTCCAGAAAATTTCAATAATTCCAAATAATTCCAATAATTCCAGTAATTCAATAAAAATCATGTTGTTCTTTTAAGCTAAGAATTCATCAAAAAGCAGCCATTATTTACTTCAATGATTTATATTTTCGTGACTAAATGGATTATGAGAAGAAAAATAGGTAGCTTTTATTTAACATAGTTTTTAGTCATGACAACACTTTCCAATTTCTTATTTTTTTGGGTAATGTTCAAATGAAAAGATCTAGTTTGGTTTTTATATTTGACTGCCAATATTTATTGAAACTATTAATCCAATCATACCCTATTACTATACCTATGTAGAGATAATCTGTTGTTTGTGGTATCTTAAATTCTTTTCCTGTTTTTGACCGACACTGTTCTACACAACTATTAACCGTATAGTTTTTCTTTGGGGTTCTTGTGTTTTACTTAAGAATAAGGTAATAAGTAGAAAATATTAGATTATGATAAAAATTTCATAAGTTTTGAAAAGGTATGTCACTGTTCCAAAAAGGTGTTCAAATTCTTTATTATATTCATTGCGTATTTCATATTGCATGATTGGGTCTAATCAATTCCATAACCGAGATACAGGGTGGATTATGTATTCACCAAAAATTTCAATTCCTCATAACGCATGATTCACTTCTATAGGTCGATCGATTTACTTGAATTTCCAGGTCCTTATTTGAAAAATATGGGACTTCTTTCAAGCTCAGAAAATTTTCAATGGCGTTCAGTAGATTTCATTGTCCCGCACGTCATTTTGCTCAAAGGGAGCTTCATGGAAAGATCCAATTGAATCTTGAAATTCCACAAAATTCTCAGAAAAATCGTACATTGTGATCAAATTGAATTCTTTCTGTTCCACTAATTGCATATTCGAATTTCATAATATTCTGAGGAATCATTTGAAATTTATTTGAAGTCAACAAGGATGAATAAATAACTGGAGAAACATAAAAACTTGACGTGAATTACAGAAGGTGCTCGAAAGTAGGTACCACCATTTTGTTCAATACACATTCTTGCCTTCTTCAAAATCTGTCAGATACTTTTTTTGATCATTATTACGACTTCGATACGTCGCATGAGGATATCCTCACTTCCGATTTCAGATGAATATACTGAGCATTTCAAATAACCCCAAATAAAATAATCAAATCTGGTGGGGGTCTTCAATATGAGGAATTCGCATGAACGGACTGAAGAGAATCCGTTAATCCGTATGCGGTCAGGCATGCGAAATCCCAATACAAATTTCCAAAAAATGTATGGTGTGGCGTTTAGAAAAATCGATTGATTGGACCACACGTCCTACCAAGATGGCCTACGGGTGATCTTTACTTAGATTTCCTCCAAAATCATATTCCTGTATTACTCGAAGGTACGGACATTGCATTTTCAGCATGGCTCCTCCGTAACCTCCGCTAAGACTCCGCTATAGACGGTTGTGCCTCCCCATTTTGGAGTAATGGTCAGACAATTTTTAGATCAGAACTTTCCAAATATGTGGATAGGCAGAGGTGGACCGCATGCCTGGCCCGCTAGGTCACCAGATTTCAATCCTGTTGATTATTTCATTTGGGGTCATTTGAAATGTTCAGTATAATCATCTGAAATAGAAAGTGAGGATCATGCAACGTATCGAAGTCGCCTGTAATGAAATTCGTTATAATGCAGACATGATCAAAAAAAGAATCAGACATATTTTGAAGAAGAATGTGTATTGAACAAAATGGTGGTACTTTCGAGCACCTTCTGTATTTCACGTTGAGTTTTTATGTTTCTTTATTTATTTATTGATCTTTTTTGACTTCGAATAAACTTTTTTTGATTGATAATGATTTTCCGGAAATAACTCCGAATGATTCCTTAGAATATTATGAAATTCGAATGTGCAATTAGTGGGACAAAAAAAAATTCAATTTGATCATAATGTACGATTTTTCTGAGAATTTTGTGGAATTCCAACATTCAATTGGATCTTTCCCTGAAGCTCTCTTTGAGCAAAATGACGTTCGGGACAATGAAATCTACTGAACTCCAATGAAAATTTTCTGCTCTTTTCCAATATCTCAATCAAATCCCAAAATTTCAATATACAGGGTGTTGAATCTTTGCTCGGAAGAAGTTCCATATTCGAATACGGACCTGGAATTTTTTGGAAATCCAAAAGTAAATCGATCGTTCTGTAAAAGTGAATCATACATTCCAAATATCAACCGACTATACTGGTTGGTCCAAAAGTTATGAGGAATTGAAATTTCTGGTGAATACAAAAACCAGTCTGTATCACTGTATCTCGGTTATGGAATTGATTAGACCTATCATATATCGGTTTTTTGGACTCGCCTAGGGTAGCTCTAGCTCAGGTTACCGTATGTTCATTTACCAATGAAACACCCTGTATAGTATTTAATGCAATGCTGTGTTTTTGAAAGAGGAATTTACTATCTGTTCGTAGTTTGTTGAATATGTTCTTTGTGTTTTTTGTTTTTATATCCAAGAAAACAACATTAATATTAAATACAACTAAAACAAATCTATCGTTCTTCAGAAAAAAACATAAAATGATCTCCTGATAAACAAAATGATATGAAAATAAATTCTCATCCTGTGTCCTTCATTTCTTCGTATTTTTTAACAATATTTATTCTATCAATTCTTTTGATGGTATGAACTTCGTGATATTATATGATAATGTTAGGTTAGGACTATGGCGCAAACGCAGAAGGCACGTTATATTTGAAATAATTCCAAATAATTCCGAATAATTCCAAATAATTCCAAAAAATTCCAATAATTCCAAATAATTCGAAAAAATTCCAATAATTCCAAATAATTCCAAAAATTCCAAATGATTCCAAGCTTTGTACACTAAAATTCCAGGGTGAAATCCCCCTCGGATATAACTATACCATTTGAGAAAAATGTGGAGTTATCTTATTCATTGAACACAATTTTCGATTAAATTCTGACCACCTAATTTTTTGAATAGTCTTTCAATCATACTTTTACACTTTCACAAATTTTTCCAATCAACGATGATCCTTATTTTTGTCTTTCGTATGTAGCACAACTTATCTCAATTAAGTGATATGTTTTTTTATACCATTCTCCTTTTGACAACATTTGAACTTCATAACTCTTCTAATAATTTTGTACATTAAGCTCAGTGATTCTTCTTTTCAACGGCTTTTTACTCTGTGTATCTTTGCAACAGCAACGGGAATACAGGGTCTTTCACGAGGAACCTCACCCATATTTATACGAGAAACTACTGAACGTATTTTCATGAAATTCAGCACTTATAAGTATTTCACGATGCTGATGAAATCTAAAATATTTTCAAGGCATGAGCACCTCCGGTTTTTCCGGAAATGACGTCAACTTCCGTTTTTCAAATTAGAACACCATTTTTTTATTGCAGAAATAGATTCCTTAGAAAATTTCAAGTTATTTTGATGTAACGTTTTTCAGTTTTGGTTGGAAAATTCTCTCTGAGCGTGAAAATTCGAAAAAAAAAATCGAAAATAGAGCTCCGCTGAAACAAGAATAACTTCGAGGTTTTTGAAAGGAAAATTTACATTTTGGGGATTTTTCAAGATGTATGATTGATGTATCCACTTTGAAAATCGAAATCGCGATTCATGATACAGGGGGTGAAAAAATCGCTTTCAAAGTTAGGGATGACAAAATCGTGAAAAATCAATTTTTTCAAATTAGAACCCCATTTTTTTATGGCAGATATTGAATCTACGTCAAAAAATAATGTGAGTGTATGCATCACACCCTCGCCCTAAAGTGGATATTTTCTGAGTTATTCACAAAAAACTATTTTTCGTCTTTAATTTTCAGCTATTTCTTTTTCCTTCACGCCAAAAAGATGAAATTTTCAGGAACTGTTACTTAAACCATGTTTAAGATTTTACTACCCTAATATGCAAGAGAAAAAAGTTACAGGTTGTTCCTGAATAGATGGCGAATTTGGATTCGAATTTGTATCGGAAACCTCTTTATTTCAACTAATCGGCCATCGGTTTTATCTCCAGTGATGAATAAATAATTCCTTATGAACCATATGCAAAAACTTACCATGTTTTACATTCTTTTTTTTTTAATGATAAATATCATTAATTACATGCTACTGAATAAAGAGGAATTTGGCAGATGTAATTAATGATATCTATCATTAAAAAAAATAATGTAAAACATGGTAAGTTTTTGCATGTGGTTCATAAGGAATTATATATTTATCACTGGGGAGAAAACCGATGGCCGATTAGTTGAAATAAAGAGGTTTCCGATACAAATTCGAATCCAAATTCGCCATCTATTTAGGAACAACCTGTAACTTTTTTCTCTTGCATATTAGGGTGGTAAAATCTAAAACATGGTTTAAGTAACAGTTCCTGAAAATTTCATCTTTTTGACGTGAAGGGAAAAGAAATAGCTGAAAATTGAAGACGAAAAACAGTTTTTTGTGAATAACTCAGAAAATATCCACTTTAGGGCAAGGGTGTGATGCATACACTCACATTATTTTTCAACGTAGATTCAATATCCGCCATAAAAAAATGGAGTTCTAATTTGAAAAAATTGATTTTTCACGATTTTGTCATCCCTAACTTTGAAAGCGATTTTTTCACCCCCTGTATCATGAATCGCGATTTCGACTTTTAAAGTGGATACATCCATCTTACATCTTGAAAAATCCCAAAAATGAAAATTTTCCATCCAAAAACCTCGAAGTTATTCTTGTTTCAGCGGAGCTCTATTTTCGATTTTTTTTTCGAATTTTCCCGCTCAGAGAGAATTTTCCAACCAAAACTGAAAAATGTTATATCAAAATAACTTGAAATTTTCTAAGGAATCTATTTCTGCAATAAAAAAATGGTGTTCTAATTTGAAAAACGGAAGTTGACGTCATTTCCGGAAAAACCGGAGGTGCTCATGCCTTGAAAATATTTTAGATTTCATCAGCATCGTGAAATACTTATAAGTGCAGAATTTCATGAAAATACGTTCAGTAGTTTCCGGTATAAATATGGGTGAGGTTCCTCGTGAAAGACCCTGTATAATATGTACCCACAAAATTCAATTCTCTTGATAGCTTTGTAAATTAAGTTTAATTTTGTCAATTCGTTTCAGAAGTAACTCGGTATATGACAACAACACCCCTCAAAAAGTTAAAAAAAATACCATAAGAGATGATTTCGATCATTCTTTTGGCTTCAGTGTAAAATATATTCTAATATACTCATTTCTTCATCCCAATAAATGCATAACCTGAAAGCATTCACTCTTGAATAATAGGTAGCCGTTATTATTCGTGAATATGGAAAAAACCTAATCGTTATTATTCGAACTGAAAAAAATAAAAGAATCGGGTTATCATTATAACGTATAATGCCAATTCATATTTAACGACTGATATCGCAAAATAAGATGCGATCACGCACGTGGTTTATCGCGTATGCTTCGGCTGACTCCGAAGATGCGATACGGTACGTGGGATATGAATATGCGACCGGGTGTCTCAAATACGTTGTCTAGTGAGGGGAGCTCAGAAACCCGATGAGCTAGAACAAAATGAGTGGCAGTGTGGCACATTTTCGGGCTCGATTTTTGAGAGAATTATTTTGGTGAAAACCGCAACTTCTAAGTCAAACCGTTTCCGAGCTATTATAGAAAATTGGTAAATGGCATAAAATGAAAAGTTTTCATCATCAACTTCTTTGTTACTAATACTAATGCTAATAATGCTATAAACATGAAACAAAAACATTACAGGCACTTCTATAGTAGAATTCATTGGCGTAATATATTTTTTTTAATTACAATTATTTTCGAAGTTATAATCATAGACAAGTTGTTGTCTATGGTTATAATACAAACTTGTGTTCTTTCAAATGTAAACCATACAAATCTCTGTGACAGATAAAATGGATTTTTTTATCAAACCATAAAAAAAGTTTCATTTTTACACGACAAGGTGTAGGAAATTTGAAATTAATAAATAATAAATCTATTCAAGGTTCAAGAAACCATCAAGCAGCTACGAAGAAAAATTCTTGAGGAAAAAAACACTAAGCACCAAGAAGGGATTGAATTGCACAATGAGAATAGCAAACTGTTGGAAATGAAAAATTTCACTCAATCAACAAAAGAAATCGTCGACGAACTAAAAAATTATGTGGAAATTATGGAGCAACAAATGAGCAAATTGAAATTCGAGGAATTAGAAAAAAAAACTTCAAAAAAAATTGAGGAGAGTTCTAATCTGATATCCGAAAAAATCAGTGAAGTTAACAAAATAAAAAATGAAATAACGTTTTTAATATCTGAATACAAGGGAGCTAGTGGTAAGCATAAATGTCAGCTTGATACGAAGTTGAACAATTTGAAAAACGAGTTAGAATGCCTCAAAACCGATACGGAATCCTTATTACAAACAAACCAACAACTCAGAGACGGAATATGTAGAATTGACGAAGAATTGAAAGAGAAAAACGATGAAGAAATTGAGAGTTCTGCGAAAATAAAGAAATTTGTCGAATCTAAAATGAAAGGTATGGAAGATTTGAAGGCGCGAAGTTTAATAAAACAAGAATTAGAGTATCAACGCAATGGCTTAATTACCAGGTAAAAATCATTGACGAAAAATACTCAACAACTGGAATTAATGATATGATAGTAGGAGAGCTGATTAAGAAGTTAGGAAAGGGGTTGGATGCGAGTTGAAATAATAATAACGAACGGCAATCGAGGTTCGAATCTACCTTGAAAATTCCTGATTTCCCCATCGAGAGTTATCGTTTTCAAGGAAGGACGAACATAATTCAATTTAACGATTAGTGATCCAACTTGGTCGGTTGAGACCATTCTCGTCTCGAAATTCAAAAAATACGGACATCTAGACGAAATGATATAACCTTAGTTTAATTGGAACCAGCGATCAAAAATACCGTATTTTATCAATGTCTGAATCAAGGGCGGATTTAGGGGGGGGGGGTACTGGGGGTAACTGCCCCCCCCCATGAGTATCGAAGACCTAAGAAAAAGGTGATGCACATAAAATATTTCATACATTTTGTACCTGATTTTATGGTTTTCAAAAGTTGTGCAAAAAGGTATTTAAATGTATTCTGTAGGCTCATTTCTTAAGAATTTTGAAATGTGGGGAATTCCGTCTGTTCGTTTAGAAGTATTTCGGTCGGGTTATTCGAGTGCTTTTATTGTTTTTTCGAATGAACTATCACACACAGTAACGGACTATTCTGTCCATTATTTTTCAGTAAAATTTCAACACTCGATTCTTGGTTGCCGTAAAAGAAAATAGCATATAACTGAATCTTCCAACCATATGAAATATTTCCAGCATTAACATTACTAACGAAGAAAAATGTTTCTTCAACATTCGCCAGGCCTTTGGAATTATTGAATTCACATAATATTTTCTCAAATTCATTAATTAGGTACTACGTAATCACTACGACTTCTGTGTAGAGAGAATAACGTGAAGTTATCTGACAGGAAATGACTATAACCTAACATTTCAAAATATACACGGTGAAATGTGTCAGAATGTCATGGCCAACCGGGATACTTCATAAAAGTGAATGGAGTATACAGGGTCTTTCACGAGGAACCTCACCCATATTTATACGGGAAACTACTGAACGTATTTTCATGAAATTCAGCACTTATAAGTATTTCACGATGCTGATGAAATCTAAAATATTTTCAAGGCATGAGCACCTCCGATTTTTCCGGAAATGACGTCAACTTCCGTTTTTCAAATTAGAACACCATTTTTTTATTGCAGAAATAGATTCCTTAGAAAATTTCAAGTTATTTTGATGTAACATTTTTCAGTTTTGGTTGGAAAATTCTCTCTGAGCGGGAAAATTCGAAAAAAAAATCTAAAATAGAGCTCCGCTGAAACAAGAATAACTTTGAGGTTTTTGGATGGAAAATTTTCATTTTTGGGATTTTTCAAGATGTAAGATGATGTATCCACTTTAAAAATCGAAGTCGCGATTCATGATACAGGGGGTGAAAAAAATCGCTTTCAAAGTTAGGGATGACAAAATCGTGAAAAATCAATTTTTTCAAATTAGAACCCCATTTTTTTATGGCAGATTTTGAATCTAGGTTAAAAAATAATGTGAGTGTATGCATCACACCCTTGCCCTAAAGTGTATATTTTCTGAGTTATTCACAAAAAACTGTTTTTCGTCTTGAATTTTCAGCTATTTCTTTTCCCTTTACGCCAAAAAGATGAAATTTTCAGGAACTGCTACTTAAACCATGTTTTAGATTTTACTACCCTAATATGCAAGAGAAAAAAGTTACTGGTTATTCCTAAATATATGGCGAATTTGGATTCGAATTTGTATCGTAAACCTCTTTATTTCAACTAATCGGCCATCGGTTTTCTCTCCAGTGATAAATAAATAATTCCTTATGAACCATATGCAAAAACTTACCATGTTTTACATTCTTTTTTTTTAAAGATAGATATCATTAATTACATGCTACTGAATAAAGAGGAATTTGGCAGATGTAATTAATGATATCTATCATTAAAAAAAAAGAATGTAAAACATGGTAAGTTTTTGCATATGGTTCATAAGGAATTATTTATTTATCACTGGAGAGAAAACCGATGACCGATTAGTTGAAATAAAGAGGTTTCCGATACAAATTCGAATCCAAATTCGAATCCAAATTCGAATCCAAATTCGACATCTATTTAGAAACAACCTGTAACTTTTTTCTCTTGCATATTAGGGTAGTAAAATCTAAAACATGGTTTAAGTAACAGTTCCTGAAAATTTCATCCTTTTGGCGTGAAGGGAAAAGAAATAGCTGAAAATTCAAGACGAAAAACACTTTAGGGCAAGGGTGTGATGCATACACTCACATTATTTTTTAACGTAGATTCAATATCTGCTATAAAAAATGGGGTTCTAATTTGAAAAAATTGATTTTTCACGATTTTGTCATCCCTAACTTTGAAAGCGATTTTTTCACCCCCTGTATCATGAATCACGATTTCGATTTTTAAAATGGATACATCAATCTTACATCTTGAAAAATCCCAAAAATGAAAATTTTCCATCCAAAAACCTCAAAGTTATTCTTGTTTCAGCGGAGCTCTATTTTCGATTTTTTTTTCGAATTTTCCCGCTCAGAGAGAATTTTCCAACCAAAACTGAAAAATGTTACATCAAAATAACTTGAAATCTTCTAAGGAATCTATTTCTGCAATAAAAAAATGGTGTTCTAATTTGAAAAACGGAAGTTGACGTCATTTCCGGAAAAACCGGAGGTGCTCATGCCTTGAAAATATTTTAGATTTCATCAGCATCGTGAAATACTTATAAGTGCTGAATTTCATGAAAATACGTTCAGTAGTTTCCCGTATTAATATGGGTGAGGTTCCTCGTGAAAGACCCTGTATATCTAATAATATCAATATGGCTCTGCTATTCAGAGTCACAAAGTGAAGCCAAATCTTTGGTAAGGATTGAGTACGCATTCAACTCTGGAGATTCAAAATCGCGGGAAACGTAGAGAGAGAGGGAGAGACGACAAGAAAAGAAATTAAGAATAAAAATATTTCAGTTTAATATTTTCAGTTCAGTTCTAGAACATGAATAGTAGTTAACATTGAGATTCAGGTGTTACTCGTAATTATACTTAGAGCTCTCTTGAAGAGGAGAATGGACTGATATGAACTTACGGTTAATGCTGGCTGGAGAGATATGTCTGCTGGTCTTCTGGCTTCGCGTAGGTGTTGTCCGAATTAGGCTGGCTTCCACCAAATATTTTAATCTGGTTTAGGGAGATAACTGAGATAACCGACTGATTTTGACTTGAAAACCACGGGAAATTATATTTTACTACCTTGAACGAGATTAGAATCGCCGGTGAAACCCGGCCCCGAAATTCTTCTGGTTCTTTTTTTTTTGGTCTACGAAGTTGGAACAATTTTTTCCAACTCAACCACTATACTATGGATCAGATAACTTGTTCATTCAGCATAAATTTGCTACATGGAAAGTTTGATACGACCACTTTTCTCGCTAAGATATCAATATCTCAGCAACCGCTGATCGCACAAGAAACAAGCATAATTCTCAAAAAACATTTCTTAAGACAAGCTTTTATAACAATACTCATCCGCCATTTTAAAGCCGCCATCTTGAATTCCTCAATTTTGAAGAATCGTAATTTCCGACCCAGAAAACCCCCATATATCAATTTTGAATAGAATAGGATCATAATTACAATGCCCGTCCGCCATATTGTGGCCGCCATCTTGAATTTCCCAATTAACAAAAGTATCATCATTTTCGAACCCAAATACCCCCAGATACTAATTTTGAATGAAATCGGATCATAATTACAAAACTCATCCGCCATTTTGAAGCTGCCATTTTGTTTTTTTCTATAAAAAATATTTCATGTCTTATGATGCAATGTCACCAGAATTATGTACACCTGCAAAATTTCAAATCAATCGGACGATTAGAACTGTGTCATATTTAACTTGCAAGATTTGATTAGAGACAGACAGACAGACACCGGGACAAGTGAAACTAAATAAAAGCTTGTAAAAAGGAAGGTTCTGAAATCTTGAATAAACCCCCTACAATAATCAGATACGGTTTTTTGAAAAAAAAAATTTTATTCTTCACGCTTATTTGAAAAATCAAGATAAAAAGGGCTTTTGGTATAATCAGGCGCTAAGTTGGAAATATCGAGAAAACCAGTAATGTTGAGTGTGCCTTTCACAGTTCGATATGCCTACAGAAACTGAAAAAAGAATCGAAAGGATCACAAATCTTCAACAAAATGCAAAAAAAATGTTATTTTCCAGTTTGATTATTTATTTCGATAATTCATGGAAAAAAAACCTAAAAAAAATATTGTTTTGAAAATTTTGTATTTCTTTAATGACTCCATGATCAGAAATCAAAATGAGTTTTTGATTTTTGCGAATTTATGATTTCTTTATGTTATGAAAAAGGAGTAGTTTTGACAAAAATCTAATTTTTTTAGCGTTGTAAGAGTTCATGAGAATTAACGATGAGCAATTTCTGAAAAGCGTTTAGATCGAGTTTAAAATTCGATTGGGTATATCAACTTCATTTTAATTTTAATTAAAATTTCAATTCAGCTAAAGTTCGAAAATCAGGATAATCATGAAATGCAATAACAGAATCGCGTAGAAAATGGCTAATATTGTTCTTTAATATTTTCTGGTGTGATTAAAAAAGAATTGAATTTTTTTTGCACGAATTCAAACATTTTTATCAATAAAAATGCATGAAACAACTGAAAAAACATTTTTTCGCATTTTGTTAAAGATTATGATCTTTTAAAGTCAAATGCGTGATCCTTCGATCGAATAAAACAAAAAAACGGCTTAATGAATTGAATCAAAAATTTGTGGGGATTTTGTAGGCATATTACACTGTAAAAGGCATAGTCAACATTACTGGTTTTCTCGATATTTCCAACTTAGCGCCTGATTATACCAAAAGCCACCAAAAGCCCTATTCATCTTGAATTTAAATTAACGTAAAAAAAAAATTCTCAAAAAACCGTACCTGATTATTGTTGGGGGTTTATTCAAGATTTCAAACCTTTCCTTAAATTTCTGCGATCAGCGGTTGCTGAGATATTGATGGTTAAAGACAAAAACATCCTTTTCCATTCAAAGATCGATATCTCAGCGAGAAGTGGTCGTATCGAACTTTTCAAAAAATAAAATTCAAGCTGAATTAACAAGTTAACAGTGTTAACACATCCTCATGGTGAATAAGTTGTGAAAAAAATTGCGTAGTACGTAGATAAAAAAAAAGAATCGAAAAAATATCGAAAATTTTTTTTTTGGTATTCTTTAGGATTGAGTGGAACACGTTGCTTGAAAAATTTTTCATAGTTTGATCTCAAAACTAGGAACTTCGAACTTCCAAATATTTTTTTGCATTCCAGTACGACCATTTTTTAGGGAAATACAGCCACTTGAAAAACCTCAACAAATTTGGAATACATATTTTTTTGATCCCTTAATTTTTTCCACTAGTTTAGATAGTATCGATAACATTGGTCCTTGGAGTTTTCAAATCGAATCGGAGAAGAGCAAAAATGTCCCCTATAGGAAGTACATCTTTCCAAAGTTCTCAGATCCGGGAAGAAACTGACGGCAGATGTCAAGAAAACAGAAGAAAATATCAAGTCAAGACACAACACATGGGATCTAATAAATCCAAGGAAGAAAATAGCAAGAAATCTACAAAAATGAAAATACATGCAGAAAGCGAAGCACATGAAAAATGGGAAAAGATAGAAGAAGAAAAAGAGAAAATAAAAATTCAACGACTAGAAAGAAAAATGCTTATATTAAATTGTTTCTCTAGACTTCCTTCTGTCTTCTTAGCATCTGCCGTCAGTTTCTTTCCGGATATGAGAACTTTGGAAATACTTCCTTCAGAGGACATTTTCTCTTCTCTGATTCAATGTAAACTCGAAGGACCTATGATATCGATTCTATCGATACTCCTTTATTTCTATTAAGCGATTAATATCAAATTCTAGTAGAAAGTCTCTTCTGTCAGAAATAATAATAATCTTTTTCATTTCTTTTCATGACATAAAAAAAATAATAATTAAAAATATATAAAGTAAGATTACAATTCAATAACCATTTGATAAAATGTATAACTGCTGGATTTACATCTCAGTCAATTGGTCATATCGACAGTGGCGCACCCAGAAATTTTATTCGGGGGGGGCTGCTCAAGAGTAATCAGGTTTTTGTAAGTTATATAATTTAAAAAATGCGCCGCAAGCGAAAACCTTCTTAAGTGATGGATATTCGTTATTATACAGGGTGTTTCATTGGTAAATGAACATACGGTAACCTGAGCTAGAGCTACCCTAGGCGAGTCCAAAAAACCGATATATGATAGGTCTAATCAATTCCATAACCGAGATACAGGGTGCTTTATGTATTCACCAAAAATTTCAATTCCTCATAACTTTTTAACCAACCAGAATAGTCGGTTGATATTCGGAACGTATGATTCACTTCTACAGGTCGATCGAATTACTTTTGAGTTTCCAAAAAATTCCAGGTCCGTATTTGAAGAGAAGAAAATTTTCAATGGAGTTCAGTATATTTCATTGTCCCGCACGTCATTTCCAATTGAATATTGGAGTTCCACAAAATTCTCAGAAAAATCGTACATTATGATCTAATTGAATTTTTTGTGTCCCACTAATTGCACGTTCGAATTTCATAATATTCTGTGGAATCATTTGGAGTTATTTCCGGAAAAACATCATTCATCGAGAAAAATTTAGTTGAAGTCAACAAAGATGATTAAATAACTGAAGAAACATAAAAACTCAACGTGAAATACAGAAGGTGGTCGAAAGTACCACCATTTTGTTCAATACACATTCTTGCACTCTTCAAAAAATATGTCTGATACTTTTTTTGATCATGTCTGGATTATTACGTATTTCATTGCATAATAAAATTCTGTTGACCATTCTTTCATTTCGTAAAATCCAGCTACTAAAGTAAGTTCTTCTAATTTCATCACCTGGATCCAATCGGAGATCAATTTGATCATAATGTACGATTTTTCTGAGAATTTTGTGGAATTCCAATATTCAATTGGATCTTTCCCTTAAGCTCTCTTTCAGCAAAATGACGTGCGGGACAATGAAATCTACTGAACCCCATTGAAAATTTTCTTCTCTTTTCAAATATCTCAATTAAACCCCAAAATTTCAATATACAGGGTGAATCTCAGCTTGGAAGAAGTCCCATATGGTTCAAATACGGACCTGAAATTCTTTGGAAATTCAAAAGTAAATCGATCGACCTGTAGAAGTGAATCATACGTTCCAAATATCAACCAGCTATACTAGTTGGTTCAGAAGTTACGAGGAATTGAAATTTTTGGTGAATACTTAAACCACTCTGTATCTTGGTTATGGAATTGATTAGACCTATCATATATCGGTTTTTTGGACTCGCCTAGCTCTAGCTCAAGTTAACGTATGTTCCGTCACCAATGAAACACCCTGTATATGTATATCAATCCCTTTTTCTATCTGTAAAGGAAATGTTTAAGTTTCCATTCTGTTCTATAATAATTATTATTACTTTTAGAAAAACAATAAGATGGAAATATTTGAATTACTTTTCTTTGTCACAGCTCGGGGGGGGGGGGCTGCAGCCCGACAGCCCCCCCCCTCGTTGCGCCACTGCATATCGAATTCATATGTCAGCGACCTATACAGGGTGAGTCTTTGACTTGTACATATATTTTAACTGAAGATTCTTGAGCGCTCGTTCTACTGCCTACGCGAGGGCTACATCATTTCGTCATTGCTTCTGGTGCCTCATTTTCAAATTATATTTTGATGATGAATTGACAAATTATTCATATATTCCAGTTGTTGAGAATACTTTTTTTACTAGACGTACGTTATAATTCATACTAATTTTTGTCATCTCCAACTTGAAGTATTGAAAATACTACCACTCTGATTGACAATTTAACGAATGATGTGAGAGAAAGAGAGAAAGAAAATTTAGCTCTAGCAATACAATTAAAGAATTTACAAAATGAATCTCAAATTTCCGAAGAAGATTTCAATTTGGAAGACAAAGGTCTTACTGAGTTGGAAGAAGAGGAAGAAGTATTGATAGGAGAACTCGAAGAATTAGAGAAGGTAAGGATTCATATTTTCAAATTTCAACCTGCACACTTGATTCTGGTACGACCGAAAAGAAGGTATCGCGCCGACAATATAAATATCAAAAATATCGAAAGCAGATCATCTAGTAAAATATCTGATTATGCTGACAGAAAGACCAAAGTCGGTAGCTATTTGCTAGGGCAATAATAGTATATCATGCAACGATCATGTAGGTAATGATGGTTATTAATACACGAGTATTAACCGGGATGCGCAATGAGCAGAAGGCGAATTTAGTAAGGTCTATGAGAGTGTATTAATAACCATTACGTGAGAGTTGCATACGCTATTTTATCTACATCCGATGAATGATATGATTATAATTATAAAAATTATTTATCCATTATCTGTTTCAAGGCTATTATCTATATAACCTGAAATGTAAACAATTCCGTCTTGCTTCCAAAAATGATTTATCGTGCTATTAAACGTCAACGCGATGATTCGAATTCTCTGGCAATGGAACTCGCGATTTTCGCGAATTTTTTTAAAATAATTCACGATATCGCAAAAAAAATGCAAAAACACCACCGTGGAGCTCAGTTCCTCCCCTTTCCGACGTCCCTCTTCCCTTAGCGAACGGAAGCCGCTTGATTGAAAAATAATGGATTTCTATTGATTAAAAATCTGTATCTCTTCATTATGAAACGGATTATGGGCATATATTATATTGCTGTATTCTAAATAAGATTTTTTTTTGTTGTATGATGAGAATATTGATATTTTTTGTTATTGGTTGCTCATGATTTTCAATTTTGTTATTTAAATTGAGGCCCTAGCAGAGTCCGGGTTACTGGAACTCTCATAATGAGGCCTTTTGTTGTCCCATATTGTGAGACTTTACAATAAATGCAATTATTATTACTAGCTGGCCCGGCGAACTTTGTTCCGCCTAAATGATACTTACGGTGGATTTCACAAATCGTAATCACGGGTGATCGGAGATCAACAGCTTGGTTCTCTGATCTTGAAACTGTCGAATCGAGTTGATTCTATATCAAGCTCCGATCGCCGATGATTACGCTTTGTGAAACCCACCGTTATAGTGCCCATCCACGGGGGACACCGAATCGGAAACATTGTATCCCGATCTGCAATAAATCATGGCCAATAAAATGTGCCGCTTGGGTTTTGACAAGAGGTAGACGGATTATGTTGCTAGAATTTGACAGCGTTGCCACTTCTACGGAATTCAGAACGCAGAAAGGTATTCTGCCTGTACAATTCTATGAATCCTGTTAAAAATTCTCTCATTTTAAGCAAAGTTGCTTCTGAATTTCAACTAGAAGATGTTCTGAAATCGACTGCCCAGTGCTGCCACACGCGTAACTTAAAAATGAGCTGAAAAAATTTGTAAGGTAAAATTATGAAAGAAACCAATAACGGGAAGTCAAACATACCTTTTAAATTGAATAAAAATGTCACACACCACAATGAATTTCCACAGAAAATGAGGAAGCTTTCTGTAAGGAGGCTGGAGAAAGACTGAGTATAAAATGAATAGATAATTCTTAGCGGAAATCACAGATGCAAACACAACAAAATCTTGATTACCCAAATTCGACAGTCTTCTCATAATAATAAGAGTGAAAATAGCGTACCTACCTGTACAAGCACCACCAGTCTAGGTACAAAGGGTGCGAATTGTAAACATATGTTTTTTTTATGACATCTAATGCCAGCATAACCAATTTTGCAAAACTGATAAGAATTCAACTACCTGGTGCAATAATATTCAACAAACTCGGAGATGCCGTTGAAACTTTCTGAATTCTCTAATTCTACGGAAATTGTCGTAGGAGTGACTGACACAACTGCAAAAATTCCGATGTTCTTCATGGGAACTTATAGCATCTGCAATGGCACGCGCTGGATTTTATGGCCCTTTATTATCTTTGCCGCTTGTGTCCGGTTCGGTTGCTTCGTGAGTGGAGACCATTACAGTTGTATCAACTAATCATTGCTATTTTTTCAAGCAGGAGATGAATTAGGCAAAATATACAAAATTTTAGTAACATTTTTATTCGCACAAAAAGAATTCTCTTTATTTGAGTGGTATCTAATTATTGTTGAACATATAATTTTTCTATGAATGCTTTACAGTTTTCTCATTGCTGTATCTAAATGAAAATATTAATCACGATCGAATTATATGGATGAGAAATAGTTCCAATGATTAATTACCTCTGATCACTGTATAAACCATTTTAGTTCTGCCAATACAACGCTGAAAATTCGAATTGAAGTACTTTATCTATCGTACTTTAATCTCACTTCGCAGAATACAAATACGCTAAGACGTTTTCTTATTTTTCTTCTTGACTAAGACATTTTTGTTTTGGTCCAGAGCACAGAGTTGGAGGCAACTCAAACTACACACTATTTGTTTACATAGCCATCTAACGGGGAGAATATCGAATAACGAACCTACGAATAAGCTGTAGCGTAACTGTAACTGTAGCGACACCTAGTGGCCTTACTCAAAAGAAGGAAAAGCATTTCCTGTATAAGCAAAATTTTCATCGAATTTTTCAAAGTTTTATTTTATTTTATAATAACCAGACCATAGACCAATCCACATATGAAGTTTCATAACAATCACTCCATCGGATCTCGAGTTATAAATGGTGTAACCAACATCTTCCTTTTATATAGGTACTAGCTGGCCCGGCGAACTTTGTTCCGCCTAAATGATACTTACGGTGAATTTCACAAATCGTAATCACCGGTGATCGGAGATCAACGAATTGGTTCTCTGATTTTTGAACTGTCAAATGTTTCCATGGATATGAGCTATCACACAGAACAGATACACAAAAATAATATGTCATTATATGTCCATCACTAATAATGGCAATTTTGGATTCAGTTATTTCCGCATATACCTACATATATTTATTACCCAAACAGAAATTCAAAAACATTTTAAAAATTATGAGAAAAGAGGAGAATGGACATCTCACGATTGGAACTCATCGCCAAAATCCGATTTACTTGACATTTCGATAAAAACTCACTGTGATATTCACCCGCTTCTGGATCTGTTAATAGCCTTTCATGGTACTATGAGTCCTATGTAAATTACACAGTAATTGATGTCATATGTTCTTTTTTCGACCATTTCAAACCACGACGACCGAAATGCTCGAAAAAAGAACAGATGACATCAATCGATGGCCGCGAAAGCCTCAACAAATTCATCGCCATTTAATTGTGATAATGTCAAATATAGTACCTTCACGATTACATACGTTATTTGGAATAAATAAAACTATAAAAATAACTAATAATCATCAGTCATAATGTGTGAATAGGGCCATCTGAAGTGGTAAGAACGAAACTTTTCTCATATCTCAACGAAATCTAATCATTTTAGACATCTGTACTCCTACGCTAGTGTTGGGTACGTCTTACAAGAGGCGGCTCATTTGTCCCGTACACGACGAAGAAATGTAAGAGCGGCTCATTTTTATAAAATGTACCACCTCAATTCGAGTGTCCCACTATGCCTCGAATCCTCGAGGAGGCCCAAGAGGCGATCGAGGAGAACGCGACAAATGGATCCGAAAGAGGGGGAAGGGATGAAGTCTCTTATGTATGATGAGGGAATGTACTGAACTACTGAAGTGTTTCATGTTCATGACTCATACTCATATTACACAGATGTCATAAATTATGGAATTACGGTTGGTTTTATGGGGCGGCATCTTTGGCTCCTCTTACCGAATATGCAGGGATTTTGTAGGAGTTTCCTTTGATTTTCAACTCAACAGAAAATCAATTTTATTTTCAATCATTGTTTGAAGAGAATATTTATTCTTCAGAGAAGGATCAAAATGCTCAGCACTCGATTATAACCTGCTATTTATTTACTAGAATCTCATGACATTAGCGTGTTAATCTTTCCGATTGAACAATAATTATTAATTATTATTGAGAATTCTGTTCGACACAGATAAAGAAAAATTAATGCACATGAATCGTCGATTCGACGAAAAATTGAACGAATTATTATTATCATTATTGAAGAATGAAAAGGAGGATAATGTCCCTAAGTTGGAACTAGATCTCTACTAGTCCATTTCTCACATTATCATTATTATTATAAAAGGGCGAATGTATTTCAACTCAGTCGACGTTACCCTCCTTTTGCATAGACTTATTTGAAGTGTGACTAGTCATCGAGACCGACCGTCAACGTTCCTACCTCGCCTCAACTACTCGTCGTCAGTCTGTTTCTGTACTACTACAAAATATGTACTACTACAGATTCTGTAGTAGTACATATTTTGTCCCGACTCCCTATCGCGTCATGAACGCCTCGCCACCTCGCCTCATTTGAAGTGGTACACTGTACCGCTTCAGTACAAAAATGAGGCGCCTCTTACAAACTCAATTTTGAGTCGTGTACTACCCAACACTATCCTACGCTAAGATATTTTGATTTTGCCCAACAGCGCAGAGTTGTAGGCAACTCAAATTACACACTATTACAGTGACTATAGAGGGAATATAAAGCGCGTTCGGCAATAGCATCCGAGAGCAAACGGATTTTTTAGTCACGTGATAACAGATTGTACAGATTTGTCAGATTTTTCTGTAATAAACGAATGCTACGGAGCGTTTAGATCGTTTTTTCTGTTTGACGTTTGTAACGCCTTACCCGAGCCAGATATTAAATTAGAGCTTAAAGGTCTATTCGTCCGTAGAGGTAGTCTGGGTACTATTATAATTCTTTTGTTATAGTTCTCAACATTTCTACCCCTTGGTTGAGATGATTCAATATTTTGAATCATTATTTTTGTATCAAACAAATTTTTTTTATTCATTACTACACAACGAATAACATAAGACACGGAATTTCAACAGACTGTTCAAGAATATTCGAAGCGGGATAAAAAATCCATATACTGCGTTCGTTATTACCAATCCGGAGACGGATCGGACACAGAACATCTAATAAATACGGATCTCTCTCTCTCCTCTCTTTCAGCCAGAGAGAGAGAGATCCGAATTATTGGATGTTCTGTGTCCGATCCGTCTCCGGATTGGTAATAACGAACGCAGTAATTGACAAAGGCCGAAAAGTAATTTCTGTTCTGTGGAAAAATCCGTTTGCTCCGTCGAAATACACTGAGCAAAAAATCTACATCCGATTCATCAGATTTTCTTTCCGAACGGTCCAGATGTGTACTCCCCTCAATCTGGATGTAATGAACGAACGGTTCAGATCAATCCGAGCAGTTAGATGTAATTGCCGAACGCGCTTAATGTCACTCTACACACTCTTTGTTTATATCGCCATCTAACGCGGAGAATATCAAACGAATAAGCGGTAGCGTAACTGTCACTGTAGCGACATCTAGTGGCCTTACTCAAAAGGAGGAAAAGCATTTCCTGTATAAGTAAAATTTTCATCGATTTTTTCAAAGTTTTATTGCATTTTATAATAACCAGACCGTAGACGAATCCATATATGAAGTTTCATAACAAACAGTCCATCCGATCTCGAGTTATAAATGGTGTAACCAACATCTTTCTTTTATATATATAGATAGATATAGATTATAAGTCTACTAGCGACCCGCCCCGTCTTCGCACGGATGAAATGCTGATACTAAATACTAACAACAGAATGTCCTTATAAACAACGTTTACAGCTCATTGGTCATTGGACAATACAAACTACAAATAATTTTTTGAAAGAGCGACATATAATTGACCATGAGAAAAACAACCAACTGACCCAACGCTCAAATCTAAGCCCGCAACGTTGAAAGTTTGACCCTGCGATTTATTAATGATCATTGCAAAAGATGTCTTTACTGGAAATTGTAGGCGTTTAAATTGGAACGGTAAATCTGATAGTATCAGCGGAATTCGGGGAATTAATAAGTCTTCTCCGGTACCACTTCCGGTCAGTATTGTGCACTCTATTATGAACCTTTTTTAGAGAAGGGAGTCCAGACGGGTTCAAAGAATTGAGAAATTCTGTAGCGCCGCACCGCTATGTCCCTGTATTTCAAATCTGTAATATCTTCGGAAATATTCATTTAAATTACATGATGTAGAGGGAAGGGCCATATTGATCTTTATTGAATGGACAATGTATTCAAGGTTCTCCTGGTTCTCAATTGGATAAGGATTAATGCTGTATCGCTTAAAATAACTTCCTAAATAAGCCATTTTTTTCCGTAAAATGTGAATGATAAAAAATGGTAATTGTGGGTTATCCTTAAGAGATAGAATAGACATACCATCGCGGACTTTTTTGTCGGCCTTTGCTAAGGGGCCCACTCACGAGGCTACCGAGACGGGCGTTTTATTGCCTTTTATGACCCTTGACCAATCAGTATCACGGAGACTCTTTTCGCACGTGGCCTTATAAACTGTCATAAAACGCCCGTCTCGGTAGCCTCGTGAGTGGATACCATTAGGTGTATAATACCGAGTACATTATTTTGATATATCCCGCGGGGTTCAGTCAGCGTTTGCAATGTAAACGCAAAAAAATGTGTTTATTTACGACATTACATTAGAAACCTGTAAATTCATCAGTGTTTCTCTACAATATTATGCAAATATCATACATATTAACCTTCCTCTTGAATCACTTAAGCTATTAAAAAAGGCTTCCAAAATCAGTTGCGTAGATTTGAGCATACATAGGGACAGACAGCGATAGCGACTTAGTTTTCTACTATGTATTGATTATTATAGTAAGGGTGTAGATAAATATCCTTTTTCTCTCTATTTTGTTTTCTATCCAGTCATATTAGGTGAATATCGCATTTCAGCAGACAGCAACCTACGATATAGACAAATCAAAGCTGTTGCCATTTTGACTTTGCCTATTGTCAATTCGGAATTGACTAATTTCAATTTGATTTCGATTATTGCCAATTTGTTTTGATTAATGACAGTTTCAAATTGATATTGCCAATTCGATTTTGATTAATTTCATTTTGATTCTGATTAGCTCCAATTTGAATTCACATTGACATTCGAATCTTTATTCCATTATGTCTTACTGTTAAAATTCCTTTTTAGTTTCCATATTTTCATACACTATACTGTTCTTATACAGCAAATGGTCACATTGAATAAGGAGAATGAAAACTTAATAATAATGGATCACGAAGAAGAAGTTGCATTGTTGAAAGAACGAAATACTCTGGACTGTTTTCGTCGCGAATTATTAGATGTCCGAAACTCGAAAAATTGTAAACATAATGAAATCGACGAATTCAAAGCACTAACGAAAACAATTGAAGAAGATGTACTACAAAAATCTGCCAAACTAGATGAAGCAAAAATGGAACAAATATTGCTAAAAGGAAATAAAGAACAATTAGAAGTAGCTCTGGAAAATCTCCAACAAGATCTCACAGACAAAAAAGATCAATTCAACTATAAGAGACATACTTTACAAGTATATGTCGAAAACAAACTCAAGGATATGAAAACAAGGTTGACAGAAATCAAAGAAAATGAAGCAAAAGAGAAACAAAAATTCTCAGAAGTTGAGACCGTGATCAAGAAGAAGAAAGATCAGTATAACCGCTTACGTAACATATATTTGATGATGAAAACTTCAAGTTCGAATTCGAAGTCCCCATTGTCTAAAATTGACCAAGATTTCGCTCAAAGAGAAAATGATGAAACCATAGAAGCCGAGCAGCCTTCATTTCAAACTAGTCCAAAGAGCATTCTCAAATCCCCTGCGAAAAGATCTGCTCCTACTACACCAACGAAAAATGTGAAATTCTTTGGCGTTTCTTCCATAGCTTCCAGTAGTAGCAGTGAGTTAGTCAATGCAACCAGCCAAAAGGTGAATAGTTTTCTTTGATGTATAAATATTAAATAGACTCAGAAATTGTAGTTTTTAGATTGAAAAACGTTAAAAATTCAACATACATGAACATTATAAATATACTAACTGAAAAAAAAAACACTCAGAAGGAGTTTTTTAAATTTTATATTTTTTGGTAAAACATAGAGAGTATAGCAAGAAGTAGATGATTAGGAGAAAGAATCGTGAAGATTTTTTCATGTGAACATTTTTTGTTACTTAAATATTGTAGTCGTTTTTGCAATTTTTTTAATTTTACAACATACCAGCTGTTGGAGGAGATCCAAAGTCGATGTATAGTTATTATTAAAATGCACATGTACGCGGAATTTATCGCCAGCTAAGTGAATTTGAAAGAGGTCGAATTATTGGTCTATGGGAGGCGGGGTTGTCCTTTCGAGAAACCGCTAACCGTACGAACAGAAATCCAACTACTGTTATGAGACGCTGTCAAGCGTGGTTGGATGATGCAAAAAATCGAAGAAGAGTATGCACCGGATGTCGAAGGGGCACAAATTAAGTTCAAGATTGACCTAAGATTTATGGCCATATGAGACCGAATTGCTGCAACTCGATCTTTGCCGATGAGTGGTTAGGAGAACAAGGTCATCCTGTAACTCTCCGAACGGTTTACCGCCGGATAAGGTCTTGGGAACTGCAGTATTATCGACCCCAACTTGTGTTACCTCCATGTCCATAGAGATCATAATATATATGAAGTCCCGCACTTCCTTGAGGGGATCGAAAGTGAAAAATATTCTAAGCCCAAATATCCATGTTTGAATTTTTTGATAACGTAGTTCATTAGTTATTGATTAATGAAAGTGACCAATCAGGAGTAGGGATTGCATTTCCGGTTTACCGATTTACCGGTTTGCATGTACTAGGGGAAAATTGTTTAAATGAAAATAACATCGCAGAACAAAGTGAAGAAGTAAAGATATCAGAAGAAAACTTCAAAAAATTGCACCAATTTGCACAAGCCCATCCATCCAAACATATGCTTGAAAACATAAAAGCACTGAATGCTTAAATTAATAATATTGAACATGAACAGGGATTTTATTATATTTGTTCAGCTGTAGCAAAAAAAACAAGGATGCCGAATCAACCAACTTCGATTGCACGTCGTGCAGAGAGAGGGCTACATATACAGGGTGCGGCACGGAGGATGGATGGTTTTAAAAAAATAATAAAAGCGTTAATTTTTACTCAAAAACACATTTATTGACGGAATCAGATTCTCAAGGAAATAGCATTTGAGACAGTCAAGTGTGGAAAATCACATCAGGCATGTGGTGGCCGAAATCGGTGATGCAGTGCTGGAGGCGCTCTTGGAAGTTCGCGTAGACTCTCTCCAACATCGCTCTCTCAACTTGGGCAACTTCCACGCGAATAGCCCTTTTCAATTCGTCCAGAGTTCGGGGCTTGGTCTCTAGTCTTGGTCTCTAGCCTTGAGGTGTCCCCATAAGAAAAAATCGCATATGGATAAATCTGGGGACCGGGGAGGCCAATGAACATCGCCAAACCTGGAAATAAGGCGACCAGGGAAGAGAGGGCGAATAACGTCCATTGATGCTCTGGCTGTGTGGGCGGTCGCCCCATCCTGTTGGAACCACACACGTCGGATTGGAACACGTTGCCGTCGTAATTCGGGGATAAAGAAGTTGTTGATCATTTCGACGTACCGCTCTGAGTTCACGGTAACAGCACGACCATTAACGTCTTCGAAGAAGTAACGGCCAATGATGCGAGTTTGCGATACAGCGCACCAAACCGTAACTTTTGGGCTGTGCAATAAATAAATGCTAGGAACACACGAGTCTAACGGTACCTTCCCCACTTCTCTCGTCCTCAGTGGGGGAAAGTTATGCCCATCTGAAAAACGTCCGCCCTCCGTGCCGCACCTTGTACATATACATGCAGGCTCTACTAGCTAGAACAATACAAGCAGGCAGAGCTGGCAGACCATTCAATGCCGAAAAATTACGTTGAAAAGTAACAAAGAGGGAAATATCTATCATATCTAACATTTTGGCAAATCAACCAAATGCTAAAAGTCATTGAGATTATCAATAACTTATTATTTAATAATAGTATATTGTTCAATGAGCGGTAATATAAGTCATAAGTCATAACACACGCAGATGAATTTTGCAGCCCGAGCCGTCCGCGAATTGAACACTGTGCTTTATCCTCGACTTCTTCAGTAAAATTCGAATTAATCTGCATTTTCAAAATTGACAACAGTTGTCAAAAGCGATTTCTGTGCTCGAAAATCGAATCGATATCGAATCCCGTAGAAAACGTCAAAAATTTACGTTTTCCAAATGCAATTTTTGGATATTCAGACCTAAGAAGATGTAGAAATGGATGGCGAGAACGTTACCTTGATGTCTGAAATAGAGTTCCTCATTGACTCGACTTTTTTATTCATTTCGTAAGCTACATTTTTCCTATTTGTATTAGAGTGAGTTATAGGTGTGAGTTATTATTACCTCACACTGGTTTATGGAGACTATTACAGAATTACAGATCGGAAAAATGCTACCGTTTACCGATTTACCGCCCTATGTTCTTCAAATTACGGCCAGCGCTGATCCGTTGTCTGTGTAATGCACGGGCAGCGCGGACGGGATGGATTGTAAAATATTCAAGTGTGTAAATGTGTGAAAAGGAAATGCGATATTTTTGGAATGAGGGGAAATACTTAGAAATGGCTTTCGTAGCACTTATGACAACTCGGCCTACTAGTGTGGAGACCTAATTTTTTTGTATTGATATGTCAATACTTTCATCACTTAGCCGCGACCTAATCTTTGTTATAATTGTTCCTGCTGCAGTTTCGGCTTTTTTTGGACTCCACACTAGGAGGCCGAGTTGTCATGGGTGCTGCGAAAGCAATTTCTAAGTATTTCCCCTGAAATCCCTCTTTCCAAAAATATTGCTATTTCTTTTTCCCACATTTACATTCTTTCGATCTCTTTAGTTTAATGAAAAAGGTCCAGAGAAAACAAAGTTTATAAGCTTTGTTTTCTCAGGGCCTAAAGGAATCGGACGAGTCGTTGAAAAAGTTAGAAACGACAGATATTTTTTCATTTGAAATGCTATTTCGAATGTTTAGGGCCTCTTACTAGTCTTTGAGTTAGGTATATTATTTTTTTTTAATTCACCTAGAATTTTACTTTTCTGTTGTTATTATTTCATAAGAATTAAACTTTGGTTATTTATTTTGTGGCTTATTCTTCTATATCGGAAAAAACCGGTCAATACCGGTAAACCGGTAATTTTTCAAATAATTTACCGAATTACCGGTGAATTCAAATTCGTTAAATTTGCAATCCCTAATCAGGAGCGCGCTACAGAAGAATGAGTAAGCAGTGTGGACGCGAAAGTGAGACTCCAGTCTCGGTTTACTGCGTGAAAAGCCGGCAGCAGCTCTGGCATCTCACTCTCGCGTCCCCACTGCCTACTCATTCTTCTGTAGGGCGCTCCTGATTGGTCACTTTCATAAATTAATTACTGATTAACTACTTTATCGAAAATTTTCAAACATGGATATTTGGGCTTAGAATATTTTTCACTTTCGATCCCCTCATGGAAGTGCGGGACTTCTGGGACACCCGATATACTTACTGAGTAAATATATACATATATTATGATTTCTATGGTTACCTCTGACGGTTGAGCATCGCCGGCAACGATTATTACTATGAGGCAGAGAACGTCAACATTCGAACGTGGAATGGCATCGGGTCGTCTTTTCTGATGAATATCGAATCTCCTTGGGTGCACATGATAGCCGCAGAAGGGTTAGACGACCTCGGGGTGAAAGACGTGAACCTCAATTTGATGTTGAGCGTCATGTGCACCGGACAGTAGGCGTTATGATATGGGGTGCTATTGCACATGCAAGTGGGTCATCTTCTGTCTTTATTCGAGGTAACATGGAAGCGCTGCGTTACCTTCATTGAATCTCTATAGCCCGCTACACTCATGGCGCGAATCACGCCAAGAATTCTCCCTTTGTCACGGCACAACACAAGGACACGGACCGGGGAAGACCGCAAAGCACGAACGTGAACCAAAAAGTCGTCATCACTCACATTCGCGGCATTGGCCGATGTTCTTGCCATGAGTGTGGAGCGTTTTATTGAGTTTACACGGTGAAAAGTGTCAGAATGTCATGGCCAATCGGGATACTCCATAAAAGAGAAAGGAGTATACGCTGTGCATGCTCTATTTTTATTTTAGAACTACCATATTATATCATTTACCGATGTCCGATATTTAATAAGATCCATGATGTTTTATTATGATGATTTTGAGAGGACGTTTTCTAAAAGAGTTTTCAATTCATATAAAATTTTCTCTCCCACAAGTAACGACCTTTGAATATTTCCGGATTAGAAGAATCAATCAGAAAAAAATTGGTATAACGCTATTTGAATATCATTCATTGATGATTTTGTTATCCTGAAAGATAATCATAAGGTGATGAAAAAATCAATCGCTTCAATATTTTGCATCAGAACTTTCGGGTGCTTCAACATAATTCATATAAAATTCATTCCATTTTCAATGACTTTTTGTTCTAACTGTTCCGTGAGTTTTAACAGTTTCGAAAATATGAAAAATATGCAGAGAACATTATTTGAATTCTCAATATCATCAGCGTAATTTATCTTCACATGCTTATGCTTGAAGTAGAAGAATTTGGGAAAGACGAGCATCTTTTGAATTTGAGGAATATCATAAGAGGTATGTCCCAAAGTTTTGGCACAAATTTCATAGACAAATAAACTGCTCCACAAGAGTTAGGGATATCGTTTCAATTAAAAGTATGTAATCTTCGAGAAAATCGCTGTGAAATCATTTGAAACTCAATAACAACTTGAATCGATCCAATAAAAAACAGTATGAGACATTTCGTCAATTAGGCATTTCGAGTCAGCTGATTTTGACATTTTGGCTGTGGGGCAACCAGTTAGTTATTTGCATTTTGTTGAGTCTCTTATGGAGTGTTTAATATTTACTAAGCGAAAAAAAGTTTTTAAGATGTGAAAAATATGATCAAAATCTGAGATTCTTCCCGTTCTGCCTGCTAAATGAGCTAATGTGTGCCCCACAGATCATAGAAATGATGCAGTGTGACGTCAGCTCGAAATGCCTAATCTGGTCGCCTTTTTTCTGAAGTTTGGTTCTTTGCATATGCTTCATGAATGTTCTTATTTTGAAATGAAGTCAGTTTATCAACGGCTTCGATTTGAAAATGCCAAGACGTAAATTAACAAACGCTGTGGCTAATAGAATAGGGCTATCGGAATGCTACAGGGTGGCCTAACTCAGGTGTTGGAAAGACCAAGGCTTGGTGGGAGACGAAAAACATCACCTGCTCAGGATCGCTTCAACACCGTTCAAGGCCGTAGCCAGGGGGGGGGGTCCGATGGGGTCCGGACCCCCCCCCCCCCGAAATTTATTTTCTCAGAAATGCCAGATAATCATTTTACCGAACATTTTTCGAATAAATTTTTTTCTAGCTACAGCCTCGGGCGGATCCCACCCCCCCCCCCGAAATTTTTTTCTAGCTACGGCCTTGTCACCGTTTCGGCGAGAAGAAACCCTACATCTACGTGTAGAAGGCTGCGGATTACGGAATACTCTTCAAAATGCAGATGGGGTCCAAGTTTCCATCGAAACCATCAGACGACTTTTGAGAGAGGTGAATCTAGGTTCTAGACGTCCATTAAGGGGAGTTCCATTAACACGTGACCATAAGCCTCAAAGACTGGGAATGGGCAAGGCAACATATCAATTAGAACCAAAGATATTCTACAATTGTAGAATATCTTTGATTAGAACGATCAATGGCGTAGTGTCCTTTTCACTGATGAATCCAGATATGGACGATTTTCAGATTCTCGAAGAATAAGGGTATGGACAATCCCACGCATACCCCGTAAAAGTCGCTATGTCCAAGAAGTCCATCCATTCCGAGGGGGTAGTGTTATACTGTTATGGTATATGGGCCGGGATATGTTTCAACGTGCGCACAGATCTACACATTTGTCCTGGGAATATGACCGCCTTACACTATAGGGAGCATGTCAATGACAATGTTGTGTGAAATTTTCACGCTGCTATTGGTGAAACTTTTCAATTTCTAGACGATAACGCTAGACCGCACCGTGCAGCCATAGTTGAGAATGCGCGCGAGGAGCTTGGTATTCCACATAACACATTTACCAATACCTCCACACTCGCCAGATTTGAATTGCATAGAACATGCATGGGATATGCTCCAAAGAAGATCAGATAATCCACAACCTACCCCAGAATCCTTAAATGATCTGAGAGAGCTTCTGCCCCGTTTAATGGAACCAAATTCCTCAAGAAATGTTCAACAACCTCGTGTGTAGTATGCAAAGAAGATGTCAAGCTGTTCTGCTGTTATTGATGCCCGTGGGGGCATACATTGTATTGATAGTCTTAAAATGCTCGAATTCTCTGGAAATAAAATTTCGTTATTTTACTCGATATTTCTTAACCACCCTGTATACGCTGCAGACCTACAGGCTAAAATTAATTTGCAACTTGAAATCATATTAATATGAATTTTCATCACAAAAATCTTATTTTAACTATATTTTTTGCGATATCAATATACCTAACTCATGTGGAGCAGTTTATATTGGTGATAAGAAGAATTGAAAAAAAGTTTGTAACCTTGACTTCACTTTAACACTTCAGTTGTTCGAAGTGGAGTAGTTATTATGGTTATAAGAAGTGAGGATTGATTTTCGCGCGATTCCTGAAGGGCTATAACCAAGGGCAGGACCAGAGATAACCGCGGTTATTACTGGTTATCCGCTTGAAATCGATTTATGCAAGACAAACTCAAGATTGGCTTGCCGACCAAAACGTACCATTTGTTCCACCAAACGGCAAAATCCCCCTCACCTTCCACAGGCTCGACCCATAGAAGATTTTGGGCTTTCTTATCGCGAAAAGTTTACGATGGAGGATGGGAAGCCCGACGAGGAACTTCGACTCCGAATATACAGGACGATCCGAGAAATCTAGATACCGTCCAAAACCTGATGCTAGATGTTCGCACAAAGTTGGAATTCATAGTTTTGTTGCTTCTGAAACGTTTATTAATGTGTATCACAATACAATAAACAAATATATATTTTTTGTCACTCTTTTGGTCTCTGAAATTTCTGCCAAAACTTTTGGGACATTCGTTAATACAATAAGATATTTCTAATATCGGGTCATATATTGTGAATAAAATTCGATCATTACTCAGATAAATTATAAATTAGAACTTTATTTCTTCATGATTGCGTTGGATGCTACTAGAAAAAAATAAGTGTTCGATTTTTCGAATATGATTATGCTTCTTATTTCAATCATTTTGGAGTTATCTGAGATTTTGATTTTATGATGTATTTGTATATGTACCGGGTTTTTCACTATAATTTGACCCCCCCTTCAACTTTGTTACTAAAGGAGATACAAAAAAATGTTGTGAACAAAAGTTTCCGAAATCGACTGAGGTTTTACAGTATGTATTCACATAATGGAATATATACAGGGTGGCCAACTATTGATGGCAACTTCATTTTTTCAAATGGAACACCCTGTATATTTTTCCATATTTGCCTAGCTCTTATTCCCCTGATTTCGAATATGTAACACATGTTGATCTATCTCTTTTATTCTGAGTTATTCAGAGTTTCGAATTTTAAGAACCACCTGGCAAGCTCTGTAATCTTTTTTCAAGTGGCAGACTGGGTTTACTGAAAATTCCCATTTTTGGAGTTATGATAACGTCAATTGGAATATATACAGGGTGAACAACATATTGAATGCAACAACATTTTTTCAAAACAGGGTGTCCTGTCCTGTTATTGCTGAGCTTGCCAGGTTGTTCTTTAAATTTGAAACTCTGTGGTGCTCAGAATAAGAGAGATAGACCAACATATGTTACATATTCGAAATTAGGGGAAAAAGCGCTAGCCAAATATAGGAAAATATACAGGGTGTTCCATTTGAAAAAATGAAGTTGCCATCAATATGTTGGCCACCTTGTATATATTTCAGTTCATGAAGTCAGTTGATTTCGTGAAATTTTTGTATGAAACATTTTTTTTGTATCTCCTTTAGTAACAAAGTTAAAGGGGGGATCAAATTATAGTGAAAAACCCGGTACCTATCTAAAGAGTCTATTTCGTTTAATTAATTTTAATGAAAACGTTTTCTTAAGAGTTATTAACATACGAAAAGACAAAAATGAACAATACCCTCTCTCTTAGAAAAAAACATGACTTTTTTCTGAGAATAAAATCCCTCTATGATTTTTCTGTTCTTTCATCATTTAACACTTTTCCAGCCAAAAGAAAACCTGATCCGTCAGATCCGTGTCTAAAGCAGTCTTGAGGTCTTATGAATAAAATTCAATTCCTTAGTTGTGAGGTATGAGAATTAGGAGGCGTCGTATTAAATTGAAAAATAAAATACAGGGTGTTCCTGAATTGGAGGTACAAATGAATAGAAAAGATTTCTTGGATAATTATTAGAAAAAATCCCATATCCGTGGGTTTTCAAGATACAGGCTGTTGAAAAAGGATTTTTTTCACATAGTATTTTGCCTTCACGAGATTTTCAATTGAATGAGGTTCAATTTGATGTGTTGAAACTAACCATGAATTTATTCTTCTCAGCTTCCAACTTGATTTCGATGACATTTTCCAAGGATTCAGAGAGAAGCTGTTGTTACGGATTGAATTCTAACCATCAATGATCTATATTCTATAGTATTCTAGTCTCTTCACTCTTGACTCTTGTCTGACTTACTCTTTTCAATAACTCTATATTACCATAATAAACAAACTGAATCTTCCTGATACTTTGTATTTTTTTTCACAGAGTGAACAACTCAGAACGAATCTCGTTGAGAGGAAGAGGACTTTCGATTAATTGGGTAATGCTGAAGACATTTTTTATCTCAACTTAATTAACGAAACAAACCTGAATTTAAAATTAATTATTCATCTGAAAGAGATTGTTGATTTTTGTGAAGTTTCAAATAAATTAATGCATAAATTGTTTATAATATCTACATGGTACATGGGGTCCCAACCACTGGCGGATCCAGACAGTTTTTCAGGGAGGGGGGGCATTATTTTTTTCAGGAGGAGCAAAGGTTCTCAGACTACTAGTAAAGGGATTATTATTAATTTCAAGGTCCTAGGGGGGGGGGCGGCCCCAATGGCCCTTTTCCTGTGTCCCGCCAGTGATTCCAACTTGAATTTGCGCCTTTACTATCGCCGATTGCCTCCAAGATTTAAAAAAATGCTGAAACAAGTAAATGTTGGTTTTAAAGCAAATTTTGCTGCTCTTTAAAACATCTATTAATATCTATCAATTTTCCGTTCAATTTCTCGTGGACAGAAATGAAAAGAAAAACTTCCAACAATTTTTTTTTCTGCCACTAGTTATATTGAGGTAAACAACAATAATGATTTTTACTCAAACTCATTTTCTACTTGTTGATCTTCGATAAATACTGCATATAAAACTATAAAAAAAGAGGTATTCGTCAAACTCCCCGAGGAAAAGAGCATAATCTTTGACTATACCCGATATGTACCTGAAATGTGGTCCGAAGATGACCGCCAGACGGCGCATCGCTTGGTGTGTAAAAGAGTGTAAAAATCTATGATTTAACCTCAGATGGTCTGTGATTCCAGTGTCACTGTCCTGTCATTTTAACAGTTGTACTTCTATGTATATTTTGGATTTATTATTTTTTGATAATTCAAAATAATCGATTGGGAATCTCATCCCTCATCAAAAATATGCCAGAACAAGAAGTACCTCCAAATAATTTATTTGCTAAATTTATGAACACTATCTACTATGCAGTAGACGGACCGATAACATGGGTGCGAGGTTAGTTGAATTATGTAATTTTGAAGAATTATACAATGAAATAATATCTTACAGAGAAAGTCGTCGAACCAAATCAGAAAGTTTATCCATGGTACCACCAAAAATTTCGTCGTGTACCTACGATAGATGAATGCTATGTGGATGATCCTGTATGTTATACCGAAGCAAATGCTCAATATAAAAGAGATAGGTATAATGTCTTAAACTCATGCTTTCACTAAGTTTTGTTGCTTTTCGCAAGTAGAATTCCTTCATTATCATAGGATTAAATATCGGGTTTTATAGGAGTCTAAAAGGTCTTTTAAAATTACGTGGTGCACTTCATTGAAAAACCTAATCTTTCGTTCTTCTGTGAAGAAGGTTCACCCTGAAAAGATACTAAGATGAACAATGTCCTGTTTTCTATGTGAAGAAAATAGACTTCACCTTTTAGAATCCTGTGTACTTTAGAATTTGCCTGCCTAAATAAAACCGAATAGATTTAAATGATATATATCTGCATAGGGCAACCCATTGCAAGAAAGGGTTCCCACCAAAGTAACATGGGATGCTTTTACCAGATCAAAAAGTGGGTAACCTTCTCAAGTAAGTGGAACAGTGGGATTTTCATGTTTCCATGGATATGAGCTGTCACATAGAATTTTTTTACCCAAATGCCAAGATTTTAACAGTCAGTTTCAATCATGGTTAATTTTCATTTTTGAATTGCTCTTTGTGTAATAAATATATTTGCGGAAATCATTGAAGCTAAAATTGCCCATAATCAGTAATTGTCATATCTTATCCATGAAAACATGAAAATCTCGCTGTTTGACCAACTGAGGTATTTACCCATTATTTCAAGGTGAACAGCTAGGCTGATATCATTCCGATAGTGTGTGAATATCGACTGGTGAGATTTAATGTAAGGTTGATTGTCGGGTTACCAGTCATAAAACAATTGGAGGCAAACTACTTTCCCCTTATTGTGGCCAAGCTTTCGGAGCTTTACAGTTCCTTCATCAGGGCTGCTAAAAATACAAAAAAAGGGGGGTAATAAGTACAATGGTACACAAGACATGTTATGTGTCACCAACACAATGTGAGATGGACAAAACTAAAAAAACGCCGTTTATAATACATTCAAGTGCCCGGTCTGATATCAGTCAGAATTACCCAGAATAACATCCAATGCACAAATAATGATAAAATTTTGCAATAACGAATCAGTACGAATGGTAAACAAGTACATTTGTTAAGAAAAACTACATGTCTGTCAAGTTGAAAGCTTGGCCACAAAAAGAGGAAGGATTGTTTTATGACTGCTAACCCGACGATCAACCAGTGGCGTAGCTCGGATCAACCATACATTGGTATCATTCCATCATAATGTAAGTTCTATGATTCCCTCATTTACCATGAGGGGTGAATCTGATTGGTGGGTATCTTTGTTGCTGATTTAAATCAGTACATCTCTTTCTCTTTGTTAGGACTGAATATGTTCTTGTAGCCCGCACAGAGGGCATAAGCCATAAAGTTAACATTTGGAGACTAAACCCATCCTTGTTATTGAAACCTGGGAGGGGAGAATTAAATGGTCATTTAGTTTTTTTGGTTTCTTAGCTTATTGTAATACATTTCATGGATTTTGAATGAAGTTTGACGTCTTCTATTCAAAGGTTTTTAGTTGTGGTATTAGTATTATCAGAAGTAATACACCTTTTCTTCCACAGAGAAATGACCTTCAAATAACACTATATGATATGTGGTTGAATCAAATATTTACAAATTCAATTTGAATATCTCTTTTCTTTCATTCTAGGCAAGTTGATGAAGAAATAGTAAGCATCTTACGTAACCGCTTTGAACATTGTGTGATATATGAAGGTCCAGACCATTTCAAAAAGTGTAAACCTCTATTAGATACCTATGAAGAAGCTGCTACTAATTGGTTCATTAAATGTGAGTCTTTTATTGAATTTATTTCTTATCATATTTGCAGAAGAATTCTCACCATTTTGTTCAGAATGCAAAGTAGTTTTTCAGAAAAAGTTCTACTAACAAACCAATAAGTTTTAGATAATCAGGAAAAAGTTTCAGTCTTTTTTCAAATGTCAGTTTTCATTTTGTTATTGGTTTTGTTTGATGTGGTTCCATAAAATAATAGTGATATGGTAAGTATTCTGTTACCTCCGAAGTTTAGGATTCGAGGAATGATTTTGCCATCTCTTTATTCAATAAAACTTCAATTAGCCCCATAGTTTACATTGCATTTGTGTTATACAATATGATATTATTGACATGAACATGACTCATATATGAAGGGCGTTCCCGATGTTGAGGTACTAATGAAAAAGGGAGATTCTTTGAATAATTTTAAGAAAAAAGTTCCCATAACTATGGGTCGGCCAACGTTTAGTTTTCAAGATAATGATAATAATTATAATAGTTTATTAATCCCTTTAGACAAATTCATGTAATCAATATCAAATCAACAGTATGTATGTTTTTTCTTGTAGTATCAGCACTTCTTCTTCTTCTTCTCTTCTTCCTGTGGGGTGCCTTTCGTTGGCCGAAAGTAGGCCTTATGGCCCATTGTTCATACCGCATTTGTGTAATACTGGAGAGACTCAGACCCAAAGGCACGCTGACACGAATGCCGCGAGTCGACAAGGAGGAGTCTCTCTCACCATAGAGGTGGAAGGTGTAGGGTTCCCTAGGTGTGTTAACCTCAGTGTAGATAAGTTGCCGCACGTGAACAGTATATGCTCCGTCGTTTCATCCGCGTTCTTGCACCAACGGCACAGGGAACACTCAGTTAGACCCATTCTTTTTAAATGTTTATTAAACAGATGACCAGTTAGAGCACCAGTCACTAGAGACAATTGCTTCCTCTCGAAAATCAAGAGCTTTTTGACCTCCGGCTTCGACGAAGGCGCCTTGATAAGGAGTCTCGACTGCCTGAGATCCGTTCTTGTGTTCCACTCAGAGGAGAATTTCTTATCAATCTATCTCTTGAAGAGGTTTTTGATATATGTATGACAGATAGGAAGCGCGGGTTCCGGTCCAGTAAACGTCGAGCGAGCCCCTTCTTTGGCTAAGTAATCTGCTTTTATGTTACCGGAGATAGACGCATGCGCCGGGCACCAGACAACTGTTATGTGAGCCAAGCTTGTGCAGGGCCTTTCTGCATTCGTATACCAAGTTTGAGGTTACTTTTACACCAGAGAGGGATTTCAGTGTGCCCTGACTGTCGCAACATATGTATATGTGTTTCCCTGAGTATCCTCTGTGGATACTCTCCACCGCACATGCGAGGATGGCATATAGCTCTGCCTGTGCTATTGAGCAGTCTTTTCCTAGAGGAATGGACCACTTTGTTCTTGGTCCAACAATCCCAGCACCGGCACCGGTGTTGCAAACCAAGCCGTCGGTGTACCAGGTGGGACCTTCAGGTTTTAGTAGCCTGTCTGGCTTACACCACTGATCTCTGTGAGGGACAACTACTTTGTTGGGCTCGTCAAAGCAGAATCGGGCGTCCCCACGGTCCCCTCTGTGGAGGAGGGACGTTTTAATGTCCTCCACCATTTTGGGAGCCATGGCGTGCCTCCTGTATCCTCCGCGATCCCGCCATTGTCCCTGTTCCCAGATTCTGATTGTTGTTTTCATAGCCACCTCTATGATGACGAGGTGTATGGGAGGGATGCCCAACATGCACTCCATCGATGCTCTGGGAGTGGATCTTAGAGCGCCTGTTATACTAAGACAAGCTCTCCTTTGGCATCTGTTAAGGATGTTTCGGTTACTGGCCTTCTCCATGGAAGTCCACCATACCACTGATGCATATGTGAGGATAGGCCTTACGACCACAGTATACAGCCAGTGTATAATATTGGGTCCAAAGCCCCACCCCTTGCCGAGCACCTTCCGTGTAGACCAGAATATTACATTGGCCCTAATCGCTTGAGCTTGGATGTGTTTGTTCCACAGTAGTTTGCGGTCCAGTATAACACCGAGATATCAGACCTGGTCAGATAAGGTGAGCCTCAGTCCGAATAGACTGGGAAATCTAATGTCGCAAGGCACCTTTTTCCTCATAAAGAGAACCATCTCGGTTTTCTTAGGGTTTACTGTTAGGTCGTGAGTTGTGCACCACCGTTCGATTATCCGTAAGGCGTTTTGCATCAAATCCACGATGACGCTGAGTATCTTACCTTTTATCAGCAGGACAAGATCATCGGTATAAGCCACTGCGACGTGGCCAGCATCCGCCAACTCGACAGGAGCCCATCCAGGACGAGATCCCACAGCAGCGGTGAAAGGACACCACCCTGCGGACAACCCCTCCCTGGTCCCCCTATGGTCGAGGAGCCCAGCTTAGCCACGATATTGCGAGCCTTGACAGCCTCGTCCAGCGACAGAGTGTAGGAGAGATTCCGTGTTTTACCACAGCACTGTTCATTGCTTTGAATGCAGTGTTGTTGAATGCTCCTTCTATGTATATCCAAAAATATAGCTAGAGTATATTCTTTGTAGTGCAACCCGTCCTCAATGTAATTTACTACTGAGTGAAGAGCGGTTTCTACAGATTTACCAAGCACATAGGCATGTTGAGAGGGATGCAATGGCCAAGCCACTAGTGATGTACCCCTAATGTGTCTTTCTACCAGTCTCTCTAGGGCCTTCACTAGAAAAGAAGAGAGACTTATTGGTCGAAAGTCCTGCGCGTTTGTATGCTAAGGCCTTCCGGGTTTGGGTAGAAATATGACCCGAACCTTTCTCCAGGACATCGGTTGTGTCTCAGAGCCAGGCTCGCTCGATATATATGAAGCAGTGAGGAAGAGAGTAGATCCAACCCTCTGATGAGGAGAGCCAGAAATATTCCGTCCTCCCCAGCTGCCTTATATGGATCGAATCCCCTGATAGCCCAACGGATCCGAGAGTAAGTTACTGCCTGAGACGCCGCCCGCTAATCCGCGCTAGATGCACGTCGGTGAGCCTCGTCACAGGTGTTTTCGCTTTAATTGAAGAGTGGACCTCTAGAAAATGTCTCAGACTGTCAACCTCCGAGCTGGTTTTCACTCCAGTGGGAAGAGTTAACCAATCGATCTGTGGAGGGCCTCCACTGGAGAGAATTTTCCGAATCCTATTAGCCTCAGGTACATCCTCTATGCCGCTGCAGAAGCTCTTCCATGATTCCTTTTTGGACTTTCTTATAAGTCCTTTGTATATTTTCAGGGCTGATTTATATTCATCCCAGTCGTTGTCAAGGCCTGATCTCATAGCCTTGTTGAATAGACGTCTACTTTTACGTCTTTCATCAATTGGCTTCTTCGACCACCATTTCGCCTTGCCTTTCGGCAACATCCCAGGATAATTATTATTTATTATATAAGAGTTTAGAAATTTCTATAAACTCACTCAATACAAAAACAAAATTCAAGTGAACATAGGTTCGAAATACAAAAATTGAAACTAATTCGAAAACAAAATTGAGTATACATAATTATAGTCCAAGATCCCAGGGCCGCCAGACGTCACGTATTTTCTGACGAACGAAATGTGGACGATTGAATAGTGTTAGTATGTACTACAATCGCATGCCTACCCACTATCTTGCTCAGACGGCCAATTTGCAGATATCAGGTCATCAAGTTGCATAAAAACATTGCTAACCTCACTTATTTTCTGATGGCTGATTTTCACATATATTTTAGACAATTGCGGTTAAAATAAGTTGTCGATAATGCCAGACACTTCCCGTCGGCCATATTGCTTAACAGACGCCTCAAAGGTCTCAAAAAAATTATTTAACTAACTAACTAACTATTTAACTTTTAAATTCTGATGCTCCATTTTAATATACAGGGTCTTTCACGAGTAACCTCACCCATATTTATACGGGAAACTACTGAACGTATTTTCATGAAATTCAGCACTTATAAGTATTTCACGATGCTGATGAAATCTAAAATATTTTCAAGGCATGAGCACCTCTGGTTTTCCGGAAATGACGTCAACTTCCGTTTTTCAAATTAGAACACCATTTTTTATTGCAGAAATAGATTCCTTAGAAAATTTCAAGTTATTTTGATGTAACATTTTTCAGTTTTGGTTGGAAAATTCTCTCTGAGCGGGAAAATTCGAAAAAAAAATCGAAAATAGAGCTCCGCTGAAACAAGAATAACTTCGAGGTTTTTGGATGGAAAATTTTCATTTTTGGGATTTTTCAAGATGTAAGATTGATGTATCCACTTTGAAAATCGAAATCGCGATTCATGATACAGGGGGTGAAAAAATCGCTTTCAAAGTTAGGGATGACAAAATCGTGAAAAATCAATTTTTTCAAATTAGAACCCCATTTTTTTATGGCAGATATTGAATCTACGTTAAAAAATAATGTGAGTGTATGCATCACACCCTTGCTCTAAAATGGATATTTTCTGAGTTATTCACAAAAAACTGTTTTTCGTCTTGAATTTTCAGCTATTTCTTTTCCCTTCACGCCAAAAAGATGAAATTTTCAGGAACTGTTATTTGAACCATGCTGTAGATTTTTCACCCCTCCTTGAAACCGACTTCAAGTTACTATTAGGAGAACCATGGCAAACTCTCGCAGTTATAACTAGAGAAGATGCTCAAAGTTTTGACCGTTAATTTCTAGACATTTATTTATACGTCTCAGGAATGCTTCGTGCGTTGCTCTTCTTATTTCATCGTGAGGAAGAGATCTACAAAAGTGTTTAAAAACCAAATTGAGTTTCAAAATTATGAATCTAAAAATCTAAACAAACCTGAACGCATTTCTGACTCGTTCTATGCAGTCCTCTTTATCAGTCAGGGGAGTTGAGTAGACAATATTTTTTATCCTACCCCAAACATAATAGTCTAAAGGAGTTAAATCGGGAGAACGTGGTGGCCAAAGATGTGGACCATTGTTCGCCAACCATCGATCTTCAAATAGCCTGTAGAGGATATTTGACACATTGGGTGAATTGTGTGGATACCATAGGTCATTATGGTTCTGTACTAGCGGCTCAATTATTTGAGTCAATATGTCAGAATATCTATCTCCTAAGGGAGAACATTCTTTAAATAATGCAAACATGTGTAGTGTTCTATCTTACCAGTTAAAGTCCCATCATAAATGTGAACATCGAGAATTGCATTATTTTTGATGGCGCAAAAAACATTGAAACTCCAGGTCTCTTGAAAGTTCCATTGTCTGAAGTGGTGGTTGTTCTCTTCATCCCAATAATGACTGTTATGCCTATTGAAAGAACCATTCTTTGTGAATTTAGATTCATCTGTCCAAATTATACAGTCCAAAAAGTTTTCATTCTCTTGAAATCGAATCATCATAGCTTCGCAAAACTCTGTTCTCCTGACGAAATCAGTTTCCTTCAAATGCTGTACCCTATTGAATTTATATGGGTGCATTTTATGTTTTTTTAATATTCTCCAAACACTCGATTGAGATAATCCCAGATCAATCTCGGCATCTTTGAGAGAATTTTGAGGATTCACACGAAAATATGCAAGAACTGTAATTTCGTTGTTCTCATCTTCTACTACACTTTTTTCTCTGTGTATAGTTTTCTTAACGAAAGATCCGACATTCCTCAAGTTTGTCATGGTTCTGTTAATGGTATCTCTCGTTGGTCTGGGTCGGTCAGGAAACCTCTAAATGAACAGTCGAATCGTTCTATCTACAACTTTATTACATTCTCCATGAAGTAGAATAAGATTTAAATAATCTTCATTGGTAAAATTAGGCATAGTGATCGATTTTATAACTTAATACGAATTATCACCAAATTAATAGTAAACACAAAATGCTACTGAATAAAGAGGAATTTGGCAGATGTAATTAATGATATCTATCATTAAAAAAACAGAATGTCAAACATGGTAAGTTTTTGCATATGGTTCATAAGGAATTATTTATTTATCACTGGAGAGAAAACCGATGGCCGATTAGTTGAAATAGAAAGGTTTCCGATACAAATTCGAATCCAAATACGCCATCTATTTAGGAACAACCTGTAACTTTTTTCTCTTGCATATTAGGGTAGTAAAATCTAAAACATGGTTTAAGTAACAGTTCCTGAAAATTTCATCTTTTTGGCGTGAAGGGAAAAGAAATAGTTGAAAATTCAAGACGAAAAACAGTTTTTTGTGAATAACTCAGAAAATATCCACTTTAGGGCAAGGGTATGATGCATACACTCACATTATTTTTTAACGTAGATTCAATATCTGCCATAAAAAAATGGGGTTCTAATTTGAAAAAATTGATTTTTCACGATTTTGTCATCCCTAACTTTGAAAGCGATTTTTTCACCCCCTGTATCATGAATCGCGATTTCGATTTTCAAAGTGAATACATCAATCTTACATCTTGAAAAATCTCAAAAATGAAAATTTTCCATCCAAAAACGTCGAAGTTATTCTTGTTTCAGCGGAGCTCTATTTTCGATTTTTCTTTCGAATTTTCCCGCTCAGAGAGAATTTTCCAACCAAAACTGAAAAATGTTACATCAAAATAACTTGAAATTTTCTAAGGAATCTATTTCTGCAATAAAAAAATGGTGTTCTAATTTGAAAAACGGAAGTTGACGTCATTTCCGGAAAAACCGGAGGTGCTCATGCCTTGAAAATATTTTAGATTTCATCAGCATCGTGAAATACTTATAAGTGCTGAATTTCATGAAAATACGTTCAGTAGTTTCCTGTATAAATATGGGTGAGGTTCCTCGTGAAAGACCCTGTATGTTCTCCGAACCACTATTTAAAATTTCTTACAAGAAGACAGACCGATCCAAGGGGCCAATCATCCCCCAAACTCAATTTTAATGCCTCTATGGCTTAGAGCGCGAGGGTATTATCCGCACGCATGAGTATGAGCGAGAGATGTATTGGCTCAGATTGACTTCCCTGTCTTTCTTTTCAGTTTACTCATATCAATCAATAATTAATATTTGTTGAAAAATCAGCTTAAAACTAATAAATTCATGAATCAGGTAAATTATTGAAGATCAACGTGTATAAAAGTGCTTATATAACCGCAATAATTGTAGAATTTTGACCTGCCACCTGTTTCAATAAAGTACTAACGAAATGATTCCATTCATCGACAATAAAAAAAAATTTCATTAATTTTCGACAATGCCGTTCTTTCGCCGTGGTCAACGATAAAGTTATGACTAAAATCCATGCAGATTCATGAGGTAGCTGATACAAATATACCTTGTTTGCAACATCGATGCCCAGGCTAATTTTGTGATACGATGATCAGATACTGATATAGCAGAGATAATGCTGGGAAATATGTAGCATTTGAAAAATGATGATTCCCATGTTTGGATTTTGACCGGCACTGGTAAGAGATACGTTGATTTAAATAATATCTACGAACAATTAGGACAGTCGTTGTTTACCAGCCGTCACAGGATGTAATTTTACTCCAGCATTTTTCAAAAAGGACAAATAAAAACCTTCCAATATTTTGAAGAAAAATGAAGAGTACCAACAAGCATTTTACCGTTCCGGTATGCTGGATTTTGTTGGTGATGTAGTTGAAGAAGAAAATGTATTCAATGTAATACAAAAATTCATCTGTGATATTTACAACGTTCCTGGAATAATTGATGTAGATGCTGCTAGACTTGAACTGTTCATTGATACGTATATGGTATCTGATATCAATGAAGAATTCAATCGGAAGAATTTGAAAAACCTCGATGCTAGCGACTTACCACCATGCAAAAATGAGCTTTGGCAACAGTTCCGACGTGCTAACTGAATTGCAATGCAAGTATGAAAATGATAAATATTTTCAGTCCCGAAAAGAATGGCTGCATATAAAAAGATGGTAAATATAATTTTCATTGGTTCGATGGAGATCAATTACCGTGTTCTGTAAGTCAGTCGCTGGAAGAACAATCAGGTAATTTTTTTTAGTTAATGTTTTCAGAGCTTACTTGTTTGACTTGTTTCTTACAGCGCAGCGGAAGAAAATGACAATGACGATTCAGATATTCAATATCAAGATTGGCTGGATGATAAATTGTCTTATGTCAACGACACGATGATAATGAAGATTAAAAGCCTCTACTTAAAAATGTTCACGGAATAATTTTCGTTGGTGTTATTTGTAGGTTCAATTCTATTATTTATAGATCTGTTCGATTTTTCAACATTTTATTGAAATAAAAATAGTTACTCGAGTTTATTGAAACAGCTTGCAGGACAAAATTCTAGAATTATTGCGGTCAGATATGCACTTCTTCAAACGACGATCTTCAATAATTTACCTGATTTTTTCATTTATTAGTTTAAGCTGATTTTTTTACAAATAATATTAATTATTGATTGATACGAGTAAACTGAAACGAGAGACAGGGAAGTCAATATGAGCTAATACATCTCTCACTCATCCTCATGCGTGCGGATAATACCCTTGTGCTCTAAGCCATAGAGGCATTAAAATTGAGTTTGGGGGATGATTGGCCCCTTCATGGGCGTACCCAGGAAGCTCTAGGGGGGGCAGCTGCCCCCCCCTAGAGCTTAAAAATCCCTTGGAAACTCATGAAATAATAGCATTTTATACGAAAATCAGTTCATTTTTTCTATTCTGATTTTTTTTGCCCCCCCCTAGCTCAATTTGCCCCCCCCCTAGCTCAAAGGCTGGGTACGCCCTTGGGCCCCTTGGATCGGTCTGTCTTCTTGTAAGAAATTTTAAAATAGTGGTTTGGAGAACATATATCAAAATGGAGCATCAGAATTTACGTGAAGTTGAATAATATTTTGAGACCTTTGAGGCGTCTGTTAAGCAATATGGCCGACGGGAAGTGTCTGGCATTATCGACAACTTATTTTAACCGCAATTGTCTAAAATATATGTGAAAATCAGCCATCAGGAAATAAGTGAGGTTAGCAATGTTTTTATGCAACTTGATGACCTGATATCTGCAAATTGGCCGTCTGAGCAAGATAGTGGGTAGGCATGCGATTGTAGTACATACTAACACTATTCAATCGTCCACATTTCGTTCGTCAGAAAATACGTGACGTCTGGCGGCCCTGGGATCTTGCTCTATTATAATGATATGAACAGAAAATAAAATCAATGCATAGACCACTCATCATACATGTTCTTAAAAACATTCACTGAACAAGCACCAACCACACAGGTAAGCGATTTCGAACATCGAAAACTCTAAGATGAGCCCGAATCAACCAACTTGGTCCAAGCATCAACACAGGTCAGGAGGTTAGTTATGACAGAACGACCAGGTAAAAACCCATGTTGACAACTGGGTACAATTTCATTATACAGATATGGAAAATGTAGTTGGAAACACTGGGGTTTCAGTACAAAATTCGAGCAGTTCTCTAGTCCAGTTGAACAGTGGAAGAATCGAAACCTCAGTGCGATTCGATATCGAATAAGCAGCTGGCCTAGTTTTATGGCAGTTTGTGGTGGGGATGCCAGAGCGCAACGATCTAGGATCTCGGATCGAATTAGATTAGGGGAAGGATTAAGGAATCAGTAACACTCCCAACGCGCGAAGTGATAATGGTTATCATATCCGTTGAAAATGAATACGACAATTTTATTCCACTCTTATCGGAGGAATTAATTTGCCTCAATGAACGACACAAATAATTTCCTGTGAAAATAAGAGCTCAGGTTTTTTTCACCATAACTGGTTTGAAAATAAAATAAATTCTACGAAAAACAAAAATACATTCTACGTAGGTACCTAATAAGAAATTGAAAAAACAGAAATATTCTATGAAAATAAAAAAAATGGAAAACATAAACAAATTCGATATTGAAGATCGACAAATTCAAATTAAATGTTCAAATAATCCACCTTGTTGTGCTAAACGGTAGCCATTTCTATTGTAAAGAGATAATCTCATATCTCTGAGAAGATTTGACGTACTTGCTATTTTGGCACAAAGTTGGATTATGTTGGACCTTAATTCAGTAATATTTGTCGCTCTTTCAATTTCTTGCCCATACACCATATTTTTCAGAAATCCCAAAAGGAAGAAATCATTGGGAGATACATCTGGAGATCTGGGGGGCCATTTGATCGTTCCGTTTGTTGAAATGAGACGGTCAGAAAAAGTTGTCCACAGATATTTAGTGACAATTCTTGCATTATGACTCGGGCAGCCATCCTGTTGAAACCAGACATCATCGAAGTTAATAGGTATACTCCATTCACAATTATAAAATCACAACTCTGGTCTTGGAAATTTGACACATTCCACTCTGTATCGAAGTTATGACGTTTTTCAAAATATTTTTATGTTCCAAGTCAACACTATGTTGCCCTTTCTACATTCTTAGCGTATTTCTCAGAATGTGAATTTATTCGGAAAATGAATGAATTGGAAAAGATGTGATGGACGAAAATAATTAACGTTTATATGAATTGATAGAAAGGATTCCTTTTCTAGTTATTTGCATGAAAAATACAAGAGATCACTGTTGAAATATATTATTTTTCGCCATGGAAGAAAATTGCATTGCTTTCACATGATTTTCATATGCATGCCTGTGAAGATATAATGTTTATTATCCTCTTGAACTGAAAGTTCAAGACTTGACATCAATTGTTGAATCAAGAATAATGGAACATTATATCCCTCTACTTGAATCCAAATAGTTGAAGGGAGTTCTGATGCAACAGGAACTTTTTCTTGGAACATAACCTCAATAGCTAACTTAATAAAAATAAGAGTAGAAGATAAACATTTCATTTATTTGATCTTATGAACAAGGAGTAAAATATTCTGACTGTATAGTAATTTATTAGTTTAAAAAATATTCATACATTACAACCACAGTAGGTTTGTACAAATAATAAGGAACAGGTCAAACATATGCTTCACATTTATCATTCACCTGTTCTAAAATGAGACACAAACTCCTCCCCACTATAGGGCCCCTACAGCATTGAAAGCTTGTGTCTCTTTTGAAAGAAGTAGCACTAGATATAATATATTCTTTCGATTTAGAGCAAATACCTACCGTTGAATGTTACATACACAAATTTCTTCAAAATGGGCTTATACGAAGTGGTTCTTTTTCTGAAACGTGAAAACGATCAACAATAATCATTTAGAGACCGACGATGGCCGTCCAAAACCCGTTTACTTACGAAAATCGTGCAATTTCATTCTGCAAGTTCTTTCCTCATAATTCCTCGAAAATCCTACCTGAACCATATTTTCCGGTCGCTTTCGTGAAAAGATCGTATAAGGAAGCCTTTTTTGTCCATTTACACATTCCAAATAAATTTTGAGCACCAAAAACGATACCGAAACTCACCAAACTTCTGGGGGACCGGAATTTCGTTTGAAATCTTTCCAAACGGCCAGATACCTAAAAAAAACTTCGTTATCAAGTGTAAAAAGGCGATTAGTACTTACTTTTGCTTTATTCATGCTTTTGCTCCAATTCAAATTTGCCGTTTGTACCCATGTCAAAATATCTTTGATACTTTTACTTTGATGTAAACAAAGAAACTGGCAACGCCGTTTTGTCATTAAAGATATTCTCTGTACGCGCACAGATTTTTTATCAGGTGCACCAATTCCTGAAAACGAAACCATGGCCAGAGTTGTGATTTTATAATTGTGAATGGAGTATAGCTGTCGAATTGTCGGAATAATCTGGTTCTGTAAAAGCTCCAGATATTTTGCAGCATTTAGGTTGCCATCGATGAAAAATGGCCCTATCATGTAATTCCCCAGCATTCCTGTCCAAACATTAAGTTTTTCAGGATACTGGGTACGCACAGGAATAGTCAGGTGCTTATTTTCCCTAGACCAACTCCGGATGGGTTATGTTTTCTATGCAAGGAAAACGATGACTTAATACGCGAATAAGATTGCTCAGAAATGAACTACTCTCATTCTCTTTTTCCATCATCCTTTCGCAAAATTCCATTCTTTTGAAATGGTCTTCTGGAAAAATTTCTTGAGAGGTTTGCACCTTATAATATTTGTAACCATTTCTCTTCAAAATACTCCGAACAGTTCTATCGCCCAAATCGACTTGTTCAGCAATTTGTCTACTTGAGCAAGGTGCACTGGTTTCAACAGCAGCACACACACCTACTTCTTTCACTGAACGATTTTCACTGATGGTCTTTGGTGGTCTATCAATCCTGCAATGACGGCATGTTCGTAAACATCCACATTGCTCGAATGTTTTTACTATTTTGGAAATAGCCGAATGTGAAGGTATCGGCCTATCTTCAAAGGCAACAATAAACGAATTTATTGTCTCCGCAATTGATTGACCACCGAAATACCATTTTATTATTTGAATTTTCTCATGAACAGTAAACATTTTTATTCACTTTCACTTATTCACAATTTATTTTCAAACAGTATTTTCTATCGCATCCAAGTACGGATTGTGACTGAATTCGAGAGCAGCAGAGATCCGGTCATCCCCACTACGATCGAAACTGCCATTAAACTAGACCAGCCGCTTATTCGATATCGAATCGCACTGAGGTTTCGATTCTTCCACTGTTCAACTGGACTAGAAGACTGCTCGAATTTTGTACTGAAACCCCAGTGTTTCTAACTACATTTTCCATATCTGTATGTACAAAGAAAACTGGACCAATTCCTCCAATATAATCTGCTCACATATTTTAGCAACGACTGGAACTAGACTGATAGGGCGGTAGTTAATAGTATCTAGTTTGTCGCCTGACTTGAAGACAGGAGTTATCAACGCTGCCTTCCAACGAATAGGAATAGTATACAGCCGCCATAATAAGAACACGAAGTAACATCATAACAAAGATCGCCGGAACGTCATGGGGCGCTGCCACGACCACACTGCGAACCTCCGCGTTGGCATCGAAAAATCATGTCAAACGAGCGCCTAATGAAAAAGAGGTTAACCGAGTGACAGCTCTTCCTCAACTTTCGCTAAATATTTCCTAATCTTTGGGTATTACTTGATTTTAACTACCAAAATCCTATATTAACTCAGTGTCGTGAGTCTAGAAATAGTATGATAAGTTTAAACACATCTTCTGTTTATTTTTAAGATTTCCTTAAAATTTGAAAAGCCGGTAGAGTGAGCACGTGGTAAATTCCACAGTTTTCATGGATTGGAACTCGGGGGATCCAAAGGAACCCCCAGGGGTTAACATCCCAAACTCTATTTCTCGTCCACAGACTCCTCTCTCCCAGAGTTTTTTCTCAGCTTACTCCAGAACCCCTCAGGAGTTGAGGTTCTTCAATATGCAGATGACAACGCAATAGTCTTTTCTGGAAAGTCTCTCATGAAGGCTTTTGGTAATATGTCCCAGGCATTGGCGCGGTTTGAGAAGTGGACTCGAAGTAGAGGACTCACCATATCCGAAGCTATTTGCTTTCATAAAAAAAACCCTTATTAGCCTTCCTGCCCTAAAAATCTTTGATGAAAAAATTCCTTGGGTGATCTCCACATCTATTTCAAGCCAACCTGGACTGGTCTAATCACATCCAAAACATGTGTTCAATTCTGTTCCTTATAATATTAGGTCAAGAATTGTATTTCACAATCGAACTTATTGATTGGGGATTTATTTTAATTAGGTTTATTGAAATTATCCAGGTTTCTGATTTCCAGTAAACCAATATCCACAAAATCTTTTATAGCAGTATTTACGGAAACTAAAAACACGTCAAAATGTTGTTAAAGACTTCTTATGTAATATTCAAATGAACAATTCTTCTGCCACTCCCCGTTGAAAATCCGGAAAACTATTATTACACCTCCCCATATCTATCTCGTATCTAAAATACATCTTACATGACCTAACACTTTGGAAGGCCCGCTCGAAAAAGATCGAAAAAGTCGCATATAACGTTCGAAAGAATGTTAATATTGAATAATACCTACAACAATCACAATCAATATTTTCTCTTTTTGTTGAAAAATCAACAAAATGTATACACCCTTTTTGAGGCCAGATCTCCTCAGGATTATACCAATACCTTTGAGTAACCTTTTCTTCTCATAAATGAAGAAAAATTCTATGAATTTCTTTTCCCAATAGCTCCCCATTTGTTTGATGATAGACAATTTTTTTCATTATGGATTTAAAACATAGAACTTACTATAAGTTATATGATTCGAAAATACAGAGAAATCAAGCATCATTTTGTTCTAAATGACAGAAATGTCATTACTTGCTTATTATTTCTGTGTAGCGACGAAATAATTATGTTCAATTTGATATAATAAGACTTTATTATGTGAAATATTCAGCCTCTAATAATTGCTGATTTTTTTAAAATTAACTAACTAAATGTACTAACACAAACTTCTTAAGTATGTCGAAAGTTGAGGGATTTGATGAAACTGAAGGAGGTATCAACATACAGCATGGAGTTATATCCACTCCATATTATTCGATTGAACCAAAAATACTTCAGTGCTCAGAAATATTGAAAAATTCTTTGGAGAGTGAATTAGATAAAAAAATCGGTCTGAAACAGGATGACAATATAGAAAAATACAAGCAGCTGATTTACGAATATTATTTAAAAGCTGAAGATTTGGAGAGTAAGTGTACATTGTTACATAGGAATCTGCAAGAAGTAAAAGATGCCTGGGAAAAAGCCAAAATTATGAAAGATTCAGCTTTGAAAGAGAAAGAAAACATGACTCTCAAATTCGCAAAAGGTGAAAGAAAGATGTTGAACGAAAAAGAATTGAAAGAAAAAGCTGAAAAGAAAACCAAAACATTAGAAAAAGAAATAGATATGATTCAGCAAAAATTACAGACGAAAATAGATGAGAAAACTCGCATTTCTGTTCTGTATGATAATAAAGTACACGAATTCAAAGAAATGAAAAATGAAAATGGACGAATTATAAATGAAAATTATATGTTGAAGAACGAGTTGAAGTTATGCCAGATTGCTCTGAAGAATCAGGCAGATCTGCATGCTAAATCTCAGAAAACTATTAAAGTTTTGAATGAGAAAATAAAAAATGTAATAGGAGAAAAACAAGCACAGGTTGATTTAGAAAGGGTGGATGAATACATAAGAGAGTTACATTTTAGACTAGAAGATAAAGAACAACAATTGGAAAATCTCAAAAAAACCCGTGATGACTTGATTGTGAATTATCAAAATTTGCTGATAGAAAAGGATACTTTCAGTAACCGAATTCAATCTTTGGAGTCGAAAATATTCAAATATGAACATCTGTTGGAGCATGAGGCCTTTTCTGGTGATAATATCGAAGATGGGAACAATTCTCAGATACATGCAGAAGAAAACACATTAGATGAACTCAACAGAAAACTTGACCAGCTAGAAATCAGAAACAAGGAATTAGAAAGTGATATTAAATCTTGTAGAATACGGGAATCTGATACATTGTCGTTCAACCAACAACTTTCTGAAAAAAATGTGAAGCTTCAGTCGGAAAACCACAAATTTCAAACAATAATACAAGGAGTAAATGCTGAGAAAAATGAATTGAAAGAACTACATCATGAATTGAATGAAAATTTTGCAACTTTGTCGAAACAGCTCGCCAATGAAAAAGAGAAGAACCTACATGAAAAGATGAAACTTTTGGTTGAATTAGATACCTTGAAAAAGAATTCAGTTGTATTAAATAGGCAGAACTTGAAGTTGAAGCACCAATTGTTTGACCAGCAAGGAGAACTGACTATAATGAGAAAAAAACATAACTGTTCTTTGAGAGAATTTCGAAAAGAACTGTCTTTTAAGTACAATCAGGATGTTCGTTCAAGTAATAGTTGTCCATCTTCCTTGTCACTTCGAAGTATTTCTGAAGGAACAGAACACTCTGATGACCAGGTGGAAGTTATCCAACCAGAGGCCGTGTTGAATCAGAACGTCCTGATAGAACGTATATTGAGGTTGCAGAGAATCGTGGTGCGGAAATCAGAAAAAATTGATTTATTGGAAGATAGAATAGAAAGTTTGTTGTCTGAGTTGCATAAGAAGAGAAGATTATTGCAGTTTTATTTTTTACAGGAGCAAAGTGAAACTCTGACTTCTAATAAGATGGATCAGATTAAATTGAATCTCAGTAGATATGGGGGTGTTATGGCGTCCCTGTATGACGCGAAAGTTTCTGATCATAACCTCAGTTTGGGATTGTCTCTAGAAATAAATTGTAAATTGCAAGCTGTTCTTGAAGATTCCCTGTTGAGGAATATAATACTTAAAGAGAATATTGAAACACTTGGCGAAGAAATTGAGAAGTTGAACAGACAGTTGGAAAAACGGTGATTTATATAGAATATAAATTGCGGAATTCAAATTGATCAGTGAAGTAAATAAATTTATTCTGATTTTATTTTATTGAATATTACAAAAGCCAGGGTTGGTATATTCAACCATTTATCATGGAAATTACATAACCATCTTAACCGTACTGGAAAAAAAAACTATTTGATTCTGGCAAATTCTCTGCAAATTTACGGATAATTCTACAGGTGATACAAAAGACACTGCGATTTTTAGAAAATGACCTCAAAAAAATGTCGATACGTCCATTTATATTTATATTGGTTGTCTGGCGGATGCCCTAGTGAGTACCTATTCTTCATTTTTTGTGAAGACATGTTGGGCCTAATATAAATGGTTTTCAAAATGATTCGCATTTCATGATTTGTACGGAGCCTGGTAGTATACTTTCCGCTTACAGTTTCGAAGGAATGAGATTCCACAACTGCTAAATACCTTCTGTATAAAAAGTACCCGGAATTGTAAAAAAAACACATAAATTTAAATTTAATCATCAATATTTATTTTGTCTCCTTCAAAATAGTCCCCATTGCTTACAATACAACTATGATATCGGCGAACCCACTTTTCCATGCACCGCTCATACGCCGCCAAAGGTATGGCCTTCAGTTCTCGTTGCGAATTTGTTTTGATGGCTTCAATGGACTCAAAACGCGTTCCACGTAGGGGCAATTTGAGTCTTGGGAATAGAAAAAAGTCGCACGGAGCTAAGTCAGGTGAATACGGCGGTTGTTCGATGGTATTTATTGAGTTTTTGGTCTTGTATTCCTTAATAATTATGGCTCGGTGCGACGGCGCGTTATCATCATGCAAAATCCACGAATTGTCTTTCCATAAATCTGGCCGTTTACGACGAACATTCTCACGCAAACGCCTCAATACACCCAAGTAATACTCCTTATTCACTGTCTGTCCTTCAGGAAGAAATTCTGAGTGCACAACACCACGATAATCGAAGAAAACAGTGAGCAAAACTTTAATTTTCGATCGACTTTGACGTGGTTTTTTCGGACCGTCTTTGAATGATTTGTACCAATCGTATGCTTGTGTTTTTGACATACAATTATCACCAAAGGCTTTTTTTAACATTTTCAATGAATCGGCACAAGAAAATTCGTTTGCAAGACAAAATTTGAGGCAAACTCTTTGATCAACTATTTTTTCCATTGTAAAATTCGCAGAGCACTTTTGAGGTCGACTGATACTGACAGCTGTTGTAAACACACTAGTTGACAGATCGCGCTCAAATTTGGCTTGGTAATAAAGGAAGGTCCTACCAACTTTAAGAAAAAAAAAATTACCGATTCCTTTTTGGCGGTTCATTTAAATAACATTTTCCGGGTACTTTTTATACAGATAGTACTTACTAATTATATACATGTAAGATAATAAAACACTCTGGGTGGTTTAACTTGTTGTTTATTTCACAGTTCACAGATTATTAGTGGACTTTAAGTAAATTCCGTCATGGAATACAAAATGGCAGGTTATGTTGTTGTTGTGGATGCCGTTGTTAGACAGAGAGGGAGCGTGGTAACGAGATCATCGAAAACCATCGCTTCAGATCACAGAGTGTTTGACATTAGGCATACGCTATGGTCTTAGCATTTTATATCAATTTATAGGGGGTTCAAAATTCACATAGCTAACACGGCCATACTGACACTTGAAACGACCTCGTTTCATTAACATAGCAAACAATAATACTTTTTAGGTTACATAAAGCATTGTTTAACTGGCTCGCGCTGCGGCTTTGTATTTCAGGTGGGAAAAAGAGCCAGGCAAATAAAAAAACCACCACCGCTTACATGCTCACCACTCAAGATTTAGAACTAATTAGCCAAGAACTAAAAGTCAGCTTCAGCTGATTACCACAAAATTGATGATCTGCTATAAAATTGTTCAGGTTATGCAATGGACCGAAAATCATTCGCAACTCCTGCATGGAATGAACTCCAATCCTCGCTTTCATTTGAAAATTTTACAGCCATGATCAACAACAAATTAAATTACAATATTTCGAGGCTATAAAGTTCTAAGCTTCTTGAAAAATAACTCATTTCAGATTTTCCATAATGGTACATCAATTATTGCAATGATTATCTGTTCTCACAGAAATAGGTCAGGCCAAAACAAAGCCAAAAGAACAAAAAAAAACTATCACATACAAAAGTGATTAGATCCAAACAAGATAATCAGCATAAATTTAAATTTCTTAACTCTTCACTAAAGATTATGGCTATCCAGTCTTCACGTATTTACTATTATTATGACTATCCAGTCATGTCACCAACACTAAAACTGATTTTCTGTATCCTCAGGCCATATTCTCAGCTGTTCTTGTCCTGCTGTAGTCATTCTGTTCTGACCTCCTATTCGCTTCAGGACATAGCGATCATTCGGCAATACAGCCTTAATTTCAAATGGGCCAATGAACTTTGGTTTCAATTTACCACCATTTGACATTTGTGTAACTTCCATTACTACTTTCTGATTTACCTCGAACAGGTAACCTGGTTTTCGAGTCATATCAAACTTCCTCTTTGTTTCCTCTGCCGAAACATCCAGTTTCTCAATTAGGGCATCTTTATCAACATTAATTTGCTTTATTGGTATATCGCTGAGCAAGTTAATGGTTGACGAAAGTCTCTTATTAGAGTTTTTCATTAAAACTACAGGAACATATCCTGTCGACTTTTTCACAGTCAAGTTCAGATCATTTTCAATGTTCGGTAAAGACTTATACCATAATTTTTCATCTTTCTCATTCAAAATTGATTTAAAAGATTTAACGAGTGGGCCTGCATGATCAATATGCCAAGTATCCAACTTTTCAGTGGGAACGTCTTTTAGTTGACAAAAACCAGATCTCCTTCCAGTATCTACAGTTCTTCACATACTTGCGAATGGTCTTATTCATTCCTGGCCAAATCACATCTTCTCTCATCTTGTTGACCATTTTATCAACTCCTATGTGTGAAGATTCATCATGGTACAGTTTCATTATCTCCAATCTAGCCAAAATTTGGACAAAGCATCTCATTGGGTGAATCCTCTTCCCTTCCCAGTAAACCAAGTCATCCTGGACTGCAAAACCTTCCTCATGTAGATTTCCACTTAAGATCTCCATGCAAAATGGGTCGACTTTTTGCCATTCACCAATTGATTGAGGAGTACCTGTAACAGATTTGAGCGCCAGTATTTTGTTCTCGCAAGGCAAATTCCTACTCAAATAATCAACATTCAACCGCATTCAATTATTACTCCTAAAAATTCTATTGACGTTTTGAAGAATTTGCATTTTTGATAATAAAGTGTGAAGCCACACTTGACAGCCTATCAATAATTTTATTTGAATTAACAAGTCCTTGAATATTTTCACATGGACAAAGAATATCATCAACATAAACTAGTGCAATTTTCTCTTTATAATCTCCGAGAGCCTTATAAATTGCTGACTAATAACATGAAGGAGAATTTATGAAACCAAAAGGCATTCTATTGTATTCGTACAATCCATCAGGTGTGATAAATGCAGTAATGTGTTTGGAAGATTCTTCTACTTCAATCTGATGAAAACCATATTTCATATCGAGCTTTGTATAAAACTTTGCTGTTGCTAAAAGGTCTATTTGATTTTGAATTCTAGGTAAGGGGTAGTTATTTCGCAAAACTTTCTTATTCAGTTCTCTGTAATCAACACACAGTCTTATTTCACCATTACGTTTTCTTACTAGGACAATGGGGCTTGCATTATTTGATTCACTACATCTTATAATACCAGATTCTAATTGGTTTTTAATAATTTCCTTAACTTTTGTTCTTTCCTGATACGCTAAATTTCTTGCTCTAAAAACGACAAGAGATTCATCTTTCAATTGAATTTTTAATTCACCTGTGATGATTGCAACAGGCTTAGATTCAACCCCTTTTTTAATTATTTGTGCTTTCAACTGTTCGTCCAATCCTGACAAGTCTAATTCTAAATCTTTGCAAACAAAAGTGAACGTTTTAGGAGATTTTCTAAAGGAAGTCACAAAATTAACACAATCCTTATTAATTTCAAGTTGAATATCCCCTTCTTTGAGTATATCTAATCCGATTAAAGCATCAATATCCTTATGTGGAATAATACTGTCTCTTACTATATTGAATTCAATTTCTATAGCTAATTCACACTTGAAAAATAGGATGTTTGCTTTTCCTAATGTTTTAAATTCAACGTTTCCTATTCCCTTAATTTTTTTAGTTTGAGGTATTACTTAACTTGTGATTGTACTGCATGAAATTCACGTGTTGGTTGAACTCCTTTCGATTCCATCATTTTCATCTGCAGTTGAGCTTGGATTTCCATCACATGAATCATCGTTATTGGTTCGGCTTGGGCAGCATTCTCTTGATCCATTTCGAATTCGTTTGCACAAAGAACTCGGTGAAACTCGTAGAATTCAGGTTCTAATTCTTTGTTTGTAAATAAAGAATCTATCCCACTTCTGATGTAAGATAATAAAACACTCTGGGTGGTTTAACTTGTTTTTTAGGATGCCCGATGTGGCGTCGTTGGTAGACAGAGAGGGAGCGTGGAACGAGATCATCGAAAACCATCGCTTCAGATCACAGAGTGTTTGACATTAGGCATACGCTATGGTCTTAGCATTTTATATCAATTTATAGGGGGTTCAAAATTCACATAGCTAACATACATATACATATATTACGGGATTAAGTTACAATATTACAATATAAATTCATATTATAACTAAATACAGCATATTGCCGCCTTCCCGTCACCCTCCTTCACACCTCTCTGTTCAGAACGTCATCAGCATTCAAATCCCGGGCCTCCATTGCCTCCCTGATCGTACCGTTCCAGGATTTTCTTGGTCTGCCCCGTTTCCTTCTACCAGCAGGAGTCCACTGACAAATTTGTTTCGGTAACCTATCGTCTTGCATTCAGAGCACATGCCCAAACCATTTCAGACTTCTCTTTTCTATCCGCTGCAGTACGGTCTCCTCTGCTTTCATGATCTGTCTTATTTCGGCATTTGTCCTCCGTTCCATTCTCGATATGCCGGCACTCCTTCTGAGGTAGTCCATCTCTACTGCTTGAATCTTTTTTTAGAGTCTGCGTTGAGTGTCCACAGCTCTGAACCATAACACATCACTGATTACACCAGAGTAAGGCCAAGTCGTTTTTTGGTTTTGGAGGATATGTTTCGATCCCACCAAAGACTATTGAGGCATCCAATTACTTTTCTGCTGTTCTGAATTCTTGTTCTTATCTCCTCCACACCAATGCCGTCTTTATTGATCGTATCTCCGAGGTACTTGAACTTGTCAACTTGCTGGGTTTGAGCATCATTATTGATGAGTACCTCGAACCGAGCGTTGGAGTTGATGACCAGGTATTCTGTTTTTTGCAGACTAACTTGCAGTCCCCATCTCTTGTATTCATCATACAGTCTCTTTATCATAAACTCCAGATCATAGGAGTCTGAAAAGTTAACTCTACATTGACTTTATAACTTATTTTTTATGTTCTCTCGGGAAGGTTTTGAACGAAACAAGACACATTAAATGGAAGAAAATTTCAGGATTTCACCGAATCTTATGTGAAAGAAGAGAAATGAACAATTTTCAAAATACTGAAATGCTGATAAGTGATTTAATACTTGGTATTTCCACCCCTTGCGTTAATTACAGCTCGGCAACGACGGTTCATACTCAAAATGAGTGATCTTAAAATGTTCTGATCTAATCCTTCCCAGATTTCTCCGAGTGGGATTCCTAAGTCATTAAGAGTAGCTGGATGATTTTCTGAACTTCTCAGCCTTCTATTGAGGTTGTCCCAAACCTGCTCAATCGGATTGAGATCTGGACTTCTTGCTGGCCATTCCATTCTAGAGACTTCAACCTCTTCAAGGTACTCCTGAACGATGCGCGCACGATGGGGTCTGGCATTATCGTCCATAAAAATGAAATTTTCACCAATGTATGGGACAAATGGCACTACATGCTCTTCAAGAATGTTCCTTATATACTTATCAGCATTCATAGCTCCATTATCAACGACCACTAGGTCTGTGCGAGCAGTCAAAGATATTCCACCCCATACCATAATCGATCCTCCCCCGAAACCAGTAGTATTCAGGAAATTGCACTGAGCATATCTTTCATGTGGACGTCTGTATACAAGGGAACGTCGATCACAATGGTAGAGGCAGAATCTAGACTCATCTGTGAAGAGAACTCTTTCCCAATCGGCCTCTTCCCAATGGATATGCTCTCTCGCAAAATCTAAACGCGCCCTTCAATGGGCTGGGGTAAGAGTTGGGCCTCTTGCCGCGACACGAGGCCTTGAATCATATTCTCTGAGGCGATTTCTTATTGTCTGAGTGCAAATTTGCACCTCATGAGTTTGCTCAAGCTGATTTTGAAGGAGGCGAGCGGTTGCAAACCGTTGTCTCAACGAAGAAACTCTCAAGTTACGTTCTTGAATGGCAGTTGTTACCCGTGGTCTTCCCTGTCCTGGTCTTCGGACATTCATACCTGTCTCCCTGAATCGCTGCAACATTCTGGACACACTTGTATAGGAAACTCCAAACCTTTCTGCAATTCTTGTGTATGTCCACCCTTCTTCTGGGAAAACTACCGCTTGGGCACATTCCTCTTGGGTCAAATTGCGTGTTTCGCGTTGCATAGCGATCGAGTGTAGAAAATCAAACGAAAGAAAAACTATTGATCACTAGAATTGATCGTGAACAACTGATTTTAGAATGGAGCCAATACATTCAAAATCTGATAGTATCATCTTTTTTTATTCCTGCTGGGAGAAAACATCTGTATTGAAGAAAAACGTTGAAAGTGGATAACATATGCATGCATAATTCTCATAAAAATAATCATCATTGAGACCTTTAGTTGTAGAATAAATTTGAGATTTCCATAATGTGCGTTAATTTTTTTTGCGCAGTGTATATATCATGACTAGCTGTCGCTGGCATTATATTCAGGTGGACCGGACCTTCTAGAATCATATCGTAACTCGTAACAGTCGTAACTTCACATCGTCAATCAGATGGCTATACAGTATGGTGCAAATGAAAGGAATAAATTCGTTTTTTTGTAAACCGGCGAATTTAAGGAAAAATCCGGAAACACGTCGATTTTTATTTTAAAACGGGCTACTCGTAAGGAAATCTTTTTATTTTTGACGTCATCTATATGAGCGTGATGACGTCATCGCTAAAATTTTCAAATGGAAATGTGGGTGTTGTGATACATCATTTGAGAGGTATTTCAAATACCTCTTCAGCCATACCAATATGACAGTATTATTGTCACAAATATTATTGATGAAATTTCAACAGGTTTCTTAATGAAATGTATTCAGTACCTATTGGTATGATGTATTTATTGACACACACAAGTCAATTTTGTAAAGGTCGTCATTGTATTTCAGCTGAAAGCAAACAATCTAAGCACTTAATTTAGGTTTCGTTATATTTAATGAGTAATACATATTAAATATTCATTGTAATAATAAAATTTTATTAATTTTTTAAACGAATACAAAAATCAAATACTGTAAATTATCGATATGACTGAATAGGTATCTAAAAGACCTTTCAAATAATGTATTGCAACACCCACATTTGCATTTGAAAATTTTAGCGATGACGTCATCACGCTCACATAGATGACGTCAAAAATAAAAGGGTATCTTTACGAATAGCCCGTTTTAAAATAAAAATCGACGGGTTTCAGGATTTTTCCTTTGAGTCGCCGGTTTACGAAATAACGAATTTATTCCTTTCATTTGCACCATACTGATAGGTTTTTTGTATGCGTTTTATTGCTCACTGTATCATCAGTGATACTAATGAAGACCATCTCCTTAAAGAGTTGTTTTGAAAGATTTCTCTCAATATAAAGAATGGAATTGTTTTGGTTTTAGCCTGTGAAGATGTCAACAAATTTGACGAAACATATACCGCTGAGCTCTGTACAAAACATGAAATGCGAATCTTTTAGAAAATCTAATAATTTTGGGCACAACATTTCTTCACTCGGTATCCGTCAGATAAAAAAATCACGGCTTGCCATTTGAATAAATAGATGGACTTGAAAACTTTTCGGGAACAGTTACTATAAAAAATCATACAAATATCTCGAACGGTTTTCAAGATATGATCTCTATTTGAATCCATGAAATTGGCCGAAAAAAGTGGCCTACGTCAAAAATTAACACAGATAATTGATGACATGTAGGGTATTTCGAAGTCATCAGAATTTCTTGGAGATTATGAGTCTGATTAAGAAATGAGAGATTAACGTGACCCACCTACCCGAAGGCTGTATGGCCACGGCCACCGTTAGGCCCGGGATTTGGATACGCCAAATCAGCGCGATCCGTCTAACGACGTCTCTCCCAGTCCGGCTTTGGCTCCCAAGACCTAGACCCTCACTGGTAAGAGCGAGGCACTATCCAACCTCTGGTAACTCTGCAGGCCACCACCCGAGTTGATACACGCAACTCACACGGCGAGAAGACGAACTTCTCTAGCCCAGCATGCGGGCTTTCAACCACTGCCACTACGAAACCAAACCCAATAGGGCGGACAGGATTGCTCCTGCGGGCACGCCCTCCCGTAGTACCATCATAGCGTCATGGTTGACATGCTGCGGGAACGCATTACCTAGCAATTAAGGATCTTGGGAATCCATGCCTTGCTGAGGCAAGTTCGGGATCCTGTGCGGTGTAACTACTCCCCGTCGATCCCCACTGGAATCAAAACATCCTGAAGCGCCAGAGCAGCGCTCCGATTCACCCCCCTTAGCACTCCACGGGTGAATCTTTCTACCAGTGGTGATCGCCCTGCACCACATTCCCCACAGAGGGGATAAACCAATTACCTTCTACTATGATTTCCAGGGAACGGATCCCTCAATGAGTCTAAAGCTTGAAGGGCCGCTTTCCGCCTAGGAAAGACAACCCTTGCAAAATCCTCCATACGTCTGTACCTTCCCTCATCGGCAATGAAGTGAGCCAATCCGCCGTCCTCATGCATACCTCTCGCCATCCCTTCGAGAATGACCATTCTTTCGACCAGATATTCCGGGCAATGAAGTAGCACATGCGACCAAGATTGGATCTCGCCACATATGCACCTATCGCTCGCACTGAGACATCTCTTATGCAGAAATTCATTCAGGCTCCCATGACCCGTAATGATGTAGCCAAAATACAAGCCAGGGGAGAACCACTCGTTCTCTCCGGCAAAGTCCACACAAGGGATAAACTTATGTGTTACTCGTCCTTTATCGCTCTCATTCCATCTTTGCTGCCACACCTGCCTCAGTGTATCTTTCATTCCTCTTATACACGCAGTGGGACCTTCACTTTCATCAACATACTTCCTGTCAAATTCATCTAGAGGCAGGCCCCTCTTTAGCCTGCCTCGAACACCCATTCCCACAGCCACCAGATCCCACGGTAGCTTACCAAGCAGTACATTCATGGCTTCGGTGGACACCGTTCTACATACCCTCAAGCATGCACTTAGTACCACCCTCTGACACCTATTCAGTTCATCTCTTGCATACCCGTACGTCATGGCTTTATACCATACTTCCACACCATACATGGCACATGCTTGAAACATGCCACCATATATCACTTCCATAGCCTTCCTTTGCAAACCCCAGTCTTTCTTCAGGACACGCGCCAAGCATCCTGTCAGCTTAGCCAACTTCGACCTTACATCCGAGAAGTGTCCAGAGAATCTGAACCCCTCTTCTACCCTTACACCTAAGTACTTAGTACTTCTTACATACCTCACAGACTTTTCATTCAGACGTACGTTAGGTGGCCTATTTGCGGCCAACTTCCCTTTCATCAACATGCACACTGTCTTCTTTTCAGAGACAGTGACACCGGCCTGGATAGCCCACTCGTTCAGTATGTTCATACAACAATTCGCCCTCAACTCTAATTGAAGGCGACTGCTCCCGTTCACAATGAAGAGCACGTCATCAGCATATGCTAGGACCTCACAACCTTCCACATCAAACGACTCAAGCATGTCGTCGAGGCAGATATTCCACACTTTTGGGCCCGCTATAGACCCTTGTGGACACCCCCTCGTCACCATTCTCGCTATACTCTCATGCTGACCAATCACTCTTACTTCTCTCTGTGAGAAGTAACTTTCCCATAATGCCATTTCCTCGCATTCGACCTCATTCAGTCGGTTCAGAATGTACTTCCATTCTAGGTGGTCAAAAGCCCCCTTAAAATCGACAAATATGCCAAGGACATACTTGTCTGGTGACTCCCTTACCACCTTTTCAAACATAAGCCATGCATCGACAGTTGATCTTCCTTTGGTGAAGCCATACTGCCGTGCACTTGTTCCGCCAGTCTTTCTTTCCAGTCTATCTACCATCAGTCTCTCCAGGATCTTACCAAGAACGGGAAGGAGGCAAATCGGTCTATATGATCCCACCTCGTCCCTGGGTTTATCCAAGGACTTCAGCAAGACCACGACCGACGCCACCCTCCACCTCCCAGGAAATCTCCCCTCATTCAGAACGCACGCTTTTCCACACAGCCTTAACCATTTCGGGATATATCCCATCCATACCTGGGGATTTCCCATTTTTCTGTCTTTTGACAGCCTCATCTATTTCTTGTACACTGAGCTCCTGTATTTCATGTGCTCTCACATCTCTGACACCAGTTCGCCAATCATTCGTGCTGGGGAAAAACCCATTCAGCAAGGCATTCATAGTCTCATTCCAGGTCTTCGTCACGAGTGTGCCTTCTTTCACTCCGCATATCTGAGGCCTTTGCCTCCTACCCATGCATACTTTATACACCTCTCCCCAAGGATTGGTGTTTCCCTCATATTCAACAAACTTCTCCCAATCTCTCTTCTTGCACTCGAGTATTTCTCTCTTATACAAGCGTCTGAGACTGAGATAGTTCGTCTTAGCCCTCACATCAGGTCTTTCTTTCTTCCGCTCTTTCTGATATGCTACTCTCGCCTTTCGCACTTGTGTTTTCCTTTTGCTCAGAGTAGCCGTCCACCAAGCCACTTTGCTTATGGTACGGACTGGTCTCTTCAACATTCTTTCGTTAACACTCGTGATCCAACCTTCCATCTTACATACCTTCTCCTCAGCTGTTAGGCGTTCATATTGGCATAAGCCAAAATTTTCTGCCTTGAGTCTGATGAGACCCATATATCTTTCCCAATCAACTCCCCTTAATCGCCACTTGTTCTCGTTCAACTTATGCTCAGCCATGCCATCATGCCTTTCCAAAGTAATCAGTATACCGTTGTGGTCACTGATACTCCAGTCTGGCTTGACACTCCAAGTGAGTGTATATCTCGCATACAGTCTTTCATTCATGAGAGTCAAATCTATGTCAGATTCTCCTCTCGGACCACTGAAGGTGTACCATTCAGATCTTTCATTTACGACCAGGAGCTCTTTTTCCCTCACAAACTCCTCAATCGCCACACCTCTTTGCACGCTTGCCCCATACGTACCCATCCCCTTGCTATGCCACAAGGAGGATGTTGCATTCGCATCCAGTCCTATGAGGACTGGGTTGTTACCAATCACACCTAACAACCTTTCTATATATCCCAAATATAGTTCTATTTCCTCACTAAACTGGCAATAGACTGAAGCCACATATCCTTCATATTGCTCATTTCTGAACCACACACATATCCCATAGTCGTCAGTCAGTTCTGGTACAGGTACGACATCTACATCGTGGTTGTTAATCACGATGGCCGCCCCACCCGACCTGGACCCAAACACTCTAAAGGCATTGGGAAAACCATGCACCAACCCATGCCTGACATAAGGCTCCTGCAGCATACATATGCTCAACCTTTCACGCACCATGCAGTCACCTATTTCACTCATGATGCCGTAGCATCTTTGACCATTCAACTGCAGGATTTTCAGATGAGTCATGGTTTATATACCATTACTCATCCTAGCCTTCAGCCATTTCTCCTTTCGTTTATAAAAGGGACATTTAGTACTAATAGTACTATGTCCCTCTCCTGTCTTTCTTTTTGCTCTACATGTTCTGCAAGATTCAACCTCCTTGCAATCCTTAATAACGTGCCCCTCTTTACCACACTTTCTGCAAGCCTGTGTTTTCAGCTTGCAATCTCTCACAAGGTGTCCTATTTCCAGACACCTATGGCACCTTTCGACGTTATCCAGGCCCCTCACTCTGCAGGCTCGGAAGTGAAGGTATACCCTCCTCTCCCTGAGCCATGCCGCTTTCAATGCGGGTGGTACTTCTATGACCACATTACCCACATCATTCTTGGAGTTCCTACTCCTTATCCTTGCAACTTTGTGGAACTCTTCCACCGTCATGCTCTCCACATTCTTTCTATAGAGCTCATTGAGGAGCTCTACTTCAGCCAGGCGAGAAGAAACATCAAAGATGATGACCTTCTCCCCCAGTTTCCTGGGGCTGCCCACACTCAAACCAGCCTGCTGGAGCTTTTCACACTCCTTCAGGCTTTTCAATTCATCCATTATGAGTCTGATATAAAAATTGGGCATTCTCATTTGAAAAAGCTGCTTTCGTGTTTGAGCACTTTCGGACCAGCCTATACAATCAAAAATAATTTGAGCCGATGCGCTGTGTACTGTCGATTCCGTAAAAATTTGAATCATTCTCCTAGCGGGCTAGGTCCTAGCCCAAAATATCCAAGGTTCAAGTTTCTAAATAGGATTTTCCATTCGTCTTATTGGTAGATTCGCATTTAAGGATCTAACGAGAAAAAATTTCGACATCTGTGAAAAAAATAGATAGCAGCGGACAAAGTCCATGGTCCTGGGACTACAGAAATATTGTGATTTTTTTCAATAATTCTGTAGCATTTCAGATGGTTCTGGCTAAGCGATCTATGAAAAAAATTGCATGTAGCTCCATCCAAATGCAATATTTTTCCTAGATCGAATCGGTTGTTTCGAAATTATCTGGAAAACAAAATTCCGAAAGGCCATATTGATGGAACCCTTGGTCAAATTTTGCCTATTAACGATCTCTCCGCGGCATTCGAAATCCGAAAATACCCTTAATTTCAAGTTTCTAGGTTTTTCCGTTCGAGAGTTATCCTGTTTTCGATCGGACCGACAGAATTTGACCACAGATTCGTGATGAGTGAGCTGAACCTAGCCGTTTCAGTTTCAGACCATTTCCGTCTAAAAATTTCAAAAATACATACGTTGTAATGAAATGATCGTTTGCGAAAAATGAGTGCTCAAAAATAAAGAAACATTTGGGATCCAACTTGTGGGTTGATTCGTTTTTTCTTGTTCATTAAACTAATAGAATTTTTTTTTGACAGCAGTCAATGTTAAATGAGAATGTACCTACAAGGTGGATCTTCCTTCAGTCAGTGCTTTTATTCCTCAAAAACTTTGAATTTTCGAATCCATTGAATTGAGCATCGGAATATAGTAGAATTAGTAGTATTATCATGTTTGACTTCGTTGATTATAATGAGTGATACATTGCGTATTATTTCTGTTACAGATGGTGATCTTGGTGGGTATCATAATGTAAAAACGGCATACATGAAGCAGAAACATAGAATGATATGGGAACGCCGCCATGGACCTGTAGGAAGTGGGGTCAGAAGTGAAGTGAAAGAATAATATTCCTTATTCCAGGGTAGTATCGTTGTAACATAATTGAAGTGAATAAAAGAGTTGTTTCTCATTAGTTGATCGCCTTATTTCTTATTTCCTCATTTTCATGTTTTTTTAAGCCGGAGTTCGATCTAAATAGTCGAATCCGCCGAAGGCTGCTTGAGGCGACGCGTGCAAGACTAATGCCGGCCACTCACGAGGCTTCCGAGACGGGCGTTTTATGATAGTTTCTAAGGCCACGTGCGAAAAGAGTCTCCGTGATTGGTCAAGGGCTCTTAAAGTGTCATAAAAGGCCATAAAACGCCCGTCTCTGTAGCCTCGTGAGTGGCCGGCATAAGGGCTCCAACAGACACAGCGGTTTTCGCCGAGTCGACGGCTGATTTTGCTTCTGTTGGACGAGTCGGCTTGGGCGGCGGTGTGTGGTTTCATAGCGCATCAGCACAGGCCAATTCCGCCGACTCGGCGATTTTCTTGGCCGCCGACTCGGAGGAAACCGCTGTGTCTGTAACTCGCCTAAGGCCAGTTACAGTTCGAACATCTTGGGGTGTTTCCTAATTGAATGTCAATATTCATGGGGGTGATTTTTGGGCCCATTAAAAAAACAACTTCACATGAATATATGTCCTAAACGTCTTTCCTTTTGAGATATAGGGTGGTGAAGTATTCAAAAATAAATCATTTATTATTGATATCTAAATATTAACATTTAAAGACATGAAATAATCACAACCAAATATCAATTCTTGGCCAGAGCCTACTACGATAAGTAACGATTCTTCCTTGCGTACATACATAATGTAATTTATTTCAATGCAGAGAAACGGTTTTTATTTTTTGAGCGAAAACCGTGCATCGGATTGAAAAAAATCAAGTGATCAATTTTGGTAAGAAATGATTGGGAATTTCAAAACTGAATTTAATTTCAGGAAAAATCTGTGGCGTACCATCAATGTCTGCCAAAATAGGCAGGTCAAATTAAGTATGAACGCTACAAGTAGGAATAAATAAAATGATACATTAAAAAATGCCTCTGGATTCATAGTCCATGTATGACAAATTTCATCAAAATATCTTGAGTGGTATTGTAGATATTAACAGTGGCGCACCCAGGATTTAGTTATGGGGGGGGGCTGAACTGAACTGAAGAATTTTTGTTGCTATATGCAGGGAGTTTCGTTGGTAAATGAACATACGTTAACCTGAGCTAGAGCTACCCTAGACGAGTCCAACAAAGCGATATATGATAGGTCTAATCAAATCCATAATCGAGATAGAGGATTGTTTATGTATTCACCAAAAATTCAAATTTCTCATAACTTTTGAACCAAGCAGTATAGTCGTTTGATAATTGGAACTCTACAAGAAACGTCTAAACGAAAAATTAACAGAAAAGAGATTTCCAAACTCTGAAGAGTACTATAAATATTTAAAAACATGTATCCACTCGGCTGCATACGAAGCACTAGGTATGTATGAGCCCATTAAAAATAGAAAACCATATTGGTGGGCCCCAGATATAGAAAACGATATAAAAGACAAGCGAGAAAAATATAAGAGATTCCTGAACACAAAAAAAGAAAACGATAAAGCGGAATATAAAACAGCACAAAGACTAGTCCGTGAGAAACTAACCGAAATGAAAAATAAATCCTGGGAAGAAAACTGTTTAAAAATCAACACTTATATGGGTGGAACAAAGAGTACAGAGGGCTGGAGGCTAATAAAACAACTTAGACAAAACCAAAAGAAAGATATAATTTCAACAATAACGATGGACAGATGGGAGACATTTTTCAGAACACTGCTCACAGAGAATAGAACTAAATTTAAGACCAATAACGAAAATGAACAGTTATGACATCTCCATTGAGAATAACAATGAGGGAAGTGAAAGAAATATGTAAAAATCTCAAAAACAAAAAAGCCGCTGGACCAGGAGAAATACCAGGAGAGCTCATAAAGTACGGAACGGAAAAACTCTACCAGATGTGCATATGCATATACGGGGCTACTACACCAAACGATTGGAGAACATCGTATATTTTGACCATTTTTGAGAAGGGAGATAGAGAGAATTGCTCAAATTACAGAGGATTGGCAGTGACAAGTACCCTAAATAGAGTATATGGAAAATTATTGAAGAGGAAAATAGAAGCGGAATACAATAATATAGAAATGGAACAGCAAGCCGCAAGCGGGATTCAGAGCGGGAAGATCGACTGTGGATCACAGGTAATAGAGAAAAAAATTGCAAAAAATCAAGAAATTCATCTTCTATACATTGATCTTCAAAAAGCATACGACAGCATACCTCTGGAAAAATTATGGGAGGCCATGCAACAAACAAACATCAATGTTAATGTGATAAGAGCTGTTAAGAACCTTTATAAAGATATAACCGCTAGAGTCAAAATACATGACACACTCTCTGAGAATATACCAATTACAAAGGGTCTTAAACAGGGATGCTGCCTCTCCCCTGTGCTGTTTAAGATATACCTACAGCAAGCCCTCAAAAAATGGATGAACAGTTGCAAAGGAATGCGAATTCCGCTAACAGAAGAAAACATACTATACAGGGTCTTTCACGAGGAACCTCACCCATATTTATACGGGAAACTACTGAACGTATTTTCATGAAATTCAGCAGTTATAAGTATTTCACGATGCTGATGAAATCTAAAATATTTTTAAGGTATGAGCACCTCCGGTTATTCCGGAAATGACGTCAACTTCCGTTTTTCAAATTAGAACACCATTTTTTTATTGCAGAAATAGATTCCTTAGAAAATTTCAAGTTATTTTGATGTAACATTTTTCGACTTCGAGGTTTTTGGATGGAAAATTTTCATTTTTGGGATTTTTCAAGATGTAAGATTGATGTATCCACTTTAAAAATCTAAATCGCGATTCATGATACAGGGGATGAAAAAATCGCTTTCAAAGTTAGGGATGACAAAATCGTGAAAAATCAATTTTTTCAAATTAGAACCCCATTTTTTTATGGCAGATATTGAATCTACGTTAAAAAATAATGTGAGTGTATGCATCACACCCTTGCCCTAAAGTGGATATTTTCTGAGTTATTCACAAAAAACTGTTTTTCGTCTTGAATTTTCAGCTATTTCTTTTCCCTTCACGCCAAAAAGATGAAATTTTCAGGAACTGTTACTTAAACCATGTTTTAGATTTTACTACCCTAATATGCAAGAGAAAAAAGTTGCAGGTTGTTCCTAAATAGATGGCGAATTTGGATTCGAATTTGTATCGGAAAACTCTTTATTTCAACTAATCGGCCATCGGTTTTCTCTCCAGTGATAAATAAATAATTCCTTATGAACCATATGCAAAAACTTACCATGTTTTACATTCTTTTTTTTTAATGATATATATCATTAATTACATTTGCCAAATTCCTCTTTATTCAGTAGCATTTTGTGTTTACTATTAATTTGGTGATAATTCGTATTAAGTTATAAAATAGATCACTATGCCTAATTTTACCAATGAAGATTATTTAAATCTCATTCTACTTCATGGAGAATGTAATAAAGTTGTAGTTGGAACGATTCGACTGTTCATTGAGAGGTTTCCTGACCGACCCAGACCAACGAGAGATACCATTAACAGAACCATGACAAACTTGAGAATTGTCGGATCTTTCGTTAAGAAAACTATACACAGAGAAAAAAGTGTAGTAGAAGATGAGAACAACGAAATTACAGTTCTTGCATATTTTCGTGTGAATCCTCAAAATTCTCTCAAAGATGCCGAGATTGATCTGGGATTATCTCAATCGAGTGTTTGGAGAATATTGAAAAAAAATAAAAAATGCACCCATATAAATTCAATAGGGTACAGCATTTGAAGGAAACTGATTTCGTCAGGAGAACAGAGTTTTGCGAAGCTATGATGATTCGATTATTTCGATTTCAAGAGAATGAAAACTTTTTGGACTGTATAATTTGGACAGATGAATCTAAATTCACAAAGAATGGTTCTTTCAATAGGCATAACAGTCATTATTGGGATGAAGAGAACAACCACCATTTCAGACAATGGAACTTTCAAGAGACCTGGAGTTTCAATGTTTTTTGCGCCATCAAAAATAATGCAATTCTCGATGTTCACATTTATGATGGGACTTTAACTGGTAAGATAGAACACTACACATGTTTGCATTATTTAAAGAATGTTCTCCCTTAGGAGATAGATATTCTGACATATTGACTCAAATAATTGAGCCGCTAGTACAGAACCATAATGACTTATGGTATCAACAAGATGGCGCGCCTCCACACAATTCACTCAATGTGTCAAATATCCTCTACAGGCTATTTGAAGATCGATGGTTGGCGAACAATGGTCCACATCTTTGGCCACCACGTTCTCCCGATTTAACTCCTTTAGACTATTATGTTTGGGGTAGGATAAAAAATATTGTCTACTCAACTCCCCTGACTGATAAAGAGGACTGCATAGAACGAGTCAGAAATGCGTTCAGGTTTGTTTAGATTTTTAGATTCATAGTTTTGAAACTCAATTTGGTTTTTAAACACTTTTGCAGATCTCTTCCTCCCGATGAAATAAGAAGAGCAACGCACGAAGCATTCCTGAGACGTATAAATAAATGTCTAGAAATTAACGGTCAAAACTTTGAGCATCTTCTCTAGTTATAACTGCGAGAGTTTGCCATGGTTCTCCTAATAGTAACTTGAAGTCGGTTTCAAGAAGGGGTGAAAAATCTACAGCATGGTTCAAATAACAGTTCCTGAAAATTTCATCTTTTTGGCGTGAAGGGAAAAGAAATAGCTGAAAATTCAAGACGAAAAACAGTTTTTTTGTGAATAACTCAAAAAATATCCATTTTAGGGCAAGGGTGTGATGCATACACTCACATTATTTTTTAACGTAGATTCAATATCTGCCATAAAAAAATGGGATTCCAATTTGAAAAAATTGATTTTTCACGATTTGAAACTTTGAAAGCGATTTTTTCACCCCCTGTATCATGAATCGCGATTTCGATTTTTAAAGTGGATACATCAATCTTACATCTTGAAAAATCCCAAAAATGAAAACTTTCCATCTAAAAACCTCGAAGTTATTCTTGTTTCAGCGGAGCTCTATTTTCGATTTTTTTTTCGAATTTTCCCGCTCAGAGAGAATTTTCCAACCAAAACTGAAAAATGTTACATCAAAATAACTTGAAATTTTCTTAAGAATCTATTTCTGCAATAAAAAAATGGTGTTCTAATTTGAAAAACGGAAGTTGACGTCATTTCCGGAAAAACCGGAGGTGCTCATGCCTTGAAAATATTTTAGATTTCATCAGCATCGTGAAATACTTATGAGTGCTGAATTTCATGAAAATACGTTCAGTAGTTTCCCGTATAAATATGGGTGATGTTCCTCGTGAAAGACCCTGTATACGCTATTTTTTGCAGATGATCAAATAATTCTAGCTCAAGATCATGCATGATGACCTAGAGTACATGGCGAGAAAGCTGGTGGAGGAGTATGGGACGTGGGGTTTGGAGATCAATGTTGAGAAAACCCAAAATATGACGGTAGGAGGAACACCTCTGAGAATATAAGGTTGGAAGATGGACGAATTATAGAAGACTGCCGGGAGTACAAATACCTGGGACTAAAGATGACACGTGAGGGAACACTGGATGAAGGGACCAAGGAAAGAATAATACAGGCGAGGAGAGCGATTTCCATGTTGAACGGAATTTTGTGGGACCGAAGCATCTCAAAATCAAATAAGAAAATCATATATAATACGGTAATAAAGAGCATAATTACTTATGGATGTGAGGTATGACCGCTGAAGAAGAGAACGGAAAACATGCTACTGGCAACCGAGATGGACTATTGGAGGAGATCCGCTGGAAAATCAAGGATGGAAAGGGTCACAAACTCGAGGATAAGAGAGATAATGGGTATCGAACATACGATCCTTGACGATATCAAAACTAGGCGACTTGTATGGTTTGGGCATGTACAACGAATGGCCGAAAATCGAATCCCAAAACAGGTATTACTGTGGACACCGCAAGAAAAGAATAAAAGGGGCAGACCCAGGACAAGCTGGCGAGAAGGAATGGATAAGGAACTGAGGGAGAGAGAACTACCAGATGAACTATGGTTGAACCTTAGTCTAAGGGTTGAACAGAGAGGAGTGGAGGTTAGGTGTCGGAAAACGGCGTAGGACGTTCTAAACCGATATATATATATATATATATATAGGTATATATATATATATATATATATATATATATATATATATATATATATATATATATATATATATATATATGCAGGGAGCGCAAGCTTTCGGGGAGTGACGCCCCCGCATACCCGAGTTACCCAGTGAAGAGGGATAGCAGCCCCTTCACTGTGAAGTACAGTTGCTTTCGACACAGTAAACGAAGCCTCGGATAACGCCCCCGGTGTAGGGATTGCACCTGGGGGAAGATTGACACAGTCCCTAGTAGAGGAAAGTGAAGCAAGTGGCGCTTCTCTACGAAATGGTACCACAAGGCCTCGCAGATCAAACAGGAATAGACAGGGGAATAGCTTGGACACGTCGAGTCGTGACACGTTCACACAAGACAATCCCGCTTCAACCCAAAGGCGAAGAAGGCAGCATTGGACGAGAGAGATGAACGTCAGATTACTCAATGCATATTTCGAAGCTACGGAGGGAGAAACGAACACCAAAAAATACGCGGCAAAACTTGCTGAAATTTGGGCTGCACAATATCCGGAAAAGACATTCACAGGAAAACATCTTGTCGCCCAGATAAAAAACATTAAGACCCGGAAACTGCTCGCACCAGATGAAATCGAAAGGCTGAAATCAAACGCAATAAGATGCTCAACAGGCAGAACCATCCAGACAATAAGAAGGAGCATAAACAGAAGAAGCACAGCAGCATCACGAAGAGAACCAGATGAAGAACAGAACGATGAGGAACAGCAAATAATAGAACCGGAAACGGATGAACATACGACAGGAATAAGAACAATCTACGAACAAGAAAACCTAAAGTGGGAAGGAATACAGATGGATGCGAGGCCCAAAATAGCTAAAATCAAACTGAACAAAAATTCTAAAGAAATTATACAAGCCATTAACACCGCCCTACGACCAGCATTCAACAACGCAACAAACCTCGAAGAACTCTGTCATGCAACATACTGTGCAGCTATTGTCGCAAACATAATTTTAAAAACACACACCGAAAACCCAGCCCAAGAAAGACAAGAACAACAAAGACCACCATGGGAAGAGAGAATAGAAAAGAAAATATCGAGTCTGAGGAAAGAAATAGGTATCCTACACGCTTACTTAAACACCACAAACCCGAGCCGAAAAGTTCAAAAGAAAGTAGACAAATACACCAACAAGATAAAAATGATTAAAAAAAGCAAGAAAACAGAATACAAGGAACAACTAAGAACATACACAGAAACCTTAAAACAGAAAATAGCAGCACTAGGAAACAGACTGAGAAGATACCATAAGCGGACCCAAAGACACAAAGATAATAACCTATTCTCCAACAATCAGCGACAGTTTTTCAGAAATCTGGAGAACGGGAAAGACGATGGAATAGCAAACCCTCCTCCTCCTATCGACATGCAACAATACTGGACTGCTGTGTGGGCGGATAAGGGCGAGCACAGGAGGACAGCAACATGGATAGACCGCGAAAAGTTAGAGCACACCAGCGTACGACAGATGACAGAAATCACAATAACCGAGGAAGATGTAAAAGAAACGATTAAAAGAATGAAGAACTGGACAACACCGGGACTTGACAACATTCAAAATTACTGGTGGAAAACTTTCACACACACCCACCACGCACTCGCCAGATTAATGAAAAAGGCTATTGAAAACCCTCGAACTATCCCAGAGTACTTCACGCGAGGCACCACCCTCATGCTCCCCAAAAAAGGTGATCTGACCCAGCCCAAGAACTATAGACCTATAACCTGTCTACCGTCAGCATATAAAATACTCACCTCAACTATAGGCCATAAAATCCGAGGCCACCTGATAAATAATAATATCATGGCATGGGAGCAAAATGGGTGCAGAAGGAGAGGACGCGGGAGTAAAGAACTTCTGGTTATCGACAAGATGCTCACGAAGCAGGCAAAAAGAAGGTTGAAAAACATATCGATGGCCTGGATCGATTACCAGAAGGCATACGATTCGATACCGCACTCTTGGCTTCTTGAAATCCTGGACGTATACAAGGTGAACGAAAAGATAATAGATCTCATCAAAAGTCTGATGTCTACATGGTGCACGACATTATCTGTTAAATCCCGAACAACCAGCTACAGGACAGAAGAAATAAAAATAAAGAACGGCATCTTCCAGGGAGACGGATTGAGCCCGCTGTTGTTCTGCCTCGCTTTAAACCCCCTCAGCAACATGCTGAACAGATCCGCGTATGGATACGCAATTGATGATCGTACCAGAATAACTCACCTTTTCTACATGGACGATCTGAAGCTGTTTGCTAGGGGAAGTAAACAACTTGAGGGGGAACTGGAGCTGGTCAGAGGGTTTAGCGCAGACATAGGAATGTCATTCGGTCTGGACAAGTGTGCCACGGTGGAGGTAAGGAGAGGAAAGCTGGTGGAGACAGATAACATCACATTATCAGATGGACGAGAGATAGCAAGACTGAGGACAGAGGACACATACAAATATCTGGGGATACAGCAAACGTACGAAATAAAACAAACAGAAAACAAGAACGTCGCAGAAACAGAACTCATCAGAAGGGTCAGGAAAGTAATCAACTCGCAACTGTCAGCTAAAAATAAAATTACAGCCATCAACATCTGGGCAATACCCACGTTCACATACACTGCTGCAATCCTCAATTGGTCCAAAACAGATCTGGAAAGACTGGACAGAAGAATACGAACAACATTCACAGAACACGGCATGCTGCATCCGAAATCGGCAATAGAGAGGATATACTTACCACGGAAAGAGGGAGGACGTGGACTCGGCAACCTGGAGCATATCTGTCTGAAAGAAGAAGTAAATATAAAAGATTACTTTGCAAAGAACAACTCACCTGTCCATCGATGGATAGCCGCCCAGTACACTACAACAGACAGAGGAATCCACGGTGAAGAAGCAAGAGAAGACCTTCCTGGAAAATTAAATCGAAGCTGGAAAACCAAAGCCTTGCACGGGAGATTCTACGCTAGCTTACATCAACCAGAAGTAGATATTCAAAGCTCTAACACTTACCTGGTGCAGGGCTACCTCTATCCCCAAACGGAAGGAACACTCTTGGCCATCCAAGACCAGGTTGTTCCAACTAGAACATATGTGAAGCATATAATGGGACAACAGATAGACACAACGAAATGCAGGATGTGCCACACCGCCGAAGAAACTATCCAGCACTTGTCCTCAGGCTGCTCGACAATTGCAGGCACGAAATATCTAGCCCGCCATAATAATATGGGTAAGGTTGTGCACCAGCTGCTGTGTCTACAAAAACAACTTGTCCAGCAATTTACACCTCACCACGTATATGCACCACAAACCATACTGGAAAACGAACAGTACAAGATCTACTGGGACCTAACAGTCATAACGGACAGAGGTGTGGAACACAACAGACCGGACATGGTAGTGTGGGATAAAGGAAAGAAGACCGCCTTGATTATTGACTTTGCTGTGCCACAAGACAACAACCTGGCGAAAAGCTATGCCGAAAAAATATCGAAATATGAGGCACTGGCACAGCAAATGAAAGACATGTGGAGGCTGAAAACAGTGACGATAATGCCCCTCATTATAAGCGTGAACGGCCTCGTACATCGAAGGACAACCCAACATCTGCGAGAACTGGACTTGCCGGAGAATGCCATCACGTGGATGCAGAAGGCAGTTCTACTAGGAACCGTCAGCATAATCCGGAAGATTATCTATCCCCATTAGCGCACGGAGTTACTCTTGGCGCACGCGCCTGGGTAACACGAACACCACGACAAGTGTGATATTTAAAAAAAAAAAAAAAAAAAAAAAATATATATATATATATATATATATATATATATAATTGGAACGTATGATCCACTTCCACATATCGATTGATTTACTTTTGAATTTCCCAAAAATTTCAGATCCGTATTTGAGAAATATGGGACTTCTTCGTTCTTCCAAGCTGAGATTCAACACCCTGTATATTGAAATTTTGGGATTTGATTGAAATATTTGAAGAGAGCAGACAATTTTTAATGAGGTTCAGACGACCGTCTTTTGTGTATTATGTAGGTATTGGGGAAGTGAATATGGAATATTTCGAAAATGACAGAGATTAGAATCAACCAAAAGAAGACTGTTTGATAATGTTTGACGTTCGAAAATGAACTGGGAAAAATTGAAAATGTTGGTATCTTTGGGGGGGGGGGGGTGTTGCAGCCCCAAAGCCCCCCCTTGGGTGCGCCACTGGATATTAATAACAAATGATTTATTTTTGAAAACTTTACCACCCTGTATCCTGTATCTCAAAAGGTAAGACGTTTAGGACATATGTTCATATGAAGTTTTTTTTTAATAGGCCCAAAAATCACCCCCATAAATATTCACATTCAATTAGGAAACACCATGTATAATTATATAAATATTATATACCTACACAGAAATTTTTCTTAACATATCGAGATAGTTGACCTTGAACGAGGCATAAAACCTTGTTTTGTATATACGTCTATTAATTTGCTTCGGAAAAAAACATGAGGCTTTTGGTCTGCCTTTTTCAACATGACTTTGACCCACGCGCCACGAAAAATATTTGGGAATGTAACTGGATTACTCGTTGTAAATCGGCCAGGTATATTGTGATGACATAATGGTTTCAAATATAAAATGTTTTTCGCAAATTATGCTGAAGTAGGTAAATTCAACAAAAATATGTGAATAATTGCATGTTTGGCTCATAAAAGCGTGAATTTAATCTAAAAAAAATATCATGTGTAGGATTCCGCACATTAGATAGAAAACAAGCCTAATTCTCAAAAAACCTTTTTGAAGACAAAAGCTTTTATAAAAACACTCATCCGCCATTTTGAAGCCGCCATCTTGAATTCCTCAATTTTGAAGAATTTTCGACCTAGAAACCCCCATATACCAATTTTGAATAGAAAAGGATCATAATTACAAAACTCGTCCGCCATATTGTGGCCGCCATCTTGAATTTTCCAATTTTGACAAAAGTATATCGTCATTTTCGAACCCAAATACCCCAAGATACTAATTTTGAATGGAATCGGATCATAATTACAAAACTCATCCGCCATTTTGGAGCCGCCATTTTGTTTTTTCCATAAAAAATATTTCATGATGCATTGTCACCAGAATTAGGTACACCTGCAAAATTTCAAATCAATCGGACGATTAGAAGTGTGTCATATTTAACTTGCAAGATTTGATTACAGACAGACAGACACCGGGACGCGTATTGGCATTGTTTACTACAGTGCAACGCATACATGTAGTGCGTTCCACTTGGCGATCACAACGATCAAAACGCTCCTTTGGCCGTTCCAAATGGCGACTACGGTCGGCATTTAAACATTCCGTACTCGAGTTTGGCACCAAGCGCGAATAGCGCTCTGCCATTGGCCTGACGAACTCGAACTGAGAAACCAATCACACTTCGAATGCGAAACATAATCGTATAATAATAGGTGTAATAAGCGTAATTCAATTGAAGTTCGGTATTTATCATCTTATTCATCTAATTCAAAGTGGGATTATTCCAAGTGATGAATGAATCTTTACTGGTAATGTAGGTAATTTATATTCTGCAGCATCTAAATGGAATACTTTCGAGATGATAAGTTATAAAGAAAGAACGTCTCAATTTTGAAGCAACGAAATGGAAACGTCTAGTTTGAATGGGGTACAATCATTTCGTACGTTTTCTAAACACGAAAATTCGATTAATTCAATCACTTTCCAACTTTCCATAAAAATCCAATATACAATCTTGAGTATTATGGTGGGTTGGGTTGCAGTTCTGACAAAAAACATCTCTACCTCCCTTATTGAAAAATCAAATGGAGATGAGAATAGGTAATCAAAATGAAGTAATTTAATCAAAAATAAATCAAACTATGGGTATTAATGTCCTCACTCTGCTCGCGCGTGTTATATCAATAACACGCGCGAGCAGAGTGAGGACATTAATACCCATAGTTTGATTTATTTTTATTCTTTCTTTATTGAAACTCTATATTATATGTGTAGGAAATCGTTGATACCGAAAGAAGTTATAAGCGATTTGAGTTATTTTTAAGGTTGTGAGTTTTCATAGGTTCTCGGCTTGTCTAGGGCTTGTTGAAAGAAACACAACTATTGCTGTTCTTTGTCTATATTTCGGACCGATTGGGTCCTTCGTCAAGACATGAGCAACTCGCTGTGAAGAAACCAGCTAAATAGCAGCTAATGTTCTGAAAAAGGAGCTAATAAAGGTCCGAAATATAGACAGAGAACAACAACAGTTGTGTTTCTCTCAACAAGCCCTAAACAAGCCGAGAACCTATGGAAATTCACGACCTTGGATGATACGGCTATACCCCTTGTATATTTTTTGTTTGTTATTTTTAAGTATAGATAGGTATTCCTATATGTATTCTAGATTTTTCAAGCAAGGAAAATACAGAAGAAAAACGACAGTGCAAGTGGGTAACGGTATTTTATGAAATAATCAAATATAATGAACATGAACATATATGCGGAGGAAATATTCAGTGGGATGATCCATGTTTAATAGCATTAGGCTGATCCCTTTTCACATTTTGTGAGAGATGTCCATGGCTCAGAGATGCCGTTTCGCATTCGAAGTGTGATTGGTTTCTCAGTTCCAGTTCGTCAGGCCAATGGCAGAGCGCTATTCGCGCTTGGTGCCAAACGCGAGTACGGAATGTTTAAATGCCTACGGTCGTTGTGGACGCGGCGAATACGTCACTCATGACGTCATTGTTTTCGCCCACGCCAAGCTCACAACGACCCATCCCAAGACTTGGGTCTTTGCGGTCGTTCGAGGAGTGGGGATGATAATTTGGTCACGGCCTGCTGAAGACTGATGTAGTAGGCCAATGCCAATCTAGCCCGTTCCACTTGAATGTTTGATTGCAACGATCGCAAGCATGTGGAATGGGATAAACAGCGGTCGTGAGCGTGAGCATTGTGAGCGCCAAGTGGAACGCACTAATGGTGTTGGAACGCGGTAAAGAATGGCTGAACCAATGCTCTCTCTACCCAGCCATATCTTACTACGCCTCAGCGCAGAGAGGTGTTAAAGCGTAATAACTATTGTATTATGGATACGCGATTATTCTCGGGTCATTGTTTACCGCATTAAAGACATTGTTCTACAAAGATGTAAAGCGTTCAATGCTTGTGCCGTGCCCTATTGGATTTCGTTGCCAATGTTTTCGAGTCCTATCCAAGACAAAGAATAAGATATAGAAAATGATACATAAAAATAACAATAGTATAATTTCAGTATCGCTGAAAGCAACTACATAAAATGTAAAATCAACTGACGTATAATCCTAGTGTGCATTTCACGTGATTCTGCATTTGATCTATTAAGATCAATATTTTTCTTTGAAGATCTTTGCCTTTTAGGATTTTATGTCATTTCTTTGTTGGATGACCTACCAGCATGAAAAACCACGTCTAATTTTTCTTCGGCTCACTGATGTTGACTGAAGAGAAATGTTCTTTTTCCGTGGGATATTTTTTGATGCAAGAATAAAATTTAATAAGTCGTGTGGTGTAACAACTTTGTTTAAAGTCTGATTAAATTTTTTTATGGCATTTACCATATCAACCGTTTTATTTTTGCAGGCTATTTTAGTAATGCGTTCAAATTTTTCTGTTAGTTCTGCAGCAGCAGCGGAATATTTTTCACCTAAATTCGTTTCATTGGCATTCTCGACAGTGTTTATTGGTACTAGGTACAGAAAAATTATCTTGTTGGGTAGAAACATTGTTTTGTTGCTTTGTAGTAACTACTTTGCAAGTCATTTTCTATGCCCACATCAGTTGACATGTCGTCATGAAATTCTGAGGATACGTTTTCTCCTAGAGCTAATTTTGCCTATTATTTTCTGTCGTAAGCGTTTATTTGCATACAGGTCCTAAAAGTGATTCCATACTTATTTAGTATGGCGCAAAGATGCTTACAATACCTTCCACCCTGTCCAAAAACACAGTCGCATAATGCAATATCTACATATGCAGTATAAAACATGTGATCATCGGTGTCCGAAGAAACTAAAAACTAAAAAGGTATTTTCGTCGATTCTTTCAACAGAGACATTAGCAGAATGTGACATTTTTCTGAAGAGTATCTTATTCTTTGAGTTCCGGAAATTTGCAAATGACAGAAAGTGGCGTCTTTGATAGGACTCGAAAACATTGGCAACGAAATCCAATAGGGCACGGCACAAGCATTGAACGCTTTACATTTTTGTAGAACAATGTCTTTAATGCGGTAAACAATGACCCGAGAATATTCGCGTATCCATAATACAATAGTTATTACGCTTTAACACCTCTCTGCGCTGAGTCGTAGTAAGATATGGCTGGGTAGAGAGAGCATTGGTTCAGCCATTCTTTACTGCATGAATAAGGAATTGGTCTAAAAACACTATATGTATAGGAACTCTTTAATAATCCATAGACAAGGCTGACATGTTTCGGCATTCCGCCATTTTCAAAGCCATCTAAAAATATAGTTCTAATGAGTGAAATGTGAGTTGCCTAATCATAAGGTGATAGGAGATTGAATGAAAACTCACTATTATGATCGAAGTTCCAAATAAAAATATGAATTTGTCCTAGTCAGGACTCAAGTCTGGGGTCAACATTTGCAAGACAAAAATATTACAGATACACAATTAGGGAATAAAATATTAGAAATCTCCACTACATGTCGAATACAGGCCATCCAAACAAAGAATGTCTAGTCAACATGGTCACAAAACAAGTCGACAGATGAGCGATAGCGGGTCCTCTTCTTCCCAAAACAATCTTATTAATTCGAAAGGTCTATACAGGATGTCAATTTAAAATACAGTAAAGTCACAAATCACGAAAATAACGACAAAACTTACGAAAAGTTAACAAGTTAAAAATTAATAGAGGTCAACAAGTTCAAATTGTCAACCATTTAAAAATTTAAGAAGTCAGTAAGATAAAAAAATTTTTTTTATTAAAAAGTGAACATGTCAAAATTTAGATAGGTTAAAAAATAATAAATAAGCTCTTCACTTAAAATGGCAAAATTAAAACAATCAGCAAGAAACAAACTTAAAAGAACCAGATAATGATGGTGATGGTGTTGTAGTGAAGTGGGAGTGAGTTGGCAACTTGATAGTCTAGGGGAACCGATCTAGGTGGAGTCTATCCAATATTCAAACGTTTATCCAGCAGCCTGAATGACTCCTGAAAATTATTCACCATGGTTGAATTAAGAGTGCTGTAGTTCGGGATATTAAGGTGTTTATAGATTTCAACCTCCTCCAAAATTTCAAGTCTTTTGCCATAACTACAATGGTGCAACAGTTTGCTGTTTAATTCTTTATTGAAGTGGTGGTCGTTTACTTTCAAATGTACTCCGAATACAGATTTATTGTTGTCTACTACTCTAGAGCATATGTATTCGGAGTACATTTGAAAGAAAACGACCACCACTTCAATAAAGAATTAAACAGCAAACTGTTGCACCATTGTAGTTATGGCAAAAGACTTGAAATTTTGGAGGAGGTTGAAATCTATAAACACCTTAATATCCCGAACTACAGCACTCTTAATTCAACCATGGTGAATAATTTTCAGGAGTCATTCAGGCTGCTGGATAAACGTTTGAATATTGGATAGACTCCACCTAGATCGGTTCCCCTAGACTATCAAGTTGCCAACTCACTCCCACTTCACTACAACACCATCACCATCATTATCTGGTTCTTTTAAGTTTGTTTCTTGCTGATTGTTTTAATTTTGCCATTTTAAGTGAAGAGCTTATTTATTATTTTTTAACCTATCTAAATTTTGACATGTTCACTTTTTAATAAAAAAAATTTTTTTATCTTACTGACTTCTTAAATTTTTAAATGGTTGACAATTTGAACTTGTTGACCTCTATTAATTTTTAACTTGTTAACTTTTCGTAAGTTTTGTCGTTATTTTCGTGATTTGTGACTTTACTGTATTTTAAATTGACATCCTGTATAGACCTTTCGAATTAATAAGATTGTTTTGGGAAGAAGAGGACCCGCTATCGCTCATCTGTCGACTTGTTTTGTGACCATGTTGACTAGACATTCTTTGTTTGGATGGCCTGTATTCGACATGTAGTGGAGATTTCTAATATTTTATTCCCTAATTGTGTATCTGTAATATTTTTGTCTTGCAAATGTTGACCCCAGACTTGAGTCCTGACTAGGACAAATTCATATTTTTATTTGGAACTTCGATCATAATAGTGAGTTTTCATTCAATCTCCTATCACCTTATGATTAGGCAACTCACATTTCACTCATTAGAACTATATTTTTAGATGGCTTTGAAAATGGCGGAATGCCGAAACATGTCAGCCTTGTCTATGGATTATTAAAGAGTTCCTATACATATAGTGTTTTTAGACCAATTCCTTATTCATTCGATAACACTATGGGTTTCCAAGATGTTATTCTTTACTGCGTTCCAACACCATGTATGCGTGGCACCGTAGTAAACAATGCCAATACGCCATCGGGACAGGTGAACCTAATAGAAGCTTATAATAAAAAGGCAGTCACAGCCAACTGGACAGAATTTATTGAAATTTGGAACAAACAATGATGTATATATTCCCAAAAAGAACGTATTCAGATCAAGTATTGAAGATCGAGTATTGATATCGATTACGAAAAATTATTCTTGATGTTTTTGGGGTATCGGCAGTGGCGGATTTACGATTTCAAGGGCCCTACGCTTCAAAACTTCTGGGGCCCCTCTGAAACATTTTTGATTTTTTTCGAAAGAATTTTTTAATTAAAACTCACTTCTCTAAAAAGAAAATATAAAGTTTATCAATAAAATACAAGGTATGTATATCAAAACAAAATATAAAAGATTAATAAAAATCTTAAAAAGGGAAGAATACCACAAAAATTAAAAATTAAATTTCTAGAACGATCGGATATGTTCTGGAGGCTTCTCGAATAATTCCTGTACGCGGAATCAGAGAATCCAGAGACGTATTCAGGCGGACTTCGTCCGTTACATTATCAAAATGTCATCTACATATCTGTAATATTTAAAGATGTGGCGGATTATGGGTGTTTTCAAATTAAATAAGATTTGTTCCAGGTGATCCATGAACATTTCTGCCATTAGTGATGATGTAGGCGCACCCATGGGTAGTCCCTTTTCCAGCTTATATAGTTATATATTTCGTTATTAAATTGACAAAAGTTTTGTTCTAGGGATAACTTGAGCAAACTTATGATGTCCTTTTTCAGTTCGGGGTTGGTGTTTTTCTTTATTAGTTCTTTTTCTATCAATGTGACACACTCGCTGGGAGGAATCGAAGTGTATAAATTTTTTGCATCAAGGGATATTAATTTGGCATTCTTCGGAATATGTAGGCTTTTTAATGATTCTGCTAGTTGGATGCTGTTCTTTACACTGTATTTGGGTTCGAATCCCGTTAACTCCTTGAACTTGTCATTTATAAATTGGCTTATTTTGTATACAGGTGTGCCTATGTAGCTTACTACTGGTCTTATCGTTATATTAACTTTATGGAGTTTTGGTTGACCATATAACTTAGGGATCTTTGGATTTGGGCTAATTAGTCTTTTATATTTACCATATTTGTTTTCAAATTCTTCAGATACTTTGAGGTTTTTTACCTTATTGATGAGACGCGGAGTAGGGTTGCTATATAATTTTATAAAGCCATTGTTATTTATAAATTCTTCCACCTTATTGATATAAAGGTTCCTTTCTAATATTACCATGTATGAACCTTTGTCAGCCTTTACTACTGTTAAATTGTTCTCTTTGATTTTCTTTTTGATGTTGTTGACGTCTTTCTTTGTTTCCTTACATCCGTTATTTTGTTTTGATATTCTTCTTTTCTCATTGAGGAAATGACTTTTACAGTTAGCGCGGATTTAATTTCTGCTGTCTAATTCCAAAGATGATTTTTCCAATATAGCATCTACACTCACCGCAAAGGTTTCTAATTGAATGTTGGATGGGTCAGGTATAGAATGTTTAAGACCCATATTCAAGATTTGCATTTCGCCCTCTGAAAATTCTATTGTTGACAAATTTATTGTGTTTGGGTGGAAGTTGAAAGGTGGGTCCGGTTCTCTCATTTTTTCCCTATTCTGTCTGTTTGTTTTTTCGGTTCGTAAACGATCTAATTTCTTCCTGAGAATTTCAGTTTTCCGAATTCTCAGAGTCTCTACTTCATATCTAGTCTCGTCCATGATCCGTCTGTGATCCCGGTTGTTCTGGTTGTCTAGGTGTTTAACTATGTTCCCCAGCACTAAGTTAGTGTTTCTTAGTTGGGTGTAGTGTATTTTAATTTCTTTTTTCAAGAATTTCTTCCTTATTCTCCAATTTTCTTCATCATTTAGTTTCTTCGATAATTTAAAGTTACAAAATCTAGGTATTAACTTCTCTAGAATGCAAGTTCTAATAAACCAGACACTGAGTTTTATGTTGCAAGCTTTGATGGAAAATCTTCTGTATTTAATGGCCCAGTTGGACGTACCATCTTCATATAACAAACTACATATTCCGAAGAATGCCAAATTAATATCCCTTGATGCAAAAAATTTATACACTTCGATTCCTCCCAGCGAGTGTGTCACATTGATAGAAAAAGAACTAATAAAGAAAAACACCAACCCCGAACTGAAAAAGGACATCATAAGTTTGCTCAAGTTATCCCTAGAACAAAACTTTTGTCAATTTAATAACGAAATATATAAGCTGGAAAAGGGACTACCCATGGGTGCGCCTACATCATCACTAATGGCAGAAATGTTCATGGATCACCTGGAACAAATCTTATTTAATTTGAAAACACCCATAATCCGCCACATCTTAAAATATTACAGATATGTAGATGACATTTTGATAATCTTTACTGGCAACTCAGACCTCGCTCGGGTATTATTGGAATTATTCAACTCATTACATACGAATATTCAGTTCACATTAGAGATGGGTTGCAACCGGATTAACTTCCTAGATTTAACACTAACTTAAGATACTAATAAGGTGTCCATAGACATATACAGGAAAGAATCCCAAACTGTGGCTATCATCAATGAGAGCTCAAACCATCCAGCATGCCATAAGTTTGCTGCTCTGAACACATACATACATAGAATGCTGAGCTTACCATTAAACAGGAGCAGTTTCAATAAAGAATTAGAAATAATTAAATTCATAGCTTATAAGAATGGGTACACGTCTAATATAGTGGATAGATTGCTGATGAAAAAATTCATTAGGTTACACAACAGATCATGTCCGAATGAACAGACCTCGAATAATGAAGAACAGGTGACTAAAAGATTCTCACTACCATTCTATGGAAATATGAACTATCCCATTGCCAAAATCTTCAAAAAACATAACATAGACATAGTTTTCAAAGCCAACAACTGCCTTTACAGTCACCTACTAAATTGTAAGGATAAAACACCTATACTAGAGAAGAACGGTGTATATAAATTGAACTGTGGAACCTGTGATAAGTTTTATATAGGAAAGCCATTTAGAGCACTAGGGACTAGAATATCGGAACATATAAGAAACTATAAAGATAAAAGTTCATTTGGACGACACTTAAGAATCAACGAACACCATTTTCATAATTTAGAAAATGTAACACTCCTGCACAATCTGGATAAAGGCAACAAACTCGACCTAATGGAGATTTACGAGATAGCAAAAAATTTGAAAATAAATCAAAACAAATGTTTAAACACCCAAATAGAATCCCACCTTAGCTACCATCCCATATTTGAAAATTTAATTTAATTAATCCGTTTTGCGAAGTTCGGAACGCACCCATCACATCATCAGATGTCATGTCACGTCTTGTCAATGTCTCTCTAATCTGCTATCTGTGTTGTTGAACTGACGCTATCGTTTCATATATTTGTTAGTTTTTAAATTTCGATAACTTTGAGCAGAATTTTATTTGATATTGACCAGATATTTTATGTTCCTGTTAGCCTGTAAATTTGGACGAGTAAGTTTATAGATTCATAAATGTAATATATTATAGTCGTTGTTTTCCAAATTTACAGAGCTCCTGAAGATGCCTTGATAGGGCGAAACATGTAGAGCGAATATTAAAAATAAAAAATCCATTTAAGTACAATTACTATTCTTATTTATCATATCGAAGATGGATTATGGCCGACTAGTTGGTAGTTTGTTATTTTAATTATATTTTTTGCAATTTTAGTCAATATCCGTAACTCATGTGGAGCAGTTTAGTTCAATTCACCAACACTTCTCAGTTTTCCACAATATTTGAATCTAACACGAAACTTGCTCGTCACTGTCAACACTATTCGAATCTTGTGAAATGAATGTGAGAAAAAAATATGCAAACCTAAGAACTTCTGCACATGTATTTTTCACTTTACACCCCTAAACGAATCAATATCTGGTCGGCCGTTCTGTAGCACATTCCTAGATTTTAGAGGAAATGCCGACAAATTTATTGAATTATGATGTAATTGTCAACATTGGAATTCGGCCGCCACCCTTGACGGAATTTATTGCAGGCAGACAAGATAATTAGGGACAGTACTCAGAGTACTCTGAATCTCGAATGGTGTGTTTTTTCCAACATCGGAGTTTTGCTCTGAGGCTTTTGTAATTCATTGCGGTTCATACGAATGTAATAATTCATAATTCACAAGATGCCTCTGAGCTTCCTATAAAATATAGCACAGCCTGACTATTTCTTTTCACACTTACAGACTGAATTTTTATTCTAGAAAAAAAATTAATTCGATCGCCGGGGGCCCCTACGCTGCAGCGTACTAAGCGTACCGGTTAATCCGCTACTGGGTATCGGGTGTGGTAATCACAAATGCAATAAGATAAATCTCTTTATTGTATCAATCCAAGCTTCCGGTCATCATTGGGACCATCTTCTGGGAGAACAATTCGAGATGGTAAAAAGTTATCCAATGATCCTGGGAATGGAACGGCAATGTTAAACATACAATTTTATTAATTTTAAAATACACGTCGTTAAAAAGGCGCCTTTTTTGTCGTACCTGCCACCAATTCTGAGAAGAAAGGGTCGAATAAATTTATTGCTTTTACACATCGAATGGAAATCCTATGTTTACTGCAGATACTATGAGAAAAAATTCAATTTTCAATCCCGAAAACGTTTGCTGTCCCATGCTTATGGGACCTTGTTTGTCTTGAAATTATTAAAAAAAACTCCCCATTCCGTAGGTACCTTCAATTTAGGAGCACCCTGTATTTTCTGTGAAATGGCGTCTGATAGCTCTCATTCAACAACATATGCGAAATATTAGAAATAATATCGACACAATTTCATCAAAGACAATTGGACTGTGCATGGGTGGATCAAAATTGGAGAAAAAACTTCTAGATCCCCTTCAAATCAAAAGGTTGAAAATAGGTCACCTTTATTTGCAAAGTTCGGAAATACCAGCGGAGGGCTTCAATAACTTTTATGGTTTTATGACGCTTTTAGTTATTTTTGAGTACCTAATATTCTTTCCTGCCTATTCAACAACCGTAATCACAAAAACATGGATTGCAAACGTTTCGTTTTCGAGATACAGGATATTAAAGTCTGGTTTCTTTTAAAGTTTATTCTCACAGTACCTGCACTTCACAAGATATTCCACAGAAATTTGGCATAAATATTACAGTGTAGAGTTTACACCATGTACGATTTTCATCACTATTTAATGGAGATTACAGATACACATTGCTTCAGTTTCTAATGGCATTCCCTAACGTGAATCATATCCGTTTCTATATGCGATTTCTGTGTTGAATGCTGTCTGTTTCTATGAGGACTTGTAAGGACCTATAGTTTTCAAATGGGGGTTTTGCACATAGTAGCTACCTGTTTCTAATTTGTTTTCACTCAAAACTCGTATCCGTTTCTGTGTTAAATGCTGTTTGTTTCTATGAGGACTTATAGGGAATCAGCTGATTGAAGAATATTGGTTATGTTTGTTTGATTTATTTTGTTTAACCGCTTTAATTTCAAATGTTATTTGGTTTTAAAAATGTATGTTCAGATTCTTAAAAAGGATATTCCTGATAATACTTTCCTCTGGATTCAACGAATATGAATATATTGTTAATATTGTATAATATTCTTCCAAATGGTAACTCTTTAATCAGGGCGAGATGATTTTAATCATAGATAAACTGATTGGGAACCATTTTGAAATTATATTATACAGTCTGTTTCGGTATGACTTAGCGATAATTTAAGGGCATCAAATATACCTAATTTTATCGAAAAAAACACCCACATTAGGAAGTTCACCTCCCTATTTTTGGAATAGCCGCCATTTCAAATTATTTTTTTATTTTAGTTGACTCTTTCAAATGATATCGATTTCTCTGGACACAAAGGTCCTACAGATGTGAAAAAAAAGTTTTTTGATAGATAATACTACCACCTTTCATTTAAGTAGAACAATATGAAAACATTCAACCGAAAAATGCCATGAAAAAATTGTTAAAAAAAAATCTAGTCAAAAAATTTACTGAATTTTTTCGTAAATCCTCAATAGTACAAAAACTAGCGCATTGAAGTATAATTTTTTTTCAAAGAACTAACACGCAAGGATATCAGCTACAAAACGACACCCACATCATTTCTGTATGTTATATACTTTGAGAGTTATTGCTGTTTGAATATGGCCCTTATGAAAATGGATGAAATAAAATAAAAACTCAGTACTGTACTTTTGATCATTTTTGATTTTTGATTTGATTTTTTGTGGGTGTTTTTGTCGATAAAATTATGTAGAATATTTGATGCCCTTAAATTATGGCTAAGTAATACCGAAACACACTGTATATATTTATACTAAAGAAAAAAAATATAACACTAGACACACACCAGAATTATAAACAGGCCCGCCGCTAGCTGTCTGAGCGCCCGCGTGCAAATACTGTTATGCCGCCCCCGATAGGGCGCTACATCAGGGGCGTATCCGGAGAGCAATTCGTGGGGGGGGGTAGATCGTTTCCATTCGAAGATTTAGTGTGAAAAACTCTTTCCTGGGGAGGGTTAATTACCCCCAGTACCAAGACCCCCCCCCCGTAAATACTCCCCTGCACAAAATATGCTGAGTCTTCTCTAGAAAGGGTTTCCTCATTATTGTGGGAAAAAAATAAAAAACCTATTGAATTATTGTTATATATATATTATATTATTGTTATTTCTACTTATAAAATTGAAAAATCATATAGATACACACAAATATTTATCTAAAAAATTTCACTCTTCTCGCTTTTATATTTGCGAAAACTTCTATAATCTTAGTCATATCCAATCTATCCAAAATTTGGTGTTCAATTGAAATTATAGCTAAATTACTTAATCTGTGTTGGAGCATAGTGGATCTTAAATAATTCTTGATAATTTTTAATTTTGAAAAAGATCTTTCTCCAGATGCAACTGAAACCGGCAATGTTAGTAGTTCAAATATCAATAATTATTTATTGATCCAACTCAGAAGAACTATTAACAAAATAATTGGAATTTAATTTTTGATTTTGATCGTTACTGTTCATACACCACGAAACTGTTCGAATCGAATCATAGACAAGAGACAAGTTTCAATTTCGAATGCAAAATGCAACTGATCCTAGGTACAGTGACTATATAACCATATATATAATGGTTATTTAGTCACTGTAATCCTAGGGGGTGTATATTCCGACAAAGACCCTCATTCTGTTTTTATCTTTATTTTCGTTATTCTCTCTTCAAAATCACGTACCTACCTAAACTCGGCTAGTAGAAAGGGCGCAATTTGGTAACAGATGGTTTTTTATGACATGCAATAATTGGCATAAACGATACGGCGACACTGAAAATATTCAACTACTACTACTACTACCTGGTTGTAATATTGGGAAAAAGAACATCTGCAAATTTTTCTCGTAGAATATTCAACAAAATCAGAGATGCCGTAGGAACTTTCTGAATCGATGTTTCTTTCAGAAAATTTTTCCCGGGGGCGCAATTCGAAGTTCCGGGAGGGCAATTTATCGGATTATGTGAATTTTTCGATCTTGAAGTTTTACGCCATAACAGGATCTAGGCGCTCTCAGTATTTCGCCGGGGGGGGGGGGCACCTGCGGAACTTCGGGGGGCGGCAGTGCCCCTCCCGGAAATACACCTGAAAGAAACACTGCAGTGAATTCACTGAATTCCGTGGATATACGGAAATTATCGATGTTGGCCGCCTGTCCTCCCGATCCTTCAGAGAAAAAGTCTCTCTAAGGGGGATGGGGAGACCTTGCCGCCCCCAATGTTGAACGGAGTTGGAGAAAGTTCAAAGCAGTTGGCAAAGTTTCGATCGCATATGGCAAAATTTTTATGTTTCTATGACATTAGGCAAAATTTTAAAGCAGTTGGAGTTGGACAACCGCCCCCCCCCTTTTTTTTCTTCCCCCCCTTTTTTTTCTTCTCCTCCCCCGCTTACCACGTTGTTTGTCATCTTCAAAAAAAATTTCAATTTCACTGGATTGGCCGCCCCCCTGGACGTGCCGCCCTTGTGCCGGGCACGCCTTGCACGCCCGCTTACGGCGGGCCTGATTATAAATATTATTATGAATATGTGCGTGTATCGAGTTTCTAACTCATAAATTTCTAAATTGAATTGACATTTCAATGATGACGTCACCGTTTGGAAATTTTGTCATTTTAGCGACACACGAACTGGTGACGTTCACTTCGAAATGATTTCGATATAGTCTTGAAAGGCGAAAATTCGGCTTTGGTATTGATCCAATACTGTATATCGAAAGATAACGAATGAGAAACATCATAATTCATAATAAATCATAATTCATCCTTCGATTGAGAAAAATGCGTATTACATTGATCTCGAGAGGAGGGTTATATCTGAATTAAGATAAACCAAATGAATAATTAATTTATGCATCTCATTATTCGTTTTATTCAATATTCACAATGATTGCGGAAATATTTCTCTATGTGTTCTTAAGTGGTTTAGTTTTTTGTGTGGTGAAATTCTGCTACAAACATTACAGGATATATCAAATTATGAAGCATTTTCCGAAACCAGATGAAACGACATTTTTATTGGGAAATATGAACCAATTAGCTACATCCGATGGTGAATATCATTATTTGTCTGACATGGAATTTGAATGATAATAACAATTGATTTTCGTTGAAGAATAATTGTCGATACCCCTTCTCGTGAGTTATACTGACTGTGGTAATAATGCGTAGGAGTTCCTTGTATCAGGTCGCGCGATTTATTGCTGGAAAGGGTTTTTCCTTCTGAATTTGACGGTTTTGATAATATCGGAATTATGTATAATCCATTCACTTTTATAAAGTATCGCGGTTAGCCATGATTTAGGTTTATCAAGTTCTTTCATTTAAAACTGACGCAGGTTGGCACTCGTGAAAATCAAGCGACATTGCCAAGGCTACTTTCTATTTACTCTTTTTTAACTTTGTAAATGGAGTTAGTTCTGGTAAGGTTTAACTGTGACGCAGGTTTCGTAGAACTCCTACATATTCATACTGGAGTATTTCAAGTTGTGCAAAAAGGTAGGTAGGTACATATTTAAATGCCTTCTGTGGGTATTTCTTGAAAATTTTGAAAAGTGGGGAATTCTCTGTTCCGTTCATTTTTCTGGGTTTTTCAAGTACTTTTATTCTTTCCGAATGAACTATCACAAAGTAACGGACTATTCTGTACATTATTTTTCAGTAAAATTTCAACACTCGTTTCTTGATTTCCGTAAAAGAAAATAGCATACCTGAATCTTCCAACCATTTTTATATAAGTACGTGAAATATTTCCAGTATTAACAGAGAAAAAGTTTCTTCAGCATTCGCCAGATATTTGAAATTATTGAATTCACATAATATTTTCTCAAATTCATTATTTTCTCAAAATAAATTAACATTTTGATAAATACGTAAATACCTCGATTTTAATGCAGAAACGACAACGTTGCGGGCGTTTCTGACAGGGGAATGGCCATAACCTAACATTTTCAAAATATACGCGGTGAAATGTGTCAGAATTTCATAGCAAACCGCGATACTTTATAAAAGTGAATGGAGTATAGTTAGTTGAAGCTTTTTTAAAGCATTCATATAAGCTGATTCTCATATAATGATACCATATCTTATCATTGATTCAGCCAAACTATTGTCAATGTCAACCAACATTATTCTGTCAATATTCCTTCATACATAAAACTTGTTAGTCAATTTAATGGTGCCCACTCACGAGGAGACCGAAACGCGACACAAGCGGCAAAGATAATGAAGGGTCATAAAATCCGGCGCGTGTCATTGCAGATGCTATGAGTTCCCATGAAGAACAGCGGAATTTTTGCAGTTGTGTCAGTCACATCTACGAAAATTTCCGTAGAATTAGGGAATTTAGAAACTTCCAACGGCATCTCCGATTTTGTTGAATATTATTGCACCAGGTAGTTGAATTCTTATCAGTTTTGTAAAATTGGTTATGCTGGCATTAGATGTCATAAAAAAAACATCAGTTTACAATTCGCACCCTTTCTACCTAGACTGGTGCTTGTACAGGTAGGTACGCTATTTTCTCTCTTATTATTATGAGAAGACGGTCGAATTTCGGTAATCAAGATTTTGTTGTGTTTGCATCTGGGATTTCCGCTAAGAATTATCTATTCATTTCATACTCATTTTTTCTGCATCCTCCTTACTGATAGCTTCCTCATTTTCTGTGGAAATTCATTGTGGTGTGTGACATTTTTATTCAATTTAAAAGGTATGTTTGACCCGTTATTGGTTTCTTTCATAATTTTACCTAACAATTTTTTTCAGCTCATTTTTAAATTACGCGTGTGGCAGCACTGGGCAGTCGATTCCAGAACATCTTCTAGTTGAAAAATTGCAACTACCTGCTTTGGAATAACGCAAAATATAAATGAATATCTTCGTTTCTAATGCTTGGAAGCAATATTCAGGGAAATACCATAAATTGCGTTCCGAATTCCGTAGAAGTGGCAACGCTGGCAAATTCTAGCAACATAGTCCGTCTACCTCTTGTCAAAACCCAAGCGGCACATTTTATTGGCCATAATTTATTGCAGATGTCGGACACCAAGTGTCCGGAGAAGTTTCCTCATCAGTGAGCACCAGGGCCAACTGAACCAATAAGGCTGTTATGGTGCCCACTCACGAGGAAACTTCTCCGGATACTTGTGTCCGGCATCTGCAATAAATCATCGCCAATAAAATGTGCCGCTTGGGTTTTGACAAGAGGTAGACGGATTATGTTGCTAGAATTTGCCAGCGTTGCCACTTCTACGGAATTCAGAACGCAGTTCCTACGAAACGTACGATTTTGTTCGGTGTTGAAATGAAGTACATATTATGAAAACAATTTATTATGGTATTTCCCTGAATATTGCATCCAAGTATCAGTAACGAAGATATTCATTTATATTTTGCGTTATTCCAAAGCAGGTAGTTGCAATTTTTTGCTGTTTCGCTGAGTGGCCTATGCCATAAAAACCAGATCAATTATGTTCTTGTTGCATCAGTCCAGTGCAGGGGTCCATTTTTATTGAATTTAATATATGTTATTCTATCCCTTCTTATTATATGAGAATGAAGTGGAATTTTGAAAAACATAGTTTTTCGATTTTGCCTCTGGGTTTCTCGAAATGTTATGTAGGTTATTTCGGTAGAAAGCAATGAGTCAGATGATTGAAACAGATGAAGCAGTTTTATTTTTTTAATGAAATAAAAAATTGGATATCTGGTTCTTTCTTTCGATCCTTTACAAGTATGAACTTGTTGTTTAGCTATACTCCGAACCTATGAAAATAGATGAAGCAATTTAATTTTTTTATTAAAATAAAAAATGTACCTACATCTAATGCCAGCATAACCAATTTTGCAAAACTGATAAGAATTCAACTACCTGGTGCAATAATATTCAACAAAATCGAAGATGCCGTTGGAACTTTCTAAATTCCCTAATTCTACGGAAATTTTCGTAGAAGTGACTGACACAACTGCAAAAATTCCGCTGTTCTTCATGGGAACTCATAGCATCTGCAATGACACGCGCCGGATATCATGGCCCTTCATTATCTTCGCCGCTGGTGTCCGGTTCGGTATCCTCGTGAGTGGATACCACCCTTCGTCAGAGACAGAAAGCTCGAATTCCGCTAGATATGTTATTTAAAACGCCCAAAACTTCAACAGACCGCCTATTCTTGCCAAATTACTTAGAATATCATTTTCGACGGAACAGAACGAACATATCTGGTAGTATTACAATTTATGACCCCTAATAAAGCAGCGCATATGTGAAAAGGGACTGGTTTGAAACTGGATTGAATATATTCTTTTGAAAAAGAGAATTACATACTGTTTTGTAATATCAAACAATACAGGGTCTTTCACGAGGAACCTCACCCATATTTATACGGGAAACTACTGAACGTATTTTCATGAAATTCAGCACTTATAAGTATTTCACGATGCTGACGAAATCTAAAATATTTTCAAGGCATGAGCACCTCCGGTTTTTCCGGAAATGACGTCAACTTCCGTTTTTCGAATTAGAACACCATTTTTTTATTGCAGAAATAGATTCCTTAGAAAATTTCAAGTTATTTTGATGTAACATTTTTCAGTTTTGGTTAAAAAATTCTCTCTGAGCGGGAAAATTCGAAAAAAAAAATCGAAAATAGAGCTCCGCTGAAACAAGAATAACTTCGAGGTTTTTGAATGGAAAATTTTCATTTTTGGGATTTTTCAAGATGTAAGGTTGATGTATCCACTTTGAAAATCGAAATCGCGATTCATGATACAGGGGGTGAAAAAATCGCTTTCAAAGTTTGGGATGACAAAATCGTGAAAAATCAATTTTTTCAAATTAGAACCCCATTTTTTTATGGCAGATATTGAATCTACGTTAAAAAATAATGTGAGTGTATGCATCACACCCTTGCCCTAAAGTGGATATTTTCTGAGTTATTCACAAAAAACTGTTTTTCGTCTTGAATTTTCAGCTATTTCTTTTTCCTTCACGCCAAAAAGATGAAATTTTCAGGAACTGTTACTTAAACCATGTTTTAGATTTTACTACCCTAATATGCAAGAGAAAAAAGTTACAGGTTGTTCCTAAATAGATGGCGAATTTGGATTCGAATTTGTATCGGAAACCTCTTTATTTCAACTAATCGGCCATCGGTTTTCTCTCCAGTGATAAAAAAATAATTCCTTATGAACCATATGCAAAAACTTACCATGTTTTACATTCTTTTTTTTAATGATAGATATCATTAATTACATCTGCCAAATTCCTCTATATTCAGTAGCATGTAATTAATGATATCTATCATTAAAAAAAAAGAATGTAAAACATGGTAAGTTTTTGCATATGGTTCATAAGGAATTATTTATTTATCACTGGAGAGAAAACCGATGGCCGATTAGTTGAAATAAAGAGGTTTCCGATACAAATCCGAATCCAAATTCGCCATCTATTTAGGAACAACCTGTAACTTTTTTCTCTTGCATATTAGGGTAGTAAAATCTAAAACATGGTTTAAGTAACAGTTCCTGAAAATTTCATTTTTTTGTCGTGAAGGGAAAAGAAATAGCTGAAAATTCAAGACGAAAAACAGTTTTTTGTGAATAACTCAGAAAATGTCCACTTTAGGGCAAGGGTGTGATGCATACACTCACATTATTTTTTAATGTAGATTCAATATCTGCCATAAAAAATGGGGTTCTAATTTGAAAAAATTGATTTTTCACGATTTTGTCATCCCTAACTTTGAAAGCGATTTTTTCACCCCCTGTATCATGAATCGCGATTTAGATTCTCAAAGTGGATACATCAATCTTACATCTTGAAAAATCCCAAAAATGAAAATTTTCCATCCAAAAACCTCGAAGTTATTCTTGTTTCAGCGGAGCTCTTTTTCCGATTTTTTTTTTCGAATTTTCCCGCTCAGAGAGAATTTGCCAACCAAAACTGAAAAATGTTACATCAAAATAACTTGAAATTTTCTAAGGAATCTATTTCTGCAATAAAAAAATGGTGTTCTAATTTGAAAAACGGAAGTTGACGTCATTTCCGGAAAAACCGGAGGTGCTCATGCCTTGAAAATATTTTAGATTTCATCAGCATCGTGAAATACTTATAAGTGCTGAATTTCATGAAAATACGTTCAGTAGTTTCCCGTATAAATATGGGTGAGGTTCCTCGTGAAAGACCCTGTATATGGCATATGGGCCATATGGCACGTGTGAAGAAATAACGACAAGGAACAGATTGTATAAAAGAATAAAATCTGTTTCCCGCTCCAAATCTGAGTGTCAGCAGAGGGAATGTAAACGGGGTACCATACAGTTCTGTGTATGATACACAAGAACAGATAAAAACCTCTGAAAAAAACTCTGTCTCCCCGTGTATGTGTGGTGATACTGAATTTGTTCAAAAAATATGCTGCTATCCATGTTACAGAGCTCGGTAATCCAGTTGTTTAGACAAGTGAGAAACGCGAAGTGGTGATGGGTCCGTCAAATTCGCCGCAACGTTGCCAGATCGGGCGATTATTCCGGTATTTGAAGAAAAGGTCAGTTCGTTTCTTCATTAGCACTTTGAACTAAGCAACTCTGAATAAATTTTTAGAAATCATAAAATTTCTTTCAATATATTGATTTATCACAAAAATCCTCCCGAAACAATTCTAATTGATTAAATTAGAATTTCCTAATATCTTTTTACGTGACAATAGATACGATGAGACAAGTGCAATAACTTTTCTTCGACATTATAATTCAATCTGAAGAAATACATTAGCACAATCTGGCAACAAAATCCGATTTTGACACTGCTCGCGCATGCGCAAATCGGCCCCCAAATCTCACTTGTTTAAACAACTGGATTACCCAGAGCTCCTTTGTGCTTGAAAACATGCCTTTTCATCGAACTGGAGGCAAATATCTTGAAATTATATCTGTAACAAGAAAAAAAAGAAGAAAAACGAGAAAGAACAGTAGAAAAAAAAAATACTTCACCTGCTAAAAAAACCTTTTCACAACATGAAAGTATTCGACCAAATTCCATGATAACAATACTGAATGAAAATTCGAAAGAATTTTCATTATATCAGACAAACATGTAAAATTGATTTGACACTAATTATAATAAGTATAGGACGAGCGATAAAGAATATTTCGTTCTTCTATTATTGCACTGAAAAATATCATTTATGTTCAGAATAGGATTTTGAACGGTTTTTATCAGTCACAATAGGTCCCGTTCTATTTCTAAAGAGTCGACACTTAAGATCATATGTATATGTTTACATTTTCAGCGGTCGTCGATTTTCGTTGAAATTATGACAGAAAAAATTGGAAATGTGGGGGATAAAAACACATAACATCTTTGTGGATTTCACTAAGAGAGTTTAAAGCATCCAATGTCGTATTTGAAATTCCCTCCTGGTCAAATTCAAAGTGTCAGCATTGAGTATTCATCTAATTTCAACGGTGTCACTCACCTGAAAATAATCTAGAAGATAGGAACTGAGGACCAAGATAAAATCCAGTAGGGATCATTAATGAACTAATGCATCATTACAGTAGTTAGTTCGAAAACTATACAGGGTCCTGCAATAGTGCGAAAATCTTCCATAGCTGCCGAACCAGACATCTCAAATGTACCTTCATTTCTGCATTTCAGGAAATTATTTTCTGATATACAGGTGTCCCCGATAAATGTTATTCAACAAATGGATGATTTTTTCAATGGATCACCCCATATATTTTCACATATTTTCAATGACCTTCATTAACTCTTTCATGATGCAAAATATTAGAGATATTTTTCGAACGGTACAGATCTTATTCGAAGAAAACTGCAAAATGGTGAGGGAAAAGCAGTTCAGTAAAAGTCTTATGACGATTTCCAGAAGCGATAATAACATAAATTTGATCAAAACGTTTTTTAATTGAAGGATTTGCCTTGTCACCGCTCCTAAATGATCAGCCTGTCATATACAGGGTGTCCGTTATAAAGGTCCAAATACGAACTTCAAATTATCATTTCTCGATTTTTTTCAAATGCTGTATTTTTTTCCACATTAATGTAGACCATTGAATACCTTACATTTTCTCAGTAGTAACCCTAAGATTATTTTCACTTTCGCATCCAGCAGACACGAAAAATGATATCCCACCTGAAAATTTCATATTCAAATAAGTAATAACATAAAAACAAACGGACATTCAAAAGAGGTCAAACAATGAAATAAAACTAAATGAATAATTATTGACAAACTTCAAAACCTACCCAGTATCATACTTCCTGAGCATCAACATAAAAATGATATTTTTTCCATACAAGCAATACATATTGATCCCGTATACAGGGTCTTTAACGAGGAACCTCACCCATATTTATACGGGAAACTACTGAACGTATTTTCATGAAATTCAGCACTTATAAGTATTTCACGATGGTGATGAAATCTAAAATATTTTCAAGGCATGAGCACCTCCGGTTTTTCCGGAAATGACGTCAACTTCCGTTTTTCAAATTAGAACACCATTTTTTTATTGTAGAAATAGATTCCTTAGAAAATTTCAAGTTATTTTGATGTAACATTTTTCAGTTTTGGTCGGAAAATTCTCTCTGAGCGGGAAAATTCGAAAAAAAAATCGAAAATAGAGCTTCGCTGAAACAAGAATAACTTCGAGGTTTTTGGATGGAAAATTTTCATTTTTGGGATTTTTCAAGATGTAAGATTGATGTATCCACTTTGAAAATCGAAATCGCGATTCATGATACAGGGGGTGAAAAAATCGCTTTCAAAGTTAGGAATGACAAAATCGTGAAAAATCAATTTTTTCAAATTAGAACCCCATTTTTTCATGGCAGATATTGAATCTACGTTAAAAAATAATGTGAGTGTATGCATCACACCCTTGCCCTAAAGTGGATATTTTCTGAGTTATTCACAAAAAACTGTTTTTCGTCTTGAATTTTCAGCTATTTCTTTTCCCTTCACGCCAAAAAGATGAAATTTTCAGGAACTGTTACTTAAACCATGTTTTAGACTTTACTACCCTAATATGCAAGAGAAAAAAGTTACAGGTTGTTCCTAAATAGATGGCGAATTTGGATTCGAATTTGTATCGGAAACCTCTTTATTTCAACGAATCGGCCATCGGTTTTCTCTCCAGTGATAAATAAATAATTCCTTATGAACCATATGCAAAAACTTACCATATTTTACATTCTTTTTTTTTAATGATAGATATCATTAATTACATCTGTCAAATTCCTCTTTATTCAGTAGCATGTAATTAATGATATCTATCATTAAAAAAAAAAGAATGTAAAACATGGTAAGTTTCTGCATATAGTTCATAAGGAATTATTTATTTATCACTGGAGAGAAAACCGATGGCCGATTAGTTGAAATAAAGAGGTTTCCGATACAAATTCGAATCCAAATTCGAAACCAAATTCGCCATCTATGTAACTTTTTTCTCTTGCATATTAGGGTAGTAAAATCTAAAACATGGTTTAAGTAACAGTTCCTGAAAATTTCATCTTTTTGCCGTGAAGGGAAAAGAAATAGCTGAAAATTCAAGACAAAAAACAGTTTTTTGTGAATATCTCAGAAAATATCCACTTTAGGGCAAGGGTGTGATGCATACACTCACATTATTTTTTAATGTAGATTCAATATCTGCCATAAAAAAATGGGGTTCTAATTCGAAAAAATTGATTTTTCACGATTTTGTCATCCCTAACTTTGAAAGCGATTTTTTCACCCCCTGTATCATGAATCGCAATTTCGATTTTTAAAGTGGATACATCAATCTTACATCTTGAAAAATCCCAAAAATGAAAATTTTCCATTCAAAAACCTCGAAGTTATTCTTGTTTCAGCGGAGCTCTATTTTCGATTTTTTTTCGAATTTTCCCGCTCAGAGAGAATTTTCCAACCAAAACTGAAAAATGTTACTTCAAAATAACTTGAAATTTTCTAAGGAATCTATTTCTGCAATGAAAAAATGATGTTCTAATTTGAAAAACGGAAGTTGACGTCATTTCCGGAAAAACCGGAGGTGCTCATGCCTTGAAAATATTTTAGATTTCATCAGCATCGTGAAATATTTATAAGTGCTGAATTTCATGAAAATACGTTCAGTAGTTTCCCGTATAAATATGGGTGAGGTTCCTCGTGAAAGACCCTGTATATTCAACCAAGTACATCAGTTTTTATCGGCTTTCCAAAAAAAAAAAAATTAATAAAGTTATTGCTACTTAGAGCCCAAAGATACTTTCGAATACAGTGAATCAGTATGAATTTTTGGAAAAAATTGGATGGTTGATATGATACTATAATGTTTGTAACGCGCATCTCTGCATGCGCTCAGTAATTACTAGTCAATTGTCAATTCAGTTCAGTTGTAATTCGAAAGTCGAAATAAATGTTACCTTGGCAAGAAGTCTTATTAATTAGACAAGATTAAATTTAACTGTGGTTAAGTTTTCCAAGGGAAGACATCACAAATTGGCGACGAGGTTATTTTCATTCCATCGAAGTTAGAACCGATAAAGAAAAACACCGACCGAAATGTCGGAATACGTTGGGCATCTATGTGAATTTAGTTTGAAAAACTCAGACTGGACCATCTTCAAAGCAAGGCTGCAAAATTATTTCACCGCAAATGAAATACAGGCGAGTACAGATGAGGAGAAAATGCGTGCAATATCCTGCTGAATACTTTGGACGAGGACGCATATCAATTGGCTTTCGATTTAGTGAGTCCAGCAAAGCTAGAAGAAAAAACTTATCAGCAACTGATAAACGTGTTCGATAAGTATTTCAAGCCACAACAAAGTCCATTCGCAGCTTGTTACAAATTTTATAATGCGCGTAAGGAACTGGGGGGAATGGGGAGCTCGGAGGTATTGCTGTAGGCTGCGAGTTCGGCACCGAGCTGAAAGTATGTCTACGAGACAGATTCGTTTTTGGATTTGAAAAAGGGCCCGTTATGGATCGTTTAATCATTAATGGAAAAGGATATTAATGTCGAATTCGAGAAGATGGTGTGTCCATTGCAGCGAACAAAATGGCAGCCCGTGAAATCCACGATTTCATGGTGAAAACGGAACCCTTACATCATATTGGAGAGGAAAGGGGATTAGATGGGCGAAGGAGGACGCCGCGATCGAAGATGGGCAACGCGAAGGGACGTACGAGTCGTACGACGCACGAGCAGGGAAGTAGCACCAGAAATGGGCGTTTCCAGTACATTAAAAAATCCATTTTTTTCACATACATGTATTAAGAGTAGTCCAAAACATAATCCTAAACAATTTTTCACTTTCAATTTTGCGCATTTTTTCTATTATTATCATTAATAAAATATTGAAATTCGAATTCGCGCCATGATGACGTAGCTATCCTCGGAACCTCATTGGACACTGCCGTGATGACGTACACATCCATGACCAATCTAATTTGTGATGAAAGCTATCAAGAAGGCGTAGTTGCCGCTAACTCTATTTTGTCGTCTGAAATAGGAGAAATAAAACCACAGAAACTTATGAAGCATACATGGCTTCTTGATAAATTTGATGGGTATCACCCTAACCTCTTCAATCCAACAGCCATCGTTGTGATCACAGAATTAGAACCATGATAAGAACGAATCTTCCGTGATAGAGAAGAACGGATGGTTAGGAGGATGGCGACCTGGCAACGCTGTACTGTTCCAACCAATCAAATTATGATTGCCGCCATTTATACTCGTTTGAATTTGACGTTCGTTTTGGTATTTTCAATAATTTTTTTCTCGAAAAATAGACAACAAAAAAAAAAAGAAAAATTGTTACGAGATTCTGAGGGTCAAATATTACCGAAATGATTTTTTCTGAAAATCACTGGAAACGCCCATTATGGCCTCGCTGAAGACAATGACATTTGTGTCGTTTGTGGAAAGAGGAATCATAATAAAGATAAGCGTATTTACAAATTTCATTCTTGTTTTTCATGTGGGAAAAATGGGCATTTGGCGAAAGTATGTAAACAACAGATGTTTAATAATCAAAATAACAGACAGAATTTTTTGATGGATTCGGATTTTGTTGAAGGTGTGTTTGAAAATGTAAACAATACAGAAGATGATAATGGTATTTTCAATATCGCGAAACGAAACATCTTTAATGTAAGTACCGCTTTATTGAGATCAGAAGATTTATTCACATGCAAGATTAATGTAGAAAACAAAGTTTATTTGAATTTTCAAGTGGATACAGGCAGTTCAATTTCTTGTTTGTCAACCAATATTTATGAGAGATATTTCTCAGATTTCAGATTGCAATCAGGCGCGGATCCAGGACCGAATTTTGGGGAGGGGAACTTTTAGATATTCAAATGCCAAAATGTACTGGTATTTTAGGCGATGGCGATAGTAAATCAACACCATCTGCAAAAATATTCGGAAACTGTCATGGGCGCCCGAAAGGGGGGCCATGCCCCCCCCCCTGAAATTTTGATGGCCTTTTCGTTTCTCATCACAACCCCCTCAATATTACTTTCTTAACACAAAGGACAAGAAAAAATGTTTTAATGGTCATTACTCGAGAACTATATTTTATAAAAAATATCTGATTATCTGATTGCCTATTCGTAATCTACGACCTCGAATTAGTGAATACAGTAACTTTAGTGCCTATTTGAGAAATGATATTCCGGCAAAATTTCCATATGTTGGAAACTTTCGCAAATTTTAAGAAAAAAATTGTTTTCGGATCACCATCAAAGTTGCTGGATTCACTAATTCGAGGGCGTAGATTATGAATATGCAGTCAAATATTTTTTATAAAAATGGGTAATGACCATCAAAAAATCCAAAATTTTGGACTGTCACGAAAAATATGAAATCCAAACTGATCTGTGGAGATGAATGAAAGTTATATAATTCCATTCACAAAAGCACACTTTATGATAAACATGGGCGCCAACAAGGTGTCATTGCCCCCCCTGAGATTTTGATGACGTTTTTCAGCACAACACCCTCAATATTACTTTCTTAATGCAAAGGGCAAGGAAAAATGGCCGCCACTGAGAATAATTTCTGCGGGCGCTCATGAAAACTGTATTTATAGACATTAAACATAAGGATAAGCTTGCACTGATTTAGTTGGACTTCTGATTTCAAAAATGTGGACCACAAAAGATGGAGAATTTCATAAAAGGAAAAGTCTCAAAGTAACTCGAATTATCAGTTATGTATTAGTTTTATCCTAAGTGCATATCACAAGAAAGATTGAAACGAATATATTATTTCACATTTTGAAAGTTTGAAAAGTTTCAATTCCAAAACAGGGAAATTCTTAAAATTACTTTGTACATCAAAAACAAATTGTGGGTCTCTATGAAATAGTGAAACAGAAATAGGTGAACAGAAAAGTATAAGTAAATCAAATAAATGCAATAAAAAAAAAATGAGATTACACAATGGCAACCCATTTGCACTAGTATGATAATAGAGGCATAGACGGTGAGTTCTTGATTTTGCAAAACGTTCAATTACAATAAGGTACACTCGATTAATGGAAAAAAAACCACCACACCAAGAGAAACACAAATGCAGTCGACACTTGATAATTTAAAGGGTCAAGGGTTCAATTGAAAACTTTGAGTTATCATGGGGTAAGCAGGGAATCACATATGCCGACGAGCGACAGTAATATTCACGACCTAATTACGGGCACCTTTGAATATGCCGGCGGCGCCCGAAAAAAATATTTACGACTTGAATCAATACCTTACTAGAACACAAGGCCATGAAACAGAATGACAGCGGTAGGGGGGTGAAGTGTGGGAGTAGTCCATTATCCGCCATTAGTTGTTTATGTTTTTGCCGGTATTTTGAGAGATTTTCGTAGTTTAATAGTTGTAATTTTATTTATTTTGGTGTTACATCAGTCCATAACAGATGAGGCACTTATATTTGTCTACTAATTTATTTGTTTTAACTGATAATACCTGCAGTTCATAAAAGTTTCGCATTTCATCTTCGAGGTTATGTTATTTGATTTTAATTTTTTTCTTCAAGACTTTGGCTATTTTTATGTTCGTTTCTAAGCTAATCTCCCAATTTTTTCCAGCTGAAATCATGCCTTTTCATTGCTCTGTTCCCAAATGCAGGGGCAATTATGCAGGTGAGCCAAAAGTAGCAGTCTTTGGGTTTCCCAGAGACGAGCAACTCAAAAATATTTGGTTGAACGCAATTAGAAGGAAAGATTTCGTTCCCAGTAATAGCAGTAAGGTATGTATTATTGCAAATTTAACTGTTTTGCCTGACACTGCAAGAATTTACTTATTTCTAGGTTTGCGAACTACATTTCCGAACAGAATGTATTGAAAGATCCACTAGTTATATACATGAAGTCACAGGCCAAAAAGTCGAAATCCCATTAAAGTTTCCCAGGTTAAAAAAAGGTGAGCAATTTTTTTTGTACTAATCACTATTTACTATGGCACATTATACATCTTTATGTTTTTTTTGCTTGTATGGACTTTGGATATGGGGGATTAGACTAGTAGAAATGTGCACCTCAACAAAATGTTAATAATTAGGTATCCAATTAATCTTTTACCATTTGTTTTAGGAGCGATACCAACGAAATTCCCAGGTTGTCCGGCCTACTTAAGATCAGATATTCATACCAGAGTTTCTCCTCAATCCAAGCGATCTAAAATGGAATGTCGAGATCTTGAGAAAGCCATTGCTGAGAGTATTGAATCAAGTTCAGCATATGATTCAGCAGTGTCATTTTCAACTTTAGCTGAAGCTTTTACAAAAGTGTCAGCTCCGAAAGGTTGGATAATAGCCAAAGGAGATAAAAACCTGTGTTTTTTTTATTTGGACGAGTCATCAGAAATTCCAGTTGTGAAAATTAAAGTGTATGTGTCTGAAGACTTAGAAGTTAATGTACTGTTTAATAATATTAAGGCGAAAAAACTGGCATGTGATGATGTGGACTTAATATTTCCAGTGCATGTTACAGACATAAATTTTTTGGACAGAATTTTGTGCTACAGTGTGCGGTGTCTCAATAGTATTACTCAAAAGAATTGTGACAAAATGAAGGAAAAACTCAGTTTTATAAATGACATTTTGGAGGATATTTCTGAAGAGCTGGAAACTAATCAAGGGAATGGGAGTAGTGATGCAATAAAATTTGTGCAAGAACAAATTCAGCTTTCCACCATTGAGACAAAAACCAGATGTAGATATTCATGTGAAATGATGCTATTTTCTTGCTTGGTGTTCCAAATTTCTCCGCATGCGTATAAATTTTTAAGAGGATCTGGTAAGCTAACCCTTCCATCCCCAAGAACAATTCAATCAATTTGTGCAAAATTTAATACTGATCCAAGTTATGAACAAAGTGATGAACACTTCTTACAATATATAAAAAACAAGTTCTATTTATTGGACAGTAATGACAAAATAGTTTCATTGATGGTAGATGAGATACACATAAAGCCTAATTTGGATTATAAGGGAGGAAATATTGTTGGAGGCTCCAACAATTCTACGGAACGTGCAACCAGTGCCCATACATTTATGTTGAACAGTGTTCGTTCGAAATACTCCGATGTGGCTCATATTCTACCTGTACACACAATTAAAGGTGAGGATCTCTTTACGATCATTAAAAAAGTAATTATTGGACTAGAAAAAATTGGGTTCGAAGTTATGTCTGTGGTAACAGATAACAACGCACTGAACAAAAAAGCAATGTCTTATTTTGTTACTCCTCCAAAAATAATGATTACATATGCCAATCCTGTAGATACAAGCAGGCCATTGTTTTATGTTATTGATCCAGTACACACTTTGAAGAATGTAAGAAACAATTGGATCAACAGTAAACCTGACCAAATTTTCAATTTCCCGGACTTCATTGACAACAAAGTGAGAGTAGCTGCATTTGGTGCATTAAAAGAAATGCATATGCGTGAGAATGGTCAATTGATAAAATTTGGGCATACTTTATCATTAAAGGCTCTGTATCCTTCTTCAATGGAGAGGCAAAATGTAAAATTAGTTCTGCAAGTATTCAATGATAGCATTGTAGCAGCCCTGGAACAGCTAGGACCCAAAATATGTTTGTCGTCTTATAAGGATACCTCAGTTTTCATTGCATTGATTACCAAATGGTGGGATATAGTTAACGTGAAAACACCCCTAAAAGGACAGAGACTACGAAACCCATTCAAACAACCAGTAACTACTGATTCCCAACACATATTTGATTTTCTGCACAATTTTCTGATTTGGTTGGAAAAATGGAAACAAAGTGAAGGGCAGAAGTTAACAAAAGAAACACATGATGCAATTTATCACACAACAAGTGCTCTAATTAAAATTTCTCGATACTGTTTGGATGTAAAAAATTTCAACTATTTACTGTTGGGAAAATTTCAGACTGATAAACTCGAGGAGCGTTTTGGCAAATATAGGTAAGTAATTGCGGTTGCATGTGTAGCTGGTGCTTTTGGATAGTAGTTTTCCTCTAAATTAGTAATATAACTTTTGGCATGCCAGAGTAGTCTTGAAGGTGAATTTAAAGGTGAGGCTCTAGTGATCATTTCAAACAATTTCTATGAAAATTATTATTGGAGAGAATAACCTTTCATGAAATATCACTTAATGAAAGTTGAAAGAGCATATTACAAGTTTTCTATAAATTCTAGTGAAAATATTGTAAAGGAAACTCAGTACTTTATTTATTTTCTGGAAAATAATGAAAACAAACTGAATACATTCTTTGTGATTTGTTCTTGGTGAGCAATGAACACAATACAGAGTCATATTCAGTTCTTGATGCCCAAGATTTTTGTGTTTTTCTTAAACTAAATAACTTGTATAAGAAATTTTATGTAAAATTATTTATTTCGATGAGTTTTACCACCTTTAAATACCTGCTTTAAGTATTTGCTAAACAATTTGTAGATTGGGAGCTGGTGGACATTACCATGTGCATGTTAGGCAAGTTTTCGAAATGGAGAGCAAACTGAGAATTCAAAATGTGGTTCCACTGATTGTAAAATCTAAAGCTTTTGGTAACATTCCAATTACTAAAGAAGACATATCAGCGTTTACTTCAGAAGCTGATGAAAACTTTGATTTTGAAGACAGTATTCCTTGCAGTTTAACTCAATGTGGTATAGTTAGTGATGATGACATAGAACGTATTAAAGCAAATGAATGGGCCCCCCTCGTTTATGTAGCAGGCTATAGTACTCATTCGCTTTCAAAAAAAATTAAATGTGAATATTGCAAATTGTATCTCACATCATCAGAGGCTGCAGAAATAGACTCGAGCCTTATAACTAGTATGTCGAGGGGTGGTTTGTGTTACCCCAGTCCAGCTGTAGTGCAGATATGTGCATATGCTTATGTGATAGTACAAAAACTGTTAATGAAAGAAGAAGAATTTTTACAACAAAAGTGCCAACGCCAAATTCTTAGTGCCTTAATTTTTAATGCAATCAAAGGACTCGATGACATGTTTATTGGACATAACAACACATGTCACACTGAAGAAAAATTGTTGAAGTTACTGATAAAACCTTTGACCAATATTTTGTTAAAAAATTATATAAAGATAAGAAATGATAAGGTCTCTACCAAATCAATGCCTGATCTTAAAAGATTCAAGGTTAATACTAATAAAAATTAAATGCATGTACATGTTTCGTCTTTTATTCACTATTTTAATGTGTAGGTGGGGGCACAATAGACCTTAAGGTCGAAGTGAACTATAACCCCTATTAACTATTAATGTGTAGGTACATCATAACATTTCATTTTCCCTAGTCGCATGAAAGCCACTTTGCAGCAGGGACTTCAATTTCCTGAGTAGATAGATTTGAATGTGTAAAACTTTGATTTCTAGATTAATTGCCAGTTAATTTTTATATTTTGGATGTCGATGAGTAAACCCGCCTAAGCCTGTCCCAAGCCAGGTTGAGAAAGGGTGAGGGGGAGGAGAAACAACCTCGTTAAAAAACCAGGGTTCATCTGGCCCGGATGATAGCACCCTGTAAGGGCTCCTTGTATAGGGTACAGATGAAGAATGTTTGAGATGCCAAAAGCTGAAAAGAATTCCTGTCCCAACAAAAAACCTTTATACAGTTTTCCATGAGAACACCAAGGGGGAAGAAAGACTGAATTCATAATGATTCTCTTCAATCAAAATAATGTTAATATTTGCAAAATTTTCAGTTGAAATATGACCAAGAATAAGGTTTGAGTGTTCTAGTTAAGTCAAATGATAATATTAAAATTTCAGGAAACGATACTCATGCCCGATGAATTATTAGCTGCTGAAGCTGTATATCCTATAGCAGAAGTAAAGTAAGAGGATGTTTCCATACAGGTCAATATTTCATCAATAAGGACAATTTGTGACCATATCACACTAAGTGAAAACCCAAAAATTTGACAGGGTTGAATTCATTTGAAATGCCGAAAACTATCTAAATGTTAGTATAATGTTAATAAAGGTTTCCATGAAGCAGAATATTGGAATTTTATTTATAACCATCAATTGAAATATCCCTGCAGATTTTTTCTGATTAAAAGCCAAAAATAAATTATTTATTTATTAAACAATTTACAGCTGACCTCAAAACAGTTCCTGGGAACTGGTGACAAGGCCTACAAGTACAATAGGTACATCAGTCAGCTAACCATAAACTCCAAAAAAAGAAACGCATCACAGCTGCCACAGCTCACTTTCATAAAGTCTCTAATTATCACATAAATCAATCTCTTGGCTTCAAATATTCCACAACAAGTCTACTGAATTTGCTCCTCTGTATCACATTGTGTCTTACTGGTTCTTCTAAGCTAAGCGGTCTCCTTATTAGTTCCCGTGATCTAGTTTATGTTCATGAGTTTCCCTTCCATAGTGAACTGCTTGCATTGTCTTAAAATATCCATTTATGATACCATGTACCAGTTTAGCATATTCCAAATAGTGAATTTCATTGATGTCCATTATCCGAGTTCCTCTATAGATCAAATCTGAGCTTGTGAGTCTGCTATATCCAAAGATGGTCTTAAGGGCTTTGTTCTGTACAACTTGCAAGTTGCAAGGGTTTAATATATGTAGCGGATCCATTACCCCAACATGGGATCCAAGGTATTTGTATTCATTATTCATCAGAAATGCTCAGGTTTGTGGAATGGGACCAATATCATTATTTGAAATGGGACCTTACAGCTTCATTTGGCCTTCTGGTAACTGTGATTACATGAATCTTGTTTGTTTACTTGGGTTAAAAATATGTATTTCGTTTCACTTTTCAATAATTTTTAGAATATTTAAATAGTTGATATTAGCACCAGCTTCATAGGAACAACTAGAAGCTCACATTGTTGCAAATTCCTCATCAATTATTATTTTTTCACTAATTCTTGCTGAGAAGGCTGAAGTTTCTGAACATATTTCCAATACTGCAAGCATCACTTTTCCTCAAACTTCTACACACAATAATATGACCAGCATGTAAGCTTCTTCTAAAATGTTTTTTCTTTTGATAATGCATGATTGTTCATGTATTGCAATGAAGGAATAACCTCGCCTTCATGCTATGTTTTGGAGACCTAAATTTGCTCCTAAATATCGAAAATATCCAGTTATACTGAGAAAAAGCACTATTTTTACGAAACACTTGTGTTTACAACGATCCTATCTAATCGGAAAAACATTATTATTCGTTTCTGTTGAAAAAATTAAATATAAATCGATCAACATATTTTTTGACATTTCCACTATTGGACTACCTATGATGACGTCACCAATGTTGTTTCATGGCCTTGTGTTCTAGTAAGGTATTGCTTGAATGCGGCTCATTTGAACATAGAAATTGGTTCATATTTATCATTTCTGACCTTATTACCATTCCTTCCCTATCCGTACTTTCACTTTCAAAGCTGGTTTGAAGTTGAATATCAGTAAATGTGTGTTTTTTGCTAAAAGTGTGGAATACTTAGGATTTATCATTGATTCTGAAGGGTTGCATCCCTCTAAAAGTAAAATTGCGACTATAGAGGAAGCGCCCATACCTGAGAATGTTAAGGAGTTGCAAGCTTTCTTATGTAGTGTTAATTTTTATGGCAGATTTGTGAAAAACTTTTCGAGTATATAAGTTGTTACAAAAGGATACAAACTGGTCTTGGAACAATGATTGTCAGTTGGCTTTCGAAAAGATTAAAAAGATTTTAATGTCTCCACAAGTACTCGTGCATTTCAATCCGGAATTAGAAAGCAATTATATTTGGAGTGACAAAGTTCACTCAATATTTGTATAATAAAAAGTTTACTCTTGTTACAGACATATGAGACCGCTAGTCACGATTTTCAATCCTGCTAAAGCTATTCCACAGTTTTCGACCAATCGTTTTCAACTAGAAATAACATAAAGCATCTCACTAGTCCTCGGTACTGCCCTTCCTCCTGTTTGATTACAGGAACATACCTCAAGCTACTACTGGAGTATGTGAAGTATGTGTATGTGTATGTGTGTATGTGTATGAAGTATGTCCGGCAGTTTTAATGTTTGGTAGGCCATTGCGAACTAGATTTTCAGCGCTTTTGTCCACATCTGCTGGAAATAATGATTTTTTACGTAGATGAGTTGAGACTGCTCAGTCAAATCAGGTTAATTATAAAGGTGGTAAAGAGAATGTTTCTTTTGAGTTGGGAGAGTATGTTCTTGTTAAAGATTATAAAAATGTTATTCATCCTACCTGGGTGAGAGGAAAAGTTCATAAGATAATTGATTGGTAATTGTTTATACCTTATAGAAATACCCTCTCTGAATAAAATTTGGAAAAGGCACTTAAATCGGATCAGAAGAATAAGAAGTAATTTCAAAGTTCCACATATTCCAATAGAAGCTAGTATTGTCAATGAGTCAAGGGCGGTCCTAGGCTAATTTCCTGGGGGGGGGTAATAATTGAATGAACAATTGAAAATTTAAACTGAAAGTTTAAGGAACACCCTTTAGGTATATCGAATACGAAGCATTTGCAGTCCCATGTTTGAAGGTCTTACGTGTATGTATCCGTATTATGCGCAGCCCGACTACTGGCCGGTTTCTGAGGTTTCGCTTTAACCTTCCAATAGTAAACGGTTCGATAACTTTGACCAATCGATATACTCTCGTTAAAGCTACCTGAGTTTCTGACGTCTTTTTCTGCCCTCCGTTAACTATCGGTTCGATAACTCCTGACTATCGATCTCTTTATAAGTTTCCTTCAAGTACAACAGATGGCGCCACACGCAAATTGATATTTTAATGATAAATTTTGCAAACTTCAATTGAAACTGCACTCCTGAAATTTAAATTGAGGAGGTTTGCAATAGAAAATAAAAATAAAATTCTGAGTGGTGATGAGTGCGTTATATTTGTATTATAAATTAAAAAAATGCATTATGGAAACTTCAAAACGTTCCAAAAATTTCACGGAGCGTGAAAAAATTTTACTCGTGGATATTGCGAAAGAATTCACGGATATAATATAAATGATTATTTTTTCTCAATTGTTTAACAGGAAGAAAGTAATAATGAAAATAGTACAACGTTCATGTAAAATTTTTACTGTTCGTCCACGATGTTGATAAATAAAATGAATTGAAAATTAGAAACGAAATTTATCTCTTTCTGACTCATGTCGGTTAATGGAACCTGGAACCACCGCGCATTTTATTTTTTTAAATTTATTCTTGCACAAATTTGATTATTTTTTTCTCAATTATTGTTATTCAGGAAAAAAGTAATAATGCAAACAGTACAACGTTCATGTAAAATTTTTACTGTTCTTCCACGATGTTGATAAATAAAATGAATAGAAAATCAGAAACGAAATTTTTATTTTATTTCACAATTCATTGCTAATACTATGAATCTAACAATTATTTTTAAACTACACACGAGGAAGGAAACGAAACTAATAGCACAGTAGAACACAAAAAATGTATATCTTCACTAATATTGTACGTATTTAACGAAAAGAATCCCCAAACTAATTCATTTTCACTTAAAAGATAATTTATGCATACAACCGTAATTCATTTCACTGAGTAATAAAAGACAGGTTACCCTAAATAAGGCTATCTCTGTTTCAGCTGCCCCTGCCGCACTTTACGTTCAAAAGTATATGGTCGGATCCGATCCAGGTACATAGTATGGAGTTCAGTGCTATTTGCTCATGCGTCAGATAGTTAACGAACCCATATCCGGCCATTTCTTCCCAGTTAAAATAAACGGACTTTATTGATAGGTTATCTTTACGAAAGGACCTCAGAAACCGAAATCTCCAGTTAACCTCCCGTCAAATTTATCGGATAGATATACTACCATTAAATGGACCTCAGAAACCGGCCATACGACTAGTGAACCCCGCCGAGCCGAGCGGCCGCACAGTAGAGCGAATGGCCGGAGACACACTTGGCGTTTTTTTCCGATCGGATATTTTGCCGTCGACGGTACTACAAAATTGGAGCTTACACACTGGATTACACACTGGGCAGTAAAATATCCGTCTCAAGTCACAACCACACTACCTCCGCCAGTCAATTACTGACACGCAGCACTGTATACTGGACGACGAGTGTGTAACCTTCACATTAGACACATTCATAAAAAGAGTGAAAAACAATGAGGAACAGTTGCCATCAACAAGTTCAAGTGGTTGCTCATTCCTTCAGGATCAATCAGGTTCGAACCATCAAAACGATTCAGTGTTACCAGTGTTAACACCATCAGATCCTCCTGTTTTCAAGGTAGACATAGGCATTTACTTGAAAGGAGACTCAGCTAGGGAATGGACAGATATTGAAAGATATAATGTTTTGAAATATGCATTCGTTCCAGACGCAAGTTTTGAATTCCCTTTTTCAACTCATACTAAAAAAAAATAAGATTGTTAAATGTTATTTGTCACAGAAGCACTTCGACTCGTTCAAATGGCTTACATACTCCAAATCAATGAAAGGATTATTCTGCAAATACTGCGCAATTTTTGCAAGTTTTGGTGGCATAAATAAAGCGACACCTTTAAAAAAATTGGTCACCTCTCCACTGGACAAATATTCCAAACTTTTCGGTAAGGATGGAGATTTGACAATGCACGATTCTCACAGATATCATAAAAGTTCGATACAATCTGCTTCAGATTTTAAAGAAGCATTCGAAAATCCTCAAAAAAATATAATAAATGCTATGGACTCTAGAAGAAGAGATCAAATTCGCGAAAACAGAGAGAGGTTGAAACCTATTATCGAAAGTATAATCTTTTTGGGGAGGCAAAATATTCCTTTTCGTGGTCACAACGATTATGGAATATTGAATACATCAGAGCAAGTCCGCCATAAAACCCATAACGAAGGTAATTTCAGAGAATTGTTGCGATTTAGAGTAGCCAGTGGAGATACAATCCTGAGAGCTCATTTGGTAACACCCAATTCTCGTGCAACTTATGTCAGTAACACTAGCCAAAATGAACTCATAAATGTTTGTGGAAATTTGATTATAAAAAAAATCATAAATAATATTTCACAAAGTGAATACTTCAGTATTATATTCGACGAAACAACGGATATTAGTCATAAATCGCAAATGTCGCTTGTTCTCAGATATATGGGACAAGATAATGAAGTACGAGAAGATTTTTTGTCAATTATAAATTGTCATGAAGGAAATTTTGATGACACTACTACTGAGCCTTCTCTCACTGGAAAAGTACTTGCTCAAATTGTATTGAAGTTTATGAATAAGTATGGTCTGAACTTGAACAATTGTGTTGGAATTGGTACCGATACGTGTAGTGTAATGCTTTCGGTGCAAAAAGGTGCAGTAACTGAGTTACAAAAATCTTTGCCAAACTCCGTGAAATGTCCATGCTACAGTCATTCTCTTAATTTGTCAATTTCTAAGTCTAGTTCAGTGCAAGATATGAGAAATAGCCTGGGAATAATGAAGGAGGTAATCTCATTTTTCAACGCATCCTCAAAAAGGAACACTATATTGAGAAACTCATCTGAACAGCTCAAGAAATTATGTGAAACGAGATGGACTGAGCGGCATGAATCAGTTCTCAGATTTAAAACAAATCTAGTGGGAGTTGTAGAGTCTTTGCAAATAATATCTACTTGGCAAGATTGAGAATCTTCATCTAAAGCGCAATGCCTGATAAACTCCCTGACAACAACGAATTTCATTGCATCCATTTATTGCCTCTCATCATTATTGACCATAACATTGAATTTGAGCAAGATCCTACAGAAAAAAACACTAGATCAACATCAGGCAAAATCTCTAGTCTCTGATATTATATCCGTACTAAGAGAAACCAGACTGAATGTTGAGTTATCTTTTGAATCATTATACAGGGTCTTTCACGAGGAACCTCACCCATATTTATACGGGAAACTACTGAACGTATTTTCATGAAATTCAGCACTTATAAGTATTTCACGATGCTGATGAAATCTAAAATATTCTCAAGGCATGAGCACCTCCGGTTTTTCCGGAAATGACGTCAACTTCCGTTTTTCAAATTAGAACACCATTTTTTTATTGCAGAAATAGATTCCTTAGAAAATTTCAAGTTATTTTGATGTAACATTTTTCAGTTTTGGTTGGAAAATTCTCTCTGAGCGGGAAAATTCGAAAAAAAAATCTAAAATAGAGCTCCGCTGAAACAAGAATAACTTCGAGGTTTTTGGATGGAAAATTTTCATTTTTGGGATTTTTCAAGATGTAAGATTGATGTATCCACTTTAAAAATCGAAATCGTGATTCATGATACAGGGGGTAAAAAAATCGCTTTCAATGTTAGGGATGACAAAATAGTGAAAAATCAATTTTTTCAAATTAGAACCCCATTTTTTTATGGCAGATATTGAATCTACGTTAAAAAATAATTTGAGTGTATGCATCACACCCTTGCCCTAAAGTGGATATTTTCTGAGTTATTCACAAAAAACTGTTTTTTGTCTTGAATTTTCAGCTATTTCTTTTCCCTTCACGCCAAAAAGATGAAATTTTCAGGAACTGTTACTTAAACCATGTTTTAGATTTTACTACCCTAATATGAAAGAGAAAAAAGTTACAGGTTGTTCCTAAATAGATGGCGAATTTGGATTCGAATTCGTATCGGAAACCTCTTTATTTCAACTAATCGGCCATCGGTTTTCTCTCCAGTGATAAATAAATAATTCCTTATGAACCATATGCAAAAACTTACCATGTTTTACATTCTTGTTTTTTAATGATAGATATCATTAATTACATCTGCCAAATTCCTCTTTATTCAGTAGCATGTAATTAATGATATCTATCATTAAAAAAAAGAATGTAAAACATGGTAAGTTTTTGCATATGGTTCATAAGGAATTATTTATTTATCACTGGAGAGAAAACCGATGGCCGATTAGTTGAAATAAAGAGGTTTCCGATACGAATTCGAATCCAAATTCGCCATCTATTTAGGAACAACCTGTAACTTTTTTCTCTTTCATATTAGGGTAGTAAAATCTAAAACATGGTTTAAGTAACAGTTCCTGAAAATTTCATCTTTTTGGCGTGAAGGGAAAAGAAATAGCTGAAAATTCAAGACAAAAAACAGTTTTTTGTGAATAACTCAGAAAATATCCACTTTAGGGCAAGGGTATGATGCATACACTCAAATTATTCTTTAACGTAGATTCAATATCTGCCATAAAAAATGGGGTTCTAATTTGAAAAAATTGATTTTTCACGATTTTGTCATCCCTAACTTTGAAAGCGATTTTTTCACCCCCTGTATCATGAATCGCGATTTCGATTTTTGAAGTGGATACATCAATCTTACATCTTGAAAAATCACAAAAATGAAAATTTTCCATCCAAAAACCTCGAAGTTATTCTTGTTTCAGCGGAGCTCTATTTTCGATTTTTTTTTTCGAATTTTCCCGCTCAGAGAGAATTTTCCAACCAAAACTGAAAAATGTTACATCAAAATAACTTGAAATTTTCTAAGGAATCTATTTCTGCAATAAAAAAATTGTGTTCTAATTTGAAAAACGGAAGTTGACGTCATTTCCGGAAAAACCGGAGGTGCTCATGCCTTGAAAATATTTTAGATTTCATCAGCATCGTGAAATACTTATAAGTGCTGAATTTCATGGAAATACGTTCAGTAGTTTCCCGTATAAATATGGGTGAGGTTCCTCGTGAAAGACCCTGTATAAAGACATTGTAGAAACTCACAGATTATTGGATATCCCTATTTCACTGCCTAGAAGAGTAGGAAAACAAATCAACCGAACAAATGTGCAAACAAATGATCCTGAAGAATATTATAGAATAACTACAGGGTGCGGCACGGAGGATGGATGGTTTTAAAAAAATAATAATAGTATATTGTTCAATGAGCGGTAATGTAAGTCATAACACACGCAGATGAATGTTTGCACCGCGAGCCGTCAGGCGAGTGGTGTAATTCATCAAGTGTGTTATGACCATTACCGCGAATTGAATACTATGCTTTATCTTCGACTTCTTCAGTAAAATTCGAATTCATTTGCATTTTCAAAATTGAAAACAATTATCAAAAACACTGACATAAATTTCTGTGTTCACTGAATATTTCATGCAGTCATATATGCATCTATGGGCAGTCCAATGAACTGTCATCGTTCCATGCTTGGTTATTTTGAGTAGGTTTTCAGCATTTTACATTGTTTTTCTTGAATGAAAACAGGCCATTCTTTAGTTATGTTGTGAACTGTGGCAGTAGACAAGAACGAAGTAGGGTTGGGTTACTCAGAATATCGTCTATCGTCATTTTCCTACATATTTCTATTTGAATGAATAAGCCAGAATCAGACAATCGAAATTGATCATCTGTGTTGAGAGGGTTGTGTTAATACCTATACCCAACTGAGAAATTCTTGAAATTGCTTAAAACCCCCTCTTTTTGGTAAAATTATAATATTTTTGTTCATGTTGCATACCCTCCAGAATCATGATCAGCTATTTTCTTTGACTTCCCTATCAGTATAATATCTGTGAGTATAACAATAAATACAAGGACTTTAGTAATTAGGTACTAATTTTCTTTATTGATAACATAAACTGTAACATTTGAACAACCTTGAATCTGAATATTTGGGAATGAATTATGCAAGTTAATTGTTTCTTCTTGTGTTTTTTGTATATGTGTTGTTGATGTACTAACTGGCTGGGGTGTTATAGAACTGTAAATTTTATTTGCAGTATCTTCCTTATTTTTTTCGGAATCATCAATGTACCCCTCAGCCACAGTAGTTGATCGCCAACCGCCATGGCGCTTTAGTGCCGTTATGTCTCCTCCAGAATCTACTAATAAAGTAGCCGACGAGCGGCGAAAACAATGCCCTGTGTATAAGTTATAGTCAGGTAATTTTAAAAAAGATGCAATGTCTTTCCCCATTGCTCCAAATTTATTGATGCCAATTCTTTGTGGGTGATACTTTCCATTTTGAAATTTAAAGAATAAAATATTGTGCGATATATTGTTAGGCCTCAGATTCAAATATTTCTTCACTATGATATACAAATTTCCAGTTATAGCAAATTTTCTGGAAATTTTTGTTTTTGTATTTGGTACATTGACCATTAAAATAGATCCTTGGTCTTCTAAATCATTAATCTGCATAGAGTACAATTCTGCTGCACGACAAGCACCCATAATGCCCATTATTAAAGTAACCTGAAATAAATTATATATTTGACGAGATGATGAAAACGATTGAATTATTGTGAGATCTACTACCTTTGTTGCCAGATATTTATCATCATTTAAGCTTCATTTAAAAATTTATTCACTTGTTCTGGCGTAAAAGTTTTTGCCTTTTTGGCAATATGTTTTTCTGATTTCCGTTTCAGAAATGCACGTAATTTTGAATAGTTTTCTATATTGACTCCCTGATTTATGTTAAGTGTGCTTCTTAGCATGGAGTAGAAAGTCCATAGGGATGATGCTTTATATTTAGTGCTCAATTCACTAAAATATGCCAGAAGAACGTTCTCAGAAATCGATGACTTGATGTTCTTACTTTTACACCAATCCAAAAAATTTATGTATGCAGCTTTATACTTTTTTTCGGATTTTTGAGGCAATAAATTATGAATTGTAGTATTAGCTGCTTCCCGTATTTCTGGAGGTGTACATAATAATTCATCTTCACTATCTGAATTCATCTCTTTCATCAAAATATCCACAATAATTAGATACCTATCAATTCAATTCAAATACAGTACATCAAAATTATTCAAGTGACATTTCTCGTACTCGCCTACTCCCCTCGATATCAATAATGAATAGTTCCCGTTCGCCGACGCCTACTCCCCTCGATGTCAATAATGAATTGTTCCCTTTCGTTCAACAAGCGCGATTTGTGTGGTCGAGAATTGAATCGCGTAATGAACGTCAAAAATTCACTTTTTCCAAATTCGATTTTTGAATATTCAGGCCAAAGGAAAGGTAGAAATGAATGGCGAGAACGTTACCTTGGTGTTTGAAATAGTGGTCCCGATCGATCCGACTTTTTTTATTCATTTGGTAAGCTGTTTTTCCTATTTGTATAAGAGTGAGTTATAGGCGTGAGTTATTATTACCTCACACTATTGGTTTATAGAGACTATTATAGATCAAATTCAGTTGAATAATGGATATATTATTCTATGGGAGTAGATAAAAGCGTTAATTTTTACTCAAAAACACATTTATTGACGGAATCAGATTCTCAAGGAAATAGCATTTGAGACAGTGTGGAAAATAACATCAGGCATGTGGTGGCCGAAATCGGTGATGCAGTGCTGGAGGCGCTCTTGGAAGTTCGCGTAGACTCTCTCCAACATCGCTCTCTCAACTTGGGCAACTTCCACGCGAATAGTCCTTTTCAATTCGTCCAGAGTTCGGGGCTTGGTCTCGTATACTCTAGCCGTAACCGTAACTTTTGGGCTGTGCAGCGGTCTTTCGTGTAAGTGTTGCGGATTTTCATTAGCCCAATAACGGCAATTCTGCCGGTTAACCATGCCGTTGAGGTGAAAGTGGGCTTCGTCACTCATGAACAAAATGAGGTTCTCATTTTGATCGATCAGTGCTTCCATCTCACGTGCGAAGTTCATTAGTTGTGCATAATCTCCGTGGTGTAACTGTTGCACAATGGCCAATTTGTAGGGGTGAAAGCGAAGATCCATATGCAAAATTCGCCTCACCGAACGATCACTGAGGCGAAGTGCAGCAGCATGTTTCCGAGCAGATCGCGACGGACTGCGAAGAATGGCTTGTCGAACGCGTTCAACATTTTCAGGCGTTCGAACTGTTCGCACAGGTCCTCTTGGTCTTCTGTTGATCAGTTCACCACGTCTGCGAAGTGATTCAACCCAACGAAGGATGGTGTTTCGAGAGGGAATAGCTCTATTCCGATGAATGTGGAAATGGCGACGAAACTCACGCTGCACGACCGTGACTGACTCATTATTTCGGACGAAACTATCATAGGCGAAAACACGATGCTCCACCGTCCAAGGCTCCATGACGACAACTGGTAAATAAATGCTAGGAACACACGAGTCTAACGGCACCTTCCCCACTTCTCTCGTCCTCAGTGGGAGAAAGTTATGCCCATCTGAAAAACGTCCGCCCTCCGTGCCGCACCTTGTATATACATCCCGTTATTAGAAAATGTTATTGAAGACATGAGATTTCGATTTCCAGATGGATTTACGAAATATCTACGTAATAATCAGTTGATTCCAACAATTTCTTTGGCCAAAGCAGATGATAAGGTTGAATTGCAACAATTATCAAAAGATATAGCAGAAAAATCTTGCACCAATCTTGAAAGAAGATAAATCCCTGCTAGCAATGAAACTGATTTCTGAGCTGAGTCTTTGGATCATTAAATGGAAAAATAATGAAGGATCTATTCCTGACACTGCTGTGGAAGCATATGCAGTTTGTGATGCAGATGTATTTCCTTTAATAAAAAAATCCTTCGAATAACTTCAGTGCTTCCAGTTAGTGTCTCTTCAGCTGAACGTAGTTTTTCATCGCTGAAACGTTTGAAAACTTGGCTCCGTTCAAACATGAACCAAGATCTGATTGGCTCTTCTAAATGTGCATAGAAGTATAAATTTGAACATTGATGAGGTTATAGATGAATTTTCTAAGGACAAAAGAAGATTAACCGAATTCGTTATTCAAACTTATTTCATATTTCAATGCCTTTGTCATAACTCTGTGATTTTTTTCGTAGTTTATACCTATAACTCCAGAATGTTTTATTTGTTTGTGTTGTTTTTTTTTGTTCATTCTATATCATTATATTATTTCAAACCCTGTGATTTTTTCTCAAAGATGATATACCTTTTTTTTTGTTAGTTTTTTCATAAATAAAATTTAAAAAATCGAATTGATTGTAGTGCTCTGGGGGAGTAATTACCCCCTTTACCCCCCCCCCCCGTAGGACCGCCCTTGCAATGAGTCTGGTTCGGATGAATTAGATAGTAATTTAGTGGAGAATCAATCGGACGTCTTTACAGCCGGTCCTGCAGTTAGGCCTATTCCTAGTAATTTAGCGGGTTTAGAGGATAATGAACTATTACAAGGCCTGAGACGTTCGAAACGCATTTTGAATAGAAAGTACAATGTACTCATTGCGAATTACTTGTAGTAAATTGAAATTTTCAAATTGGTTGTAGTAGTGTAATGTTTGTAAACTGCCATTTTTTGTGATAGTTAAAGAAAAATCTTTAATTTGAATTTGACAGAATGTATATTTTCTTTGTTTTCAGGGGAGAAATGTAGTGTAATGTTTGTAACGCGCATCTGTGCATGCGCTCAGTAATTACTATAGTCTGTTCAAATATAAGAGAATGTAAACAAACAAACCAAATCGGTTTGTTTTGCGCATTACTAACATATGATTGGTGAAACAGTCGGCTGTATAATTCTTTTCACGCCCCCAAAAGACTGCCAGGATCGTACTTAAAGCTTAGAACGATTTCACAGTTATCTTTTCCGGACAATAATGTCGAATTCAGAAACGGACACTGCATCTGAAGGTGGTATATTGGGCCATCCACGAAAAAGAACGAAACGTTCACATTTGTCTATTCAAATCATGTGTATTCCATTCAGAGAATAATATCAAGTTTATATGATTGTGTGAACTATCCTCGATCCGACCCTGGAGCCCTGAAAGCAAGTCTTTACCTGAACGAAGCCCATCCTTCGTGTGCGCGACTTTGTTTACGTCGTAGTCGCTTATATTTGAACAGAGTATAGTCAATTGTCAATTCAGTTCAGTTGTAATTCGAAAGTCGAAATAAATGTTACCTTGGCAAGTAGTCTTATTAATTAGACTAGATTAAATTTATAACTGTGGTTAAGTCTTCCAAGGGAAAGACATCACAGATAGAGAACCTGTTTTTTTAGGAAGTCGAACTTATGCTGCCCAATATCCCGATAGAAACCATTCAAAAGGACCAAGAAAGCGAAAGACACTTTGAGCAATATATTAGAATCTTAGATCATTAGAAAAATGATACCATGAAAGCTATCTCGATAATCTACAATAAGTGAAAAAAAAACGTACAAATGCTTCCAATTCAGTTATCGATTTCGAACAGCCTGTCTATCGAAAATCCCCATGATGTGTAATGCTGTGTTGAATAATACCTGCAAAATTTCGTTTTGTCTATTTCTAACGTCCGTCCGTTAGTTTTTATTATGTTTTTATTTTAGTAAAATTTTCAGTTGCGATATCATTTTTCATGTCTGCTGTAGTGAAAATAATCCTAAGTTTACTACTGAGAAAATGTAAGGTATTGTCTACAATATTGTGGAAAAAAATATAAGGTGTTAAATTAAAAAAAAACCGAGAAATAAGAATTTCAAGTTCTTCATATTTGGACCTTAATAACAGACACCCTGTATATGACAGGCTGATCATTTAGGAACGGTGACAAGGCAAATTCTTCAATTGAAAACATTTTAGATAAAATTCATGTTACTATCGCTTCTGGAAATCGTCAGAAGACTTTTGCTGAACTGCTTTTCCGTCACCTTTTCGCAGTTTTCTTTCGAATAAGATCTGCACCGTTCGGAAAATGTCTCTAATATTTTGCGTCATGAAAGGGTTAATGGATGTCATAGGAAATATGTGAAAATATATGGGGTAATCCATTAAGGGCCGGTTTTATAAAACAAATTCAAACCTCGGTTACGCCCGAATCCGGGGTTGACTGTCGATTTCCGTATTATAAACATTCAACCTCGGGTTCAACCCGAGATTGGCTCAACCGCTGAAAATAGCTCGGTTTGAGCTTTGAATCGAGGATTGAAACGTTTGACGTTTCTAGATGGCTGATAACTAACCTCACTTTACGTGGCAAAACAAGACAAAACATTTCGCTTTGGAACATTGATGTAACTTGGATTGGAAATTGGAAGGAATATATCATAATACTAGCTGGCCCGGCGAACTTTGTTCCGCCTAAATGATACTTACGGTGGATTTCAAAAATCGTAATCACCGGTGATCGGAGATCAACAGCTTGGTTCTCTTATTTTTGAACTGTCAAATGTTTCGATGGATATGAGCTGTCACACAGAACAGATACATAAAAATAATATGTCAATTACCAATTATAGCAATTTTGGATTAAGTGATTTCCGCAAATATATTTATTACCCAAACAGAAATTCAAAAACATTTTAAAAATTATGAGAAAAGATGAGAATGGACATATCACGATCGAAACTGATCGCCAAAATCGTATATAATTGACATTTCGATAAAAATTCACTGTTATATTCACGCGCTTCTGGATCTGTTAATAGACCTTCATGGTACTATAAGTCCTATGCAAATTACACAGTAATTGATGTCATATGTTCTTTATTCGACCATATCAAACAACGACGACCGAAATTCTCGAAAAAAAAAAACAGATGACATAAATTGATGGTCGCGAAAGCCTCAACAAATTCATCGCCATCTAATGGTGCTGATGTCAAATATAGTACCTTCACGATAAGATGTCTAGAATAATGGTGTAGGCACCCGTCAATTTTTGAATGGAATGACGTTCGACCAAATCGAAAATATTAGCAACGTGGCGGCGCCGCAATATCATTTCAGTGTATTTTCCGTTGTCAATTTGATGGATGTATCAACAGCTGATTTGCTAAAGTCAATTATGACATGACAGCAGAATGGCATCTTTTTATAATGAAGGTTTTCTACTTTTCCTAAGAACAAATATACATCAGAATGTCAGGAATATAAACACACATTATTGCTTGTCAAAATTATCTACCATTAACACGCCACGTTCGCCAGAATGAATTCAAATATTTGAAATAACTGATAAAAATCAGTCATAATTTGTGAATAGCGCCACCTGAAGTGGAAAGAACGAAACATCGCTAATATAATCAATTTGGTCACAACAAAATCTAATCAGTGCTTACACCATTATTCTAGTAGGCAACTCAAATTACACACTATTACAGTGACTATAGTGGTAATATAGTCACTGTACACCCCATCTAACGGAGAGAGGTACCTACGCATAAGCGGTAGCGTAACTGTACTGTAGCGACACCTAGTGGCCTCGCTCGAAAGGAGGAAAAGCATTTCCTGTATAAGTGAAATTTTCATCGATTTTTTCGAAGTTTTATTGCATTTTATAATAACCAGACCGTAGACGAATCCATATATGAAGTTTCATAACAAACACTCCATCCGATCTCGAGTTATAAATGGTGTAACCAACATCTTTCTTTTATATATATAGAAGATTAGGTATAGGATGCCTGATATTAATCAGTCTTTTTGTAGGTTGGCTATGTATTAATAATTCATCTTTGGTATTTGGAAAGACATTCCTAAATTTTTGTGCCAGGTTTCTGTGTGAATATAAGATCGGAAATGACTCTGGTTGAAATAATAATGAAATAACTGCAAGGCATTCAAAAGATAGTAACGAAAGTGAATAAGAGAGTTACCAATCGAATGATTTCACATTTCCTTTCGACCACTTCAAAGATGGCACGAAGAAGAGAATTCAATCAAATAAAAACTCTTTTATCGAGTGGATGAAATTACTCTGAATTAGCTGGATCATTCCAGAGTTGTTAACATATTCGAAGTTTTTTGTGGTATTCATAAATCAACGTCAGAAAGTTGTGAAATGATCAGAACACACTCACCGTTCTAGTAGGATTTCTTGATTTTTACTACATAGTACAAGTGCATGTTTATTTTAATGGGTTCTTAAAATGCTGAATGCTTCAGATGTGAAAAGGATTACTTTTCTTCAAATTTCCAAGTTGCTAAGCTTAGAAATTTTGTAATTCTAGTTTTAAATATACTCTAAAGACAGTATTGAGGACACCGATCCCATCTCGCAGATCAATGTATGGTAAATTTTTCAATAAAGCTCGTGTATGAACCATGAATTGAATTTAAAGACTCTCTGGCATGTAAAAGAACATTCTCCATTCTTTCATTCGGGATTTGACTATATTTGAAAACGACTATTATTTTTATGGCTTGAGAAGTCCAGGAAGTCCTGCATGATATTACCAGAGATTATCTCTGATATTACTATAGAAATGAAGTGAACTGATACTATTCATGACTCTGAACCTGAATAAAGAGGAAGTTAATCAAGAAATAAATGTGATCTTTCAATTTAATGTGTACTTCATGTAGGTACATCGAACAAGATGAAGAATGATTTGTACTTATCCTAAATGTAATTACATTCTTGTATGAATAAATGTTTATGCAATTTCATTGGATGTTTTGTATTGACCTTGCTTTTATTTGGTTACTTGGCATAAGGGTTTGAGATAAGAGTGATAAGACTTTCCAGAATATTAAAATATAGGCAGTACAAACTTAGATCATTAGGTATAGTCTTAAGTTGACAAAAGTGATAATGACTACAGCGTATTTTCCAATAGCTTCGAGTGGAAAAATATTAAAAAATTCCTACGAAGTCGGTCCTCATTTCAAAATATTTTTATTGATTTCTTTTGATGTAGGAAACCAGATTCAAATTCTCCGCCGTGATGGTGACAAAACACGAGAATATTTTCGAATTAGCTTCTTGTTTTTTCATTAATTTAATTTTTATTGAATTTATCCTAACATGGTATAAAAAAAACGTGTTAAAATACTTCAAGAAATAAGATTCAGGTTAGCCAACCCAAGAAAAGCGATCTCAATCCGAGGTTGTTCAACCGAGGCTGCAAAGACGTTTATAATACCGAACTTTTTTCAAATCCAATCCTCGTTTGAGTAACCTCGGACTGAACGTGCCCTTTATAAAACCGGCCCTAAATAAGTCATCCAATTGTTGAATAACATTTATCGGGGACACCCTGTATATCAGAAAATAATTTCCTGAAATGCAGAAATGAAGGTACAAGAGATGTACTGTCCAACGAAATCTCTGAGATGTCTGGTTCGGCCCCTATGGAAGATTTTCGCACTATTGCAGGACCCTGTATCATCCAATGAAAGACAAAAAGGTTTTATTGGAGAATTTTGTTATATAAAGTATCGATTACAAGTCATAGAGAAAACTTCGAAACCAGGACATCAAGTCTTGCTTGGGCAATGCCAGACGTAGCGGTTTTGACCCAAGCGTTTCACGAGTCGAGATACACAAACATGTATACCCCATTCACTGTTATAAAGTTTCCCGGTTGGCCATGAAATTCTGACGCATTTCAGTTTATATTTTTTGAAAATGTTATGGTTATGTTCCTGTCGGATACAGATGCAACATTTCTACATATAGGTCGTAGTAATTACGTATTTATCGAAATGTTTATTGACTTGGGGAAAATATTATGTGAAATCAATACATAATACCAAAGACCTGGCAAATGTTGAACAAACTTTTTTCTCTATTAATACTGGAAATATTTCACGTATATAAACATGGTTGGAAGATTCAGTTATGCTATTTTCCTGTACGGACATCAAGAATGGAGTGTTGAAATTTTACTGAAAATTAATGGGCAGAATAGTCCGTTACTTTGTGACAGTTCATTTGAAAAAAGAATAAAAGTACTCGAATAACCCGATAGAAAAACTTTTAAACGAACAGAACAGACGCACCTTGCCCACTTTTCAAAATTCTCAAAAAATAAGCCTACAGAATACATGTTCCCTGTTCGCACAACTTGAAATACTTCAGTACGAAAATGCTGTAGTACTACGAAACCTGTGTTACAGTTAAACTTTAAACGAACTAACTCCATTTACAAAGAAAAAAAAATAGTAAATAAAAATTAGCTTCGGCAACGCCTCTCAGAATTATTTCACTTTCACGAGTGCCAAGCTGCGCCAGTTTCAGGTAAAACAACTTGATGAACCTAAATCATGGCCAACCGGGATACTTTATAAAAGTGAATGGAATATACAGTGCGCGTCAAAATTATGGAACAAATTCATTTTCTCAGAAGAAAAATATTTGGCAACAAAATCCTGAAACAGGTCAATTTTTGTTTCACTTTTACCAAATTTTTATGCTTTTTTGAAGGATTTTTGTTGCACCCTATGCCATTCCTATTAACCCTCTGAATTTTTTGATTAGGGAAAGTGGGTCATGTGGTACTTTTTTTGAAAAATTAGTTCAGAGGGGGTTTCAATATGGCTCTTTCTTTGAATTGAAATATTTTATCGAAAATCAGTTTGGTTTTCGTCCATGATTGTAATTTTAATAAAAACTTTCAGGAATTTGGATAATACTTTATTCTGTTTGTTATGACACTTCTATTTTATTTCCAACGACGAAATCATAATATATGTAATTTTGAATGTTCTAATCTATATTTATGAGAGATTAGTTCTTTTTATTTTTTTTTCTCGAAAAACTTGATATTCTTAAGCCCTGAAGAAGTAGGAACTCGCCTCCGAAACGTCGGCAAATTGAATAATATTTGAGAAAATAAAGTATTGTCCAATTTCCTGAAAAGTTTTTATTGAAATTTTATCGAAAAGTTTCAACTTGAGTAGAAACTAACCAATACATTCCTACTTGAGATCCTAACTGAAGCGTGGTGTTTCACACATTCTAATTTTTCACGTGATAGAGGGGGTTGAAAGTTGTGCATGAACAAAACTGTAATGGTCGGCTTTCATTCGGTGACAAAGGACCCCGCACTTTTAGTAGGTAAAGTGGCGACCGGTCAAATTTTCTGAAAATTTGGTATGTTGTTGTACTCGACTCATTGACCAAAAGTGTCAATGGGCCCAACCCAATCCTATGGCTAGTTTTCTAAATACGGGGTGTTAATGTTGAAAATTGCCCAGATTTTCGGATTTATTTGCTAATTATTAAGAGTTACATTGGATTTCTGTTGCATACACACGTTTACTACATCTTCTAGGTATGAAATTAGAGGATACGTATGATTAAAAATATTTATATTTACCGGGTGATTCACGAATATATGACGGTAGTTTTTTTTCCAAAATTCACTTTTTCTACTGTGACGTCAGGAGGGCATATTTTTGAAATGATCTTTCCGATTTAGTATTATGACGACAAAATATTGCACAGTGCATATTTTTTATACAGGGTGTTTCACAGAGAGAACCACTAGACATAATCATATTTTTTTAGGATTAATTCGAAATCCTGTATTTTTGAATTAATTTTTGGGAAAAGTAATACCACAAACATATGTGTGTCTCTAATCTCCAAAATATTCATGGTGGTTTATTCATAGGAAGGTATTCAATTTTGGGAAAAGTACAAAAAACATGAACACCCTGTATTCGAAAATTTCCTCGGTCAAATGCAACTATTTTATCACTTTTTATTGATTCCCACAACATCTCCCGAGGTATGAATTTTAAATCTGATACTATGACCAGTTTTCGAGATACAGGGCGTAAAAGCGGAGAATAACTTATTTCATCAATTTTTTTCTAAATTGAAAAGCCGAATTTATTTCATGTTGCGCCCATGAGTTCAGTATGAGAGCAGATCAGATGCACATGGGAAGATTTAGCTAAAATATTTACTGTTACAGGGTGATTCATGAATAAATCACAATAGCTTTTGCAAACACTCGATAATTCTAAAGTTTCGTCACAGCGAAATTATTCCATGAAGTAAATACCTATAGTCGTTCACAATTTTCAGTCTGAAATACTTCACTTGATGCAATGTTAGACAGTTATTCAAAATTCACCAGAAAAGTTCTCCTTTCAATTATTTCAAAGCATATTATTTATGACTCACCCTGTATGAAAAGTACCTAATTATTATGTATTAAGTATTTCAGACTGAAAATTGTGAACGACTAGGTATTAACTTCATGGAATAATTTCTCTGTGATGAAACTGTAGAATTATCAAGTGTTTGCAAAAGCTATTGTGATTTATTCGTGGATCACCCTGTAACAGTAAATATTTTAGCTGAACCTTTCCTTGTGCATCTGATCTGTACTCATACTGAACTCATGGGCGCAACATAAAATCAATCCGGCTTTTCAATTTGAAAAAAAAAATGATGAAATAAGTTATTCTCCGCTTTTACACCCTGTATCTCGAAAACTGGTCATAGTATCGGATTTAAAATTTATACCTCGGGAGATGTTGTGGGAATCAATAATTAGTGATAAAATAGTTGCATTTGACCGAGGAAATTTTCGAATACAGGGTGTTCATGTTTTTTGTACTTTTCCCAAAATTGAATACCTTCCTATAAATAAACCACCCTGAATATTTTGGAGATTAGAGACACACATATGTTTGTGGTATTACTTTTCCCAAAAATCAATTCAAAAATACAGGATTTCGAATTAATCCTAAAAAAATATGATTATGTCTAGTGGTTCTCTCTGTGAAACACCCTGTATAAAAAATATGCACTGTGCAATATTTTGTCGTCATAATACTAAATCGAAAAGATGATTTCAAAAATATGCCCTCCTGACGTCACAGTAGAAAAAGTGAATTTTGGAAAAAAACTACCGTCATATATTCGTGAATCACCCGGTAAATATAAATATTTTTAATCATACGTATCCTCTAATTTCATACCTAGAACATGTAGTAAACGTGTGTATGCAACAGAAATCCAATGTAACTCTTAATAATTAGCAAATAAATCCGAAAATCTGGGCAATTTTCAACTTTAACCCCGTATTTAGAAAACTAGCCATAGGATTGGGTTGGGCCCATTGACACTTTTGGTCAATGAGTCGGGTACAACAACATACCAAATTTTCAAAAGATTTAACCGGTCGCCACTTTACCTACTAAAAGTGCGGGGTCCTTTCATCAGGTACCAATGGTTCCATCGTCTCAAAGTAAATGAGCCATGACAAAGTGCACATACAGAAAACCTCTTTGAACTAACTAATTTTTCAAAGAAAAGATTAATAAATTAATAAAAATCAATAAATATTTCAATACATTGCTACAGAAAACCATATTTTCTTGAATACTGAAATCTTGTGCTGTTATTGGAACAGTCTTTACATAATCTCTATACGTTTCTCACAATTTTTGAATTTCCAGTTGAAGAATGCGTACAACTCAATCCTTATCGAAGGTTGTGACTTTGAGTAGCACTAGTAGCAGGCATATGACCCATATTGGTATTATTAGATATGTACCTAAATGACTGTGGCGTAATTTATAATGTTTAGATATATCTAAACATTCTAAATTACGTCAATGGTTGCAAAATAATATATCAGTTAATCTCGATATCATCAAAATTGCAAATTCATCCTTTCTATTCTTTCAGTGGATATTTTCTTATCACTGAGGAAGTTCGCCAAAGACCTTCATCCGCAATATGCCTTGCGTTTATTCTATCTCATGGCAGCAAATATTTTAACACCAGAGGATTGTGAGGTGAGTTGATTATGTCAAAAATCTCCACAAGAAGAGCTTTGAGATAAGTTCTGGTTAAATCAAACAGCCCAGCATCTTGATGATAGCGATAAGTCTCGTCTCCTCATTTATAAAGATTTATCCATACCATTTGTTCAGAATTATTATTTGTATTTATATTTTATACTTGATACCACAAAGTTTATACTCCGAATGGACTTTGTCGAAAACGAAAAAGATCCGGGACTCAGTGGTTTACCCACTCTCGTCGACTCGGTGGTCTACACTCTACAGTTTTCAAGAATTAAGCTAGGCCAGAATCGGCACAGTCCATTACTATTTGCTATTCAATTCGCCAACCTGAACCAGTGAAACCGCAAGTAGTCGCATGGTAGTTTCGAATTCGATCTAAGTACAGTGACTAGATAAGTCTAAGATCTAGTCAATGTAGATCTAAGCACTCTTCTGCACAGAACACAAATATGCTCTCCTGCATAACCTTCAGTTAAAAACCTATGTGTTACCGTGAAGTGAATTCTTTCTGCGAGAAAAATGGTACAACATATATACGAGGTCAGCGGATATTTCTCTCAAAGCAGTATAAACCGTGAGTACCATTCTTTCAGTGTTTACTTTGTGGTATATTGTATAGCTTCAAACACATTTTTTTCTTTAATTTTCGAAGTGATAATAATTTATCAATAACAGGTTAGCGAGCAGTCAATTTCAATAATTTATCAGTCCATTCTTCTCTACAAGAGAGCTCTATTTGAAAACGAAACAGACGAGATTACAGACGAAATAAATTTTTTCGATAGAAATGCTCGGACAGGTCGATTTCTGTTTCGAGGGGGACAACTTAAGATGTAGGTTACGGACGCATAGCGCTTCAACCCTTGCTGCTACAACCCCCACCCCCAATTTTTGAATAGGGAAGATGGGGTGAGTGATACCTCAATTCAAAGGTATTTTTATACTGATTTCAGCACAGTAATTGTTTTTTCATTTTATGCATTAGTTTTCGAAATATTCTTAACTGAGTATTTGAAAATGAAGTGGTGTTTTCATGGCACTTGTAGTGTTTTTTTGTGAAAAATCGACATCTTGATTAAAGATTTCTATGTCAGTGGATTGTAGGAAGGAAGCCACAGTCATGGTTGTTTTGAAGCTCAAAATGTCGATTTTTCACAAAAAAACACTACAAGTGCCATGAAAAACCCACTTCATTTTCAAATACTTAGTTAAGAATATTTCGAGAACTAATGCATAAAATGAAAAAACAATTACTGTGCTGAAATCAGTATAAAAATACCTTTCAAATGAGGTATCACTCACCCCATCTTCCCTATTCAAAAATTGGGGGTGAGGGTTGTAGTAGCAAGGGTTGAAGCGCTATGCGTCCGTAACCCACATCTTAAGTTGTCCCCCTCGAAACAGAAATCGACCTGTCTGAGCATTTCTATCGAAAAAATTTATTTCGTCTGTAATCTCGTCTGTTTCGTTTTCAAATGGCCACCCTGTATATTAAAAGCTTTTATTCAACTTGCAATGTATGTATGAACAGTGGCGACGCCAGCTTTCAAAGAAAGAGGGGGGGGCAAGAGGGGGCCAGAATTCTTCAGGAGGGGCCAAAGTGAATAGAAATACAACAGGAAAATTGAAAGTCTTAGTATGTCAAAAAATTCTGGGGGGGGGGGGGCAGCATCATCTCAAGTTGATGAAAGAATGACTGCAGAATGGTCGAGTGAGTCGAATTTTGAGCTGAGTGACCTGTCAATTTTCATATTTGCTCGTAATTTTCGAATTGCCCTTTGGGTAATTAATATATTTGCGTAATTTTACCATAATTGGTAGATACTATACACATACGGTTTTCTTTGGGAGGTAGGTATTTATCATATCTACGAAAGTAAATGTCAATTCAGTATGTACGTGAGATTATTATCATCGATCTATTCATGAAATTCAACGACTCATTATAACTTGGTACCGCTTCATGAGAGGAAAGCTTCGAACAGAAAATATTTTGATTACTGTATGGAGTATGGATATGTACCTACATGAAAGGAATGCAATCCAAAAACAAGATACAACTTCATAACAAAATATATATAAAGATCTTTGATACCTCTTTTTTCTTCGGTAATTGAATAACGGATAAAAATATAACTTTTTCACATTTTATTGTCGATATTTATTATTAATTAACTATAAATATTCAAAACTCATCTTTGATCATTTATGAAAATAATTAATAACAATTATAGAACTAAATTTACATAGATTCATCCTTCTATAAATTATTTGAAGGCACTCGTGAGGAGGTGACATATACAGAAAAATTTTACCAAATTTTTATACATTTTTGAAGGGTTTTTGTTGCACCTTGTGCCATCCCCATCAACCCTTTGAATTTTTTGAATAGGGAAAGTGGGTCATGTGGTACTTTTCTGGCAAAGTCTTTGTATCTTCTTTACAGGCGTGCAGGAATTTTCGAGAGAAAATTTGTTCTTTTGAAAAATTAGTTAGTTCAAAGAGGTTTTCAGTATGTGCTCTTTGTCATGGCTCATATACTTTGAGACGATGGTACCTGATGGAATTTGTCACCGAATGAAAGTCGACCCTTACAGTTTTGTTCATGTACAACTTTCAACCACCTCAAGTGCCTCAAGTGAAAAATTCAAATGTGTGAAACACTGCGCTTCAGTTATGATCTCAAGTAGGTATGTTATACTTATGGTGGTATTCTGCTTTCATCTGTAAGCCAATCTGTAACTTTTTACGAGCTTACAGGAAGAGTGCGATTCTGGACTTTCTTTCGGTGATCTGTAGCTTATAGAAACCGTAAATATTTACGAGTACTCAAGAGGTGGTCGGAAGCCTATCGGATGATATATTGTGAGGTTATGTCGAATGCTTTGTTTATTTTCTGGTGAACAACTTCTTGAAATAAGATTCATAATGGATGATAATAATAATATGTCTTTGTTTATTGGGTTTTTAGTAGAAGAAAACCATAACAGGTGAGTATTTTTGCACAAAAATATATATGATCTGAAAATCATTGTTATTTTTAATAGGAACTTTATGAGAATTGAAAGGAGAAGGTTGAGTGATCAAATGAATCCTTTCGAAATGCCGGATGCTCAGTTTATAAAAATCTTTAGATGGAAGAAGCAGTGCGCCATAAACTTAATAATTTATTTACCATAAGTTTCAGATCTTGTTGGTGATGGCAATATTGTTAGCGTACACCAGAGGGGGATCGAAGCCAGAAACCATTAAATAAGGAAAATGTAAAATATAATTAAAACCGATCTGAAAACATCATTTGAACTTTATTTATCACTTGACCTCAGTCATAAGTTATAACAAAAATAATAATCTCTTCTGAATATTCATCTAATAGATATAGCAAAATTAATAAAAATTAAAGGTAAAAAAAGGTTTGAATTCATTTTTCCATTTTAAAATCTGGATGTAAATACTGAAATGTTTTAATCTTGAATTCCAATTTTTTTTCTGCAGATCACAATATTCCTTAAAAAAGTTCTTTATAGCTTCGACCAGATCTTTTTGGTTTTTTGTGTTTTCATTAGTCACGGTTACTGATTTTTCAGCTAATAACGATAGTGGTTTCTCTTTGGTTTTTTTATTCACATTGTTTTTTTTCTCTCTTCCACCTTCTCTTTTTCTTGCACATCTACTGCTACTGTATCCTCATCTAATACTTCAATTAAAATTGGCTGTTCTTGATCATTATTTATATTTATGCCCTCGTACCTTGTAACATCAGCACCTTCAACTGTTACCCGACCCCAAACATCTAAAGCTCTCTCCTCTATTTCAGACAATGTGGTCTGCATCATTGGGCCACCACCAGTCTTTGTCTGGTGGGCTTCTATTTTTCTTTTTTTTGCTTTCAGTGAATATTTCCAATCAGTGAATCTCTGAAATATAATCCAAATTTTTATTCTTTTTACTTCATTTAAGAAAAAATTACCGTTTTCCATTCATCTACAGTCAAAACTGGACCATCACCTGCAGAATTCAGCTGATCCCATTTGTCCTGCAGATGGTCCCAAGGTAGGATTAATAGTATAGCTTCGGAGAACATAATCGTTCTCCATCGCCTGTAAATAGATTTCCATCTGCTCACGACTTGTATTTTTGGTGCGTTTTCTTTTAGTGCCTATTGAAATATCAACGCTTAAATGTTGAAATAACAATAAGTATTACAAAATGATTAATCACGAATTAACTCACCATGGACTAGACATTTTTTTCTTACCTATTTTTGATTTACAACGAAACGAAAACACGTTAACTAGGTACCCATAACAATAACATTCAAATATTCGAACTTACGATTGCAGGTTATGTTTATCGATAAGTAGTTCAAAAGTAACACTGTAACTGAGATAGTTACAGGAACAATTCCAGAATAGCAATATTTACGAATCTGTAAGTCGGCCACTTACAGATCGATCGTACGCTACAGAATCGTAGCTTACAGATGAAAAGCAGAATACCACCATTAAGTACGTTTCTACTGAAGTTGAATATTTTCGATAAAATGTGTCAATTCAAAGAAAGAGCCGTGACAACGTGCACATACTGAAAACCTCTTTGAACTAACTAAAAAAAAATTTCTTGAAAACTTCTGCACGTCTGTGAAGAAGTTATATAAAGACCTTGCCAAAAAAGTACCACATGACCCCCTTTTCCCTATTAAAAAAATTTGGTAGATTGATGGGGATGGCACAGGATACAACAAAAATCCTTGAAAAATGTATAAAAATTTGGTGAAAGTGAAACCAAAATTGACCTGTTTCCGATTTTGGCGCCGAATATTTTTCTTCTGAGAAAATGAATTTGTTCCATAATTTTGACGAGCACTGTATATCATATACTCAGTTAAATTTCACCAGAATTCAACTTGGAATGATTCAACCTGAACCTTATTATAGCTAAAATTTCAAAAATACCATATTTCGTACGAATAACAATGATTTTTTTCCAATATGTCTTCAACTGAAAAATATTCCAGTTTCTGTGTACTCTCTGTATAAAAAGTACCCGGAAAATGTTATTTAAATGAACCGCCAAAAAGGAATCGGTAATTTTTTTTTTCTTAAAGTTGGTAGGACCTTCCTTTATTACCAAGCCAAATTTGAGCGCGATCTGTCAACTAGTGTGTTTACAACAGCTGTCAGTATCAGTCGACCTCAAAAGTGCTCTGCGAATTTTACAATGGAAAAAATAGTTGATCAAAGAGTTTGCCTCAAATTTTGTCTTGCAAACGAATTTTCTTGTGCCGATTCATTGAAAATGTTAAAAAAGCCTTTGGTGATAATTGTATGTCAAAAACACAAGCATACGATTGGTACAAATCATTCAAAGACGGTCCGAAAAAACCACGTCAAAGTCGATCGAAAATTAAAGTTTTGCTCACTGTTTTCTTCGATTATCGTGGTGTTGTGCACTCAGAATTTCTTCCTGAAGGACAGACAGTGAATAAGGAGTATTACTTGGGTGTATTGAGGCGTTTGCGTGAGAATGTTCGTCGTAAACGGCCAGATTTATGGAAAGACAATTCGTGGATTTTGCATGATGATAACGCGCCGTCGCACCGAGCCATAATTATTAAGGAATACAAGACCAAAAACTCAATAAATACCATCGAACAACCGCCGTATTCACCTGACTTAGCTCCGTGCGACTTTTTTCTATTCCCAAGACTCAAATTGCCCCTACGTGGAACGCGTTTTGAGTCCATTGAAGCCATCAAAACAAATTCGCAACGAGAACTGAAGGCCATACCTTTGGCGGCGTATGAGCGGTGCATGGAAAAGTGGGTTCGCCGATATCATAGTTGTATTGTAAGCAATGGGGACTATTTTGAAGGAGACAAAATAAATATTGATGATTAAATTTAAATTTATGTGTTTTTTTTTACAATTCCGGGTACTTTTTACACAGAAGGTATGTATGTGTATGGTATCAATTTTGAAATATGTCCAAATCGATACCGACCACATTATGTGGATGTGGTGATATTTCAAAAACGGAGGCGGACGCCGAATAATAGTAAAACTTAAGTATTTTCCGAGAAGAAATCAGATAAAATTAGGAATAACTCGAAAACGGCGTTCTGATGGAAGAAACTTTTATTTAAAAAAATTATTGGTTCATTCAGAAATATGAAACGTTCATTATTTTCAATATAGAGCATTTTTCCGTGGATTTTGGACTCGTTCACTCTGTACTTTAGATACCAGAAGATATGGACATAAAATATTTCCATATAATATGTTCACACTCCGTATTATTCAAATGGAGTTTTGAAAAATTGTAGGACAAAAAAAAATATTTTCCTCAAAAATATTAATATACTGAACGAAACACGAATATAATCAATCCTCTTTTAATTCTAATAATATTCATTTAAAAGTTCCCCAATTGCATAAATGTTAATTTTTTTCGAATGTTGCATGTACATATTTATAATTTGCTGTTTGCGCAAATCCCAATTTTGGATCACATAGATTATATTTCTTTTTGATACTCAAAGATTATTTCTCGAATAATATTCAAATTTACGAGATGCACAAGTTGTAGATTTCTATTCGTAACGAAGGCTTTAATGAAATGAGTCATAAGCTATTTTCCAATGGTATAATTTCTAATGATTTCGTAAAGATGATTATCTTGATTAATATAATGAGGAATAATTGAAGATGCATTTTTTCGAATCTGTAACAAAATTGAAACTACTTAGTGCTTTTTTACTTCAAAATTTGATACACATGTTTATTTTTATTATTTTGAGCTTCTTCCCTTTTATAAACTGGATCTAGTTTGTGTGTTATAGAATTGTGAACATTACTATTAACAGTAAAATCTTCTGTTTCTATATCAATTAATTCACCATTTTGATCGCCCGTATTTAATAGTTCGAAAAATGCATCCATTTCTTCATCGGTTACTTGATTGATTCCATTCATTTCAAAAGCATTATAATTGAAATCATCAATATCTTTATAGTCCAATTCTTCAATATCATTTAACTCTATAAGATTATCATTAGTTTTCATTTGATTTGATAGAAAATAAACAACTACATATCTTCATATTGGAATCCGCAAAAATGTATTTTATCATTTTCAGTATTGTAGACCATTCTAATAGGTCTAAACCATATTCAATTCGTGGTAAAGCTGAAGCTAAATATTTTTCATTATTAAATCCACATAACTTTTAAAGATTCATTAATGATTTGAAAACCGTCGCATAATCAGGTTTCTGATTATGAAGTTTCTACGAAACCAAGTACCTAAAAAATATGTCGATTATCCTTTTGGATGATTTCAACTTCTATTGATTTATTTTGAGATTTAAGTTCTTCTATTTGACCAAATTTATTTTTAAATTCCAAAGCTATGCCTTGATTCATATGGAAATCTTCTGACACACAATGTGCTAGACTGCTAGAGCAAAGTTCGGAGATGTTTCGAATAGATTACCTACTTCCTCTTTTATATTTGTGCCATTTTCAATATTTCTAGAGTTATCAAGTTTGAAGAAATTTTCGTACGTTAATTCATTAGTTGCTTCTATAATGATTCTATTCAAGGCGTCTGCATTATTCATTTAGCCTTTTCTATATTTAATTTCATAATGGAATTCTTCTAATTTTTAATCCGCCATCGCATAAGGCGTGAATTAGGTTCTTTAAGAGAAAATAACCAAGAGGTTTGTGATCTATATCAATTGTGAATTTTCTACTGTATAAAAAGGGCCTCAAATGTTTACATGACCAAACGATGGCTAAAAGTTACTTTTCAATCGTACTATAACGAGATTCTGCTGAGTTAAGCGTACTACTGGTGAAAGAAGTTGGAAGGTCGTTTGCTGGATCTCCTTGTGATAGCACAAAGATACGATTTCATTCCTTCTTGAGTTTTTGGAATCGGGAAAAGAGAAACTGCTGTTCATTTATTTGGATTAGGTTTGATTCCTTCAGGGGTAATAATATGTCCTAAGAATTCAATTTCGGCCTTGAAAAAAGCAAATTCTAAATTTTCTCGGGTACTTGGTAATCTAAACAAAGCATCCACCCAATTACTTTTGGACTTGACAAATTCTATGTTGTAATCGTGATTTGATGAAATAACTCCCATCTTCGGAACCTGTTTATAGAAAATTGGGGTATTCCAATAAATTAAAGAATCCCGAAATTCATGGCAAATACTTCTTTCTCAATCTGTGAATAGGCTTGTTCACATTTTGATAAAACTCTTGAAGCGTAAGCTATGGTTTTTTCGATTTCATTTGGAAGAACATGACTCAAAATAGATCCTATTCCAATAGAAGAAGCGTCTATTGGCATTATTGGCAATTACGAAATGTACTAATACATCTGAGATTGGAGACATTTTTTTATAATTGACTTGGATTCAGTGACCCCTCTGGGATAAGGAGCATACTTAATTGTATCTGTTTTATCTTCGCAAGCATGAAGTCCTTCCTGATCAATAGTGCAACCTAAGTGTTCTACATGATCTTCGAAAAATTCACACTCCATCACTGTTTTTTTTTGCTGGTGAGCTTGTCACAAATCACTCATTACAAATTCACCTCCACAGATATCACCAATCAAATCCTCTGTTATAGGCAGTGGATAATTATCTACTAACATTTATGTGGATTAATGTTGACCCTTTTTACATTACTGGCACCACTGGAGTTTCCCAACTGCTGTAGTTGACCGATTCCATTATGCATAATGACAAAAGTCGGCTAATTCACTTTTCATCTTTTCCACCTTTTCTTCAATGGCATAGGATAGTTGTCTATGCCAAATATACTCAAGTGTTACATTTTCATCTCTTCTGAACGCATAAGTGCTTCACCCATCGTGAAATGTCACAATTTCTCTTTAAGAATTTCCTTATGTTTTCAGCAATAATGAATTTAATTCCGTCGACCATGTAATAATATTGTAGCGGACGAAATCCTCCTGAATACGTCTCTGGACTCTCTGATTCCGCGTACAGAAATTCTAGAAGCCTCCAGAGACCATCTGGATTATTCTCGAGACAGGACCGTATGGATATATAAAGACGCGCATGTTGCAGAGCAGTTAGTTACTACCTGAATAGAGCCGAATCCAATTGTGAATCGCAAATTCCGAGTTGTGAATATAAATCAGCATTATTAGCAAGTGTGTAAATAAATCAGTATTAGTTATTGTCCATAAATTAGTGTGATAAGTTAGTGGTATTGGAAATAAATTAGACATTCAATTCAGCAGACGATTTGTTGAACCCAGAGAACGTAACATTGGTGTCAGGTGTGGGGTCAATCGAACTGCTGTGTTAATTAAATTGTGGACTTCATTGTGGAACTTTTGAACTCCGATAACGAGATCACAAGCAGAGAAAATGGAACAGACGAGTATGGAATTTTTCAAGCAAGCCTTTGAAAAAATGAGCTTGAAAATGGAAGAAAATTCTCGAGAAATGAGCCGAAATGAGTTCAAAAATGGATAATTTGGAAGAAAATTCTCCGGAAATGAACTTGAAAATGGAAGAAAAAATTGATGAAATGGAAAATAAGGTGGTGAGTCAAATTGCAAGTACATTGGACGAGAGAATGGAAGCCATCAAGGAAGTAATAATAGATGAAGTTAATGAAAAATTTGATAAGGTCGACGAAAAATTTGATAAGGTTGATGAAAAATTTGACGAAGTAGTTGATGAGGTTAATGGAAGATTCGAAGAAATATCAGGAATAATTGAACAGCATGCCAAGTTGATAGAGTTCCTGAAAAGAACATCACATGGAAAAGAAACTCTAGCTTCACCATCCAATAACTTCGTTAAATCGGAAAACAACACAGAAAGTAGTAAAATGATGGCAAAACACCTTGGTGCACGTACCAGAAGCAATTTGAAGCAGCAGCGAATGCCAATGGATGGGGAGTGGAAGAGAAAGCGGACAGCCTTGATTGTTGCACTAAGGGGAGATGCAAGCCTACAAGGTAATTACGAGGCTTTGACAACTAAACTCCAAATGAGATATGGTGATGCACACCTCCAACAAGTGTATCACGCACAGATCAAGAGTCGTCAGCAGAGGAGTGTAGAAACGTTGCAGGAATTTGAAGCCGATATAGCAAGGTTGGTGAGACTGGCATATTCTACAGCACCGGATAGCTTCCTGGAACAGCTCGCTATCCAGACCTTTGTCGATGGTCTGAGGGATATGGAAACCCAACAGACACTACGATTGGCCCGACCCAAGACTCTGGATGACGACCTGGCCTTTGTCATTAGACAGAAACCTTCGGGATAGCGGTATAAGACTCATCGAACCAGCTAGTAAAAATAACCTAGGAAAAGGATTGCTACTCGGAAAAACCTTAGTGAGAGGCAAAAAGGAAGTTCCTGTAAGGATACTGAATACCAACATGTACCCGGTGACATTAAAGAAGGACACGATTCTGGAAGAAAGCTGCTCCGTGCTTTGTGTGACAGGAGACATTCGGGATGAACAGAACAAGGTTACCAGAAGGGGGAAGTGTTCGCAAAAATTACTTGAGATACTGACTTCTTCCTACATAGACCTTGAACCAGAACACATAAGCGAGGTGAAGAAATTGATAAGTGAATACAGCGACGTTTTTGCTACGGATGATACTCGAATGGGAAGATTAAATGTTGTGAGACATTCAATCAACACTGATAAATCCGGTCCCATTCGCCAACACCCACGAAGACTTCCGATAGCAAAGAGGGAAGAAGCAGAAAATATTATCAAGGACATGCACCAACAAGGAAGAATAGAGCCATCAGATAGTCCTTGGTCATCACCTGTGGTTCAAGTGAAAAAGAAAGATGGCAGCACTAGATTTTGTGTCGATTACCGTCGTCTGAACGAAGTCACTAAGAAGGATTGTTACCCCATTCCAAGGATTGATGACACTTTGGACACTCTTTCTGGCTCAAGATGGTTCTCCACACTGGACTTGAAGAGCGGGTATTGGCAGGTGGAACTAGATCCCAAGGACAAAGAGAAAACAGCTTTCACCATCGGGACAGGACTGTGGCAGTTCACAGTAATGCCATTTGGTCTTTGTAACGCACCTGCGACCTTCGAGCGATTAATGGAAACCATTCTTCGAGGATTATCTTGGAAGACGTGCCTGGTTTATTTGGATGATGTCATTGTTTTTGGTCGGACATTCGAAGAACACCTGAGAAATTTAAGAGACGTTCTGGAGAGGCTACGCACTGCAAATTTGAGACTCAGTCCGAAGAAGTGCCACATGTTCAGGAGAGAAGTGAAATACTTGGGGCATGTAGTATCTGAAAATGGAATTAGTGCTGACCCAGACAAGGTCAAGGTCGTACAAGAATGGCCTATACCGCAAGACAGGCATCATGTAAGAAGTTTCCTTGGATTGTGTACCTACTATAGGAAATTCGTCCTTGGGTTTGCCAATATTGCGAAGCCTTTGACGAGACTGACGGAAGATGGAAAGGATTTCAAATGGGATATGGAATGCGGGGATGCTTTCAATCGGCTGAAGCAAGCTCTAACAACGGCTCCTGTTCTAAGTTATCCCCAAGTCAGTGGAAAGTTCATCTTGGACACAGATGCGAGTAACATGGCCATAGGAGGCATATAGGCGGTCTGCATATTCTTGAAATGAGACATCTGGTGGTGACTTTCGTCAAAACATGAAGTAAAGCTTAATGATAGGTTAGCTTATTGTTGCTTATTGTTTCTGACGTTTGAGCGAATTTTGGTGTTTATACAATGGATATTCAAAGATCTTTTGGATTTAAAAAAATAAAATTCGATCATTTCTCGAAAGGAAATGAAGAAAAAGGCCAAGCTTTGAAAAAAGCTGGTCATGTGTATGAGGTGAGAGAGCGGAGTGGTCTCATAACTTCTAAAGTAATGAGACAAACCTCTGTTAATTTGCCACCGTATACGGTCGAAATCACCTCAAGTACATAACAGTCAGCATTATGATCTTTCTTTTAAATAATGCATGTTTTCCAGCTGGACAAAGAGAGAAACGTGAGGCGTGCAACATGCTCTTGCACTGCTGGAATTTCTGGACATTGCAAACATTTATCTGCGACAGTTTTTTGCGTAAATGCTTTCCCCTACGTCAAGGGCAAAAAAAAAACTTTTATTAGATAACGTGCGTTCAAAAAAATTCGAGGTCAAGTAGGCTATGGAACCTGGAGGCTGGAATGTCAATATTCTGCGTTTCAACGCAGTTCAAATATGGTTCAAATTCGATAAATAAATAATTTCCATAGCCTACTTGACCTCGAATTTTTTTGAACGCACATTATTATCATTTGTATGAAATTAATTTATATTCTGTAAATTGTGAAATCCTCGTTCCTTCAATTTCATTATTTTTATATTAGAGCCGTACAGAGTGTCAAATTCGTTTTTGCAATTGGTTGAAAACTTTAGGTCAATTTGATGAAGGGGTGGTAATAATGAATAAATATAACAAATTTGTAGTGTTTAGGAAATGCAAAAATATAGAAAAGATTTGTTTCCTGGCCACTCAAATTTGTGGCTTGAGTTCAGGAGACCGGCAATTGAAATTTTGGATAAATTGGACGATTTATAATTATTCATCATGTAAAATGGTGATTGTTTTCTTGGTAGAACATACTTTGTGTAAGTTGTTTGATTTTTGTGAATATTTTAGTTTTTGTTGAAAAATATTTTGATATAGTTTTGACCGACTCATTTTTCATTTCAACCACTTCCCTTATTGCCAAACAGAATAGCATATTATGCTAAAGAATATCTGTGAAACAGAGTTTAGTGTAGTAGAGTCCATATAACTCAACATTGTTTATGATACAGAGTAATGTACTTCCTTTAAATCCTAGAAGATATCCTTATTCATCATCTTCACAATTTGCGATAATTGGTGGTTGAAGATTAGTTAACACACAGCATATATGTACAATGTCATCTAAATATTTAAATAAATTATATGGTATTCCATGTAAAATTCTATAAATTTTTATACGTTGAATTGATCTTTCTACATGAATTCTAACACTCGCAACACTATAAGTTTCTTCAACTTCTTCAAGAGATAGTTGGCCATTCAGAATCCATATTCAATACAATAAATAAGTTATTGAAAAAAAACCAACTCAAAAACCCTTAATATCGACAAAAAAATTAAAATTTCAATAGCACTTTAGCATGCAAAACACGGTAAAAGCGTTATGTTTTAACGCGAGTATTGCTTAATTTCACCACGGAGGCCGCCACCTACAAATATGCAGACCGCCTATTGTCCCAAATTCAGAATGGCCAAGAAAAAGTAATAGGATATTTCAGCAAGGTCCTGTCAAAGCCCGAACGTAACTATTGCGTTAGGCCGGAGACACACTTGGCGTTTTTTTCCGATCGGATATTTTGCCGTTGACGGTATAACAAAATTGGAGCTTACACACTGGATTACACACAGGGCGGTAAAATATCTGTCTCAAGTCACAACTACGCTACCTCCGCCAGTCGATCACTGACACGTAGCACTGTAGACTGGACGACGAGTGTGTAACTTTGCAGCGGTCGGCATTTCTACCGACGGCGTTAAAAAATCCGATCGTCTTTTTTTCCGCCGAATGTGTACGTCGCCATAAGATCCCACGCGCCACTTCTGGTACCGCGTCGACGGTAAAATATCCGATCGGAAAAAAACGCCAAGTGTGTCCCGGCCTCATAAGAAGAGAGCTTCTCGCTGCAGTGAAGTCCATGGAACACTTCTATAAATATCTGTACGGCCGAGAATTCCTTCTCAGGACTGACCACGCCGCTCTGAAGTGGCTTCTGCAATTCAAGAATCCAGAGGGTCAGGTTGCCAGATGGATAGAAAGATTGCAGGAATATAATTTTACTGTCGAACATCGTGCAGGAAAAACTCATGGTAACGCTGACGCATTATCTAGGAGACCATGTCCGTCAGATTGCAAGCACTGCAATAAAGTAGAAGAGAAAGAATTCTGCTTGAGAACGACCATCGTGGATACGGACTGGATGCCAGAATCCCCGAAGCGAGATCTAGAAAGTGACCCAGAATTGAAGATGCTGTTGTATTGGCAGATAAGCGGACAGAGACCAAGATGGGAGGAAGTGAGTCATCTGAATCCTAGGGTCAAGTCCTACTGGGCACAGTGGGATTCTATCATTTTGGAGGATGGACTGCTAAAGAGGTCCATCGAAAATGACGAAGGTACCGCAGCCAGGAATCAGCTGATAATTCCCAGGAGTCGAGTGAGAGAGGTTCTAGAGAAGCTACATGACGGAACTTCCGGTGGCCATTTCGGTATCAAAAAAACGCTAGAAAAGGTCAGATAGCGTTTTTACTGGGTTCACTGCAAAGAAGATGTTAAAGTCTGGTGCCGGAAATGCAGATTATGTGCTTCATCGAATGGCCCGAGGGGAAATCGTACAGCTCCAATGAAGCAGTATAACGTGGGCAGTCCTCTGGAACGAGTTGCCATCGATATTGCAGGTCCATTCCCCGAAACCGAAGATGGAAATGAGTACATACTGGTTGCGATGGATTATTTCACCAAATGGGTTGAAGCTTATCCTATTCCAAATAAAGAGGCCTCGACAGTGGCGGATGTTCTGATTAAGGAGATGTTTAGCCGGTTTGGTGTGCCTCTCGAACTTCATTCGGATCAAGGACGAAACTTCGAGTCTAGCCTGTTCCAGAATGTATGCCAATTACTCGGAATCAAAAAGACAAGGACAACTGCGCTTCACCCACAGTCAGATGGCATGGTCGAAAGAATGAATAGAACTGTGGGAAAATATCTGACTAAAGTGGTCTCTGATCACCAAAGAGACTGGGACAGGTATCTCCATCTGTTCACTATGGCCTTCAGATCGTCAGTGCAATAATCGACTGGAGAGACTCCAGCCTGGATTATGTTCGGCCGAGAAATGTGGTTGCCTTGTGACCTGGAGTTTGGATGCAAGCCTGGAGGGGAGGTAGCTGGTGAGGACTACGCGAGCCTCTTGAAGGGTAGGCTACATTACATCCATGAGAAGGTCAGACAGAACCTCCAAATAGCGAGTGACCGAATGAAGACTCGGTATGACAGCAAAGCTGCAGAAGGTGGTTTCAATGTGGGAGACTTAGTCTGGCTGTACAACCCTCAGAGGAAGAGAGGTTCATCACCTAAGCTGCAGAAGGATTGGGAAGGGCCATACAGAGTAGTTAAACGGATCAACGATGTAGTGTACCGTATCCAGAAACTACCCAGAGGCAAGAAACATATAAATCGTTCAGGCAAATATGAGGCAGACTACGAAGAACATGATTAAACCCATCTGAGAAGAATGACTTGTCAGAAAGCGGAGCATGAGGAGATGAGTTTCGACTTATTCATGGCAAACTACGGTGGAACCGGAAAGGCAAGATTCGGAGTTACCATCGAGCAACAGCAAGAACTCTTCTCTGTATCTGAAAATTATTCACTAGCCCATTGTGTCTCGGAAGACCTGCGTATGTCGAGAGGAATAGCATTCGTCTTCCGGAAGAAATTTGGCCGTGTACCAGAACTCCTGAAACAACATCCTCGTACTGGGAAAACGCTGAGGTTGGCTGATGGCCAGCGTTACCTCTTCCACCTGGTAACCAAGAGATTCTCCGACAACAAACCCAGCTACAAAAGTATGTGGGACACCCTGTTGCAGCCGAGGGACGAGCTCACCAATTTGAAGGTGAAAAAGCTAGCTGTGCCAAAGTTGGGTTGTGGTCTAGATCAGCTCAACTGGAGAATCGTTCGAAGTATGCTTGAGGTCATTTTCCATAGGACAGGAATGAAGATACTGGTTTGCAGTTTCAACCCGAGCGGATATACGCCGAAGAAGAAGACAGTGGAATGCTATTTCGGACGACAGGGGTGCTGCAGAAAAGGAGACGCGTGTAGATTCAGCCACACCATCCAGGGTGTTCGGGGACCGAACGTTTCAAGGGCAGTGTAGCGGACGAAATCCTCCTAAATACGTCTCTGTACTCTCTGATTCCGCGTACGGAAATTCTAGAAGCCTCCAGAGACCATCTGGATCATTCTCGAGACAGGGCCGTATGGGTATATAAATACGCGCATGTTGCAGAGCAGTTAGTTACTACCTGAATGGAGCCGAATCGAATTGTGAATCGCAAATTCCGAGTTGTGAATATAAATCAGCATTATTAGCAAGTGTGTAAATAAATCAGTATTAGTTATTGTCCATAAATTAGTGTGATAAGTTAGTGGTATTGGAAATAAATTAGACATTCAATTCAGCAGACGATTTGTTGGACCCCGCGAACGTTACAATATATTTCTTATTAGAATATTCGATATCATACTTTTCTGAAGAATCCCTTCGTACCAATGGAGGGCCTCTATTTCTTATGACATGAAAATTCACAATATTCTCGAAATTTTGTTATTCAATTCTTGCCGCGAGAAAATAAATTCTGAAAACCATTCATCTTTATCTTAATCAAATACATATTCCTTGAATCAATAAGAATCCGCACCAGTGTTAATTTATCAAAAATTGTAATATTCGAGCACACGATTTGAAAGGTTCTGTTTCACATCATATACGAATTGAAATTCAACCGGGATCAGACGTATCACTCGATACCAGAGTTATCATTCGAATTAAATTTCATTCGGGACTAGAGTTATCATTTGAGACATGAATTATCGCTGGAGTTATCGCTCGAATTGAAATTCACTCGAGATCAGACGTGTCACTAGAGACCAGGGCAATCGTTCGAATTAAATTTCATTCGAGATATGAGTGATCATTCGATTCATGCCAAAAAAAGGTATTTTAGTTCTGCGTCGATTATTTTTCATTCGAATGATCCATTGTAAACATCGCATGCTGTCGATTATTTCAATAATCGAATGGAAACATCACTAATTACATCAATAATAACCTGATCTGATTCATTGGAAAAAAGCGTTTTATTTCTCGTCGCGGCCATAATGTATTTTGCTCTACAAACCGGAGAAACACTATAATAAGTAGTCGTTCAATTTATAACGTCTTAATTCTCTTTATTGCTAATCAATACTGTATTGCAGGAATGTCAACAATAGTAATAATATTTTCAAATAAATTGAAAGCAAAAAACCCTTTCGAAAAAACCTTTAATTCGAATGCTCTAAAAAGAAGGAAATAAAATTTGCTCTAAAAATTTTAACTATCAACTTAAACATACTCATTATACAGAATTTATATGATCGTAAAAGCTTGTCGCGCGATTCACTTGTGCGAATAAACGAGTATACCTATTTAATTGAGTAACTCAATCTCCTAGGTTTAATTTTTTTTTAATTCAGTTCAATTGAATACTTATAGGAACTTGAAAATGAATTTGTAGGAATAGGATAAATGAATGCTCAATAGTATTTACAGCATCATATATTTAGCGCCGTTCCGAAGATTCAGATCTGCTTCGTCAGGCCTAAAATTGAACAAGATTACACTGTATGAAATATAAACAATTTCAACGCACTACACAAACAATATGAATGAAAAATGTAGCTCTATATGTCAGAAATAGCACGATCTCAAAATGAACAGCTTGACGGAATTATTCAAGTTGATGTTGTTTTCATGGAAATAGTGTGAGCATAGTGCCGTTTTCTCTTTGTTATTTATATTCCTCACATCATATTCATAATGGATATAAATAACAAAGAAATAACGGTACCATGCTCACACTATTTCCAAGAAAATCATAGGTTCGATTATCGAAATGTGAAAATTCTTGATAGTGAGAAACAACCTGAAAAAAAAGAAATATTTGGAAGATGTTCCACATCAACTTGCGTCAATTTTAGGTCAGACACAAATCATCTCTATGTATTAAACAATTCGATATGTATTGAACAACTATAAAAGTATGAAAAGAAGAGAGACGAAGTAAGAATAAGAATGAAATTTTTAAAAATTCGGAGAGCTGTCACCTTGTTCATTACATCATTTTAATTGTAGTTTATGATTGATGGTTGTTGAAATTTATTTGATTCATTTATAATTACTGTGAATATTCTTATGTCGATGTTTCCACTTAATTTGCTGTACATTTTGAGATCGTGATATTTCTGGCATAAAGAGGTACCTATTTTATTTGTATTGGTTGCGTAATGCGTTGAAATTGTTTGTATTTTATATTGTGTAATTTTGTTCAATTTTAGCCCTGATGAAGCAGATGTGAATCTGCGAAACGTCGCTAAATTCATGCTGTAAAGACTATTGAGCATTCATTCGCCCTATTCCCACAAATTCATTTTAAATATTATTCCTGGAGGACACTAGTTTTAGATTATGACTTACTTATAGCTACTTACGCAAAACTCGCGACGAGCTTTTATGATCAAATAAATTGTGTTTAATGAGGTTATAAGTTGATAGTTAAAATTTTGAAGGAAAATTTCATTTTCTTCTTTTTGGAACATTTGAATAAAAGCTTTTGTAAAGAAGGTTTTTTTGGCTTTCAATTTATTTTGTAGTTTTCAGTTATTTGTGATTATCATTATCGGTAACCCCTTCCATTCGATACTCATATTGCATAGGTGCATAAAAAATAACCATTCCGCCATCTTGAATATTCCGCCATATGGGATTTAGAATGACGTCACACAGCTTACCGTGTATGTATTGTCATCCAAATTTAACTTGTATACAAAATTACAAAAACATATCAGCTTCTAAATTGAGTAGCAAGATAACACCCGAACAAACATACATGTCTACCTTGCACGTTGAAAATGAAAGCTTTTAATAATAGTATATTCTAAAACTAGTTGCAGAATGGGCTCCTATTCCAATACGAATGCGAAATTAGAAAACGAGCGACGAAGGAGCGAGTTTTCGAACGCATGAGTGTTGGAATTGCATTCTGCAACGAGTATTAGACGATATTTTCTCTATTTCAGTCAAATTTCGTGAACTACTATTGAAATTCAATAAAAAACTCAACCTAGTGACTTTTGTATTGTATCTTGGCAGTTGGTGACTGTTACGAAATTGACATTTCCAGATTGACGCGCGTTTAAAATTGATAGAAGCGGAAGCCAGTGCTGACAAACATAATACGAAAAATATAACTGAAAACAATGCTGTAATGAATTCATTACAGCACTGTTTTTAGTACTGTAATGAACTCATTACGATACTGAAATAGAGAAAAGCTTTTAAAAATATGGAATCTTTTATGGGCATCTATTAACAGAAGTTTCACGTTGCTGAAAGAAACAATTGTCTCTGGCATCTCAGGTATTCGCACTTTTATCAGAAAGCTTCTAAAATAAAGAAGCCGACATTTATGACTTAACAATCTGTTTATTGGTGTACCCTTCCCCCATAAGCAGGTAATAAATCTATGTACTCATAAACAATAATCATCTCTCCGGCCCTTACTCAAAATAAGTTCAGTAAAATTATTTGGTTTTTTTCCCTTCCACAAATTCCGACAAATTGCCCTAAATGGTACATTCGCACTTTAAAAGTTCTGCATTCTTATTCGGTCAGTAGTACAGATTGGTCACCGTAGGGCGTAGATTCAAGTGGAATAGTTTGTTTATTGGAATTATTTTTCTATTTTAATTCGAATCAAGTTTTCCTCGAGTGCTAAGAAATAATTGACATGTATCATTATTCATTTTCGATAAAAGTGTTGGTTTCAAGTGGTTTAAAGTTTAAAAATATTTACAAAGAAAAGTCTCAGGATGACTATAATATCGTGAGTATTGTATTTTATGTCGTACATTTGAACTTTCTGCCTTTCTGGTGTTTTCATAATATCCTTGTTATTGATTGTGTATATGCTATACATAAAACGCAATGGTGCTATTAACAAATCAAAAACCGGGTAAACATCACAAGTTGATGAAACAATGATTGTCGAATTGTCGAGTTTAATAAATATATTTGCGTAATGTTCCCATAATTGCTTGATACATATGGTCTTTTTTGGGAGGTAGGTATTTTTCATATCTACGAAAGTGAATGTCAATTCATTATGAAAATTCAACGACATATTATAACTCGGCACCGCCTCATGAAAGAAGAGCTCTCAACAGAAAATATTGTGATTACTATATGGAGATGTACAAGAAAGAACTGCAATACAAGTCTTTGATAGTTTCATTTTTTTTTCTGTTATTGAATATCGAATAAAACTATAACTTTTTTACATTTTATGGTCGATTTTTATTATTAATCAAAGATAAGTACATATTCCAAAATCATCGCTTCTTGATTATTTATGAAAATAATCAATATCAATTATAGAACTGTTAAATTCTTAATCTCGAAACAATGATATGATACTGAACGAAACTGAACAAGTATAAATTTCACGTTTATTTAATCTAATATAAAAAGTTTTCAAGAATCATAATTTGAACCTGTGTGAATAAAGTTTGATTTCAAAATGTATCGACCATACAATTGTAATAACCGTAATAAATTATCGGGTTTTTTTGTCAAAAGGTGAAACATTGATGTTCACAACGCCTTTATTGTCATGCCAAACTCTCGTCTAATGTCCTCGAAGAAAAAACCCATTCTATATAATTAAATTACAATTACCTACCTAACAAATTATCGGGGTTTGTTCTATAATTTTGTATTTTTCCATTTGATGTTATTTCATTTAGACCTCAAACGTACGCTGAAATTGTCAAAATTTCAGGCTTTTTTGACCGCTCATTAGGCTTAAACGAGGGCTTTATATCATTTCGTCGCGATGACTGTAGGTGTAGGGTAGCTTCGGATCTCAAAAAATGAGTAAATTTTGATCAGGGGTTCCGTAAATATGGCGCGGCAGTTCGAATATCTGTTTTCGATCTGATTTCGAAACCACATAGATTCGAACTAGATGAAATTCTGCAATCGGATGAAGAATGACCTATTTGGGGTAAATCATATAAAATGCTACCGAAGTATTGACAAAAAAATCCCAATAAAATATCCACGATCATGGACGAATGCTCTGACAGCTTTCAAAACACTTTCAGTTGGATTTATGAATGCGAATCTATTTTTAAGATGGATCAATATACATTATACAATATGTATGAATGAGCGCTGAAAAGCTCCTCACTTCTCGTCAGTGCTAATTGAATGCTTTGTTATGTTAACAATAAATCTTTCGAGCAATAAGTACCGCTGCAGCCCTCTAGCGTCAAATTTCCAAAGCTGTTTTTGGTGCGTGAAGCTCTCAACAGTCTCATCCCAATGGGTGTCCCGATACGATTTGCAACTCCTCTTCACCAGTATAGATAGAGCTGCTATACTCATTTAAAAGCACTTCTCGTTGTTTCACGCACATATGATGTTTTATTCAAAAGGTGAAAATTATCAACGGCCTTATGTTACAATGTATTCCATAGTAATATCCATGAGTTTCCATCATAAAATTAGCTGTCTCACTTTGGAAAATTCAATCAAAGTATCGAGATAACAACTCTTTTGAGATGAAGATATTTGTCCTTATCATCACCTGTCCCTACAAAATTTAAATAATTATTTTCAAGCTGTAGAACTCATTCGATTTTCCAGTGATTGACGTTGTTCAGTCAAAAACCATGTTCGATTCATATTCTAGTTCGTCTAATCGAAGAATTTCACGTGTTCACAATTTAATCTATATTCATTTTCTCAAATTAAATTACGATTGACTAAATCAATTACTAATGAGACTATACGTCGAATGTTAACGTCAGCGGTTTTGCGGCGCATATAATTACGTGCGTAATGAGGAAAATCTTGGTGAAATGTGGAAATGATACAGTTTCAATGTGGTCCTATACTAGGGCTGCCATACGTCCCGGTACACCGGGACATGTTCCGGTTTGCAGCATTGAGTCCCGGTGTCCCCGTCAGTTATTCAATTGTGCCGGTCAGTAATTTGAATTTGGTCGTTATCGAGATTAATATTTTCCACACGGATCGTGGTCCTAAGACCTTAGTGGTGTTCAAATGCCATACATGCAGCAGCAAAAAAAATCATCTTTTGAAGACTTAACCATTTATCGTGTCTTTTGAATTCATTTTTTTTTATGAGGAAGTTGTTTTTTAATTAATGCATCTTAGCAGATTTTAAAGTTATTTTCTTAAAAACAACATCCATATTTTTCTAAATAGTCTTTGCATCCAATTGAATCGATGACTTTATTCTACAAAGGTGCGTGTGTATATGAAAATGACATATTAATTTTATGGTATTCAGTCAACTTGAAAAACAGATTTCAGATTTATATGGATTTTCATGGCCGAAATATATTATGTCAGCGGTCGTCGATGGAAAAGTTCTTCTAACAAAGGTACACACATCATAAATTGTAAGGAAAGATACAAAGTTATTCATGAATAGTTTTTTGCATTTCACGAAATGAAACTATTCATACCACCACAAAGTGTCATTCGAATTAAAATTCATCAGCGATCAGATGTATCATATCGAGTTGATTCCATGATCAACCTCCGATCACCGGCGATAACGCTCTGTGAAACCTACCGTTTTTTTGGAGTCAACTTATCGGACTATCTAATATAATCTCCACCGCCGGACTCATTCCCTATTACCAAAACAAAAACGAATGCCTACCAGATGTAATGTTACCAAGTCCCATGTAACGCTCTTGAAAGAACAGGCAATATCACCCTAATTACACATTCATAATAGATCAATTACGCGAATCTGAAACGAGGAACGACGCGCCGAATGCATAACAGGTTCTATTTCTTTTGAAATAATATGTTCCCTGAACTGTTCGCTCATACCTATTCCCAATAACCTGTTTCGTCCTTTTCGTGACCTCTCTAGAGCATCTAACTCTAGTTTGGGGGCTTCGAAATATTATATATCCAAAAGTGAGAGAAGAAAAACATTTTGCAATAAATAAAAATTTAAAATATCGAATTAGGCGGAAAATAGTGTAGCGCCTCTGGCCCCGCAACAGCATAGGCCACCCAAATGGCCAAAAAGTACAAATGAGTCAAAAAGAAAAATAATTTATCAGGACCCATGATGGCGGAGGCCGGAGGCCTCCATATTAGTCCATATGTCAGTCAAATATTTTTTTTTATTCGTAATTACATATTTTCATTTCGTATGAAAAACTATTCGTCTAACCACTTCGACACTTGTCGGAAAGTGGCGTGGTGCCATCGGCAAAAAAAACCGAGATCTGAATAAACTAGGCTTGGCTTGTGTTTTCAACGTTATATTCACATACATTCTCCAATCTTACGTTCCTGATCTTTCCGTGCACCTCAGATACAGGTAAAGGGCTCAATGTATTCGGTAATTTTCGAACTGTTCAAGTTCCACTTTAAGGAATACGTTTAAAACTAACTGAATAAATCTCTTTCAATATTTCCTGGAAATATATTCAGAACGATTGTAAAGATTTGCTGTGATCATAAACGAGGTGTGGCGAAAATACCTTTCTTTCGTTATTTGAAACAATATTTGCTAAAAAGAAGGTTCGGTCTTCGGTCCACAATAAACAAGAAATCTATGAACGAAAATTTATGCAGGGTGTACCTGAACCTCTTCTGAGATATTTTCGGAATAATTGTTAAAATTCTCAACGGTCATAAACGAGCAGTTGAGAAAAACACCCTAATTTGTTTATATGATCACTATTTGTGAATACAACATTCCGACCTAATCGAAGGCGGGTAGGTCAGAGCTTGCTTGCATTTTACAGTCCTTTGTCGGCAGTAATGGTACCTGTGGAAGATATTTTTTGGTTTTTCCATTTTTTATCTATTTCACGTGGTTGACATCATATTTGCGCCCTAAAAGAGTAGGTAAAGCCCTATATATATTCTGATCTCGATTGTTTTCAAACTAGTTGAAATATTTTCGTGTTAAGGGTGATAGGTCGTATTTCTAAGTTGATATTTTCTTCCATTTGTTCATACCTAGACTTCAATTGTGCGGACTTTTATGGTAAGTTTTGTGTTTTATTATTGAATTCGTATTTCTTAATTGTTTTGTAACTATGTGAAAGTGTATATAAATAAGTTTACTTTTTTGTGTTTTGGAAATCAGAGAAGAAATATTATTATTATTTTCACAGCCAAGCGAACCGACTATAAAATGAAACGAAACTATCCGAGTGGTTGGGAAAAAAAGAAGAAACAAAAAGTAAAAAAACAAGAACTTCAGCGTCTGTCAGGTTCAATTCTGAAATATGCTCAAAAAGCGTCATTTTAGGCAAACAATGAAGTAGACCCTGATGTTTTCAAATCTATAGAAACTCCAAGTATACAAGCTTTGACCTACGAGTTACATACATAAGCAATCAAGTACAAGAAGAGGAAGTAGAAGAACAAAAAGAAGGAGGAGTAGAAAAGGAAATGGAAGAAGGAGGGAATGGGAAAGACAAGGAAGAAGACATACCCCCTTTGCTATGTTCTGACTCAGAGTCGGATCCACCTGAAGAATCAGAGGATTTATCAATACATTTTGATGTTTGAAATTGGCCTATTCCAGTACCAGATAGTCTTAGAACCGAAATAATAAGACGAGGAAGTGAGATTTACCAACACTTAGAGGGATCATTTGGAGCTGTGCTCAAGCCTGGGGAAAATCCCAAAGGTCGTACCCGACAGTTGAAAACTTATTGGTTTTACAGACAGCTCCGTAGTGGGGAGAAAATATTAAGGAAATGGATGGTTTATTCCTCTCAAAAAATCATTGTTTTGCTTTTGCTGCAAGCTCTTTGATAATGGATCTATACAGGTTGTCGCTAAGATATCCAGTTTCATCACAGGATTCAACAGTTGGTGGAAATTAAATCCTAAAGTGTCCGACCACGAAAACTCTGAATTCCACGTTAAGAATTTGGAAAAATGGAAAACTCTTGAAGCAAGACCTTTTTCTAAACAAAACCATCGATGCTGCACACCAAAACGTTATGGAAACAGAAAGGAAGAAATGGAGGGACATTTTACATAGGCTTTTAGATGTAACACTTTTTTTAGCTAAGCATAATTTGCCGTTTGGTGGTCATAGAGAAGACATTGAATCCGAAAACCGTGGCAATTTCTTAGAACTGGTGAATCTCTTGTCACATTATGACCCTGTTTTAAAGGAGCACAACATACGGCTTCAGCAATCATTGCAAACAGGAAAGATTCCAGTAACATACTTATCGCCAGCAGTACAAAATGAGTTTATTTCTCTCTTGGGAAACGCCGTAAATTATCTCGGAAATCAAAGCAGCAAAATATTATGGAATACTATGTGATAGCACACCTGACATATCCCACACAGAACAGATGAGTCAAGTCATAAGATATGTGAAAATTGACAACAGGAGAGTAGAGGTGAAAGAATCATTTCTAGGTTTCATTCCACTTAGTGGGAAGAAGGCACACGACATTACACAGGATATACTTCAATCACTTGAAAAGGACGCTTGGATATAAAACTTTCTAGAAGTCAAGGTTACGATAATGCTGCAACAATGTCAGGTGTTCATACAGGAGTACAAACAAGAATTAAAGAACAAAATCCAAAAGCGCTGTTTGTACCTTGTGCAAACCATTCTCTTAATCTATGTGGTGTTCATGCTTTCGGTAGTGTTCCTGTTTGTGTCACATTTGTTGGAACGTTGGAAAGTGTGTACAATATGTTTTCTTGTTCAACACATAGATGGCAGGTACTTAAAGAAACCGTTGGAGTGACCGTTAAAAGAGTGTGTGATACTAGGTTAGGGCTGCCATAAATGTTGGAGCGTCTACCGGGACGAGTGGCAAAAAATAGGTTAAAATAGAGCAGGGGTATCAAAAGGGTAGCATCCCAAAATTGATGAGCGGGGGGGGGGGGGGGGTGAGAAGAATTTTTCCATCAAACCGACGACGACCGCTGGCATAACATATTTCGGCCATGAAAATCCATATAAATCTGAATGAAAAATCGTAAAGAAAAAATCTTTTTTACAAGTTGACTGAATACCGTAAAATCAATATGTCATTTTCATATTCACACGCACCTTTGTAGAATAAAGTCATCGATTCAATTGGATGCAAAGAGTATTTAAAAAATATGGATGTTGTTTTTAAGAAAATAACTTTAAAATGTGCTAAGTTGCATTTATTAAAAAACAACTCCCTTATGAAACAAATGAATTCAAAAGACACGATAAATGGTTAAGTCTTCAAAAGATGATTTTCCTTTTTTTGCCGCTGCAAGTATGGCATTTGAACACCACTACGGCCTTCGGCCTTAGGACCAAGACCTGTGTGGAAAATATTAATCTCGATAACGAGCAAGTTCAAATTACTGACCGGGACAATTGAATAACTGACAGGGACACCGGGACTCAATGCTTCAAACCGGGACATGTCCCGGTGTACCGGGACGTATGGCAGCCCTAACTAGGTGGAGTGCTCATCATGATGCAGTGATACCAATCTTTAAAAATTTCGAAAAGTTGGTCGAAGCAGTGGACAAATTGTGCGATGCTTCCGAAAATCTGGATACGAGGGGAGCTGCGGAGTTGCTGAGGAAAAACATTTGCAACTTCAATTTTCTTTGCTTCTTGCATCTATGGTACCATATTTTACAAGAAGTGAACCAAGTCCGAAAGTAACTTTAAATCCGAGGAAATAGTTTGGAAAAGTGTGCACTGAAGCGGAGAACCCTGAAACTATTTTTAGAAGAGAGTCGAGAAGAACTAGCTCATAAAGCCTTCGAATATGCGACCACCTCCTGTGCTGAAATGAACATCGACGTCGAAAGCAGAATTCGAAAATATGATGCCAGGAGAAAAAGCTCAAGATGCAGGTTTGACTCCACAGCAAGTACTGAAGCGTTCCACGTTAGAGTGTATCGACAAGTTTCATGGGGAACTAGAAAAAAGACTAAGATCGATAAACAGTGTATGTGAACAGTTAGCTTTTGTGCACTCAGAAAATCTTCTTAAATCAAATGATGAAACGATAATAATTCATATACATCAGTTCACGGCTACTTTCGACGATTTAGAGGAAGAAGAAATTTTGCCAGAAGTGAAGAGGCTCAGAAGGTATCTGCAGGCTTCTGACATAAAAATTGATGATGCAGCTTCATGGACATCACTTCAAATGCTGAAGTTTATAATTGAAATGGACTTTCGTCAGTCATTACCGAACATAACCGAGACGCTCAAACTGTTTCTCACTATTTGTGTGTCCGTGGCTGAAACTGCGTGCTAAACGGGTCTAGCATAAAAAGTAGGGAAATCGAAAACTCTGCGGTTAACGCTGATCCAAGCCGGAAACAGACGACTTCAAATTTCATCGTCAAAATATTAGATCGCTATATTCTATATTCATAATTGTAAGTTATTGCAGATAGTTGTGAAGTTTTGTGAGAACGAGTCTTAAAAATTTGTGGTTCTGAAAAGAACCGATTGAGCAGTCTCCTTAGCGTACCAACGACATATATTTCCAATTCAATCTACTTAGAACTGGTGTATTTCGTCACGGCTTTGGTACCTTCGCTGACAGCGTGCTTGGCCAATTCACCGGGCAACAGAAGACGTACAGCAGTCTGAATTTCCCTGCTAGTAATCGTGGAGCGTTTGTTGTAGTGTGCCAGTCTGCTCGCTTCTGCTGCGATGCGTTCGAAAATATCGTTAACAAAACTGTTCATTATACTCATAGCTTTGCTGGAAATTCCGGTATCGGGATGAACTTGTTTTAACACCTTGTAAATGTAGATAGCATAACTTTCCTTCCTCTTACGCTTCTTCTTCTTATCAGACTTGGTAATGTTCTTCTGGGCTTTACCCGCCTTCTTCACTGCTTTTCCGCTAGTTTTCGGTGGCATGGCTATTGTGATAAATATATGTAACACTGATAATTGAATCAATCTACACAGTGGGACGTTTGCGATCTTGTATTTATGACGCCGAAGCAGGATGATTCCGGCCACACCTTTTCGCGTTGACTTGAACTCCGCTAACCAATAGGATTAGCATCATGTATATTGTCCACTCGCTGATCCGAGATATGCGACAGGAATTTTTCGGTTCAGTTCAATTTATGGGAATTGTATATTTTGTATGTTTATTTGGCACTTGTAAAATGAATGAAAAGGTCAATCCTTCTCACAACGGTAACAATGTATGAGATTTAATAATATGCCACAAAGTGAACACTGAAAGGATGGTATTCACGATTTATGCTGGCTTGAGAGGTATGTCTGCTTGTATTCGGGTCTCCTGTATGTATTGTATGAATTGTGAGCTCTTTTTCTCGCGGAACGATTTGTATAACTAAGGTTCGGTCGGTGAGTGCTGGTTCGCGTTTTTGTGGCTTACTGATTTTGGCGTGCGAACAGCATTGAGGAATTGGCAGGTTGTTGTCGATCTGTTACCTCGTTTCTTGAGAACGGCAGACCACAGAGTCGAAGAGAGTGGTTCCGGAAATTCTTTGTTACCGACGAACTATCAAGTTTGTGGTATTATGAATAAGAATAAAGATAAGAATTCTCAACATTAGAGCCATTTTTTCGCCTGAATTCGGAGTAAACTTCACCAGTTCATGCATAGCTAAAATGCCACAATTTCAAAACGGTGACGTCATCATGGAAATAATAATAATAATAATGATAATATCCTTTATTTGCCAACAAAATCCCTTTACTCCTTTACAGAAATAAAGCAATAAAGCAACGTCATACATTGGAAGAGCTAGCTTCCTTCAATATTATAACTACAATTACAAAATCAAAATAAATTCTATTCGACGCCTAGCTAGATAATACAAACTAGATAATTAATCTAACTTGAAAGAATAAATACATTTATCTCTTGAATATTGGACCACTGCCTTTCTGAATTTCACAATATTTGAAATTTCCTTAATTTCTGAAGGAAGTGTTCCTCTCGGTTTCTGGTTATCATTTGCAAGTTATTATAATTCTGGTGATTTGATATAAATAAGTTGGGATTTCTCCTCACCAGCTTTACCAGAAAAACAAAATACAACGATGGTGCACTCATGATGTTCAAAATTGAATAGTAAGGTCTACAGGATACCCTCAGCATACATCTGATGATTCTTTTCTGAGTTATGAAAATCTTAACCTCATTGCTAGAAGATCCCCAAAAACCAATCCCGTAAACCATAATTGCCTGTATATATGCGAAGTAATATTGTCGCATGCATCCCAGAGAAACACAATCTCTCAATCGTCTGACTACCGCACATGCGCTGTTTAGTCGTGCATTGAGAGTATTGAGACCTAAAATGTGGGCATCCCAATTCAGCTGTGGGTCCAAATGAAGACCCAAGAACTTCACATGTTCAGATATTGGAATTGATGTATGGTCCTGTCTTACCAGCACCGATAGTGAATCGGATCCCATTTTGGCAAAATATATCAAACCAGTTTTGTGACGGTTCAACCGTAGAAGATTCAGTCCACACCATTCTGCCATACGGTTCGCGATGTTCGTAGCACTCTCGGAAACATCCGCTGTTGACCCCCCCGCCTCCATTACAGATGTATCATCTGCATACTGACAAACCAGGCCACGTGATAGCTCAAATGGTAGATCATTTACGTACGTACAGTAAAAATAACAGAGGTCCCATAATCGATCCTTGCGATACTCCCTGCGTTATGCCTTCCTTACTTACTGAAATTATTTGTGTTCTGTCCATGAGATACGATCTTATTAGGTCATGACAAATCTCACGAATACCGTATCGGTATAACTTTGAGAGAAGGACATTGTGGTCCAAGGTATCAAAAGCCCTTGAAAGGTCAAAATATATGCCCACCACACTATTTTTTATATCCAAATTTCTATATACAAATTCTAATGTATTATAAATCGCATGATCTGTGGAGCAATGTGGTCTGAAACCAAACTGTCGGTTGCTTAGAAATGTCCATTCAATTTATAAGTTTAAAAGTTGGAAACACGATACACGCACATAATTCTAATAATTAATAATATTTAGAATTTTAGGTGTGTTTATTCGTATATTTCTTCTCCTTAGGATAAATCTGGTATTTTCAAATCAGATTCTAATCAGTTTATGAATGATTCAAATGTTCTCGTCCTGATTAACGAGTTGTTGAAAAAAATATATGCAAAATTCATATTGGTTGAATCAAGAGGAAGAAGCCGTAATATCGATTTTAAAAATTGATATACATTTTCAAAACTAAATATTATTTCAGAATTCTCAAATAAAGGTATGCTCAACTCGAAGTGATTTATTACTTTACAGGATACAATGCATTCTGAAAACAAAGCTGTCATATTTAAAGGATATTATTCGAAATAAAAACGGTGAAAAAATAGAATCCAACAAACATAAGCTATATTCTTCAATCAGCTGATTCCAAACTTCAGTTCGAACTATCCCACTACATGCTTTTAGACCGCTTCAAATTATTTCGAACCATTTGGTGCGTGGCGTCACCAGTTCAACGCGAAAACACGAATATTTCAAAACGGACGAAATAGATTCAAAATATAGTCAGGCGAAAATTCGGCTCAGGTTATTATCTAACAGATTGGTCAAGGCTTAAGGCTTTAACAGTGGCAGAAAGCTCGAATTCCGATAGAGGCGCTTTTTGGCACAAAATGAAAATAAGATGCAATAAATATTTTGTCAGGCCAGAATTTCAATAGCCCCACTTTTTTTTTTTTTTTTAAATTATAGGAGAGGTGAATCTTACATAAGACACCCAGTCTTTCTGGGTAGTGTCGGATTCTTACCGACTAAACACCTCTCCCGTTGTTAGGTTCCGGGCATAAGCCTATAAACCTTTCATCTTCTCATATGTTATTTTCTCTTTCGCATTCTTTTATGCTGAGTGTTTGTGTTCATCCTTCAATTGGATATCTCTCACTAAGTGTGGAGTTTTATATCTTCATTTTCGCAATTGGTCTCTAGGTCTTTTGCGGTAAATTCTCGCTGCTTTTTCATCTTCAGCGGGGTCATAGTCGATTAACCTTCTAAGGTCGTCATTTGGATGTTCACTAGCTCTTTCATAGGCTTTTGCAGCTTTTCGCTTGATGAATGTAGTAATCGACTCCCATTTTATGTCTTTTTGGATTTGTTCATTCCTAACAAACCAGGGGGCGTCTAATGCCCATCTCAGTAATTTGTTTTCTGTACTTTGTATCTTCTCTATATGGGTTCTCGCTGCATATCCCCATGCTGTTGATCCATATGTGAGCTGCGGTCTGGCGACTGCTTTTATGATTCTCAATTTCGTGTTCTTGTTCATTTGACTTCTTCTGTCTATTATCGAGTATAATCTTTTCATGGCTACATTCGTTTTATCCACTGCATACTTAATGTGTTGTTTCCACGTTAGTCCTTTGTCTAATATTACTCCTAGGTATTTAGCTTCATTCTTCCATTCAATTTCATTATTGTCTATGGATATCTTCGATTCCATCTTCAGTTTTCTCTTTTGAAGGAGTATTGCTTGACTCTTTTCTCCATTGATTTTGATTTCCCATCTGTTACACCATTGACTGATATCATCTGCAGCTTCTTGAAGTCTTTTGTGAATTATCTTTGTATTTCTGTGCCTAATTGCTATGCCCGTATCGTCTGCGTATAGAGCAAGCAGGCATCTTGGATTTCTTGGTATATCATGTATGTATATGTTATAGAGTAGCGGTCCTAGTATGGATCCTTGGGGAACTCCTGCTTCTAAATATCTGAGTGTGGAATGAACATCACCTATTTTCACACAAAAGTTCCGATCCCTCAGATAATTTCTTATTATTCTGCATAACTTGGGTGAATATCCTGCGGTTATCATTTTATATGCAAGTCCTTCATGCCATACTCTATCAAAAGCTCTGGTTACATCCAGTAGTAGTAGTCCTGTGGCTTCTTTATTCTGAAATCCTTCTGTGATATACTCGGTTATTCTTAGGAGCTGTTGTTCAGTTGAATGTTGTTTTCGGAACCCAAATTGTTCACTCGGTATCGTCGCCAGGGCTTCTGTTTCTTCATTTAGTCGTCTGGCTAAGACTCTCTCCACAATTTTTCCTAGGGCTGGGAGCAAGCTTATCGGTCTATAGTTCTGTGGGAACTTTTTGTCTTTACCTGGTTTATTGAAAACAATCACTTCGGCAGATTTCCATCTTTTTGGAAAGTGCTCTGTTCTCATCACGCCATTTGCTATGCTAGTGAGAGCTGCCGTTCCTTTCTTTGACATTTTCTTCAGCATGAGATTTGTAATTTTATCTTTCCCAGGAGCCTTTCTTGTTTTCAAGTTATTGATTATCTCTTTGATTTCTGCCGGAGATGTAGGGTGAGGGATTTTGTCATCCGGTGGTGTTTCTTTCATTTCTTCTTCATTATCTTCAATTAATTCTTCTAGGTCCTCATCGTCTTCTTCACAATAATTTATTCTTGACTCCCTTTCTATAGTATCGGCAAGAGCGTTAGATTTATCGCTTTTTGAATATGCCATTCCATGCAGTGGTGGAATTTGAGTTTTTTCATTACGTAAATTTTTTTGCATTTTCCATGCAGTGTGGTCTTCTGTGCTGAGTTCACTGATTTTCTTATTCCATCTATTCGTTCTGAGTTCCCTTAGTGCATTTTTAAGTATTTGACTATGTCTGTTCAGTCTGATTTTATCATTATCTGTTTTATACATCCTGTAGTTCTTTCTTAGTCTTCGGTTGACTTTAATCAGTTCTTTCACCTCTTTGGGAGTATCGCCATAGGGATGTTTGGGAGTAGGTTCAGTTTTTCTAACCGTGCTCTCTTCATAGGATTTCATAATCGCACTCTCCAAAGCTATGACTGATTGATCTAATTCATCCGGAGTGTTAATTTGTGGAATACTCGTGATATTTTCTTGGAGTTTATTCTTATATTCGTCCCAATCGGTATGTTCTCGTGTTTGAGTCACTTCATTTCTAGTTCCATGTCCTAAAATGAACTCTATCGGGTTGTGATCAGATGTTCCATCCTCTATCGTTTCAAGAGCAAAATCTTGCTTTATATTGTTCATTATAACTATGTCTAGCACATCAGGGGTTCCATTGCCACTAGGTAAAAATGTCGGTATGTCCGGTCCCATTATAATCGCATCTTCCTTCTCGGCATACTCTTTCAATTTCTTGCCATTTGCGTTCTCTGTTCTAGAATTCCATTGTTGAGATTTACAGTTGAGATCTCCAAGTATTATTCTTGGAAAATGACCTCCTAATAAAATCTTTATCTCTTCCTCTGGCAGATTTATTTGCGGTGGTTTATATACAGAGAATACCTTAATGCTTTCTCTTCTTATCTTTACTGTGATCGATAGTGCCTCTATAGATGCGTCATTGTCCTCGGGATTTATAACCGCAATCAGGTGTGTACACGGTGGGACGTTTGCGATCTTGTATTTATGACGCCGAAGCAGGATGATTCCGGCCACACCTTTTCGCGTTGACTTGAACTCCGCTAACCAATAGGATTAGCATCATGTATATTGTCATTATTGTCCACTCGCTGATCCGAGATATGCGACAGGAATTTTTCGGTTCAGTTCAATTTATGGGAATTGTATATTTTGTATGTTTATTTGGCACTTGTAAAATGAATGAAAAGGTCAATCCTTCTCACAACGGTAACAATGTATGAGATTTAATAATATGCCACAAAGTGAACACTGAAAGGATGGTTGTTTAATTTAGGACTATATAGAAAATTGCTCTTCACTTTGATTTTCCAGCGCTTATTTCGTATTCGAAATCTCAGAAATACAGCGCATATGATAACATAAATATTCTCTCTCTCGAGTACCAACTCAGATTGCCGTCCTCCCGGAAAACATGAAGGGGGGATACAATCATATAATCATGCGTGAAAATTGACCTAAGCGGGGATTGATCATTCCACCCACTTCATTTTTCGACGGAAAAATGACAATCCTACAAAATAATATTACAAAAAAAAATCTGAACAATTCTAACATGCAATTATACCAAATTACTGTACGAATCTTACTCTCTAACACTACTCAAATCTTTCGGAGAAGTATCTTCATAAACCTTAGATAAAAGCACTAGTTTAGTTATTGGTCGAACGAATTCCGACACTGCCGTACGCACTTTCACCACTCTCGTCAGATTATCCTGACCAGGGAAGATTTCAATAATTTCCCCTAAGGGCCACCTTGCTGGCGGAGTAACATTATCAGTAATAAGGACAATGTCCCCGACTTGAGCTTCAGGTTGACTATTTTTCCATTTGTAACGCACCTGTAAGGAATGCAAATATTCCCTAGACCACCGCTTCCAAAAATGCTGAAGCATTTGTTGAATTTGTTTCCAGCGATAAGGAGGAGGTATATTCTCGCTCACGTAGGATGGTTCCGGTACTATAAATGATGACCGACCTATGATGAAATGAGCGGGAGTAAGTGGTTGTAAGTCTTCACTTAAGGACATGATTGGTCTAGAGTTAAGACAAGCTTCTACCTGGGTGAGCAAGGTATAAAATTCTTCAAAAGTTAGTTTATGACCACCATTCACTCTCCTCAAATGGTGCTTAGTCGACTTCACCGCAGCCTCCCAAATGCCACCGAAATGGGGAGCCGCAGGGGGGTTAAAATGCCAGTTTACTCCTTCATTGCTTAATTTATTAGCTAGATCGCTGATGAATTGTGATGACCTTTTATAAAGATCTCTCAACTCACGGTCGGCGCCAACGAATGTCGTACCTTGATCGCTGTACAAGTCGGAACAGTATCCGCGTCTTGAGGTAAATCTACGGAAAGCGGAAAGGAAATTTATGCCAGAGTATCCAGTCACCAGTTCCAAATGAACTGCTTTCGTGCTTAGACATATGAAAACCGCAATGTAAGCTTTTATAAATTTCTTACAACGTCCAGAATATGCTTTAATTAAGTATGGGCCAGCATAATCAACTCCAGACTTAGCAAAGGGTTTACTCGGTCTCACTCTGAATTGGGGAAGGTTGCCCAGCTTCTGATACATTGTACTAGCTCGGTATCTTAAGCATGCGTTACAATCATTTATTACTCTCTTTACTAACTGCCTACCCCGAATCACCCAAAACTCTTGACGCAAAGTTGCCAATGTCAGTTTTAAACCACCGTGCATTGACCGCAAATGTGCTCTCCTGGCCAATAATAGGGATAACTCGCAATGAAAAGGCAATATTAATGAATGAATCTCGTCAAAAGCGAGCAATGAATTCTCCAATCGACCTCCAACTCTTAGCAGATTATCGTTAATGAATGGATCCAATTTTATCAAGGCGTTATTTTTTGGTAATGTCTCATTTTTGGAGATTTCAACAAACTCTCTTGAATAATAATGATGCTGAACTAGAAATATCCAGGTCAATTCCGACCTTTTAACTTCATTGCAAGTCAAATCGATAGAACTACTTTCGCAGCATCCTCTAAACCAATCACTTGAAAAAAGACTCGAATCAACCAACAATGATGAGTTAATCCGCTTCAACAATTTCGAAATAAAACGCAAAACGTAAGCCGTAACTCGATTCAATTTAGACATATTGGAGTACCTACCAACCAAATTCCACACACAATGTTTTTCCTTTATTTCCCCACCGTGAACCAAGCAACTCAACCCAATTGCCGGAGCAGGAATAGGATCAATTTTGACAGGACTCAGAAATGGCTCACAGGATTCCCTCAAGAACTTGGGTCCTTTCCACCACAACTCAAAATCACGTAAATCGCTTGCCTTTAGTCCTCTTGACGCACAATCCGCAGGGTTTACAGGCGATGAAACATGTCTCCAAATTGCTGATGGCATGACCGTGTGAATTATTGAGCAACGATTCGCAATAAAGGTAGGCCAACGAGAGGGATGATCTCGCAGCCAAAATAAGACGTCTGTCGAGCCAGACCATAAATTAACCGTACAGTCATCAATTTCGACCGCCTCGAATACGACCGCCTCGAATACTTTTCGTACCAATTTTACCAGCAAAACAGCAGCGCTCAACTCCAGTCTAGGAATCGTGAGTAGGGGTTTTAAGGGAGCAACCTTGGTTTTCGCTTGGAGCAAATGCACAATGACCCTATTATCATAAACCACACGCAGATATACCACAGCCCCATAAGCGACCTTCGAAGAATCCGCAAATCCATGAATTTCGTAAGCTATTGCTCCGGGCTTGTAACCTAACCATCTATCTATTTTCACGTCATTGACGCATCTCAAATCATTGTAGCATTCAATGAATTGTCCAGCTAAGTCCGAAGGTAACTCTTCGTCCCAATCGAACTTGTTAAACCAAAGCTTTTGAATGAAAATTTTGAAGTTGATTATGACCGGAGCTATCCAACCTAATGGATCAAACAATTTGGCGATTTTGGATAGAATAAATCTTTTGGTGATGGGAGTCTCACCGTAATTTATACAAGAAGTGTGAATATCGAAATGAAAATAATCAGCGCAATTATTCCATCCAAGACCCAGCACACTGAAGCTCAAACCTGCATTAACCTTGGCTTGAGGTACAGACAAATCCTTAAGTAACTCAGGATCATTCGCGATCCATTTATGCAACTCGAAGCCACCCACTTTGCAAATATTAACGAGCTCATTTCGTTTACAAAGAGCTTCTTCCAAAGTGTAACCACCTGAAGTGGCATCATCCATGTACATTTCTCTTCGTAATATTTCTGCACCCTTCGGAAAGTTATGATATTCATCTTCGGCCAACTTTCGAGTAACTCGAATCGCCAAAAATGGACTACAGATCAATCCATAAGTGACTGTGTCCAGCAACCACATTTTAATTTCTTCCGAAGGATCGAATCGCCATAAAATTGCCTGATAGAATTGATCCTCAGGATGAACTCTGATCTGACGAAACATCTGTTTCACATCGGTTACGAAAACGAAAGGGTATTTCATCCAGCGAAGTATGGAATTTGACAGATCTGGCAGTAAATTAGCGCCCGAATGCAGAGTATCATTCAAAGATAAACCATTCGCCGCTCTAGCCGAGCCATTAAAAACTGTTCTCAATTTAAGGCTCTCACCAACGTTCTTTAAAATTCCATGGTGAGGCAGAAAATATTTTACCCTCCCTGTTCCCCCGCACGAAACTTCTCTCATATGACCAGATTCAACATAATCCCGCATAAAGTCGATATATAATCTCTTGAAATCAAAATTACTCTCGAACCTCTTTTCTAGGCCAAGAAGCATTCTCTTCGCAAATTCAAAAGAACCCGGAAACTCCAACTCGCACCGATTTTCGGTCTTGAAAGGCAATCGAACAATATATCTACCCAATGAATCTCGCGAATGTGTTGTGAGGAAATGATTTTCGGTTTCAGTTTCATTTGGAGTAGGCAATGTATCTGTAGAAATTTCTTCCTGCGTCCAAAATTTTTGCAACAATTCATTAATGTCTTCATGTTCCGAAGCATGTAAAATAGACGGTAAGATATAGTTATTCACATTGCCTACGTTTCCAGACAATAACCATCCTAAACTCGTATTAATCGCGACTGGTTCATCAACTTTTCCACGAATGATCGTCCCCTCGAGAATCACAGCATATACGGATGCGCCCAACAGCAATTCAATTGAACCGTTTGAACCGAATCTTGGATCTGCCAAATTCAAATCCCGAACATGATCAAAACCGTCAAGACCAGCATTCAAGTGAGGAGCATATGATGTTATTTTAGGAAGAACAAAAGCGCTTACCTCCACGCAGAACTCCGAATCAAATCTCGGCTTCAATGAGATATTAACCATTTTTCTGCATGTATAGTTTTTCTTAGCGCCAATCCCTGTTATCGGAATACAAACTCTTTCGTAAATTAGATTCAATCTCTGTAACAAGGATTCAGTTATGAATGAAGACTGCGATCCCTGATCGATCAAAGCTCGCACTAGACCTATTTTACCCTTATCAGAAAGAACCTTTACGACAGCAGTGGTCAGCAAAACCGTGTGTGCTGCTTTACAAACATTTGCAGAAGAATTTACGGTTAAATGAGCATTTTGATCATGGATTTCGGTTCTATCCTGTGCAACTGATGATACTTCGTGAAATTGAGGTGAACCCGATAAGTTTTCCTGATTAGGCCCGCCTAAATGCAAAGAAGAGTGATGTTTCCCCATGCAATGTTGACAGCGTTTTGTTGATCTACAATCTTTAGCATTATGCCGGGATAAGCAATTGAAACATCTTTTTTGTTTAGCAATAAAATCTTTTCTCTGTAAGGCAGTCTTAGCCTTGTAGGAGTTGCAATATAAGAAAAAATGATCAGCCCCGCAGAGCAAACATTTATTGTAGCGATTAGTTGCTGAGGGCAAATTAGCTGTTGGCAGTGATGAGAAAGAACTTTTTTGGTTTTGATTAACAACTTTATTTGAATTTCTATTGCTAGCTTCTTCGAGCGACTCCAACATTACCAACTGACTTTCCAAAAAAGTGCTCAAGCATTTGAACGTAGGAGGCTCTGATGAATTATCAAGAGCGCTTAAATGTCTTCCCCACTGTTTTCGAGTATCAGAATCCACCAAAGAGATTATGTGGTGAACAAGAAAATCGTCCCAATGTTCAACCGGTCGGTTTAGCAATCTCAGAGAAGATAACGGTGTATTTAAGGATGAAATAAGACGTTTCAATTCAGAAGACGATTCCCTTTTCATACCCTTAATAGTAAAAATAGCCTGCATGTGTGAACTTACCAATCGTCGTTTGTTTTCAAATCTCTCTGTGAGCTTCTTCCAAGCAATATCGAAATTTTCGGATGTTATAGCAAAAGAGCTGATAATTCTTGAAGCATCACCTTCTAAACTAGTTCGTAAATGATGTAGTTTCGTAACATCTGAAATATTTGGCTTTTTTATCACTAGTGATGTGAATAAATCTCGGAAGGATTCCCACTGACAGAAATCACCTTTAAACTTGGGTATGGAAATACGTGGCAACCTCTCAAAATCTTCTTGATGGCTGTTACCCGAACCACCCTGCGCAGCTCCCGGTTTAGCACTATCATTTGATGAATCTAAAAATGTGCGAAACTCTGCCTTGCGATCCAAATATATCTCCTCCGTCTCTTCAAATACATTATTCGAAATATAATCGGATTTCTTTATCACATCAGAATTATCAATAAGAATCTTGTAATGATTTGTTTCAAACGTATGCCAAGTTTTATCCAAATTATCCGATCTAGTTTTGCAATTACTAATCGTCATTTTTGCAGCACCATCCTTTTTGAAATTACTGAAGGATCGTGCAATTCTTCCTTGCAGCGAAATTTGTTCTACCAGAAGCTCAGTCATTTCAAACGATAACAATTTTCTTAAAGCTAAGTACAAACAAGAAAAAAGCAAAAAGGTCCAGGATTAAATTATCTAAGCAATAAACCGCTTCATACAGTTAATCAATCGCATATGACATTCAGTAAAAAATTAATTCGATAATCCCGGAACTAAGAAGAGATAACTTTCGAATAAAAAATACACAAGCAATGTTATCAAATCAGTGAACTGTCAAAAGGCAAATAAGCAACAACTAGTTCAAAGTAACACCAGATTGGCGTCAGCAATAATTCGAATAATTTATTCGTTTTCTCACAAACTATCCAGTTATCCTTGATCAACCATCACTCCTCTGCCGTCGACCATTCCACGAAGCCCAGAATCGGAAACAGCGTTAATTGAATGCCACCAAATTTTCCCAGCCAAGTTTTCCTTGCTCCCAGAATTGCATTGACAATCAGCGATGCGACGGTAAACAAAGAGTCGAAGAAGAAGTTGGTTATCTCGCCTCTTTTTCTGCGTTGAATCGGCACCCTCACCTGGCGGCTACGTCGTTGTACGTGAAGTCCACAATTTTTCCACAGGAACAGGAATATGAAAATTCCTCCAGCATCCGGCACGTTTGGACCACTATGTTTAATTTAGGACTATATAGAAAATTGCTCTTCACTTTGATTTTCCAGCGTTTATTTCGTATTCGAAATCTCAGAAATACAGCGCATATGATAACATAAATATTCTCTCTCTCGAGTACCAACTCAGATTGCCGTCCTCCCGGAAAACATGAAGGGGGGATGCAATCATATAATCATGCGTGAAAATTGACCTAAGCGGGGATTGATCAATGGTATTCACGATTTATGCTGGCTTGAGAGGTATGTCTGCTTGTATTCGGGTCTCCTGTATGTATTGTATGAATTGTGAGCTCTTTTTCTCGCGGAACGATTTGTATAACTAAGGTTCGGTCGGTGAGTGCTGGTTCGCGTTTTTGTGGCTTACTGATTTTGGCGTGCGAACAGCATTGAGGAAATGGCAGGTTGTTGTCGATCTGTTACCTCGTTTCTTGAGAACGGCAGACCACAGAGTCGAAGAGAGTGGTTCCGGAAATTCTTTGTTACCGACGAACTATCAAGTTTGTGGTATTATGAATAAGAATAAAGATAAGAATTCTCAACATTAGAGCCATTTTTTCGCGTGAATTACGATTCAAAACTATTTCGAACTATTTCCGTCTGATTACCGCTAATCATTCTCTCTTATATTTTCACAGAAGTCAATTTCCTAACTAATATTTCGAAAACAATTCGGAGTAAACTTCACCAGTTCATGCATAGCTAAAATGTCACAATTTCAAAACGGTGACGTCATCATGGAAATAATAATAATAATAATGATAATATCCTTTATTTGCCAACAAAATCCCTTTACTCCTTTACAGAAATAAAGCAATAAAGCAACGTCATACATTGGAAGAGCTAGCTTCCTTCAATGTTATAACTACAATTACAAAATCAAAATAAATTCTATTCGACGCCTAGCTAGATAATACAAACTAGATAATTAATCTAACTAAGAATGAATAAATACATTTATCTCTTGAATATTGGACCACTGCCTTTCTGAATTTCACAATATTTGAAATTTCCTTAATTTCTGAAGGAAGTGTTCCTCTCGGTTTCTGGTTATCATTTGCAAGTTATTGTAATTCTGGTGATTTGATATAAATAAGTTGGGATTTCTCCTCACCAGCTTTACCAGAAAAACAAAATACAACGATGGTGCACTCATGATGTTCAAAATTGAATAGTAAGGTCTACAGGATACCCTCAGCATACATCTGATGATTCTTTTCTGAGTTATGAAAATCTTAACCTCATTGCTAGAAGATCCCCAAAAACCAATCCCGTAAACCATAATTGCCTGTATATATGCGAAGTAATATTGTCGCATGCATCCCATAGAAACACAATCTCTCAATCGTCTGACTACCGCACATGCGCTGTTTAGTCGTGCATTGAGAGTATTGAGACCTAAAATGTGGGCATCCCAATTCAGCTGTGGGTCCAAATGAAGACCCAAGAACTTCACATGTTCAGATATTGGAATTGATGTATGGTCCTGTCTTACCAGCACCGATAGTGAATCGGATCCCATTTTGGCAAAATATATCAAACCAGTTTTGTGACGGTTCAACCGTAGAAGATTCAGTCCACACCATCCTGCCATACGGTTCGCGATGTTCGTAGCACTCTCGGAAACATCCGCTGTTGACCCCCCCGCCTCCATTACAGATGTATCATCTGCATACTGACAAACCAGGCCACGTGATAGCTCAAATGGTAGATCATTTACGTACGTACAGTAAAAATAACAGAGGTCCCATAATCGATCCTTGCGATACTCCCTGCGTTATGCCTTCCTTACTTACTGAAATTATTTGTGTTCTGTCCATGAGATACGATCTTATTAGGTCATGACAAATCTCACGAATATCGTATCGGTATAACTTTGAGAGAAGGACATTGTGGTCCAAGGTATCAAAAGCCCTTGAAAGGTCAAAATATATGCCCACCACACTATTTTTTATATCCAAATTTCTATATACAAATTCTAATGTATTATAAATCGCATGATCTGTGGAGCAATGTGGTCTGAAACCAAACTGTCGGTTGCTTGGAAATGTCCATTCAATTTATAAGTTTAAAAGTTGGAAACACGATACACGCAAATAATTCTAATAATTAATAATATTTAGAATTTTAGGTGTGTTTATTCGTATATTTCTTCTCCTTAGGATAAATCTGGTATTTTCAAATCAGATTCTAATCAGTTTATGAATGATTCAAATGTTCTCGTCCTGATTAACGAGTTGTTGAAAAAAATATATGCAAAATTCATATTGGTTGAATCAAGAGGAAGAAGCCGTAATATCGATTTTAAAAATTGATATACATTTTCAAAACTAAATATTATTTCAGAATTCTCAAATAAAGGTATGCTCAACTCGAAGTGATTTATTACTTTACAGGATACAATGCATTCTGAAAACAAAGCTGTCATATTTAAAGGATATTATTCGAAATAAAAACGGTGAAAAAATAGAATCCAACAAACATAAGCTATATTCTTCAATCAGCTGATTCCAAACTTCAGTTCGAACTATCCCACTACATGCTTTTAGACCGCTTCAAATTATTTCGAACCATTTGGTGCGTGGCGTCACCAGTTCAACGCGAAAACACGAATATTTCAAAACGGACGAAATAGTTTCAAAATATAGTCCGGCGAAAATTCGGCTCAGGTTATTATCTAACAGATTGGTCAAGGCTTAAGGCTTTAACAGTGGCAGAAAGCTCGAATTCCGATAGAGGCGCTTTTTGGCACAAAATGAAAATAAGATGCAATAAATATTTTGTCAGGCCAGAATTTCAATAGCCCCACCTGTTTTCACCCAATTACATACAACAAAATTGTCAACAGAATGAACATCTGGTAGTTTTACAGTTCATGACCCTTCATAAAGCGATGCAGATGTAAAAGTAGGGGGATATCAAATGTTCGTCCATTCAGGTATAGAAAGAAGTGTGTATACATACTTCGATATCTCAGATCGTTAGCATTACAGAACTGTTACATTTCAATATATGTAATTGGATAAACTTGGTGAACAAGTTCATATTGTTCGATACTTAATGCGATAGAAAAACTATTTACAATCTCCATTTGGAGGTAAACGTGTTTTTTCCATACCGAAAAGTTTATTGCTACTTCAGTTGATTTGACACAAGTAGTTATCAAAATATTTTCTTCTTTTATTGGTTCACTGAAAATGGACACCAGTATACCGGGGGGTACTCTTAAATTGGAGGTGAAAACGAATAGGGGATATACTTTGCATAATTTCAAGAAAAAGAAAGTCCCACAATCATGGGATGGCAAACGTTTCGTTTTCGATTTCAGTGTTAAAGTTCGAATTTTTTTCAGTTCCCATGGTATTCAACTGATTCATCATTACTTATCTGCAGATCAGTAGTACAACCATAAAATCTAATAATCAAATTGTTCGGGGAATCGTCAATAACATTTTTTTCTTGCAATCGGTATCAGATACGACTAACCTAATAGGGAAGGGACCATGAAGTTTTCTAAAACAGTGCTGTTTACTATTTTCCAAACTGAAAGTGGTTCACCAAACCGAGTTCTGGATTAGGACAGCGGTCAGTGTTCGATCCATCTTTAATATTCAACTTCGTTAGGGTCGTCGCGCAGAGGAATGAAATGATTTGATCATTGTTCTAATTTAACAAAATGCGGGTCCGATCGATTTTCTAGGATCGAATTCTTCTTCTAGAAAATACCTGTGACACCCTGTATATAACAGTCCGGTAATGCTAACGACTAGATCAGGTTCTATTTGCTGTTGGAGGGGCAGGAATAAATGAAATATTACGAATACTTCGAAAATATTACCAACTTGAGAACGCATCTTATCTCGGAGATAAACGTCCATAATTATCTTATCGCCTAATGAATTGTATAAGAATAAAATGAATATTTTATATTTTTGTGGTTCTGAAAAGAACCGTTTTGGTATATCGTCAAGAATACTGGCCAACTTTCTCAAGCACGTTCTCCCCTGATACGTCTGGCCAGCTGTATGTCCTTGGGCATGATGGTGACTCTTTTAGCGTGAATGGCGCACAAATTGGTATCCTCGAACAGGCCAACCAAATATGCCTCACTCGCTTCTTGGAGCGCCATAACGGCGGAGCTCTGAAACCGGAGATCGGTCTTGAAATCTTGCGCGATTTCACGCACCAAACGCTGGAAGGGCAACTTTCTGATCAGCAGCTCGGTACTCTTCTGATAACGACGGATCTCGCGCAGTGCTACGGTTCCCGGACGGTAACGGTGAGGTTTCTTGACACCACCGGTAGCGGGAGCACTTTTACGTGCCGCTTTCGTTGCTAATTGTTTACGCGGAGCTTTTCCTCCGGTCGACTTTCTTGCGGTCTGCTTGGTACGGGCCATTTCGAAACGAACTAACGAAGTAACTTCGGCAATCGGCAACAACAGATATTTGACTTTACGTTCTCCCCCTTTGCTTAAATACAACACCGCTGATCGGAACGCCGCGTAGGACGCTATTGGTTGCAGCGAATACTATGGAGGGGATGGTAGAATAGTATAAATTGATGCGACTGGCATAAAATTGACATATTGCATAAACTGTTGTGTTGACGATAGTACGTATTAATTTTAATTCCGTAACGTATCATGACTGGAAGAGGAAAGGGTGGCAAGGGTTTGGGTAAAGGTGGCGCCAAGCGTCATAGGAAGGTTCTTCGTGATAACATCCAAGGAATCACCAAACCAGCCATCAGGAGGTTGGCAAGACGAGGCGGCGTTAAACGTATCTCTGGACTTATTTACGAGGAAACTAGAGGCGTCCTAAAAGTTTTTCTTGAAAACGTCATCAGAGATGCAGTAACTTACACTGAACACGCCAAGAGAAAGACCGTGACCGCTATGGATGTCGTATACGCATTAAAACGTCAGGGTCGCACTTTGTACGGATTCGGCGGTTAATTCCTCTATAACTTCTTACAATAATTCTATAACCGGTCCTTTTCAGGGCCAAAATATAAATCTATCATTTCCGCGTTTCATCATGATTTTCCTCATATCGCCAGTATATGTATATATGCGCCAAAATTAATCGACGAAAAACAGCGAGTATTAAAGCTTGATGTGTTATTCCAGCTCTGTGCTGCGTATCTCATGATATAGGTCTTATTATTGTGCTCTAAATCTTCAATTTGGTTGTTCTCATTCAATTTCTTCTTTCCCTTCGTTAGTTTACATAAAATAAGCTCTTCATTCTTCACGACAAAATACAATATCTTTCGGAATGTACGGATAAGTGGGAGATATTATTCAGTTTGGCGTAAATTTATAATCTGTGGTTTGAGTCCAAACACACGAAGGCTTGGGACCATCAGAAGCATATTTTTTTGGAATTGGACCGTAAGTCGATGAAAGAAGAAAGTGAAAACAATGAAAGAGTTGAAATTCTCATATCTGGTTTTCTGATTAAAGCAGTGAGATGATTTTTATTCATAGTATACCTGAACGTTAAGGGATAGTCGAGAAAGAGAACGAATGTTCAGTAAACTGCCTTCACTGAAATCAGTTGCCGTTAAACAGGAATGGATAAGACAGACAGAAATTGATATCTTATGTACAACTAGATCTTTAGACACCTCACGTGAATACCTAGCTGAAAACTTGAATAGCGCACAATCTTTACTTCAAAGGATTATCCTCAACGTTATATCACCGAGGTTTTTAATGTATGTATCAAGCCAATTTAACTTCGACGTGACATCATTCGATTTTAAGCTATAGGTGAAACAATAGGATCAAGCCAGGCTTCGTGCCAAACTGTCACATGCTCATAAGCAAAATTTGTTCGCAACCATACAACTCGAGCTGTACCTGCAAACGAGTCTGACGTTACTAGGTGCAGCTCCAGCTCATAAAAACATGAGGAAAAATCAACGATATTCGATAATAATTGAAGAGTCAGCATTCTCGTGTAACTGACGCGATTTTAGTGTTGGACGTGTGATGGGGAGATCTACTCATTGATATTGCATATGGAGGCCCTGAGAAGGGCCGATACACGGAACTCTTGCCGTGAAGGAACGCAGACTTTACTTCTTCTTCTTCGGAGAAACCACTTTTTTCGTTGTCGCTGCCGATTTCACCGTTTTGGGTTTCGGTTTCTTCGTCGGCGATTTTGTGTTCTTTTTGGCCTTAGTGGGAGATTTTGTAGCCTTCGGCTTTTTTGTCGCCGGTGCTGCCACCACAGACTTCTTCGCCTTACTAATTGGTTTCTGCGTTTTCGTCGTCTTCTTTTTCTTTTCCGTTGCTGCGGTGCTATTTTTGGTTACGGCATCCTCGGACTTGGCAACGGACTTCTTGACGATTTTCTTTTGAGTTCCGGTCGTCGAGCCACCAGCGGCCAATCTGAAGGAACCGGAGGCGCCTTTACCTTTGGTCTGAATCAGGGAACCGGACTGTACGGCCGACTTGAGATATTTCCTTATGAACGGGGCGAGCTTTTCTGGATCGACCTTGTAGTTGGCACCGATAAATTTCTTGATTGCTTGCAACGAAGATCCGCTCCTTTCCTTCAGGTCCTTGATAGCGTTGTTGACCATATCCGATGTCGGGGGATGGCTGGGTTTCGTTTGCTTCGAAGTTGTCTTTCTCTTTTCGGTTTTCTTAGCATTTTTTCCGCCGGTTGGCACGGAAGCCGTGCTCTGTTGTAATTCAGTCTCTGACGCCGACATCTTGTCACTCGTTGATCGATAAAAAGTAAAATAACAATAGTCAAGTTTACGATAACAAACAATCCACTAGTTTCAATAACGATTTTGATGTATATTTTTCTACTAGGGGTATATAGTTACGAACGAAGTGAACGGAAAATTGATCGTTTCCAAGCTCCAGGCTTTTCGAATTTCTATTCTACTTGAAACTTCTGCACCCATATTTTTCGATGATTTGCGAAAAATTTGCGTAGTCCGTGGATGTATATTCTCACTCTTGGTTTGTGTCATTCATCAGAAGTCTGCCGGAATCGATAAACAAGAAGAAGAGATCCAGTATCCGAAGAACGGACGGAGAATCCGATACGTCTCGGAATTACTGACAACTGGGGTTCGACTTATTCCTACACAGAATCACCGCTATATTGGAAGAAAACGACGAATATCAATTCCGACAGAGTCGATGTGATGATCAGTTATTATGTAACGATTATACTGCACCGCGATAACTCAACTGCAATTGTCCTCAGGTGCTTCTATTCGACGATCAATGTGAATGGTGGCACAGTTCGGTAGAACATCGATGCCACTATATTTGTTCAGATCGCAACGGTTATTTTCAGTTCACTTTCGCCTCGTCCTCCTTCGAATGATATCCCAAAATTTCGTTTGACATTGAACGATGATCTGATTTCGAAATATCGCTATTCGATAACATTCACGTCCCTGACGATATCGTATGAATTTCCATAAATATTTAGGGATTAGTAAACTGACTGCATAACCTACCGTACGTGCAACTGATTTTCTTGGATGCCTTACGAATATTTGAAGAATGCATAGCAAAATGAACAGGTTTCCATTTGTGGACACGCTGAATGAAAGTGGAAGGAGAATGCTCGACAATAGAAATTTTGGAAGCAGGAGTGCCGCATGGATCAGCCATCGACGAAATCAAAGACTGGTGTAACAAGTGGAAGATCAAGCTCAATGGACAAAAGAGCCAAGCGATATTATTTCACAAGAGGTTGAGATCCACCACCAACCTCGAAGTTGATGGAGAAGAAATCGAGTGGAAAGGAAAAACGAGATATCTAGGTAATACCTTGGACGGAGGATAAACCTTGAAAAGCCATAGACAAAACCAAGACAGCGGTGAACAGACTACCCACTGATAGATAGAAGCAGCCACATGTCCGAAGAAACGAAATGGAAAAATCTTCAAAGCCGTTGCTAAGCCTCAACTGACATATGGCAAAGAGCCATGTGGGAACAATTCAAGCAATAAAGAACGAAGTACCTACTATGTTGTGCCATGAACTTACCTTGGTTTGTCAGATACTGACAGATCCATCGAGATTTAAATTAGCAAACCATCTCCGAACAGGAAAGCTCAGAAGATTCGAAACAGCGAAAAAACGCCCGACCAAGAACTCAGGATATTACTGGAGTATAACCTGGAGGAAGATAGAAGAAGAATGCGCACAAACAGGAGACCGAGAGATCAATTGACCAGTGATTAAAATGAGTACGAAAACCTACTAGAACCATTGAAACATGAGATGACGAAATAGGTCAATATTAGGAATCCAGCCCAAAAGCGCGAGAATTAATAGTCTAGAGATACCACGTTTTGCAAGCAGATGCTCGGAACTGAGAAGAAGTAGGTCGGGTTCAGTGAGTGGTCGAGCTCAGGAGAGCAAGGACTATCACACTGTTCGTCTATGAATGGATTCCCCCTGTAAAAAAACTGCTGTAGTTAGCAGAAGATTTTGATGAACCGAATTTACGCTAGAGATGTTACGAAAAGAACGGAACAGGTTATTGGGATTAGATATAACCGAACTGTTCCAGTTGAATGTTATTTTAAAACGACGGAACCTGCTACCCGGAAAAGAACCTGATATTGGATAGTGCGAAATGTTGAGTCGATTGATTGAGGTTTTCTGGTGATTGTTTCGAATGCACCAGTAAATAATTTTTCATCACAATCATTTGCATAGGCTTACGATAATAATATGAGAACGAGTCTCTATTGATCAGGACAAATAACATCATGAAAGCACAATAAATCTAGAGAAATAATAACAGAATACAACCCGAAATTTTTCAATATACTTTATACATATTCATATATGAAAAAGGTTACTGACCAGATGGAAGGGTATCACCCAATGAGAAAAAAAATCTGAATCGAACAAGAACAATTTTTTCTAATAGCGGTCTTCTTACTACAACAGAGCTCAAAGCTTCACAAAATAAAATACACCCCCCTAATAAATTATTCTTATTCGTACGTGACCCAAACTCGTCCGACAGTGCAACATTTTGCACCATTGTGCCAGTCAGTACTCATAATAAAATCATAAATCAAGGAATAGGTACCTATTATAACTGCAACTATAAAAACAAGGCAACAACCGCGATCCTGTTCTCTCATACCTAAAGGCACTTTAACAAAGGAATAGGAACCTAAAACGAGATCGCACCTGTTCTTACGCGGAGCATTCTAACCTAGATAATATTAAATACTACTATGTACTATTAAAATAACAGGTATTACTGGCATTAGGAACTGGATATTGCTAAGCAATGGAACGGTTCGGAACTTTTCCCTGAATTTGCCCGGTTCGTAACATATCTAATTGCAACTTTTGATCGAGTATACGGAAAGTTGACGGAATTGCAGGGTAGTTTGATTCATATTTATGTACCGTTAACGAATTAATAGATAATTTATAATAAACGAAAAACATATGATTGGGTAACCCGCAATTTAGTGAATGGATATTATTCATAACTCGTTACGGGCAGATATTTCGTATTCCCAAATTATTTGAACTTACAATGAAAAATAAGCAATTAGCTTGAATAAGGCAATGCCAAACCAGTGACCGGATAGTACAATTTAGGTTTACTAATAGGGAGCGCTTCCACAAGTTACCGAACATCCAAAAGCTTACGCAACGGATTCATTCAAGATGACCCGTTATCGAAGAGTTATGAATAATACCGACAACTGTATACATAGGTACTGCAACTTGTTATCGGTAACACTCGAACGTGGTTTATTGAATCCTTATTTAACGCCCGTTCGTATTATTCAACTACCAAATGAGAAATTTCCACAACTGAACAAAATGCAAGGTGGAAGAACAAACGATGCAACGTAACATGTCGGTGTACTTTTTAAGAAAATATCTTTTTGGTGGCCCTGATAAGGGCCTTTGATGAGAACGGCTCGTCGAGATTTCTACGACTTCTTCTCGGTCTTTTTTGGCAAGAGAACGGCTTGGATGTTCGGTAAAACACCTCCTTGTGCGATGGTGACCCCGGAGAGCAATTTGTTCAATTCTTCGTCGTTCCTGATGGCCAGCTGGAGATGACGCGGAATGATTCTGGTCTTCTTATTATCCCTCGCGGCGTTACCAGCCAACTCCAATACTTCGGCGGCAAGATATTCCATGACAGCTGCCAGGTACACAGGTGCTCCCGCTCCAACCCGTTCGGCGTAATTTCCCTTACGTAATAAACGATGAATACGTCCTACTGGAAACTGCAGTCCAGCTCTGTTAGAACGGGACTTCGCCTTGCCTTTTACTTTTCCTCCTTTACCGCGTCCAGACATATTAACGAGCGACTTTGATATTACGTATTAATTGACAATTGTGAATTGTGAAATACTGCTTCATATCATTGCGTGCTTCACCTATATAGAGTCGACGTTACGCCAATCACGCGCGAGTGTGCGATCCGTCCACCTTCAGAGGCGTGGTCTAGGTTTCCACATCGATGCCCGCTTCTCGGACACACTCGCAATAGGACTACTTCTATAATTCCTTAATATGAAGTGAATCGTGGGAAAAGGATCATTCATAGAACACTATATTTTCACTATTAGCGACGTTTCCTAACTATATTGTTGCATTTTCAAACTGCTATTATAGTATTTTCCGCTGGTCTGTTTTCCCATAAATGGTCCTAAAAATTCGAGATGAATACGTTCCCATGGTGTAAACTGTAAAGGATTCAACGTAGTCTTAGCAGGAATGGCTGGCATGATTTCTATGTCGTCAGCCATATTTTATACTCTTTCTAGTTTCTTCATCTTAACAATGATCAGATGGGTAGAATGGAATTCATTCGAAATTGTTAATCTTAGTTTTTCAGGAACAATTATCCTATGATTCCGAAACAAACGATTATCTTGTGAACTAAGTTCGAACCTCTTCTAAAAATAGGGTAAAATCTCGTTCCAGGGTCCTCTTCCGTAATTACTTATTTCCGATATTGAATATAATGTCGGTCTTCGATACCGATTTGATATTTTCAAAACTTAATTTAATAGCTGTATAATCATAAAACAAGGCTTATTATCAAAAAACCTTTTTAAAGACAAGCTTTTATAGTAACACCACTCATCCGCCATTTTGGAGACGCCATCTTGATTTCCTAAATTTTGAACAATAGTTATTTCCGACCCAGAAATCCCCTTGATACCAATTTCGAATAGAATCGGATAATAATTATAAAACTCGTCCGCCATCTTGAATTTTCCAATTTTGCAGAAGAATCGTCATTGTCGAACCCTAAAACCCCCATCAGATAGTAATTTCGAAAGGAATCGGATCATAATTACAAAACTCATCCGCCATTTTGGAGCCGCCATTTTGTTTTTTCTATAAAAAATATTTCATGATACCTTGTCACCAGAATTATGTACACCTGCCAAATTTCAAATCAATCGGACGATTAGAAGTGTGTCATATTTAACTGGCAAGATTTGATTACAGACAGATTTTTTTTTAATTATAGGATAGGTGAATCTTACATCAGACACCCAGTCTTTCTGGGTAGTGTCGGATTCTTACCGACTAAACACCTCTCCCGTTGTTAGGTTCCGGGCATAAGCCTATAAACCTTCCATTATCTCATCTGTTATTTTCTCTTTCGCATTCTTTTATGCTGAGTGTTTGTGTTCATCCTTCAATTGGATATCTCTCACTAAGTGTGGAGTTTTATATCTTCATTTTCGCAATTGGTCTCTAGGTCTTTTGCGGTAAATTCTCGCTGTTTTTTCATCTTCAGCTGGGTCATAGTCAACTAACCTTCTAAGATCGTCATTTGGATGTTCACTAGCTCATTCATAGGCTTTTGCAGCTTTTCGCTTGATGAAATGTAGTAATGGACTCCCATTTTATGTCTTTTCGGATTTGTACATTCCTTACAAACCAGGGGGCGTCTAATGCCCATCTCAGAAATTTGTTTTCTGTACTTTGTATCCTCTTTATATGGGTTCTCGCTACATATCCCCATGCTGTTGATCCATATGTTAGCTGCGGTCTGGCGACTGCTTTTATGATCCTCAATTTCGTGTTTTTGTTCATTTGACTTCTTCTGCCTATTATCGGTATAATCTTTTCATCCACTGCATACTTAATGTGCTGTTTCCACGTTAGTCCTTTGTCTAATATTACTCCTAGGTATTTAGCTTCATTCTTCCATTCAATTTCATTATTGTCAATTCTTAGGAGCTGTTGTTCAGTTGAATGTTGTTTTTGGAATCCAAATTGTTCACTCGGTATCGTGGCCAGGGCTTCTGTTTCTTCATTAAGTCGTCTGGCTAAGACTCTCTCCACAATTTTTCCTAGGGCTGGGAGCAGGCTTAATGGTCTATAGTTCTGTGGGAACTTTTTGTCTTTACCTGGTTTATTGAAAACAATCACTCCGGCAGATTTCCATCTTTTTGGAAAGTGCTCTGTTCTCATCACGCCATTCGCTATGCTAGTGAGAGCTGCCGTTCCTTTCTTTGACATTTTCTTCAGCATGAGATTTGTAATTTTATCTTTTCCAGGAGCCTTTCTTGTTTTCAAGTTATTGATTATCTCTTTGATTTCTGCCGGAGATGTTGGGTGAGGGATTTTGTCATCCGGTGGTGATTCTTTCATTTCTTCTTCATTATCTTCGATAAATTCTTCTAGGTCCTCATCGTCTTCTTCACAATAGTTTATTCTTGACATTAGATTTATCGCTTTTTGAATATGCCATTCCATGCAGTGGTGGAATTTGAGTTTTTGCATTACGTAAATTTTTTTGTATTTTCCATCCAGAGTGGTCTTCTGTGTTGAGTTCACTGATTTTCTTATTCCATATATTCGTTCTGAGCTCCCTTAGTGCATTCTTAAGTATTTGACTATGTCTGTTTAGTCTGATTTTATCATTACCTATTTTATACATCCTGTAGTTCTTTCTTAGTCTTCGGTTGACTTTTATCAGTTCTTTCACCTCTTTTAGAGTATCGCCATATGGATGTTTGGGAGCAGGTTTTTCTTGCCGTGCTCTCTTCATAGGATTTCACAATCGCACTCTCCAAAGCTATGACTGATTCATCTAATTCATCAGGAGTGTAAATTTGTGGAATATTCGTGATATTTTCTTAGAGTTTAATTTCAAACTTGTCCCAATCGGTATGTTCTCGTGTTTGAGTCACTTCATTTCTAGGTCCATGTCCTAAAATGAACTCTATCGGGTTGTGATCAGAAGTACCATCCTCTATCGTTTCAAGAGCAAAATCTTGCTTTATATTTTTCATTATAACTATGTCTAGAACATCAGGGGTTTCTTTGCCACTAGGTAAATATGTCGGTATATCCGGTTCCACGATTATCGCATCTTCCTTATCGGCATATTCTTTCAATTTCTTGCCATTTGCATTCTCTGTTCTATAGTCTGTTCAAATATAAGAGAATGTAAACATACAAACCAAATCGGTTTGTTTTGCGCATACTAACAGCTTATTGGTCAAAGGATCTTTTCTACAATTCTTGTCACGCCCCCAAAAGACTGCCAGGATCGTACTTAAAGCTTAGAACGGAATGTCGATAGTAGGTACAGGGAGTTATGAAATTTGAATACAAGTGAATGTTTTGGATTTCTTTGTTACACTCAGTTACACCCTTGTAACCCTTGTAATTAGGTCCTCTAAAATTCGCAACGGTTATAACCTTATATATCTGAAGTAGGTACCTCAATTTGTCCCGGTTATAAATATTTGTTTGAATTGTACTTAACCCTTTGTCGGTTTCCGACGAGATTTCTGAAAAATAATATAAACGAAATCATTTATTGATTACACCTAAGCAGAAATCCCAGTCGCTAAAAAGCATCGATTCAATAGACGATTTCGACATGAACTTAATTAGGAGAATAGTTCACGGTTTTTTTTCTTGATGAAATTCCTACAATTTCGAAGGTTTTGGAAGTTGTTAATAACGATGACAGCCTGCCGAATTTTAAAAAAACAACATTTTATAAATTATTGAAAAAAATGAAATTCAAATTCAAAAAAAGTGGTCGTAATAGTTTATTGATTGATAGAGACGAAATAGTTGTTTGGAGGAGAAATTATTTGAAGAAAATTCGAGAATTCAGGGAGCAAGGCCGAAAAATTTATTACCTTGACGAGACATGGATAAATGCGGGATGTACAAAAAATTCAATATGGGTCGATGAATCGATTGGGTCCAACAGACAGGCTTTTCGAGAAGGTCTGTCAACTGGTCTCAAAAACCCAAGTGGAAAAGGACTGATTATATGTCATATAGGGGGAGAAGACGGATTTGTAGAGAACGGCCTATGGTTTTTCGAATCGAAAAAATCCGGAGATTACCATCAGGAAATGAACGGGGAATCGTTCGAAAAGTGGTTCTCAACAATTTTGCCAACTCTGGATCATAACGCTGTCATCGTAATGGACAACGCCAGTTATCATTCGAGAAAAATGGAATCGATTCCGTCTTCAACCCGCAAGGAAGATGTCAAAAATTGGTTGCTCAGTAAAAATATTTCCTTCGAAAATGATCTTTTGAAGGCGGAACTTCTTGCTCTGGTCAAGGCAAATAGAGGGAGGTATGAAAAATTAATTATAGATGAAATGGCCAATGAGACGGGAAGAACAGTATTGAGACTCCCACCATATCATTGCGAGCTGAATCCAATCGAGCTCATTTGGGCTCAAGTAAAAGGAAAAGTAGCTGCTCAGAACTCCTCATTTAAAATTGCTGAGGTTCGTAATTTGTTTCTGGGAGCTATAGGCTCGATTGGTGCTGAGAAATGGAAGAAATGCATACATCATGTTGTATCTGATGTCGAAGAAAAAATGTGTCAGCTCGATAATATCATGGAGTCAACAATAGAGCGAGTGCTGGTGAATCTGGATGAAAGTGACACAGAAGAAGACCAACAAAATTCTGAATAATTTTTAATAGGGTAATACATATTATATTATTTTGGACGCTGCATTATTTTTTTCAAACTTATGACATTTGTAATTTGAATATGTTGAATAAATGAATTTGAGTTTATATGATTGTGTGAACTATCCTCGATCCGACCCTGGAGCCCTGAAATAAAGTATCTACCTGAAGGAAGCCCATCCTACCTCTGCGCGACTTTGTTTATTTTGATGTCTCTTATATTTGAACAGAGTATAGAATTCCATTGTTGAGATTCACAGTTGAGATCTCCAAGTATTATTCTTGGAAAATGACCCCCTAATAAAATCTTCATCTCTTCCTCTGGCAGATTTATTTGCGGTGGTTTATAATTTGTATACAAAATATCCTCAATGCTTTCTCTTCTTATCTTTACTGTGATCGATAGTGCCTCTATAGATGCGTCATTGTCCTCGAGATTTACAACCGCATTCAGGTAATGGTTCACGTCTCTTTTAACAAGAATGGCAACCCCTCCTCCGTTTCTATTATTTCTGTCTCTTCTGTACAGACAGATGGAGAGATAGACAGATAGACACTTAAATCTCCATAAAGTTGAACTTCTTGTCCTCCTGTTTTCAACTCTTTCACCACAGGAGTTTTCCAACTAGCATAGGGTAGTTGTCTATGCCAAATAAACTCGAGTGTTATATTATATTTTCATCTTCTTAGGGTATAGATGCCTCACCCATCGTGAAATGTCCCATTTTCTCTTCAAGAAATTCCTTATTTTTTTCAGCAATGATGAATTCGATTCAGTCGAACATGTAATAATATAATTCTTATTAGAATATTTAACATCATGCTTCTCTATAGAATCCCTTTGTACCAATGGAGGACCTCTATTTCTCATGACATGAAAATTCACAATATTCTTGAAATTTATTCATTAAATTCTTGCCTTTATAACTCCTACAGCAACAACTACCGATACCATTATGAATATAAAAGGTTTTATGAACAACGGCTAGTGACAGAATTTCTTTTTTGTAAGGACCTTTAGAAATGGCAGATATACTAGACCCTGTATCAATCCCAAAAATGTTTTCCTTATTTACCATTATAACACTTCAATGGAAATTTCATTTTTATCACCCTCACATATGGAATATAAGTTCAAATCATCACTGACGCATTTCTATCTGAGAATAATGTTCAATACAATATTACATATTATATCATGTATATTACATCAGAACTTTCTCTCATAACCTCCCGCCGCGAGAAAGTAAATTCTAAAAACCACCCATCACCAAAATCAAAAACATATTCATAAAATCAATAAGAATTATATCAGATTCCTCTCCTTGATTCATCGCACATTTTTATCGAGCAAATGCAACACAGGAGCACTCTATCGTGATATTCGATTATTCGGAAGGCTTTGTTTTTCATCATTCAAACTAAAATTCATTCGAGATCAGACGTATACACTCGAGTAATCACTTGATATAATCGTGATGAGAGTTTCATTCGATTCATGCCCAAATATCGCGATTCTGGTTCTGCGCCGATTATTTTTCATTCTAATGATTTTAATAATCGAATTATTGACTATTTTTCATAGGAATGATAATACATATCACTAGTTCAATAATCGTATTTTGAGCATTCTAGTGATTTCAATAATCGAATGATCACTAGAATCAAAAATCATCGAATGGTCGAACATTTTTTTTCGGCTTGTATCAGCGTTAACAGCAAGGTTTTCGTTTTTCCCCCTATTCCTTTTCAATGCCAGCACGCAAATGAATAGGACTAGCACGCAATTGTAGGTTTCAGCATATTTCATCTGAGAATAATCGAATAATGTTCGATGCAATTTTAATAGAAAATCGAATTCAAAACTTTATCTTATGACCTCCTGCCGCGAGAAAGTAAATTCTGAAAACCATTCATCATTATCTTAATCGAATACGTATTCCGAAAATCAATGAGGATCCTGTTAGAATCTTCACCAGTGTTAATTCATCAAGAATTGTAATATTTCAACACGCGATTTGAAAGGTTCTGTATCACATGGCTCGAATTGAAATTCACTCGAGACCAGGGCAATCGTTCGAATTAAATATCATTCGAGATATGAGTGATCATTCGATTCATGCCAAAAAACGGGATTTTAGTTCTGCGTCGATTATTTCTCATTCGAATGATCCATTGTAAACATCGCATGCTGTCGATTATTTCAATAATCGAATGGTAACATCACTAATTACATCAATAATAACCTGATCTGATTCATTGGAAAAAAGCGTTTTATTCCTCGTCGCGGGCATAATGTATTTTGCTCTACAAACCGGAGAAACACTATAATAAGTAGTCGATCAATTTATAACGTCTTAATTCTCTTTATTGCTAATCAATACTGTATTGCAGGAATCAGGAATGTCAACAATCGTAATAATATTTTCAAATAAATTGAAAGCAAAAAACCTTTAATTCGAATGCTCTAAAAAGAAGGAAATAAAATTTGCCCTAAAAATTTTAACTATCAACTTAAACATACTCATTATACAGAATTTATATGATCGTAAAAGCTTGTCGCGCGATTCACTTGTGCGAATAAACGAGTATACCTATTCAATTGAGTAACTCAATCTCCTAGGTTTAATTTTTTTTTAATTCAGTTCAATTGAATACTTATAGGAACTTGAAAATGAATTTGTAGGAATAGGATAAATGAATGCGCAATAGTATTTACAGCATCATATATTTAGCGCCGTTCCGAAGATTCAGATCTGCTTCGTCAGGCCTAAAATTGAACAAGATTACACTGTATGAAATATAAACAATTTCAACGCACTACACAAACAATATGAATGAAAAATGTAGCTCTATATGTCAGAAATAGCACGATCTCAAAATGAATAGCTTGACGGAATTATTCAAGTTGATGTTGTTTTCATGGAAATAGTGTGAGCATAGTGCCGTTTTCTCTTTGTTATTTATATTCCTCACATCATATTCATAATGGATATAAATAACAAAGAAATAACGGCACCATGCTCACACTATTTCCAAGAAAATCATAGGTTCGATTTTCGAAATGTGAAAATTCTTGATAGTGAGAAACAACCTGAAAAAAAAGAAATATTTGGAAGATGTTCCACATCAACTTCCGTCAATTTTAGGTCAGACACAAATCATCTCTATGTATTAAACAATTCGATATGTATTGAACAACTATAAAAGTATGAAAAGAAGAGAGACGAAGTAAGAATAAGAATGAAATTTTTAAAAATTCGGAGAGCTGTCACCTTGTTCATTACATCATTTTAATTGTAGTTTATGATTGATGGTTGTTGAAATTTATTTGATTCATTTAAAATTACTGTGAATATTCTTATGTCGATGTTTCCACTTAATTTGCTGTACATTTTGAGATCGTGATATTTCTGGCATAAAGAGGTATTTTATTTGTATTGGTTGCGTAATGCGTTGAAATTGTTTGTATTTTATATTGTGTAATTTTGTTCAATTTTAGCCCTGATGAAGCAGATGTGAATCTGCGAAACGTCGCTAAATTCATGCTGTAAAGACTATTGAGCATTCATTCGCCCTATTCCCACAAATTCATTTTAAATATTATTCCTGGAGGACACTAGTTTTAGATTATGACTTACTTATAGCTACTTACGCAAAACTCGCGACGAGCTTTTATGATCAAATAAATTGAGTTTAATGAGGTTATAAGTTGATAGTTAAAATTTTGAAGGAAAATTTCATTTTCTTCTTTTTGGAGCATTTGAATAAAAGCTTTTTCAAAGAAGGTTTTTTTTGGCTTTCAATTTATTTTTTAGTTATTTGTGATTATCATTATCGGTAAGCCCTTCGATTCGATACTCATATTGCATAGGTGCATAAAAAAAAAACTATTCCGCCATCTTGGATGTTCCGCCATATTGGATTTAAAATGACGTCAACGTCATCAGTATTGATCAACAAGTCTTTCCATTTGATAGCCATATTGTAGAAATGCATAAAAAATAACCATTCCGCCATCTTGAATATTCCGCCATATGGAATTTAGAATGACGTCACACAGCTTACCGTGTATGTATTGTCATCCAAATTTAACTTGTATACAAAATTACAAAAACATATCAGCTTCTAAATTGAGTAGCAAGATAACACCCGAACAAACATACATGTCTACCTTGCACGTTGAAAACGAAAGCTTTTAATAATAGTAGGTATATTCTAAAACTAGTTGCAGAATGGGCTCCTATTCCAATACGAATGCGAAATTAGAAAACGAGCGACGAAGGAGCGAGTTTTCGAACGCATGAGTGTTGGAATTGCATTCTGCAACGAGTATTAGACGATATTTTCTCTATTTCAGTCAAATTTCGTGAACTACTATTGAAATTCAATAAAAAACTCAACCTAGTGACTTTTGTATTGTATCTTGGCAGTTGGTGACTGTTACGAAATTGACATTTCCAGATTGACGCGCGTTTAAAATTGATAGAAGCGGAAGCCAGTGCTGACAAACATAATACGAAAAATATAACTGAAAACAATGCTGTAATGAATTCATTACAGCACTGTTTTTAGTACTGTAATGAACTCATTACGATACTGAAATAGAGAAAAGCTTTTAAAAATATGGAATCTTTTATGGGCATCTATTAACAGAAGTTTCACGTTGCTGAAAGAAACAATTGTCTCTGGCATCTCAGGTATTCGCACTTTTATCAGAAAGCTTCTAAAATAAAGAAGCCGACATTTATGACTTAACAATCTGTTTATTGGTGTACCCTTCCCCCATAAGCAGGTAATAAATCTATGTACTCATAAACAATAATCATCTCTCCGGCCCTTACTCAAAATAAGTTCAGTAAAATTATTTGGTTTTTTTCCCTTCCACAAATTCCGACAAATTGCCCTAAATGGTACATTCGCATTTTAAAAGTTCTGCATTCTTATTCGGTCAGTAGTACAGATTGGTCACCGTAGGGCGTAGATTCAAGTGGAATAGTTTGTTTATTGGAATTATTTTTCTATTTTAATTCGAATCAAGTTTTCCTCGAGTGCTAAGAAATAATTGACATGTATCATTATTCATTTTCGATAAAAGTGTTGGTTTCAAGTGGTTTAAAGTTTAAAAATATTCACAAAGAAAAGTCTCAGGATGACTATAATATCGTGAGTATTGTATTTTATGTCGTACATTTGAACTTTCTGCCTTTCTGGTGTTTTCATAATATCCTTGTTATTGATTGTGTATATGCTATACATAAAACGCAATGGTGCTATTAACAAATCAAAAACCGGGTAAACATCACAAGTTGATGAAACAATGATTGTCGAATTGTCGAGTTTAATAAATATATTTGCGCAATGTTCCCATAATTGCTTGATACATATGGTCTTTTTTGGGAGGTAGGTATTTTTCATATCTACGAAAGTGAATGTCAATTCATTATGAAAATTCAACGACATATTATAACTCGGCACCGCCTCATGAAAGAAGAGCTCTCAACAGAAAATATTGTGATTACTATATGGAGATGTACAAGAAAGAACTGCAATACAAGTCTTTGATAGTTTCATTTTTTTTTCGGTTATTGAATATCGAATAAAACTATAACTTTTTTACATTTTATGGTCGATTTTTATTATTAATCAAAGAAAAGTACATATTCCAAAATCATCGATCTTCTTGATTATTTATGAAAATAATCAATATCAATTATAGAACTGTTAAATTCTTAATCTCGAAACAATGATATGATACTGAACGAAACTGAACAAGTATAAATTTCACGTTTATTTAATCTAATATAAAAAGTTTTCAAGAATCATAATTTGAACCTGTGTGAATAAAGTTTGATTTCAAAATGTATCGACCATACAATTGTAATAACCGTAATAAATTATCGGGTTTTTTTGTCAAAAGGTGAAACATTGATGTTCACAACGCCTTTATTGTCATGCCAAACTCTCGTCTAATGTCCTCGAAGAAAAAACTCATTCTATATAATTAAATTACAATTACCTACCTAACAAATTATCGGGGTTTGTTCTATAATTTTGTATTTTCCCATTTGATGTTATTTCATTTAGACCTCAAACGTACGCTGAAATTGTCAAAATTTCAGGCTTTTTTGACCGCTCATTAGGCTTAAACGAGGGCTATATATCATTTCGTCACGATGACTGTAGGTGTAGGGTAGCTTCGGATCTCAAAAAATGAGTAAATTTTGATCAGGGGTTCCGTAAATATGGCGCGGCAGTTCGAATATCTGTTTTCGATCTGATTTCGAAACCACAGATTCGAACTAGATGAAATTCTGCAATCGGATGAAGAATGACCTATTTGGGGTAAATCATATAAAATGCTACCGAAGTATTGACAAAAAAATCCCAATAAAATATCCACGATCATGGACGAATGCTCTGACAGCTTTCAAAACACTTTCAGTTGGATTTATGAATGCGAATCTATTTTTAAGATGGATCAATATACATTATACAATATGTATGAATGAGCGCTGAAAAGCTCCTCACTTCTCGTCAGTGCTAATTGAATGCTTTGTTATGTTAACAATAAATCTTTCGAGCAATAAGTACCGCTGCAGCCCTCTAGCGTCAAATTTCCAAAGCTGTTTTTCGTGCGTGAAGCTCTCAACAGTCTCATCCCAATGGGTGTCCCGATACGATTTGCAACTCCTCTTCACCAGTATAGATAGAGCTGCTATACTCATTTAAAAGCACTTCTCGTTGTTTCACGCACATATGATGTTTTATTCAAAAGGTGAAAATTATCAACGGCCTTATGTTACAATGTATTCCATAGTAATATCCATGAGTTTCCATCATAAAATTAGCTGTCTCACTTTGGAAAATTCAATCAAAGTATCGAGATAACAACTCTTTTGAGATGAAGATATTTGTCCTTATCATCACCTGTCCCTACAAAATTTAAATAATTATTTTCAAGCTGTAGAACTCATTCGATTTTCCAGTGATTGACGTTGTTCAGTCAAAAACCATGTTCGATTCATATTCTAGTTCGTCTAATCGAAGAATTTCACGTGTTCACAATTCAATCTATATTCATTTTCTCAAATTAAATTACGATTGACTAAATCAATTACTAATGAGACTATACGTCGAATGTTAACGTCAGCGGTTTTGCGGCGCATATAATTACGTGCGTAATGAGGAAAATCTTGGTGAAATGTGGAAATGATACAGTTTCAATGTGGTCCTATACTAGGGCTGCCATACGTCCCGGTACACCGGGACATGTTCCGGTTTGCAGCATTGAGTCCCGGTGTCCCCGTCAGTTATTCAATTGTGCCGGTCAGTAATTTGAATTTGGTCGTTATCGAGATTAATATTTTCCACACGGATCGTGGTCCTAAGGCCGTAGTGGTGTTCAAATGCCATACATGCAGCAGCAAAAAAAATCATCATTTGAAGACTTAACCATTTATCGTGTCTTTTGAATTCATTTTTTTTTATGAGGAAGTTGTTTTTTAATTAATGCATCTTAGAAGATTTTAAAGTTATTTTCTTAAAAACAACATCCATATTTTTCTAAATAGTCTTTGCATCCAATTGAATCGATGACTTTATTCTACAAAGGTGCGTGTGTATATGAAAATGACATATTAATTTTATGGTATTCAGTCAACTTGAAAAACAGATTTCAGATTTATATGGATTTTCATGGCCGAAATATATTATGTCAGCGGTCGTCGATGGAAAAGTTCTTCTAACAAAGGTACACGCATCATAAATTGTAAGGAAAGATACAAAGTTATTCATGAATAGTTTTTTGCATTTCACGAAATGAAACTATTCATACCACCACAAAGTGTCATTCGAATTAAAATTCATCAGCGATCAGATGTATCATATCGAGTTGATTCCATGATCAACCTCCGATCACCGGCGATAACGCTCTGTGAAACCTACCGTTTTTTTGGAGTCAACTTATCGGACTATCTAATATAATCTCCACCGCCGGACTCATTCCCTATTACCAAAACAAAAACGAATGCCTACCAGATGTAATGTTACCAAGTCCCATGTAACGCTCTTGAAAGAACAGGCAATATCACCCTAATTACACATTCATAATAGATCAATTACGCGAATCTGAAACGAGGAACGACGCGCCGAATGCATAACAGGTTCTATTTCTTTTGAAATAATATGTTCCCTGAACTGTTCGCTCATACCTATTCCCAATAACCTGTTTCGTCCTTTTCGTGACCTCTCTAGAGCATCTAACTCTAGTTATCAGATGTATCATATCGAGTTGATTCCATGATCAACCTCCGATCACCGGCGATAACGCTCTGTGAAACCTACCGTTATACTTTGGAGTCAACTTATCGGACTATCTAATATAATCTCCACCGCCGGACTCATTCCTGGGCTCTGGCCCCGCAACAGCATAGGCCACCCAAATGGCCAAAAAGTACAAATGAGTCAAAAAGAAAAATAATTTATCAGGACCCAAGATGGCGGAGGCCGGAGGCCTCCATATTAGTCCATATGTCAGTCAAATATTTTTTTTTATTCGTAATTACATATTTTCATTTCGTATGAAAAACTATTCGTCTAACCACTTCGACACTTGTCGGAAAGTGGCGTGGTGCCATCGGCAAAAAAAACCGAGATCTGAATAAACTAGGCTTGGCTTGTGTTTTCAACGTTATATTCACATACATACTCCAATCTTACGTTCCTGATCTTTCCGTGCACCTCAGATACAGGTAAAGGGCTCAATGTATGCGGTAATTTTCGAACTGTTCAAGTTCCACTTTAAGGAATACGTTTAAAACTAACTGAATAAATCTCTTTCAATATTTCCTGGAAATATATTCAGAACGATTGTAAAGATTTGCTGTGATCATAAACGAGGTGTGGCGAAAATACCTTTCTTTCGTTATTTGAAACAATATTTGCTAAAAAGAAGGTTCGGTCTTCGGTCCACAATAAACAAGAAATCTATGAACGAAAATTTATGCAGGGTGTACCTGAACCTCTTCTGAGATATTTTCGGAATAATTGTTAAAATTCTCAACGGTCATAAACGAGCAGTTGAGAAAAACACCCTAATTTGTTTATATGATCACTATTTGTGAATACAATATTCCGACCTAATCGAAGACGGGTAGGTCAGAGCTTGCTTGCATTATACAGTCCTTTGTCGGCATTAATGGTACCTGTGGAAGATATTTTTTGGTTTTTCCATTTTTTATCTATTTCACGTGGTTGACATCATATTTGCGCCCTAAAAGAGTAGGTAAAGCCCTATATATATTCTGATCTCGATTGTTTTCAAACTAGTTGAAATATTTTCGTGTTAAGGGTGATAGGTCGTATTTCTAAGTTGATATTTTCTTCCATTTGTTCATACCTAGACTTCAATTGTGCGGACTTTTATGGTAAGTTTTGTGTTTTATTATTGAATTCGTATTTCTTAACTCTTGTAACTATGTGAAAGTGTATATAAATAAGTTTACTTTTTTGTGTTTTGGAAATCAGAGAAGAAATATTATTATTATTTTCACAGCCAAGCGAACCGACTATAAAATGAAACGAAACTATCCGAGTGGTTGGGAAAAAAAGAAGAAACAAAAAGTAAAAAAACAAGAACTTCAGCGTCTGTCAGGTTCAATTCTGAAATATGCTCAAAAAGCGTCATTTTAGGCAAACAATGAAGTAGACCCTGATGTTTTCAAATCTATAGAAACTCCAAGTATACAAGCTTTGACCTACGAGTTACATACATAAGCAATCAAGTACAAGAAGAGGAAGTAGAAGAACAAAAAGAAGGAGGAGTAGAAAAGGAAATGGCAGAAGGAGGGAATGGGAAAGACAAGGAAGAAGACATACCCCCGTTGCTATGTTCTGACTCAGAGTCGGATCCACCTGAAGAATCAGAGGATTTATCAATACATTTTGATGTTTGAAATTGGCCTATTCCAGTACCAGATAGTCTTAGAACCGAAATAATAAGACGAGGAAGTGAGATTTACCAACACTTAGAGGGACCATTTGGAGCTGTGCTCAAGCCTGGGGAAAATCCCAAAGGTCGTACCCGACAGTTGAAAACTTATTGGTTTTACAGACAGCTCCGTAGTGGGGAGAAAATATTAAGGAAATGGATGGTTTATTCCTCTCAAAAAATCATTGTTTTGCTTTTGCTGCAAGCTCTTTGATAATGGATCTATACAGGTTGTCGCTAAGATATCCAGTTTCATCACAGGATTCAACAGTTGGTGGAAATTAAATCCTAAAGTGTCCGACCACGAAAACTCTGAATTCCACGTTAAGAATTTGGAAAAATGGAAAACTCTTGAAGCAAGACCTTTTTCTAAACAAAACCATCGATGCTGCACACCAAAACGTTATGGAAACAGAAAGGAAGAAATGGAGGGACATTTTACATAGGCTTTTAGATGTAACACTTTTTTTAGCTAAGCATAATTTGCCGTTTAGTGGTCATAGAGAAGACATTGAATCCGAAAACCGTGGCAATTTCTTAGAACTGGTGAATCTCTTGTCACATTATGACCCTGTTTTAAAGGAGCACAACATACGGCTTCAGCAACCATTGCAAACAGGAAAGATTCCAGTAACATACTTATCGCCAGCAGTACAAAATGAGTTTATTTCTCTCTTGGGAAACGCCGTAAATTATCTCGGAAATCAAAGCAGCAAAATATTATGGAATACTATGTGATAGCACACCTGACATATCCCACACAGAACAGATGAGTCAAGTCATAAGATATGTGAAAATTGACAACAGGAGAGTAGAGGTGAAAGAATCATTTCTAGGTTTCATTCCACTTAGTGGGAAGAAGGCACACGACATTACACAGGATATACTTCAATCACTTGAAAAGGACGCTTGGATATAAAACTTTCTAGAAGTCAAGGTTACGATAATGCTGCAACAATGTCAGGTGTTCATACAGGAGTACAAACAAGAATTAAAGAACAAAATCCAAAAGCGCTGTTTGTACCTTGTGCAAACCATTCTCTTAATCTATGTGGTGTTCATGCTTTCGGTAGTGTTCCTGTTTGTGTCACATTTGTTGGAACGTTGGAAAGTGTGTACAATATGTTTTCTTGTTCAACACATAGATGGCAGGTACTTAAAGAAACCGTTGGAGTGACCGTTAAAAGAGTGTGTGATACTAGGTGGAGTGCTCATCATGATGCAGTGATACCAATCTTTAAAAATTTCGAAAAGTTGGTCGAAGCAGTGGACAAATTGTGCGATGCTTCCGAAAATCTGGATACGAGGGGAGCTGCGGAGTTGCTGAGGAAAAACATTTGCAACTTCAATTTTCTTTGCTTCTTGCATCTATGGTACCATATTTTACAAGAAGTGAACCAAGTCCGAAAGTAACTTTAAATCCGAGGAAATAGTTTGGAAAAGTGTGCACTGAAGCGGAGAACCCTGAAACTATTTTTAGAAGAGAGTCGAGAAGAACTAGCTCATAAAGCCTTCGAATATGCGACCACCTCCTGTGCTGAAATGAACATCGACGTCGAAAGCAGAATTCGAAAATATGATGCCAGGAGAAAAAGCTCAGGATGCAGGTTTGACTCCACAGCAAGTACTGAAGCGTTCCATGTTAGAGTGTATCGACAAGTTTCATGGGGAACTAGAAAAACGACTAAGATCGATAAACAGTGTATGTGAACAGTTAGCTTTTGTGCACTCAGAAAATCTTCTTAAATCAAATGATGAAACGATAATAATTCATATACATCAGTTCACGGCTACTTTCGACGATTTAGAGGAAGAAGAAACTTTGCCAGAAGTGAAGAGGCTCAGAAGGTATCTGCAGGCTTCTGACATAAAAATTGATGATGCAGCTTCATGGACATCACTTCAAATGCTGAAGTTTATAATTGAAATGGACTTTCGTCAGTCATTACCGAACATAACCGAGGCGCTCAAACTGTTTCTCACTATTTGTGTGTCCGTGGCTGAAACTGCGTGCTAAACGGGTCTAGCATAAAAAGTAGGGAAATCGAAAACTCTGCGGTTAACGCTGATCCAAGCCGGAAACAGACGACTTCAAATTTCATCGTCAAAATATTAGATCGCTATATTCTATATTCATAATTGTAAGTTATTGCAGATAGTTGTGAAGTTTTGTGAGAACGAGTCTTAAAAATTTGTGGTTCTGAAAAGAACCGATTGAGCAGTCTCCTTAGCGTACCAACGACATATATTTCCAATTCAATCTACTTAGAACTGGTGTATTTCGTCACGGCTTTGGTACCTTCGCTGACAGCGTGCTTGGCCAATTCACCGGGCAACAGAAGACGTACAGCAGTCTGAATTTCCCTGCTAGTAATCGTGGAGCGTTTGTTGTAGTGTGCCAGTCTGCTCGCTTCTGCTGCGATGCGTTCGAAAATATCGTTAACAAAACTGTTCATTATACTCATAGCTTTGCTGGAAATTCCGGTATCGGGATGAACTTGTTTTAACACCTTGTAAATGTAGATAGCATAACTTTCCTTCCTCTTACGCTTCTTCTTCTTATCAGACTTGGTAATGTTCTTCTGGGCTTTACCCGCCTTCTTCACTGCTTTTCCGCTAGTTTTCGGTGGCATGGCTATTGTGATAAATAAATGTAACACTGATAATTGAATCAATCTACACAGTGGGTTTTTTTTTTTTTTTTTTTTTAATTATAGGAGAGGTGAATCTTACATAAGACACCCAGTCTTTCTGGGTAGTGTCGGATTCTTACCGACTAAACACCTCTCCCGTTGTTAGGTTCCGGGCATATGCCTATAAACCTTTCATCTTCTCATATGTTATTTTCTCTTTCGCATTCTTTTATGCTGAGTGTTTGTGTTCATCCTTCAATTGGATATCTCTCACTAAGTGTGGAGTTTTATATCTTCATTTTCGCAATTGGTCTCTAGGTCTTTTGCGGTAAATTCTCACTGCTTTTTCATCTTCAGCGGGGTCATAGTCAACTAACCTTCTAAGTTCGTCATTTGGATGTTCACTAGCACTTTCATAGGCTTTTGCAGCTTTTCGCTTGATGAATGTAGTAATGGACTCCCATTTTATGTCCTTTCGGATTTGTTCATTCCTAACAAACCAGGGGGCGTCTAATGCCCATCTCAGAAATTTGTTTTCTGTACTTTGTATCTTATTTATATGGGTTCTCGCTGCATATCCCCATGCTGTTGATCCATATGTTAGCTGCGGTCTGGCGACTGCTTTTATGATCCTCAATTTCGTGTTCTTGTTCATTTGACTTCTTCTGCCTATTATCGGGTATAATCTTTTCATGGCCACATTCGTTTTATCCACTGCATACTTAATATGCTGTTTCCACGTTAGTCCTTTGTCTAATATTACTCCTAGATATTTAGCTTCATTCTTCCATTCAATTTCATTATTGTCTATGGATATCTTCGATTCCATCTTCAGTTTTCTCTTCTGAAGGAGTATTGCTTGACTCTTTTCTCCATTGATTTTGATTTTCCATCTGTTACACCATTGACTGATATCATCTGCAGCTTCTTGAAGTCTTTTGTGAATTATTTTTGTATTTCTGTGCCTAAACGCTATGCCCGTATCGTCTGCGTATAGAGCAAGCAGGCATCTTGGATTTCTTGGTATATCATGTATGTATATGTTATAGAGTAGCGGTCCTAGTATGGATCCTTGGGGAACTCCTGCTTCTAAATATCTGAGTGTGGAATGAACATCACCTATTTTCACACAAAAGTTCCTATCCCTCAAATAATTTCTTATTATTCTGCATAACTTGGGTGAATATCCTGCGGTTATCATTTTATATGCTAGTCCTTCATGCCATACTCTATCAAAAGCTCTGGTTACATCCAGTAGTAGTAGTCCTGTGGCTTCTTTATTCTGAAATCCTTCTGTGATATACTCGGTTATTCTTAGGAGCTGTTGTTCAGTTGAATGTTGTTTTCGGAAACCAAATTGTTCACTCGGTATCGTCGCCAGGGCTTCTGTTTCTTCATTAAGTCGTCTGGCTAAGACTCTCTCCACAATTTTTCCTAGGGCTGGGAGCAAGCTTATCGGTCTATAGTTCTGTGGGAACTTTTTGTCTTTACCTGGTTTATTAAAAACAATCACTTCGGCAGATTTCCATCTTTTTGGAAAGTGCTCTGTTCTCATCACGCCATTTGCTATGCTAGTGAGAGCTGCCGTTCCTTTCTTTGACATTTTCTTCAGCATGAGATTTGTAATTTTATCTTTCCCAGGAGCCTTTCTTGTTTTCAAATTATTGATTATCTCTTTGATTTCTGCCGGAGATGTTGGGTGAGGGATTTTACCATCCGATAGCGCTTCTTTCATTTCTTCTTCATTATCTTCAATTAATTCTTCTAGGTCCTCATCGTCTTCTTCACAATAATTTATTCTTGACTCTCTTTCTATAGTATCGGCCAGAGCGTTACATTTATCGCTTTTTGAATATGCCATTCCATGCATTCCATGCAGTGGTGGAATTTGAGTTTTTTCATTGCGTAAATTTTTTTGCATTTTCCATGCAGAGTGGTCTTCTGTGTTGAGTTCACTGATTTTCTTATTCCATCTATTCGTTCTGAGTTCCCTTAGTGCATTTTTAAGTATTTGACTATGTCTGTTCAGTCTGATTTTATCATTATCTGTTTTATACATCCTGTAGTTCTTTCTTAGTCTTCGGTTGACTTTAATCAGTTCTTTCACCTCTTTTGGAGTATCGCCATAGGGATGTTTGGGAGTAGGTTTAGTTTTTCTAACCGTGCTCTCTTCATAGGATTTCATAATCGCACTCTCCAAAGCTATGACTGATTGATCTAATTCATCAGGAGTGTTAATTTGTGGAATACTCGTGATATTTTCTTGGAGTTTATTCTTATATTCGTCCCAATCGGTATGTTCTCGTGTTTGAGTCACTTCATTTCTAGTTCCATGTCCTAAAATGAACTCTATCGGGTTGTGATCAGATGTTCCATCCTCTATCGTTTCAAGAGCAAAATCTTGCTTTATATTCTTCATTATAACTATGTCTAGCACATCAGGGGTTCCATTGCCACTAGGTAAAAATGTCGGTATGTCCGGTCCCATTATAATCGCATCTTCCTTCTCGGCATACTCTATCAATTTCTTGCCATTTGCGTTCTCTGTTCTAGAATTCCATTGTTGAGATTTACAGTTGAGATCTCCAAGTATTATTCTTGGAAAATGACCCCCTAATAAAATCTTTATCTCTTCCTCTGGCAGATTTATTTGTGGTGGTTTATATTACACAGTCAATAAAACACATATTTTTTTTTTTGCTTTTCAGCGTTTTTATTTTAATATTTTCAAAACTATATATACAGTGTTATTTACAAGGTGAAATGTACATGATATATATATGTTTAAATTATAAATTACAAATTAGTTCCTGATCTTTCAGACCTTACCAAATGATTTAATTTTATACAGTTCGTTTATTATAATCTAATCACATATTATTTTGTACAAGAGGTATGTTGAAGTCAATAAAACACATATTCTACTCCTGTGGGGTAAGTGACGTCAAGTTAGTTGTTTTCAGCGTGATTGTAACAGATGATGTATCAGTCTATGTTTTATTTTAATGTTTGTGTTTTCGGTCGATGTTGTGCCTAAGTGTTTCGTTTTGTCTAGTTTGTTGGTTGTAAGATTGAAGAATTTTTTAGTTTGGTTTGTTATTATTTCGTGGACGGTTTCTGTGGATCCAGTTTCGTGAAGTTGTTTGATGGGGGTGTATCTATTTTTGTTAAGAATTATTCGTAGGAATTTGTTCTGTAATCTTTGTAGTTTTTCGTAGTTAGAGATAGAAGTTTTGCTCCATATTGGATTTGCATACAAGAATGCCGGTCTAATTCCTTGTTTAAATATTCTGATTTTAGAATTACGACAGAGTTTGCTCTGTTTGCTTATCAATGGAAAAATTTTGTTGAGAATTATGTAACATTTTTGTGTGATGTTACATATGTGCGGATTGAAGGTTAATTTTCTGTCCAGGGTGAGGCCCAGGTACTTGACGGAATTTTGAATATTAATTAATTCTCCATTGAATTCCACATTGCAATGGATTGGAGGTAATTTTCGTTTCTGTGTGAAGTGGATCATAGTGGTCTTTTTTGCATTTATTTTAATTTTCCACTTGCTATAATATTTTTCTAGCAAATTTACATGGTCTTGGATGTATTTATTCGCTAAGTTTGGGTTTGAAGATTCCGAGATTACGGCGGTGTCGTCGGCGAAAATTTTTATTTTTGTTTGTTGAGTTTTTGGTATGTCGTTAATGTAGTAATTGAAGAGGGCTGGAGAGAGTAATCCACCTTGAGGAACTCCGGCGGAATTGTAAAATTTTTTGGACAATGTTTTCTCAACTCTTACTTGATATGTTCGACCGGTGAGGTATGAATGGATTATTTTGATCAGGTGGGGTGGAAGTTTGGTCATTATGAGTTTATATATTAGGCCTTCATGCCACACGGTGTCAAAAGCTTTTTCGATATCTAAATTTAACATTGCGGTGATTTTTTTATAATTGAAGTTTTTAGTAATTTGATCTGTTATTGTTGCGAGCTGGAGCACTGTGCTGTGTGTTGTTCTGAATCCGTATTGTTCATCTATTATTTCGTTATGACTATCTTCATGATTTTTGATTTTATTTAATATGATTTTTTCTAATACTTTTGACAACGTTGGTAACAGGCTGATAGGACGATAATTGGATGCAAATTTGGGGTCTTTATTTGGTTTAGGAAAGGAAAGAACTATTGCATTCTTCCATATGTTTGGGAAGTAATTTAATTTTAAACAGTTGTTGAAGATGTGGTTCAATTGGACTATGGCTTTCTTCGGGAGATATTTCAGAGTAAGGTTACTGATTTTGTCTTCTCCGGGAGCTTTCTTGTTTTTAAGGGATTTAATGATTTGTTTTATTTCACTGGGGGAAGTTATATTACACAGCGTTTGCGATCTTGTATTTATGACGCCGAAGCAGGATGATTCCGGCCACACCTTTTCGCGTTGACTTGAACTCCGCTAACCAATAGGATTAGCATCATGTATATTGTCCACTCGCTGATCCGAGATATGCGACAGGAATTTTTCGGTTCAGTTCAATTTATGGGAATTGTATATTTTGTATGTTTATTTGGCACTTGTAAAATGAATGAAAAGGTCAATCCTTCTCACAACGGTAACAATGTATGAGATTTAATAATATGCCACAAAGTGAACACTGAAAGGATGGTATTCACGATTTATGCTGGCTTGAGAGGTATGTCTGCTTGTATTCGGGTCTCCTGTATGTATTGTATGAATTGTGAGCTCTTTTTCTCGCGGAACGATTTGTATAACTAAGGTTCGGTCGGTGAGTGCTGGTTCGCGTTTTTGTGGCTTACTGATTTTGGCGTGCGAACAGCATTGAGGAATTGGCAGGTTGTTGTCGATCTGTTACCTCGTTTCTTGAGAACGGCAGACCACAGAGTCGAAGAGAGTGGTTCCGGAAATTCTTTGTTACCGACGAACTATCAAGTTTGTGGTATTATGAATAAGAATAAAGATAAGAATTCCCAACATTAGAGCCATTTTTTCGCGTGAATTACGGTTCAAAACTATTTCGAACTATTTCCGTCTGATTACCGCTAATCATTCTCTCTTATATTTTCACAGACGTCAATTTCCTAACTAATATTTCGAAAACAATTCGGAGTAAACTTCACCAGTTCATGCATAGCTAAAATGCCACAATTTCAAAACGGTGACGTCATCATGGAAATAATAATAATGATAATATCCTTTATTTGCCAACAAAATCCCTTTACTCCTTTACAGAAATAAAGCAATAAAGCAACGTCATACATTGGAAGAGCTAGCTTCCTTCAATGTTATAACTACAATTACAAAATCAAAATAAATTCTATTCGACGCCTAGCTAGATAATACAAACTAGATAATTAATCTAACTAAGAATGAATAAATACATTTATCTCTTGAATATTGGACCACTGCCTTTCTGAATTTCACAATATTTGAAATTTCCTTAATTTCTGAAGGAAGTGTTCCTCTCGGTTTCTGGTTATCATTTGCAAGTTATTGTAATTCTGGTGATTTGATATAAATAAGTTGGGATTTCTCCTCACCAGCTTTACCAGAAAAACAAAATACAACGATGGTGCACTCATGATGTTCAAAATTGAATAGTAAGGTCTACAGGATACCCTCAGCATACATCTGATGATTCTTTTCTGAGTTATGAAAATCTTAACCTCATTGCTAGAAGATCCCCAAAAACCAATCCCGTAAACCATAATTGCCTGTATATATGCGAAGTAATATTGTCGCATGCATCCCATAGAAACACAATCTCTCAATCGTCTGACTACCGCACATGCGCTGTTTAGTCGTGCATTGAGAGTATTGAGACCTAAAATGTGGGCATCCCAATTCAGCTGTGGGTCCAAATGAAGACCCAAGAACTTCACATGTTCAGATATTGGAATTGATGTATGGTCCTGTCTTACCAGCACCGATAGTGAATCGGATCCCATTTTGGCAAAATATATCAAACCAGTTTTGTGACGGTTCAACCGTAGAAGATTCAGTCCACACCATCCTGCCATACGGTTCGCGATGTTCGTAGCACTCTCGGAAACATCCGCTGTTGACCCCCCCGCCTCCATTACAGATGTATCATCTGCATACTGACAAACCAGGCCACGTGATAGCTCAAATGGTAGATCATTTACGTACGTACAGTAAAAATAACAGAGGTCCCATAATCGATCCTTGCGATACTCCCTGCGTTATGCCTTCCTTACTTACTGAAATTATTTGTGTTCTGTCCATGAGATACGATCTTATTAGGTCATGACAAATCTCACGAATACCGTATCGGTATAACTTTGAGAGAAGGACATTGTGGTCCAAGGTATCAAAAGCCCTTGAAAGGTCAAAATATATGCCCACCACACTATTTTTTATATCCAAATTTCTATATACAAATTCTAATGTATTATAAATCGCATGATCTGTGGAGCAATGTGGTCTGAAACCAAACTGTCGGTTGCTTAGAAATGTCCATTCAATTTATAAGTTTAAAAGTTGGAAACACGATACACGCACATAATTCTAATAATTAATAATATTTAGAATTTTAGGTGTGTTTATTCGTATATTTCTTCTCCTTAGGATAAATCTGGTATTTTCAAATCAGATTCTAATCAGTTTATGAATGATTCAAATGTTCTCGTCCTGATTAACGAGTTGTTGAAAAAAATATATGCAAAATTCATATTGGTTGAATCAAGAGGAAGAAGCCGTAATATCGATTTTAAAAATTGATATACATTTTCAAAACTAAATATTATTTCAGAATTCTCAAATAAAGGTATGCTCAACTCGAAGTGATTTATTACTTTACAGGATACAATGCATTCTGAAAACAAAGCTGTCATATTTAAAGGATATTATTCGAAATAAAAACGGTGAAAAAATAGAATCCAACAAACATAAGCTATATTCTTCAATCAGCTGATTCCAAACTTCAGTTCGAACTATCCCACTACATGCTTTTAGACCGCTTCAAATTATTTCGAACCATTTGGTGCGTGGCGTCACCAGTTCAACGCGAAAACACGAATATTTCAAAACGGACGAAATAGTTTCAAAATATAGTCAGGCGAAAATTCGGCTCAGGTTATTATCTAACAGATTGGTCAAGGCTTAAGGCTTTAACAGTGGCAGAAAGCTCGAATTCCGATAGAGGCGCTTTTTGGCACAAAATGAAAATAAGATGCAATAAATATTTTGTCAGGCCAGAATTTCAATAGCCCCACCTGTTTTCACCCAATTACATACAACAAAATTGTCAACAGAATGAACATCTGGTAGTTTTACAGTTCATGACCCTTCATAAAGCGATGCAGATGTAAAAGTAGGGGGATATCAAATGTTCGTCCATTCAGGTATAGAAAGAAGTGTGTATACATACTTCGATATCTCAGATCGTTAGCATTACAGAACTGTTACATTTCAATATATGTAATTGGATAAACTTGGTGAACAAGTTCATATTGTTCGATACTTAATGCGATAGAAAAACTATTTACAATCTCCATTTGGAGGTAAACGTGTTTTTTCCATACCGAAAAGTTTATTGCTGTTTCAGTTGATTTGACACAAGTAGTTATCAAAATATTTTCTTCTTTTATTGGTTCACTGAAAATGGACACCAGTATACCGGGGGGTACTCTTAAATTGGAGGTGAAAACGAATAGGGGATATACTTTGCATAATTTCAAGAAAAAGAAAGTCCCACAATCATGGGATGGCAAACGTTTCGTTTTCGATTTCAGTGTTAAAGTTCGAATTTTTTTCAGTTCCCATGGTATTCAACTGATTCATCATTACTTATCTGCAGATCAGTAGTACAACCATAAAATCTAATAATCAAATTGTTCGGGGAATCGTCAATAACATTTTTTTCTTGCAATCGGTATCAGATACGACTAACCTAATAGGGAAGGGACCATGAAGTTTTCTAAAACAGTGCTGTTTACTATTTTCCAAACTGAAAGTGGTTCACCAAACCGAGTTCTGGATTAGGACAGCGGTCAGTGTTCGATCCATCTTTAATATTCAACTTCGTTAGGGTCGTCGCGCAGAGGAATGAAATGATTTGATCATTGTTCTAATTTAACAAAATGCGGGTCCGATCGATTTTCTAGGATCGAATTCTTCTTCTAGAAAATACCTGTGACACCCTGTATATAACAGTCCGGTAATGCTAACGACTAGATCAGGTTCTATTTGCTGTTGGAGGGGCAGGAATAAATGAAATATTACGAATACTTCGAAAATATTACCAACTTGAGAACGCATCTTATCTCGGAGATAAACGTCCATAATTATCTTATCGCCTAATGAATTGTATAAGAATAAAATGAATATTTTATATTTTTGTGGTTCTGAAAAGAACCGTTTTGGTATATCGTCAAGAATACTGGCCAACTTTCTCAAGCACGTTCTCCCCTGATACGTCTGGCCAGCTGTATGTCCTTGGGCATGATGGTGACTCTTTTAGCGTGAATGGCGCACAAATTGGTATCCTCGAACAGGCCAACCAAATATGCCTCACTCGCTTCTTGGAGCGCCATAACGGCGGAGCTCTGAAACCGGAGATCGGTCTTGAAATCTTGCGCGATTTCACGCACCAAACGCTGGAAGGGCAACTTTCTGATCAGCAGCTCGGTACTCTTCTGATAACGACGGATCTCGCGCAGTGCTACGGTTCCCGGACGGTAACGGTGAGGTTTCTTGACACCACCGGTAGCGGGAGCACTTTTACGTGCCGCTTTCGTTGCTAATTGTTTACGCGGAGCTTTTCCTCCGGTCGACTTTCTTGCGGTCTGCTTGGTACGGGCCATTTCGAAACGAACTAACGAAGTAACTTCGGCAATCGGCAACAACAGATATTTGACTTTACGTTCTCCCCCCTTGCTTAAATACAACACCGCTGATCGGAACGCCGCGTAGGACGCTATTGGTTGCAGCGAATACTATGGAGGGGATGGTAGAATAGTATAAATTGATGCGACTGGCATAAAATTGACATATTGCATAAACTGTTGTGTTGACGATAGTACGTATTAATTTTAATTCCCTAACGTATCATGACTGGAAGAGGAAAGGGTGGCAAGGGTTTGGGTAAAGGTGGCGCCAAGCGTCACAGGAAGGTTCTTCGTGATAACATCCAAGGAATCACCAAACCAGCCATCAGGAGGTTGGCAAGACGAGGCGGCGTTAAACGTATCTCTGGACTTATTTACGAGGAAACTAGAGGCGTCCTAAAAGTTTTTCTTGAAAACGTCATCAGAGATGCAGTAACTTACACTGAACACGCCAAGAGAAAGACCGTGACCGCTATGGATGTCGTATACGCATTAAAACGTCAGGGTCGCACTTTGTACGGATTCGGCGGTTAATTCCTCTATAACTTCTTACAATAATTCTATAACCGGTCCTTTTCAGGGCCACAATATAAATCTATCATTTCCGCGTTTCATCATGATTTTCCTCATATCGCCAGTATATGTATATATGCGCCAAAATTAATCGACGAAAAACAGCGAGTATTAAAGCTTGATGTGTTATTCCAGCTCTGTGCTGCGTATCTCATGATATAGGTCTTATTATTGTGCTCTAAATCTTCAATTTGGTTGTTCTCATTCAATTTCTTCTTTCCCTTCGTTAGTTTACATAAAATAAGCTCTTCATTCTTCACGACAAAATACAATATCTTTCGGAATGTACGGATAAGTGGAAGATATTATTCAGTTTGGCGTAAAATTTATAATCTGTGGTTTGAGTCCAAACACACGAAGGCTTGGGACCATCAGAAGCATATTTTTTTGGAATTGGACCGTAAGTCGATGAAAGAAGAAAGTGAAAACAATGAAAGAGTTGAAATTCTCATATCTGGTTTTCTGATTAAAGCAGTGAGATGTTGATTTTTATTCATAGTATACCTGAACGTTAAGGGATAGTCGAGAAAGAGAACGAATGTTCAGTAAACTGCCTTCACTGAAATCAGTTGCCGTTAAACAGGAATGGATAAGACAGACAGAAATTGATATCTTATGTACAACTAGATCTGAAGAAGCCGGCATCTTTAGACACCTCACGTGAATACCTAGCTGAAAACTTGAATAGCGCACAATCTTTACTTCAAAGGATTATCCTCAACGTTATATCACCGAGGTTTTTAATGTATGTATCAAGCCAATTTAACTTCGACGTGACATCATTCGATTTTAAGCTATAGGTGAAACAATAGGATCAAGCCAGGCTTCGTGCCAAACTGTCACATGCTCATAAGCAAAATTTGTTCGCAACCATACAACTCGAGCTGTACCTGCAAACGAGTCTGACGTTACTAGGTGCAGCTCCAGCTCATAAAAACATGAGGAAAAATCAACGATATTCGATAATAATTGAAGAGTCAGCATTCTCGTGTAACTGACGCGATATTAGTGTTGGACGTGTGATGGGGAGATCTACTCATTGATATTGCATATGGAGGCCCTGAGAAGGGCCGATACACGGAACTCTTGCCGTGAAGGAACGCAGACTTTACTTCTTCTTCTTCGGAGAAACCACTTTTTTCGTTGTCGCTGCCGATTTCACCGTTTTGGGTTTCGGTTTCTTCGTCGGCGATTTTGTGTTCTTTTTGGCCTTAGTGGGAGATTTTGTAGCCTTCGGCTTCTTTGTCGCCGGTGCTGCCACCACAGACTTCTTCGCCTTACTAATTGGTTTCTGCGTTTTCGTCGTCTTCTTTTTCTTTTCCGTTGCTGCGGTGCTATTTTTGGTTACGGCATCCTCGGACTTGGCAACGGACTTCTTGACGATTTTCTTTTGAGTTCCGGTCGTCGAGCCACCAGCGGCCAATCTGAAGGAACCGGAGGCGCCTTTACCTTTGGTCTGAATCAGGGAACCGGACTGTACGGCCGACTTGAGATATTTCCTTATGAACGGGGCGAGCTTTTCTGGATCGACCTTGTAGTTGGCACCGATAAATTTCTTGATTGCTTGCAACGAAGATCCGCTCCTTTCCTTCAGGTCCTTGATAGCGTTGTTGACCATATCCGATGTCGGGGGATGGCTGGGTTTCGTTTGCTTCGAAGTTGTCTTTCTCTTTTCGGTTTTCTTAGCATTTTTTCCGCCGGTTGGCACGGAAGCCGTGCTCTGTTGTAATTCAGTCTCTGACGCCGACATCTTGTCACTCGTTGATCGATAAAAAGTAAAATAACAATAGTCAAGTTTACGATAACAAACAATCCACTAGTTTCAATAACGATTTTGATGTATATTTTTCTACTAGGGGTATATAGTTACGAACGAAGTGAACGGAAAATTGATCGTTTCCAAGCTCCAGGCTTTTCGAATTTCTATTCTACTTGAAACTTCTGCACCCATATTTTTCGATGATTTGCGAAAAATTTGCGTAGTCCGTGGATGTATATTCTCACTCTTGGTTTGTGTCATTCATCAGAAGTCTGCCGGAATCGATAAACAAGAAGAAGAGATCCAGTATCCGAAGAACGGACGGAGAATCCGATACGTCTCGGAATTACTGACAACTGGGGTTCGACTTATTCCTACACAGAATCACCGCTATATTGGAAGAAAACGACGAATATCAATTCCGACAGAGTCGATGTGATGATCAGTTATTATGTAACGATTATACTGCACCGCGATAACTCAACTGCAATTGTCCTCAGGTGCTTCTATTCGACGATCAATGTGAATGGTGGCACAGTTCGGTAGAACATCGATGCCACTATATTTGTTCAGATCGCAACGGTTATTTTCAGTTCACTTTCGCCTCGTCCTCCTTCGAATGATATCCCAAAATTTCGTTTGACATTGAACGATGATCTGATTTCGAAATATCGCTATTCGATAACATTCACGTCCCTGACGATATCGTATGAATTTCCATAAATATTTAGGGATTAGTAAACTGACTGCATAACCTACCGTACGTGCAACTGATTTTCTTGGATGCCTTACGAATATTTGAAGAATGCATAGCAAAATGAACAGGTTTCCATTTGTGGACACGCTGAATGAAAGTGGAAGGAGAATGCTCGACAATAGAAATTTTGGAAGCAGGAGTGCCGCATGGATCAGCCATCGACGAAATCAAAGACTGGTGTAACAAGTGGAAGATCAAGCTCAATGGACAAAAGAGCCAAGCGATATTATTTCACAAGAGGTTGAGATCCACCACCAACCTCGAAGTTGATGGAGAAGAAATCGAGTGGAAAGGAAAAACGAGATATCTAGGTAATACCTTGGACGGAGGATAAACCTTGAAAAGCCATAGACAAAACCAAGACAGCGGTGAACAGACTACCCACTGATAGATAGAAGCAGCCACATGTCCGAAGAAACGAAATGGAAAAATCTTCAAAGCCGTTGCTAAGCCTCAACTGACATATGGCAAAGAGCCATGTGGGAACAATTCAAGCAATAAAGAACGAAGTACCTACTATGTTGTGCCATGAACTTACCTTGGTTTGTCAGATACTGACAGATCCATCGAGATTTAAATTAGCAAACCATCTCCGAACAGGAAAGCTCAGAAGATTCGAAACAGCGAAAAAACGCCCGACCAAGAACTCAGGATATTACTGGAGTATAACCTGGAGGAAGATAGAAGAAGAATGCGCACAAACAGGAGACCGAGAGATCAATTGACCAGTGATTAAAATGAGTACGAAAACCTACTAGAACCATTGAAACATGAGATGACGAAATAGGTCAATATTAGGAATCCAGCCCAAAAGCGCGAGAATTAATAGTCTAGAGATACCACGTTTTGCAAGCAGATGCTCGGAACTGAGAAGAAGTAGGTCGGGTTCAGTGAGTGGTCGAGCTCAGGAGAGCAAGGACTATCACACTGTTCGTCTATGAATGGATTCCCCCTGTAAAAAAACTGCTGTAGTTAGCAGAAGATTTTGATGAACCGAATTTACGCTAGAGATGTTACGAAAAGAACGGAACAGGTTATTGGGATTAGATATAACCGAACTGTTCCAGTTGAATGTTATTTTAAAACGACGGAACCTGCTACCCGGAAAAGAACCTGATATTGGATAGTGCGAAATGTTGAGTCGATTGATTGAGGTTTTCTGGTGATTGTTTCGAATGCACCAGTAAATAATTTTTCATCACAATCATTTGCATAGGCTTACGATAATAATATGAGAACGAGTCTCTATTGATCAGGACAAATAACATCATGAAAGCACAATAAATCTAGAGAAATAATAACAGAATACAACCCGAAATTTTTCAATATACTTTATACATATTCATATATGAAAAAGGTTACTGACCAGATGGAAGGGTATCACCCAATGAGAAAAAAAATCTGAATCGAACAAGAACAATTTTTTTCTAATAGCGGTCTTCTTACTACAACAGAGCTCAAAGCTTCACAAAATAAAATACACCCCCCTAATAAATTATTCTTATTCGTACGTGACCCAAACTCGTCCGACAGTGCAACATTTTGCACCATTGTGCCAGTCAGTACTCATAATAAAATCATAAATCAAGGAATAGGTACCTATTATAACTGCAACTATAAAAACAAGGCAACAACCGCGATCCTGTTCTCTCATACCTAAAGGCACTTTAACAAAGGAATAGGAACCTAAAACGAGATCGCACCTGTTCTTACGCGGAGCATTCTAACCTAGATAATATTAAATACTACTATGTACTATTAAAATAACAGGTATTACTGGCATTAGGAACTGGATATTGCTAAGCAATGGAACGGTTCGGAACTTTTCCCTGAATTTGCCCGGTTCGTAACATATCTAATTGCAACTTTTGATCGAGTATACGGAAAGTTGACGGAATTGCAGGGTAGTTTGATTCATATTTATGTACCGTTAACGAATTAATAGATAATTTATAATAAACGAAAAACATATGATTGGGTAACCCGCAATTTAGTGAATGGATATTATTCATAACTCGTTACGGGCAGATATTTCGTATTCCCAAATTATTTGAACTTACAATGAAAAATAAGCAATTAGCTTGAATAAGGCAATGCCAAACCAGTGACCGGATAGTACAATTTAGGTTTACTAATAGGGAGCGCTTCCACAAGTTACCGAACATCCAAAAGCTTACGCAACGGATTCATTCAAGATGACCCGTTATCGAAGAGTTATGAATAATACCGACAACTGTATACATAGGTACTGCAACTTGTTATCGGTAACACTCGAACGTGGTTTATTGAATCCTTATTTAACGCCCGTTCGTATTATTCAACTACCAAATGAGAAATTTCCACAACTGAACAAAATGCAAGGTGGAAGAACAAACGATGCAACGTAACATGTCGGTGTACTTTTTAAGAAAATATCTTTTTGGTGGCCCTGATAAGGGCCTTTGATGAGAACGGCTCGTCGAGATTTCTACGACTTCTTCTCGGTCTTTTTTGGCAAGAGAACGGCTTGGATGTTCGGTAAAACACCTCCTTGTGCGATGGTGACCCCGGAGAGCAATTTGTTCAATTCTTCGTCGTTCCTGATGGCCAGCTGGAGATGACGCGGAATGATTCTGGTCTTCTTATTATCCCTCGCGGCGTTACCAGCCAACTCCAATACTTCGGCGGCAAGATATTCCATGACAGCTGCCAGGTACACGGGTGCTCCCGCTCCAACCCGTTCGGCGTAATTTCCCTTACGTAATAAACGATGAATACGTCCTACTGGAAACTGCAGTCCAGCTCTGTTAGAACGGGACTTCGCCTTGCCTTTTACTTTTCCTCCTTTACCGCGTCCAGACATATTAACGAGCGACTTTGATATTACGTATTAATTGACAATTGTGAATTGTGAAATACTGCTTCATATCATTGCGTGCTTCACCTATATAGAGTCGACGTTACGCCAATCACGCGCGAGTGTGCGATCCGTCCACCTTCAGAGGCGTGGTCTAGGTTTCCACATCGATGCCCGCTTCTCGGACACACTCGCAATAGGACTACTTCTATAATTCCTTAATATGAAGTGAATCGTGGGAAAAGGATCATTCATAGAACACTATATTTTCACTATTAGCGACGTTTCCTAACTATATTGTTGCATTTTCAAACTGCTATTATAGTATTTTCCGCTGGTCTGTTTTCCCATAAATGGTCCTAAAAATTCGAGATGAATACGTTCCCATGGTGTAAACTGTAAAGGATTCAACGTAGTCTTAGCAGGAATGGCTGGCATGATTTCTATGTCGTCAGCCATATTTTATACTCTTTCTAGTTTCTTCATCTTAACAATGATCAGATGGGTAGAATGGAATTCATTCGAAATTGTTAATCTTAGTTTTTCAGGAACAATTATCCTATGATTCCGAAACAAACGATTATCTTGTGAACTAAGTTCGAACCTCTTCTAAAAATAGGGTAAAATCTCGTTCCAGGGTCCTCTTCCGTAATTACTTATTTCCGATATTGAATATAATGTCGGTCTTCGATACCGATTTGATATTTTCAAAACTTAATTTAATAGCTGTATAATCATAAAACAAGGCTTATTATCAAAAAACCTTTTTAAAGACAAGCTTTTATAGTAACACCACTCATCCGCCATTTTGGAGACGCCATCTTGATTTCCTAAATTTTGAACAATAGTTATTTCCGACCCAGAAATCCCCTTGATACCAATTTCGAATAGAATCGGATAATAATTATAAAACTCGTCCGCCATCTTGAATTTTCCAATTTTGCAGAAGAATCGTCATTGTCGAACCCTAAAACCCCCATCAGATAGTAATTTCGAAAGGAATCGGATCATAATTACAAAACTCATCCGCCATTTTGGAGCCGCCATTTTGTTTTTTCTATAAAAAATATTTCATGATACCTTGTCACCAGAATTATGTACACCTGCCAAATTTCAAATCAATCGGACGATTAGAAGTGTGTCATATTTAACTGGCAAGATTTGATTACAGACAGATTTTTTTTTAATTATAGGATAGGTGAATCTTACATCAGACACCCAGTCTTTCTGGGTAGTGTCGGATTCTTACCGACTAAACACCTCTCCCGTTGTTAGGTTCCGGGCATAAGCCTATAAACCTTCCATTATCTCATCTGTTATTTTCTCTTTCGCATTCTTTTATGCTGAGTGTTTGTGTTCATCCTTCAATTGGATATCTCTCACTAAGTGTGTAGTTTTATATCTTCATTTTCGCAATTGGTCTCTAGGTCTTTTGCGGTAAATTCTCGCTGTTTTTTCATCTTCAGCTGGGTCATAGTCAACTAACCTTCTAAGATCGTCATTTGGATGTTCACTAGCTCATTCATAGGCTTTTGCAGCTTTTCGCTTGATGAAATGTAGTAATGGACTCCCATTTTATGTCTTTTCGGATTTGTACATTCCTTACAAACCAGGGGGCGTCTAATGCCCATCTCAGAAATTTGTTTTCTGTACTTTGTATCCTCTTTATATGGGTTCTCGCTACATATCCCCATGCTGTTGATCCATATGTTAGCTGCGGTCTGGCGACTGCTTTTATGATCCTCAATTTCGTGTTTTTGTTCATTTGACTTCTTCTGCCTATTATCGGTATAATCTTTTCATCCACTGCATACTTAATGTGCTGTTTCCACGTTAGTCCTTTGTCTAATATTACTCCTAGGTATTTAGCTTCATTCTTCCATTCAATTTCATTATTGTCAATTCTTAGGAGCTGTTGTTCAGTTGAATGTTGTTTTTGGAATCCAAATTGTTCACTCGGTATCGTGGCCAGGGCTTCTGTTTCTTCATTAAGTCGTCTGGCTAAGACTCTCTCCACAATTTTTCCTAGGGCTGGGAGCAGGCTTAATGGTCTATAGTTCTGTGGGAACTTTTTGTCTTTACCTGGTTTATTGAAAACAATCACTCCGGCAGATTTCCATCTTTTTGGAAAGTGCTCTGTTCTCATCACGCCATTCGCTATGCTAGTGAGAGCTGCCGTTCCTTTCTTTGACATTTTCTTCAGCATGAGATTTGTAATTTTATCTTTTCCAGGAGCCTTTCTTGTTTTCAAGTTATTGATTATCTCTTTGATTTCTGCCGGAGATGTTGGGTGAGGGATTTTGTCATCCGGTGGTGATTCTTTCATTTCTTCTTCATTATCTTCGATAAATTCTTCTAGGTCCTCATCGTCTTCTTCACAATAGTTTATTCTTGACATTAGATTTATCGCTTTTTGAATATGCCATTCCATGCAGTGGTGGAATTTGAGTTTTTGCATTACGTAAATTTTTTTGTATTTTCCATCCAGAGTGGTCTTCTGTGTTGAGTTCACTGATTTTCTTATTCCATATATTCGTTCTGAGCTCCCTTAGTGCATTCTTAAGTATTTGACTATGTCTGTTTAGTCTGATTTTATCATTACCTATTTTATACATCCTGTAGTTCTTTCTTAGTCTTCGGTTGACTTTTATCAGTTCTTTCACCTCTTTTAGAGTATCGCCATATGGATGTTTGGGAGCAGGTTTTTCTTGCCGTGCTCTCTTCATAGGATTTCACAATCGCACTCTCCAAAGCTATGACTGATTCATCTAATTCATCAGGAGTGTAAATTTGTGGAATATTCGTGATATTTTCTTAGAGTTTAATTTCAAACTTGTCCCAATCGGTATGTTCTCGTGTTTGAGTCACTTCATTTCTAGGTCCATGTCCTAAAATGAACTCTATCGGGTTGTGATCAGAAGTACCATCCTCTATCGTTTCAAGAGCAAAATCTTGCTTTATATTTTTCATTATAACTATGTCTAGAACATCAGGGGTTTCTTTGCCACTAGGTAAATATGTCGGTATATCCGGTTCCACGATTATCGCATCTTCCTTATCGGCATATTCTTTCAATTTCTTGCCATTTGCATTCTCTGTTCTATAGTCTGTTCAAATATAAGAGAATGTAAACATACAAACCAAATCGGTTTGTTTTGCGCATACTAACAGCTTATTGGTCAAAGGATCTTTTCTACAATTCTTGTCACGCCCCCAAAAGACTGCCAGGATCGTACTTAAAGCTTAGAACGGAATGTCGATAGTAGGTACAGGGAGTTATGAAATTTGAATACAAGTGAATGTTTTGGATTTCTTTGTTACACTCAGTTACACCCTTGTAACCCTTGTAATTAGGTCCTCTAAAATTCGCAACGGTTATAACCTTATATATCTGAAGTAGGTACCTCAATTTGTCCCGGTTATAAATATTTGTTTGAATTGTACTTAACCCTTTGTCGGTTTCCGACGAGATTTCTGAAAAATAATATAAACGAAATCATTTATTGATTCCACCTAAGCAGAAATCCCAGTCGCTAAAAAGCATCGATTCAATAGACGATTTCGACATGAACTTAATTAGGAGAATAGTTCACGGTTTTTTTTCTTGATGAAATTCCTACAATTTCGAAGGTTTTGGAAGTTGTTAATAACGATGACAGCCTGCCGAATTTTAAAAAAACAACATTTTATAAATTATTGAAAAAAATGAAATTCAAATTCAAAAAAAGTGGTCGTAATAGTTTATTGATTGATAGAGACGAAATAGTTGTTTGGAGGAGAAATTATTTGAAGAAAATTCGAGAATTCAGGGAGCAAGGCCGAAAAATTTATTACCTTGACGAGACATGGATAAATGCGGGATGTACAAAAAATTCAATATGGGTCGATGAATCGATTGGGTCCAACAGACAGGCTTTTCGAGAAGGTCTGTCAACTGGTCTCAAAAACCCAAGTGGAAAAGGACTGATTATATGTCATATAGGGGGAGAAGACGGATTTGTAGAGAACGGCCTATGGTTTTTCGAATCGAAAAAATCCGGAGATTACCATCAGGAAATGAACGGGGAATCGTTCGAAAAGTGGTTCTCAACAATTTTGCCAACTCTGGATCATAACGCTGTCATCGTAATGGACAACGCCAGTTATCATTCGAGAAAAATGGAATCGATTCCGTCTTCAACCCGCAAGGAAGATGTCAAAAATTGGTTGCTCAGTAAAAATATTTCCTTCGAAAATGATCTTTTGAAGGCGGAACTTCTTGCTCTGGTCAAGGCAAATAGAGGGAGGTATGAAAAATTAATTATAGATGAAATGGCCAATGAGACGGGAAGAACAGTATTGAGACTCCCACCATATCATTGCGAGCTGAATCCAATCGAGCTCATTTGGGCTCAAGTAAAAGGAAAAGTAGCTGCTCAGAACTCCTCATTTAAAATTGCTGAGGTTCGTAATTTGTTTCTGGGAGCTATAGGCTCGATTGGTGCTGAGAAATGGAAGAAATGCATACATCATGTTGTATCTGATGTCGAAGAAAAAATGTGTCAGCTCGATAATATCATGGAGTCAACAATAGAGCGAGTGCTGGTGAATCTGGATGAAAGTGACACAGAAGAAGACCAACAAAATTCTGAATAATTTTTAATAGGGTAATACATATTATATTATTTTGGACGCTGCATTATTTTTTTCAAACTTATGACATTTGTAATTTGAATATGTTGAATAAATGAATTTGAGTTTATATGATTGTGTGAACTATCCTCGATCCGACCCTGGAGCCCTGAAATAAAGTATCTACCTGAAGGAAGCCCATCCTACCTCTGCGCGACTTTGTTTATTTTGATGTCTCTTATATTTGAACAGAGTATAGAATTCCATTGTTGAGATTCACAGTTGAGATCTCCAAGTATTATTCTTGGAAAATGACCCCCTAATAAAATCTTCATCTCTTCCTCTGGCAGATTTATTTGCGGTGGTTTATAATTTGTATACAAAATATCCTCAATGCTTTCTCTTCTTATCTTTACTGTGATCGATAGTGCCTCTATAGATGCGTCATTGTCCTCGAGATTTACAACCGCATTCAGGTAATGGTTCACGTCTCTTTTAACAAGAATGGCAACCCCTCCTCCGTTTCTATTATTTCTGTCTCTTCTGTACAGACAGATGGAGAGATAGACAGATAGACACTTAAATCTCCATAAAGTTGAACTTCTTGTCCTCCTGTTTTCAACTCTTTCACCACAGGAGTTTTCCAACTAGCATAGGGTAGTTGTCTATGCCAAATAAACTCGAGTGTTATATTATATTTTCATCTTCTTAGGGTATAGATGCCTCACCCATCGTGAAATGTCCCATTTTCTCTTCAAGAAATTCCTTATTTTTTTCAGCAATGATGAATTCGATTCAGTCGAACATGTAATAATATAATTCTTATTAGAATATTTAACATCATGCTTCTCTATAGAATCCCTTTGTACCAATGGAGGACCTCTATTTCTCATGACATGAAAATTCACAATATTCTTGAAATTTATTCATTAAATTCTTGCCTTTATAACTCCTACAGCAACAACTACCGATACCATTATGAATATAAAAGGTTTTATGAACAACGGCTAGTGACAGAATTTCTTTTTTGTAAGGACCTTTAGAAATGGCAGATATACTAGACCCTGTATCAATCCCAAAAATGTTTTCCTTATTTACCATTATAACACTTCAATGGAAATTTCATTTTTATCACCCTCACATATGGAATATAAGTTCAAATCATCACTGACGCATTTCTATCTGAGAATAATGTTCAATACAATATTACATATTATATCATGTATATTACATCAGAACTTTCTCTCATAACCTCCCGCCGCGAGAAAGTAAATTCTAAAAACCACCCATCACCAAAATCAAAAACATATTCATAAAATCAATAAGAATTATATCAGATTCCTCTCCTTGATTCATCGCACATTTTTATCGAGCAAATGCAACACAGGAGCACTCTATCGTGATATTCGATTATTCGGAAGGCTTTGTTTTTCATCATTCAAACTAAAATTCATTCGAGATCAGACGTATACACTCGAGTAATCACTTGATATAATCGTGATGAGAGTTTCATTCGATTCATGCCCAAATATCGCGATTCTGGTTCTGCGCCGATTATTTTTCATTCTAATGATTTTAATAATCGAATTATTGACTATTTTTCATAGGAATGATAATACATATCACTAGTTCAATAATCGTATTTTGAGCATTCTAGTGATTTCAATAATCGAATGATCACTAGAATCAAAAATCATCGAATGGTCGAACATTTTTTTTCGGCTTGTATCAGCGTTAACAGCAAGGTTTTCGTTTTTCCCCCTATTCCTTTTCAATGCCAGCACGCAAATGAATAGGACTAGCACGCAATTGTAGGTTTCAGCATATTTCATCTGAGAATAATCGAATAATGTTCGATGCAATTTTAATAGAAAATCGAAATCAAAACTTTATCTTATGACCTCCTGCCGCGAGAAAGTAAATTCTGAAAACCATTCATCATTATCTTAATCGAATACGTATTCCGAAAATCAATGAGGATCCTGTTAGAATCTTCACCAGTGTTAATTCATCAAGAATTGTAATATTTCAACACGCGATTTGAAAGGTTCTGTATCACATGGCTCGAATTGAAATTCACTCGAGACCAGGGCAATCGTTCGAATTAAATATCATTCGAGATATGAGTGATCATTCGATTCATGCCAAAAAACGGGATTTTAGTTCTGCGTCGATTATTTCTCATTCGAATGATCCATTGTAAACATCGCATGCTGTCGATTATTTCAATAATCGAATGGTAACATCACTAATTACATCAATAATAACCTGATCTGATTCATTGGAAAAAAGCGTTTTATTCCTCGTCGCGGGCATAATGTATTTTGCTCTACAAACCGGAGAAACACTATAATAAGTAGTCGATCAATTTATAACGTCTTAATTCTCTTTATTGCTAATCAATACTGTATTGCAGGAATCAGGAATGTCAACAATCGTAATAATATTTTCAAATAAATTGAAAGCAAAAAACCTTTAATTCGAATGCTCTAAAAAGAAGGAAATAAAATTTGCCCTAAAAATTTTAACTATCAACTTAAACATACTCATTATACAGAATTTATATGATCGTAAAAGCTTGTCGCGCGATTCACTTGTGCGAATAAACGAGTATACCTATTCAATTGAGTAACTCAATCTCCTAGGTTTAATTTTTTTTTAATTCAGTTCAATTGAATACTTATAGGAACTTGAAAATGAATTTGTAGGAATAGGATAAATGAATGCGCAATAGTATTTACAGCATCATATATTTAGCGCCGTTCCGAAGATTCAGATCTGCTTCGTCAGGCCTAAAATTGAACAAGATTACACTGTATGAAATATAAACAATTTCAACGCACTACACAAACAATATGAATGAAAAATGTAGCTCTATATGTCAGAAATAGCACGATCTCAAAATGAATAGCTTGACGGAATTATTCAAGTTGATGTTGTTTTCATGGAAATAGTGTGAGCATAGTGCCGTTTTCTCTTTGTTATTTATATTCCTCACATCATATTCATAATGGATATAAATAACAAAGAAATAACGGCACCATGCTCACACTATTTCCAAGAAAATCATAGGTTCGATTTTCGAAATGTGAAAATTCTTGATAGTGAGAAACAACCTGAAAAAAAAGAAATATTTGGAAGATGTTCCACATCAACTTCCGTCAATTTTAGGTCAGACACAAATCATCTCTATGTATTAAACAATTCGATATGTATTGAACAACTATAAAAGTATGAAAAGAAGAGAGACGAAGTAAGAATAAGAATGAAATTTTTAAAAATTCGGAGAGCTGTCACCTTGTTCATTACATCATTTTAATTGTAGTTTATGATTGATGGTTGTTGAAATTTATTTGATTCATTTAAAATTACTGTGAATATTCTTATGTCGATGTTTCCACTTAATTTGCTGTACATTTTGAGATCGTGATATTTCTGGCATAAAGAGGTATTTTATTTGTATTGGTTGCGTAATGCGTTGAAATTGTTTGTATTTTATATTGTGTAATTTTGTTCAATTTTAGCCCTGATGAAGCAGATGTGAATCTGCGAAACGTCGCTAAATTCATGCTGTAAAGACTATTGAGCATTCATTCGCCCTATTCCCACAAATTCATTTTAAATATTATTCCTGGAGGACACTAGTTTTAGATTATGACTTACTTATAGCTACTTACGCAAAACTCGCGACGAGCTTTTATGATCAAATAAATTGAGTTTAATGAGGTTATAAGTTGATAGTTAAAATTTTGAAGGAAAATTTCATTTTCTTCTTTTTGGAGCATTTGAATAAAAGCTTTTTCAAAGAAGGTTTTTTTTGGCTTTCAATTTATTTTTTAGTTATTTGTGATTATCATTATCGGTAAGCCCTTCGATTCGATACTCATATTGCATAGGTGCATAAAAAAAAAACTATTCCGCCATCTTGGATGTTCCGCCATATTGGATTTAAAATGACGTCAACGTCATCAGTATTGATCAACAAGTCTTTCCATTTGATAGCCATATTGTAGAAATGCATAAAAAATAACCATTCCGCCATCTTGAATATTCCGCCATATGGAATTTAGAATGACGTCACACAGCTTACCGTGTATGTATTGTCATCCAAATTTAACTTGTATACAAAATTACAAAAACATATCAGCTTCTAAATTGAGTAGCAAGATAACACCCGAACAAACATACATGTCTACCTTGCACGTTGAAAACGAAAGCTTTTAATAATAGTAGGTATATTCTAAAACTAGTTGCAGAATGGGCTCCTATTCCAATACGAATGCGAAATTAGAAAACGAGCGACGAAGGAGCGAGTTTTCGAACGCATGAGTGTTGGAATTGCATTCTGCAACGAGTATTAGACGATATTTTCTCTATTTCAGTCAAATTTCGTGAACTACTATTGAAATTCAATAAAAAACTCAACCTAGTGACTTTTGTATTGTATCTTGGCAGTTGGTGACTGTTACGAAATTGACATTTCCAGATTGACGCGCGTTTAAAATTGATAGAAGCGGAAGCCAGTGCTGACAAACATAATACGAAAAATATATTGTTTCACAGTAGTCAGCCACCGACTCCGGGCATAAAACCCCGGATTGATCGAGCTGTATTGCCGATTCAATTTCGAAACGTTGCACCCTTAAAGAATTATGAGTGTCGAACTACGTGTATGCAGTGGATGTAAAAATCCCATAGCTAAAAGTGGGCTGAAATGCACAAATTGCCCCAAAATTTATCACCGTACTTGTGCTTCAAAAGTTAAAAACTGTTGTGATATGGAGATTTCAACTTTATTCGATATGAAGAACGAAGATGAAGAATCCCTGAAACTCCTGAAAAACGTCAATTTGCAAACCGATGTACATATCACGCAAGACTCATCGGATCGTGTCTTATTATTGAAAATAATACACGAACTTGAGGATAAAAATCGCCTGTTGGAAGAAAATTCTCAGTTGTTGAAATATAAAATTTCCAAATTGGAAAATGAAAATCGAGTATGTAGCCGTTGTGATAAAAATACGACTCATACTCAGAAAGAAAAAATTATCAAACCTGATAAGCGTAATATAAACACAGACGGCATTGGAACGGTTGTATCTTACGCTAACGTAGCGAGTACTTCAACTGGTCATCCTGTGCCCGTTACAAAAGTGAATATTCAATCTGATTCCGCATCGAGATCGCCGAATACGGGTGTTCCCCAAATGAAATATAAGCAACAAACCAATAATAAGATAACATTAAGTGAGGTTAATGAAGCACTGAAGAATGTTGAAACAGCGATGCACAATAACAAGCTCGTCAACAGAAACCCAGACACAGTTGGTGATAGTGAATGGAAACCTGCGCCTTCCCGAAAATATAAAAGGAAAAATCGACCAGCCTTAGTTGTCGGAAACTGTGCAGAATCAGGTACGATACAGGGTATTGAAAAGTTCAAAGCCCTTCATGTCTCCAGACTAAACCCAGCTACTACTGCTGAGGATCTTCATGGATTTCTTGCTCGTAGGTTCACTTATGTGAAATGTGAACCTCTTCAGTCAAGTTATCCTGATACGTATTCCTCCTTCAAAGTTTTAATACCGCAAGGCGAATTTGACAAAGTTAAGGATGCTGCTAATTGGCCTATCAATGCGAGCATACATTATTTTTTCCAGAGCCGAAAGAAGAATTCCGACCGATGAATATAGTTCCAGAAAACTTTAAAATTTTACATGTAAATGTTCAATCTTTACCAAACAAGATGAACAATTTGGAATTTTTAATTGAAGAGGAATGCCCTCTTATTGCTAGCGTTGTGGAACATTGGTGCAACACTGAAAAACTACAGTGTATGGCCATTAATGGCTATGTTCAGGTGGCGTCTTTCTGTCGAAAAACCTATGTGCATGGAGGTGTTGTGATATATGCAAGAACAGGCCTGTTGATGAACGTTTTGTGAATGATGCACTTTCAGATTTTTATTTGTAGTTTATTTACGATGATTCTAAATACAGTTTTAACATAGATGCTCTCGCTTTGAATTCTACAATGATACTGACTCTAAGGGCTAAGCGGCTAAGGTTGCCGCGTATTAACATATGTGTGAAGTGGAGGGGAGTCTTAACATACCCCCGGCCTTGGCAAATGTGCCAAATATTAAAAAGAATAACAACGTAAATGCAATTTCAAAAAAAAGACAATAATTTGACTCTTTAGTCCTTGCTATGGATAGATCCACAATTTATTTCACTTTCAGTGTCTTTTAAAGGTAATGGACACAGCTTCGCGAACGAACGTAAAACAATCCCATTGGACGTTCTTATTTTGAAAACGCGAGCTATACCGTCTTTTCCACTTATAACTTCCACTACACGTCCAAGTCTCCAATGCATTGGTGGAAGTTTGTCATCTTTGATTAAAACCAATGCATTCTCAGTAACTTCTCCGTTGCTTCGAGTCCATTTCGTCCTTTTCTGAAGTTCAGATATATACTCCTTGCTCCATCTAGCCCATAGATGTTGAAGTAGCTTCTGGACCAACTCAAATCTGGTAAGGCGATTTACGGGAGTGTTCAGATAATCTGAATCGGGTATCGTGGTCAATGTTCTTCCGACAAGAAAGTGGGCAGGTGTAAGAGGGGTTAGGTCATCAGGGTCGTTTGAAATAGGAAATAGAGGACGAGAATTTAGGATGGCTTCTACTTGAACCATCACAGAGTAAAATTCTTCGTAAGTAAGTCGCGCATTAAGCAAAACGCGTCTCATATGATGCTTTATCATCTTGACCCCAGCTTCCCAGAGCCCACCGAAATGAGGAGAATATGGTGGTGAAAAAGTCCACGTAATGTCATCTGCCGATAATGACTCTTTCAAATATGAAGAGTTCGTGTTCAAAAACTCATGAATATTAACTATGTCCCGCCTTGCTGCTACAAAATTGGTACCATTATCAGAAATAATGTGCTTGGGTTTTCCCCTTCTGGCAATGAATCTTTTTAAGGCTAATAAAAATGTTTCCTTGGACAAATCAGTGGCTATTTCGATATGCACGGCTTTGGTGCTGAAGCAAACAAAAATACAAATGTAACACTTGATCAGTTTACATCCACGTCCCTTCTTATCCTTGATAAATATGGGGCCAGCGTAATCAACTCCTGACACAGAAAATGGAGGATTTGGAGTGAGTCGCTGCACAGGTAAATTTCCCATTAATGGTTGGGCTAGTTTTGGCCGAAGTCTAAAACAACGAACACATTTGTGGACCACACTTCGGGCTAACTCTCGACCTCTCAACGGCCAATATTCTTCACGAATTGTAGCTAATAAATGCTGTGGTCCAGCATGCATCAATTTGAGATGAAAATGTTCAAAAATTAATATCGTCAATCGATGAGCAGATGAAAGAATGATTGGATGTCTTTTGGAATATGAAAAATCAGAATTATCCAATCGTCCACCGACTCTCAAAACTCCGTCGCTATCCAGAAAGGGATTCAGATTGATTATATTACTTCGCTTTTCTAAAGACTTCTTTTTCAACAATAAGTCAAGTTCAGTGGGGAATGATTCTTGTTGTGCTAATTTAATAATGTAAATCTGGGCGCGATTGAGCTCCTGAATTGATAATGTTCCAAATGAACGTTTTTCGATTTTCAATTTGCAATTGTCAACGAATCTAAATACGAATGCAACACATCTTTTAATTAGAATGTACTTTGAAAACCTTTCGAATAAAACTAAACTTTGTTTTTTGTTAACAAACAATGTTGATACCTTTTTCCTTATTTCCGGAACGTCTACGCTTGAAAATTGTAAATTCGGCCAATTTTCTTTCTTTTGCGTGATCCAAGATGGACCATGCCACCAAAGATCTGACTCTATGGGTTGTGCAGGGGTGACGCCTCTTGATAAGAGATCCGCGGGGTTGTCTTTACTTGGTACATGCCGCCACTGTGCAAACGTCGTATTCTCTTGAATTTCGGAGATTCTATTACTTACGAACGGCTTTAAATTGTTAGATGGAAGTTTTAACCAACTCAGAACAATTGATGAATCAGTCCAAAGAAAACACTCATCGAACTTCAAATTTAATGATTCTAACACCTTTTGTGCCAGACGAGATAATGTGACTGCTGCGCATAATTCTAGTTTCGGTATTGTGATCGTTTTTATAGGTGCCACCTTGCTCTTTGCGCATAAAAGGTAACAAAAGGATTCTTGATCTTTATTGATTGACTGTACGTAAATGCATGCACCATACGCGCTTTCTGACGCGTCCGAAAATCCATGCAATTGGTATTTAACGGTATCATTTTCCTTGACGTGACGCTGAATTTTCAAATTGTTTAGGATAGGCAACTTTTCTCTAAAGGTTACGTATGCATTTTTAACTTGCAATGAAACCAAATCATCCCACGATAATTTTTCAAGCCAAAGTTTTTGGAGAATGATTTTTGCCACGATTATACATGGACTCAGTAGTCCCAAAGGATCGAAAATCTGTGATATATCAGACAACATACGACGTTTTGTGATTTTATCTGTGAGAGTGAATGATGAGATGTTGTATAGTAGAGTATCTGACTGAGGTGCCCACGATAAACCAAGTGTTTTTGCGTTTTCGTTTTCTCCGAAATTAATTATTTGAGCAAAACTAGACTTGCATTCAATTTGTTCTAATACTGTTGGATCGTTAGAATAAAATTTCCTAATAGGAAAACCTGCTGCGCTGAGTACTTTGGAAATTTCCTTGCACGCCGCAGTTGCTTCTTGCTTTGACTCGAATCCCGTTAATAGGTCATCGACGTAAAAGTCGGTTTTGATAATATTTGCGATTTTTTCATTCTTTTGTTCGTATTCGACACCCAGTGAAAATAAACATTTAATTGCCAGATAAGATGCGCATTTCATTCCGTATGTGACTCTCTTTGTTTCCAGAATTTCTATAGGCTGATCGGAATCTTTTCTCCATAAAATGCGTTGAAGCTTTGTTTGATCATCTTTAACTATTACTTGACGATACATCTTTTCGATATCTCCGCTGACAACGTATTTATGAGAACGAAATCTTAACAATATAGAAATTAATTCGCTCTGCAGCGCTGGACCGTTCATTTGAATGTCATTTAATGAAAGTCCGTTCGAAGTTGGCATTGAACAATCAAATACAACCCTCAAACGGGTGGTTACTGAATTATCTCGCAAGACACCATGGTGCGGCATGAAATATGACTTGCATTCTGAATTTAATTTTGATTGAAAATCATCAGCCCAACCCGCTCTCGTCATATGACCCAATTCCAAATATTCGTCTATGAAATCTGTATATAAAGTCTTGAGTTTGGCGTCGCGATTTAGCTTTCTTTCTAGGTTGAGGAATCTGTTTTTTGCTGACTCGAATGATTCACCAATGCTTTCTGGAGATGCCTTGAATGGTAGGGCTACTACGAATCTACCCTCGTTGTTGCGATACGTATTCGCTTGAAAATGCTCTTCACAAGCCTTTTCTTCATTTGATAGTAAAGGTTGCTTACAAGTGAAAACTTCTTCGAGTTCCCAAAATTTGCGAAGTTCTTCTTGAACCTGTAGGTTTGTGGCTAGGTTACATTTAATAGAATTAGAAGGATTTTGTACTACATACGGTCCGCCTATGACCCAACCAAATACTGTTTTCTGTAGCACTGGCTTGTTTTTACCTAATCTGAACTGACCCTGGCGAAGAATTTTCCAAAATAAATCATTTCCTATCAGAATGTCAATTTTTTGTGGTACGTGAAATGATGGATCAGCCAGTTTGAGGCTGGTGGGAACATTTAACTCATTTATATCGAATTGGATGTCTGGAATGAAACCTGCGATATCCGGTATCACAAAGCAGTTCAGCTGAGCTTCATATGTGTTAATAGGCGACTGGATATGTATTTCACATTTGTATTGTAAATTTGATGTCGTATTATTTATTCCTGAGACAGTTACCTTTGTCATCTCTCTTTTAACTTTAAGCAAATCGCAGAGACGAGATGAAATAAAGGAGCTTTGTGAACCACAATCTAATAAAGCCCTGACAGTATGAATTTTCTTATTGATATCTAGAACATTGATCAAAGTGGTAGATAAAATGACCTGTTTGTTTTCCTTGAAACTGGCTAACGCTAGGCTGTTCCTAGGTTCTGGATTGTTAGTACTTTCTGATGACTCCGATTGTTTAGCATTAGCTTCAGTTGGTTTATTATCTGGATGTAGCAGCGTATGATGTTTTGATGAGCACTTTTTGCACGTAGTGCTTTTGCAATTTCTGTAAAAGTGTCCTGCTTTTAAACAATTGGTGCACAACTTGAGTGACCTTATCTTTTCGAATCTTTTTTCCGGAGGAGAATTAATGAATTCAGTGCAATTGTACACAGTATGTTCCTTTTTGCAGATTATGCATACTGGTGCGCTCGAGTAAAAACTTCGCGTGTTTTGAGAGTTTTTTCCAAATGAATTTGAATGGGGATTCGAATTTGAATTATGTCTTTTGTCTGCTTGATTCATTTCTATTGTTTCTAAGTAGTCTGCGCGATTTTTCAGAAAAACCTTTATATCTTCAAGTGTTGGTATTTCGTTTTTCCCATTACATTTTTCCCATTCTCTCAGTGTAGTTGCGTCTAATTTTGTCGATATCATATGAATGAGCAAAACATCCCAAGAATCTGAATTTTGTCCGAGTTGATGGAGCGAATGAAGATTTTTGGAAAAGGTGTCGATTAATTGACGTAACTTATGCGATGATTCTTTATGAATTGATTCTATGTTGAACAGAGATTTCACATGATTTGAAATTAAAAGTCGTTTGTTGTCGTATCTGCTGCGTAGTAAAGTCCAAGCTATCGGATAATTGTTACTGGTAAACTCAAGGGAACGAATTACCTGTGCTGCGCCACCCTCCAAGGATGATCGCAAATAATGAAAGCGTTGAACGTTATCTAGAGACTCATTTTTGTTTATTAATGACTCGAACAAGTCCGCGAACTCTAACCAATTTTGATACGATCCATCAAATTTGGGTATTTCGATTGGTTTCAATTTTATAGCAGGGTTATTGTGTCTTTGGTAATTAGCGATTATGTTTGATTTGACAGAATCATTATCTTCTGAATGATCATTTAATAATTTTTTGGCAATTGACTTCTGAATGTAGTAATTCGTTTCAAAGTTCTCGCTCTCTTGATATTCCGCCTCTAAGTTTACCTCATCTACCGCCAATTCAATTTGATTTTGTATTTCGTTAAACTCCGCTAATAAATTAACAATGTTATTTGAACGTTCTCCAATTTCAATTATGTCGAATTCGGAAAGATTCTGATTAGGATCTGCAGCGATTTTGTCGGTAATGACTTTCAAATATTTCGTGAATGATGTAAGTTTTGCTTTCAAGCTACCGCGTTTACGTTTGAGACCATCCATAATGTATTTTACTTATATTAAAATGTTAAAACAAACCGCGTTACTGTGATGATTCAAATAATTGCCAATAAGTGTAAGCAAATAGGAATGAAGATCAAGGAACGAACCCACCTTCTGTCTCTAGTCTTGAATACGGCTGCAATCGTGTTGATTCTCGCTATTCTCGGTTCGACTGTCTCGTCAAGTCGCCCAGTTCGCTTCTCCCTGGAACTTCACTGTGAAATTGCGTAAAACTTCGACTTCTCTGCTGGGCCGCTGCTCGGTTGGGCCGCTGTAGACTGCCGGTACTGCTTCTCGGCGAATCTTCTTCGTCTTTCGATGTATTTATGTGTAATTACCAATATCTGTACTGAATTTTTGGTAATCCGGCTTGAACGAAGGACCATTTAATGTTGATGAACGTTTTGTGAATGATGCACTTTCAGATTTTTATTTGTAGTTTATTTACGATGATTCTAAATACAGTTTTAACATAGATGCTCTCGCTTTGAATTCTACAATGATACTGACTCTAAGGGCTAAGCGGCTAAGGTTGCCGCGTATTAACATATGTGTGAAGTGGAGGGGAGTCTTAACAAGGCCTACAAGTGAAAGACGTTGAAATTTCCAAGTTCTCATTGGAAAAACAGTTTGAGTTTTGTGGTGTTAAAGTGACTCTTCGTAGCTTTAGCTATTGTGTTATAAGTGCGTACAGGGTTCCGGATGGTGATTTCATCCTATTTCTTGATAGATTGACCTTTATTTTACAACACTGTATCAAACTTGCAGATGTTATATTTCTTTGTGGAGATCTAAATGTAAATTATTTGAACCTAACATGTAAACGTAAGCAACTTTTGGACGATCTGTTGTACTGTTTTGATTTAAGGGTTACCTCTCTTGAGCCCACCCGAGTTTTCACAAATGTAAACAATTTGACATCAACTTCTAAGATTGATTACATTCTGACGAACACCAATATTAAATTTAAATCTAAGGTTTTCGATGGTCATTTTGGTGACCACAAGGTTCTTCTATTGGAGCACCTGGGGGAAGTAATGAATGTTGCAAAATATGATTGTGAACGTAAATTGGTCAGAAATGTATCCTCCCAGTCTTTAATTGACTTGGTAAATTATTTGTCCTATGTGAGTTTTGACAATTTGTATTTACTTTCGGATATTGATAACTGTTTTTCTGAATTTATGAATATTATAAGTTATTGTATTGAGAGAACATGTCCAATGAGATTTTCTAAGCGTTATAACAATAAGCTATGGATTAATAATGAAATAAGAGATGCTAGCACTGAATTAAAAAAATTGGCATGGGTTAATAAAAGTTTGAATAGTCATAACTCCCATGAAATATATAAGAAGGCCAAAATTAATTTCAAAAATTTGTTGAAACAAACAAAATTCAACTTTAACCAGCGTTTAATAGAAAATTCTCCAAACAAAAATAAAACTGTTTGGAGTATTGTAAATAGGGAGACTGGTAGAAAAATTAATTCTCGTCCGAATATCAAGCTTAACCAAGCAGACGGAGTATGTTCCGATCCTGTTAAAGTTGCAAATGAGTTTGCTGAATATTTTAGCTCTGTTGCAAGGGATAGTCTTGTAAATCACTTTGGTGGCTCGATTTCACTAACTTGTACTACCTCAAAGTTATCGCTGAACACATTTTTCTTCTTTCCTGTCATTGGAGAAGACATAATTAATACTGTAATGTCCTTTAAAAATAAAAAATGTACAGGTGTGGACAATATATCAGTTCGTATTTTGAAAGCTACAGTAAACATTGTTGCGGATCATATTGCACATATGATAAATTTATCTGTAAACACAGGGAAATTTCCTTCAATGTTGAAATCCGCTTCCATTATCCCGGTTTTTAAAAAGGGCGATCCTTGTAATATTGCAAATTACCGCCCAATTTCGATCTTGAGCGTCTTTTCAAAAATTTTCGAAAAAATTATATATAGTCGAATGATATCGTACCTAACACGTTTCAAAATTATTACCAACTGTCAACACGGCTTCCGGGAGGGTAGATCCACTGAAACGGCTGCCCTTTCTTTTGTAAATTTCGTATACAGAAAATTAGACGACGGTCATGTTGTTGCTGCTCTATTTTTCGACTTATCACGTGCTTTTGATGTACTTACCCGTAACTTTATGCTAAGTAAGTTTTATAATCTGGGATTCCGCGGTGTTTCTTCTGTATATTAATGATCTACCTGATCATATTGTTTGCAATAATTCAATGAATTTGATTGTATTTGCTGATGACACATCGATGGCGGTTTCAGCGCAGAGCCTTCCGGCACTCTTGTCCCTATGTAGTCAGCTGATCGGTGGTTTTGAGAAATGGTGTCGCTCCAATGCTCTCATATTGAATATTGAAAAGACTGAGTGCATTTATTTTCGTATAAAAAACCCTGGTGATGAGCGTTTAGTGGTAAATTGTCTGGGCAAGCAGGTAACCTCCTGTGAATATGTAAAATTTTTGGGAATATACTTAGATTGTTCCTTGAGATGGGATCAGCAGGTTATGGCAGTTTGTAAAAAGTTGGGAAATTCTTATTATGCCATTAGTAGGGTTAAAAACTCTCTTCCATTCCAATCTGTTATAACCATTTACTTTAGTTTAGTCTATAGTTTTCTGAACTATAACGTCTTATTATGGGGTAATTCTATTGACTCTAACAGAGTGTTCATTGCTCAAAAAAGAGTAATACGTTTAATTTTTAATTTGGATTCTCGTGAATCTTGCAGACCTACTTTTAGGAAATATAAACTTTTTACACTTTCAAGTTTGTACATTTATAGATGTTTACTTTATGTGAAAGATAACGAAAATATCATGGTGAAGTTGTCCGATTTTCATAATTATTCAACCAGAAATGCGAATACTTTGTGCATTCCTCATCATACAACTTCTAAATTTGAATCGTCTTGTACTTATCAGGCAGTTATTCTCTATAATCGTGTACCACCAGCTGTTAAATTGTTGGGTAAAGCAAAATTCAAAAAAATAATTAAAAATGAGTTACTAAAGAATTGTTACTACAGTGTTGGAGAATATTTGGCTGATGACCGCTTTCTGGTTGAGGTAGTATAGTTTGTAGTTATAGTTAATTTTGTATTTCTGTTGACTTGTCTCATACATATTTTTTTATGTCAAAAGGGATCAATAAAGCTTATTATTATTATTATTATTATAACTGAAAACAATGCTGTAATGAATTCATTACAGCACTGTTTTTAGTACTGTAATGAACTCATTACGATACTGAAATAGAGAAAAGCTTTTAAAAATATGGAATCTTTTATGGGCATCTATTAACAGAAGTTTCACGTTGCTGAAAGAAACAATTGTCTCTGGCATCTCAGGTATTCGCACTTTTATCAGAAAGCTTCTAAAATAAAGAAGCCGACATTTATGACTTAACAATCTGTTTATTGGTGTACCCTTCCCCCATAAGCAGGTAATAAATCTATGTACTCATAAACAATAATCATCTCTCCGGCCCTTACTCAAAATAAGTTCAGTAAAATTATTTGGTTTTTTTCCCTTCCACAAATTCCGACAAATTGCCCTAAATGGTACATTCGCATTTTAAAAGTTCTGCATTCTTATTCGGTCAGTAGTACAGATTGGTCACCGTAGGGCGTAGATTCAAGTGGAATAGTTTGTTTATTGGAATTATTTTTCTATTTTAATTCGAATCAAGTTTTCCTCGAGTGCTAAGAAATAATTGACATGTATCATTATTCATTTTCGATAAAAGTGTTGGTTTCAAGTGGTTTAAAGTTTAAAAATATTCACAAAGAAAAGTCACAGGATGACTATAATATCGTGAGTATTGTATTTTATGTCGTACATTTGAACTTTCTGCCTTTCTGGTGTTTTCATAATATCCTTGTTATTGATTGTGTATATGCTATACATAAAACGCAATGGTGCTATTAACAAATCAAAAACCGGGTAAACATCACAAGTTGATGAAACAATGATTGTCGAATTGTCGAGTTTAATAAATATATTTGCGCAATGTTCCCATAATTGCTTGATACATATGGTCTTTTTTGGGAGGTAGGTATTTTTCATATCTACGAAAGTGAATGTCAATTCATTATGAAAATTCAACGACATATTATAACTCGGCACCGCCTCATGAAAGAAGAGCTCTCAACAGAAAATATTGTGATTACTATATGGAGATGTACAAGAAAGAACTGCAATACAAGTCTTTGATAGTTTCATTTTTTTTTCGGTTATTGAATATCGAATAAAACTATAACTTTTTTACATTTTATGGTCGATTTTTATTATTAATCAAAGAAAAGTACATATTCCAAAATCATCGATCTTCTTGATTATTTATGAAAATAATCAATATCAATTATAGAACTGTTAAATTCTTAATCTCGAAACAATGATATGATACTGAACGAAACTGAACAAGTATAAATTTCACGTTTATTTAATCTAATATAAAAAGTTTTCAAGAATCATAATTTGAACCTGTGTGAATAAAGTTTGATTTCAAAATGTATCGACCATACAATTGTAATAACCGTAATAAATTATCGGGTTTTTTTGTCAAAAGGTGAAACATTGATGTTCACAACGCCTTTATTGTCATGCCAAACTCTCGTCTAATGTCCTCGAAGAAAAAACCTCATTCTATATAATTAAATTACAATTACCTACCTAACAAATTATCGGGGTTTGTTCTATAATTTTGTATTTTCCCATTTGATGTTATTTCATTTAGACCTCAAACGTACGCTGAAATTGTCAAAATTTCAGGCTTTTTTGACCGCTCATTAGGCTTAAACGAGGGCTATATATCATTTCGTCACGATGACTGTAGGTGTAGGGTAGCTTCGGATCTCAAAAAATGAGTAAATTTTGATCAGGGGTTCCGTAAATATGGCGCGGCAGTTCGAATATCTGTTTTCGATCTGATTTCGAAACCACAGATTCGAACTAGATGAAATTCTGCAATCGGATGAAGAATGACCTATTTGGGGTAAATCATATAAAATGCTACCGAAGTATTGACAAAAAAATCCCAATAAAATATCCACGATCATGGACGAATGCTCTGACAGCTTTCAAAACACTTTCAGTTGGATTTATGAATGCGAATCTATTTTTAAGATGGATCAATATACATTATACAATATGTATGAATGAGCGCTGAAAAGCTCCTCACTTCTCGTCAGTGCTAATTGAATGCTTTGTTATGTTAACAATAAATCTTTCGAGCAATAAGTACCGCTGCAGCCCTCTAGCGTCAAATTTCCAAAGCTGTTTTTCGTGCGTGAAGCTCTCAACAGTCTCATCCCAATGGGTGTCCCGATACGATTTGCAACTCCTCTTCACCAGTATAGATAGAGCTGCTATACTCATTTAAAAGCACTTCTCGTTGTTTCACGCACATATGATGTTTTATTCAAAAGGTGAAAATTATCAACGGCCTTATGTTACAATGTATTCCATAGTAATATCCATGAGTTTCCATCATAAAATTAGCTGTCTCACTTTGGAAAATTCAATCAAAGTATCGAGATAACAACTCTTTTGAGATGAAGATATTTGTCCTTATCATCACCTGTCCCTACAAAATTTAAATAATTATTTTCAAGCTGTAGAACTCATTCGATTTTCCAGTGATTGACGTTGTTCAGTCAAAAACCATGTTCGATTCATATTCTAGTTCGTCTAATCGAAGAATTTCACGTGTTCACAATTCAATCTATATTCATTTTCTCAAATTAAATTACGATTGACTAAATCAATTACTAATGAGACTATACGTCGAATGTTAACGTCAGCGGTTTTGCGGCGCATATAATTACGTGCGTAATGAGGAAAATCTTGGTGAAATGTGGAAATGATACAGTTTCAATGTGGTCCTATACTAGGGCTGCCATACGTCCCGGTACACCGGGACATGTTCCGGTTTGCAGCATTGAGTCCCGGTGTCCCCGTCAGTTATTCAATTGTGCCGGTCAGTAATTTGAATTTGGTCGTTATCGAGATTAATATTTTCCACACGGATCGTGGTCCTAAGGCCGTAGTGGTGTTCAAATGCCATACATGCAGCAGCAAAAAAAATCATCATTTGAAGACTTAACCATTTATCGTGTCTTTTGAATTCATTTTTTTTTATGAGGAAGTTGTTTTTTAATTAATGCATCTTAGAAGATTTTAAAGTTATTTTCTTAAAAACAACATCCATATTTTTCTAAATAGTCTTTGCATCCAATTGAATCGATGACTTTATTCTACAAAGGTGCGTGTGTATATGAAAATGACATATTAATTTTATGGTATTCAGTCAACTTGAAAAACAGATTTCAGATTTATATGGATTTTCATGGCCGAAATATATTATGTCAGCGGTCGTCGATGGAAAAGTTCTTCTAACAAAGGTACACGCATCATAAATTGTAAGGAAAGATACAAAGTTATTCATGAATAGTTTTTTGCATTTCACGAAATGAAACTATTCATACCACCACAAAGTGTCATTCGAATTAAAATTCATCAGCGATCAGATGTATCATATCGAGTTGATTCCATGATCAACCTCCGATCACCGGCGATAACGCTCTGTGAAACCTACCGTTTTTTTGGAGTCAACTTATCGGACTATCTAATATAATCTCCACCGCCGGACTCATTCCCTATTACCAAAACAAAAACGAATGCCTACCAGATGTAATGTTACCAAGTCCCATGTAACGCTCTTGAAAGAACAGGCAATATCACCCTAATTACACATTCATAATAGATCAATTACGCGAATCTGAAACGAGGAACGACGCGCCGAATGCATAACAGGTTCTATTTCTTTTGAAATAATATGTTCCCTGAACTGTTCGCTCATACCTATTCCCAATAACCTGTTTCGTCCTTTTCGTGACCTCTCTAGAGCATCTAACTCTAGTTATCAGATGTATCATATCGAGTTGATTCCATGATCAACCTCCGATCACCGGCGATAACGCTCTGTGAAACCTACCGTTATACTTTGGAGTCAACTTATCGGACTATCTAATATAATCTCCACCGCCGGACTCATTCCTGGGCTCTGGCCCCGCAACAGCATAGGCCACCCAAATGGCCAAAAAGTACAAATGAGTCAAAAAGAAAAATAATTTATCAGGACCCAAGATGGCGGAGGCCGGAGGCCTCCATATTAGTCCATATGTCAGTCAAATATTTTTTTTTATTCGTAATTACATATTTTCATTTCGTATGAAAAACTATTCGTCTAACCACTTCGACACTTGTCGGAAAGTGGCGTGGTGCCATCGGCAAAAAAAACCGAGATCTGAATAAACTAGGCTTGGCTTGTGTTTTCAACGTTATATTCACATACATACTCCAATCTTACGTTCCTGATCTTTCCGTGCACCTCAGATACAGGTAAAGGGCTCAATGTATGCGGTAATTTTCGAACTGTTCAAGTTCCACTTTAAGGAATACGTTTAAAACTAACTGAATAAATCTCTTTCAATATTTCCTGGAAATATATTCAGAACGATTGTAAAGATTTGCTGTGATCATAAACGAGGTGTGGCGAAAATACCTTTCTTTCGTTATTTGAAACAATATTTGCTAAAAAGAAGGTTCGGTCTTCTGTCCACAATAAACAAGAAATCTATGAACGAAAATTTATGCAGGGTGTACCTGAACCTCTTCTGAGATATTTTCGGAATAATTGTTAAAATTCTCAACGGTCATAAACGAGCAGTTGAGAAAAACACCCTAATTTGTTTATATGATCACTATTTGTGAATACAATATTCCGACCTAATCGAAGACGGGTAGGTCAGAGCTTGCTTGCATTATACAGTCCTTTGTCGGCATTAATGGTACCTGTGGAAGATATTTTTTGGTTTTTCCATTTTTTATCTATTTCACGTGGTTGACATCATATTTGCGCCCTAAAAGAGTAGGTAAAGCCCTATATATATTCTGATCTCGATTGTTTTCAAACTAGTTGAAATATTTTCGTGTTAAGGGTGATAGGTCGTATTTCTAAGTTGATATTTTCTTCCATTTGTTCATACCTAGACTTCAATTGTGCGGACTTTTATGGTAAGTTTTGTGTTTTATTATTGAATTCGTATTTCTTAACTCTTGTAACTATGTGAAAGTGTATATAAATAAGTTTACTTTTTTGTGTTTTGGAAATCAGAGAAGAAATATTATTATTATTTTCACAGCCAAGCGAACCGACTATAAAATGAAACGAAACTATCCGAGTGGTTGGGAAAAAAAGAAGAAACAAAAAGTAAAAAAACAAGAACTTCAGCGTCTGTCAGGTTCAATTCTGAAATATGCTCAAAAAGCGTCATTTTAGGCAAACAATGAAGTAGACCCTGATGTTTTCAAATCTATAGAAACTCCAAGTATACAAGCTTTGACCTACGAGTTACATACATAAGCAATCAAGTACAAGAAGAGGAAGTAGAAGAACAAAAAGAAGGAGGAGTAGAAAAGGAAATGGAAGAAGGAGGGAATGGGAAAGACAAGGAAGAAGACATACCCCCGTTGCTATGTTCTGACTCAGAGTCGGATCCACCTGAAGAATCAGAGGATTTATCAATACATTTTGATGTTTGAAATTGGCCTATTCCAGTACCAGATAGTCTTAGAACCGAAATAATAAGACGAGGAAGTGAGATTTACCAACACTTAGAGGGACCATTTGGAGCTGTGCTCAAGCCTGGGGAAAATCCCAAAGGTCGTACCCGACAGTTGAAAACTTATTGGTTTTACAGACAGCTCCGTAGTGGGGAGAAAATATTAAGGAAATGGATGGTTTATTCCTCTCAAAAAATCATTGTTTTGCTTTTGCTGCAAGCTCTTTGATAATGGATCTATACAGGTTGTCGCTAAGATATCCAGTTTCATCACAGGATTCAACAGTTGGTGGAAATTAAATCCTAAAGTGTCCGACCACGAAAACTCTGAATTCCACGTTAAGAATTTGGAAAAATGGAAAACTCTTGAAGCAAGACCTTTTTCTAAACAAAACCATCGATGCTGCACACCAAAACGTTATGGAAACAGAAAGGAAGAAATGGAGGGACATTTTACATAGGCTTTTAGATGTAACACTTTTTTTAGCTAAGCATAATTTGCCGTTTAGTGGTCATAGAGAAGACATTGAATCCGAAAACCGTGGAAATTTCTTAGAACTGGTGAATCTCTTGTCACATTATGACCCTGTTTTAAAGGAGCACAACATACGGCTTCAGCAACCATTGCAAACAGGAAAGATTCCAGTAACATACTTATCGCCAGCAGTACAAAATGAGTTTATTTCTCTCTTGGGAAACGCCGTAAATTATCTCGGAAATCAAAGCAGCAAAATATTATGGAATACTATGTGATAGCACACCTGACATATCCCACACAGAACAGATGAGTCAAGTCATAAGATATGTGAAAATTGACAACAGGAGAGTAGAGGTGAAAGAATCATTTCTAGGTTTCATTCCACTTAGTGGGAAGAAGGCACACGACATTACACAGGATATACTTCAATCACTTGAAAAGGACGCTTGGATATAAAACTTTCTAGAAGTCAAGGTTACGATAATGCTGCAACAATGTCAGGTGTTCATACAGGAGTACAAACAAGAATTAAAGAACAAAATCCAAAAGCGCTGTTTGTACCTTGTGCAAACCATTCTCTTAATCTATGTGGTGTTCATGCTTTCGGTAGTGTTCCTGTTTGTGTCACATTTGTTGGAACGTTGGAAAGTGTGTACAATATGTTTTCTTGTTCAACACATAGATGGCAGGTACTTAAAGAAACCGTTGGAGTGACCGTTAAAAGAGTGTGTGATACTAGGTGGAGTGCTCATCATGATGCAGTGATACCAATCTTTAAAAATTTCGAAAAGTTGGTCGAAGCAGTGGACAAATTGTGCGATGCTTCCGAAAATCTGGATACGAGGGGAGCTGCGGAGTTGCTGAGGAAAAACATTTGCAACTTCAATTTTCTTTGCTTCTTGCATCTATGGTACCATATTTTACAAGAAGTGAACCAAGTCCGAAAGTAACTTTAAATCCGAGGAAATAGTTTGGAAAAGTGTGCACTGAAGCGGAGAACCCTGAAACTATTTTTAGAAGAGAGTCGAGAAGAACTAGCTCATAAAGCCTTCGAATATACGACCACCTCCTGTGCTGAAATGAACATCGACGTCGAAAGCAGAATTCGAAAATATGATGCCAGGAGAAAAAGCTCAGGATGCAGGTTTGACTCCACAGCAAGTACTGAAGCGTTCCATGTTAGAGTGTATCGACAAGTTTCATGGGGAACTAGAAAAACGACTAAGATCGATAAACAGTGTATGTGAACAGTTAGCTTTTGTGCACTCAGAAAATCTTCTTAAATCAAATGATGAAACGATAATAATTCATATACATCAGTTCACGGCTACTTTCGACGATTTAGAGGAAGAAGAAACTTTGCCAGAAGTGAAGAGGCTCAGAAGGTATCTGCAGGCTTCTGACATAAAAATTGATGATGCAGCTTCATGGACATCACTTCAAATGCTGAAGTTTATAATTGAAATGGACTTTCGTCAGTCATTACCGAACATAACCGAGGCGCTCAAACTGTTTCTCACTATTTGTGTGTCCGTGGCTGAAACTGCGTGCTAAACGGGTCTAGCATAAAAAGTAGGGAAATCGAAAACTCTGCGGTTAACGCTGATCCAAGCCGGAAACAGACGACTTCAAATTTCATCGTCAAAATATTAGATCGCTATATTCTATATTCATAATTGTAAGTTATTGCAGATAGTTGTGAAGTTTTGTGAGAACGAGTCTTAAAAATTTGTGGTTCTGAAAAGAACCGATTGAGCAGTCTCCTTAGCGTACCAACGACATATATTTCCAATTCAATCTACTTAGAACTGGTGTATTTCGTCACGGCTTTGGTACCTTCGCTGACAGCGTGCTTGGCCAATTCACCGGGCAACAGAAGACGTACAGCAGTCTGAATTTCCCTGCTAGTAATCGTGGAGCGTTTGTTGTAGTGTGCCAGTCTGCTCGCTTCTGCTGCGATGCGTTCGAAAATATCGTTAACAAAACTGTTCATTATACTCATAGCTTTGCTGGAAATTCCGGTATCGGGATGAACTTGTTTTAACACCTTGTAAATGTAGATAGCATAACTTTCCTTCCTCTTACGCTTCTTCTTCTTATCAGACTTGGTAATGTTCTTCTGGGCTTTACCCGCCTTCTTCACTGCTTTTCCGCTAGTTTTCGGTGGCATGGCTATTGTGATAAATGTAACACTGATAATTGAATCAATCTACACAGTGGGACGTTTGCGATCTTGTATTTATGACGCCGAAGCAGGATGATTCCGGCCACACCTTTTCGCGTTGACTTGAACTCCGCTAACCAATAGGATTAGCATCATGTATATTGTCCACTCGCTGATCCGAGATATGCGACAGGAATTTTTCGGTTCAGTTCAATTTATGGGAATTGTATATTTTGTATGTTTATTTGGCACTTGTAAAATGAATGAAAAGGTCAATCCTTCTCACAACGGTAACAATGTATGAGATTTAATAATATGCCACAAAGTGAACACTGAAAGGATGGTATTCACGATTTATGCTGGCTTGAGAGGTATGTCTGCTTGTATTCGGGTCTCCTGTATGTATTGTATGAATTGTGAGCTCTTTTTCTCGCGGAACGATTTGTATAACTAAGGTTCGGTCGGTGAGTGCTGGTTCGCGTTTTTGTGGCTTACTGATTTTGGCGTGCGAACAGCATTGAGGAATTGGCAGGTTGTTGTCGATCTGTTACCTCGTTTCTTGAGAACGGCAGACCACAGAGTCGAAGAGAGTGGTTCCGGAAATTCTTTGTTACCGACGAACTATCAAGTTTGTGGTATTATGAATAAGAATAAAGATAAGAATTCTCAACATTAGAGCCATTTTTTCGCGTGAATTACGGTTCAAAACTATTTCGAACTATTTCCGTCTGATTACCGCTAATCATTCTCTCTTATATTTTCACAGACGTCAATTTCCTAACTAATATTTCGAAAACAATTCGGAGTAAACTTCACCAGTTCATGCATAGCTAAAATGCCACAATTTCAAAACGGTGACGTCATCATGGAAATAATAATAATGATAATATCCTTTATTTGCCAACAAAATCCCTTTACTCCTTTACAGAAATAAAGCAATAAAGCAACGTCATACATTGGAAGAGCTAGCTTCCTTCAATGTTATAACTACAATTACAAAATCAAAATAAATTCTATTCGACGCCTAGCTAGATAATACAAACTAGATAATTAATCTAACTAAGAATGAATAAATACATTTATCTCTTGAATATTGGACCACTGCCTTTCTGAATTTCACAATATTTGAAATTTCCTTAATTTCTGAAGGAAGTGTTCCTCTCGGTTTCTGGTTATCATTTGCAAGTTATTGTAATTCTGGTGATTTGATATAAATAAGTTGGGATTTCTCCTCACCAGCTTTACCAGAAAAACAAAATACAACGATGGTGCACTCATGATGTTCAAAATTGAATAGTAAGGTCTACAGGATACCCTCAGCATACATCTGATGATTCTTTTCTGAGTTATGAAAATCTTAACCTCATTGCTAGAAGATCCCCAAAAACCAATCCCGTAAACCATAATTGCCTGTATATATGCGAAGTAATATTGTCGCATGCATCCCATAGAAACACAATCTCTCAATCGTCTGACTACCGCACATGCGCTGTTTAGTCGTGCATTGAGAGTATTGAGACCTAAAATGTGGGCATCCCAATTCAGCTGTGGGTCCAAATGAAGACCCAAGAACTTCACATGTTCAGATATTGGAATTGATGTATGGTCCTGTCTTACCAGCACCGATAGTGAATCGGATCCCATTTTGGCAAAATATATCAAACCAGTTTTGTGACGGTTCAACCGTAGAAGATTCAGTCCACACCATCCTGCCATACGGTTCGCGATGTTCGTAGCACTCTCGGAAACATCCGCTGTTGACCCCCCCGCCTCCATTACAGATGTATCATCTGCATACTGACAAACCAGGCCACGTGATAGCTCAAATGGTAGATCATTTACGTACGTACAGTAAAAATAACAGAGGTCCCATAATCGATCCTTGCGATACTCCCTGCGTTATGCCTTCCTTACTTACTGAAATTATTTGTGTTCTGTCCATGAGATACGATCTTATTAGGTCATGACAAATCTCACGAATACCGTATCGGTATAACTTTGAGAGAAGGACATTGTGGTCCAAGGTATCAAAAGCCCTTGAAAGGTCAAAATATATGCCCACCACACTATTTTTTATATCCAAATTTCTATATACAAATTCTAATGTATTATAAATCGCATGATCTGTGGAGCAATGTGGTCTGAAACCAAACTGTCGGTTGCTTGGAAATGTCCATTCAATTTATAAGTTTAAAAGTTGGAAACACGATACACGCAAATAATTCTAATAATTAATAATATTTAGAATTTTAGGTGTGTTTATTCGTATATTTCTTCTCCTTAGGATAAATCTGGTATTTTCAAATCAGATTCTAATCAGTTTATGAATGATTCAAATGTTCTCGTCCTGATTAACGAGTTGTTGAAAAAAATATATGCAAAATTCATATTGGTTGAATCAAGAGGAAGAAGCCGTAATATCGATTTTAAAAATTGATATACATTTTCAAAACTAAATATTATTTCAGAATTCTCAAATAAAGGTATGCTCAACTCGAAGTGATTTATTACTTTACAGGATACAATGCATTCTGAAAACAAAGCTGTCATATTTAAAGGATATTATTCGAAATAAAAACGGTGAAAAAATAGAATCCAACAAACATAAGCTATATTCTTCAATCAGCTGATTCCAAACTTCAGTTCGAACTATCCCACTACATGCTTTTAGACCGCTTCAAATTATTTCGAACCATTTGGTGCGTGGCGTCACCAGTTCAACGCGAAAACACGAATATTTCAAAACGGACGAAATAGTTTCAAAATATAGTCCGGCGAAAATTCGGCTCAGGTTATTATCTAACAGATTGGTCAAGGCTTAAGGCTTTAACAGTGGCAGAAAGCTCGAATTCCGATAGAGGCGCTTTTTGGCACAAAATGAAAATAAGATGCAATAAATATTTTGTCAGGCCAGAATTTCAATAGCCCCACCTGTTTTCACCCAATTACATACAACAAAATTGTCAACAGAATGAACATCTGGTAGTTTTACAGTTCATGACCCTTCATAAAGCGATGCAGATGTAAAAGTAGGGGGATATCAAATGTTCGTCCATTCAGGTATAGAAAGAAGTGTGTATACATACTTCGATATATCAGATCGTTAGCATTACAGAACTGTTACATTTCAATATATGTAATTGGATAAACTTGGTGAACAAGTTCATATTGTTCGATACTTAATGCGATAGAAAAACTATTTACAATCTCCATTTGGAGGTAAACGTGTTTTTTCCATACCGAAAAGTTTATTGCTGTTTCAGTTGATTTGACACAAGTAGTTATCAAAATATTTTCTTCTTTTATTGGTTCACTGAAAATGGACACCAGTATACCGGGGGGTACTCTTAAATTGGAGGTGAAAACGAATAGGGGATATACTTTGCATAATTTCAAGAAAAAGAAAGTCCCACAATCATGGGATGGCAAACGTTTCGTTTTCGATTTCAGTGTTAAAGTTCGAATTTTTTTCAGTTCCCATGGTATTCAACTGATTCATCATTACTTATCTGCAGATCAGTAGTACAACCATAAAATCTAATAATCAAATTGTTCGGGGAATCGTCAATAACATTTTTTTCTTGCAATCGGTATCAGATACGACTAACCTAATAGGGAAGGGACCATGAAGTTTTCTAAAACAGTGCTGTTTACTATTTTCCAAACTGAAAGTGGTTCACCAAACCGAGTTCTGGATTAGGACAGCGGTCAGTGTTCGATCCATCTTTAATATTCAACTTCGTTAGGGTCGTCGCGCAGAGGAATGAAATGATTTGATCATTGTTCTAATTTAACAAAATGCGGGTCCGATCGATTTTCTAGGATCGAATTCTTCTTCTAGAAAATACCTGTGACACCCTGTATATAACAGTCCGGTAATGCTAACGACTAGATCAGGTTCTATTTGCTGTTGGAGGGGCAGGAATAAATGAAATATTACGAATACTTCGAAAATATTACCAACTTGAGAACGCATCTTATCTCGGAGATAAACGTCCATAATTATCTTATCGCCTAATGAATTGTATAAGAATAAAATGAATATTTTATATTTTTGTGGTTCTGAAAAGAACCGTTTTGGTATATCGTCAAGAATACTGGCCAACTTTCTCAAGCACGTTCTCCCCTGATACGTCTGGCCAGCTGTATGTCCTTGGGCATGATGGTGACTCTTTTAGCGTGAATGGCGCACAAATTGGTATCCTCGAACAGGCCAACCAAATATGCCTCACTCGCTTCTTGGAGCGCCATAACGGCGGAGCTCTGAAACCGGAGATCGGTCTTGAAATCTTGCGCGATTTCACGCACCAAACGCTGGAAGGGCAACTTTCTGATCAGCAGCTCGGTACTCTTCTGATAACGACGGATCTCGCGCAGTGCTACGGTTCCCGGACGGTAACGGTGAGGTTTCTTGACACCACCGGTAGCGGGAGCACTTTTACGTGCCGCTTTCGTTGCTAATTGTTTACGCGGAGCTTTTCCTCCGGTCGACTTTCTTGCGGTCTGCTTGGTACGGGCCATTTCGAAACGAACTAACGAAGTAACTTCGGCAATCGGCAACAACAGATATTTGACTTTACGTTCTCCCCCCTTGCTTAAATACAACACCGCTGATCGGAACGCCGCGTAGGACGCTATTGGTTGCAGCGAATACTATGGAGGGGATGGTAGAATAGTATAAATTGATGCGACTGGCATAAAATTGACATATTGCATAAACTGTTGTGTTGACGATAGTACGTATTAATTTTAATTCCCTAACGTATCATGACTGGAAGAGGAAAGGGTGGCAAGGGTTTGGGTAAAGGTGGTGCCAAGCGTCACAGGAAGGTTCTTCGTGATAACATCCAAGGAATCACCAAACCAGCCATCAGGAGGTTGGCAAGACGAGGCGGCGTTAAACGTATCTCTGGACTTATTTACGAGGAAACTAGAGGCGTCCTAAAAGTTTTTCTTGAAAACGTCATCAGAGATGCAGTAACTTACACTGAACACGCCAAGAGAAAGACCGTGACCGCTATGGATGTCGTATACGCATTAAAACGTCAGGGTCGCACTTTGTACGGATTCGGCGGTTAATTCCTCTATAACTTCTTACAATAATTCTATAACCGGTCCTTTTCAGGGCCACAATATAAATCTATCATTTCCGCGTTTCATCATGATTTTCCTCATATCGCCAGTATATGTATATATGCGCCAAAATTAATCGACGAAAAACAGCGAGTATTAAAGCTTGATGTGTTATTCCAGCTCTGTGCTGCGTATCTCATGATATAGGTCTTATTATTGTGCTCTAAATCTTCAATTTGGTTGTTCTCATTCAATTTCTTCTTTCCCTTCGTTAGTTTACATAAAATAAGCTCTTCATTCTTCACGACAAAATACAATATCTTTCGGAATGTACGGATAAGTGGGAGATATTATTCAGTTTGGCGTAAAATTTATAATCTGTGGTTTGAGTCCAAACACACGAAGGCTTGGGACCATCAGAAGCATATTTTTTTGGAATTGGACCGTAAGTCGATGAAAGAAGAAAGTGAAAACAATGAAAGAGTTGAAATTCTCATATCTGGTTTTCTGATTAAAGCAGTGAGATGTTGATTTTTATTCATAGTATACCTGAACGTTAAGGGATAGTCGAGAAAGAGAACGAATGTTCAGTAAACTGCCTTCACTGAAATCAGTTGCCGTTAAACAGGAATGGATAAGACAGACAGAAATTGATATCTTATGTACAACTAGATCTGAAGAAGCCGGCATCTTTAGACACCTCACGTGAATACCTAGCTGAAAACTTGAATAGCGCACAATCTTTACTTCAAAGGATTATCCTCAACGTTATATCACCGAGGTTTTTAATGTATGTATCAAGCCAATTTAACTTCGACGTGACATCATTCGATTTTAAGCTATAGGTGAAACAATAGGATCAAGCCAGGCTTCGTGCCAAACTGTCACATGCTCATAAGCAAAATTTGTTCGCAACCATACAACTCGAGCTGTACCTGCAAACGAGTCTGACGTTACTAGGTGCAGCTCCAGCTCATAAAAACATGAGGAAAAATCAACGATATTCGATAATAATTGAAGAGTCAGCATTCTCGTGTAACTGACGCGATATTAGTGTTGGACGTGTGATGGGGAGATCTACTCATTGATATTGCATATGGAGGCCCTGAGAAGGGCCGATACACGGAACTCTTGCCGTGAAGGAACGCAGACTTTACTTCTTCTTCTTCGGAGAAACCACTTTTTTCGTTGTCGCTGCCGATTTCACCGTTTTGGGTTTCGGTTTCTTCGTCGGCGATTTTGTGTTCTTTTTGGCCTTAGTGGGAGATTTTGTAGCCTTCGGCTTCTTTGTCGCCGGTGCTGCCACCACAGACTTCTTCGCCTTACTAATTGGTTTCTGCGTTTTCGTCGTCTTCTTTTTCTTTTCCGTTGCTGCGGTGCTATTTTTGGTTACGGCATCCTCGGACTTGGCAACGGACTTCTTGACGATTTTCTTTTGAGTTCCGGTCGTCGAGCCACCAGCGGCCAATTTGAAGGAACCGGAGGCGCCTTTACCTTTGGTCTGAATCAGGGAACCGGACTGTACGGCCGACTTGAGATATTTCCTTATGAACGGGGCGAGCTTTTCTGGATCGACCTTGTAGTTGGCACCGATAAATTTCTTGATTGCTTGCAACGAAGATCCGCTCCTTTCCTTCAGGTCCTTGATAGCGTTGTTGACCATATCCGATGTCGGGGGATGGCTGGGTTTCGTTTGCTTCGAAGTTGTCTTTCTCTTTTCGGTTTTCTTAGCATTTTTTCCGCCGGTTGGCACGGAAGCCGTGCTCTGTTGTAATTCAGTCTCTGACGCCGACATCTTGTCACTCGTTAATCGATAAAAAGTAAAATAACAATAGTCAAGTTTAGGATAACAAACAATCCACTAGTTTCAATAACGATTTTGATGTATATTTTCATTGGTCATCATGGGTTTTTCATACGAGGACCGGAACTTTGATTCCCTACGCCTCTTGTCTCGATTATCCACTTTCTTCTACTGTGTGTTGGTTTTCATCTCCTTGTTGGTTTCATGAGTCTGTCAAGTGTGCCAGGTATTTTCTCTTGTCAGTCATTCTGATCCGGATATTTGTTATTTTCCTCAGTTCGTCGTTCTGATGTTCTCTCATTTTCTCTATCAAGTTCTTTGTTTGCTTCTTTACGATATCTTCTATCGATTCTATTTTCAGTTCCTCCCTTATTTGCTGGTTACTCACGTACCAAGGAGCTCCGATCGATGTTCTTATTACTCGGTTGAGTGTACTCTGAAGTTCCTTCTTCTTGCAGCTGTTGGTGTTGTTCCATATCACTCCGGCATAAGTTATGCTCGGTATTAGGATTGTCTTGATTATTTTCACTTTATTTTCTAGTGAAAGTTTACTCTCGGGATTTAGCAGCGGGTACAGACACCCGTGTAGTTGCCTCGTCTTCTTCTTGTTCTCCTCGATTTGCTTGTTGAAGTTGAATTTCTCGTCTAAAGTCACTCCTAGATACTTCGCTTCTTCTTTCCATTCTATCGCGTCTTGTTCTATCCTGATCTTAGTAAGTCCTTCTTTGTTCCATCTGTTGCCGCCAAAGTATATTGCAACAGTCTTCTTCGTATTTATCTTGATTCTCCATTTCTTGAAGTAGTCAGTCAAGCGGTTCATGTCCTCTTGTATCCTCATCGTCAAGCTTTTCCTTTGCCTGTTTGAGTAGTACAGTGCCGTATCGTCTGCGAACTGTGCTATTTTGCAATATTTCATCTCGGGTATATCCGCCATATAAATGTTAAACAGTAGGGGCCCTATGACAGATCCTTGTGGTACGCCTGCTTCGATTTTTCTTTCTTGGGATCGGTTTCCATCTATGTTCGCTCTGAACTTTCGGTTGCTCAGATACGCCTTAACGATATTTATTAGCTTCTTCGGGAATTTCATCTCCTTCATTTTGTATATAAGTCCTTGATGCCACATCTTGTCGAATGCTTTTTCTATGTCTAGAAAAACAGCGCCGGTATTCGTGGACAGGTTAAGTTTCTCCTTTATTTCTTCCGTGATTCTTGCCAGTTGATCAATTGTTGAGTGTTTGGTCCTGAAACCACATTGGTGATTTGGGATGATTTCATTTTGATCGACGTACTCAGTCAGGCGTCGATGTATCACTTTCTCGATTACTTTGCTCAAGGCCGGTAGTAGACTTATTGGTCGGTAGCTTGTCGGGTCCTTTTTGTCCTTTCCTTTCTTCCAAATGACAATGGTGTCCGCTGTTTTCCATCTATCTGGGTAATGTCCTGTTTCTAGTATTGCTCGGGCTATCTCAGTTATTTCTTCATGTGCTTCCTCCGGTAAATTTTTCAATGCTTGATTCTGAATTCCATCCATTCCTGGGGCCTTTCTCTTCTTGAGGTTTTTCAGGATGTCTTGAATTTCTTCCTTGGTTACTTCACTAATCGCTTCGTCTTCTGTGTCGTCTATATCTTCATTTCTGTCTTCTGTTTCCACTTCTTTATTGAACTTTGCATCGTTATTTACATTGTTCGGCTTGAATTGAGTTTCAAGGGATTCAGCGAACATTTCTGCTTTTTCTTCAACTGTTGTTGCTGTATTGATTCCGTTTTGGAGTTGTGGTATTTTCGTTCTGGTTTTCTTTCCTTTGAGTGATTGTGTCATGCTCCAGAGTGATTGGTCCTCGGTGTTCAGTTCTTCAAGCCTCCTGTCCCATTCTGCGGTGAATAATTCTCGAATTCTTGATTTCACCTGATTCGCCAGTCGATTGAATTTCGTTTTATCGTCGGGGTGTAGAGTTCTCAGGTATTGTTTCTTGGCTCTCTTCTTTTCTTCTAGTAGTATTTTTACATCTACAGGTAGCGGTTTCCTCTTAGGTGTCTCCTTGATTTTGGTGCATTTTTCTTGGGCGGTTAGAATCCTCTTCTCCAAGTCTTCGATCACTGCGTCAATTTCTTCTCGGTTGGTAGCCCTTGTTGATTTAGTTTCAAATATGTTCCTAAACCTGTTCCAATTGGTCACCCTCCTAGTTGTCGGTCGTTCATCTGTTTCAACCTCTAATGTCAGTACTACGGGGCTGTGGTCCGAAGTTGATATGTCCGTTTTCGTCTCGATTTCAAAGTTCCATGTTATGTTTTTCATCACTGCGATGTCCAACCAATCTCTGGTTTCGGTTGGACGGTGGAAGTGGGTCGGGTCATTCGGGCTTACTACTATCAGGTTGTGTTTGTGTGTTATGTCCCTTAACACATGTCCTTGGGGGTTCGTCTTTCGGCTGTTCCATCCTGGGTGTTTGCAGTTCCAATCTCCGGCTGCGATTGTTGGCGTCCTTCCGCTGAAAAATGGCGTGACATCTTGTTCGTTGATATTTTTGTCGGGTTGCCTGTAAACAGAAAAAACATTAATATAACCTCTTTTTGTTTTAATGCTTACCCCGTTCTCCTCGATATTGATTCCTGGTATAGCTGGTAGTTCGCTATGTTCGATTCCCTTCTTCACTAGCACTGCTGTTCCACCACCTCTTCCGTGTTCTCGGTCTCTTCGGTATACGTCGTAATTTCTTATCTTCATATTTATTGATGGCTTCAGAAATGTTTCGCTCAGGAGTCCAACGTCGATTTTGTTTTCTTCTAGGAACAGTGTTAGTTCTTGTCGTTTGGCTGGGAGAGATTCCGCATTCCAGAACGCGATATTTAAATTTTTTTTCTTGTGGTTCATTTTCTTCTGAATAGTTCTATTAGTTTCCATTGTTCTTCGATTAACGCAATCTTCTGTTTCATATTCGCATTTGTTTCGCAGAATGCGAGTGTCATTCTTCCCAGGATTTTTGCAAGTTCCTCCTCCGTATTCGGTTCCTTCTTTTTAGTTTCCGGTTTAACGTTTTTCTCTTCGATTTTTTTTGCTGGGTTAGCATCAATCGTCGTTTTCTTTGGCTCAGCTTCTTTAGCGACTTCCTGCTTCCTCTGTTCAGCGCGTTTTTCCCAAATGTTTTCTTTGGGTGGCGGTGCGTCTCTCATTTTCTTCATTTTTTCCTTGTTGTCCGGGTTGTTTGGGTTCAATTTGCATTTCAAATTTGTGGAAAGGTGATCCCCTCCACAGTTTGAGCATTTTGGTGCGCTTGTCCTCGGCTTAGGGCACTCTGAAGTCATGTGTCCGTCTCCACACTTCATACACTTGTACGATGCGTGGCAGTTCCTCTGTGCATGACCAAACAATTGGCATCGATGACATTGGATGGTTTCGGTTTTCAAGCGTAGGCTCTCAACTTGTACAGATATTCCACAGCACGATTGTAGTTTCGTGAAGATCGACTTGTATGCCTTGTCTATTTCTACCAGTACAAGGGGTGCTGGAAGTCCTTTCTTTCCTTTCATTCTAGTGATCTTGGTAACTGGGTATCCTTGTTTCATCAAATCGTTCCTGATATCTTCTTCCGTGGCTTCCAGTAATACTCCTCGTATTACCACCTTCAATTTTTTCTCGCTTTTCAATTCATATCCGTGAAATTCGACCTTTTCTTCTTTTAGCATCCTGTATAATTTTCTGTAGTCATCCTCTGTCTTTGGTTCCACTTGAACACCCTGGTTAACCAATTTGACTCTTTTAGTGGAGATTCCAACTTGCGTCATCAAGCTGTTGATCTTGCTCCATTTTGTTTTTTCCCTCACAATGAGATGAGAGATCCTCTCCGGTTTCTTAATGAATGCTGGTCTCGGGTTTGTCTGCGTTGTATTCTTGTGTTTGTCTTCTTGTTCTTTTTCATCGTTTTCTATCGCCGTTGTTTCCATTTCGTCTTCGTCTCCACTTAGAACTTCGAAACGATTTCTCGTTTCCGCCCCGTTCCTCGAACTTTCACTTTCACTATACACTCTTTTCACTGTTTTTTTCGGCCGTTTGAACGCTGGTTCTGCTACGTCATTCTCCGCACTCTCGTTCACTTTTTCACTCGAATTAGAGTTCACTTCGACATTTGTGTTCATCTTCACATTCGATTTCTTCTCCTCGATTCTCTCCATTACTTGTTTTACCATGTTTTGAACATCGTACCGTTTTTCTGACAGGGCTGCCGCCAGATTGATGAATTGTTTGATGGCTTCTTCCATTGTAGTACCAACGATCTGGACAGTGATCTGGACACTACAACAAATTCTTCGGTCTGTGTGTGTGTTTTTGACTTTTTGGTGGTGTGTGATGTATATTTTTCTACTAGGGGTATATAGTTACGAACGAAGTGAACGGAAAATTGATCGTTTCCAAGCTCCAGGCTTTTCGAATTTCTATTCTACTTGAAACTTCTGCACCCATATTTTTCGATGATTTGCGAAAAATTTGCGTAGTCCGTGGATGTATATTCTCACTCTTGGTTTGTGTCATTCATCAGAAGTCTGCCGGAATCGATAAACAAGAAGAAGAGATCCAGTATCCGAAGAACGGACGGAGAATCCGATACGTCTCGGAATTACTGACAACTGGGGTTCGACTTATTCCTACACAGAATCACCGCTATATTGGAAGAAAACGACGAATATCAATTCCGACAGAGTCGATGTGATGATCAGTTATTATGTAACGATTATACTGCACCTCGATAACTCAACTGCAATTGTCCTCAGGTGCTTCTATTCGACGATCAATGTGAATGGTGGCACAGTTCGGTAGAACATCGATGCCACTATATTTGTTCAGATCGCAACGGTTATTTTCAGTTCACTTTCGCCTCGTCCTCCTTCGAATGATATCCCAAAATTTCGTTTGGCATTGAACGATGATCTGATTTCGAAATATCGCTATTCGATAACATTCACGTCCCTGACGATATCGTATGAATTTCCATAAATATTTAGGGATTAGTAAACTGACTGCATAACCTACCGTACGTGCAACTGATTTTCTTGGATGCCTTACGAATATTTGAAGAATGCATAGCAAAATGAACAGGTTTCCATTTGTGGACACGCTGAATGAAAGTGGAAGGAGAATGCTCGACAATAGAAATTTTGGAAGCAGGAGTGCCGCATGGATCAGCCATCGACGAAATCAAAGACTGGTGTAACAAGTGGAAGATCAAGCTCAATGGACAAAAGAGCCAAGCGATATTATTTCACAAGAGGTTGAGATCCACCACCAACCTCGAAGTTGATGGAGAAGAAATCGAGTGGAAAGGAAAAACGAGATATCTAGGTAATACCTTGGACGGAGGATAAACCTTGAAAAGCCATAGACAAAACCAAGACAGCGGTGAACAGACTACCCACTGATAGATAGAAGCAGCCACATGTCCGAAGAAACGAAATGGAAAAATCTTCAAAGCCGTTGCTAAGCCTCAACTGACATATGGCAAAGAGCCATGTGGGAACAATTCAAGCAATAAAGAACGAAGTACCTACTATGTTGTGCCATGAACTTACCTTGGTTTGTCAGATACTGACAGATCCATCGAGATTTAAATTAGCAAACCATCTCCGAACAGGAAAGCTCAGAAGATTCGAAACAGCGAAAAAACGCCCGACCAAGAACTCAGGATATTACTGGAGTATAACCTGGAGGAAGATAGAAGAAGAATGCGCACAAACAGGAGACCGAGAGATCAATTGACCAGTGATTAAAATGAGTACGAAAACCTACTAGAACCATTGAAACATGAGATGACGAAATAGGTCAATATTAGGAATCCAGCCCAAAAGCGCGAGAATTAATAGTCTAGAGATACCACGTTTTGCAAGCAGATGCTCGGAACTGAGAAGAAGTAGGTCGGGTTCAGTGAGTGGTCGAGCTCAGGAGAGCAAGGACTATCACACTGTTCGTCTATGAATGGATTCCCCCTGTAAAAAAACTGCTGTAGTTAGCAGAAGATTTTGATGAACCGAATTTACGCTAGAGATGTTACGAAAAGAACGGAACAGGTTATTGGGATTAGATATAACCGAACTGTTCCAGTTGAATGTTATTTTAAAACGACGGAACCTGCTACCCGGAAAAGAACCTGATATTGGATAGTGCGAAATGTTGAGTCGATTGATTGAGGTTTTCTGGTGATTGTTTCGAATGCACCAGTAAATAATTTTTCATCACAATCATTTGCATAGGCTTACGATAATAATATGAGAACGAGTCTCTATTGATCAGGACAAATAACATCATGAAAGCACAATAAATCTAGAGAAATAATAACAGAATACAACCCGAAATTTTTCAATATACTTTATACATATTCATATATGAAAAAGGTTACTGACCAGATGGAAGGGTATCACCCAATGAGAAAAAAAATCTGAATCGAACAAGAACAATTTTTTTCTAATAGCGGTCTTCTTACTACAACAGAGCTCAAAGCTTCACAAAATAAAATACACCCCCCTAATAAATTATTCTTATTCGTACGTGACCCAAACTCGTCCGACAGTGCAACATTTTGCACCATTGTGCCAGTCAGTACTCATAATAAAATCATAAATCAAGGAATAGGTACCTATTATAACTGCAACTATAAAAACAAGGCAACAACCGCGATCCTGTTCTCTCATACCTAAAGGCACTTTAACAAAGGAATAGGAACCTAAAACGAGATCGCACCTGTTCTTACGCGGAGCATTCTAACCTAGATAATATTAAATACTACTATGTACTATTAAAATAGCAGGTATTACTGGCATTAGGAACTGGATATTGCTAAGCAATGGAACGGTTCGGAACTTTTCCCTGAATTTGCCCGGTTCGTAACATATCTAATTGCAACTTTTGATCGAGTATACGGAAAGTTGACGGAATTGCAGGGTAGTTTGATTCATATTTATGTACCGTTAAAGAATTAATAGATAATTTATAATAAACGAAAAACATATGATTGGGTAACCCGCAATTTAGTGAATGGATATTATTCATAACTCGTTACGGGCAGATATTTCGTATTCCCAAATTATTTGAACTTACAATGAAAAATAAGCAATTAGCTTGAATAAGGCAATGCCAAACCAGTGACCGGATAGTACAATTTAGGTTTACTAATAGGGAGCGCTTCCACAAGTTACCGAACATCCAAAAGCTTACGCAACGGATTCATTCAAGATGACCCGTTATCGAAGAGTTATGAATAATACCGACAACTGTATACATAGGTACTGCAACTTGTTATCGGTAACACTCGAACGTGGTTTATTGAATCCTTATTTAACGCCCGTTCGTATTATTCAACTACCAAATGAGAAATTTCCACAACTGAACAAAATGCAAGGTGGAAGAACAAACGATGCAACGTAACATGTCGGTGTACTTTTTAAGAAAATATCTTTTTGGTGGCCCTGATAAGGGCCTTTGATGAGAACGGCTCGTCGAGATTTCTACGACTTCTTCTCGGTCTTTTTTGGCAAGAGAACGGCTTGGATGTTCGGTAAAACACCTCCTTGTGCGATGGTGACCCCGGAGAGCAATTTGTTCAATTCTTCGTCGTTCCTGATGGCCAGCTGGAGATGACGCGGAATGATTCTGGTCTTCTTATTATCCCTCGCGGCGTTACCAGCCAACTCCAATACTTCGGCGGCAAGATATTCCATGACAGCTGCCAGGTACACGGGTGCTCCCGCTCCAACCCGTTCGGCGTAATTTCCCTTACGTAATAAACGATGAATACGTCCTACTGGAAACTGCAGTCCAGCTCTGTTAGAACGGGACTTCGCCTTGCCTTTTACTTTTCCTCCTTTACCGCGTCCAGACATATTAACGAGCGACTTTGATATTACGTATTAATTGACAATTGTGAATTGTGAAATACTGCTTCATATCATTGCGTGCTTCACCTATATAGAGTCGACGTTACGCCAATCACGCGCGAGTGTGCGATCCGTCCACCTTCAGAGGCGTGGTCTAGGTTTCCACATCGATGCCCGCTTCTCGGACACACTCGCAATAGGACTACTTCTATAATTCCTTAATATGAAGTGAATCGTGGGAAAAGGATCATTCATAGAACACTATATTTTCACTATTAGCGACGTTTCCTAACTATATTGTTGCATTTTCAAACTGCTATTATAGTATTTTCCGCTGGTCTGTTTTCCCATAAATGGTCCCAAAAATTCGAGATTTTTTTTTTTTTTTTTTAATTATAGGAGAGGTGAATCTTACATAAGACACCCAGTCTGTCTGGGTAGTGTCGGATTCTTACCGACTAAACACCTCTCCCGTTGTTAGGTTCCGGGCATATGCCTATAAACCTTTCATCTTCTCATATGTTATTTTCTCTTTCGCATTCTTTTATGCTGAGTGTTTGTGTTCATCCTTCAATTGGATATCTCTCACTAAGTGTGGAGTTTTATATCTTCATTTTCGCAATTGGTCTCTAGGTCTTTTGCGGTAAATTCTCACTGCTTTTTCATCTTCAGCGGGGTCATAGTCAACTAACCTTCTAAGTTCGTCATTTGGATGTTCACTAGCACTTTCATAGGCTTTTGCAGCTTTTCGCTTGATGAATGTAGTAATGGACTCCCATTTTATGTCCTTTCGGATTTGTTCATTCCTAACAAACCAGGGGGCGTCTAATGCCCATCTCAGAAATTTGTTTTCTGTACTTTGTATCTTATTTATATGGGTTCTCGCTGCATATCCCCATGCTGTTGATCCATATGTTAGCTGCGGTCTGGCGACTGCTTTTATGATCCTCAATTTCGTGTTCTTGTTCATTTGACTTCTTCTGCCTATTATCGGGTATAATCTTTTCATGGCCACATTCGTTTTATCCACTGCATACTTAATATGCTGTTTCCACGTTAGTCCTTTGTCTAATATTACTCCTAGATATTTAGCTTCATTCTTCCATTCAATTTCATTATTGTCTATGGATATCTTCGATTCCATCTTCAGTTTTCTCTTCTGAAGGAGTATTGCTTGACTCTTTTCTCCATTGATCTTGATTTTCCATCTGTTACACCATTGACTGATATCATCTGCAGCTTCTTGAAGTCTTTTGTGAATTATTTTTGTATTTCTGTGCCTAATTGCTATGCCCGTATCGTCTGCGTATAGAGCAAGCAGGCATCTTGGATTTCTTGGTATATCATGTATGTATATGTTATAGAGTAGCGGTCCTAGTATGGATCCTTGGGGAACTCCTGCTTCTAAATATCTGAGTGTGGAATGAACATCACCTATTTTCACACAAAAGTTCCTATCCCTCAAATAATTTCTTATTATTCTGCATAACTTGGGTGAATATCCTGCGGTTATCATTTTATATGCTAGTCCTTCATGCCATACTCTATCAAAAGCTCTGGTTACATCCAGTAGTAGTAGTCCTGTGGCTTCTTTATTCTGAAATCCTTCTGTGATATACTCGGTTATTCTTAGGAGCTGTTGTTCAGTTGAATGTTGTTTTCGGAAACCAAATTGTTCACTCGGTATCGTCGCCAGGGCTTCTGTTTCTTCATTAAGTCGTCTGGCTAAGACTCTCTCCACTCTCTCCTCTTCCTAGGGCTGGGAGCAAGCTTATCGGTATATAGTTCTGTGGGAACTTTTTGTCTTTACCTGGTTTATTAAAAACAATCACTTCGGCAGATTTCCATCTTTTTGGAAAGTGCTCTGTTCCCATCACGCCATTTGCTATGCTAGTGAGAGCTGCCGTTCCTTTCTTTGACATTTTCTTCAGCATGAGATTTGTAATTTTATCTTTCCCAGGAGCCTTTCTTGTTTTCAAATTATTGATTATCTCTTTGATTTCTGCCGGAGATGTTGGGTGAGGGATTTTACCATCCGATAGCGCTTCTTTCATTTCTTCTTCATTATCTTCAATTAATTCTTCTAGGTCCTCATCGTCTTCTTCACAATAATTTATTCTTGACTCTCTTTCTATAGTATCGGCCAGAGCGTTACATTTATCGCTTTTTGAATATGCCATTCCATGCATTCCATGCAGTGGTGGAATTTGAGTTTTTTCATTGCGTAAATTTTTTTGCATTTTCCATGCAGAGTGGTCTTCTGTGTTGAGTTCACTGATTTTCTTATTCCATCTATTCGTTCTGAGTTCCCTTAGTGCATTTTTAAGTATTTGACTATGTCTGTTCAGTCTGATTTTATCATTATCTGTTTTATACATCCTGTAGTTCTTTTTTAGTCTTCGGTTGACTTTAATCAGTTCTTTCACCTCTTTTGGAGTATCGCCATAGGGATGTTTGGGAGTAGGTTTAGTTTTTCTAACCGTGCTCTCTTCATAGGATTTCATAATCGCACTCTCCAAAGCTATGACTGATTGATCTAATTCATCAGGAGTGTTAATTTGTGGAATACTCGTGATATTTTCTTGGAGTTTATTCTTATATTCGTCCCAATCGGTATGTTCTCGTGTTTGAGTCACTTCATTTCTAGTTCCATGTCCTAAAATGAACTCTATCGGGTTGTGATCAGATGTTCCATCCTCTATCGTTTCAAGAGCAAAATCTTGCTTTATATTCTTCATTATGACTATGTCTAGCACATCAGGGGTTCCATTGCCACTAGGTAAAAATGTCGGTATGTCCGGTCCCATTATAATCGCATCTTCCTTCTCGGCATACTCTATCAATTTCTTGCCATTTGCGTTCTCTGTTCTAGAATTCCATTGTTGAGATTTACAGTTGAGATCTCCAAGTATTATTCTTGGAAAATGACCCCCTAATAAAATCTTTATCTCTTCCTCTGGCAGATTTATTTGCGGTGGTTTATATACAGAGAATACCTTAATGCTTTCTCTTCTTATTTCTACTGTGATCGATAGTGCTTCTATAGTTGCGTCATTGTTCTCGTGATTTACAACCGCATTCAGGTAATGGTTCACGTCTCTTTTAACGAGAATAGCAACCCCTCCTCCGTTTCTTTCATTTCTGTCTCTTCTGTATATTTCGTAGTTTTCGAAGGATATTTTATCTTTAGGAGTTAATTTAGTTTCCTGAAGCGCCATAATATCAGGATGTCTTTCTTCTAACAATTGTTCAATATCTGATTTACGGGCTCTGATTCCGTTAATATTCCAGGAAACTATCTTCAGATTTTCTAGCTGTGATTGCATGTTCATAAATTATTTATTTCCAAATAAGTTTTGAAATTTCCTCTCGAATTCTTTTTCAAATTTCTGCATTATTCTGCTGAATATTTTCTCAGTGAGTTTGTCAAGTTCATCTTTAGGGTCTTCCCTTCTGGTTTCAATTGGTTTTGTGGACGAGTTCTTTGTTTTTTGTACCTGTGGTTTTTCAACAGTAACAACAGTCTCTATTTTTTCAGCGATTTTCTTGGGGGGGGCTTCTTTTTTTGTCGGTGTTTTTTTCTTCGTAAGATTTTTATATGCGCTGCAGCCTTTATAACTGGCGGGATGTCCACTTTGGTTACATAAAACGCATGCCGCGTTCCTTTCCCCTTCTTTTTCGTTCAATACACAATCTTTTGTGCAATGCGCTCCTAAGCATTTTACGCATCTCCATGGAAATGCGCATTTGTTTTGCGCATGGCCATATCTCTGACAGCGATGACACTGTCCTGGGACTTCTGGTTTCTTTTTTGGCTCAATTTGGATACAGAGGCTGTAGATCTTTTTGATTTGGAATATTTCCTTGTGTTGAGTTTTTACAAGGTAGAGAGGGATTGCCTTTTTCGTTTTGTTCGACGTCATTCTCGTTACTTCAGCATCTTTAATGCCTTGTAGTCCTAAATCATTTTTGATCACTTCAATATCCGCGTCAAGTGGCAAGTACCTTATGACAGCGTATATTCTCTTTTCATCTTCCATTTGGTAAGTAAAATATTCCTTACCCTGTTGATCGAGGAATTTTTTTAATTTCCTAAAATCTTCTGCAGACGAGGCAATGATTTTAATGCCGTCTCTGACAACCGTTGCCCGGTTATAATTTATTCTTTTGCTGTACAGCGCTTTGGACATTTCCGTCCAGTCTGAAGTCCCCATCATTGTTACTGGGGGGATTTTATCTTTAACAGGTGACTGAGACGTCATCGTTGTCTTTTTCAAATTGTCCTCCATTGAGGACGAACTGTCTTTTCTGGCACGCTTGGCCCGAGGAGCACCTGGGGGTTGGGGGGCTTTTTTGTTATCCTCATTATTTGTGGCAATTTTTTTGGGAAGGACAATTGGGACAATCTTGGAATCGATTTGGGCCGATGTCCCAGGTTCAGAAGTCAAAACCTGGGGATAACTTTTTGTTTGCGGATTTGGAGATTTCGTAACCTGGGAATAACTTTTTGTTTGCGGATTTGGAGATTTCGTTTTCGAGAGTTCTTCCCTCAGGAGTTTCATTTCGCGGGTCAAATTTTCCATGCAGCTTGTAAGAGCGGCTAAGTTTGCTTTGAGCTCGTCATTCTCCTTTCGGAGCCTGACGAGTTCTTTAAGTTCATCACTTTCATCCTCAGAGGTCGTGTATCTGTCCTCGGTATCCATGAAGGATCCATCGTTATCCGAATTTTCATCCATCTTCAAACACGGATAATAGGTTAATTAAAAGGCACTTACCCTTTTTACAACTTCACTAAAAAGTCCGTAAATCACTCACGCACGGAACCAACGATCCTTTCGGACCTGGACTCTACGTACGAAATCACAGAAACTTTTCACAAGCACTAACTTGGATGCGCATCAACGTGGCGTTCGGCGCACTGAACTGGTTTACACAAACTCAACTCTCGGTACGTGTACACTAGTCGACGTCTCGGTCAGTACTGCAAAAATTCGAGATGAATACGTTCCCATGGTGTAAACTGTAAAGGATTCAACGTAGTCTTAGCAGGAATGGCTGGCATGATTTCTATGTCGTCAGCCATATTTTATACTCTTTCTAGTTTCTTCATCTTAACAATGATCAGATGGGTAGAATGGAATTCATTCGAAATTGTTAATCTTAGTTTTTCAGGAACAATTATCCTATGATTCCGAAACAAACGATTATCTTGTGAACTAAGTTCGAACCTCTTCTAAAAATAGGGTAAAATCTCGTTCCAGGGTCCTCTTCCGTAATTACTTATTTCCGATATTGAATATAATGTCGGTCTTCGATACCGATTTGATATTTTCAAAACTTAATTTAATAGCTGTATAATCATAAAACAAGGCTTATTATCAAAAAACCTTTTTAAAGACAAGCTTTTATAGTAACACCACTCATCCGCCATTTTGGAGACGCCATCTTGATTTCCTAAATTTTGAACAATAGTTATTTCCGACCCAGAAATCCCCTTGATACCAATTTCGAATAGAATCGGATAATAATTATAAAACTCGTCCGCCATCTTGAATTTTCCAATTTTGCAGAAGAATCGTCATTGTCGAACCCTAAAACCCCCATCAGATAGTAATTTCGAAAGGAATCGGATCATAATTACAAAACTCATCCGCCATTTTGGAGCCGCCATTTTGTTTTTTCTATAAAAAAATATTTCATGATACCTTGTCACCAGAATTATGTACACCTGCCAAATTTCAAATCAATCGGACGATTAGAAGTGTGTCATATTTAACTGGCAAGATTTGATTACAGACAGATTTTTTTTTAATTATAGGATAGGTGAATCTTACATCAGACACCCAGTCTTTCTGGGTAGTGTCGGATTCTTACCGACTAAACACCTCTCCCGTTGTTAGGTTCCGGGCATAAGCCTATAAACCTTCCATTATCTCATCTGTTATTTTCTCTTTCGCATTCTTTTATGCTGAGTGTTTGTGTTCATCCTTCAATTGGATATCTCTCACTAAGTGTGGAGTTTTATATCTTCATTTTTGCAATTGGTCTCTAGGTCTTTTGCGGTAAATTCTCGCTGTTTTTTCATCTTCAGCTGGGTCATAGTCAACTAACCTTCTAAGATCGTCATTCGGATGTTCACTAGCTCATTCATAGGCTTTTGCAGCTTTTCGCTTGATGAAATGTAGTAATGGACTCCCATTTTATGTCTTTTCGGATTTGTACATTCCTTACAAACCAGGGGGCGTCTAATGCCCATCTCAGAAATTTGTTTTCTGTACTTTGTATCCTCTTTATATGGGTTCTCGCTACATATCCCCATGCTGTTGATCCATATGTTAGCTGCGGTCTGGCGACTGCTTTTATGATCCTCAATTTCGTGTTTTTGTTCATTTGACTTCTTCTGCCTATTATCGGTATAATCTTTTCATCCACTGCATACTTAATGTGCTGTTTCCACGTTAGTCCTTTGTCTAATATTACTCCTAGGTATTTAGCTTCATTCTTCCATTCAATTTCATTATTGTCAATTCTTAGGAGCTGTTGTTCAGTTGAATGTTGTTTTTGGAATCCAAATTGTTCACTCGGTATCGTGGCCAGGGCTTCTGTTTCTTCATTAAGTCGTCTGGCTAAGACTCTCTCCACAATTTTTCCTAGGGCTGGGAGCAGGCTTAATGGTCTATAGTTCTGTGGGAACTTTTTGTCTTTACCTGGTTTATTGAAAACAATCACTCCGGCAGATTTCCATCTTTTTGGAAAGTGCTCTGTTCTCATCACGCCATTCGCTATGCTAGTGAGAGCTGCCGTTCCTTTCTTTGACATTTTCTTCAGCATGAGATTTGTAATTTTATCTTTTCCAGGAGCCTTTCTTGTTTTCAAGTTATTGATTATCTCTTTGATTTCTGCCGGAGATGTTGGGTGAGGGATTTTGTCATCCGGTGGTGATTCTTTCATTTCTTCTTCATTATCTTCGATAAATTCTTCTAGGTCCTCATCGTCTTCTTCACAATAGTTTATTCTTGACATTAGATTTATCGCTTTTTGAATATGCCATTCCATGCAGTGGTGGAATTTGAGTTTTTGCATTACGTAAATTTTTTTGTATTTTCCATCCAGAGTGGTCTTCTGTGTTGAGTTCACTGATTTTCTTATTCCATATATTCGTTCTGAGCTCCCTTAGTGCATTCTTAAGTATTTGACTATGTCTGTTTAGTCTGATTTTATCATTACCTATTTTATACATCCTGTAGTTCTTTCTTAGTCTTCGGTTGACTTTTATCAGTTCTTTCACCTCTTTTAGAGTATCGCCATATGGATGTTTGGGAGCAGGTTTTTCTTGCCGTGCTCTCTTCATAGGATTTCACAATCGCACTCTCCAAAGCTATGACTGATTCATCTAATTCATCAGGAGTGTAAATTTGTGGAATATTCGTGATATTTTCTTAGAGTTTAATTTCAAACTTGTCCCAATCGGTATGTTCTCGTGTTTGAGTCACTTCATTTCTAGGTCCATGTCCTAAAATGAACTCTATCGGGTTGTGATCAGAAGTACCATCCTCTATCGTTTCAAGAGCAAAATCTTGCTTTATATTTTTCATTATAACTATGTCTAGAACATCAGGGGTTCCTTTGCCACTAGGTAAATATGTCGGTATATCCGGTTCCACGATTATCGCATCTTCCTTATCGGCATATTCTTTCAATTTCTTGCCATTTGCATTCTCTGTTCTATAGTCTGTTCAAATATAAGAGAATGTAAACATACAAACCAAATCGGTTTGTTTTGCGCATACTAACAGCTTATTGGTCAAAGGATCTTTTCTACAATTCTTGTCACGCCCCCAAAAGACTGCCAGGATCGTACTTAAAGCTTAGAACGGAATGTCGATAGTAGGTACAGGGAGTTATGAAATTTGAATACAAGTGAATGTTTTGGATTTCTTTGTTACACTCAGTTACACCCTTGTAACCCTTGTAATTAGGTCCTCTAAAATTCGCAACGGTTATAACCTTATATATCTGAAGTAGGTACCTCAATTTGTCCCGGTTATAAATATTTGTTTGAATTGTACTTAACCCTTTGTCGGTTTCCGACGAGATTTCTGAAAAATAATATAAACGAAATCATTTATTGATTCCACCTAAGCAGAAATCCCAGTCGCTAAAAAGCATCGATTCAATAGACGATTTCGACATGAACTTAATTAGGAGAATAGTTCACGGTTTTTTTTCTTGATGAAATTCCTACAATTTCGAAGGTTTTGGAAGTTGTTAATAACGATGACAGCCTGCCGAATTTTAAAAAAACAACATTTTATAAATTATTGAAAAAAATGAAATTCAAATTCAAAAAAAGTGGTCGTAATAGTTTATTGATTGATAGAGACGAAATAGTTGTTTGGAGGAGAAATTATTTGAAGAAAATTCGAGAATTCAGGGAGCAAGGCCGAAAAATTTATTACCTTGACGAGACATGGATAAATGCGGGATGTACAAAAAATTCAATATGGGTCGATGAATCGATTGGGTCCAACAGACAGGCTTTTCGAGAAGGTCTGTCAACTGGTCTCAAAAACCCAAGTGGAAAAGGACTGATTATATGTCATATAGGGGGAGAAGACGGATTTGTAGAGAACGGCCTATGGTTTTTCGAATCGAAAAAATCCGGAGATTACCATCAGGAAATGAACGGGGAATCGTTCGAAAAGTGGTTCTCAACAATTTTGCCAACTCTGGATCATAACGCTGTCATCGTAATGGACAACGCCAGTTATCATTCGAGAAAAATGGAATCGATTCCGTCTTCAACCCGCAAGGAAGATGTCAAAAATTGGTTGCTCAGTAAAAATATTTCCTTCGAAAATGATCTTTTGAAGGCGGAACTTCTTGCTCTGGTCAAGGCAAATAGAGGGAGGTATGAAAAATTAATTATAGATGAAATGGCCAATGAGACGGGAAGAACAGTATTGAGACTCCCACCATATCATTGCGAGCTGAATCCAATCGAGCTCATTTGGGCTCAAGTAAAAGGAAAAGTAGCTGCTCAGAACTCCTCATTTAAAATTGCTGAGGTTCGTAATTTGTTTCTGGGAGCTATAGGCTCGATTGGTGCTGAGAAATGGAAGAAATGCATACATCATGTTGTATCTGATGTCGAAGAAAAAATGTGTCAGCTCGATAATATCATGGAGTCAACAATAGAGCGAGTGCTGGTGAATCTGGATGAAAGTGACACAGAAGAAGACCAACAAAATTCTGAATAATTTTTAATAGGGTAATACATATTATATTATTTTGGACGCTGCATTATTTTTTTCAAACTTATGACATTTGTAATTTGAATATGTTGAATAAATGAATTTGAGTTTATATGATTGTGTGAACTATCCTCGATCCGACCCTGGAGCCCTGAAATAAAGTATCTACCTGAAGGAAGCCCATCCTACCTCTGCGCGACTTTGTTTATTTTGATGTCTCTTATATTTGAACAGAGTATAGAATTCCATTGTTGAGATTCACAGTTGAGATCTCCAAGTATTATTCTTGGAAAATGACCCCCTAATAAAATCTTCATCTCTTCCTCTGGCAGATTTATTTGCGGTGGTTTATAATTTGTATACAAAATATCCTCAATGCTTTCTCTTCTTATCTTTACTGTGATCGATAGTGCCTCTATAGATGCGTCATTGTCCTCGAGATTTACAACCGCATTCAGGTAATGGTTCACGTCTCTTTTAACAAGAATGGCAACCCCTCCTCCGTTTCTATTATTTCTGTCTCTTCTGTACAGACAGATGGAGAGATAGACAGATAGACACTTAAATCTCCATAAAGTTGAACTTCTTGTCCTCCTGTTTTCAACTCTTTCACCACAGGAGTTTTCCAACTAGCATAGGGTAGTTGTCTATGCCAAATAAACTCGAGTGTTATATTATATTTTCATCTTCTTAGGGTATAGATGCCTCACCCATCGTGAAATGTCCCATTTTCTCTTCAAGAAATTCCTTATTTTTTTCAGCAATGATGAATTCGATTCAGTCGAACATGTAATAATATAATTCTTATTAGAATATTTAACATCATGCTTCTCTATAGAATCCCTTTGTACCAATGGAGGACCTCTATTTCTCATGACATGAAAATTCACAATATTCTTGAAATTTATTCATTAAATTCTTGCCTTTATAACTCCTACAGCAACAACTACCGATACCATTATGAATATAAAAGGTTTTATGAACAACGGCTAGTGACAGAATTTCTTTTTTGTAAGGACCTTTAGAAATGGCAGATATACTAGACCCTGTATCAATCCCAAAAATGTTTTCCTTATTTACCATTATAACACTTCAATGGAAATTTCATTTTTATCACCCTCACATATGGAATATAAGTTCAAATCATCACTGACGCATTTCTATCTGAGAATAATGTTCAATACAATATTACATATTATATCATGTATATTACATCAGAACTTTCTCTCATAACCTCCCGCCGCGAGAAAGTAAATTCTAAAAACCACCCATCACCAAAATCAAAAACATATTCATAAAATCAATAAGAATTATATCAGATTCCTCTCCTTGATTCATCGCACATTTTTATCGAGCAAATGCAACACAGGAGCACTCTATCGTGATATTCGATTATTCGGAAGGCTTTGTTTTTCATCATTCAAACTAAAATTCATTCGAGATCAGACGTATACACTCGAGTAATCACTTGATATAATCGTGATGAGAGTTTCATTCGATTCATGCCCAAATATCGCGATTCTGGTTCTGCGCCGATTATTTTTCATTCTAATGATTTTAATAATCGAATTATTGACTATTTTTCATAGGAATGATAATACATATCACTAGTTCAATAATCGTATTTTGAGCATTCTAGTGATTTCAATAATCGAATGATCACTAGAATCAAAAATCATCGAATGGTCGAACATTTTTTTTCGGCTTGTATCAGCGTTAACAGCAAGGTTTTCGTTTTTCCCCCTATTCCTTTTCAATGCCAGCACGCAAATGAATAGGACTAGCACGCAATTGTAGGTTTCAGCATATTTCATCTGAGAATAATCGAATAATGTTCGATGCAATTTTAATAGAAAATCGAAATCAAAACTTTATCTTATGACCTCCTGCCGCGAGAAAGTAAATTCTGAAAACCATTCATCATTATCTTAATCGAATACGTATTCCGAAAATCAATGAGGATCCTGTTAGAATCTTCACCAGTGTTAATTCATCAAGAATTGTAATATTTCAACACGCGATTTGAAAGGTTCTGTATCACATGGCTCGAATTGAAATTCACTCGAGACCAGGGCAATCGTTCGAATTAAATATCATTCGAGATATGAGTGATCATTCGATTCATGCCAAAAAACGGGATTTTAGTTCTGCGTCGATTATTTCTCATTCGAATGATCCATTGTAAACATCGCATGCTGTCGATTATTTCAATAATCGAATGGTAACATCACTAATTACATCAATAATAACCTGATCTGATTCATTGGAAAAAAGCGTTTTATTCCTCGTCGCGGGCATAATGTATTTTGCTCTACAAACCGGAGAAACACTATAATAAGTAGTCGATCAATTTATAACGTCTTAATTCTCTTTATTGCTAATCAATACTGTATTGCAGGAATCAGGAATGTCAACAATCGTAATAATATTTTCAAATAAATTGAAAGCAAAAAACCCTTTCGAAAAAACCTTTAATTCGAATGCTCTAAAAAGAAGGAAATAAAATTTGCCCTAAAAATTTTAACTATCAACTTAAACATACTCATTATACAGAATTTATATGATCGTAAAAGCTTGTCGCGCGATTCACTTGTGCGAATAAACGAGTATACCTATTCAATTGAGTAACTCAATCTCCTAGGTTTAATTTTTTTTTAATTCAGTTCAATTGAATACTTATAGGAACTTGAAAATGAATTCGTAGGAATAGGATAAATGAATGCGCAATAGTATTTACAGCATCATATATTTAGCGCCGTTCCGAAGATTCAGATCTGCTTCGTCAGGCCTAAAATTGAACAAGATTACACTGTATGAAATATAAACAATTTCAACGCACTACACAAACAATATGAATGAAAAATGTAGCTCTATATGTCAGAAATAGCACGATCTCAAAATGAATAGCTTGACGGAATTATTCAAGTTGATGTTGTTTTCATGGAAATAGTGTGAGCATAGTGCCGTTTTCTCTTTGTTATTTATATTCCTCACATCATATTCATAATGGATATAAATAACAAAGAAATAACGGCACCATGCTCACACTATTTCCAAGAAAATCATAGGTTCGATTTTCGAAATGTGAAAATTCTTGATAGTGAGAAACAACCTGAAAAAAAAGAAATATTTGGAAGATGTTCCACATCAACTTCCGTCAATTTTAGGTCAGACACAAATCATCTCTATGTATTAAACAATTCGATATGTATTGAACAACTATAAAAGTATGAAAAGAAGAGAGACGAAGTAAGAATAAGAATGAAATTTTTAAAAATTCGGAGAGCTGTCACCTTGTTCATTACATCATTTTAATTGTAGTTTATGATTGATGGTTGTTGAAATTTATTTGATTCATTTAAAATTACTGTGAATATTCTTATGTCGATGTTTCCACTTAATTTGCTGTACATTTTGAGATCGTGATATTTCTGGCATAAAGAGGTATTTTATTTGTATTGGTTGCGTAATGCGTTGAAATTGTTTGTATTTTATATTGTGTAATTTTGTTCAATTTTAGCCCTGATGAAGCAGATGTGAATCTGCGAAACGTCGCTAAATTCATGCTGTAAAGACTATTGAGCATTCATTCGCCCTATTCCCACAAATTCATTTTAAATATTATTCCTGGAGGACACTAGTTTTAGATTATGACTTACTTATAGCTACTTACGCAAAACTCGCGACGAGCTTTTATGATCAAATAAATTGAGTTTAATGAGGTTATAAGTTGATAGTTAAAATTTTGAAGGAAAATTTCATTTTCTTCTTTTTGGAGCATTTGAATAAAAGCTTTTTCAAAGAAGGTTTTTTTTGGCTTTCAATTTATTTTTTAGTTATTTGTGATTATCATTATCGGTAAGCCCTTCGATTCGATACTCATATTGCATAGGTGCATAAAAAAAAAACTATTCCGCCATCTTGGATGTTCCGCCATATTGGATTTAAAATGACGTCAACGTCATCAGTATTGATCAACAAGTCTTTCCATTTGATAGCCATATTGTAGAAATGCATAAAAAATAACCATTCCGCCATCTTGAATATTCCGCCATATGGAATTTAGAATGACGTCACACAGCTTACCGTGTATGTATTGTCATCCAAATTTAACTTGTATACAAAATTACAAAAACATATCAGCTTCTAAATTGAGTAGCAAGATAACACCCGAACAAACATACATGTCTACCTTGCACGTTGAAAATGAAAGCTTTTAATAATAGTAGGTATATTCTAAAACTAGTTGCAGAATGGGCTCCTATTCCAATACGAATGCGAAATTAGAAAACGAGCGACGAAGGAGCGAGTTTTCGAACGCATGAGTGTTGGAATTGCATTCTGCAACGAGTATTAGACGATATTTTCTCTATTTCAGTCAAATTTCGTGAACTACTATTGAAATTCAATAAAAAACTCAACCTAGTGACTTTTGTATTGTATCTTGGCAGTTGGTGACTGTTACGAAATTGACATTTCCAGATTGACGCGCGTTTAAAATTGATAGAAGCGGAAGCCAGTGCTGACAAACATAATACGAAAAATATAACTGAAAACAATGCTGTAATGAATTCATTACAGCACTGTTTTTAGTACTGTAATGAACTCATTACGATACTGAAATAGAGAAAAGCTTTTAAAAATATGGAATCTTTTATGGGCATCTCTGTGATTCGCATCGATCATATAAATTGATCCAAATCAGAATACCTTATTTATAAGGGTAAACATACACTATCAGGCAGCTGATTTCTTGAGTGGATTGTTTTTGAGGATGTCCATCACGAATGAAGATATTCTTGAAGAGATAAGGAAGAACAAACAGGAATTAAGATCTTTAATTGAAGCTGTGGAGGTGAGAATAGTGTTGGGACTTGAAGGGTTAAATCATAGAATCAGTAGACTTGAAGAGGAAAACGTGAATTTAACAAATAGGATCGAAAAATTGGAGAGAGATTCGAAAGAAAATAATATTATAATTTTTGGGCTGAAAACAAAACCGGAGGACATCACTGTAGATTTTATCAGGGACGAGGTACACAGATTGGTTGATGTGGATGTTGCGGTGAGTGATCTCAACAATTTTTATCCGCTGGGAAGGGTTGAACATCCTCCTATAAAGGTCGAATTCACGTCCTACCTGAAGAAGGCAGAGGTGTTGAAAAACGCTAAGAAGTTGAAGGGATCCAGTGTTTCAATAGCCAGGGATTTGACTATAAAACAACGGCAGGAGAATAACATCTTGAGGAAACATCTGAACCTGGCTAGAACAAACGGTGAAGAAAACTGTTATATAAAGGGTGGTCGGCTACATGTAAACAATAAGACTTACACTCCGGAACACTTACAACGAGGAGAGGAAGAAGCTGAAAGAAAAATTCAGGAGAAACCATCGAGTGCGCCCGGTACCCCAAATCAAGTTGAGTCCAGGGAAACTCCAGAATACATTGAAAAAACGCAAACTCCGATTAAGGGACTACAGCAGAGGGCAGACACTTTAACACAGCAACACGTCGGAAACCAGCGTCAGCGAAGAAACACACCAACACAGCAACAGATGATGACGGTTAAGAAAGACATGGCTGAAAAACAGAAAATGAAAACACGCAGCGGCACCGGAAAGTAGCTCTGTTCTTGATATAAGGAATTCGTAGGTGCATAAAATGGAATAATCAGAAACTGAAAAAAAAAAGGAAAAAAAATCAATAAAAATAAAAAATAGAAAATTTTTTTTATGGGATACAGGGGAATATAAAATTGAGAAAAATAAAAAAAAAAAATGAATAATTTCGTAGAACAGTATCAAAATGAAGATTACAATACCATAGTCATCGATGATGTAAGGGAACTAAACTATATGGGGTTGAGCGGGGAATTGAAGATTCTGACAATGAACATAAGGAGTATACGAAAAAATTTCAATGAATTCGAGGCATTTTTGGAGACATTTACCACCTCTTTTGACATCATAACACTGACTGAGACGTTCAAGGTGGAAGACCCGAGATTGTTTAAGATTAGAGGATATGACCAGGCCTATAACGAAGGTAATTACAACAAAAATGATGGAGTAATAGTGTACGTCAAAAATGGCGTGGATTTTGAGTGCTCTAATGTTAAAATAGGCAAGATCACAGCGTTGGAATTAAACATTCAAAGCAAAGCGAGAAATATGAAGCTCACTGCGATATACAAGTCACCACATCACCCCATCGTAGAGTTCAATAAAGACCTAGCACTTTACCTGGAGAAGGAGAAGCATTGTTCTTATCATATTCTTACGGGCGACATGAATATAGATCTTCTTTCCCGCGAAATTCATGTAGAAGAGTATAAAAACATTCTAAGTATGTTTGGGTTCACATCACTCATAAATGGAATTACTCGTCCAGATAGCCGATCATGTTTGGACCATGTTTTAGTAAAGGGTATGAATCCGGAAAACTCGAGTGTGGATGGTATCATTTTGCGGAATCTGATCACTGATCACTTTCCTGTGTTATTGTTCAGTAATAGAAAACTAATGACACATAATGAGAAAAAAAAACTTTGCAGAAAATATATAAACTATGATAAATTAAGAAAAATTCTTGAAAATGAAAAATGGGATGAAGTGTACAAATGTGATGATATAAATTTAATGACCGAAAATTTCATTAATATCTTACAAAAATTTACGAAGGAGTGTACCACTACCATAAATGTAAAAAAAACTGAGCGAATCAGAAAGGAATATATCACAAAAAAAATTATGGAAGAAATAAAGAATAAACAGAACTTATACAATGAAACAAGGAAAGATCCAGAAAATATTCAATTGAAAAATGAATACTCCAGAACTAAAAACAGATTACATAAACTTATAAAGGAATCAAAAACAAAATATTTTGAAAAAAATATAGAATCAAACCTAAAAGATTCAAGGGCTTTGTGGAATTGCGTAAATAAAATAACAAACAATGGCAGATCGAAGACAAACATAGATTACATCAAAACTGAGGATGGCGTTAAGATCGAGAGGGGGCAGGAGATCTGCGATCATTTTAATGAATACTTTAATAAAATAGGAGAAAATTACGCCAAAAAAGTGACTGTACCAAACGATTTCACAGAAGTAAACAAATATGTAGACAAAACATTTTTCTTGCTACCAACCGATACAGAAGAGTTGGTTAAAACTATAAAAAGTCTCAAATCGAAAAAATCTGAGGGACATGATGGTATAAGAGCAGAAACCTTAAAGGAAATACAAAATGAAATATCTAAACCACTTACTCATATAGTAAACAATATCTTTGAAGGGGCCTGCTTCCCAGATATACTGAAATTGGGAATAGTTAAACCCTTGTTCAAGGGTGGTGATCGAAGTCGTATGGAGAACTATAGACCAATTACTCTAATTTCAAACATAGCAAAGATCCTGGAAAGACTGATAAAGGTTAGAATGGAGGCATTCTTGACCAAACATGATATTATATCAGGAAATCAGTTTGGGTTTCGTTCGGGTATGTCGACCGAAGACGCTATTAAAAATGTAACAGATAAAATATATGAAAACATAGACAAAAAAATTCCAACTTTGGCTATTGTAATAGATCTGGCAAAAGCATTTGATACCATCAGTCATGACAAGCTGTTAGAGAAGCTCGAAGGGTATGGTTTTCGCGGTAAAATGCTTGATCTCCTTCGGAGTTATTTATCAAAGAGAACTCAAATAGTAAATTTAAATGAAAAAAACAGCAAGAAATGTCAGATTGACTATGGAGTTCCACAGGGAACTGTGCTCGGACCGCTTTTGTTCATTCTGTACTTGAATGGTATCTTTGAGATGGAAAGTAGAGGAAAGGTTATTGGCTTCGCGGATGACATACTGATTTTATTTCAAGATGAAACATGGGAAAGCCTGAAAAGACAAGCAACAAATGAATTTGAGGAGCTAGTTAAATGGTTTAGGATAAATAAATTAACAGTAAATACTAGCAAGACTAAATACCTGACATTTGCCTCAAATAAAAAAGGAACTCCGAATTTGGGAGATTTGGAAATAGATCCTCAAATGAATATTTCGAAAACTCAGGCCACAAAATATCTTGGCATAATTATTGACGAAAATTTCAAATGGGAGGAACATATGTCATATGTTTCGAGAAAGCTGAGAGGCATCCTATATACAGGGTGTTTGGTAATTCGACGTGAACCTTGAAAAGGGATATACTAGACGTCATTTGCAGTGAATTGCGTCGAGTGAAGCATGGTCCGAAAATCTATGGTTACGAAGATATCGCGATTTTTCAACTTTTTTGAAATTTTCTGCTTCGTTATCGAAAATAATTAATTTTGTGAAAACTACTCGACTCTCAATATTCAATGATTATTTTTTTCAAAGCTGAGGAGATGGGTCCATTTCTTGCGAAAAAGTATTCACTAAAAATTCAGATAACCCGAGATATACAGGGTCATTAATGGCTGCACCTGTTTTCCTCATAAAATCTTGATAAAACAATTGAGAATTACTCGAAAAAAGTATTATGAACTTGGTGTACAAATGTAAGGAAAAACTTCCCTGTTTCATCAGCTTTTCAAAAAGGTACATCTGTCAATAATTCCTTCATGCAATCTAAAAATATGGCCGGAAAACCAAGCAGACAACAGACTTTTTCGAGTCATTCAGATATCCTATTATCCTTTATTTCACTTGGCGTGATTCGTAAGCCGTAAGCGGGCCATGGTTCGATCACTAAATGACTCGAAAAAGTCGGTTGTCTGCTTGGTTTTCCGGCCATATTTTTTGATTGCATGAAGGAATTATTGACATATGTACCTTTTTGGAAAGCTGATGAATCAGGGAAGTTTTTCCTTACATTTGTACACCAAGTTCATAATATTTCTTTCGAGTAATTCTCAATTGTTTTATCAAGATTTTGTGGGGAAAACAGGTGCAGCCATTTATGACCCTGTATATCTCGGGTTATCTGAATTTTTAGTGAATACTTTTTCGCAAGAAATGAGGACTATCTCCTCAGCTTTCAAAAAAATATTCATTGAATATTTAGAGTCGAGTAGTTTTCACAAAATTAATTATTTTCGATAACGAAGCAAAAAATTTCAAAAAAGTTGAAAAATCGCTATATCTTCGTAACCATAGATTTTCGGACCATGCTTTACTCGACGCAATTCACTGCAAATGACGTCTAGTATATCCCTTCCCAAGGTTCACGTCGAATTACCAAACACCCTGTAGATTCAAATTCATAAAAGAGTGCATAAACTCTGTTGAATACCTAAAAATGATATATGATGCATTGGTTGTACCTCAGATCACATATGGTATAATAGGATGGGGAGGTGTTCTAGACCGGCACAAAAGAAGCATTGATACACTACAAAAATGTATACTTAAAGTTATGTACGGAAAGAAAATCACATTCTCTAGCGAGCAAATATTCCAGATATCTAGAGTACTCGACTTGAGACAAATCTTTGCACACAAAATACTAATAAATATCCACCAAAAGAAAATTTCCATCACAAAAAAGGAACATAGGTACACAACTAGAGCAGGAGAAAATAACTACGAAACACAGAGAGCAGAAAAGAGAATTGGACAGAGGTGTGGTTCATATTTGGCTTCGAGATTGTACTCCATTTTACCAGAAGATATTAGGAAAATTAAAAATAAATCCAAATTCAGTAAGGGTGTGAAGGGATGGATGATTGAAGGAGGTCGAGATTTCATGCACAATTTCATAAATTCTACGACACTATGATTGAAGAAAGAGAGGAAAGACCGATAAAGACGATAAAAAGGAATAATTCAAGGAAATAGAAGAGCACATACGTCATTATATTAGTTAGTTTTTTTATATTTCGAAAGGGCAAAATTATTGTTTAAATTGTTCATAACCGTTTAGAATAAGATTTATTTTTGCTGTACACAGTCGTTCACCTCAGAGTGAATACTCCACAGCTGTAAAGTTCGGGTTTATCTGTAATATGTTACTGAATAAACTCTATTCTATTCTATTCTATTCTATTCTATCTATTAACAGAAGTTTCACGTTGCTGAAAGAAACAATTGTCTCTGGCATCTCAGGTATTCGCACTTTTATCAGAAAGCTTCTAAAATAAAGAAGCCGACATTTATGACTTAACAATCTGTTTATTGGTGTACCCTTCCCCCATAAGCAGGTAATAAATCTATGTACTCATAAACAATAATCATCTCTCCGGCCCTTACTCAAAATAAGTTCAGTAAAATTATTTGGTTTTTTTCCCTTCCACAAATTCCGACAAATTGCCCTAAATGGTACATTCGCATTTTAAAAGTTCTGCATTCTTATTCGGTCAGTAGTACAGATTGGTCACCGTAGGGCGTAGATTCAAGTGGAATAGTTTGTTTATTGGAATTATTTTTCTATTTTAATTCGAATCAAGTTTTCCTCGAGTGCTAAGAAATAATTGACATGTATCATTATTCATTTTCGATAAAAGTGTTGGTTTCAAGTGGTTTAAAGTTTAAAAATATTCACAAAGAAAAGTCTCAGGATGACTATAATATCGTGAGTATTGTATTTTATGTCGTACATTTGAACTTTCTGCCTTTCTGGTGTTTTCATAATATCCTTGTTATTGATTGTGTATATGCTATACATAAAACGCAATGGTGCTATTAACAAATCAAAAACCGGGTAAACATCACAAGTTGATGAAACAATGATTGTCGAATTGTCGAGTTTAATAAATATGTTTGCGCAATGTTCCCATAATTGCTTGATACATATGGTCTTTTTTGGGAGGTAGGTATTTTTCATATCTACGAAAGTGAATGTCAATTCATTATGAAAATTCAACGACATATTATAACTCGGCACCGCCTCATGAAAGAAGAGCTCTCAACAGAAAATATTGTGATTACTATATGGAGATGTACAAGAAAGAACTGCAATACAAGTCTTTGATAGTTTCATTTTTTTTTCGGTTATTGAATATCGAATAAAACTATAACTTTTTTACATTTTATGGTCGATTTTTATTATTAATCAAAGAAAAGTACATATTCCAAAATCATCGATCTTCTTGATTATTTATGAAAATAATCAATATCAATTATAGAACTGTTAAATTCTTAATCTCGAAACAATGATATGATACTGAACGAAACTGAACAAGTATAAATTTCACGTTTATTTAATCTAATATAAAAAGTTTTCAAGAATCATAATTTGAACCTGTGTGAATAAAGTTTGATTTCAAAATGTATCGACCATACAATTGTAATAACCGTAATAAATTATCGGGTTTTTTTGTCAAAAGGTGAAACATTGATGTTCACAACGCCTTTATTGTCATGCCAAACTCTCGTCTAATGTCCTCGAAGAAAAAACTCATTCTATATAATTAAATTACAATTACCTACCTAACAAATTATCGGGGTTTGTTCTATAATTTTGTATTTTCCCATTTGATGTTATTTCATTTAGACCTCAAACGTACGCTGAAATTGTCAAAATTTCAGGCTTTTTTGACCGCTCATTAGGCTTAAACGAGGGCTATATATCATTTCGTCACGATGACTGTAGGTGTAGGGTAGCTTCGGATCTCAAAAAATGAGTAAATTTTGATCAGGGGTTCCGTAAATATGGCGCGGCAGTTCGAATATCTGTTTTCGATCTGATTTCGAAACCACAGATTCGAACTAGATGAAATTCTGCAATCGGATGAAGAATGACCTATTTGGGGTAAATCATATAAAATGCTACCGAAGTATTGACAAAAAAATCCCAATAAAATATCCACGATCATGGACGAATGCTCTGACAGCTTTCAAAACACTTTCAGTTGGATTTATGAATGCGAATCTATTTTTAAGATGGATCAATATACATTATACAATATGTATGAATGAGCGCTGAAAAGCTCCTCACTTCTCGTCAGTGCTAATTGAATGCTTTGTTATGTTAACAATAAATCTTTCGAGCAATAAGTACCGCTGCAGCCCTCTAGCGTCAAATTTCCAAAGCTGTTTTTCGTGCGTGAAGCTCTCAACAGTCTCATCCCAATGGGTGTCCCGATACGATTTGCAACTCCTCTTCACCAGTATAGATAGAGCTGCTATACTCATTTAAAAGCACTTCTCGTTGTTTCACGCACATATGATGTTTTATTCAAAAGGTGAAAATTATCAACGGCCTTATGTTACAATGTATTCCATAGTAATATCCATGAGTTTCCATCATAAAATTAGCTGTCTCACTTTGGAAAATTCAATCAAAGTATCGAGATAACAACTCTTTTGAGATGAAGATATTTGTCCTTATCATCACCTGTCCCTACAAAATTTAAATAATTATTTTCAAGCTGTAGAACTCATTCGATTTTCCAGTGATTGACGTTGTTCAGTCAAAAACCATGTTCGATTCATATTCTAGTTCGTCTAATCGAAGAATTTCACGTGTTCACAATTCAATCTATATTCATTTTCTCAAATTAAATTACGATTGACTAAATCAATTACTAATGAGACTATACGTCGAATGTTAACGTCAGCGGTTTTGCGGCGCATATAATTACGTGCGTAATGAGGAAAATCTTGGTGAAATGTGGAAATGATACAGTTTCAATGTGGTCCTATACTAGGGCTGCCATACGTCCCGGTACACCGGGACATGTTCCGGTTTGCAGCATTGAGTCCCGGTGTCCCCGTCAGTTATTCAATTGTGCCGGTCAGTAATTTGAATTTGGTCGTTATCGAGATTAATATTTTCCACACGGATCGTGGTCCTAAGGCCGTAGTGGTGTTCAAATGCCATACATGCAGCAGCAAAAAAAATCATCATTTGAAGACTTAACCATTTATCGTGTCTTTTGAATTCATTTTTTTTTATGAGGAAGTTGTTTTTTAATTAATGCATCTTAGAAGATTTTAAAGTTATTTTCTTAAAAACAACATCCATATTTTTCTAAATAGTCTTTGCATCCAATTGAATCGATGACTTTATTCTACAAAGGTGCGTGTGTATATGAAAATGACATATTAATTTTATGGTATTCAGTCAACTTGAAAAACAGATTTCAGATTTATATGGATTTTCATGGCCGAAATATATTATGTCAGCGGTCGTCGATGGAAAAGTTCTTCTAACAAAGGTACACGCATCATAAATTGTAAGGAAAGATACAAAGTTATTCATGAATAGTTTTTTGCATTTCACGAAATGAAACTATTCATACCACCACAAAGTGTCATTCGAATTAAAATTCATCAGCGATCAGATGTATCATATCGAGTTGATTCCATGATCAACCTCCGATCACCGGCGATAACGCTCTGTGAAACCTACCGTTTTTTTGGAGTCAACTTATCGGACTATCTAATATAATCTCCACCGCCGGACTCATTCCCTATTACCAAAACAAAAACGAATGCCTACCAGATGTAATGTTACCAAGTCCCATGTAACGCTCTTGAAAGAACAGGCAATATCACCCTAATTACACATTCATAATAGATCAATTACGCGAATCTGAAACGAGGAACGACGCGCCGAATGCATAACAGGTTCTATTTCTTTTGAAATAATATGTTCCCTGAACTGTTCGCTCATACCTATTCCCAATAACCTGTTTCGTCCTTTTCGTGACCTCTCTAGAGCATCTAACTCTAGTTATCAGATGTATCATATCGAGTTGATTCCATGATCAACCTCCGATCACCGGCGATAACGCTCTGTGAAACCTACCGTTATACTTTGGAGTCAACTTATCGGACTATCTAATATAATCTCCACCGCCGGACTCATTCCTGGGCTCTGGCCCCGCAACAGCATAGGCCACCCAAATGGCCAAAAAGTACAAATGAGTCAAAAAGAAAAATAATTTATCAGGACCCAAGATGGCGGAGGCCGGAGGCCTCCATATTAGTCCATATGTCAGTCAAATATTTTTTTTTATTCGTAATTACATATTTTCATTTCGTATGAAAAACTATTCGTCTAACCACTTCGACACTTGTCGGAAAGTGGCGTGGTGCCATCGGCAAAAAAAACCGAGATCTGAATAAACTAGGCTTGGCTTGTGTTTTCAACGTTATATTCACATACATACTCCAATCTTACGTTCCTGATCTTTCCGTGCACCTCAGATACAGGTAAAGGGCTCAATGTATGCGGTAATTTTCGAACTGTTCAAGTTCCACTTTAAGGAATACGTTTAAAACTAACTGAATAAATCTCTTTCAATATTTCCTGGAAATATATTCAGAACGATTGTAAAGATTTGCTGTGATCATAAACGAGGTGTGGCGAAAATACCTTTCTTTCGTTATTTGAAACAATATTTGCTAAAAAGAAGGTTCGGTCTTCGGTCCACAATAAACAAGAAATCTATGAACGAAAATTTATGCAGGGTGTACCTGAACCTCTTCTGAGATATTTTCGGAATAATTGTTAAAATTCTCAACGGTCATAAACGAGCAGTTGAGAAAAACACCCTAATTTGTTTATATGATCACTATTTGTGAATACAATATTCCGACCTAATCGAAGACGGGTAGGTCAGAGCTTGCTTGCATTATACAGTCCTTTGTCGGCAGTAATGGTACCTGTGGAAGATATTTTTTGGTTTTTCCATTTTTTATCTATTTCACGTGGTTGACATCATATTTGCGCCCTAAAAGAGTAGGTAAAGCCCTATATATATTCTGATCTCGATTGTTTTCAAACTAGTTGAAATATTTTCGTGTTAAGGGTGATAGGTCGTATTTCTAAGTTGATATTTTCTTCCATTTGTTCATACCTAGACTTCAATTGTGCGGACTTTTATGGTAAGTTTTGTGTTTTATTATTGAATTCGTATTTCTTAATTGTTTTGTAACTATGTGAAAGTGTATATAAATAAGTTTACTTTTTTGTGTTTTGGAAATCAGAGAAGAAATATTATTATTATTTTCACAGCCAAGCGAACCGACTATAAAATGAAACGAAACTATCCGAGTGGTTGGGAAAAAAAGAAGAAACAAAAAGTAAAAAAACAAGAACTTCAGCGTCTGTCAGGTTCAATTCTGAAATATGCTCAAAAAGCGTCATTTTAGGCAAACAATGAAGTAGACCCTGATGTTTTCAAATCTATAGAAACTCCAAGTATACAAGCTTTGACCTACGAGTTACATACATAAGCAATCAAGTACAAGAAGAGGAAGTAGAAGAACAAAAAGAAGGAGGAGTAGAAAAGGAAATGGAAGAAGGAGGGAATGGGAAAGACAAGGAAGAAGACATACCCCCTTTGCTATGTTCTGACTCAGAGTCGGATCCACCTGAAGAATCAGAGGATTTATCAATACATTTTGATGTTTGAAATTGGCCTATTCCAGTACCAGATAGTCTTAGAACCGAAATAATAAGACGAGGAAGTGAGATTTACTAACACTTAGAGGGATCATTTGGAGCTGTGCTCAAGCCTGGGGAAAATCCCAAAGGTCGTACCCGACAGTTGAAAACTTATTGGTTTTACAGACAGCTCCGTAGTGGGGAGAAAATATTAAGGAAATGGATGGTTTATTCCTCTCAAAAAATCATTGTTTTGCTTTTGCTGCAAGCTCTTTGATAATGGATCTATACAGGTTGTCGCTAAGATATCCAGTTTCATCACAGGATTCAAAAGTTGGTGGAAATTAAATCCTAAAGTGTCCGACCACGAAAACTCTGAATTCCACGTTAAGAATTTGGAAAAATGGAAAACTCTTGAAGCAAGACCTTTTTCTAAACAAAACCATCGATGCTGCACACCAAAACGTTATGGAAACAGAAAGGAAGAAATGGAGGGACATTTTACATAGGCTTTTAGATGTAACACTTTTTTTAGCTAAGCATAATTTGCCGTTTAGTGGTCATAGAGAAGACATTGAATCCGAAAACCGTGGCAATTTCTTAGAACTGGTGAATCTCTTGTCACATTATGACCCTGTTTTAAAGGAGCACAACATACGGCTTCAGCAACCATTGCAAACAGGAAAGATTCCAGTAACATACTTATCGCCAGCAGTACAAAATGAGTTTATTTCTCTCTTGGGAAACGCCGTAAATTATCTCGGAAATCAAAGCAGCAAAATATTATGGAATACTATGTGATAGCACACCTGACATATCCCACACAGAACAGATGAGTCAAGTCATAAGATATGTGAAAATTGACAACAGGAGAGTAGAGGTGAAAGAATCATTTCTAGGTTTCATTCCACTTAGTGGGAAGAAGGCACACGACATTACACAGGATATACTTCAATCACTTGAAAAGGACGCTTGGATATAAAACTTTCTAGAAGTCAAGGTTACGATAATGCTGCAACAATGTCAGGTGTTCATACAGGAGTACAAACAAGAATTAAAGAACAAAATCCAAAAGCGCTGTTTGTACCTTGTGCAAACCATTCTCTTAATCTATGTGGTGTTCATGCTTTCGGTAGTGTTTCTGTTTGTGTCACATTTGTTGGAACGTTGGAAAGTGTGTACAATATGTTTTCTTGTTCAACACATAGATGGCAGGTACTTAAAGAAACCGTTGGAGTGACCGTTAAAAGAGTGTGTGATACTAGGTGGAGTGCTCATCATGATGCAGTGATACCAATCTTTAAAAATTTCGAAAAGTTGGTCGAAGCAGTGGACAAATTGTGCGATGCTTCCGAAAATCTGGATACGAGGGGAGCTGCGGAGTTGCTGAGGAAAAACATTTGCAACTTCAATTTTCTTTGCTTCTTGCATCTATGGTACCATATTTTACAAGAAGTGAACCAAGTCCGAAAGTAACTTTAAATCCGAGGAAATAGTTTGGAAAAGTGTGCACTGAAGCGGAGAACCCTGAAACTATTTTTAGAAGAGAGTCGAGAAGAACTAGCTCATAAAGCCTTCGAATATGCGACCACCTCCTGTGCTGAAATGAACATCGACGTCGAAAGCAGAATTCGAAAATATGATGCCAGGAGAAAAAGCTCAGGATGCAGGTTTGACTCCACAGCAAGTACTGAAGCGTTCCATGTTAGAGTGTATCGACAAGTTTCATGGGGAACTAGAAAAACGACTAAGATCGATAAACAGTGTATGTGAACAGTTAGCTTTTGTGCACTCAGAAAATCTTCTTAAATCAAATGATGAAACGATAATAATTCATATACATCAGTTCACGGCTACTTTCGACGATTTAGAGGAAGAAGAAATTTTGCCAGAAGTGAAGAGGCTCAGAAGGTATCTGCAGGCTTCTGACATAAAAATTGATGATGCAGCTTCATGGACATCACTTCAAATGCTGAAGTTTATAATTGAAATGGACTTTCGTCAGTCATTACCGAACATAACCGAGGCGCTCAAACTGTTTCTCACTATTTGTGTGTCCGTGGCTGAAACTGCGTGCTAAACGGGTCTAGCATAAAAAGTAGGGAAATCGAAAACTCTGCGGTTAACGCTGATCCAAGCCGGAAACAGACGACTTCAAATTTCATCGTCAAAATATTAGATCGCTATATTCTATATTCATAATTGTAAGTTATTGCAGATAGTTGTGAAGTTTTGTGAGAACGAGTCTTAAAAATTTGTGGTTCTGAAAAGAACCGATTGAGCAGTCTCCTTAGCGTACCAACGACATATATTTCCAATTCAATCTACTTAGAACTGGTGTATTTCGTCACGGCTTTGGTACCTTCGCTGACAGCGTGCTTGGCCAATTCACCGGGCAACAGAAGACGTACAGCAGTCTGAATTTCCCTGCTAGTAATCGTGGAGCGTTTGTTGTAGTGTGCCAGTCTGCTCGCTTCTGCTGCGATGCGTTCGAAAATATCGTTAACAAAACTGTTCATTATACTCATAGCTTTGCTGGAAATTCCGGTATCGGGATGAACTTGTTTTAACACCTTGTAAATGTAGATAGCATAACTTTCCTTCCTCTTACGCTTCTTCTTCTTATCAGACTTGGTAATGTTCTTCTGGGCTTTACCCGCCTTCTTCACTGCTTTTCCGCTAGTTTTCGGTGGCATGGCTATTGTGATAAATGTAACACTGATAATTGAATCAATCTACACAGTGGGACGTTTGCGATCTTGTATTTATGACGCCGAAGCAGGATGATTCCGGCCACACCTTTTCGCGTTGACTTGAACTCCGCTAACCAATAGGATTAGCATCATGTATATTGTCCACTCGCTGATCCGAGATATGCGACAGGAATTTTTCGGTTCAGTTCAATTTATGGGAATTGTATATTTTGTATGTTTATTTGGCACTTGTAAAATGAATGAAAAGGTCAATCCTTCTCACAACGGTAACAATGTATGAGATTTAATAATATGCCACAAAGTGAACACTGAAAGGATGGTATTCACGATTTATGCTGGCTTGAGAGGTATGTCTGCTTGTATTCGGGTCTCCTGTATGTATTGTATGAATTGTGAGCTCTTTTTCTCGCGGAACGATTTGTATAACTAAGGTTCGGTCGGTGAGTGCTGGTTCGCGTTTTTGTGGCTTACTGATTTTGGCGTGCGAACAGCATTGAGGAATTGGCAGGTTGTTGTCGATCTGTTACCTCGTTTCTTGAGAACGGCAGACCACAGAGTCGAAGAGAGTGGTTCCGGAAATTCTTTGTTACCGACGAACTATCAAGTTTGTGGTATTATGAATAAGAATAAAGATAAGAATTCTCAACATTAGAGCCATTTTTTCGCGTGAATTACGGTTCAAAACTATTTCGAACTATTTCCGTCTGATTACCGCTAATCATTCTCTCTTATATTTTCACAGACGTCAATTTCCTAACTAATATTTCGAAAACAATTCGGAGTAAACTTCACCAGTTCATGCATAGCTAAAATGCCACAATTTCAAAACGGTGACGTCATCATGGAAATAATAATAATGATAATATCCTTTATTTGCCAACAAAATCCCTTTACTCCTTTACAGAAATAAAGCAATAAAGCAACGTCATACATTGGAAGAGCTAGCTTCCTTCAATATTATAACTACAATTACAAAATCAAAATAAATTCTATTCGACGCCTAGCTAGATAATACAAACTAGATAATTAATCTAACTAAGAATGAATAAATACATTTATCTCTTGAATATTGGACCACTGCCTTTCTGAATTTCACAATATTTGAAATTTCCTTAATTTCTGAAGGAAGTGTTCCTCTCGGTTTCTGGTTATCATTTGCAAGTTATTGTAATTCTGGTGATTTGATATAAATAAGTTGGGATTTCTCCTCACCAGCTTTACCAGAAAAACAAAATACAACGATGGTGCACTCATGATGTTCAAAATTGAATAGTAAGGTCTACAGGATACCCTCAGCATACATCTGATGATTCTTTTCTGAGTTATGAAAATCTTAACCTCATTGCTAGAAGATCCCCAAAAACCAATCCCGTAAACCATAATTGCCTGTATATATGCGAAGTAATATTGTCGCATGCATCCCATAGAAACACAATCTCTCAATCGTCTGACTACCGCACATGCGCTGTTTAGTCGTGCATTGAGAGTATTGAGACCTAAAATGTGGGCATCCCAATTCAGCTGTGGGTCCAAATGAAGACCCAAGAACTTCACATGTTCAGATATTGGAATTGATGTATGGTCCTGTCTTACCAGCACCGATAGTGAATCGGATCCCATTTTGGCAAAATATATCAAACCAGTTTTGTGACGGTTCAACCGTAGAAGATTCAGTCCACACCATTCTGCCATACGGTTCGCGATGTTCGTAGCACTCTCGGAAACATCCGCTGTTGACCCCCCCGCCACCATTACAGATGTATCATCTGCATACTGACAAACCAGGCCACGTGATAGCTCAAATGGTAGATCATTTACGTACGTACAGTAAAAATAACAGAGGTCCCATAATCGATCCTTGCGATACTCCCTGCGTTATGCCTTCCTTACTTACTGAAATTATTTGTGTTCTGTCCATGAGATACGATCTTATTAGGTCATGACAAATCTCACGAATACCGTATCGGTATAACTTTGAGAGAAGGACATTGTGGTCCAAGGTATCAAAAGCCCTTGAAAGGTCAAAATATATGCCCACCACACTATTTTTTATATCCAAATTTCTATATACAAATTCTAATGTATTATAAATCGCATGATCTGTGGAGCAATGTGGTCTGAAACCAAACTGTCGGTTGCTTAGAAATGTCCATTCAATTTATAAGTTTAAAAGTTGGAAACACGATACACGCACATAATTCTAATAATTAATAATATTTAGAATTTTAGGTGTGTTTATTCGTATATTTCTTCTCCTTAGGATAAATCTGGTATTTTCAAATCAGATTCTAATCAGTTTATGAATGATTCAAATGTTCTCGTCCTGATTAACGAGTTGTTGAAAAAAATATATGCAAAATTCATATTGGTTGAATCAAGAGGAAGAAGCCGTAATATCGATTTTAAAAATTGATATACATTTTCAAAACTAAATATTATTTCAGAATTCTCAAATAAAGGTATGCTCAACTCGAAGTGATTTATTACTTTACAGGATACAATGCATTCTGAAAACAAAGCTGTCATATTTAAAGGATATTATTCGAAATAAAAACGGTGAAAAAATAGAATCCAACAAACATAAGCTATATTCTTCAATCAGCTGATTCCAAACTTCAGTTCGAACTATCCCACTACATGCTTTTAGACCGCTTCAAATTATTTCGAACCATTTGGTGCGTGGCGTCACCAGTTCAACGCGAAAACACGAATATTTCAAAACGGACGAAATAGTTTCAAAATATAGTCCGGCGAAAATTCGGCTCAGGTTATTATCTAACAGATTGGTCAAGGCTTAAGGCTTTAACAGTGGCAGAAAGCTCGAATTCCGATAGAGGCGCTTTTTGGCACAAAATGAAAATAAGATGCAATAAATATTTTGTCAGGCCAGAATTTCAATAGCCCCACCTGTTTTCACCCAATTACATACAACAAAATTGTCAACAGAATGAACATCTGGTAGTTTTACAGTTCATGACCCTTCATAAAGCGATGCAGATGTAAAAGTAGGGGGATATCAAATGTTCGTCCATTCAGGTATAGAAAGAAGTGTGTATACATACTTCGATATATCAGATCGTTAGCATTACAGAACTGTTACATTTCAATATATGTAATTGGATAAACTTGGTGAACAAGTTCATATTGTTCGATACTTAATGCGATAGAAAAACTATTTACAATCTCCATTTGGAGGTAAACGTGTTTTTTCCATACCGAAAAGTTTATTGCTGTTTCAGTTGATTTGACACAAGTAGTTATCAAAATATTTTCTTCTTTTATTGGTTCACTGAAAATGGACACCAGTATACCGGGGGGTACTCTTAAATTGGAGGTGAAAACGAATAGGGGATATACTTTGCATAATTTCAAGAAAAAGAAAGTCCCACAATCATGGGATGGCAAACGTTTCGTTTTCGATTTCAGTGTTAAAGTTCGAATTTTTTTCAGTTCCCATGGTATTCAACTGATTCATCATTACTTATCTGCAGATCAGTAGTACAACCATAAAATCTAATAATCAAATTGTTCGGGGAATCGTCAATAACATTTTTTTCTTGCAATCGGTATCAGATACGACTAACCTAATAGGGAAGGGACCATGAAGTTTTCTAAAACAGTGCTGTTTACTATTTTCCAAACTGAAAGTGGTTCACCAAACCGAGTTCTGGATTAGGACAGCGGTCAGTGTTCGATCCATCTTTAATATTCAACTTCGTTAGGGTCGTCGCGCAGAGGAATGAAATGATTTGATCATTGTTCTAATTTAACAAAATGCGGGTCCGATCGATTTTCTAGGATCGAATTCTTCTTCTAGAAAATACCTGTGACACCCTGTATATAACAGTCCGGTAATGCTAACGACTAGATCAGGTTCTATTTGCTGTTGGAGGGGCAGGAATAAATGAAATATTACGAATACTTCGAAAATATTACCAACTTGAGAACGCATCTTATCTCGGAGATAAACGTCCATAATTATCTTATCGCCTAATGAATTGTATAAGAATAAAATGAATATTTTATATTTTTGTGGTTCTGAAAAGAACCGTTTTGGTATATCGTCAAGAATACTGGCCAACTTTCTCAAGCACGTTCTCCCCTGATACGTCTGGCCAGCTGTATGTCCTTGGGCATGATGGTGACTCTTTTAGCGTGAATGGCGCACAAATTGGTATCCTCGAACAGGCCAACCAAATATGCCTCACTCGCTTCTTGGAGCGCCATAACGGCGGAGCTCTGAAACCGGAGATCGGTCTTGAAATCTTGCGCGATTTCACGCACCAAACGCTGGAAGGGCAACTTTCTGATCAGCAGCTCGGTACTCTTCTGATAACGACGGATCTCGCGCAGTGCTACGGTTCCCGGACGGTAACGGTGAGGTTTCTTGACACCACCGGTAGCGGGAGCACTTTTACGTGCCGCTTTCGTTGCTAATTGTTTACGCGGAGCTTTTCCTCCGGTCGACTTTCTTGCGGTCTGCTTGGTACGGGCCATTTCGAAACGAACTAACGAAGTAACTTCGGCAATCGGCAACAACAGATATTTGACTTTACGTTCTCCCCCCTTGCTTAAATACAACACCGCTGATCGGAACGCCGCGTAGGACGCTATTGGTTGCAGCGAATACTATGGAGGGGATGGTAGAATAGTATAAATTGATGCGACTGGCATAAAATTGACATATTGCATAAACTGTTGTGTTGACGATAGTACGTATTAATTTTAATTCCCTAACGTATCATGACTGGAAGAGGAAAGGGTGGCAAGGGTTTGGGTAAAGGTGGTGCCAAGCGTCACAGGAAGGTTCTTCGTGATAACATCCAAGGAATCACCAAACCAGCCATCAGGAGGTTGGCAAGACGAGGCGGCGTTAAACGTATCTCTGGACTTATTTACGAGGAAACTAGAGGCGTCCTAAAAGTTTTTCTTGAAAACGTCATCAGAGATGCAGTAACTTACACTGAACACGCCAAGAGAAAGACCGTGACCGCTATGGATGTCGTATACGCATTAAAACGTCAGGGTCGCACTTTGTACGGATTCGGCGGTTAATTCCTCTATAACTTCTTACAATAATTCTATAACCGGTCCTTTTCAGGGCCACAATATAAATCTATCATTTCCGCGTTTCATCATGATTTTCCTCATATCGCCAGTATATGTATATATGCGCCAAAATTAATCGACGAAAAACAGCGAGTATTAAAGCTTGATGTGTTATTCCAGCTCTGTGCTGCGTATCTCATGATATAGGTCTTATTATTGTGCTCTAAATCTTCAATTTGGTTGTTCTCATTCAATTTCTTCTTTCCCTTCGTTAGTTTACATAAAATAAGCTCTTCATTCTTCACGACAAAATACAATATCTTTCGGAATGTACGGATAAGTGGGAGATATTATTCAGTTTGGCGTAAAATTTATAATCTGTGGTTTGAGTCCAAACACACGAAGGCTTGGGACCATCAGAAGCATATTTTTTTGGAATTGGACCGTAAGTCGATGAAAGAAGAAAGTGAAAACAATGAAAGAGTTGAAATTCTCATTAGTGTTGTTCATAATCGAATGATCTCAATAATCGAATGATGAGCATTCGAGTGATTGCAATAATCGAATGATCACTCGAATTAAAAATAATCGAATGGTCGAACACCTGTTTTCTGCTTGTATCAGCGTTAACCGCAGAGTTTTCGCTTTTCCGACTTTCATTCGTTCATTTCATACAATAAATATTTTATCTTAAGGATTTTATTATTTTATCTTAGTACCTATTTCTATATTCTCAAAACAAAATTTCTATTTAGTAAAGAATATTTTATTGTTCATTAATTTTCAATATGAAAATTCTCAAAAAGAAGTTAGTTACCTCATAAATACTTCCATGCATTTCACGAAATTGAAATATTCGAACGGCCATATTGAAGGGGTACAAAAGGACCATGAATCGAAACTTTTTCTTGTGACCTCCTGCCGCGAGAAAGTAAATTCTAAAATTCATAAAATCAAAAAGAATCCTCTAAGAGTCCGCTCCTGTGTTCATTGGACGCAATTATCAAAAAACGATTTGAAAGAATGTGTTTCACATCTTCCGAATTAAAATTCACTCGAGATCAGACGTATCATTCGAGCGATCGCTCGAATTAAAATTCACTCGAGATCAAACGTATCATTCGAGCGATCGCTCGATTTATCATTCGAATTAAATTTCACTCGAGATCAAACGTATCATTCGAGCGATCGCTCGATTTATCATTCGAATGAAATTTCACTCGAGATCAAACGCATCATTCGAGCGATCGCTCGATTTATCATTCGAATGAAATTTCACTCGAGATCAAACGCATCATTCGAGCGATCGCTCGAGTTATTATTCGATTCATGCGCAGAAAACGGGATTTTAGTTCTGCGTCGATTATTTTATCATTCGAATGATCCATTCTAATAATCGAATGATGTCGATTATTGCAATAATCGAATGATCGATTATTTTTCATTCGAATGATAACATCACTAATTCTCATATCTGGTTTTCTGATTAAAGCAGTGAGATGTTGATTTTTATTCATAGTATACCTGAACGTTAAGGGATAGTCGAGAAAGAGAACGAATGTTCAGTAAACTGCCTTCACTGAAATCAGTTGCCGTTAAACAGGAATGGATAAGACAGACAGAAATTGATATCTTATGTACAACTAGATCTGAAGAAGCCGGCATCTTTAGACACCTCACGTGAATACCTAGCTGAAAACTTGAATAGCGCACAATCTTTACTTCAAAGGATTATCCTCAACGTTATATCACCGAGGTTTTTAATGTATGTATCAAGCCAATTTAACTTCGACGTGACATCATTCGATTTTAAGCTATAGGTGAAACAATAGGATCAAGCCAGGCTTCGTGCCAAACTGTCACATGCTCATAAGCAAAATTTGTTCGCAACCATACAACTCGAGCTGTACCTGCAAACGAGTCTGACGTTACTAGGTGCAGCTCCAGCTCATAAAAACATGAGGAAAAATCAACGATATTCGATAATAATTGAAGAGTCAGCATTCTCGTGTAACTGACGCGATATTAGTGTTGGACGTGTGATGGGGAGATCTACTCATTGATATTGCATATGGAGGCCCTGAGAAGGGCCGATACACGGAACTCTTGCCGCAGACTTTACTTCTTCTTCTTCGGAGAAACCACTTTTTTCGTTGTCGCTGCCGATTTCACCGTTTTGGGTTTCGGTTTCTTCGTCGGCGATTTTGTGTTCTTTTTGGCCTTAGTGGGAGATTTTGTAGCCTTCGGCTTCTTTGTCGCCGGTGCTGCCACCACAGACTTCTTCGCCTTACTAATTGGTTTCTGCGTTTTCGTCGTCTTCTTTTTCTTTTCCGTTGCTGCGGTGCTATTTTTGGTTACGGCATCCTCGGACTTGGCAACGGACTTCTTGACGATTTTCTTTTGAGTTCCGGTCGTCGAGCCACCAGCGGCCAATTTGAAGGAACCGGAGGCGCCTTTACCTTTGGTCTGAATCAGGGAACCGGACTGTACGGCCGACTTGAGATATTTCCTTATGAACGGGGCGAGCTTTTCTGGATCGACCTTGTAGTTGGCACCGATAAATTTCTTGATTGCTTGCAACGAAGATCCGCTCCTTTCCTTCAGGTCCTTGATAGCGTTGTTGACCATATCCGATGTCGGGGGATGGCTGGGTTTCGTTTGCTTCGAAGTTGTCTTTCTCTTTTCGGTTTTCTTAGCATTTTTTCCGCCGGTTGGCACGGAAGCCGTGCTCTGTTGTAATTCAGTCTCTGACGCCGACATCTTGTCACTCGTTGATCGATAAAAAGTAAAATAACAATAGTCAAGTTTAGGATAACAAACAATCCACTAGTTTCAATAACGATTTTGGGTATATAGTTACGAACGAAGTGAACGGAAAATTGATCGTTTCCAAGCTCCAGGCTTTTCGAATTTCTATTCTACTTGAAACTTCTGCACCCATATTTTTCGATGATTTGCGAAAAATTTGCGTAGTCCGTGGATGTATATTCTCACTCTTGGTTTGTGTCATTCATCAGAAGTCTGCCGGAATCGATAAACAAGAAGAAGAGATCCAGTATCCGAAGAACGGACGGAGAATCCGATACGTCTCGGAATTACTGACAACTGGGGTTCGACTTATTCCTACACAGAATCACCGCTATATTGGAAGAAAACGACGAATATCAATTCCGACAGAGTCGATGTGATGATCAGTTATTATGTAACGATTATACTGCACCTCGATAACTCAACTGCAATTGTCCTCAGGTGCTTCTATTCGACGATCAATGTGAATGGTGGCACAGTTCGGTAGAACATCGATGCCACTATATTTGTTCAGATCGCAACGGTTATTTTCAGTTCACTTTCGCCTCGTCCTCCTTCGAATGATATCCCAAAATTTCGTTTGGCATTGAACGATGATCTGATTTCGAAATATCGCTATTCGATAACATTCACGTCCCTGACGATATCGTATGAATTTCCATAAATATTTAGGGATTAGTAAACTGACTGCATAACCTACCGTACGTGCAACTGATTTTCTTGGATGCCTTACGAATATTTGAAGAATGCATAGCAAAATGAACAGGTTTCCATTTGTGGACACGCTGAATGAAAGTGGAAGGAGAATGCTCGACAATAGAAATTTTGGAAGCAGGAGTGCCGCATGGATCAGCCATCGACGAAATCAAAGACTGGTGTAACAAGTGGAAGATCAAGCTCAATGGACAAAAGAGCCAAGCGATATTATTTCACAAGAGGTTGAGATCCACCACCAACCTCGAAGTTGATGGAGAAGAAATCGAGTGGAAAGGAAAAACGAGATATCTAGGTAATACCTTGGACGGAGGATAAACCTTGAAAAGCCATAGACAAAACCAAGACAGCGGTGAACAGACTACCCACTGATAGATAGAAGCAGCCACATGTCCGAAGAAACGAAATGGAAAAATCTTCAAAGCCGTTGCTAAGCCTCAACTGACATATGGCAAAGAGCCATGTGGGAACAATTCAAGCAATAAAGAACGAAGTACCTACTATGTTGTGCCATGAACTTACCTTGGTTTGTCAGATACTGACAGATCCATCGAGATTTAAATTAGCAAACCATCTCCGAACAGGAAAGCTCAGAAGATTCGAAACAGCGAAAAAACGCCCGACCAAGAACTCAGGATATTACTGGAGTATAACCTGGAGGAAGATAGAAGAAGAATGCGCACAAACAGGAGACCGAGAGATCAATTGACCAGTGATTAAAATGAGTACGAAAACCTACTAGAACCATTGAAACATGAGATGACGAAATAGGTCAATATTAGGAATCCAGCCCAAAAGCGCGAGAATTAATAGTCTAGAGATACCACGTTTTGCAAGCAGATGCTCGGAACTGAGAAGAAGTAGGTCGGGTTCAGTGAGTGGTCGAGCTCAGGAGAGCAAGGACTATCACACTGTTCGTCTATGAATGGATTCCCCCTGTAAAAAAACTGCTGTAGTTAGCAGAAGATTTTGATGAACCGAATTTACGCTAGAGATGTTACGAAAAGAACGGAACAGGTTATTGGGATTAGATATAACCGAACTGTTCCAGTTGAATGTTATTTTAAAACGACGGAACCTGCTACCCGGAAAAGAACCTGATATTGGATAGTGCGAAATGTTGAGTCGATTGATTGAGGTTTTCTGGTGATTGTTTCGAATGCACCAGTAAATAATTTTTCATCACAATCATTTGCATAGGCTTACGATAATAATATGAGAACGAGTCTCTATTGATCAGGACAAATAACATCATGAAAGCACAATAAATCTAGAGAAATAATAACAGAATACAACCCGAAATTTTTCAATATACTTTATACATATTCATATATGAAAAAGGTTACTGACCAGATGGAAGGGTATCACCCAATGAGAAAAAAAATCTGAATCGAACAAGAACAATTTTTTTCTAATAGCGGTCTTCTTACTACAACAGAGCTCAAAGCTTCACAAAATAAAATACACCCCCCTAATAAATTATTCTTATTCGTACGTGACCCAAACTCGTCCGACAGTGCAACATTTTGCACCATTGTGCCAGTCAGTACTCATAATAAAATCATAAATCAAGGAATAGGTACCTATTATAACTGCAACTATAAAAACAAGGCAACAACCGCGATCCTGTTCTCTCATACCTAAAGGCACTTTAACAAAGGAATAGGAACCTAAAACGAGATCGCACCTGTTCTTACGCGGAGCATTCTAACCTAGATAATATTAAATACTACTATGTACTATTAAAATAGCAGGTATTACTGGCATTAGGAACTGGATATTGCTAAGCAATGGAACGGTTCGGAACTTTTCCCTGAATTTGCCCGGTTCGTAACATATCTAATTGCAACTTTTGATCGAGTATACGGAAAGTTGACGGAATTGCAGGGTAGTTTGATTCATATTTATGTACCGTTAAAGAATTAATAGATAATTTATAATAAACGAAAAACATATGATTGGGTAACCCGCAATTTAGTGAATGGATATTATTCATAACTCGTTACGGGCAGATATTTCGTATTCCCAAATTATTTGAACTTACAATGAAAAATAAGCAATTAGCTTGAATAAGGCAATGCCAAACCAGTGACCGGATAGTACAATTTAGGTTTACTAATAAGGAGCGCTTCCACAAGTTACCGAACATCCAAAAGCTTACGCAACGGATTCATTCAAGATGACCCGTTATCGAAGAGTTATGAATAATACCGACAACTGTATACATAGGTACTGCAACTTGTTATCGGTAACACTCGAACGTGGTTTATTGAATCCTTATTTAACGCCCGTTCGTATTATTCAACTACCAAATGAGAAATTTCCACAACTGAACAAAATGCAAGGTGGAAGAACAAACGATGCAACGTAACATGTCGGTGTACTTTTTAAGAAAATATCTTTTTGGTGGCCCTGATAAGGGCCTTTGATGAGAACGGCTCGTCGAGATTTCTACGACTTCTTCTCGGTCTTTTTTGGCAAGAGAACGGCTTGGATGTTCGGTAAAACACCTCCTTGTGCGATGGTGACCCCGGAGAGCAATTTGTTCAATTCTTCGTCGTTCCTGATGGCCAGCTGGAGATGACGCGGAATGATTCTGGTCTTCTTATTATCCCTCGCGGCGTTACCAGCCAACTCCAATACTTCGGCGGCAAGATATTCCATGACAGCTGCCAGGTACACGGGTGCTCCCGCTCCAACCCGTTCGGCGTAATTTCCCTTACGTAATAAACGATGAATACGTCCTACTGGAAACTGCAGTCCAGCTCTGTTAGAACGGGACTTCGCCTTGCCTTTTACTTTTCCTCCTTTACCGCGTCCAGACATATTAACGAGCGACTTTGATATTACGTATTAATTGACAATTGTGAATTGTGAAATACTGCTTCATATCATTGCGTGCTTCACCTATATAGAGTTGACGTTACGCCAATCACGCGCGAGTGTGCAATCCGTCCACCTTCAGAGGCGTGGTCTAGGTTTCCACATCGATGCCCGCTTCTCGGACACACTCGCAATAGGACTACTTCTATAATTCCTTAATATGAAGTGAATCGTGGGAAAAGGATCATTCATAGAACACTATATTTTCACTATTAGCGACGTTTCCTAACTATATTGTTGCATTTTCAAACTGCTATTATAGTATTTTCCGCTGGTCTGTTTTCCCATAAATGGTCCCAAAAATTCGAGATTTTTTTTTTTTTTTTTAATTATAGGAGAGGTGAATCTTACATAAGACACCCAGTCTGTCTGGGTAGTGTCGGATTCTTACCGACTAAACACCTCTCCCGTTGTTAGGTTCCGGGCATATGCCTATAAACCTTTCATCTTCTCATATGTTATTTTCTCTTTCGCATTCTTTTATGCTGAGTGTTTGTGTTCATCCTTCAATTGGATATCTCTCACTAAGTGTGGAGTTTTATATCTTCATTTTCGCAATTGGTCTCTAGGTCTTTTGCGGTAAATTCTCACTGCTTTTTCATCTTCAGCGGGGTCATAGTCAACTAACCTTCTAAGTTCGTCATTTGGATGTTCACTAGCACTTTCATAGGCTTTTGCAGCTTTTCGCTTGATGAATGTAGTAATGGACTCCCATTTTATGTCCTTTCGGATTTGTTCATTCCTAACAAACCAGGGGGCGTCTAATGCCCATCTCAGAAATTTGTTTTCTGTACTTTGTATCTTATTTATATGGGTTCTCGCTGCATATCCCCATGCTGTTGATCCATATGTTAGCTGCGGTCTGGCGACTGCTTTTATGATCCTCAATTTCGTGTTCTTGTTCATTTGACTTCTTCTGCCTATTATCGGGTATAATCTTTTCATGGCCACATTCGTTTTATCCACTGCATACTTAATATGCTGTTTCCACGTTAGTCCTTTGTCTAATATTACTCCTAGATATTTAGCTTCATTCTTCCATTCAATTTCATTATTGTCTATGGATATCTTCGATTCCATCTTCAGTTTTCTCTTCTGAAGGAGTATTGCTTGACTCTTTTCTCCATTGATCTTGATTTTCCATCTGTTACACCATTGACTGATATCATCTGCAGCTTCTTGAAGTCTTTTGTGAATTATTTTTGTATTTCTGTGCCTAATTGCTATGCCCGTATCGTCTGCGTATAGAGCAAGCAGGCATCTTGGATTTCTTGGTATATCATGTATGTATATGTTATAGAGTAGCGGTCCTAGTATGGATCCTTGGGGAACTCCTGCTTCTAAATATCTGAGTGTGGAATGAACATCACCTATTTTCACACAAAAGTTCCTATCCCTCAAATAATTTCTTATTATTCTGCATAACTTGGGTGAATATCCTGCGGTTATCATTTTATATGCAGGTCCTTCATGCCATACTCTATCAAAAGCTCTGGTTACATCCAGTAGTAGTAGTCCTGTGGCTTCTTTATTCTGAAATCCTTCTGTGATATACTCGGTTATTCTTAGGAGCTGTTGTTCAGTTGAATGTTGTTTTCGGAAACCAAATTGTTCACTCGGTATCGTCGCCAGGGCTTCTGTTTCTTCATTAAGTCGTCTGGCTAAGACTCTCTCCACAATTTTTCCTAGGGCTGGGAGCAAGCTTATCGGTCTATAGTTCTGTGGGAACTTTTTGTCTTTACCTGGTTTATTAAAAACAATCACTTCGGCAGATTTCCATCTTTTTGGAAAGTGCTCTGTTCTCATCACGCCATTTGCTATGCTAGTGAGAGCTGCCGTTCCTTTCTTTGACATTTTCTTCAGCATGAGATTTGTAATTTTATCTTTCCCAGGAGCCTTTCTTGTTTTCAAATTATTGATTATCTCTTTGATTTCTGCCGGAGATGTTGGGTGAGGGATTTTACCATCCGATAGCGCTTCTTTCATTTCTTCTTCATTATCTTCAATTAATTCTTCTAGGTCCTCATCGTCTTCTTCACAATAATTTATTCTTGACTCTCTTTCTATAGTATCGGCCAGAGCGTTACATTTATCGCTTTTTGAATATGCCATTCCATGCATTCCATGCAGTGGTGGAATTTGAGTTTTTTCATTGCGTAAATTTTTTTGCATTTTCCATGCAGAGTGGTCTTCTGTGTTGAGTTCACTGATTTTCTTATTCCATCTATTCGTTCTGAGTTCCCTTAGTGCATTTTTAAGTATTTGACTATGTCTGTTCAGTCTGATTTTATCATTATCTGTTTTATACATCCTGTAGTTCTTTTTTAGTCTTCGGTTGACTTTAATCAGTTCTTTCACCTCTTTTGGAGTATCGCCATAGGGATGTTTGGGAGTAGGTTTAGTTTTTCTAACCGTGCTCTCTTCATAGGATTTCATAATCGCACTCTCCAAAGCTATGACTGATTGATCTAATTCATCAGGAGTGTTAATTTGAGGAATACTCGTGATATTTTCTTGGAGTTTATTCTTATATTCGTCCCAATCGGTATGTTCTCGTGTTTGAGTCACTTCATTTCTAGTTCCATGTCCTAAAATGAACTCTATCGGGTTGTGATCAGATGTTCCATCCTCTATCGTTTCAAGAGCAAAATCTTGCTTTATATTCTTCATTATGACTATGTCTAGCACATCAGGGGTTCCATTGCCACTAGGTAAAAATGTCGGTATGTCCGGTCCCATTATAATCGCATCTTCCTTCTCGGCATACTCTATCAATTTCTTGCCATTTGCGTTCTCTGTTCTAGAATTCCATTGTTGAGATTCACAGTTGAGATCTCCAAGTATTATTCTTGGAAAATGACCCCCTAATAAAATCTTTATCTCTTCCTCTGGCAGATTTATTTGCGGTGGTTTATATACAGAGAATACCTTAATGCTTTCTCTTCTTATTTCTACTGTGATCGATAGTGCTTCTATAGTTGCGTCATTGTTCTCGTGATTTACAACCGCATTCAGGTAATGGTTCACGTCTCTTTTAACGAGAATAGCAACCCCTCCTCCGTTTCTTTCATTTCTGTCTCTTCTGTATATTTCGTAGTTTTCGAAGGATATTTTATCTTTAGGAGTTAATTTAGTTTCCTGAAGCGCCATAATATCAGGATGTCTTTCTTCTAACAATTGTTCAATATCTGATTTACGGGCTCTGATTCCGTTAATATTCCAGGAAACTATCTTCAGATTTTCTAGCTGTGATTGCATGTTCATAAATTATTTATTTCCAAATAAGTTTTGAAATTTCCTCTCGAATTCTTTTTCAAATTTCTGCATTATTCTGCTGAATATTTTCTCAGTGAGTTTGTCAAGTTCATCTTTAGGGTCTTCCCTTCTGGTTTCAATTGGTTTTGTGGACGAGTTCTTTGTTTTTTGTACCTGTGGTTTTTCAACAGTAACAACAGTCTCTATTTTTTCAGCGATTTTCTTGGGGGGGGCTTCTTTTTTTGTCGGTTTTTTTTCTTCGTAAGATTTTTATATGCGCTGCAGCCTTTATAACTGGCGGGATGTCCACTTTGGTTACATAAAACGCATGCCGCGTTCCTTTCCCCTTCTTTTTCGTTCAATACACAATCTTTTGTGCAATGCGCTCCTAAGCATTTTACGCATCTCCATGGAAATGCGCATTTGTTTTGCGCATGGCCATATCTCTGACAGCGATGACACTGTCCTGGGACTTCTGGTTTCTTTTTTGGCTCAATTTGGATACAGAGGCTGTAGATCTTTTTGATTTGGAATATTTCCTTGTGTTGAGTTTTTACAAGGTAGAGAGGGATTGCCTTTTTCGTTTTGTTCGACGTCATTCTCGTTACTTCAGCATCTTTAATGCCTTGTAGTCCTAAATCATTTTTGATCACTTCAATATCCGCGTCAAGTGGCAAGTACCTTATGACAGCGTATATTCTCTTTTCATCTTCCATTTGGTAAGTAAAATATTCCTTACCCTATTGATCGAGGAATTTTGTTAATTTCCTAAAATCTTCTGCAGACGAGGCAATGATTTTAATGCCGTCTCTGACAACCGTTGCCCGGTTATAATTTATTCTTTTGCTGTACAGCGCTTTGGACATTTCCGTCCAGTCTGAAGTCCCCATCATTGTTACTGGGGGGATTTTATCTTTAACAGGTGACTGAGACGTCATCGTTGTCTTTTTCAAATTGTCCTCCATTGAGGACGAACTGTCTTTTCTGGCACGCTTGGCCCGAGGAGCACCTGGGGGTTGGGGGGCTTTTTTGTTATCCTCATTATTTGTGGCAATTTTTTTGGGAAGGACAATTGGGACAATCTTGGAATCGATTTGGGCCGATGTCCCAGGTTCAGAAGTCAAAACCTGGGGATAACTTTTTGTTTGCGGATTTGGAGATTTCGTAACCTGGGAATAACTTTTTGTTTGCGGATTTGGAGATTTCGTTTTCGAGAGTTCTTCCCTCAGGAGTTTCATTTCGCGGGTCAAATTTTCCATGCAGCTTGTAAGAGCGGCTAAGTTTGCTTTGAGCTCGTCATTCTCCTTTCGGAGCCTGACGAGTTCTTTAAGTTCATCACTTTCATCCTCAGAGGTCGTGTATCTGTCCTCGGTATCCATGAAGGATCCATCGTTATCCGAATTTTCATCCATCTTCAAACACGGATAATAGGTTAATTAAAAGGCACTTACCCTTTTTACAACTTCACTAAAAAGTCCGTAAATCACTCACGCACGGAACCAACGATCCTTTCGGACCTGGACTCTACGTACGAAATCACAGAAACTTTTCACAAGCACTAACTTGGATGCGCATCAACGTGGCGTTCGGCGCACTGAACTGGTTTACACAAACTCAACTCTCGGTACGTGTACACTAGTCGACGTCTCGGTCAGTACTGCAAAAATTCGAGATGAATACGTTCCCATGGTGTAAACTGTAAAGGATTCAACGTAGTCTTAGCAGGAATGGCTGGCATGATTTCTATGTCGTCAGCCATATTTTATACTCTTTCTAGTTTCTTCATCTTAACAATGATCAGATGGGTAGAATGGAATTCATTCGAAATTGTTAATCTTAGTTTTTCAGGAACAATTATCCTATGATTCCGAAACAAACGATTATCTTGTGATCTAAGTTCGAACCTCTTCTAAAAATAGGGTAAAATCTCGTTCCAGGGTCCTCTTCCGTAATTACTTATTTCCGATATTGAATATAATGTCGGTCTTCGATACCGATTTGATATTTTCAAAACTTAATTTAATAGCTGTATAATCATAAAACAAGGCTTATTATCAAAAAACCTTTTTAAAGACAAGCTTTTATAGTAACACCACTCATCCGCCATTTTGGAGACGCCATCTTGATTTCCTAAATTTTGAACAATAGTTATTTCCGACCCAGAAATCCCCTTGATACCAATTTCGAATAGAATCGGATAATAATTATAAAACTCGTCCGCCATCTTGAATTTTCCAATTTTGCAGAAGAATCGTCATTGTCGAACCCTAAAACCCCCATCAGATAGTAATTTCGAAAGGAATCGGATCATAATTACAAAACTCATCCGCCATTTTGGAGCCGCCATTTTGTTTTTTCTATAAAAAATATTTCATGATACCTTGTCACCAGAATTATGTACACCTGCCAAATTTCAAATCAATCGGACGATTAGAAGTGTGTCATATTTAACTGGCAAGATTTGATTACAGACAGATTTTTTTTTAATTATAGGATAGGTGAATCTTACATCAGACACCCAGTCTTTCTGGGTAGTGTCGGATTCTTACCGACTAAACACCTCTCCCGTTGTTAGGTTCCGGGTCATAAGCCTATAAACCTTCCATTATCTCATCTGTTATTTTCTCTTTCGCATTCTTTTATGCTGAGTGTTTGTGTTCATCCTTCAATTGGATATCTCTCACTAAGTGTGGAGTTTTATATCTTCATTTTTGCAATTGGTCTCTAGGTCTTTTGCGGTAAATTCTCGCTGTTTTTTCATCTTCAGCTGGGTCATAGTCAACTAACCTTCTAAGATCGTCATTCGGATGTTCACTAGCTCATTCATAGGCTTTTGCAGCTTTTCGCTTGATGAAATGTAGTAATGGACTCCCATTTTATGTCTTTTCGGATTTGTACATTCCTTACAAACCAGGGGGCGTCTAATGCCCATCTCAGAAATTTGTTTTCTGTACTTTGTATCCTCTTTATATGGGTTCTCGCTACATATCCCCATGCTGTTGATCCATATGTTAGCTGCGGTCTGGCGACTGCTTTTATGATCCTCAATTTCGTGTTTTTGTTCATTTGACTTCTTCTGCCTATTATCGGTATAATCTTTTCATCCACTGCATACTTAATGTGCTGTTTCCACGTTAGTCCTTTGTCTAATATTACTCCTAGGTATTTAGCTTCATTCTTCCATTCAATTTCATTATTGTCAATTCTTAGGAGCTGTTGTTCAGTTGAATGTTGTTTTTGGAATCCAAATTGTTCACTCGGTATCGTGGCCAGGGCTTCTGTTTCTTCATTAAGTCGTCTGGCTAAGACTCTCTCCACAATTTTTCCTAGGGCTGGGAGCAGGCTTAATGGTCTATAGTTCTGTGGGAACTTTTTGTCTTTACCTGGTTTATTGAAAACAATCACTCCGGCAGATTTCCATCTTTTTGGAAAGTGCTCTGTTCTCATCACGCCATTCGCTATGCTTGTGAGAGCTGCCGTTCCTTTCTTTGACATTTTCTTCAGCATGAGATTTGTAATTTTATCTTTTCCAGGAGCCTTTCTTGTTTTCAAGTTATTGATTATCTCTTTGATTTCTGCCGGAGATGTTGGGTGAGGGATTTTGTCATCCGGTGGTGATTCTTTCATTTCTTCTTCATTATCTTCGATAAATTCTTCTAGGTCCTCATCGTCTTCTTCACAATAGTTTATTCTTGACATTAGATTTATCGCTTTTTGAATATGCCATTCCATGCAGTGGTGGAATTTGAGTTTTTGCATTACGTAAATTTTTTTGTATTTTCCATCCAGAGTGGTCTTCTGTGTTGAGTTCACTGATTTTCTTATTCCATATATTCGTTCTGAGCTCCCTTAGTGCATTCTTAAGTATTTGACTATGTCTGTTTAGTCTGATTTTATCATTACCTATTTTATACATCCTGTAGTTCTTTCTTAGTCTTCGGTTGACTTTTATCAGTTCTTTCACCTCTTTTAGAGTATCGCCATATGGATGTTTGGGAGCAGGTTTTTCTTGCCGTGCTCTCTTCATAGGATTTCACAATCGCACTCTCCAAAGCTATGACTGATTCATCTAATTCATCAGGAGTGTAAATTTGTGGAATATTCGTGATATTTTCTTAGAGTTTAATTTCAAACTTGTCCCAATCGGTATGTTCTCGTGTTTGAGTCACTTCATTTCTAGGTCCATGTCCTAAAATGAACTCTATCGGGTTGTGATCAGAAGTACCATCCTCTATCGTTTCAAGAGCAAAATCTTGCTTTATATTTTTCATTATAACTATGTCTAGAACATCAGGGGTTCCTTTGCCACTAGGTAAATATGTCGGTATATCCGGTTCCACGATTATCGCATCTTCCTTATCGGCATATTCTTTCAATTTCTTGCCATTTGCATTCTCTGTTCTATAGTCTGTTCAAATATAAGAGAATGTAAACATACAAACCAAATCGGTTTGTTTTGCGCATACTAACAGCTTATTGGTCAAAGGATCTTTTCTACAATTCTTGTCACGCCCCCAAAAGACTGCAAGGATCGTACTTAAAGCTTAGAACGGAATGTCGATAGTAGGTACAGGGAGTTATGAAATTTGAATACGAGTGAATGTTTTGGATTTCTTTGTTACACTCAGTTACACCCTTGTAACCCTTGTAATTAGGTCCTCTAAAATTCGCAACGGTTATAACCTTATATATCTGAAGTAGGTACCTCAATTTGTCCCGGTTATAAATATTTGTTTGAATTGTACTTAACCCTTTGTCGGTTTCCGACGAGATTTCTGAAAAATAATATAAACGAAATCATTTATTGATTCCACCTAAGCAGAAATCCCAGTCGCTAAAAAGCATCGATTCAATAGACGATTTCGACATGAACTTAATTAGGAGAATAGTTCACGGTTTTTTTTCTTGATGAAATTCCTACAATTTCGAAGGTTTTGGAAGTTGTTAATAACGATGACAGCCTGCCGAATTTTAAAAAAACAACATTTTATAAATTATTGAAAAAAATGAAATTCAAATTCAAAAAAAGTGGTCGTAATAGTTTATTGATTGATAGAGACGAAATAGTTGTTTGGAGGAGAAATTATTTGAAGAAAATTCGAGAATTCAGGGAGCAAGGCCGAAAAATTTATTACCTTGACGAGACATGGATAAATGCGGGATGTACAAAAAATTCAATATGGGTCGATGAATCGATTGGGTCCAACAGACAGGCTTTTCGAGAAGGTCTGTCAACTGGTCTCAAAAACCCAAGTGGAAAAGGACTGATTATATGTCATATAGGGGGAGAAGACGGATTTGTAGAGAACGGCCTATGGTTTTTCGAATCGAAAAAATCCGGAGATTACCATCAGGAAATGAACGGGGAATCGTTCGAAAAGTGGTTCTCAACAATTTTGCCAACTCTGGATCATAACGCTGTCATCGTAATGGACAACGCCAGTTATCATTCGAGAAAAATGGAATCGATTCCGTCTTCAACCCGCAAGGAAGATGTCAAAAATTGGTTGCTCAGTAAAAATATTTCCTTCGAAAATGATCTTTTGAAGGCGGAACTTCTTGCTCTGGTCAAGGCAAATAGAGGGAGGTATGAAAAATTAATTATAGATGAAATGGCCAATGAGACGGGAAGAACAGTATTGAGACTCCCACCATATCATTGCGAGCTGAATCCAATCGAGCTCATTTGGGCTCAAGTAAAAGGAAAAGTAGCTGCTCAGAACTCCTCATTTAAAATTGCTGAGGTTCGTAATTTGTTTCTGGGAGCTATAGGCTCGATTGGTGCTGAGAAATGGAAGAAATGCATACATCATGTTGTATCTGATGTCGAAGAAAAAATGTGTCAGCTCGATAATATCATGGAGTCAACAATAGAGCGAGTGCTGGTGAATCTGGATGAAAGTGACACAGAAGAAGACCAACAAAATTCTGAATAATTTTTAATAGGGTAATACATATTATATTATTTTGGACGCTGCATTATTTTTTTCAAACTTATGACATTTGTAATTTGAATATGTTGAATAAATGAATTTGAGTTTATATGATTGTGTGAACTATCCTCGATCCGACCCTGGAGCCCTGAAATAAAGTATCTACCTGAAGGAAGCCCATCCTACCTCTGCGCGACTTTGTTTATTTTGATGTCTCTTATATTTGAACAGAGTATAGAATTCCATTGTTGAGATTCACAGTTGAGATCTCCAAGTATTATTCTTGGAAAATGACCCCCTAATAAAATCTTCATCTCTTCCTCTGGCAGATTTATTTGCGGTGGTTTATAATTTGTATACAAAATATCCTCAATGCTTTCTCTTCTTATCTTTACTGTGATCGATAGTGCCTCTATAGATGCGTCATTGTCCTCGAGATTTACAACCGCATTCAGGTAATGGTTCACGTCTCTTTTAACAAGAATGGCAACCCCTCCTCCGTTTCTATTATTTCTGTCTCTTCTGTACAGACAGATGGAGAGATAGACAGATAGACACTTAAATCTCCATAAAGTTGAACTTCTTGTCCTCCTGTTTTCAACTCTTTCACCACAGGAGTTTTCCAACTAGCATAGGGTAGTTGTCTATGCCAAATAAACTCGAGTGTTATATTATATTTTCATCTTCTTAGGGTATAGATGCCTCACCCATCGTGAAATGTCCCATTTTCTCTTCAAGAAATTCCTTATTTTTTTCAGCAATGATGAATTCGATTCAGTCGAACATGTAATAATATAATTCTTATTAGAATATTTAACATCATGCTTCTCTATAGAATCCCTTTGTACCAATGGAGGACCTCTATTTCTCATGACATGAAAATTCACAATATTCTTGAAATTTATTCATTAAATTCTTGCCTTTATAACTCCTACAGCAACAACTACCGATACCATTATGAATATAAAAGGTTTTATGAACAACGGCTAGTGACAGAATTTCTTTTTTGTAAGGACCTTTAGAAATGGCAGATATACTAGACCCTGTATCAATCCCAAAAATGTTTTCCTTATTTACCATTATAACACTTCAATGGAAATTTCATTTTTATCACCCTCACATATGGAATATAAGTTCAAATCATCACTGACGCATTTCTATCTGAGAATAATGTTCAATACAATATTACATATTATATCATGTATATTACATCAGAACTTTCTCTCATAACCTCCCGCCGCGAGAAAGTAAATTCTAAAAACCACCCATCACCAAAATCAAAAACATATTCATAAAATCAATAAGAATTATATCAGATTCCTCTCCTTGATTCATCGCACATTTTTATCGAGCAAATGCAACACAGGAGCACTCTATCGTGATATTCGATTATTCGGAAGGCTTTGTTTTTCATCATTCAAACTAAAATTCATTCGAGATCAGACGTATACACTCGAGTAATCACTTGATATAATCGTGATGAGAGTTTCATTCGATTCATGCCCAAATATCGCGATTCTGGTTCTGCGCCGATTATTTTTCATTCTAATGATTTTAATAATCGAATTATTGACTATTTTTCATAGGAATGATAATACATATCACTAGTTCAATAATCGTATTTTGAGCATTCTAGTGATTTCAATAATCGAATGATCACTAGAATCAAAACTCATCGAATGGTCGAACATTTTTTTTCGGCTTGTATCAGCGTTAACAGCAAGGTTTTCGTTTTTCCCCCTATTCCTTTTCAATGCCAGCACGCAAATGAATAGGACTAGCACGCAATTGTAGGTTTCAGCATATTTCATCTGAGAATAATCGAATAATGTTCGATGCAATTTTAATAGAAAATCGAAATCAAAACTTTATCTTATGACCTCCTGCCGCGAGAAAGTAAATTCTGAAAACCATTCATCATTATCTTAATCGAATACGTATTCCGAAAATCAATGAGGATCCTGTTAGAATCTTCACCAGTGTTAATTCATCAAGAATTGTAATATTTCAACACGCGATTTGAAAGGTTCTGTATCACATGGCTCGAATTGAAATTCACTCGAGACCAGGGCAATCGTTCGAATTAAATATCATTCGAGATATGAGTGATCATTCGATTCATGCCAAAAAACGGGATTTTAGTTCTGCGTCGATTATTTCTCATTCGAATGATCCATTGTAAACATCGCATGCTGTCGATTATTTCAATAATCGAATGGTAACATCACTAATTACATCAATAATAACCTGATCTGATTCATTGGAAAAAAGCGTTTTATTCCTCGTCGCGGGCATAATGTATTTTGCTCTACAAACCGGAGAAACACTATAATAAGTAGTCGATCAATTTATAACGTCTTAATTCTCTTTATTGCTAATCAATACTGTATTGCAGGAATCAGGAATGTCAACAATCGTAATAATATTTTCAAATAAATTGAAAGCAAAAAACCCTTTCGAAAAAACCTTTAATTCGAATGCTCTAAAAAGAAGGAAATAAAATTTGCCCTAAAAATTTTAACTATCAACTTAAACATACTCATTATACAGAATTTATATGATCGTAAAAGCTTGTCGCGCGATTCACTTGTGCGAATAAACGAGTATACCTATTCAATTGAGTAACTCAATCTCCTAGGTTTAATTTTTTTTTAATTCAGTTCAATTGAATACTTATAGGAACTTGAAAATGAATTTGTAGGAATAGGATAAATGAATGCGCAATAGTATTTACAGCATCATATATTTAGCGCCGTTCCGAAGATTCAGATCTGCTTCGTCAGGCCTAAAATTGAACAAGATTACACTGTATGAAATATAAACAATTTCAACGCACTACACAAACAATATGAATGAAAAATGTAGCTCTATATGTCAGAAATAGCACGATCTCAAAATGAATAGCTTGACGGAATTATTCAAGTTGATGTTGTTTTCATGGAAATAGTGTGAGCATAGTGCCGTTTTCTCTTTGTTATTTATATTCCTCACATCATATTCATAATGGATATAAATAACAAAGAAATAACGGCACCATGCTCACACTATTTCCAAGAAAATCATAGGTTCGATTTTCGAAATGTGAAAATTCTTGATAGTGAGAAACAACCTGAAAAAAAAGAAATATTTGGAAGATGTTCCACATCAACTTCCGTCAATTTTAGGTCAGACACAAATCATCTCTATGTATTAAACAATTCGATATGTATTGAACAACTATAGAAGTATGAAAAGAAGAGAGACGAAGTAAGAATAAGAATGAAATTTTTAAAAATTCGGAGAGCTGTCACCTTGTTCATTACATCATTTTAATTGTAGTTTATGATTGATGGTTGTTGAAATTTATTTGATTCATTTAAAATTACTGTGAATATTCTTATGTCGATGTTTCCACTTAATTTGCTGTACATTTTGAGATCGTGATATTTCTGGCATAAAGAGGTATTTTATTTGTATTGGTTGCGTAATGCGTTGAAATTGTTTGTATTTTATATTGTGTAATTTTGTTCAATTTTAGCCCTGATGAAGCAGATGTGAATCTGCGAAACGTCGCTAAATTCATGCTGTAAAGACTATTGAGCATTCATTCGCCCTATTCCCACAAATTCATTTTAAATATTATTCCTGGAGGACACTAGTTTTAGATTATGACTTACTTATAGCTACTTACGCAAAACTCGCGACGAGCTTTTATGATCAAATAAATTGAGTTTAATGAGGTTATAAGTTGATAGTTAAAATTTTGAAGGAAAATTTCATTTTCTTCTTTTTGGAGCATTTGAATAAAAGCTTTTTCAAAGAAGGTTTTTTTTGGCTTTCAATTTATTTTTTAGTTATTTGTGATTATCATTATCGGTAAGCCCTTCGATTCGATACTCATATTGCATAGGTGCATAAAAAAAAAACTATTCCGCCATCTTGGATGTTCCGCCAAAAAAACTGCAAGGATCGTACTTAAAGCTTAGAACGGAATGTCGATAGTAGGTACAGGGAGTTATGAAATTTGAATACGAGTGAATGTTTTGGATTTCTTTGTTACACTCAGTTACACCCTTGTAACCCTTGTAATTAGGTCCTCTAAAATTCGCAACGGTTATAACCTTATATATCTGAAGTAGGTACCTCAATTTGTCCCGGTTATAAATATTTGTTTGAATTGTACTTAACCCTTTGTCGGTTTCCGACGAGATTTCTGAAAAATAATATAAACGAAATCATTTATTGATTCCACCTAAGCAGAAATCCCAGTCGCTAAAAAGCATCGATTCAATAGACGATTTCGACATGAACTTAATTAGGAGAATAGTTCACGGTTTTTTTTCTTGATGAAATTCCTACAATTTCGAAGGTTTTGGAAGTTGTTAATAACGATGACAGCCTGCCGAATTTTAAAAAAACAACATTTTATAAATTATTGAAAAAAATGAAATTCAAATTCAAAAAAAGTGGTCGTAATAGTTTATTGATTGATAGAGACGAAATAGTTGTTTGGAGGAGAAATTATTTGAAGAAAATTCGAGAATTCAGGGAGCAAGGCCGAAAAATTTATTACCTTGACGAGACATGGATAAATGCGGGATGTACAAAAAATTCAATATGGGTCGATGAATCGATTGGGTCCAACAGACAGGCTTTTCGAGAAGGTCTGTCAACTGGTCTCAAAAACCCAAGTGGAAAAGGACTGATTATATGTCATATAGGGGGAGAAGACGGATTTGTAGAGAACGGCCTATGGTTTTTCGAATCGAAAAAATCCGGAGATTACCATCAGGAAATGAACGGGGAATCGTTCGAAAAGTGGTTCTCAACAATTTTGCCAACTCTGGATCATAACGCTGTCATCGTAATGGACAACGCCAGTTATCATTCGAGAAAAATGGAATCGATTCCGTCTTCAACCCGCAAGGAAGATGTCAAAAATTGGTTGCTCAGTAAAAATATTTCCTTCGAAAATGATCTTTTGAAGGCGGAACTTCTTGCTCTGGTCAAGGCAAATAGAGGGAGGTATGAAAAATTAATTATAGATGAAATGGCCAATGAGACGGGAAGAACAGTATTGAGACTCCCACCATATCATTGCGAGCTGAATCCAATCGAGCTCATTTGGGCTCAAGTAAAAGGAAAAGTAGCTGCTCAGAACTCCTCATTTAAAATTGCTGAGGTTCGTAATTTGTTTCTGGGAGCTATAGGCTCGATTGGTGCTGAGAAATGGAAGAAATGCATACATCATGTTGTATCTGATGTCGAAGAAAAAATGTGTCAGCTCGATAATATCATGGAGTCAACAATAGAGCGAGTGCTGGTGAATCTGGATGAAAGTGACACAGAAGAAGACCAACAAAATTCTGAATAATTTTTAATAGGGTAATACATATTATATTATTTTGGACGCTGCATTATTTTTTTCAAACTTATGACATTTGTAATTTGAATATGTTGAATAAATGAATTTGAGTTTATATGATTGTGTGAACTATCCTCGATCCGACCCTGGAGCCCTGAAATAAAGTATCTACCTGAAGGAAGCCCATCCTACCTCTGCGCGACTTTGTTTATTTTGATGTCTCTTATATTTGAACAGAGTATAGAATTCCATTGTTGAGATTCACAGTTGAGATCTCCAAGTATTATTCTTGGAAAATGACCCCCTAATAAAATCTTCATCTCTTCCTCTGGCAGATTTATTTGCGGTGGTTTATAATTTGTATACAAAATATCCTCAATGCTTTCTCTTCTTATCTTTACTGTGATCGATAGTGCCTCTATAGATGCGTCATTGTCCTCGAGATTTACAACCGCATTCAGGTAATGGTTCACGTCTCTTTTAACAAGAATGGCAACCCCTCCTCCGTTTCTATTATTTCTGTCTCTTCTGTACAGACAGATGGAGAGATAGACAGATAGACACTTAAATCTCCATAAAGTTGAACTTCTTGTCCTCCTGTTTTCAACTCTTTCACCACAGGAGTTTTCCAACTAGCATAGGGTAGTTGTCTATGCCAAATAAACTCGAGTGTTATATTATATTTTCATCTTCTTAGGGTATAGATGCCTCACCCATCGTGAAATGTCCCATTTTCTCTTCAAGAAATTCCTTATTTTTTTCAGCAATGATGAATTCGATTCAGTCGAACATGTAATAATATAATTCTTATTAGAATATTTAACATCATGCTTCTCTATAGAATCCCTTTGTACCAATGGAGGACCTCTATTTCTCATGACATGAAAATTCACAATATTCTTGAAATTTATTCATTAAATTCTTGCCTTTATAACTCCTACAGCAACAACTACCGATACCATTATGAATATAAAAGGTTTTATGAACAACGGCTAGTGACAGAATTTCTTTTTTGTAAGGACCTTTAGAAATGGCAGATATACTAGACCCTGTATCAATCCCAAAAATGTTTTCCTTATTTACCATTATAACACTTCAATGGAAATTTCATTTTTATCACCCTCACATATGGAATATAAGTTCAAATCATCACTGACGCATTTCTATCTGAGAATAATGTTCAATACAATATTACATATTATATCATGTATATTACATCAGAACTTTCTCTCATAACCTCCCGCCGCGAGAAAGTAAATTCTAAAAACCACCCATCACCAAAATCAAAAACATATTCATAAAATCAATAAGAATTATATCAGATTCCTCTCCTTGATTCATCGCACATTTTTATCGAGCAAATGCAACACAGGAGCACTCTATCGTGATATTCGATTATTCGGAAGGCTTTGTTTTTCATCATTCAAACTAAAATTCATTCGAGATCAGACGTATACACTCGAGTAATCACTTGATATAATCGTGATGAGAGTTTCATTCGATTCATGCCCAAATATCGCGATTCTGGTTCTGCGCCGATTATTTTTCATTCTAATGATTTTAATAATCGAATTATTGACTATTTTTCATAGGAATGATAATACATATCACTAGTTCAATAATCGTATTTTGAGCATTCTAGTGATTTCAATAATCGAATGATCACTAGAATCAAAAATCATCGAATGGTCGAACATTTTTTTTCGGCTTGTATCAGCGTTAACAGCAAGGTTTTCGTTTTTCCCCCTATTCCTTTTCAATGCCAGCACGCAAATGAATAGGACTAGCACGCAATTGTAGGTTTCAGCATATTTCATCTGAGAATAATCGAATAATGTTCGATGCAATTTTAATAGAAAATCGAAATCAAAACTTTATCTTATGACCTCCTGCCGCGAGAAAGTAAATTCTGAAAACCATTCATCATTATCTTAATCGAATACGTATTCCGAAAATCAATGAGGATCCTGTTAGAATCTTCACCAGTGTTAATTCATCAAGAATTGTAATATTTCAACACGCGATTTGAAAGGTTCTGTATCACATGGCTCGAATTGAAATTCACTCGAGACCAGGGCAATCGTTCGAATTAAATATCATTCGAGATATGAGTGATCATTCGATTCATGCCAAAAAACGGGATTTTAGTTCTGCGTCGATTATTTCTCATTCGAATGATCCATTGTAAACATCGCATGCTGTCGATTATTTCAATAATCGAATGGTAACATCACTAATTACATCAATAATAACCTGATCTGATTCATTGGAAAAAAGCGTTTTATTCCTCGTCGCGGGCATAATGTATTTTGCTCTACAAACCGGAGAAACACTATAATAAGTAGTCGATCAATTTATAACGTCTTAATTCTCTTTATTGCTAATCAATACTGTATTGCAGGAATCAGGAATGTCAACAATCGTAATAATATTTTCAAATAAATTGAAAGCAAAAAACCCTTTCGAAAAAACCTTTAATTCGAATGCTCTAAAAAGAAGGAAATAAAATTTGCCCTAAAAATTTTAACTATCAACTTAAACATACTCATTATACAGAATTTATATGATCGTAAAAGCTTGTCGCGCGATTCACTTGTGCGAATAAACGAGTATACCTATTCAATTGAGTAACTCAATCTCCTAGGTTTAATTTTTTTTTAATTCAGTTCAATTGAATACTTATAGGAACTTGAAAATGAATTTGTAGGAATAGGATAAATGAATGCGCAATAGTATTTACAGCATCATATATTTAGCGCCGTTCCGAAGATTCAGATCTGCTTCGTCAGGCCTAAAATTGAACAAGATTACACTGTATGAAATATAAACAATTTCAACGCACTACACAAACAATATGAATGAAAAATGTAGCTCTATATGTCAGAAATAGCACGATCTCAAAATGAATAGCTTGACGGAATTATTCAAGTTGATGTTGTTTTCATGGAAATAGTGTGAGCATAGTGCCGTTTTCTCTTTGTTATTTATATTCCTCACATCATATTCATAATGGATATAAATAACAAAGAAATAACGGCACCATGCTCACACTATTTCCAAGAAAATCATAGGTTCGATTTTCGAAATGTGAAAATTCTTGATAGTGAGAAACAACCTGAAAAAAAAGAAATATTTGGAAGATGTTCCACATCAACTTCCGTCAATTTTAGGTCAGACACAAATCATCTCTATGTATTAAACAATTCGATATGTATTGAACAACTATAGAAGTATGAAAAGAAGAGAGACGAAGTAAGAATAAGAATGAAATTTTTAAAAATTCGGAGAGCTGTCACCTTGTTCATTACATCATTTTAATTGTAGTTTATGATTGATGGTTGTTGAAATTTATTTGATTCATTTAAAATTACTGTGAATATTCTTATGTCGATGTTTCCACTTAATTTGCTGTACATTTTGAGATCGTGATATTTCTGGCATAAAGAGGTATTTTATTTGTATTGGTTGCGTAATGCGTTGAAATTGTTTGTATTTTATATTGTGTAATTTTGTTCAATTTTAGCCCTGATGAAGCAGATGTGAATCTGCGAAACGTCGCTAAATTCATGCTGTAAAGACTATTGAGCATTCATTCGCCCTATTCCCACAAATTCATTTTAAATATTATTCCTGGAGGACACTAGTTTTAGATTATGACTTACTTATAGCTACTTACGCAAAACTCGCGACGAGCTTTTATGATCAAATAAATTGAGTTTAATGAGGTTATAAGTTGATAGTTAAAATTTTGAAGGAAAATTTCATTTTCTTCTTTTTGGAGCATTTGAATAAAAGCTTTTTCAAAGAAGGTTTTTTTTGGCTTTCAATTTATTTTTTAGTTATTTGTGATTATCATTATCGGTAAGCCCTTCGATTCGATACTCATATTGCATAGGTGCATAAAAAAAAAACTATTCCGCCATCTTGGATGTTCCGCCATATTGGATTTAAAATGACGTCAACGTCATCAGTATTGATCAACAAGTCTTTCCATTTGATAGCCATATTGTAGAAATGCATAAAAAATAACCATTCCGCCATCTTGAATATTCCGCCATATGGAATTTAGAATGACGTCACACAGCTTACCGTGTATGTATTGTCATCCAAATTTAACTTGTATACAAAATTACAAAAACATATCAGCTTCTAAATTGAGTAGCAAGATAACACCCGAACAAACATACATGTCTACCTTGCACGTTGAAAATGAAAGCTTTTAATAATAGTAGGTATATTCTAAAACTAGTTGCAGAATGGGCTCCTATTCCAATACGAATGCGAAATTAGAAAACGAGCGACGAAGGAGCGAGTTTTCGAACGCATGAGTGTTGGAATTGCATTCTGCAACGAGTATTAGACGATATTTTCTCTATTTCAGTCAAATTTCGTGAACTACTATTGAAATTCAATAAAAAACTCAACCTAGTGACTTTTGTATTGTATCTTGGCAGTTGGTGACTGTTACGAAATTGACATTTCCAGATTGACGCGCGTTTAAAATTGATAGAAGCGGAAGCCAGTGCTGACAAACATAATACGAAAAATATAACTGAAAACAATGCTGTAATGAATTCATTACAGCACTGTTTTTAGTACTGTAATGAACTCATTACGATACTGAAATAGAGAAAAGCTTTTAAAAATATGGAATCTTTTATGGGCATCTATTAACAGAAGTTTCACGTTGCTGAAAGAAACAATTGTCTCTGGCATCTCAGGTATTCGCACTTTTATCAGAAAGCTTCTAAAATAAAGAAGCCGACATTTATGACTTAACAATCTGTTTATTGGTGTACCCTTCCCCCATAAGCAGGTAATAAATCTATGTACTCATAAACAATAATCATCTCTCCGGCCCTTACTCAAAATAAGTTCAGTAAAATTATTTGGTTTTTTTCCCTTCCACAAATTCCGACAAATTGCCCTAAATGGTACATTCGCATTTTAAAAGTTCTGCATTCTTATTCGGTCAGTAGTACAGATTGGTCACCGTAGGGCGTAGATTCAAGTGGAATAGTTTGTTTATTGGAATTATTTTTCTATTTTAATTCGAATCAAGTTTTCCTCGAGTGCTAAGAAATAATTGACATGTATCATTATTCATTTTCGATAAAAGTGTTGGTTTCAAGTGGTTTAAAGTTTAAAAATATTCACAAAGAAAAGTCTCAGGATGACTATAATATCGTGAGTATTGTATTTTATGTCGTACATTTGAACTTTCTGCCTTTCTGGTGTTTTCATAATATCCTTGTTATTGATTGTGTATATGCTATACATAAAACGCAATGGTGCTATTAACAAATCAAAAACCGGGTAAACATCACAAGTTGATGAAACAATGATTGTCGAATTGTCGAGTTTAATAAATATATTTGCGCAATGTTCCCATAATTGCTTGATACATATGGTCTTTTTTGGGAGGTAGGTATTTTTCATATCTACGAAAGTGAATGTCAATTCATTATGAAAATTCAACGACATATTATAACTCGGCACCGCCTCATGAAAGAAGAGCTCTCAACAGAAAATATTGTGATTACTATATGGAGATGTACAAGAAAGAACTGCAATACAAGTCTTTGATAGTTTCATTTTTTTTTCGGTTATTGAATATCGAATAAAACTATAACTTTTTTACATTTTATGGTCGATTTTTATTATTAATCAAAGAAAAGTACATATTCCAAAATCATCGATCTTCTTGATTATTTATGAAAATAATCAATATCAATTATAGAACTGTTAAATTCTTAATCTCGAAACAATGATATGATACTGAACGAAACTGAACAAGTATAAATTTCACGTTTATTTAATCTAATATAAAAAGTTTTCAAGAATCATAATTTGAACCTGTGTGAATAAAGTTTGATTTCAAAATGTATCGACCATACAATTGTAATAACCGTAATAAATTATCGGGTTTTTTTGTCAAAAGGTGAAACATTGATGTTCACAACGCCTTTATTGTCATGCCAAACTCTCGTCTAATGTCCTCGAAGAAAAAACTCATTCTATATAATTAAATTACAATTACCTACCTAACAAATTATCGGGGTTTGTTCTATAATTTTGTATTTTCCCATTTGATGTTATTTCATTTAGACCTCAAACGTACGCTGAAATTGTCAAAATTTCAGGCTTTTTTGACCGCTCATTAGGCTTAAACGAGGGCTATATATCATTTCGTCACGATGACTGTAGGTGTAGGGTAGCTTCGGATCTCAAAAAATGAGTAAATTTTGATCAGGGGTTCCGTAAATATGGCGCGGCAGTTCGAATATCTGTTTTCGATCTGATTTCGAAACCACAGATTCGAACTAGATGAAATTCTGCAATCGGATGAAGAATGACCTATTTGGGGTAAATCATATAAAATGCTACCGAAGTATTGACAAAAAAATCCCAATAAAATATCCACGATCATGGACGAATGCTCTGACAGCTTTCAAAACACTTTCAGTTGGATTTATGAATGCGAATCTATTTTTAAGATGGATCAATATACATTATACAATATGTATGAATGAGCGCTGAAAAGCTCCTCACTTCTCGTCAGTGCTAATTGAATGCTTTGTTATGTTAACAATAAATCTTTCGAGCAATAAGTACCGCTGCAGCCCTCTAGCGTCAAATTTCCAAAGCTGTTTTTCGTGCGTGAAGCTCTCAACAGTCTCATCCCAATGGGTGTCCCGATACGATTTGCAACTCCTCTTCACCAGTATAGATAGAGCTGCTATACTCATTTAAAAGCACTTCTCGTTGTTTCACGCACATATGATGTTTTATTCAAAAGGTGAAAATTATCAACGGCCTTATGTTACAATGTATTCCATAGTAATATCCATGAGTTTCCATCATAAAATTAGCTGTCTCACTTTGGAAAATTCAATCAAAGTATCGAGATAACAACTCTTTTGAGATGAAGATATTTGTCCTTATCATCACCTGTCCCTACAAAATTTAAATAATTATTTTCAAGCTGTAGAACTCATTCGATTTTCCAGTGATTGACGTTGTTCAGTCAAAAACCATGTTCGATTCATATTCTAGTTCGTCTAATCGAAGAATTTCACGTGTTCACAATTCAATCTATATTCATTTTCTCAAATTAAATTACGATTGACTAAATCAATTACTAATGAGACTATACGTCGAATGTTAACGTCAGCGGTTTTGCGGCGCATATAATTACGTGCGTAATGAGGAAAATCTTGGTGAAATGTGGAAATGATACAGTTTCAATGTGGTCCTATACTAGGGCTGCCATACGTCCCGGTACACCGGGACATGTTCCGGTTTGCAGCATTGAGTCCCGGTGTCCCCGTCAGTTATTCAATTGTGCCGGTCAGTAATTTGAATTTGGTCGTTATCGAGATTAATATTTTCCACACGGATCGTGGTCCTAAGGCCGTAGTGGTGTTCAAATGCCATACATGCAGCAGCAAAAAAAATCATCATTTGAAGACTTAACCATTTATCGTGTCTTTTGAATTCATTTTTTTTTATGAGGAAGTTGTTTTTTAATTAATGCATCTTAGAAGATTTTAAAGTTATTTTCTTAAAAACAACATCCATATTTTTCTAAATAGTCTTTGCATCCAATTGAATCGATGACTTTATTCTACAAAGGTGCGTGTGTATATGAAAATGACATATTAATTTTATGGTATTCAGTCAACTTGAAAAACAGATTTCAGATTTATATGGATTTTCATGGCCGAAATATATTATGTCAGCGGTCGTCGATGGAAAAGTTCTTCTAACAAAGGTACACGCATCATAAATTGTAAGGAAAGATACAAAGTTATTCATGAATAGTTTTTTGCATTTCACGAAATGAAACTATTCATACCACCACAAAGTGTCATTCGAATTAAAATTCATCAGCGATCAGATGTATCATATCGAGTTGATTCCATGATCAACCTCCGATCACCGGCGATAACGCTCTGTGAAACCTACCGTTTTTTTGGAGTCAACTTATCGGACTATCTAATATAATCTCCACCGCCGGACTCATTCCCTATTACCAAAACAAAAACGAATGCCTACCAGATGTAATGTTACCAAGTCCCATGTAACGCTCTTGAAAGAACAGGCAATATCACCCTAATTACACATTCATAATAGATCAATTACGCGAATCTGAAACGAGGAACGACGCGCCGAATGCATAACAGGTTCTATTTCTTTTGAAATAATATGTTCCCTGAACTGTTCGCTCATACCTATTCCCAATAACCTGTTTCGTCCTTTTCGTGACCTCTCTAGAGCATCTAACTCTAGTTATCAGATGTATCATATCGAGTTGATTCCATGATCAACCTCCGATCACCGGCGATAACGCTCTGTGAAACCTACCGTTATACTTTGGAGTCAACTTATCGGACTATCTAATATAATCTCCACCGCCGGACTCATTCCTGGGCTCTGGCCCCGCAACAGCATAGGCCACCCAAATGGCCAAAAAGTACAAATGAGTCAAAAAGAAAAATAATTTATCAGGACCCAAGATGGCGGAGGCCGGAGGCCTCCATATTAGTCCATATGTCAGTCAAATATTTTTTTTATTCGTAATTACATATTTTCATTTCGTATGAAAAACTATTCGTCTAACCACTTCGACACTTGTCGGAAAGTGGCGTGGTGCCATCGGCAAAAAAAACCGAGATCTGAATAAACTAGGCTTGGCTTGTGTTTTCAACGTTATATTCACATACATACTCCAATCTTACGTTCCTGATCTTTCCGTGCACCTCAGATACAGGTAAAGGGCTCAATGTATGCGGTAATTTTCGAACTGTTCAAGTTCCACTTTAAGGAATACGTTTAAAACTAACTGAATAAATCTCTTTCAATATTTCCTGGAAATATATTCAGAACGATTGTAAAGATTTGCTGTGATCATAAACGAGGTGTGGCGAAAATACCTTTCTTTCGTTATTTGAAACAATATTTGCTAAAAAGAAGGTTCGGTCTTCGGTCCACAATAAACAAGAAATCTATGAACGAAAATTTATGCAGGGTGTACCTGAACCTCTTCTGAGATATTTTCGGAATAATTGTTAAAATTCTCAACGGTCATAAACGAGCAGTTGAGAAAAACACCCTAATTTGTTTATATGATCACTATTTGTGAATACAATATTCCGACCTAATCGAAGACGGGTAGGTCAGAGCTTGCTTGCATTATACATTCCTTTGTCGGCATTAATGGTACCTGTGGAAGATATTTTTTGGTTTTTCCATTTTTTATCTATTTCACGTGGTTGACATCATATTTGCGCCCTAAAAGAGTAGGTAAAGCCCTATATATATTCTGATCTCGATTGTTTTCAAACTAGTTGAAATATTTTCGTGTTAAGGGTGATAGGTCGTATTTCTAAGTTGATATTTTCTTCCATTTGTTCATACCTAGACTTCAATTGTGCGGACTTTTATGGTAAGTTTTGTGTTTTATTATTGAATTCGTATTTCTTAATTGTTTTGTAACTATGTGAAAGTGTATATAAATAAGTTTACTTTTTTGTGTTTTGGAAATCAGAGAAGAAATATTATTATTATTTTCACAGCCAAGCGAACCGACTATAAAATGAAACGAAACTATCCGAGTGGTTGGGAAAAAAAGAAGAAACAAAAAGTAAAAAAACAAGAACTTCAGCGTCTGTCAGGTTCAATTCTGAAATATGCTCAAAAAGCGTCATTTTAGGCAAACAATGAAGTAGACCCTGATGTTTTCAAATCTATAGAAACTCCAAGTATACAAGCTTTGACCTACGAGTTACATACATAAGCAATCAAGTACAAGAAGAGGAAGTAGAAGAACAAAAAGAAGGAGGAGTAGAAAAGGAAATGGAAGAAGGAGGGAATGGGAAAGACAAGGAAGAAGACATACCCCCTTTGCTATGTTCTGACTCAGAGTCGGATCCACCTGAAGAATCAGAGGATTTATCAATACATTTTGATGTTTGAAATTGGCCTATTCCAGTACCAGATAGTCTTAGAACCGAAATAATAAGACGAGGAAGTGAGATTTACCAACACTTAGAGGGACCATTTGGAGCTGTGCTCAAGCCTGGGGAAAATCCCAAAGGTCGTACCCGACAGTTGAAAACTTATTGGTTTTACAGACAGCTCCGTAGTGGGGAGAAAATATTAAGGAAATGGATGGTTTATTCCTCTCAAAAAATCATTGTTTTGCTTTTGCTGCAAGCTCTTTGATAATGGATCTATACAGGTTGTCGCTAAGATATCCAGTTTCATCACAGGATTCAACAGTTGGTGGAAATTAAATCCTAGAGTGTCCGACCACGAAAACTCTGAATTCCACGTTAAGAATTTGGAAAAATGGAAAACTCTTGAAGCAAGACCTTTTTCTAAACAAAACCATCGATGCTGCACACCAAAACGTTATGGAAACAGAAAGGAAGAAATGGAGGGACATTTTACATAGGCTTTTAGATGTAACACTTTTTTTAGCTAAGCATAATTTGCCGTTTAGTGGTCATAGAGAAGACATTGAATCCGAAAACCGTGGCAATTTCTTAGAACTGGTGAATCTCTTGTCACATTATGACCCTGTTTTAAAGGAGCACAACATACGGCTTCAGCAACCATTGCAAACAGGAAAGATTCCAGTAACATACTTATCGCCAGCAGTACAAAATGAGTTTATTTCTCTCTTGGGAAACGCCGTAAATTATCTCGGAAATCAAAGCAGCAAAATATTATGGAATACTATGTGATAGCACACCTGACATATCCCACACAGAACAGATGAGTCAAGTCATAAGATATGTGAAAATTGACAACAGGAGAGTAGAGGTGAAAGAATCATTTCTAGGTTTCATTCCACTTAGTGGGAAGAAGGCACACGACATTACACAGGATATACTTCAATCACTTGAAAAGGACGCTTGGATATAAAACTTTCTAGAAGTCAAGGTTACGATAATGCTGCAACAATGTCAGGTGTTCATACAGGAGTACAAACAAGAATTAAAGAACAAAATCCAAAAGCGCTGTTTGTACCTTGTGCAAACCATTCTCTTAATCTATGTGGTGTTCATGCTTTCGGTAGTGTTCCTGTTTGTGTCACATTTGTTGGAACGTTGGAAAGTGTGTACAATATGTTTTCTTGTTCAACACATAGATGGCAGGTACTTAAAGAAACCGTTGGAGTGACCGTTAAAAGAGTGTGTGATACTAGGTGGAGTGCTCATCATGATGCAGTGATACCAATCTTTAAAAATTTCGAAAAGTTGGTCGAAGCAGTGGACAAATTGTGCGATGCTTCCGAAAATCTGGATACGAGGGGAGCTGCGGAGTTGCTGAGGAAAAACATTTGCAACTTCAATTTTCTTTGCTTCTTGCATCTATGGTACCATATTTTACAAGAAGTGAACCAAGTCCGAAAGTAACTTTAAATCCGAGGAAATAGTTTGGAAAAGTGTGCACTGAAGCGGAGAACCCTGAAACTATTTTTAGAAGAGAGTCGAGAAGAACTAGCTCATAAAGCCTTCGAATATACGACCACCTCCTGTGCTGAAATGAACATCGACGTCGAAAGCAGAATTCGAAAATATGATGCCAGGAGAAAAAGCTCAGGATGCAGGTTTGACTCCACAGCAAGTACTGAAGCGTTCCATGTTAGAGTGTATCGACAAGTTTCATGGGGAACTAGAAAAACGACTAAGATCGATAAACAGTGTATGTGAACAGTTAGCTTTTGTGCACTCAGAAAATCTTCTTAAATCAAATGATGAAACGATAATAATTCATATACATCAGTTCACGGCTACTTTCGACGATTTAGAGGAAGAAGAAACTTTGCCAGAAGTGAAGAGGCTCAGAAGGTATCTGCAGGCTTCTGACATAAAAATTGATGATGCAGCTTCATGGACATCACTTCAAATGCTGAAGTTTATAATTGAAATGGACTTTCGTCAGTCATTACCGAACATAACCGAGGCGCTCAAACTGTTTCTCACTATTTGTGTGTCCGTGGCTGAAACTGCGTGCTAAACGGGTCTAGCATAAAAAGTAGGGAAATCGAAAACTCTGCGGTTAACGCTGATCCAAGCCGGAAACAGACGACTTCAAATTTCATCGTCAAAATATTAGATCGCTATATTCTATATTCATAATTGTAAGTTATTGCAGATAGTTGTGAAGTTTTGTGAGAACGAGTCTTAAAAATTTGTGGTTCTGAAAAGAACCGATTGAGCAGTCTCCTTAGCGTACCAACGACATATATTTCCAATTCAATCTACTTAGAACTGGTGTATTTCGTCACGGCTTTGGTACCTTCGCTGACAGCGTGCTTGGCCAATTCACCGGGCAACAGAAGACGTACAGCAGTCTGAATTTCCCTGCTAGTAATCGTGGAGCGTTTGTTGTAGTGTGCCAGTCTGCTCGCTTCTGCTGCGATGCGTTCGAAAATATCGTTAACAAAACTGTTCATTATACTCATAGCTTTGCTGGAAATTCCGGTATCGGGATGAACTTGTTTTAACACCTTGTAAATGTAGATAGCATAACTTTCCTTCCTCTTACGCTTCTTCTTCTTATCAGACTTGGTAATGTTCTTCTGGGCTTTACCCGCCTTCTTCACTGCTTTTCCGCTAGTTTTCGGTGGCATGGCTATTGTGATAAATATATGTAACACTGATAATTGAATCAATCTACACAGTGGGACGTTTGCGATCTTGTATTTATGACGCCGAAGCAGGATGATTCCGGCCACACCTTTTCGCGTTGACTTGAACTCCGCTAACCAATAGGATTAGCATCATGTATATTGTCCACTCGCTGATCCGAGATATGCGACAGGAATTTTTCGGTTCAGTTCAATTTATGGGAATTGTATATTTTGTATGTTTATTTGGCACTTGTAAAATGAATGAAAAGGTCAATCCTTCTCACAACGGTAACAATGTATGAGATTTAATAATATGCCACAAAGTGAACACTGAAAGGATGGTATTCACGATTTATGCTGGCTTGAGAGGTATGTCTGCTTGTATTCGGGTCTCCTGTATGTATTGTATGAATTGTGAGCTCTTTTTCTCGCGGAACGATTTGTATAACTAAGGTTCGGTCGGTGAGTGCTGGTTCGCGTTTTTGTGGCTTACTGATTTTGGCGTGCGAACAGCATTGAGGAATTGGCAGGTTGTTGTCGATCTGTTACCTCGTTTCTTGAGAACGGCAGACCACAGAGTCGAAGAGAGTGGTTCCGGAAATTCTTTGTTACCGACGAACTATCAAGTTTGTGGTATTATGAATAAGAATAAAGATAAGAATTCCCAACATTAGAGCCATTTTTTCGCGTGAATTACGGTTCAAAACTATTTCGAACTATTTCCGTCTGATTACCGCTAATCATTCTCTCTTATATTTTCACAGACGTCAATTTCCTAACTAATATTTCGAAAACAATTCGGAGTAAACTTCACCAGTTCATGCATAGCTAAAATGCCACAATTTCAAAACGGTGACGTCATCATGGAAATAATAATAATGATAATATCCTTTATTTGCCAACAAAATCCCTTTACTCCTTTACAGAAATAAAGCAATAAAGCAACGTCATACATTGGAAGAGCTAGCTTCCTTCAATGTTATAACTACAATTACAAAATCAAAATAAATTCTATTCGACGCCTAGCTAGATAATACAAACTAGATAATTAATCTAACTAAGAATGAATAAATACATTTATCTCTTGAATATTGGACCACTGCCTTTCTGAATTTCACAATATTTGAAATTTCCTTAATTTCTGAAGGAAGTGTTCCTCTCGGTTTCTGGTTATCATTTGCAAGTTATTGTAATTCTGGTGATTTGATATAAATAAGTTGGGATTTCTCCTCACCAGCTTTACCAGAAAAACAAAATACAACGATGGTGCACTCATGATGTTCAAAATTGAATAGTAAGGTCTACAGGATACCCTCAGCATACATCTGATGATTCTTTTCTGAGTTATGAAAATCTTAACCTCATTGCTAGAAGATCCCCAAAAACCAATCCCGTAAACCATAATTGCCTGTATATATGCGAAGTAATATTGTCGCATGCATCCCATAGAAACACAATCTCTCAATCGTCTGACTACCGCACATGCGCTGTTTAGTCGTGCATTGAGAGTATTGAGACCTAAAATGTGGGCATCCCAATTCAGCTGTGGGTCCAAATGAAGACCCAAGAACTTCACATGTTCAGATATTGGAATTGATGTATGGTCCTGTCTTACCAGCACCGATAGTGAATCGGATCCCATTTTGGCAAAATATATCAAACCAGTTTTGTGACGGTTCAACCGTAGAAGATTCAGTCCACACCATCCTGCCATACGGTTCGCGATGTTCGTAGCACTCTCGGAAACATCCGCTGTTGACCCCCCCGCCACCATTACAGATGTATCATCTGCATACTGACAAACCAGGCCACGTGATAGCTCAAATGGTAGATCATTTACGTACGTACAGTAAAAATAACAGAGGTCCCATAATCGATCCTTGCGATACTCCCTGCGTTATGCCTTCCTTACTTACTGAAATTATTTGTGTTCTGTCCATGAGATACGATCTTATTAGGTCATGACAAATCTCACGAATACCGTATCGGTATAACTTTGAGAGAAGGACATTGTGGTCCAAGGTATCAAAAGCCCTTGAAAGGTCAAAATATATGCCCACCACACTATTTTTTATATCCAAATTTCTATATACAAATTCTAATGTATTATAAATCGCATGATCTGTGGAGCAATGTGGTCTGAAACCAAACTGTCGGTTGCTTAGAAATGTCCATTCAATTTATAAGTTTAAAAGTTGGAAACACGATACACGCACATAATTCTAATAATTAATAATATTTAGAATTTTAGGTGTGTTTATTCGTATATTTCTTCTCCTTAGGATAAATCTGGTATTTTCAAATCAGATTCTAATCAGTTTATGAATGATTCAAATGTTCTCGTCCTGATTAACGAGTTGTTGAAAAAAATATATGCAAAATTCATATTGGTTGAATCAAGAGGAAGAAGCCGTAATATCGATTTTAAAAATTGATATACATTTTCAAAACTAAATATTATTTCAGAATTCTCAAATAAAGGTATGCTCAACTCGAAGTGATTTATTACTTTACAGGATACAATGCATTCTGAAAACAAAGCTGTCATATTTAAAGGATATTATTCGAAATAAAAACGGTGAAAAAATAGAATCCAACAAACATAAGCTATATTCTTCAATCAGCTGATTCCAAACTTCAGTTCGAACTATCCCACTACATGCTTTTAGACCGCTTCAAATTATTTCGAACCATTTGGTGCGTGGCGTCACCAGTTCAACGCGAAAACACGAATATTTCAAAACGGACGAAATAGTTTCAAAATATAGTCCGGCGAAAATTCGGCTCAGGTTATTATCTAACAGATTGGTCAAGGCTTAAGGCTTTAACAGTGGCAGAAAGCTCGAATTCCGATAGAGGCGCTTTTTGGCACAAAATGAAAATAAGATGCAATAAATATTTTGTCAGGCCAGAATTTCAATAGCCCCACCTGTTTTCACCCAATTACATACAACAAAATTGTCAACAGAATGAACATCTGGTAGTTTTACAGTTCATGACCCTTCATAAAGCGATGCAGATGTAAAAGTAGGGGGATATCAAATGTTCGTCCATTCAGGTATAGAAAGAAGTGTGTATACATACTTCGATATCTCAGATCGTTAGCATTACAGAACTGTTACATTTCAATATATGTAATTGGATAAACTTGGTGAACAAGTTCATATTGTTCGATACTTAATGCGATAGAAAAACTATTTACAATCTCCATTTGGAGGTAAACGTGTTTTTTCCATACCGAAAAGTTTATTGCTGTTTCAGTTGATTTGACACAAGTAGTTATCAAAATATTTTCTTCTTTTATTGGTTCACTGAAAATGGACACCAGTATACCGGGGGGTACTCTTAAATTGGAGGTGAAAACGAATAGGGGATATACTTTGCATAATTTCAAGAAAAAGAAAGTCCCACAATCATGGGATGGCAAACGTTTCGTTTTCGATTTCAGTGTTAAAGTTCGAATTTTTTTCAGTTCCCATGGTATTCAACTGATTCATCATTACTTATCTGCAGATCAGTAGTACAACCATAAAATCTAATAATCAAATTGTTCGGGGAATCGTCAATAACATTTTTTTCTTGCAATCGGTATCAGATACGACTAACCTAATAGGGAAGTTTTCTAAAACAGTGCTGTTTACTATTTTTCAAACTGAAAGTGGTTCACCAAACCGAGTTCTGGATTAGGACGGCGGTCAGTGTTCGATCCATCTTTAATATTCAACTTCGTTAGGGTCGTCGCGCAGAGGAATGAAATGATTTGATCATTGTTCTAATTCAACAAAATGCGGGTCCGATCGATTTTCTAGGATCGAATTCTTCTTCTAGAAAATACCTGTGACACCCTGTATATAACAGTCCGGTAATGCTAACGACTAGATCAGGTTCTATTTGCTGTTGGAGGGGCAGGAATAAATGAAATATTACGAATACTTCGAAAATATTACCTACCAACTTGAGAACGCATCTTATCTCGGAGATAAACGTCCATAATTATCTTATCGCCTAATGAATTGTATAAGAATAAAATGAATATTTTATATTTTTGTGGTTCTGAAAAGAACCGTTTTCGTATATCGTCAAGAATACTGGTCAACTTTCTCAAGCACGTTCTCCCCTGATACGTCTGGCCAGCTGTATGTCCTTGGGCATGATGGTGACTCTTTTAGCGTGAATGGCGCACAAATTGGTATCCTCGAACAGGCCAACCAAATATGCCTCACTCGCTTCTTGGAGCGCCATAACGGCGGAGCTCTGAAACCGGAGATCGGTCTTGAAATCTTGCGCGATTTCACGCACCAAACGCTGGAAGGGCAACTTTCTGATCAGCAGCTCGGTACTCTTCTGATAACGACGGATCTCGCGCAGTGCTACGGTTCCCGGACGGTAACGGTGAGGTTTCTTGACACCACCGGTAGCGGGAGCACTTTTACGTGCCGCTTTCGTTGCTAATTGTTTACGCGGAGCTTTTCCTCCGGTCGACTTTCTTGCGGTCTGCTTGGTACGGGCCATTTCGAAACGAACTAACGAAGTAACTTCGGCAATCGGCAACAACAGATATTTGACTTTACGTTCTCCCCCTTTGCTTAAATACAACACCGCTGATCGGAACGCCGCGTAGGACGCTATTGGTTGCAGCGAATACTATGGAGGGGATGGTAGAATAGTATAAATTGATGCGACTGGCATAAAATTGACGTATTGCATAAACTGTTGTGTTGACGATAGTACGTATTAATTTTAATTCCCTAACGTATCATGACTGGAAGAGGAAAGGGTGGCAAGGGTTTGGGTAAAGGTGGCGCCAAGCGTCACAGGAAGGTTCTTCGTGATAACATCCAAGGAATCACCAAACCAGCCATCAGGAGGTTGGCAAGACGAGGCGGCGTTAAACGTATCTCTGGACTTATTTACGAGGAAACTAGAGGCGTCCTAAAAGTTTTTCTTGAAAACGTCATCAGAGATGCAGTAACTTACACTGAACACGCCAAGAGAAAGACCGTGACCGCTATGGATGTCGTATACGCATTAAAACGTCAGGGTCGCACTTTGTACGGATTCGGCGGTTAATTCCTCTATAACTTCTTACAATAATTCTATAACCGGTCCTTTTCAGGACCACAATATAAATCTATCATTTCCGCGTTTCATCATGATTTTCCTCATAACGCCAGTATATGATGCGCCAAAATTAATCGACGAAAAACGGCGAGTATTAAAGCTTGATGTGTTATTCCAGCTCTGTGCTGCGTCTCTCATGATATAGGTCTTATTATTGTGCTCTAAATCTTCAATTTGGTTGTTCTCATTCAATTTCTTCTTTCCCTTCGTTAATTTACATAAAATAAGCTCTTCATTCTTCACGACAAAATACAATATCTTTCGGAATGTACGGATAAGTGGGAGATAAGTTTGGCGTAAAATTTATAATCTGTGGTTTGTGTCCAAACACACGAAGGCTTGGGACCATCAGAAGCATATTTTTTTTGGAATTGGACCGTAAGTCGATGAAAGAAGAAAGTGAAAACAATGAAAGAGTTGAAATTCTCATATCTGGTTTTCTGATTAAAGCAGTGAGATGTTGATTTTTATTCATAGTATACCTGAACGTTAAGCGATAGTCGAGAAAGAGAACGAATGTTCAGTAAACTGCCTTCACTGAAATCAGTTGCCGTTAAACAGGAATGGATAAGACAGACAGAAATTGATATCTTATGTACAACTAGATCTGAAGAAGCCGGCATCTTTAGACACCTCACGTGAATACCTAGCTGAAAACTTGAATAGCGCACAATCTTTACTTCAAAGGATTATCCTCAACGTTATATCACCGAGGTTTTTAATGTATGTATCAAGCCAATTTAACTTCGACGTGACATCATTCGATTTTAAGCTATAGGTGAAACAATAGGATCAAGCCAGGCTTCGTGCCAAACTGTCACATGCTCATAAGCAAAATTTGTTCGCAACCATACAACTCGAGCTGTACCTGCTAACGAGTCTGACGTTACTAGGTGCAGCTCCAGCTCATAAAAACATGAGGAAAAATCAACGATATTCGATAATAATTGCAGAGTCAGCATTCTCGTGTAACTGACGCGATTTTAGTGTTGGACGTGTGATGGGGAGATCTACTCATTGATATTGCATATGGAGGCCCTGAGAAGGGCCGATACACGGAACTCTTGCCGTGAAGGAACGCAGACTTTACTTCTTCTTCTTCGGAGAAACCACTTTTTTCGTTGTCGCTGCCGATTTCACCGTTTTGGGTTTCGGTTTCTTCGTCGGCGATTTTGTGTTCTTTTTGGCCTTAGTGGGAGATTTTGTAGCCTTCGGCTTCTTTGTCGCCGGTGCTGCCACCACAGACTTCTTCGCCTTACTAATTGGTTTCTGCGTTTTCGTCGTCTTCTTTTTCTTTTCCGTTGCTGCGGTGCTATTTTTGGTTACGGCATCCTCGGACTTGGCAACGGACTTCTTGACGATTTTCTTTTGAGTTCCGGTCGTCGAGCCACCAGCGGCCAATTTGAAGGAACCGGAGGCGCCTTTACCTTTGGTCTGAATCAGGGAACCGGACTGTACGGCCGACTTGAGATATTTCCTTATGAACGGGGCGAGCTTTTCTGGATCGACCTTGTAGTTGGCACCGATAAATTTCTTGATTGCTTGCAACGAAGATCCGCTCCTTTCCTTCAGGTCCTTGATAGCGTTGTTGACCATATCCGATGTCGGGGGATGGCTGGGTTTCGTTTGCTTCGAAGTTGTCTTTCTCTTTTCGGTTTTCTTAGCATTTTTTCCGCCGGTTGGCACGGAAGCCGTGCTCTGTTGTAATTCAGTCTCTGACGCCGACATCTTGTCACTCGTTGATCGATAAAAAGTAAAATAACAATAGTCAAGTTTAGGATAACAAACAATCCACTAGTTTCAATAACGATTTTGGGTATATAGTTACGAACGAAGTGAACGGAAAATTGATCGTTTCCAAGCTCCAGGCTTTTCGAATTTCTATTCTACTTGAAACTTCTGCACCCATATTTTTCGATGATTTGCGAAAAATTTGCGTAGTCCGTGGATGTATATTCTCACTCTTGGTTTGTGTCATTCATCAGAAGTCTGCCGGAATCGATAAACAAGAAGAAGAGATCCAGTATCGGAAGAACGGACGGAGAATCCGATACGTCTCGGAATTACTGACAACTGGGGTTCGACTTATTCCTACACAGAATCACCGCTATATTGGAAGAAAACGACGAATATCAATTCCGACAGAGTCGATGTGATGATCAGTTATTATGTAACGATTATACTGCACCTCGATAACTCAACTGCAATTGTCCTCAGGTGCTTCTATTCGACGATCAATGTGAATGGTGGCACAGTTCGGTAGAACATCGATGCCACTATATTTGTTCAGATCGCAACGGTTATTTTCAGTTCACTTTCGCCTCGTCCTCCTTCGAATGATATCCCAAAATTTCGTTTGGCATTGAACGATGATCTGATTTCGAAATATCGCTATTCGATAACATTCACGTCCCTGACGATATCGTATGAATTTCCATAAATATTTAGGGATTAGTAAACTGACTGCATAACCTACCGTACGTGCAACTGATTTTCTTGGATGCCTTACGAATATTTGAAGAATGCATAGCAAAATGAACAGGTTTCCATTTGTGGACACGCTGAATGAAAGTGGAAGGAGAATGCTCGACAATAGAAATTTTGGAAGCAGGAGTGCCGCATGGATCAGCCATCGACGAAATCAAAGACTGGTGTAACAAGTGGAAGATCAAGCTCAATGGACAAAAGAGCCAAGCGATATTATTTCACAAGAGGTTGAGATCCACCACCAACCTCGAAGTTGATGGAGAAGAAATCGAGTGGAAAGGAAAAACGAGATATCTAGGTAATACCTTGGACGGAGGATAAACCTTGAAAAGCCATAGACAAAACCAAGACAGCGGTGAACAGACTACCCACTGATAGATAGAAGCAGCCACATGTCCGAAGAAACGAAATGGAAAAATCTTCAAAGCCGTTGCTAAGCCTCAACTGACATATGGCAAAGAGCCATGTGGGAACAATTCAAGCAATAAAGAACGAAGTACCTACTATGTTGTGCCATGAACTTACCTTGGTTTGTCAGATACTGACAGATCCATCGAGATTTAAATTAGCAAACCATCTCCGAACAGGAAAGCTCAGAAGATTCGAAACAGCGAAAAAACGCCCGACCAAGAACTCAGGATATTACTGGAGTATAACCTGGAGGAAGATAGAAGAAGAATGCGCACAAACAGGAGACCGAGAGATCAATTGACCAGTGATTAAAATGAGTACGAAAACCTACTAGAACCATTGAAACATGAGATGACGAAATAGGTCAATATTAGGAATCCAGCCCAAAAGCGCGAGAATTAATAGTCTAGAGATACCACGTTTTGCAAGCAGATGCTCGGAACTGAGAAGAAGTAGGTCGGGTTCAGTGAGTGGTCGAGCTCAGGAGAGCAAGGACTATCACACTGTTCGTCTATGAATGGATTCCCCCTGTAAAAAAACTGCTGTAGTTAGCAGAAGATTTTGATGAACCGAATTTACGCTAGAGATGTTACGAAAAGAACGGAACAGGTTATTGGGATTAGATATAACCGAACTGTTCCAGTTGAATGTTATTTTAAAACGACGGAACCTGCTACCCGGAAAAGAACCTGATATTGGATAGTGCGAAATGTTGAGTCGATTGATTGAGGTTTTCTGGTGATTGTTTCGAATGCACCAGTAAATAATTTTTCATCACAATCATTTGCATAGGCTTACGATAATAATATGAGAACGAGTCTCTTTTGATCAGGACAAATAACATCATGAAAGCACAATAAATCTAGAGAAATAATAACAGAATACAACCCGAAATTTTTCAATATACTTTATACATATTCATATATGAAAAAGGTTACTGACCAGATGGAAGGGTATCACCCAATCAGAAAAAAAATCTGAATCGAACAAGAACAATTTTTTTCTAATAGCGGTCTTCTTACTACAACAGAGCTCACAGCTTCACAAAATAAAATACACCCCCCAAATAAATTATTCTTATTCGTACGTGACCTAAACTCGTCCGACAGTGCAACATTTTGCACCATTGTGCCAGTCAGTACTCATAATAAAATCATAAATCAAGGAATAGGTACCTATTATAACTGCAACTATAAAAACAAGGCAACAACCGCGATCCTGTTCTCTCATACCCAAAGGCACTTTAACAAAGGAATAGGAACCTAAAACGAGATCGCACCTGTTCTTACGCGGAGCATTCTAACCTAGATAATATTAAATACTACTATGTACTATTAAAATAACAGGTATTACTGGCATTAGGAACTGGATATTGCTAAGCAATGGAACGGTTCGGAACTTTTCCCTGAATTTGCCCGGTTCGTAACATATCTAATTGCAACTTTTGATCGAGTATACGGAAAGTTGACGGAATTGCAGGGTAGTTTGATTCATATTTATGTACCGTTAACGAATTAATAGATAATTTATAATAAACGAAAAACATATGATTGGGTAACCCGCAATTTAGTGAATGGATATTATTCATAACTCGTTACGGGCAGATATTTCGTATTCCCAAATTATTTGAACTTACAATGAAAAATAAGCAATTAGCATGAATAAGGCAATGCCAAACCAGTGACCGGATAGTACAATTTAGGTTTACTAATAGGGAGCGCTTCCACAAGTTACCGAACATCCAAAAGCTTACGCAACGGATTCATTCAAGATGACCCGTTATCGAAGAGTTATGAATAATACCGACAACTGTATACATAGGTACTGCAACTTGTTATCGGTAACACTCGAACGTGGTTTATTGAATCCTTATTTAACGCCCGTTCGTATTATTCAACTACCAAATGAGAAATTTCCACAACTGAACAAAATGCAAGGTGGAAGAACAAACGATGCAACGTAACATGTCGGTGTACTTTTTAAGAAAATATCTTTTTGGTGGCCCTGATAAGGGCCTTTGATGAGAACGGCTCGTCGAGATTTCTACGACTTCTTCTCGGTCTTTTTTGGCAAGAGAACGGCTTGGATGTTCGGTAAAACACCTCCTTGTGCGATGGTGACCCCGGAGAGCAATTTGTTCAATTCTTCGTCGTTCCTGATGGCCAGCTGGAGATGACGCGGAATGATTCTGGTCTTCTTATTATCCCTCGCGGCGTTACCAGCCAACTCCAATACTTCGGCGGCAAGATATTCCATGACAGCTGCCAGGTACACGGGTGCTCCCGCTCCAACCCGTTCGGCGTAATTTCCCTTACGTAATAAACGATGAATACGTCCTACTGGAAACTGCAGTCCAGCTCTGTTAGAACGGGACTTCGCCTTGCCTTTTACTTTTCCTCCTTTACCGCGTCCAGACATATTAACGAGCGACTTTGATATTACGTATTAATTGACAATTGTGAATTGTGAAATACTGCTTCATATCATTGCGTGCTTCACCTATATAGGGTCGACGTTACGCCAATCACGCGCGAGTGTGCGATCCGTCCACCTTCAGAGGCGTGGTCTAGGTTTCCACATCGATGCCCGCTTCTCGGACACACTCGCAAGTCGCAATAGGACTACTTCTATAATTCCTTAATATGAAGTGAATCGTGGGAAAAGGATCATTCATAGAACACTATATTTTCACTATTATCGACGTTTCCTAACTATATTGTTGCATTTTCAAACTGCTATTATAATATTTTCCGCTGGTCTGTTTTCCCATAAATGGTCCCATGGTGTAAACTGTAAAGGATTCAACGTAGTCTTAGCAGGAATGGCTGGCATGATTTCTATGTCGTCAGCCATATTTTATACTCTTTCTAGTTTCTTCATCTTAACAATGATCAGATGGGTAGAATGGAATTCATTCGAAATTGTTAATCTTAGTTTTTCAGGAACAATTATCCTATGATTCCGAAACAAACGATTATCTTGTGAACTAAGTTCGAACCTCTTCTAAAAATAGGGTAAAATCTCGTTCCAGGGTCCTCTCCCGTAATTACTTATTTCCGATATTGAATATAATGTCGGTCTTCGATACCGATTTTATATTTTCAAAACTTAATTTAATAGCTGTATAATCATAAAACAAGGCTTATTATTAAAAAACCTTTTTAAAGACAAGCTTTTATAGTAACACCACTCATCCGCCATTTTGGAGACGCCATCTTGATTTCCTAAATTTTGAACAATAGTTATTTCCGACCCAGAAATCCCCTTGATACCAATTTCGAATAGAATCGGATAATAATTATAAAACTCGTCCGCCATCTTGAATTTTCCAATTTTGCAGAAGAATCGTCATTGTCGAACCCTAAAACCCCCATCAGATAGTAATTTCGAAAGGAATCGGATCATAATTACAAAACTCATCCGCCATTTTGGAGCCGCCATTTTGTTTTTTCTATAAAAAATATTTCATGATACCTTGTCACCAGAATTATGTACACCTGCCAAATTTCAAATCAATCGGACGATTAGAAGTGTGTCATATTTAACTGGCAAGATTTGATTACAGACAGATTTTTTTTTTAATTATAGGAGAGGTGAATCTTACATCAGACACCCAGTCTTTCTGGGTAGTGTCGGATTCTTATCGACTAAACACCTCTCCCGTTGTTAGGTTCCGGGCATAAGCCTATAAACCTTCCATTATCTCATCTGTTATTTTCTCTTTCGCATTCTTTAATGCTGAGTGTTTGTGTTCATCCTTCAATTGGATATCTCTCACTAAGTGTGGAGTTTTATATCTTCATTTTCGCAATTGGGGTAAATTCTCGCTGTTTTTTCATCTTCAGCTGGGTCATAGTCAACTAACCTTCTAAGATCGTCATTTGGATGTTCACTAGCTCATTCATAGGCTTTTGCAGCTTTTCGCTTGATGAAATGTAGTAATGGACTCCCATTTTATGTCTTTTCGGATTTGTACATTCCTTACAAACCAGGGGGCGTCTGATGCCCATCTCAGAAATTTGTTTTCTGTTTTCCTTTGTACCAATGGAGGACCTCTATTTCTCATGACATGAAAATTCACAATATTCTTGAAATTTATTCATTAAATTCTTGCCTTTATAACTCCTACAGCAACAACTTCGGTACCATTATGAAAATAAAAGGTTTTATGAACAACGGCTAGTGACAGAATTTCTTTTTTGTAAGGACCTTTAGAAATGGCAGATATACTAGACCCTGTATCAATCCCAAAAATGTTTTCCTTATTTACCATTATAACACTTCAATGGAAATTTCATTTTTATCACCCTCACATATGGAATATAAGTTCAAATCATCACTGACGCATTTCTATCTGAGAATAATGTTCAATACAATATTACATATTGTATCATGTATATTACATCAGAACTTTCTCTCATAACCTCCCGCCGCGAGAAAGTAAATTCTAAAAACCACCCATCACCAAAATCAAAAACATATTCATAAAATCAATAAGAATTATATCAGATTCCTCTCCTTGATTCATCGCACATTTTTATCGAGCAAATGCAACACAGGAGCACTCTATCGTTATATTCGATTATTCGGAAGGCTTTGTTTTTCATCATTCAAACTAAAATTCATTCGAGATCAGACGTATACACTCGAGTAATCACTTGATATAATCGTGATGAGAGTTTCATTCGATTCATGCCCAAATATCGCGATTCTGGTTCTGCGCCGATTATTTTTCATTCTAATGATTTTAATAATCGAATTATTGACTATTTTTCATAGGAATGATAATACATATCACTAGTTCAATAATCGTATTTTGAGCATTCGAGTGATTTCAATAATCGAATGATCACTAGAATCAAAAATCATCGAATGGTCGAACATTTTTTTTCGGCTTGTATCAGCGTTAACAGCAAGGTTTTCGTTTTTCCCCCTATTCCTTTTCAATGCCAGCACGCAAATGAATAGGACTAGCACGCAATTGTAGGTTTCAGCATATTTCATCTGAGAATAATCGAATAATGTTCGATGCAATTTTAATAGAAAATCGAAATCAAAACTTTATCTTATGACCTCCTGCCGCGAGAAAGTAAATTCTGAAAACCATTCATCATTATCTTAATCGAATACGTATTCCGAAAATCAATGAGGATCCTGTTAGAATCTTCACCAGTGTTAATTCATCAAGAATTGTAATATTTCAACACGCGATTTGAAAGGTTCTGTATCACATCGCTCGAATTGAAATTCACTCGAGACCAGGGCAATCGTTCGAATTAAATATCATTCGAGATATGAGTGATTGTTTATTGTTTTGTTTGTTTATTGTTTATCCTGACTACTCCTAGGTCTCCTGAGGAGACCCCTCTGAAACTACAAGCTTCGAAGCTTGTAACTTGTGCCGAGTTCGGAGTAAGCAGTTGTGTTCTGTGTAGGCTTTGTTACTGTGTCCTTACGCCACCTTAGGCACAGCACTGTTAATTTTTGACCCAACAGTGAGAATGGTGGCCCCTACCGAGACTAGAAAATTTCTTTCCTAGCTCGGGATTGAACCGGATCTTTGGGTCCGAATTCCAACGCTCTACCACTGAGCCAAGGGCACTCATAGTGATCATTCGATTCATGCCAAAAAACAGGATTTTAGTTCTGCGTCGATTATTTCTCATTCAAATGATCCATTGTAAACATCGAATACTATCGATTATTTCAATTATCGCTGGAGTTATCGCTCGAATTGAAATTCACTCGAGATCAGACGTGTCACTCTTACGAAGGCGTAGAAGGGCCACATTTCAAAGTGAAAAATTTTTCAGTATAATTCCGAGTTTAAACTCGGAATTAGTAGTAATTCCGAGTTCAAACTCGGAATTAGGTATAATTCCGAGTTTAAAGTAGGAATTAACCCTGATTCTGACTTTGAACTCGGAATTAACCCTAATTCCGACTTTAAACTCGGAATTAGTACTAATTCCGACTTTAAACTCGGAATTAGGGCAGAAACAGTTAATGATAGTCTTCGGAGATGATTATGCTTCGAATTTCAATGATTTTGGAGATATTTGAGATTTTGTTAATTCATGTTATACCTAGAGACAATTTCATTCATTCTTTTTTCAGAAGGTACTTCAAAACCATATCCTTCGATCATATATATTCTCATTAGTTTTCAAACATATCAACAACTAATTTCTCTGTTTGCATCATAAACTAGGCGAAACACGTACAAAATGACATATTTGTACAAAATGGCTTAGGCATCATGATTTGAATTTGTATGTATCAATTTCATAACTATCTACCATATCACAAACCCTTAAGGTGGCTTCTATGAACTTCTGTAACTTACAAGAGCTACTCTATACTCTGTTCAAATATAAGAGACATCAAAATAAACAAAGTCGCGCAGAGGTAGGGTGGGCTTCCTTCAGGTAGAGACTTTATTTCAGGGCTCCAGGGTCGGATCGAGGATAGTTCTCACAATCATATAAACTCAAATTCAAACTCATTTATTCAACATATTCAAATTACAAATGTCATAAGTTTGAAAACAATAATGCAGCGTCCAAAATAATATATTATGTATTACCCCATTGAAAATTATTCAGAATTTTGTTGGTCTTCTTCTGTGTCACTTTCATCCAGATTCACCAGCACTCGCTCTATTGTTGACTCCATGATATTATCGAGCTGACACATTTTTTCTTCGACATCAGTTACAACATGATGTATGCATTTCTTCCATTTCTCAGCACCAATCGAGCCTATAGCTCCCAGAAACAAATTACGAACCTCAGCAATTTTAAATGAGGAGTTCTGAGCAGCTACTTTTCCTTTTACTTGAGCCCAAATGAGCTCGATTGGATTCAGCTCGCAATGATATGGTGGGAGTCTCAATACTGTTCTTCCCGTCTCATTGGCCATTTCATCTATAATTAATTTTTCATACCTCCCTCTATTTGCCTTGACCAGAGCAAGAAGTTCCGCCTTCAAAAGATCATTTTCGAAGGAAATATTTTTACTGAGAAACCAATTTTTGACATCTTCCTTGCGGGTTCAAGAAGACGGAATCGATTCCACTTTTCTCGAATGATAACTGTCCATTACGATGACAGCGTTATGATCCAGAGTTGGCAAAATTGTTGAGAACCACTTTTCGAACGATTCCCCGTTCATTTACTCATGGTAATTTCCGGATTTTTTCGATTCGAAAAACCATAGGCCGTTCTCTACAAATCCGTCTTCTCCCCCTATATGACATATAATCAGTCCTTTTCCTTTTCCACTTGGGTTTTTGAGACCAGTTGACAGACCTTCTCGAAAAGCCTGTCTGTTGGACCCAATCGATTCATCGACCCATATTGAATTTTTTGTACATCCCGCATTTATCCATGTCTCGTCAAGGTAATAAATTTTTCGGCCTTGCTCCCTAAATTCTCGAATTTTCTTCAAATAATTTCTCCTCCAAACAACTATTTCGTCTCTATCAATCAATAAACTATTACGACCACGTTTTTTGAATTTGAATTTCATTTTTTTCAATAATTTATAAAATGTTGTTTTTTTTTAATTCGCAGGCTGTCATCGTTATTAACAACTTCCAAAACCTTCGAAATTGTAGGAATTTCATTTAAGAAAAAAAACCGTGAACTATTCTCCTAATTAAGTTCATGTCGAAATCGTCTATTGAATCGATGCTTTTTAGCGACTGGGATTTCTGCTTAGGTGGAATCAATAGATGATTTCGTTTATATTATTTTTCAGAAATCTCGTCGGAAACCGACAAAGGGTTAAATACAATTCAAACAAATATTTATAACCGGGACAAATTGAGGTACCTACTTCAGATATATCAGGTTATAACCGTTGCGAATTTTAAAGGACCTAATTACAAGGGTTACAAGGGTGTAACAAAGAAATCCAAAACATTCACTTGTATTCAAATTTCATAACTCTCCTGTACCTACTATCGACATTCCGTTCTAAGCTTTAAGTACGATCCTGGCAGTCTTTTGGGGGCGTGACAAGAATTGTAGAGAAGACCCTTTGACCAATAAGCTGTTAGTATGCGCAAAACAAACCGATTTGGTTTGTTTGTTTACATTCTCTTATATTTGAACAGACTATAGTTAATTCGGTTATTATGAGTTGATATATCGATAGATCACTAGTTTTTCTCATTGCGTCAAATTTTGATAATAAATGGCTAGTTTTCATAACTTTTTTCATTTATATTGCATTCATTTCAAACTCTACTTATTTGTCATTGCATTCCCAAAGCCTTTTTGATGTTGAATACACTTTCTGTACTCATTCGATATGATTTTTTTCAACGCTATATGAACAAAATGACATTTACAGTCAGCGGACATGAAATAGTAGTTTCAGATGAAGAGTAGGTAGGTATCTACCGGACAAAAGCAACAGAATTCTTTTCAGGATCAATCAGCAATAAAGAACCATGACTTGTCATAGCACATTGAGAACAAAAGCATTTGCGGCTAATGGAATGCATTTTATCCTTCTCTTGTTGTTCCTGTTGAAGGAGGATTCTTAAGGGGACAGGGCAAACGTAAGCTGAAGACCCAACAAATGTTCTAAGTTTGAACTTCTACACCTAATATGATTGCAATAAAATCAAACAGTGAGCTTATATCTCCTCTAAAGAAAAGGAGTCATAAAATCCTTAAGGCATTATTTGAAGAATAAATGTTGTAAGCCACATTCGAGATGATGAAGACGACTGTCATTGTATCTATTGTAATAATGACATTGTTTTTCTGATCTAAGTCTGGAGAAGACCGGTTACGATGCATAGCATACATAAAAAGTATGTTTAACATAAAAGAGGTTCTCAAATACAATGAGAAAACGATAAAGTTTGAAATGAATGCAAGAACATTCTACGCCATCGAAGAATCATCTCCAAATACTATCATCAATCTTTTCTGCCCTAATTCCGAGTTTAAACTCGGAATTAGGGTTAATTCCGAGTTTAAAGTCGGAATTATACTAAAAAATTTTTTACTTTGAAATGTGGCCCTTCTACGCCTTCGTACACTCGAGACCAGGGCAATCGTTCGAATTAAATTTCATTCGAGATATGAGTGATCATTCGATTCATGCCAAAAAAAGGGATTTTAGTTCTGCGTCGATTATTTTTCATTCGAATGATCCATTGTAAACATCGCATGCTGTCGATTATTTCAATAATCGAATGGTAACATCACTAATTACATCAATAATAACCTGATCTGATTCATTGGAGAAAAGCGTTTTATTTCTCGTCGCGGCCATAATGTATTTTGCTCTACAAACCGGAGAAACATAATAAGTAGTCGTTCAATTTATAACGTCTTAATTCTCTTTATTGCTAATCAATACTGTATTGCAGGAATGTCAACAATAGTAATAATATTTTCAAATAAATTGAAAGCAAAAAACCCTTTCGAAAAAACCTTTAATTCGAATGCTCTAAAAAGAAGGAAATAAAATTTGCTCTAAAAATTTTAACTATCAACTTAAACATACTCATTATACAGAATTTATATGATCGTAAAAGCTTGTCGCGCGATTCACTTGTGCGAATAAACGAGTATACCTATTCAATTGAGTAACTCAATCTCCTAGGTTTAATTTTTTTTTAATTCAGTTCAATTGAATACTTATAGGAACTTGAAAATGAATTTGTAGGAATAGGATAAATGAATGCTCAATAGTATTTACAGCATCATATATTTAGCGCCGTTCCGAAGATTCAGATCTGCTTCGTCAGGCCTAAAATTGAACAAGATTACACTGTATGACATATAAACAGTTTCAACGCACTACACAAACAATATGAATGAAAAATGTAGCTCTATATGTCAGAAATAGCACGATCTCAAAATGAACAGCTTGACGGAATTATTCAAGTTGATGTTGTTTTCATGGAAATAGTGTGAGCATAGTGCCGTTTTCTCTTTGTTATTTATATTCCTCACATCATATTCATAATGGATATAAATAACAAAGAAATAACGGCACCATGCTCACACTATTTCCAAGAAAATCATAGGTTCGATTTTCGAAATGTGAAAATTCTTGATAGTGAGAAACAACCTGAAAAAAAAGAAATATTTGGAAGATGTTCCACATCAACTTGCGTCAATTTTAGGTCAGACACAAATCATCTCTATGTATTAAACAATTCGATATGTATTGAACAACTATAAAAGTATGAAAAGAAGAGAGACGAAGTAAGAATAAGAATGAAATTTTTAAAAATTCGGAGAGCTGTCACCTTGTTCATTACATCATTTTAATTGTAGTTTATGATTGATGGTTGTTGAAATTTATTTGATTCATTTATAATTACTGTGAATATTCTTATGTCGATGTTTCCACTTAATTTGCTGTACATTTTGAGATCGTGATATTTCTGGCATAAAGAGGTATTTTATTTGTATTGGTTGCGTAATGCGTTGAAATTGTTTGTATTTTATATTGTGTAATTTTGTTCAATTTTAGCCCTGATGAAGCAGATGTGAATCTGCGAAACGTCGCTAAATTCATGCTGTAAAGACTATTGAGCATTCATTCGCCCTATTCCCACAAATTCATTTTAAATATTATTCCTGGAGGACACTAGTTTTAGATTATGACTTACTTATAGCTACTTACGCAAAACTCGCGACGAGCTTTTATGATCAAATAAATTGTGTTTAATGAGGTTATAAGTTGATAGTTAAAATTTTGAAGGAAAATTTCATTTTCTTCTTTTTGGAGCATTTGAATAAAAGCTTTTTTAAAGAAGGTTTTTTTTGGCTTTCAATTTATTTTTTAGTTTTTAGTTATTTGTGATTATCATTTTCGGTAAGCCCTTCGATTCGATACTCATATTGCATAGGTGCATAAAAAAAAACTATTCCGCCATCTTGGATGTTCCGCCATATTGGATTTAAAATGACGTCAACGTCATCAGTATTGATCAACAAGTCTTTCCATTTGATAGCCATATTGTAGAAATGCATAAAAAATAACCATTCCGCCATCTTGAATATTCCGCCATATGGGATTTAGAATGACGTCACACAGCTTACCGTGTATGTATTGTCATCCAAATTTAACTTGTATACAAAATTACAAAAACATATCAGCTTATAAATTGAGTAGCAAGATAACACCCGAACAAACATACATGTCTACCTTGCACGTTGAAAATGAAAGCTTTTAATAATAGTAGGTATATTCTAAAACTAGTTGCAGAATGGGCTCCTATTCCAATACGAATGCGAAATTAGAAAACGAGCGACGAAGGAGCGAGTTTTCGAACTCATGAGTGTTGGAATTGCATTCTGCATCTTGTATCTTGGCAGTTGGTGACTGTTACGAAATTGACATTTCCATATTGACGCGCGTTTAAAATTGATAGAAGCGGAAGCCAGTGCTGACAAACATAATACGAAAAATATAACTGAAAACAATGCTGTAATGAATTCATTACAGCACTGTTTTTAGTACTGTAATGAACTCATTACGATACTGAAATAGAGAAAAGCTTTTAAAAATATGGAATCTTTTATGGGCATCTATTAACAGAAGTTTCACGTTGCTGAAAGAAACAATTGTCTCTGGCATCTCAGGTATTCGCACTTTTATCAGAAAGCTTCTAAAATAAAGAAGCCGACATTTATGACTTAACAATCTGTTTATTGGTGTACCCTTCCCCCATAAGCAGGTAATAAATCTATGTACTCATAAACAATAATCATCTCTCCGGCCCTTACTCAAAATAAGTTCAGTAAAATTATTTGGTTTTTTTCCCTTCCACAAATTCCGACAAATTGCCCTAAATGGTACATTCGCATTTTAAAAGTTCTGCATTCTTATTCGGTCAGTAGTACAGATTGGTCACCGTAGGGCGTGGATTCAAGTGGAATAGTTTGTTTATTGGAATCATTTTTCTATTTTAATTCGAATCAAGTTTTCCTCGAGTGCTAAGAAATAATTGACATGTATCATTATTCATTTTCGATAAAAGTGTTGGTTTCAAGTGGTTTCAAGTTTAAAAATATTTACAAAGAAAAGTCTCAGGATGACTATAATATCGTGAGTATTGTATTTTATGTCGTACATTTGAACTTTCTGCCTTTCTGGTGTTTTCATAATATCCTTGTTATTGATTGTGTATATGCTATACATAAAACGCAATGGTGCTATTAACAAATCAAAAACCGGGTAAACATCACAAGTTGATGAAACAATGATTGTCGAATTGTCGAGTTTAATAAATATATTTGCGTAATGTTCCCATAATTGCTTGATACATATGGTCTTTTTTGGGAGGTAGGTATTTTTCATATCTACGAAAGTGAATGTCAATTCATTATGAAAATTCAAAGACATATTATAACTCGGCACCGCCTCATGAAAGAAGAGCTCTCAACAGAAAATATTGCGATTACTATATGGAGATGTACAAGAAAGAACTGCAATACAAGTCTTTGATAGTTTCATTTTTTTTTCGGTTATTGAATATCGAATAAAACTATAACTTTTTTACATTTTATGGTCGATTTTTATTATTAATCAAAGATAAGTACATATTCCAAAATCATCTTCTTGATTATTTATGAAAATAATCAATATCAATTATAGAACTGTTAAATTCTTAATCTCGAAACAATGATATGATACTGAACGAAACTGAACAAGTATAAATTTCACGTTTATTTAATCTAATATAAAAAGTTTTCAAGAATCATAATTTGAACCTGTGTGAATAAAGTTTGATTTCAAAATGTATCGACCATACAATTGTAATAACCGTAATAAATTATCGGGTTTTTTTGTCAAAAGGTGAAACATTGATGTTCACAACGCCTTTATTGTCATGCCAAACTCTCGTCTAATGTCCTCGAAGAAAAAAGTCATTCTATATAATTGAATTACAATTACCTACCTAACAAATTATCGGGGTTTGTTCTATAATTTTGTATTTTCCCATTTGATGTTATTTCATTTAGACCTCAAACGTACGCTGAAATTGTCAAAATTTCAGGCTTTTTTGACCGCTCATTAGGCTTAAACGAGGGCTATATATCATTTCGTCACGATGACTGTAGGTGTAGGGTAGCTTCGGATCTCAAAAAATGAGTAAATTTTGATCAGGGGTTCCGTAAATATGGCGCGGCAGTTCGAATATCTGTTTTCGATCTGATTTCGAAACCACAGATTCGAACTAGATGAAATTCTGCAATCGGATGAAGAATGACCTATTTGGGGTAAATCATATAAAATGCTACCGAAGTATTGACAAAAAAATCCCAATAAAATATCCACGATCATGGACGAATGCTCTGACAGCTTTCCAAACACTTTCAGTTGGATTTATGAATGCGAATCTATTTTTAAGATGGATCAATATACGTTATACAATATGTATGAATGAGCGCTGAAAAGCTCCTCACTTCTCGTCAGTGCTAATTGAATGCTTTGTTATGTTAACAATAAATCGTTCGAGCAATAAGTACCGCTGCAGCCCTCTAGCGTCAAATTTCCAAAGCTGTTTTTGGTGCGTGAAGCTCTCAACAGTGTCATCCCGATGGGTGTCCCGATACGATTTGCAACTCCTCTTCACCAGTATAGATAGAGCTGCTATACTCATTTAAAAGCACTTCTCGTTGTTTCACGCACATATTATGATGTTTTATTCAAAAGGTGAAAATTATCAACGGCCTTATGTTACAATGTATTCCATAGTAATATCCATGAGTTTCCATCATAAAATTAGCTGTCTCACTTTGGAAAATTCAATCAAAGTATCGAGATAACAACTCTTTTGAGATGAAGATATTTGTCCTTATCATCACCTGTCCCTACAAAATTTAAATAATTATTTTCAAGCTGTAGAACTCATTCGATTTTCCAGTGATTGACGTTGTTCAGTCAAAAACCATGTTCGATTCATATTCTAGTTCGTCTAATCGAAGAATTTCACGTGTTCACAATTTAATCTATATTCATTTTCTCAAATTAAATTACGATTGACTAAATCAATTACTAATGAGACTATACGTCGAATGTTAACGTCAGCGGTTTTGCGGCGCATATAATTACGTGCGTAATGAGGAAAATCTTGGTGAAATGTGGAAATGATACAGTTTCAATGTGGTCCTATGCTAGGGCTGCCATACGTCCCGGTACACCGGGACATGTTCCGGTTTGAAGCATTGAGTCCCGGTGTCCCCGTCAGTTATTCAATTGTGCCGGTCAGTAATTTGAATTTGGTCGTTATCGAGATTAATATTTTCCACACGGATCGTGGTCCTAAGGCCGTAGTGGTGTTCAAATGCCATACATGCAGCAGCAAAAAAAGGAAAATCATCTTTTGAAGACTTAACCATTTATCGTGTCTTTTGAATTCATTTTTTTTATGAGGGAGTTGTTTTTTAATTAATGCATCTTAGAAGATTTTAAAGTTATTTTCTTAAAAACAACATCCATATTTTTCTAAATAGTCTTTGCATCCAATTGAATCGATGACTTTATTCTACAAAGGTGCGTGTGTATATGAAAATGACATATTAATATTATGGTATTCAGTCAACTTGAAAAACAGATTTCAGATTTATATGGATTTTCATGGCCGAAATATATTATGTCAGCGGTCGTCGATGGAAAAGTTCTTCTAACAAAGGTACACACATCATAAATTGTAAGGAAAGATACAAAGTTATTCATGAATAGTTTTTTGCATTTCACGAAATGAAACTATTCATACCACCACAAAGTGTCATTCGAATTAAAATTCATCAGCGATCAGATGTATCATATCGAGTTGATTCCATGATCAACCTCCGATCACCGGCGATAACGCTCTGTGAAACCTACCGTTATACTTTGGAGTCAACTTATCGGACTATGTATAATATAATCTCCACCGCCGGACTCATTCCTGGGCTCTGGCCCCGCAACAGCATAGGCCACCCAAATGGCCAAAAAGTACAAATGAGTCAAAAAGAAAAATAATTTATCAGGACCCATGATGGCGGAGGCCGGAGGCCTCCATATTAGTCCATATGTCAGTCAAATATTTTTTTTTATTCGTAATTACATATTTTCATTTCGTATGAAAAACTATTCGTCTAACCACTTCGACACTTGTCGGAAAGTGGCGTGGTGCCATCGGCAAAAAAAAACCGAGATCTGAATAAACTAGGCTTGGCTTGTGTTTTCAACGTTATATTCACATACATACTCCAATCTTACGTTCCTGATCTTTCCGTGCACCTCAGATACAGGTAAAGGGCTCAATGTATGCGGTAATTTTCGAACTGTTCAAGTTCCACTTTAAGGAATACGTTTAAAACTAACTGAATAAATCTCTTTCAATATTTCCTGGAATTTTTTCAGAACGATTGTAAAGATTTGCTGTGATCATAAACGAGGTGTTGCGAAAATACCTTTCTTTCGTTATTTGAAACAATATTTGCTAAAAAGAAGGTTCGGTCTTCGGTCCACAATAAACAAGAAATCTATGAACGAAAATTTATGCAGGGTGTACCTGAACCTCTTCTGAGATATTTTCGGAATAATTGTTAAAATTCTCAACGGTCATAAACGAGCAGTTGAGAAAAACACCCTAATTTGTTTATATGATCACTATTTGTGAATACAATATTCCGACCTAATCGAAGACGGGTAGGTCAAAGCTTGCTTGCATTATACAGTCCTTTGTCGGCAGTAATGGTACCTGTGGAAGATATTTTTTGGTTTTTCCATTTTTTATCTATTTCACGTGGTTGACATCATATTTGCGCCCTAAAAGAGTAGGTAAAGCCCTATATATATTCTGATCTCGATTGTTTTCAAACTAGTTGAAATATTTTCGTGTTAAGGGTGATAGGTCGTATTTCTAAGTTGATATTTTCTTCCATTTGTTCATACCTAGACTTCAATTGTGCGGACTTTTATGGTAAGTTTTGTGTTTTATTATTGAATTCGTATTTCTTAATTGTTTTGTAACTATGTGAAAGTGTATATAAATAAGTTTACTTTTTTGTGTTTTGGAAATCAGAGTTGAAATATTATTATTATTTTCACAGCCAAGCGAACCGAATATAAAATGAAACGAAACTATCCGAGTGGTTGGAAAAAAAAGAAGAAACAAAAAGTAAAAAAACAAGAACTTCAGCGTCTGTCAGGTTCAATTCTGAAATATGCTCAAAAAGCGTCATTTTAGGCAAACAATGAAGTAGACCCTGATGTTTTCAAATCTATAGAAACTCCAAGTATACAAGCTTTGATCTACGAGTTACATACATAAGCAATCAAGTACAAGAAGAGGAAGTAGAAGAACAAAAAGAAGGAGGAGTAGAAAAGGAAATGGAAGAAGGAGGGAATGGGAAAGACAAGGAAGAAGACATACCCCCGTTGCTATGTTCTGACTCAGAGTCGGATCCACCTGAAGAATCAGAGGATTTATCAATACATTTTGATGTTTGAAATTGGCCTATTCCAGTACCAGATAGTCTTAGAACCGAAATAATAAGACGAGGAAGTGAGATTTACCAACACTTAGAGGGACCATTTGGAGCTGTGCTCAAGCCTGGGGAAAATCCCAAAGGTCGTACCCGACAGTTGAAAACTTATTGGTTTTACAGACAGCTCCGTAGTGGGGAGAAAATATTAAGGAAATGGATGGTTTATTCCTCTCAAAAAATCATTGTTTTGCTTTTGCTGCAAGCTCTTTGATAATGGATCTATACAGGTTGTCGCTAAGATATCCAGTTTCATCACAGGATTCAACAGTTGGTGGAAATTAAATCCTAAAGTGTCCGACCACGAAAACTCTGAATTCCACGTTAAGAATTTGGAAAAATGGAAAACTCTTGAAGCAAGACCTTTTTCTAAACAAAACCATCGATGCTGCACACCAAAACGTTATGGAAACAGAAAGGAAGAAATGGAGGGACATTTTACATAGGCTTTTAGATGTAACACTTTTTTTAGCTAAGCATAATTTGCCGTTTAGTGGTCATAGAGAAGACATTGAATCCGAAAACCGTGGCAATTTCTTAGAACTGGTGAATCTCTTGTCACATTATGACCCTGTTTTAAAGGAGCACAACATACGGCTTCAGCAACCATTGCAAACAGGAAAGATTCCAGTAACATACTTATCGACAGCAGTACAAAATGAGTTTATTTCTCTCTTGGGAAACGCCGTAAATTATCTCGGAAATCAAAGCAGCAAAATATTATGGAATACTATGTGATAGCACACCTGACATATCCCACACAGAACAGATGAGTCAAGTCATAAGATATGTGAAAATTGACAACAGGAGAGTAGAGGTGAAAGAATCATTTCTAGGTTTCATTCCACTTAGTGGGAAGAAGGCACACGACATTACACAGGATATACTTCAATCACTTGAAAAGGACGCTTGGATATAATACTTTCTAGAAGTCAAGGTTACGATAATGCTGCAACAATGTCAGGTGTTCATACAGGAGTACAAACAAGAATTAAAGAACAAAATCCAAAAGCGCTGTTTGTACCTTGTGCAAACCATTCTCTTAATCTATGTGGTGTTCATGCTTTCGGTAGTGTTCCTGTTTGTGTCACATTTGTTGGAACGTTGGAAAGTGTGTACAATATGTTTTCTTGTTCAACACATAGATGGCAGGTACTTAAAGAAACCGTTGGAGTGACCGTTAAAAGAGTGTGTGATACTAGGTGGAGTGCTCATCATGATGCAGTGAAACCAATCTTTAAGAACTTCGAAAAGTTGGTCGAAGCTGTGGACAAATTTTGCGATGCTTCCGAAAATCTGGATACGAGGGGAGCTGCGGAGTTGCTGATGAAAAACATTTGCAACTTCAATTTTCTTTGCTTCTTGCATCTATGGTACCATATTTTACAAGAAGTGAACCAAGTCCGAAAGTACCTTCAAATCCGAGGAAATAGTTTGGAAAAGTGTGCACTGAAGCGGAGAACCCTGAAACTATTTTTAGAAGAGAGTCGAGAAGAACTAGCTCATAAAGCCTTCGAATATGCGACCACCTCCTGTGCTGAAATGAACATCGACGTCGAAAGCAGAATTCGAAAATATGATGCCAGGAGAAAAAGCTCAAAATGCAGGTTTGACTCCACAGCAAGTACTGAAGCGTTCCATGTTAGAGTGTATCGACAAGTTTCATGGGGAACTAGAAAAAAGACTAAGATCGATAAACAGTGTATGTGAACAGTTAGCTTTTGTGCACTCAGAAAATCTTCTTAAATCAAATGATGAAACGATAATAATTCATATACATCAGTTCACGGCTACTTTCGACGATTTAGAGGAAGAAGAAATTTTGCCAGAAGTGAAGAGGCTCAGAAGGTATCTGCAGGCTTCTGACATAAAAATTGATGATGCAGCTTCATGGACATCACTTCAAATGCTGAAGTTTATAATTGAAATGGACTTTCGTCAGTCATTACCGAACATAACCGAGGCGCTCAAACTGTTTCTCACTATTTGTGTGTCCGTGGCTGAAACTGCGTGCTAAACGGGTCTAGCATAAAAAGTAGGGAAATCGAAAACTCTGCGGTTAACGCTGATCCAAGCCGGAAACAGACGACTTCAAATTTCATCGTCAAAATATTAGATCGCTATATTCTATATTCATAATTGTATGTTATTGCAGATAGTTGTGAAGTTTTGTGAGAACGAGTCTTAAAAATTTGTGGTTCTGAAAAGAACCGATTGAGCAGTCTCCTTAGCGTACCAACGACATATATTTCCAATTCAATCTACTTAGAACTGGTGTATTTCGTCACGGCTTTGGTACCTTCGCTGACAGCGTGCTTGGCCAATTCACCGGGCAACAGAAGACGTACAGCAGTCTGAATTTCTCTGCTAGTAATCGTGGAGCGTTTGTTGTAGTGTGCCAGTCTGCTCGCTTCTGCTGCGATGCGTTCGAAAATATCGTTAACAAAACTGTTCATTATACTCATAGCTTTGCTGGAAATTCCGGTATCGGGATGAACTTGTTTTAACACCTTGTAAATGTAGATAGCATAACTTTCCTTCCTCTTACGCTTCTTCTTCTTATCAGACTTGGTAATGTTCTTCTGGGCTTTACCCGCCTTCTTCACTGCTTTTCCGCTAGTTTTCGGTGGCATGGCTATTGTGATAAATATATGTAACACTGATAATTGAATCAATCTACAAAGTGGGTTTTTTTTTTTTTTTTTTTTTTTTAATTAATTATAGGAGAGGTGAATCTTACATAAGACACCCAGTCTTTCTGGGTAGTGTCGGATTCTTACCGACTAAACACCTCTCCCGTTGTTAGGTTCCGGGCATATGCCTATAAACCTTTCATCTTCTCATATGTTATTTTCTCTTTCGCATTCTTTTATGCTGAGTGTTTGTGTTCATCCTTCAATTGGATATCTCTCGCTAAGTGTGGAGTTTTATATCTTCATTTTCGCAATTGGTCTCTAGGTCTTTTGCGGTAAATTCTCGCTGCTTTTTCATCTTCAGCGGGGTCATAGTCGATTAACCTTCTAAGGTCATCATTTGGATGTTCACTAGCTCTTTCATAGGCTTTTGCAGCTTTTCGCTTGATGAATGTAGTAATGGACTCCCATTTTATGTCTTTTTGGATTTGTTCATTCCTAACAAACCAGGGGGCGTCTAATGCCCATCTCAGTAATTTGTTTTCTGTACTTTGGATCTTCTTTATATGGGTTTTCGCTGCATATCCCCATGCTGTTGATCCATATGTGAGCTGCGGTCTGGCGACTGCTTTTATGATTCTCAATTTCGTGTTCTTGTTCATTTGACTTCTTCTGCCTATTATCGGGTATAATCTTTTCATGGCTACATTCGTTTTATCCACTGCATACTTAATGTGCTGTTTCCACGTTAGTCCTTTGTCTAATATTACTCCTAGGTATTTAGCTTCATTCTTCCATTCAATTTCATTATTGTCTATGGATATCTTCGATTCCATCTTCAGTTTTCTCTTTTGAAGGAGTATTGCTTGACTCTTTTCTCCATTGATTTTGATTTTCCATCTGTTACACCATTGACTGATATCATCTGCAGCTTCTTGAAGTCTTTTGTGAATTATCTTTGTATTTCTGTGCCTAATTGCTATGCCCGTATCGTCTGCGTATAGAGCAAGCAGGCATCTTGGATTTCTTGGTATATCATGTATGTATATGTTATAGAGTAGCGGTCCTAGTATGGATCCTTGGGGAACTCCTGCTTCTAAATATCTGAGTGTGGAATGAACATCACCTATTTTCACACAAAAGTTCCTATCCCTCAGATAATCTCTTATTATTCTGCATAACTTGGGTGAATATCCTGCGGTTATCATTTTATATGCAAGTCCTTCATGCCATACTCTATCAAAAGCTCTGGTTACATCCAGTAGTAGTAGTCCTGTGGCTTCTTTATTCTGAAATCCTTCTGTGATATACTCGGTTATTCTTAGGAGCTGTTGTTCAGTTGAATGTTGTTTTCGGAATCCAAATTGTTCACTCGGTATCGTCGCCAGGGCTTCTGTTTCTTCATTAAGTCGTCTGGCTAAGACTCTCTCCACAATTTTTCCTAGGGCTGGGAGCAAGCTTATCGGTCTATAGTTCTGTGGGAACTTTTTGTCTTTACCTGGTTTATTGAAAACAATCACTTCGGCAGATTTCCATCGTTTTGGAAAGTGCTCTGTTCTCATCACGCCATTTGCTATGCTAGTGAGAGCTGCCGTTCCTTTCTTTGACATTTTCTTCAGCATGAGATTTGTAATTTTATCTTTCCCAGGAGCCTTTCTTGTTTTCAAGTTATTGATTATCTCTTTGATTTCTGCCGGAGATGTAGGGTGAGGGATTTTGTCATCCGGTGGTGTTTCTTTCATTTCTTCTTCATTATCTTCAATTAATTCTTCTAGGTCCTCATCGTCTTCTTCACAATAATTTATCCTTGACTCCCTTTCTATAGTATCGGCAAGAGCGTTAGATTTATCGCTTTTTGAATATGCCATTCCATGCATTCCATGCAGTGGTGGAATTTGAGTTTTTTCATTACGTAAATTTTTTTGCATTTTCCATGCAGAGTGGTCTTCTGTGCTGAGTTCACTGATTTTCTTATTCCATCTATTCGTTCTGAGTTCCCTTAGTGCATTTTTAAGTATTTGACTATGTCTGTTCAGTCTGATTTTATCATTATCTGTTTTATACATCCTGTAGTTCTTTCTTAGTCTTCGGTTGACTTTAATCAGTTCTTTCACCTCTTTGGGAGTATCGCCATAGGGATGTTTGGGAGTAGGTTCAGTTTTTCTAACCGTGCTCTCTTCATAGGATTTCATAATCGCACTCTCCAAAGCTATGACTGATTGATCTAATTCATCCGGAGTGTTAATTTGTGGAATACTCGTGATATTTTCTTGGAGTTTATTCTTATATTCGTCCCAATCGGTATGTTCTCGTGTTTGAGTCACTTCATTTCTAGTTCCATGTCCTAAAATGAACTCTATCGGGTTGTGATCAGATGTTCCATCCTCTATCGTTTCCAGAGCAAAATCTTGCTTTATATTCTTCATTATAACTATGTCTAGCACATCAGGGGTTCCATTGCCACTAGGTAAAAATGTCGGTATGTCCGGTCCCATTATAATCGCATCTTCCTTCTCGGCATACTCTTTCAATTTCTTGCCATTTGCGTTCTCTGTTCTAGAATTCCATTGTTGAGATTTACAGTTGAGATCTCCAAGTATTATTCTTGGAAAATGACCCCCTAATAAAATCTTTATCTCTTCCTCTGGCAGATTTATTTGCGGTGGTTTATATACAGAGAATACCTTAATGCTTTCTCTACTTATCTTTACTGTGATCGATAGTGCCTCTATAGAGGCGTCATTGTCCTCGGGATTTATAACCGCATTCAGGTAGTGGTTCACGTCTCTTTTAACAAGAATGGCAACCCCTCCTCCGTTTCTATTATTTCTGTCTCTTCTGTATATTTCGTAATTTTTGAAGGAAATTCTATCATTGGTAGTCATTTTTGTTTCCTGAAGCGCCATAATATCAGGATGTTTTTCTTCTAACAATTGTTCAATATCTGATTTACGGGCTCTGATTCCGTTAACATTCCAGGAAACTATCTTCAGATTTTCTAGATGTGATTGTTTGTTCATAAATTATTTGTTTCCAAATAAATTTTGAAATTTTTTCTCGAATTCTTTTTCGAATTTCTGCATTATTCTGCTGAATAATTTCTCTGTTAGTTTGTCTAGTTCATCTTTGGGATCTTCTTTTTTGGCTGGAGTCGGTTTTTTGGACGGGTTCTTTGTTTTTGGTACCTGTGGTTTTTCAACAGCGATAGCAGTCTCCATTTTTTTGGTAGGGGCTTCTTTTTTTGGGGGTGTTTTCTTTTTAGTCAGATTTTTATAAGCACTGCAGCCTTTATAACTGGCCGGATGCCCACTCTGGTTACATAAAACGCATGTAGCGTTCCTTTCCCCTTCTTTTTCGGTCAATACACAATCTTTTGTGCAATGCGCTCCTAAGCATTTTACACATCTCCACGGAAATGTGCATTTGTTTTGCGCATGGCCATATCTCTGACAGCGATGACACTGTCCTGGGCCTTCTGGTTTCTTTTTTGGCTCTATTTCGATACAGAGGCTGTAGATCTTTTTGATTTGGAAAATTTCCTTGTGTTGAGTTTTCACGAGGTATAGAGGGATAGCCTTTTTCGTTTTGTTTGACGTCATTCTCGTCACTTCAGCATCTTTAATACCCTGGAGTCCTAAGTCTTCCTTAATCACTCCAATATCCGCATCAAGTGGCAAGTACCTTATTACAGCGTAAATTCTTCTTTCTTCCTCCATTTGGTAAGTAAAATACTCTTTTCCTTGTTGCTCAAGAAATTTTGTTAGTTTCCTGAAGTCGTCTGCAGTCGAGGCAATGATTTTTATACCGTCTTTAACAACCGTTGCACGGTTATAATTTATCTTTTTGCTGTATAGCGTTTTGGAAATTTCTGTCCAGTCAGAAGTCCCCATCATTGTTATTGGGGGAATTTTATCTTTTATAGGTGACTGAGACGTCACCGTCGACTTTTTTAAGTTGTCCTCTATTGAGGACGAACTTTCTTTTCTGGCACGCTTGGCCCGAGGTGCTCCTTGGGGTTGGGGGGCTTTTTTGTTGTCCTCAATATTTGAGGCTATCGCTTTGGGAGAGACAACAGTTGATGTTTTGGGAGGGACAACAGTTGATGTTTTGGGAGGGACAGTCGTTATTGTTTTAGGAATAGTTTGGGCTGATGTTCCTGGTTCGGAAAGCAAAGCCTGGGAATAACTTCTTACGCTTGTATTTGGGGATTTCTTGTTGGAGAGTTCTTCTCTCAAGAGTTTTAATTCGTTGGTCAGATTGGCCATGCAGTTTGTTAAAGCCGCTAAATTGGCTTTGAGCTCATCATTTTCCTGTCGGAGCCTGACGAGTTCTTTAAGCTCATCGCTTTCATCCTCAGAGGTCGTGTATCTGTCCTCGGTATCCATGAAGGATCCATCGTTATCCGAATTTTCATCCATGTTCAAACACGGATAGAAGGATAATTAAAAGACACTTACCGTTTTTCTCAGCTTCACAAAAAGTCCGTATATCACTCACGCACGGAACCAACGATCCTTTCGGACCTGGACTCTACGTACGAAATCACAGAAACTTTTCACAAGCACTAACTTGGATGCGCATCAACGTGGCGTTCGGCGCACTGAACTGGTTTACACAAACTCAACTCTCGGTACGTGTACACTAGTCGACGCCTCGGTCAGTACTCTACAAAGTGGGACGTTTGCGATCTTGTATTTATGACGCCGAAGCAGGATGATTCCGGCCACACCTTTTCGCGTTGACTTGAACTCCGCTAACCAATAGGATTAGCATCATGTATATTGTCCACTCGCTGATCCGAGATATGCGACAGGAATTTTTCGGTTCAGTTCAATTTATGGGAATTGTATATTTTGTATGTTTATTTGGCACTTGTAAAATGAATGAAAAGGTCAATCCTTCTCACAACGGTAACAATGTATGAGATTTAATAATATGCCACAAAGTGAACACTGAAAGGATGGTATTCACGATTTATGCTGGCTTGAGAGGTATGGCTGCTTGTATTCGGGTCTCCTGTATGTATTGTATGAATTGTGAGCTCTTTTTCTCGCGGAACGATTTGTATAACTAAGGTTCGGTCGGTGAGTGCTGGTTCGCGTTTTTGTGGCTTACTGATTTTGGCGTGCGAACAGCATTGAGGAAATGGCAGGTTGTTGTCGATCTGTTACCTCGTTTCTTGAGAACGGCAGACCACAGAGTCGAAGAGAGTGGTTCCGGAAATTCTTTGTTACCGACGAACTATCAAGTTTGTGGTATTATGAATAAGAATAAAGATAAGAATTCTCAACATTAGAGCCATTTTTTCGCGTGAATTACGGTTCAAAACTATTTCGAACTATTTCCGTCTGATTACCGCTAATCATTCTCTCTTATATTTTCACAGAAGTCAATTTCCTAACTAATATTTCGAAAACAATTCGGAGTAAACTTCACCAGTTCATGCATAGCTAAAATGCCACAATTTCAAAACGGTGACGTCATCATGGAAATAATAATAATAATAATGATAATATCCTTTATTTGCCAACAAAATCCCTTTACTCCTTTACAGAAATAAAGCAATAAAGCAACGTCATACATTGGAAGAGCTAGCTTCCTTCAATATTATAACTACAATTACAAAATCAAAATAAATTCTATTCGACGCCTAGCTAGATAATACAAACTAGATAATTAATCTAACTTGAAAGAATAAATACATTTATCTCTTGAATATTGGACCACTGCCTTTCTGAATTTCACAATATTTGAAATTTCCTTAATTTCTGAAGGAAGTGTTCCTCTCGGTTTCTGGTTATCATTTGCAAGTTATTATAATTCTGGTGATTTGATATAAATAAGTTGGGATTTCTCCTCACCAGCTTTACCAGAAAAACAAAATACAACGATGGTGCACTCATGATGTTCAAAATTGAATAGTAAGGTCTACAGGATACCCTCAGCATACATCTGATGATTCTTTTCTGAGTTATGAAAATCTTGACCTCATTGCTAGAAGATCCCCAAAAACCAATCCCGTAAACCATAATTGCCTGTATATATGCGAAGTAATATTGTCGCATGCATCCCAGAGAAACACAATCTCTCAATCGTCTGACTACCGCACATGCGCTGTTTAGTCGTGCATTGAGAGTATTGAGACCTAAAATGTGGGCATCCCAATTCAGCTGTGGGTCCAAATGAAGACCCAAGAACTTCACATGTTCAGATATTGGAATTGATGTATGGTCCTGTCTTACCAGCACCGATAGTGAATCGAATCCCATTTTGGCAAAATATATCAAACCAGTTTTGTGACGGTTCAACCGTAGAAGATTCAGTCCACACCATTCTGCCATACGGTTCGCGATGTTCGTAGCACTCTCGGAAACATCCGCTGTTGACCCCCCCGCCACCATTACAGATGTATCATCTGCATACTGACAAACCAGGCCACGTGATAGCTCAAATGGTAGATCATTTACGTACGTACAGTAAAAATAACAGAGGTCCCATAATCGATCCTTGCGATACTCCCTGCGTTATGCCTTCCTTACTTACTGAAATTATTTGTGTTCTGTCCATGAGATACGATCTTATTAGGTCATGACAAATCTCACGAATACCGTATCGGTATAACTTTGAGAGAAGGACATTGTGGTCCAAGGTATCAAAAGCCCTTGAAAGGTCAAAATATATGCCCACCACACTATTTTTCATATCCAAATTTCTTTATACAAATTCTAATGTATTATAAATCGCATGATCTGTGGAGCAATGTGGTCTGAAACCAAACTGTCGGTTGCTTAGAAATGTCCATTCAATTTATAAGTTTAAAAGTTGGAAACACGATACACGCACATAATTCTAATAATTAATAATATTTAGAATTTTAGGTGTGTTTATTCGTATATTTCTTCTCCTTAGGATAAATCTGGTATTTTCAAATCAGATTCTAATCAGTTTATGAATGATTCAAATGTTCTCGTCCTGATTAACGAGTTGTTGAAAAAAATATATGCAAAATTCATATTGGTTGAATCAAGAGGAAGAAGCCGTAATATCGATTTTAAAAATTGATATACATTTTCAAAACTAAATATTATTTCAGAATTCTCAAATAAGGGTATGCTCAACTCGAAGTGATTTATTACTTTACAGGATACGATGCATTCTGAAAACAAAGCTGTCATATTTATAGGATATTATTCAAAATAAAAACGGTGAAAAAAGAGAATCCAACAAACATAAGCTATATTCTTCAATCAGCTGATTCCAAACTTCAGTTCGAACTATCCCACTACATGCTTTTAGACCGCTTCAAATTATTTCGAACCATTTGGTGCGTGGCGTCACCAGTTCAACGCGAAAACACGAATATTTCAAAACGGACGAAATAGTTTCAAAATATAGTCCGGCGAAAATTCGGCTCAGGTTATTATCTAACAGATTGGTCAAGGCTTATGGCTTTAACAGTGGCAGAAAGCTCGAATTCCGATAGAGGCGCTTTTTGGCACAAAATGAAAATGAGATGCAATAAATATTTTGTCAGGCCAGAATTTCAATAGCCCCACCTGTTTTCACCCAATTACATACAACAAAATTGTCAACAGAATGAACATCTGGTAGTTTTACAGTTCATGACCCTTCATAAAGCGATGCAGATGTAAAAGTAGGGGGATATCAAATGTTCGTCCATTCAGGTATAGAAAGAAGTGTGTATACATACTTCGATATCTCAGATCGTTAGCATTACAGAACTGTTACATTTCAATATATGTAATTGGATAAACTTGGTGAACAAGTTCATATTGTTCGATACTTAATGCGATAGAAAAACTATTTACAATCTCCATTTGGAGGTAAACGTGTTTTTTCCATACCGAAAAGTTTATTGCTACTTCAGTTGATTTGACACAAGTAGTTATCAAAATATTTTCTTCTTTTATTGGTTCACTGAAAATGGACACCAGTATACCGGGGGGTACTCTTAAATTGGAGGTGAAAACGAATAGGGGATATACTTTGCATAATTTCAAGAAAAAGAAAGTCCCACAATCATGGGATGGCAAACGTTTCGTTTTCGATTTCAGTGTTAAAGTTCGAATTTTTTTCAGTTCCCATGGTATTCAACTGATTCATCATTACTTATCTGCAGATCAGTAGTACAACCATAAAATCTAATAATCAAATTGTTCGGGGAATCGTCAATAACATTTTTTTCTTGCAATCGGTATCAGATACGACTAACCTAATAGGGAAGTTTTCTAAAACAGTGCTGTTTACTATTTTTCAAACTGAAAGTGGTTCACCAAACCGAGTTCTGGATTAGGACGGCGGTCAGTGTTCGATCCATCTTTAATATTCAACTTCGTTAGGGTCGTCGCGCAGAGGAATGAAATGATTTGATCATTGTTCTAATTCAACAAAATGCGGGTCCGATCGATTTTCTAGGATCGAATTCTTCTTCTAGAAAATACCTGTGACACCCTGTATATAACAGTCCGGTAATGCTAACGACTAGATCAGGTTCTATTTGCTGTTGGAGGGGCAGGAATAAATGAAATATTACGAATACTTCGAAAATATTACCTACCAACTTGAGAACGCATCTTATCTCGGAGATAAACGTCCATAATTATCTTATCGCCTAATGAATTGTATAAGAATAAAATGAATATTTTATATTTTTGTGGTTCTGAAAAGAACCGTTTTCGTATATCGTCAAGAATACTGGTCAACTTTCTCAAGCACGTTCTCCCCTGATACGTCTGGCCAGCTGTATGTCCTTGGGCATGATGGTGACTCTTTTAGCGTGAATGGCGCACAAATTGGTATCCTCGAACAGGCCAACCAAATATGCCTCACTCGCTTCTTGGAGCGCCATAACGGCGGAGCTCTGAAACCGGAGATCGGTCTTGAAATCTTGCGCGATTTCACGCACCAAACGCTGGAAGGGCAACTTTCTGATCAGCAGCTCGGTACTCTTCTGATAACGACGGATCTCGCGCAGTGCTACGGTTCCCGGACGGTAACGGTGAGGTTTCTTGACACCACCGGTAGCGGGAGCACTTTTACGTGCCGCTTTCGTTGCTAATTGTTTACGCGGAGCTTTTCCTCCGGTCGACTTTCTTGCGGTCTGCTTGGTACGGGCCATTTCGAAACGAACTAACGAAGTAACTTCGGCAATCGGCAACAACAGATATTTGACTTTACGTTCTCCCCCTTTGCTTAAATACAACACCGCTGATCGGAACGCCGCGTAGGACGCTATTGGTTGCAGCGAATACTATGGAGGGGATGGTAGAATAGTATAAATTGATGCGACTGGCATAAAATTGACGTATTGCATAAACTGTTGTGTTGACGATAGTACGTATTAATTTTAATTCCCTAACGTATCATGACTGGAAGAGGAAAGGGTGGCAAGGGTTTGGGTAAAGGTGGCGCCAAGCGTCACAGGAAGGTTCTTCGTGATAACATCCAAGGAATCACCAAACCAGCCATCAGGAGGTTGGCAAGACGAGGCGGCGTTAAACGTATCTCTGGACTTATTTACGAGGAAACTAGAGGCGTCCTAAAAGTTTTTCTTGAAAACGTCATCAGAGATGCAGTAACTTACACTGAACACGCCAAGAGAAAGACCGTGACCGCTATGGATGTCGTATACGCATTAAAACGTCAGGGTCGCACTTTGTACGGATTCGGCGGTTAATTCCTCTATAACTTCTTACAATAATTCTATAACCGGTCCTTTTCAGGACCACAATATAAATCTATCATTTCCGCGTTTCATCATGATTTTCCTCATAACGCCAGTATATGATGCGCCAAAATTAATCGACGAAAAACGGCGAGTATTAAAGCTTGATGTGTTATTCCAGCTCTGTGCTGCGTCTCTCATGATATAGGTCTTATTATTGTGCTCTAAATCTTCAATTTGGTTGTTCTCATTCAATTTCTTCTTTCCCTTCGTTAATTTACATAAAATAAGCTCTTCATTCTTCACGACAAAATACAATATCTTTCGGAATGTACGGATAAGTGGGAGATAAGTTTGGCGTAAAATTTATAATCTGTGGTTTGTGTCCAAACACACGAAGGCTTGGGACCATCAGAAGCATATTTTTTTTGGAATTGGACCGTAAGTCGATGAAAGAAGAAAGTGAAAACAATGAAAGAGTTGAAATTCTCATATCTGGTTTTCTGATTAAAGCAGTGAGATGTTGATTTTTATTCATAGTATACCTGAACGTTAAGCGATAGTCGAGAAAGAGAACGAATGTTCAGTAAACTGCCTTCACTGAAATCAGTTGCCGTTAAACAGGAATGGATAAGACAGACAGAAATTGATATCTTATGTACAACTAGATCTGAAGAAGCCGGCATCTTTAGACACCTCACGTGAATACCTAGCTGAAAACTTGAATAGCGCACAATCTTTACTTCAAAGGATTATCCTCAACGTTATATCACCGAGGTTTTTAATGTATGTATCAAGCCAATTTAACTTCGACGTGACATCATTCGATTTTAAGCTATAATTCGATTTTAAGCTATAGGTGAAACAATAGGATCAAGCCAGGCTTCGTGCCAAACTGTCACATGCTCATAAGCAAAATTTGTTCGCAACCATACAACTCGAGCTGTACCTGCTAACGAGTCTGACGTTACTAGGTGCAGCTCCAGCTCATAAAAACATGAGGAAAAATCAACGATATTCGATAATAATTGCAGAGTCAGCATTCTCGTGTAACTGACGCGATTTTAGTGTTGGACGTGTGATGGGGAGATCTACTCATTGATATTGCATATGGAGGCCCTGAGAAGGGCCGATACACGGAACTCTTGCCGTGAAGGAACGCAGACTTTACTTCTTCTTCTTCGGAGAAACCACTTTTTTCGTTGTCGCTGCCGATTTCACCGTTTTGGGTTTCGGTTTCTTCGTCGGCGATTTTGTGTTCTTTTTGGCCTTAGTGGGAGATTTTGTAGCCTTCGGCTTCTTTGTCGCCGGTGCTGCCACCACAGACTTCTTCGCCTTACTAATTGGTTTCTGCGTTTTCGTCGTCTTCTTTTTCTTTTCCGTTGCTGCGGTGCTATTTTTGGTTACGGCATCCTCGGACTTGGCAACGGACTTCTTGACGATTTTCTTTTGAGTTCCGGTCGTCGAGCCACCAGCGGCCAATTTGAAGGAACCGGAGGCGCCTTTACCTTTGGTCTGAATCAGGGAACCGGACTGTACGGCCGACTTGAGATATTTCCTTATGAACGGGGCGAGCTTTTCTGGATCGACCTTGTAGTTGGCACCGATAAATTTCTTGATTGCTTGCAACGAAGATCCGCTCCTTTCCTTCAGGTCCTTGATAGCGTTGTTGACCATATCCGATGTCGGGGGATGGCTGGGTTTCGTTTGCTTCGAAGTTGTCTTTCTCTTTTCGGTTTTCTTAGCATTTTTTCCGCCGGTTGGCACGGAAGCCGTGCTCTGTTGTAATTCAGTCTCTGACGCCGACATCTTGTCACTCGTTGATCGATAAAAAGTAAAATAACAATAGTCAAGTTTAGGATAACAAACAATCCACTAGTTTCAATAACGATTTTGGGTATATAGTTACGAACGAAGTGAACGGAAAATTGATCGTTTCCAAGCTCCAGGCTTTTCGAATTTCTATTCTACTTGAAACTTCTGCACCCATATTTTTCGATGATTTGCGAAAAATTTGCGTAGTCCGTGGATGTATATTCTCACTCTTGGTTTGTGTCATTCATCAGAAGTCTGCCGGAATCGATAAACAAGAAGAAGAGATCCAGTATCGGAAGAACGGACGGAGAATCCGATACGTCTCGGAATTACTGACAACTGGGGTTCGACTTATTCCTACACAGAATCACCGCTATATTGGAAGAAAACGACGAATATCAATTCCGACAGAGTCGATGTGATGATCAGTTATTATGTAACGATTATACTGCACCTCGATAACTCAACTGCAATTGTCCTCAGGTGCTTCTATTCGACGATCAATGTGAATGGTGGCACAGTTCGGTAGAACATCGATGCCACTATATTTGTTCAGATCGCAACGGTTATTTTCAGTTCACTTTCGCCTCGTCCTCCTTCGAATGATATCCCAAAATTTCGTTTGGCATTGAACGATGATCTGATTTCGAAATATCGCTATTCGATAACATTCACGTCCCTGACGATATCGTATGAATTTCCATAAATATTTAGGGATTAGTAAACTGACTGCATAACCTACCGTACGTGCAACTGATTTTCTTGGATGCCTTACGAATATTTGAAGAATGCATAGCAAAATGAACAGGTTTCCATTTGTGGACACGCTGAATGAAAGTGGAAGGAGAATGCTCGACAATAGAAATTTTGGAAGCAGGAGTGCCGCATGGATCAGCCATCGACGAAATCAAAGACTGGTGTAACAAGTGGAAGATCAAGCTCAATGGACAAAAGAGCCAAGCGATATTATTTCACAAGAGGTTGAGATCCACCACCAACCTCGAAGTTGATGGAGAAGAAATCGAGTGGAAAGGAAAAACGAGATATCTAGGTAATACCTTGGACGGAGGATAAACCTTGAAAAGCCATAGACAAAACCAAGACAGCGGTGAACAGACTACCCACTGATAGATAGAAGCAGCCACATGTCCGAAGAAACGAAATGGAAAAATCTTCAAAGCCGTTGCTAAGCCTCAACTGACATATGGCAAAGAGCCATGTGGGAACAATTCAAGCAATAAAGAACGAAGTACCTACTATGTTGTGCCATGAACTTACCTTGGTTTGTCAGATACTGACAGATCCATCGAGATTTAAATTAGCAAACCATCTCCGAACAGGAAAGCTCAGAAGATTCGAAACAGCGAAAAAACGCCCGACCAAGAACTCAGGATATTACTGGAGTATAACCTGGAGGAAGATAGAAGAAGAATGCGCACAAACAGGAGACCCAGAGATCAATTGACCAGTGATTAAAATGAGTACGAAAACCTACTAGAACCATTGAAACATGAGATGACGAAATAGGTCAATATTAGGAATCCAGCCCAAAAGCGCGAGAATTAATAGTCTAGAGATACCACGTTTTGCAAGCAGATGCTCGGAACTGAGAAGAAGTAGGTCGGGTTCAGTGAGTGGTCGAGCTCAGGAGAGCAAGGACTATCACACTGTTCGTCTATGAATGGATTCCCCCTGTAAAAAAACTGCTGTAGTTAGCAGAAGATTTTGATGAACCGAATTTACGCTAGAGATGTTACGAAAAGAACGGAACAGGTTATTGGGATTAGATATAACCGAACTGTTCCAGTTGAATGTTATTTTAAAACGACGGAACCTGCTACCCGGAAAAGAACCTGATATTGGATAGTGCGAAATGTTGAGTCGATTGATTGAGGTTTTCTGGTGATTGTTTCGAATGCACCAGTAAATAATTTTTCATCACAATCATTTGCATAGGCTTACGATAATAATATGAGAACGAGTCTCTTTTGATCAGGACAAATAACATCATGAAAGCACAATAAATCTAGAGAAATAATAACAGAATACAACCCGAAATTTTTCAATATACTTTATACATATTCATATATGAAAAAGGTTACTGACCAGATGGAAGGGTATCACCCAATCAGAAAAAAAATCTGAATCGAACAAGAACAATTTTTTTCTAATAGCGGTCTTCTTACTACAACAGAGCTCACAGCTTCACAAAATAAAATACACCCCCCAAATAAATTATTCTTATTCGTACGTGACCTAAACTCGTCCGACAGTGCAACATTTTGCACCATTGTGCCAGTCAGTACTCATAATAAAATCATAAATCAAGGAATAGGTACCTATTATAACTGCAACTATAAAAACAAGGCAACAACCGCGATCCTGTTCTCTCATACCCAAAGGCACTTTAACAAAGGAATAGGAACCTAAAACGAGATCGCACCTGTTCTTACGCGGAGCATTCTAACCTAGATAATATTAAATACTACTATGTACTATTAAAATAACAGGTATTACTGGCATTAGGAACTGGATATTGCTAAGCAATGGAACGGTTCGGAACTTTTCCCTGAATTTGCCCGGTTCGTAACATATCTAATTGCAACTTTTGATCGAGTATACGGAAAGTTGACGGAATTGCAGGGTAGTTTGATTCATATTTATGTACCGTTAACGAATTAATAGATAATTTATAATAAACGAAAAACATATGATTGGGTAACCCGCAATTTAGTGAATGGATATTATTCATAACTCGTTACGGGCAGATATTTCGTATTCCCAAATTATTTGAACTTACAATGAAAAATAAGCAATTAGCATGAATAAGGCAATGCCAAACCAGTGACCGGATAGTACAATTTAGGTTTACTAATAGGGAGCGCTTCCACAAGTTACCGAACATCCAAAAGCTTACGCAACGGATTCATTCAAGATGACCCGTTATCGAAGAGTTATGAATAATACCGACAACTGTATACATAGGTACTGCAACTTGTTATCGGTAACACTCGAACGTGGTTTATTGAATCCTTATTTAACGCCCGTTCGTATTATTCAACTACCAAATGAGAAATTTCCACAACTGAACAAAATGCAAGGTGGAAGAACAAACGATGCAACGTAACATGTCGGTGTACTTTTTAAGAAAATATCTTTTTGGTGGCCCTGATAAGGGCCTTTGATGAGAACGGCTCGTCGAGATTTCTACGACTTCTTCTCGGTCTTTTTTGGCAAGAGAACGGCTTGGATGTTCGGTAAAACACCTCCTTGTGCGATGGTGACCCCGGAGAGCAATTTGTTCAATTCTTCGTCGTTCCTGATGGCCAGCTGGAGATGACGCGGAATGATTCTGGTCTTCTTATTATCCCTCGCGGCGTTACCAGCCAACTCCAATACTTCGGCGGCAAGATATTCCATGACAGCTGCCAGGTACACGGGTGCTCCCGCTCCAACCCGTTCGGCGTAATTTCCCTTACGTAATAAACGATGAATACGTCCTACTGGAAACTGCAGTCCAGCTCTGTTAGAACGGGACTTCGCCTTGCCTTTTACTTTTCCTCCTTTACCGCGTCCAGACATATTAACGAGCGACTTTGATATTACGTATTAATTGACAATTGTGAATTGTGAAATACTGCTTCATATCATTGCGTGCTTCACCTATATAGGGTCGACGTTACGCCAATCACGCGCGAGTGTGCGATCCGTCCACCTTCAGAGGCGTGGTCTAGGTTTCCACATCGATGCCCGCTTCTCGGACACACTCGCAAGTCGCAATAGGACTACTTCTATAATTCCTTAATATGAAGTGAATCGTGGGAAAAGGATCATTCATAGAACACTATATTTTCACTATTATCGACGTTTCCTAACTATATTGTTGCATTTTCAAACTGCTATTATAATATTTTCCGCTGGTCTGTTTTCCCATAAATGGTCCCATGGTGTAAACTGTAAAGGATTCAACGTAGTCTTAGCAGGAATGGCTGGCATGATTTCTATGTCGTCAGCCATATTTTATACTCTTTCTAGTTTCTTCATCTTAACAATGATCAGATGGGTAGAATGGAATTCATTCGAAATTGTTAATCTTAGTTTTTCAGGAACAATTATCCTATGATTCCGAAACAAACGATTATCTTGTGAACTAAGTTCGAACCTCTTCTAAAAATAGGGTAAAATCTCGTTCCAGGGTCCTCTCCCGTAATTACTTATTTCCGATATTGAATATAATGTCGGTCTTCGATACCGATTTTATATTTTCAAAACTTAATTTAATAGCTGTATAATCATAAAACAAGGCTTATTATTAAAAAACCTTTTTAAAGACAAGCTTTTATAGTAACACCACTCATCCGCCATTTTGGAGACGCCATCTTGATTTCCTAAATTTTGAACAATAGTTATTTCCGACCCAGAAATCCCCTTGATACCAATTTCGAATAGAATCGGATAATAATTATAAAACTCGTCCGCCATCTTGAATTTTCCAATTTTGCAGAAGAATCGTCATTGTCGAACCCTAAAACCCCCATCAGATAGTAATTTCGAAAGGAATCGGATCATAATTACAAAACTCATCCGCCATTTTGGAGCCGCCATTTTGTTTTTTCTATAAAAAATATTTCATGATACCTTGTCACCAGAATTATGTACACCTGCCAAATTTCAAATCAATCGGACGATTAGAAGTGTGTCATATTTAACTGGCAAGATTTGATTACAGACAGATTTTTTTTTTAATTATAGGAGAGGTGAATCTTACATCAGACACCCAGTCTTTCTGGGTAGTGTCGGATTCTTATCGACTAAACACCTCTCCCGTTGTTAGGTTCCGGGCATAAGCCTATAAACCTTCCATTATCTCATCTGTTATTTTCTCTTTCGCATTCTTTAATGCTGAGTGTTTGTGTTCATCCTTCAATTGGATATCTCTCACTAAGTGTGGAGTTTTATATCTTCATTTTCGCAATTGGGGTAAATTCTCGCTGTTTTTTCATCTTCAGCTGGGTCATAGTCAACTAACCTTCTAAGATCGTCATTTGGATGTTCACTAGCTCATTCATAGGCTTTTGCAGCTTTTCGCTTGATGAAATGTAGTAATGGACTCCCATTTTATGTCTTTTCGGATTTGTACATTCCTTACAAACCAGGGGGCGTCTGATGCCCATCTCAGAAATTTGTTTTCTGTTTTCCTTTGTACCAATGGAGGACCTCTATTTCTCATGACATGAAAATTCACAATATTCTTGAAATTTATTCATTAAATTCTTGCCTTTATAACTCCTACAGCAACAACTTCGGTACCATTATGAAAATAAAAGGTTTTATGAACAACGGCTAGTGACAGAATTTCTTTTTTGTAAGGACCTTTAGAAATGGCAGATATACTAGACCCTGTATCAATCCCAAAAATGTTTTCCTTATTTACCATTATAACACTTCAATGGAAATTTCATTTTTATCACCCTCACATATGGAATATAAGTTCAAATCATCACTGACGCATTTCTATCTGAGAATAATGTTCAATACAATATTACATATTGTATCATGTATATTACATCAGAACTTTCTCTCATAACCTCCCGCCGCGAGAAAGTAAATTCTAAAAACCACCCATCACCAAAATCAAAAACATATTCATAAAATCAATAAGAATTATATCAGATTCCTCTCCTTGATTCATCGCACATTTTTATCGAGCAAATGCAACACAGGAGCACTCTATCGTTATATTCGATTATTCGGAAGGCTTTGTTTTTCATCATTCAAACTAAAATTCATTCGAGATCAGACGTATACACTCGAGTAATCACTTGATATAATCGTGATGAGAGTTTCATTCGATTCATGCCCAAATATCGCGATTCTGGTTCTGCGCCGATTATTTTTCATTCTAATGATTTTAATAATCGAATTATTGACTATTTTTCATAGGAATGATAATACATATCACTAGTTCAATAATCGTATTTTGAGCATTCGAGTGATTTCAATAATCGAATGATCACTAGAATCAAAAATCATCGAATGGTCGAACATTTTTTTTCGGCTTGTATCAGCGTTAACAGCAAGGTTTTCGTTTTTCCCCCTATTCCTTTTCAATGCCAGCACGCAAATGAATAGGACTAGCACGCAATTGTAGGTTTCAGCATATTTCATCTGAGAATAATCGAATAATGTTCGATGCAATTTTAATAGAAAATCGAAATCAAAACTTTATCTTATGACCTCCTGCCGCGAGAAAGTAAATTCTGAAAACCATTCATCATTATCTTAATCGAATACGTATTCCGAAAATCAATGAGGATCCTGTTAGAATCTTCACCAGTGTTAATTCATCAAGAATTGTAATATTTCAACACGCGATTTGAAAGGTTCTGTATCACATCGCTCGAATTGAAATTCACTCGAGACCAGGGCAATCGTTCGAATTAAATATCATTCGAGATATGAGTGATTGTTTATTGTTTTGTTTGTTTATTGTTTATCCTGACTACTCCTAGGTCTCCTGAGGAGACCCCTCTGAAACTACAAGCTTCGAAGCTTGTAACTTGTGCCGAGTTCGGAGTAAGCAGTTGTGTTCTGTGTAGGCTTTGTTACTGTGTCCTTACGCCACCTTAGGCACAGCACTGTTAATTTTTGACCCAACAGTGAGAATGGTGGCCCCTACCGAGACTAGAAAATTTCTTTCCTAGCTCGGGATTGAACCGGATCTTTGGGTCCGAATTCCAACGCTCTACCACTGAGCCAAGGGCACTCATAGTGATCATTCGATTCATGCCAAAAAACAGGATTTTAGTTCTGCGTCGATTATTTCTCATTCAAATGATCCATTGTAAACATCGAATACTATCGATTATTTCAATTATCGCTGGAGTTATCGCTCGAATTGAAATTCACTCGAGATCAGACGTGTCACTCTTACGAAGGCGTAGAAGGGCCACATTTCAAAGTGAAAAATTTTTCAGTATAATTCCGAGTTTAAACTCGGAATTAGTAGTAATTCCGAGTTCAAACTCGGAATTAGGTATAATTCCGAGTTTAAAGTAGGAATTAACCCTGATTCTGACTTTGAACTCGGAATTAACCCTAATTCCGACTTTAAACTCGGAATTAGTACTAATTCCGACTTTAAACTCGGAATTAGGGCAGAAACAGTTAATGATAGTCTTCGGAGATGATTATGCTTCGAATTTCAATGATTTTGTAGATATTTGAGATTTTGTTAATTCATGTTATACCTAGAGACAATTTCATTCATTCTTTTTTCAGAAGGTACTTCAAAACCATATCCTTCGATCATATATATTCTCATTAGTTTTCAAACATATCAACAACTAATTTCTCTGTTTGCATCATAAACTAGGCGAAACACGTACAAAATGACATATTTGTACAAAATGGCTTAGGCATCATGATTTGAATTTGTATGTATCAATTTCATAACTATCTACCATATCACAAACCCTTAAGGTGGCTTCTATGAACTTCTGTAACTTACAAGAGCTACTCTATACTCTGTTCAAATATAAGAGACATCAAAATAAACAAAGTCGCGCAGAGGTAGGGTGGGCTTCCTTCAGGTAGAGACTTTATTTCAGGGCTCCAGGGTCGGATCGAGGATAGTTCTCACAATCATATAAACTCAAATTCAAACTCATTTATTCAACATATTCAAATTACAAATGTCATAAGTTTGAAAACAATAATGCAGCGTCCAAAATAATATATTATGTATTACCCCATTGAAAATTATTCAGAATTTTGTTGGTCTTCTTCTGTGTCACTTTCATCCAGATTCACCAGCACTCGCTCTATTGTTGACTCCATGATATTATCGAGCTGACACATTTTTTCTTCGACATCAGTTACAACATGATGTATGCATTTCTTCCATTTCTCAGCACCAATCGAGCCTATAGCTCCCAGAAACAAATTACGAACCTCAGCAATTTTAAATGAGGAGTTCTGAGCAGCTACTTTTCCTTTTACTTGAGCCCAAATGAGCTCGATTGGATTCAGCTCGCAATGATATGGTGGGAGTCTCAATACTGTTCTTCCCGTCTCATTGGCCATTTCATCTATAATTAATTTTTCATACCTCCCTCTATTTGCCTTGACCAGAGCAAGAAGTTCCGCCTTCAAAAGATCATTTTCGAAGGAAATATTTTTACTGAGCAACCAATTTTTGACATCTTCCTTGCGGGTTCAAGAAGACGGAATCGATTCCACTTTTCTCGAATGATAACTGTCCATTACGATGACAGCGTTATGATCCAGAGTTGGCAAAATTGTTGAGAACCACTTTTCGAACGATTCCCCGTTCATTTACTCATGGTAATTTCCGGATTTTTTCGATTCGAAAAACCATAGGCCGTTCTCTACAAATCCGTCTTCTCCCCCTATATGACATATAATCAGTCCTTTTCCTTTTCCACTTGGGTTTTTGAGACCAGTTGACAGACCTTCTCGAAAAGCCTGTCTGTTGGACCCAATCGATTCATCGACCCATATTGAATTTTTTGTACATCCCGCATTTATCCATGTCTCGTCAAGGTAATAAATTTTTCGGCCTTGCTCCCTAAATTCTCGAATTTTCTTCAAATAATTTCTCCTCCAAACAACTATTTCGTCTCTATCAATCAATAAACTATTACGACCACGTTTTTTGAATTTGAATTTCATTTTTTTCAATAATTTATAAAATGTTGTTTTTTTTTAATTCGCAGGCTGTCATCGTTATTAACAACTTCCAAAACCTTCGAAATTGTAGGAATTTCATTTAAGAAAAAAAACCGTGAACTATTCTCCTAATTAAGTTCATGTCGAAATCGTCTATTGAATCGATGCTTTTTAGCGACTGGGATTTCTGCTTAGGTGGAATCAATAGATGATTTCGTTTATATTATTTTTCAGAAATCTCGTCGGAAACCGACAAAGGGTTAAATACAATTCAAACAAATATTTATAACCGGGACAAATTGAGGTACCTACTTCAGATATATCAGGTTATAACCGTTGCGAATTTTAAAGGACCTAATTACAAGGGTTACAAGGGTGTAACAAAGAAATCCAAAACATTCACTTGTATTCAAATTTCATAACTCTCCTGTACCTACTATCGACATTCCGTTCTAAGCTTTAAGTACGATCCTGGCAGTCTTTTGGGGGCGTGACAAGAATTGTAGAGAAGACCCTTTGACCAATAAGCTGTTAGTATGCGCAAAACAAACCGATTTGGTTTGTTTGTTTACATTCTCTTATATTTGAACAGACTATAGTTAATTCGGTTATTATGAGTTGATATATCGATAGATCACTAGTTTTTCTCATTGCGTCAAATTTTGATAATAAATGGCTAGTTTTCATAACTTTTTTCATTTATATTGCATTCATTTCAAACTCTACTTATTTGTCATTGCATTCCCAAAGCCTTTTTGATGTTGAATACACTTTCTGTACTCATTCGATATGATTTTTTTCAACGCTATATGAACAAAATGACATTTACAGTCAGCGGACATGAAATAGTAGTTTCAGATGAAGAGTAGGTAGGTATCTACCGGACAAAAGCAACAGAATTCTTTTCAGGATCAATCAGCAATAAAGAACCATGACTTGTCATAGCACATTGAGAACAAAAGCATTTGCGGCTAATGGAATGCATTTTATCCTTCTCTTGTTGTTCCTGTTGAAGGAGGATTCTTAAGGGGACAGGGCAAACGTAAGCTGAAGACCCAACAAATGTTCTAAGTTTGAACTTCTACACCTAATATGATTGCAATAAAATCAAACAGTGAGCTTATATCTCCTCTAAAGAAAAGGAGTCATAAAATCCTTAAGGCATTATTTGAAGAATAAATGTTGTAAGCCACATTCGAGATGATGAAGACGACTGTCATTGTATCTATTGTAATAATGACATTGTTTTTCTGATCTAAGTCTGGAGAAGACCGGTTACGATGCATAGCATACATAAAAAGTATGTTTAACATAAAAGAGGTTCTCAAATACAATGAGAAAACGATAAAGTTTGAAATGAATGCAAGAACATTCTACGCCATCGAAGAATCATCTCCAAATACTATCATCAATCTTTTCTGCCCTAATTCCGAGTTTAAACTCGGAATTAGGGTTAATTCCGAGTTTAAAGTCGGAATTATACTAAAAAATTTTTTACTTTGAAATGTGGCCCTTCTACGCCTTCGTACACTCGAGACCAGGGCAATCGTTCGAATTAAATTTCATTCGAGATATGAGTGATCATTCGATTCATGCCAAAAAAAGGGATTTTAGTTCTGCGTCGATTATTTTTCATTCGAATGATCCATTGTAAACATCGCATGCTGTCGATTATTTCAATAATCGAATGGTAACATCACTAATTACATCAATAATAACCTGATCTGATTCATTGGAGAAAAGCGTTTTATTTCTCGTCGCGGCCATAATGTATTTTGCTCTACAAACCGGAGAAACATAATAAGTAGTCGTTCAATTTATAACGTCTTAATTCTCTTTATTGCTAATCAATACTGTATTGCAGGAATGTCAACAATAGTAATAATATTTTCAAATAAATTGAAAGCAAAAAACCCTTTCGAAAAAACCTTTAATTCGAATGCTCTAAAAAGAAGGAAATAAAATTTGCTCTAAAAATTTTAACTATCAACTTAAACATACTCATTATACAGAATTTATATGATCGTAAAAGCTTGTCGCGCGATTCACTTGTGCGAATAAACGAGTATACCTATTCAATTGAGTAACTCAATCTCCTAGGTTTAATTTTTTTTTAATTCAGTTCAATTGAATACTTATAGGAACTTGAAAATGAATTTGTAGGAATAGGATAAATGAATGCTCAATAGTATTTACAGCATCATATATTTAGCGCCGTTCCGAAGATTCAGATCTGCTTCGTCAGGCCTAAAATTGAACAAGATTACACTGTATGACATATAAACAGTTTCAACGCACTACACAAACAATATGAATGAAAAATGTAGCTCTATATGTCAGAAATAGCACGATCTCAAAATGAACAGCTTGACGGAATTATTCAAGTTGATGTTGTTTTCATGGAAATAGTGTGAGCATAGTGCCGTTTTCTCTTTGTTATTTATATTCCTCACATCATATTCATAATGGATATAAATAACAAAGAAATAACGGCACCATGCTCACACTATTTCCAAGAAAATCATAGGTTCGATTTTCGAAATGTGAAAATTCTTGATAGTGAGAAACAACCTGAAAAAAAAGAAATATTTGGAAGATGTTCCACATCAACTTGCGTCAATTTTAGGTCAGACACAAATCATCTCTATGTATTAAACAATTCGATATGTATTGAACAACTATAAAAGTATGAAAAGAAGAGAGACGAAGTAAGAATAAGAATGAAATTTTTAAAAATTCGGAGAGCTGTCACCTTGTTCATTACATCATTTTAATTGTAGTTTATGATTGATGGTTGTTGAAATTTATTTGATTCATTTATAATTACTGTGAATATTCTTATGTCGATGTTTCCACTTAATTTGCTGTACATTTTGAGATCGTGATATTTCTGGCATAAAGAGGTATTTTATTTGTATTGGTTGCGTAATGCGTTGAAATTGTTTGTATTTTATATTGTGTAATTTTGTTCAATTTTAGCCCTGATGAAGCAGATGTGAATCTGCGAAACGTCGCTAAATTCATGCTGTAAAGACTATTGAGCATTCATTCGCCCTATTCCCACAAATTCATTTTAAATATTATTCCTGGAGGACACTAGTTTTAGATTATGACTTACTTATAGCTACTTACGCAAAACTCGCGACGAGCTTTTATGATCAAATAAATTGTGTTTAATGAGGTTATAAGTTGATAGTTAAAATTTTGAAGGAAAATTTCATTTTCTTCTTTTTGGAGCATTTGAATAAAAGCTTTTTTAAAGAAGGTTTTTTTTGGCTTTCAATTTATTTTTTAGTTTTTAGTTATTTGTGATTATCATTTTCGGTAAGCCCTTCGATTCGATACTCATATTGCATAGGTGCATAAAAAAAAACTATTCCGCCATCTTGGATGTTCCGCCATATTGGATTTAAAATGACGTCAACGTCATCAGTATTGATCAACAAGTCTTTCCATTTGATAGCCATATTGTAGAAATGCATAAAAAATAACCATTCCGCCATCTTGAATATTCCGCCATATGGGATTTAGAATGACGTCACACAGCTTACCGTGTATGTATTGTCATCCAAATTTAACTTGTATACAAAATTACAAAAACATATCAGCTTATAAATTGAGTAGCAAGATAACACCCGAACAAACATACATGTCTACCTTGCACGTTGAAAATGAAAGCTTTTAATAATAGTAGGTATATTCTAAAACTAGTTGCAGAATGGGCTCCTATTCCAATACGAATGCGAAATTAGAAAACGAGCGACGAAGGAGCGAGTTTTCGAACTCATGAGTGTTGGAATTGCATTCTGCATCTTGTATCTTGGCAGTTGGTGACTGTTACGAAATTGACATTTCCATATTGACGCGCGTTTAAAATTGATAGAAGCGGAAGCCAGTGCTGACAAACATAATACGAAAAATATAACTGAAAACAATGCTGTAATGAATTCATTACAGCACTGTTTTTAGTACTGTAATGAACTCATTACGATACTGAAATAGAGAAAAGCTTTTAAAAATATGGAATCTTTTATGGGCATCTATTAACAGAAGTTTCACGTTGCTGAAAGAAACAATTGTCTCTGGCATCTCAGGTATTCGCACTTTTATCAGAAAGCTTCTAAAATAAAGAAGCCGACATTTATGACTTAACAATCTGTTTATTGGTGTACCCTTCCCCCATAAGCAGGTAATAAATCTATGTACTCATAAACAATAATCATCTCTCCGGCCCTTACTCAAAATAAGTTCAGTAAAATTATTTGGTTTTTTTCCCTTCCACAAATTCCGACAAATTGCCCTAAATGGTACATTCGCATTTTAAAAGTTCTGCATTCTTATTCGGTCAGTAGTACAGATTGGTCACCGTAGGGCGTGGATTCAAGTGGAATAGTTTGTTTATTGGAATCATTTTTCTATTTTAATTCGAATCAAGTTTTCCTCGAGTGCTAAGAAATAATTGACATGTATCATTATTCATTTTCGATAAAAGTGTTGGTTTCAAGTGGTTTCAAGTTTAAAAATATTTACAAAGAAAAGTCTCAGGATGACTATAATATCGTGAGTATTGTATTTTATGTCGTACATTTGAACTTTCTGCCTTTCTGGTGTTTTCATAATATCCTTGTTATTGATTGTGTATATGCTATACATAAAACGCAATGGTGCTATTAACAAATCAAAAACCGGGTAAACATCACAAGTTGATGAAACAATGATTGTCGAATTGTCGAGTTTAATAAATATATTTGCGTAATGTTCCCATAATTGCTTGATACATATGGTCTTTTTTGGGAGGTAGGTATTTTTCATATCTACGAAAGTGAATGTCAATTCATTATGAAAATTCAAAGACATATTATAACTCGGCACCGCCTCATGAAAGAAGAGCTCTCAACAGAAAATATTGCGATTACTATATGGAGATGTACAAGAAAGAACTGCAATACAAGTCTTTGATAGTTTCATTTTTTTTTCGGTTATTGAATATCGAATAAAACTATAACTTTTTTACATTTTATGGTCGATTTTTATTATTAATCAAAGATAAGTACATATTCCAAAATCATCTTCTTGATTATTTATGAAAATAATCAATATCAATTATAGAACTGTTAAATTCTTAATCTCGAAACAATGATATGATACTGAACGAAACTGAACAAGTATAAATTTCACGTTTATTTAATCTAATATAAATAGTTTTCAAGAATCATAATTTGAACCTGTGTGAATAAAGTTTGATTTCAAAATGTATCGACCATACAATTGTAATAACCGTAATAAATTATCGGGTTTTTTTGTCAAAAGGTGAAACATTGATGTTCACAACGCCTTTATTGTCATGCCAAACTCTCGTCTAATGTCCTCGAAGAAAAAAGTCATTCTATATAATTGAATTACAATTACCTACCTAACAAATTATCGGGGTTTGTTCTATAATTTTGTATTTTCCCATTTGATGTTATTTCATTTAGACCTCAAACGTACGCTGAAATTGTCAAAATTTCAGGCTTTTTTGACCGCTCATTAGGCTTAAACGAGGGCTATATATCATTTCGTCACGATGACTGTAGGTGTAGGGTAGCTTCGGATCTCAAAAAATGAGTAAATTTTGATCAGGGGTTCCGTAAATATGGCGCGGCAGTTCGAATATCTGTTTTCGATCTGATTTCGAAACCACAGATTCGAACTAGATGAAATTCTGCAATCGGATGAAGAATGACCTATTTGGGGTAAATCATATAAAATGCTACCGAAGTATTGACAAAAAAATCCCAATAAAATATCCACGATCATGGACGAATGCTCTGACAGCTTTCCAAACACTTTCAGTTGGATTTATGAATGCGAATCTATTTTTAAGATGGATCAATATACGTTATACAATATGTATGAATGAGCGCTGAAAAGCTCCTCACTTCTCGTCAGTGCTAATTGAATGCTTTGTTATGTTAACAATAAATCGTTCGAGCAATAAGTACCGCTGCAGCCCTCTAGCGTCAAATTTCCAAAGCTGTTTTTGGTGCGTGAAGCTCTCAACAGTGTCATCCCGATGGGTGTCCCGATACGATTTGCAACTCCTCTTCACCAGTATAGATAGAGCTGCTATACTCATTTAAAAGCACTTCTCGTTGTTTCACGCACATATTATGATGTTTTATTCAAAAGGTGAAAATTATCAACGGCCTTATGTTACAATGTATTCCATAGTAATATCCATGAGTTTCCATCATAAAATTAGCTGTCTCACTTTGGAAAATTCAATCAAAGTATCGAGATAACAACTCTTTTGAGATGAAGATATTTGTCCTTATCATCACCTGTCCCTACAAAATTTAAATAATTATTTTCAAGCTGTAGAACTCATTCGATTTTCCAGTGATTGACGTTGTTCAGTCAAAAACCATGTTCGATTCATATTCTAGTTCGTCTAATCGAAGAATTTCACGTGTTCACAATTTAATCTATATTCATTTTCTCAAATTAAATTACGATTGACTAAATCAATTACTAATGAGACTATACGTCGAATGTTAACGTCAGCGGTTTTGCGGCGCATATAATTACGTGCGTAATGAGGAAAATCTTGGTGAAATGTGGAAATGATACAGTTTCAATGTGGTCCTATGCTAGGGCTGCCATACGTCCCGGTACACCGGGACATGTTCCGGTTTGAAGCATTGAGTCCCGGTGTCCCCGTCAGTTATTCAATTGTGCCGGTCAGTAATTTGAATTTGGTCGTTATCGAGATTAATATTTTCCACACGGATCGTGGTCCTAAGGCCGTAGTGGTGTTCAAATGCCATACATGCAGCAGCAAAAAAAGGAAAATCATCTTTTGAAGACTTAACCATTTATCGTGTCTTTTGAATTCATTTTTTTTATGAGGGAGTTGTTTTTTAATTAATGCATCTTAGAAGATTTTAAAGTTATTTTCTTAAAAACAACATCCATATTTTTCTAAATAGTCTTTGCATCCAATTGAATCGATGACTTTATTCTACAAAGGTGCGTGTGTATATGAAAATGACATATTAATATTATGGTATTCAGTCAACTTGAAAAACAGATTTCAGATTTATATGGATTTTCATGGCCGAAATATATTATGTCAGCGGTCGTCGATGGAAAAGTTCTTCTAACAAAGGTACACACATCATAAATTGTAAGGAAAGATACAAAGTTATTCATGAATAGTTTTTTGCATTTCACGAAATGAAACTATTCATACCACCACAAAGTGTCATTCGAATTAAAATTCATCAGCGATCAGATGTATCATATCGAGTTGATTCCATGATCAACCTCCGATCACCGGCGATAACGCTCTGTGAAACCTACCGTTATACTTTGGAGTCAACTTATCGGACTATGTATAATATAATCTCCACCGCCGGACTCATTCCTGGGCTCTGGCCCCGCAACAGCATAGGCCACCCAAATGGCCAAAAAGTACAAATGAGTCAAAAAGAAAAATAATTTATCAGGACCCATGATGGCGGAGGCCGGAGGCCTCCATATTAGTCCATATGTCAGTCAAATATTTTTTTTTATTCGTAATTACATATTTTCATTTCGTATGAAAAACTATTCGTCTAACCACTTCGACACTTGTCGGAAAGTGGCGTGGTGCCATCGGCAAAAAAAAACCGAGATCTGAATAAACTAGGCTTGGCTTGTGTTTTCAACGTTATATTCACATACATACTCCAATCTTACGTTCCTGATCTTTCCGTGCACCTCAGATACAGGTAAAGGGCTCAATGTATGCGGTAATTTTCGAACTGTTCAAGTTCCACTTTAAGGAATACGTTTAAAACTAACTGAATAAATCTCTTTCAATATTTCCTGGAATTTTTTCAGAACGATTGTAAAGATTTGCTGTGATCATAAACGAGGTGTTGCGAAAATACCTTTCTTTCGTTATTTGAAACAATATTTGCTAAAAAGAAGGTTCGGTCTTCGGTCCACAATAAACAAGAAATCTATGAACGAAAATTTATGCAGGGTGTACCTGAACCTCTTCTGAGATATTTTCGGAATAATTGTTAAAATTCTCAACGGTCATAAACGAGCAGTTGAGAAAAACACCCTAATTTGTTTATATGATCACTATTTGTGAATACAATATTCCGACCTAATCGAAGACGGGTAGGTCAAAGCTTGCTTGCATTATACAGTCCTTTGTCGGCAGTAATGGTACCTGTGGAAGATATTTTTTGGTTTTTCCATTTTTTATCTATTTCACGTGGTTGACATCATATTTGCGCCCTAAAAGAGTAGGTAAAGCCCTATATATATTCTGATCTCGATTGTTTTCAAACTAGTTGAAATATTTTCGTGTTAAGGGTGATAGGTCGTATTTCTAAGTTGATATTTTCTTCCATTTGTTCATACCTAGACTTCAATTGTGCGGACTTTTATGGTAAGTTTTGTGTTTTATTATTGAATTCGTATTTCTTAATTGTTTTGTAACTATGTGAAAGTGTATATAAATAAGTTTACTTTTTTGTGTTTTGGAAATCAGAGTTGAAATATTATTATTATTTTCACAGCCAAGCGAACCGAATATAAAATGAAACGAAACTATCCGAGTGGTTGGAAAAAAAAGAAGAAACAAAAAGTAAAAAAACAAGAACTTCAGCGTCTGTCAGGTTCAATTCTGAAATATGCTCAAAAAGCGTCATTTTAGGCAAACAATGAAGTAGACCCTGATGTTTTCAAATCTATAGAAACTCCAAGTATACAAGCTTTGATCTACGAGTTACATACATAAGCAATCAAGTACAAGAAGAGGAAGTAGAAGAACAAAAAGAAGGAGGAGTAGAAAAGGAAATGGAAGAAGGAGGGAATGGGAAAGACAAGGAAGAAGACATACCCCCGTTGCTATGTTCTGACTCAGAGTCGGATCCACCTGAAGAATCAGAGGATTTATCAATACATTTTGATGTTTGAAATTGGCCTATTCCAGTACCAGATAGTCTTAGAACCGAAATAATAAGACGAGGAAGTGAGATTTACCAACACTTAGAGGGACCATTTGGAGCTGTGCTCAAGCCTGGGGAAAATCCCAAAGGTCGTACCCGACAGTTGAAAACTTATTGGTTTTACAGACAGCTCCGTAGTGGGGAGAAAATATTAAGGAAATGGATGGTTTATTCCTCTCAAAAAATCATTGTTTTGCTTTTGCTGCAAGCTCTTTGATAATGGATCTATACAGGTTGTCGCTAAGATATCCAGTTTCATCACAGGATTCAACAGTTGGTGGAAATTAAATCCTAAAGTGTCCGACCACGAAAACTCTGAATTCCACGTTAAGAATTTGGAAAAATGGAAAACTCTTGAAGCAAGACCTTTTTCTAAACAAAACCATCGATGCTGCACACCAAAACGTTATGGAAACAGAAAGGAAGAAATGGAGGGACATTTTACATAGGCTTTTAGATGTAACACTTTTTTTAGCTAAGCATAATTTGCCGTTTAGTGGTCATAGAGAAGACATTGAATCCGAAAACCGTGGCAATTTCTTAGAACTGGTGAATCTCTTGTCACATTATGACCCTGTTTTAAAGGAGCACAACATACGGCTTCAGCAACCATTGCAAACAGGAAAGATTCCAGTAACATACTTATCGACAGCAGTACAAAATGAGTTTATTTCTCTCTTGGGAAACGCCGTAAATTATCTCGGAAATCAAAGCAGCAAAATATTATGGAATACTATGTGATAGCACACCTGACATATCCCACACAGAACAGATGAGTCAAGTCATAAGATATGTGAAAATTGACAACAGGAGAGTAGAGGTGAAAGAATCATTTCTAGGTTTCATTCCACTTAGTGGGAAGAAGGCACACGACATTACACAGGATATACTTCAATCACTTGAAAAGGACGCTTGGATATAATACTTTCTAGAAGTCAAGGTTACGATAATGCTGCAACAATGTCAGGTGTTCATACAGGAGTACAAACAAGAATTAAAGAACAAAATCCAAAAGCGCTGTTTGTACCTTGTGCAAACCATTCTCTTAATCTATGTGGTGTTCATGCTTTCGGTAGTGTTCCTGTTTGTGTCACATTTGTTGGAACGTTGGAAAGTGTGTACAATATGTTTTCTTGTTCAACACATAGATGGCAGGTACTTAAAGAAACCGTTGGAGTGACCGTTAAAAGAGTGTGTGATACTAGGTGGAGTGCTCATCATGATGCAGTGAAACCAATCTTTAAGAACTTCGAAAAGTTGGTCGAAGCTGTGGACAAATTTTGCGATGCTTCCGAAAATCTGGATACGAGGGGAGCTGCGGAGTTGCTGATGAAAAACATTTGCAACTTCAATTTTCTTTGCTTCTTGCATCTATGGTACCATATTTTACAAGAAGTGAACCAAGTCCGAAAGTACCTTCAAATCCGAGGAAATAGTTTGGAAAAGTGTGCACTGAAGCGGAGAACCCTGAAACTATTTTTAGAAGAGAGTCGAGAAGAACTAGCTCATAAAGCCTTCGAATATGCGACCACCTCCTGTGCTGAAATGAACATCGACGTCGAAAGCAGAATTCGAAAATATGATGCCAGGAGAAAAAGCTCAAAATGCAGGTTTGACTCCACAGCAAGTACTGAAGCGTTCCATGTTAGAGTGTATCGACAAGTTTCATGGGGAACTAGAAAAAAGACTAAGATCGATAAACAGTGTATGTGAACAGTTAGCTTTTGTGCACTCAGAAAATCTTCTTAAATCAAATGATGAAACGATAATAATTCATATACATCAGTTCACGGCTACTTTCGACGATTTAGAGGAAGAAGAAATTTTGCCAGAAGTGAAGAGGCTCAGAAGGTATCTGCAGGCTTCTGACATAAAAATTGATGATGCAGCTTCATGGACATCACTTCAAATGCTGAAGTTTATAATTGAAATGGACTTTCGTCAGTCATTACCGAACATAACCGAGGCGCTCAAACTGTTTCTCACTATTTGTGTGTCCGTGGCTGAAACTGCGTGCTAAACGGGTCTAGCATAAAAAGTAGGGAAATCGAAAACTCTGCGGTTAACGCTGATCCAAGCCGGAAACAGACGACTTCAAATTTCATCGTCAAAATATTAGATCGCTATATTCTATATTCATAATTGTATGTTATTGCAGATAGTTGTGAAGTTTTGTGAGAACGAGTCTTAAAAATTTGTGGTTCTGAAAAGAACCGATTGAGCAGTCTCCTTAGCGTACCAACGACATATATTTCCAATTCAATCTACTTAGAACTGGTGTATTTCGTCACGGCTTTGGTACCTTCGCTGACAGCGTGCTTGGCCAATTCACCGGGCAACAGAAGACGTACAGCAGTCTGAATTTCTCTGCTAGTAATCGTGGAGCGTTTGTTGTAGTGTGCCAGTCTGCTCGCTTCTGCTGCGATGCGTTCGAAAATATCGTTAACAAAACTGTTCATTATACTCATAGCTTTGCTGGAAATTCCGGTATCGGGATGAACTTGTTTTAACACCTTGTAAATGTAGATAGCATAACTTTCCTTCCTCTTACGCTTCTTCTTCTTATCAGACTTGGTAATGTTCTTCTGGGCTTTACCCGCCTTCTTCACTGCTTTTCCGCTAGTTTTCGGTGGCATGGCTATTGTGATAAATATATGTAACACTGATAATTGAATCAATCTACAAAGTGGGTTTTTTTTTTTTTTTTTTTTTTTTAATTAATTATAGGAGAGGTGAATCTTACATAAGACACCCAGTCTTTCTGGGTAGTGTCGGATTCTTACCGACTAAACACCTCTCCCGTTGTTAGGTTCCGGGCATATGCCTATAAACCTTTCATCTTCTCATATGTTATTTTCTCTTTCGCATTCTTTTATGCTGAGTGTTTGTGTTCATCCTTCAATTGGATATCTCTCGCTAAGTGTGGAGTTTTATATCTTCATTTTCGCAATTGGTCTCTAGGTCTTTTGCGGTAAATTCTCGCTGCTTTTTCATCTTCAGCGGGGTCATAGTCGATTAACCTTCTAAGGTCATCATTTGGATGTTCACTAGCTCTTTCATAGGCTTTTGCAGCTTTTCGCTTGATGAATGTAGTAATGGACTCCCATTTTATGTCTTTTTGGATTTGTTCATTCCTAACAAACCAGGGGGCGTCTAATGCCCATCTCAGTAATTTGTTTTCTGTACTTTGGATCTTCTTTATATGGGTTTTCGCTGCATATCCCCATGCTGTTGATCCATATGTGAGCTGCGGTCTGGCGACTGCTTTTATGATTCTCAATTTCGTGTTCTTGTTCATTTGACTTCTTCTGCCTATTATCGGGTATAATCTTTTCATGGCTACATTCGTTTTATCCACTGCATACTTAATGTGCTGTTTCCACGTTAGTCCTTTGTCTAATATTACTCCTAGGTATTTAGCTTCATTCTTCCATTCAATTTCATTATTGTCTATGGATATCTTCGATTCCATCTTCAGTTTTCTCTTTTGAAGGAGTATTGCTTGACTCTTTTCTCCATTGATTTTGATTTTCCATCTGTTACACCATTGACTGATATCATCTGCAGCTTCTTGAAGTCTTTTGTGAATTATCTTTGTATTTCTGTGCCTAATTGCTATGCCCGTATCGTCTGCGTATAGAGCAAGCAGGCATCTTGGATTTCTTGGTATATCATGTATGTATATGTTATAGAGTAGCGGTCCTAGTATGGATCCTTGGGGAACTCCTGCTTCTAAATATCTGAGTGTGGAATGAACATCACCTATTTTCACACAAAAGTTCCTATCCCTCAGATAATCTCTTATTATTCTGCATAACTTGGGTGAATATCCTGCGGTTATCATTTTATATGCAAGTCCTTCATGCCATACTCTATCAAAAGCTCTGGTTACATCCAGTAGTAGTAGTCCTGTGGCTTCTTTATTCTGAAATCCTTCTGTGATATACTCGGTTATTCTTAGGAGCTGTTGTTCAGTTGAATGTTGTTTTCGGAATCCAAATTGTTCACTCGGTATCGTCGCCAGGGCTTCTGTTTCTTCATTAAGTCGTCTGGCTAAGACTCTCTCCACAATTTTTCCTAGGGCTGGGAGCAAGCTTATCGGTCTATAGTTCTGTGGGAACTTTTTGTCTTTACCTGGTTTATTGAAAACAATCACTTCGGCAGATTTCCATCGTTTTGGAAAGTGCTCTGTTCTCATCACGCCATTTGCTATGCTAGTGAGAGCTGCCGTTCCTTTCTTTGACATTTTCTTCAGCATGAGATTTGTAATTTTATCTTTCCCAGGAGCCTTTCTTGTTTTCAAGTTATTGATTATCTCTTTGATTTCTGCCGGAGATGTAGGGTGAGGGATTTTGTCATCCGGTGGTGTTTCTTTCATTTCTTCTTCATTATCTTCAATTAATTCTTCTAGGTCCTCATCGTCTTCTTCACAATAATTTATCCTTGACTCCCTTTCTATAGTATCGGCAAGAGCGTTAGATTTATCGCTTTTTGAATATGCCATTCCATGCATTCCATGCAGTGGTGGAATTTGAGTTTTTTCATTACGTAAATTTTTTTGCATTTTCCATGCAGAGTGGTCTTCTGTGCTGAGTTCACTGATTTTCTTATTCCATCTATTCGTTCTGAGTTCCCTTAGTGCATTTTTAAGTATTTGACTATGTCTGTTCAGTCTGATTTTATCATTATCTGTTTTATACATCCTGTAGTTCTTTCTTAGTCTTCGGTTGACTTTAATCAGTTCTTTCACCTCTTTGGGAGTATCGCCATAGGGATGTTTGGGAGTAGGTTCAGTTTTTCTAACCGTGCTCTCTTCATAGGATTTCATAATCGCACTCTCCAAAGCTATGACTGATTGATCTAATTCATCCGGAGTGTTAATTTGTGGAATACTCGTGATATTTTCTTGGAGTTTATTCTTATATTCGTCCCAATCGGTATGTTCTCGTGTTTGAGTCACTTCATTTCTAGTTCCATGTCCTAAAATGAACTCTATCGGGTTGTGATCAGATGTTCCATCCTCTATCGTTTCCAGAGCAAAATCTTGCTTTATATTCTTCATTATAACTATGTCTAGCACATCAGGGGTTCCATTGCCACTAGGTAAAAATGTCGGTATGTCCGGTCCCATTATAATCGCATCTTCCTTCTCGGCATACTCTTTCAATTTCTTGCCATTTGCGTTCTCTGTTCTAGAATTCCATTGTTGAGATTTACAGTTGAGATCTCCAAGTATTATTCTTGGAAAATGACCCCCTAATAAAATCTTTATCTCTTCCTCTGGCAGATTTATTTGCGGTGGTTTATATACAGAGAATACCTTAATGCTTTCTCTACTTATCTTTACTGTGATCGATAGTGCCTCTATAGAGGCGTCATTGTCCTCGGGATTTATAACCGCATTCAGGTAGTGGTTCACGTCTCTTTTAACAAGAATGGCAACCCCTCCTCCGTTTCTATTATTTCTGTCTCTTCTGTATATTTCGTAATTTTTGAAGGAAATTCTATCATTGGTAGTCATTTTTGTTTCCTGAAGCGCCATAATATCAGGATGTTTTTCTTCTAACAATTGTTCAATATCTGATTTACGGGCTCTGATTCCGTTAACATTCCAGGAAACTATCTTCAGATTTTCTAGATGTGATTGTTTGTTCATAAATTATTTGTTTCCAAATAAATTTTGAAATTTTTTCTCGAATTCTTTTTCGAATTTCTGCATTATTCTGCTGAATAATTTCTCTGTTAGTTTGTCTAGTTCATCTTTGGGATCTTCTTTTTTGGCTGGAGTCGGTTTTTTGGACGGGTTCTTTGTTTTTGGTACCTGTGGTTTTTCAACAGCGATAGCAGTCTCCATTTTTTTGGTAGGGGCTTCTTTTTTTGGGGGTGTTTTCTTTTTAGTCAGATTTTTATAAGCACTGCAGCCTTTATAACTGGCCGGATGCCCACTCTGGTTACATAAAACGCATGTAGCGTTCCTTTCCCCTTCTTTTTCGGTCAATACACAATCTTTTGTGCAATGCGCTCCTAAGCATTTTACACATCTCCACGGAAATGTGCATTTGTTTTGCGCATGGCCATATCTCTGACAGCGATGACACTGTCCTGGGCCTTCTGGTTTCTTTTTTGGCTCTATTTCGATACAGAGGCTGTAGATCTTTTTGATTTGGAAAATTTCCTTGTGTTGAGTTTTCACGAGGTATAGAGGGATAGCCTTTTTCGTTTTGTTTGACGTCATTCTCGTCACTTCAGCATCTTTAATACCCTGGAGTCCTAAGTCTTCCTTAATCACTCCAATATCCGCATCAAGTGGCAAGTACCTTATTACAGCGTAAATTCTTCTTTCTTCCTCCATTTGGTAAGTAAAATACTCTTTTCCTTGTTGCTCAAGAAATTTTGTTAGTTTCCTGAAGTCGTCTGCAGTCGAGGCAATGATTTTTATACCGTCTTTAACAACCGTTGCACGGTTATAATTTATCTTTTTGCTGTATAGCGTTTTGGAAATTTCTGTCCAGTCAGAAGTCCCCATCATTGTTATTGGGGGAATTTTATCTTTTATAGGTGACTGAGACGTCACCGTCGACTTTTTTAAGTTGTCCTCTATTGAGGACGAACTTTCTTTTCTGGCACGCTTGGCCCGAGGTGCTCCTTGGGGTTGGGGGGCTTTTTTGTTGTCCTCAATATTTGAGGCTATCGCTTTGGGAGAGACAACAGTTGATGTTTTGGGAGGGACAACAGTTGATGTTTTGGGAGGGACAGTCGTTATTGTTTTAGGAATAGTTTGGGCTGATGTTCCTGGTTCGGAAAGCAAAGCCTGGGAATAACTTCTTACGCTTGTATTTGGGGATTTCTTGTTGGAGAGTTCTTCTCTCAAGAGTTTTAATTCGTTGGTCAGATTGGCCATGCAGTTTGTTAAAGCCGCTAAATTGGCTTTGAGCTCATCATTTTCCTGTCGGAGCCTGACGAGTTCTTTAAGCTCATCGCTTTCATCCTCAGAGGTCGTGTATCTGTCCTCGGTATCCATGAAGGATCCATCGTTATCCGAATTTTCATCCATGTTCAAACACGGATAGAAGGATAATTAAAAGACACTTACCGTTTTTCTCAGCTTCACAAAAAGTCCGTATATCACTCACGCACGGAACCAACGATCCTTTCGGACCTGGACTCTACGTACGAAATCACAGAAACTTTTCACAAGCACTAACTTGGATGCGCATCAACGTGGCGTTCGGCGCACTGAACTGGTTTACACAAACTCAACTCTCGGTACGTGTACACTAGTCGACGCCTCGGTCAGTACTCTACAAAGTGGGACGTTTGCGATCTTGTATTTATGACGCCGAAGCAGGATGATTCCGGCCACACCTTTTCGCGTTGACTTGAACTCCGCTAACCAATAGGATTAGCATCATGTATATTGTCCACTCGCTGATCCGAGATATGCGACAGGAATTTTTCGGTTCAGTTCAATTTATGGGAATTGTATATTTTGTATGTTTATTTGGCACTTGTAAAATGAATGAAAAGGTCAATCCTTCTCACAACGGTAACAATGTATGAGATTTAATAATATGCCACAAAGTGAACACTGAAAGGATGGTATTCACGATTTATGCTGGCTTGAGAGGTATGGCTGCTTGTATTCGGGTCTCCTGTATGTATTGTATGAATTGTGAGCTCTTTTTCTCGCGGAACGATTTGTATAACTAAGGTTCGGTCGGTGAGTGCTGGTTCGCGTTTTTGTGGCTTACTGATTTTGGCGTGCGAACAGCATTGAGGAAATGGCAGGTTGTTGTCGATCTGTTACCTCGTTTCTTGAGAACGGCAGACCACAGAGTCGAAGAGAGTGGTTCCGGAAATTCTTTGTTACCGACGAACTATCAAGTTTGTGGTATTATGAATAAGAATAAAGATAAGAATTCTCAACATTAGAGCCATTTTTTCGCGTGAATTACGGTTCAAAACTATTTCGAACTATTTCCGTCTGATTACCGCTAATCATTCTCTCTTATATTTTCACAGAAGTCAATTTCCTAACTAATATTTCGAAAACAATTCGGAGTAAACTTCACCAGTTCATGCATAGCTAAAATGCCACAATTTCAAAACGGTGACGTCATCATGGAAATAATAATAATAATAATGATAATATCCTTTATTTGCCAACAAAATCCCTTTACTCCTTTACAGAAATAAAGCAATAAAGCAACGTCATACATTGGAAGAGCTAGCTTCCTTCAATATTATAACTACAATTACAAAATCAAAATAAATTCTATTCGACGCCTAGCTAGATAATACAAACTAGATAATTAATCTAACTTGAAAGAATAAATACATTTATCTCTTGAATATTGGACCACTGCCTTTCTGAATTTCACAATATTTGAAATTTCCTTAATTTCTGAAGGAAGTGTTCCTCTCGGTTTCTGGTTATCATTTGCAAGTTATTATAATTCTGGTGATTTGATATAAATAAGTTGGGATTTCTCCTCACCAGCTTTACCAGAAAAACAAAATACAACGATGGTGCACTCATGATGTTCAAAATTGAATAGTAAGGTCTACAGGATACCCTCAGCATACATCTGATGATTCTTTTCTGAGTTATGAAAATCTTGACCTCATTGCTAGAAGATCCCCAAAAACCAATCCCGTAAACCATAATTGCCTGTATATATGCGAAGTAATATTGTCGCATGCATCCCAGAGAAACACAATCTCTCAATCGTCTGACTACCGCACATGCGCTGTTTAGTCGTGCATTGAGAGTATTGAGACCTAAAATGTGGGCATCCCAATTCAGCTGTGGGTCCAAATGAAGACCCAAGAACTTCACATGTTCAGATATTGGAATTGATGTATGGTCCTGTCTTACCAGCACCGATAGTGAATCGAATCCCATTTTGGCAAAATATATCAAACCAGTTTTGTGACGGTTCAACCGTAGAAGATTCAGTCCACACCATTCTGCCATACGGTTCGCGATGTTCGTAGCACTCTCGGAAACATCCGCTGTTGACCCCCCCGCCACCATTACAGATGTATCATCTGCATACTGACAAACCAGGCCACGTGATAGCTCAAATGGTAGATCATTTACGTACGTACAGTAAAAATAACAGAGGTCCCATAATCGATCCTTGCGATACTCCCTGCGTTATGCCTTCCTTACTTACTGAAATTATTTGTGTTCTGTCCATGAGATACGATCTTATTAGGTCATGACAAATCTCACGAATACCGTATCGGTATAACTTTGAGAGAAGGACATTGTGGTCCAAGGTATCAAAAGCCCTTGAAAGGTCAAAATATATGCCCACCACACTATTTTTCATATCCAAATTTCTTTATACAAATTCTAATGTATTATAAATCGCATGATCTGTGGAGCAATGTGGTCTGAAACCAAACTGTCGGTTGCTTAGAAATGTCCATTCAATTTATAAGTTTAAAAGTTGGAAACACGATACACGCACATAATTCTAATAATTAATAATATTTAGAATTTTAGGTGTGTTTATTCGTATATTTCTTCTCCTTAGGATAAATCTGGTATTTTCAAATCAGATTCTAATCAGTTTATGAATGATTCAAATGTTCTCGTCCTGATTAACGAGTTGTTGAAAAAAATATATGCAAAATTCATATTGGTTGAATCAAGAGGAAGAAGCCGTAATATCGATTTTAAAAATTGATATACATTTTCAAAACTAAATATTATTTCAGAATTCTCAAATAAGGGTATGCTCAACTCGAAGTGATTTATTACTTTACAGGATACGATGCATTCTGAAAACAAAGCTGTCATATTTATAGGATATTATTCAAAATAAAAACGGTGAAAAAAGAGAATCCAACAAACATAAGCTATATTCTTCAATCAGCTGATTCCAAACTTCAGTTCGAACTATCCCACTACATGCTTTTAGACCGCTTCAAATTATTTCGAACCATTTGGTGCGTGGCGTCACCAGTTCAACGCGAAAACACGAATATTTCAAAACGGACGAAATAGTTTCAAAATATAGTCCGGCGAAAATTCGGCTCAGGTTATTATCTAACAGATTGGTCAAGGCTTATGGCTTTAACAGTGGCAGAAAGCTCGAATTCCGATAGAGGCGCTTTTTGGCACAAAATGAAAATGAGATGCAATAAATATTTTGTCAGGCCAGAATTTCAATAGCCCCACCTGTTTTCACCCAATTACATACAACAAAATTGTCAACAGAATGAACATCTGGTAGTTTTACAGTTCATGACCCTTCATAAAGCGATGCAGATGTAAAAGTAGGGGGATATCAAATGTTCGTCCATTCAGGTATAGAAAGAAGTGTGTATACATACTTCGATATCTCAGATCGTTAGCATTACAGAACTGTTACATTTCAATATATGTAATTGGATAAACTTGGTGAACAAGTTCATATTGTTCGATACTTAATGCGATAGAAAAACTATTTACAATCTCCATTTGGAGGTAAACGTGTTTTTTCCATACCGAAAAGTTTATTGCTACTTCAGTTGATTTGACACAAGTAGTTATCAAAATATTTTCTTCTTTTATTGGTTCACTGAAAATGGACACCAGTATACCGGGGGGTACTCTTAAATTGGAGGTGAAAACGAATAGGGGATATACTTTGCATAATTTCAAGAAAAAGAAAGTCCCACAATCATGGGATGGCAAACGTTTCGTTTTCGATTTCAGTGTTAAAGTTCGAATTTTTTTCAGTTCCCATGGTATTCAACTGATTCATCATTACTTATCTGCAGATCAGTAGTACAACCATAAAATCTAATAATCAAATTGTTCGGGGAATCGTCAATAACATTTTTTTCTTGCAATCGGTATCAGATACGACTAACCTAATAGGGAAGTTTTCTAAAACAGTGCTGTTTACTATTTTTCAAACTGAAAGTGGTTCACCAAACCGAGTTCTGGATTAGGACGGCGGTCAGTGTTCGATCCATCTTTAATATTCAACTTCGTTAGGGTCGTCGCGCAGAGGAATGAAATGATTTGATCATTGTTCTAATTCAACAAAATGCGGGTCCGATCGATTTTCTAGGATCGAATTCTTCTTCTAGAAAATACCTGTGACACCCTGTATATAACAGTCCGGTAATGCTAACGACTAGATCAGGTTCTATTTGCTGTTGGAGGGGCAGGAATAAATGAAATATTACGAATACTTCGAAAATATTACCTACCAACTTGAGAACGCATCTTATCTCGGAGATAAACGTCCATAATTATCTTATCGCCTAATGAATTGTATAAGAATAAAATGAATATTTTATATTTTTGTGGTTCTGAAAAGAACCGTTTTCGTATATCGTCAAGAATACTGGTCAACTTTCTCAAGCACGTTCTCCCCTGATACGTCTGGCCAGCTGTATGTCCTTGGGCATGATGGTGACTCTTTTAGCGTGAATGGCGCACAAATTGGTATCCTCGAACAGGCCAACCAAATATGCCTCACTCGCTTCTTGGAGCGCCATAACGGCGGAGCTCTGAAACCGGAGATCGGTCTTGAAATCTTGCGCGATTTCACGCACCAAACGCTGGAAGGGCAACTTTCTGATCAGCAGCTCGGTACTCTTCTGATAACGACGGATCTCGCGCAGTGCTACGGTTCCCGGACGGTAACGGTGAGGTTTCTTGACACCACCGGTAGCGGGAGCACTTTTACGTGCCGCTTTCGTTGCTAATTGTTTACGCGGAGCTTTTCCTCCGGTCGACTTTCTTGCGGTCTGCTTGGTACGGGCCATTTCGAAACGAACTAACGAAGTAACTTCGGCAATCGGCAACAACAGATATTTGACTTTACGTTCTCCCCCTTTGCTTAAATACAACACCGCTGATCGGAACGCCGCGTAGGACGCTATTGGTTGCAGCGAATACTATGGAGGGGATGGTAGAATAGTATAAATTGATGCGACTGGCATAAAATTGACGTATTGCATAAACTGTTGTGTTGACGATAGTACGTATTAATTTTAATTCCCTAACGTATCATGACTGGAAGAGGAAAGGGTGGCAAGGGTTTGGGTAAAGGTGGCGCCAAGCGTCACAGGAAGGTTCTTCGTGATAACATCCAAGGAATCACCAAACCAGCCATCAGGAGGTTGGCAAGACGAGGCGGCGTTAAACGTATCTCTGGACTTATTTACGAGGAAACTAGAGGCGTCCTAAAAGTTTTTCTTGAAAACGTCATCAGAGATGCAGTAACTTACACTGAACACGCCAAGAGAAAGACCGTGACCGCTATGGATGTCGTATACGCATTAAAACGTCAGGGTCGCACTTTGTACGGATTCGGCGGTTAATTCCTCTATAACTTCTTACAATAATTCTATAACCGGTCCTTTTCAGGACCACAATATAAATCTATCATTTCCGCGTTTCATCATGATTTTCCTCATAACGCCAGTATATGATGCGCCAAAATTAATCGACGAAAAACGGCGAGTATTAAAGCTTGATGTGTTATTCCAGCTCTGTGCTGCGTCTCTCATGATATAGGTCTTATTATTGTGCTCTAAATCTTCAATTTGGTTGTTCTCATTCAATTTCTTCTTTCCCTTCGTTAATTTACATAAAATAAGCTCTTCATTCTTCACGACAAAATACAATATCTTTCGGAATGTACGGATAAGTGGGAGATAAGTTTGGCGTAAAATTTATAATCTGTGGTTTGTGTCCAAACACACGAAGGCTTGGGACCATCAGAAGCATATTTTTTTTGGAATTGGACCGTAAGTCGATGAAAGAAGAAAGTGAAAACAATGAAAGAGTTGAAATTCTCATATCTGGTTTTCTGATTAAAGCAGTGAGATGTTGATTTTTATTCATAGTATACCTGAACGTTAAGCGATAGTCGAGAAAGAGAACGAATGTTCAGTAAACTGCCTTCACTGAAATCAGTTGCCGTTAAACAGGAATGGATAAGACAGACAGAAATTGATATCTTATGTACAACTAGATCTGAAGAAGCCGGCATCTTTAGACACCTCACGTGAATACCTAGCTGAAAACTTGAATAGCGCACAATCTTTACTTCAAAGGATTATCCTCAACGTTATATCACCGAGGTTTTTAATGTATGTATCAAGCCAATTTAACTTCGACGTGACATCATTCGATTTTAAGCTATAATTCGATTTTAAGCTATAGGTGAAACAATAGGATCAAGCCAGGCTTCGTGCCAAACTGTCACATGCTCATAAGCAAAATTTGTTCGCAACCATACAACTCGAGCTGTACCTGCTAACGAGTCTGACGTTACTAGGTGCAGCTCCAGCTCATAAAAACATGAGGAAAAATCAACGATATTCGATAATAATTGCAGAGTCAGCATTCTCGTGTAACTGACGCGATTTTAGTGTTGGACGTGTGATGGGGAGATCTACTCATTGATATTGCATATGGAGGCCCTGAGAAGGGCCGATACACGGAACTCTTGCCGTGAAGGAACGCAGACTTTACTTCTTCTTCTTCGGAGAAACCACTTTTTTCGTTGTCGCTGCCGATTTCACCGTTTTGGGTTTCGGTTTCTTCGTCGGCGATTTTGTGTTCTTTTTGGCCTTAGTGGGAGATTTTGTAGCCTTCGGCTTCTTTGTCGCCGGTGCTGCCACCACAGACTTCTTCGCCTTACTAATTGGTTTCTGCGTTTTCGTCGTCTTCTTTTTCTTTTCCGTTGCTGCGGTGCTATTTTTGGTTACGGCATCCTCGGACTTGGCAACGGACTTCTTGACGATTTTCTTTTGAGTTCCGGTCGTCGAGCCACCAGCGGCCAATTTGAAGGAACCGGAGGCGCCTTTACCTTTGGTCTGAATCAGGGAACCGGACTGTACGGCCGACTTGAGATATTTCCTTATGAACGGGGCGAGCTTTTCTGGATCGACCTTGTAGTTGGCACCGATAAATTTCTTGATTGCTTGCAACGAAGATCCGCTCCTTTCCTTCAGGTCCTTGATAGCGTTGTTGACCATATCCGATGTCGGGGGATGGCTGGGTTTCGTTTGCTTCGAAGTTGTCTTTCTCTTTTCGGTTTTCTTAGCATTTTTTCCGCCGGTTGGCACGGAAGCCGTGCTCTGTTGTAATTCAGTCTCTGACGCCGACATCTTGTCACTCGTTGATCGATAAAAAGTAAAATAACAATAGTCAAGTTTAGGATAACAAACAATCCACTAGTTTCAATAACGATTTTGGGTATATAGTTACGAACGAAGTGAACGGAAAATTGATCGTTTCCAAGCTCCAGGCTTTTCGAATTTCTATTCTACTTGAAACTTCTGCACCCATATTTTTCGATGATTTGCGAAAAATTTGCGTAGTCCGTGGATGTATATTCTCACTCTTGGTTTGTGTCATTCATCAGAAGTCTGCCGGAATCGATAAACAAGAAGAAGAGATCCAGTATCGGAAGAACGGACGGAGAATCCGATACGTCTCGGAATTACTGACAACTGGGGTTCGACTTATTCCTACACAGAATCACCGCTATATTGGAAGAAAACGACGAATATCAATTCCGACAGAGTCGATGTGATGATCAGTTATTATGTAACGATTATACTGCACCTCGATAACTCAACTGCAATTGTCCTCAGGTGCTTCTATTCGACGATCAATGTGAATGGTGGCACAGTTCGGTAGAACATCGATGCCACTATATTTGTTCAGATCGCAACGGTTATTTTCAGTTCACTTTCGCCTCGTCCTCCTTCGAATGATATCCCAAAATTTCGTTTGGCATTGAACGATGATCTGATTTCGAAATATCGCTATTCGATAACATTCACGTCCCTGACGATATCGTATGAATTTCCATAAATATTTAGGGATTAGTAAACTGACTGCATAACCTACCGTACGTGCAACTGATTTTCTTGGATGCCTTACGAATATTTGAAGAATGCATAGCAAAATGAACAGGTTTCCATTTGTGGACACGCTGAATGAAAGTGGAAGGAGAATGCTCGACAATAGAAATTTTGGAAGCAGGAGTGCCGCATGGATCAGCCATCGACGAAATCAAAGACTGGTGTAACAAGTGGAAGATCAAGCTCAATGGACAAAAGAGCCAAGCGATATTATTTCACAAGAGGTTGAGATCCACCACCAACCTCGAAGTTGATGGAGAAGAAATCGAGTGGAAAGGAAAAACGAGATATCTAGGTAATACCTTGGACGGAGGATAAACCTTGAAAAGCCATAGACAAAACCAAGACAGCGGTGAACAGACTACCCACTGATAGATAGAAGCAGCCACATGTCCGAAGAAACGAAATGGAAAAATCTTCAAAGCCGTTGCTAAGCCTCAACTGACATATGGCAAAGAGCCATGTGGGAACAATTCAAGCAATAAAGAACGAAGTACCTACTATGTTGTGCCATGAACTTACCTTGGTTTGTCAGATACTGACAGATCCATCGAGATTTAAATTAGCAAACCATCTCCGAACAGGAAAGCTCAGAAGATTCGAAACAGCGAAAAAACGCCCGACCAAGAACTCAGGATATTACTGGAGTATAACCTGGAGGAAGATAGAAGAAGAATGCGCACAAACAGGAGACCCAGAGATCAATTGACCAGTGATTAAAATGAGTACGAAAACCTACTAGAACCATTGAAACATGAGATGACGAAATAGGTCAATATTAGGAATCCAGCCCAAAAGCGCGAGAATTAATAGTCTAGAGATACCACGTTTTGCAAGCAGATGCTCGGAACTGAGAAGAAGTAGGTCGGGTTCAGTGAGTGGTCGAGCTCAGGAGAGCAAGGACTATCACACTGTTCGTCTATGAATGGATTCCCCCTGTAAAAAAACTGCTGTAGTTAGCAGAAGATTTTGATGAACCGAATTTACGCTAGAGATGTTACGAAAAGAACGGAACAGGTTATTGGGATTAGATATAACCGAACTGTTCCAGTTGAATGTTATTTTAAAACGACGGAACCTGCTACCCGGAAAAGAACCTGATATTGGATAGTGCGAAATGTTGAGTCGATTGATTGAGGTTTTCTGGTGATTGTTTCGAATGCACCAGTAAATAATTTTTCATCACAATCATTTGCATAGGCTTACGATAATAATATGAGAACGAGTCTCTTTTGATCAGGACAAATAACATCATGAAAGCACAATAAATCTAGAGAAATAATAACAGAATACAACCCGAAATTTTTCAATATACTTTATACATATTCATATATGAAAAAGGTTACTGACCAGATGGAAGGGTATCACCCAATCAGAAAAAAAATCTGAATCGAACAAGAACAATTTTTTTCTAATAGCGGTCTTCTTACTACAACAGAGCTCACAGCTTCACAAAATAAAATACACCCCCCAAATAAATTATTCTTATTCGTACGTGACCTAAACTCGTCCGACAGTGCAACATTTTGCACCATTGTGCCAGTCAGTACTCATAATAAAATCATAAATCAAGGAATAGGTACCTATTATAACTGCAACTATAAAAACAAGGCAACAACCGCGATCCTGTTCTCTCATACCCAAAGGCACTTTAACAAAGGAATAGGAACCTAAAACGAGATCGCACCTGTTCTTACGCGGAGCATTCTAACCTAGATAATATTAAATACTACTATGTACTATTAAAATAACAGGTATTACTGGCATTAGGAACTGGATATTGCTAAGCAATGGAACGGTTCGGAACTTTTCCCTGAATTTGCCCGGTTCGTAACATATCTAATTGCAACTTTTGATCGAGTATACGGAAAGTTGACGGAATTGCAGGGTAGTTTGATTCATATTTATGTACCGTTAACGAATTAATAGATAATTTATAATAAACGAAAAACATATGATTGGGTAACCCGCAATTTAGTGAATGGATATTATTCATAACTCGTTACGGGCAGATATTTCGTATTCCCAAATTATTTGAACTTACAATGAAAAATAAGCAATTAGCATGAATAAGGCAATGCCAAACCAGTGACCGGATAGTACAATTTAGGTTTACTAATAGGGAGCGCTTCCACAAGTTACCGAACATCCAAAAGCTTACGCAACGGATTCATTCAAGATGACCCGTTATCGAAGAGTTATGAATAATACCGACAACTGTATACATAGGTACTGCAACTTGTTATCGGTAACACTCGAACGTGGTTTATTGAATCCTTATTTAACGCCCGTTCGTATTATTCAACTACCAAATGAGAAATTTCCACAACTGAACAAAATGCAAGGTGGAAGAACAAACGATGCAACGTAACATGTCGGTGTACTTTTTAAGAAAATATCTTTTTGGTGGCCCTGATAAGGGCCTTTGATGAGAACGGCTCGTCGAGATTTCTACGACTTCTTCTCGGTCTTTTTTGGCAAGAGAACGGCTTGGATGTTCGGTAAAACACCTCCTTGTGCGATGGTGACCCCGGAGAGCAATTTGTTCAATTCTTCGTCGTTCCTGATGGCCAGCTGGAGATGACGCGGAATGATTCTGGTCTTCTTATTATCCCTCGCGGCGTTACCAGCCAACTCCAATACTTCGGCGGCAAGATATTCCATGACAGCTGCCAGGTACACGGGTGCTCCCGCTCCAACCCGTTCGGCGTAATTTCCCTTACGTAATAAACGATGAATACGTCCTACTGGAAACTGCAGTCCAGCTCTGTTAGAACGGGACTTCGCCTTGCCTTTTACTTTTCCTCCTTTACCGCGTCCAGACATATTAACGAGCGACTTTGATATTACGTATTAATTGACAATTGTGAATTGTGAAATACTGCTTCATATCATTGCGTGCTTCACCTATATAGGGTCGACGTTACGCCAATCACGCGCGAGCGTGCGATCCGTCCACCTTCAGAGGCGTGGTCTAGGTTTCCACATCGATGCCCGCTTCTCGGACACACTCGCAATAGGACTACTTCTATAATTCCTTAATATGAAGTGAATCGTGGGAAAAGGATCATTCATAGAACACTATATTTTCACTATTATCGACGTTTCCTAACTATATTGTTGCATTTTCAAACTGCTATTATAGTATTTTCCGCTGGTCTGTTTTCCCATAAATGGTCCCATGGTGTAAACTGTAAAGGATTCAACGTAGTCTTAGCAGGAATGGCTGGCATGATTTCTATGTCGTCAGCCATATTTTATACTCTTTCTAGTTTCTTCATCTTAACAATGATCAGATGGGTAGAATGGAATTCATTCGAAATTGTTAATCTTAGTTTTTCAGGAACAATTATCCTATGATTCCGAAACAAACGATTATCTTGTGAACTAAGTTCGAACCTCTTCTAAAAATAGGGTAAAATCTCGTTCCAGGGTCCTCTCCCGTAATTACTTATTTCCGATATTGAATATAATGTCGGTCTTCGATACCGATTTTATATTTTCAAAACTTAATTTAATAGCTGTATAATCATAAAACAAGGCTTATTATTAAAAAACCTTTTTAAAGACAAGCTTTTATAGTAACACCACTCATCCGCCATTTTGGAGACGCCATCTTGATTTCCTAAATTTTGAACAATAGTTATTTCCGACCCAGAAATCCCCTTGATACCAATTTCGAATAGAATCGGATAATAATTATAAAACTCGTCCGCCATCTTGAATTTTCCAATTTTGCAGAAGAATCGTCATTGTCGAACCCTAAAACCCCCATCAGATAGTAATTTCGAAAGGAATCGGATCATAATTACAAAACTCATCCGCCATTTTGGAGCCGCCATTTTGTTTTTTCTATAAAAAATATTTCATGATACCTTGTCACCAGAATTATGTACACCTGCCAAATTTCAAATCAATCGGACGATTAGAAGTGTGTCATATTTAACTGGCAAGATTTGATTACAGACAGATTTTTTTTTTAATTATAGGAGAGGTGAATCTTACATCAGACACCCAGTCTTTCTGGGTAGTGTCGGATTCTTATCGACTAAACACCTCTCCCGTTGTTAGGTTCCGGGCATAAGCCTATAAACCTTCCATTATCTCATCTGTTATTTTCTCTTTCGCATTCTTTAATGCTGAGTGTTTGTGTTCATCCTTCAATTGGATATCTCTCACTAAGTGTGGAGTTTTATATCTTCATTTTCGCAATTGGGGTAAATTCTCGCTGTTTTTTCATCTTCAGCTGGGTCATAGTCAACTAACCTTCTAAGATCGTCATTTGGATGTTCACTAGCTCATTCATAGGCTTTTGCAGCTTTTCGCTTGATGAAATGTAGTAATGGGCTCCCATTTTATGTCTTTTCGGATTTGTACATTCCTTACAAACCAGGGGGCGTCTGATGCCCATCTCAGAAATTTGTTTTCTGTTTTCCTTTGTACCAATGGAGGACCTCTATTTCTCATGACATGAAAATTCACAATATTCTTGAAATTTATTCATTAAATTCTTGCCTTTATAACTCCTACAGCAACAACTTCGGTACCATTATGAAAATAAAAGGTTTTATGAACAACGGCTAGTGACAGAATTTCTTTTTTGTAAGGACCTTTAGAAATGGCAGATATACTAGACCCTGTATCAATCCCAAAAATGTTTTCCTTATTTACCATTATAACACTTCAATGGAAATTTCATTTTTATCACCCTCACATATGGAATATAAGTTCAAATCATCACTGACGCATTTCTATCTGAGAATAATGTTCAATACAATATTACATATTGTATCATGTATATTACATCAGAACTTTCTCTCATAACCTCCCGCCGCGAGAAAGTAAATTCTAAAAACCACCCATCACCAAAATCAAAAACATATTCATAAAATCAATAAGAATTATATCAGATTCCTCTCCTTGATTCATCGCACATTTTTATCGAGCAAATGCAACACAGGAGCACTCTATCGTTATATTCGATTATTCGGAAGGCTTTGTTTTTCATCATTCAAACTAAAATTCATTCGAGATCAGACGTATACACTCGAGTAATCACTTGATATAATCGTGATGAGAGTTTCATTCGATTCATGCCCAAATATCGCGATTCTGGTTCTGCGCCGATTATTTTTCATTCTAATGATTTTAATAATCGAATTATTGACTATTTTTCATAGGAATGATAATACATATCACTAGTTCAATAATCGTATTTTGAGCATTCGAGTGATTTCAATAATCGAATGATCACTAGAATCAAAAATCATCGAATGGTCGAACATTTTTTTTCGGCTTGTATCAGCGTTAACAGCAAGGTTTTCGTTTTTCCCCCTATTCCTTTTCAATGCCAGCACGCAAATGAATAGGACTAGCACGCAATTGTAGGTTTCAGCATATTTCATCTGAGAATAATCGAATAATGTTCGATGCAATTTTAATAGAAAATCGAAATCAAAACTTTATCTTATGACCTCCTGCCGCGAGAAAGTAAATTCTGAAAACCATTCATCATTATCTTAATCGAATACGTATTCCGAAAATCAATGAGGATCCTGTTAGAATCTTCACCAGTGTTAATTCATCAAGAATTGTAATATTTCAACACGCGATTTGAAAGGTTCTGTATCACATCGCTCGAATTGAAATTCACTCGAGACCAGGGCAATCGTTCGAATTAAATATCATTCGAGATATGAGTGATTGTTTATTGTTTTGTTTGTTTATTGTTTATCCTGACTACTCCTAGGTCTCCTGAGGAGACCCCTCTGAAACTACAAGCTTCGAAGCTTGTAACTTGTGCCGAGTTCGGAGTAAGCAGTTGTGTTCTGTGTAGGCTTTGTTACTGTGTCCTTACGCCACCTTAGGCACAGCACTGTTAATTTTTGACCCAACAGTGAGAATGGTGGCCCCTACCGAGACTAGAAAATTTCTTTCCTAGCTCGGGATTGAACCGGATCTTTGGGTCCGAATTCCAACGCTCTACCACTGAGCCAAGGGCACTCATAGTGATCATTCGATTCATGCCAAAAAACAGGATTTTAGTTCTGCGTCGATTATTTCTCATTCAAATGATCCATTGTAAACATCGAATACTATCGATTATTTCAATTATCGCTGGAGTTATCGCTCGAATTGAAATTCACTCGAGATCAGACGTGTCACTCTTACGAAGGCGTAGAAGGGCCACATTTCAAAGTGAAAAATTTTTCAGTATAATTCCGAGTTTAAACTCGGAATTAGTAGTAATTCCGAGTTCAAACTCGGAATTAGGTATAATTCCGAGTTTAAAGTAGGAATTAACCCTGATTCTGACTTTGAACTCGGAATTAACCCTAATTCCGACTTTAAACTCGGAATTAGTACTAATTCCGACTTTAAACTCGGAATTAGGGCAGAAACAGTTAATGATAGTCTTCGGAGATGATTATGCTTCGAATTTCAATGATTTTGGAGATATTTGAGATTTTGTTAATTCATGTTATACCTAGAGACAATTTCATTCATTCTTTTTTCAGAAGGTACTTCAAAACCATATCCTTCGATCATATATATTCTCATTAGTTTTCAAACATATCAACAACTAATTTCTCTGTTTGCATCATAAACTAGGCGAAACACGTACAAAATGACATATTTGTACAAAATGGCTTAGGCATCATGATTTGAATTTGTATGTATCAATTTCATAACTATCTACCATATCACAAACCCTTAAGGTGGCTTCTATGAACTTCTGTAACTTACAAGAGCTACTCTATACTCTGTTCAAATATAAGAGACATCAAAATAAACAAAGTCGCGCAGAGGTAGGGTGGGCTTCCTTCAGGTAGAGACTTTATTTCAGGGCTCCAGGGTCGGATCGAGGATAGTTCTCACAATCATATAAACTCAAATTCAAACTCATTTATTCAACATATTCAAATTACAAATGTCATAAGTTTGAAAACAATAATGCAGCGTCCAAAATAATATATTATGTATTACCCCATTGAAAATTATTCAGAATTTTGTTGGTCTTCTTCTGTGTCACTTTCATCCAGATTCACCAGCACTCGCTCTATTGTTGACTCCATGATATTATCGAGCTGACACATTTTTTCTTCGACATCAGTTACAACATGATGTATGCATTTCTTCCATTTCTCAGCACCAATCGAGCCTATAGCTCCCAGAAACAAATTACGAACCTCAGCAATTTTAAATGAGGAGTTCTGAGCAGCTACTTTTCCTTTTACTTGAGCCCAAATGAGCTCGATTGGATTCAGCTCGCAATGATATGGTGGGAGTCTCAATACTGTTCTTCCCGTCTCATTGGCCATTTCATCTATAATTAATTTTTCATACCTCCCTCTATTTGCCTTGACCAGAGCAAGAAGTTCCGCCTTCAAAAGATCATTTTCGAAGGAAATATTTTTACTGAGCAACCAATTTTTGACATCTTCCTTGCGGGTTCAAGAAGACGGAATCGATTCCACTTTTCTCGAATGATAACTGTCCATTACGATGACAGCGTTATGATCCAGAGTTGGCAAAATTGTTGAGAACCACTTTTCGAACGATTCCCCGTTCATTTACTCATGGTAATTTCCGGATTTTTTCGATTCGAAAAACCATAGGCCGTTCTCTACAAATCCGTCTTCTCCCCCTATATGACATATAATCAGTCCTTTTCCTTTTCCACTTGGGTTTTTGAGACCAGTTGACAGACCTTCTCGAAAAGCCTGTCTGTTGGACCCAATCGATTCATCGACCCATATTGAATTTTTTGTACATCCCGCATTTATCCATGTCTCGTCAAGGTAATAAATTTTTCGGCCTTGCTCCCTAAATTCTCGAATTTTCTTCAAATAATTTCTCCTCCAAACAACTATTTCGTCTCTATCAATCAATAAACTATTACGACCACGTTTTTTGAATTTGAATTTCATTTTTTTCAATAATTTATAAAATGTTGTTTTTTTTTAATTCGCAGGCTGTCATCGTTATTAACAACTTCCAAAACCTTCGAAATTGTAGGAATTTCATTTAAGAAAAAAAACCGTGAACTATTCTCCTAATTAAGTTCATGTCGAAATCGTCTATTGAATCGATGCTTTTTAGCGACTGGGATTTCTGCTTAGGTGGAATCAATAGATGATTTCGTTTATATTATTTTTCAGAAATCTCGTCGGAAACCGACAAAGGGTTAAATACAATTCAAACAAATATTTATAACCGGGACAAATTGAGGTACCTACTTCAGATATATCAGGTTATAACCGTTGCGAATTTTAAAGGACCTAATTACAAGGGTTACAAGGGTGTAACAAAGAAATCCAAAACATTCACTTGTATTCAAATTTCATAACTCTCCTGTACCTACTATCGACATTCCGTTCTAAGCTTTAAGTACGATCCTGGCAGTCTTTTGGGGGCGTGACAAGAATTGTAGAGAAGACCCTTTGACCAATAAGCTGTTAGTATGCGCAAAACAAACCGATTTGGTTTGTTTGTTTACATTCTCTTATATTTGAACAGACTATAGTTAATTCGGTTATTATGAGTTGATATATCGATAGATCACTAGTTTTTCTCATTGCGTCAAATTTTGATAATAAATGGCTAGTTTTCATAACTTTTTTCATTTATATTGCATTCATTTCAAACTCTACTTATTTGTCATTGCATTCCCAAAGCCTTTTTGATGTTGAATACACTTTCTGTACTCATTCGATATGATTTTTTTCAACGCTATATGAACAAAATGACATTTACAGTCAGCGGACATGAAATAGTAGTTTCAGATGAAGAGTAGGTAGGTATCTACCGGACAAAAGCAACAGAATTCTTTTCAGGATCAATCAGCAATAAAGAACCATGACTTGTCATAGCACATTGAGAACAAAAGCATTTGCGGCTAATGGAATGCATTTTATCCTTCTCTTGTTGTTCCTGTTGAAGGAGGATTCTTAAGGGGACAGGGCAAACGTAAGCTGAAGACCCAACAAATGTTCTAAGTTTGAACTTCTACACCTAATATGATTGCAATAAAATCAAACAGTGAGCTTATATCTCCTCTAAAGAAAAGGAGTCATAAAATCCTTAAGGCATTATTTGAAGAATAAATGTTGTAAGCCACATTCGAGATGATGAAGACGACTGTCATTGTATCTATTGTAATAATGACATTGTTTTTCTGATCTAAGTCTGGAGAAGACCGGTTACGATGCATAGCATACATAAAAAGTATGTTTAACATAAAAGAGGTTCTCAAATACAATGAGAAAACGATAAAGTTTGAAATGAATGCAAGAACATTCTACGCCATCGAAGAATCATCTCCAAATACTATCATCAATCTTTTCTGCCCTAATTCCGAGTTTAAACTCGGAATTAGGGTTAATTCCGAGTTTAAAGTCGGAATTATACTAAAAAATTTTTTACTTTGAAATGTGGCCCTTCTACGCCTTCGTACACTCGAGACCAGGGCAATCGTTCGAATTAAATTTCATTCGAGATATGAGTGATCATTCGATTCATGCCAAAAAAAGGGATTTTAGTTCTGCGTCGATTATTTTTCATTCGAATGATCCATTGTAAACATCGCATGCTGTCGATTATTTCAATAATCGAATGGTAACATCACTAATTACATCAATAATAACCTGATCTGATTCATTGGAGAAAAGCGTTTTATTTCTCGTCGCGGCCATAATGTATTTTGCTCTACAAACCGGAGAAACATAATAAGTAGTCGTTCAATTTATAACGTCTTAATTCTCTTTATTGCTAATCAATACTGTATTGCAGGAATGTCAACAATAGTAATAATATTTTCAAATAAATTGAAAGCAAAAAACCCTTTCGAAAAAACCTTTAATTCGAATGCTCTAAAAAGAAGGAAATAAAATTTGCTCTAAAAATTTTAACTATCAACTTAAACATACTCATTATACAGAATTTATATGATCGTAAAAGCTTGTCGCGCGATTCACTTGTGCGAATAAACGAGTATACCTATTCAATTGAGTAACTCAATCTCCTAGGTTTAATTTTTTTTTAATTCAGTTCAATTGAATACTTATAGGAACTTGAAAATGAATTTGTAGGAATAGGATAAATGAATGCTCAATAGTATTTACAGCATCATATATTTAGCGCCGTTCCGAAGATTCAGATCTGCTTCGTCAGGCCTAAAATTGAACAAGATTACACTGTATGACATATAAACAGTTTCAACGCACTACACAAACAATATGAATGAAAAATGTAGCTCTATATGTCAGAAATAGCACGATCTCAAAATGAACAGCTTGACGGAATTATTCAAGTTGATGTTGTTTTCATGGAAATAGTGTGAGCATAGTGCCGTTTTCTCTTTGTTATTTATATTCCTCACATCATATTCATAATGGATATAAATAACAAAGAAATAACGGCACCATGCTCACACTATTTCCAAGAAAATCATAGGTTCGATTTTCGAAATGTGAAAATTCTTGATAGTGAGAAACAACCTGAAAAAAAAGAAATATTTGGAAGATGTTCCACATCAACTTGCGTCAATTTTAGGTCAGACACAAATCATCTCTATGTATTAAACAATTCGATATGTATTGAACAACTATAAAAGTATGAAAAGAAGAGAGACGAAGTAAGAATAAGAATGAAATTTTTAAAAATTCGGAGAGCTGTCACCTTGTTCATTACATCATTTTAATTGTAGTTTATGATTGATGGTTGTTGAAATTTATTTGATTCATTTATAATTACTGTGAATATTCTTATGTCGATGTTTCCACTTAATTTGCTGTACATTTTGAGATCGTGATATTTCTGGCATAAAGAGGTATTTTATTTGTATTGGTTGCGTAATGCGTTGAAATTGTTTGTATTTTATATTGTGTAATTTTGTTCAATTTTAGCCCTGATGAAGCAGATGTGAATCTGCGAAACGTCGCTAAATTCATGCTGTAAAGACTATTGAGCATTCATTCGCCCTATTCCCACAAATTCATTTTAAATATTATTCCTGGAGGACACTAGTTTTAGATTATGACTTACTTATAGCTACTTACGCAAAACTCGCGACGAGCTTTTATGATCAAATAAATTGTGTTTAATGAGGTTATAAGTTGATAGTTAAAATTTTGAAGGAAAATTTCATTTTCTTCTTTTTGGAGCATTTGAATAAAAGCTTTTTTAAAGAAGGTTTTTTTTGGCTTTCAATTTATTTTTTAGTTTTTAGTTATTTGTGATTATCATTTTCGGTAAGCCCTTCGATTCGATACTCATATTGCATAGGTGCATAAAAAAAAACTATTCCGCCATCTTGGATGTTCCGCCATATTGGATTTAAAATGACGTCAACGTCATCAGTATTGATCAACAAGTCTTTCCATTTGATAGCCATATTGTAGAAATGCATAAAAAATAACCATTCCGCCATCTTGAATATTCCGCCATATGGGATTTAGAATGACGTCACACAGCTTACCGTGTATGTATTGTCATCCAAATTTAACTTGTATACAAAATTACAAAAACATATCAGCTTATAAATTGAGTAGCAAGATAACACCCGAACAAACATACATGTCTACCTTGCACGTTGAAAATGAAAGCTTTTAATAATAGTAGGTATATTCTAAAACTAGCGAGTTTTCGAACTCATGAGTGTTGGAATTGCATTCTGCATCTTGTATCTTGGCAGTTGGTGACTGTTACGAAATTGACATTTCCATATTGACGCGCGTTTAAAATTGATAGAAGCGGAAGCCAGTGCTGACAAACATAATACGAAAAATATAACTGAAAACAATGCTGTAATGAATTCATTACAGCACTGTTTTTAGTACTGTAATGAACTCATTACGATACTGAAATAGAGAAAAGCTTTTAAAAATATGGAATCTTTTATGGGCATCTATTAACAGAAGTTTCACGTTGCTGAAAGAAACAATTGTCTCTGGCATCTCAGGTATTCGCACTTTTATCAGAAAGCTTCTAAAATAAAGAAGCCGACATTTATGACTTAACAATCTGTTTATTGGTGTACCCTTCCCCCATAAGCAGGTAATAAATCTATGTACTCATAAACAATAATCATCTCTCCGGCCCTTACTCAAAATAAGTTCAGTAAAATTATTTGGTTTTTTTCCCTTCCACAAATTCCGACAAATTGCCCTAAATGGTACATTCGCATTTTAAAAGTTCTGCATTCTTATTCGGTCAGTAGTACAGATTGGTCACCGTAGGGCGTGGATTCAAGTGGAATAGTTTGTTTATTGGAATCATTTTTCTATTTTAATTCGAATCAAGTTTTCCTCGAGTGCTAAGAAATAATTGACATGTATCATTATTCATTTTCGATAAAAGTGTTGGTTTCAAGTGGTTTCAAGTTTAAAAATATTTACAAAGAAAAGTCTCAGGATGACTATAATATCGTGAGTATTGTATTTTATGTCGTACATTTGAACTTTCTGCCTTTCTGGTGTTTTCATAATATCCTTGTTATTGATTGTGTATATGCTATACATAAAACGCAATGGTGCTATTAACAAATCAAAAACCGGGTAAACATCACAAGTTGATGAAACAATGATTGTCGAATTGTCGAGTTTAATAAATATATTTGCGTAATGTTCCCATAATTGCTTGATACATATGGTCTTTTTTGGGAGGTAGGTATTTTTCATATCTACGAAAGTGAATGTCAATTCATTATGAAAATTCAACGACATATTATAACTCGGCACCGCCTCATGAAAGAAGAGCTCTCAACAGAAAATATTGCGATTACTATATGGAGATGTACAAGAAAGAACTGCAATACAAGTCTTTGATAGTTTCATTTTTTTTTCGGTTATTGAATATCGAATAAAACTATAACTTTTTTACATTTTATGGTCGATTTTTATTATTAATCAAAGATAAGTACATATTCCAAAATCATCTTCTTGATTATTTATGAAAATAATCAATATCAATTATAGAACTGTTAAATTCTTAATCTCGAAACAATGATATGATACTGAACGAAACTGAACAAGTATAAATTTCACGTTTATTTAATCTAATATAAAAAGTTTTCAAGAATCATAATTTGAACCTGTGTGAATAAAGTTTGATTTCAAAATGTATCGACCATACAATTGTAATAACCGTAATAAATTATCGGGTTTTTTTGTCAAAAGGTGAAACATTGATGTTCACAACGCCTTTATTGTCATGCCAAACTCTCGTCTAATGTCCTCGAAGAAAAAAGTCATTCTATATAATTGAATTACAATTACCTACCTAACAAATTATCGGGGTTTGTTCTATAATTTTGTATTTTCCCATTTGATGTTATTTCATTGAGACCTCAAACGTACGCTGAAATTGTCAAAATTTCAGGCTTTTTTGACCGCTCATTAGGCTTAAACGAGGACTATATATCATTTCGTCACGATGACTGTAGGTGTAGGTTAGCTTCGGATCTCAAAAAATGAGTAAATTTTGATCAGGGGTTCCGTAAATATGGCGCGGCAGTTCGAATATCTGTTTTCGATCTGATTTCGAAACCACAGATTCGAACTAGATGAAATTCTGCAATCGGATGAAGAATGACCTATTTGGGGTAAATCATATAAAATGCTACCGAAGTATTGACAAAAAAATCCCAATAAAATATCCACGATCATGGACGAATGCTCTGACAGCTTTCCAAACACTTTCAGTTGGATTTATGAATGCGAATCTATTTTTAAGATGGATCAATATACGTTATACAATATGTATGAATGAGCGCTGAAAAGCTCCTCACTTCTCGTCAGTGCTAATTGAATGCTTTGTTATGTTAACAATAAATCGTTCGAGCAATAAGTACCGCTGCAGCCCTCTAGCGTCAAATTTCCAAAGCTGTTTTTCGTGCGTGAAGCTCTCAACAGTCTCATCCCAATGGGTGTCCCGATACGATTTGCAACTCCTCTTCACCAGTATAGATAGAGCTGCTATACTCATTTAAAAGCACTTCTCGTTGTTTCACGCACATATGATGTTTTATTCAAAAGGTGAAAATTATCAACGGCCTTATGTTACAATGCATTCCATAGTAATATCCATGAGTTTCCATCATAAAATTAGCTGTCTCACTTTGGAAAATTCAATCAAAGTATCGAGATAACAACTCTTTTGAGATGAAGATATTTGACCTTATCATCAGCTGTCCCTACAAAATTTAAATAATTATTTTCAAGCTGTAGAACTCATTCGATTTTCCAGTGATTGACGTTGTTCAGTCAAAAACCATGTTCGATTCATATTCTAGTTCGTCTAATCGAAGAATTTCACGTGTTCACAATTTAATCTATATTCATTTTCTCAAATTAAATTACGATTGACTAAATCAATTACTAATGAGACTATACGTCGAATGTTAACGTCAGCGGTTTTGCGGCGCATATAATTACGTGCGTAATGAGGAAAATCTTGGTGAAATGTGGAAATGATACAGTTTCAATGTGGTCCTATGCTAGGGCTGCCATACGTCCCGGTACACCGGGACATGTTCCGGTTTGAAGCATTGAGTCCCGGTGTCCCCGTCAGTTATTCAATTGTGCCGGTCAGTAATTTGAATTTGGTCGTTATCGAGATTAATATTTTCCACACGGATCGTGGTCCTAAGGCCGTAGTGGTGTTCAAATGCCATACATGCAGCAGCAAAAAAAGGAAAATCATCTTTTGAAGACTTAACCATTTATCGTGTCTTTTGAATTCATTTTTTTTATGAGGGAGTTGTTTTTTAATTAATGCATCTTAGAAGATTTTAAAGTTATTTTCTTAAAAACAACATCCATATTTTTCTAAATAGTCTTTGCATCCAATTGAATCGATGACTTTATTCTACAAAGGTGCGTGTGTATATGAAAATGACATATTAATATTATGGTATTCAGTCAACTTGAAAAACAGATTTCAGATTTATATGGATTTTCATGGCCGAAATATATTATGTCAGCGGTCGTCGATGGAAAAGTTCTTCTAACAAAGGTACACACATCATAAATTGTAAGGAAAGATACAAAGTTATTCATGAATAGTTTTTTGCATTTCACGAAATGAAACTATTCATACCACCACAAAGTGTCATTCGAATTAAAATTCATCAGCGATCAGATGTATCATATCGAGTTGATTCCATGATCAACCTCCGATCACCGGCGATAACGCTCTGTGAAACCTACCGTTATACTTTGGAGTCAACTTATCGGACTATCTAATATAATCTCCACCGCCGGACTCATTCCTGGGCTCTGGTCCCGCAACAGCATAGGCCACCCAAATGGCCAAAAAGTACAAATGAGTCAAAAAGAAAAATAATTTATCAGGACCCATGATGGCGGAGGCCGGAGGCCTCCATATTAGTCCATATGTCAGTCAAATATTTTTTTTTATTCGTAATTACATATTTTCATTTCGTATGAAAAACTATTCGTCTAACCACTTCGACACTTGTCGGAAAGTGGCGTGGTGCCATCAGCAAAAAAAAACCGAGATCTGAATAAACTAGGCTTGGCTTGTGTTTTCAACGTTATATTCACATACATACTCCAATCTTACGTTCCTGATCTTTCCGTGCACCTCAGATACAGGTAAAGGGCTCAATGTATGCGGTAATTTTCGAACTGTTCAAGTTCCACTTTAAGGAATACGTTTAAAACTAACTGAATAAATCTCTTTCAATATTTCCTGGAATTTTTTCAGAACGATTGTAAAGATTTGCTGTGATCATAAACGAGGTGTTGCGAAAATACCTTTCTTTCGTTATTTGAAACAATATTTGCTAAAAAGAAGGTTCGGTCTTCGGTCCACAATAAACAAGAAATCTATGAACGAAAATTTATGCAGGGTGTACCTGAACCTCTTCTGAGATATTTTCGGAATAATTGTTAAAATTCTCAACGGTCATAAACGAGCAGTTGAGAAAAACACCCTAATTTGTTTATATGATCACTATTTGTGAATACAATATTCCGACCTAATCGAAGACGGGTAGGTCAGAGCTTGCTTGCATTATACAGTCCTTTGTCGGCAGTAATGGTACCTGTGGAAGATATTTTTTGGTTTTTCCATTTTTTATCTATTTCACGTGGTTGACATCATATTTGCGCCCTAAAAGAGTAGGTAAAGCCCTATATATATTCTGATCTCGACTGTTTTCAAACTAGTTGAAATATTTTCGTGTTAAGGGTGATAGGTCGTATTTCTAAGTTGATATTTTCTTCCATTTGTTCATACCTAGACTTCAATTGTGCGGACTTTTATGGTAAGTTTTGTGTTTTATTATTGAATTCGTATTTCTTAATTGTTTTGTAACTATGTGAAAGTGTATATAAATAAGTTTACTTTTTTGTGTTTTGGAAATCAGAGTTGAAATATTATTATTATTTTCACAGCCAAGCGAACCGAATATAAAATGAAACGAAACTATCCGAGTGGTTGGAAAAAAAAGAAGAAACAAAAAGTAAAAAAACAAGAACTTTAGCGTCTGTCAGGTTCAATTCTGAAATATGCTCAAAAAGCGTCATTTTAGGCAAACAATGAAGTAGACCCTGATGTTTTCAAATCTATAGAAACTCCAAGTATACAAGCTTTGACCTACGAGTTACATACATAAGCAATCAAGTACAAGAAGAGGAAGTAGAAGAACAAAAAGAAGGAGGAGTAGAAAAGGAAATGGAAGAAGGAGGGAATGGGAAAGACAAGGAAGAAGACATACCCCCGTTGCTATGTTCTGACTCAGAGTCGGATCCACCTGAAGAATCAGAGGATTTATCAATACATTTTGATGTTTGAAATTGGCCTATTCCAGTACCAGATAGTCTTAGAACCGAAATAATAAGACGAGGAAGTGAGATTTACCAACACTTAGAGGGACCATTTGGAGCTGTGCTCAAGCCTGGGGAAAATCCCAAAGGTCGTACCCGACAGTTGAAAACTTATTGGTTTTACAGACAGCTCCGTAGTGGGGAGAAAATATTAAGGAAATGGATGGTTTATTCCTCTCAAAAAATCATTGTTTTGCTTTTGCTGCAAGCTCTTTGATAATGGATCTATACAGGTTGTCGCTAAGATATCCAGTTTCATCACAGGATTCAACAGTTGGTGGAAATTAAATCCTAAAGTGTCCGACCACGAAAACTCTCAATTCCACGTTAAGAATTTGGAAAAATGGAAAACTCTTGAAGCAAGACCTTTTTCTAAACAAAACCATCGATGCTGCACACCAAAACGTTATGGAAACAGAAAGGAAGAAATGGAGGGACATTTTACATAGGCTTTTAGATGTAACACTTTTTTTAGCTAAGCATAATTTGCCGTTTAGTGGTCATAGAGAAGACATTGAATCCGAAAACCGTGGCAATTTCTTAGAACTGGTGAATCTCTTGTCACATTATGACCCTGTTTTAAAGGAGCACAACATACGGCTTCAGCAACCATTGCAAACAGGAAAGATTCCAGTAACATACTTATCGCCAGCAGTACAAAATGAGTTTATTTCTCTCTTGGGAAACGCCGTAAATTATCTCGGAAATCAAAGCAGCAAAATATTATGGAATACTATGTGATAGCACACCTGACATATCCCACACAGAACAGATGAGTCAAGTCATAAGATATGTGAAAATTGACAACAGGAGAGTAGAGGTGAAAGAATCATTTCTAGGTTTCATTCCACTTAGTGGGAAGAAGGCACACGACATTACACAGGATATACTTCAATCACTTGAAAAGGACGCTTGGATATAATACTTTCTAGAAGTCAAGGTTACGATAATGCTGCAACAATGTCAGGTGTTCATACAGGAGTACAAACAAGAATTAAAGAACAAAATCCAAAAGCGCTGTTTGTACCTTGTGCAAACCATTCTCTTAATCTATGTGGTGTTCATGCTTTCGGTAGTGTTCCTGTTTGTGTCACATTTGTTGGAACGTTGGAAAGTGTGTACAATATGTTTTCTTGTTCAACACATAGATGGCAGGTACTTAAAGAAACCGTTGGAGTGACCATTGGTCATCATGGGTTTTTCATACGAGGACCGGAACTTTGATTCCCTACGCCTCTTGTCTCGATTATCCACTTTCTTCTACTGTGTGTTGGTTTTCATCTCCTTGTTGGTTTCATGAGTCTGTCAAGTGTGCCAGGTATTTTCTCTTGTCAGTCATTCTGATCCGGATATTTGTTATTTTCCTCAGTTCGTCGTTCTGATGTTCTCTCATTTTCTCTATCAAGTTCTTTGTTTGCTTCTTTACGATATCTTCTATCGATTCTATTTTCAGTTCCTCCCTTATTTGCTGGTTACTCACGTACCAAGGAGCTCCGATCGATGTTCTTATTACTCGGTTGAGTGTACTCTGAAGTTCCTTCTTCTTGCAGCTGTTGGTGTTGTTCCATATCACTCCGGCATAAGTTATGCTCGGTATTAGGATTGTCTTGATTATTTTCACTTTATTTTCTAGTGAAAGTTTACTCTCGGGATTTAGCAGCGGGTACAGACACCCGTGTAGTTGCCTCGTCTTCTTCTTGTTCTCCTCGATTTGCTTGTTGAAGTTGAATTTCTCGTCTAAAGTCACTCCTAGATACTTCGCTTCTTCTTTCCATTCTATCGCGTCTTGTTCTATCCTGATCTTAGTAAGTCCTTCTTTGTTCCATCTGTTGCCGCCAAAGTATATTGCAACAGTCTTCTTCGTATTTATCTTGATTCTCCATTTCTTGAAGTAGTCAGTCAAGCGGTTCATGTCCTCTTGTATCCTCATCGTCAAGCTTTTCCTTTGCCTGTTTGAGTAGTACAGTGCCGTATCGTCTGCGAACTGTGCTATTTTGCAATATTTCATCTCGGGTATATCCGCCATATAAATGTTAAACAGTAGGGGCCCTATGACAGATCCTTGTGGTACGCCTGCTTCGATTTTTCTTTCTTGGGATCGGTTTCCATCTATGTTCGCTCTGAACTTTCGGTTGCTCAGATACGCCTTAACGATATTTATTAGCTTCTTCGGGAATTTCATCTCCTTCATTTTGTATATAAGTCCTTGATGCCACATCTTGTCGAATGCTTTTTCTATGTCTAGAAAAACAGCGCCGGTATTCGTGGACAGGTTAAGTTTCTCCTTTATTTCTTCCGTGATTCTTGCCAGTTGATCAATTGTTGAGTGTTTGGTCCTGAAACCACATTGGTGATTTGGGATGATTTCATTTTGATCGACGTACTCAGTCAGGCGTCGATGTATCACTTTCTCGATTACTTTGCTCAAGGCCGGTAGTAGACTTATTGGTCGGTAGCTTGTCGGGTCCTTTTTGTCCTTTCCTTTCTTCCAAATGACAATGGTGTCCGCTGTTTTCCATCTATCTGGGTAATGTCCTGTTTCTAGTATTGCTCGGGCTATCTCAGTTATTTCTTCATGTGCTTCCTCCGGTAAATTTTTCAATGCTTGATTCTGAATTCCATCCATTCCTGGGGCCTTTCTCTTCTTGAGGTTTTTCAGGATGTCTTGAATTTCTTCCTTGGTTACTTCACTAATCGCTTCGTCTTCTGTGTCGTCTATATCTTCATTTCTGTCTTCTGTTTCCACTTCTTTATTGAACTTTGCATCGTTATTTACATTGTTCGGCTTGAATTGAGTTTCAAGGGATTCAGCGAACATTTCTGCTTTTTCTTCAACTGTTGTTGCTGTATTGATTCCGTTTTGGAGTTGTGGTATTTTCGTTCTGGTTTTCTTTCCTTTGAGTGATTGTGTCATGCTCCAGAGTGATTGGTCCTCGGTGTTCAGTTCTTCAAGCCTCCTGTCCCATTCTGCGGTGAATAATTCTCGAATTCTTGATTTCACCTGATTCGCCAGTCGATTGAATTTCGTTTTATCGTCGGGGTGTAGAGTTCTCAGGTATTGTTTCTTGGCTCTCTTCTTTTCTTCTAGTAGTATTTTTACATCTACAGGTAGCGGTTTCCTCTTAGGTGTCTCCTTGATTTTGGTGCATTTTTCTTGGGCGGTTAGAATCCTCTTCTCCAAGTCTTCGATCACTGCGTCAATTTCTTCTCGGTTGGTAGCCCTTGTTGATTTAGTTTCAAATATGTTCCTAAACCTGTTCCAATTGGTCACCCTCCTAGTTGTCGGTCGTTCATCTGTTTCAACCTCTAATGTCAGTACTACGGGGCTGTGGTCCGAAGTTGATATGTCCGTTTTCGTCTCGATTTCAAAGTTCCATGTTATGTTCTTCATCACTGCGATGTCCAACCAATCTCTGGTTTCGGTTGGACGGTGGAAGTGGGTCGGGTCATTCGGGCTTACTACTATCAGGTTGTGTTTGTGTGTTATGTCCCTTAACACATGTCCTTGGGGGTTCGTCTTTCGGCTGTTCCATCCTGGGTGTTTGCAGTTCCAATCTCCGGCTGCGATTGTTGGCGTCCTTCCGCTGAAAAATGGCGTGACATCTTGTTCGTTGATATTTTTGTCGGGTTGCCTGTAAACAGAAAAAACATTAATATAACCTCTTTTTGTTTTAATGCTTACCCCGTTTTCCTCGATATTGATTCCTGGTATAGCTGGTAGTTCGCTATGTTCGATTCCCTTCTTCACTAGCACTGCTGTTCCACCACCTCTTCCGTGTTCTCGGTCTCTTCGGTATACGTCGTAATTTCTTATCTTCATATTTATTGATGGCTTCAGGAATGTTTCGCTCAGGAGTCCAACGTCGATTTTGTTTTCTTCTAGGAACAGTGTTAGTTCTTGTCGTTTGGCTGGGAGAGATTCCGCATTCCAGAACGCGATATTTGAATTTTTTTTCTTGTGGTTCATTTTCTTCTGAATAGTTCTATTAGTTTCCATTGTTCTTCGATTAACGCAATCTTCTGTTTCATATTCGCATTTGTTTCGCAGAATGCGAGTGTCATTCTTCCCAGGATTTTTGCAAGTTCCCCCTCCGTATTCGGTTCCTTCTTTTTAGTTTCCGGTTTAACGTTTTTCTCTTCGATTTTTTTTTGCTGGGTTAGCATCAATCGTCGTTTTCTTTGGCTCAGCTTCTTTAGCGACTTCCTGCTTCCTCTGTTCAGCGCGTTTTTCCCAAATGTTTTCTTTGGGTGGCGGTGCGTCTCTCATTTTCTTCATTTTTTCCTTGTTGTCCGGGTTGTTTGGGTTCAATTTGCATTTCAAATTTGTGGAAAGGTGATCCCCTCCACAGTTTGAGCATTTTGGTGCGCTTGTCCTCGGCTTAGGGCACTCTGAAGTCATGTGTCCGTCTCCACACTTCATACACTTGTACGATGCGTGGCAGTTCCTCTGTGCATGACCAAACAATTGGCATCGATGACATTGGATGGTTTCGGTTTTCAAGCGTAGGCTCTCAACTTGTACAGATATTCCACAGCACGATTGTAGTTTCGTGAAGATCGACTTGTATGCCTTGTCTATTTCTACCAGTACAAGGGGTGCTGGAAGTCCTTTCTTTCCTTTCATTCTAGTGATCTTGGTAACTGGGTATCCTTGTTTCATCAAATCGTTTCTGATATCTTCTTCCGTGGCTTCCAGTAATACTCCTCGTATTACCACCTTCAATTTTTTCTCGCTTTTCAATTCATATCCGTGAAATTCGACCTTTTCTTCTTTTAGCATCCTGTATAATTTTCTGTAGTCATCCTCTGTCTTTGGTTCCACTTGAACACCCTGGTTAACCAATTTGACTCTTTTAGTGGAGATTCCAACTTGCGTCATCAAGCTGTTGATCTTGCTCCATTTTGTTTTTTCCCTCACAATGAGATGAGAGATCCTCTCCGGAATGCTGGTCTCGGGTTTGTCTGCGTTGTATTCTTGTGTTTGTCTTCTTGTTCTTTTTCATCGTTTTCTATCGCCGTTGTTTCCATTTCGTCTTCGTCTCCACTTAGAACTTCGAAACGATTTCTCGTTTCCGCTCCGTTCCTCGAACTTTCACTTTCACTATACACTCTTTTCACTGTTTTTTTCGGCCGTTTGAACGCTGGTTCTGCTACGTCATTCTCCGCACTCTCGTTCACTTTTTCACTCGAATTAGAGTTCACTTCGACATTTGTGTTCATCTTCACATTCGATTTCTTCTCCTCGATTCTCTCCATTACTTGTTTTACCATGTTTTGAACATCGTACCGTTTTTCTGACAGGGCTGCCGCCAGATTGATGAATTGTTTGATGGCTTCTTCCATTGTAGTACCAACGATCAGTGATCTGGACACTACAACAAATTCTTCGGTCTGTGTGTGTGTGTATGGTGATGTATGATGTATATTTTTCTACTAGGGGTATATAGTTACGAACGAAGTGAACAGAAAATTGATCGTTTCCAAGCTCCAGGCTTTTCGAATTTCTATTCTACTTGAAACTTCTGCACCCATATTTTTCGATGATTTGCGAAAAATTTGCGTAGTCCGTGGATGTATATTCTCACTCTTGGTTTGTGTCATTCATCAGAAGTCTGCCGGAATCGATAAACAAGAAGAAGAGATCCAGTATCCGAAGAACGGACGGAGAATCCGATACGTCTCGGAATTACTGACAACTGGGGTTCGACTTATTCCTACACAGAATCACCGCTATATTGGAAGAAAACGACGAATATCAATTCCGACAGAGTCGATGTGATGATCAGTTATTATGTAACGATTATACTGCACCTCGATAACTCAACTGCAATTGTCCTCAGGTGCTTCTATTCGACGATCAATGTGAATGGTGGCACAGTTCGGTAGAACATCGATGCCACTATATTTGTTCAGATCGCAACGGTTATTTTCAGTTCACTTTCGCCTCGTCCTCCTTCGAATGATATCCCAAAATTTCGTTTGGCATTGAACGATGATCTGATTTCGAAATATCGCTATTCGATAACATTCACGTCCCTGACGATATCGTATGAATTTCCATAAATATTTAGGGATTAGTAAACTGACTGCATAACCTACCGTACGTGCAACTGATTTTCTTGGATGCCTTACGAATATTTGAAGAATGCATAGCAAAATGAACAGGTTTCCATTTGTGGACACGCTGAATGAAAGTGGAAGGAGAATGCTCGACAATAGAAATTTTGGAAGCAGGAGTGCCGCATGGATCAGCCATCGACGAAATTAAAGACTGGTGTAACAAGTGGAAGATCAAGCTCAATGGACAAAAGAGCCAAGCGATATTATTTCACAAGAGGTTGAGATCCACCACCAACCTCGAAGTTGATGGAGAAGAAATCGAGTGGAAAGGAAAAACGAGATATCTAGGTAATACCTTGGACGGAGGATAAACCTTGAAAAGCCATAGACAAAACCAAGACAGCGGTGAACAGACTACCCACTGATAGATAGAAGCAGCCACATGTCCGAAGAAACGAAATGGAAAAATCTTCAAAGCCGTTGCTAAGCCTCAACTGACATATGGCAAAGAGCCATGTGGGAACAATTCAAGCAATAAAGAACGAAGTACCTACTATGTTGTGCCATGAACTTACCTTGGTTTGTCAGATACTGACAGATCCATCGAGATTTAAATTAGCAAACCATCTCCGAACAGGAAAGCTCAGAAGATTCGAAACAGCGAAAAAACGCCCGACCAAGAACTCAGGATATTACTGGAGTATAACCTGGAGGAAGATAGAAGAAGAATGCGCACAAACAGGAGACCGAGAGATCAATTGACCAGTGATTAAAATGAGTACGAAAACCTACTAGAACCATTGAAACATGAGATGACGAAATAGGTCAATATTAGGAATCCAGCCCAAAAGCGCGAGAATTAATAGTCTAGAGATACCACGTTTTGCAAGCAGATGCTCGGAACTGAGAAGAAGTAGGTCGGGTTCAGTGAGTGGTCGAGCTCAGGAGAGCAAGGACTTCTTCTTCTTCTTCTTCTTCTTTTTGTGTGCTTGGCAGCAGGGCCATCTACACATTGAACATATCACTTAAAGATATACTATCTTTGAAAACCGCGAACTCCATTTTCACCAAGTTAAAGGACAAAACTAAAAAACTGGAGCACTCTAGTGTTGTTTATAAAATAGGTTGTAAAGACTGTGATAAATGCTATATCGGCCAAACCAGGCAATACATCCAATCCCGCTTGAAACAGCACGAATACGACTGTCGGAATGTCAACCTTGCCAAGAAAGAAAAAACAGCTTTAGCAAGCCATCACTTCGAGCATGGTCACAATTTTAATTTTTCGGAGTTTGAAATTCTGGACGTTGAAACATATTATCGAATGAGGAGTATAAGCGAAGTTATCCATATAAACCTAAATGAAACCGTAAATTTTAGGACAGACACTGCATCTCTCAGCCCACAATACTCCAACTTATTTAACATACATAAAAAATACAGAAATCGAACATAAAGCCCAAAATAAAATAAAAATCTTTATAATAATTAATGTGAGCTCAGTTTTGGCGGTTGCGCTGGCTCGGTGCGATGTTTGTTGCGAGTGTGCATTTCACGTTTGTTTACTTTTTTGACAGTTGACCTATGTCCGTTCTTTGTTTATTTTATTCGAGTGAGTGATGTACTTTTATTGGAAAAATTTAATGCTGTTTGATGTATATTTTTTAGTGCTCGATTGCTTTCAATGTAATTTTTCGCAAAATATTTTAAACCAACAACAGTTCAATTAGCGGTAAGTTCTGTTGTCTTGTCCGGATGTTATTAATAATCATGATCTCATTTTGTATTTTCTAGCCTTGAAGAAGCATAAATATATATGCGAAACGTCGGTTGATTGAGAGTGTTGTCTTATTGGTTGTCCTAGTCCCTGTTAATATCCAGTTTCATATACTATCTTGTTCGGAAAACTCTATTTATTGGGTTCTTTCAGCTCCGGGGCGGGAAGGGTGACACAAAGACACCACAAGATGGGACTGAAAGGGGTTGGGGGAGTTAGTAGTTGTACTTCACATTGAAGCCTATATCCGCAAGAATTTAAAAAACCATAGAGTGATTTATAAACTAAAGAATTCTGGGAAAATATTAAATCTTGAATATTCAGGGGGAAAAAACAATTGGGAGACAGCCTTACTATGTCATCATATAGAAGTCTGGATTTACACTCATTAAGAGAACATGCACAGAATATATGCTGTAAGTCTCCTCTCTCACCACATAAACATCTATCATCGTCTTTAACTTGAATTTTGAACCAGTGGGCAGGGGAGGAGCAATGGTTTGCCCTTAGTCTATTAATCGTGGTGATATTACCTCTAGGGAGATCAACTGATCGAAACCATGGACTCTGATTAAATTGAACGGTATTTATCATCGTCGAATACAAATGACCCCTATGAAGGGATGTCTGTGTCCACTCTTCCTTCCATTTTTTCCAAATGTGTCTTCTAAGCAAGGGCCAAAATTCTTTTATGTCTCCTTTAATGGGGGAGGGGTGAGGCAGTTGACTGCCTTCTTTAGCCAAGCGATCAGCACTTTCGTTTCCTTTTATGTTCGTATGGCTGGGAACCCAGACGAATTTTATTTGCCGGTTGGTAGAAGAGAGGAGGTAGATTTTATGTCGGATGGAGAGGGTGGTGTGGTCATTATGGGAGTGGGGAAGCCAATATTGGATTTTTCAAGGGCGCTCTTGGAGTCAGTGATCACCAGAACCCTATTGACGTCCATTTTTTCGATCATGGATAGAGCCTTATCGATTGCAAGAAGTTCAGCAGACGAGATCGAGAAAAAGGAAGGAGCTCTCTCCCTCAAGGAAACGCCCCCAGGGTTATACACCCCAATACCAACCTTATCCCTTGACTTTGAGGCGTCAGTAAAAATCCACGAGTAGTGGGGGAATTTTTCACTGCATCTTTGAACAAATAGGGCAGAATTGTCCAAGTCCGATTTACTCAAATTCAAGGAGAAGTAGGGAACATCGAAGTAGTGGACTGACAAGGGGAGATGAAAACAAGGAAGCCGGGAAGAGGAAAAATGGGAGTCGGCCTCAGGAAGCATAGCGACAGCCCCCACTATGGAAGGAACGGATCTACTGCCCCACGCATGGTGCCAAGATGCTAGCTGCGAAATTTTTGTGAGAAGAGGGTTGGGAGATAATCTGGCTAATTTTGTTAGAAATTTAATAGCCAACCAGGAGCGACGATAGGACAGCGGAAGTTCTCCACTTTCTGCTAGCAAAACATTGATGGGGGTTGACCTCATGTATCCCAGTGCTACCCGGATGGCAGCATATTGGACTCTGTCAAGTCGAGCCAGAGCAGATTTGGTACATCTGCCCAAAATTATGGAACCATAATCGAGAAATGGGAGGACTATTCCCTTGTACATTGTTAACAAGGTATGGGGGTGGGAACCCCACCAGGTACGACATAGAGCCTTCATGACGTTTATATTCCTGGTTGCTTTAGAACACATATTCTCGATGTGGTTAGACCAGTCCAGGTTGGCTTGAAATGTCACTCCTAGGTATTTTGTGGAGATCACCCAAGGAATTTCATCCTCAAAGATCCTTAGGGCAGGAAGGTTAATAAGCGTTTTCTTTTTATGAAAGCACATGGCTTTGGATTTTTCGGCAGATATGGAGAGGCCTCTAGTTCGAGTCCAGTGCTCAACTCGCGCTAATGCCTGGGACATATTGTCAAAGGCCTTTTTAAAGGACTTTCCAGAAGAGACTACTGTGGTGTCATCTGCGTATTGAAGAACGTCAACTCCTGAGAGGTTCAAGAAAGAGGCAAGGCCTTTAACAAAAAAATTGAAGAGCACACAGCTGTTGGGGGAACCTTGGGCCAGGCCCAGATATGATGTTTCAGGACCAATCAGTACCTTAGAGCATGGATCTAGCAAAAAGATACTCCTACCCACTATTAAACTCTCCAGTAGTTTGACGACCCGGAGGGGAACGCCTTCTTGTATTAGAATAGGGCCCAAAATGCTGAAGTTGACAGAATCATAGGCCTGCTTGATGTCAAGGAAAACAACAAGAGAGATTTCATCCCTCACAAACGCAGAGTAAATGGGGACTGTCAAGGCAGATAGTGCATCGGTAACGGATTTGCCCTTGCGGAAACCATATTGAGGTTCGGATGACAGAACGATTGTTTCATAGATTCTCTCCAGTCTAGTGGCTATAAGGGATTCAAAAATTTTAAGCAAGCAGGAGGTGAGAGCAATCGGTCGATAGCTGGTAGAGATATGAGGGGGTTTTCCAGGCTTACATATGGGCACTACTATAGTCTCTTTAAGGGAAGAGGGGATAATAATAATAATAATAATAATAAAGGCCTTTATTAACAACAACTGAAAATTACATATAATATAGCAAGCAATAGGGCGAGGTTCAGTGCAGGCAATCATACATTTCTGTACGACCCCCTGCCTGTTCTTACACCTAACCCCAAATTCATGAGAGGTACCCATATGGAGAAGAAAAATAATAACAAAACTGAAAATAGATCACCTTTGTCTGACAGAATCAAACACTAGAGTTCACCAAACGAGAAAGAAAAAACAATAGGTAAATAGAAAACACCTAAAATAAATATTATTACTGTTGAGTATTATTCATGCAAGTTCCCATGAGCAAAGATCTAAACCCGGCCGAAGAGGACAATCCGGCATTGCTAGGTAGCTTGTTCATTGTGTTAGATATTTGATAGGAGAATGAAGATTTGTATAATTGGGTTGAGTGCATTGGAGGTGTGAGAGTCGACTTAAACCTTATGTTCACATTATGCACATCAGTACGATAGGTTATTTTATTATACAAATACTGCGGTGAATGATCCCTCAAAATTTTTCTATAAAGACATGCTCGATGTACATATCTGCGACTCTTCATGTTGAGCCAATTATTAAGTTTCAGAGTGTGCGATATCGGCTGAAATTTTCTGATCCCGTAAATTAGCCTCAAGCAACTGTTTTGTAATTTTTGTATTCGATTTTTATTTATGACGCTTATACAGGGGTCATATATGACATCACCGTAGTTCAGATTAGACAGCACCAATGAATCACAAAGAATCGACTTTGAACGCCGGCACAACATTGATCTATTCTGATAAATCATTTTCAGGGAAGCATATGCTTTTTGTAACGACATGCTTATGTGATACGCATATTTCAGATCTTGATCCATCCAGAGTCCCAAATTCTTTACTCTATCAGAGAAAGGGATCACATCATGATTGAGTTGTATTTTATCACCGAAGTTGTGAAGAAATGAATCCCTATTACTCTTATTGGCAAAGAGAATTGCCTTCGTTTTACCAGCATTAAGCTTCAAACAGTGTACCCTGGAAAAATCATCGATATTATGAAGATCATAGTTGATAGCTGAAATGGCTTGTTCTGCTTCGTTCAAACTGAATGACAGGTAAATCTGAGTATCATCCGCGTAATAGTGCTGTTGACAAGATAGGAATGCCGAAGGAAAACTACTTATATAGATGCTGAACAATAATGGACCGAGAATCGAGCCCTGAGGGACGCCTTTCAGGATACTAATGTAATCTGAAACTTCATTGGAGTACGAAACAGCCTGACATCTTTGAGTCAAATAGCAAGATATAAGTGCGATTGCCTTAGAAGTGAACCCAATAAAATGTAGAATTGAAACCAGAATGTCGCGGTTCAAAGTGTCAAATGCCCTGGAGTAATCCAACAATATAAGAACAGTCAGTTTATTGCAGTCTAATGCTTTATAAATATCATCTGTGATGTTCAATAGTGCGGTTGTACAACTATGTCCCCTCCTGAATCCAGACTGAGAAGACTGAATAATGTTGTTCCCATCCAAATGCCTCTGAATTTGAACCGCAATGGCTTTCTCCAATATTTTGGATAAGGTTGGTAAAAGACTTATGGGCCGTAAATCATTGAAATTTTCCGGATTCGATATTTTTGGAAGAGGAATTATATGAGCTTTTTTCCAACTAGCAGGAAAAATTGCTTCTGATAAGCAAATATTTATTATGTGGGTGATATAAGGTAACAAAAAAGGTAAACATAATTGCAATGTAATGACATTTATTCCATCATGTCCCACAGCTTTACTTTTCAAGCTTGAAATTATCTTATAAACTTCCATCTCACCAATAGCCTCAAACTGTAAATGAGATTTCAAATGTTCTTTTGTATTTTTCCTATAATGATTGATTATGTTATTATTTGGACTTAAATCTGGTATGCTATTGACAAAATGGTCGTTTATGTGATTAACATTGTTAAGGTGTTCGGGCAGCTGGGAATGATTTCTACTATTAACATTCAAAATACTCTTAAATGTACTCCACATATCTTTCGAAGACTTATTATTTTCAATTTTAGCTTTAGAAAATGCTCTTTTTTCTTTCTGTATAATCTGTGTTACAAGATTACGAAGTTGTTTATACTCTTTCCAGTGTTCGGGATTTTTTGTAATTTTAAATTTCTTCAAAGCATTGTCCCTATCATACATCATTGCCTTAACTGTATTTGTCAGCCACGGTGCATAAACTTTTGTTATTCGGTATGTTTGGAAAGGTGCATGAATATCTAGCACGGCGTTTATAGCCCCGGTCAAGAAGTCAACCTTACTGTCAACATCACTGAGCTCAAAGATGGTATTCCAAGGTATACTCCTTAGATCCGAATCGAAACAAGTATAATCCAAATTTTTAAAATTTCTAGTTGTTTTGTATATGGCTTTATTTGGCGTATTCACGACTCTGAGATTCAGAAATACTAACTCATGATCACTCACCTCTGGAACGTGTTTTGTCCCTACCTCCCTCACCAAGATAACATTTGATATTAGTGCATAATCAATTAATGTGGACGAGTTTTCTGCGATTCTTGTAGGTTCCCTGATCATTTGCTTCAGACCCAAACCCTCTAAGGTTTCATTAACGAATTCGGTTTTCTTGCTGTTATAATCCAACAAGTCGACATTGAAATCTCCTAAACATAAAATATCATCAGCAATCGGTATAATTCCAGATACGGTATTTTCAAATACACTGAGAAAATCCCCACAATCAGAGTTTGGTGGCCTGTAAACTACACCAACGGCTAAAGAATGAGATTTAAAAATTAATTTCAACCAAATTTGTTCTATGTCTCTACTGACTGCAATCGTCGTATACTTGATATTATCTCGCAGATACAAACCCACACCCCCACCCCTGCCCGTCCTATCCATTCTCTGGAACACATAACCTTTTATGTTTACTGAACTACTTAAAATTCTCCCACTCAGCCAGGTTTCACTCACACACATTATGTCCAAGTCGTGAGAAAGAATAATATTTTTTATCAGATTGATGTGGGGAAACAATGATCGCACATTTAAATGCGCACATTTCAAATTGAATTTCATATTACGCAATGGGAAAATAGTTTATCATAGGAAAATTGTCAGAAGTAATAAAAAAAAAAAACGAAATGAGCGTAGGGTTTAACCCTGTATTCTAAGGTAAACGGCAATTAGGTGAACTCTGGAGTGATTACTCAAAGTTTATGAAGAAATAAGTTTATTCTACAGACAAAGGTATCAAAATAGTAAACAGTGAATAAGTTATAAAAGAACAACTGTAATTACTGGCTTCAAAATACAATATCAAAAACCCTCCCCCATATCTCAGAAATTAAAAAATACAAAACATTTTCGGTTAAACAGTCTCTTTTGACAAACTGTACAAAAATTAACCATTCAAGTACATGAACCAAGAAAATAAATCCCCTCAAATGATTGAGCCCTCGACAAATGATGTGTGATAGCATTTCACAAAGCACGAATAAAGAACCCTTAAAATTCTTCTTGGCCCTGTAAACATCCTCCTTGAACCATCTATTGACGAAAACAATCGATATAGGTCTCGGCTTGTTATGATTATCCCGTTTTTTGCCCATTCGATAACAATAATTGATATCTCCATGTGTTACGTCGATTTTGAGTTTGCCCTTTATTAGGTTAACCACCTCAGCGGTTAGATTTTCCTTCTCTTTCTCGCCTAAGCCGTGTAGAACTAGAATATTACGCATTTTGTCTTCTTTCCTCTGATCAATTTCATTTTCACACTCTTCTAATCTGTTTTTTATCGACGACAATTCTTCACGAAATGCATTAATCGATTCCATCACCTTACCCTCGAATGTTTCAATAGTTTGTAAGACTGTATTACCTTCTCCTTGACTGCTTTCTGGATTTATTTTATTTTTCAGCTCTGTTAACCCTCCGTGGACAAATTGCTCCAATTTATCCAAACGCATCGTCAACTCCGTATTAATGTCGACTTTACCCTTCTTCATCTTGAAATGTATTAGAGACTCACAATATGACTCGTACAGATAAAATTTCTGGCACAAATTACTTAGACTGATACAACCTTATATTATTCGGAATTTAATGGGAGACAGTCTCGACACGTCTTACTCCAAACGCACCATCTGCACCATCTAATGGGATTGGCCAGCAATCCGTTGAGAATCTGTAAGAGAGCTTCTTTAGCTTGAATGGGGAGATACTTCAGCATTGTATAAGTAATCGAATCCTTGCCTGGTGTGGAGTCTTTTTTTCTGTGAATAGTCTTGGACAGCTCGCTCAAAGTGAACGAAGGGAATAAAAAAGAACGGTCATTTGGGGTTGAATCATCAACGCCCAGAGGGGCTCCTCCAGGGCGGTATATAGCTGGTTGAGAAGGGGGGCAGAGTCTGGACAGGATTTCCTTACCACAAGATTGAGGGGGACGTCTTGACAAATTAGGGGCAACACCAGAGCGGAATCTTCTAACGTTTCTCCATAGATTTTTGGTATCCTTTACAGACAAGTTTTCGCAGAATTCTCTGAATGACGCCTTTTTCTTTTCTTTGATCCTCCTCTTGGCAATAGCTTGTTGTTTTTTAGCATTCAGATAATTTTCTGTTGTGGGCATATGGCGGAAATTTCTATAGGCCTCTGACCTATTTCTCATAATAGTTCTTAGCTCGTCATCCCACCAAGGGACACGAAATTTGGAATGGGATCCATTGTGATTTCTGAGAGGAATTGATTGATCAGCTGCAGTAACGATAATTTCTTGAACGTCAGCAAGACCTTGTATGTCCCGGCCTTCAATCTCTCGGGCAATCAACTCCTGAAACAGCACCCAATTGGCCTTCTTAACGTTGTATTTGGAAGTTGAAAAGGAATTATGAGGGATCTCTGCTAAATTGAAGTTCACAATGTTGGTCATGATTGGATAGTGATCGCTACTACCGGGATCCGGGAGAACCTCCCAGAAGGCGTTAAATCTAATATCTGGGGAGCAAAGTGTAACGTCTGGTGAGCTAGGCTTATCTGGGGAGGTGACTCTAGTATTTGAACCGTCATTAAGGAGGCAAAGATCACTAGATAAAAGGAATTGGTCCAGAATGATTCCATTTCTATTCCTAGAGTGAGAACCCCATGAGGGATGCTGAGCGTTGACGTCACCACAAATGAGGTATGGGGAAGAAATATTGGAATATAGGTTTTGCCAAAAGTTCACAGGAAGTAGAATGTCTGGGGGGCAATAAACATTCACGATAGTAAGATATTCAATTTTGAATCCATGAAGGTTGACTCTATCAGGAAGGGTTAGGTTGAAATTAAGCTCTGTAAAAAGAAATTTACCGCTAATAAGTGAGGCAACACCGCCACCTCTGGAAGTTCTATCTTGTCTAAGTACGCTATAGCCAGACATCTTAGAGCTTTGGTCACCTTTCAACCAAGATTCAGAGAGGAGGATGATATTGGGTTGGTATTCCTCTATGTGATATCTAAGATTGTCCATATTAGCAGCAACAGATCTAATGTTCCACTGCAATATTTTAAGCATTGAGATTATAGTAAATAAAATTCACAGAAAAAAAAAAATAAAAAATACAAGAAAAATTGAGGAAAAACGGAAAAAAATGAAATAGAGGGAGATTGAATTGTCATCTATTTAGTAGGAACGTTATCATCGGATTCATTTCTATCATGATGGGGGGTATTAGAGAAGGAAGTATGCGTAGGTTGGTTATTCATCAAAAAGGTCATTAGGCTCTTAACAAACTCAGAATTATGGTTTCCCAACACTCGGTGGGAAATCATTTTGAATAGATCATCGTCAGATAGGGAATTAGAATATGAAGGGTTTTGACCAAGGGAAGAATTGAAAGCAGGAATTGGAGAAAGAGGCAGAGACAGATGAAGGAGCTGTTCATTATGAGCTTCCCTGTTATAGCCTGGGGATGAGGGTAATTTCCTCTTTTTTAATGCTGATGCATAAGAAGGGTTTCTCAGTTGTTTAGATTGAAGCAAGGAATTTCTGTTGTGTACTGAAATAAGAGTTGCATCCTGAGGGGAGCTATATCTATTAGCTTGAGAAACTAGGGTGGGGAAAGAGTTTGGTCGGGAGACCGGATTAATTGCTTCCTTGTCAGATGTATTGACTGGGTCATATGATTTTGGAACAAGTTTCACAGCCTCGAAGTAGGAAATGTTTTCCAATGCTATAAGACTGTTGATTTGTTTTTGTCTGTCATATTCAGGGCAATTTCGGTCTGTAGAGGCATGATTACCTGCGCAAAAGATGCATTTGGGATTTGACTTGTTGGGACAATTTATTTCGGTATGTTTCTCACCGCAGTTTCGACATCTTTTTGAGTCTATAGGGGAGTTGCAGTTGGTCATGGTGTGACCATACCTAAGACAGTTGTAACATTGTATAACTGGGCCCACATATAGTGAGACATTTCTAATAACCCCAAAGATACCTATTTTATCAGGCAGGATCTTACCATGGAAGGTGAGTACCCAGGAATTTGATGGGACGTAAGAGGTATTACCCTCTTTGGTGACTCTCCTTTTCAATTGGCGCGCTCCAATGATCTTTATCCTAGTGTTTGCATGGGACATGATATCTTCTTCAGTGATGTCAGATCCAACATCCTTTATAACACCTCTGCTTGAGACCATACGTGAGGGGATGAAGACATCAATGTTAGGGTCAGCCATGAAAGGATTTTCAGTTAGAAATTTATTAGCATAGACTGATGTGGAAAACTCAACTGAGATTCTTTTTTTACCTTTTTTGTTGACATCTTTTACTCCCGGCACCTTATGTTTATCTAGCTCCTTACCAAAATTCATTGGATGCATGTTGCCAATATTACCTTCCTTTTTGGACTCTACTATTACCAAATAGGGTCCACAATCCGTTAAAGAGTAGGTGTGGGCAATTTTCTTTTTTTCAGACTTATTCTGAGAATTTACAGATAGTTGGGTTAGCAGAGAAGAGATCGCCTGGGAAGCATTTGTAGCCTCTCCAAGTAGTTCGGCATCATCTTGAAAAATGTCTTTTACACAGTTAATCTCCCTAGAGAGTAATGAGATATCTGCTATTGAGAAGTGGGGATCTTCTGGATAATTAACCAGAAGTGAATTGAATGTTTTCTGAGACTTTGGAGTAAGGTGAGTGAGAACTCTGGGGGAGAGAGGAGTCTGGGGGCGAGAAATAGAATTTGGGAAGTTATCCCCTGGGGGATCCTTTGGATCCCCCGAGTTCCAATCCATGAAAACTGTGGCTTTACCACGTGCTCACTCTATCGGTTTTTAAAATTTTTTGGAAACCAAAAAGAAATAAACTTACCCTACTAATTCTAGACTCACGACACAGAGTTAGTATAGGATTTTGATAGTTAGAATTAAGTAATACCCAATAATTAGGAAATAATTGGCGAAAGTAAAGGAAGAGCTGTCACTCATAGGACGGTTAACCTCTTTTTTTTTCAGAGCAAGGACTATCACACTGTTCGTCTATGAATGGATTCCCCCTGTAAAAAAACTGCTGTGGTTAGCAGAAGATTTTGATGAACCGAATTTACGCTAGAGATGTTACGAAAAGAACGGAACAGGTTATTGGGATTAGATATAACCGAACTGTTCCAGTTGAATGTTATTTTAAAACGACGGAACCTGCTACCCGGAAAAGAACCTGATATTGGATAGTGCGAAATGTTGAGTCGATTGATTGAGGTTTTCTGGTGATTGTTTCGAATGCACCAGTAAATAATTTTTCATCACAATCATTTGCATAGGCTTACGATAATAATATGAGAACGAGTCTCTTTTGATCAGGACAAATAACATCATGAAAGCACAATAAATCTAGAGAAATAATAACAGAATACAACCCGAAATTTTTCAATATACTTTATACATATTCATATATGAAAAAGGTTACTGACCAGATGGAAGGGTATCACCCAATCAGAAAAAAAATCTGAATCGAACAAGAACAATTTTTTTCTAATAGCGGTCTTCTTACTACAACAGAGCTCACAGCTTCACAAAATAAAATACACCCCCCAAATAAATTATTCTTATTCGTACGTGACCTAAACTCGTCCGACAGTGCAACATTTTGCACCATTGTGCCAGTCAGTACTCATAATAAAATCATAAATCAAGGAATAGGTACCTATTATAACTGCAACTATAAAAACAAGGCAACAACCGCGATCCTGTTCTCTCATACCCAAAGGCACTTTAACAAAGGAATAGGAACCTAAAACGAGATCGCACCTGTTCTTACGCGGAGCATTCTAACCTAGATAATATTAAATACTACTATGTACTATTAAAATAACAGGTATTACTGGCATTAGGAACTGGATATTGCTAAGCAATGGAACGGTTCGGAACTTTTCCCTGAATTTGCCCGGTTCGTAACATATCTAATTGCAACTTTTGATCGAGTATACGGAAAGTTGACGGAATTGCAGGGTAGTTTGATTCATATTTATGTACCGTTAACGAATTAATAGATAATTTATAATAAACGAAAAACATATGATTGGGTAACCCGCAATTTAGTGAATGGATATTATTCATAACTCGTTACGGGCAGATATTTCGTATTCCCAAATTATTTGAACTTACAATGAAAAATAAGCAATTAGCTTGAATAAGGCAATGCCAAACCAGTGACCGGATAGTACAATTTAGGTTTACTAATAGGAGCGCTTCCACAAGTTATCGAACATCCAAAAGCTTACGCAACGGATTCATTCAAGATGACCCGGTATCGAAGAGTTATGAATAATACCGACAACTGTATACATAGGTACTGCAACTTGTTATCGGTAACACTCGAACGTGGTTTATTGAATCCTTATTTAACGCCCGTTCGTATTATTCAACTACCAAATGAGAAATTTCCACAACTGAACAAAATGCAAGGTGGAAGAACAAACGATGCAACGTAACATGTCGGTGTACTTTTTAAGAAAATATCTTTTTGGTGGCCCTGATAAGGGCCTTTGATGAGAACGGCTCGTCGAGATTTCTACGACTTCTTCTCGGTCTTTTTTGGCAAGAGAACGGCTTGGATGTTCGGTAAAACACCTCCTTGTGCGATGGTGACCCCGGAGAGCAATTTGTTCAATTCTTCGTCGTTCCTGATGGCCAGCTGGAGATGACGCGGAATGATTCTGGTCTTCTTATTATCCCTCGCGGCGTTACCAGCCAACTCCAATACTTCGGCGGCAAGATATTCCATGACAGCTGCCAGGTACACGGGTGCTCCCGCTCCAACCCGTTCGGCGTAATTTCCCTTACGTAATAAACGATGAATACGTCCTACTGGAAACTGCAGTCCAGCTCTGTTAGAACGGGACTTCGCCTTGCCTTTTACTTTTCCTCCTTTACCGCGTCCAGACATATTAACGAGCGACTTTGATATTACGTATTAATTGACAATTGTGAATTGTGAAATACTGCTTCATATCATTGCGTGCTTCACCTATATAGGGTCGACGTTACGCCAATCACGCGCGAGTGTGCGATCCGTCCACCTTCAGAGGCGTGGTCTAGGTTTCCACATCGATGCCCGCTTCTCGGACACACTCGCAAGTCGCAATAGGACTACTTCTATAATTCCTTAATATGAAGTGAATCGTGGGAAAAGGATCATTCATAGAACACTATATTTTCACTATTATCGACGTTTCCTAACTATATTGTTGCATTTTCAAACTGCTATTATAATATTTTCCGCTGGTCTGTTTTCCCATAAATGGTCCCATGGTGTAAACTGTAAAGGATTCAACGTAGTCTTAGCAGGAATGGCTGGCATGATTTCTATGTCGTCAGCCATATTTTATACTCTTTCTAGTTTCTTCATCTTAACAATGATCAGATGGGTAGAATGGAATTCATTCGAAATTGTTAATCTTAGTTTTTCAGGAACAATTATCCTATGATTCCGAAACAAACGATTATCTTGTGAACTAAGTTCGAACCTCTTCTAAAAATAGGGTAAAATCTCGTTCCAGGGTCCTCTCCCGTAATTACTTATTTCCGATATTGAATATAATGTCGGTCTTCGATACCGATTTTATATTTTCAAAACTTAATTTAATAGCTGTATAATCATAAAACAAGGCTTATTATTAAAAAACCTTTTTAAAGACAAGCTTTTATAGTAACACCACTCATCCGCCATTTTGGAGACGCCATCTTGATTTCCTAAATTTTGAACAATAGTTATTTCCGACCCAGAAATCCCCTTGATACCAATTTCGAATAGAATCGGATAATAATTATAAAACTCGTCCGCCATCTTGAATTTTCCAATTTTGCAGAAGAATCGTCATTGTCGAACCCTAAAACCCCCATCAGATAGTAATTTCGAAAGGAATCGGATCATAATTACAAAACTCATCCGCCATTTTGGAGCCGCCATTTTGTTTTTTCTATAAAAAATATTTCATGATACCTTGTCACCAGAATTATGTACACCTGCCAAATTTCAAATCAATCGGACGATTAGAAGTGTGTCATATTTAACTGGCAAGATTTGATTACAGACAGATTTTTTTTTTAATTATAGGAGAGGTGAATCTTACATCAGACACCCAGTCTTTCTGGGTAGTGTCGGATTCTTATCGACTAAACACCTCTCCCGTTGTTAGGTTCCGGGCATAAGCCTATAAACCTTCCATTATCTCATCTGTTATTTTCTCTTTCGCATTCTTTAATGCTGAGTGTTTGTGTTCATCCTTCAATTGGATATCTCTCACTAAGTGTGGAGTTTTATATCTTCATTTTCGCAATTGGGGTAAATTCTCGCTGTTTTTTCATCTTCAGCTGGGTCATAGTCAACTAACCTTCTAAGATCGTCATTTGGATGTTCACTAGCTCATTCATAGGCTTTTGCAGCTTTTCGCTTGATGAAATGTAGTAATGGACTCCCATTTTATGTCTTTTCGGATTTGTACATTCCTTACAAACCAGGGGGCGTCTGATGCCCATCTCAGAAATTTGTTTTCTGTTTTCCTTTGTACCAATGGAGGACCTCTATTTCTCATGACATGAAAATTCACAATATTCTTGAAATTTATTCATTAAATTCTTGCCTTTATAACTCCTACAGCAACAACTTCGGTACCATTATGAAAATAAAAGGTTTTATGAACAACGGCTAGTGACAGAATTTCTTTTTTGTAAGGACCTTTAGAAATGGCAGATATACTAGACCCTGTATCAATCCCAAAAATGTTTTCCTTATTTACCATTATAACACTTCAATGGAAATTTCATTTTTATCACCCTCACATATGGAATATAAGTTCAAATCATCACTGACGCATTTCTATCTGAGAATAATGTTCAATACAATATTACATATTGTATCATGTATATTACATCAGAACTTTCTCTCATAACCTCCCGCCGCGAGAAAGTAAATTCTAAAAACCACCCATCACCAAAATCAAAAACATATTCATAAAATCAATAAGAATTATATCAGATTCCTCTCCTTGATTCATCGCACATTTTTATCGAGCAAATGCAACACAGGAGCACTCTATCGTTATATTCGATTATTCGGAAGGCTTTGTTTTTCATCATTCAAACTAAAATTCATTCGAGATCAGACGTATACACTCGAGTAATCACTTGATATAATCGTGATGAGAGTTTCATTCGATTCATGCCCAAATATCGCGATTCTGGTTCTGCGCCGATTATTTTTCATTCTAATGATTTTAATAATCGAATTATTGACTATTTTTCATAGGAATGATAATACATATCACTAGTTCAATAATCGTATTTTGAGCATTCGAGTGATTTCAATAATCGAATGATCACTAGAATCAAAAATCATCGAATGGTCGAACATTTTTTTTCGGCTTGTATCAGCGTTAACAGCAAGGTTTTCGTTTTTCCCCCTATTCCTTTTCAATGCCAGCACGCAAATGAATAGGACTAGCACGCAATTGTAGGTTTCAGCATATTTCATCTGAGAATAATCGAATAATGTTCGATGCAATTTTAATAGAAAATCGAAATCAAAACTTTATCTTATGACCTCCTGCCGCGAGAAAGTAAATTCTGAAAACCATTCATCATTATCTTAATCGAATACGTATTCCGAAAATCAATGAGGATCCTGTTAGAATCTTCACCAGTGTTAATTCATCAAGAATTGTAATATTTCAACACGCGATTTGAAAGGTTCTGTATCACATCGCTCGAATTGAAATTCACTCGAGACCAGGGCAATCGTTCGAATTAAATATCATTCGAGATATGAGTGATTGTTTATTGTTTTGTTTGTTTATTGTTTATCCTGACTACTCCTAGGTCTCCTGAGGAGACCCCTCTGAAACTACAAGCTTCGAAGCTTGTAACTTGTGCCGAGTTCGGAGTAAGCAGTTGTGTTCTGTGTAGGCTTTGTTACTGTGTCCTTACGCCACCTTAGGCACAGCACTGTTAATTTTTGACCCAACAGTGAGAATGGTGGCCCCTACCGAGACTAGAAAATTTCTTTCCTAGCTCGGGATTGAACCGGATCTTTGGGTCCGAATTCCAACGCTCTACCACTGAGCCAAGGGCACTCATAGTGATCATTCGATTCATGCCAAAAAACAGGATTTTAGTTCTGCGTCGATTATTTCTCATTCGAATGATCCATTGTAAACATCGAATACTATCGATTATTTCAATTATCGCTGGAGTTATCGCTCGAATTGAAATTCACTCGAGATCAGACGTGTCACTCTTACGAAGGCGTAGAAGGGCCACATTTCAAAGTGAAAAATTTTTCAGTATAATTCCGAGTTTAAACTCGGAATTATACCTAATTCCGAATTAGGTATAATTCCGAGTTTAAACTCAGAATTAACGCTAATTCCGACTTTAAACTCGGAATTAGTAGTAATTCCGAGTTCAAACTCGGAATTAGGTATAATTCCGAGTTTAAAGTAGGAATTAACCCTGATTCTGACTTTGAACTCGGAATTAACCCTAATTCCGACTTTAAACTCGGAATTAGTACTAATTCCGACTTTAAACTCGGAATTAGGGCAGAAACAGTTAATGATAGTCTTCGGAGATGATTATGCTTCGAATTTCAATGATTTTGGAGATATTTGAGATTTTGTTAATTCATGTTATACCTAGAGACAATTTCATTCATTCTTTTTTCAGAAGGTACTTCAAAACCATATCCTTCGATCATATATATTCTCATTAGTTTTCAAACATATCAACAACTAATTTCTCTGTTTGCATCATAAACTAGGCGAAACACGTACAAAATGACATATTTGTACAAAATGGCTTAGGCATCATGATTTGAATTTGTATGTATCAATTTCATAACTATCTACCATATCACAAACCCTTAAGGTGGCTTCTATGAACTTCTGTAACTTACAAGAGCTACTCTATACTCTGTTCAAATATAAGAGACATCAAAATAAACAAAGTCGCGCAGAGGTAGGGTGGGCTTCCTTCAGGTAGAGACTTTATTTCAGGGCTCCAGGGTCGGATCGAGGATAGTTCTCACAATCATATAAACTCAAATTCAAACTCATTTATTCAACATATTCAAATTACAAATGTCATAAGTTTGAAAAAATAATGCAGCGTCCAAAATAATATATTATGTATTATCCCATTGAAAATTATTCAGAATTTTGTTGGTCTTCTTCTGTGTCACTTTCATCCAGATTCACCAGCACTCGCTCTATTGTTGACTCCATGATATTATCGAGCTGACACATTTTTTCTTCGACATCAGTTACAACATGATGTATGCATTTCTTCCATTTCTCAGCACCAATCGAGCCTATAGCTCCCAGAAACAAATTACGAACCTCAGCAATTTTAAATGAGGAGTTCTGAGCAGCTACTTTTCCTTTTACTTGAGCCCAAATGAGCTCGATTGGATTCAGCTCGCAATGATATGGTGGGAGTCTCAATACTGTTCTTCCCGTCTCATTGGCCATTTCATCTATAATTAATTTTTCATACCTCCCTCTATTTGCCTTGACCAGAGCAAGAAGTTCCGCCTTCAAAAGATCATTTTCGAAGGAAATATTTTTACTGAGCAACCAATTTTTGACATCTTCCTTGCGGGTTCAAGAAGACGGAATCGATTCCACTTTTCTCGAATGATAACTGTCCATTACGATGACAGCGTTATGATCCAGAGTTGGCAAAATTGTTGAGAACCACTTTTCGAACGATTCCCCGTTCATTTCCTCATGGTAATTTCCGGATTTTTTCGATTCGAAAAACCATAGGCCGTTCTCTACAAATCCGTCTTCTCCCCCTATATGACATATAGATATAATCAGTCCTTTTCCTTTTCCACTTGGGTTTTTGAGACCAGTTGACAGACCTTCTCGAAAAGCCTGTCTGTTGGACCCAATCGATTCATCGACCCATATTGAATTTTTTGTACATCCCGCATTTATCCATGTCTCGTCAAGGTAATAAATTTTTCGGCCTTGCTCCCTAAATTCTCGAATTTTCTTCAAATAATTTCTCCTCCAAACAACTATTTCGTCTCTATCAATCAATAAACTATTACGACCACGTTTTTTGAATTTGAATTTCATTTTTTTCAATAATTTATAAAATGTTGTTTTTTTAAAATTCGCAGGCTGTCATCGTTATTAACAACTTCCAAAACCTTCGAAATTGTAGGAATTTCATTTAAGAAAAAAAACCGTGAACTATTCTCCTAATTAAGTTCATGTCGAAATCGTCTATTGAATCGATGCTTTTTAGCGACTGGGATTTCTGCTTAGGTGGAATCAATAGATGATTTCGTTTATATTATTTTTCAGAAATCTCGTCGGAAACCGACAAAGGGTTAAGTACAATTCAAACAAATATTTATAACCGGGACAAATTGAGGTACCTACTTCAGATATATCAGGTTATAACCGTTGCGAATTTTAAAGGACCTAATTACAAGGGTTACAAGGGTGTAACAAAGAAATCCAAAACATTCACTTGTATTCAAATTTCATAACTCTCCTGTACCTACTATCGACATTCCGTTCTAAGCTTTAAGTACGATCCTGGCAGTCTTTTGGGGGCGTGACAAGAATTGTAGAGAAAACCCTTTGACCAATAAGCTGTTAGTATGCGCAAAACAAACCGATTTGGTTTGTTTGTTTACATTCTCTTATATTTGAACAGACTATAGTTAATTCGGTTATTATGAGTTGATATATCGATAGAACACTAGTTTTTCTCATTGCGTCAAATTTTGATAATAAATGGCTAGTTTTCATAACTTTTTTCATTTATATTGCATTCATTTCAAACTCTACTTATTTGTCATTGCATTCCCAAAGCCTTTTTGATGTTGAATACACTTTCTGTACTCATTCGATATGATTTTTTTCAACGCTATATGAACAAAATGACATTTACAGTCAGCGGACATGAAATAGTAGTTTCAGATGAAGAGTAGGTAGGTATCTACCGGACAAAAGCAACAGAATTCTTTTCAGGATCAATCAGCAATAAAGAACCATGACTTGTCATAGCACATTGAGAACAAAAGCATTTGCGGCTAATGGAATGCATTTTATCCTTCTCTTGTTGTTCCTGTTGAAGGAGGATTCTTATTTCTTAAGGGGACAGGGCAAACGTAAGCTGAAGACCCAACAAATGTTCTAAGTTTGAACTTCTACACCTAATATGATTGCAATAAAATCAAACAGTGAGCTTATATCTCCTCTAAAGAAAAGGAGTCATGAAATCCTTAAGGCATTATTTGAAGAATAAATGTTGTAAGCCACATTCGAGATGATGAAGACGACTGTCATTGTATCTATTGTAATAATGACATTGTTTTTCTGATCTAAGTCTGGAGAAGACCGGTTACGATGCATAGCATACATAAAAAGTATGTTTAACATAAAAGAGGTTCTCAAATACAATGAGAAAACGATAAAGTTTGAAATGAATGCAAGAACATTCTACGCCATCGAAGAATCATCTCCGAATACTATCATCAATCTTTTCTGCCCTAATTCCGAGTTTAAACTCGGAATTAGCACTAATTCCGTGTTTGAACTCGGAATTATGTATAATTCCGAGTTTGAAGTCGGAATTAGAGCTAATTCTGAGTTTAAAGTCGGAATTAGAGCTAATTCCGAGTTTAAACTCGGAATTAGGGTTAATTCCGAGTTTAAAGTCGGAATTATACTAAAAAATTTTTTACTTTGAAATGTGGCCCTTCTACGCCTTCGTACACTCGAGACCAGGGCAATCGTTCGAATTAAATTTCATTCGAGATATGAGTGATCATTCGATTCATGCCAAAAAAAGGGATTTTAGTTCTGCGTCGATTATTTTTCATTCGAATGATCCATTGTAAACATCGAATGCTGTCGATTATTTCAATAATCGAATGGTAACATCACTAATTACATCAATAATAACCTGATCTGATTCATTGGAAAAAAGCGTTTTATTCCTCGTCGCGGCCATAATGTATTTTGTTCTACAAACCGGAGAAACACTATAATAAGTAGTCGTTCAATTTATAACGTCTTAATTCTCTTTATTGCTAAACAATACTGTATTGCAGAAATGTCAACAATAGTAATAATATTTTCAAATAAATTGAAAGCAAAAAACCCTTTCGAAAAAACCTTTAATTGGAATGCTCTAAAAAGAAGGAAATAAAATTTGCCCTAAAAATTTTAACTATCAACTTAAACCTAAATGTACTCATAAACAATAATCATCTCTCCGGCCCTTACTCAAAATAAGTTCAGTAAAATTATTTGGTTTATTATTCGGGAGGTTTTCGGGGTATTACTGGTTTTCTTTCCCTTTCCACAAATTCCGACAAATTGCCCTAAATGGTACATTCGCATTTTAAAAGTTCTGCATTCTTATTCGGTCAGTAGTACAGATTGGTCACCGTATGGCGTAGATTCAAGTGGAATAGTTTGTTTATTGGAATTATTTTTCTATTTGAATTCGAATCAAGTTTTCCTCAAGTGCTAAGAAATAATTGACATGTATCATTTGCGATAAAAGTGTTGGTTTCAAGTGGTTTAAAGTTTAAAAATATTCACAAAGAAAAGTCTCAGGATGACTATAATATCGTGAGTATTGTATTTTATATCGTACATTTGCACTTTCTGCCTTTCTGATGTTTTCATAATATCCTTGTAATTGATTGTGTATATGCTATACATAAAACGCAATGGTGCTATTAACAAATCAAAAACCGGGTAAACATCACAATGATTGTCGAATTGTCGAGTTTAATAAATTTATTTGCGTAATGTTCCCATAATTGCTTGATACATATGGTCTTTTTTGGGAGGTAGGTATTTTTCATATCTACGAAAGTGAATGTCAATTCATTATGAAAATTCAACGACATTATTATAACTCGGCACCGCCTCATGAAAGAAGAGCTCTCAACAGAAAATATTGTGATTACTATATGGAGATGTACAAGAAAGAACTGCAATACAAGTCTTTGATAGTTTAATTTTTTTTCTTCGGTTATTGAATATCGAATAAAACTATAACTTTTTCACATTTTATGGTCGATTTTTATTATTAATTAAAGATAAGTACATATTCCAAAATCATCTTCTTGATTATTTATGAAAATAATCAATGTCAATTATAGAACTGTTAAATTCTTAATCTCGAAACAATGATATGATACTGAACGAAACTGAACAAGTATAAATTTCACGTTTATTTAATCTAATATAAAAAGTTTTCAAGAATCATAATTTGAACCTGTGTGAATAAAGTTTGATTTCAAAATGTATCGACCATACAATTGTAATAACCGTAATAAATTATCGGGTTTTTTTGTCAAAAGGTGAAACATTGATGTTCACAACGCCTTTATTGTCATGTAAAACTTTCGTCTAATGTCCTCGAAGAAAAAACTCATTCTATATAATTAAATTACAACAAAATGTATCGACCATCCAATTGTAATAGCATTACCTACCTAACAAATTATCGGGGTTTGTTCCATAATTTTGTATTTTCCCATTTGATATTATTTCATTTAGACCTCAAACGTACGCTGAAATTGTCAAAATTTCAGGCTTTTTTGACCGCTCATTAGGCTTAAACGAGGGCTATATATCATTTCGTCACGATGACTGTAGGTGTAGGGTAGCTTCGGATCTCAAAAAGTTCTTCAGTGAGTAAATTTTGATCAGGGGTTCCGTAAATATGGCGCGGCAGTTCGAATATCTGTTTTCGATCTGATTTCGAAACCACAGATTCGACCTAGATGAAATTCTGCAATCGGATGAAGAATGACCTATTTGGGGTAAATCATATAAAATGCTACCGAATTATTGACAAAAAAATCCCAATAAAATATCCACGATCATGGACGAATGCTCTGACAGCTTTCAAAACACTTTCAGTTGGATTTATGAATGCGAATCTATTTTTAAGATGGATCAATATACATTATACAATATGTATGAATGAGCGCTGAAAAGCTCCTCACTTCTCGTCAGTGCTAATTGAATGCTTTGTTATGTTAACAATAAATCGTTCGAGCAATAAGTACCGCTGCAGCCCTCTAGCGTCAAATTTCCAAAGCTGTTTTTCGTGCGTGAAGCTCTCAACAGTCTCATCCCAATGGGTGTCCCGATACGATTTGCAACTCCTCTTCACCAGTATAGATAGAGCTGCTATACTCATTTAAAAGCACTTCTCGTTGTTTCACGCACATATGATGTTTTATTCAAAAGGTGAAAATTATCAACGGCCTTATGTTACAATGCATTCCATAGTAATATCCATGAGTTTCCATCATAAAATAAGCTGTCTCACTTTGGAAAATTCAATCAAAGTATCGAGATAACAACTCTTTTGAGATGAAGATATTTGTCCTTATCATCACCTGTCCCTACAAAATTTAAATAATTATTTTCAAGCTGTAGTTTTTAAGAATCATAATTTGAACCTGTGTGAATAAAGTTTGATTTCAAAATGTATCCACCATAGAATTGTAATAACCGTAATCAATTATCGGGTTTTTTGTCAAAAGGTTAAACATTGATGTTCACAACGCTTTTATTGTCATGCCAAACTCTCGTCTAATGTCCTCGAAGAAAAAACCCATTCTATATAATTAAATTACAACAAAATGTATCGACCATCCAGTTGTAATAACAGTACCTAACAAATTATCGGGGTTTGTTCTATAATTTTCTATAATGAAATTCTGCAATCAGATGAAGAATGACCTATTTGGGGTAAATCATATAAAATGCTACCGAATTATTGACAAAAAAATTCCTAATAAAATATCCACGATCATGGACGAATGCTCTGACAGCTTTCAAAACACTTTCAGTTGGATTTATGAATGCGAATCTATTTTTAAGATGGATCAATATACATTATACAATATGTATGAATGAGCGCTGAAAAGCTCCTCACTTCTCGTCAGTGCTAATTGAATGCTTTGTTATGTTAACAATAAATCGTTCGAGCAATAAGTACCGCTGCAGCCCTCTAGCGTCAAATTTCCAAAGCTAATTTTCGTGCGTGAAGCTCTCAACCCAATGGGTATCCCGATACGATTTGCAACTCCTCTTCACTAGTATAGATAGAGCTGCTATACTCATTCAAAAGCACTTCTCGTTGTTTCACGCACATATGATGTTTTAATCAAAAGGTGAAAATTATCAACGGCCTTATGTTACAATGTATTCCATAGTAAATATCCATGTGTTTCCATCATGAAATTAGCTGTCTCACTTTGGGAAATTCAATCGAAGAATCGAGATAACAACTCATTTCAGAAGAAGATATTTGTCCTTATCATCACCTGTCCCTACAAAATTTAAATAATTATTTTCAAGCTGTAGAACTCATTCGATTTTCCAGTGATTGACGTTGTTCAGTCAAAAACCATGTTCGATTCATATTCCAGTTCGTCTAATCGAAGAATTTCACGTGTTCACAATTTAATCTATATTCATTTTCTCAAATTAAATTACGATTGACACAATCAATTACTAATGAGACTATACGTCGAAAGTTAACGTCGGCGGTTTTGCGGCGCATATAATTACGTGCGTAATGAGGAAAATCTTGGTGAAATGATACAGTTTCATTGTGGTCCTATTAACTACCTGCTTTCAAACAGCTTCAAATTATTTCGAACCATTTGGTGCGTGACGTCACCAGTTCAACGCGAAAACACGAATATTTCAAAACGGACGAAATAGTTTCAAAATATAGTCAGGCGAAAATTCGGCTCAGGTATATTATCTAACAGATTGGTCAAGGTTTAAGGCTTTAACTGTGACAGAAAGCTCGAATTCCGATAGAGGCGCTTTTTGGCACAAAATGAAAATAAGATGCAATAAATATTTTGTCAGGCCAGAATTTCAATAGCCCCACCTGTTTTCACCCAATTACATACAACAAAATTGTGAACAGAATGAACATCTGGTAGTTTTACAGTTTATGACCCTTCATAAAGCGATGCAGATGTAAAAGTAGGGGGGTATCAAATGTTCGTCCATTCCGGTATAGAAAGAAGTGTGTATACATACTTCGATATCTCAGATCGTTAGCATTACAGAACTGTTACATTTCAATATACAGGGTGGCCATTTGAAAACGAAACAGACCAGATTACAGACGAAATAAATTTTTTCGATAGAAATGCTCGGACAGGTCGATTTCTGTTTCGAGGGGGACAACTTAAGATGTAGGTTACGGACGCATAGCGCTTCAACCCTTGCTGCTACAACCCCCACCCCCAACTTTTGAATAGGGAGGATGGGGTGAGTGATACCTCATTTGAAAGGTATTTTTATACTGATGTCAGCACAGTAATTGTTTTTTAATTTTATGCATTAGTTCTCGAAATATTCATGCGTTAGTTAATTTTATCACTTAAATTAATTTTTTGCGAATAATTGACATTTCGTGCTTCCGAAACACCAAAATTTCCGTACTTGTATTTGAAATTGCAAAACATCTACCACTGGGCAAATGAAGTCATACCGTACGTGTCAATGCTACTAGGGTCAGATGTTCGACTAGCTGTTTTATTCACTGAAATCATTCTCCAACTGTACGGTATCAGAACGATTTGAAGTATTGATCTAAGAAATAAGACTTTTCAAAGTGAAGTAAATAATTTATCAAAACCTCACATCAATTAATTAAATATTCAAATTGTTCACCATTAGCTTCCATACAATGAAATAAGTTTTGTTCGAAACGATGGCGCACATTTTGCAGCATTTCTGGAGTGATTTGACGACATTCGTTCACTATACGTCTTCTTAAATCTTCTATGGAATCGGACTGTGTAGAGTAAATTTCACTCTTCAAGTGGCCCCAAAGAAAGAAATCTAGTGGTGACAGATCTGGCGATCTGGCTGGCCATTCAGTGGGACCCCTTCTTCCAATCCACCGATTTGGAAATCTTTGATCCAGATATTCTCGAACTGGTAAGGCGTAGTGTGGAGGAGCTCCATCCTGCTGAAACACAATCTGATCTTCCTCATAATTTCCAGCATTGTTTTCAATAATTTCCGTAAAAATTGGATCAATGTGATTTTCCAATAAGTCCAAATACATATCTCCAGTAAGATTACCAGGTAAAAAGAACGGGCCGACAATGTTGTCACCAAATATTCCAGACCAAACATTGAGTTTTTGTGGTTGTTGAGTATAAACTTCGTGGAACAATCTCGGATTAGCATCGGCCCAATAACGACAATTGTGTCGATTTACTGTGCCGTTTAGAAAGAACGAACATTCATCGGAGAAACAAACATTGTACAGATAATTGGGATTAGCAGTTACTCGTTCACTCATTGTATCACAAAATTCAACACGACGGTCAAAATCATCTTCGTTTAGTGCGTGTGAAAGATGGATTTTGTAAGAATGGAATTTATGATGCTTCAAAATATTTGCAATTCGAGTTCGTGTAAAACCAGATTCATGTGCTAGCTGCCTCGTACTCGTCATTGGATTCAGAGCAATCTGTCCAAGAACAGCTACTTCAGCTGCTTCATTTCTTTCCATGTTTCGTGTTTTATTAGCCACGGACCCGGTTTCTTGAAACTTTGACACTAATTCCAAAACATACTTCCTATTAACATGTTTATCTAAATGTCGTTGATTGAAGAATTCTGCGGTTCTATTCGCACATTGATTGTTTGCAAAAAAAAGTGAAATTATTTCCACCCGCTCTGCAATTGAATAAACCATGTCGAACAATGAATTAGAACACATACAAGTCTCGATTCAAAACTAAGAAATGCTCGAATCAAGACCAGATATCATCAAACGATGGCCGCGAAAGCCTCAACAAATTCATAAGAATAATTCACATGTCAAAGAACCAGTAAGCCAACTTAATGATCTGTTCGTAATAAATAAAAAATTATCGATTCTTATTTTTTTGAAAAAGATATGAATTCAATAATCAACAAAATGAAAACATTATTGAAGCCAACTGAGAAAACACTTCATAATTAAGTCGGAAATCGTTTCACGAATTGGGACTGGGATATTTCTGTGGCATCATTAATGATTTGATTTTCTTACCTGGTACTCTGATTAGAGATATGTACGTATTTGGACTTTCTGGAGATTTCTATCGATCAAGTGTTACCGCATTTTATTATATAGAAGATAATTTAGATTGAGTTTCAGCAAGATTGAGCTCCTTCGCAATACGCTTTGTTTGTTCGACATCTTGATTAAAGATTTCTATGTCAGTGGATTGGAGGAAGGAAGCCACAGTCATGGTTGTTTTGAAGCTCGAAATGTCGATTTTTCACAAAAAACACTACAAGTGCCATGAAAACACCACTTCATTTTCAAATACTTAGTTAAGAATATTTCGAGAACTAATGCATCAAATGAAAAAACAATTACTGTGCTGAAATCAGTATGAAAATACCTCTCAAATGAGGTATTACTCACCCCATCTTCCCTATTCAAAAATTGGGGGTGAGGGTTGTAGTAGCAAGGGTTGAAGCGCTATGCGTCCGTAACCTACATCTTAAGTTGTTCCCCTCGAAACAGAAATCGACCTATCCGAGCATTTCTATCGAAAAAATTTATTTCGTCTATAATCTCGTCTGTTTCGTTTTCAAATGGCCACCCTGTATGTAATTGGATGAACTTGGTGAACAAGTTCATATTGTTTGATACTTAATGCGATAGAAAAACTATTTACAATCTCCATTTGGAGGAAAACGTGTGTTTTCCATACCGAAAAGTTTATTGCTACTTCAGTTGATTTGACACTAGTAGTTATAAAAATATTTTTTTCCCTTATTGGTTCACTGAAAATGGACACCATCAGTATACCGGGGGGTACTCTTAAATTGGAGGTGAAAACGAATAGGGGATATACTTTGCATAATTTCAAGAAAAAGAAAGTCCCACAATCATGGGATCACAAACTTGGATGCCCACATGCAGTGGCGGTGCTATCAATATTTTTGGGAGGTGCGAGATTAGAAAGTGGCGCCCCTACAACGATAAAACCGAATTATTGCTGTCATGAATTCAAATAATTGAAAAGTTCGTTTCACCAATTTGTGCGAGTTTTTGAGAGTAGGATCTTTCATAGTGCGAGTATAATAATAGATATTAGATTTGACAACTTTTATTTATTTCAAACAACTCAAATATGCACTTTTCTGGCTTTAGCTATCGCGAATTTTGTTTATCAATTCACAATATTCACAATATTTTGTGCAATAGCTTTTTCTATAGACAAAATTCCACGATAGTCTTTATTGGCACATTGTAGATCGTAGAGTTTTCATAAGCTTCAATTCACTGAAACTTCGTTCTTCTTTGGCTACGTTGATAGGAACAGTTAGCAAGATACGAAACGCTGTCCCATTTGGGAAAATATCTTGCAAGTCGAAGAACTGTTATTGGCTCTGCTGCTTGAAGATTCTTCAATATTGGATTCAGGCTCACAAGTTCTTCAACAAAAGCATATCCAGAGATATCACATTTTTCACCATCACTCAAAGCGATTTTCAAATCAGCACAGGCAAAAAACTTCCTTATTTCAAATGGAACACCTTGAATATTACGGATTCATAAGAAGCGCGAAAAAAGGCCTTTTTAAGTTTCATCGAGCATTACCTATGGTAAGCTTCACAAGTGCTCAAAAAACCTTCTTTCAAAAACTGACAAGTAACCAAAAAAAGTCAATTTGAGTAAACTACTTTCTAAACGAACAAGAAATATATTTGATTTTTAATTTGAAGTCTAAGAGTCATTCACTCTTGAAAAAGCTCTACTCCAAATTTTTCTCATTCTCATTCAACTATTAATGATGACTTGAAACGTTCTGAGTGAAGAATCTTGGGTTGAATTCCATTATGTTGAAAATCTCGGATACCTTCAATATTTTCGAAGTGAAGACGAAGCTGTGTAAAAAGTGTTCAATATTCTTCATGTGGAAACTGAAAAAGTGATATAAAATATAGGCTTGTATTCGAAAAAACAAAATTGGGTCAGCCCAGCAAAATTTGAACACCCTGTATAACCGGCAATATCTTCCATTTTGTATTAGATAAGAATTCAAATTCAAATTCAAATTAATTTATTCAACATAATGAAGTTACAAATGAAATACAAAAATATGAAATATAATATGATGAATAGGATACATGCCTCGATTATAGAAACCGTTAACAAAGGCACAAGATTTCGTACCATTGCGGCATGGACCTTCATACCTAAATAAGGTAAAAAATACATTTCCCCAAAAAAAAAAGAAGATAATTTATAACCACAATAAATCCAATTGAATCATTTTGAGACAACAGAAAGTACCGAGCAGGGGCGGAGGCAAGACGAGCGCGAACACGAACAAAGAGGAATGTCATAATAGAAAAGGAGTGATAATAAATAAAAACAATATTGGGTAACAGGAAAAGTTTTATTAACCTTTTGTTATTCACAAGGCCAACGTTTCGAGGATGGATTTCGGATTTCCTCTTTTTCAAGGCTTAAAAAGACAATCACAGAAGTGATAATCATATTATTGAAACACTCGTTTTGTTGTTTCTTATCGAAAGAAAATTGAATGTTAAAAAGCTACTCAATTAATTATGAGTTTATCTTAAATATAAATACACAATAAGAAATCCTAAATTCCTTAGACATAAAAATTTAGAATACCTACCTAGTAAAAACTTTATAATTTTAACACTGAACAGAATCTCAACACAACGTGGTTTCGAATGTTTGTTCTCAGGAATTAGAAAAAAAAGAAATGAAAATACTTCCTGAGATTCTCCCCCTTTATTTAAAAGAAAACTCTGATTGGAGGATGGGCAATCATAACAGGAAAGCCGCATTAAGAACAGCTCATCAAAGAAGCCGCCTGAATCACGCATCAAAGGAGCCGCCCAATAAACTATTTGGGTGACGGGTGACGTTTGAAAAAAATACCGACAAGCGTAATGAACTTAAATGTTTGATCGCAGGGAAAGACATGGCATGCCGACTGAAAACCCAAGCTGTTTATTGAAAATATATGAAAATATTTCTCTATTTTTTAGGTCGAATTGTATAGTCGCGCGAGTCCGAAAGAGGAGCAAGACTTCAAAATTCAACAGCCCCTAATTCCGCTCGTCGCGACGTCCCGTTTTCTACCCCATATTTGATTTTGGCGCCCGGTGCGGTCGCACCGCCCTAGAACCGCCCCTGCCCACATGAACGTTGCGTTGAGAGCACTGGGCTGTTTTTCCCACAAACTCTAACTCTCGGTACTTCTGCCAAAGAGTAGACACAAGAGAAATCACTTAGGCGGCAAACATCAGTTCTTCGACCTTGAATAATACTACGCCGATACAGGGCTGTTATTGGCACCCCTCGATTAGACCTCGTCATTCGCAAATGACTTTCAAGGTCAAACAAACGATGTTCACGATTTCATTCATAAATAGAGTGAGGTGAGGTCTCTTGTGTCTACTCTTTGCTTCTGCACCAGTCGGCGTCTCGGTCGGTACCATAGATTAAAGAATTATATAGATTCGACACCCCCCCTCTAATAGGCGGAAAATGGTTGAGCGCTATTTCGCGGCGGATGCGAACAGAACTTTAGCAGTATATAAATAGAGATATAGAAATCTACTTTATCGATGAATGGCGCGAAAATTTGAATTGGCCTTTAGGTTCTTGGTGGTAAAAAAATATCTTGAAGTTGGAAGAAATTCATTTTCAATGTAATCAACAAACTCCAATTTTGTTGAAGTTGTCTAAATTTCATTGAGAATGAATTTCTAATAGTATAGGTGGAATTTTGAATGGTAAAGAAAATTGCTGTTAATAATATAATTATTTATTCATACATAATGATACAATCGAATGCAAAATTATGATTTTCACCTATATATGTAAGTTGTATACATATCAATTTAATTCTACATTTCTGATTATCAACAAATTGTAGCGTCTCCTGAAGAAAGCTTAAATAAAGCCGAAAGCTTGAGAAACAAGGAAAAGAGTGTTTCTTTTATAACCGACTGCTAAGCCAAATGAAGTCAACTAATTATATATATATATAAATATTTGAAATGAATATCTGACACATATAATTTACTTTAGTAGGAACATTCTGAGAACAAACAGTCTCGTCTTAGAAGCCCTAGAGGAATCAATACTCAGATTATAATACTTTTGTAATGAGGACTTTTCAACAAGGCACTATATAAATTAGAAGACGAACATGAATACTCTTAAAAAATAATATATGATGTTGACAGATGATATCCTACAAGACTTCTATACTGATCAAAGGCACCTAGTGTACAAAATAAATTCATATTAAAAATCTGCTCCTCGTTCATGAAAATTTGAATTGTTCAATGATTGTAACTTACATATCAATCATATTTCTTTCTGTAAAAGTAAAAAAACTTATAATTGCATGTGATACATACAGATGTTAAGCATCTAGGTGTCATTGTTGATAAATAAATTGATGAGCCTAATTTCTTACAAAATATTTCGAGAGCATCTCTCTATCTACGTTTCCTTCTTGAATCGAAAGAATTTTTGGCTTGAACCTATCTATCAAGTGTTTGTCTGGATTACTTGAGAGAAATTTGAAAAATTTTGAATCGCCTTAATTAGCAATTTTATTTATTTGATTACACCACCAAAACAAAGAACACCTAACAATTGTTTCACACATCACTTCGTCAAGGTTGTGTGTTGGGCATTCAATAATTTTAAAATTGAAATTTGTTAAGAGGATTGTTTGAAGTAATTTTGAAATATTTTTTTCGCAAATTCTAGGGATTAAATAAAACAAATCATTGAATGAATGAGTGAATAGGAAAGAAGTGCATTTGCCTGGTTTGATTAAATGCCCAAACTCATACTCTCTACAATCAATAAAATCTAGATCTTGTCCCAACTCATTATTACTGAGCAGGTTATTCCTACAAGATTCACAGTCCTTAATGAATTTATTTTTTAGAAGAATCTTGCAAATTGCACCACTCATATAAACGAGAGTGCATCTTCCAAGTTTACTTCTTTTATAAAGTGCTACGCTTGGAGGAATAACCGCAGATATTTCATCAACATTTAATGAGGCACTAACTGCTGATGGAATGTTCCGTGTAAGAAAAGATTTAAGATTATCCAAACTCTCTGTGGACAAATCCTCCCGACAATTTGAGCCAGCAGAGTGTACAGATAAGAAATTATTGATTAGTAAAGTTTTGAATGACATAGTAAAGTGTGCAACATCTGAATTGGTGTTCCTTACCCCATGAGATCGGATGTAGTCAAAAAAATTTTCCAGACAATCTTGATTAAAAGCCCTTGTCAAGATGTAGCTAAAACCCTTTCTGTTCAGAAGTTTTGGTCGTAAATAGAGAAATGCTCTCAAACTTTGCACCATGTTCTTTACACTGGGTACAACAACAAAACTTTTCTTCGAGGGACAGTAAAAAGTCATGCTATTCAAGACTTCTATAGCATGCTGCCAGAAACTATCATGATTTGAATTACTGTTTACTTCCCTCTTCAAAAGGTTTTGCTGTTGGCCCATATGCTACGTTAACATTCAAGGAATCAAACAATGTATCCAGAAATAGTATTAAGTCTGCCGTGTCTGCAGCTTCTGGGGATAGCTTGAAGTCGCTGTTTATATCTGAAATGAAAAATATATGTATTACTATCACTTTCTTTTTTCAGAAAGAAAAAACTTAGTTGGATCATTTTTTTCATATGACTTCAACCTATTGTTGGAATAATATTACAAACCTTTTAGTTCTTCCTCCTCTGTAACCTGCATCGCATCAGAACATGTTGGCTCATCAAAATAATCAGAAGTATCACTTATGTTCTCCTCAACATTAATTAGCTCCAGAATATGTTGGTCGATCTAACGAAACATAATCATCTTTTAAAATAAACAATGCAATTGATGAATTTCAAAGAACTGAATATTGTTTTTGTAAAACTTACCAGGAACATTTATAGTAGGGAACGCATCAACTGTAAGACCCCTTCTGAATTCTGGCAAACTATGAGCCTCAGAAAAATGTGCATGGCAGACATAATACCTGCTGTAAATCTGATCATTGTTAAATTTTGCCAATTCAGAGGTTTAATAATTTCTATCCATCTTTTGAACAAAATTGGATTGCTCTTCGGTAAACGATGTTTCGTCGTTCGTCGTTGCACCCAGGTACACAGAATTTCCTTATTCTCGACGGCATTTTTCACTATATTATTGTAGTTGACTAACTTAAAATTATTAAAAATTCCACGTGTTACAAGAGCAATGTTGCTTCTTAAGCAAAAACCAAAAAGAACCTCAAACGCTGAAATCAGTGAAATCAAAACAACGAAAGAAACGACATATACAGCGCCGTCTACAGGCGGCTGAACTTATTAAAAGCGTATGCAGCGCTCCTGGTGTATGCCCACATAAATAAAACTCGTTGAATGGTGGGGGAAAGGAAGTGCCAGGACCCTGGTCGGTACTGAGTACTGACACGCACGAGGACGACAATCCAGATGAAATAGAGGGGCGTGCCCCAGCGTATGCATGACGGCGAGAGAATGGACCACAGGATGAACGCACAAATGAGGAAGGAACTCCTAGGAGCAGAGGCCGCTGGTGATTGAGTTCATGGTGACCTCCTCGGCTCAGACGCGTGGTTCGAGGTACATAAAATAATGAGGTAACAGAAGTGTTTTCCAACACCCGCAAATGTCGGTTGGCAAATTCGAGCAATTGAGCAAGGGTGGGGAAGTCATCAGAAGGTAACTCTGCCTTCGGATAACTAGCGAGATGATTCGTTGAGGTTTGCGCAAAGCAATGGAAAGCAGAAGGTAGTCAGCCAGACCTGATATGGGCAACGAAATAATGGCATTTATGGTGTTCTGATGTGTTGTGGCGAATAGAACACAGATGCTGGCCGAGATTCCAATAGCAGGAATGGGAAAATCAACCGATGGGGAAGAAGGCGCCGCAACAGAAGGAGATGCAGCTGAATGAATATGGGCGGCACTAATATGCAGGCAATTTTCAAAAAGTGCCGCGAATGTTGAAGGCGATCTGTCCTGGTCCGACTTTTCTAACTGAGAGTTAGTCAATAGTTTTATCGCTGGGAAACCAACTTGTTAGTTTTTCCGTCTTGCATGTTTTATCGATGTGAAACGACAGTTGCTCTGGAAACTTCCTCACTAAAAATGGAATGAGTGAGGTAGTCATATAGTGAAATAGTCATATACAGGGTGATTCACGGTGGATGGCACATTAGACGTTTCTGGTGAACGAGATATAGGATCAGTTTGAAAATTTGCATCAGTGCATTATCGGACATTCTCTACCCAACTAAAATATTTTCGTCAATGCGGTGGTGCCACTTCCATTAAAAAGTAGTAGCAACTTTGTTTTTTCAAATGGAACACCTGGTATATTATATTATTTTTGGAATCTCCAACAACTTTTAATAACATTTCCCTATACCTATGTGTTGCCGTTTTCGAAATATAAATTACTTTCATTTGTTTTCACCGAAAATCATGATCTCCAAAAATGCTGATAACTTCGGGTTGAGAGACACTATGGCATTGAAATTTGGTTTGAAGTTAGGTGATACATGAATGCCCCCAACACATCAGTCTGATCTACGTTACTCACAACACAATACAGGGTGGTACAAAATACAGTCTTTTCGTTCGCTTGAGAAAGTGACTGAAAGTTGTTTATTTTAAATGGAACGCCCTGTATATTATGAGAAATTCAGAAAGCTGATGAAATTTTCTTCCATTCTATGTATATCATGCCTATACCTAACTAATCAAGTTTCGGACTTATGAGCATTTATTTGTCAAAATGTCCCTTCAGAATGGTATTTCCATTCGGTATTGGGTAGGCAGGCCATGATTTCTATTTGATAGTACCTTGTGACATTCCCCTAATAATAAAGGCACGAAGAAACTTGAAAGTCAAACTATTTATATGAATTATTATTGAAAAGTAGAACAATCATGTCGAATATTTCAAAGTATGTTCGAATCGCTGGCCGTTACTTACAAGCACTTCAAAATGCGGGTGTTGACTGCTTTCGTCGTGGCAGATCGTATTTCTTTGAAATCCAAATCTTCCAATGCTTGGGTAATCCTTTCCAACAATTCATTTCTCGAATGCACGGGTGTTTTGTAAACTTTTTCTTTCAACATTCCCCACAGATAATAAATCTAATGGACTAAGATCGGGTAATCTTGCTGGCCAATTCCACGGTCCCAAGCGCCTTATCCATCGATCGTCAAAAAGTCTCTCCAGTTAATAATAATATACAAATTCATGAGCACTTCGTTCGAATAGTTTTCTTCCATCGTTTCGAGGGTTTTTGCAATTTCTGAAATGACGAAAATGTCGAAATTCAAGTTTCTTGGTGCCTTTATTATTAGGAGAATGTCACAAGTTACTGTGAAATAGTAATCATGGCCTGCCTACCAAATACCGAATGGGAATACCATTCTGAGGGACATTTTGACAAATAAAGGCTCATAAGTCCGAAATTTGACTAGTTAGGTATAGAAATGATATACATAGAATAGGAGCAAATTTCATCAGCTTTCTGAATTTCTAATAATATACAGGGCGTTCCATTTGAAATAAACAACTTTCAGTCACTGTTTCAAGCGAACCACCCTGTATTGTAAGTAGCGTAGATCAGGCTGATGTGTTGGAAGCATTCATGTATCACCTAACTCCAAACCAAATTTCAATGCCATAGTGTCTCCGAACCCAAAGTTATCAACATTTTTAGAGGTCATGATATTCGGTGAAAAAAAAATGAAAATAATTTATATTCCGAAAACGGCAACAGATAGGTATAGGGAAATGTTATTAAAAGTTGTAGAGAAGTTGTTGGAGATTCCAAAAATAATATAATATACCAGATGTTCCATTTGAAAAAACAAAGTTGCTACTACTTTCTAATGGAAGTGGGAACACCGCATTGACGAAAATATTTTAGTTGGGTAGAGAATGTCCGATAATGCACTCGTGCAAATTATCAAACCGATCCGATATCTGGTTCACCAGAAACGTCTAATGTGCCATCCACCGTGAATCACCCTGTACATATATATATCACTAGAGATGAAAATTTTCCGGCAAAATTTCTCGATTTAAAAGTGAAAGTTTGTTGCTTGGAATTTTCACGAAGCAAATGTCATGAGCGAAATTGCCGAAAAGCAACGAACTTGAATAATACAAGAGAGAAATTTCACCTGCTTAAATTTCATCTCGTTGGTATTCGGCTTGACTATTTCACGAGAGAATGTGTCTGACAGTAAGATGGTCACATTGGGCAAGTATTCCGCTATTTGACAAATAAGTATTCATCGTAGATTAACTAAACGTTGTTTGTTTCCTCTATGGTATTCATTTTCGAAGCTATCTATGAACTTAAGAAACGTCAAAAATTTGATCGCTGGAAAACCTTGTTTGTTCTTTCGGCTTGCATGATTTATCGATTTGAAACGAGAGTTGCTATGGAAACTTCCTCAGTAAAAATGGAATGAGTGGAATAGTCACTGGAAAACTAACTTGCTAAGTTTTGCCTGCTTGCTTGATTTATCGCTGCAATACGATAGTTTCTATGGAAATTTCTTCACTGAAAATGGAATCCGTGAAATAGTCAATAAAAAAATTTCATTGTAAGTCTTTAATTCCTATAATGTTGGTAGAAAATTTCTTTCAATTCATGGCCCCCCTGAGAAACATTCATGGTTCCCCTGAAAAACTGTCTGGGTCCGCTAGTGGCACCGTCGAGATTGCAATGGAGGCTTAGCCACGATATAAAATTCAGAATTTCATGTCAAAAATTGGCATTTCTTGCTGTCACTTTGCAATGATCAGTTGGGTTACATACGAATGTAATGAAATCGCATAAAAAAAAAAAATTGAAGAAATTGAGGATTAACTTTCATTAACTCGAGACATCTCACCGAGAATAATTGTTTAACGGTTCCAATATAACTGATGAAGAAGCGAAAGGTGCGTACAGACATAGAAAAAAACTAATTGTCCTATTCCCACAACAAATTTTCCATTATTTCCATTATAGAAAAAAACTTCGTATCGTAACTCCGTCGCGTAACAAGTCTGGACGGCACTGCGTAAGAATTTAATTAACACCGTTACATAGTGTAGCGGACGAAATCCTCCTGAATACGTCTCTGGACTCTCTGATTCTGCGTACAGGAATTATTCTAGAACCCTCCAGAAACTATCCGATAGTTCTCGAGTCTCGACAGGTCCGTATGGGTATATAAAGACGCGCACGATGGGGACGGAGTCAGTTACTTCCTGTATAGAGCCGAATGGAATTGTGAATAGCGAATTCCAAGTAGTGAAGGAGTGAATATAAATTAGCAACTGTGTAAATAAATCAGTTTTAGTTATTGTCCATAAATTAGTGTGATAAGTTAGTGGTATTGGAAATAAATTAGACATTCAATTCAGCAGACGATTTGTTTAACCCCGAGAACGGTACATTGATGTCAGGTGTGGGGTCAATTGAACTGCTGTGCTAATTGAATTGTGGACTTCATTGTGGAACTTTTGAATGCCGACAACAAGATCGCAAAAGGAGAAAATGGACCAGGCGAGTATGGAATTTTTCAAGCAAGCCTCCGAACAAATGAGCTTGAAAATGGAAGAAAATTCTCGAGAAATGGGTTCCAAAATGGATAAAATGGAAAATAAAGTGGAAGAAAAAATGGATAAAATGGAAAATAAGGTGGAAGAAAATTCTCGGGAAATGAGCTTGAAATAAGAAGAAAAATGGAAATAAAGGTGGAAGAAAAAATGAACAATTGCAACGAATTGGTGAGTCAAATTGCAAGTACATTGGATGAGAAAATGGAAACCATCAAGGAGGTGATAATAGATGAAGTCAATGAAAAATTTGAAAAGGTTGACGAAAAATTTGAAGAATTCAATGAAAAATTTGATAAAGTTGACGAAAAATTCGAAGACATATCAGAAATAATTGAACAGCATGCCAAGTTGATAGAGTCCCTGAAGAGAACATCACATGGAAAAGAAACTCTAGCCTCACCATCCAATAACTTCGTGAAATCAGAAAACAACACAGAAAGTAGTAAAATGAAGATTAAACCTCCAACTTTTGACGGCAAAACACCTTGGTGCACGTACCAGAAGCAATTTGAAGCAGCAGCGAATGCCAATGGTTGGGGAGAGGAAGAGAAAGCGACAGCCTTGATTGTTGCACTGAGGGGAGATGCATTGAATATTCTTCAGACAGTTCCTGCAAGCCTACAAGGTGATTACGAGGCTTTGACAACTAAACTCCAAATGAGATATGGTGATGTACACCTCCAACAAGTGTATCACGCACAGATCAAGAGTCGCCAGCAGAGGAGTACAGAAACGTTGCAGGAATTTGAAGCCGATATAGCAAGGTTGGTGAGACTGGCATATCCTACAGCACCGGATAGCTTCCTGGAACAGCTCGCTATCCAGACCTTTGTTGATGGTCTGAGAGATATGGAAACCCAACAGACACTACGATTGGCCCGACCTAAGACTCTGGATGACGCCCTGGCCTTTGCATTAGAGTTTGAAGCTGCCAAACAAGCTTCGCACAGGGGACACAGCAAGGTGAGGCGCACTGTGGATGATTCCTCGGTCAACGATGAAATTATAGAAGAGGTACTACGCCGAGTTCGTCAAGAGCGACGGAATAGAGGACAAAGATGCTGGAACTGCGGCGGAGAAGGACATATTCGGCGATACTGCAAAGAGCCAGCTAAACGTCAGGAGCAGGAAAACTAAAACGGGTTGGTGAGAAGGGGCATGAACCGACCCGCCATGACAATGCCCCAGAAGTCATAATTCAGACCATCTCTTCAAGTATTTATGTCGACGGTAAAGTTGATGGGCGGTTGGTTAAAATGTTAGTCGACACAGGCGCAACCCGGACCATAGTAAAGCCAGAAGCCAGGAATAGTTGAAAGGAATGGAAAAATCCGACAAACAATGGTCCGTTTACGAACAGCAACTGGAGAGGACGTATCAACACATGGAAAGAAAAGGATTGTCCTGAGCATTGGAGACATAACTCTCGAACATGAGGTGCTGGTAGCAGATATCATGGAGTCATCTTGGGAATGGATGTCATCAAAGGTTATGGCTTCCAGATGGATATGAGGAACGATGTCTTGAGAATTGGAAGTCTAGAAATCCCATTCTTGGGATGTGAAGGTGCATCAATTCAAGTCTTGCTCAGCGAAGATGTTGACCTAGGTGGACAGGCAGAGACGATAGTGAAGGGGTACTTAGACAGAAACCTTCGGGATAACGGTATAAGACTCATCGAACCAGCTAGTGAAAATAACCTAGGAAAAGGATTGCTACTCGGAAAAACCTTAGTAAGAGGCGGGAAGGAAGTTCCTGTAAGGATATTGAATACCAACTTGTACCCGGTAACATTAAAGAAGGACACGATTCTGGGAGAAAGCTGCTCCGTGCTTTGTGTGACAGGAGACATTCGGGATGAACAGAACAAGGGTACCAGAAGGGGGAAGTGTTCGCAAAAATTACTTGAGATACTGACTTCTTCCTACATAGACCTTGAACCAGAACACATAAGCGAGGTGAAGAAATTGATAAGTGAATACAGCGACGTTTTTGCTACGGATGATACTCGAATGGGAAGAACAAATGTTGTGAGACATTCAATCAACACTGATAAATCCGGTCCCATTCGCCAACACCCACGAAGACTTCCGATAGCAAAGAGGGAAGAAGCGGAGAATATTATCAAGGACATGCACCAACAAGGAATAATAGAGCCATCAGATAGTCCTTGGTCATCACCTCTGGTTCTGGTGAAAAAGAAAGATGGCAGCACCAGATTTTGTGTCGATTACCGTCGTCTGAACGAAGTCACTAAGAATGATTGTTACCCCCTTCCAAGGATTGATGACACATTGGACACTCTTTCTGGCTCAAGATGGTTCTCCACACTGGACTTGAAGAGCGGGTATTGGCAGGTGGAACTAGATCCCAAGGACAAAGAGAAAACAGCTTTCACCATTGGGACAGGACTGTGGCAGTTCACAGTAATGCCATTTGGTCTATGTAACGCACCTGCGACCGTCGAGCGATTAATGGAAACCATTCTTCGAGGATTATCCTGGAAGACGTGCCTGGTTTATTTGGATGATGTCATTGTTTTTGGTCGGACATTCGAAGAACACCTGAGAAATTTAAAGAGACGTTCTGGAGAGGCTACGCACTGCAAATTTGAGACTCAGTCCGAAGAAGTGCCACATGTTCAGGAGAAAAGTGAAATACTTGGGGCATGTAGTATCCGAAAATGGAATTAGTGCTGACCCAGACAAGGTCAAGGCCGTACAAGAATGGCCGATACCGCAAGACAGGCATCAAGTAAGAAGTTTCCTTGGATTGTGTACCTACTATAGGAAATTCGTTCTTGGGTTTGCCAATATCGAGAAGCCTTTGACGAGACTGACGGAAGATGGAAAGGATTTCAAATGGGATATGGAATGCGGGGATGCTTTCAATCGGCTGAAGCAAGCTCTAACAACGGCTCCTGTTCTAAGTTATCCCCAAGTCAGTGGAAAGTTCATCTTGGACACAGATGCGAGTAACATGTCCATAGGAGGCATATTGTCCCAAATTCAGAATGGCCAAGAAAAAATGATAGGATATTTCAGCAAGGTCCTGTCAAAGCCCGAACGTAACTATTGCGTTACAAGAAGAGAGCTTCTCGCTGCAGTGAAGTCCATGGAACACTTCTATAAATATCTGTAAGGCCGAGAATTCCTTCTCAGGACTGACCACGCCACTCTGAAGTGGCTTCTAGAATTCAAGAATCCAGAGGGTCAGGTTGTCACATGGATAGAAAGATTGCAGGAATATAATTTTACTGTCGAACATCGTGCAGGAAAAACTCATGGTAACGCTGACGCATTATCTAGGAGACCATGTCCGTCAGATTGCAAGCACTGCAATAAAGTAGAAGAGAAAGAATTCTGCTTGAGAACGACCATCGTGGATACGGACTGGATGCCAGAATCCCTGAAGCGAGATCTAGAAAGTGACCCAGAATTGAAGATGCTGTTGTATTGGAAGATAAGCGGACAGAGACCAAGATGGGAGGAAGTGAGTCATCTGAATCCTAGGGTAAAGTCCTACTGGGCACAGTGGGATTATATCATTTTGGAGGATGGACTGCTGAAAAGGTCCATCGAAAATGACGAATACCGCAGCAAGGAAACAGCTGATAATTCCCAGGAGTCGAGTGAGAGGGGTTTTAGAGAAGTTACATGACGGAACTTCCGGTGGCCATTTCGGTATCAAAAATCGCTAGAAAAGGTTAGAGAGCGTTTTTACTGGGTCAACTGCAAAGAAGATGTTAAAGACTGGTGCCGGAAATGCAGATTATGTGCCTCATCGAATGGCCCGAGGGGAAGTCGTAGAGCTTCAATGAAGCAGTATAACGTGGGGAGTCCTCTGGAACGAGTTGCCATCGATATTGCAGGTCCATTCCCCGAAATCGAAGATGGGAATAAGTACATCCTGGTTGCGATGGATTATTTCACCAAATGGGTTGAAGCTTATGCTATTGCAAATCAAGAGGCCTCGACAGTGGCGGATTTTCTGCTTAGATGTTTAGCCGATTCGGTGTGCCTCTCGAACTTCATTCGGATCAAGGACGAAACTTCGAGTCTAGCCTGTTCCAGAATGTATGCCAATTACTCGGAATCAAAAAGACAAGGACAACTGCGCTTCACCCACAGTCAGATGGCATGGTCGAAAGAATGAATAGAACTGTGGTAAAATATCTGGCTAAAGTGGTCTCTGATCACCAAAGAGACTGGGACAGGTATCTCCATCTGTTCACTATGGCCTACAGGTCGTCAGTGCAAGAATCGACTGGAGAGACACCAGCCTGTATTATGTTCGGCCGAGAAATAAGGTTGCCTTGTGACCTGGAGTTTGGATGCAAGCCTGGAGCGGAGATAGCTGGTGAGGACTACGCGAGCCTCTTGAAAGGTAGGCTACATTACATCCATGAGAAGGTCAGACAGAACCTTCAAATAGCGAGTGACCGAATGAAGACTCGGTATGACAACAAAGCTGCAGAAGGTGGTTTCAATGTGGGAGACCTAGTCTGGCTGTACAACCCCCAGAGGAAGAGGGGTTTATCACCTAAGCTGCAGAAGGATTGGGAAGGGCCATACAGAGTAGTAAAACGAATCAACGATGTAGTGTACCGTATCCAGAAACTACCCAGAGGCAAGAAACGTGTGGTCCATATAAATCGTCTAGGCAAATATGAGGCGGACTCGGAAGAATATGACGAAACCCATCTGAGAAGAACGACTTTTCAGAAAGCGGAGCATGAGGAGATGAGTTTCGACCTATTCATGGCAAACTACGGCGGAACCGGAAAGGCAAGATTCGGAGTAACCATCGAGAAACAGCAAGATCTCTTCTCTGTATCTGAAGACTATTCACTAGCCCATTGTGTCTCGGAAGACCTGCGTATGTCGAGAGGAATAGCATCCGTCTTCCGGAAGAAATTTGGACGTGTACCAGAACTCCTGAAACAACATCCTCGTACTGGGAAAACGCTGAGGTTGGCTGATGGCCAGCGTTACCTCTTCTACCTGGTAACCAAGAGATTCTCCGACAACAAACCCAGCTACAAAAGTATGTGGGACACCCTGTTGCAGCTGAGAGACGAGCTCACCAAGTTGAAGGTGAAAAAGCTAGCTGTGCCAAAGTTGGGTTGTGGTCTAGATCAGCTCAACTGGAGAATCGTTCGAAGTATGCTTGAGGTCATTTTCCATAAGACCGGAATGAAGATACTGGTTTGCAGTTTCAACCCGAGCGGATATACGCCGAAGAAGAAGACAGTGGAATGCTATTTCGGACGACAGGGGTGCTGCAGAACAGGAGACGCCTGTAGATTCAGCCACACCATCCAGGGTGTTCGGGGACCGAACGTCTTAAGGAGGGGGCAGTGTAGCGGACGAAATCCTCCTGAATACGTCTCTGGACTCTCTGATTCCGCGTACAGGAATTATTCTAGAACCCTCCAGAAACTATCCGATAGTTCTCGACAGGTCCGTATGGGTATATAAAGACGCGCACGATGGGGACGGAGTCAGTTACTTCCTGAATAGAGCCGAATGGAATTGTGAATAGCGAATTCCAAGTAGTGAAGTAGTGAATATAAATTAGCAACTGTGTAAATAAATCAGTATTAGTTATTGTCCATAAATTAGTGTGATAAGTTAGTGGTATTGGAAATAAATTAGACATTCAATTCAGCAGACGATTTGTTTAACCCGGAGAACGTTACAATAGTAACATCGGGGCGTCCCGATGGCGTTACGATACGAAGAATTGTTCTATGTCTGTACGCACCTTATAGCCCGGGAGCCAGTGATAGTTTTTAGTCAGTCATTTTAACCCTGGCCATAATTTGTATATAGCTTGATTTGGTTGTTTTCTTAGCCAACGTGACCGTCAGCTGGCTCAACAGTGGTGGGTTCGCCAATGGGAGCAACGAAAACATGTAAAAAAAATATTGAGTTTCAGTCATTTTAACCCTGCTGAAATTTACAGAGATGGTAGTTTGTATAATTAGTCGAATAAAAAAAGTCGTCCGCTGGCTGTACGTTGGTGGAAAACCGTCCGCTGGACATGAAAACGTCCGCTGGACATGAAAACTTGTGAACAATTTTTGAGTTTCAGTCATTTTAACCCTTCTGAAATTCACAGAGATGGTTGTTTATATAATTATTCGAATAAAAAAAATCATCCGCTGGCTGTACGTTGGTGGAAAACCCGTCCGCTGGACATGAAAACTTGTAAAAAAAATTTTGAGTTTCAGTCATTTTAACCCCGCTGAAATTCACAGAGATGGTAGTTTATATAATTATTCGAATAAAAAAATCGTCTGCTGGCTGTATTTTGGTGGAAAACAAGTTTTATTATCCAGCGGACGTTTTCATGTCTAGCGGACAGGTTTTCCACCAACGTACAGCCAGCGGACGATTTTTTTTATTCGAATAATTATATAAACTACCATCTCTCTAAATTTCAGCAGGGTTAAAATGACTGAAACTCAAAAATTTTTTTACAAATTTCCATGTCCAGCGGACGGGTTTTCCACCAACGTACATCCAGCGGACGATTTTTTTTATTCGAATAATTATATAAACTACCATCTCTGTAAATTTCAGCAGGGTTAAAATGACTGAAACTCAATATTTTTTTACGTGTTTTCGCTGCTCCCGTTGGCAAACCCACCACTGGTGCGCCAGCTGACGGTCACTATGCTATAAGACAAATGCAAGTTATGGCCAGGGTTAAAATTGGTCACCAAAAACTATCACTGGCTCCCCGGCTATTAAGATATTTCATTCCTTCAGATTAACTTTTAACTTGTTATGAAGAATTCACATTTGGAAATTGAAATGAAACAATCATTACTCAAATCTTTACCCATTCACGAACTCAAGCGCGGTATTCGAGATCCGAACCTAACTTGAATATTATATATAGTCTCTAAATTCATCCGTTCCAGTGTTCCACAATTATCGTGTTAACGGACGGCCGGACGCACAGAATCGAATATGAGCTTTGTTTCGTGATCAGTGAGTCGAATATAGCTTCTCTTCTCTCAATAATTTCACAGGTTGTGCCAAAAATAATATCAGGTATAATTGAAATTCAAAAAACTAAAAATCAGTATTGAAATACCAATTAACACATTGAATGTATGAGAAAATTAGACATACAACATAGACAATATTCAACGAGTGGTAATGTGAGTCATAACACACACAGATGAATTTTGCAGCACAAGCCGTCAGGCGAGTGGTGCAGTATTTCATCGAGTGTGTTACGACCATTACCATTACCGCGAATTGAATACTTTTCTCTATTTTCGACTTCTTCAGAGAAATACGAAATAATCTGCATTTTCAAAATTGAAAACAGTTGTCAAAAGCGATCTCTGTGGTCGAGAATTGAATAGCGATCAAATCGCGTAGAAAACGTCAAAAATTCACATTTTCCAAATGCAATCTACGAATATTCAGACCCAAGAAAATGTAGTAATGGATGGCCAGAACGTTAACTCGATGTCTGAAATAGAGTTTCCGATCGATCCGACTTTTTTATTCATTTCAATTTAATTTTTTCCATTTGTAGTATGGTGCCCACACACGAGGAAACTTCTCCGGACACTTGGTGTCCGGCATTGCAATAAATCATGTCCAATAAATGTGCCGCTTGGGTTTTGACAAGGAGTAGACGGATTATGTTGCTAGAATTTGCCAGCGTTGCCACTTCTACGGAATTCAGAACGCAGTACCTACTAAACGTACGATTTTGTTCGGTATTGAAAGGAAGTACATATTAGGAAATCAATTTCCCTGAATATTGCTTCCAAGTATTAGAAACGAAGATATTCATTTATATTTTGCGTTATTCCCAAGCAGGTAGTTGCAATTTTTTGCTGTTTCGCTTAGTGGACTATGCCATAAAAACCAGATCAATTATGTTCTTGTTTCATCAGTCCAGTGTAGGGGTCCATTTTTATTGAATTTAATATATTATGTTATTCTATACCTTCTTATTATATGAGAATGAAGTGGAATTTTGAAAAACATAGTTTTTCGATTTTGCCTCTGGGTTTCTCGAAATGTTATGTAGGTTATTTCGGTAGAAAGCAATGAGTCAGATGATTGAAATAGATGGAGCAATTTTATTTTTTTAATGAAATAAGAAATTTGATATCTGGTTCTTTCTTTCGATCCTTCACAAGTATGTACTTCGCTTTACTCGGAAATCAATACAACGAACATTTGTTGTTTAGCTAGACTTCGAACCTATAAAAATAGATGAAGCAATTCGATTTTTTTATTAAAATAAAAAATTGTACATTTAGATGTACAATGCCAGCATAACCAATTTTGCAAAACTGATAAGAATTCAACTACCTGGTGCAATAATATTCAACAAAATCGGAGATGCCGTTGGAACTTTCTATATTCCCTAATTCTACGGAAATTTTCGTAGAAGTGACCGACACAACTGCAAAAATTCCGCTGTTTTTCACGGAAAATCATAGCATCTGCAATGACACGCGCCGGATTTTATCGCCCTTCATTATCTTTGCCGCTTGTGTCCCGTTTCGGTCTCCTCGTGAGTGGGCATCATTAGAGTGAGTTATAGGCCTGAGTAATTATAACTCACGCAATTGATTAATAGACACTATTACAGATCAAAATGAGTTGATAGATATATTATTCTATGGAAGTAGGAAAACAGTCTGACAGACTATAGAACCGATTGTTCTTGTATGGCGTTCATGAATAGCGGAAGCTTTCAAAAGGAAAATCTAGTCGTAGTCGATTGAGACCAAAATTTAAAAAATGCAGCGTAACATTGTATTATAGATCTCTTTCGAGTAGATTCCGAAAAAGTTTGCTTTACGTCATAAGTGTACCACCCCTAATTCATTGAACAGGTCAAACTTGGGACTTTTTCTTCTTGGACGAACCCGAAGCATGTACCTTCTTTTTAGTGAACTTTAAAAGATGAAAATTCAAATTCATTAGTTTAAATTTGGACAGCATAAAAGCGATTTTTTCTTTCAGATATTCCTGAGTACAAAGAAACATTCAACCAAAAGTCTGGTTTATGACAGTCTGAAGCATTGGCTACGAGAGGGGTTGCTCATTTCAGAAGGTGAGTAACGGGTGGTTTTTTAATTTTCTGAAAAACACAGTAAAATGCGAAAGAAAAGTATAACATTGTTATCGGATTTAAAGATTATTTAATTCAAGTTCTAGGTGATCCTAACGAGTCCAATTTTGAGTTACTTTTTCGAGCATATCGGCTGATAACACGTGATATGTTGTCTTATAGTGCTTGAATCGATGCTGGTTTATCGTTACAAGAAATTCACAAGGCGTTAGCAAATTGTTTCTGATCATAGATGCCAGTTTTCTCGAAAACGGTTCACTTCCGAGTAATGAACCAGGTGTAGGTACCTTTTTTTTATGTAAAACGAATTGGCGCATCTGAATTTGCTGTGGAAATCAAAATTGATCCAGTGGTGTAGAAGTTGGGGAGTAAAAGCTTTGTTCAAACTCAATACTCCGTCTGATAGAATCGAGTAAAGTGCATGAAAGTTGCAATCATTAGTGGCAATGTGTGTACAAAAACGAAATAGCCATTTGAAAAAAAATTGGGCCAAATACGTGCCTGATACAATTCTCTGTAATGACCTCAGAGTTCATATTTCTCCATTGAAATTGAGTAAATACATTTGGGGAACACTCAAGTACTAACCTTCTGAATGAGAATGTTAAAAACACTATATTTCGTGAAAAAAACACTCAATTTTGTCTTATTATTTCCCGCATCGAAATAAGTTCCTTCTTCGATTTTCCTAAAGATAAGTTTGTAAACACTAATTACTTGTTCATACCCTCCTCGATATCCGAAAGATATCTCGTAAATAAAGGCTTGTCAACCAATTAATTATTAGTCAACCTAACCTAACCCATTTTGCGTACATAGGTTCCTAGCAAAAATCTCCTATGACAGAGCTATCACAAAGCTTCTAGAAGACGATGCCAGATAGTTGATTTTCACTTTAAACAATGGTCCGAGTTAGCGGGCGAAAAAGACAAACCGTAAAATCTATGAACCGACCCATCTCAAACCTTATATTGGTGTTCTGTGTCTCACGCATGCGCATAGCGACCACCGGACAAATATTGGCAAGGGTAAACAGATATGGAGCACAATTGTTTCGGAGCTATGTTGTTATAAACGGGGCAATTGATTATTTCAGGTGTTTTCCTTCGATCTCATGACATCTCGTAATATAAACCCTGTAGTGTGGAGTTTATAAAATTTACGTGTCTAAATTGGGATTTCAACTTTTTGGAAATTGGCAGCAAATCATCCCAGATGATATTATTTCAATGAAAACAGCGCACAGATTATTTAGTGCTAAGTATCATTTTATTTTCCACCAATCTGGACGTGGTTTGTATCGACATTCATCATTCATTTATTTGAATTTTGTATTTCATTGACCTAATTTTTAATATTTTCCGGATAGATTGGTAACAATGAATTTTCAATAGAAACTGTGCGAATAAAATATATAAGTTCATGCTTCTAAGTACTCTGATTCATCTCCCACATTTGTGGTATTTTATTAATACATACCTCTAAACAGGGTCTTTCACGAGGAACCTCACCCATATTTATACGGGAAACTACTGAACGTATTTTCATGAAATTCAGCACTTATGAGTATTTTACGATGCTGATGAAATCTAAAATATTTTCAAGGCATGAGCACCTCCGATTTTTCCGGAAATTACGTCAACTTCCGTTTTTCAAATTAGAACACCATTTTTTTATTGCAGAAATAGATTCCTTAGAAAATTTCAAGTTATTTTGATGTAACATTTTTCAGTTTTGGTTGGAAAATTCTCTCTGAGCGGGAAAATTCGAAAAAAAATCGAAAATGGAGCTCCGCTGAAACAAAAATAACTTCGAGGTTTTTGAAAGGAAAATTTTCATTTTTGGGATTTTTCAAGATGTAAGATTGGTGTTGTGACGAAGCTCGATTTTTCGATCATGAAATCGGTCTTCATCTTAAATTAATTTTTCCGGATTTTTATTTCGAATTCCTGCATTTCATTTCCGTTCAGAATTAAACCGAGAAGATCGAATATGGTTCGTTCGATATTGTTTTGCATGCAGAGAATCTAGTAAAAAAAGAGTCATAAGAACCACGTAGAATGTTGATAACGCCGTTTTTCTAGTTTATACGTACGATAAGCCAGATTCGAAGATGTTTTACCGGAGTACTTTTCTAGAAAAATAACATTTCTGCGCCTGTCATTTCTTCCCCACTCAGGGAGATTATAAAAGGCGGTTTTCCCCTCATCTGGGACCCCATTATTCATTTTTGCTCCGGCCTGAATCGAATAGTATTTTCTTGCGTTTCCGAAATTTCCTTTCTTTTTGAGTCGAAAGTTTAACGAACGTAATTCCTGATTTTCTCTTTTCTTTACCGAGTGAAAAGTAGTGCACTGAAACCGTAAGTACCGAGCCAATTCATTTCAGTCTCATTTTCCTGTATCTTCGTTGAGTCTATCAAAATAGCTGTTACGTCGAGATCCGTATTAAATCTTCCTTTATTCGTACAAGATTTCCTGAGTCTATAGTATGTTTATCTGAGTTAGTCAGTGCTCGATAATGTCTGAATCTTAGTGGCGAGTAATCTCACTATCAGACCGGAGGGCTTATGCAAACCTATGCTATAGAACGTGGAGTCTAAGTCCGTTTCGGTACCGATCTTTCGCGCCCCTTGTTCGGTGCGTCCTGTTTGACCATTTATATTTAACCTGGCCAAACCCGACCTTTCTAGACGTAAAACAAGCTAAGTAGACAATATAACCCTTTTTAGTTTCCGGACTGAAAGAATATCGGACAGACAGTGAGCACTATACATTTTCATATCCGTCCCACATTCTATTCAACTGTAGATTTAAATTCTCCGTTTAATTCAATTTTCCCCCCCCTTCTATTCTGGCTGACTCGTACCGTAAAATATTTCTTTTGAATAAATGCTCGCAGTCAGGCAAAACTGAATCACTTTTCTTTAACTGTGTATATTTGATATTTTCTGATTACTGCATATTTGATATATCTTGGGATTAACGTATATTTAATGTTTTATTGCTATTGGTGAATATTTGATATTTTCTTATTATTGCATATTTGATATTTTCTTGACATTATTGCATTTGTATCACTATTTCAATCTATTGAATAAATTGTGTGAATTGCTCTATTTTCGATTTCTCAGTTATCGCTACCACCCTAGATACAACCGAACTCTGTCTCCGACTAAGCAGCTATCCTGGTAGGTTTGCTATTCTACCTTATAAGCAAAAAGAATAGCTGGCGCTCGAGGTAAGGTTTCCAAAAAGGGAAGAAAACCCTATTACAAAATGGCGCCCGAGCAGGGACCGCAAAAATAGAGTTTCTGTGCAAAATTTGCGCCCCGATTCTGACCGTATTCATTACCTGATACTGTGCATTTTTTTTCGTTCGAAATTGACTTTCTGAACTGAGTTGATTCCCGATTTATTCGGTAAGTGAAGTGAATGCCATATATTGAATTTTATGCCTGAACTGTGCAAACCCGCTGTTTCTGATATTTCTTTTTGAAAACTGTGTGAAATAAATCCATTGTTCTGAGTTTGATTTGTTGCCATTGTTTTTGAACTGTTATGAAATATTGAATCTTTTCTGGTCTGATGAACATTGAACTTTCAGTACTGATCAGTTGTTTTTGATATTATTGGATTTCGTTGTTTAATTTTCTGTTACAGAAATCGAACCGTTAAAGGATTATTCCGAGGTAGGTGGTTTTGAATTTTTGGTACTTAAGACTGAAAGTTCTTCTTTTCTATTCTTTATCTGAACAATTATTGGTGAGTGAAATAAAGACAGATTTGGTGTTATTCCGGCTATATCATTTGTAACTGTTGCGGCATTTATATTTTTACTGTTACCTGTACACATAAACAAATAATCCACAGTTCGTGAGTGACATAACCGGCAACTGTGAACATTTCTACTCGGACACAACTTTACGTGGAAAGACTTGACCGCAAACAATAACCATGGATGTGAACCGGCTGCTGAGTGATGAGCTAACCTACGAACTTCAACTCCGAGGGCAAACGGTACCCAGCACAGTGATGACCAAACGAAGTTTGCTACGACAGGTTCTCCATTCGGATGCACCCTTACAATCTGGGGCGTGGATGGATCCTGCTCAAGATATCGAGGTGTGCCGGGACAAGCTCACCGAATTAGTGGAGGCAGTTCAGAACTTCAATCACGACAACGCCGATAACGAGTATTCGCGCATTTTCACGAGGCTGAAACACATACAGGGAAGACTGAATTTTATTGACACAACTGAGGAGTCACAATTACAGGTGGTAAATCAGCTCAAAGGAGCCACCCTCAAGGCCTTGGATGCTTTACAGGCAGTTCACAAAGTCAGCAGTCAGCAACCGTCGTCGCAGCCGGAAGGAAGGTCTCTCCTGGATCTGGAGGTCCCACCGTCACCTGGGATGTCTCCAATTCAGCCACAGCGAGCAGCAAGGGTCGAGCCCTCCCTTATTGACCTGGGAGAAGACATCCCTCCACCGTCAGCTGGCAGGGTCTCACGAGCTCGCACACCTGAAAGAAATTCCATATCAGATCGAGTTATGAATGACACTAGACGGACATGTAGAAGCATACTACAGGAAATGCCGGCCATACCTACTTCTCAAGAGCCGCCTGCGATATCACGACCTGAGAGACTGACACCGGACCGCTGGGCGAACTCCACACGAGTGGTATCTTTCCCGGCAAACCTACCACCGAGAAACCCCCTAAGATCATTGGCACAAGGCAGTTACCGACCTGAGCCCGAAGCCCGACCTACATCACCACCGTTTGTCCCGCTGTACAAATGGTCGATTTCTTTTGATGGGACCCAGAGTGTCACCGACTTCATTGATGAAGTGGAGAGGCTGGCAGAATCACGAAAAGTACCCTTACGACAGGTGTTCGATTCTGTGTACGAACTTCTGAGGACAGATGCTCGGGATTGGTTCATCCCCAGGAGGGGAACGTTTCAGAACTGGGACGACTTCAAGGCCCAACTGAAGGACGCGTTCCTACCGGTGAATTATGAGGAAAATCTGTTGGAGGAAATAAAAAGGCGAATGCAGGGCCCAGACGAGAAACTTCTGCTCTACGTTACCAGGATGCAGAACCTGTTCCAGAAACTATCAGGTATTCGACCGTCCGAGGAGGAACAGATTCGTCTGATTAGACAGAGGTTGCTACCGTCCCTACAGCAAGCCTTGGCCTTCCAAGAAACTAGGACTTACGATGAACTTCTTCGGAAAGGAAAAGTGTTCGAACTGGTCCAATGGCAGATGCACCAATACACCCGGCCACCCTCCAAACCAGGCCTCATTGATGAACCGCACCTGACCTACCACACCCAGCAGCGAAACCGTTATCAGGCCAATTGTTCGCTGGACACCGAGAATCGAGTCCAACCAGCAACCGCCGCAGTCCATCCAAAACCTGCAGAGTCAGTTTCTCGGACACAAACATCACGTTCAGCATCAACAAGTAATACTTACAGTCAACCACAGTCGACCGCCACCCCCGCACACCGTCAGGCTGAGAATTCATCACCTCCGGACCGGACCGATCAACAGAGAGCCCGGAGAGTCTCCTTTCAGACCCAATGTTTCCGCTGTGGTGGATACGGCCACATGCGACGAGAGTGCCGGAGACCCCCGAAACTGTTTTGTTCTCGATGCCAGAGGGAGAATATTCTCTCCAGAGACTGCCCGTGTTCGGAAAACTAAATGGAGGTATGAAATCGGGGTCAGCCATATCTCCGGAGACTTTGACTCCACTGACACCGTCCATCTGTAAAGAAAATCGTCCGTTAGTAGAGGTTCATGTGACAGGCGAGCCCTTCCGAGCATTAATGGATACAGGAGCCACCAAAAGCTTCTGCAGCCAGAAAGTTGCAGAATGCTTGGAAGAAAAAGGAATAAGGGGAGAACCCATGTTCAATGAATTTGTGGTGATCGCCAATGGCAAAACTACCGTTGTACCGAAACGCTACACAACTATGGTCCGGATAGACGATTATACCTTGGCCGACTTAAAATTCCTGTTGGTTCCTGACCTACCTGTAGACCTCATTCTGGGAATGGACATACTCTCAAACTATAACTTCAACATCAATCTGAAAACAGCAGAATGCTATCTGGAAGGTCGACCGATTTCCAAACCGATTCCGGTCTACGAACAAACCCCTGAGATAAACATCGCCGATAAACCTATTTTGGAACTGGCCAGCAAACAGAAGAAGAAACACCGATGTAAATGGAGAGAAGACCGACAAAAAGCCTTCGAAGTCCAATACCGGAAAGGATCCATGAACAAAGTAGCTGACAGTCTGTCCCGGAATCCATTGCCGTCCGTGGATTCTGTGTGTTTAACCAAGGTAGAAACAACCCCCTGCAAATGGTATAACAATAAGTTACAGGAGGTGGAAAAAGATCCGGCAAATTTCCCTGATTATTCCGTAGAAAATGGAAAATTATTCAGGCATTTCTGGGACTCATCCGACTTCACTGAAGATGGATCCGGCCGACCCTGGAAACTCTGTATTCCTACTGACCAAAGAACTGAAATCCTGAAAGAAAACCACGATTCCGAATTAGCTGGTCACATGGGAATTGCCAAAACCATTTCTAGGATAGCCCGGAAGTACTACTGGCCAGGGATGTTTAGAGACGTTGCCAAATATGTAAGGAGCTGCACTTCGTGCCAGAAGTTCAAAGTTTCGCAACAGAAAACTCCTGGGAAAATGCAACCACACCGAATGGCGGATGCGCCGTTCAAGGAAGTATCTACCGACATCGTGGGGCCATTGCCACGATCCAAAAAGGGAAATTCCTACATCGTTGTGATGCAAGACCGGTTTACAAAGTGGGTAGAATGCCGTCCGTTGCGAAAAGCCACCGCCAAAACTGTTTACTCTGCCCTCTACGAACAAGTAATTCTGAAATATGGCTGTCCAAAACTGGTGATATCCGACAATGGGGTACAATTTGACAGCCGATTATTCAAGAACAGTCTCCGCGAGTTGAACATAGCTCACCGTTTCACCCCTCCTTACACACCGCAATGTAACCCCGTAGAAAGGGCCAACCGTACATTGAAAACAATGGTAGCACAGTTCTGCGAAACCGATCAGCGAAACTGGGATGAGAAGATAGGAGAACTGACTTTTGCAATCAACACTGCCAAGCAAGAATCTACCGGATTCACACCTGCCTATTTGAATTATGGAAGAGAACTAGAAGTTCCAAGGGCGATTTATTCGACAAACCCCCATAATGAAGAAACCGGCCAGGAATCCGGCAGTCAGGAAGCAGGAAGAAGAGATATGACTCACCGTACTGATCAGCTCAAACATCTCCAGGAGGCATATGAGTTTGTCCGAACCAGGTTGTACCGCGCTTTCAATCAGCAGGCTCACAGTTACAATCTCCGCCGTAGAGATGCCCGTTACCATGTTGGAGACAGAGTTCTGCGCCGTGATCGCCCTCTATCGTCTGCTGTCGACCATTTTGCTTCCAAACTGGCACCAAAGTTCGTCGGCCCATATACCGTGGTAAAAGTAATTTCCCCCGTCGTGTACGACCTGAAAGATGACGGTGGTAAAAGAGTGTCAAACATCCACATTAAAGACCTTAAGCCATATCATGAGTAAAACTGTAAGTAGTTATAAAATAACCGTTTCTGTGAGTATGTTTGACTACTGTATCTATTAATTTTCTGTTTTGATTTTAATTCTGTTCACTTACCACCCTCAGCTTCCAAGCCACCGGTACAGTCTGGTTTTCCTGTCATTATATGGGAGCCGCCAAGCAGGCCAGCTCACCGTCTACTTCCGGCCAACAACACCAGAGTGGAAAACCGTCCAGCCTGAGCAGAGATGGGGAAACTGCCATAGAACTGAGACCTGCAATACAGAAAACCGTCAGCACTAATAGAATCCCTAACACTGTCACCTTAGAGAAGCCACCGCATTTTCCGGCCAACAACACCAGGTAATCGTTCAAAATAATACATAAATTAATAACAACCTTTCAATAACGTTACCTGGTGGTGTTATCTGATCTTGATCTTTTCTCTACCGGGAAACAACTAACCCATTATATAAACTGTCTGAACTGTCATATTTTGCCTATGAATTGATATCTGTTTCACTCGTTAGACTACTAAACCTTCATCTGTAAAACATTCATCAAGGTACCTGTCTGGGCTAATACCGTTAAACGTAACATCATTACTTCTAAGTATTTCTAGTTCAGAATTATTAAATCAGTCTGTTAGTCCAGGAAGGTCAACCTATTGCACCGTTCCCATTCTGAATCAAGCATTATTGCATTAATAACTGATGATTAATTATTGCATTATGTATGTTTTATGTACACAACTGTTCGCTGTTCACTGTCTGTGGAAATGAGGACTAGTCTATCGAGGGAAGTCCGCTAGAAAGAAACAAGAAAATGGGAGAAGTTTCACCGAGATCAGATGGTTGGAACTATATGGAATACCTACCTGTAACAATCACTAAACAGCCGAAGTCGACAATCCGCCTAGTATCTACATCGACGACCCATCAACTCCGATGCCAACATCCAGTGCGTCGGTTTTGGACGCCGACTCCATCGTCTATTCCACTGGATTAATTCATACCAATTCGGCGTGCCCTATTTCGAGTCCAACAACCAACAAAGTCAAGCCAACATCTGAAAAGCACTAAGTCAAACCACATCGAAGAGGACTTGTAATTAAGTACTTACTGTGTAGGAGGTGTCTTCGACCAATTATTTCATTATTCCATCACCCTTCGCTGTACACATTTATTAATTCAAGGTTTACTGTTGACCAGAAAATGGAAATGTCAGCTGATGACACATCGTAAACAAGGCATCGAAATGGCGGCGGCGTCGACAGCGACACATGCGCAGATATGAGATATGGGATATTGGAACTACCCTTTGACTGGAGGAACGAAGATCTACGATCACGGACCACGCACAGAACATGGAGACGATAGATTGTAAATAATGTAAGCCTGATTGCGAGACAACCGTGTTGATTTGTTTATTTAGATGGTCGGGAACCGCGAAAATTCAAATTGTGATTGATTGAATTTTGCCATCCGTCCTTCGGGAGATGTGACGAAGCTCGATTTTTCGATCATGAAATCGGTCTTCATCTTAAATTAATTTTTCCGGATTTTTATTTCGAATTCCTGCATTTCATTTCCGTTCAGAATTAAACCGAGAAGATCGAATATGGTTCGTTCGATATTGTTTTGCATGCAGAGAATCTAGTAAAAAAAGAGTCATAAGAACCACGTAGAATGTTGATAACGCCGTTTTTCTAGTTTATACGTACGATAAGCCAGATTCGAAGATGTTTTACCGGAGTACTTTTCTAGAAAAATAACATTTCTGCGCCTGTCATTTCTTCCCCACTCAGGGAGATTATAAAAGGCGGTTTTCCCCTCATCTGGGACCCCATTATTCATTTTTGCTCCGGCCTGAATCGAATAGTATTTTCTTGCGTTTCCGAAATTTCCTTTCTTTTTGAGTCGAAAGTTTAACGAACGTAATTCCTGATTTTCTCTTTTCTTTACCGAGTGAAAAGTAGTGCACTGAAACCGTAAGTACCGAGCCAATTCATTTCAGTCTCATTTTCCTGTATCTTCGTTGAGTCTATCAAAATAGCTGTTACGTCGAGATCCGTATTAAATCTTCCTTTATTCGTACAAGATTTCCTGAGTCTATAGTATGTTTATCTGAGTTAGTCAGTGCTCGATAATGTCTGAATCTTAGTGGCGAGTAATCTCACTATCAGACCGGAGGGCTTATGCAAACCTATGCTATAGAACGTGGAGTCTAAGTCCGTTTCGGTACCGATCTTTCGCGCCCCTTGTTCGGTGCGTCCTGTTTGACCATTTATATTTAACCTGGCCAAACCCGACCTTTCTAGACGTAAAACAAGCTAAGTAGACAATATAACCCTTTTTAGTTTCCGGACTGAAAGAATATCGGACAGACAGTGAGCACTATACATTTTCATATCCGTCCCACATTCTATTCAACTGTAGATTTAAATTCTCCGTTTAATTCAATTTTCCCCCCCTTCTATTCTGGCTGACTCGTACCGTAAAATATTTCTTTTGAATAAATGCTCGCAGTCAGGCAAAACTGAATCACTTTTCTTTAACTGTGTATATTTGATATTTTCTGATTACTGCATATTTGATATATCTTGGGATTAACGTATATTTAATGTTTTATTGCTATTGGTGAATATTTGATATTTTCTTATTATTGCATATTTGATATTTTCTTGACATTATTGCATTTGTATCACTATTTCAATCTATTGAATAAATTGTGTGAATTGCTCTATTTTCGATTTCTCAGTTATCGCTACCACCCTAGATACAACCGAACTCTGTCTCCGACTAAGCAGCTATCCTGGTAGGTTTGCTATTCTACCTTATAAGCAAAAAGAATAGCTGGCGCTCGAGGTAAGGTTTCCAAAAAGGGAAGAAAACCCTATTACAGTGTATCCACTTTAAAAATCGAAATCGCGATTCATGATACAGGGGGTGAAAAAATCGCTTTCAAAGTTAGGGATGAAAAAATCGTGAAAAATCAATTTTTTCAAATTAGAACCCCATTTTTTTTAAGGCAGATATTGAATCTACGTTAAAAAATAATGTGAGTGTATGCATCACACCCTTGCCCTAGAATGGATATTTTCTGAGTTATTCACAAAAAACTGTTTTTCGTCTTGAATTTTCAGCTATTTCTTTTCCCTTCACGCCAAAAAGATGAAATTTTCAGGAACTGTTATTTGAACCATGCTGTAGATTTTTCACCCCTTCTTGAAACCGACTTCAAGTTACTATTAGGAGAACCATGGCAAACTCTCGCAGTTATAACTAGAGGAGATGCTCAAAGTTTTGACCGTTAATTTCTAGACATTTATTTATACGTCTCAGGAATGCTTCGTGCGTTGCTCTTCTTATTTCATCGGGAGGAAAAGATCTGCAAAAGTGTTTAAAAACCAAATTGAGTTTCAAAACTATGAATCTAAAAATCTAAACAAACCTGAACGCATTTCTGACTCGTTCTATGCAGTCCTCTTTATCAGTCAGGGGAGTTGAGTAGACAATATTTTTTATCCTACCCCAAACATAATAGTCTAAAGGAGTTAAATCGGGAGAACGTGGTGGCCAAAGATGTGGACCATTGTTCGCCAACCATCGATCTTCAAATAGCCTGTAGAGGATATTTGACACATTGAGTGAATTGTGTGGAGGCGCGCCATCTTGTTGATACCATAACTCATAAGTCATTATGGTTCTGTACTAGCGGTTCAATTATTTGAGTCAATATGTCAGAATATCTATCTCCTAAGGGAGAACATTCTTTAAATAATGCAAACATGTGTAGTGTTCTATCTTACCAGTTAAAGTCCCATCATAAATGTGAACATCGAGAATTGCATTATTTTTGATGGCGCAAAAAACATTGAAACTCCAGGTCTCTAGAAAGTTCCATTGTCTGAAGTGGTGGTTGTTCTCTTCATCCCAATAATGACTGTTATGCCTATTGAAAGAACCATTCTTTGTGAATTTAGATTCATCTGTCCAAATTATACAGTCCAAAAAGTTTTCATTCTCTTGAAATCGAATCATCATAGCTTCGCAAAACTCTGTTCTCCTGACGAAATCAGTTTCCATCAAATGCTGTACCCTATTGAATTTATATGGGTGCATTTAATGTTTTTTTAATATTCTCCAAACACTCGATTGAGATAATCCCAGATCAATCTCGGCATCTTTGAGAGAATTTTGAGGATTCACACGAAAATATGCAAGAACTGTAATTTCGTTGTTCTCATCTTCTACTACACTTTTTTCTCGGTGTATAGTTTTCTTAACGAAAGATCCGACATTTCTCAAGTTTGTCATGGTTCTGTTAATGGTATCTCTCGTTGGTCTGGGTCGGTCAGGAAACCTCTCAATGAACAGTCGAATCGTTCTATCTACAACTTTATTACATTCTCCATGAAGTAGAATGTGATTTAAATAATCTTCATTGGTAAAATTAGGTATAGTGATCGATTTTATAACTTGATACGAATTATCACCAAATTAATAGTAAACACAAAATGCTACTGAATAAAGAGGAATTTGGCAGATGTAATTAATGATATGTATCATCAAAGAAAAAGAATGTAAAACATGGTAAGTTTCTGCATATGGTTCATAAGGAATTATTTATTTATCACTGGAGAGAAAACCGAAGGCCGATTAGTTGAAATAAAGAGGTTTCCGATACAAATTTGAATCCAAATTCGCCATCTATTTAGGAACAACTTGTAACTTTTTTCTCTTGCATATTAGGGTAGTAGAATCTAAAACAAGGTTTGAGTAACAGTTCCTGAAAATTTCATCTTTTTGGCGTGAAGGGAAAAGAAATAGCTGAAAATACTCGAAAAACAGTTTTTTGTGAATAACTCAGAAAATATCCACTTTAGGGCAAGGGTGTGATGCAAGCACTCACATTATTTATTAGCGTAGATTCAATATCTGCCATAAAAAAATGGGGTTCTAATTTGAAAAAAATTGATTTTTCACGATTTTGTCATCCCTAACTTTGAAAGCGATTTTTTCACCCCCTGTATCATGAATCGCGATTTCGATTTTTAAAGTGGATACACCAATCTTACATCTTGAAAAATCCCAAAAATGAAAATTTTCCATCCAAAAACCTCGAAGTTATTTTTGTTTCAGCGGAGCTCCATTTTCGATTTTATTTCGAATTTTCCCGCTCAGAGAGAATTTTCCAACCAAAACTGAAAAATGTTACATCAAAATAACTTGAAATTTTCTAAGGAATCTATTTCTGCAATAAAAAAATGGTGTTCCAATTTGAAAAACGGAAGTTGACGTCATTTCCGGAAAAACCGGAAGTGCTCATGCCTTGAAAATATTTCAGATTTCATCAGCATCGTGAAATACTTATAAGTGCTGAATTTCATGAAAATACGTTCTGTAGTTTCCCGTATAAATATGGGTGAGGTTCCTCGTGAAAGACCCTGTATATCCAACATTTTCCGTCATAGTGATTTTAGTATTGACAAAGTTGATGATGAACATTCTGACAACATTGTTAACTTGTATATATAGAGATGAGAGAGTTTATAATTTTTCAGCCATTCTGTGATATTGAAAATCCAGGAAAGCATCAAGAATTTAATAATGATTTTTTATTTTTTCGTCAAATTTCATCGGGTAAAATTGCGAATAACTCGAAAACGACGCGTTTCATTAAAAAAAGCGTTTCATTAAAAAACCTAGGAATACTTTTATTTTTTTTTAATGAACCGTCCATCTTTTACCAGTAGTTTAATGGTATTTTAGCGTTTATTTATGACTCGGCTACGCTGAGACTTTTATACAAGGTGCGGCACGGAGGGCGGACGTTTTTCAGATGGGCATAACTTTCCCCCACTGAGGACGAGAGAAGTGGGGAAGGTGCCGTTAGACTCGTGTGTTCCTAGCATTTATTTACCAGTTGTCGTCATGAACTTCGCACGTGAGATGGAAGCACTGATCGATCAAAATGAGAACCTCATTTTGTTCATGCGTGACGAAGCCCACTTTCACCTCAACGGCATGGTTAACCGGCAGAATTGCCGTTATTGGGCTAATGAAAATCCGCAACACTTACACGAAAGACCGCTGCACAGCCCAAAAGTTACGGTTTGGTGCGCTGTATCGCAAACTCGCATCATTGGCCCTTACTTCTTCGAAGACGTTAATGGTCGTGCTGTTACCGTGAACTCTGAGCGGTACGTCGAAATGATCAACAACTTCTTTATCCCCGAATTACGACGGCAACGTGTTCCAATCCGACGTGTGTGGTTCCAACAGGATGGGGCGACCGCCCACACAGCCAGAGCATCAATGGACGTTATTCGCCCTCTCTTCCCTGGTCGCCTTATTTCCAGGTTTGGCGATGTTCATTGGCCTCCCCGGTCCCCAGATTTATCCATATGCGATTTTTTCTTATGGGGACACCTCAAGGCTAGAGTATACGAGACCAAGCCCCGAACTCTGGACGAATTGAAAAGGGCTATTCGCGTGGAAGTTGCCCAAGTTGAGAGAGCGATGTTGGAGAGAGTCTACGCGAACTTCCAAGAGCGCCTCCAGCACTGCATCACCGATTTCGGCCACCACATGCCTGATGTGATTTTCCACACCTGACTGTCTCAAATGCTATTTCCTTGAGAATCTGATTCCGTCAATAAATGTGTTTTTGAGTAAAAATTAACGCTTTTATTATTTTTTTAAAACCATCCATCCTCCGTGCCGCACTCTGTACAAGGAGAAATATGGAATAAGTTTTGATAGGGGAATATGTACCATGAACAGTGTAAACAATCAACCTAAATTCAGTTCATTTGAAATGATAGTTCCGAAGATATGAAAATAAAAGTGTTTTTTCATGGATTTTCGACACCCTGTATATTCCAAACGAAACTGAGATTTGAAAAATAGTATGGGAAGAAAGTGTTTCGTGTCTAAAACTCACCCTGCATAGTCCAAGGTAATAACATCATAGAGTCCTACAAAGCTAGGCCAAAAAATATATGTATATAACATATAACTAGCTGACCCCGTGAACTCCGTTTCGCCTTGGAGGCAATAAATAAGCAGTTTTTGTTTTGACCAAAAAAATTAAAAAAAAAAGTTAGGGGTGGACCACCCTCAACATTTAGGGGGAAGAAAAATAGATGTCGGCCGATTCCCGGTCCTACCCGATATGCACACAAAATTTCACGAAAATCGGTCTAGCCGTTTCGGAGGAGTTTGGCCACGAAGTGCAATCAGGAGAATTTTATACAGGGTGGCCATTTGAAAACGAAACAGACGAGATTACAGATGAAATAAATTTTTTCGATTGAAATTCTCGGATAGGTTGATTTCTGTTTCGAGGGGGACAACTTAAGATGTAGGTTACGTACGCATAGCGCTTCAACCCTTGCTACTACAACCCTCACCCCCAATTTTTGAATAGGGAAGATGGGGTGAGTGATACCTCATTTGAAAGGTATTTTTATACTGATTTCAGCACAGTAATTGTTTTTCCATTTTATGCATTAGTTCTCGAAATATTCTCAACTAAGTATTTGAAAATGAAGTGGTGTTTTCATGGCACTTGTAGTGTTTTTTTGTGAAAAATCGACATTTTGAGCTTCAAAACAACCATGACTGTGGCTTCCTTCCTCCAATCCACTGACATAGAAATCTTTAATCAAGATGTCGATTTTTCACAAAAAAACACTACAAGTGCCATGAAAACACCACTTCATTTTCAAATACTTAGTTAAGAATATTTCGAGAACTAATGCATAAAATGAAAAAACAATGACTGTGCTGAAATCAGTATAAAAATACCTTCCAAATGAGGTATCACTCACCCCATCTTCCCTATTCAAAAGTTGGGGGTGGGGGTTGTAGCAGCAAGGGTTGAAGCGCTATGCGTCCGTAACCTACATCTTAAGTTGTCCCCCTCGAAACAGAAATCGACCTGTCCGAGCATTTCTATCGAAAAAATTTATTTCGTCTGTAATCTCGTCTGTTTCGTTCTCAAATGGCCACCCTGTATAATATGTAGATATCCCTTTTGGTCTAAAAGACACTCGGAGTTATAGTGTATGCTTTGTCTTTTTATCTCTCCTTTGAAAATATGCTCAAGCTCTCTCGCCTGGATCATTACACACTCTTTGAAAAAATCACAAAAGCCAAAAGTGGTTAGTGAATGATATATTTCAGAAAAGTTCTAATATGCGTAAAATGTTCGCAGAGAAGTGTAGGTTCTTGGCTCTCCTCAGGTCTCTTCATCCACATCGCCACCTGTTAGTTTTCAGTGGTGAATTCCATTAGTGCAACATTTATTGTACATACCGAGTTCACTTTTACTTTGGATTCTGTCACTCGCTGAACAATGTAATTCTCATGACGTATAAGGGATGTTTCAATAAGAGCGCAAGATTTCACTGCTCAATAAAACATGGTTTTCTGTAGCAAATTATTGAAATATATATTGATTTAGAAAATAAACATTTGGGAATAATGTATGAAACGAAATATCTTGTAAATGGCCGCCACTTTCGAAATTTTTGATTGTTCTTTTCACAGTTGATGAATTAAGCACATTATTTCTACCGAACATTGGACGCACTTCACGAATAGTGAACTTAAATTTTCACCATTTTGAAAAGAATTTTTGAGGATGCGTTGTTTTACCGTGTTATGCCCGATGTTTACTAATTCCCATCTCTCAACTTTCGATCTGTCACGTCATGATCATGTGACATTATGACTGTCAAACATGGTGAGCTATTCAAATCTTACGCCCTTATTGAACACCCCTCACAATTAATTTTACATGTAATCACGCAACTATTTTGCAGGGAGAAAATGGTTGCTGCGACGAAAAATTTTAACCCAAGCATTTCATTTCAATATCCTCAAAGATTTTGTGAGCGTTTTCAATGAAGGAACTGAGAGGGCATTGGACATCATCTCTAGGAAATGTACGGAACCCATTGAAATATGTGAACTAGTTACAGAGTTCACATTGATGAGTATATGTGGTGAGTAAATTCGTTCATAAAAGCAAGGATCGAGGCAAGGATAGAAATAAGAGGGGCCACTACGGTTTCGGGTTGGAACATATTCCGTTGACCGTGAGTGACCGGGTTTGTTTATTTTCATATCAATGAACAAGATGTAGGTTTATTGCGTCAATCGTTGTCTTTATTCAAAGTGTTACAATCATGGATGAAGAAAAACTCCCCGATGTTTCAGAAAGAGCAAAATATTTGTACACAAGATATACAGGGTGATTTTTTCGAGTGTTTCATTAGACGTATTGGAGGAAGGAATCGCGATACAAATTAAAAATTTGGTATTTTCGTTTTAGAGTACTTATATGAATTCAATTTGTAAGATATTTTCAAGCGGAATCTACTTCAGGTGCTACCGGAAACGAATGTAAACTTCGTTATTTCAAATGCAACTACCAGTGACACATTTTATTTTTTTTCTGGCACTTCGACGGCCATCCAAAAAAAAGTTTTTGCTGTATCAGTATACTTGATTCATGATCTTTGCAAATACATTTTTTTTTCGCGGCACCGCGACTCCATCTTGGATTTTCCCACTACCAGTAACAGATTTTATTTTTTTCTGGCGCTTCGACGGCCATCCAAAAAAAAAGTTTTTGAGGTTTTTGTATACTAGATTCATGTTCTCTTCAAATACATTTTTTTCGTGGCACCGCGACTCCATCTTGCATTTTTTTGGCACCCGTGACAGATTTTATTTTTTTTTTCTGGCGCTTCGACGGCCATCCAAAAAAAAGTTTTTGAGGTTTTTGTGTACTAGATTCATGATCTTTTCAAATACATTTTTTTTTCGCGGCACCGACTGACTTCACGTCAGAAACCGTGGCTGGAAAAGTGTGGTTAACTTCACGAGACCCAGATTTCAGCAGTTTCTTCTATAGGTAAATCGTTCAATGTCTCTGACAACGCTGGTTCAGGAATCGAACCTTCAATCCCAAACGTCCGCCTTTGATCGGTGACTGCAATTTCCCTAGTTCAAATACTTCCACCATTCTGTAAGTCAAAAGATTGTGTATTGACCGAAAAAGAAGGTGAAAGGAACGCTACATGCGTTTTATGTAACCAGAGTGGGCATCCGGCCAGTTATAAAGGCTTCAGTGCTTATAAAAACCTGACCAAAAAGAAAACACCCTCAAAAAAGAAACCCCTACCAAGAAAATGGTAGAAAAATGGAGACTGATATCGCTGTTGAAAAACCTCAGGTACAACAAACAAAGAACGCGTCCACAAAACCGAATCCAGCTAAAAAAGAAGATCGCAAAGATGAACTGGACAAACTTATGGAGAAAATATTCAGCAGAATAATGCAGAGATTCGGAAAAGAATTCGAGTAGAAATTCCAAAATTTATTTGGAAAAAATAATTTATGAACGAACAATCACAACTAGAAAATCTGAAGATAATTTCCTGGAATGTTAACGGAATCAGAGCCCGTAAATCAGATATTGAACAACACCCTGATATTATGGCGCTTCAGGAAACAAAATGGACCCCAAATGATAGAATTTTCTTCGAAAACTACGAAATATACAGAAGAGCCGGAAAGAATAGAAGCGGCGGTGGCATTGCCATCCTTATCAGACGGGACGTATGGCATTACCTGAACGGGGTCATAAATCCCGATCACAGTCATGGGCGCCCGCAGAAATCCGTAGAAATTTTTCTCAGGGGGGGCCAAAATAGAAATTAGAAGGTAATATTGAGGTGCCGTGCTGAAAAACGTTAGGGCCATCAAAATCTCAGGGGGGCCACGGCCCCCCCTGGCCTCCCCCTGCGGGCGCCCATGATCACAGTAAAGATAAAGACTTAAGGTATTCTCTGTTTATAAACTGCAAACAATTCTGCCAGAGGATGAAATGAAGATTTTATTAGGTGGTCATTTTCCAAGAATAATTCCAGAACGGAGAATGCAAATGGCAAGAAAATGATAGAATATGCCGAAAAGGATAATGCGATAATAATGGGACCGGATATACCGACCTATTAACCTACTGGCAATGGATTCCCTGATGTGCTAGACATAGTGATAATGAAAAATATAAAGCAAGATTTTGCCCTTGAAACGATAGAGGATGGTGCATCTGATCACAACCCGATAGAGTTCTTTTTAGGACGAGGACCTAAAAATGAATTGATTCAAACACGACAACATACCGACTGAAACAAGTTTAAAACTAAACTCCAAGAAAATGTTAAGACGAATCAGTTATAGCATTGGAAAGTGCGATCATAAAATCCTATGAAGAGAGCACGGCCAGAAAGACTAAACCTACTCCCAAATATCTATATGGCGACACTCCAAAAGAGGTAAAAGAACCAATAAAAGTTAACAGAAGACTAAGATAGAATTACAGGATGTATAAAACAGATAGTGATGAAATCAGACTGAATAGACATAGTCAAGTACTCAAAAACGCACGAAGGGAGCTCAGAACGAATAGATGGAATAAGAAAATCAGGGAACTTCACACAACTTCACTGCATGGAAAATGCAGAAAAATTTACGGAATGAAAAAACGCAAATTCCACCACTGCATGGGATGGCATATTCAAAATGCGATTAAGCCAACGCTCTTTCCGATACTATAGAAAGGGAGTCAAGAATAAATTATGGCGAATAAGACGATGAGGACCTAGAAGAGTTAATTGAAGATAATGTAGAAGAAATGACAGAAATACCACCGGATGACAAAATCCCTCACCCAACATCTCCGCCGATATCAAAGACATAATCAACAATTTGAAAACAAGAAAGGCCCAACAGCAGCTCTCACTAGCATAGCAAAAGGTGATGAGAACAGAGTACTTTCCAAAAAGATGGAAAACTGCCGAAGTGATTGTTTTCAATAAACCAGGTAGAGACAAAAAGTTTCCACAGAACTATAGAACAATAAGCCTGCTCCCAGCCCTAGGAAAAATTGTGGAAAGAGTATTAGCCAGATGAGTAAATGAACAAACCGAAGCCCTGGCGACGTTACCACTTTGGATTTCGAAAACAACATTCAACTGAACAACAGCTCCTATAAGAATAAATACCTAGGAGTATATTAGACAAAGGACTAACTTGGAAACAGCCAAATGAACAGAAACAAGAAGTTGGCAGATGGTTCGTGATGTAAAAAATTTCTGTCATGATTATAATTCGCTTTCTAGACACATTTTCTTTATTTCCTGTGAATTTCAAGCGTACTGAAATGACATAAGTAAGTTCTGCCAACACTTAGGAGGGACGGAAAAGTTCTGTCATTTTTTTTTATAAATTCAATATATTATCAATAACTGAACCGTCTACAGTTCCCAAGTAATTTTATAGTATTTTTGCGTAGATTTATGAGTCGACTAAGCTGTAGGTTCCAAAGTTGCTACGTCGTCGAGTTTTCGAGCTACAGGGCGATTTTGGTATTTGGTCCATTTTATAATTGACCCTAATTCCGTATTATAGAATCTACGTTCTCGAAATGCACACATCTTTAGGTTACTTTTTCTACTGCTTTTCACTGATGAGTGGTGATGTTGGATTTTCTGTATCTGCTCAGATCTTGGAACAATAACAATTTTTTTTCAAATGGAAACCATAATGGGAAATGATATTTCTAAATTGGTTTTTCTTCAACGATATCCAAAATATATATCATGATATACTTCTTTCTGTGTTCATTATAGATCGAAAATTTCGATCAAACAAAATCCATGCAGGCTTTCATTCACTTCCATAGAGAAAGGAAACTGTCTCTGTTCACTTCCACCAACTGAGGAGGCCAAAGAATTCGATATCATGCAATTATTGTGAGCTGCCAAACTGATTCAGAAGATATTAGCTTTATTATTACTCAGACCAATAGAGGGTTTCGCGAAACTTGTTGTTTCTGGTATGATTTCTCTGCTAGATTAAAAATGAAGAACATTTAAATACTCAGGTGATTCAAATTTAATGATGACAATAACACAAAGTTTTGTGTAACCCGTTGATAAAGTTTTGTGTAACCCGTTTATAATAGTAATCAATGTAAAGAAGCTCCTTGAAGAAAAAAAAATTGGTTCATTTGAAAAAATTCACAGAATTGTTCAAATCGTTGTCCATTCGAGGAAATACATATATTGCACCTTTTAATGATGTGATATAAATAAGAACTTTGGAATCGCGAGATGATATAACGACGATGAAACTGAATTGAATTTGACAAGAGAAAATAAATAAGACCTGAAATTCTATGACCGCTTAAGGTTTGAAGGGAGTGAATCAAAGCCTGCTTGAATTTTGTTGAAGGAAAAGTGTTTTTTCGAAATTTTCTATATATATATATATTATATAACAAATTTCAAAATCGTTGACGAAAGATGAATTTGAAAATTTTCCATTTAAAAAAAATTGTTATTGCTCCAAAATTTGAGCGAATACAAAAAAATCCAATAGCACCGGTGCAAAGCACTTAAAAAGTTCCAGAGAGATGTGTTCATTTCCAGAGCGTAGATCCTATAATACGGAAGTTATAGTCAATTGAAATAATGTAGCTCGGAAACTAGACGCCGTAGAAACTTGACGTTATCAGCAATTCATGTTCCTCGAAAAGAGAGAACATAACATGGGTAATAATTAATAGGATAATATATTTTGGACATCGATTATGTCCTTCCTCAGGACTCTACAAAAAAACAATCAAGAAATTACAAAACAATAAATTTAAAATGAAACAATTTTTACACTCACGGCGAACTAGGCTGGAATGAAATTAATCATAACTGTGAATGTAGGGCGTGACAGGAACGAATAATCCTGGTAAGTCATAAACAATAAAATAGTGCTCAATTGATATCAATAAAATGTCGCAAGGAAAATATCTCTTCATATATTCCAGAATGAGGTTATAAGGTGGTAACCATAAAACAACAAAAATGTGAACAAGGTAAAAGAAACTGACAGGACACAGACCGAAGACGACAGCCACAGAAGGACAAACGACAAAAGAAAGAACTGTCAATGACACATATACCAGGTATCATAAAAAATTCGAAGACCACGTGTAGTAGATTTAAGGGTCAGTCAGCAAAAAGACGTTCACCAAGAAATTGAAACATCAAGGGGGATCACAATTAAATTCTCTTGAAAGAAGGTAACTATATATACGGGGTCCGGCAGGGAGCTATGGATGATTTGAACGGGGGGTCTTGCAAGGTGGGGATAACCTTGGCGGATAAAATGTGGGGGGTATATATTTGTTATGAGTTGCCATTTTAGTATCAATCAAAATGTGGTCCATAGAGCATCGTGTATTTGTGTACAACACCTTTGAAACGGGGCGTTCCGTCATTCAAACTCAGAGACGGTTCCGAAATCATTTCAACGTTGGCCGTCATGGTCGTGTTCCGAAGTTCGAAACAATAATGAAATGGGTGAATAACTTTCAACAAACAGGTTCCTTGAGATCTGGAACTGCACGAGGTGGTGAACGAACAGTACGAACCCCGGAAAACATTGGAAGAGTGTGTCAAGCAGTTGAAACAAGCCCTCGTCGTTCGGCTGTGCGACAGGCTCGTGCTCTTCGCACGTACCTAATCAATGTTTTAATTAAATTTTCCTCTTTAATTTATATAATGGCAACATCTAAGGTACACATTAAAAAAAATAATTTTCAGTTTCGTTCGAAAATGAGTGTGTAACTGTTATTTCAAATCATCCATACCTCCCTGCCGGACCCTGTACCTACCACTGAGTTTTGCAACATCAGTTTTTTTGTTGATGTTATTAGAATTAGCTCTAATAATGTGACACATTTCTAAAAAGTTCCTTTTCTGATAATTGGATGCTCTATCCAAGATCTTAAAATCCTCAAAGTTAAACCGGTGCCCTAGTCTTGATGAGTGGAGGGCCAAAGCACAACGTTCAGGATGAACTCTCACATCACTTTCGTGAAGAGTGATTCTTCTCGTGATAATTTGTGATGTCTGACCAACGTATACTCTCTCGCAATCCAAGCACGGTATACTATAGACACAGTCAGAAATCAAAGGTCGGGGAATTTTATCCTTCAGTTTGGTAAGTACAGATCTACCTGTAATGAGGTTATATTTGGCCACTTTCAATTGTTCTATCTCAGAGAAAATGTGTGAGAGTTTAGTGGATAATGGTGACACATAAGGCAAGGATCTATATCTTAGCATCTGAAGAACCAGTATGTGAATTCTCTCCCTCGACCTATTCATTCTACTCTGGGTACCCGATGTGGGGTTAGACCTAAGTTTTTTGTAGACAGTTGGATCCTGGAGTAGAGTGGCCATCTTTTCTTCGTATTATTAGAGGAAATAATAGATGTAAGATAATAAAACACTCGAGGTGGTTTAACGTGTCGTTTATTAACAGTTGGCTTTTATTCGTACAGATTAATAGTACGCTGCGTCGTGGAATACAAAATGGCAGGTTATGTTGTTGTTTACTAACACGCGTCTGTGTGTAGAGCGCGTAGTGCTGTTAGGGAGAGAGCGTGGTAGAGAGATCATCGAAAACCATCGCTTCAGATCACAGAGTGTTTGACATTAGGCCTACGGTATATATTCGGTAGATATGGTCTCAGCTTATTTTTATATCAATTCAAAAGGGGATTCAAAATTCACATTGCTTACATAGATGTTTTTAACTCATATGACCAATACATTAAGTTCACAGTGGAAAAGGAGACTGAGATGTCGGTTCCATTTTCAGACACTAGAGTGGCCAGATCCAGTGAGGGCGAGATCAGGTTGGACTGGTACCAGAAAACAACTAAAAAATAGGATTACTACCATTACTCACATAAATTATCGGAGGTAATATCACAAGACTATGACAAATAGACGACTATTCTATTCGACCTAATTCTATCGAGAGTGTCTTGTATTTCGACAATTTGATAAGACCATATGAACATTAATAATCTGAATAACTCCCGAAAGCTTTAGCTCGAGGGAGTTTATTTATTTATTTATTTATTTAACACAGATGAAGAGTTAAGGGAAAGCCTATAAAACTCAAAAAAAAATTCAATATTTTACACAAATATTCAAAAATGAGAAAAGAAAAGTGCATCAAAGCGGAAAATATAAACGGAAAAATATTCAGGGTCACGAGTAACACTCACGCACACAATCTATCAAAATTGTTTTTGAAGGCATTAAGAGAAACTGAGTTCACAACCGTCGGAGGCAGCTCATTCCACGCATCAAAAACCCGATTGGATAAGAAATTTTGCCTCTGGGTTGTCTTGAAATTTTCCTTCGTCAGTTTGTATGCATGGCCTCGAAGACGACTGTCCATGTTCAGCTCAAAGAGGTCGCCCAGGTCAACTCCAAAGAGGTCATGCAGAGCACAGTATGTTGTAATCAGATCACCGCGAATTCTCCTGTCCGCAAACGTCGGCATGTTCATAAGGGATAATCTCTCCCCATAACTTGGGCGCAAGATCCCGTATGGAAGGCGAGCCGCTCGGCGTTGGACACCCTCCAACAATGCCATATCCCTGCTCAGTACCGAGCACCAAACAGCGCCAGCAAACTCCATGATGGGACGGACATATGTCTTGTACAGGGCAGCACATGTTGAGGGATCACATGCATCTGCCGAAAGCCTTCCGTATCATGAACAGAGATCTTTTAGCTTTGTTCACAGTGGTGAGAATATGGTCCGACCAACTGAGATTCTCAGTAATAATCACACCAAGGTCACAATGTCTGCTGCAGGTAGCGATGGGGATATTGTCCAAGTAATACGGATGACGGGGATTATGGGAACCCAAGTGCAAAACAGTGCATTTTTCCTGGTTCAGCGGTAACTGCCACTCACGGCACCAACGACCCAATGCATCAAGATCCTCCTGAAGTTGGACAGCGGCACTGATTGAATTTCCGAACAGCTTCGTGTCATCGGCAAATTGCGAACATTTTGATTTGAGAACTCTCGGTAGATCATAAATGTAGAGGAGAAAAAGAAGTGGTCCCAATACAGATCCTTGAGGAACACCACTCAGAACTGGTCTTGGTGATGAGAAAGCTTTCCCCACGCGCACCTGGAAGATTCGATGAGTCAGAAATGCCCTGAACCACCCGAGTAGGCGGCCACGGACTCCAATATGCCTCAGCTTATGAAGGAGAAGTCTATGGGGTACACGGTCGAATGCTCGTGAAAAATCCAGGTAGATCACATCAACAGGATGGGACCGATCTAAGGACCTTGACCAGGAATTGAGGCACTCGAGATGGTTGGTAACGACGGAACGTCCCGGGAGAAAACCGTGTTGACTGTCTGGTAAAAGGTTGTTTTCAAGGGAAAAGTGGAGGATTCTCTCGTGAATGGTTTTCTTACATATCTTGGACACGTTCGGCACCAAACTGATAGGACGATAGTTTTCAGCATTGCGCTTGTCACCCTTCTTGAATATTGGCGTCACCAGCGCACTACGCCAAGTAGAAGGCAGATAAGAGGTTATTCTTTGATTATTAATGTTCATTTGGTCGAATTGAATTGTCGAAATACAAGTTGCTCGAGATGAATTAAAGAAAATAATAGTCACTTTTTGTCAAAGTCGAGTGATATTCAGGAAGATTATTTCATGAACACGCTCCGAACGCTCGAATCCGCGGTCTTTTGTATTTTAGACCGAGCGGTCGGACTTATTTATAATTATTTTGCAAAAAAATTGCTATCCCAACCAAGTTTTAAACTCGGGACCCTCCGTACATTTTCAATTCTGAATGAATTTTATGCCAAATTTTGACACTTTAAAATAGCCGCTGATATTTCTTGTTTACCCAAATAGTCGGAGGTAATATCCCAAGACTATGACAAATAGCCGACTATTATTTTCGACCTAATTCTATCGAGAGTGTTTTTTATTTCGACAATTTGTTAAGACCATATGAACATTAATAATCTGAATAACTTCCGGAAGCTTTAGCTCGAGGGAGTTCTTTGATTATTAATGTTCATTTGGTCGAATTGAATTGTCGAAATACAAGTTGCTCGAGATGAATTGAAGGAAATAATAGTCGCTTTTTGTCAAAGTCGAGTGATATTCAGGAAGATTATTTCATGAACACGCTCCGAACGCTCGAATCCGCGGTCTTTAGTATTTTAGACCGAGCGGTCGGACTTATTTATAATTATTTTGCAAAAAAATTGCTATCCCAACCAAGTTTTGAACTCGGGACTCTCCGTACATTTTCAATTCTGAATGAATGTTATGCCAAATTTTGAGATTTTAAAATAGCCGCTGATATTTCTTTGTTTACCTAAATAGTCGATAATATTGCATATCGTGTGACTGAATTCGTGACTTTTCATTGGCGGAGCCATGTGTGAATGAAATAATAGCCATAGTTCACTGTCCCGTCTGGAACATATTTTGGTCAACAACGGATATCCGAGAACGCTTGTAAGAAAGATCCTGTGGAGCACCACTGCCATGCCGCCAGACTCCCTTCCCCGTCCCGTTCCTGTCGAGGGAGAGAATTCAATACTGGTTCTTCAGGTCCACTGCTAAGATATAGATCCTTGCCCTATGTGTCACCATTATCCACTAAACTCTCACACATTTTCTCTGAGATAGAACAATTGAAAGTGGCCAAATATAACCTCATTACAGGTAGGTCCGTACTTACCAAACTGAAGGATAAATTTCCCCGACCTTTGATTTCTGTGTCTATTGTATACCGTGCTTGGACTGCGAGGGAGTATACGTTGGTCAGACATCACAAACTATCACACATCACAAAAGTGATGTGAGAGTTCATCCTGAACGTTGTGCTTTGGCCCTCCACTCATCAAGACTAGGACACCGGTTTAACTTTGAGGATTTTGACATCTTGGATATAGAGCATCCAATTATCAGAAAAGGACCTTTTTAGAAATGTGTCACATTAGAGCTAATTCTAATAACATCAACAAAAAAACTGATGTTGCAAAACTCAGTAGTTTATATAGTTACCTTATTTCAAGAGAATTTAATTGTGATCCCCTTGATGTTTCAATTTCTTGGTGAACGTCTTTTTGCTGAGTGACCCTTCAATCTACTACACGTGGTCTTCGAATTTTTTTGATACCTGGTATATGTGACGTTTGTCCTTCTGTGGCTGTCGTCTTCGGTCTGTGTCCTGTCAGTTTCTTTTACCTCGTTGACATTTTTGTTGTTTTATGGTTACCACCTTATAACCTCATTCTGGAATATATGAAGAGATATTTTCCTTGCGACATTTTATTGATATCAATTGAGCACTATCTTATTGTTTATGACTTACCATGATTATTCGTTCCTGTCACGCACTACATTCACAGTTATGGTTAATTTAATTCCAGCCTAGTAAGCTGTAAGTGTAAGTGTAAAAATTGTTTCATTTAAAATTAAAATTTATTGTCTTGTAATTTCTTGTAGAGTCCTGAGGAAGGACATAATCGATGTCCGAAATATAGACACGGTTAACAAATTGGTTGTGTATCAATTATAGTGGCCCCCTTTTCTTGCCGAGAACCTATTAATTATTACCTAGGTATATTATTATACGGCAATACTCCTTTAAGTATTGAACATAACATGTTTATTACTTTTTCTCTATCTCTTATAGTTTAGAAGCTGTAGTACTAAATCATCGAAATCTGTCCACCCTATACAAGTCAAAGACTGTTTGATAACGACTCTCAAGTGTATATAAAATTATAAAAGGTTAGCATAAAAATGATTTCTCATTACGGAATGTTTATGTTAGTTTACCTTAACGTGAGAAGCTGAGAAATGTTTTTTCCATCCACCTTATAATTTATGCTTCCGCACAAATGCACCGTATAAATGGCATTCAATTTGTCTATAGATTTTCAATTATTCTTATTTCTGCTCTAGAAACGGCCATGGGATGTAAATTAAATCTACAAGACGAACAAACAAGGGAGTACATCAATGCCGTTCATGAAATCGAGCAAATACTGCAATACAGACTGATGAGACCATGGTTACATACAACGTTCCCATATTGTCTTACTTCCACGTATAGGAATGAGAACAAGTGTGTGAAGATCCTCCACGATTTCACCCGGGGCATCATAAAGAAGAGGATGGAATCTTTTGAAGATGATATCAATGATACTGTGATGCAGAATGGAGATCATGATGATGTATTCATGGGTAGGAAGAAACGAAGACTTGCGATGTTGGACGTCTTGCTCCAAGCTCAGAGGGATGACGGCGTTATCGATTATGAAGGAATCTGCGAAGAAGTAGATACTTTTATGTTTGAAGTGAGTCCTACACAGGGTGCGTCAGCAAGGTGTACGGCTAAATTAGTGCCTAATCTGTACCGTGTTATAGGTACGACATGGTTATAAGGCTGACAAAAATCTACAAACTAAAAATAATTTCACATATACAGGGCGCGTCAAAAAAAAGTTACGTGAAAATATGAAGTTTTTCAATAGGAACACCCTGTAAATGCACGAATTTCATGGCATGATTCTTTCGATAGCTTTACACTTATACCTCATTTTTTTAAATTTCATCACGGCGTTACCACATAATTCGTATTTTCAGGATATTTTTTGTGTCCTAAGGGGTGCATCAACATTTATATAGCAACCGCTGTGTTCAATCTAGATTAACGAAATTTTCACAGTGGTTAGCTCAAGGTATAAGCTTCATCATTCGGTAAACATCTGAAGTTCTGTGTATACAACGTGTCTAGTATAAATTTACCAGACTCAGGCATTCAGTCTCTTCTGTTAGTTACCTGGCGATCTCTCTTAATTGATTTGCTTCGAGGTGCAGTTGAGGCCCTAGATGAAGATGAAAAACAGATGATGCTCAACTTTGACCTAAGTAAAGCGTTTGATTGTGTCTGTGTAGAACCACTAATGAAGAAGTTGAGTTACTACGGTTTCAGAGGAGTCACTTGGAAGCTGTTCAAATCATTCTTGGTGGGGAGAAAACAGAGAGTATTTTGGCAGGACAAGGGATCGGCAGAGCTCTGCTGCGAATATGGGGTGCCACAGGGTTCCGTTCTAGGCCCCATTCTTTTCATAATCTACATCAATGACCTGATTATACCCGAATGTCTGCATGGGAGTCTTTACTGTGATGATAAGTCTCTATTGATAAGTGCGAGATCATTGGAGGAACTTGAGAGGATGAAGAGAGACGCCCAGAAGAGTGTACAGGAGTGGTTCTCGGCGAACAAACTTAAACTGAACAGTGACAAGACTCAATCATTGACTTTCTCCCGAAATAATGGAGGAAGAGTCAACTTCTTGGGAAAAGAGATTGATGCGCGACTGGACTGGAAGGAGCACATAGGAAAGGTCTACAAGAGGGTTTGTGGGTCAATATACTCACTCAGACGACTCAGATACGTCTCTTTTCCTGAGGTCATGCGGACGGCATACTTCGCTTTGGTTCATAGCACTATAACCTATGGAATACTAGTTTGGGGTATGCCTGCTGAGGTCACCCGACTTTTTATTCTGCAAAATAAGGCTATCAGAATAATACTAAATATGAAGGCAAATGATTCATGCAGGGAAAGATTCAAAACCGAAAAGATTCTTACCCTTCCTTCGGTTTACATCAGGGAGACCCTAAAATACGTCCATGACAACAAGGACAAGTATTGTAGGAATGGATGGTTCCACGACAACAACACAAGATTTAAAAATCAATTAGTAACTCCATTGCACACTGAAAAATATACCCAACTGTTTGTGGACTTCTGGGGAGTAAAATTATACAATCACTTACCAGAAAATATTAAATGTCTCATGCAGCCACATTTCAACAAGAAAGTGAAAGAAGTCTTGATAAGGGGTGCATTTTATTCTTTGGATGAGTTCCTTCAGTCACGATTGGATAGTTGAATTTTTTTTTTATGTTGTTTGTTCTCATGTTATTTCTTTGTAATGTGATATATACTTTTATACACACAATTTCTCGAAAATTCTAATATCATAAATCCGAAACAGTTTGGATTTCAGGCAAATACGACCACACAGGATGCTATGGAAAAACTGGTAAATTCTTTGATCACCCACATAAACTCAAAAAAAAAATGTATGGCTATTTTTTTGGACCTCGCGAAGGCTTTTGATACGGTTGCACATGACATATTGCTGGAGAGATTGGAAAGGGTGGGAGTCAGGGGTTGTGCCTTAGAGTTGTTCAGGGATTATCTTTCAGGGAGATACCAGAGAGTTAGAATTGGCGAAGCGATCAGTGAGTGGCGTAGAGTGGACATGGGAATACCTCAGGGCACGGTGATGGGGCCAACACTGTTCCTCATTTATATTAATGAAATGTTATCTGTTGATATTCGTGGTGGGGAGATTATATCATACGCAGACGACACGGTGATGTTGTTGGGGTTCGACACATGGGACGAAGTGCTTAGAGGAGCTGAAGACGGTATGGAGCAACTGCATAGATGGCTGAGTGAAAATAGGTTGAGCCTCAACATGAAAAAAACAAAATTTGTCACATTCTCGCTTACAATAATAGGCCAGCCACATTTCACTTCTATGTCAGTCCACCAGACACAATGCAACCGCAGTGACTGCTCTTGTCCAAAATTAGACAAAACGACATCGATTAAATATCTGGGAGTATATTTTGACCAGCATCTAAGATGGGAAGTCCACACGCAGTACTTAAAAAAGAGATGTAAAAAATTGATAACTGTTTTTTATATGCTCCGTGAAACAACTAACAGAGCATGTTTACTAAGGGTTTATGAATCGTTAGTGGAATCAATATTGCGCTATGGAATAGGTATATGGGGTGGCTCTTATAACAATGCCTTGGAGGGCTTGCAAATAGTGCAGAAATTCATTTTGAAGATCATATTAAACGTGAGAAAAACTTTCAGTTCTGAACTATTGTTTTCAAAATCAAAAAAACTCGATATCAGACAGTTATGTATTTTCAATGCTTTGATACAACAAATAAGAAACAATAGGAATTTTGTTGATCACAGTTATCCCACAAGATACAAACAAAATGCATCAGTAGTAGTGCCGTTCTTTCAGAGGAGTCATTTACAGAGAAACTTTTGCTTCATGGGTCCTAAATTCCTCAACCTTCTGCCGGCTTCTTTGAGGAATATAAATACAAGGATCAAAAGAAATCGGGACACATTAATGAACTATGTGGTAGGAAACATAAAAAAGTTCAATGACATTTTAAAGTAGTATGAAAGGGAAGACCATTTCTGTTCTTTGCTGCTTATCGCTCTCTCTCCCCAAAGATTGCTCATGGAATATTTGCTTTTTTTTTTCAGTGTGTTTCAGTTGTTTCTAGGAAAATAGTTGTGATTTATTGTGGTCGAATGTTTTCTTTATTCAATAAATGAGGGAAGATTGTGGAAAGCACGAGCCTGGCTCAGGTTTCACGGTCTTCTTTTCGGTTCAACTGTACTTTAGATCATATGTTTATTGTCATATCTTATATGAATAAAGTTATTATTATTATTATTATTATTATATTATTGTGGACGAGTCATGTAATATTGATGACAATAAATTACTACTACTACTACTCTTTCGACTGCTTTTCCTAGGGCCGATAAAATGCTTATCGGTCTGTAGTTCGGAGAGGAATTCTTCTCTTTTCCAGGTCTATTGAACACTATTACTTCAGCAGTTTTCCATTTTTTCGGATAGTGTTCCATCCTCACTATTTTATTTGCTATATTTGTGAGAGCAGCTATATCTTTTTTAGGTAATTTCTTCAACATAACATTCGATATTTTATTACTTCCGGGAGCTTTCCTTTTTTTCAAGCTCTTGATAATCTCTTTGATTCAATCGGGTGGAGTGAAGTCGGTTTATCTATTCTAACATCATTAGGTGGTTTCTTCATTTCTTCTTCGTTGTAATCTGCTAGTTCTTCCAGGTCTTCGGTATCGTCATCTATAATGTAGTTTATTCTCGATTCTCTCTCTATCGAGTCCGCCGATGTTTCTTCATCAATATTCGTACAGACTATTCGTCTTTCTCCGTGTAGCGGAGTTACTGGAATTTGAGTCTTTTCTTTTCTCAGAGATTTCTGCGTTTTCCACGCAGAGTGGTCGGTTGTATTTAATTCTGAACTCTCTCGTCTCAGATTACTGCCAAAACTTTTTTTTTAGAAGTGGTATGTCTTGTCTGGGTATGGTCATAGAACAAAGATGTTCCGTTCTCTTCTTATGATAGGGTGATATTCTCTTGGTTGAAATAATGTAGGTACAAACCAATCGTTTTGGGGTATCATCAAACATAATTACTAACCTGGCTTATCGCGAAAAGCTTTAACACTCATATTTATGCTGATGATCAATCAGGGGTAAGCATGAAGGTAGAATAAGTGACCATATACAAATGCCCCTTCATATCACCAAAAATGGGTACGAACAAGAATTAAAGGGTATGTGTTTCCGGTAATCCAGTTGTTTAGACAAGTGAAGTTCGCGATGTGGTCATAGAAATCATAATATATATATACTTACTCTAAAATGCTAATAATTCCTTCTAGTTCCGCAGCGAAAAACGTGCTGCATAGGCAACTGATTCACAATATGCGCATGCTCACCATTAAGAAATTTCACGTAGAACGATGCCAAGTCCCTAAATGTTTTGTCGGTTCTAATCTAAGTTCAATATAATTAAACAATAAAAATATTCCAAACTTATTTTATAGCTCATGCGCGACTTCCTACGACTATTAGACACATTAATATCATAAGTGAATTGCAATATTTGTTGAATTGGTGAGAAAATTAGAGCAGTAATGTAGTAGGTTTCACTAAATAGATATAGACCGTGCAACACCGCTTTTTCTGTCTCATGGCCAATGACTTTGAAATGACCTTAGTGAAAGTCTAGGCAGGAACGGCTCAGTGTCAGTCTGCAGCCACAGTTTAGTTTACTGCATAGACAAACTAGTTTACTGCTGTTATTTTCGTGTTTGATATTCTTCGTGTGCATTTTGCTTTTGTTGTATGTTGTGTTCGATTTGGATTTTTCGTATCCGATAAACAATGAACTGTATAGTGTTGTGGTGTCCTTGTCTTGACCTGTTCATTTCCCACTTAAGTATGTAAACTATGTGCACCTTTTCATTCATATAAACTGTTAAAAATTTATGATTTACGCTTTGCTTTTCATTCGATTGACACGTATCTATCCACTCGCACCATGATATTGGTTCTTTGTATAGCAAAAGAACGCAATTCATTATGAAAAATCATGAAATCTTTTAATGGATAATTCGAACTCGAAAATAAAATATGTTGAAGTAAAACTTTGCAGTTTCATTCAAACAACAGATTGATTTTGAAATATACTCGGAACTCAAAAAGACAAATGACTTGAAGAATGAATGTAGGTATCAGAATTCACTCATGAAACGATGCAGAGTAACGCATTGGCAGATGTACAATACATTTTCATGTTTCCACTATTTTCAGGAACACCGAAGGATAGAACTGCCCTTAAGGGATATATTAGTATATTTTGCTCATTTGATTTTTTTTCTGTACTTCACCAAAAGATTCGTTGTTTGTTAACCAGAATTTGTCTTCCGTGATCCTTGAATTAATTTTTATACCGAAACCGGGTTTCTTCAACGCCTGAAGAGGTTTTGGAATAATGAAAGATTTTCAGCTTATCTTCCAGTCGCTAATGATTCCAAATTTACCATTCAAATAGCTGTTGAAAATTATCAATATGTTCAAAACAACTAGTAAGTGTCGAATACTAATTATGAATTGATTAAATTCAAATGCAACAATAACAGCATACAATTTTATTGAAGCCGATCCTGTTCAGAAACAACCTGATGGCACGTATGCGCATTGTGGACCACACTGAAATTTTTACAACACTTCGGTCAAATTGATTTAGCATTCTAGAGTAAGTATATATATTATGATTTCTATGGATGTGGTGGAGGGTCCGTCAAATTGACCGCAACGTTGCCAGATCTAGCGATTATTCCGGTATTTGAAGAATAGGTCAGTTCTTTTCTTTATTAGCACTTTGAACTGAGCAACTCTGAATAAATTATTAGAAATCATAAAATTTCTTTCAATATACTGATTAATCACGAAAATCCTTCCGAAAAAATTCTAATTGATTAAATTAGAATTTCTTAATATCTTTTTTACGTGACAATAGATACGATGAGAAACAATAAGGTGGAATTGAATAATTGAATATATATTTTTCCTTTGCATTTCATTTCATGCCGAGGTGAATTCCAAAGAACAAATAGCAAAAAAATAGGTTGTCTAAGAAGTGAAAAAAATTTCAAACTACTAATTTGAAAATTCTGACTCAAATAGATTAATTTACACAAAAGAAAATCTGACATGTGTCGACAACTGGGCCAATATTTATTAACACTTATAATTTATTTTCAAATGGAGTTCGTGAATTAAGACAAATTTCATCGAAAAATGAGGAAGATATTTTCAGGTGGCGTTACCTTCCAATAAATCGCCAATAAAATTTACTCTTTCAATTTCTTAACAGTGGAATAACTCAGGATCGGATCTAGGGTGGGGCAAGCGAGGCACTTGCCCTGGGTGCCAGCTCAAGAGGGCGCCAAAAACAACCAGAAGTTGAAAAAATTTTATTTTTGATTTTCTGGGAAAAAAGTATTATTATTATTAAACATAAACCGACTCTGAACTGCCATATCTTGACCACTCAAAAAAAGACAAACATCCTATCTGTCCAAAACTATACAAAATGAGATAATCGATTCAATGGCCACCAAAGTTCGTAATAGCATTATTAAAGAGATCAAGAAGGCCAACTATTTCACTATTATGCTCGACTGCACCCCAGATGTATCTCACACAGAACAAATGAACCAGCTTATACGATATTCAAAGAGAACGGAGTCTGGATATGAGATGAAGGAAAGTCTTCACTCTATTTGGTGTTGTACAAAAACTGTATTCTTTTTTGTTAGTTCAACCACACGATAGACAATTATGAAAAAGTGCACGAAAACAAATTTGAAAGGAAGTAGCCAAACAAGATGGGCATTGACAGCTTGATGTTAAGCTCATCAAGCTGTTAATACCTTGCTCAATAATTTACCGGGAGCTGTGAAGGCTCTGGAAGAAATCAAAGAATCCTCACTAGTCGCAAGATCCATGTATGAAGCTGGTCATTTGCTTCATGCTGTGATGGATTTTAGATTCATCCTGAATTTTGGGATAATATCCTGCGAGAGATCAATAGGGTCAACGTGGAAATTCAGAAAGGGGATATAATTATTTCACGTTCATTATCGTTGATGCAAGGTCTTGTGAAGATCATGCAAGGAATGAGAGAAAAACCTATTGAGAACAGGATCTCGGAAGCTACACTTCCTTCAGAAAAATTGAATGTGGAGCCAATTCTCAGAAATAAACGTATTTCCAAGAAGAAACAGCAGGTCTACGAAATATTTTTGGTTCATTCTCGTATAGGAAATTAGGGTTGTTTTCGACAGATTATTGTCAGAAATCAGAAAAAGCTTAGAAAGCGCAAAGAGTCTGCTTACGAATTTCGCAGTCTTCAACGGACATGCCCTTTAAACATGCAAAAAGAGGATCTGCAGAAAAATGGGACCCTTTTAGCGCAAAAATATTGAAGAGACTTTAATGCAGTTGAATTTTGTTAGGAACTAGCGGTTTTCAAATAGCTGATGGTTCCTGAAATTAATGAAAGATCGACTTCATTAGACCTGCTACAAATTCTTCATAGGCAAGATATACTGCACATTACCTACACGTCTGCACTCTGCAAGATGTGAACACAGTTTCAGCAAATTAAAAATAATAAAAAATTATTTGCGTTCCTCAATGAGTCAGGAACGACTCTATGGTCTCTCGATCTTAGCTATAGAAAACCAAACTGCTTCCGAAATAGATTTCGAGGAGCTGATAGATGCGTTCGCGAAAGAAAATCGCGCAGCGTGAAGCGGTGAAGAAAAAAATCTAATTTCTTTCATTGTGATATTTTCCTCATTATTACTATTTATTTTCATTATTCATTTGTATCATTTATTTTTCATATTTTTTATGAATTTATATTATTACACAAATGGGGGGGGGGGGGGCGCCATCATGAATATTTGCCCCGGTCAGAAAAAATCATATGTCCGGGCCTGCGAATAACTTCGACATTATAATTCAATCTAAATAAATGGATTAGCATAATCTGGCAACAAATTCCGGTTTTGACACTGCTCGCACATTCTCAAATCGGCCTCAAAATCTCACTTGTTCAAACAACTGGATTACCGTGTTTCCTCGAAAATCACCATCCACTAGTGACTAGAAGAAGGAATCTCAATCTTATAGCGACATCATGAAAAGATCAGATTCTGCATTTCTCCCGAAAGGTCAAATATCTGGGTGTCTTACTAGGTAATAAACTGTACAGGGAACAACACATCGACAAAAATCTTTCCAAGTCCACAGCGGTCATTTGGACATGCAAAAGGCTTTTCGAAAAGAATTGGGGACTGAAACTAGACATGGTACTCTGACCCCAATGGCTATAGTATGCCCCACTGTCTGGGATCGCGGAGGATTCAGGGGGCACGCCATGGCTTTCAAGATGCTAGAGGACATTAACCCGCCACTCTTCCACAGAGGGGACCGTGCGGGCGCCCGATTCTACTTCGACGAGCCCTACAAAGTAGTTGTCCCTGACAGAGATCAGTGGTGTAAACCAGACAGGCTACTAAAACCTGAAGGTCCCACCTGGTACACCGACGGGTCGGTTTGAAACACCGGTGCTGGTCCTGGGATTGTTGGACCACGAACAATGTGATCCATTCCTCTTCCTCTAGGAAAAGACTGCTCAATAGCACAAGCAGAGATATGCTGCCTCGTATGTGCGGTGGAGGGTATCCGCAGATGATGCTCGGGGAAACACATTTACATATTTTGCGACAGTCAGGGTACACTGAAATCCCTCTCCGAAATAAAAGTAACCTCGAACTTGGTATCCGAATGCTGAAAGGCCCTGCGCACGCTTGGCTCAGATAACACTGTCAATGTTGTCTGGTGCCCGGCGCATGAGTCTATCTTTGGTTATATAAAAGCAGATAACTCAGCCAAAGAAGGGGCTCGCTCGACGTTGATAAGAAATTCTCCTCTGCAAGAACGCGGATGAAACGGCGGAACATATACTGTTCACGTGCGGCAACTTATCAATACTGAGGTTAACACACCTAGGGAATCCTATACCTTCCATCTCTAAGGTGAGAGGGACTTCTCCTTGTCAGCTCGCGGCATTCTTGTCAGCGTGCCTTCGGGTCTGAGTCTTTCTACTATTATACAAATGCGGTATGAACAATGGGCCATAAGGCCTACGTTCGGCCGACCAAAGGCGCCGCACAGGAAGAAGATGCCCCACTGTCACCTACGTCTTCAGTATATGTTCGACGCTTGCAGAATCACGTTAAATGGCAAACTCCTACCCGACCACTAGGTGGGACACATGAGAATCCTGGATCAAATAGACTCGAACGTCTTAGTAAAACCCTCTGACGTAATGCCTACTACTTTTAATTTAGCAACACCCTTTACAACTTTCATACATGACAGGCAAAGTGCAGTATGGATTACGCGTAAATCAAATAGACAAAAAATAATCCATATGGTACACGGATGGACAGTGGCGCACCCAGAAATTTCATTCGGGGGGGGGCTGCTCAAGAGTAATCAGGTTTTTGTAAGTAATGGATATATCGCATTCGTTATTTTTGGAATTATAAAAAAGCTTGCTTTAAAAAATGCATATTTATTGTTTTCACAAATACTAAGTGAAGGGAGTAAGAAGAGGCGCCTAAAACTTGATTAATCATTCTACAGAAATAAAAAATGTCATGAGCGAAATTTCCGAAAAGCAACAAACTTGAATATTACAAGAGAGAAATTTTACCTGCTTAAATTTCATCTCGAGTGGTATTCGGCATGACTATTCCACGAGAAAATGTCTAACATTATAAGTAATATGGTCACATTTGACACGTATTGCGCTATTTGGCAAATTACAATTCATAGATTAACTAAACGTTGTTTGTTTTCTCTATGATATTCATTTCCGAAGCTATCTATGAATTGGAGAAACGTCAAAAATTTTATCGCTGGAAAACCAACTTGTTGGTTTTGCCGGTTTGAAATTTTTATCGAAATGAAACGATCGTTGCTACGGAAACTTCCTCACTAAAAATGGAATAGTCATATGTAACACCACTAGAGATGGAATTTTGCCGGCGAATACACTCGAGATGAAATTTAAGCAGGTAAAATTTCATCTCGAGTGTATTCGGCATGACTATTTCTCGAGAAAATGCCTAAAATTAAGTAATATAGTCACATTTGACACGGATTGCGCTATTTGGCTAATTAGAATTCATAGATTAACTAAACGTTGTATGGTTTCTCTATGATATTCATTTCCGAAACTATTTATGAATTGTAGAAACGTCAAAAATTTTATCGCTGGAAAACCTACTTGTTGGTTTTGCCGGCTTGAAAGTTTTATCGAGATGAAACGATCGTTGCTACGGAAATTTCCTCACTAAAAACGGAAAGAGTGAAATAGTCATTCAAAAACGCATCGTTTTCGGAAGAAAGGTCCTGTTCGTAAAATAAGAAAATTTTTTTTAGATCATCAGTGTAAGACTCATCAATAGTGTTCGTTGGCAATAAGCTGCACATAAATGACGACAAAACATCTTTGTGTTTTAATTGTCAAGAAATGGGATAAATATTGAAATTCGAAAATCAGTCTCTGCATTTTCGCATTCTACATTACACCGTTTTGTTTGTCTTATTGCAATTCGAGGCTTTATCAGTGGAACTTCATATTCTTCACATTTATCTTCTACTTTCAAGAACAGCCTTTCGCAATGGCCGCAACGCAGCGACAAGCAGTGACACGATGTTTTAAGGCCAAAACATACAGTTTTGCATATCGAATAGGATGCGCGTGAAAATATCAATTCCTATTTCTATCTCTAAAGGAAATGTTCAAGTTTCCATTCTGTTCTAAAATAATTATTATTACTTTTAGAAAAATAATAAGAGAAAAATATTTGAATTACTTTTTTTGTCACAGCTCGGGGGGGGCTGCAGCCCGACAGCCCCCCCCCTCGGTGCGCCACTGCGGATGGATCTAAGTCTGACTTTCACGATTTGGTTGTTAGCTGTTTTACCTCTGGTACCATGTGTGATGGATAATCAGTCTTTAAAATACAGCGTTTATTCGGAAAAGAAAAGTACCGGAATAGCCGGAGGTGATTCTTGTAACGGGTAACGGGCACAACTACCTGATCGAGGAACGAACATGGCCGATCTATTCAAAGTGTAAATAAAACAAAATATAACACTGCCATTCTCATGATAAAGGAAATCGTCTATGTCAATCATCCCTAAACAATATGAAGTTAGATGGCGCCACAAGGTTCAAATAAAGGTTTAGTTTCAAACTTCAATACCATGATTTTCGGATACTCGTGGAAAAAAGTATTCGCGGAAAATTTCATTCATGTTAATTCATTCTGCTTTCTGAATCTTTTCAAGTAGCTTTATATTGACTATTTTTTATAAAACTTGTTAGTGAATATAAGAAGTGAAATAGGAATCAAAATGCAAATAATCATTTCATTAAAATTTTCAATGGTTGAGAGCCATATCTCGAAATCCATGCTCTAAGTATTCGAAGACTAAATGTAATCCATTTTTAGGTGAATTCATGAAATTCCATATTCATACTTCGACATGATGCAGTTGGGAAAGTGCCGTAACTTCTGGTAGTTACATTCTACTTGCACATTTCTGGAATCACCAAGTTTATCCGACAGCATGCTGAAGCACCTCTTCATGCGTTCGTTTACCGAATAAATAGAAGAGTTCCACCATAAAATAGTAATAACCGTCCTTTTCACACGCTTTTATTTAGTTTCACCTGTCCTGGTGTCTCTCTATCTATCTGTCTTTCTATAATCAAATCTTACAAGTCAAATATTGCAATGTATCATGAAATTATTGTTATAAAAAAAAACAAAATGGCGGTTGAGTTTTGTGATTATTATCCGATTCCATTCAAAATTAGTATTGGGGATTTTTGGGTTCGAAAATAATGATTCTTCTGTCAAAAATGGAAAATTCGAGATGGCGGCTTCAATATGGCGACTGAGTGTTGTTTTTATAAAAGCTCGTCTGAAAATGTTTCTTCATATATACCTTGTTTCAGGGTCATGATACTACTGGAACAGCAATCAGTTTCAGTATGATGCTTATAGCAAATCATCCCAAAATTCAGGTAAGTCGAATACTTATTCTTTTTGAGCGCTCGTTTTCCTCCAACGAGTTGGAATCACTGATTACGAATCCGTGGTCAAACTCAATTTGGCTGTCCATACGTAAGCTTTCGAATGCCGCAGGTAAGTTCGTTAACGTCGGCCTTCAATGTGGTAGTGTGTTTTTATTTCAAGTTGCATTTGAAAATGGTTTCACTTTGAGTACTAAACTTTGTGGGAGAACTCAGATTAATGAAATACTTATGAGATCGATTTCGTAAGTTTTTTTTTCTTTCAAAAATAGAAGAATATAGTCCAATTCATGCTTCTGTTTTATTTCAAACGAAAGACTCATGAAAATAGTTCAACCGCCGATTAAAAGTGAATCTACAGATAATTTAGTTCAGAAAAACAACTTGAAATACGGAATTGGCAGAGAATGGCCCAATTCAAATATATAAACACAAGCATGCCGTCCCAGCTTCGCCCGGGTAGAAATTTGTTTCACGCGGCGGTTTCATCTTCACACTTTCACACTTCAACCTGCCATATCTTTTGATGTACCTACTCGTTGTAATTGTATGATGTAGAGGGCAATTTCGTTCTAAATTAAATACTGGGGATGAATAACGTATTAGGTTGGATGAGGATCAATACCCAATTCATAAAAACACTCTCCCAAATAGTGCATAATTTTGAAAAACATCTGATTACCATAAACAGGTAATAGCAAGTCAATCTTGAGAGATAGATATATGCTATAGCGGACGTTTTTGTAGAACTATTTAAGAGGTACATAAGGTACATTTCCGTCATACATTGTATCCACATAAGTCTAACAGTAGCGGTTTTTGCAGCGGACGTGAAAATAGCGGATTATGGCTGTTTTTTGTATTTAGGTACGTATCCTAAATTGTCGGGTGAAAAGTATAGCCTATGTCACTCAGGGATAATGTAGCTTTCTAAGGGTGAAAGAATTTATGAAATCAGTCCAGTAGTTTTTGAGCCTATTCGTATCAAACAAACAAAAATACAAATCTTTCCTCTTTAAATAATATTAGTATAGAAATATAGCACGAAATAGTTCCTGCTTTACCAACATTTTCACTAATTTCAAGGTTCAGCGATTTTCGGTTAGAGAGTGCCATTGTACATTTCATTCATAAGGGAGACCATTTTATGGAATATTCCATAAAACGCACGGTGGCGCCTCTATCGAATTAGTTTTCCTACTCGTTGTGATCGGGGACCTCAATGGGAACAATTGGACCAGGGGTTCCCTAAATATGGCCGATCGAAATGTTGTTTTCCTGATAATTTAGAAACTGTTAAACCATGGTAGTAGATAAAAATGTTTCTCTATTTCAGTATCGTAATGAGTTCATTACCGTACTAAAAACAGTGCTGTAATGAATTCATTACAGCATCGTTTTCAGTCACATTTTTCGTTTTGTGGTTGTCAACAATGACTTACAGCAGACGTCAATTTGGAAATGTCAATTATCGTATTTCCTAACATTCACACCAACTGCCAAGATACAATATGAAAGTCACTAGGACCTATAATTTGAATTTTTCATTGAATTTCACAAATTTGACTGAAATAGAGAAAATAATACTCGTTGCAGAATGCAATTCCAATTTCCAATTTCGCATTCGTATTGGAATAGGAGCCCATTCTGCAACTAATTTTAGAATATATGTACTATTATCTACTCCCATAATACTGAGATTAGGAGCGGGGAATGGATCAATATGTTTGTTTGAATGATCTGTTCCTTGTTGCCTTTTCGAGACACATGCCATATTTGGAATCAAATCTGTACAGCTCCATTTCATAAGAATATATATATACTCCCATATAATAATTTATCCATTATTCAACTGATTTTGATCTCTAATAGTCTCTATAAACCAATAGTGTGAGGTAATAATAAGTTACAAGCTTCAAAGCTTGTAGTTTCAGAGGGGCCTCCTCAGGAGACCTAGGAGTAGTCAGGATAAACAATATATCATATCATATCATCATAAACAATATAAACAATACAGGGTCTTTCACGAGGAACCTCACCCATATTTATACGGGAAACTACTGAACGTATTTTCATGAAATTCAGCACTTATAAGTATTTCACGATGCTGATGAAATCTAAAATATTTTCAAGGCATGAGCACCTCCGGTTTTTCCGGAAATGACGTCAACTTCCGTTTTTCAAATTAGAACACCATTTTTTATTGCAGAAATAGATTCCTTAGAAATTTTCAAGTTATTTTGATGTAACATTTTTCAGTTTTGGTGGGAAAATTCTCTCTGAGCGGGAAAATTCGAAAAAAAAAATCGAAAATAGAGCTCCGCTGAAACAAGAATAACTTCGAGGTTTTTGGATGGAAAATTTTCATTTTTGGGATTTTTCAAGATGTAAGATTGATGTATCCACTTCAAAATGATACAGGGGGTGAAAAAATTGCTTTCAAAGTTAGGGATGACAAAATCGTGAAAAATTTTTTCAAATTAGGACCCCATTTTTTTATGGCAGATATTGAATCTACGTCAAGAAATAATGTGAGTGTATGCATCACACCCTTGCCCTAAAGTGGATATTTTCTGAGTTATTCACAAAAAACTGTTTTTCGTCTTGAATTTTCAGCTATTTAACCTTTATTGATCCTTCAAGACATAAAACATTCATGTATAGGATAAGTCAGAAAAAAATATATAGGAAGAAATACATACTGGAAATGAGAACAAATTACTTACAATAATAATCAGCAACATTATAAAAACAATCCTTAATTAATTTAGCCTTAATATTTTTCTTGAATTCTTTGAGCTTTAGAGATTTAATGCATTTCGGTAGATGATTAAATAATTTGATACACTGATAATGTGGTGAATACTCGAACCTTGTCGTATAATGTTTGGGGATATGGAATATTTCCTCATTTCTGGTGCTATAGTGGTGAGAGCTAGAGAGTTTTGTGAAGCTTTCCTCATTCTCCTTAAAATACACCAGGCACTTAAAGATGTATATACCTATATGTATAAATTGTAGGTTTAGTTTTCTTGGGTTTAGAGCACAGTAAAACTTTAGATATTCACGTTTAATTGCTTTTTAATCGACATATGTTTCGGCGTATAATAAGCCTTTTTCAAGATTATGAATAGCTGGGACATTTACATCTATTAGTCTACTCTTTATTTTTCTCAATTTCATTTTAACTGAAATTAAACATCAAATATATGGTGCTGTCAATTAGAGATTCTTTTGTTCTTTCTCTCTATTCTCTAATTGACAGCACCATATATTTGATGTTTAATTTCAGTTAAAATGAAATTGAGAAAAATAAAGAGTAGACTAATAGATGTAAATGTCCCAGCTATTCATAATCTTGAAAAAGGCTTATTATACGCCGAAACATATGTCGATTAAAAAGCAATTAAACGTGAATATCTAAAGTTTTACTGTGCTCTAAACCCAAGAAAACTAAACCTACAATTTATAAAATATAGCACAAGAAATCTATCATTCCTATATGTATATATATTTCTTTTCCCTTCACGCCAAAAAGATGAAATTTTCAGGAACTGTTACTAAAACCATGTTTTAGATTTTACTACCCTAATATGCAAGAGAAAAAAGTTACAGGTTGTTCCTAAATAGATGGCGAATTTGGATTCGAATTTGTATCGGAAACCTCTTTATTCCAACTGATCGGCCATCGGTTTTCTCTCCAGTGATAAATAAATAATTCCTTATGAATCATATGCAAAAACTTACCATGTTTTACATTCTTTTTTTTGATGATAGATATCATTAATTACATCTGCCAAATTCCTCTTTATTCAGTAGCATTTTGTGTCTACTATTAATTTGGTGATAATTCGTATTAAGTTATAAAACCGATCACTATGCCTAATTTTACCAAGGAAGATTATTTAAATCTCATTCTACTTCATGGAGAATGTAATAAAGTTGTAGATAGAACGATTCGACTGTTCATTGATAGGTTTCTTGACCGACCCAGACCAACGAGAGATACCATTAACAGAACCATGACAAACTTGAGAAATGTCGGATCTTTCGTTAAGAAAACTATACACAGAAAAAAAAGTGTAGTAGAAGATGAGAACAACGAAATTACAGTTCTTGCATATTTTCGTGTGAATCCTCAAAATTCTCTCAAAGATGCCGAGATTGATCTGGGATTATCTCAATCGATATTAAAAAAACATAAAATGCACCCATATAAATTCAATAGGGTACAGCATTTGAAGGAAACTGATTTCGTCAGGAGAACAGAGTTTTGCGAAGCTATGATGATTCGATTTCAAGAGAATGAAAACTTTTTGGACTGTATAATTTGGACAGATGAATCTAAATTCACAAAGAATGGTTCTTTCAATAGGCATAACAGTCATTATTGGGATGAAGAGAACAACCACCACTTCAGACAATGGAACTTTCAAGAGACCTGGAGTTTTTTGCGCCATCAAAAATAATGCAATTCTCGATGTTCACATTTATGATGGGACTTTAACTGGTAAGATAGAACACTACACATGTTTGCATTATTTAAAGAATGTTCTCCCTTAGGAGATAGATATTCTGACATATTGACACAAATAATTTAGCCGCTAGTACAGAACCATAATGACTTATGGTATCAACAAGATGGCGCGCCTCCACACAATTCACTCGATGTGTCAAATATCCTCTACAGGCTATTTGAAGATCGATGGTTGGCGAACAATGGTCCACATCTTTGGCCACCACGTTCCCCCGATTTAACTCCTTTAGATTATTATGTTTGGGGTAGGATAAAAAATATTGTCTACTCAACTCCCCTGACTGATAAAGAGGACTGCATAGAACGAGTCAGAAATGCGTTCAGGTTTGTTTAGATTTTTAGATTCATAGTTCTGAAACTCAATTTGGTTTTTAAACACTTTTGCAGATCTCTTCCTCCCGATGAAATAAGAAGACCAACGCACGGAGCATTCCTGAGACGTATAAATAAATGTCTAGAAATTAACGGTCAAAACTTTGAGCATCTTCTCTAGTTATAACTGCGAGAGTTTGCCATGGTTCTCCTAATAGTAACTTGAAGTCGGTTTCAAGAAGGGGTGAAAAATCTACAGCATGGTTCAAATTACAGTTCCTGAAAATTTCATCTTTTTGGCGTGAAGGGAAAAGAAATAGCTGAAAATTCAAGACGAAAAACAGTTTTTTGTGAATAACTCAAAAAATATCCATTTTAGGGCAAGGGTATGATGCATACACTCACATTATTTTTTAACGTAGATAAAAAATGGGGTTCTAATTCGAAAAAATTGATTTTTCACGATTTTGTCATCCCTAACTTTGAAAGCGATTTTTTCACCCCCTGTATCATGAATCGCGATTTCGATTTTTAAAGTGGATACATCAATCTTACATCTTGAAAAATCCCAAAAATGGAAATTTTCCATCCAAAAACCTCGAAGTTATTCTTGTTTCAGCGGAGCTCTATTTTCGAATTTTCCCGCTCAGAGAGAATTTTTCAACCAAAACTGAAAAATGTTACATCAAAATAACTTGAAATTTTCTAAGGAATCTATTTCTGCAATAAAAAAATGGTGTTCTAATTTGAAAAACGGAAGTTGACGTCATTTCCGGAAAAACCGGAGGTGCTCATGCCTTGAAAATATTTTAGATTTCATCAGCATCGTGAAATACTTATAAGTGCTGAATTTCATGAAAATACGTTCAGTAGTTTCCCGTATAAATATGGGTGAGGTTCCTCGTGAATATCATAATAACTCACGCCTATAACCAACTCTAATACAAATAGGAGAAATGTAGCTTACGAAATGAATAAAAGAGTCGGGTCAATGGGGAACTCTATTTCAGACATAAAGGTAACGTTCTCGCCATCCATTTCAACATTTTCTTAGGTCTGAATATCCAAAAAGTGCATTTGGAAAACGTTAATTTTTGACGTTTTCTACGGGATTCGATATCGATTCGATTTTCGACCACAGAAATCGCATTTGACAACTGTTGTTAATTTTGAAAATGCAGATTAATTCAAATTTTACTGAAGAAGTCTAAAATAAAGTATAGTGTTCAATTCGCGGTAATGGTCATAATACACTTGATGAATAATTCATCTGCGTGTGTTATGACTTACATTACCGCTCATTGATCAATATACTAATAATTATCTTCCTAAATTTCTGAAATCTCTCAACATCTTAGCCATTAGGAACAAAGTTGAACTTTTATTGTTATCGAAATGTTATTTTTCTTCAGCAGAATTTCACAGGGATTGTCCTAAAATTTTTAATGAAATAAATCTAGATAAACCTACAAACTTTCCACAATAAGTTCGGATCTCGAATAGGGCAGTTGTAGCTGGGTCAAACATATCGATAATTCTTCTTGATTTTTCCCGAATCAAATATTGATTGAGAATAAATATATCTCTTCATTCTTGGTTAGACCATCATAATGCCAAAAAATCGAGTTGAAGTTATTTTTGCTGGGTATACCTACTACTTGTTTACTTTCTTAAATCTTCTTCGAAATTTCTAGGAAAGAATTGTGAAAGAAATGGAAACAGTTTTGGGAGGCAAAACGAACAGACCAACGTACGAGGATCTACAAAGAATGGAATATCTGGAGAGATGTATTAAAGAAGCTCTTCGACTTTACCCGAGTGTGTTCTTCATTTCGAGGGTAGCTGAAGAAGATGCAATACTCAAATCCGGTTTGAGGGTTCCCGAAGGAGCACTTGTTCATATTCATATTTTCGAAGTACTTCGAAATCCAGAAGTATTCCCATCTCCCGATACATTTGATCCAGACAGATTCTCACTTGAAAATTGCCAACAGAGACATCCTTTCGCTTTTATTCCATTCAGTGCTGGTCCTAGAAACTGCATAGGTGAGTCGTTCTATCAGAACATTAATATCATAATATAAATTAACAATGTGTTAATTTTCCGAAACTGACAAGTACGAGTCAGCACCCTTATTCTCAACAAGTGAACTCGTATACGCGTGATGATAATAAGATACATAATTATTTATGAAATTATTTGAGCTTTTTTCGTGGTTTGTAAAAATAGTGTACCTATATGTACCTATTAAGACATACACGAGAACAATTTTCAGAGTGAACTTTGCATGTATTTTCCGAATTTTGAACTGGGGATCGTCCCATTCGACTAGTTTCGGCTGATCACGAAGCCGTGGTCAAATTCAGTTCTGTCTATCTGGCGTAAACAACAACGATAACTCTTGGACGGAAAAACCAAGAAAATTGAATTTTCGGATACCGAATGCTGTTGAATTCGTTAATGGGCAAAATACGACCAGGGCGTCCGTGACTATGGACGTTCGAAATTTTGTTTCCCATTAAAATTAAACCTTATATATTCGATAGAAAACAAATTTTGCTTTCAATGGGTGTTTCAATAAAATCGTAAGTTTTCAGTGTTCCATGAAATATGGTTTTCTGTAGTGAAGTATTGAAAAATTTATTGATTCAGAAAATATACATCTGGGAATTATATGTAAAACAAATATGTACATATCTTGTAAAAATCTCAATTTCGTTCCTAGATTTAATAATAAGAAATGAAAATCATACACTTAAAACATGCTGGTATTACAAACCGAGTAGCTCTAACAGACTGTTAAATTATCATAGCAACCATAGTGCCAAACAAAAAGTTAATATTATTAACAACTTGATAAACAGAGCATTGAAGTTAAGTGATGTAGAATTAATACCATGAAAGGAATTTACAAATTGCTAGAAATATCCTAACACAGAACAATTATCCTAGGTACCTCATAGATAGATGTATTAACAAAATGAAAAACAAAAGGGAAGAAATAAGAATAGTATCACAACCTGCCTCTGATGTTCTACAAACATACCATAGATTTCCTTTTATTGAAGGGTTATCTTACAGGATACAGAAGATTTTGAAAGAGTTGAACTGCGTTTGTGCCTTTTATAACATTCTCACCACCAAAAAATTTTTCACAAGACTGAAAGAAGCCACAAAAAAAGAACTATTATCCTCAGTAGTTTATAAGATACCTTGCACAAATTGTAACAGTAGCTACATAGGACAGACAAAACAATATTTAAGAGATAGAATTAGACAACACAGATATGACATTAAAAACATCAACAATAAAGAAAAGACTGCTCTGACGTATCATACCTTCAAAGAGGGACACAACTTCAACTTCGAAGAGGTTAGTGTATTAGATATAGAGTCCAATGGTTACAAAAAGAATTTTAGCGAGATGATTTTCATTAGAAGAAACGACACGGTGAATTTTAGAGAGGACGTTAAAAATCTGAGCTATTTTTATGATTTTTTACTTAACATAACTTAGTATAGTTCACTGAGACCATGTTTTCGGGAAAGAATAAGAATTGATGGTTTTACAAATTTGACATTAACTTGACATGTCTGTTTTCCGTCTTAATTAATTTCATAAAAAATTTTTTACGTCGTTGTTGGTTGCTAGAAAGTGTTTCGAATTTTATAGTATTATGAATTGTAGATCTTACAGATACCTAAATGTTAAATCTCTGAAAAATTAATAATCTTAAGGTTAGTTCTTGTCACATCTTTTGTGTTTGTTTGTTTTGCTGATGTTTTCCGTTTGTTTTTGTAGCCCTGAAGAAGGAGAAAATCTTGTCTCCGAAACGTTGGCTCTGTAGATTTAATTAGAGAAATAAACTGTCCACGTTTCTGATAAGTACTTTAATTTAAACAAATAGTATGGATGAAAACCAAACCGATGTTGTACCTGGAGGTTTATTCAGTTACATTAAAGAAAGACATGGGAACCTTACGCACAAACGCTGCAAAGTATTTGTTAAAGATCACAGAAAGCTGGCCGCATTGACTAGCAGAAGAATTTTTCTACTAAGATGTAGACGAGAAGGAGTCTTTCCTAACCATATTATTCAGAATATTGACCAAATTTACTCCTTAGAATTAGGAGAACAGCCGTTCAAGAATGTGATTGGGAGAATTCTGTATAAATTCAGGAGATCAATTTTAAATACAGAAATCAAGATTACGATTTGGAATTTAAGGAGGACGGAGGACAGATTGGAAGAAACTGACCATTTTCTTGAAGACGTGTTCTCATCACATTTACTTCTATCTCTCCATAATTTTGCAAACAAGATTTTCAATAAACAACTACAAATGACAAAAACCAACAATGTTGAGAAACTTGAACATCTGATGCGGATACAAAAACCTACAGTTACCTTAATTTGTTCCAACAACTACATAAAGAACTATACCACAGTAGATTTACCTGATAATTTAAGTCCGTATTGGCACTTGGATGTTTTCCGTTTGTTTTTGTAGCCCTGAAGAAGGAGAAAATATTGTCTCCGAAACGTTGGCTCTGTAGATTTAATTAGAGAAATAAACTGTCCACGTATCTGATAAGTACTTTAATTTAAACAAATAGTATGGATGAAAACCAAACTGATATCTTGTAAATGGCCGCCACGGCTTTGCTGGCATATGCGTACCCTTTTGACGAAATCTTGAATAACGTTATTGGCCACAAGTGGAGGTATTTCATTGATACAGCGTCTAATTTGGTGGCAGGCTTATTGGCATAAACCTGTGACTTCAGTTAACCCCACAGCCAGAAGTTTAATGACGTTAAATCGCAAGAGAGTGGAGGCCAATTCTGGTCATCAAATTGGGAAATGCCACGACCATGAACAAACTCGTGCAAGATCGTCAATGTTTCACGTGTGGTATGACATGTGGCCCCGTCCTGCTGAAACCACATTTCGTCGAATCAATAGCTTCCAAATGAGGCACAAGAAACTGTGTTTTATAGCTGGGTAGGGTTCGCCATTCACTCATGGCTATTCACTAAGGGAAGTGATTATCACAGTTGCTTACCATAGCAATTCTGATAACAACTTTCGATAACCACTGGTGACTACTTTCAGTATTCTCATATAAACGGTTGGCAACTGTTGCTATCATAACAACCTTCCGTGAAAATAGATGTGGCAGCCCCGCAGGATAGTTCAAATGTTCTGATCATAGATCAAAAATAGTATGTCTATATTGTCTATGGCGCGGATATATGGCGGGTAATAACCTGTAAATGATTAATAGTTTCATTTTACTACATTGCAATAAATTCATTAGCTTATGCCATCCAATTATTGTCCCAACAAAAATAAATATTTTGATCAGGATTGAGTTATATTTTTTTTAACGTCTTCATGTGGGTTCTCTTCATCCCATGTTATTACTCGGGTTCGTTTGAATATATACCCCCAGTTAGCATAAACATTTACAAATTTTCCATAACATTTTATTTTGTGAATTCAAAAACTAATTAGAATAATTGAAAAATAAGATTACATTTGTAACTATGTTACCACAACTATGACCACAAATTAGAATTCTTCAACAGATGCTTGAGGAAATCACCTAAAATTATCAACAAAAGTTTTTTTCGTTCTGCTACCTATAATGTTGAAATTTCTGGATGGAGATTCTCGGCACAAGGAACAATAAAAACCAAAATTATTTATCAAGCGACGTTTCGACGACTTTATTGACGTCTTCTTCAAGCTAAAACAAAATATCTACATATGCCATCTTGACACTGCATAGACTGAAGGAAAATGGTAAAAAAAAAGTTTTTTGTTTACAACCTATCAAATCAATAAATCGCTAATGATGCCAAGATGAGATGAAAATACATGGATAACAATAATCAGAAAAGCAGTTAAACATACAGGACAGAATAACTAAATGGAATTAAACACAATAAATACTTTTTATTGTTCCTTGTGCCGAGAATCTCCATCCAGAAATAATACTGTCGGAACGAAAACATTACTTTGGAATTCTAATGTTGAAATATTCACATTTTCTGAACAAATTCGAAAGGATTGCTGGAATCTCCTCAAGTTTCTTCTTTGGACTTTCAAACTTTCTCTGAGAAAATAACCATTTCGAATAAAAACTTTACCCAACAACAGCAAAACACATACCTTTTTATTAATTCCTGAATTATTAAAAAGTCCATCTGCACCAGAAATTCCATTTTCATAGATTCAAAATATTAAATTGTTCACACAAATTCAGAAAAACATTCCAAATAAGTGCCCAACGCACGTGGTTTTCGTTACAACACCTATAAAGCTGTTGCCAGTGAACCACTACTCATAGCCACTGGTTGTTATACCAAACAAATTTTATAGCAACTTACACAAATAGTGAATACCAGTTTTTAGCAACTGATCTTGAACATCCCTAACAACTTTGCTTAGTGAATAGTCCTGAATGTCATTGCATTACCTTCTTCGTTTTCGAAGGAAAACGGTCCAAATATTCCTCCAGACCATTGTGTATGCAGTGCTTTCTGATTAATCATTCGTGAATTTTCTAAGATCCAAATGCGACAGTTCTGCCTATTAACGTAGTTCCCAATAGAACGGTACAATACCACGATCTTCGGTAGCTGCTTGATACATACAAGGTCGGCCCGCTGACCCCGCTTTTACCTTGGTTTTAAATTTCGCCGTTTCTGATTGTTTATTCCAAATATTAAATGGAAAGTTGATAGATAATTGAATGTTATCTGTATTTCAAAATTAAACTTTTCATACCGTTTGATAGAAGTGAATTTCGGACCATCAAAATTTAAATATTTCTAGTTCCTACTAAACTCGAACGTCGTAAAACACGTTCTATGACGGCCAGCCGTCCTTAGGGTAGAGTTAATTGAATGGCATACTAGGAATTGAATTAAGTCAGCTTTATGAAGTAAGAGAAAGCGGTGTATGTTTCTTCTTTAGTTTTCAGCTCATTTCGGGAATTTTATGGCAAGAGATTAAGGGAGGGCTTAATAACGTATTTGGTTTTAATAGGGCTATAGGCGAGGAGTCCAATAAAAAAATACCACCGCGTCGTCAAATAGTACTTCTCAAGTGACGTGGAAAAATATTTGTAACAGGCCCGGATCTACGATTTCTTCTGACCGAGGCAAAAATTCATGATGGCGCCCCCCAAACAAAAAATCATACAAATGAGTAATAAAAATAAAAACTAATTATAAGGAAAATATCACAAGGAAAGAAATTAGATTTTTTTCTTGACAGCTTCACGCGGCGTGATTTTCTTTCCACAAACGCATCTATCAGGTCCTCAAAATCTGTTTCGGAAGCAGTTACTTTTGATTTCCACAACTAAGATCACTAAGATCGAGAAACCATAGAGACGTTTCTGACTCATTGAGGAACGCAAATAATTTTTTATTATATTCAACTTGCTGAAATTGCGTTCACCTCTTGTAGACATGGTAGGTAATGTGCAGTATATTCTTAAAGCAATACTGACAGCTTCTTGCAGATCTTGCCTGTCAAGAATTTGTAGCAGATCTAATGAAGTCGATCTTTCACTCTTTTCAGGAACCAGCTCTTTGAGAACCGCTAGTTCCTATTGCTAACAAAAATCAACTGCATTCGAGTCACTTCAATATTTTTGCGCTAGAAGGGTCCCATTTTTCTGCAGATCCTCTTTTTACATGTTTGAAAGGGCATGACCATTGACGAATGCGAATTTCGTATGCAGACTCTCTGCGCTTTCTAATCTTTTTCTGATTTCTGACGATAATCTGTCGAAAACAACCTTAATTTCCTTCGAGAATAAACCAACTAGATCTGGCGATCTTGACTCATTCTCGCATATTTCGTCGACCTGCTTTTTCATCTTGGAAATACGTTCATTTGTAAGATTTGTCTCCACATCCAACTATTCTGAAAGAAGTGTATCTTCCGAAATCCAGGTTCCAATAGGTTTTTCTCTCATTTCCTTGACTGATCCTCACAAGACCTTGCATCAACGATAATGAACGTAATATAATTATATCCCCTTTCTGAATTTCCACGTTGACCCTATTGATCTCTCGCAGAATATTATCCCAAATTGTTAGGTTCAGGATTAATGTAAAATCCATCACAGCATGAAGCAAATGACCAGCTTCATACTTGGATTCTGCGACTAGTGAGGATTCTTCGATTTCTTTCACAGCCTTCACAACTCCTGGTAAATTATTGAGAAAGGCATTAACAGCTTGATATTTAGCCCCCATCTTGTTTGGCTACTTCCTTCCAAATTTGTTTTCGTGCACGTTTTCATAATTGTCCATCGTGTGGTTGAACTAACAAAAAAATAATACAGTTTTTGTACAACACCGAATTAATTTGAAATCTAAATCATTAGCTTGCATTTTATCTAGAATTCGCTATCGGCTATATGATATTATTCTGCAGTTTTTCCGTCAACTTCTAAAAAGTCAATAAAACTCTCCTTTATCTCATACCCAGACTCCGTTTTCTCTAAATATCGTATAACCTGGTTCATTTGCTCTGATGTGTGAGATACATCTGGGGTGCAGTCGAACATAATTTTGAAATAGTTGGCCTCCTTGATCTCATTAATAATGTTATTCCGAAATTTGGTGGCCATTAAATCCATAATTTCATTTTATATAGTTTTGGACAGATACTACAGATAGGATGTTTGTCCTTTTTTTGAGTGGTCAAGATGGCACATCAGAGCCAGGTCATATATTTTAATGATAATACTTTTCTCCGAGAAAATAAAAAATAAAAAAAATTTAACGCCGGGTTGTTTTTTGTGCCCCCTTAAGCTGGCGCCCAGGGCAAGCGCCCCGCTTGCCCCCCCTAGATCCGGGCCTGATTTGTAAAACGTTTATACAGATTGTTGCTGAATTAGGGTACAAACTGAATGAGAGATTCCCTGCATAATTCCATGAAAAAAATATTGCTATAAAAATGGCATTGCAAAGTTTCGTTTTCGAGATACAGAGCGTTGAAGTTTTTTCTTTTAGTTTCTGTACTATAAGATATTCAACTGAAGTTAGGCATAGATATTACAATTAAGAGTTCACATCATTGGACATGCCAATTTCGATTGTATACTATAGGCTGAGATTTTTCAGGAACACTGTCCCTGATACTCCAAAACTTTCTTCTGATGGGTCCCTATTCATTTTATAAATTGTAAACAGAAGCTTTCGCATTATACCAAACTTTATTGATTCTTGTGGTTTTGTCGTATCTGCTACATATTTCAAGAAAGATTCTTTCAAAATCTGCAGAAAAATAGAAATTTTCATAAAAATCCAGTTACTATATTGATGAATAATTTCACTGCCGGATTCAACTTCATATCTGGAGTATTCCCGGTTTTCTAGACGTGGTCCAGGTGAAATTTCTGTTGGAACACTCTAGAGTTGAAGCAGAAAATCCAGTTAGTAAGCTGTGGTGAATAAATTCATTGTTAGTTTTGACCCATAAAATTAAACTCATGTTCAGTTGAAAATCTTATGAAGTGCAGATACGACGAGAAAAAACTTTAACAAAATTGAAACATCTACAGCCTGTATTTCGAAAAAGAAACAATTGGGGCCTCATATTTTTTTCTTTCCTTAAAATTATTCGAGGAATCTCCCCTTTTCATTTGTACCTTCAATTAAGGAACACCCTGTATATATTGGTTCTGGCCGACCTACACCTAAAGGGAACGTGAGCCGTCACTGGACCATTGAAAACAGATTCCAAAATGGAGTAACAAAATAAAAACCATATCATGCTGTTCTTGATTATTTTACATACCAATTCTTTTCCAGGTCAGAAGTATGCTCTTTTGGAAATAAAAGCGTTTCTGATTGGAGTCCTCAGCCGTTTCGAGCTCACCCCTATAGATACTCCAGAAAGTATAGTACTATCAGCTAACTTGGTTCTGAGAGCTAAAGGTGGGATAAGAGTGAAATTCACACCCAGAATTTAAATTGAAAATTTGGAAAGATATTGAAAATAATAGAATCATAACATGTAATTGTTATTTCATTTGAATAAAGATTTTTAAATTGTCTGTTTTTTATCATACCAATCATCTTGGGCTAGAATATGAATATGAATAGTTGCAAGAAAATTAGGGGCGATTTCTTCTCAAAAAATAAGATGGGACTTGCTTATAAACATATCAAAAAAGACTTCTCAGGTATTATTTGCACGTTTTATTGAATTGGCAATTCTCAATTTATAATTCACCGACGTTTCGGTCACGGATCGGACCTTTTTCAAGGCTAAAACAAATTAAAATTAAAATTTCAACCATTTATTACATGACACTCACATCAATGGTTGAAAGAATTCAGTCATAAATGCATCAGGTTTTAAGAAAAATTCTTTTTGATATACATACAGTGTTATCATAATAATCCGTGCATTAGACGTTTCTCGATTTCTATGAGGAAAAGATTTCTGAAATTTGGCACACGGCCGTTTTTCAAAGGGGGAAATCATGCTAAAAGATTTTCATCGAAATCGCACCTGCAGTTATACCGGAAGTCACCATCAGCTTTGGTATTTCAAATGGAACTTTCAATTTTTTTAAACAGAAATGGATAACTTTTGGAATTTTTCACATTTTTTATTTGAAACATTTTTACGTAGTCGTCATGGTTACGAAGTTATAAGGACTTCTTCGAGAAAATGACCAGTTGTAGAGGTCCGCGAAAAGTATCATAGCATGCATGCATGCGATCCATAATAAAGAAACAAATGAAGGATCTTACGAAAATTCAATGATTTTGCTTCGTATTGCATGGATATCGAATCATGTTGTTCTATTGGAATTGTCACAATAAATTCATATTCCTGAGGAATTTCAAACTGCAATAACTTCCTTTTTTCAAATGGCACTCCCATATTTTTCGTACAGAAATCGACAGAAAATTTAATTCAAAACATTTTTTCCAGAGGTTCCTTGTCCATCTTCAATCGTTTTCTAGAAATCTCATGTTTCATTTGAAATTGTCTGATTTATTCCCTGAATTGATGTTCTCTTGGTTGGCTATGAGGCTCCGTTGCTAATATGATACCGAAGTAAGTGCTTTTGTTCTATCCGAATTAATCTTTGTAGAATTTGTAAACCGCATCGATGAAGCATTCAGAGAAATAAAATCAACTGATTTAATGAAGGTCACGACTGAAGAAGTAAAAACCAGACTGGAATTGTGTTTAGCAGAGAATGGGAAAAGAATAGAACATTCGTTATAATAGTATATTCTAAAACTAGTTGCAGAATGGGCTCCTATTCCAATACGAATGCGAAATTCGAAAACGAGCGACGAAGGAAACGATATTATTATTATTATTATTATTGTTGAGAACCACAAAACGAAAAATGTAACTGAAAACGATGCTGTAATGAATTCATGACAGCACCGTTTTTAGTACTGTAATGAACTCATTACGATACTGAAATAGAGAAAAAATATACTTCAATTTGTTGCTAATTGTTCTTTTTATTGGTTTTGTCTTTTAATATTACAAATAGACTATGAAAATCAGCTGCATGCGATTTATCATTTTTAAATTGGACAACATTTTCTGAAAAAATCGAAACAATCTGTACATATTCTCTTTTGAATAAACAAAACGGGGATTTTCGATGTTTGCAAGATAAATTAGAGAAGTTAAAGATTTATTCGGATAGAACAAATGTCATAGGTGGTACATCAGGATATTTTTCATTGAACAGATCGCAAGTTCTCGAAATTATACAATCAGATTTCCCGTAATAACAAAATAATGAAAACACCATCTCGTTTGAATAAACAAAACGACGATTTTCCATGTTTGCAAGATAAATTAGAAACGTTAAAGATTAATTCGGATAGAACAAAAGCACTTACTTCGGTATCATCAGCAACGGAGCCTCATAGCCAGCGGCGTAGCTAGGTATAGGTGTAAGAGTGTGCAGTGCACCATCAGGGCCCCCGACCTTAGAGGGCCCTCAAGCGCTGACCATAAAATCGCATTTGAACTGAAATGCATATCAAATACTTTGATTTTTTTTTCTTTGACCTTTTATATGAATAACATCGTATAATTATATTGATTTGTTTAAAAATGTTTTTTCGGAAATCGCATCCAACGTAGGGATTTGTCAAAATTCACTGATGAATCGGACACCTCTCAAAAAAAAAACAATATCCGACTAGATGGTCCACTAGAGAGACAACACAATTTCAGCAATTATACTATTTATATCATTCGTGCATTATCAGAAATAGGTATGAAAAATTCTTAAGAAGATGAGCGAAGCCAAGCAGAAATATAAAAAAAGTTGAATTTTGAGTTTATTTTCCTCTGCGATTTTATGCGCCGCATTCTTAATGATATTAATTATGCATCTGAAGTATGTATTACAAAAATGATAAATCAATTTGGACGACGCATGCAGAGCTTTAGAAGAGACGAATACAAAGATAAAAATTTATAGGAGTCCTTCAAGTGCTAAGGAAAAAGCCATATGGTATAGATCCCCATTTCGAAGAAAAGAGACAACAAAAATTAAAAAACATTTCGATGAATTAAATAATGCACGTTTCGAGATTGCAGTCAACACAATTTTTAATCTTCACCTTAATTTTTACTAGATGTAGACGAAAAAACTGTTATTCAATGCTGCGACCAATTTCAAATTGAATATTGTGATATGATAGGGACCAACTTCTCAATTCAATTCCTTCATATTTATCACCTATTTTTACCTGAATTGAATAAGGCATGGACAATTCACGAATTCTGTATGAAGATAATACGGAATGCGATCTAACAGAAGTATTTACAGCAATATTACTGTTCCATACAATTCCTGACACCCTATGGGACCATGCTCGACTGCGACATTGATCGCTTATATCATTTGAAAATGATGGTGAATCAATTCGAGATTTAAGTGAAGTCATATCATATCAAATATTTTGCAAAAAATAAGTCTAGGAAGAGGTTGTAAACATATTTTTCTCGAAGAAATCAATGACTTCAAATTAAGACGTGATGGACCTCTAGGTACGAATCCTTAATAATTAATTTAAATTCGTTCCTTAGATAATTTATTCTTATTTATAAAAATTGTTTTCAAATTCTTTTTCTCATCCACATAAATATAATTAATTTTATATACTTACTTGAATACATAAATAAACCTTTCGAATTACCTAATGACAACATCATTTATTCAAGTATATTGTCGTATTCCTTTGTTGAATTTTCGGCTTTTTAAAAAACGTTTCTGACACCAGGGCAGCTTTTTAGAGTAGCTCCGAAACTCGTAGAATGGCTTGATGAGAAATAAAACACTTCGTTGATTTTCACTTTTATTCACTTAGCTATACTGGCTAACAATAACTTCCTTATTGACTAACTTTACACTACGATATTACGATTAAATAGAACAAGGTTAGAATAGTACCGGAGCAGAGATTTAACAGAACTGGAGCGGTGTCGCTCTAACTGCTTTTATATTATTTTATGAATTGCTGTGTCAGCTTTTCTATTTTTAGTATCTTTTATGGGTTTTTGGTATTACAACACCTCCGGGGGTAATTAAAATTTTTGTGTTTTCTTAATTAAACAAAAATTTGAGATAAAACTAGTTCAATCAATTACTTTGGATTTTAATTTTATTCAATCTCTGTGATTTTCTTATAGATCTTGCTGATTGTGTTTCATCATCTAAGTCTGATTCTATTGATTCTGATTTATCACTTCTAAAAGATACTTTGAATTCATTAGTTGGTTTCTTTTTGGTAACACATTGATTAAATATTTGAAGACAAGGAATACATTTTTCATCATTATGCTTTTTAGTTCTGCAACAAAGTCTTTTCAATAATTCTATGAATCCAAAAAGTTTTAAGCATTTAAAAATTATTATAAATATAACTATTGTGGCAATTATTGTGAGAATAGTTGTGAACCAATTCGAATGTTTGATTATAAATGGTTTATTCAATTGATTCTGTAATTGTTCATCAAATTCGGAAAGTTTATGTTTGGCATATTCCAATTCTTTAAGATCTAGATTACTCAATTTTAATGGTTCTAATTTGATTGCATCAAGTGTGAGGTTTTTCTTCAACTTTTTACAACAATCATCTTGATTTATATCGGTGAATGGTAAAATATTCATCATTTCAATTATGCCAATTTGTCCTTGAACTTCTAAAACAATAGTTCTTGTAAAAGCTTTACATTTTGGGCTTAATTCAAACAGTCCAATATTAGAAATTTCTTCGACTTTAGTTGATTTATCATCACATACAATTGATAATTGTGTTGGATAAGATAAACTATAAAACCATTGATTATTTTTTAGCTTATGCCAAATTTCTAATTCTGCAATGAAATTTTTGATCTTGCATGTTTTTGGAATTTTGTTCAAATGTTCCTTGAATAATTTTATTTCACATTGATCATTATTGTTTGTCTTCCTCATAGTATATAATCTTCTGCACAAGTAATTATTTGAGTACATTTCAAAACATTTTTCAAGATTATTCAAATTGTAATAACTTGTTTTATCTTTGGAAATAATTATATATGGGGTACTAGGTTCAATGAATGAAAATAACATTGGATCTTCATGGTGTGGTACTGGTGCTGATAAAACTTCATAGATCTCATATTTTCCTGTAGTGACAATAGGTACATTGAATGATAAAACCAATAGGCCTTTATTAATGAAAGATTTCATTTCTAATAATTTGTAAAAGATGAAAATATTCTCAATGCTCAAGGGTAATGGAAGATCTTGTTTTCTGGATATTTTATGTAACTCTGAATAAAGGGTTTCTGGGGGTAAAATATTATAGCTGATGATATTATTGGAAATGAGTGAAATATCATTTACGTATTCTGTTAAAGAATTTGTTAATTCATCAGTCATTTCAATGAGTAAGATAATATGATTGGATAATCCAATTTCTAACTCAAAACCATTTTTGATTGTAATCATTTCATTTTGAAATTTATTGAAGTTTTTCAAATTTTTATTAAGGATATTGATATTTTCGTTCATTCTAGTGAGAGAATTATTAAAATTTGATATTGTGTCCGAAATGACATTAACTTGTTGTTGCAATAATACTTCTGTTTGTTTTTCATTATTAATTAACGAATTAATTGAATCAGAGTAAAATTGGGCGTCATTACTATCTGGTGTTCCAAATAACCATTTTATTCCTGTACCGACGGCGTTAACTAAGCCACGGCGCTTCCGTTGAGAAATTAAATTAATTTTGTGTGTGATTATGTTGAAAGATTTTTGAGCAGTTTCCAGTTTCTTCTGAATATATTTCATTTGATTGAAGCATTCATTTGTTAATTGATCATTAATTGCAATATGACAAGTGCTAAGGGTTATTGTATAGAATTCTTTGATGATTTGAATTTTTTCATTAATGTGTGTTAAATTGATATATGATAAAAGAGTAAAATGATTATTAGATACTTTTGCTAATCCAAGATTGTGGAATATTATTCCTGATGAAGATGATATTGGAGTGATTTTATATTCTGTTGCTAGGCCCGGGGTCATCGATAGAAGGGTCATACATAGTAATGTCTTCAATACCTCCATCCTGTGTAATTTCGTCGTCTGAAATGATATTGAATGGTTTCTTTATACTTTTAGGGGTTGGAATATTTAAATTCATTTGATGAAATTGTTTAAATTCATTGAATGTGTAAGATTCTGTTTCTTCATTACCATCATCAATGGAATTTATGTTATAATCTGGAATTCGACTTAAGAAATCGGCGTTTTTATTGTCTTTTCCCTTTTTGTACCTAATTTCAAAATTATAATCCATTAATAAAGTTTGCCATCTAGCTAATCTTCCTGACGGGTCTGAACAATTCTTTAAGTAAATTAAAGGTTTGTGATCCGTATAAATCTCAATTTTTTCTGTTCCAAATAAATATGGTCTGAAATGTTTACAAGAATCAACTATCGCTAATAATTCTTTTTCAGTCGTTGAATATTTTTTCTCAGTATTTGATAATGTTCTTGAATAATATGCAATTGGTAGATCTTTTCCAATTTTTCCTTGTGAAATTACTGAACCAATAGCTTCGTTTGATGCGTCTGTGGTTAAAATAAAAGGTTTAGAAAAATCTGGGTAAATTAATAAAGAATCGGTAGTTATTATATTTTTGAGTTCATCAAATGCTTTCTGTTGTGATTCTTCCCATTTGAATTTTTCGTCCTTTTTCAGCAATTTTGTAAGAGGTTTTGCAATCGCTGAAAAGTTCTTAATGAATTTTCTATAGTATCCGACGAAACCAAGAAAACTTTTTATCATTTTTGCATTAGAAGGTACTTTTAAATTTTTAATTACTTCAATTTTCTTCGGATCTGGTTTTACACCTTCATCTGTTATGATGTGTCCTAAGTATGTAATTTCTTTTCTTAAAAATTCACATTTGTCTGGTTGAAGTTTTAAATTATGAAATCGTAGTTGATCAAAAACTTTTCTGAGTTTTTCATTGTGATCCTGTAATGATGATCCGTATACAACAATGTCGTCTAAATAACAAAAACAAACTGTTCCCTGAAGTCCTGATTAAACAATGTTCATTAGTCTTGCAAATGTATTGGGTGCAGATTTTAAACCAAATGGCGTTCGATTGAATTCGAAATGTCCTGAAGGGGTACTAAATGCTGTTTTCTCTTTATATTTTTCATCCACTTCTATTTGGTGGAATCCAGAAGCTAAGTCTAAAGTTGAAAAATAAATTGAATTACCTAGTTGGTCTAAAATTGACTCTATATTTGGTAAAGGATAATTGTCGCCAACGGTCATTTCATTTAGTTTTCTATAATCAATCACCAATCTCCATTTTTTTCTTCCTGAAGCATCGGCTTTTTTCGGTACCACCCATACGGGGCTTGAATAAGGCGAATGAGAATTTTGAATAATATTTTGATCGAGCATATTTTCTATTTGGGTTTTCACTTCTTCTTCATGTATTTTTGGATATCTATAAGTTTTTGCTGAAATTGGAACTTGAGTCGTTGTAGGAATTTTATGTTTCAAAGTTTGCGTAGACGTTAAGTAATCTCCAGGTAAATGAAATAAATCCGAGTAATGATGGCAGATTTGTAATAATGATTGTTTTTCTTCAGAATTCAAATGATCAATACGTAGATTTTCGAATAATAATTCCTTCCGCTGTTCAGGCGTTATTTGTTCAGTGAAATTTATCATGACATGAGGCAATATTTCCTCTATTTCAAATTTTAATTTGTCAGCATCAATTTCTACGGCGGTGTGTCTTAAATTAAGAATGGGTAGATAAGCCTTTTGTTCTTTGTTTTTAACAAGTGCGTTCGGAATAAATACGTCCTTGTCAATTTCGCGATTCTTAATCATGCCTTCAGATAAATTATTAATAATCTTGACCTGAATAATTGTTTCACTGCGTGGTTGCAAGGTTATTTTCTTGATACGTTCAAGTCCTTCTGTGTTTTCAAATGGTATAATTAAATTTTTGACGATCAAGGCATTTCTGTTATAATCAATTACGGCATTATTTTCTCTGAAAAAGTCGACACCTAAAATTCCGTCATAATTATCAAATCGAATTTCATGACTGACTACGACTTGTGATGTTAAAGGAAAAAGGAAATTTTCATATTTCAGGATCAAATCAACTGTGCCTAAGGAAAGAATTGGTTGATTTGGATTTATGCCATTGAATAAAACAGTATTTTCTCGATTCAATTTAGTAATACTTGGTATTAATGCATCATGTTTAATCAAAGAAATGGATGCTCCACTATCAATTAAAAATTTGATTTTTTTTGTGGGTGAATTATCAACATTGAAAGAAACTATTTGTAATTGTGTTCCGCAATAATTTATTTGAATGCCTCCATATATTGGCCATGGTCTGACTCTGGGACATTCGGCAGAGTTTGACCTTCCGAGTTTAAAGATTCGTTTCCTAATTGATTCACCTTAGGATCATGGAAATGGTTATTTCTATTTTGTCTTTTCCTACAATTTTCGAATGTGTGTCCAGGAATCTTGCAAAAATTACATATAATTTTACGATAATTTGGATTATATGAATTTGAGTGACTTTGATTTGGATTATACGTACTTCGACTCTGATTATTCTGATTACTATTTGGACGATCGTTTTTCCCATTAAATTGTTTAGATTTCTTTCTACAATTTTGAGTAGTATGATTTTTCATTTTACAAAAATTACAAAAGAGATTTGTTTGATTACTCGATTTATGTTTAGTATAATTCAAAATTTTTTCTTCTTGAAGTGCAATATTATATGCTTCATTTAAATTGTCAATATCTCGCGCTCTTAACATTTGGCTTATTTCGGATTTACAGTGGATTATGAATCTTCGCAAGGCTGTTCTTTGTATTACTTTTTTAATAGCTGTAAATTCATCTGGTTGGGCACATAGGTATTCAGCTTGTATGCATTCATTTTTTGTTTTCTCGACTCTTTTGAAGAATTCTGTTATTCCCTCATTAGAATATTGTCGAAGAGTTTCTAACTCCTCATGCGTTTGTGCAACATGTTTGGTCTGACTATAGTACGTTTTTAATTTTGATTATAGGGTTGTCCAATCACTTATCTCTTCGATATCAATTTCATTTATGACGTTTGTTGATAACTGTGAGACAACGAAAAGAAATAAACTTGGAATTTGTTGGGGTTGAGCTAAGGAAAATGCTGAATTGACGTTAGTGATAAATGTGTTGAGTTCTGCTCTGTCTCCGTTGAAGGTTTTTATAAATTTGAATAAAACTGTTAGTGGAAGTTCCTCAAAAGGTTCATCATCGCTTAAGTTATCATTTGACATGCCTGGTTTTTCTTCTTTAAAAGACATATTTGTGCAGGAATTATATACCTTACAATAAGATTAACTTACTATTTATTTTCCGAAAATTTGTTGTGGTCTTTGGGCAGGGCCTTCCGTCGAGATGCTCCTCTGACTTGCGTCCGGAAGTAGTGGTTTATCGTCTTGGCTGTAGGTGATCCCTATCTGGCGATCCCTGTAGATTCCTCTGGGTAACCCTTGGTTTGAATTGGCTGGATCCCTCTGTGGGTGATCTGGATTCGGTTCCCTCTTGTGGGTGAACTTGATTGGGTTCCCTCTGTGTGGGTGAACTTGCTTTGGTTCCCTCTGTGGGTGAACTTGCTTTTGTTCCCTCTGTGTGGGTGAACTTTCTTTTGTTCCCTCTGGGTGAACTTGCTTTGGTTCCCTCTGGGTGAACTTGCTTTGTTGGGTTCCTCTGGGTAATCCTTCTTTTGGCGATCCCACTTCTGACACCAAAAATTCGTGTCGTATTCCTTTGTTTCTGACACCAGGGCAGCTTTTTAGAGTAGCTCCGAAACTCGTAGAATGGCTTGATGAGAAATAAAACACTTCGTTGATTTTCACTTTTATTCACTTAGCTATACTGGCTAACAATAACTTCCTTATTGACTAACTTTACACTACGATATTACGATTAAATAGAACAAGGTTAGAATAGTACCGGAGCAGAGATTTAACAGAACTGGAGCGGTGTCGCTCTAACTGCTTTTATATTATTTTATGAATTGCTGTGTCAGCTTTTCTATTTTTAGTATCTTTTATGGGTTTTTGGTATTACAACAATATACTCCTCACCTTCAGGAAGTATAGCTTTGCTTCTTCGAATCTTCGAAGAATTTATATTTCGGCTTGATAAAAACTAAACAATTGATTAAGGGGCCCTTCTTCGATTTTTGCACCAGGGCCCCTGACTATCTAGCTACGCCACTGCTCATAGCCAACCAAGAACATCAATTCAGGGAATAAATCAGATTATTTCATTCACACATGGCTCCGCCAATGGAAAGTCACGAATTCAGTCACACTATATGCAATATAGCGTCTACTGTCTTATACTAAAGCATATACACTGCGCAAAAAAATTTACGCACATTATGGAAATCTCAAATTTATTCTACAACTGAAGGTGTTCTCAATGATAATTATTTTTATCAGAACTATGCATGCATATGTTATCCACTTTCAACGTTTTTCTTCAATACAGATGTTTTCTCCCAGCAGGAATAAAAAAAGATGATATTATCAGATTTTGAATGTATTGGCTCCATTCTAAAATCAGTTGTTCTCGATCAATTCTAGTGATCAATAGTTTTTCTTTCGTTTGATTGTCTACACTCGATCGCTATGCAACGCGAAACACGCAATTTGACCCAAGAGGAATCTGCCCAAGCGGTAGTTTTGCGAGAAGAAGGGTGGACATACACAAGAATTGCAGAGAGGTTTGGAGTTTCCCATACAAGTGTGTCCAGAATGTTGCAGCGATTCAGGGAGACAGGTATGAATGTCCGAAGACCAGGACAGGGTAGACCACGGGTAACAACTGCCATTCAAGAACGTTACTTGAGAGTTTCTTCGTTGAGACAACGGTTTGCAACCGCTCGCCTCCTTCAAAATCAGCTTGAGCAAACTCATGAGGTGCGAATTAGCACTCAGACAATAAGAAATCGCCTCAGAGAATATGATTTAAGGCCTCGTGTCGCGGCAAAGGCCCAGCTCTTACCCCAGCCCATCGAAGGGCGCGTTTGGATTTTGCGAGAGAGCATATCCATTGGGAAGAGGCCGATTGGGAAAGAGTTCTCTTCACAGATGAGTCAAGATTCTGCCTCTACCATTGTGATCGACGTTCCCTTGTATACAGACGTCCACATGAAAGATATGCTCAGTGCAATTTCCTGAATACTACTGGTTTCGGGGGAGGATCGATGATGGTATGGGGTGGAATATCTTTGACTGCTCGCACAGACCTAGTGGTCGTTGATAATGGAGCTATGAATGCTGATAAGTATATAAGGAACATTCTTGAAGAGCATGTAGTGCCATTTGCCCCATAAATGGGTGAAAATTTCATTTTTATGGACGACTAGCTGACCCGGCGAACGTTGTTTCGCCTCAATTTTACATTAAGTTGTATTAACTTACCATTGCTAAGTTCCCAAGCAGGAGATAAATGAGGCAAAATTAAAGTAAAAATATACAAAATTTTAATTACATTGATATTTACATGAGAAAAAAAGTCATCTTCATTAAAGCATAACATTTTTAATTTTCTGCAGTTACCTCATTGAAGTACCTTGTGATGAACAATATTTTTAGTTTTTTCACCTGGTGCCAGAATAAATAGAGCAGAAGGTTTTCCAACTCGCGAACATGCAACATACAATTGACCATGAGAAAAACAACTATTTTCTAGATTCAGTCCACACACTCCCAATGATTGGCCTTGCGATTTGTTGATTGTCATAGCAAAGGCAAGGCGAATAGGAAATTGAATTCTTTTAAACTCAAATGGCATATCTGTTGGGATCATCGGAATTCTGGGAATGAGAACTTCCTCACCTTTATATTTTCCTTTGAGTATTGTGGAGTGAATCACATTATTTTTGAGATTTTTCACCACTAAACGTGTTCCGTTGCATAATTTTGGCTGGTTAAGATTTCTCAACATAATGACAACAGATCCAACCTTCAGTTGTAGATTGTGAGGTGGCAAACCAGGTATATCCAATGAATTCAAGAACTCAGTTGGATAATTTGTTGTGTCGTTCTCATTCGTTGCACTATCTATAGATTTATAGCTATGCAGCTGACCTATAATTTGATTTTGAATGGTCAGATTCAACTCATCAACATCTCTGTTCTTTGCCGCAAGAATGGCTCGTTCACTTAACCAATTCAAATTTTTATGGTTGCCAATAATATCAGGAAAGACTTTGCTAATTAGTTGATCCTTTGTTGACACAAAAGTGCAAAAAGTCCGAGGTAGCGAAATCAAACCTGTCGATTGATCGGCAGGCACACGACCATTACCTATATCCAGTAACTGTTCTGAAAAAATTCTGGCAGATGGATCGTTTAACAATGCAACTCGCATGTTTGTTGTCAATTGCAGTTTTTGCACATAACGCCACAAAGTCGATGACTTTAGGCAAGCATTTATTTCATCAGCAGCGGTCGATTTTGGAATGACCGGTAATGTTTGTCGGAAGTCGCCAGACAATAGAATCAATGCGCCTCCAAAACATCTGGAATCATTGCGCAAGTCTTTCATAGTCCGATCGAGTGCTTCCAATGCTCGTTTGTGGGCCATTGTGCATTCATCCCAGATAATTATTTTACTTGCTATCAGAACTTTTGCCGTTGCTGAATGCTTTGCAATATTGCATGTTGGGTATTCTACTGTTTGTAGGTTTAACGGTAGCTTGAATGTAGAATGAGCTGTTCTGCATCCCTCTAGCAATGTGGCTGCTATCCCAGAAGAAGCTACTGCTACTGCAATTTCTGAATTTGCACGAATCGTAGCTAAAATTATTGATATCAATAAAGTTTTACCAGTGCCACCGGCCGCATCGAGGAAAAATAAACCACCATTCCCTTCTTGAATTGTTCCCATTATCCTATCGTAAACTTCCTTTTGTTGGATATTTAAGAGTGGTACATTTGTTTGCACTAAGTGGTTTAGAGCATCTCGATCATACTCCTGTTCGCGTTCCAATTCTCGATTGAAAGCTTCATTAGTTCCACGATGAGGTGATGGCATTCCCAACTTAAGCAACAAATTGCCTGACATCAGATAACAAAGATCTTCAATCAAAATCAGAGCCTGGTTATGGATCTCTGCATTCATCTCTAGATTAGGATTGCCTGATGTGACACGAAGGTGATGTAGTATATCTTCGGACATGTCATCTTTGTACTTACTCCACAGTTCACATGGATTCGATGGAAAGCATGCAGAAATAATGATGGCAAATAATGTGCGTATCTGGCTTGCAGATGCAGAAACAATTGCTTCAGCGATTGTTGTGTCCCAATGTGCATCGCTTTCAAGTAGATTGAGCTCTTGACATGCAGCACGAAATGTTGGATATACAACACCATTGACAGTTCGAAGAGACTGGAACGACGTTGGCCCACGAACAGTCACCAGCAATAATCGCAAGTAAAAACATTCGTCATTTTTCGGATGAACTGTGTAAATGCGACCAAGAGCATCAGAAGAACGCACACCTGGATGGTTGGGCACCACGTTACCTTGTTTTCGACGTTGAAATTTCTTTGAAGAAGCATTCCAAGTATAATAACGTGGTATCTCAGAGTAAAGTAAATTTCGTGCAAACGGATCACTTTGGCAGATCGAAAAAAAACTGGTCAATGTTGTTGCTGGAGGTGTTTCAGCTCGTTGAGCTATATTCGAGGAATTGAAATAAACTCTTTGTCCATTTTCCAGATGAACTGCCAAGTGTACAACAGTCGGATGGCGTTCGTGTATTGAAAATGAAAATATACGCCAAATTGCTTCATTGCAGCTGACATATCGACCAATTTGATACTGCGTGACTTCATCATTGGTATTGGGATTTTGTACGCCGAAAACCGCCATATCACTGCCTTTTGTGACATATTTGCAGATATATTTAATCGACTTCACTGAATTGCAGTACTCCACATTGCAATGGGCCTTGAAGGTTTTGGAAAGAAGTGGTGAATAAGGAACAATCCAAGTATTATCGATTACAATATCATTTCCTTTAACTTTCCTTATGGTGGTTCTGCCGTTATCATCAGGTGATCGACGTCGGTAAAGTGGATAACCATCGTTGCCAGTGATGGAGTTCTCTGTGAAACCTCGAGGATAACGCTTTGAACACTTTCCATTAACCATGCAAGGTGATTGGGGATTGATGATGCCACATGGTCCATGAATCATGTTAGTGACTACAATATCATGCAGTTCAGGGTCGTTCACATGATCAGGAATCTCTGCACATATAACGTCATCTATCTGGTCTGGTCGAATTCTTTCTACTAACCAGATGAGAATGTGTGCATGTGGGAGGCCTCGCTTTTGCCATTCAATTGAATACATCCAGCATCGAGTATCCCCAACGACATGATGTTTAGTGATATAATTCATTAGCGACTTCACTTTTTGTTTGAAGACACGTGCAGTGATGTCATGTCGATCACTTGATGTTTGTCCGGGAAGTAGCAGCTGAGTGATTTCATCCCATTTCGGATTGCATGTAAATGTAATGAATAAATCAGGGCGACCATAATTACGAACATATGTCATTGCATCTTGTGCATATTCATGCATATGACGCGGGCTGCCAATATACGTTGCTGGTAAAATTGTCAATCGACCTACATTAGCTGCATCTCCTTCGGTGTTGATTGCATCCCGTAAATGAATATATTCCTCTGAACGTAGTTTAGACTGGTTCATTCTGATGAATGTGAGGCGCTCTGTTTCTATTTTAACATACATGTCCACACAATACTGCTGCAGCAAACGACGAAATCTCAGCAAATAGTTATCAGCATTTTGACGGATCATCAAACGGAATGCATAATAATTCATCGAGCTAACTTTCTTGGTAGTTTCCTGGCCTGAAATCAAATAATGCAAATTAGTATAAAATAGACATTCTATTCTAATATAGATAATCAGAAGATGGTTGTGCACAATGAATATTTTAAAAATAATCAAACGGTACTTCAGTGTGGGTATAACTCTTGGACAGGTAATTATCTAGGTTTGTTTTACTTGCTTTGTAATAACCATAGCTACCCTTCCAGGAAATCCTGATGATGACAATTTGTCGAAAGGGCTGGGTTTCTACTTGAATAAATACCCATACTGAAGTACTGTTTTGGATTTTTTCAAATTCAAATATAGGTACTCACCATTCGATGGATTTATCATCTTGATATTGAAGTGATATCCATCATCTCCACTCCAAAACATGAGGGGGTATTGCAGAGCATCATATGAACGGTGTGTTTCATATATTCGTTGCAATTCTCCTGTATTGCGACGTGTCAGAATAATATCCCGAGTATCCAAATTTTCTCCTACAATCACAATTGCCACTTCGTCTATTGTTGGAGCATTGAATTGGCGTGCATGTGCTCCGACAGGTCGTTTATCTGCTCTAATCACAACCTTGTGATCGTCACTTGGCATGCGTTCCAAAGCAGTTTTAAACAATTGAACCAATGCATGATTATCATGAAGCATTTGCTGCAGTTCTTGAAGAATTATTCTTCTCACTGATGCATTAATAGTTTGCCGTTGATCGAGTTGATCATCCATATTGCCCATGAAGTAAATTTGGAGGAATTTATGCTGTGCATCCTGATGTGGTTGCAATGATCCAATTCGATGGTGAATCTGGCCTTGTATCTATACATCGGAAGGGGAAGACAAAGTAAGTGATTTGATATCATTAATGTTAGTAAAACTATCTTACCTTGAAGGTTGGATTGAATCCACGTTCTTCAATAATGTCTGCTCCAAAGGAAGTCATTTGGAAACATCCATTGTATTTCTGAGCATTCAATAGAAAATGTCGCGATTCTGTTGTTTCTCCAAGAAGAAGAGAATGCAATGGTTCAGGTGGGGGAGGCAATGATGGCAATTTTACCTTGCCATTCAAACAGCACAATCCTGGAACTTCTCCAACAAACCTCAAAGCATCGCAATAGCAGCATACAACCTCCATTGGGCCTATTACAACTGAACGGTGAGAGCTGTAGTCAATTGTACAATCATATTGAAAAGCTATACCTTTCAATTTTATAATCGAGTTATTGCGATTAGCTCGAAGCTGTCTCATATCCATCTGAGCTGTTCGACGGACTGCCTCTCTTTGTTCTGGTGTCCGTGAAGAACGAAGTCGGGCCATACTTAAACGGCGCTGCTCCCGTGCTCTTTCTTGATCCTCTACAGAGGATTGACTCGAAATATTCCGAAGCCTAGTTGCATTACGGCTTCTTCGTGATGTATCAGATCTTCTGGTACGTGGCATTGTAAATAACACTGGAGAATAAAACAAATTGTTACAAATCAAAATGGAGGAAAGAAGCATTCAATACTTATATATGTCCACGAATGCAAATATAGATCACGATAGTTCCAATGATCAATTACCACTGATCCACTTTAGGTTTACAAATAACACTGAAGAATAAAACAAATTGTTACAAATCAAAATGGGGGAAAGAAGCATTCAATACTTACATATGTCCACGAATGCAAATATAGATCACGATAGTTCCAATGATCAATTACCACTGATCCACTTTAGGTTTACAAATAACACTGGAGAATAAAACAAATTGTTACAAATCAAAATGTGGGAAAGAAGCATTCAATACTTACATATGTCCACGATAGTTCCAATGATCAATTACCACTGATCCACTTTAGGTTTACAAATGCAAATACAAACACCAAAGACACTGAAAATTCGAATTGAAATTCACTCACTTAACGGTTTTCACTTAACCAAACTTTGCGTCCTTGACAAAACGATGGCAACACAGAATCCAGAAGAAGAACACAGAACACAGATATAAGTGTGGCAGGTATCTCAGAATTCTTGATTTGATTTTACCACTTTTCACTCCAGTTTTGGTGTAGTAACGTTATTAATAAGTAAAACAGTAAAAATAACTGATAATAATAAGTCATAATCACTGTAGTCATAATGTGTGAATAGCGCCATCTGAAGTCGTAAGAACGAAACTTTTTAAGAGAACTGAGATATCTCAACGGAATCTAAAGAGATCTGTACTCCTACGCCAAAATAGTTTGTTTTGGTCAACAGCGCAGATATCAATGACAGATATCACAGAATTCTTCTTTGCCAAATATTCGATTTTATTACTTTTCACTTCAGTTTTATTGTAATAACTAAAATTCATGGACAGGAAAATGTTTGCTAACGTAAAACTGTACTCCCTGTAAAAACAACTGATAATAATAACTCATCAATAATAAGTCATAATGTGTGAATAGCGCCATCTGAAGTCGTAAGAACGCCAAGTCGGCGAGAAGTACCTACGAATAAGCTGTAGCGTTACTGTAACTGTAGCGTCATCTAGAGGCCTTACTCTAAAGAAGGAAAAGCATTTCCTGTAAAAGCAAAATTTTCATCGATATTTCCCAAGTTTTATTGTATTTTATCACAACCAGACCTCAGACGAATCCATATATGAAGTTTCATAACAAACAGTCCATCCGATCTCGAGTTATAAATGGTGTAACCAACATCTTTCTTTTATATATATAGATAGATAGATAAAGCCAGACCCCATCGTGCGCGCATCGTTCAGGAGTACCTTGAAGAGGTTGAAGTCCCCCGAATGGAATGGCCAGCAAGAAGTCCAGATCTCAATCCGATTGAGCAGGTTTGGGACAACCTCAATAGAAGGCTGAGAAGTTCAGAAAATCATCCAGCTACTCTTAATGACTTAGGAATCCAACTCGGAGAAATCTGGGAAGAATTAGATCAGAACATTTTAAGATCACTCATTTTGAGTATGAACCGTCGTTACCGATCTGTAATTAACGCAAGGGGTGGAAATACCAAGTATTAAATCACTTATCAGCATTTCAGTATTTTGAAAATTGTTCATTTCTCTTCTTTCTCATAAGATTCGGTGAAATCCTGAATTTTTCTTCCATTTAATGTGTCTTGTTTCGTTCAAAACCTTCCCGAGGGAACATAAAAAATAAGTTATAAAGTCAATGTAGAGTTAACTTTCATTGAAATTGAGATTTTCAGAATGTTCGTTAATTTTTTTGCGCAGTGTATGTCCGAAGTTGGTTCCACCTTGAATTTTTATATTTTCAATTATTATTGTATTTACTATGACTCCCCATGTAAATTTTGATGGGCCAAAATTTTGTTGTCTGTTCATTGTAACGAAACAATAAACAATATTATCGGCTATAAAGGTAAACAAAGAAATATCAGCAGCTATTTAAAGTGTCAAAAATTGGCATAACATTCATCCAGAATTGAAAATGTACGGAGGGTTCCGAGTTCAAAACTTGGTTGGGATAGCAATTTTTTGCAAAATAATTATAACTAAAACCGACCGCTCGGTCTAAAATACAAAAGACCGCGGATTCGAGCGTTCGGAGCGTGTTCATGAAATAATCTTCCTGAATATCACTCGACTTTGACGAAAAGCGACTATTATTTTTTTTAATTCATCTGGAGCAACTTGTATTTCGACAATTCAATTCGACCAAATGAACATTAATAATCAAAGAATAACTCCCCCGAGCTAAAGCTCTCGGGAGTTATTCAGATTATTAATCTTTATATGGTCGAAATACAGGGTGCGGCACGGGGGATGGATGGTTTTAAAAAAATAATAAAAGCGTTAATTTTTACTCAAAAACACATTTATTAACGGAATCAGATTCTCAAGGAAATAGCATTTGAGACAGTCAAGTGTGGAAAATCACATCAGGCATGTGGTGGCCGAAATCGGTGATGCAGTGCTGGAGGCGCTCTTGGAAGTTCGCGTAGACTCTCTCCAACATCGCTCTCTCAACTTGGGCAACTTCCACGCGAATAGCCCTTTTCAATTCGTCCAGAGTTCGGGGCTTGGTCTCGTATACTCTAGCCTTGAGGTGTCCCCATAAGAAATAATCGCATATGGATAAATCTGGGGACCGGGGAGGCCAATGAACATCGCCAAACCTGGAAATAAGGCGACCAGGGAAGAGAGGGCGAATAACGTCCATTGATGCTCTGGCTGTGTGGGCGGTCGCCCCATCCTGTTGGAACCACACACGTCGGATTGGAACACGTTGCCGTCGTAATTCGGGGATAAAGAAGTTGTTGATCATTTCGACGTACCGCTCTGAGTTCACGGTAACAGCACGACCATTAACGTCTTCGAAGAAGTAAGGGCCAATGATGCGAGTTTGCGATACAGCGCACCAAACCGTAACTTTTGGGCTGTGTGGTAAATAAATGCTAGGAACACACGAGTCTAACGGCACCTTCCCCACTTCTCTCGTCCTCAGTGGGGGAAAGTTATGCCCATCTGAAAAACGTCCGCCCTCCGTGCCGCACCTTGTACAAGACGTCTCGATAGAATTCGGTCGAAAATAATAGTCTGCTATTTGTCATAGTCTCGGGATATTACCTCCGACAATTTCATATGAAACATGAGATTTCTAGAAAACGATTGAAGATGGACATAAGGAACCCTTGGAAAAAATGCTTGAAATTTAATTTTCTGTCGATTTCTATACAAAAATCATGGGCGTGCCATTTGAAAAAATGAAGTTATTGCAGTTCGAAATTTCTTAGGAATATGAATTTATTGTGACATCAGTTCCAATAGAACAACATATGATTCGATAGCCATGCAATACGAAGCAAAATTATTGAATTTTCGTAAGATCCTTCATTGGCTTCATTTGTTTCTTTATTATGGATAGCATGCATGCTATGATAATTTTCGCGGACCTCTGCAACTGCCCATTTTCTCATAGAAGTCCTTTTATCTTCCTAACCATGACGACTACGTAAAAATGTTTCGGCTGAAAAATGTGTAAAATTTCAAAAGGGAATCCATTTCTTGTTAGAAAAATAGGTAGTTCCATTTGAAATACCAAAGCTAATGGTTACTTCCGGTATAACCGGAAGTGCGAATTCGATGAAAATATTTTAGCATGATTTCCCCCTTCGATAAACGACCGTGAGCCAAATTTCAGAAATCTTTTCCTCAAATAAGCCGAGAAACGTCTAATGCACGGATTATTGTATATCATGGACGATAATTTAATTTATAATAATATAATTTATTCACTTCAACTACAGTTTCGAAACCTATGATATAATGAGCAATTTAATAATTTGGCCGTGAACAAAAATATACTCACGAAGCAGGAGACTGCTCGTGTGTGAGTGTTATATGAATAAAATGAAACATTTAGGCTTAAAAATTTAGGAATGTGCAACACCTTTAAATCAACAATAATATAAACAACAATACATAGTATACACAAAAACACCATCAAGAACAACAAAAACCACCAGGAACACTCATTTCTCTATCAACTGTACTATTTTACTACGGTGAGTGTCCCCCACAAAAGCTCGGAGTGCTCTTCTGAAATGTCGAAGCACAGGAATCTGTCGTATCTCGACTGGAACAAAATTGAACACCTTTGGACCCAAGTAGCAATAATTCATTTGCCCAATGGTTTTTTTCATGTGTGGTAAAATGAACCTATATATGTCTGTGCCGAGTACCATAATGATGTGTCAAAGTAGACAATTCACCTCTGTTCCCATATTGGAGGACTGCTATGCTCATAAAGTAGATCTGTCTAGGATCAAGTTGCCCAGATTCAGAATAGAGTAAGTCGCTGGGATAATCATAGCTTCTTCCCAGGATTATTCTGAGGAAACGTTTTTGTATGACCTCAAGAGAATGCAAGTGAGTCTTAGACACTCCACCCCATCCAATGATTCCATAATTTAGGTGCGTCTCAACTAAACTCCTGTATATAACTATCATCTGTTTGAATACAAGGATGTTTTTTATTCGTTTGAATTTATACAGTATGCATCTCAACTTCTTCACAACATATTCCATGTGGAAGTTCCATCTGAGATGGCTGTCCAGGATGATCCCAAGGTATCTGATTTTATTTGTGGGCCTGATGCCAGCAACATTGCCGAACGACAACTCAAACGATGGCAAGGAAATGTTGTAGCTACTGAACGGCACGTAGAATGTCTTTTTGAGGTTGACTGATAACAGTCTGCTATCAAGGAATGATTTCAACTTAATTATGTCGTCTTCAATTTTGCGCTTCAAATCAAACCAGTTTTCATCCTCACAGAATAGTACTGTATCATCGGCAAAACTGATAATCTTGGAATTGATATCTAAATTGAATATATTATTCATATATATGTTGAATAGGATTGGTCCCAATACTGTTCCCTGGGGCACACCACATGTTATGATTCTCTCCTCGCCGACGATATTTCCAATCTTTACTCTTTGTTTCCTATCAACCAGATAACTCTCGAACAGATTATAAGCCGTTCCCCTCACTCCCATGTCGCACAGCGTATCCAACAACCTCACGTGGTTGACAGTATCGAAAGCTTTCGTAAGATCCAAAAACAGGCCAATCGATGGGCGGGAGGAATCCAAACTCTCGTACAAATTTTGTGTCAGCACTCTGATCGCATCCTGCGCAGACATACCCTCACGAAAGCCGTACTGTGACGGTGACAACAATTTATGCTTGTCAAGGAAGGAATTTAATCTTCTCTGGATAACCTTCTCTAGTATCTTTCCGAAATTAGTTATCAATGAGATCGGTCTATAACTAGCCACATCGTTTCTATCTCCACTCTTATAAATTGGCGTAACTATTGCGGTCTTGAGAGCCAATGGAAAATAACCCTCCTTCAAAGACCTATTCACTATGTTGGTAAGGGGAGCTGAGATTTGATCCGATATAAGTTTGATTGTTTCTACTCTGATATTATCACATCCAGGTGCCTTTTTATTTTTAAGTCCTGAAATAATCTCCTTGATTTCGGTTTCCGTTGCCGGGATCAAAAAAATTGAATGGTCGCAAACAGTTTTATTCTCAACATATTTGGGATTTTGGGTTATCTGATTGGCCAGCCTCTCCCCTACTCTGACGAAAAATTCATTAAAACAGTTCGCGATCTCAGAAGGATCACTTATATTTCGACAGCCTTGATCTCTAATGGAAGTCACAAGGGCAGGCTCCGGACTTGTCAATACTGTTGTAGTTCCTTTTATAGGTAAGGTAATGGAAATAGAAGTCTATAATTCGGTTTGCTTTTATTCTCGACTATAGATGTGAAATGGTGTACAGCTGATATTATGACCTGTGACAAATGACAATGTTTCGCTTTCGTTTCTGCGGTAAGACTGCCGCCTGTGCAGTATTGAACAAATCCCCCAGTCTGCGCCTGACATGCGCACACAACATTATTACAACATCTCCCTTTTTTCGAAAGCTTGTGAAAATCTTTACAAAAATATATAAGAGTATGTACACTAGTTAATTTCCTGCTTACTTATCTACTAAATTTATAATAACACAATCGATATCCTAGCATTTGTATGCTTAAAACACATTAATCATTAAGTCTATTCATTCAGTTTCTCTGGTTTCTTAACTAATCTCCCTGACAATGTTCTGTACTGACTTTTACTTGATTTCAAAGTATTATGGTCCCTTTTTGGGATACTACAAGATTCCAGGTGTGTACAATTAAGAACCTGTGGTTTATTTTGATTGATTGCATATTCACTAGCTGGATTCTGTAATCTATCTTCTCTAGTATTTGTCTTATTACTAACAATCTTTCTAATTGGAGGTTCAGCACTTGCACTTTCCTGTTGATGTGGCATACCATTCCACTTTTCAACTAATTTACTGTGAAAATGCAAGTTGCCTTCCCCCTCATCATAAGCATCATACATCGTTTCACTCTCTCGATTCACACATTCATTCCCATGCCTCAAACCATCAGTAGCTTCGTCATATCTTACTTTTAAAAATCGTCTATTTCTAATTAATATGGCCCCACTATGGAGTTTAACTCTATAGCTTCTTAAACCTACTTTTCCTAGAATATCACCTTCCTCCCATCTTTTTGTTTTGAGATTTTGTACAAAAACCTTTTCACCTGCCTTTAGTTCTCTTAGACTTCTAACACCTTTTTTATTATAATACCTTTGTTGACTCATTTGACTATCCTTCAATATTCTACCTAATTTTCTACTGTTTTTACTGTTTACAAATTTTCTTGGTAACAAGTCTCGCAGATTTCTATTCATCAAAACATTGGCTGGTGTCAGGTTGGAGTTCTTTATAGGTGTATTCCTTAATGCTAACAGAGCTAGGTACGGATCTGTATTACTCATCTTACACTTTTTTAGTGTGTTCTTTACGATTTTGCAAAAACTCTCTATCTGACCATTTGATTGACTGTATAAAGGTGTTGACTTTATGTGTTTAAACTCATAACTTTTTGAAAACATTTCAAATTCTCTTGAAGAGAACTCAGGTCCTCCGTCACTACATAAAACAACAGGTATACCTTGTCTGGCAAAAATCTTCTTCAACTCCAAAATTACAATCTGGCTAGTTTTGCTCGCACCTAACTCGGTTAGCTCAAAAAACTTAGTAAAATAATCTACACATAACAAATAGGTCTTACCATACACATAAAATAAATCTACGCCCACCTTGTACCAAGGGTGATTTAAAATTTCATGAGAAATCATGGCCTCGGCCCGCTGAGAAGGAGCCAGTATTTGACATGCTTTACAACTAGCTACAAAATTCTTGATTTGGTCGTTCATTCCCGGCCAATAAAAGGAATTATTCGCGACTGAAATTGATTTTGAGATTCCTTGATGTCCTACATGCAATTTTGTTAATATTTCTTTTCTATGACTTTCAGGTATAATCACTTTCTGAGCTTTATACAGCAAACCATCAATATACGTTATTTCATTTTGAAGTTTACTATAGAATTTTAGATGCTCGGGTATTCTCCTACTATCTTTAGGCCAACCATCAGCCACAAACCCTATTAGGTCCCTTAGAACTTGGTCATTCAAAGTGCTCTTTTTTAATTCTTCGCGTTTTCTATCTGATATATCCAAATATAATTTAACCAAACATATCTGAGCTCCTATCTCCACATCTATATTCTCGTCAAAATTGTGTTTTTCAAAACTCCTTGACAACGCATCTGCAATTACCAACTTTTTTCCCGGTACATATGTCAACGTGAAATCGTATTTTCTTAATTGCATTAGAATTCTTTGCAGTCTTGGTGGACATTGGTCCAGACGTTTGTTAAATATAGAAATCAAAGGCTTATGGTCCGTCTGACATTCAAACCTCTTTCCGAACAAATATTGCTTAAACCGATCAATACCAAAAAAAATTGCCAATAACTCTCGTTCAATTTGAGAGTATCGTTTCTGAGTTTCAGTCAGAGCCTTGGAGGCGTACGCGCACGGCCTGCCTTGCTGCAAAATACAGGCACCCATACCCTTAGATGAGCTATCCACTGAAATGACACAGGGTTCATTGATGCTGTAAAACTTCAGTACCGGTGTACTGGTTAACTCCGATTTCAATTTATCAAAATCACTTTCGTGTTCCTTCGTCCAGATAAACTCCGCGTCTTTGCGTAACAACTGCCTAAGACTTTCTGTTTTCTGTGACAGATTTTCGATGAATTTACTGACATATTGTATCATTCCAAAAAAACGCTGTAGCTCTTGTTTATCTTTCGGCGATTTCATGTTTTGAATTGCAGCTACCTTAGAGTTATCAATCGAAAGACCTCTCTTAGAAATAACATGACCCATGTATTTCACCTCTTTAACTAAAAAGTGGCATTTATTTTTATTAAATCTGATATTAAACTTTTCTGCCGTCTCTAAAACCTGTCTCAATGTTTCATTATGCTGCTCAACTGTTTTGGCATAAATGATTATATCATCAATATAAAATTTTACATTCTTAATATTACCAAAAATTTCAGTCATTCGCTCCTGATATACCTCTGGAGCACTTTTCAACCCATAGGGTAGTCTCAAAAACCTATATCTTCCGAAAGGTGTTGCGAACGTACACAAACTACTGCTCTTGCTATCTAATTTTATCTGTAAAAAACCCTGAGTTGCATCTATTGTACTAAAATATTCACAACCATCTATTTCACTTGTTAATTCCTCCAGAGTAGGAATCTGAAAATAGTGCCTTTTCACAACTTTATTCAAATTTTGTGGATCTAAACAGATTCTAAGATCATCATTTGGTTTTCTAATGACTACAATAGGGTTTACCCAATTTGGTGTTTCATCGTCACATTTTACTATTATTTTTTCTTTTTCCATATTCTCTAATGTAGTTTTAAGTTTATCATAAATTGCAAAAGGTACCTTCCTAGCATAACAAATTACCGGTATAACATTCTGTTCCAACTCAATATGATATGGTTTCTCGAGCACACCAATACCTTGAAATATATCCTTATACCTACTCAACAAACTTTGTAAGCTCAAACTTTCTGATTTCACTACTTTATTATCAATTTCCATGACTCGTTTAATCAAATTTAATGTGACACAAGTTCCAAGGCCCAGCAAGGGTGAGAAATCAAGACCCTTATCATCAATCACATAAAACGTGAATAAGCCAGAACTCTTGCCAACTTTGATATTCAATTTACATTTACCTGATACTTCTAGATGGTCACCTGTATATGACACCAATTTTAAATTCGTTTTCTCGATTTGTCTCGGGTCTAAGTTTAAACCCCTCAATACTGACCCAGGAACTACATTTACAGCAGCTCCACTATCTAACTTAAAGGGAACTCTATGGCATCCTATCTCAACGTCCGCATACCATGACCGCTCAGTACTGCTGTCTCTTTCCACTGCATCTAAGGACAGAAAATCTTTAGTGGACAACTGTAAACTATTTGTATCATTGGCATCCCTTTCCAAATCAACACAACCAATTCTCTTACTTGACATCTTACAAACAGCTTTAAAATGATTAGCTTTACCACAATTAGAACATGTTTGCCCAAAAGCTGGACACTTTCTGTACTCATGCTTGTAGTTACAATTTCTACAGGGTTGCTTTCCAAAATTCCTACCATTTCTAGCATTAAATTTAAAATTATTTCGCACAGAATTGTCTTTATTTCTAAATTTATTTTTATTACTGAAAACATTGTCACCTGATGTTGCAGTCTTTCCTTGTCTGCGGACAAAGTCCACATTTTCCACCATAGGGGCTTCCTGATGGCCTATTATACGACTTTTCTCCTTAGCCGACTGGAACCTTTTCGCCAAACCAACAGCTTCATCTAATGTCCTTATGTCCCTCTCCTGGAGTAGTTTTTCTCGTATTCCATCTGAGTGCAATCCACAGACGAAAATATCTCTCAAAAGGCTATCTTCCAATGTCGACAGTTCACAATTTCTTCCCATATTTTTGAGCAATATAACATAATCATCGATGGACTGAAATTCTAGTTGTTTGGAGGTTAGTAACCTGTGTCTCTCTAGAATCAGATTTGTCTGGGGTTTGAAATGTTCTTCAAATTTCAATATTATCGCTTTTACGTTGTCGACTTCATCTTCTTCGAACGTAAAGGTATCATAAATTCTCATACCTGCATCGCCAATAAGGTGCTTGAACATAGCACATTGGATTACATCACTTTTCTTATTCAGTTCCATGGCAATCACATAATTATCGAATCGTTGAATCCATCTCGACCATACTTGGTAATAATTACTGGAGTTCGTACTATCTAGTCGCAATGGCGGCAACGCTCTAGACTCCATTTTGTTCTTCGGTTTCAGTTCGTCTCTTCTTGAAATTCTTGCAAATGATATTTTCACTGGTTACTTCTGCAACTACCGACTACGCCATGTTGTAGTTCCTTTTATAGGTAAGGTAATGGAAATAGAAGTCTATAATTCGGTTTGCTTTTATTCTCGACTATAGATGTGAAATGGTGTACAGCTGATATTATGACCTGTGACAAATGACAATGTTTCGCTTTCGTTTCTGCGGTAAGACTGCCGCCTGTGCAGTATTGAACAAATCCCCCAGTCTGCGCCTGACATGCGCACACAACATTATTACAACAAATACCTCATTCACAGTTTGCCACAATTTTCGGGAGTCATGGCTTCCAGTTTCAATACAACTACGGAAATACGCAGTTTTAGTTTTATAGATTAGTTTTTTGAGTATTTTCTTATATTCAATGTATTCCCTCAATAAAATTGCATTCCCTGGATGTTTCCTCAGATTGCGGTACATTGCATTCTTCTTGTTTATGGAATTCATCAAAGAAACAGTTATCCATTTTTTCCGTTTTCTATGGTTGCTATTCACCTTCACATACCTCGTACACCGTCTCAAACTTGCCTCAATTATACCTATGAACGCATTTGTTTCAGAGTCCAAATCACCCCCCGGTAAAGCCTCATCCCACACAACAGACCCCATCCTTTCCATGAACGCTTTTTCATCGATTTTCTGGCGATAATTTACAAATTTTCGCTTCGTTTTGTCAACTTGTGGCACCATGATCTGCACCATAACGGTAAAATGATCTGTTACATCAGTTTCGAGTGTCATTGGCAGAACAGAATCATAGGTCTGATCACTAGACTTGATGAATATATGATCTAGACATGTGCAAGAACCATTTTGAACTCTTGTGAATGTATTTATGGCAGATATGTAGCCATGCTCACTCAGGGTGTCCAAATAATATTCGACCTCCTTAGAATTCATCATCAAATCAATATTCATGTCTCCGACAAACATACATAATTTGAACCCTAATTTCTTATAAACGTTCTTGAGCCCCCCTGAATGTTTCTTGGTCCTTTTTTTCGGATTAATAACCGCAGTTTCTGTTTAAAAAAACAATATTGTTACTGAATTAACAAATTGTCAGGAATCATATTTAGCTGATCGTCATTTTACCATGAAATCCTCTTTACTTCAGACGTACCGAAAAATGGGCACACCACGATAGACTCTTTTGCAGACGATATAGCCATACTTGCATCTCACGAGAATGCCGCAACAGCTTCTGAAAATATGCAGCAACACTTGGATGATCTTGGACAATGGCATCGAAAACGGCGACTGGCGACTCAACATCAATGATACCAAATCAGGAATTTTGTGGAAATTAGCAGTTTATTATTATTTATTTAAAATGAATTTCCATCAAGTGAAGACCGAATCAATCAAATAGATACCAAATCAATTCAAGTAACTTTTACAACCAAAAGAACCACATGTCCTCCTGTCAAAATGTTTGAAAAGGAAAAACCAAAGCCAAATATCACAGTATACCTACATTTAGATCATCGCCTCACTTGAAAACCACATATCCAAGCTAAGAAAACCGAAATCAATATGAAGATCCGTTGAATGTATTGACTAATAGGCAAGAAATCCAAATTATCTTTAAAAAAAATCACTTATACAGCGTGTCTCTGTCTCAAGTTCGAGTGCCTATATTAGAGGTTTCTGTAGAACTGGGAATAATTAAAAATTTGGATTATGATATTGTTGGAAATTCTCTACTGAGCTGAAATATATTTAAAACCTGAGCACAATAAATTTGTTGAACAGCATTTTTTTTTCAGTTTTTTCGTTTCTGATATGATTAAGCATTCAGCGCTAATTACATTTCTGTATAAACTATATTGTATTCGTTCAAATAGTTTTCAAAATATCGAGAAAAACGGAAACGGAAAGAAAGTCAAATATTCATAGTCAGTATTATGTTAATTTTTTTATTATCAACATCCTTAGCGTAAGCCGTTCTCCTAACGTCAAAGTAGAAGAATGGGTAGAGATCATACATCTTTTAAATTTCATAAATATCAATAATATCATCACAAGGTGTTTCAAATTTTGTGTTGAAAACTGTGATCGAAAATTGGCCATAACTTCTGTTGCGTTGCTTTCTGACAAATGTTATCTATTTTTAAAACGCAGTAATTTTTCGAGGTAGACTAACTGCTTGATAATGAATATTAGTACGACTTCAAGCAATACTTCAGGAAATTCGCATCTATATAAATAGGAGATTTCAATCATCTTGAATGTCCACCATGATTTAATCTTTTCCTTCTGGGACCATAGAAGACATACGTTTCTGTGGAAAAAAATCTAACCTCTGAAACGAAAACAAATGGAGGACATCACTGTTACTTCTGCTCCCTTCTTAATTTTGTCTGGATCCCATCCGTTTCACTTTTATTCTATTTCACAAAAAGTTTTCTTGAAATGGCGTTTCCTCTTCTAGGAATCCGCCATTTTAGATTCTTCATTCTGGTATGTACACTTTTCCCCAGTTCAACGTAACTCTGTTTCTATTCACAGGATTTAATCGCATGTAAGCTAATTCCATTTTATTTATTGCAGTTCTATTGAATATTGTGGAACTTCATTCTACTACTATTAATCCACGTGGAATATTCTTATACATACGTTGAGAACTACTGCACATTCAACTATTCAATCGACATTATTGTATAGGCATTGGAGTTGTTGCTTTTAGGGTAATATTTCATGTACAGGGATACATGGTCTAAGGTAAACTGTTTACATCGCCTGTGCCTAGGAAAATTCCAGCATTGTGGTCGTAGACTTCCCTCTGAGAGTTCTGTAAACGAACATCCTCAGCAAAACAAACCTTGGTGAGCTGGGCAGTGGGCAAGTATTCCACGGAAGGATTGCTTCGTCCCGAGCCCAACGTTCATCAGTCAACAGGATATCTAAAGAGTTTATTGTCCACTTCCAAACCAACGCGAATAGGATTACACACATAACACTGGGAAGGAAGGATTCTTACACATGTAGCTGTAAAGCACTGCGTAGAACTGGGACAACAATGAGGTGACCCACTCTATATGCCTATCACCTTTGAACAACTTTGGATTCCGCCTTTTATCATGAATGTGCCACTGTGCCAGTAATCATCTCACCTTGGTAAGAAAGCTCCATATTGTAACATATCACCAGTGCTCATCTTATCGATAATTGATCTATGGATTATAACATATCATCTGTAATGCTAGAAGGGTTTTTGCTTTGAGATCAATAACAAATTGGATCTCGTTTGTTTTTCCCTTCAAAAGCCGTTCCTTCCGAACTGCTGCGCTGGACCAATAAAGGCCTGTTCCATCACCTCTGTGTCCATGCAAGTATTTTTGTTTATCCATTTTACCTCATTATTTTTCATCCTATATTTCACTTATCTGAGTTATTACGAATCTGCGACATAACATAGAGCATAGAGACCCACCAAAAATAGAAGATCACAAGCCAAGCCGAAAGTATAAGTATACAATCCCCTTTAACGTAATAGACGCTTTAGATCCTCAGTATAACTATAACTATACCTTCAAATGAAGGAATGTTACAAGGTTCTTGAATTTGATCAACTCAAAAAAACCTTCTCATATATGTATGTAATTCAATTAAAATGCATGAAACATAGAAAGTTAACTTTCAACAAGCAGTGTGGCTATTTTAAATGGCATCGAAATATCTCCAGGCATTTTGTAATTATTGCGAATGAAAAGGACCTATGTTTGCCGGAAATTGGTGCATTTTCATCAGTACTATCCACCCTATAAATTTGTTATACCTACTCTTTGTCACCATGCATGAATATTCTTCGGTTACACTGTCCGCTGTTGCAGTAAATCATTTATTCTCCGAATCTTCTGCCTTCTTGTTCTCATTATTTATACATGATCATTTATTTAACAAACATTAAATTGTGAATCACGAATAGATCCGTTCGAATTGTTGAGATTATGAGTCGAGTACCACTTTGATTGTGTGGAATGTGGTATAAAAAGTTGTGTATCGCCATAAATGAGCATTGAGTTCTTATCGAATCACCCATGTCGATGACAACTAACTGTATGTCCAAATTGGTAGAACTCTTCTTGGGAAATATAATGGGCAACAGACCAGAAGACAAATATGGAAGAAGGACGATGACATAGGGAAGAATTGAGGATCTTTGTTACATGCTGGATGAATCACGGGTAACAAAAGCCTTGTGGGGAGTCAAAACTATTTATGGTAGTTTTTATGGTGAATCTGTAATTGAGTTATCCGGATTCAACAAATTTCGCATATACCTACTGGTTGGGACATTGACCTTTATTACTTTTTCCATTTTTTCGAACTCTGCACTGTTAAAAAGAAAAAATAAATTGGGCCAAAAATGTGCCTGATACGACTCTCTGATATATGCATGCAAATAGCTCAAAAATTATACATATATACGGAATGAGTCTTTGACATGTACAAATATTTCAAATGTAGATTCCTCCCATCAAATAAAACACTTTTTTCCTATACCATTTTTCAGAATGCGGTTTAGTTTGAAAGATACAGGGTGTCGAAAATCCATGAAAAAACAATATTTCATTCATATCTTTGGAACCGTTATTTCAAATGTACTGAATTCTGGTTGATTGGTTACTCTATTCATGGTGTATATTCCTCAACCAAACTCATTCAATAATCCTCCTGGTATGAAAGTTACATCGTAACCGACTCATAAATTCACGCAAAAATACTAGAAAACTACATGAAAAAGATAAAGGGTCCATATTTTCGGAAGAATCAATCATTTCAGAAAATAAGAGTATCCCTTTGTTTTTCAATGAAACGCGTCGTTTTCGAGTTATTCCTTATTGTATACGATAAAATTTGAGGTAAAATTTTCAAGAATAATCCTAGGTCCGCATAGGAGACCTCTCTGAAACTACAAGTTTCGAAGCTTGTAATTTGTACAAGTTCGGAGAAGCAGTTGTGTTCTGTGTAGGCTTTGTTACTGTGTCCTTACGCCGCCTTAAGCAGAGCACTGTTAATTTTCGACCCAACAGTGAAATGGTGGCCCCTACCGAGACTAGAAAATTTCTTTCCTAGCTTGGGATTGAATTGGGACTTCCCGGGTCCTAGGCCAATATCCTAACCACTGGACCACGGATGCTTCCCTGGATTAAATATAATCGAATATTATTACTTTTCTGGTCTCTAACCAAGTTGACAATGTTGTCAGTCAAAATGTTTATCAACTTTGTCGAGACTGTATGTGCTGAATCACGATACAAACCACACAAGTTGAAATTAATGAAGAATAAAATGATACTCAGCACTAGCTAAATAATCTGTGTTTCTATCTGAACAATATTCTGTCCATTATTTTTCAGTAAAATTTCAACACTGGATTCTTGATTGGCGTAAAAGAAAATAGCATAACTGAATCTTCCAACCGTGTTCATAAACGTGAAATATTTCCACTATCAACAGATAGAAAAGTTTCTTCGCCATCCGCTAGATCTTTGGAATTATTGAATTCACGTAATATTTTCTCAAATAAATTATTACATTTCGAAAAATACGTAGTTTTAACAACTTCTACGTAGAAGGGACAACGTTGCGTAGATATCTGACAGTACAATGACTATAACCTAACATTTTCAAAATATGTAAACGCGGTGAAATGTGTCAGAATTTCATGGCCAACCAGGATACTTTATGAAAGTGAATGGAGTATATCACTAGCTGATCTGACAAGGTCAATTATGACATATCCACAGAATGGCATCCTTTGTAATGAAAGATTTATACCTTTCCTCAGAACTAATAGACCAGTCCAACGATCGGTCACGATCAGCTGTTTAAGTGACTGCTTGGAGCAAACAAACAACAATCCGATTGTTCACTATGTGTTTTTTGACGCAATTGCTTCATTTTTGTCTTATAAAAGCATGCTACTATTTTGTTGTGTGGTTAATTGGCGAAGTAGAAGACCTCTTGGCATTGTGGAATTCTATAAAATTTCTGCTACTTCAATTTTCACCCATAAAATAGTTATCAGCTATTTAAAAACCTCATTAAACTGAGAAGAAATTGAAAAATACTATTGAATATTAAAAACATTTCATTGCAGTTATAGGGGCACCTGATATTTGTGAGTTTTGTATTCTAATGTCCTCGAATTGTACCTTTGTCATGTCTTCAATGTATACGTACATACGCAGAGTTTTTTATGTATATATCATATCATAAACAATAAATCAGTTTAAATTCTTCAATTTTAAATAGAATTTTCCTACAAATTGCATAAAATATTCACGTTCACGTTGTTTATACGTAGAAATTTTGTCGATATCTTTGTGCCACAGCTACATCTCCTCAGTTGCAATTTTACGAGATAATTACTCATTTTGGATAGTCCTTTGATATCACACAATGTTTATTCACTCAAAAATTGGTATCACAACACTCAAACTCAGAGAGAATGATAGTCATAATAGAGTTACACTCTAGCAATCCTGATTCGAAATGTTTGTTGTTATGAATGAAAATGTCAAGAAAATGAACACACATTATTGCTCGAAAAAACTATGGACTATTTACACGACACGTTCACCAGAATAAATTCAAATATTCGAAATAACTAATAAAAATCAGTCTCTAATTTGTGAATAGCTCCATCTGAAGTAGAAAGAACGAAACTTTTCCAATATTCTCGATTTTGGCGAAACAAAATCTCGACATCTTAGTAATAATAGTACCTATATTCTAAAACTAGTTGCGGAATGGGCTCCTATTCCAATACGAATGCGTAATTCGAAAACGAGCGACGAAGGAGCGAGTTTTCGAACGCATGAGTATTGGAATGGCATTCTGCAACGAGTGTTAGACGATATTTTCTCTATTTCACTCAAATTTTGTGGAATTCAACGAAAAAATTCAAATAATAGGTCCTAGTGACTTTCATATTGTATCTTGGCAGTTGGTGTGAATGTTAGGAAATACGAAAATTGACGTTTCTAAATTGACGTCTGCTGAAATTTAAAAGGATCGGAAGTCATTGCTGACAACCACAAAACGAAAAATGTAACTGAAAACGATGCTGTAATGAATTCATTACAGCACTGTTTTTAGTACTGTAATGAACACATTACGATACCGAAATAGAGAAATATATTTTTGAAAAGTGGCTGTACCTTTCCTCTATGGGAAATTCTGCGTTTCCGTGAAAACATTTCTGTAGCATTGTCTTATGTACCTACTATTCAATTGCTTCGACAATGTTTCTATGCATTTATGACCAATCTAATCATTTAAGACCATTTTGTTTAAAAAATTTCAGAACTGCCGAAATTTTGGTTAAATGACACCGTTTTCTCTTCTAAGAACCGGCGCGCACATTTGACCGAATTCGAATCAAATTATACTAAGCAATCATACAATCCCACTCAACAACCATCCGCGAAAGAAAAAGCATTCCAGAGATCAGAAGAAACCATACATGTCCCTATGACCTCCAGAAAAATTCGAACATAATGAGGACGTCATCGTTATTTCAATTCCATGGTCAATCACCAATACCATGTCGAAAGAAAACCGACACCAGCCGAACACCGACGAAACCGGATATCGGGCAAAGCGCGCTCGATCCGCATCCGCGAAAATTTACTATTTCAAATGCCCGATTTCAAACGCGGCAAACTGCGCTGTTTTCCCATTTTCCCGTGTTTACTCGCAGAAAAACTGTGTTATTTTTGCGCGTTGTGCGTTCTGTGAGGTTGCCGAGTGTTTCTGATTTCTGAAGGTGGGTTTTATTTTTAGCAGTGATAAGATGGTAACCTTTCACCTACGTCCATGGCAAACTTCGCATATTTGTCTATCGTATACAGTTCGCTAATTTTAATTAGTTGGTCGGGTCGTAAAACGTGTTCTCAGGTATCGGAGAATGGTCCGATATTCTCGAATGGGCCTCAATAGGTGCTGAAAATATGAGAAAAAATCTCTAGGGTATAATAATTATCTTTATTTCTAGAAGCAAATCATATATACACGAGTATATACATTAAGTATTGAAATGCAACAGAGTGACGTCAAAATGAATCTAAAGTGAATAAGTGAAATTAAATTCTACATATTCTATGTTGAGTTGAACTTTAAGATTTACATTTCTCAAAAAATTCTGCTAAGTCGTATGGTTCAGCATCTATCAAAAACTCCATTAGCTCCCTCTTGAACCTCTTTGCTTCATTGATGTGATGGAAACGTCTTGGTAAAGAGTTGAAAATCTTCATACTCATATATTCGGCGTTGTTTTGTGTTAGAGTCAAATGTACCTTTGGGTATTTATATGGGTTTATTTTTCTTGTGATGTTGTGATTCTCTGACGTTTCAAGTAGTTTCTTGTTTTTTACTAAAAATAGGCTGAAATCCTGCGACTTTTTTGGTTCGACGAGAGTAGAAGGATATTTTTTCTAAATTGGAAAAGTGGATTTTTTTTCAAAGGAATCAGGAGAAAGTCGCAGATGAAATGCAATGAAAATGTTTTTGACCAGAGATTTTGATAAACTTACTTCACCGGTAATATATGAAGAGATGCTTTGTAGTTTCAAACTTCAAACGATTTTGGTGTTTTTGAATAAAACCAACATTGTTAGTCACAGCGTCGTGAACATCGATTGATGGATAATTTGAGAGGTGATTGCATATTATCTTCAAAATTTTTAGGGTTTTCTTCATCAATATCTGTAGCACACTCATTAAAAAAAATAGTGTAGAAATCACTCCTGCGTAATAAGTTGTGACTATTCGTCAGGGGCCATTTCCTCGGAATAATGTTGAATAACAAACAAAACTGGAACAATACGAATGTAGAAGTTCTAACTGTAACCTTTCGGAGTCTAGATCAGACCTGTTTATTCAGTTTTTCGAAAACGTCCATTCTGAGCAATTCTCTGAAAAATCTCAAGATAATACAAAGTCAGGGGTATTTCATGGATAACCCGCCTCCTAGGGATGTAGGCACCACAACTTGACAAGAATCAAGTTTCGTAAACCTATCGCGGTCTTTGAGTCAACGGCTTTTATATGAATTTAGATAAATTTACACCTTCACTAAAATGTTGATGATGCCATGCTGACAAGAAATTTCAATGGTATCATTTGGCGATGCAACTTTCGTATGTACTGAAATTTTGAGTCATTTCAGAAACAAATTAACCCAAAGATAAACATTTCAGACAAAGCCAATAAAACTCAAAATACGGGTGTTTGGTTTACCGATACAAATTTGAAAGGGGTTGTAGGGTGAGATCAATTTGTACATACAGGATGAGTCTTGTACATTTATTTTAACTGTAGATTCTTATCAAAGAAAACACTTTTTCCTACACCTTTTTTCAAAATTTGGTTCTGTTTGAAAGATACAGTCGAGAATCCATTAAAAAAACACTCTTCTGTTGAGTTCATCTTCGGAAACTTTATTTCAAATGAACTCTATTCATAGTGCATATTCCTGAATCAAAAAATATTCAATATTTTTGCTGGTATAAAAGTCGGCTCATAAATTCACTCAAAAATACTACAAAACCACTTGAAAATAAAACGGTTCATATTTTCGAAAGAATCAATCATTTTAGAAAATGAAAGTGGTCTAATGTTTTTTAACGTTGTCTAGATATTTCTGATTGTATACGATCAAGTGTGAGGAAAAAATTGAAAATCTTCAGAATAATCTGGATGCTTTCCTGGATTGAATATCATCGAATATTATTACTTCTCTGGTCGCTAAATAAGTCAACAATGTTTTCAGAATGTTCATATCAACTTTGTCGGGACTAAAATCTAAATGATAGACAGGCGTTCGATTTAGAGATGTGTGATTATAAAATGGCACAAGTGTGGGAGATAAAATTAAACACCAAGGATTATAAAATTATACATTCGGTACGTACAGTTTCTATTAAAAATTTATTGTTACCGGTCCATATTAAAAATAAATATCAATGAAATACAAAATTCAGATATATGAATGATGTATGTCTATAAACGCATTAAATTGAAATCAATGAAAAATGAAATGCTACTTAGCACTAAATAATCTGTGGCGATGTTTCTATCTTAACAATATCCTCTGGGAATTTCATAAACTCGAAACAACACGGTTAATATTACATTAATTCACTATAAGTCTTCACAAAATCATCACGAGGTCAAAGAAAAACACCGAAAATAACTTGTCCCCAATACGGGGTGAGGCTTTTCTTTTGACATGTGATAGAATTCATCAAACTAAGTCATTTTACTAAAAAATTTTCTTATGAATTATGCCCCTGTTTCGAGATAAAATGAAAATAAAATATTTTCTAGCTCCTAGTTGAATCTGAAAATTCCTACTTCGATTCTGCTCCCTTCGACTACTCGTCCGTAGATATCAACATGCTTTTTGTGTTTTTATATTTTGAAAATGCCGCATTCGAATAATGAACTTGTTGATATGCTTTGAATTTACGATGAATCAAAGCAAAATGCCAGTTTAGCGTATAAGTTATACAAAACAAGATTGCCCTTGAGTAATAACCTTCGCGGATGTTCATAAACCTGGTCCAGAGATATGATGCAGGCCAGAATGGTATTAAGGTATTGACGCCCTAATTTTTTTATAAAGTTTTTACAAATAAGAAATTCCCGATTTAATGACTTATTTTGATGAGTTCTATCACCTGCCAAAAGAAGAGCCTCACCTCGAAATACATCATGTATAGCAACATAGCTCTAGAAATGAATTCCTCCATATTTGATGGACTAGCGGAGATCTAATTCCGAAGTAAATCGCTGAGGCGTGCTGCTATCGCAGGAGGATAGGGACATACCAGTTCCTGGCTTGTTATGCCATCATCAGTGCCACATAACACTTTTTTTCTGAAATTTCAGTGAAGCTAGAATCTTGAAATTCTGCAATTTTCGTGCACTCGCAATGGACTTATCACGGATATTTTTCGAATATTCCTGCCACATTATAAGGTGAAATAATTAGCAAGCCGTACGTTGATTCATATCAAAGAATTTTTTTTGAGATGAAGCTTCATGAAATTAAATTATAACTTGACATACTTGTTTTATTCAAAACAATTTCTTAATCACAATTTTTTCCCAAAACGAAGAGCTGAAGGAAAAAAATAAAAACTCAATTTTAGTAACCACCTTTTGAGGGTGATATTTCGGAAAGGGATGGGCTGAGGAAATTTTGTTATAGAAAAGACCCAACCTAATTTCACACAAGCACTCACCTGAATTTTTGCGCATGAATCTAGAGGCATCCGGTATATTGAAAAAACGTACATTTTTAATTATAACCTAGTGGAAGGACTGCAGAAAGGAGATCCCATTTGAAGAGCAAACTTTTGTCGATTGCTTTTAAATCCGGCACAGAGGATGGAAGATTTTCCTTCTTGAATTTTCTTCCCAAGACCAATAGCTGAATGGAAAACAAAACAAAACTCAAATTCAGTATCCACCCTTAGGGTGATATTTCGGAAAGGGATGAGATGAGGAAATTTTGTTATAGAAAAGGCACATCTTAATCTTATAAGAGCAATAAACTCCTGAATTTTTCAGCATGAATTCAGAAACACACTATCTGTACATATATCGGCCCGGCCAGAAGAGGGCTCAATAATCTTCATTGACTAAAGGGCATAGGAAAATGAAATTAACATCAGGTTTTATGTTCAGGAACAGAATTTTGGAAACAGCATAAAACTTTTACATACTTACAGAAAAAATTATAGACACGGTACATAATTTTGCCTTCCTTTACTCATAAAAGTACTCCTCACATTCTTTTTTGCCATATCGCCCATGTACAGGGTGGCCATATTTTACAATTGAACCATAAAACATAATAAAAGATAGAGAAAAGTAAGATACATGTTATGTTCTCTTTTTTCGAGAAACAGAAATTGCTGAAAACCCCAACTTGCTAGTCAATTATAAAAATGGACCAAATAACAAAATCACCCTGTAGCTCGGAAACTAGACGCCATAGCAACTTGGGGTTTCCAGCAATTTCTGTTTCTCGAAAAGAGAGAATATGACATGTATATTAATTTTTTTCTATTTCTTATAATTAAGGAGATGTAGTACTAAACCATCGAAATCTGGCCACCCTGGACATACATCGGACGTGATATCATTTTAGTATATGCATATCAAAATCTATAGGATGAGAAATGTAGTTTCGAAAAATTCCCCGAGAATTTCAGTAAATAAAGGATTCCAATGAAGATGCAGTTCAAACATTGTTTATTAATGCTATTTATCAACATTCTTCCATGCATAATATGTAGATTATATTTTATTTCTGTCTTTTGCGCTTCGTAATCGAATTGACCCATTCTGAATGAAAGTTCATTTATAATTGCTGTTTATTCAGGTTTCATGCTTATTGGATAATTTGTTGTCAACTGGGAATGCGCCTACTCATCAATTCGAACAACATAATGATACATTTTGAAAGAAAACTATTCCTTCAATTATTGTTTAATCAATGGTTAAATGAAATCAGTCATTTTGAGAATGAGACTACTTAAGAATTAGTGTGAAAACAAGTGGGTACGGTATACGAAATTCTGAAGCTATTCGAATAGGTAATACCGATTTAGTGATACCAAATAAAAGAAAGGAAATACATATGTACATATTTGGTACCCACTACTTTTCCATAAATAATGTCCTGGAAAATTGTACATAATCCGGAATGATATCATTTCATTATAATGGACAATAATCAAAATTGAATTCTACAGATTCAGCTCCTCCCATCGTTATTTCACAATAACGATGAAATGAACTCATCCACAATTTTTGGGTGAGGGTACGAAGAAAAATGCAGAAAGCTGTTTTTCTAAGTCGAGGTATGGTATGTTTGTTGTTATTTCAAATTGATACATAATAAACGAATAAACCCTTATTTACCGTAACCACACTCCATTAATTTTCATGAAGTAATTTCTAATTTCTTTTAAGGTTTAACGCACGTGACACAGGCTTCGTAGTGCTACTACTGAAGTATTTCAATCTGTGCAAAACGGTACTTGAATGTCTTCTGTAAGTTCTGTAGGCTTATTTCTTGAGAATTTTGAGGAGTGTGGAATTCTACAGGTCCGTGTGTTCGTTTAGAAGTTTTTCTGACGGGTTATTCTAGTCCTTATTTATTCTTTTTTGGAATGAACTATCACAAAGTAACGGACTGGACTATTCTGTACATAATTTTTCAATAAAATTTCAACACTCGATTCTTGATTTCCGTACAAGAAAACAGCATACCTGAATCGTCCAACCATGTTCACATACTGGAAATATTTTCAGTCTTAACAGAGAAAAAAGTTCCTCCAACATTCGCCTGGTCAGGTCTCGGGAATTATTGAATTCGCATAATATTTTCTCAAATTCATTATTTTCCCAAAGTAAACAAACATTTTGATGAATACGTAACTACTACGACTTTTATGTAGGGAAGACAACGTTGATTAGCTATCTAACAGGGAAATGAGTACATATACCCTAACATTTTCGAAATAAACACGGTGAAATGTGTCAGAATGTCATGGCCAACCGGGATACTTTATGAAAGTGAATAAACATATACTCCATTCACTTTTGTAGTGTATCCCGGTTGGCCATGAAATTCCGACATATTTTGAAAATGTGAGGTTATAGTCATGTTCCTTTCAGATACATAGGCAACACCGTTGTAGTTTCCACATAGAGATCGTAGTAATAACATATTCATCAAAATGTTTATTTACTTTGGGAAAATGATGAATTTGAGAAAATATTACGTCGATTCAATAATTCCAAAGATCTGGCGAATGTTGAAGAAACTTTTTTCTCTGCTAATACTGGAAATATTTCACTTAGGTATACAAAACATTGTTGGAAAATTTGGTATTTTCTCTTACGGAAATCAAGAAGCGATTGTTGAAATTTTCCTTGAAAATAATGGACAAAATAGTCCGTTACTTTGTGATAGTGCATTCGAAAAAAGAATAAAAGTAGTCTAATAACCCGACAGAAAAACTAAACGAACAGACGGACCTATGGAATTCCCTACTTTTCAAAATTCTCAAGAAATAATACTACGGAAGACATTTAAATACCTTTTTGCACAACTTAAAATACTCCAGTATGAAAATGTAGTAGTACCTATTACGAAACCTGCGTCACAGTGAATCCTTAAGAGAAATCCATTTACAACGTTGAAACAAGTAAATAGAATTATTGCATTGGCAACATCTCTCAGAATTATTTTACTTTCACGAGTGCCAACCTCCGTCAGTTTTATGTAAAAGAACTCAATAAACCTAAATCATGGCCAATTGGGATACTTTTTAAAAGTGAATGTAGTATAGCTTTAATTCCGTTGGGAGTTATACTGAGCCGTTATCAATTTCAAACTCCCTCTAATGTATTAACAAAAGCAATCCGACAATTGTCGAATTTTCCACTGCAATTATTTCTCGAACTGCAAGGATTCTCCGTTGAACCTTGACCCTGTTTATGACTGTAGTCAAACATGATGTATTCATTCATTTTATTCCTGCATTGGCCAAGGCAGTTGCATCAGAAGTCCTTCGAAGACAATGTGTCTCCAGGCATTGATGATAGTTGATATATCCAGGGATAGATGCATAGAAATCCTGGCATGCTATGTGTCGCTGATTAGATTTTGTTTTGATTTTCTTATCGAAAGAAAACATGAGATTAGGACCTACTCTTCATTTTTCTCGAAAGGGGTCGTTATGAATTACCTCTACCATTGAGTTTTATTATACATAGAGGAACAACGTAGTTGAACGATTCGATAAAAAATTTTTTGTCCGTTTACTGCCACCTTTAGTGCGACACATAGTAGCTACTGAAAGAACTATAATCTGCCTATCCATTTACAGAAATCTGTAGATATTTATTTTCCTCTCGTTCTATGAATCATTGGCAAAATAATTTGTCGTTTTATTGCATCCAAAAAGTCAGCTATGACAAAATACTGAACATCCCACATTTCCATACGCCGTTCCTGATCGTCATCGCAGTCGGCTTAGGAAACAGTGCTTTTATAGTTCAGCTACTCACCGCCAGATGCGAAGGTAAAAATTTTCGATTCTCGAAAACATACCAACCCCCTATGAACCGGTGAAAGAACTACACTAAAATCAGCTTCAAATCCTTCAACTGGGATGTTCCTCTATGTATATTTAAACTCAATGCCTCTACAGGATCTTCAGAAATTTCGAGGAAATTGCAACTTTCAGTTCTACCCTATATACCATAAAATTCAATTGGAATTCTTTAAGTCTCGACAACAGGTGATAAACTAGATAAAATAGGCTACAAATAGAACGCGAAATGATCGGAATCAACACACATTACAAAGTTATTTCAAAATGAATTCAGTTACCATTTTTTCTTCGGTTTTTTTTTCCTCCGGGAGTGCATATATCAAAGATTTTCTGCTATCATTTCTATCTAATTCAATTGATGCGATGTTTAAACATTCAGCAATTTATATCAAGCCAAAACCATATGGTAATTCAATGTGTAGGTAACACAATACCTAAATGCTCTATGAGGGACAGATTGAATCATAATGAATTCATTCTCTGCCGCCACAGAGTAACAGTTCCCTACAAACCTATTTATTATGCTGGATGTACTTGACCCGAATCGAAAATTTAAAATTATGTTTATCTAAAAATATTCTTCATCGTTCCGCAATGAAAATAAACGAATTTAAATGATTGATCGATATAAATGTGCCATAAAGCAGTTTTATCAGTTCTTAGCATTTAACTGAAAACATATTTCTCTATTCCGAAAGAAGACGTTGGAGATATAAAACATTTTAATGGTAAGACTAATATCGCTTCAGTGTAATTATCAATAAAAATGGCGTCATAGTATTTAATGGTCTTTGAGGATGTTCCCAAAATGGAAAATAACTTAACGTTCTCAGCACAAATCTAGATTAGGTTCTGGAATAATAAAAAATCTATAAATAAGCTTAATTTCTACAATATGGTCGAATGTTTTTGAAAATATAAGATAGAATACGAAAATGAAATAAATAAAAATAAGTGTTTTTGGATCGTTGCTTATAGTAGTTTATATGAACTGTTTAACATAAAAAATCTTCAGTGATCACGCATTAATGGTGGGGGAAAATTTGGAAGTCAGTGAATAACAAATTCTGATAATTGTTCAGATCACTAATCAATAACATCTTTCGCCATAACTACTATAGTGTTATTAATTCAGCAACCTAATCATATGTCTTCGATTACTCTATAAATGTGTTATAAAAAAAGCTTGTTGCTTTTGGCGAATTCGAATTGAGAATAAAATAGCTATCAACTGATTAACAATTCAAAATTCATGAACTAACATTTGATTGGATTCAATCGATCCAATGTTGTGCTTTTGTAAGTCGACAGGAAATTAAAAGCAACCGCTCCTTCCTTAGATTCAGCCGTCTTACTGATGAGAAACAACGAAGCGTGTTTCGAAATAGGTCATGAATAGGTCTCGACATTATTATCACCTTCCTTCTTCCTATTACGTTCAAGTAATAAACCCAGTGACGCATAAAGGTTTAGGGATACTTCATACCTTACTCTTTCTATAGGGTGTTTCAGGGAACTAAAGGTGATCTGATTTACGGTAAACGATATAATTATAGATATTAATAGTATAATGTTGAACGAGCGCTAATGTAGGTCATAGCACACGCAGATGTTATGACATTCTGCCACAATTAGTGCTCTAAGGTAGTCTAAATCTGCAACTCAGGTTTTATAACCTTCTGATGGCCCCAGAGAAAAAAATCAAGCGGTGTTAGATCCGACGATCGCGCAGGCCACTCCACTGGCTCCTTCGGCCTATCCAACGTCCAGGAAACCTACCATTCAGGTACCGTCTCACCTGAGCTCCGTCCTGTTGAAAGCGTAACTCCTCTTCTAAAAGGTTTTCATCTGCCTCCGGTTATTAGAAGATTACGTTTTCGAGCGAATCCATATACACATCGCCAGTGAGATTTCCAGGAATGAATACAGGACCAATCAAGTGATCTCCCAAATACCCATCAAGAGGTTGAGTTTTTTTGGGTGTTGCGAATGTTGCTCCCTGAAGAGGTGGAAATTCTCATCGGACCAAAACCTACAATTATGTTTGTTGGCGTTTCCGTTAAGGAAAAAGGTGCATTCTTCCGAAAAGCACACGTTATACAAAAACACAGGATTTTCAATAGTTTCTTGCGAAATTATTTGGCAAAATTGCATTCTCCGATCATCATCACCTTCGTTCAGTGCATGAACAAGTGTCATTTTATAAGGATGGAACTCAGCCAGCTTCAATATTCTGTGGCTTGCCTTTGAATATACAGTTTCCTGTGACAACTTTCTAACAGTTTCACATTGTTCCCGTTCAGCCATTAGTTTTCACCCGTAACCGTACGAGTATGCGATTATGTTTTTTGTTTGCAACTGATCCTGTTACCTCAAATTTATGTACCAACTGAATGATAAATGAATGATAAACATTTTCATCAGGATGTCGTTCACTAAAAATCCTCGCAGTATCCCTAGCGCAGTCATTGTTCTGGAAAAACATTTTCAACATTTCCTTTCTCTCCTTCAAGGTGAAACCATTTTGTAATTTTTATTGAGGACTGATAAAACGCAACTCTAATAATTCTGCAATGGATAATACTGAAAGGAAATTTTCTGAAAGCAATAATCTATTTGCCTATGATATGGCAGTGCAGATTTTGATAAGCAAGAAGAGGAAGAAGGTATTTAACACTTTTTAATAACCTTATGGTTCGTTTTGATTGCTTTTTTAATAGAAATTATACGATCAATTAGAACATCTCGGTTTCATTTAGTTTTATCGGTATACCATAATTCCATAAAAAACACCCTGTGACTTTGTGAATATTCACTTATATGAACACAAACTGCAGGTTCATACAAATATTATCCATGCATACATTTGTGCTACAAAACTACCCACTTTCCCTATTCAAATTTCTGATGGGGTTGCAACCCTCTCCAAGGGGTTGTAGGCTTGTAGAAACAAGCTTTGTATCCGAGATCATGTTCCTCTGTCATCAAAAATCGACCTGTCTGGTTGTTTTCACAAATTCTGGTTCGTTGTTAAGGGTGGACATTTTTACATGAGACACCCTGTATGCATATATATTTCACCGGAGAATATCGAAACACGACATTTCCAATTGAAATTTCTAGCAAATTCTAGCTGACGTATAAAGAAATAATTTCACTTTTCTAAAAGAATGTGATGAAAAAGAAATTCATAAGTGCCTTTTTACGCCTATGCAATCTTTAGGTCTAACGATTAGATTAGAGAATTATATTTTATGCAAGGTGAGATTGTTGGAACAGAAATTGGTTACATCTTGTTTTTCGAAATTCTATGTGTTCTCATCATCATAAAATTATTCCAGATATTGACCCATGATTCATAGAAATAGAAACCCTGGTGTAACGACTCCGGACTTCTAACTCAAAATCGTGATCAAAAAATGTAGATCAAAACGGCACACTAGAGTGTGAATTGTAGATCGGTACCTTCTTCTTCTTCTGTGCGGCGCCTTTGGTTGGCAGAACGTAGGCCTTGTGGCCTATTGTTCATAACGCATTCATGTGATACTAGGGAGATTCAGACCCGAAGGCACGCAGACAAGAATGCCGCGAGCCGACAGGGAGGAGTCTCTCTCACCATAGAGATGGAAGGTGTAGGGTTCCCCAGGTGTGTTAACCTCAGTACAGATAGAGTCTCCAAGATCGGTACCTAGTTCCGCTTCCGCAATTATCCGAAATATTTCGCGGTCATGGTGCTATTGCGGCAATGGAAAATAACGCGACCCTTTCGGGAGAAACGGAAAGTAGGACCTCATCTCAGATTTTCGTTCGACAAAAAAGTCTCAAACAAAATCTGATCAGTGCCAACACCAAAGATGCTAGGCATCTTTACCTCAACGATGTGAGACATTATGGAATGTCAATGTAACTATGGTCAGTCGAATTTAGAAGAATGCTGTATTTATGAGCATCTCATAAAAAGGAGAACTTAAATTGGGAATTTTACAATTAACATTAATAGGTACTGTACTTTTGTCAGAAATGTATTCGGTTGATATACGATATACTTATTACTTAATATACGGTGGTTACGTTTGAATCTAATCATGCAATCAAATGGCACTGTAAGAGTTAACTTCTTCTTAGTTATGATTTACATCAGTGACAATGATTTTGGCATCACATCTATTCCTAATTGGACTGAAATATGTATGTTTAACCCATCTGCTTTGTACATACATTTTCGATTATGATTTTTTTGCAATGTCATGTCTTCAGATAAACCTGGACTAGCAGATATCTTATTTCCGAAGAACACCACTGGTGTCACCACCACAGCAGGATTATCACAATTTGTCATTATCCTGATAAGATAGAAACTCGAGTGAATCTATAATATTTTCGAAATACTGCTTAATACTGAACTCATTATGCAGGGGAATTTGAAAAATTTGAAATGTCTTTGATAAGCATTTAATTTTTCATGAACCGAATGAAAACTATTTCAGTAATTCCTGAATGACAATTGAATAATAGTAGTATACATATTCATTCTCACAATGATTCTACAAAGTGAAATAAAAGAAAAGTTTTGAAACATAGGTAATTCCGTGAAAATACTAAGCCAGCGACTTCAGGCTAGTTGAGCGCTATAACAATTATTTTCAGAAGGTAATTTATGAATAAAACGTTTATGTGAAATATAACGATAAAGATGTAAATCAACTTTCAGAACTATCTGAGATATGAGATGGCTTTACCAAAGGTCTTATTGGGGGCTCATAGCGTTGCGTTGGATATATTTGAATATTTATTGTTCTATACTATACTAAACTGGTGAAAACTCTATTTTAGATATGCGGATTTCACGTTTCTGGAGAACTGGGTCTATTTGAAATCTAAAAATATGGATTATGGTTTTGTTCGAAATTCTCTGTTCAGCTAAAGTATTTTTGGATATCTAGCTCTTCCGGTTAAACCGGAAAAAAATAAATTTCCTCAAAATTTTTCTATTTTGCTTCTTCAATAATATGAATAATAATAATAATCTGATCATAGTCTGAGGTAATAATACAGGGTGGCCATTTGAAAACGAAACAGACGAGATTACAGACGAAATAAATTTTTTCGATAGAAATGCTCGGACAGGTCGATTTCTGTTTCGAGGGGGACAACTTAATATGTAGGTTACGGACGCATAGCGCTTCAACCCTTGCTGCTACAACCCCCACCCCCAATTTTTGAATAGGGAAGATGGGGTGAGTGATACCTCAATTCAAAGGTATTTTTATACTGATTTCAGCACAGTAATTGTTTTTTCATTTTATGCATTAGTTCTCGAAATATTCATGCGTTAGTTAATTTTATCACTTAATAATACCAATAAAATAAAAAGTTCAGTATAATCTTGATTAGAAAAAAATTTTTCTCTAGCTATAAATATTAAAAATAAAATCCATATTCTAAGCAAAATTAAAAAATAAGATAAAAAATCATACCCCATAAAATATCTAATATTACTATAATTTAAAAAAGGAATCTTTATTAAAAAAATAAAAGTTAAAAAAACAATTATATTTTTTATTATTCAAAACTTATTATAAAAACCTAACGGAATCATAAATAGTAAAAATATTAATATTATCATAAAATATTTAAAGAATTAAAATAATCATTCCCATAAGAATAAATTATAGAAACTAATAGAGATAAACCTAAAGCACTTTCACAAACTCTCATTGTTAAAAAAATCCAAACAAAATGAAACTCAAACCTATAATTCATAAGATAAATATAAAGTAAAAAAAATAAAACTAAAACTACTAATTCTAAACTCAATAATATTGTTAATAGATGTTTACGATTTAAAACAAATCCTATCATTCTCATTATGAATATATATGTATTTATTATCATAATTTTAATAATTTGATAAAAATATTGGTCTTGTAAACCAAAAATAAGATTTATCTTTTAAAATATCAGAGGAAAACTAATATCTTTAATCTCCAAAATAAATATTTTTTTTTAAACTACCCTCTGAAATATTAATAATAATAACAACTTCAACAATAATATTATTTTTAAAACACCCCCTTTCATTGGGATTTAATATTTTAGGCCATACTTCAATTACATGTATCATAATAGGATTATTAAGACCAAACTTTTGATTTTCATATAACCTAATTTTTTGCGAATAATTGACATTTCGTGCTTCCGGAACACCAAAATTTCCGTACCTACTTTTATTTGAAATTGCAAAACATCTATCACTGGGCAAATGAAGTCATACCGTACGTGTTAATGCTACTAGGGTCAGATGTTCGACTAGCTGTTTTATTCACTGAAATCATTCTCCAACTGTACGGTATCGAAGATAATTTAGATTGAGTTTCAGCAAGATTGAGCTCCTTCGCAATACGCTTTGTTTGTTCGACATCTTGATTAAAGATTTCTATGTCAGTGGATTGGAGGAAGGAAGCCACAGTCATGGTTGTTTTGAAGCTCAAAATGTCGATTTTTCACAAAAAAAACACTACAAGTGCCATGAAAACACCACTTCATTTTCAAATACTTAGTTAAGAATATTTCGAGAAATAATACATAAAATGAAAAAACAATTACTGTGCTGAAATCAGTATAAAAATACCTTTCAAATGAGGTATCACTCACCCCATCTTCCCTATTCAAAAATTGGGGGTGAGGGTTGTAGTAGCAAGGGTTGAAGCGCTATGCGTCCGTAACCTACGTCCCCCTCGAAAACAGAAATCGACCTGTCCGAGAATTTCTATCGAAAAAATTTATTTCGTCTGTAATCTCGTCTGTTTCGTTTTCAAATGTCCACCCTGTATAATAATAGTATTAGGTTTCCTATTTCACTGCACTGACATTTTGTTGCGTAGCCTCATAGTTTTCAAAATGCATATTGATCATCAATGAAAAACTGGAAAAATAGGCATATGCGCTATCAGCATTATGTATATCATTGGAATTTCCACATTGCTGCAGTAAAATAATATGGGAATGAGCAAAATTCAACCATTATTTTATTTTTCAAATGAGAACCCTATTTTTCAAGATTGCGTTGGATTCTACGAAAAAACTCGATAGTGATGTAGTCCTAAACTAGTGAAAAGGATATTCAAACAAATCTGCATCTTCTAATGGCACGCCTGGGCGCCCGCAGAAACCCGTAGAAATTTTTCCCAGTGGGGGGCCAAAATAGAGATTGGAAGGTAATATTGAGGTGTCGTGCTGAAAAACGTTAGGGCCATCAAAATTTCAACACCCCGTATCTCAGAAACAGTGCGTCAGGGACCTATTATAGTCCATAGGAACTTTATGTCATAAAATCATCTGAGGATTAAGTTCCCGAATTTACGGTCCCTTATTCTGAAACATCCTAAAGTATGTTTCGCTTTAATCCTGTTTTTGTGTCTAGGAATAACGAACGAACTCAATTTTCTGGTTGCTTTCACCGAAATGGCTTGGCATTTCCGATTTCAATTCACACAAAGTGCTCGTAAACATAACGAAACGCCGACGTAACTGGGCCAAGTTCGTCCAGTCGACATTTGATGTTGATGTCTAGAACTGATCCGTGCGCCAAGGTGTTTATATCGCGTGAATCATCGGATCAATTTAGAAGTTCGGCTAAAAATAAGAACATATGGCCGTGATTTATTTGAAGGATGGGTTGATGGCCTGTCGAGTTAAATACTCTTGCCTCTTAGAGCGCCACTGACGTAGAGTCCAGATCCAGGCGTTCCAGGCGTTTTATGGCCTTTGATGACACTATGAGCCCTTGACCAATCACGGAGACTCTTTTCGCACGTGGGCTCATAAAATGTCATAAAACGCCCGTCTCGGGACCCTCACGAGTGGGCCCCTTTACAGAACTGCGGTAGTTGTCAAAGTAGGCGCAGGGAAACTTCCTGTTTTTCTTAGGGTGTGTTACGGGATCAAGGCATTTTGGAGAAGAAGAAGAATGGTAGATGGAAGTCACATTTAAGTTAGTTGCGCATCACGAATTTAGGAACCAAAAAAAGAAACCGGTCCTCGAATGAGAAAAAAATTACGCCATTATTCCTCACTTTTCTTAGTCTGGTTAGACGAATTCACGCTTCTGCGGATTTAATTCAAAAAATTCTACAAATTTTCTGGAAGTTTGGTTGTTGGAAAATACCATTTCGAGAATCGAAATTCGCTGCAATTGCGGATATTTTGTTTTCAACACCATTATTTCTTCAAAAGTAGAAACATTCAGTTCGAGGCCACACGACATCTTTGGTAAGAGGAAATAAGTCTTTTGGCATTCAATGACGGTTTTTCAACAGAAGATAATACTTTTAGGCCTTTTTAATTTGTTGACTACAATTTCACGAAAATTGGTATCCATTGACCGAAGTCACCTAGACGGTTGGATCCCGGCGAGAGGCCGGAGGTTTCATTCATTGCCCTGCCAGCGAGAACGACGTGGGCCAGATTCACTCACACACCGAGCCCGTTCACCTTTCAGTGTGAAGAAGGATAAAAGGTATCGCTACCTTGAGATTATCTCGATCTTTAATTGTCAATTGGATAATTTCTTGTAAACTGAATTTCATATTTTACTGCTGATTTTCGTTCAATATCTTCATTATTCATTTATTAACACCCTGATACTAACCCGATTGTCAATTATAGTTACATATTGGATTATCATTCCTTTCCAATTAAAAACACATTTAAGAACTTGCAGAAAAGATCAGACATTTGAGTTTCATTTTGAAAATCACCTTACAACCCACGACCTTTTTGTTGCCCTTTACTGTTTAGTAATAAAGTAAATGAATAAATAAAACGAATAAATAAATTAAGGAATTGGTAAAGACAAGCTAACAGGTGGCCATTAGAGGACCGAAATTATCAAATAGACGAGTCCCTTCATGCTGGCGACGTCCCGAAGGTCTTCGGAAGCTAAAAATTTTTGTTTTCTTATGTTTTCATCAATGGATATGAAAAGGAAAATCAATATCCCCACCGAAATGTTTCTTTGGGGAATTTCAATTTTTCGAATCCAATGAGGATTTCTCTAGAGTCTTTGTTTTTTATAATAACATAAATGAGATGTTTCTATTAACAGTGTGAAAAATGAAAATGATTAAAGATACTGGAGAAATATCATCCATTTCCGAAGCAGGAGCACTCATTTAAAAACCTGTTGCAAGATGTGAAACTGATTATTATAGGTGTTTTATTTGAATTCGTGGAGATTAATGAAGACTTATAGTGAATTATTGTATTATGAGCAGTGTTTTGTCGAGGTTAATTGGATAGAAATTCTACCAGGAACTCAAAGGAAATTTGGGAGAAAATGATTGAACTTACTACAGAATAACAACACAAAAGGATTCACACCTGCCATAAACTATTATCTGGATGTGAATATGTTCCGATGCCGCATGAGAAATTAAGATCATTGTACTGAAAGATCATTATAATCAAGTATCACTTCTGAATCAAAGTGATTTCTTAAAATGTAAAGTGGTAAATTCATCAATTCAACATCAGAACTTGGCCAGTGAATACCATATCTCAAAGTATCAGTTAAATACACGATATATTCACTAAAAATATTGTTTGAGGAACTCCCAAATAAATGGCTACTTCCCAATCATTTTCAGTTTTATTGAGACTAAAATTATTCATCCACAAATTTTCGAACAAAAGATGCCAACCTGAAAAAAAAATCTTTTTCGCCATTTTCCAAAAAAATTCATACCGAGTTACAGAAATATCCAGCTGATTCTGTCAGCCACGCTTTATAAATGATTGTTCAGTAAATTGTGAAACCTGTATATCTATTTTTTTTTAAGTTTCATAACTGATTTAATGAATTTTTTACAGACCCAAATATTAAAACTACAAGATGAGCTGTTTGAAAAGAGACTCTTTCTGCTTTTGCGGATCTCTTAGAACCGGAACATTGGTAGCCGGTGTTGCTGGAATTGTAAGTGCTTTTTTCGTGATGGTGAATTATGATTTCGTTGATTCTTCAAGGATAATTTGACTTCTATCCTGATTATTTTCAGATATTGGCCATTGCTGGTATAGTGGTACTTTTATGTGTAAATGTGATATTTAAAACTATTGTTTTCGATTGGTTGCCGAAGTATGTTGGTGAGTTTTAATTCATTTTGTTTAAGAACTTGAATTGATGAATCATTTTTTCGCGACACGCTTGGTGTTGACTTCATCTGAATCTTTATGGTTTTCGAAATAAAATAATAATATGCTTAAGCTCTCACGTTTATGAAAAAAAAACAATACTAATTTTACACATTTTTTCAAGTTATTACTATTCATTATATATGAAAAAGATCAGTACACAATTAATGCATTGTGTCGTGGGTCTGTAAGGTTTCGATATGTCAAAAAAAATTGTTACCTTGGTGTGTAAGCCACCTTATATTAATAGGTATATCAATACTAATTGGCAAAGAAACTGCAACGCCCAGAAGGAGCTGTTCGAATTTTAATTTTTTTTGGTAAAACATAGATAGTATAGCAAGGAGTAAATGATTGAAATTTGGAGTAAAAACGAAGGGTTTACAGTTTTTTTCAATAAATTTGTTGATAATGTGTTTGTTCACCGCGATTATCTGTACACTCCCCAACACGACTTGGCATTGATGCAATGAAAAGTTATATTTCTTCTTGATGGATACTATCCCCACTCCCCAGCTACCTGTACTTCATGTCTCAGAGCCACCAAAGTCCGTAGGGGCTGGTAAATTTCCAAGCCTTCGACATATATGATGTCCCAAACATGCTCTATGGCCTCTATGGGCCAAATATCGGGCGATCTGTGCGGCCATGGCAAAAGATTCACATGGGTCGCTTCGAAAAAGTTCAAACTAACTCTGGCAACATTCACGTCTTTCTCTCCGACGTCGTCTATGTCTTCTCTGGCCATCATGAAGAATGAAGATTCATCAGAAAAGACAACCTGATGCCATATTCTCCATTTCGATGTTGACGTTCTCTGTACCACTGTAATCGTTGCCGGCGATGATCAACCGTCAGTGGTAACACAAGATGGGGTCGATGATGCCGGAGTCCAAAAGACCTCATCTGACGATAAACCGGTCGGACAGTTGCAGGATGGCCTTGTTCTCCTAACCACTCATCAGCCAAAGATCGAGTTGTCGCAAATCGGTCACTAATGCCATAAGCTCGTCGATCTTGAACTTCTTTCGTGCCCCTTCGACGTCCGGTGCCTACTATCTTTCGAATTGGGGCATTATCAAACCACTCTTGACAACATCTCATAACAGTAGTTGGATTTCTGTTCGTACGGTTAGCGATTTCTCGAAATCTTTCGAATTCCCTTAGCTTGCGATAAATTCCGCGTACACGCGCTCTAGGCATTTAAACAACAACTAAACATCGACTTTGGATCTCCTCGAACGGCTGGTTTGTTGTAAAATTAGAAAAAAATGCAAAAAACGACTACAATATTCAAGTAACAAAAAATGCTCACATGAAAATACCTTCACGACTTTTTTGTCCAAATGTAATCATTTACTCCTTGCTAAACTATGTTCTACCAAAAAACATTTAGAATTTAAACAGCTCCTTCTGGGTGTTGTAGTTTTTCTTTCAGTTAGTATATCTGGAGTAGTTTTCAATTTACAGTGAGATAAAGAAAGAATAATCTTTTTTATCACCTCTCAAATTCAAGTCAACCAATGATCTATAGAGAACTCAGGTGGTCTATACAGGATGTTTCAGTGGTAAATGAACATACGGTTACCTGAGCTAGAGCTACCCTAGGCGAGTCCAAAACCGATATATGATAGGTCTGATCAAATTCATAACCGAGATACAGGGTGGTTTACGTATTCACAAAAAAGTTCAATTCCTCCTAACTTTTGAACTAACCAGTATAGTCGGTTGATATTTGGAACGTATGATTCACTTCTACAAGTCGATCGATTTATTTTTGAAATGCCAAAAAATTCCAGGTCCGTATTCGACAAATATGGGACTCCTGAGCTGATATTCAACACCCTGTATATTGAAATTTTGGGATTTGATTGAGATATTTGAAAAGAGCAGAAACTTTTCAATGGGGTTCATTAGATTTCATTGTCCCGCACGATATTTTGCTCAAAGAGAGCTCCAGAGAAAGATCCAATTCTCAGAACAAATCGTTCATTCTGATCAAATTGAATACTTTTTGTCCCACTGATTGCACATTCGCATTCTATAGTATCCTGAGGAATCATTTCAAGTTGCAAGAACTAACTTTAGTAGCTGAATTTTACGCAATGAAAGAATGGTCAACAGAATTTTAATTATTGATGAAACCATATTCACGAGGGATGGGGTCTTCAATATGAGGAATTCGCATGAACGGGCTGAAGAGAATCCGTATGCGGTCAGGCATACGAAATCCCAATACAAATTTTCAAAAAACTTATGATGTGGCGTTTATAAAAATCGATTGATTGGACCTCACGTCCACGTGATTTTTACTTAGATTTCTTCCAAAATCATCTTCCTGTATTAGTCGAAGGTACGGACATTGCAGAAATGCATTTTCAGCATGATAGAGCTCCACCCCATTTTAGAGTAATGATAAGACAATTTTAAGATCAGAATATTTCAAATATAGAATAGGCAGAGGTGAACCACATGCCTGCCCGGCTTGGTCACCAGATTTCAATCCTGTTGATTATTTCATTTGGGGTTATTTGAAATGTTCAGTATATTCATCTGAAATAGGAAGTGAGGATATCCCCGTGCATCGTATCGAAGTCGCCTGCAATGAAATACGTAATAATCCAGACATGATCGAAAAAAGTATCAGACATATTTTGAAGAGGACAAGAATGTGTATTGAACAAAATGGTCGTACGTTCGATCACCTTCAGTAATTCACATTAAGTTTTTATGTTTCTTCAGTTATTTATCTTTGTTGACTTCAAATACATTATTCTCGATGAATAATATTTTTCCGGAAATAACTCCAAATGATTCCACAGAATATTATCAAATTCGAATGTCCAATGTTTGGACAAAAAAAATTCAATTTGATCATAATGTACGATTTTTCTGAGAATTTTGTGAAATTCCAATATCAATTGAATCTTAAGCTCTCTTTGAGCAAAATGACGTGCGGGACAATGAAATCCACTGAACCCCATTGAAAATTTTCTGCTCTTTTCAAATATCTCAATCAAATCCCAAAATTTCAATATACAGGGTGTTGAATCTCAGCTTGGAAGAAGTCCCATATTTTTAAAATACGAACCTGGAATTTTTTGGAGATTCAAAAGTAAATCGATCGACCTGTAGAAGTGAATCATACGTTCCAAATATCAACCGATTATACTGCTTGGTTCAAAAGTTATAAGGAATTGAAATTTTTGGTGAATACACAAACCAACTTGTATCTCGGTTATGGAATTGATGAGACATATCATATATCGGTTTTTTGGACTCGCCTAGGGTAGCTCTAGCTCAGGTTATCGTATGTTCATTCACCAATGAAACACCCTGTATAAACATACCCTTCTTCGAGATTTTCTGTATGATCGACACCAATCACTTGAGAATCATTGAGAATCAGATGAACATAAATAAAATTGACGATATGGTGCTCATTTTCATTTTCTTTTTCAGTTGATATCATTATTATAATCAACTTTGGCATGACAATAGTCATTTCAATAGTACTGATGATCGGAGCTGTTAAGGTATGTTCAACATTAACATGAATGATTTTAAAATCGAAATAATAGAGTACTCGTTGAGAGTTGTGATATTTTCTGGTAATCATGAAAAGCAGCGAATTCCGGTGAATTTTTCTGAAAATTTCCTCAAAAATGTTATGGAAGATAACTTTTGCATATTAAATAGATCACTATCAACAATTATGCACATTTTAACGATCTGATCTGATTACCGAACTTAATATTGTTTGCATCAAATGGAGTTCAGAAATTCTGTTGCTCTTTATTATATGGATCTTTCTGCAGCTGAAGATGGGTTTATACTCGAAATGATATAAAATGAGAGGGATAAAATAAAATGAGGAACATAATGAAATATTGGAATAATAAGTTTGTGGCTTGAGGACTGGGCAAATAAAACAAATCCTTTTTTGAATTGTCGACGTTTCGATCCTTGGTTCGGATCTTTTTCAAGACTGAAACATTTAATAGCGTGTAAATATCAACTCTGACAACAATTAAAACAATACTTTGTTACACAAGAAATTATATCAAAAGACACAAATCACAATGGTCAAAGAAACTCAACTAGTATCGAGAACAAACGTTTAACCTTCTCTATGGAAGTAGCCAGGTTGATCAAGTCGAGAAAGTAACAGAAAACAAAACTAATTAATCAAATTTACCTTTTCAAATGGATGTTAGAGGAAGCACAATGTGGTCATGAAATCTATAGGTCATTCTGTAATTCTATTTCTGTCAATTTTGTATAAAACGATCATCACTCTTAATAACCTGAATTGAAATGAGAAGATGGAACGAATGGAACATGTTATTCGGGGAAATCAATCCTATATCAATTTTTTGTTCGATGCAACAAATGTAGAATCGCAGGTGGAATGCACTAGTCAACGGGTTATTTGTTTTTAATTTTTGTTAATAAATTACTGTTAACAATACTTAGAGATTCAACATCAGTTCTTAGGTTGATTGTATTATTTATTGAAATATGGATCATCTCACTTATGCATCGCTTGAAATAGTTGTTTTCCCTGTCCAAGATCTTCACACTCTCAAAATCAAAATCATGATCATTTTCAAAGTGGTGGGCAGCGAGAGCTGTTTTTTCGTTTTTTCCTTGTTAATTTCTCTACAATCATAAGAATGTTGATATATTCTTTTCTTCAAATATTGTTTCGTCATACCCACATACGTACTACCGCAATCTTTACAATTTATCGAGTAAACCAAATTGGATTTTAGCGAATTAGGTGTTGGGTCTTTGAAAATGCTCCCTACTGTTTTAAGAGGATAGAAGGCGAGTTGGCAATTTGGTGTTGTATTTTTCACTAGCTGGTTAACCTTCCCAGACAAACTAGGTATATATGGAAATCTATAATAAGTCTTTTCTCCTTTTTCTCTTTTTCTGTCTAATGATACTATTTGGTGCTTATAGGTTGCTGCGACTGTATTGACTAGTTTTGTGGGGTAATTATTAATCCTTAACAAGATCATAATTTTTTTCTCATTCTGCGCATGGTATATCGGGTCACTCAACTTGTAATTTCTAAATAATAGATTTTTTGGTGGTATAGATTTCATGACCACATTGTGCTTCCTCTAACATCCATTTGAAAAGGTAAATTTGATTAATTAGTTTTGTTTTCTGTTACTTTCTCGACTTGATCAACCTGGCTACTTCCATAGAGAAGGTTAAACGTTTGTTCTCGATACTAGTTGAGTTTCTTTGACCATTGTGATTTGTGTCTTTTGATATAATTTCTTGTGTAACAAAGTATTGTTTTAATTGTTGTCAGAGTTGATATTTACACGCTATTAAATGTTTCAGTCTTGAAAAAGATCCGAACCAAGGATCGAAACGTCGACAATTCAAAAAAGGATTTGTTTTATTTGCCCAGTCCTTAAGCCACAAACTTATTATTCCAATTTAATTGAAGGACACGAAGGAGAGAATTATGGCATAATGAAATATGAAAATTCACCAATTACTGTTCCATTTCAGTTTCATTTCTTGTATGAACGCTTTCATGGAGAGTGAATGTTGAATTTCCTTATTTTATTTTGTTTTATATTTTATTCTATTGGCTCTATATACTTGACTTCGAGTGTATTTTCATATCAGGTAGGAGAGAATTAAGGCTAATTTATGACTATTTTTCAGAGAAATATGTACCTGATGATACCTTGGGTTGTACTGGGTATAATGCTCGCTTTTGGAATTTTGGTATCTGTGCTTTACACTGGTATATCGTTTCTGGTTGATGGTGATCATTTCAATGGTTGGATATGGCTTATATTTGGAACACTTTCCTTCGGTGAGTAGACATATATTATAATCGAATCATGCTGGAAAATTTCTCTAGTTACAAGTTAAGGTATCCCGAGAAAATCTGGGAGAGAATGAAGCATAAAATAAAAAACTTCAAGAGACAAAACAATTAAAACTTTTATTTCATTACTTCGAATTATTCAATTATAAAGCGAAATATTGCCGCACAGAAATGTTTCACCTGTTTTTTCGGCTTTCGCCAGCGTTACCTGAAAATATGCTTTATCCAAGAACATTTATCAAATAGCAAATCGTTCGTTGTGAAAAAATTAACTACTTTTGTTATTTCATAAAAAATTTAGTTTCACACTCCGTGGATAAAAATATCAACTTCTTTCACAAACAAAAATCACAGAATGAGTAGGTGAATGGAAAAAACTAAGAAATAATTGATATATTGATATTGATATATTGTTTATCCTGATTACTCCCAGATCTCCTGAGGAGACCCCTCTGAAACTACAAGCTTTGAAACTTGAACCTTGTGCCGATTTCGGAGTGAGCAGTTGTGTTCTGTGTAGGCTTTATTACTGTGTCCTTACGCAACCTTAGGCACAGCACTTTTAATTTTTGACCCAACACTGGAATAGTGGCCCCTACCGAGACTAGAAAATTTCTTTCCTAGCTCGGGATTGAACTTCGGACTGGTCGGGTCCTAATCCAATGCTCTACCAATACCATCAAGCTATAAGACGGAGAGTTCCCTAGAACTCCACGTGGTAAAACTCGCTCCTTTTCTTCAAATAGTAATGATTCCATTTTTCCTTCAGTTATGCCAGAAGAAAAAAAATATAAGGTTAAGGTTCTTTAGTTTAAGCTTGTGGTCGACTTCTTGGCAAAACGAGTAAATTCATTTAAAAATAATTTTTCAATATCAGAATCTTGTCATTCGTATAATAATGTTTGTCTTATAAACAGCATAAGAAGATATATTTTTCGAGAAAATGCTAATATAATTCTTTAAATTTCAGTTGTCTATCTTTACATGTGGATGATAGTCTACAGCTACTTCTGTGTAATCAAGGAGGAAACAGATAGAGGACAATATATGAAAGATCCCTTCAGAAGGAAATATTGAGTTCGAGCCTGATTCATTAAAGTTTTCATTGCACTTCATCTGTTTCTGTGATTAACTAATAATACAAAGTTGATATAATGCCTCCGTTGTCATCAAAATCATTTTGAATGTCCATTCATTTTACTTGTGATATAAAATTATCACGACTAACTTTTTATGAAAAGTGCTACTAGTCTGTGTTGATGATTTAGGTATGTTTTTTAATTGTAGAACCTATTTGATATTATGATACGTGTTGTATTTTACATGTTGTTGATATGTTGATTGTATCAAGAAAGAAAATTTGTGATTAAAAATACGATGTTGCATAATTTCTTACCCTAAACTTGCATTCATAACGTATTAATGAATAATAATACATCGATTATGGACTGAGTGTTTAAGAAATATTTTTCATAGAAATTATAAGTAGGTATACTCCATTCACTTTTATAAAGTATCCCGGTTGGCCTTGAAATTCTGACACATTTCACCGTGTGTATTTTGAAAATGTTAGGTTATAGTCATGTTGAACAAGCAACGTTGCCGTTTCTACATATATGTCGTTGTAATTACGTATTTATCAAAATGTTCATTCACATTGGGAAAATAATCAATTTGAGAAAATATTATGTGAATTCAATAATTCCAAAGACCTGGCGAATGTTGGAGAAACTTTTTTCCCCGTTAAAACTGGAACTATTTCACTATTTCATACATATAAACTTGGTTGGAAGATTCAGTTATGCTATTTTCTGGTACGGAAATCAAGAATCGAGTCTTGAAGTTTTACTGAAAAATAATGGACAGAATAGTCCGTTACTTTGTGAGAGTTTTTACGAAAAAAAAATAAGCCTACAGAAGATATGGAAATACCTTTTTGCCAAACTTGAGATACTCTAGTATGAAAATGTAGTAGTATTACGAAACCTGACACTGTTAAACCAACTAGCATTTAATGTAACACAATAAAGTGCATGTTGAATATTTAATCAATAAGACAAGGTACTTGGTTGTGATCGAGATATTCTTGATAATGGGATATTTGTTGAAACATTATTTGGGCTGTTTCCATTATCTATGCGGTTTGTTGTTTCCGACGTTTCGGCAAGCATTCGCCTGCCGTCTTCAGGGTGTAGGTCCTGAGAAGGACCGGTTTTTGCCAAACTTGATCTGTCTGGACTTGTACGCACCATACTTTTTCGATTATTGAATTACAGTGTTGGGATTCGAACGTGGGTTATAAGGTTGCAATTTCGAAATTCCAGTCACTCTAACCACTAGTCTACCTGCTTGCCGAAACGTCGGAAACAACAAACCGCATAGATAATGGAAACAGCCCAAATAATGTTTCAACAAGGTACTTGGTGTTCATTTTTCACAAACTTTGTAAGATAATGTCCAGTGAGATTCTTCTTATGATATATTATGCATTGTTTCATAGTGTTATAAATACGGTATAATTGCTTGGGGTGGTGCTTATTCAAACTGCCTAAACCTTCTAAAGAATCAACAAAAAAGAATCTTGGAAATTGTAAATAAGAATAAAATTGTTCAGGGCATCCCCCAAAATATTGTTAATTTGTTTTTGCTGGAATCACTGAGGTACCATTATGACAACCCTAAGAGTGAATTTTTACGGTCACGGAGTATCACTAGGAACAGGAGCGTTCAATTGCCAATGAGATTCAGGACTATAAGTTCCGAAAGTAGTTTTATTAGAGCAATAAGTGTTTTTAACTCTCTTCCAAATGAACTCAAAGTTTTGAATGATGGTTAGAATAAACTAAAGCGGTGGATTGCAGCTAAATACTGTTGAGTTTGTATTTATTTTTGTTATTTCGCGGATTGATTGTGTTTCACAAGTTGATATTTGATGGTTGTTTTTTTTTGTTTGTTCCTTCTCTACTTGATTATATTTTGTTTTCTCTTTGTTGTTGATCATAAATTGTGCAGATGAGGTAGATTCCAATCGAGCTCACAAACAGGCAACTTGATTGCCTCAGTGAGATGCACTCGTTTATATTTGTGCATTTTCGATTCAATAAATATATAAAGATTTGATACATAAAACTTCGAAAAAATTTCCATCACGAAACATTATTTTCAAACATCGTAACATGCAGGTATATGTTTTTCTTTTGAGATATAGCATTCGATTCTTTGATGTATCAATCAATATAGCATGTTCAAAGCAATTATAGTATTAGAGATTTTGTAATTTTTTTTCAAAGATTAGGCTGACATATTTATAATGAACGGAATCTTCTTCAGGAACAACATTTCATCTTTCTTTTGGATTAAGACTGACAAAATATCTTGAAATCATATCTACATATAATGAGAAATCCTTTCCCAAAGATTCCCAATTGGTTCTTTTTCTATCTTGGTGGTTAGCAGCAACTTCCTTTTTCATAGTACAATATAGACTTTTTGTCTTTTTGATTCAGTTGAACCTCCTTGATCGTAAAAAATCTTCGATACAGTACTAGTTGAATAAGGAGAGTATTCGACATTTTTGCACGACTAGAAAATCAAAATGTTAGGTCTTTCACACTGCATAGAGGGTTCTGTTAAAAAAGGCAGCTCTATCGCTAAGGAAATCAGATGCTCTACACTAGTGATGTTCCTTTCGGAGTTTTTGAACCTCTATCCATTTTGAATTTCCCCATTTTAAGTTGAAGGGACGAGCTCTCAGAATTTCCTCTACATTTTATTCCATATCCATCAGATCATTTACCTTTTTGTATTTGTAACCCATTGATTTTATGGTTTTGAAAAGTGATGTCCGTCCTCCGTTATATTCCAAATGTTCTTTTGCAAAAGTGAGTAGTGTATCAATCGAAAAGTGTTAATTTTTCAAATTATAATTCCAAATTTGTCGTTGCAGATCTTGTTTCAAAATGAAGTCTTCAGTCATTGTATTTCTGGGTGCACCGATAGAAGGAAATTCTTTGTCGTCCTTTCAGTTAATATCCTCCTTATTGTGATAATGTGCAGCTAAAAAATAAATATCTATTCATATAAAATATAAACCTTGGTTTTCATTCACATACGTCGAAAATGTTGGATAGCTAGTGATAAACTATCCATTCCAAATGATCAGGGTTACTTTTAGAATGAGCAGATTTCAATTCTACATACCACTTCCTGATACTTTGTCTCTGCTTCTTCAAAACTACCTTCGGCATTCTTAGTTTCCAGGCTTGATGATTATACTGAGAGGATAAAAAAAACGTCGGCAACGTCTCCGAGATCCATTTATAGACGTAATGGAATTATTTAACATTCATAACTGCTAACCTGGGTTTTTTTAAGTGAAAAACCTTGATAAACCTGAATATTGGCCAACCGGGATACTTTATAAAGGTGAATGGAGTATATCTGCTCTAGCTGACGTTCATGCGAATTCTAGCTCCATCTCTCATGAATGAGTTTATGAATAATAAATTTTATTTCCAAACGTACGTTAACAACGTCATTTCTCGACTGACAGGATCATCGAAAAGCTCTATTTCTCCGCCTAGGCGGAGGAATAGTTGCTATGGCTTACTTTTCCCTGCAGCGGCAGGAAAAGTGTTGTTATGCAAAATTCATGACAACCGTAACTAGGCAAATGTTCCATTTATCATTCAATTATAACGATCGTGAATGTCAATCCAAAAGTGGATATTCCGATTTCCATGAATCTCAAAATGTTTGAAAATAAAATAACATATTTCATTCGAAGGAGAAGTGACTTTTCATGGCTCGCTTTCAATTACTCTCCTCACTACGTTCGGCGGGTGAACTCAAGCTCGCCATGAAAAGTGACACTTCTCCTCCATATAGAATAATAAACTATTATTTCAAAACGTACGATACCAACGTCATTTCTCGACTGACAATATCATCGAGAAGTTATATTTCTCCGCCTAGGCGGAGAAATAGTTGCTATGGCTTATGTTGTTATACAAAACATTAATTTTGCAAGACAACCGTAACTAGGCAAGTGACCCATTTTCACTCAATTAAAACCATCGTGAATGTCAATCCAAAAGTGGATATTCAGATTTCCACGAATTTCAAAATGTTTTAAAATAAAATAACATATTTCATTCGAAGGAGAAGTGACTTTTCATGGCTCGCTTTCAATTAACTCAAGCTCACCATGAAAAGTGACACTTCTCCTCCTTATGAAATAATATACTATTATTTCCAAACGTACGATAACAACGTCATTTCTCGACTGACAGGATCATCGAAAAGTTCTATTTCTCCGCCTAGACGGAGAAGTAGTTGCTATAGGTCACACCTTTCCCTCCGGCGGCAGGAAGAGTGTTGTTATGCAAAGGAATGAATTTTGCAAGACTGCTATTCTGTACTCTTGTTATGTGGAACCAGGAATTCCCCAGTATGTCCTCTTGTCTTTTGCCTGTGTGAATGTTGGAATAAAATATAGTTTTCGGCCACACATCTGATAGACTTTTACATAGTTAACAAAGCTCAATCAGCGCTGATTGGAGAATCAACTCTATTTGAAAGTTCAAAATCAAGCACTTGATTACCGATCAGCGCTGATCGCGCTTTGTGAAACCCTCCAATAGACTTGGAAAGGTAAGAATTTTGTAGTCCTTGAAAACATTCCTAGAGTTATCAGTTCTTCTCATTTGGAAAATAAACCTAATACATCTTTCTTGTGGGAGAAATATTCTTCCAGCATTTGCAGAATTTTCCTAAGACATAACGTTGTATCCAAAGATATTCTACATTATTGTATGTAGAATATATTTCACATTCTATGTAGAATATCATTGGTTGTATCTCATTCGAGAAGTCAAATACGCGTGATAGCAGTGATAGCACACAGACTCGCTTATACATTATAACCTCCTTTGCAGCGTGAGAACAACTGAGTTATATTATGTAACGGCTTAACTTCATAATCCAACAGCCTCTGTCCGTCACAAGATGAGAATCAGAATGCTTAGTTGCGCAGACCTCATTACCGATAGTGATAGACTTCTATTCTCGAAATGGAAAACTGTTGTGTCAGAAACAACTTTGGCCTGAGTCAGTGTCATCTATCGAGTCAACATTCCGAACGCTACACTTAATGATATTCGAAGTTTGACACTACTAATCAAGTTCATGAATAGAGCGGAAAATTAATTTTCTCTATTTCAGTATCGTAATGAGTTCATTACACTACTAAAAACAGTGATGTAATGAATTCATTACAGCATCGTTTTCAGTTACATTTTTCGTTTTGTGGTTGTCAGCAATGACTTCCGATCCTTTTAAATTTCAGCAGACGTCAATTTGGAAATGTCAATTTTCGTATTTCCTAACATTCACACCAACTGCCAAGATACAATATGAAAGTCACTAGGAGCTATAATTTGAACTTTTTCAATGAATTTCACAAAATTTGAGTGAAATAGAGAAAATATCGTCTAATACTCGTTGCAGAATGCAATTCCAATACTCATGCGTTCGAAAACTCGCTCCTTCGTCGCTCGTTTTCGAATTTCGCATTCGTATTGGAATAGGAGTCCATTCTGCAACTAGTTTTAGAATATACCATTGCGTGTCACCCTTGCGCAGGGGCCATGCTAATCTTCTCTGTATCGTTCAAATTTTAGTATATGTTCCGCCGAAGCGAGTACAAACGTAACTGGAAGATCAACCCCTATTTGAATCGTTGCACCGTGCGCACAACTGAGTTATATGTAGCGGTTTAACTTCATAATCCAACAACTTCTGTCCATCAAAAGATGATAATCTGAATGCTATAGTTTCGCAGACTTCATTACGGATAGACATTTTCTTTCGAAATAAAAAACTGTCGTCTCAGAATGATTTTATCACAAAAACATCAGGAACGTATATAGAAGAGGGGACTTTGATTGTAAGACTGGTTGCCTGCGTATAATAATGGGCCCCATACACTATGCGATTGCCTTAGTGCCGTTGCCTCAATAAGAAACTTATGAGGCCAATCTGGCCAATATCGTAGAATGACATACACTATCAGTCCACCACCTGCAAGCGGACGTACAGAACTGCAGATGCTTGCCTGATGATAGCATACATCATCCGTCAAGTGCCTGAAGGCGAATTGTCGATCGCAAATCAGGACTGCAGGCGAACCGCAGTTTCCAGACAGTTTTCCATCATGCTTTGTCGAAAACGTTGCGCGACATATATGTTTTTCATTTTTGGAGATCCACCCCGAAGAAGGTTTTTTTGGGTGAAAAAGTGGCTTCAGAGGATAGAGACACTAGTACTCACATGTCATTGCTTCGTGAACTGAGACGATCTCATCACGAGGATCTAATGAATTATTTGAGAATGAGCGAAAATAATTTTCAAAAACTCCTAGAGGAATCAGTAAAGTGACCACCAATTTACGCCAGGCAATCAGTGCTGAGGAAAGATTGATTACAACTCTGAGATTTTTAGCAACGGGCCAAAGCTTCGAAGATTTGAAGCTTTCGACTCGAATTGCACCTCAAGCGCTTGGGAAAATCCTACCAGCAACCTGCAGAGGCATGTCGTATGCTTCATCGCGTAATCTTTTGTTTGCATAATTTTCAACTTTTATTTTCCACAAAGAAGGGTGAGCTCGGTAAAGTTCAATAAACCCGGAAATAAATAGTGGGTTACAATCCATTTTTGCTCGTCAGTCCACTCGCGTACCAACACCGCAGGGTTTGAAATGGCCTGACGTAAAACTGCCGAAAACAGTAGATTCGGAGGGAATACGATCTAGCGCCTTCAGGCCAACTCGCCTTCATTCCGCGCGACCTGCAGACCAAAATCTTCATATTAACTGATAAATGTTTTTCCAACAGAGAATTTCTTCGTTTGCAAGATGAATTTTGTTTCCGAGATATTCACATTATCATCGAAAAATTACGAATAATACCTAATCACTTCTACCATCTCTACGAAATTATCTTCGATATACCTCTTATTCAAAAATACCCATGCTGTTCAATACTATTTATTCCACAATCGAACCTCAAGTTACGATTCTTGTAGTAGTTTTCGATTCGATTTCAAGAGTGGTTTTTCATTTTATTTCAATCAGAATTGCAATTTTCTTTATATTTCATTAAAATAAATCCGGTCATGAGAAGTGGATAAAAACTCTCAGTCGTTTTGAGGTTTTTATATCAAGTACAGTGGTGAAAGAAAACTTTAATCTCAACGGTAACTCCGTTGAAATAGAGGGTGATGAAAAAAAAAGGTGGTTTTTGGGTATTTTCCTGAGGTTCGCAGTTTACTTCATGACTGAATCGCCCAGTATTTTCAGAAGTTCATGGTGATATGTTCTGAAAAAATCAAACAAACACCTTGAATCAACCAAAAATACAGGGTGTCCACTAAACCTTCATTGTGAATAGTTTCTATGAAAATGGATCACCGAATATGAATTCTGGTTTTTTCGATGTAACAATAACATATCTAGTGAAATATTTCATTTTGCGAACGTCCTCGCTCTGGAACTGACATATTTTATACTTTCAAAATCGGGCATGCATTCAATTATGGATAACCAAGTATTCGTAACGGTTTTCGGTCATATTCATCTATATAGTTGCTCCCTGGGGATGAAATGAAATGTTTCTTGAGTTCATTCGATTCTGTTTCGAGATCCGCGCGTATTAAAAGTGGGCAATTCTCAACTCAAAAACTAGTCATAGGATTGAGTTGGTGCCATGGACACTTTTTTATCAAAAGTATTAGGTCGAGTATACTACATTATACCGAAATATTAGAACATTTGACGGAACGCCATTTGCCATTAGGAAAGTGCGGGGTCCTTTTCCATGAATAACATTAATCGTTATGATGTGGAAAGCATCACTTTCCGAAGTTTGTGAACCAATGCAAAAAAGAGCACGAAACGTAGCTTAACAGGAAAGAAACCGAGATTATTCTGTAATCGTGCTTCCTGTGATACATCGGTGGTGTCTAGTTCAGCCCAATCCATTCGGACAAGGCGACATAGGTTTTCTGATTATCTTATCAGGTTAATGGGTGAAACAGCAAAATCTTTCGAGAGAATAATTTCGCGTGAAAAGATCGGAACAAAGTGATGGTTTCCATTTCTCGTTGGTACGGATGCTGTGGTGGTGATACAATGCAGACGGAAGAAGTGCAAGAAGACTCTGAATTTAAGGTTAGAAAAATGTTTTCAACTGCTTTGAATAGATCATATTTTCGAAGAACAGCCACACACATATTTGGTTTCAAGTATTTTTGCAAATTGTATATTGTGTATACTCCATTCACTTTCATATCCTGGTTGGTCAAGATTTAGTTTTATCAAGTTTTCTTACTCAAAACTGGCGCAGGTTGGTACTCGTTAAATGTCAAATGATTCTCAGAAGCGTTGCCATTGCTAATTTCTATTTGACTAATTTTAAACTTTGTATTTGGAGTAAGTTCTTTTAAGGTTTACTTGTGACAGAGGTTTCGTATTAGGTACTACGACTACATTTTTATACTGGAGTATTTCAAGTTGTGCAATTGGTATTTAAATGTCTTCTGTTGGCCTATTTTTTTAGAATTTTGAAAAGTGGGGAAGTTTTTCTGTCTGGTTATTCGAGTACTTTTATTTTTTTTTCGAATGAACTATCACAATGTAGCGGACAATTCTGTCCTTTATTTTTCAGTAAAATTTCAATACTCGATTCTTGAGTTCCGTAGAAGAAAATAGCATAACTGAATCTTCCAACCAAGTTTATATACGTGAAATATTTCCACTATTAACAGAGAAAAACGTTTCTTCAACATTCGCCAGGTCTTTGGAATCATTTGAATTCACATACAATTTTCTCCAATTCATTATTTTCCCAAAGTGAATGAACATTCAGATAAAAAGTTGATTACTACGACTCCTATGTAGAGAGGTCAACGTAGCTTATTCGTCTGACAAGAAAATGACTATAACCTAACTTTTTCAAAATATAGACTGCGAAATGTGTCAGAATGTCATGGCCAACCGGGATACTTTATAAAAGTGAGTATATATTTAGAGCAGTTATTGAAAATTTCGAGGTACGCATATAGACTGATATGTTTATTCGTTCTCATTGAAATAAACAATAATAAAGTCACAGATATAATTACATTATACAATTTTCTGTACGTGTCTAAAATAAATTTAATTCTACAGAAACTAAATACACTTCAACCAACTCCAACAGGTTTTAAATATAATACACATTACAATATTATGCACAAAAAAAAGAAACAAAAAATGTCATCTTCGGGTTGTTGCTTCGCCCTGTCTGTGCTATATGTCGTGTATTGGTGATTTTTCCTTTCCAGTTTCGTTTGTCGCTAATCTAGAAATTTTGTCCAAATTTATTTTTTATTCGTTTTGTCAATATTTTCGTGGCCTATTTTAGTTGCGCTTAATGATATTTGCTATGAAATTCCTTCTTTTATTATTCATCCATTGTTTGATGCTGATCATAAAGGTTTTATAGATTCTTATCTATTTCCAGGCACGTAGCCGGGGACCGCCCCCCCCCCCCCCGAAACTTTATTATCGGTTGAAGCAAAACAAAAGGGGCCTATATATTTGAAAAAAATTGTATTGTGGGCCCCCCCGAAAAAAAAAACTCTGGCTACGTGCCTGTCTACTCCCATAAAATAATATATCCATTATTGAGAGGGAATTATTGGTTAGAGGACTTATAGAAAAAACTCTGTGCTTTCAACTATGTCAACGTTTCATCAGTCTTTCCTGATTTCTTCAGGACTGCAAACAATATTTATTTCTTAGTGTCAATTATAATCATGTGTCTGAAATCTTACCTAGTTAGGTTACAGTAAGGTGTTATAGACTAAAAAAGCAAAAATCGAATTCATGAAGTCATACGATCAATTAACTAAAAACAATCAGAGGGATCCGGAAACTCATACGCCTGTTTCATTAAATTAAGGTTGGGACATAGAACTAAAAAGTGAGCACAATCACAGACTAAAACACAACAAATAAATAAACAAACAAATCAACTCGACCGTAGCGCCGCATGGGAGGGACGAAGCAACCATAATGTTTATGATGTTATTTACTATCTTTTGTTTTTGTATGTTTGTAGTAGATTAGTATAAATTGAGCTTAGATTATTTGTATCAGACCTATGGTTAACTGTGTCATTAATTTTGATTTGTATCATCTCTCCCACGCTCCGCCTTAACCAGTCACGAGCATAATCCAACACAGCAACATTATCAAAGTCAAAATTGTAGTTTTCAGTGAAATGGTGATCAGCCAAGGACTAATGTTTTAGGGATATTTGTGAAAAGAGAAACCACATCCAGGGAAACTAAAATATATCCCTCTGGAATAGTAACCCCCTGGATGGACTTAACAAATTCAAATGAGTTTCTCACATTGTAATGGAATGTCGATATGGTCAGTGACAAAATGTCATGTAAATACCTTGATATATTATAAGCAGGACAATTGGTCTAAGACTAAGTGCGGTCTTATGGGTCTCACGCAGGCCATATAGTTTGGGACAAACTGAATTATGTCTCTTCATTATTTGAGCCCTTTTATCATCAATGACCTTGGTCATTCTCAATGTCTTCACCAATTCATTCGCTCTAGTTTGGAACTTGGAGGTTGGATCTTTGTCAATTTTAACATATACGTTGGTATCCGATAACATGTCCTCAAGGTAACCTATATACTCGTTCTTGTACATAAGTACTAAGGAACTCGACAGTACTTATGTACAAGAACCAAAGATATTCTACACCAAGATGGAGCATTCCTTTACTGGATGAACTGAATGTTATGTGGCCATAATAAACACTGTTTGTTTACAAACAAAGAGTGTTGTCGTAAACAGAAGTCAGTGGCGTGGATCTAAAAAATTGTAAATAATACAATATCAGAAATAAATCCCCAAAAGGATATTATCTTATAATCTTCGGTTATTAGGTATATTTCATTGGGTGCAGAACGATATCATGTTTTTTTTTAAATTAAATTTCGTTAACCGTCCCGAATGTTTCCATCTTATTGTAAATTATTTTTAGACGTAGAATTTTGAATGTTCGGGGATATTGTCTTCAATGTGAAAGGAAATTTGGAATAGCGAATATGATTTCCAAATATTGTTGTGATGGTTTGGCTAATTACACAGATACAGTTGAATGAATCTCATTAACAATGATCTCATGAATTATCTTGTTTTATCGAATACATCTGTATTCAGGTCACTTTTCAGTGAGGCTGAGTCTGTGTAGAACATATAAGTACCGAACGAGACAGTTTGGTATATTGCTCTGAGTTGAGTCAAGATATTTATTGGGGACCCCTATGGTGTTACAAATGGAACTCAGTTGACTGCAAAGGTTGGAAAATTGATCATACTACAACTGCATTCTACATAAATTTATAAGTTGGATTAAATAACAAATACATTCATAACTTCCATAAAAAATAACATCTCTAACAGAAAATAAATATAAATAATTTTTACATAAATGAAATACAATAATCAGAATTTTCTGATAACTATAATGAAATAACCAAGAATTGCAAAGATATTATTCAAATTAAACTTATTGATTCTGATACAAAATCAGATGTGTGAGCATACTTCTAACTCGATTCACCACTTGATCGCTCATTTTTCTCGTTTTGTGAATGCTTTTAGTGAAATATCTTTTCAATATCAGTTTTATCAATGGCAATTTTCCTTGTTTTGGGGTCCTGAAATCTTCATCTGTTACATCACCAACAATCCAAAACAAAACATTTTCAACTTCTTACTCTTCGTACAGTACTTTTAGCTTCAGAACTGAAATGAGAAAATTGAAGTTTGATATCACAAACCAGAATATATTTGGCAATATTTTCAAATCTTGAAAAAAATTTAATAAAACTCACAAAGTTGGATGTGGTCCCGTAAATACTGCAGAAGATACCAATTTGCTTGACGATTCTGAAGCGGTTAAAGTAGCAGAATCTGAAGCAGTCAGTGTAGCAGACAAATCAGTGGCTGTTGAAGTTCTGGATAGTTTAGTATCACTCACTTTTGAGGATTCCCCAACAGTACCAAGATTAGTAATATTATCTGATAGCTTCTGAGTCACAGACCTTTCATCTGGAGATGTGCTACTGGAACTGAAATATGAGATATTATATTTCGTTATCAATATTCTTAGAATCCAATTTGAATAGAACAACCTATAATATTCAAAAGACTTACCAATGAAGCGATAACGAAATCCTGGACGAAAAAGCTTCAGTTTTCAAAAGTCTTCATCACGAAAATGGTCAGAGCAAACGTAACCTCCTTCGCAGATTTTGTATTTCTCAAATTTAATTGATCGATCCACAATTTCCGTCTAGCTTTATCACAAGACATTCTATCAAAAGGAAATACTGCTTTTAAAATAAGTTCACAATATGCTCATATTCAGAGCTAGGTACCCCAAGCTACGCCTATGGTAAATTATTGTTTGTTGCCATTTACTTACCAATGTATGGATCTCCCGCAGCCTTTACTGGAGCTTTATATACATATCACTCAGGAATTAACCATTTTTCAGTTAAATATAACGAATAAGTATTGTACTATACAGTTTTCACTATAAAAATCACTTAGTTAACTCAAAATAATGAGTTAGAACTAGATTCACTCAAGAATCAGCTGTGAAGAAGGCGGCCATAATGGAATGGTCGAGCTAGGGTGAAAACACAGCGTTGTCACTATTTTATCGCAGAATCTCTCTTTTAATTCGCTTTCTGAATTCAGGTCGAATGAATCAAATATATTTTGTGGAATATGCTTGGTATGAACGTACTAACGAACCTAATCGTCATAGTTAGGTATAAGTAAAAGTAAAATTAGTATAACGGTTGATATGAAATACCTTTGGAGAATAAAAACCGTTTCAAGAAGGTGTAAAATAACTAACATTAAAAAAATGAAACAAGGTCCAGCCAAATATGATTTTACCTATCAATATTTCTAAAATACTCTCAACATTGATTTCGTATTCAGTAAATTGTAAATTGAAATAAGGCGTATCATATTTGTTGTATATATTGTAGTTGTTGATCTGGAGATTCTAAACATTTTCGAAAAAACCGGCAACTCTGCACGGATTCATTCGTTTCCCGAGGTCACATGGTGGAAAGCCACCAATAGGCAGCTGCGGGAAGGTTGTTTTGATTTTGAAGTAAATAATAAACAATTCGCTATCTTATTTCGACCACGTTTTCTCTCTCACTACACTCTATCTTGGTGTAGAATATCTTTGACAAGAACGAGTATATAGGTTACCTTGAGGACATGTTATCGGATACCAACGTATATGTTAAAACTGACAAAGATCCAACCTCCAAGTTCCAAACTAGAGCGAATGAATTGGTGAAGACATTGAGAACGACCAAGGTCATTGATGATAAAAGGGCTCAAATAATGAAGAGACATAATTCAGTTTCTCCCAAACTATATGGCCTGCGTAAGACCCATAAGACCGCACTTAGTCTTAGACCAATTGTGAGCTGTATAGGCTCACCTGCGTATATCAAGGTATTTACATGACATTTTGTCACTGACCATATCGACATTCCATTACAATGTGAGAAACTCATTTGAATTTGTTAAGTCCATCCAGGGGGTTACTATTCCAGAGGGATATATTTTAGTTTCCCTGGATGTGGTTTCTCTTTTCACAAATATCCCTAAAACATTAGTCCTTGATATTCTTAAGAGAAAATGGTCAATTTTGTCTGCCTACACCGAAATGCCAAAACAGTTATTTTTAGAAGCAATAAGCTTCATCTTTGAATCAAGTTATTTCTCCTTCAATGATAGACTATATCTACAATGTGACGGTACAGCAATGGGAAATCCAGCTAGCCCTAGCCTTGCTAACTTTGTCATGAATGAATTAATAGAGGTTTCCGTTCGTAAACTGAGTTTTTATGTGCCAGTGGTAAAACTATATGTTGATGACACCTTTTTGGCTGTCCCAGCTGATAAGACCCACGAACTACTGACAGTCTTTAACGGTTTCCACGATAAGTTGCAGTTCACCTTGGAACGTGAGAGTGGTCATATGTTGTCATTTCTGGATGTTCTGGTGATCAGAGGTGATGATGGCACTCTGACGACACGATGGTATTCGAAGCCTACTAATTCCGGCCGCTTGCTGAATTATGACTCATCATGTAGCAGGTCACAAAAAGTTGCTACTGTTAAATCTTTGTTGTGTAGAGTTTTTAATTTGTGTAGTCCTGTGTTCGTTGAACAGTCTATTTTAGAAGTTAAGACTTTGTTGAGAAAAAACAACTACCCTACTAATTTTGTGAATAGAATAGTTAATGAAGTGAATCTAAAGAGATCAACCTCGTTGTTGCCTATAGAGGTTGTAAATAACTCACCAATGTATTTTAGATTACCTTTCTTGCCGCAAGCATCTCTTAAAATTGTTAAACTAATTAAGAACCGAATGCCTGATGTGTGTGTGACCTATTATAGTGGTGAATCCACAAAGATCTTCTTTTCACGCTTGAAAGATGAGACGCAGATTTCATGGCGTTCAAATGTTATTTATAATAGAGTAAGATCCCAGAGCAATCAGACATAACTTATTTTCACACGGATGAAACCTGAAGTTTTCAGTAGCGTCTCGTGTGCCTTGAATACCTACGCGCTTTGTGGAACTTGCCGAGTGACACCTGGGCAGGTACCAGGTGAGAAAGGTAACTGAAAATAAGAATTATTTTACTTAAATTCACATGGCTAATTTTTATATATGTCATGTAGAATATTATTTTAGAGTAATATCATAAGTGTCAGACACTTTTGATGGACCAGACCTTTTGTCAGACGCTTTCAAGCTACCCAAAAAATAAATGAACTTTACTTATTTTTACATGTCTGATTTTTTAACATGTTATTGAAGTATTTATTTAAAAGTTATATTCAACCAGTCAGACAAATTAGAGTGACCAAACATCCCCTAAGACAAAAATTATTCGGCCAGAAGTATGAGGGCGAGAACACTATGCATGCGCTTCAGAGTGAGTGAGACGTCCATAATAACTCGGTTCACCTTCTTGAACTCACCATCTGTTTCAATCTACTGTGTATGTTCTGTTTGCGTGTAATATTATACAGGGTGGCCATTTGAAAACGAAACACACGAGATTACAGACGAAATAAATTTTTTCGATAGAAATGCTCGGACAGGTCGATTTCTGTTTCGAGGGGGACAACTTAAGATGTAGGTTACGGACGCATAGCGCTTCAACCCTTGCTACTACAACCCTCACCCCAAATTTTTGAATAGGGAAGATGGGGTGAGTGATACCTCATTTGAAAGGTATTTTATACTGATTTCAGCACAGTAATTGTTTTTTCATTTTATGCATTAGTTCTCGAAATATTCTTAACTAAGTATTTGAAAATGAAGTGGTGTTTTCATGGCACTTGTAGTGTTTTTTTGTGAAAAATCGACATTTTGAGCTTCAAAACTGTGGCTTCCTTCCTCCAATCCACTGACATAGAAATCTTTAATCAAGATGTCGATTTTTCACAAAAAAACACTACAACTGCCATGAAAACACCACTTCATTTTCAAATACTTAGTTAAGAATATTTCGAGAACTAATGCATAAAATGAAAAAACAATTACTGTGCTGAAATCAGTATAAAAATACCTTCGAATTGAGGTATCACTCACCCCATCTTCCCTATTCAAAAATTGGGGGTGAGGGTTGTAGCAGCAAGGGTTGAAGCGCTATGCGTCCGTAACCTACATCTTAAGTTGTCCCCCTCGAAACAGAAATCGACCTGTCCGAGCATTTCTATCGAAAAAATTTATTTCGTCTGTAATCTCGTCTGTTTCGTTTTCAAATGGCCACCCTGTATAACTTATAATATAAATATACAGTATGGTGCACATGAAAGGAATAAATTCGTTATTTTGTAAACCAAAAAATTTAAGAAAAAATCCGATACACGTCGATTTTTATTTTAAAACAGGCTATTCGTAAGGATACCTTTTTATTTTTGACGTCATCTATGTGAGCGTGATGACGTCATCGCTCAAATTTTTAAATGGAAATGTGGGTGTTGTGATACATTATTTGAAAGGTATTTTAAATACCTATCCAGTCATATCAATAATTTGCAGTAATTGATTTTTGTATTTGTTTAAGAAATTAATAAAATTCTATTATTACAATGAATATTTAAGATGTATTTCTCATTAAATACAACGAAACCTAAATTGAGTGCTTAAATTGTTTACCTTCAGCTAAAATACAATGACGGCTTTCACAAAATTTATTTTTGTGTGTCAATAAATACATCATACCCATATAGTGAAAAGGGGTTACAGTCCACTGCGACCTTAAGGTCTATTGTGCCCCCTGACAGTGCTGTCATACCCATACTCAATACATTTTATTAAGAAACCTGTTGAAATTTCATCAATAATATTTGTGACAATAAGCAAATCAATTATTGTACATATTGGTATGGCTGAATAGGTATTTAAAAGACCTTTCAAATAATGTATCACAACACCTACATTTCCATTTAAAAATTTCAGCGATGACGTCATCACGCTCATATAGATGACGTCAAAAATAAAAAGGTATCCTTACGAGTAGCCCGTTCTAAAATAAAAATCGACTTGTTTCGGGATTTTTCCTTAAATTTGGCGGTTTACGAAATAACGAATTTATTCCTTTCATTTGCACCATACTGTATATTTATATTATAAGTTATATAATATTACACGCAAACAGCATATACACAGTAGATTGAAACAGATGGTGAGTTTAAGAAGGGGAACCGAGTTATTATGGACGTCTCACTCACTCTGAAGCGCATGCATAGTGCTCTCGCCCTCATACTTCTGGCCGAATAATATTTGTCTTAGGAGATGTTTGGTCACTCTAATTTGTCTGACTGGTTGAATATAACTTTTAAATAAATACTTCAATAACATGTTAAAAAATCAGACATGTAAAAATAAGTAAAGTTCATTTATTTTTTGGGTAGCTTAAAAGCGTCTGACAAAAGCTCTGGTCCATCAAAAGTGTCTGACACTTATGGTATCACTTTAAAATAATATTCTATATGACATATATAAAAATCAGCCATGTGAATTTAAGTTAAATAATTCTTATTTTTAGTTACCTTTCTCACCTGGTACCTGCCCAGGTGTCACTCGGCAAGTTCCACAAAGCGCGTAGGTATTCAAGGCACACGAGACGCTACTGAAACTTCAGGTTTCATCCGTGTGAAAATAAGTTATGTCTGATTGCTCTGGGATCTTGGACTATAAGATCCCTTGTTTGTCATGTCCAAAGTGCTATGTTGGTCAGACAAAGCAGTACCTGTCGACTAGGAAAAAACAACACATGTATGATTGTAATCCAAAACACAAAGATAAAAAGGACAGGACTGCGTTGGCTGATCACCATTTCACTGAAAACCACAATTTTGACTTTGATAATGTTGCTGTGTTGGATTATGCTCGTGACTGGTTAAGGCGGAGCGTGGGAGAGATGATACAAATCAAAATTAATGACACAGTTAACCATAGGTCTGATACAAATAATCTAAGCTCAATTTATACTAATCTACTACAAACATACAAAAACAAAAGATAGTAAATAACATCATAAACATTATGGTTGCTTCGTCCCTCCCATGCGGCGCTACGGTCGAGTTGATTTGTTTGTTTATTTATTTGTTGTGTTTTAGTCTGTGATTGTGCTCACTTTTTAGTTCTATGTCCCAACCTTAATTTAATGAAATAGGCGTATCCCAGTGGGCACGCGCACGTAGAAAATACGTTGAAAACAAGTTACATAACCAAACGTTGAAAAACAGTAAAAATGTCGCGGGAAAAAACGTTTTCTTGCATCGATAATTTAGTTATTAATAAACGTTGTCTCTCAACGTATTAATTAAAAATAAATTGGACGCAATATTAACGTTAATTTATAACGTGTATGTATATTATTCTACCATACAAGTTTACTGTCTAACCGATAACGTATAAATAACGTTTATTTATACCATATCATATATACTTCATAAACGTTGTCTTTCAACGTATTGATTAAATATAAATTGGGCGCAATATTAACGTTAATTTATAACGTGTATGTATATTATTCTACCATACAAGTTTGCTGTCTAACCGATAACGTATAAATAACGTTTATTTCCACCATATCATATACCTACACATAAACGTTGTCTTTCAAAGTATTATTATAATATACCTTGTGCTCAGTCTGAAAGTTAATTTATAACGTGTATATATATTATATTACCCTACGAAATTATATGTTCAATCATTAACATATTAATAATGTTTATTTTCACCAAAATTTTTATCCTCATTAACCGTTGTCTTTCAACGTAATGATTCAATATATTTTGAGCATAATCTGAACATTGTATTGAAACGTTTACCTATATTACACAAATTTCGTATAATAATGTATAATGTTCCTTGAATAAGAAGTCATATTACTATGATAAACATTTTTCAATGGAAAAATATGAATCTTGCATAAATTATTCAATTGTTGAATTAAAACGTATAGGTAGGTATATACGATAACCTAAAAAGAATATATGGATTCTATATTTGAGTTTTCACAAATAGGTACTTCTTCTTCTTCTTGAAATTCCGCTCCTATCGGAGATTGGAAATCATCACCACTACTCGGACCTTATCAATCGCGCGTCTGAAGAGTTCTGCGGACGTGCAACCAAACCACTCCCTCAAGTTGCGTAGCCAAGAGATTCTTCTTCTGCCAATCGTTCTCTTGCCTTTTATTTTGCCTTGAATAATTAGCTTAAGGATGTTATATCTATCTCCTCTCAGAACATGTCCTAGATATTCTAATTTTCTCCCTTTTATGGTGTTACTGATTTCTTTGTCTTTATTCATTCGTCGTAGTACTTCGTCATTTGAAATCTTGTCAACCCATGGTATTCTCAGCATCCTCCTATAGCACCACATTTCAAATGCTTCTATGTTCTTGATGTTTTCTGACTTGAGTGTCCAAGCCTCCATTCCATACAATAGAATGGAGAATATATAGCATTTTAGTATTCTGGTTCTCAGTTCTAATGTTATATCTCGGCTGCAAAGTATTTTATTCATTTTTATGAAAGCACTGCGAGCTACTTCAATTCGACACTTGATTTCTTTTGTATGTTCTGCTGTTTCAGTTACCCATGTGCCAAGATATTTGTAGGAGGATACCCATTCCAGTTTGTTGTTATTAATATTTATAGACGGTCTATTGTGATTTGTGCTTGGGTTTTTTGAAGTTGTCATGACTTTGGTCTTTTTTAGGTTCATATCCAGGCCATATCTCTTGCAGGCAGTGTCTGTTACCTCGACCAGATGTTGTAGGTCTTCCAGACTGTCGGCGAAGATAACGGTATCATCTGCGTATCGCAAGTTGTTAATTCTTTCCCCGTTTATGACGATACCACCGGTTTCTTCTGATAGCGCCTCTTCAAAGATGCCCTCACTATATACATTGAATAAGAGAGGCGACAATACACAACCCTGTCTAACACCTCGACATATCTTAATCTCCTCACTCATATCTTCTCCGACTTTGACTCGTGCTGTTTGATGCCAATAGAGATTGGATATTATTCTTATGTTCTTACTATCGATGTTTTTTCTTTTTAGTATCTCTAGGAGTTTTGTGTGCTGGACTCTATCAAATGCCTTTTGAAAGTCGATAAAGCAGATGTACATATCATGATTCATATCTAGGCATCTTTGTCTAAGTACGTTTAGTCCGAAGAGCGCTTCTCTTGTTCCCACGCCCCTCCTAAAACCCATTTGAGTGTCACTGATGTCTTGTTCTAAATCCTTATAAATTCGGTTATGTATGATCTTTAAAAATATTTTCAAGGTGTGGCTCATTAGGGCAATGATTCTGTGGTCCGAACATTCTCTGGCTTTATTTTTCTTTGGCAGTGTTACGAATGTTGAGGCTAGCCAATCGCTAGGAATTCTGCCCGTCTCATAAATGTTGTTAAATAGTTTCAATAGAATATCTATGGAGTCTTCCCCTATAAGTTTTAGTAATTCAGCAGGCACTTTGTCAGGTCCTGCTGCCTTTCCGGATTTACAGTTTTTGATTGCTTGTTCGAGTTCCTCTCTTAATATTTCTGGGCCAGTATACTCCATGTCTGGGTTTTCCAGTTCTATCCGATTATCGTTAAAAAGTTCTTGTATATATTCGCTCCACCTTGCCAGTTTGTCTATCGGTTCTAAAATCAAGTCGCCATTCTTGTTTACCAACACATCTGGTTGTCGTCTCTTTATTCTCCCAGTCATCTCTTTTACCTTCTTGTGCATATTGAAAAAATCGTATCTGTCTTGATAGGCTTCAACCTCTCGACATTCATCAAGTAGCCACTTTTCCTTGGCCTGTCTTATTTTACTTCTGATCTCATTGTTTATGGTCTTATAGATTTGCATATCCTTGTTCTTATATTGACCTCGTATCACCATCAGGTCCAGTATCTCCTGTGTCATCCATTCTTTGTTTTTTCCTTTTATGGATTTCAAATCTGCATTTCCTGCATCCTTCAGTACTTGTTTTATGTTTTGCCATTGTTGGTCTATGGTGATATTATTGTTATCGTTGTGTCTTAATTCGTTTAATTTTTCGTTTATGTTCTTCTCAACCTTTTTGTACACTACGTTGTCTTTCAGTCTTCTAGGGTCTATATATTCCTTAGTTGTTTTCCGAACGAGTTTTTTCAGTTTTACATGAATTGCAGCTACCACCGGATTATGATCGGATGTTATGTCAGCTCCTGGATATGTTTTTACTGACTTGATAGTATTTCTGAATCTTCTACGGATCATAATGTAGTCGATCTGGTTTCTAATTATACCTGATTTTCCGTCTGATGGTGCTTTCCAAGTATAAAGCCGACGTGGAGGACGCTGATAGAAGGTGTTGGTTATTATCATATCCTCCCTTTGACAGAACTCGATCAATCTGTCTCCTCGCTCATTGCGAAGACCTAGTCCGAACTTGCCGGTAGTATTAGTCACTTCACCTTTGCCAACCTTTGCATTTAGATCCCCCATTATAATGAGGACTTCGTGTTTCTTGATAGGTTTGATCACTTTAGCTAGATCTTGGTAAAACGACTCTATTTCATCCTCGCCCTTATCTGCTGTAGGTGCATATACTTGGATAACATTTACTGGAACCTTATTTGAGTTCAGTTTCAGTAGAACTATGCGGTCTGAGAATGGGACGAAACTGGACACCGTATGTTGCACTCTCTTGTCGACAATTATTCCTACTCCATATCGATGAGAGGCATCATCATTCCCTGAATAGTACATTATGCCATTCTTGGTGATATGCTTCCCTGACCCGTTCCACTGAATATCGCTCAAGCCAAGTATGTTGATATTGAGTCTCGTCATTTCTAAAAAGACGTTATCCACTTTTCCAGGTGCATAAAGACTTCTAACGTTCCATGTAGCAATTCTATCGCTTCCATGTGTCACAGTTCTGTACTCAGCTTTATTCAATGCTCTCCTCCCCGGAGATCCGATTGGAGGAGTTATAACTCCGGAACATTTCGAATTGAACAAAGCCATTGTAATGTAATGGTGTGATGATTATCACTAAGGATATCCACCGGGGATCTTTAATTCAGTGGTTTCCTCTTGCCTTCTGAATTCTTACACCGTTGACCACGGTTGTGATTCTTCCGCTTTCGGGGCCTGTTTTAGACCCTGGGACAAAAGAGTGCCCGATTTACAGCCGCCCAATCTGAGACAGTCGCTGTAATGCTGATTTTGGTTCGCCCCGAGTATTTAATTTTCTCGGTACCACCCATATCTGGGAGGCGTTCCCCTATCCACCACCTGGGGAGGCGCCCGATGGGGGATCAGCAACCCCGCACGGGTACTAATAAATCATAATTGAATCGAAAGTTACCTTGTGTTTTCATTAGTGAACCTCAAGAAAAAAAAAACATTTCTGATTATTATAAAAAATATATTATAAAATGAGACATTCACTATAACATATCCAAGAAACAAAAATAAAATAATAGTTCGTCTATTTTGCTTTCTTCAACCTCGCCGTGGCAAATTTCAGCCATTCTCTCATGACTGTGCAAAGTCGAAACTCATCTATTTTTTGGTTGGCAAGGAAATCTTAACAGCCTCTATAAATATGAAAAAAAATCAGACACGAGCATTCTATTCTGAAATTTATATGAAAATTTTTTTCTGGTTAACACATCTACATTTAATAGATTTTATTTTTTTTTTCAAGAAAAGTATTATAGAAAACTAGCATTTTCATAGAATTGCTATTGTCACGATCTTTCATTGGAATTGCTTTGAATGAAGCAGAAAAGAATCATTCGAAAATAATTCAATTTTCATGAAAATGTCAAGATTATTATCGATATCCAAAATGTAGATGCAAATATTAACCAATATATTTTATAATTGCCAATCAATAAAAAACAACTTGAGAAAAAAAGCGAATTGAAACAGAATACTCACCTGAAATAAAACCGACGCTTGGCAAAATCAAATTGGTGGAAAATGGAGGTAGAGCGGGTACACTCAGAAGTATAAAGTGATTGAACTGAAATTTCCAAGCATTTGCATCATAGGTGCTTCAATGATTATTATAGTACTCACCAACTCACATGTAATTAACAACACTATTATAATAATTGAAACAATATAACCGAAACTCTGAAACTCAACACACTGAACCATCAACATCAACGGCATCAACGAGACTTGCTTGCCTGTTGTGTTGTCGAATGTTGGAGTCAATGGCCGGATGGCGGTTGCATTTGCGACCACTCAAGCTCTCAGAAGTAGGCGCAGAAGTATACGTCAGACGCAATGTCACAAGCCAATCAGAGAGAAGCAGTTCCCGCGCATTCACGAATGATGCGACCGTCACAGACGAGTTGCGCATGCCGCGAACAGTGTCGAAAGCTGATTTTGTTGCCAGATTGTGCAAATCCGTTCCCTGAAAGTGGATTGTAATGTAGAAAAGGAATATGAATTATTATTGCGTTGAGGAATTGGAAATTGGAAGAGTAATTTCTATTGGTGATTCATTGGAAGGAAGCGCCACCTGAAAATATCTTCCTCATTTTCTGATGAAATTCGACAAATTTGAGCTAATTCACGAATTCCATTTGAAAATAAATTATTAGTGTCAATATTTATTGGCCCAGTTGTTAAAACATGTCAGCTTTTCTTTTGTGTAAATCAATCTATTGAAATTTTTTTCACCTCTTTGAATTTTACCTCAGTAGCGTGAAATGAAATGTAAAGGATAATACATTTAATCCAATTGCACCTTATATTGTTTTTCATCTTAAGTATTGTCAACTTTTATGACCCTTCCATCAAATCAATGAGAAATTTTGGAATAGTTCTTAGATAACGTTTAAATAACATTTTCCATAAACGTATTCGAATTGTTGACTGGATATTCTCAACAATTCAAATAGACTAGAAAATTGAAGAATAGACGTTAAAAAAACGTTCAGAACACACGTTAAAATTCGATTTCAGAATAACGTATTTTCAGATGAACTATTCTTCTGGAAGTAAGAAAAGTACGTTAAACATACGTAAAACATTAACGTATTCATATTGTTTACTGGATACGTATTTTAAACGATTCAAATTGATGAAAAATAGTGGAATTGTTTTTAGATAACGTTTAAATACCATTTTCCATAAACGTATTCGTATTGTTAACAGGATACGTATTTTACACGATTTAAATAGACTAGTAGTTGAAAAATGGACGTTTAAAAAACGTTCAGAACACACGTTAAAATTCGATTTCAGAATAACGTATTTTCAGATGAACTATTCTTCTGGAAGTGAGAAAAGTACGTTGAACATACGTAAATCATTAACGTATCCATATTGTTGATTGGATACGTATTTTAAACGATAAAAATTAATGAGAAATTGTGGAATTGTCATCAGATAACGTTTAAATAACATTTGCCATAAACGTATTCGTATTGTTGACTGGAGACGTATTTGAAACGATTCTAATGAACTAGAAGTTGTGGAATCGTTATACATAAGAACGTTAAAATAACATCTTTCATAAACGTTATAATAATTTCGGGAGGAAACGTATTAGCACTCAATTTTATAACTGATTATTGTAAAATTACGTTTGATATATGTTATTGAAACGTATTGAATTAACGTTATAAATTATAACTGAAATGACAACGTTGAAAAATCAACCGATAACGTATTTTTCTACCAATCAACGTTAAAAAAACATTTATTCAACGTGTGTGTGCCCACTGGGATGAGCATATATCTAATAATTCCAATATGGGTAATAGCCAATCAAAATTGAAGCTGGGCTTTGGTAAAACTCCAGATCTGCGCATGTGCAGAAATATTAAGAAAAAAAATAACGTAGTTATTCTATCTCTCTCTGGCACCTTGTATTATGTCATACACGTAAAATTAATGATGTGATGTATTATTTCATACGCTCATAACCAAACAAATTATTTATTCCGTTTGTGAAAATTCGTTAATCAGTTCGTTCGTTGTTTAAATCCTCGTTCATTTTTCACTTATAATCGTTGTTGTTATTGTTCATTTTCGCGTTTAAAATAATCATAGTTTATTTACCTAGTTGAGTTGGTTAGTCTTTATAGGTATAGTTGGTCCGTTTTTGAATAGTATTTACATATATCTATTTGAAAATTTTGTTGTGTTCTTTTATTCAATAAGGAATTAAACATGTCTTTAAGGAGCTCTAATCACAAATGTTACATTTGTGACCCTACACGCTCGAATTCATATCACAGGTAAAAAATTCAAATACACCTGTTATACGTTCATGCTTTCTCCTTTACCACTATATTTTTTTCAGGTTCCCTCAGAATCACCTACAAAGATCTCAGTGGATGGCCCTATGTCACGTAAATGCTGATGTTGCACAGCTGAGAATTTGTGGAAGACATTTTGGTGAAAATTATTTTACAGGGAAAAGTACTAATAGAAAACACCCAGAGAAGTCAATTTTGGTTTGGATGGAGGACATCTTTTAAAGTATAAATCTCTTTCTGAATAGTAACCCACTGAAAGGGTTGGCTCTAAGTTTTTAATGGCCAATGTACCGTTAGGTGAAAGAGCTGTTCAACACACATATTGGATGTGTTTTTCTTTTCATCGAATGAATGAAATCAGTCAGTTAAACTGACTCTAGAATAAATGCATTCTGAAACTTAATAAATCATTTGTTACATATTATCTGGGTTCTGTATTTATGTTCATCTTATTGAGAGGTAAACTTGCCTTGGCTTTTGATTACGTCATATCAATGAACAGTGGAACCCCGATATAACAAATCGAAAGGGAGCAAGTAGAAATTCGTTAAACTGAGGTGAGATTGGTCTAAAATTTGTTATATCGAGGTTCCACTCTAGGTTTATTCACCTCAACATTACATACTCATCTTGTTTTAGCAAAAAACTTGCATGATTTTAATCTTCTACTGTTTGCAGGCAATCCTTCCAATCAACGGTATGTCTTTTTAACTTCAACTTTGTTTTTTAGATTACATATCATCCTGCTCACTATTTAGATGGTATTATTGAAAATTTAACAAAATTCAGCAATTTCAACATCTTTTTATTTCAGGTCATGGTTCAGTATTTTTGCAATACTGTATTACTTAGTGTATGTACTGCTACCTCCACTCCCATGTTCTCGATATGTCATAATGATAGCCTCTTATTCAATTTTAATGGAATATGCAGTCCCCGGGTTGTTAAAAAATTGCATATTTCCATGAAGGTACTCGTAACAAACTCCAAATCACATATTCATATAATAATCCAATCAGAAAAGTTCAACCTGTTCTCGAAAGTGCCCTTCTGAGAAAAATTTTGGATTTACCCTTGTCTGACGGCTATTTCACTTACTATGTAAGCAATTATGATATGGATCATGGACTAAAAATTCAGTTTACCTGAAAACTCATAGTAAGAAAATATTTCGAAGTAATTTCATGCACCATTTCAAAATTGGAGGAGGATTCAAACTTTTCTAATACTTAATTCATGTTGAATATGTCATGAAAGCTTATTTCCCCAAAAACCTTATCAAATAGACCCCATATTTTCCAATCTACCAAATTGAACAAAACTTCATATGTCTCAGTTAAGAAGTAAGTTCATCCAAATCTACCTACCTCAGCATGTAAACTTTTGTTCTCTTCCTTGACAATAATTTTTGGTATGAAAAAAATGTGTAAATAAACTGTAAAATAGTTATTATTTGTTTTATTACATAGAATGATTGAATACATCATTTTAAGAAATTGCGTAACACAAATTTGAATAATTAATGTTCATGGCCTCTACTTGATAGTACTTCAATAGTTGCTATAAAAAGGATCTCAAAATGGAATATTTGAAGCAAAGAAGGAATTTTTCATTCAGAATTGAAACCTTTCAATAAACAATCAAAAATTATTAAATCCTGAGCAAGTAGATCAACAAAACAAGACAAAAATTGTGAAGAGAATAACTATTGGTAGGTATCATTGCGAATAAACATATCCTTGAATACCTACCTGAAAAAACACATTTCAATTTTGTTTCAGTAATGAAATATTCAATTCAGCTAAAACACAAGAATCTTTTTGACTTCTACATTACTTTGATAACAAGAGTTCATTTAACTATAGATAGATTTGCGATGGATTATTCAATAATGTGAGTTACCATTTTATCAACCTCTCACAGCAAAGATGTTCATACCTATACCTACGTTTTATTTTATCGGGTAGTCGGAATTCCATTAGAACTTCTGACGAAAATTTCTCGATGAATCCTTGATACATGAATTATCAATATTTATTCCGGCTAAAAGAATGCATTCCCTTCGAATCAAATAGTTTTCTGAAAACTTATAACATTCATTTCTTTGCGAAAACTAAAATAGAAATGTTTTAGTAGAACGTTTTCAATGTTTTCATCCAAGCAAGAAAATCTTGAAGCCTAAAATCAGCTAAAATGTAAATAAATGATGACATAACCTCCAAGTCTATTGTCATAATTGAATTTCGAGTTGACGCATGCGTACAATTCAATATTTACCAAAGATCTGACTTCACTTTCAGACAACTATTAGCAGGCGTATAATCCATATTGGTATTAGTAGATATATGCGTATGAGTTTCCGGATCCCTTTGATTGTTTTTAGTTAATTGATCGTATGACTTCATGAATTCGGTTTTTGCTTTTTTAGTCTATAACACCTTACTCACTTACTGTAACCTAACTAGGTAAGATTTCAGACACATGATTATAATTGACACTAAGAAATAAATATTGTTTGCAGTCCTGAAGAAATCAGCAAAGACTGATGAAACGTTGACCTAGTTGAAAGTACAGAGTTTTTTCTATAAGTCCTCTAACCAATAATTCCCTCTTAATATTAGAATACAAGGACATGAGAATAAATCCTACAATATATCCATTATTCAACTGGTTTTGATCTGTAATAGTCTCTATAAACCAATAGTGTGAGGTAATAATACACGGAAAGAAATCTATCCTCAAATCAAGAATCCCAATATTCTTGAAATATTAGAGTTGTTTCAAGTATATATAGAATCAAAATAAGTAAAAAGGTAAATTTTGTATACTTGGAATGAATTTATTTTACTCAAAAAACATATACTTGATTGAAGAATGAAATTCTCCATCGGAGTAAATTATTTATTCAATCCAAACTATTCACTTTTATCAATTCGAGAGTACTTCTATATTTCAGGTAACTATATGATATCTTGACTTCGAAAATATAATATTCTCAGTTCGAGAATTGGAATATCCTCATTCCATGTGTTATATTCAAGAAATTGGTTTTCTTGAAATAATAATTTCGATTGACATGAAATAATGTATTGACATAAAATTATGAATTGAATAATTGATTAATCAATCAATAATGATTCGAGAATATTTCGCCAAATGGATTAAAACCGAAAATGAAATATTGCTAGGACAACGTTCAGATTTTAGATTATATGTATACGATAAGTTAGAAATCTGAAAAAGTTATACCATTGAGATATAGATAGACTCTCATTTCAAAACACATATATACATTGTATGGATTGAAATATGAAGTTGAAATCATAAAAAAATTGTGAAAATATCATTTGAAAGAAATTTTCAATTAGGTACTTTTCACAAATCTATTTATAATAAAATTATGTGATGAAACATTATAGAAAAAAAATCACCAAATCTATTACACTCTGTAAAACATTTCTCTTAGTGTAATTCCATAATTTTGAAAGGGAAAGAAAGAAGTTGTTGAAAAATTCATCGTATTTGTAAATTTAAGTGAAATGACATGCATTCACTCGATCCAAGTGTAATTTTCAGAATATACTAAGATGCCAATTCTTCTTCCGGTAGTTAGGCAACATGCATGAATAAGAGGAACCGAAATCCGTTTGCGAGCAGTTTCATCGTAATCCAAGTATATAAATTTCTCCATCCACTAGATCCAAGTGAATTATTCGACAATATACGGTCTTTGGGTTAACAATGCCAAACCTCTTTACTTCTGTATTTATGCAAATAAAGTATTGGTATTGAATGTGGTGTCGAAATAGTTCGAGGATGTTACAACCCCAGAAAGGGCCTAGTATTAATAAGGGCTCTATAGCACCCTTACTTGATGATTTTGACTTCGATTTCATTAACTTGAGACTGTGAATTATATCAAAAACTATCAACTTTAGAAGAATATGTTTCAAGTGAAAATTGTTAGATATCACATCTTGTTTTCACCTTGACCTTTTCAAGGTTATTTCAGAGCGAACTTGATTTTTAATGAATTTTTATTGAAGAGAATGTATCTAATTTTTCCATATTCTTCTACATATAAGTATGTAGTATGAAATATTTCGTTTAGAGTAAATTTTCATAAGGGTAAATATCAAAGTATCCTAAAAATGTTTCTTGAAAGATGTAAACAGAAATCATCAAATCTGGAACATTCAGAAATTCCAAAATTTTGAAAAAAAAAAGTAGAACAATTCTATATAACTAAAAATTCAAGTGAAACTATATATTACTAATCTCGACAAAATTTTCATTCACTTGGTCCGAGTAAGATATTCAGCGATAAACTATAATACGCCAATTCTCCTTCCGGTAGTTAGGTTTTATCGTAATCCAAGTATATGAATTGCTCAATCCACTAGATCCAAGTAAATTATTCAACAATGTACTAAAAAGCGCCCTCTATTCAGTGCCCAAAAGGGGATATAATTCTCGATCTTGATTCGACTTGTTCATATCGCGTCTTTCGTCCAAGTTCAGTGTGTTGAAGAAAGTTTACCAATTTTTAGTGAAATGTGGAAAAATTATTGGGACAATAGGGATGCTCGGGCAGTGTTAGCAAGCCATTTCAAGGTAAGATATGTTAGCTATGTATTGATTTAAATTTATATTGAGATTTAAAAAAAAACATAATTTCTTCTTTGAATCTTATACGTTTTGAATCACCATGCTGTTTTCTTTTTCGATAAATTTAATACTTGAAATACTCTAAGTGCGCATCTCTTACATTTCTAAGAACATTCATTTTCAAAAATCCTATTACATTGGGATTATCAATTTTTCAGAACAAGATATTTCCTTAGAGCTCTTAAAAAATCTCAATGATCATGATCTCATACCTACCTTAGGAATGAAAACTGATTTCAAGGAAAATTAAAGAGATGAATTCTGAAGCAAGTGAAATATTTTTATTTTTATCAAATGAATTCGCTTTTACAACTTCTAAAAATGATTTTTCGAATTACACAATACTGTACTAGCATCGTTGAATAAAAAAAAGAGCGATAATCAACCAGTTATACCATATTTTCTTATGTCACTCACGAATTTTGAATTATTAGATTGAAATGGTCTCGTACAGTACTGTTGTATCTTTTTTGGGGGGAATAGCTCATCATATCACTCATTATAGAATGCGGATAATAATTCAGAGGATACAGAATTTATAAGCATTTTTCTTGCAGAGGTTTGGAGATATGGAAAATATTATCCAAGAGCAGAGGCAGAAACCAATACAATGGAAAGGAACGGTGCCGCCCTATTTATTGGTTTTGGGACAGTTTCTATTAGAACCGAAAAGCTTTTTGATTATTGTTGAAAACCTCTACCATCAGTTCTCCTCTGCACGTAAGGCATTCAAAATTATTTTCAAATTGTTTCACGTTTTGAATGTTAATTATCCCTTTCAGTGCCAGTACCTTTATGTGATTATACTGCGATGTGTACTGTACATATAAAATTTTTTTATTTGTGGTTCTTCTGATATTTCTTCTGTTCTTGACTGTATACTTATTTATATGTGATAATATTTTTAGGATTATGATTTGTCTTATAGAATAGAGTTTTTATTTGTGGTAGGTACTTATTTTTTCACATCAGTTATTATTGGGTTTATTTGTACCTAGTCCAGTTGATTATATATGTTGAATTTAGCAGTTTCTCTATTTGTTTTCAGTGATCACTTTTATTCTTTTGTTTGTTTATAATTATTTCAGAAGTATAATAAATTTGTTTTCAATTCTTATAAGCCTCGTTTTATGAATATAATCCTCATCCTGAAATCACAGCAATGTTAAACGATTATCGTATTTCAAATAATTTCACTATTTGTCAAAACAAGCATAAAATAAATCTCATTATTCATCTTGAGAATATAATATACTGAAACTGAATATTCAGAATTCTCATTGGTTCGGAGTGAGAATATAAATGATTTTGACCAAACAGGTATTTACTTCTTGTAAGTAGACCGAAAACTAAATCTGAAGTTAATATTCACTCAAAACCATTATTGAATGAAATTTGATTTGAAAATATGATATACTCAATTTAACAATTTTCTGATGTTGGATTGAGTGAAATTATTGAGTTCATTCAAGTATTTGGTATCTTTGCTTCGAACGAAGAAACTACTGACATTAAGATGTACAATAATTCCATTTGAGATTATGTTTCCCTTAGATGAAATATTTCGAATACTCATTTCAAAATTCTCATTTTACTCACAAGGAATATGTGAATATTCTTGAATCAATAATACGTGATTTATTAAATTCAAGTATATGATATACTTAGTCGAAAGAATTATTTTATTTGAATTCGGAGAATAAGGTTTACTTGAATCGACTAAATCTTATTCTTGCTCATATATGAATCTATCATTTACTTCAATCAAATATTATCCACTTGGTACGAGAATAGATTTCTTTCCGTGTAACTCACGCCTATAACTCACTCTAATACAAATAGGAAAAATGTAGCTTAGGTTAGGAACTGAATAAAAAAGTCGGGTCAATGGGGAACTCTATTACAAGGAAACGTTCTCGCCATCCATTATTTCTACATTTTCTTACACGGAAATAAATCTATTCTCGTACCAAGTGGATAATATTTGATTGAAGTAAATGATAGATTCATATATGAGCAATAATAAGATTTAGTCGATTCAAGTATACCTTATTCTCCGAATTCAAATAAAATAATTCTTTCGACTAAGTATATCATATACTTGAATTTAATAAATCACGTATTATTGATTCAAGAATATTCATATATTCCTTGTGAGTAAAATGACAATTTTGAAATGAGTATTCGTAATATTTCATCTAAGGGAAACATAATCTCAAATGGAATTATTGTACATCTTAATCTCAGTAGTTTCTTCGTTCGAAGCAAAGATACCAAATACTTGAATGAACTCAATAATTTCACTCAATCCAACATCAGAAAATTGTTAAATTGAGTATATCATATTTTCAAATCAAATTTCATTCAATAATGGTTTTGAGTAAATATTAACTTCAGATTTAGTTTTCGGTGTACTTACAAGAAGTGAATACCTGTTTGGTCAAAACCATTTATATTCTCACTCTAAACCAATGAGAATTCTGAATATTCAGTTTCAGTATATTATATTCTCAAGATGAATAATGAGATTTATTTTATGCTTGTTTTGACAAATAGTGAAATTATTTGAAATACGATAATCGTTTAACATTGCTGTGATTTCAGGATGAGGATTATATTCATAAAACGAGGCTTATAAGAATTGAAAACAAATTTATTATACTTCTGAAATAATTCTAAACAAACAAAAGTATAAAAGTGATCACTGAAAACAAATAGAGAAAATGCTAAATTCAACATATAATCAACTGGACTAGGTATAAATAAACCCAATAATAACTGATGTGAAAAAATAAGTACCTACCACAAATAAAAACTCTATCCTATAAGACAAATCATAATCCTAAAAATATTATCACATATAAATAAGTATACAATCAAGAACAGAAGAAATATCAGAAGAACCACAAATAAAAAAATTATATATGTACACATCGCAGTATAATCACATAAAGGTACTGGCACTGAACGAGATAATTAACATTCAAAACGTGAAACAATTTGAAAATAATTTTGAATGCCTTACGTGCAGAGGAAAACTGATGGTAAAGGTTTTCAACAATAATCAAAAAGCTTTTCGGTTCTAATAGAAACTGTCCCAAAACCAACGAATATAGGGCGGCACCGTTCCTTTCCATTGTATTGTTTTCTGCCTCTGCTCTTGGATAATATTTTCCATATCTCCAAACCTCTGCAAGAAAAATGCTTATAAATTCTGTATCCTCTGAACTATTATCCGCATTCTATAATGAGTGATATGATGAGCTATTCCCCCCAAAAAAGATACAACAGTACCTACTGTACGAGACCATTTCAATGTTATAATTCAAAATTCGTGAGTTACATAAGAAAATATGGTATAACTGGTTGATTATCGCTCTTTTTTTTATTCAACGATGCTAGTACAGTATTGTGTAATTCGAAAAATCATTTTTAGAAGTAGTAAAAGCGAATTCATTTGATAAAAATAAAAAATATTTCACTTGCTTCAGAATTCATCTCTTTAATTTTCCTTGAAATCAGTTTTCATTCCTAAGGTAGGTATGAGATCATGATCATTGAGATTTTTCAAGAGCTCCAAGGAAATATCTTGTTCTGAAAAATTGATAATCCCAATGTAATAGGATTTTTGAAAATGAATGTTCTTAGAAATGTAAGAGATGCGCACTCAAGTATTAAATTTATCGAAAAAGAAAACAGCTTGGTGATTCAAAACGTATAAGATTCAAAGAAGAAATTATGTTTTTTTTTAAATCTCAATATAAATTTAAATCAATACATAGCTAACATATCTTACCTTGAAATAGCTTGCTAACACTGCCCGAGCATCCCTATTGTCCCAATAATTTTTCCACATTTCACTAAAAATTGGTAAACTTTCTTCAACACACTGAACTTGGACGAAAGACGCGATATGAACAAGTCGAATCAAGATCGAGAGTGATATCCCCTTTTGGGCACTGAATAGAGGGCGCTTTTTAGTATATTGTTGAATAATTTACTTGGATCTAGTGGATTGAGAAACTCATATACTTGGATTACGATAAAACCTAACTACCGGAAGGAGAATTGGCGTATTATAGTTTATCGCTGAATATCTTACTCGGACCAAGTGAATGAAAAATTTTTCAAGATTAGTAATATATAGTTTCACTTGAATTTTTAGTTATATAGAATTGTTCTACTTTTATTTTTCAAAATTTTGGAATTTCTGAATGTTCCAGATTTGATGATTTCTGTTTACATCTTTCAAGAAACATTTTTAGGATACTTTGATATTTACCCTTATGAAAATTTACTCTAAACGAAATATTTCATACTACATACTTATATGTAGAAGAATATGGAAAAATTAGATACATTCTCTTCAATAAAAATTCATTAAAAATCAAGTTGGCTCTGAAATAACCTTGAAAAGGTTAAGGTGAAAACAAGATGTGATATCTAATAATTTTCACTTGAAACATATTCTTCTAAAGTTGATAGTTTTTGAGATAATTCACAGTATCAAGTTTAATGCCTATATAATGAAATCGATGTCAAAATCAACAAGTAAGGGTGCTATAGAGCCCTTATTAATACTAGGCCCTTTCTGGGGTTGTAACATCCTCGAACGATTTCGACACCACATTCAATACCAATACTTTATTTGCATAAATACAGAAGTAAAGAGGTTTGGCATTGTTAACCCAAAGACCGTATATTGTCGAATAATTCACTTGGATCTAGTGGATGGAGAAATTTATATACTTGGATTACGATGAAACTGCTCGCAAACGGATCACGGTTCCTCTTATTCATGCATGTTGCCTAACTACCGGAAGAAGAATTGGCATCTTAGTATATTCTGAAAATTACACTTGGATCGAGTGAATGCATGTCATTTCACTTAAATTTACAAATACGATGAATTTTTCAACATCTTCTTTCTTTCCCTCTCAAAATTATGGAATTACACTAAGAGAAATGTTTTACAGAGTGTAAAAGATTTGGTGATTTTTTTTTCTAAAATGTTTCATCACATAATTTTATTATAAATCGATTGTGAAAAGTACCTAATTGAAAATTTCTTTCAAATTATATTTTCACAATTTTTTTATGATTTCAACTTCATATTTCAATCCATACAATGTATATATGTATTTTGAAATGAGAGTCTATCTATCTCAATGGTAACTTTTTTCAGATTTCTAACTTATCGTATACATATAATCTAAAATCTGAACGTTATCCTAGCAATATTTTATTTCCGATTTTATTCCATTTGGCGAAATATTCTCGAATCATTATTGATTGATTTAATTAATTATTCAATTCATAATTTTATGTCAATTCATTATTTCATGTCAATCGAAATTATTATTTCAAGAATACCAATTTCTTGAATATAACACATGGAATGAGGATATTCCAATTCTCGAACTGAGAATATTATATTTTCGAAGTCAAGATATCATATAGTTACCTGAAATATAGAAGTACTCTCGAATTGATAAAAGTGAATAGTTTGGATTGAATAAATAATTTACTCCGATGGAGAATTTCATTCTTCAATCAAGTATATGTTTTTTGAGTAAAATAAATTCATTCCAAGTATACAAAATTTCCCTTTTTACTTGTTTTGATTCTATATATACTCGAAACAACGCTAATATTTCAAGAATATTAGGATTCTTGATTTGAGGATAGATTTCTTTCCGTGTAGGTCTGAATATCCAAAAATTGCATTTGGAAAACGTGAATTCATGACGTTTTCTACGGGATTCGATATCGATTCGATTTTCGACCACAGAAACCGCTTTTGACAACTGTTGTCAATTTTGAAAATTCAGATTAATGATTAATTCTAATTTTACTGAAGAAGTCGAAGATAAAGTATAATGTTCAATTCGCGGTAATGGTCATAACACACTTGATGAATTACATACACCTCTCGCCTGACGGCTCGGGTTGCAAAATTCAAAATTCAAGCGTGTGTTATGACTTACATTACCGCTCATTAAACAATAGGTATGTATAATATTATATCCTTCAGTTGCTTAGGGAGCATGGAGTATAATTTTGGAGCGGGATAATCGCATGACCTCTGATCTTTTCTCCTCCGGCACTTCAATGATTCAAAATGGATATCTCTATTCCGTGTACGATACTGATGCAATTTTTTAATCGAAATTTTACCTTGAAAAATACTTGTGAACATGAGATTTAAATAATTCATCACTCGAAAGGGTAAGTGTTTTTCCATGCATCACTTTCAATATCCACTTTTGAATAACCACGAGGCTCAAATGATGATCATAAGCACCTCCCCACCCAAGAATTCCATAACTGAGTTGTGACTGTAGCAATGCATAAAGACAATTTTAAGATGTTTAATACTTTTCATATGTTTTTTCAGATGTTTGATTTTGAAGAGTAAACCTCTTAATATGCCAGCAAAGCCATGCCTTGGCGGCCATTTGCAAAATATTTTGTTTCATACATAATTCCCAAATGCATATTTTCTAAATCATAAAATTTTTCAATACTTTGCTACAGAAAACCATGTTTTATTGAACACTGAAGTCTTTCGATCGCATTGAAACACCCTTTAAGGGTCTACGTCCCTGAAAAAAAAAAGAGTCAGAAACGATTTATTTTTTTCTGATTGATGACGGGATGTATGAGTGTAAAAAGATAAAAATAATAAAAAAAATATTTTATAAGTATTGGATGAATGAAAAGGATATTCGCCATCATTTTTGGTTATTTTGTAACATTTCCACCATCAAAACGAACAAATGGAGTTTCCATAAAGATCGAGTGGTATTGACGTGTTTTCGTACATCCCGATTTTAAGTGAAATTTTGTGAAGGAAGTGGTTTTTTTGTGGAAAATGATGTAATCCATCCTGAAGATGTAGATCTTATCAACTTCTGGTGATAGAAGATCCCCATATCCTTTGAACATTAAAGTTTTTTATTGATAATTCTTGTGAACAGTGACAACATTGACATTTATCTGTGTCAAGATAAAAAATCGCTTCTAGATCTAGGCAGACATCAAAATAGCATCTATCCAACAATTTATGTTAACAACAATCAAGTTCCGATACGAAGACTCATCTCACCTACGAAACGAATTGTCATATCGAATGTTTCCCCATGCATCCCACACGAATATGTCGAACGAGCCATCAAGAGCCACGGTCTGCAGCTATCCTCACCCATATCGTTCCTGAAAGCTGGAATCCCAGGGGATGAATTCAGTCACATTCTGAGTTTCAGGCGACAAGCTTACGTACACGTAAATTCTGAAAGATTCGTCTAATATTATTTCAGTTGAAGATACCGAATACAGAATTTTTCTCTCAACAGATAAAATGGAATGCTTTCTCTGTAAACAGCCAGGTCATATTGCCAACTCCTGTCCCAATCCTCCAACTCTCAGCTTACCCTCCCAAAATAAAAACGTTCGTCCTTCACCGGAGCCACAACAGCTTGAACAACCAATCCCCTCCCGTGACACCCAATCTGACGATAATCATCCTCTGGTACACAAAAGAGGACGTTCACAAGTAGACACCCCTAGCGATGTCACCAGCATGCCTGAAGAGGTTTCCGATCTCCTGAATGAGAACACAGCAGGTTATGCCAAAAAAACCTACAGCAGTTGATCCATCTTCTAAAAAACCAATCAAAAAGAAGAGAAAATTAGAGACGGCAACCGAGTTCACCTTACCCAATCAAATTAAAGCCGATATTATTCAAGTATACAACGTCAATCCTAACGCTCTCACTTTTCCAAAAGACAATCTCTTCGCATTGTTAGAAAATTCTCACGGCTCTAGCAACCCCCACGGAAAAGCTCTTAAGTTCACTAACAACATCCGAGGTTTACTACAGGACATGCATTTAATATATCCACATCTTTCCAAAAGATCCATGAAAAACCGCTTCACACATAAATATCCAAAAAGATCAAGGAACAACTCGCTGATAGTTTGATTGAAACAGATAGTCTTCCTAGTATCACGCTATCTACACCGTTGGACACCAGTGATGATGAGTGCCCTTCTCATTCTTCTCATAGCAGCCTGTACCCCCACCTCAATAATATCATACCATCACTTTCAACCTACTACAGTGGAATTGTAACGGTTTCTTTCCCCGACTAGAGCGCATTCATCAAATTATATCTGCGGACATACTATGCCTGCCAGAAACGAACTTCAAAGAGAACAAATTGAATAACCTGAAACACTATACACTTCCTATCATCATATTAAAGCAGAGTCTTTGAGAGCTAGTGGCGGTACCTCTGTCTTTATCAAATTGAATAACCTGAAACACTATACACTTCCTATCATCATATTAAAGCAGAGTCTTTGAGAGCTAGTGGCGGTACCTCTGTCTTTATCTCAGACGATATATATTCAGTTCAATTCCTCCTACACACCAACTTGGAAGCAGTCGCAGCAACAGCCTTCCTTCCTGACAAAATGACAATATGCTCCGTCTACATACCCCCAAACTTCAATCCCACAAGAATGGATCTTCTGAACCTCATAAACCAACTACCAGAACCGTTCATACTGGTCGGAGATTTTAATGCCCATAGTACAATGTGGGGCTCCATTAACTTATTTGGTAGAGGACACATAGTGGAGGAAGCCATTAATAACCTTGACCTATACCTTTTGAACACGGGCAGTGCCACCATCTTCAACATGTCTTCCACCTTCTCGAGCATTGACCTCAGCCTATGTGATGCACGTACCGGCTCCCACCTCACATGGAACACCTTAGATTGTCTCTATGACAGTAATCATTACCCGATATTCATCACAAATAATGTCCCGAAAACCCCGCTAAACATCAAGAAGTGGAGAATAAAGCAGGCTGATTGGATCGGATTTGGCCAGCATATAAATGAACAACTAAATGAATCTGTCCTTCCCTCTGACATAGACCAAGCAGTGGAACACCTGACTAGGCATCATAATTTCCGGCGCAGAGACATATGTGAGGCAGTTTACGTTTGACCCCTCAAAAAGGATTGTCCCTTGGTGGAGTGACCAGTGCGCGGAAGCTGTGAGGAAATGCAAAACAGCACTAAATAAATTCCGTAGAGTTCGCAGCCAAGAAAACCTTTTAAATTTCAAGAGACTTAGAGCTACATGCAGAAGAACACTCAAAGAATGCAAGAAAAATTCCTGGGCCTCTTATGTGAATACAATAACACCAGACACACCGTCCAAACTAGTATGGAAAAAAATCCTCCAAATTCAAGGAAAAAGAACTGCATACAAAATCTCAGCAGTCAATTACCACAACAAAATTCACACAGACAGTCAAAGCATTGTTGACATCCTTGGGCAATACTATCATTCGAGATCTACCGACATCCAGGCATCTGCCGAATTTCCTGACCCAGAAGAATATTTCCCACCACTGTTGGGTAGAATTTCAGTTAAACAACTGAAGTGCGGTTCAACTTTACTGAATGAGAAATTTACCAAATTTCTGAATAGAAAAATAAGAGAGCTAATGGACTGTATATAATTATGATGTTTTATTGAAACCCAACACAAATGAAAGGATAAATGCACCCAAATTAACAATTGCAAGGTCTTACCTATTTCAGCAAAACGGCCAACCAGATCTCGTCGGTTACTCCTATTTCCATGAACAGAGTGATCGAGCTCGACAAACGAACATGGAATGAAGCTTATGACGTTATGATCCGTTGCTAAAAATGTCAAAGTAGGAACACTTATCCTTGTCGTAGAATAATAACCACGCCCCTGGTAACAGTACTTTTCGAACCAAATTCGCACAAACGAATGTTCTTAAATGAATGCAATTCGAATGAATCGAAATCACTAGAATTATGAATCACAAGAAAAAAATGAAGTTTTTCGAATTCGCGAAAGGAAACAGAAGAAATATTTAAATTAGCGGTAGCAGATGTATCCACGATTAAGTCAATCAATGAATTGAATTGAAAAATGAAATGAAACAAAAACATACGCAACATATGCGCGTTCCACAAACTGACGCATCTACACATATGGGATCTCCCTGGTATCGGAGAAATTGAATTAATTTCGAAAGGAATAAAAATGAGAAATTCAGAAAAGTTATCTGAACCGTTCACTTGGCGTGAACAAAACAGGCCGCCGTAAAATTGTATGAATTTTACAGAATATTGGAAGCAGTGAAGTTGAATCTAAAATCTAACAAACTAATATCTAAAGAATTGAGGAAAATTTGAAGTGATCGCTTAAAATTAAATATTGATCGGAACCAAACGTGTTAGGGCTCTTGTATATTGACCGGCCGCGGTTTTTATTGACGCAACTCGAATCGTACCATCGGGTCCCGGATGCAACTCGATTATACGTCCGATAGGCCAAGTGGCAGGTTTGGAATCTATGCCCTTAATGAAAACTAAATCTCCAACAGATGGATAAGCGTTTTGTGTCTTCCATTTATTACGCTGAATCAAAGTGTGGAGATATTCGTGTGACCATTGTTTCCAGAATTGTTGAAACAATTTTTTATGTTGTTCCCAACGTTTGATGGGCGTTTGAACATTATCAAGCGTCAATTCGGGAATGGACAACATTGGGGCGCCTATCAGGAAATGTCCAGGTGTTAAAAAGTCCGCGGATTCGGAGGGATCAGAGGACAAGGGGCAAATTGGTCTACTATTTAAAACCGCTTCAACACGAGTGAAAATCGTTGCAAGTTCCCCAAATGTACAAGCAACCGAATTTAGAGATTTGTGAAGCAGACGCTTTGCTGATTTAACACCGGCCTCCCACAAACCTCCGAAATGGGGGGCATATGGAGGAATAAACTTCCATTTGATGGATCTCTTCGACAAATTATCGCATATATCGACATTATTCAACCTCAAAAACTGAGAAACCCCATCAAGATAGCGTGAAGCTCCGACGAAATTGGTGCCATTGTCGGACCAAACTTCCTGAGGTAAGCCTCGTCTAGCGATAAATCGATCTAAGGTCGATAAAAAGGCCTCCACGGTGAGGGACGAGACTAGTTCCAAATGAACTGCCTTGGTGACGAAACAAATGAAGAGAGCAAGATATGCTTTCATCATTGTTGGTTTGCGTGAATTATTTGACCGATAAGAAAAGGGGCCAGCAAAGTCCACACCCACCTTACTAAAAGGACGTGAAATATGGACTCTGAGGGCAGGTAGAGGAGCCATGAAGGGTTGATAAGTTGTACCTCGAAACCTTGTGCATGTTATGCATTTTCGAATGCACTCTCGAACCAGATTTCGTAAGGAGATAATCCAATAATTTTGCCGAATTAAAGACATCGTCGTGTTAGGACCGGAATGAAGCGAGATTAAATGAAATTGGAGACATATTAAACGTGACAATGCACAGTTTTTCGGAAGCAAAACTGGATGCTTAGCACTCTGTGGTAAAGAAGAGAATTGTAGTCTTCCTCCTACCCTGATCAATCCTGCAGAATCGATATAAGGATTCAAAGATCGAAACGATTTCTCGATTGATTTTTTTTGAAATAAATTCTGGCGCAATTTATCGAAATAGTGTTGCTGTGTGATTAACACTATGAATTGAAGGGCTTCCTCCAGCTCATCCTGAGAAATTGGGCCGGACAATCGTGACGCTGAATTGGTTTTGTGGTGACAATTGACAATGAATCTTCTTATATAGGCGAAGACTCGTTTTACTCTATTTAACGTTGAAAAGTTCTCGATAACCATTAAAAGCGGATTTACTGGAGGCTCATTTGCGGTTGCAACATTAATGTTAGTTTTGAATTCAATTAGGGGAGCTGAATTCAGATCACAACCGGTGAAAGGTGGTGGCCAATTGGAAACTGGAGTAACCAAGAAATCAGGACCATGAAGCCAAAAATTGTGAATTCTTGGGGTGAGAAATTGTTGAGGCGTGAGACCTCGAGATGGCAAATCAGCTGGGTTTGACTCGGTGGACACATGATGCCATGAAACGTCAGAAACTAAATCGTTCATCGTGACTACACGATTGGCAACAAACGTTTTGAGGCGATGAGGGGGTGTTGTCAACCATGACAGCACAATTTGAGAATCTGAAAACAGATGAACTTCAGATATTCTAAGGGGAAATTTATTGTCCAGAATCATTCTGACCAATTTAGCCAACAAAACCGCAGCAGATAGTTCCAATCGAGGAACCGAAATTGTTTTTAATGAAGCTACCTTTGATTTAGCGGCCAATAAGTGCGATGAAATGTGATTTTCAAATGTATCTGAAAGATGAGCAGAGGCTTCGTATGCCTTCTCAGATGCGTAACAGAAACCCACCGGTATGATTTGACACTCATGTGAACGAATGACAGAGCGAGGAATCCTCAACGCCTGATTATCATCGACGACTTCAGAACACTCGTCAGAGTGAGAATCACATGAAGGCTCATCACAACCTAATTTTTCCGACCCTAATCTCTGCTGGCGATCATTAGGGGTAGATCGGGTGTAAAAAACGGATTTGATTTTGGAATAGGACTTTTTTATAGGACCTATGATAGTCCAACCGAAAAATGTGTTAACGGCTGTAGGAAATCCAGAAGACGAAATTCGACCATCGCGATCGAAAACCAGCGAATACGTATCAGCACCCAAGAGTACATCTATTGGTTGAGAACGGTGAAAATGTTCATGAGCCAAATTTAAATGCTGAAAATGTCTGAATATGTCTTGAGACAAGGGTGCAGAAGGAATCTCATTTGTAATTTCCGGTAATACAATGGCATCCACCTGTAAGAATTGTGATCCCAATCTAGGATACATCCGGCATTCTATTAAACCTAACGGTCTTGCATTTGATTGACCAATGCCAGAAATAGATATATTGACAGGATCAATTTTCAAACCTAATCTTTCGACTAGGGGTTGACTTATGGCTGAAATCTGGGATCCAGGGTCTAATACTGCTCTTACAGATATCAATGAACCGTCAGCGGATTCTACTCTCGCTTGAACAGTGCCAAGAAGTACTTGATTTACTGAGGCCGATTTCCTATTGATGTGATAGGAATTAATAACATCATTTGAAGGAAGGGAATGAGACGTTGAAGGCTGATTTTCAACATGATTAGTTTTACCTGGAATACGAGATGGTACATTGGACTGATTGGCAGATCCGTTATTGGATGAAGATTCGTTATCGGGATGGAGACTGGTGTGATGACGATTTGATTTACACAATCGACACGAATTTTTGGAAACGCAATCTTTGAAATTATGTAGACCAAGGCAGTTGAAACAGCGCTTGGAATTTTTCAAAAATTCGAATTTGTCTTGTCTTGACAAATTCATATAGGAAGCACATGCGAACAATGGATGCGAATCAGAGCACTTCGGACAACGAAACTTTCTTGAATTCGGGAAGCTACGTGAGTCATTGGAGCTTTGAAAGGTGGATGCAGAATTTGCGAGTAAAACATTTTTTGTTTTATTTTTATCCGAGTTTTTATCTGAATGTGATGAATTGAATGGTGTTGACTTGGATGCAGATCTGGAAGAACTTTGTTCGTAAAATTCCTGAGCCGTTAGCTGTTGCGTTACGAATGCAATCAAGGTGCTATATGCGGGAATCTCGGATGAATTTAACTGACTTTCAAACGCTTTTCTCGTGTAAGGGTCAACATTACGCAACGTTATGGAAAACAGAAGGAAATCTGATAAGTCCTTTATATTCAGCGCTTTTATTGCATTGACAGAATTTTGGTGACAGTTTAAAAATTCTTTAAGATGCGAGACCGAATTATTATTCGAAGGTTTGAAATTAAGAATTTCGTTCAAATACATCGTAGCCAACATACGAGGATTCTGAAAGCGCGATTTTAACGCTTGATAGGCCAACTCATAATTTTCAACTGACAATTGTAACCCCGATATGACCGCAAGAGCATCATTTCTCAAATAAGATTTCAATAGCTGAAACTTTTGTATGGTTGTCAAACTATTGTTTCCATGAACCGAAGAATTAAATAGCTGGAAAAACTCAGGCCACTCAGCGCTTTCGCCAGAAAAGGGGCGAATATTAATTTTTGGCAGCAAAATGGATTCATTTGAACTCGGAGCTTGCGAACTCGACGCAGGTGTCGACAAAGCTTCCTGTCGTTTCAGAGACAGAAAAAGCCCAGTTATGCGTGCAATCACTTCAGCAAACGCCAACTCTGACTTTGCCGTCTCTATTCGATCTTCTGATAACAATTCGTAATTCAATTCCATTATTTCCTCCTGTATTTCTTCAAATTTAGATTCATAACTAGAAATCTTTTCTCGGTATGCTTGTAATTCGAAAAGTTTCGTACCATCATAATCTTTTACTCTGTGCCAGATTCCGGTGATGGTAGAAAATATGTTGGCCCGTTTGTCAACCAACTTATCCAATGTTTTATTGCATGTATCTGTCTTCGGTGGCATTGTTATGAAGAAGTTCAATAAGAAACAGAGACAAACAGCAAAAAATGAATTAAAAAGGAATGAAATTGAATATCTCTATGGAAACAGATGTATGCGACCCGTCAGCTGTGGAACGATGTTGCCAGATTGCGATGATCGTCGTATATCTGAATATAAAATGGCCGCTATAAAACTAAGATTTTTGAATTTTTGACTGAAACTTTCAAATTTTGAGGAAATAAGCTTGAGATTGAGCTTAATATCCGGCCCGAAGGACCATAAGTGTTGGGTAGAATTTCAGTTAAACAACTGAAGTGCGGTTCAACTTTACTGAATGAGAAATTTACCAAATTTCTGAATAGAAAAATAAGAGAGCTAATGGACTGTATATAATTATGATGTTTTATTGAAACCCAACACAAATGAAAGGATAAATGCACCCAAATTAACAATTGCAAGGTCTTACCTATTTCAGCAAAACGGCCAACCAGATCTCGTCGGTTACTCCTATTTCCATGAACAGAGTGATCGAGCTCGACAAACGAACATGGAATGAAGCTTATGACGTTATGATCCGTTGCTAAAAATGTCAAAGTAGGAACACTTATCCTTGTGGTAGAATAATAACCACGCCACTGGTAACAGTACTTTTCGAACCAAATTCGCACAAACGAATGTTCTTAAATGAATGCAATTCGAATGAATCGAAATCACTAGAATTATGAATCACAAGAAAAAAATGAAGTTTTTCGAATTCGCGAAAGGAAACAGAAGAAATATTTAAATTAGCGGTAGCAGATGTATCCACGATTAAGTCAATCAATGAATTGAATTGAAAAATGAAATGAAACAAAAACATACGCAACATATGCGCGTTCCACAAACTGACGCATCTACACATATGGGATCTCCCTGGTATCGGAGAAATTGAATTAATTTCGAAAGGAATAAAAATGAGAAATTCAGAAAAGTTATCTGAACCGTTCACTTGGCGTGAACACCGCCATCCTCTGACTGCAAGGAGTTGAACCTGCTGTTCACCATGAATGAACTCACTAATTCTCTTCATTCATTTAAGAACTCAGCAGCTGGTCCTGATCACATTCCTGTAATATTCCTGGAGAATCTACACAACAACTCGTTAGAGATAATTCTGAAACTATTTAATTCCATATGGTCAAACCAAAATGTTTCCATCCTCTTGGAAAATATCCAACATTATTCCAATCAAAAAAAGTGCCTCTGATTCCTGCCCAAGCTCCTTTCGGCCGATTTCACTCACATGTACTCTATGCAAACTGTTGGAGAAGATGGTTAATCGCAGGCTCCTCTGGTACCTTGAAAAACATAAACTCCTGAACAAATACCAATCGAGCTTCAGAACTCATCGTAGCACTATGGATAATTTGTTCTCTCTCCAAACCTACATAGCAAACTCGCTGCACCTCAATCAGGATGTCATCGCGGTCGCATTAGATATAGAGAATGCCTACCCCACAACGAAGATATTTTTGAGATTCCTTGAAATGCTCCAGCATTTCAAGGAATCTCAGAAATATCGGACTCTCTGGAATTATACTGCAGTTCCTGATCAAATTCACTTCCTTCAGATCGTTCTCAGTTACCTACTGCAAATGGCAAAATATCCAAACCATTTTATGTTGAAAACGGACTCGACCAAGGCTCTGTACTTAGTACAACCCTCTCCCTAATTGCCATCAACGATATAGACAAATCAATCTCTTCACCTGTCAAGTTCTCTATATTTGCTGATGACCTTTATCTTTATTGCCATGGAACGAACACAAATACCACCAGTACCCTCCTACAAAACGCTGTTAACGCTCTCGAACTCTGGTCGAAATTTAGTGGGTTCCAGTTCGCTGCCAACAAGTCAAAGGTCATCAAATTCTCCAGAAGACGCAATAGCTCGCAGCATCCTACCATTTGTCTTAACGGTGTAGTTCTCCCCATAGTAAACGACATAACTATTCTGGGCCTGACTTTTGACTCCAAACTCACCTGGAAACATCATATTAAAAAAATAAAAGGTAGCTGTTTGAAGCAGATAAACATCCTCAAGACCCTAGCGCATTACAAATGGAGCGCCGACGAAAGAGTGCTCCTCAGCGTTTACAGAGCTCTGATTCGACCTTAACTGGACTACGGTAGCATTATATTATATAACTGCATCACAAAGTACTCTACGATCCCTCGATGTCGTCCACAATACTGCCCTCAGAATATGTACCGGAGCGTTCCGATCCAGCCCAGCTTTGAGTCTCTACTGTGAGTCACACGAACTTCCCCTCCAACTGCGACGTCAAAAACTTCTTCTTACATATGCTGCCAGAGTATCAGCCAACCCAAGCAATCCTGTCTACTCACTCATCATCACACAAGACAGATTTCCAACAAACTGCACACGTTGTCCTCCTCTCCCAAAACTGGTTAATTCTCTCTCGACATCCATTTCTTTTTCTGCCACCAGCCCCTACTCAATATCTAAGACCCCCTTGGATAAAATCCCTTCCAAATGTTGACACATCTCTAACCCGGTACAAAAAATATAATGTACCAAATGAACTTTATCGGAAGTCTTTTCAAGAGATATTAAAGAAGTACTCGTTCGATGAAATACTGTACACAGATGCTTCTAAGACCGAAAACTCGGTAGGCTGTGCAGTTACAAATCGAAACACCACCCTAGGGAATTCCCAAATCTCGGCCATATGCTGCATCCAAACAGGTGAACTTTTTAGCATCCTTCAAGCCTTAAAACTTCCTCTTATCCAATTCCAATCTAAAAAAGTAGCCATATGCACTGATTCACTAGCCTCTATACATTCCATATCTTACCCTTACTCCCAACACACCATTGTTGACAAAATTCATCACCAATATCACAAACTTTCACACCACGGAACAACAATAGTACTCATTTGGGTTCCATCCCATGTGGGAATTGAGGGTAACGAAACTGCCGACCGAGCATGCAGGGAAGTTTGCAACTCCAATGCGCCGATATGGCCCATCCAACTCCCACAAGACCTCAGATCCTACTTCATAAGATCAATCAACGAGCAATGGCAAAACCAGTGGAGCAACTCTAGAGGAAAACTACGTAATATACAGGATTCCATGAGGGATCCCATACAGCTCCCCCCAATGACCAGGAGGGAGCAAAACATAGTCAGACGGCTTCGGATTGGTCACTGTCGACTTAACCATGGCTACCTTATGAGCAACGGAGACCGTCCAACATGCCACCACTGTAACGGCCCCTTGACCATCCCTCACTTTCTGGTGGAGTGACCGGAATATGTTAATGACAGGAGGAACAACAAAATAGAGCTGACCTTAAAAGAGATTCTCCAAAACTCCATAAATTTCAACAACTTAATGAACTTCCTTAAGTCTATTCATCTATATAGTCAAATTTGAAAATATATAATTTGTTAATTTGTTCATTACATTATTACACATATGGTAAAAATAAACTGTAACCGTGTCAATAGCCCAAGCAGTCGAGACACATGAATTTAATAAAAAAAAACGAACAAATGTTTTTGTGTTTTTCCTCTTCAGTATTGAAGTCTATCATTTAGAATCAAACGTCTTCCTCATTTTTCTTTCAGAATATATCGTTTTTTTGTATATAAAATTACAACAATGTGTTGTTTGCGCGAAATTTATTTCCTTGAATTTTTTCATTCGAAATGATAAATATCCATTTTTATCAAAGACAATTTAAAGGTTTGTTTTAGCCGTCGATTAGTGAAAATTAATTGTTTCTTACAATTGTGGATTCTTACAAGGAATTGAATTTCTTTTAAATGACACGCCCCGCAGGTATCTACTCCCAGATGACTGGTGAAGGAAAATTAGTGTATTATACAGTCATTGTGAGATCTATAGTTCAGGGTAGGATTCATTGTTAATATTCCCTCCGCCCCAACATATGTTGACGCTTAAGTTGGTGAGAGCAGATTATCGATTTAAATAGATTCCGCATACTAGGTATTTTGTTGAGTAAAAAAGTCTTGTACAGGATGTAATCTGTAAACATAACATATAACCTACAAGTCAATAATGGGCAGTACTAATAGAACAATTTATTGAGAAATTATTCTATACAACAATGGCCACCGTTTCGGTCTTCGGAGGCTTGAATTTCTTTTTTCTCACGGCTGAAACCAAAAGATATAAATAGAACATGCTAACGAAAAATGAAAATAGAAAGTCACACAAATAAAGTAAAAAAACAAAACTTCGAATACCAAGCTGTATCAAACTATTCCAAAATTATAATATGCAAAATGCATACAACAAGAAAAACAAGAAACTTAGTCTGAGGAAAGATTTCATCAGAGAGAAACTTCTCAACATAGTTATAAAATGAACAATTACCTAACTTATGACAAACGGATCCATTTTGAAAAATCCACTGAAATAACTCCTTGGGGCGAGCCTGTATCAAAAAATGTTTCGAAGGAAAGTTTCTTAGTTTTCAGGGGGACATCGAATGCCGACCTCAATCTGCCTTGGAGTTTGATTTCAAGGTTAAGTAGATGTTTTGAATAGGGAATATGTATTTTTAGTTGCAGAATATTAATCTTCGTGAAGAACTAAAATCATTCTGGCCTTTTTTGTTTCTACTATCGTTGAGGAAGTATGAAGTGTTTTATGCTCAGAATGGTTTTGATGAGAATCTTCTATACACAAACATCTGAGCCAATTTGAAAAATTCAGAAAATAAACCAGTTTTTCTTTTTTGAATATGTTTATACGCAGTAAAAAACCGAATGATTCTATCAGAAATAACCTTGAATACGTTACCATGAATATCTTAAGCATGAAACATTATGGACATTATGTTTTAGTTTTTCACGTAGATTAATATTTTGCAATGAAAAAGTTCATTCACTATTCGAAAAATCTATTTGACCTTGAAATCAAACTTCAAGATCAGATTAAACTCCTGCATTCGATGCCCCTAAAAACTAAGAAACTTTCATAAGAAACATTTTCTGATCCAGGCTCTTCGCAGAGAGTTATTTCAGTGGATCTTTCAAAATGGGTCACCTGTATAGTTTATTCTTTGCAATAATGAGAAAAGAAACATGCACATTGTGCACATCAACGTTGCTTTGAGCACTAAACTGGTTTTGACACAAACTAGATCTCTCCGTACTTCTGCACTGGTCGGCATCTCGGTCAGTGACTCATCAGCAAACAAAACGTCTAGTAGGTAATCCATATACAGGGTGTCCCAGAAATCGCGCAGGGGATAGAAAGTGAAAAATATTTTAAGCCCAAAAATTCATGTTTTTTGATAACGTAGTTAATTAGTAATTAATTAATGAAAGTGACCAATGATGAAAAAACATGAAAATATTTGTTCGTTTCGATGGTGGAATTGTTGAAAAATTACCAAAAATGATGGGGAATATCCTTTTCATTCATTTAATACTTATAAAATATCTTTTTATTATTTTTATCTTTATACACTCATACGTCCCATCATTAGAAAAAAATAAATCGTTTCTGACTCCCTTTTTTTCAGGGACGTAGACCCTTAAGTAAGGCCACTAGGTGTCACTATAGTTACAGTTACGCTACAGCTTATTCGTAGGTAATTTATTTGATATTTTCTCCGTTAGATGGTAAATAGTGTGTAATTTGAGTTGCCCCCAAATCTGCGCTGTTGACCCAAATTGTCTTAGCGTAGGAGTACAGATCTCTAAAATGATTTCGTTCAGATATGAGAGAAGTATCGTTTTTACGACTTCAGGTGGCGGTATTCACACATAATGACTGATTATTATCAGTTATTTTTACAGTTTTATTTATTCAAATTGACGTAATCGTAAAGGTACTATATTTGATCTTATCACCAATAGATGGCGATGTATACAGGGTGAGTCTTTGACTTGTACATATATTTCAACTGTAGATTCTTGAGGCCAAAGGAAATCTTTTTTTTATTTTCCATTTTCCCGAATTTGGCTCTGTTAGGGAGATATAGCCAACTGAAGAAAAAGTTGGGCTTAATACGTGCTTGAAACAATTCTCTGCAAACACCTTAAAGTTCATATTTTTCGATTGCTCAAGCACTCACCTTATTTGAATGAGAATGTAACAAACACGATATTTCCTAACAAAAACACTTAGTTCTGTCTGATTATTTCTGCAATTGAGAAGCCATATTTCTCCCACCAAAATAAGTTCCTTCTTCGATTTTCCTGAAGATGAGTTTGTAAACACCAATAATTGGTTCCTATTTTCCTCGATATTCTTAAACGATCTCATGAAAATTGGTTTCTCACTTACCTATCCTAACTCCATAAATCAAAGTCATATGATTCGAGGTCAATGACCTAACCTAACCCATCTTCTGTGATACAGATTGCCGATTTTCTTTTCAAACAATAGTATACGCGAACTCAAGAAAGCAGTACGTTCCCTATCGTTAATGGACGAACTATAGTTTGGTTTACTTTTCGCTAAAGGCTTCTAGGCATTGCTCTTTGGAAATGTCAAACGAGTAGTTCTGAATCTCGCCGATATTGCGCTACGATCTTGATTTCAGTCGCGGTGCGCTGCGATGTAGCCGCCACGCAAGACAAGCCGTTGTTCTGTGTATCCAGAGTCCCATCACAGGCCAGTCTGATACAATGAACGACGCTGAAACGCTATAACCTTCTCCATGGACTCCGATTGATTGATTTATTAACTTGCAGAGAATTAAGCAAACAGGTGAAGATTGTGATGTGAAGACCGTGTAGTGTCGATTAAAAATTCCAAGAGGATATTGTTTAGATAGACATTTTCCGGAAGGACCGGTAACAATAAATTTTCAATAGGAACTTTGCCTATAAACTGTGTAATTTAATGCTTCTCAGAATTCAATGTTATCTCCCACATATGTGGGATTTTATTATTACATCGAACGTTATTCCATCATAGAGATTTTAGTCATGACGAAGTTGATAAACATTGACAACATTGTCGATTTGTTTAGAGACCAGAGAGGAAATAATATTTAATTCAGGGAAATTTTTTTATGAAATTCATGATTTTTTCCTCAAATTTCTTCGTATACATCTAGGAATAACCCGGAAAAGACGCGTTTTATTGAAAAAATATAGGAATACTTTTATTTTCTAAAATGGTTGATTCTTTCGAAAATATGAACCGTTTCTCTTTTTCAAGTGATTTTATAGTATTTTTGCATGAATTTATGAGTCGTCTACGCTGTAACTTTCATACCAGGAGAAATATGGAATACGTTTCAATGGAGAAATATGCACCATGAATCGATTAAACAATCAACCAAAATTCAGTTCATTAGAAATATCGATTCCGAATATATGAAAGGAATAGTGTTAATTTCATGGATTTTTGACACACAGTATCATAGACAAAAAGTACTTCAATTCAAATTTTCAGCGTTGTATTGGCAGAACTAAAGTGGTTTATGCCGTGATCAGAGGTAATTTATCATTGGAACTATTTCTCATTCAAATGATTCGATTGTGATTTATACCTACTTGCATTCGTGGTGTCGTTCATCATAAGGATAGGTACTGCAATGAGAGAACTGTAAAGCATTCAAAACAAAGAGTTATATGTTCAACGATTAGATACCGCTTGAATACAGAGAATTCTTTTCGTGCGAATAACAATGGTACTAAAATTTTGTATACCTATTAGTTTGATTAGTTTATACAACTTTAACGGTGGGTTTCACGAAGCGTAATCACCGGTGATCGAAGTTTGATCTAGCATCAACTCGATTTGACAGTTCAAAAATCACAGAACCAAGCCGTTGATCTCAGGGATCACCGGTGATTACGATTTGTGAAATCCACCGTAAGTATCATTTAGGCAAAACAAAGTTCGCCGGGCCAGCTAGTGATTTTCGGAGGTAATATCCTGAGACTATGACAAATACCCTAATTCTGTCGAGAGCGTCTTGTACGTATTTCGACAATTTGATAAGACCATATGAACATTTAATCTGAATAACTCCCGAGAGCTTCAGCTCATTGCACATTGAAAGAGTTCTTAATAACGAATTCCTTTGGTAGAAGCAGGTGCCACATTAATTGCACAAGTTCTAATCTTTCCTTGGAATATTTTACTTCTCGAATGAAAAAATACCTGGTTGGAAACTTACCACTTCATATTTGGATCTTGGATGTAAAATATATGATAAACTAATAGATTCCCGTATGGAACTAGCTGAGGCAAATAGAGAAGGAATGGTCGAGAGGCATGAAAAAACCTGATTTACCGTAATAGGGAAACATCTAGAAGAAAATATGTGACGTGAATTTTTTTCAATGAACACGCATTTTGGAACATTGTTTATATTTATTTTCTTTTATTTCAAGACATAGGTAATACTATTGGTTCCGATTGTATGATACCATGTGTCACAGTAAATTAAGGAATAATTTCACATATCAGAAGACCTGTACCTCTATTTTTATTATACATGTATGAATTTGTTCAGTTCATATTTTATACCTCGACCGTTAATATTTACATCAGTTATTCATTGTTGTGTGTGCTTGTATTTCCGCTCCAATTCGATCTTTCATATCTACGCCCAGCAAATCCAAAATCTATAATTTCCAGTTCCACCATTATTCTCTACTTTGATTTATAATGAAACATCAATTTAGAAACAAGCATAAAATATGTGTCGTCTATGAATTTAAAGCGAGAATTCTAAGTTTAATATTGAACTTTCATTTAATCCTGCCATTTCGGGCGATTATATTTGAGCTTGTTCGGACTAGGCCAGTAGATTAGTCGAGTAGCGAATGATTTTGTAATTTCCCGTGTGCGAACGCCAGCAATCGAGTCGAGTAGAGTCACAGGACGTAGTTTTCTTTTTTTCAATTTAATTAGTTTTTCAATTAAAAAAACCAGGGTAATCGTTAGATCTGGGGTTATTGAATATGTTTTTCGTTTTTCATGAGTACAAGCTATATTTTTGAAATAATAATCATGAAAATTGTTGTAGTTTATAGAAGATTAAATTGCTGAGGGCAAAGAGTTGCGATTTTTTCCAAAAAATGATGAACAATCGTCGGAAAAAAATCATTAAGTGTAGTTTCCGAAACGCTGAAGTTCAACCTGTTTTTTTTTATTGAAAAACTAATTAAATCGAAAAAATCGCAACTATTTGCCCTCGGCAATTTAATCTTCTATAAACTGCAACAAATTTCATGATTATTATTTCAAAAATATAGCTTGTACTCATGAAAAACGGAAAACATATTCAATAACCCCAGATCTAACGATTACCCTGTTTTTTTTAATTGAAAAACTAATTAAATCGAAGAAAAGAAAACTATTTGCCCTCGGGACGTTCTTCAACTTCAATTTGAAAAAAATCAAGTTTCTACGTCGTAAATTAGGGTACTTACTCGTGAAATAAAGAGACTACTTTTGAATGGAGATTCACCACGATTCAAAAGGTGATACTGCCCCTTAATACGCACGCAATACGGGATCTCACATTCGACGCGACGATCGTCCAAGGGTCCAAGGTTTTCTGAGAATTCCTAAACCCCCGAAGTCGTTTATTCAAATAATGAAAATGAAAATATTGAAATAGTTAATGAGTTGGTAAATCAGTACAAACTTCTATTAGACAATCCCCCTGTTTCAATCGTTGCGAATGAATATCGCTTATGGAAGATGAAATGGCAACGGGAGAAGAAGATTTCACAGACGATATATAATCTCCTAGAAAACTGTTATTCTGACATGTATCCAAATGTGATAAAATTTCTCAGTATACTCGCAACACTACCAGTTAGTGTGGCAACGGCAGAGAGGTCATTTTCCACTCTGAGAAGGCTCAAAACATGGTTAAGAGCTTCGATGGCAGAAGAACGACTTATTGGAATAGCACTTCTTCATATCCATAATGACATATCTGTTAATGTAGAGGAAGTCATCAATCGTTTCGCAAGAAGGAGAAATAGAAAAATTCCCCTTGCTATTTAGTTATACTTTTGTTATTATTATATTCTCATTAAGTTTTTGTTTTTGTAATAAATCGAATAAACTTCTTGTTTGTGTTAGACCCCATCAGAATTTTATTTTGGGGATGCTGATTTGTCTCCAAAAAATCAATTGGCGGGTATGTAATCCACCTGACCGTGACCCTCCCCTTTCTCGAGAGCTGGATCCGCCACTGATGTTTTGGGGGCATATCCACTCGATTTTTCTGGATTTTCTTCAGAGATGTATCATCTAATTTCACATCCTCGAATAGTGTATAGGTAGTTTCTTGACCTCCGCTCTATAAAGAAACTTTTTTCCAGACTGAAATATCAGATGGTTCAAAAAACTGTCACAAAATCGCAGGATACCTGGAAAAACGTGGGACCTTGATGAGCTTGTGGAAAAGATACTGGTTCGTGTTGGATGGACATCTTCTTCATTATTACGGTTCGAAGGAAGAATATGATGCTCTTTCTCCGTGTAAGGGCTCCATTACTCTGGGACCCAGTTGTGCCATCAACTCATCTACACCTTTAAAATTTCAGATATCAACCAGGTCAGGCTCTGTACTAACTCTAGTGAGTATGTTTTCTGTGCCAAAAATATTTTCTGCAGGTTTCGTTCAGAAAGTAAACCCAAATTTAAATCTAAGATCGATCAGCTGACTTCATTCGCTCAATTGCGAGAAAGTAGTGTTGCATACAGGGTGTTTCACCATAAACTGGAAGAACATACAGGGTGATTCACGCTTGATCGCACATTAGACGTTTCTGGAGAACCAGACTTCAGATCGGTTTGAAAATTGAATGGAATGCATTATCGGACCTGTTCTACCCAACTAAAATATTTTCGTCAATGCGGTGTTGCCACTTCTATTAGAAAGTAGTAGCAACTTTGCTTTTTCAAATGGAACACCCGGTATATTATAATATTTTTGGAATCTCCAACAACTTCTCGACAACTTTTATTGACATTTCTTTATACCTATCTGTTGCCGTTTTCCAAATATAAATTAATTTCAATTTTTTCCACCGAAAATCATGACCTCTAAAACTGCTGATAACTTCGTGTTGAGAAACACTATGGCATTGAAATTTGGTTTGGAGTTAGGTGATACATAAATGCTTCCAACACCCCAGCCTGATTTACGTTACTTCAATGCAGGGTGAAAAAAAAATACAGTCTTTTCGGTTGCTTGAAAAAGTGACTGAAAGTTGTTTATTTCAATTGAAACGCCCTGTATATTATTGGAAATTCGGAAAACTGATGAAATTCTCTTTCATTCTATATATATCATGCCTCTACCTAACTAGTCAAATTTTGGACTTAATGAGCATTTATTTGTCAAAATGTCCCTTCAGAATGGTATTTCCATTCGGTATTTGGTAGGCAGGCCATGATTACTATTTGACAGTACCTTGTGACATTCTCCTAATAATAAAGGCACCAAGAAGCTTGAATTTCCACATTTTCTTCATTTCAGAAGTTGCAAATACCCTCGAAACGATGGAAGAAAACTATTCAAACGAAGTGCTCATGAATTTGTTCATTATTATTAACTGGAGAGACTTTTTGATCGGTGTATAAGGCGCTTGGGACCATGGAATTGGCCAGCAAGAATACCCGATATTAGTCCGTTAGATTTTTATCTGTGGGGAATGTTGAAAGAAAAAGTTTACAAAACACCCGTGCATTCGAGAGATGAATTGTTGGAAAGGATTTCCCAAGCATTTGAAGATTTGGATTTTAAAGAAATACGATCTGTCACGACGAAAGCAGTCAACACTCGCATTTTGAAGTGCTTGGAAGTGAACGGCCAGCGATTCGAACATAATTTGAAGTATTCGACATGATCTACTTTTTAATAATAATTCATATAAATAGTTTGACGCTCAAGTTTCTTGGTGCCTTCATTATTAGGAGAATGTCACAAGGTTTTATCAAGTAGTAATCATGACCTGCTTACCAAATACCGAATGGAAATACTATTCTGAAGGGACATTTTGACAAATAAATGCCCATAAGTCCGAAAGGACCCCGCACTTTTTTTTTATGGCAAATGGCGTTCCGTCAAGTTTTCTTAAATTTTGGTATAATGTAGTGCTCGACCTACTGATCAAAAGTATCTATGGCCCCAACTCAATCCTATGACTAGTTTTCGAGATACAGGGCGTTGAAGTTGAGAATTACCCACTTTTACTACGCCCGTATCTCGGAACAGAATCGAATGAACTTAAATTTTTCTCAAGAAACATTTCATTACATCCCCAGGGAGCAACCATATAGAGGAATATGACCGAAAATCGTTACGAATACAGGGTCATCCATAATTGAATGCATGCCCGATTTTGAAAGTATAAAATATGTCATTTTCAGAGCGAGAACGTTCACAAAATGAACTATTACACTAGATATATTGTTGTTACATCAAAAACGTCTGAAATACCCAGAATTTATACTGTGTGATCCATTATTATAGAAACTATTCTCAAGGAGGGTTAAATGGACACCCTGTATTTATGGGTTGATTCAAGGTGTTTGTTTGATTTTATTGGAACATATCATCATGGACTTCAAAGAATACAGGGTGATTCAGTCATGAAATGAACTTTGAACCTCTCGAAAATACCCAAAAACCACCTTTTTTTTTCATCGCCCTGTATTTCAAGATTAACTCCGACGAGGTGGGAATTTTCTTTCACCATTGTACTTGATATAAAAATATCAATACGGCCGAGAGTTTTTATCCACTTCCTATGAACAGATGTTTCTTTATGTAATATGAAAATTATTTATTTATTTTATTCTATTCTTATTTCAGCATAACAAAAAATCTGGTCATAGGAAGTGGATAAAAACTCTCAGCCGTATTGATGTTTTTATATTAAGTACAGTGGTGAAAGAAAACTCCCACCTCGTCGGAGTTAATCTTGAAATACAGGGTGAAGAAAAAAAAGGTGGTTTTTGGGTATTTTTGTGGGATTCAAAGTTCATTTCATGACTGAATCACCCTGTATTCTTTGAAGTCCATGATGATATGTTCCAAAAAAATTAAACAAACACCTTGAATCAACCCATAAATACAGGGTGTCCATTTTACCCTCCTTGAGAATAGTTTCTATAATAATGGATCACCCAGTATGAATTCTGGGTATTTCAGACTTTTTCGATGTAACAACAACATATCTAGTGTAATAGTTCATTTTGTGAACGGTCTCGCTCTGAAACTGACATATTTTATACTTTCAAAATTGGGCATGCATTCAATTATGGATGACCCTGTATTCGTAACGATTTTCGGTCATCTTCCTCCATATGGTTGCTCCTTGGGGATGTAATGAAATGTTTCTTGAGAAAAATTGAAGTTCTTTCGATTCTGTTCCCAGATACGGGCGTAGTAAAAGTGGGTAATTCTCAACTTCAACGCCCTGTATCTCAAAAACTGGTCATAGGATTGAGTTGGGGCAATGAACACTTTTGATCAGTAGGTCGAGTACTACATTATACCAAAATTTTAGAAAATTTGACGGAACGCCATTTGCCATAGAAAAAGTGCGGGGTCCTTTGACTAGTTAGGTATAGGCATGATATACATAGAATGAAAGGTAATTCCATCAGTTTTCCGCATTTTCAATAATATACAGGGTATTCTATTTGAAATAAAGAACTTTCAGTCACTTTTTCAAGCAACCGAAAAGACTGTATTTTTTTATCACCCTGTATTGAAGTAACGCGAATCAGGCTGAAGTTTTGGAAGCATTCATGTATCACCTAACTCCAAACCAAATTTCAATGCCATAGTCTTTCTCAATCCGAAGTTATCAGCGTTTTTAGACGTCATGTTTTCCGGTGAAAAAAATTGAAATTTATTCATATTTCGAAAACGGCAACAGATAGGTATAGGGAAATATCAATAAAAGTTGTCGAGAAGTTGTTGGAGATTCCAAAAATAATATATTATACCGGGTGTTCCATTCGAAAAAGCAAAGTTGCTACTACTTTCTAATAGAAGTGGCAACACGGCATTGACGAAAATATTTTAGTTGGGTAGAACAGGTCCGATAATGCATTCGATTCAATTTTCAAACCGATCTGAAGTCTGGTTCTCCAGAAACGTCTAATGTGCCATCCACCGTGAATCAGCCTGTATATAGTCGTGTTGATGACACCAAGAATGTCATTTTTGCCTCATGACATACCTATATCCCGTTTTCGAAGCATAAGCGAGCTGGATGAAACAATTCAAAATGGCGGAAAACCTCCAAAGTTTTTTCTCCGTACCCAATTTGGAAAGCATTATTTCAACTTATTCGATTTTTTGAGATTCTCGGTGAAACATTTTGTTCAAAATTCGAACTCACCATTTTTTTCAGGTAAGAAAAGATTTCATCCAAAATTGTTCGAATCTTTCAAGGTCGAACTGTCTCTCATTATAAATACTGAGGTGGAAACAGAATTGAAAAATATTTATTGGATTTTTTTTGTAGGTTGCGTTTTGCTTAGTTTGAAATTTTCATTCGGTTTTATTTTGATATGAAATATACAAGGTGTTCCTAAATGAGTGTATGTATCAACGGTCAGCTGTAGATTTCTCATGAAAAAATTAAAAAAAAATCCTTTTTCATTCTTTTCTCCAAGTTTTCGTTCACAGATACCTACACAGGTCAAAAATTTATGTTTTTTTTTGTTTTTAGCTAATAACCCAGAAACCGTTTGGATTACAGAATTGTGTTTCTGTATAAACATTGTCACTAATAATAGCTACTTTTTTGCACTTAACTCGGTTTTATTAGACGTGCCAGGGTCGGAGATAGCGAATTTGAATAAAGGTTTTACCCCCCAACGTTTACACCATTGGACAAATTTGCATTTGAACAGCAATTCTTGATGCGCCAATGAGTTTTACATAATGAAGGTACTCTTGGTTCATTGCTCTAAAGTGAACCTCTTCGAGAAAACTGGCATTTTATGATCGAAAACATTGCTAACGCATTGTGAATTTCTTGTAATTGTAAAAATGAGTAGTGATAATTACCTATGGTCGATTAAATAATGGAAAATAACTTTGCTATTCAAACTTGAAAACCTAGTTGTCAAATTTTGTTGATGTTAATAAACTTGTCAATTATTACTATTCAAAATCTATGAAAATGGCATTTCTCGTGCAGATCGAGTTTTTAATGATTCAGGAATTAATACAAAGGTATGTACTCATATTGAAATCATTAATCTTCAAGAGAAGAATGAAATTTACCCTGGGGCTGTTCATTATAACCGAAAGGGGTAGGTATAATAGTATAACTTCAATAAATACTCGAGGCCAACTCATGATGCTGCTATATGGCAAATGTCCTTTATTAGAGAAAATATGGAGCAAAAATATTTTGAAGATAAAAATATGGCAATTAGGAGATTCAGGCTATCTCCTGTACATGTCATATATCATAATAAGAAATCATCTTATTCGACATAGTAACAAATGTATTCTTATTTTTCAATTACATATTCTAATTAATTTTTGAATTCACAAAATAAAATGCTATTGGAAATTTGTAAGTTTTATCACTAACTCTGGGTATACTTATATTTAAACAAACCCAAGTGATAAAATAGAATAAATCAACACGTTAAAAAAATATAACTCAATCCCGATAGAAATATTTAGTGCAGAGCCGAAAGCCGAAACATGAAACATTTAGAGGTTATATCAAAGACTCTTTGGTTATATACCTATTTTACGCCATATATCTGCACCCACATAATAATCATATAGAATTATGTGTCCGCACCATTGTTTAAACAATGTCCGCACCAAAGACATACTTTTATAGTAATTTTAAATCTATGACCAGTACATTCGAACTATTCTGCGATGCTGCCACGTCTATCTTCACGGAAAGTTGTTATGATAGCAACAGCTGCAAACCGTTTATTGGAGAATACTGAAAGTGGTCACCAGTGGTTATCAAAAGTTGTTATCAGAATTGCTATGGTTAGCAACAGTTAAAACCATCTGACCTAATTCAATTCCAGATATGCGATTCAACGGTCCAATCGAGCACTGTACGACGTTTGAATTTACTAGGACCTTGAAATATTTTATACAGGGTGTCCCAAGTTCGAGTGCCTATTAAACGTTTCTGGAGAACTGAACATATTTGAAATCTGAAATTTGGGATTATGATATTGTTCGAAATTCTCTACAGACCTAAAATATTCTCAGAGCCAGAGCACTTCCGGTTATACAGGGAGTCAAAATAAATTTGCTCAAAAAATTTTTTTTCGATGTTTTCGTTTCTGATATGATTGAATATTCAGTGCTGAATACATTTCTGTTGAAACCAATTTATTCATTCGAATAGTTTTCAAAATATCGGAAAAAAACCTGAAAATAAGTAAAATATTCATAGTCAGTATTATGTTCATTTTTCTTATTCTGAACATCCTGAGTGTTAACCGTTTTCACAACGTCAAAGTAGAAGAATGTGGAAAGGTCATGCATCTTTTGAATTTCATAAATATCATCACAGGGTGTTTCAAATTTCGTGTCAAAAACTGTGATCCAAAATTGGCCATAACTTCTGTTTTTCAAATTAGAACCCTATTTTTTTATTTTTGCGTTGGATTCTGCGGAGAAAAATAATGATTTCACTTTCTGATGCTCTTGCTCTTAAATTCAGTAATTCCCGAGTTATTTGAGCTTTTCTGGATTCATGTTGTACGTAGAATCAAATTCATCTAATCTTTTACTTAAGAATATTCTGTGATCATAGAAGATAAGTTTTCCCATTAATAATTCCCAAGTGACAGGTCTTATTTTAGGTTTTATCTTTACTTTTCGATTTTATTCAATGGTTTCATAAAAATATTCATCGAATATGTTGCATGAGAATATTCTGTGACCATAGAAGATAAATGATCCCATTAATAATTTATTCACAAGTGACAGTTCTGACTATTACTTGTTACTATGGTTTCATGAGAATATTCATCGAATCTGTTTAGATTCGATGAATTTTACTCTACGTACGACATGAATCCAGAAAAGCTCAAATAACTCGGGAATAACTGAATTTAGGACCAAGAGCATCTGGGAGTATCATTATTTTTCTCCGTAGAATCCAACGCAATAATAAAAAAATAGGGTTCTAATTTGAAAAACAGAAGTTATGGCCAATTTTGGATCACAGTTTTTGACACGAAATTTGAAACACCCTGTGATGATATTTAAGAAATCCAAAGATGTATGACTTTTCCACATTCTTCTACTTTGTCGTTGTGAAAACGGTTAACACTCAGGATGTTCAGAATAAGAAAAATGAACATAATACTGACTATGAATATTTTACTTATTTTCAGGTTTTTTTTCGATGTTTTGAAAACTATTCGAATGAATAAATTGGTTTCAACAGAAATGTATTCAGCACTGAATATTCAATCATATCAGAAACGAAAACATCGAAAAAAAATTTTTTGAGCAAATTTATTTTGACTCCCTGTATAACCGGAAGTGCTCTGGCTCTGAAAATATTTCAGGTCTGTAGAGAATTTCGAACAATATCATAATCCCAAATTTCAGATTTCAAATATGTCCAGTTCTCCAGAAACGTCTAATAGGCACTCGAACTTGAGACACTCTGTTTGTTTATGATCACAAAATCACAATACTGCTATTAAGGGGAAGTATCACCTTTTGAATCGTGGTAAATCTCTATTCAAAAAGTGGTGTCTTTATTTCACGAGTAAACTACCCTAATTTACGACGTAGAGACTTGATCTTTTTTTAAATTGAAGTTGAAGAACGTCCCGAGAGCAAACAGTTTTCTTTTTTTTTATTTAATTAGTTTTTCAATTAAAAAAACCAGGGTAATCGTTGGATCTCTGCAATATTTGGGTTATTGAATATGTTTTTCGTTTTTCATGAGTACAAGCTATATTTTTGAACTAATCATCATGGAAATTTTTGTTGTTTATAGAAGATTAAATTGCCGAGGGCAAAAAGTTGCGATTTTTTCCAGAAAATAATGAATAACCGTCGAAAAAAAATCATTAATTGTAGTTTCGAAAACGCTGAAGGTCAACCTGTTTTTATAATTTAAAAACTAATTAAATCGAAAAAAAGAAAACTATTTGCCCTTGGGACGTTCATCAACTTCAACTAAAAAAAAAATCAGATCTGTACGTCGTAAATTAGGGTAGTTACTCGTGAAATAAAGAGACCACTTTTTGAATGGAGATTGACCACGACTCAAAAGGTGATACTTCCCCTTAAACGGTAAGAAAACTATTTTTTTCCGAAATGGAGATAATAGTCAATAATTATCTACACTACTGGAAAAAATTAAAGGATAAAAATTAAATTCCAAATTTTTCGGCAATATTCAACATGCCGCAACTTTGAGAGGAATGGTCGTACAAGGAATTCGAAAAAAGGAAATTGTAGCTCCAAGTGTCTAGTTTTTGGATTAGAACTTCAAAAGTTTTAAGTTTTAGTGGTTTTCGAGTGATGATAGAAAAATCAGCAACAAAAAAATTCTCAAAATTTTACCACTTTTTTTTTCTTGTCTACGAGCGTGGTAATTTTATTTTTGCATAATCGTTATAATTATGGGATACTTTGTTAATTCAGCTTTAATTTATTTTTTTATTGACCTCAATACGTCCACTTCTCGCCGAGATATCGGTCTTCAAATGCTAAACGTTTGAGAGCCGTTATTGAAAACAGGGGTGGCAATACCCGTTATTAAATTAATAAAAATGTTATTTGTTGTTTTTTTTATTTTTCTTTTTTCGAAATTTATGAACTATCTGCAATTAAAATGTGGAAAAAGCTCGAGAAAATTCATTTTTGCCTTTTTTAAAGATTACGAGCTTCTCAGAGCAAAAAACGTGATCCTTTTTTTTTCAAAAACTCAATCGAATCAAACAAAAAAACGGCTCGCTGAATTGAGTTGGCTCTTCGTAAGGTATTTATCAACATATTGAAGTGTGAAAGTCACACTTAACATTATTGGTTTCCTCAACATTTTCCAGCGGTAGATTTTCCAAGAAACCACCAAAAGCCCTTTTTTTGTTAAATTTTCATATTGATGCGACATTAAGAAAAAATAATTTCTATGAATAAGCAATGGTTGTTCATTAATGGGAGTTCATTTAAGGTCTTGAAACCCCCCTTCAATTTTCTGTGCGATCATTGGTTGCTGATAAATCGATAATCAAAGACAAATGGATCCTTTTCCATTTGAAGATCCATATCTCGGCGAGAAGTGGACGTATTGAGGTCAATAAAAAAATAAATTGAAGCTGAATTAACAAAGTATCCCATCATTAAAACGATTATGCAAAAATAAAATTACCACGCTCGTAGACAAGAAAAAAAAAGTGGTAAAATTTTGAGAATTTTTTTGTTGCTGATTTTTCTATCATTACTCGAAAACCACTGAAACTCAAATTTTTGAAGTTCTAATCCAAAAACTACACACTTGGAGCTACAATTTCCTCTTTTTGAATTCCTTGTACGACCATTCCTCTCAAAGTTACGGCATGTTGAAAATTGCCGAAAAATTTAGAATTTTTTTTGATCCTTTAATTTTTCCAGTAGTGTATTAACTATTCATTTAATACTTGGAATAAAGAATCAGAAACTGCGATATTTATAGCCAGGGTAAGCGCGGGTCGGCGGGCCGTAGGTATGAAGCAGCGACCGAAGATCGAAGTATTGAGGTACGTTAAGTTGACAGCCCACCAAAACGGATCGAGTTCGGATCTATGCCATAATTTTGAACCCATTTTGTACCAATTTGTACCACCTTTTGAAAATTTTGTACCCCCACCGTTTCCGAGATATCGACCCCCTCTAGGTGGTCTGCCAACTTAACCTTAAGTTGGCGACCACTCAGCAAGAATTGATCGTATCGAATTCAAACAAAAACTGCAATTTTGTACCTATTTTGTACCCTCCTGAACCACTTTTATTTTTTCTCTAGAACATACCGTTCCCGAGATATGGGATTTTGAAAAAAAAATATTTTTCAAAAATTTGGAGATTTTTACTCCATAATTTTGTACCAATTTGTACCACCTTTAACAAATTTTGTACCCCCACCGTTTCCGAGATATCGACCCCCTCTAGCTGGTCGCCAACTTAACGTTAAGTTGGCAGACCACTCTGCAAGAATTGATCGTATCTAATTCAAACAGAAACTGCAATTTTGTACCCATTTTGTACCCTCCTGAACCACTTTTATTTTTTCTCTAGGACCTACCGTTCCCGAGATATGGGATTTCGAAAAAAAAAATTTTTCAAACATTTTGAGATTTTTACTCCATAATTTTGTACCTATTCTGTACCAATTTGTACCACCTTTAAAAAATTTTGTACCCCCACCGTTTCCGAGATATCGACCCCTTAACTTAACGTTAAGTTGGCAGACCACCTAGAGGGGGTCGATATCTCTGTGCAAGAATTGATCGTATCGAATTCAAATAAAAACTACAAATTTGTACCCTCCTGAACTACTTTTATTTTTTCTCTAGGACCTACCGTTCCCGAGATATGGGATTTTGAAAAAAAAAAAAATTAAAAAATTCTGAGATTTTTACTCCATAATTTTGCACCCATTTTGTACCAATTTGTACCACCTTTAAAAAATTTTGTGCCCCCACCGTTTCCGAGATATCGACCCCCTCTTAGTGGAATCCCAATAAACACACAAACGTATAATAAACGTTTATTTCTAGTGGCTGAAGTTGATTTAACGTTACACGTTGAATTTTCTACGTTACATCCGAAACGAAAATTCCACGAAACGTTGATTATACACATAATATACGTACCCAATTCAACTGTTTGACTCATCCACCATTATGAAACGTATATTTATTACATTTTTTCAAACGTTCTTTCAACGGGAGCTCAGTAACATTGAATAAACGTTAAATGAGTCACTCTTCATCAACTCTGACGTAAACCAACTTTAATTCTACTAATTACATCCGAAACACAAATTCAACGAAACGTTGAATATACATATAATATACGTACCCAATTCAACTGGTTGATGAACCGTTATAAAACGTATATTTATTGTATTTTTTCAAACGATTTTTCAACGTGAGCTCTTTAACATTGAAGAAACGTTTAATTAGTCACTCTTTATCAACTCAGACGTCAACCTACTTTGATTCTACTTGTTACAACCGAAACACAAATTCAACGAAACGTTGATTATACATATAATATACGTAGCCAATTCAACTGGTTGATTCATCCACCATTATGAAACGTATATTCATTACAGTTTTTTAATTGTTTTTTCAACGTGAGCTCAGTAACATTGAATAAACGTTAAATGAGTTACTCTTTATCAACTCAGACGTTAACCCACTTCAATTCTACTTATTACATCCGAAACACAAATTCAACGGGACGTTGATTATACATATAATATACTTACCCAATTCAACTGGTTGATTCATCCACCATTATGAAACGTATATTTATTACATTTTTTATTTATTACATGTATTGTATTATACCAGCTTCTTATTAATTCGAAGGAATATTTAACAGCATATTATAATGAAGGTAGGTACCTAAATATACCTTTTTGAAACGCTTTTAATGTTTCTTTTATAAAATCTTTCATTTCGAAAGGATGGAGAAATATTATCATTTTATGTGAAGTGATATAGTGATTTCATACCTACCGAAATGTCCGAACTTATTTCCTGCATTCTTTACTTTGAATTTTTTATTCGTTCAAAATATGAAACCCATTATTAGTAATAACCTTATATTCGTAACATACATCGTCTTTGCTAAAATCAATTAATAGAAAATTATGAAGTTTCTTGAAAGATAATAATTAATCAACCTAGGCAACGGTGCACTGGAGTCGGCAGGGGTTGTGATGACGTGATACGTGATAGTGCCGGCGCCATATAGGCCGGCGCCGGCGATCCTGCTGTGATCGAGTTGAGTTGAATCCTGCATTCGTGCATTCCACATATTGAAGAGCTAGTGCCGCAGTCACCCGATAGTTCCCTTCGCTATTTTCGACGTGGTAAATCGAGTTTGCTAGGAAAATTATCTGATTTGTTTAGAAGTGCGACAACAAAGATTTTCGTAAGTACCTATCAGTACCCTAAAGTTTCATATTGATTGGTGAAAGAAGATTGGAAAGCTTCCAGAGCTCTTCTGAAGAATCGGAGAACTCGAATATGGAACATTTAACACCACCGATTTTTTTGGATGAATCAGTTCCTGTTTCATCAGCAGAGGATACCGAAATAATTTGTGAGTAAATGTTAATTTTTGGACATACCTACATAATATGAAAGCTTTGTCATTCCTAACATAGTTAATTGTGAAATTTGTTACATAAATAATGTTAGTTTGTTTTTTTACGAAGGCATAAATTGATATAGCAATGCTAAAATTATTACCCCAGTTCCCTGTAAAAATAATTATTCTCGTTTTTTTTAAGGTTAACCGATATAAGTCAATGGGAGGTAATGGTCCCGAGGACCATACCAGAAGAATTCTCAGTTCATATTGAGTAATGATTTAGCTTGCCAATACAATTGTAAGGGCAGGGAGAAAAAACCTTTTAGAGATAAGAAGTCGACGGAACTCATTTATGGTAAGGCTTCATTTTGTAGACCTATATTTTCAAAATATCTAATGAGCATTATGGGTTTTTTCAGTGGCTGTCAAGAAAGAATTTGCGGCAGCCACAGACCTAAAAATTGCAGACGGAACAAAAGATTGGCTGGAATTTGCGAAAGAAGACTCAAGGACGCTGCATTAAGTAAAGAAAAAAAAAATTAAATTTAAACATTTTTTTTAATATGTAGGTACATTTAAAAATCTATACATTTTTTTGTTTGTTCACTTTATATTTATAGTTATGTTTTTTCTTTCATGTTTTACTTATTCTGTTTATTTTTTTATTATTACAAAATATTGATGAATCTGTGTTTAATTGTCAGCATTTTGAAATTGTTGTCCACTTGAATAGATAAGTACTTGAATATTTCCCAAAATTTTCACCCATTATAAATAACAAGAGTCCACAGAAATAATGTTGTACTACTAACGATAACTACACCTATATATCTGACCAAAATTATATCTCCAATGAGAAACATTTCTTGTGATAATACTTCATTTAAAATTTGGACCAAAATTTATTTCCTGTTCTTTATTTTCATATTCATGAAAAAAACATTTGAATATCTTGAATAGAATATTTTTCAAGATGTAGATGACAAAGGTTTATAAGTTTCCTTAGTTTAGGACAAATTATGCTGAAATTCAAATAATAACAATTCAAAAATATTTTTACTCAAGATTAATTCATTCTCTAAAATCAACGTTACCTTGACACTTGAAATGAACGTTATATATTTGTGGTATTTAGGCATAAACATCAACGTTGAGAATTCGTATACCATCAACGTTATTTCCGAAACGAAAATACATCGTTACGTTGAAACTTAATAATAACGTTATATCACGGTATTTTACTTATGACAATAGGAGGTTTGCAACGTTGAATCAACGTGCAGAGAAAACGTTACGATGAAACCAAAAAGAAACGTATTTCATAACGACATTTTACCGTTTTTTCAACGATGAAATATAGTGACGTTACCTAAAAAATACAACGTTTCTTAATGGTTACTGTGTTTATTGGGATGCCAGTTTAACGTTCAGCTAGCGCCAACATTTCGGGGGTTCTTCGGATTGAATTCGAAGAAAATATATAGTATTGCACCAATTTGAACCACTCTTTTGTTTTCTCTAGGACCGAGATAATGGATTTTGAAAAAAATCGAAAAAAAGATACAGAAGAACGAAAAGAGTGAAAACAAAGTGTACCTTATAATATATCAATAATTAGGACATCATTTTTACAATTTGAAATTTTACCTTTTACCATATTTCAACGATTGCTGCAAAGAAAGAAAGAATTAAAGATTTTATTTTCTTACACAGTACCTATACAGTAGTGAACAATTTGTGGTATCTTCTCATTCAATAAAATCAATAGCTTTTATTGAAATGTGTGACCGCTACTTAGGTCCACGAGTCGCCACTGGTGTTCTAATTCATGATTATTACATGCATCTTCATTATTGGTTAAACCTATTTATCCCTATATGATTTATATATATTTATCTGATTGCATGTCATAATGACAACGTTATGTCACTCAATTTTGATGACATAAGGAAGCTCATTATGGGACTAAGTACCATAATGAATTCATTATGGGACTAAGTACCATAATGAATTCATTATGGTACTAAGTACCATAATGAGCTTCCTTATGTCATCAAAATTGAGTGACATAACTTTAAAAATAGTTGTCATTGTGACATGTCGAAAATGCAGTTTTTAATTTTTCGAAAATGTATTGATATAAATGCCATCAGATAAAATTTTGTATGTAATACGAATCATAAACAATCATTATGGCACACGCCGTGTTATCGGACTCGGCTACGCCTCGCCCGATAACATTCACGACTTGTACCATAATGATCGTCTTTATGATCCTTATTACATAAATAACTATTATATGATTTATTCCAATTCTGTTACTTCATTTAAACGGCTTTTTTTAATTGTTGTTGTCTCTGTTAGTAGTTGTGATGAATTATTATTAATCCCTGAAATCAAGAATCAAATATTTCTCTTTCGAATCATTTTCTTTGCGCCGAATAAGCAGTGTCAAAATTTCGATGACCTGAAGGATGTGATTACAATAGTATCATAAAATCAAAATTAAATACAACCTCTTCTATACTCACTAACGATAGAATATATCGTAAAATGTCTTGAAAATAGATATATTATACTCGACACTTTTGTTGCACTGTATTCGTCCTTCTGTATGAAGATGCAATGAAGATGTTACAAATTGGTACACAACAGTAGTTCTTGAAAACCGTGGGGGGTTCAAAATAAAGTCAAGGTGATCAAAATTGACACAAAACGAGTACAAGATGATAGTTTTTGTTCTAATTCGATCCGATCAACACATGCAATATGAGCACTAGCTGAACGTTAGCAGTACACACAGAGGGGGTCGATATCTCGGAAACGGTGGGAGTACAACATTTTTTAAAGGTGGTACAAATTGGTACAAAATGGGTACAAGATTATGGAGTAAAAATATCAAAATTTTTTAAAAATATTTTTTTTTCAAAATCCCATATCTCGGGAACGGTAGTTCCTAGAGAAAAAATAAAAGTGGTCCAGGAGGGTACAAAATGGGTACGAAATTGCAGTTTTTGTTTGAATTCGATACGATCCATTCTTGCAGAGTAGTCTGCCAACCTAAAGGGGGTCGATATCTCGGAAACGGTGGGGATACAAAATTTTTTAAAGGTGGTTCAAATTGGTACAAAATGAGTACAAAATTATGGAGTAAAAATCTCAAAATTTTTGAAAAATATTTTTTTTTCAAGATTCCATATCTCGGGAACGGTAGGTCCTAGAGAAAAAATAAAAGTGGTTCAGGAGGGTACAAAATAGGTACAAAATTGCAGTTTTTTTTTAATTCGATACGATCAATTCTTGCAGAGTGGTCTGCCAACCTAAAGGGGGTCGATATCTCGGATACGGTGGGGGTACAAAATTTTTTAAAGGTGGTACAAATTGGTACAAAATGGGTAAAAAATTATGGAGTAAAAATCTCAAAATTTTTGAAAAATATTTTTTTTTCAAAATTCCATATCTCGGGAACGGTAGGTCCTAGAGAAAAAATAAAAGTGGTTCAGGAGGGTACAAAATGGGTACAAAATTGCAGTTTTTTTTTAATTCGATACGATCAATTCTTGCAGTGGTCTGCCAACTTAACGTTAAGTTGGCAGACCACCTAGAGCGGGTCGATATCTCGGAAACGGTGGGGGTACAAAATTTTTTAAAGGTGGTACAAATTGGTACAAAATGGGTACAAAATTATGGCATAGGTCCGAACTCGATCCGTTTTGGTGAGCTGTCAACTTAACGTACCTGAAGTATTGTACCGTTCTATTGGGGGGGAACTGTGTGAACGTAGGTGTTGCATAGTTCCATATTCTGAAGCTCTCCAGCGGCTGGCCGAGGCTGAATGTTTCAAGCAGCGACCGAATATCGAGGTATTGTACTGTTCCATTTGGCGGGACTGCGTGAGTCGTAGGACTCGTAGGTATTATTTTATTCTGAAGCGCTCGATCGACTGGCCAACCTGCGTGGTTTATAAGCATATATATGAAAAGATGAGAAAGAACTTTTCCTGTTCTGAGTGGAAATATAACAATCGAGATTTGAATTTCTAAATTGATAATTCAGAATGAGTTTCAATAAATAGAATGTTCAAATGTCTTTTCTATTTCCCGATTATTTTTGGTTCGGCCTGGCCAACACTGCATGCCTGATGAGCCGTCACTGCTATGCTTTCGTGGTTTTGGAATTCGTGGTTGCCTCGACATACCCTGAAGGTTTCCTGTTACGATTCTGTACTCTTTCCCCATAGATATATACTCATCTAAATCGAAAAGAATCCCTTTTCACTGATTCCTTCTGGTTGTTTGAATATTTTTTTTGGTTTGCTCTAACATCTTTCGTCTTACTTTCCAATATGGATAATGAATAAAAATAACTAACTCCTTCTGTCTCTTCCTCTGACACATTGTAACATGTTGAGAAACGAATGTCATCCATAACTTCCGTGAATACTTCCGATAATAACTTAACAATTTCATGTGATATTATTAATTATTCAATCACTTCAATCCGTTTTCTTCAAGCTCTGTATATCGTTGTTACCTTCTTTTCATATTTTAGAATTAAACTGAAAATATTTTCATCCGCGATATCTATTTTCTTATTGACACTCGGAATATACCTACATAACCGCTACGTTTCCCGTAATTTTTAAGTTGCTCTCCTTGAGAACTCCTGAAGATGCCAGGCACTCGAACTGGCGAAACGTCGAGAATAAATAAACGACGACGGCCGAAATGCTCGATCAAACGACATTAAATTGGGTAGATTTTCTAATGTGAAACCAAAAGGTAGCCTTTGTCATAAAACCACAATTGTGCCGAATGTACAATTATATATCGAACACATATTTGAGAAGATAACCCTTGTAATACCTGAAATATCTCGTCATTTCTTGATTGTTTTTCGTATTTTGTCAACTACATTTCTTTTCGTAGAGAGCAGAATCCATATACGAAGAACACAGATGGGTGAAAGCAATCCACAATACCGTGTACAAAAAGAAAAAGGTAGATATCAGTCCGATAAATCATAGCCATTTTGATTACCCCATGGAAAATTCAGATCAAAAAAAGGTTTGTAAATCGGGGTAAAATCTTCTTTCGATACTATCTCAGATCTATTTTCAGCAAACGAATTCGCCAGGACCTTCAGAAGCTGAATCACAACACCCCAAAACTGCAGAAAGTAATCAAGGTCAAATCCTGGAGAGACTACAAAAAATTGGGGCTAGATCATACTGCGATAGCATTGTTTCTGATCATCAAATCATCATGAATAGTAGACAACTGCTGAAAGAACAGGACCTTTCAACAAACGAAAACAATCCAACCCATGAAAATTTAGTCCCAGAAAAAGGAATGGTTACACCTGAGAAGAAGCAATTCTCACCAAATACCCCCAAAATGGATGAAAAGCCAGCCATTCTCGAAGCAGAAAATGTTGTTCATGAAGAAGAAGATTTCTGTGTCTGTACATATGAAAGAAAAGAAGATAAAGCATTTCATAGAAATGACTCCAGACAAAGAAGTATAAGTTTTTTGGAAGCTAGAAAAGTTTTTAATCAGCAGAATACTTTTAAAGCTGATGATAAAAGTATTTTCAAAGAACATTATGAAGAAAATATGTCATTAAAAGATGAAAAAACAAATGGTCGGGACAAACAATCTGACCCAATTGACAATCAAACAAAAAAAAATCAAATAAACGAGAAAATGATTGAAGGAAAGCCAAGAGAAACCGAAACATTTCGAACATCTTCGAAAAGTGTTCAAGGAGAATCAGAGGACCATGAGAATCCAAATGATGTAACTGAAATATCGAATACTTCTGAAAAAACCTTTCCTAGTTCTTCAAACTATATTTCCATGGCTCGACTGATTGAAAATCCAAATCGGGTTTCGCTGTTAGGAGCATATTACAATAATGAGGAGTCTGAAGAACCTTCAAACTCTTGCGAAAATGAGCTATACGAAAGACAGGTAGGAAAGGAAATATCCTTCCAATCAACCGAAGAATTGTATTCAGAACTTGAAGATTTTGAAGAAACACCAACTCGAAAAGATTGTTCTGAGTTCGAATTTCCACCACCTCCTTCTGAATGTTATGAAAGCGTTGATAATCGCACTTCTAATGTAAAAAATCGAGATGGTGAAGAATTTTCACATGGAGATGAAGAATATCTTATTCGGCAGAATGACATATATGTTAGCACTGAGAACAGAAATTATATGCAGAATTTAGGGGGAGATGGGGAATCAGACAATAGTTTTTACGATGAAGTAAATTCGTCTATTGTTGACGATAGAAATATGGAAGAAGAGCTATATACAGAACCCCGTTTCCAAAGAGATCTGCAAAAACCTAGACCAAAGTCTGAAATTTTCGAAAATCATATGTACGAAGTGATAGAAGTTCAAAAACAAAAACGGGAACACGAGGCAGCAATAGAAGTGGAAAACGACTTTTATGTACGAATTGACAAAGTTTCATGCGAAGGCTCAAAAAATAAGGAAGCAGGTATCGAGAAATATACGCAGAGGATGCAGACAACTTTACATGAGGAAGAAATTGATGATTTTTTTGTATCGAAAGAAAACGATGTATACGAAAAATTTGAGGCAGATTCACCAAAGGAACCAATTGATGCTTTCAAAAATCTGAATATGAGTTTACCAGGAAGTAAATCACAAATAGATAAAATAATATGTCCAGTTTCAAAACAAGTTTCTTACCGATATTCCAATTCTGATTCTTTCAAGGAAAATAATAACAATAACCGTCCAGTTATGGAATGGGAAGAAGATAATGAATTGTATGCTGAAATCAATATTAATTCATCCAAAGATGTAAAACATCATCCTGGGCTTATAACAAAACAATACCCGTTTGAAAAATACGATAATGAACCAAAATCAACATTCTCAAGGAATGATTCCAGACATGAGAGGAAATTTTCAGATAAAACTGAGATGACTGAAATGAGTCGTGCATTGAGATTTGAAAGGAACCCTTCTTCTCCTGATAAACATTATCCATTGAACCTACAGTGTACCAGTAAAATTTTCAGCTCTGCGTATCCAGAAAATGAGATATATTCTGAACCTGGCGTTCAATCAAGAATACAAGGGCCTCATGAGCCTGGCTTTGAAAAGCCAGAAAGTGAAAAAAGATTAGATGAAATGAATGAATATGAAGACCCAAATACATATGAGATGATTCCCAGTAGTTCGGATGAAAAAAGAACGTCTCGTAAATCCGAAGACTTGAAGAAGAAGCAGAACAATTTTTTCCTCAGATTGTTGAAGCAAGTTAAGAGAAAACATGGTGAGGAGAGTGATAAAGGTGCCCAATTTTCTTCTGGTGGCGTAGATGAAACACGAGTTCTATTGGCTGAATATCAAAAATTGCTGGAGCAAAAAAAGGATTTCATTGTAAGGATTTGTGTGTCTTTCTTTACATAACTCAGAATCTAGTCTAGGAGTAGTATTTTAATAATAACGCAATTTCTGACCGCTCGTTTGACAAAAGGGACCGTACATCTAAAAGCGATGTATGTATGTTTTCTCGAAATAATGAACTTGAAGACTTGAAATTTTTGGGATAGGTCCGTCGATGGCAAAATTTGAATAGGGGTTCCGTGAATATCCCATCAGAGAATACAAAGATATCCCTTTGCCTTATTTTCAGTAAACTCTAACACACCTAGGGAATTCTACACCTTCCATCTCTATGGTGAGAGGGACTCCTCCTCGTCGGCTCGCGGCATTCTTGTCAGCGTGCCTTCGGGTCTGAGTCTCCCTAGTATTATACAAATGCGGTATGAACAATGGGCCATAAGGCCTACGTTCGGCCGACCAAAGGCGCCGCACAGGAAGAAGAACTGCTCTTGTTACTTCTATGTGAGGTTGCTGAGGGCTCTATATCTCCTACAAATGCCCGCCGCCAGATTACTCCCAGAGAAGTCTTAGCGATATTCTACGTGGATTCTCTTAAATAAGTCATACTGGGAGTTCCGTGTGAAATTTACAGTAACCTCCCGCGAGGAGTACTTTATACACAGGGTGTCCCATTTAGAAGTGCCCACCCTCAATAACTCAACAACGAATCAGAATTTGTGAAAACACTAAGACAGGTCGATTTTTGATGACAGGATGACATGATCTGGGACACGAAGCTTGTTTCTACTAGCAACCCCTTGAATTTGAATAGGGAAAGTGGGAAGTTTTGCAGCACAAATGTATGTGTTTCGGTATTCTGTATTGCAGAACTATTAGAGGTGCGTTTTAACAGTTCTTAATGAAAATTACAAAATGGTTTATACGTTCGAGGGGGAGAAAGAAAATGTTGAAAAACAATGACTGTGCTAGGGCGACTGCGAGGATTTTAAATGAACAACATCCTGATATAACATGTTTCTGAGGAAAACCAGAAACTAATTTCTCATTGTCGATCATTATTCATTAAGTCCTTATCTACCTCTGGTTAGAGTATGCACTGTGTCTCACATCAGGGCACCTGTGAATTCACTGATGTGTTTAGGGCATTCAGATTGAGAGAAAGAAAGGATCAGGAAAAAAATAATTGTTTCTTCAACGAAAAAAATTATTTGTCAGCCTTTCGTGTCACTTGTTTTCATATTAAATGTTCTTCTATGCCCATTGCTGTTCTTTCACTACAGGGTGTATTTCAAGATGAGCCTTTTCGTTTGATAGGTGACAGAACTCATCAAAAAATTCATTTCGCCGAAAATTTCTCATATGAAATGTTCAATTCAAAAAAAATTATAGAGAATTTTGGGCATCAATACCTTGATACTACTCTAGCCTGCATTTCTCTATTCCAGGTTTATGAACATCCGCAAAGTGGCGTGATTTCCTTGCGAAAATCTTGTTCTGTACAACTTATACGCTGAACTGGCATTCTGTTTAGTTTCACTATGAATTAAAAGCATATCAACAAGTTAATTATTTGAATAAACGTAAACACCGCACTCTCGCCGTATCACGACCGATTACTGATCACAATAGATATTTTAAGTCATGTGTCAGGTTCGGACTGAGGAATTTTCAGATTCACATAAAAACTAGAAACAATTCTAGGTTCATTTTCTCGAAACAGGGGCTTAATTCATATAAAAAATTTTTGGTAAATAGGACTTATTTTGATGAGTTCTACCATCTGTCAAAAAAAAAGCCTCACCTTTAAATACATCCTGTATGTATATTGAAACTGATCAAAATTTGTTGGAACAAATTTACTCCTCACGTACGAAGGCGTAGTAGGGCCATATTTCAAAATGAATTATTTTGCAGTATAATTCCGACTTCAAACTCGGAATTAACCCTAATTCCGAGTGGAAATTCGGAATTAACCCTAATTCCGACTTCAAACTCGGAATTAGCACTAATTCCGACTTTAAACTCGGAATTATGTAGAATTCCGAGTTCAAACTCGGTATAAACCCTAATTTCGACCTCAAACTCGGAATTGGCCTCAATTCCGATTCAAACTTTGCATTAGCTCTAATTCCGACTTCAAACTCGGAATTAGGGTTCATTCAATAATTTGGAAAATATTTAAGATTTCCTAATGTTATACACATAGTCAACTTTATTCAAAATGTAGGTACGGAGAATGAATTCTACTTCCGAGTTTGAAGTCCGAATTAGTGCTAATTCCAAGTCGGTTTATACCGAGTTTAAACTCGGAATTAGGTAGGTATAATTCCGAGTTTGAACTCGGGATTATACTTGAAATATTTTACTTTGAAATGTGGCCCTTCTACGCTTTCGTACTCACCTGTATTTATTTTGGTTCAATTTCTTCAGGAAAAGATGGTTCCCAAGAGTCCAAAGATCAACCACAGACGAATACAATCGGAAACAGACGCGCATTCCCAAAATCATGATAAAGGTTGGTAATCAATGAGATTCATTCGTGGTGTTCAAAAGATTTCCTAACGTATATACAGGGTCTTTCACGAGGAACCTCACCCATATTTATACGGGAAACTACTGAACGTATTTTCATGAAATTCAGCACTTATAAGTATTTCACGATGCTGATGAAATCTAAAATATTTTCAAGGCATGAGCACCTCCGGTTTTTCCGGAAATGACGTCAACTTCCGTTTTTCAAATTAGAACACCATTTTTTTATTGCAGAAATAGATGCCCTAGAAAATTTCAAGTTATTTTGATGTAACATTTTTCAGTTTTGGTTGGAGAATTCTCTCTGAGCGGGAAAATTGGAAAAAAAAATCGAAAATAGAGCTCCGCTGAAACAAGAATAACTTCGTGGTTTTTCGATGGAAAATTTTCATTTTTGGGATTTTTCAAGATGTTAGATTGATGTATCCACTTTAGAAATCGAAATCACGATTCATGATACAGGGGGTGGAAAAATCGTTTTCAAAGTTAGGGATGACAAAATCGTGAAAAATAATTTTTTTCAAATTAGAACCCCATTTTTTATGGCAGATATTGAATCTACGTTAAAAAATAATGTGAGTGTATGCATCACACCCTTGCCCTAAAATGGATATTTTCTGAGTTATTCACAAAAAACTGTTTTTCGTCTTGAATTTTCGGCTATTTCTTTTCCCTTCACGCCAAAAAGATGAAATTTTCAGGAACTGTTATTTGAACCATGCTGTAGATTTTTCACCCCTTCTTGAAACCGACTTCAAGTTACTATTAGGAGAACCATGGCAAACTCTCGCAGTTATAACTAGAGAAGATGCTCAAAGTTTTGACCGTTAATTTCTAGACATTTATTTATACGTCTCAGGAATACTTCGTGCGTTGCTCTTCTTATTTCATCGGGAGGAAGAGATCTGCAAAAGTGTTTAAAAACCAAATTGAGTTTCAAAACTATGAATCTAAAAATCTAAACAAACCTGAACGCATTTCTGACTCGTTCTATGCAGTCCTCTTTATCAGTCAGGGGAGTTGAGTAGGCAATATTTTTTATCCTACCCCAAACATAATAGTCTAAAGGAGTTAAATCGGGAGAACGTGGTGGCCAAAGATGTGGACCATTGTTCGCCAACCATCGATCTTCAAATAGCCTGTAGAGGATATTTGACACATTGAGTGAATTGTGTGGAGGCGCGCTATCTTGTTGATACCATGAGTCATTATGGTTCTGTACTAGCGACTCAATTATTTGAGTCAATATGTCAGAATATCTATCTCCTAAGGGAGAACATTCTTTAAATAATGCAAACATGTGTAGTGTTCTATCTTACCAGTTAAAGTCCCATCATAAATGTGAACATCGAGAATTGCATTATTTTTGATGGCGCAAAAAACATTGAAACTCCAGGTCTCTTGAAAGTTCCATTGTCTGAAGTGGTGGTTGTTCTCTTCATCCCAATAATGACTGTTATGCCTATTGAAAGAACCATTCTTTGTGAATTTAGATTCATCTGTCCAAATTATACAGTCCAAAAAGTTTTCATTCTCTTGAAATCGAATCATCATAGCTTCGCAAAACTCTGTTCTCCTGACGAAATCAGTTTCCTTCAAATGCTGTACCCTATTGAATTTATATGGGTGCATTTTATGTTTTTATGTTCGACTGCTTCATAAACACTTGATTCATGAATTCGTTTAGCGTCCAGAATTGACCACTTAATTGGACACCACTTTATTGGACACCACTTTATTGGACTCAACTGTCACAGTCTTCTCTCGATTTTGCAATTTTCTTCGTTTCACACCACTTATTATAGGCCTCATACAAATTTTCATAAGCACTTTTAGTGGGTAGGAGAGATTCTTTGGCACTTACGGCTAAATTATTCACGCTTTCCTCTTCAGAACTATCCATTTTTGGGATTATTATGACGTTTGTCACAGAATTAACGAAGTAAACAACTTTGTTCAGTGAGGTTGCTAAGGTCGCTGATGGGTACTAAGGTAAGATAAGCAAAAGCACACTCAAAGTATTTCTTGAAATAAAGCGACGAATATATTAATTGCCATTTCAGAAAATAAAATGTCTGCATTGCAGTCAAACATAAAGCTTTGTATGCAAACTCGTACATAATTAGGCTTATGGACTTGCCCAAATTATTGGCCTCGCTCGCTTTGCTCGCTCTGCCATAAATTTTGGACTCGTCCATAAAGACCTAATTTATGTACTTGTTACATAAATAGCTATTTTAATATTCTCCAAACACTCGATTGAGATAATCCCAGATCAATCTCGGCATCTTTGAGAGAATTTTGAGGATTCACACGAAAATATGCAAGAACTGTAATTTCGTTGTTCTCATCTTCTACAACACTTTTTTCTCTGTGTATAGTTTTCTTAACGAAAGATCCGACATTTCTCAAGTTTGTCATGGTTCTGTTAATGGTATCTCTCGTTGATCTGGGTCGGTCAGGAAACCTCTCAATGAACAGTCGAATCGTTCTATCTACAACTTTATTACATTCTCCATGAAGTAGAATGAGATTTAAATAATCTTCATTGGTAAAATTAGGCATAGTGATCGATTTTATAACTTAATACGAATTATCACCAAATTAATAGTAAACACAAAATGCTACTGAATAAAGAGGAATTTGGCAGATGTAATTAATGATATCTATCATTAAAAAAAAAGAATGTAAAACATGGTAAGTTTTTGCATATGGTTCATAAGGAATTATTTATTTATCACTGGAGAGAAAACCGATGGCCGATTAGTTGAAATGAAGAGGTTTCCGATACAAATTCGAATCCAAATTCGCCATCTATTTAGGAACAACCTGTAATTTTTTTCTCTTGCATATTAGGGTAGTAAAATCTAAAGCATGGTTTAAGTAACAGTTCCTGAAAATTTCATCTTTTTGGTGTGAAGGGAAAAGAAATAGCTGAAAATTCAAGACGAAAAACAGTTTTCTGTGAATAACTCAGAAAATATCCACTTTAGGGCAAGGGTGTGATGCATACACTCACATTATTTTTTAACGTAGATTCAATATCTGCCATAAAAAAATGGGGTTCTAATTTGAAAAAATTGATTTTTCACGATTTTGTCATCCCTAACTTTGAAAGCGATTTTTTCACCCCCTGTATCATGAATCGCGATTTCGATTTTTAAAGTGGATACATCAATCTTACATCTTGAAAATCCCAAAAATGAAAATTTTCCATTCAAAAACCTCGAAGTTATTCTTGTTTCAGCGGAGCTCTATTTTCGATTTTTTTTTCGAATTTTCCCGCTCAGAGAGAATTTTCCAACCAAAACTGAAAAATGTTACATCAAATTAACTTGAAATTTTCTAAGGAATCTATTTCTGCAATAAAAAAATGGTGTTCTAATCTGAAAAACGGAAGTTGACGTCATTTCCGGAAAAACCGGAGGTGCTCATGACTTGAAAATATTTTAGATTTCATCAGCATCGTGAAATACTTATAAGTGCTGAATTTCATGAAAATACGATCAGTAGTTTCCCCTATAAATATGGGTGAGGTTCCTCGTGAAAGACCCTGTATAGAAGAAGTTGGTTCCCTTGAAATAAACAGGGTGCACCTAGTAGCTATTGATGGTATAGGTTCCATACAGTGTTGCGTTATAATAGAAATATTGCTTGAGCGATGGCTGAATGTCGTTAACTTACGAGTCAACATTGGTGGCTTTCTCTCACCCCGCCAAAAAACGCAAATTGACTTCTTCGTGAAACAATCGATTGTTAATTTTCCGTGTGAAAGGTTACAACTCACTCGCTAACTGTTTTTTGATATTTTTCCTCAATTTTTTATATACTTATATTCTTATATACTTTATGTACTTCGCATTTGAAAACGTTTGCCAGGCTCGGATCTACGATTTTTTCTGATCGGGGCAAAAATTCAAGATAGCTCCTCGAGAAATCAGTTTCGAAAGCAGTTTGGTTTTCTATAGCTGAGATCAAAAGACCATAGGACGTTCCTGCTGAAACTGCGTTCATATCTTGCATACATGGTAGGACTGGTAGGTAATGTGCAGTATATTCTTAAAGCTATACTGACATTAGGGAAAGCTTCTTGCAGATCTTGTCTGTGAAGAATTTATAGCAGGACTAATGAAGTCGATCTTTCATTAAGTTCTTTGAAAACCGCTAAATCCTAACAAAAATCCACTGCATTCAAGTCTCTTCAATATTTTTGCGCTAAAAGGGTCCCATTTGTCTGCTGATCTTCTTTTTGCATGTTTAAAAGGACATGGCCATTGAGGAACGCGAAATTCGTATGCAGACTCCCTGCGATCTGTAATGTTTTTCTGATTTCTGGCAATAATTTGCAAAAACAACCTTAATTCCCTTCGAGAATAAACCATCTAAATTTAGCGTTCTTCACTCATCCTCGCACATTTCGTCGACCCACTTTTTCTTCTTGGGATACAGTTTTCAATAGGGTTTTCTCTTATTCCTTGCAAGCTCTGCACAAGACCTTGCATCAACAATGATGAACGTGAAATAATTATATCCCCTTTCTGAATTTCCACGTTGACCCTATTGATCTCTCGCAGAATATTATAACAAATTGTCATGTTCAGGATGAATCTAAAATCCAAACCAGCATGAAGCAAATAATGAGCTTCAAACTTGGATTCTGCGACTAGTGAGGCTTCTTCGATTTCTTCCACAGCCTTCACAACTCCCGGTAAATTATTGAGCAAGCTCGATGTTTAGCCCATCCTGTTTGGCTACTCCCTTTCAAATTTGCATCCGTGTACTTTTCCATAATTGTCGAACGTGTGGTTGAACTAACAAAAATAGAATACAGTTTTTGTACAACACCAAAAAAATATACTGCTTCTGAACATGAAGAAGCCGAATGGACTTGGACACCCACAAGATTCAAAGAGTGTGCTAGGCATGGAACTAAGGGCTCTAAGGGCTCTTACAGACGCAGCCTGTGCTTTTGCGCTATGAAACTACACACCGCAAAATCAGCCGTCGACTCGGCGAAAACCGCTGTGTCTGTAAGAGCTCCAACAATTCCGCCGACTCGGCGATTTTTTATCCGCCGACTTGGCGGAAACCGCTGTGTCTGTAAGAGCCCTAATACTGCCAGCTCATTCATCTGTAAAATTCAGGTTTGGATTCCTTTATGCCAGCCATATTGGATCCGCAGTCGTAGGATTGTCCACGGCATTTTTTGACATCTAAATCGTCAACTTGCAGTTCATCTAGAATTCGCTTTAATATTATTCTCCAGTTTTTCCGTCAACTTCTAAGAAGTCAATAAAACTTTCCTTTATTTCATATCCAGACTACGTTCTCTTTAAATATCTTATAACCAGAATAACCTGGTTCATTGGTTCTGTGTGAGATACATCTGGGGTGCACTCAAACATAATTGTGAAATAGTTGGCCTCCTTGATCTCATTAATAATATTATTCAGAACCTTGGGCATTGAATCGATCATTCCATTTTGTATAGTTTTGGACAGATAGGATGTTTTTCCTTTTTTTGAGTGGTCAAGATGGCACTTCAGAGTCGGGTGAGATTTAATAATAATACTTTTTTCCGAGAAAAATAAAGAATTTATCCTCTGGTTGTTTTGGCGCTCCCTTAAGCTGTCTCCCAGGGCAAGCACCCCGCTTGCCCCCACCCCCCTATTTTCGGTCCTTATGTTTGCCAACTTTGATTTGTTGCTTGTTGATTCCGTATAAGATGTGTAGTTTCAACAACGCATCTGAAAATCTAGAAATGAAGATTGGTGCTGATTTTCAGCAGCCAAGGGTCCCTGAGAAGAGTTGGGATTTTGAGCAGAGCTGCCCTACGTCATCGAAAGCTGACAATTAGGTAAGTCATCGCTGTTGACTGTCATTTTCATGGATATTCACTGTTTTACAACATTTCGCCATCGCTCCAGCTTCAGAAAGCCGATATACAGAGTGGGCAGAATACGTTGGGGAATCTCGAGAACTATAGGGCAGCTAAAAAAACTGACTGATCTGAATCTGAAAACAGATCCAGTCCATCGTTCATAGATTTTGAGTTATGAACGAAAACTGAGATATTGTCATTTTCAATAATGCTGAATAACAACTTGTTTGAACTCGTATTCGAAATATGTTCTACACTATTTCTTTTAGGGGTAATTCAAATATAATATGATTGAGTGTTTTAATCCAGCTAAATGCGATAGATGAATTTGCATTTTGATTCTTTGTCGAATTATAAGTAGGCTGCAGTTACCCTCATTTTTTGTGAAAATGATAATTATAGTTAACTATCGTATATTTTTCAATGTTGCTGACTTTTTTAATTCCATTCGCAAATAGGAAAACCATGTAGAGGGTGAGTCTTTGACTTGTACATATATTTTAACTGTAGATTCCTCTCATCACACGAAACTTTTTTCCTATACCATTATCCAAAATTCGGTTCCGTTTGAAGGATACAGGGTGTCGAAAACCCATTAAAAAAACACTTTTCTGTTCATATCTTCGAAACCGTTGTTTCAAATGAACTGAATTTTGGTTAATTGTTTACTCTATTCATGGTACATATTCCTCAATCAGAACTTATCCAATATTTCTCCTGTTATGGAAGTTACAGCATAGCCGACTCATAAATCCACGCAAAAATACCATAAAACCACTTGAAGAAGATGAATAGTTCATATTTTCGAAAGAATCAATCATTTCAAAAAATAAAAGTATTCCTATTTTTTTAATCAAAGGCGTCGTTTGAAATTTGAGGAAAAAATCATGAATTTCAAGAATAATCTAATAGCTTCCCTGGATGAAATATCATCGAATATTATTTCTTCTCTGGCCTCTAAACATGTCAACAATATTGTCAGAATGTTTATCAACTGCGTCGAGACTAAAATCTAAATGATTGGAAAACGTTTGATAAAGAGATATGTAAGAATGAAATCCTGAAAATGTGGGAGATAAAATTACCGGTCCATATTGAAAATAATAATGTTAATGAAATACAAAATCCAGATATATGAATATCTATAAACAAACCATTTAATAAATTGAAATTACTGAAAAATAAAATGATAGGTACCTACTTACACTAAATAATCTGTGACGATGTTTCTTTGCAGCAACCAACTAGTTTGGAACTCGTGCACAATCAAATATTTCAATTTATATACGTAAATTTTGTGAACTCGACACTACATGATTGATATTACATTAATTCACTGAATGTCTTCGTATGATCATCGCGAAATCGAAGAATACCTATCATCATGTTCCATGTTTGTTTGTTTCTAGTTGGCAGCGCCACCAACGGTAATTGAGATTACCAATGTCCGCCAGTTTTCGCTATGCGCATGCGTCGTGAAATTCTGCGGCGCAGTCGATTTTCGATGGAAATGGCAGACTACGAATTCGTAGACTACTATGTTACCTGAAAAACCTTTACATCGTTGAAAAAATCAACAAACTGGCAACATCTTTTTAAAAGTTCTGTGAATATTTACAGAGAATCATTGATTTTAATTTCAAATACATATTTTGATTACTGTGTTCTGTTAAAGCGTGTCCAGTCACTAAGTGAATGAAAAAAACCTTTTTTGATGAGATATTTTTGGGATATCGAGGAAAATATGGGATACTTATATGAATTATTAGTGTTAACGAACCAGACTTGGGGAAAATCGAAAAATTTTTTATTTAGACGGAAGAAATATGACTTTTTAGTTGAATATGCAGGGTGAGTCTTTGACTTGTACATATATTTTAACTGTAGATTCTTTAGGCCAAAATAAACCCTTTTTTCATTTTACATTTCTCCGAATTCGGCTCTGTTAAAGAGATATAGCCATTTGAAAAAAAAATTGGGCTGAATGCGTGCCTGATATTATACTCTACAAACACCTCACAGTTCATATTTTTCGATTGAAATTGATGTGATTATTAGATATTCTGGGTGATACATGTAGGAAATACTCAAGCATTAACCTTATTCGAATAAGAATGTCACAAACACGATATTTCCTAACAAAAACGCCTTTGTCCCATCATTTCTGCAATTGAAAAGCCATATTCCTCAAACCAAAATAAGTTCCTTCTTTGATTTTCCTGCAGATTAGTTTGTAACACTAATAATTTGTTCATATTTTCCTCGATATTCTGGAACGATCTCATAAAAATTGGTTTCTCACTAACCTATCCTAACCCCATCAACCTAAGTCATATGATTCGAGGTCAATGACCTAACCTAACTCATCTTCTGTGATATGGTATTCCAAAGAACTCTAGAGAAGACCAGATTTCCGATTTTCTCTTCAAACATTAGTACTTATAGGCGAAACCAAGGAAGCGGTACGTACCCTATCGTTAACGGAAGAACTACGAGTATCTTAAAGGCACCAGTTTTGTTTACTTTCCGCTAAAGGCGTCTAGGCGTTGCCCTTCGGAACTGCCAAACGAGTTCTGATTTTCGCCGATATAGCGCTACGTTCTTAATTTCAGTGGCCCATAACGGTGCGATTCCGGCTGCGATGTAGCACGGCCTACTCTTCCCTTCTGAAGGCTGTGGATGTAGCCACCACGCAAGACAAACCGTGTTTCTGTATCTCCAACCTCCAACTTTAGTCAGTGACTTCGATTTATTTATTTATTTTTTTACAGAGAATAAAGCAAAAAGGTGATGATAAGGTGAATGACTTTTAGTGAATTGATGTAATAGTAGTGTCGTCTGGTGTCGAGTTATATTGTTTTGATAGATTTTTTGCTGAAGGACCGATAACAATGAATTTTCAATAGAAACTGCCTATAAAATGTATGATTTCATGCTTCTTAGAATTCAATTTCATCTCCCACATTTGTGGGATTTTATTATTACATGGATATCTCTACATCAAATGTTTTTCATCATATAGATTTTCGTCTTGACAAAGTTGATAAACTGATAATAATTCTGACAACATTGTTAACATTTTGAGAGACTTGAGAAAAAATAATATTCGATGAGATTTAACTCAGGACAGCATTCAGATTATTCTTGAAATTCATGATTTTTTCATCAAATTTAATCTTGTACAAATAGGAATAACTTGAAAACGACACGTTTCATTGAAAAACATAGGCATACTTTTATTTTCTGAAATTATTGATTCTTCCGAAAACGTGAATCGCTTATCTTTTTCAAGTGGTTTTATAGAATTTTTGCTTGAATGTATGAGTTGACCAAACTGTAACTTCTATACCAGGAGAAATATGGAATAAGTTTCAATTGAGGAATATGCACCATGAATAGACTAAACAATCATCCAAAATTTAGTTCATTCGAAATATCGGTTCCAAATATATGGAAAGAATAGTGTTAATTTCATGGATTTTTGACACCCTGTATCTTTCAAAACCATACCGTATTTTGAAAAATGGTATGGAAAAAAAGTGTTTCGTTTGATGAGGGGAATCTACAGTTACAATATATGTACAAGTCAAAAACTCACCCTGTATAATCGGACAAAACTGTTTTTTTTAAGATCGTGTTTGTAACATTTTGATTCAAATAAGGTTAGTACTCGAGTATCTCCTAAATATATTAACTTTTCCAATCGAGACATACCGACAACTTCGAGGTATTTGCAGAGAATCGTATCAGGCACGTATTTGGCCCGATTTTTTGTTCAAATTGCTATATCTTTTCAATTGAGCTGAATTCGGAAAAATGGAATTCGAAAAAAAAAAAGGTTTTTTTTTGGTCTAAGGAATCTACAGTTACAATATGTATATGTACAAGTCGAAGACTCGCTCTGTAAAACCTCAGCTGATTTTAAGCTCATTTTGAACTGTTGATTTATTTTGTTTCAGACGTACTCGGACCTGTGAGAAGGACACTCTCCATAGATTTGAACGAGGAGTATTCTGTGGTGAGAGACTGTTGCAATGAAGAAGACGAAGAGATCTATAGCGAGGTCGAAATGGTAGAAAGGAATCCCGAACATTTCAAGGATTTCATCGAAAATTTGTTAGAAAGCTACAAAAAAAAGGATCATGAAGATTGCGCTGGCGATATATGAGTACATATTAATCTAAAAATCAGACATAATGCCAAAATATTAACCATTTTCAGGAGAATAGGCTGAATTCTCGAGTACCTATGCAAAATGTTAAATGAAAAGTATTCAATCATATATTACTGTTTTATATCAAGTTTTGTTACTGTTTTTAAAAGTTGTTTTCAATAAAAATGTTGTTTCTTTGGTTTGAAACGACACTTGCTTTGAGGTTGAGGCAACTGAACGACCAGACTCAGAACGTTCAAGGGATGTCTTAACTCCACAGTTGCCGAAGAGGTGTATTGATCAGACTAATGATGAATGATGTCTTTATTGATTACAATCTAATCTTATATACTAAATTGAATATTGACGATAAAAATAACATTGCCTTATTTGGTATCATTTCACTAGCGGAGTCCCCGGTTGCATCAATTGCATCAATTGTTTCTAGCCAGTCAGCAGATTTTGGTCGATCGGCGGCTCACCCGGTCGTGACCCACTTTTGATTAATAATTTAAATGGAATTTTCCATATTATCGAAGATGAATATTTTTTAGAATAATGTTCGAATTTCGAACATTATATGTTGTTTGAAACAACACTTGCTTTGAGGTTGAGGCAACTGAACGACCAGACTCAGAACGTTCAAGGGATGTCTTAACTCCACAGTTGCCGAAGAGGTGTATTGATCAGACTAATGATGAATGATGTCTTTATTGATTACAATCTAATCTTATATACTAAATTGAATATTGACGATAAAAATAACATTGCCTTATTTGGTATCATTTCACTAGCGGAGTCCCCGGTTGCATCAATTGCATCAATTGTTTCTAGCCAGTCAGCAGATTTTGGTCGATCGGCGGCTCACTCGGTCGTGACCCACTTTTGATTAATAATTTAAATGGAATTTTCCATATTATCGAAGATGAATATTTTTTAGAATAATGTTCGAATTTCGAACATTACTCCCAAGGCCGAAATGCTGCAGGCTATGATGTTGGAGCTCCAGTGTTGGCAATCTGTTACTTCTATTGCCCTATTTCCTAATTTCCTATTCTAACTCGTGTCTCACTCGAATGCTTTATTGTGCATGGTCAGGAATGGGTGCTGACGTCTGGAATTCTGTTTTTGCCTCGGCGTAGAGCTGGTCAAGGTCGAAACATTGCTGGCGTGGTTTTGGTGTATAGTTTGAAGGAATATATTGTAGCATTTCAAAGTTCCGCGCTCTTAAAATTGTGGTTCAACAAACATGCAAACAGCAACACCTACCGTAAATTCTTTAAATTAATATCAGTTAAACATTGAACGTATGGAAATCTTCCTTGATAAAATTGTCGTCTCTAGTGTCGCCCAGATGTCATATCGATCGCACAGTTTTTGGAAAATCCAGAAATGAATTATTCTTGGTTCAGATTTTGAGTACGCCGCTACCTGTGTTCAAGGGATTTGAAACGCCATTTTTTTGCTCACGATTTTCGAAGACTTCTGATTAACTCAGATTTTCGCTTGTTTACCGGATTGAATTACATTGAAACCCTTAAGGTGAGTTCAACTAAAAATATTAACAATCCAGTAGTCATTTTATTGCGGAAATTTCAATGAATTGAATTATAGGGTTTCACCCCCACGCCTAAAATTCTCTATGAATTTCTGGACGACACCGGATTTCACCGCCATACCTTAAAATCTTTATGACATTCTGGACGATACCGGAGAACCTCAACACGGATTTCAACGACATTGCTATTCAACATCATTTTCTTGAGGCATCAATCAAGAGAAAAGTCTGTGACAGCCCATCCTCCCGAAGACTTGTCAACTGCAAGGTCCAAATAAAGCTGAGAATCTATCTGCATATTTTTTGCTATGAGTTCCTTAACATTTACCTCAAGAATTTGAATATAACAAAGAACAATCAAATAACCAATTGCCAGTTATTGGTTTGTGGCAATTGAGAGCACACAGTAAGTAGAAGTACAACCAATTGGCGCCCACAATTTTTGACTTAATTACCTACTAAGACCCACCCCCAATTTGCTCACCGGCGAACAGCTGCCGTACGCTGTGAGTGTCCCTATTTTTATAGAAAAATACGGCACACATAAGTTTGGCGCTCAAACGTGGGGCCATAAGTTCATTTTTGATTTAAGATATTTCTTTGATTTTGTTACCTCAATATTCAGTACCGTTTGAGCATTTGAATTCTCTTAAATTCTCCAAGATATTTTTGAATTTTTCCTCATTATATTCATATTTATTAAAATATATTCTCAAAGATTCTTGTATGTAATATATTGAATTCAAAATTAAATATTTTCAATTTCGTTTTCATTCAAATTAATTCGAATCATGAATTCCATCGAAAATTATATCCATATTGTATGACATATGCTTATGATTGTTATTTACTTTTTTATAATTTACTCATGTACAGGTTGGGTTTCCGCAGACTTCTTAATAATTGTTGAACTGGTTTTTCTGAATTTTTTTGCGAATTTCATATTATTCGATTATTGAATGACAATATTGCCGTGCTTAAAATTTGAAAATTATTTTCAATTTATCATTCATTCTTTACGATGACCTCTATTATGAAACCGATTCATTTATTGGTAGATGAACTCAATTATGAATTAAAAATCAGAGGCGTAGTATCCAGTAGAAATCAGGATGACAAACGCAAAATTTTAAAGAGATTATTGGATAGACAGAATCCAGGTGAAGAGTATAGTTTGTTGAACCTTAATTTTGACTTTGAAGCTGAACAGTTGGAAATTAATAATACGCTTGAATCAATTACTCAATTAGTTATTGACTTTGAAGGTAGTTCTTCCGATTCAGTTTTCAAGCGAGTTCAATCGCGTCTTTCTCACGTAATTGGTAGAATACAGAGATTAGCCATCGATGATAAAGCAAATGATGCCGCCGATCGTTTAGAATTCAAAAATGAATCGTACGCTACTTGTATAACATTAGATGCGGATTTACACGACAAGGTTCATGATCCGAATCCACCCGATATTTCTAATATTTCGTTACAATCATCCAATATTTCAAATTTACCGACAGCAACCGCGAATACCAGCGTTATCAAGTCCGTCCCAGTTTATAAGTGGGGAGAAACTTTCAATGGGGATAAAGAAAAATTACATTCATTTCTAGAAAATATCGAAGAGTTGAGAAAGGCTCGTCATGTCACTAAGTCGGAATTGTTTGATTCAGCCATAGATCTTTTTGTTGGAGATGCACGTTATTGGCTTCGTCAGATAGTTTCGGATGTAAAAGATTGGGATTCATTGGTGGTTGCTTTGAAGAGGGATTTTCAATCACCAAATCATGATGATGACTTGTGGGATGAAATAAAATCGAGAAATCAATTTGATAATGAGTCAGTTACGATTTATTTCGCTAAAATGAACGAACTTTTTGGACGTCTAACTAGAGAACCAGCAGAACCAACAAAATTGAAACATCTTCAAAGAAATTTAATTCCTGATTACAGAAAAGCACTGGCTATGACTGAAATCAATAGTGTTTCAGAATTGTATAGGCACGTTAAACGTTTAGAAGACGGTGATTATCTTTCAATGAATAGCTCAAAAACATCTAACTCAAAATATTCGATGCAACACTCCAAGCCAAATAAAAATGATTTTTATGTCAAGAAACATTATAATAACGCCAGTGTAGATAGAGTTGCCTCCAATAGTACCAGAAAAAATAATAAAGAACTTTCTTGTTGGAATTGTCATAAACTTGGTCATGTTTATGGTAACTGTAACGCTGAACGAAATACCAAATTTTGTTTTCGTTGTGGAGCTCCTGGTTTTACAGTGCTCACATGTAAACGGTGTTCAAAAAACTAATTTCCGAGAACTGTTCCTCAGTCCGACATTCTCATTTTGACTCCAGGACTGTATTAAATAATTCTGGTTATTTTGATGAAGATGATTGGCAAAAATGGAAAGAGACACTCTCCAAGTTTTATAAAACACCCATGCGCCCTTTCAAACACCAAACACTCCCCCTTTTTCATGAAAAATTAAATGATAACCGACCTTTCATTGAAGTTATTTTAGTAAATTCTCCTATTGTAGCCCTTTTGGATTCAGGATCCAATGTATCAATTGTAGGAAGTAGTGGTCTAAAAATTTTGTCGGACTTAAAGTTAAAAATATTCCCTCGAATTTTGCAATCTGTAACAACTGCCGATAACAAAAAACAAGAAGTTCAAGGTTTAGTATACCTCCCCATTGTTATAGATGATGCCTGTCATTGTTTAGAAGCGTTAGTGGTACCCACTATAAGTCACTCATTCATTTTTGGTTCTGATTTTTGCCGCAGATTCAGTTTGAGTATAAATTATCGTAATAATTCGTGGAATGTTCAACACAAAAATTCCTCCATAAATACAAGTTCTATCGAGCCAACTGATATAGTTCCAAATATAAATTCAATCCTTGATTTAGACCAATCTCAACGTAACACTGCCGATGAAATAGTGAAATCATTCAAGGTTATTGATGGTGAGCAACGTTTAGGCCTTACAGATAAAATTTCTTTGTCAATTGATACTGGAGACGCAAAACCTTTCCGCCATAAACAGTACCCATTGTCACCATATATGACCGAGGTTCTTCATTCGGAATTGGATGAAATGTTAAAATTAGGAGTAGTTGAGCCTTCCCAGTCACCTTGGTCCAGTCCGGTCCTTCTGATCAAGAAAAAGAACAACGAATTTCGATTTTGTTTTGACGGACGAAAACTCAACGAGATCACCAAACATGACGCTTATCCTCTTCCACGCGTTGACTGCATCCTAAGAAGCCTAGCAGGCGCTAAATTTATTTCGAGCATTGATTTGCGAAAATCTTTTTGGCAAATTCCTTTAGACCCGGAATCACGCGAAAAAACAGCTTTTAGTGTAGCAGGTAGAGGCTTATTTCAATTTAAAGTAACACCTTTTGGTTTGTGTAATAGCGCTCAAGTTCAACAACGATTGGTTGATAAATTATTTGGCCCGGAACTAGAACCTCATATATTCGCCTATCTAGACGATATTATTGTCATTTCGCCATCTTTCGAACATCACGTTCAACTTTTAAAAGAAGTTTTAAAACGCCTGTCTGAAGCTAACTTGACAGTGAATCTCGAAAAATGTCAATTCTTCCGCGCCTCTATTAAATATTTGGGATTCATCGTTGACAGGAATGGTCTTCGAACAGATCCGGATAAAGTTGCTGCGATGGTAAATTTTCCACGACCAGCTACGAGCACCGATATAAAAAAATTTGTCGGCATGTGTTCATGGTATAGGTCATTTATACCGGACTTCTCTTCCCTTCTTTCGCCTATTAACGACCTCATTAAAGGGAAAAAGAAACGCCAGTCTATTTCTTGGACGAAAGCGGCAGAAGAGTCGTTTTTTAAAATTAAAGACGCACTTGTATCAGCACCAATTTTGACTTCCCCTGATTTTGGTTTACCTTTCACTATACAGAGTGATGCATACGCCACAGGAGTCGGAGGAGTACTCACTCAGGTGCATAACGACCAGGAAAAAGTTATCGCCTATGCTAGTAGATCTCTTTCACGTGTCGAGAGAAATTATTCTGTGACGGAAAGAGAGCTATTAGGCCTTTTATTTTGCCTTGAAAAATTTCGACCATATGTGGAAGGAACAAAATTCACAGTTGTGACGGACCACTATTCTTTACTGTGGTTAAATAAACTGTCGAATCCTACAGGAAGACTTTCGCGATGGTCTGTTCGTTTGGGACAATTCAATTTTGACCTAAAGCACCGCAAAGGAAAGCTGAATGTTGTACCAGATTTTCTGTCGAGAATTGAACACCCAGTTCAAGTAAATGCCCTGAATATCGATACAGAAAAATTGGATCCATGGTATCGTGAAATGAAGCAAAAGATTTCACTAAACCCCAAACTTTTTCCACAGTGGAAAGTTGAGAATGACAGACTCTACAAATTTGTTCCAGCTTCCGTATTGATAGATGGTAACATTAACGAGTGGAAGTGCGTTGTACCAAAAACTCAGCGTAAGGATATCATAAAATCTCTACACGAACCTCCCACTGCCGGTCATTTCGGATTTTATAAAACTCTAGCCAGAATTGGGGAACTTTACTATTGGCCTAAGATGCGAACAGACATTCTGAAATTTGTCCGCTGTTGCAAAATATGCGGAGCACAAAAGTTTTATAACCGTCAGGGCTTGGGTTTGATGGGTTCCGAGAAAAATGTCAAGTTCCCTTGGCAAATAATTGCCCTGGATCTTATTGGTCCACTGCCTCGTTCTAAAAAAGGTAACACTTTTTTATTAGTTGTTGGTGATTGGTTCACTAAATACACTGTGATCAAACCATTACGTACAGCCACTGCACAAAACGTTGTCAAATTTCTAGAATCCGAAGTTTTCTTGAAGTTTGGTGTTCCACAGTTCATTATTGCTGACAACGGAACTCAATTCGCGGGACGAGCTATGAAAGAACTAGCCAGCTCTTATAATGTGCAGAAAATTTGGTTCACCGCGGTTTATTCGCCCCAATGTGATTTTGTTGAGAGGACAAACAGAACTGTCGGTACAGCCATTCGATGTTACATCGAGGATAACGATCATTCAAACTGGGACAAAGAACTCGACAAGATATCTCACGCTTTAAATACAGCTAGACATGAGGTAACAGGATATTCTCCTGCCTTTTTAAATTTCGGTAGAAATTTACCACTCTCAGGTGACTATTACGGTCAAATCGAAAGCACTGCCGGAATTCAATTGATGCCTGATAGTCGGGATGATTATATCGAAGGCTTAAAACCACTAGCCCAAGTTTTCAGTAAAGTCCGTGAAAAACTCCATGCTGCGTATAAACGCAATTCAAAATATTATAATTTAAGAAGAAAAGATTTTTCCTTCAACCGTGGAGACAAAGTTTGGCGTCGCAATAAAGTTCTCTCTGACGCAGCAAGACGATTTTCTGCAAAACTAGCACCCAAATATGTTCTACGTACGGTAAAGAAAAAAATATCTCGCCTATGCTACGAACTCGTAGATTTGAATAGTTCCTCTGACGGTATATGGCATATAAAGGATTTAAAACCTTATTTTGGATCGAATTCTGATGTGTCAGTGTCATAATTTCCCTTGTTTCAAGAATTTGAATTGAGTATTGAAATTTTCAATAATTTACCGTTTCCGATGTCGTTTTTACAGTCGTTTCGTTCAATCGAAATTTGTCGCTGTATTTTATTTATCGTACAAATTATCGTTCGAATATTCTTCCGAATATTATTTTGCCGTGCCGTAAAGATTAATTTATCGTTCCATAACTCGTATATGGAATAAAAAGCGTATATTGAATAGGTCATTCAATTATTTCTGACAAGGGCCTCTATTAACTGAATTTGTAGGATTTGAATATTTTTCACGAAAGTCTCAATAATGTAGATAATTATTATAGTATTGTGTACCTATATAAATATGAAGATAGGAAAAGTAGGAATAGGTTAGGATAGGTATAGGATTAGATAGAAAATAAATGGGTAGTTAAGGTATCTATAGGCAATAGTTAATAATAGGGGATAGATCTAGGAAATTCTTAGAATAGGGTAAAAAAAAAATAGATCAGGTTCATTAAAGGTTTTCGGGAAGTTCAACAAATTTGATCTGCTTCATTGAATTCTCGCACATATCTCATATCGATAGGTTCGTTTTAATTTTCGGCACTTTTTGGAATCAAACTTAAAAATTTTTTTCATTTGGAAAATTTTTTTTGAGGAGAGGGATGGTGTAGCATTTCAAAGTTCCGCGCTCTTAAAATTGTGGTTCAACAAACATGCAAACAGCAACACCTACCGTAAATTCTTTAAATTAATATCAGTTAAACATTGAAGGTATGGAAATCTTCCTTGATAAAATTGTCGTCTCTAGTGTCGCCCAGATGTCATATCGATCGCACAGTTTTTGGAAAATCCAGAAATGAATTATTCTTGGTTCAGATTTTGAGTACGCCGCTACCTGTGTTCAAGGGATTTGAAACGCCATTTTTTTGCTCACGATTTTCGAAGACTTCTGATTAACTCAGATTTTCGCTTGTTTACCGGATTGAATTACATTGAAACCCTTAAGGTGAGTTCAACTAAAAATATTAACAATCCAGTAGTCATTTTATTGCGGAAATTTCAATGAATTGAATTATAGGGTTTCACCCCCACGCCTAAAATTCTCTATGAATTTCTGGACGACACCGGATTTCACCGCCATACCTTAAAATCTTTATGACATTCTGGACGATACCGGAGAACCTCAACACGGATTTCAACGACATTGCTATTCAACATCATTTTCTTGAGGCATCAATCAAGAGAAAAGTCTGTGACAGCCCATCCTCCCGAAGACTTGTCAACTGCAAGGTCCAAATAAAGCTGAGAATCTATCTGCATATTTTTTGCTATGAGTTCCTTAACATTTACCTCAAGAATTTGAATATAACAAAGAACAATCAAATAACCAATTGCCAGTTATTGGTTTGTGGCAATTGAGAGCACACAGTAAGTAGAAGTACAACCAATTGGCGCCCACAATTTTTGACTTAATTACCTACTAAGACCCACCCCCAATTTGCTCACCGGCGAACAGCTGCCGTACGCTGTGAGTGTCCCTATTTTTATAGAAAAATACGGCACAATATCTCGGAATGTGATCCAAGTCCCGTAGTCACCAGTGAAGATAGGGATGCTGATCCGTGGTAAATTTATGGAAATGTTTTTGTTTTGGAATGTTTTAGTATCAGTAGGAGAAGCAGTGATTATTTCTTCTATGATTTCCTCATATTTAGTTCTATATTTTTCGAAGACTCCGGTTTTCTTGTATTTGATTACTTCTTCTTCATTGATAGCTAGCATCTGTTCATAGAGTGCTTCTATGTCCCGCCAGATCCTGGTTAGGTTTTCTTCAAGGAAGTTGTATATTTTGGGATGTAGTTGGCTTTTTATTTTATCTTGTGCCCTTTCCATTTCCTTCTTGAATAAACCCAATTTTATTTGAATTTGAAGGATGGAAGGGTGTTGGTAGCTGACTTCTTCTGACATCGGATTAGACTTCTGCCATGTATTGATATAGTTCTTGATTTCCTGGTAGCATTTGGATATCTGCCCATGTAAATCTTGTTTGAAGTAGGAATGCTCTTCATCAAGGGATTTCCGGAGTTCGTTATGATTTTCTTGAAAATTGTTCAGTAGATCTGTGGCCGCCATGAATTTCTTCTTGAAGTATTCCTCTGTTTTGCGTGCAGACCCATCTTTCTTGAGTGAAGATAATATTTTGTTCAGGTCTTGGCCAATAGTAATTTGTTCTCCCAATTTCTCTTCCATTTTGGTTGAAGGGTTCATGATATCTCGGCTTTGAAGATTTTTTTTTTTATTTTCCGGAAGGCTAGTTCACTGGCTCGTAGTTGGCGCTGGATGGCTTCTTCACGGATGCTGTTGTTGGCTCTGGAGGACTTCTGCTGGCGCTGGATTTGGCTCTGGAAGGCTTCCCCACAGGCGTTTAAGATTTGATCGAGATTAGGGTCGTAAATCCTTTCTCTCGATCCGGCTCGAAGGACCAAAAAATGTTGTTTCTTTGGTTTGAAACAACACTTGCTTTGAGGTTGAGGCAACTGAACGACCAGACTCAGAACGTTCAAGGGATGTCTTAACTCCACAGTTGCCGAAGAGGTGTATTGATCAGACTAATGATGAATGATGTCTTTATTGATTACAATCTAATCTTATATACTAAATTGAATATTGACGATAAAAATAACATTGCCTTATTTGGTATCATTTCACTAGCGGAGTCCCCGGTTGCATCAATTGCATCAATTGTTTCTAGCCAGTCAGCAGATTTTGGTCGATCGGCGGCTCACTCGGTCGTGACCCACTTTTGATTAATAATTTAAATGGAATTTTCCATATTATCGAAGATGAATATTTTTTAGAATAATGTTCGAATTTAGAACAAAAATATCATTTCAAAATCTTTTTGATTACCGTACTATTTTTGACTCTCATCCACATCGGTTGCAGAAAATCTAAATATAAACAAGTTTTTATAAAAAACATTTTTAAAAACAAGCTTTTATATTAACAACACTTATCTGACATTTTGACGCCGCCATCTTGAATTCCTCAATTTTGAAGAATCGTAATTTCCGACCCAGAAAACCCCCAGATACAATTTTGAATAGAATCGTATCATAATTAAAAACTCGTCCGCCTTATTGTAACCGCCATCTGGAATTTTGAAATTGCGACAAAAGAATCATCATTGTCGAACCCAAAAAACCCCACATATTCATTTTGAATGGAATCGGATCATAATAACAAAACTCCTTCGTCATTTTGGAGCAGCCATTTTGTTTTTTTTATAACAAATACTTCATGATGCATTGTCTCCAGTATTATGTACACCTGCCAAATTTCAAATCAATTGGATCCCAAACAACACACACACATCTAAATGACATCTAAGCGATATCAAAAGTGATCTAAAGCCATCTTGCTCTAAATTCTGATTGAAATTAGATTATCTAAATGAGATGTTTTCTATACATGATGTCTAGAAGACATCCTTTAGATGCATTATCGAAGACCTGAAAAAAATTTTATATCCTGCAGATATCCAAAAATGTATATCTTTTTGATTACACGTTTAAAAGCCGTATATTAAATAGCAAATTTTTAAAATCGTGGAGGGGGTATTTTATTAAACGTTCAATGGACATCTTTTGTTTTACGTATGTTAGACATCCAGATTTGGCTCTTTTTTGTCATCTAAAATACATCGATAAAACATCTAACTCATATGGTCATAAAACAGTAGATTGATTGAAATTTTTTAAATATATACTGTATATATTGTCTTTAAACGTACGGTTTTGTATGTCTCAAATATGTCGATAATTGTATTTCAATTCGACCACACGTTTTATAAACGTTTATAAGATATCTGATTGATACTATCGAAAAAAGAATAACTTTTTGACGTGTAATAGATATGCCATGCCACATCGATTTTAGACATCATTATTCGACATAATTTAGTCATCTAGAATACATAAATAAAATATCTAACTTCAAAGGTCAGAGAATTGTGAATTGATTAACATCTTTAGGAAGTATTATTTTTATAAAATCTCTGAACCAATGATTATGAATGTTTTTAAGATGTTGATGGAAATATTGCATTTCGACCATACGTTTTTAAAATTTGTATACGAGTAGAATATCCATTTGATGCAATAGAGAAATGAGCCATTTGTTGATGTTTTTCAGATATGCTATGCTACAATTTCAATAATATCATATTGAAAATAAAAATTTATTTAGGTATGAATTCGACAAGCAGATACGCATAGACATACAGGTTGTATGTCTCAGACCATCCCTTTTCGAGATATCACCCCTGAAAGGTGGTGACTAAAAAAAAATCCTTGAACGTGCACGGCAATCCATGACATGTAAACTACGTTCACATATTTTGGCTGGAGATTGTCATTTCCAGCATTCAGCATTCATTATGTTTTTTTTTCAAATGGCGCACTAGGTATATTTTTTCACATTTTTATTGTAAATATCAATTTTAGTATAAATTTGTGTCACTTGTTAACATATTATATTATGTGATTTTTTTTATTATTTCAGTTTCGTCCTAAATTAGTGAAAATGTCATCGTTGAATTTTCATTCCAACATCAGGGAAAAATTGACCCCCCTCCCAAAAAAAGTCCCAGTTTTTTCAGCCTTCAATATTTTCGGAATGTTAATCTTTTTCTTCAGATGTAAATGCATTGGAAACAAAGTATTATTAGAAAAGCCATTTTTGTCTGCTTAATTCGATACATAATACATCAGAATCGCATTAATAATCATCAAGAGATAATACTCTATATCTGGCAATCTTGTCAGATGACGCATATTGTGCTCTGGAAATAAAATATAAATATAAATTCTAATATTTCGGTATCTTAGTTAAATTTAAAAAAACGAAATCGATAACTTCAATAGCACCTATTCAAATGTGAGCGTGTTTCCATATTCCGTTAAAATATAAAATAGGTGATTTATGCGATCACGATGAGAAAAGAGAGCGATATGTGAACACCTATATCGGCCTCGATCACGTGGTAACGAACCACCGTACCGCCGAATGTTAAAGTTCATACAGGGATAGCGGATGCCGGACAGGGTTATAGATAGGAAGACATTTGAACTTGGTCATTTCGTTAGAACACTGCTTCGTCAAAAGGTCAAGTCGAATAGTGATTGTTTTCCCTTTCGCCGTAGTTTAGTGTTGAGTGCTGTCACAATTGAAGAAGATGAGTGCAAATGTTGCTTATGGTACCTAGTTCCAGTAAGTATAATTTCTTCATCATTTAGCTCTTGAAATGTAGCGGGTTGAGGTCTGGGCTCACTATTATAAAAATGAGATTTATTTATAATTTTCGAAAACTAACCTGCATTTTTGGATACAAGCAAAATAGGTATTATGGTAGATCTTGAATGAAAATATCTTCCATAAATGGATCATCTATTAAGATCTATTGAATGATGTTTTTTAGATAACCGTTCAAAAGTGAACATGTAATGTTGAATTATATAGGAACCTATTATTCCCGGTGTAGTACCTAAAATGTGTTCCTCCGAATAATGTGGTAGCACTGAGATATGCTAATTATTATAAAATTGGAGATTTGTTTTCTTTCATGGTCCGATGATCTAGAAAAGTCGATTGAATGATATCTTTCAGATAACCGTTCACTAGTGAATAACTTTTGATTAGCCCTGTAAATTATACCTATAACATGTGTTCTACTGGAGAATATATTGATTAATTAATGATTAATTATTAGGAATTAGGTAGGTAAATTGTGAATTTGAAACCATTCATAGAATGATCATCTGAAAGAGTCTATTGAATGATATCTTTTGAATAACCGTTCCATTGAATTGTTATGTCTGTTATCACTATTTTGAATACCCTGTTTATTCAGATATTATCCCAGGAATATAATACCTGAATCCACTCTTTCTGAAAATATGTTTATAGTTTACACGATGATCGGTTTCGAAATCTTTTTCGAATAGTTTAGGATAAATATTTCAAGATCATCTGAAATTTCAAATTATAGAATTTCATAATTTGCGTTGGAGATTTCGTAGGGCTGAAATTATAACAGTCCCTATCATAGTGGTAATATTTTTCTGAATAAATAACTTGGTAAGAATATTATCTAAGAAATCTATTGATAGACCTCTTTGATATATTGGTTGAGTAAGAAATAATACTCAACCACTCGACTTGAAAAACTTGCTGAAAAATATTACCATTACACTTTAGTCAAAAAGTCGAGCACAAAATAGATTCAATCAGGATTTGAAGAATAATTGAATATCCAGAGTTTGAAATCTTCGAAGAAATGTTTAGATGTTTTTCAGATCATTTTAGACTCCAAATGTAATTCGTAACTCGATGTTCGAATTAAAACTTTTGTATGAATAATTGAACCATTAGAACCCCAATTATAGCAGTAGGTATAAGCGTTTTCCAGTTATGTGTAGAATGTTGCCCTTTTTCATAAATCGTTTCAAAATTGGATATTTATTGGATATAAGTACTCAATATACAATGTCAAAAAATGAAGCATTCATATGAAAGATAGATGTAATAAACAATATTGCAATTTTATCGATTTTGGAATTATCAGATTATTCACATTCACTTTTTGACATTTCTTGATCATCTTTAATTCAAAATATCATTTATTATTTTTCTGATGTTGTATTCGAAGGTCATATTATTACGAATAGGTCGAAATCTCAAAAAAAAAATACACTCTGTATTCATAAACTTTCAATTCTTTCTATTTCTTATAAAAAACTGAACGCAATATCGTTTGAAAAAAAACTAAAATAATTTTCTGCAAAAATTTGATATTCTTTTATTCTAAGATATAGCATTTGTTGTGATTGTTTTCAAAAGTTGTACTTAATTGCAAAAAAAACACTTATTTTGATTTGTGTGTTGGTTCCAGAGGCTGATGTTTATAATCTGTTCGAGAGTGAAACACGGCAGATCTCAACGACACGACCATAACAAAGGAAATTCAAGACTAGTTACGCCTTGCAAACCAACGATACGAATATGAGACAACGAAGAGGAAATCCTCACGAAGTGCCAGTGCCTACGACACAGTTATATATTTTTTTATTTAAACAAATTGTCTCGACTACATTGGTCACTGACACAATTTAAATTTTTGATACATTTGAATTATGTTTATTTATTTTTTTATTATTATGAATATACCTTTTTATTTTTTCATATCAGAACTTGTTTTTGCTTTCCTAACTGATATGAGAGATTTCAACTGTGTAGATAATAATATATTATATCTGATAATTAGCCGGACCGCACACCACAGAAACATGAAACGAGGAACAAAATACATGAAACCCTTTTCATACTCACAATGTGATCTGATGGAAATGCAATAATATTTAAAAATATTCAGAAGTTATGAAATTTAAATCTATATCTGCATACTTTTGAAGTCTCTCACCAAATCTCCTCAGGGTAAACAGGATCTTGAAACGATCAAATGTTAATTTTCTTTGAAATTTTAGACCATATAACTCCCTTCTTCGAAAAATCTGATGGAATTAATCAGTAGGTCATTAATATGATGTTTTTCAAATCATTACATCAATATTGTTTTGGAATTGACAATAATTAGATGTCAAAAACTATACAATACAAAGACTTTTTAGGGACATTGAACAAACGTTCATCTTATGTCATCTAATAAACGTGTACAATATGACCAACTATTTTCATCAATAATATTCCGCCTAATAGACGTCTAATTTCGATCATGACGACAATGCTCCAAAAAAGATCTATGATGTTATATATTTTAGAGGTCATGAGTGTGGATGTTTTTCGGATCATCTATATATTATCAGATTGTTGATAAAAAAAAAACGACAAAAATCTGATGATATATAGACATAAGCGAGTCATAACAATAACATAAATCCTCAAACGTCTAATACATGTCAAACGTGATACTAAGTTAGGATAAACTAAAAAAAGACAGAAATTTCACTTGTTATAGAAAGACTTCTTTTTACGTAAAATAGACGTCTGAAAAAGTAATATTTTTCAACGTAAATCTCGCGGACATTTTTACGTCGAATCTAGGTTAGAAATTCAATACATTTTAATGTTTTATAGATAATCTAATAATCTATTTCATGTCGTCTATAAAATGTTCAAAAGATGTTTGTGTGTTGTTTGGGGACGATAAGAAGTGTGTCTTATTCAACTTGCAAGATTGGATTACAGACCGACACCTTGAAATAAATTATATTTTTATTCTTCATCATGGACCTCCCGGTCTCAGCTTGATCTGGTATTACTAAATTACTTCCAAGAACCAGTGAAAAAACATTTCAGTTCCTCCCACTAGTTCAGGAATTTCCGCACAATGTGACAGGTTTGAAAAACTAGATGCATATCCCGCGATCTTCCGGCCTATGGGGGCGGCTCTATAATAACCCCAGGGTAAATTCTGCCTGTCGTAAAAGGCGACTAAAAGGATAACCATAGGTGGTAGATGGTCTCATCGCCCGGTGAAATACCACCATATCGACTTTGTGTGCTGTGAATTGGATCACTCCATGTTTCAGTGTTCAGTCGATACTTTCCGGTCTCCCCTTTCCCCCTATTCCCACCTCCCCACCACATTTTATGCATAAAGATGATGAAGTCTCCTAGAGTAAAACATTCCGGAAGCAAAATACCCCTCCATTCGGATTTCCGGGCGAGAGGTACTCGAGGGGACTCATCTCTGAAGATTAACTTTTGTAACATCCGCGGACTCAACAAGAACATCAATGACGTCCACCATCACCTACAGACGGAACAACCAGATATTCTGGCGCTCACGGAAACACAAGTGAGCTCGTCCACCAACAATGTCCATATGCTCTGTCCTGGTTACGAACTCCATTCTCGATTCAGGTTCAAAGGTGGAGTCTGCCTCTATGCCAAGGCTAATCTTTCATGCCAGCGTGTAGAGAGTTTAGAACCGAAAGATTTCGATGTGATGTGGTTCAAGCTAGCCAATACCAAACTTACCAAGTTCCTCTGCTGCCTTTACCTGTCGCCAAATCAACCGTCATATATGAGCCTTTTTGAGTTTTTATCACTCAAACTGGATTTCATCCACGAGAACCACCCAGCAGCTCTAGTCATAATCATGGGAGACTTCAATGTTCACAACGCAGCCTGGCTCAAATTCTCCAACAAAACAGATGATCCAGGTCGTCAAGCTGAGGCCTTCGCCATCACTCATGGCCTAGAACAACTGGTCGAGCTACCAACTCGCATCCCAGATGTCAACAACCACTCCGCCAATATACTGGATCTCTTTCTCACCACCAATCCTGATCCATATAGAATAGAAGTTTGCGACCACACCCTAATCTCCACAACTTCCTCTTTTCATGTACCATCAAGCAGCACAATACCACCCCGTCTCATGTGGCATTACAAATCGGCCGACTGGGAAGGGCTTCGTATGTTTTTCTCAGCGTTCCCATGGAAGAGAGCTTGTTTCTCCTCAGTAGATCCAACAGAATGTGCTGAGACAATTTCTGAAATAATTATGTTGGGGATGCAAACTTACATACCGAACACAGCAAGAAGAACAGTATCCGATAAGACCTGGTTTAACAAGAACTGCTCTGAAGCTGTCGCTTCCAAACAGGCAGCATACCATCGATGGCAAAAAAATCCTGGCCCTGAGACTAGAGCAGAATATGTGGAGGCTAGAGGCATATGCAATGAGACAATCAAATCTTCAAAAGATGCTCACAATGCCAAAATAAGATCTAGACTTGTTGAATGCCCTAACGGATCCCGTTCATTTTGGTCCTTCGCCAAAGCTGTAGGAAGAAATTTCACTTCCAGCTCGTTCCCCCCTCTAACCAAGGAAGATGGAACACTAGCAACGACTGCACTAGAAAAAGCCAACATCTTCGCGCATTTGTTCGCTGAAAATTCCACTCTAGACTCATCTGGAAAACAACCCCCGAATATTACATCTATTGACAGCCATACGCCCGAGATAACCTTTCGCCCACGTACTATCAGAAAGATTCTGTTGGGTCTCAACACCAACAAAGCCAGTGGATCCGACGGAATCCCACCGATTGTTCTCAAAAAATGTGCCCCCGAACTAACACCTGTTCTCTGCAAATTGTTCAACCACTCTTACAAATTGGGTGTTTTTCCATCCAACTGGAAAACCGCAAGAGTACAACCAGTTCCTAAAAAAGGCAAAAAGACCCTACCTAGCAACTACAGACCTATCGCTCTGTTATCTATTATTTCAAAGGTCATGGAAAAAGCCATCAACTTCGAGCTCATGAAACATCTGGAACACTCAGGAATTATCATCGATAGACAATATGGTTTCCGTCATCAGAGATCCACTGGTGACTTGCTCGCTTACGTCTCACATATATGGCAGCTCTCTACCGAGAAATATGGTGAAACCCTAGCCGTAGCAGTGGATATCTCCAAGGCATTCGATCGAGTCTGGCATCAGGGACTCCTCGCCAAGCTTCCATCTTATGGCGTGCCCCCAAAGCTGTGTTCTCTGATAGCTAGTTTCCTCTCAAACAGATCTCTCCATGTGGTGGTCGATGGAGTTTCGTCTGACTCTCTACCCATAAATGCTGGTGTTCCGCAGGGATCAATTCTGGCTCCAACACTATTTCTACTTCACATCAACGATTTGCTGGAAGCAACTTCGTGTCCAGTGCACAGCTTCGCGGATGATAGTACCCTCCATACCGCCTTTTCTTCTAGGGCTCCAATACCAGCCCGCCAAATCAAAAACGAACGAGGAAGAAATGTTAACAACATAAATATGGACTTGGCAGCAATTCTTGAATGGGGATCTAATAACCTGGTAGAATTCAACGCAAACAAAACACAAGCATGTCTTTTCTCTAGAAAAGCCGATCTTACTGTGCCCAGCATAAAATTGTCGGGAGTGACCATACCATTGAAGTCATCCATTTCGATGCTTGGCATTTCTGTCGGCAGTAACCTTTCCTGGGAGAATCACGTGAGATCCATTGCTAAAAGTGCATCCCAAAAACTTGGTTTTCTGTTTCGTGCCAGGAGCTATTTCACCTCAGGTCAGCTGCTTATGATCTATAAGGCACAGATTCGTCCTGTCCTGGAATACTGTTCCCATATTTGGAGTGCTGCACTTAAACACACCCTAAAACTTTTGGATTCCGTACAAAAAAGGGCAATTCGTCTCGTCGGTGATGCATCGCTTACAAGCTCGCTCACTTCTCTGGAACACTGTAGAAAAGTCGGCGATATGTCTCTATTTTATAGGTATTTCCATGGGCGATGCTCTTCTGAATTATCAGCAATCGTTCCCCCTCTGGCAGTCCCTTCCAGACTAACCCGTCAAGTTAAGTCTTCACACCCCTTCGTGGTAACTTTGGAGACCTGCAAAACATCTCTCTTCAAAGACTCGTTCATCCAACGAACAGCGAGGCTTTGGAACACATTGCCTAGGGAGGTGTTCCCCGAGGCATATAACCTCCAGAAATTCAAAAAGAACACCAATTCCTACCTGCTTGCCCTTGGTTCTCACGATGTTCTCTGAACATTACAGGATATTCCTTTTCGTGAAAACCACATTAAAAAAAAAAATATTTCGATCGCATGATGATTTTTCTTGAATGATTTGGACATGACTCGCTCTGCCAGAATCAACACTAGTGTATCGTCGTCAAATATCGTCGATGTATCGTCGTCAAATAATAAAAGAATAATTGTCGTCAAATTATTCTTTTTAATTAACAATTATCAATACAAAATGAATCATCACCGACAATCGTAAAATAATTTTTCTAATCTCCTGTCATCATGTGTCGCCTACTTCGTCGTCGCTACATTCTCCCCCCTGTGCAACTACTACTCTCCGTGGTCGTCTGGAATGTCTGGAATGGGCATAGCTTTGCAACAGGTCTTCTGTATATTCCTTTTTGGGTCTTCACATCGGCAACGCGTACTCGTCCGTCTGGTCCAGGAATTACTCCTATCACTCTTCCCAGTTTCCATGAGTTTCTGGGTATGGTTTCATCAAGAATTATTACCACGTCGTCAACTTTTAAATCTGGTTGGTTTTTTATCCACTTTCGTCGACAGGTCAAAGTGGGTAAATATTCTTTTATCCACCGTTTCCAATAGGCATCAGTAAGTCTTTGTGATTTTTTCCATTCTTTACGAAGGTATTTCTCTTCAAAAACACCTGGAGGTCCAGTACCATTTGAAGAACTCAACAGAAAATGATTTGGTGTTAACGCTTCTAAATCCACAGGGTCAACAGAAACATGAGTGAGAGGTCTCGTGTTGATAATGTTTTCTACTTCGGCGAATAAGGTAAGAAGTATTTCATCTTTGATGGTTTGTCCATTTAGAATAATTCTGAAAGTAGTTTTTACTGATCTAATCATTCTTTCCCAAGCTCCTTCCATGTGACTCGCTCCTGGAGGAATGAATTTCCATTCAATACCTTTTGAAACCATTGTTTCGTGCAACTTCTTGTTATCTAGCTCTTGAATTGCTCTCTTCAATTCTTCAGAGGCTCCACGAAAGTTGGTCGCATTGTCCGAAATGATTTGCTTAGGAATACCTCTTCTTGACAGCATTCTACGAATTGCCATTATCGCAGAATCTGTAGTGAGACTGTGTGCTACTTCCAAGTGAATAGCTCTGATAGTGAAACAAGTAAAAATAACACCCCATCTCTTCTCTTGTCGTCTCCCAACATTAACTAATATCGGTCCGAAATAGTCAATTCCTGTAAATGTGAATGGTCGTACATTCGGAGTTATCCTTTCAGGCGGTAGTTGTCCCATGATAGGTATTTTAGGTGCTGCTCTTCTTTTTATACAGATTTGACATCTTGCGAATGTTGATTTTATAGCTGCCCTAGCATCAATAATCCAATACTTCTGTCTAACTTCATTCAAGTTGAGTTCTATACCTTGATGACCAGATTTTTCGTGATAGTGTTGAAGTAATAGTCTCGTAAATCTGTGTTTTGGATGTAAAATATATGGCCTTCTTGTTGAAAATTTCAATTCATTCGATAAATTTGTCCTTCCATCTAGAACTACAAGTCCATCGTCATTGAGCATAGGAGAAAGTTGTCTTAATCTACTCCGTCCGTTCAATTCCTTATCTTTTAGAAGAGCCTTTATTTCTTCTGTAAAACTTTCATACTGACTCTGTTTTATCAGTTCAATTTCTCCTTTTTCAATATCTGATACGCTAAGCATTTGGGAAAATTCAGAATTGTCATGTTTTATTCTCGCCAATAAAATGTTTCGGAATCAAATTACCCAAGCCATTGTCCTCGTAATTCTCGAGTACTTCGAAAATCTTTCGAAATCAATTTTATTTGATTCGAGCAAAACTGTGAGAGCTACAAAATATTCATGTTCTGTTATATCAACAGTACTTTTTATTTTTATTTGTTTTGTAGGCCACGTCGTCTTATCGAAGTTCATCAAAAAACCAGGTCCATTTATCCATCGTTCGAATTCCATATGTTCCTGTGAATTGCTATATGTTCTTGTAGCTTCGTCCGCAACATTGAATTTCGAAGGAATCCAATACCAATCAGAGGAATTAGTCTTTTCTTGAATTTCTCCTACTCTGTGGGACTCAAACTGTCCAAGTCGACTTCCATCTCCTTTTATCCACTGTAATACTGTCGTAGAGTCTGTCCAGTAGTATATTTTATCAAAATCAAGTTCTAAGTCATTCAAAATATAATTGGCCAACCTAGCACCAGAAACAGCCGCTAAAAGTTCTAATTTCGGTATTGTGATAGTTTTCGTTGGCGCAACTCTTGCTTTTGCCATTATCAGAGAAACATTGACATTTTTGTGAGAAACAACTCGTAGATAGGCTACAGAGGCAAATGCTCTTTTACTCGCGTCACAAAATATATGCAACTCCGTTTTATCTGCCCATGGAATCAATAGCGAATAATAATAATAATAATAATAATAAACGTCTTTATTTGATAGATAGTACATATCTACTCAGGGGCGAAGTCTAGCAGAGCTATTCAACTTAATCCCCCGAGCAGAAGCAGAACAATAAAATAACATATTCACTATGAAAACAAAATATTCAATATTCCAAATCTGAAAAAAAAAAAAAAAATCTTTGATTGAAAAACGAGAACAAATAGGAATTAAATATAAAAAAAAAATATATAAAAATAATTGAACATAAGAACTGAAGTGAACTAAGGGAGACGGCCTCTCGTAACACTGAACTTACATCTCAATCACGACGATATACGGGCATGGCTCATTGAGACGATAGAAACAGACTCTTGATGGCAAGTTTAAATTTAGCGGAGGAAAGGGATTTAAGGGAAGGAGGTAATTTATTATATTCCATAACCGCGTTGTAATGGAAAGATTTTTGGAAACCAGATGTGAAGTGTCGGGGGATGTGCAAAGTTGTTGTATGTCTGATAGAGCGATTAGATAAGTCACCTCTGAAATTCAGGAGAAGGCGGAGGTAACTTGGCAATCCAGTACCAAGCACCTTATGTATCAAGTTCAGTAAGTGAACCTTTACCCTGTTCTCCATTCTTAGCCAACCAAGCTCGTTTATTCTTCGAGATATGTTGAGAGAGTACTTCGGTAGGTCAAAAATGAATCTGCAACAATAGTTTTGCACCCTTTGAATCCGTCCTCTGTCCCAGGCGTCAAGACAGAAACCATAACATCTAGGAAAACGTATTTTCACAAGAGTATTTCTCAAATCATACAACCAAGATTTCCAAGTTTCTTGAATTTCCTCATTAACTTGTTCGTCCCATTCTATACCTGACTTCCATATATCTTGCATTAGAATTCTGCCACGAATTGTAAAGTTTACTATAAGTCCCAAGGGATCAAATACGGACATTACAGTTTTCAATATGTTTCTTTTTGTTGGTACTTTATTTTCATCGAACGATAATCTAAGTTTGAACTGGAAAGTATCTTCTTTTGCATCCCACCAAAGCCCAAGGATTCTCTGAAGGGACGATTGACCTTCAAAATTCAAATTTTTCATGATATCCTCGTTTTTGTTTAACTTTTTCATCATTTCTTCCGAATTCGAAATCCAATTAACTAATTCAAATCCACCTATTTTTTGTACACGACTAACTTCTATTATTGTCGATATGGCTTATTCTTCAGTATCTTTACAATCTAAATAGTCATCCACGTAATGTTTTTTCATTATAGCATCTAAAATTGGTTTCGAATCTGTTGATAACCTTGCATTCATATTTTTCACGAACTGCGCACATGTCGGTGAACAGTTTGCTCCAAATATCATGACTTCCATTTCATAAATTTCAACTTCTTTATTTCGATTTCCATTTCTCCATAAAAATCTCTGTGCACATCTGTCCTCAGATCGAATTTTGACTTGGTGAAAGATTTCTTTCACGTCACTACAAAAGGCTATTTTTCGCATACGAAAATTCAAGAGGATCGTATTTAATGATGCTAATAAATCAGGTCCTGGAATCAAATTATCATTTAAACTCACTCCATGAGATTTGGCGGCGGTGTCAAAAACAATGCGTATCTTTTTTGGTTTGTTTGGGTTGAAAACGGCGAAATGGGGAAGGTACCAACATCGATTGCCTTCTTGTAATAGTTCAACATGAGATAATTTTCTCGCATAGCCTTTATCCAAATATTCTTGTATTTTCTTGCAGTATTGTTGACTGAATACTTCATCTTTTGTCATCTTTTTTTCCACACATTGTAGGCGTCTCAAAGCATTCATTTTACTTTCTGGCAAAATAATATCCTCTGTTTTCCACAATAAACCAATTTCATACCTGTCGTTCACTCGTCTCACAGTCTTTTCCATCAATTCAATCGCTCGATTTTCAATATAATTCGGTTTCATCTGATCTACTGAAACTCCAAAGGATTCTAGAGTGAATGTTTCTTTTACTAAGCGGTGCAAGTTATCATCTGAGTGATCTTGTTCACAAATATGAAATGAGTAGTCGCGTTGAATTCCAGTTTTGTCAACTTTTCCATGAAGAACCCAACCAAGACACGTTTTTGTTGCCATGGGTAGATTTTCAGGACCTTCACATATTTTTCGAGGTACAGTTAGTCGTATATTATCCTGGCCGATTAATATTAGGGGTCTTTCATGAATTTCATATAAAGGGAGTCCTTTCAAATGCATATATCGCGTCCAATCTTCAGAAGAAATATGTTGAAGAGGCAATGATAGATTCCTGACAGATTTTACATTATTCATGGTGAATATTTTTGAATCGACACCTATTCCAGATATCCCAATATCAAATTGAATTGAATCCTCGCATCGGGAAACTAAATCATTTGTCCATTGAATGCACAACGGCTGACGAAAACCTTTAATTTCAAAAATATCAACAATACTTTGATCGACTAATGTCACTGTTGAGGCTTCATCGAAAAGTGCTACACATTCTAGAATCTTGTTATCATTATACAGTTTAACTCTGACCATTCTCAGTAAAATATTTTTATTGCTATTCCTAGTTGCAAGAACACTTTCTAGATTATTTTCATTTACATTCATTTGACTTGATTCCGGAATAGTCTCAAAACTTTCCTTATGTAAAATTTTATGATGTGGACGTTGACATCCTTGAATTCCACAAATTTTCTTTGAATTACACTTGAAAGTTTGATGATTCGGTCTGAGGCATGTGAAACAGAGTTTATTTTTTGTCACAATATCCCAACGAGTATCAACATCATCTTTTTTCAATTTGGGGCACATAAGAGTTTTATGATCTTTGGACCTACAATATGAACAATCGGTTCTCGTTGCCATATCAGTCGTCAATAAACTTGTTTCTTGTGAAAATCTATTATTTTTGAAATCTTTTTTATTTTTTACAAAAGTTTTTGGTCTGAAATTTGTACTAACGAAACAAGCTGCCCTCGCCTTCTTTGATATCCAATCTGCGAAATCCTCCAAATTAACCTTGCCTTCTTTATTTGCAACTGTTTCTCCCCATTGCAATTTCAAGTTGTCTGGTAATTTAGAAACAGAATCTTTCAAAATTTGTGGATTCTCTAAATGACCTCGACAATCTAATGACTTTATAGTAGCAACAAGACTTTGTATGTGAGTGGAGAAGTTAATCAAGTGTTCCATATTACCTTCTCTGAATTGTTGCACTGTTCTCACTTTGAAAATTAAAGACTCGATGATTTGATCAGGTCTTCCAAATCTCATTTCCAGTGTTGTCAAGGCTAATTCTATATTTTTAGGAGAAAGCAACATACCTGAAACCGCAAACTTGGCCTCACCTCTCAGGCACTTTTGTAGCTTCACCATTTTTTCTTCCTCCGTGTATCCACACATCCCAGAAATGCGTCTAAATTGCGAAATGAAGATCGGCCAATCGGATGAATCTCCACCAAATATGGGAAAATCTTTTTCCACGGTTTGTCTCGCCATAAGTGGATCCCTGTTTGATTTCGAAGAAACTGCTCTGATGGTATCGCCAAGACTCTTGCACAACAGCTGAATATCGGATAGTTTCCTATCGTTCTCATTCGGTTTTTCCTCAGAAAAATTAGAATTAGTTTCAGAAATATCATCATTATTTACAGGTTGTGAACAAGAATTCGGTAAATTTCTTTGAGTTTGGTTTACCCATTCTGAAACAGGAGACGACAAAAGATTTTCACATGGGTTCACTATTCTTACATTTGGATAAAGATTTCTTCCTTCCTCAATATTATATGTAGACCTTACTGATCCATTCTCTTCAATTTCACATAACTCAGCTTCGCGAACATCACGTTCCATTTCTAGTAATGCCATTTGATTCGCTAATTCTTTCTGTCTCATCTCGATTTCCTGTCTTGCCTTTTCTGTCTCTAAAGCTAAGCGTTTCCTTTGTATTTCGATTCTTCTATTTGAATGTCTTGATCCATTGGAAATTGCATCCATTCTATCCATGGAATTTTCCTTTTGACTTACTGTTGCTATTGGTTGATTGGGTGGACAGAAGTTATTCGTTGTATCAATTTCTTCTCGACCCATTCTATTCCTATGAACATTTTGCGTTTGTAAGTCGGTTTCAGAACGAATCCTAGCTCCAGCTCCAAAATTCTCTGGCCAGTTGTAGTCAGAATCCAATCTTCTATTCATACCAGCATTCTGCCTAGTCAAAAATCTTCTGCCGTCCATTTGATCAGTTCTTTCTTTTCCAATCTAAAGGTCCCTGGTTTCGGCACCAATGTATCGTCCTGGCCAGAGAATTTTGGAGCAATGTATCGTCGTCAAATATCGTCGATGTATCGTCGTCAAATAATAAAAGAATAATTGTCGTCAAATTATTCTTTTTAATTAACAATTATCAATACAAAATGAATCTAAACTGACAATCGTAAAATAATTTTTCTAATCTCCTGTCATCATGTGTCGCCTACTTCGTCGTCGCTACAACTAGTATGATAGTTACTTTCGATAGTTGCCACATATCCTTTACTTCTATTGCCAAGTTCACGTACTTCGTTGTTTTTTCGGACTTTTTCGCTCTTCCGATGTTATCAATTATCACACAATACTTCTGATCCTTCTCAATGAACACAAGGTCCGGTCTAGTGTAGTCCACAGTTTTAACTGTTGTTATGGGTCTGTCCCAATAGAGAATCGCTACGTCCGTTTCCAACACTGCTGTAGGTTGATACTTATAATATGGCGGACAAGTATCCAATAATGCCTAAGAGCTAACTGCTGGTGAACAATTTTTTCGACTTTTTTATGTCAGCCAGATATGCGTTGTCCGCAAGGATTCGGCAACCGGCGATCACATGTTCAATAGACTCGCCAACTGCGCTGCAGTTCTTGCATTTGTCCTACATGTTCAGATTCAAACAGTGTTTCTTGTAGTGGCCAGTTCTTATAACTCGATCTTGAATAGCCGTCAGAAATCCCTCAGTTTCAGCATACAATTGTCCCGCATTCAACCACGACAAAGAAGCTAGTTCATCTACAAATTCTCCCTCAAGGTATTTGGAAAATCTGCCGTGGAAAGCTTGTTCCTGCCAAATACCTCTATCTTCGTTTCTGGTAGTGATGTCGAACGTCAGTTCTCTAAGTTGTAGGTTGAGTGGTGGTATATCCCTAATCCTCTGTTGTCACCAATTTCATCAGGCTATCTTCAGACTCGAGCAGTCGCTGCCTCAAGTTTTTCTCCTGGATTCTGCAGACTCAAGATGTTCAACAGGCCTAGTCCATCATCTCTTCTAGGCAGATGAAGCCTTTTCACCGATGCATTGATTTGCAGATATCGGAACTTTGTCATTAGGCGACGGGTTGGTCGGTCCAACTCATTCAGATCAGCATCTGACTCCCTCAGCGAACTATAGACCGATATGAGCCTTCTTCCACTCCTAGGGAAAATAGTGGAGAGGGTCTTAGCCAGACCACTTAATGAAGAAACAGAAGCCCTGACGAAGATGCCAAGTGAACAATTTGAATGAAGAACTCAAGGCCAACTTAGCCACTCTGTCAACCTGCATGGCAAATTTGACCAGAGAGTTGAAACTCCTGAGAGAAGAACTCTTCATTAATAATAAATCCCCAAATCCTCAAACGAAAAGTAATTCCCAGGTATTGACCTCTAATCCAGGATCATCAGCCCGAACAAGTCCCAAAACTATGCCAGTTGTCCCTCCCCAAAAGACAGCCTCAAATATTGAGGACAACAAGAGAGCCCCCCAAGCCCTAGCACCTCGTGCCAAGCATGCCCGGAAAGAGAGTTCGTCGTCAATCTAGGACAACTTGAAAAAATCACTGGTGAGGTCTCCGTCACCTATTAAAGAGAAAATTCCACCACTAACAACGATCGGGACTTTCGACTGGACAGATCTACAGCCAGAAGATAAATTATGACCGGGCAACGGTTGTTAAAGACGGCATTAAAATTATTGCCTCGTTTGCAGACGACTTCAGGAAACTCACAAAATTTCTTGATCAATAAGGTAAGGCATATTTTACTTTCCAAACGGAAGAAGAAAGGAGAGTATACGCCGTTATAAGGTACTTGCCACTTGACGCGGATATTGAAGTGATTAAGAATGACTTAGGTCTTCAAGGTATTAAAGATGCTGAAGTGAAGTCATATAAAACAAAAAACAATCCCTGAAACAATCCCTCTCTGCCTTGTGCAAACGCAACACAAGGAAATATGCCAAATCGTATAGATCCGCAGCCTTTGTATCGAAATAGAGCCAAAAAAAGAAACCAGAAGGCCCAGGACAGTGTCATCGCTGTCAGAGATATGGACATGCTCAAAATAAATGCACATTTCCTAAGTTCAGCATATCGTGTACACCCAAAAACATTCCAATTCCCACCCTGATAAAAGACATTGAATATTGTATCAATAACCAACCCTTCATGTCGGAAGACGATAAGAATATCTTTAGCGCATCAACAACTAACGTCATTACCAACTTCTTGAATAGGCCGGTCCAGATGAATTCCCATACTCGACAACTCAATAAATGTTTCTCAACTACCAGAAATTTCTTTCGCGATCACCCAGAATGCCTAGTCATGTGCGCTGATAAGGGCCGTTCAACAGTCTTGATGTATAGAGATGAATACCGAACATACACGAACAACCTATTGTCAGATAGTGGAACATACAAAACACTACCGAGAGACCCTACTCAGAGGTATCAAACTTCAGGAAATGAACTGAAGCGATCAGACATAGTCGATGACATGGAGGCCAAATCGTTGAAGCGTCACAACTCAGTAATACCGAAACTATATGGCTTACGAAAGACCCACAAAACAGAAAAATCTCTTAGTAGTAGTTAATTGTATCAACGCCCCCTTCTTATAACTTGAGTAAGTTCATTCATAGAATATTGTCACAGGTTATATCAGCGATAGAGTTCAACGAGACGAATTCGATACAATTCAAAGATTACGTTAGAACCTTAACACTCGAGAGTGACCATGAGTTAGTTTCGTTAGACGTGGTATACACTAACATCCCAAAATCTCTCACCATACAAATAATTAAAAAGCGATGGCGATTCATATCAGCATACACTGATATTCCACTTGAATTATTCTGTAAAATAGTTGATTATACATATGTATATTTGAGTCCAGCTACTTTTCTTTTAACAACATTATATACCAACAGATTGAAGGTACAGCAATGGGTAACCCCGCCAGTCCAACATAGGCTAATATCGTGATGTCCGAGTTGGTTTCTACTTCGTTGAATGTCCTTCCATTCGAAATGGGATTTTTCAAACTATATGTAGATGACTCTATTATGTCAATCCCAAAAGACAGAAAAAACGATTTGCTTCAGATTTTCAATAATTTCCATCCCCGGTTGAAGTTCACCATCGAGAGCGAAAAAAATTCTGAAATAACTTTCTTGGAAATCAAGTTGATACACAATAACGACGGAACTCTGTCCACCAACTGGTTCACAAAATCCACATCTTCGGGTCGTTTGCTTAATTATAAATCGGCTCATTCTACCACACAAAAAATTGGCACAATTGAAAACCTTATTTTTCGAGACTTCGAACTGAGTGACGAGAAATTTCATGATGAGAATGAAATCAAAGTGGTCAACATTTTGAGGAAAAATCGTTATCCAAAAGCTTTGACAAAGAAACTAATATCACAGTATAAACAGCAGAATGGTAATACGGTTGAAAGTAAAAGTAAGAAAGAACAGTCTAACTCGATACGTACTTCTTATTTCAAATTCCCATACATAAGAGATCTATCCGAAAACTTGAACAAAATAGTACAATCAACCCATGATGCATACTGACTTTCTACCCTGTACAGACAGTTAATTGCATATTCTCCAAACTTAAAGATCCCACCCCTATGAGTTTGAGATCCAACGTTATACAGGGTGATCCACGGTGGATGGCACATTAGACGTTTCTGGGGAACCAGACTTCAGATCGGTTTGAAAATTTGATGGAATGCATTATAGGACCTGTTCTACCCAACTAAAATATTTTCGTCAATGCGGTGTTGCCACTTCTATTAGAAAGTAGTAGCAACTTTGCTTTTTCAAAAGAAACACCCGGTATTTTATATTATTTTTGGAATCTCCAACAACTTCTCAACAACTTTTATTGACATTTCCCTATACCTATCTGTTGCCGGTTTCGAAATACATATAAATTGATTTCAATTTTTTTCACTGGAAAACATGACCTCTAAAAATGCTGATAACTTCGGATTGAGAAACACTATGGCAATGAAATTTGGTTTAGAGTAGTGATGTTATCATTCGAATGAAAAATAATCGATCATTCGATTATTGCAATAATCGACATCATTCGATTATTAGAATGGATCATTCGAATGATAAAATAATCGACGCAGAACTAAAATCCCGTTTTCTGCGCATGAATCGAATAATAACTCGAGCGATCGCTCGAATGATGCGTTTGATCTCGAGTGAAATTTAATTCGAATGATAAATCGAGCGATCGCTCGAATGATACGTTTGATCTCGAGAGAAATTTAATTCGAATGATAAATCGAGCGATCGCTCGAATGATACGTTTGATCTCGAGTGAATTTTAATTCGAGAGATCGCTCGAATGATACGTCTGATCTCGAGTGAATTTTAATTCGAAAGATGTGAAACACATTCTTTCAAATCGATTTTTGATAAATGCGTCCAATGAACACAGGTGCGGACTCTTATAGGATTCTTTTTCATTTTATGAATATTTATGAATTTTAGAATTTACTTTCTCGCGGCAGGAGGTCACAAGAAAAAGTTTCGATTTTGATTCATGGTCCTTTTGTACCCCTTCAATATGGCCGTTCGAATATTTCAATTTCGTGAAATGCATGGAAGTATTTATGAGGTAACTAACTTCCTTTTGAGAATTTTCATATTGAAAATTAATGAACAATAAAATATTCCTTACTAAATAGAAATTTTGATTTGAGAATATAGAAATAGGTACCTACTGAGATAAAATAATAAAATCATTAAGATAAAATATGTATTGTATGAAATGAACGAATGAAAGTCGGAAAAGCGAAAACTCTGCGGTTAACGCTGGTACAAGCAGAAAACAGGGGTTCGACCATTCGATTATTTTTAATTCGAGTGATCATTCGATTATTGCAATCACTCGAATGCTCATCATTCGATTATGAACAACACTAGTTTAGAGTTAGGCGATACATAAATGCTTCCAACACTTCAACCTGATTCACGTTGCTTCAATACAGAGTGATAAAAAAATACAGCCTTTTCGGTTGCTTGAAAAAGTGACTGAAAGTTGTTTATTTCAAATGGAACGCCCTGTATATTATCGAAAATTCGGAAAACTGATGAAATTCGCTTTCATTCTATGTATATCATGCCTATACCTAACTAGTCAAATTTCGGACTTATGAGCATTTATTTGCTTGAAATTCGACATTTTTTTCATTTCAGAAGTTGCAAATCCCCTCGAAACGATGGAAGAAAACTAATCAAACGAAGTGCTCATAAATTTGTTCATTATTATTAACTGGAGAGACTTTCTGAAGATCGGTGGATAAGGCGCTTGGGACCATGGAATTGGCCAGCAAGAATACCCGATCTTAGTCCGTTAGATTTTTATCTATGGGGAATGTTGAGAGAAAAAGTTTACAAAACACCCGTGCATTCGACAGATGAATTGTTGGAAAGGATTGCCCAAGCATTTTAAGATTTGGATTTCAAAGAAGATCTGCCACGACGAAAGCAGTCAACACCCGCATTTTGAAGTGCTTGGAAGTGAACGGCCAGCGATTCGAACATACTTTGAAGTATTCGACATGATTGTTCTACTTTTTGATGGTAATTCATATAAATATTGACTCTCAAGTTTTTTGGTGCCTTTATTATTAGGAGGATGTCACAAGGTACTATCAAGTAGTAATCATGGCCTGCCTACCGAATGGAAATACCATTCTGAAGGGACATTTTGAATTTTGACAAATAAATGCTCATAAGTCCGAAATTAGACTAGTTAGGTATAGACATGATATACATAGAATGAAAGCGAATTTCATCAGTTTTCCGAATTTCCAATAATATACAGGGCGTTCCATTTGAAATAAACTACTTTCAGTCACTTTTTCAAGCAACCGAAAAGACTGTATTTTTTATCACCCTGTATTGAAGTAACGTAAAGCAGGCTGGAGTGTTGGAAGCATTTATGTATCGCCTAACTCCAAACCAAATTTCAATGCCATAGTGTTCCTCAACCCGAAGTTATCAGCATTGTTAGAGGTCATGTTTTCCGGTGAAAAAAATTTGAATTAATTTATATTTCGAAAACGGCAACAGATAGGTGTAGGGAAATGTCGATAAAGTTGTCGAGGAGTTGTTGGAGATTCCAAAAATAATATAGTATACCGGGTGTTTCATTTGAAAAAGCAAAGTTGCTACTACTTTCTAATAGAAGTGGCAACACCGCATTGACGAAAATATTTTATTTGGGTAGAACAGGTCCTATAATGCATTCCATTTAATTTTCAAACCGATCTGAAGTCTGGTTCCCCAGAAACGTCTAATGTGCCATCCACCGTGAATCACCCCTGTATAACATTGGATCTCAAACTCATATAAGAAGTACGTATCGAGTTAGACTCTTCTTTCTTACTTTTACTCTCAACCGTATTACCATTCTGCTGTTTATACTGTGATATTAGTTTCTTTGTCAAAGCTTTTGGATAAGTTATGATACACTGAGAATAACCTATTTTGCGAATGTACAGTCTATTCTCAGCTATGGAGTGATATTCTGGGGAAATGGATCGCAAGTGGGTAGAATATTTTCCTTACAGAAGTTGGCATTAAGAATAATGTTTAAATTAAAATACAGAGCATCATGCAGAGGGCTGTTTAGAAAAAATGGATTCCTAACACTACCAGCTCTTTATATCTATAACTCGTTGTTGTTCCTATTTCGAAATAAAAACTACTTCGTTAATTTTGAGAATGACAACAGTACAAGGAGGATGATAAAGTACTTGTATCCGCTGAGAAAATTGGTGCTGACTCAAAAAAATTCACAATATATGTGCCTGAAACTGATGAATGCCCTTCCAAGAAGTATATCAAGCATAGATAGTGAAGCGTTGTTCAGGAGGAGGGTCTTTGATCTCCTGCTGAAGTGTGAACCATATAATGTGGCAGACTTCTTAACATGGTGTAGGGACAATGGCGAACTTCATATTCATGTTACTTAGATAATGCATTTACTAATATATACAAACTTTTGACGTTTGACGTTTTGTTATATCTTGTGAAAGCTCTGTAACAATTGTGTCAATAAAATGCTATTATTCTTCATCGGTCTCCCGTTCTCAGCTTGAGCCGGTAATTCTTCTATGAACCAGTGAAAAAACATTTCAGTTCCTCCCACTAGTTCAGAAATTTCCGCACGATGTGATAGGTTTGCAAATCCACAGCCTGCTGTGCACATCCCGCGATCCTCTGGGATAATTCGATTCCAGGTGCCTCCCGGTGTACTCGGTACAGAGGGAGTATCTCCATCCAGGAAGTGGGTTGTCCTCGCAATTGTTCACGTAATGAAAAGCTCGCATTACTTCAATATTCATTTCGCGGCTCCACTGGATACGTGCGTTGCGAGCTCCCCTGCGGGCAGTCCTCCTCACGGTGGTCGAGCCAGCAGGTGGAGTGGCATCTCGATCCTCTGCTATGATATCGGCTTCCACCTCTCGTTCATGGGTCCGCCACCATTTACCCTTGGTGGCCCAGGTGACTCGGGCCGTGGGGACGTCACCCCCCATGTGGCGTGGCAGAAACCCCACCACACCCGTGCGGCTATTATTATTATTATTATTATAATGATTTTTCCTCAAAATGCTGACCACTTTGATTTCATTCGAAAATATTTTAGTTGGGTAGGTCAGGTCTGATAATGCATTCCATTAAATTTTCAGACCGATCCGAAGTCTGGTTCTCCAGAAACGTCTAATGTGTCATCCACCGTGAATCACCCTGTATATAAGATCCCATGCAATGATTGTTCAAAATGTTATATCGGAATGACCAAACAATACATAAAAAATCGAGTTCGCCAACAAATATACGACTGTAAACCTATTAATCATCATTCTGTAGATAAACATGACTTCGGTTTTGCGTATTTTGATATTCTTGACTGTGAGAGCAACTACCAAAAAAGATGTTTGAGTGAGATGACTCAAATTTCAATTAATGATACCGTCAATTTGAGAACCGACGCTTTGAAGGCTTGCTGTACTCGTCAAGATCTAACCAAGAAGAAAATACCAACAAAAAAAGAAACCCCTACCAGGAAAATGGTAGAAAAATGTAGACTGATATTGCTGTTGAAAAGCCACAGGTACAAAAAACAAAGAACTCGTCGACAAAAACAAAAAAAAAGATCCTAAAGATGAACTTGGCAAAGTCTCTGTTAGTTGGATAATGATTTTCTTATTTCTGAAGACTGAATAATACACTTTATTAAAAATATCGATTTAATTCATGCTCAACTGAAACAGTACACCAGTGGCGGCTCGTAAACTTTTATCTTGGGTCGGCACATATACAAGGTGTCCCACTAGTGCCGCAGCGGACGATATACGCGTAACGGACTGAGTTTGTCAAAATTTTTTGATGTAGACTTGATATACTCCAAGAAGAGCACATCCTAAAAATATTTTCGAATATATCGGGTGGCCCACAAAAGAGGAATAGCGGGTGACTTTGTTTTTTCAAATGGGACACCCTATATTCAATAGTGTTTTTCAATTCTCTGAAACTTCCTGCATGCTTTCGTATACTTTTCACATATTTTTATTCGACAGTTTTCGAAATATTGGCCATTTTGACAAAAAAATGATACTTGTAGAGGCTATTTTATCCAATTATATTTCACGAACCCTTGCACATACCAATAACAGTTTTATATGGATTGAAAGACAAGACTTCAAAGTATCCTACCCAGCTATAATAAAGCATCTCCAGCATATAGAGTCCACAAAAAGACTATCAACATGACGAATTTCAAATCCATTTTTCTTCATTTTTTCAAATGCCTTGCATATTATTTTTTTTCTGCATTATAAACACCATTCATTTTACTCCATTTTTTGTCAAATACATGATTTATGCACATCTCTAACAGAAAAGGAATTTTTTGAGTTCGCGTTAAATAATTAATTTCCTGGAAGAAACGATCCAACCACTCACCCAAACTGTTTGGACCAAACATAGTACATACGAACACTGAAGGCTCCTGTTCCTGTCTGTAGCCGCATCCCGAACGAAAACAATCGAGGCACCCCGATCGGCCCGATCCGATCGTTCCTTGTGTATAATACGAGTCGAGGGATTTCAGGTACGGCATAATCCCATTTGCCGACCCTGCGATGTGTTGAGCCTGCTATAAGAGTTTAGCGGCTACTGTTCAGCATTTTTTTTTCTCGGCTAAAAATTTCGGGAAATAGTGGTATTGGGCGTAAATTCATATAAGTAGGTACTTTCATATTCAAAATCCTCGTCTATAAAAGTACGAAATACGACAAAAATTCGTTCAAAGCACATTTATCTCTTAAAATTTGTGAGGTGGAACGAACAACGAAAACATCGCATTTTCGATTTTGAAAAAGCATTAACTATTAGGCGACTATAATATTTATCATTATCTGAATAAAATTTCAACAGAAAACAGTCGAGTTAAAATTGTTTCGCCTCATTCGTATTCGCATTTCATTGAAACGTCGAATCAGGTGCAGCGTGCCGTACTTGGTCCCTAGAAAGCGTTCGATGCTTGGCGCTCTCGTCTTCCCGTACACGTACACATTTCAATTCTCGGACTGATTTGAACGGCGCGGCGTTGAGATTGGAAGAGCGTATTTCCAAGAAGTTGAAATATATCAGTGATATACAAATATGATTTATAGAATTTTATTTACACAGATCTTGGAAATACAATAATTATAATAAATTTAGTAATTCAACAGAAAAAAGAGTAATTTACATTTTGGCTGGACATAAAATATATAGGGTCGGCACTGCCGACCCTGCCGTCCCTGACGAGCCGCCACTGCAGTACACACTCGCTTAGTCAGTTATCGAGATAATAATTACAATCGTATGCTGCCGGACGATCTCGCCCTGACCGCAGATAATCTGATACGCACATAAGGTGAAAAGAAATAAAATAATTGTAATATACCGAGTTGCTCAAACAGTCTCTGAGAAAATATTCAGCAGAATAATGCAGAGCTTCGAAAAATAATTCGAGAAGAAATTTCAAAATTTATTTGGAAACAAATAATTTATGAACTAGAAAATCTTAAAATAGTTTCCTGGAATGTTATCGGAATCAGAGCCCGTGAATCAGATATTGAACAATTGTGAGAAGAAAACCATCCTGGTATTATGGCGCATGCATCAGGAAACAAAATTGGCCCCAAATGATAGAATTTCCTTCGAAAACTACGAAATATACGGAAGAGACAGAAAGAATAAAAGAGGCGGGGCATTGCCATTAATGATAATAATAAAGGACTTTTATTGAACTAGAAAAAAAATAATACAATTGTAATTATAACAAAATACTCTGGGCGAGTTTCAGTTCAGCCATGCTGTCAAGTAACCTCCACATCACAGCTGTCTGTTCAGCTAACCCAGGAAACCATTTGTAACATTATGATAATAATTTCATATTATCATAATTTGACAGCCCATATACCCAATAACTACCTACAACAAAAATATAAAGAAAAAAAAATCAGATAGTACCTATTGCAGAGATACTAGAACACAGAAAGAACCCGAAACACAAAAATAGCTCCATGCTAAATTAAGATCCAAAATAATCTAACACATATTGCCTACATTTCCCTGGTGTCAAACTCAAAATTCCCCCAAACCTGTTCAAAAGGTTAGCAACATTGTAAGAGAAAGATCTCCGAAAAAACCCGGTATGATGGCGTGTTATAGTGACAGTGTTTTTGTGCCTTATATTGATATTATGCACGTCAGTTCTGAAAGTTATCCTGTTGTATACTCCATTCACTTTTATAAAGTAGCCTGGGTGGCGCTGGAATTCTGACACATTTCACCGCGTATGTTTTGAGAATGTTAGGTTATACTCATTCTTCTGTCAGATATGGACGCAACGTTGCCATTTCTACATATAAATCATAGAAATTACGTATTTATCAAAATGTTTATTTACTTTGGGAAAACAATGAATTTGAGGAAATATTATGTGAATTCAATAATTCCAAACACCTGGCGAATGTTGAAGAAACTTTTTTTCTGTTAATACTGGGGATATTTCACGTGTACGAGTATAAACATGATTGGAAGATTCAGTTATGCTATTTTCTTGTATGGAAATCAAGAACCGAGTGTTGAAATTTTACTGAAAAATAATGGATAGAATAGTCCGTTACTTTGTGATAGTTCATTAACCCGATAGAAAAACTTTTAGACGAACAGAAGAGACGGACGTATGGAAATCGCCCACTTTTCAAAATTCTCAAGAAATAAGCCTACAGAGGACAATTAAATACCTCTTTGCGCAACTTGAAATACTCCAGTATAAAAATGTATTGATACTACGAATCTTGTGTCACAACTCACAGTTAAAGCTTAAAAGAACTAACTCCATTCATAAAGTTAAAAAAGAGTAATTAGAAAGTAGACTTGGCAATGTCGCTTGATTTTCACGAGTGCCAACCTGCGTCGGCTTTAAGTAAAAGAACTTGATAAACCTAAACCATGGCCCACCAAGATACTTTATAAAAGTGAATGGAGTATACAAGTATGGTGGTGTACCTTTCTGCACGATTCGGTGGAAAAGCGCCACCGCGTGAAGGCATCGTCTTTCCTTCACTGTTATCCATTCAGTTTGTCTGAGCTTATGGGTGATTGGTTCATACTTACGAATACCATAAATTAACCGCAGACAAGGGTTTTTTACTCTCTGTATTCGGCAACTATCAGCGGCAGTTATACAGGGATCGTACACACTATCGCAAAAGTTAAAATGCGACAGCACGAGAGAGTCGCACAAGGTGGTCCTCAGGGACCTGGGCAGAAATTGCATACACTGAAAGATTTTTTTCGAGTTCATATATGCTCTTCGAATGCATGTGTTTATATGCGTAGAAAATCTCAAGTCGCGATCAATAATCAATCCGAGATTCTTAATTTCTGGTTCAAACCTAACTGGACTCCCTCTGAAATGTATTTGTGCTTCGTAATTATTCTAAAATATTTCCCTATTCGCCTCGTTACCGAATATCATTCCAACAGTTCCATCATTAAGTTGCAAACAGTGTTGTTCAGAGAATTCCTTCATATTTGATGGCTGTTACAACTTGTTCACTTTCCTCGAGCAGAAAAGAAACATAGCACTGCGTATCATCTGCAAAATTATGCTCAAACAATGACAAAAGGAAAGTCCGGAGGCGCTGTATGTAAGCCAAAAACAATTTAGGACCCATCACAGATCCCTGCGGTACCCCCTTGGTAACCCTCAGAAATTCTGACAGAACTCCACTTAAGAACACCGCCTGTTCCCTATCGCGAAGGTAATCCGCTAGTAAATCCACAGCTGTCACCGAAAAACCCAGATACACCAAAATAGCACACAACAATCGATGATTCAACGTGTCAAACGCCTTTGAGTAATCAAAACAGAGAAGTACCGTTGTTAAACCCCTATCTGTGGCTCTGATTATATCATCCGTGATATTCAAGACTCAAGAGTGCAGTATTACAGCTATGACCCATTTCGTATCCTGACCGGCTCTCTGGTATAATGTTGTTTGTAGATATCAAAATTATGTTGAATTTGTCTGTCCAGAATTTTTTGGAATATTTTTGAAAATGTTGTCAGAATACTGATGGGTCTACTGTCCCCTACATTGGTAGGGTTTGACCTTTTTGCTACTGGGACAACCTTCGCTTTCTTCCACATAATCGGAAACACCGAATTCCTAATGCAAAAATTGAAAACATGTGTGATATATGGCAACAAAAATGGTACACACAATAATATGGTTTTTATACTAATACCGTCAACATCCGTTGGTGTGTTTCTGATAGTCTTCAAAACATTAAGCCGAGCATTAAGCACTTCCATATCATCAATACAATGGAAGTTAAATGTCATATTTTCATTGAATCTACTATTCTAATAAAATTCTAACAGCTGCGGATCGGGTGCAAGATCCGGTACCGCATTTATAAAGGAAGCGTTAATGTCCGAAGCAGAGCCCATTCTTGTTAGAAGAGATGTAAATCATTACTTGAATGCGATCATAAATCCCGATGACAATGAAAAAATATAAAGCAAGATTTTGCCCTTGAAACGATAGAGTATGGTACTTCTGATCAGAACCCGATAGAGTTCATTTTAGGACAAGAACCTAGGAATGAATTGACTCAAACACGAGAACATACCGATTGGGACAAGTTTAAAATAACTAAACTCAAAGAAAATATCACACATACAACAAATTAACATGTATAAAACAGGTAGTTATGAAATCAGAATGAATAGACATAGTCAAAAACGCACTAAGGGAGCTCAGGACGAATAGATGGAATAAGATAATCAGTGAACAGTGAACACAGAAGAGCACTCTGCATGGAAAATGCAGACAAATTTACGCAATGAAAAAACGCAAATTCCACCACTGCACGGAATGCATGGGATGGCATATTCAAAAAGCGATAAAGCTAATGCTCTTGCCGATACTATAGAAAAGGGTCAATAATGAACAATTGTGAAGAAGACGATGAGGATCTAGAAGAATTATTTGAAGATAATGAAGAAGAAATGAAAGAAGCTCCACCGGATGGCAAAATCACTCATCAAATATCTCCGGCCGAAATCAAAAAGATAATCAACAATTTGAAAACATGAAAGGCTCCTGGAAAAGATAAAATTACAAATCTCACGCTGAAGAAAATGTCAAAGAAAGGAACAGCAGCTCTCACTAGCATAGCAAACGTGATGAGAACATATAGCACTTTCCAAAGAATTGGAAAACTGCCGAAGTGATTGTTTTCAATAAACCATGTTAAGACAAGAAGTTTCCACAGAACTATAGAGCAATAAGCCTACTCCTAGCCCTAGAAAAAATTGTGGATAGAGTATTAGCCAGACGACTTAATGAAAAAACCAGAGCCCTGGCCCTGGCATTCCGAAGACAGCATTCAACCAAACAAGAACTCCTGAGAATGACCAAGTATATCACAGAAGGATTTCAGAATGAGGAAGCCACAGGACTTCTACCACTAGATGTAACCAGAGCTTTCGATTGAGTATGGCATGAATGATTACCGCAGGTTATTCACCCAAACTATGCTGAATAATAAGAAATTATTTGAGGGATAGGAACGTTTGTGTGAAAAAAGATGATGTTTATTGCACACTGGGACATTCAAAAGCAGGAGTTCCTCATGGATCCATACGTTCTAATATGGATCCATGAGGAACGCTACTCTATAATATGAACATACATGATTTACCAAGAAATCCAAAATGCCTGCTTGCTCTGAAAGCAGACGATACGAGCATAGCAATTAGGTACATAAGTACAAAAATAATTCACAACAAAAGACTTCGAGAAACTGCAGATGATATCAGTCAATGGTGTATTAGATGGAAAATCTAAATCAATGGAGAAAAGAGTCAATCAATACTCCTTCAAAAGAGAATACTGAGGATGGAATCTAAGATACCGATAGACGATAATTAAATTGAATGGAAGAATGAAGCTAAATACGTAGGACTGTAGGAGTAATATTAGACAAAGGACTAACGTGGAAACAGCACATCAAGTATGCAGTGGATAAAACGAATGTAGCGATGAAAAGGATATACCCGATCACAGGCAAAAGAAGCCAAATGAACAGAAATACGAAGTTGAGGATCATAATGGATCAACAGCATGGGGCTATGCAGCGAGGACCCATAAAAGGAGGATACAAAGTATAGAGAACAAATTTCTGAGATGGGCATTAGACGCCCCCTGGTTTGTTAGGAATGAACAAATCCGAAAAGACATAAAATGGGAGTCCATTACTACATTCATCAAGCGAAAAGCTGCAAAAGCATAGGAAAGAGCTAGTGAACATCCAAATGACGACCTTAGAAGGTTAGTTGACCCCGCTGAAAATGAAAAAACAGCGAGAATTTACCGCAAAAGACTCTGAGACCAATTGCGAAAATAAAAATGTAACACTCTTAACTTAGAATATTAATTAGAAATTATCGTGTGTGAAATATTTTTACGAGAAATCATTATCGTTAAACAGACAATTTTCACTTCGACTCATGCTCGAAGTGAAAATTTTTCCGGAATTCGAAAATTGTCTGTGACCGATAATGATTTCTCTTCTAAACGTAGAGAGAGATATCCAATTGAAGGATGAATACAAACACTCAGCATAAAGAATGCGAAAGAGCAAAGAGGAAATAACAGATAAGAAGATGAGAGGTTTACAGCGGCGTAGCTACGTGGGTGCAAGAGTGTGCAGTGCACCAGGGCCCCCGACCTCAGGAGGCCCTCAAGCGCTGACCATCAATTCGCGTTTGAACTTGAAAAAAAATTCAAACTTTGATTTTTCTCTGTGACCTATTATGTGAATAACATTGTTTTCATTATATTCAGTTGTTGAAAAATGTTTTTTCCGAAATATCATCAAATGTAGGGATTTATTGCCAAAATTCACTGGTGAATCGGACACCTATCCAAAAAAACTAAATCCGACTAGATGGTCCAGTCGGGTTAACATAATTTCGGCAATCAAATTTCATTATTTTTTCATATCATTCGTGCATTAGCTGAAATAGTTATGAAAAATTCTTGCCAATATTTTCCTCGGCGATTTAATGCACCGCATTCTCAATGATATCAATTATGCATCTGAAGTATTACAAAAATGCGATGTCAGTTTGGACGACGTATGCAGAGCTTTAGAAGAGACGAATACAAAGAAAAAAATTTATAGGAGTGACTTCGAGTCCTTCAAGTGAGAGGCTAGAGAAAATGTCATAGCATATGGTAGAGATCCCCATTTCGAAGAAAAGAGACAAAAAAAAGGTAAAAAATATTTCGATGAATTAGCTTCCGATCACCGATTTCGAAGCAGGGGGGAATTTTCCGAAATAAATATTTTCAATAGAGTGCTCGATACAATACTTTCTCAATTTTAGAAGTTGCCTTCTTATATTTCGGTTGCAGTTTTCAACAAACTGCCGAATCATTGGAAACTATTGAGTTTCATTAAATTTAAAAGAGAATTGAAGGCGCTCCTTGTAACAAAAGCGTATTATTCGATATAGATATAGTTTGTCCTAGACTGTAAGTTCATTTTATGTCCATATATTTATTTTAATAATGTGTTATTTATGCTGAAAATTGACGAGTATTAAGCCTGTAGTACAATAAAGATTTGATTGATTGAATTCAAGTTTCGGGTGTATGACTGCAGTCAACAAAATTTGGAATTTTCACCATCATTTCTACTAGATATAGGTAGACGAAAAAACTGTAATTCAAAGCTTCGACCAATTTCAAAGTGAATATTCCGATATGAAAGGGACCAACTTTTCAATTCAAGTTCTCAGTATTTATCACCTATTTCTACCTGAATTGAATAAGGCATGGACAATCCATGAATTCTGTATGAAAATAATGAGGAAATACGGAATGATGGAATGCGATCTGACAGAAGTATTTACAGCAATATTACTGTTCCATAAAATCTTCATGTCACCTCTGTAGAAGCTGAAAGATCTTTCAGCAAATTAAGAATAATATAAAAATATTTGTTGAACTCTATGAGCCAAGCTCAACTGCGACATTTATGGCTTATACCTATCAATTGAAAATGAAGATCAAGTCTAGATTTGAGTGATGTAATTGAATCTTTCGCAAAGAGTAGGTCTAGAATGAGGTTGTAAACATATTTTTTCCGAAGAAATAAATGACTTCAAATCTAGCCTTGATGGACCTCTAGGTTCGAATCCCCAATAACTAATTTGAATTCATTCCATTGTGATTTCACCAAATAATCTAACGTATCAATAAGAAAAATAATGCTAGAAGGTCATAGTGACAATGAAAATCTTTTTGTGAATATTTGTACATATAGTAAATATCTATAAAAAATGTTTTCAAAGCCCTCGTTTTCATCCACATTAATATAACATTAATATAATGAATTTGATATACCTACTCAAATACATAAATAAAAACATAATTTATTCAAGTATACTCCTCAACTGTACCTTCAGTACCTTTGCTTCTTCGAAGTATTTATATTTTGACTCAAAAACAATTCATTAAGGAGCCCCTCTTCGATTTTTGCACCAGGGCCCCGGACTATCTAGCTACGCCACTGGAGGTTTATACGCTTATGCCCGGAACCAAACAGCGGGAGAGGTGTTCAGTCGGTAAGAATCCGACACTACCCAGAAAGACTGGGTGTCCCATGTAAGATTTACCTCTTCTATAACAAAACAAAAAAACAAGGCGTGCAGGCGTCTGCGGCAGGAGTTGGAGTTGTAAATACTGCGATGAATGTACGCCGTGATTGTAAGTCGTAAGATCTACAGGGTCTTTCACGAGGAACCTCACCCATATTTATACGGGAAACTACTGAACGTATTTTCATGAAATTCAGCACTTATAAGTATTTCACGATGCTGATGAAATCTAAAATATTTTCAAGGCATGAGCACCTCCGGTTTTTCCGGAAATGACGTCAACTTCCGTTTTTCAAATTAGAACACCATTTTATTATTGCAGAAATAGATTCCTTTGAGAATTTCAAGTTATTTTGATGTAACATTTTTCAGTTTTGGTTGGAAAATTCTCTCTGAGCGGGAAAATTCGAAAAAAAAATCGAAAATAGAGCTCCGCTGAAACAAGAATAACTTCGAGGTTTTTGAATGGAAAATTTTCATTTTTGGGATTTTTCAAGATGTAAGATTGATGTATCCATTTTGAGAATCGAAATCGCGATTCATGATACAGGGGGCGAAAAAATCGCTTTCAAAGTTAGGGATGACAAAATCGTGAAAAATCAATTTTTTCAAATTAGAACCCCATTTTTTATGGCAGATATTGAATCTACGTTAAAAAATTATGTAAGTGTATGCATCACATCCTTGCCCTAAAATGGATATTTTCTGAGTTATTCACAAAAAACTGTTTTTTGTCTTGAATTTTCAGCTATTTCTTTTCCCTTCACGCCAAAAAGATGAAATTTTCAAGAACTGAGATTTTTCACCCCTTCTTGAAACCGACTTCAAGTTACTATTAGGAGAACCATGGCAAACTCTCGCAGTTATAACTAGAGAAGATGCTCAAAGTTTTGACCGTTAATTTCTGGACATTTATTTATACGTCTTAGGAATGCTTTGTGCGTTGCTCTTCTTATTTCATTGGGAGGAAGAGATTTGCAAAAGTGTTTAAAAACCAAATTGAGTTTCAAAACTATGAATCTAAAAATCTAAACAAACCTGAACGCATTTCTGACTCGTTCTATGCAGTCCTCTTTATCAGTCAGGGGAGTTGAGTAGACAATATTTTTTATCCTACCCCAAACATAATAGTCTAAAGGAATTAAATCGGGAAACGTGGTGGCCAAAGATGTGGACCATTGTTCGCCAACCATCGATCTTCAAATAGCCTGTAGAGGATATTTGACACATTGAGTGAATTGTGTGGAGGCGCGCCATCTTGTTGATACCATAAGTCATTATGGTTCTGTACTAGCGGCTCAATTATTTGAGTCAATATGTCAGAATATCTATCTCCTAAGGGAGAACATTCTTTAAATAATGCAAACATGTGTAGTGTTCCATCTTACCAGTTAAGCCCGCAACGGACGGCGAGCGATATATTATATCTCATATATTTCACCAATATCGCTCCTTATGAAAATGCACCAAGCCCCGCGGACGACGCTATAATATATATTCCGATATTACGATATTTTTCCATACTAAAATGACATATGTCAATGCAAAGCTATAATATATATTATATTATCGCTCGCCGTCCGTTGCGGGCTTCAAAGTCCCATCATAAATGTGAACATCGAGAATTGCATTATCAAAATAGTTATTTATGTAATAAGGATCATAAAGACGATAATTATGGTACAAGTCGTGAATGTTATCGGGCGAGGCGTAGCCGAGTCCGATAACACGGCGTGTGCCATAATGATTGTTTATGATTCGTATTACATACAAAATTTTATCTGATGGCATTTATATCAATACATTTTCGAAAAATTAAAAACTGCATTTTCGACATGTCACAATGACAACTATTTTTAAAGGAGTAAATATTGTGTAGTTTCAAATATTAGTAGGTGAGTGAGCTGTGCTTTGCCATTTCCTTGACAACATCATCCGGTTGTAACGGCAATATTTATTTATCGCTGTCAAACTCAATAATTATTGTCAGGTAGAATTTATTATAATTTAAAAAATGAGTGATTCTGAAGCTGATAGTTTACCTTCTGATTTGGAAGAAATGTCGAGAAATATCGTGGACTCCCTTTTGCCGGAAAAATCACGGAGTGTATATGAAATGGTGTTTAATCGGTACGAAGAATGGTGTTCTGCTAAAAAAATCAAGAATATCACTCATGAAAAAGTATTGTTGGCTTACTTTGAATGCTTATCTAAGGAAAGAAAACCATCTTCTCTTTGGTCGTATTATTCGATGATAAGAAGTATTTTATCAACAAGAAAAAACGTCGATATTAGTAAGTACCTACAGCTGGTTGCATTACTAAAACGTAAATCAGAAGGTTACAGAGCTAAAAAATCCAAAATTTTTACTAAACAAGATGTTACAAAGTTTTTAACGGAAGCATCAGATGATACATACTTATTTAATAAAGTTGCCATGATAATTGGACTCAGTGGAGCATGCAGAAGAGAGGAATTGACAAATATGCTTGTTGAAAATGTAATAGATGAAGGATCCGTTTTTAGAATTACATTACCGAATACAAAAACAAAGGTAATGCGAGAATTTTTTGTAACTTCGGGAAATATCCCAGGATTGAATATGGTAGAACTTGTCAGACAATATGTGAAAATACGACCTTGCAACACAAACCATCTACGTTTTTTTGTCACTTATAGAAATAAGAAATGCTCAAAACAACCCGTTGGAATACATACCTTTGGTAAAATGCCAAAAGTTATTGCCACTTTCTTGAATTTACCTCGCCCTGAAGAATATACCGGACATTGTTTTCGGCGATCGTCTGCTTCATTTTTGGCTGATTCTGGAGCTGATCTGTGTACCGTGAAACGCCATGGCGGATGGAAAAGCAATACTGTCGCTGAAGGTTACATCGAAAATTCGAAAGAGCAAAAGAAAAAAATATCAGAAGCAATTTTTGGTGCCAACAACCAAAAAGGATTACAAGTTTGCCAACAATCATCAACTACTGATGTAAAAACTGTAGAATCCATTGGAATTAATATTACAAATTGTAGTAATTGTTCTTTCACCATTTATAATAAATAGTTTTGTACATAGCTATGCATTTTGAATAAACTTTTTTGATCAAACCATTACATGTTTTCCTTATAGAATTTCATTATGGTACTTAGTACCATAATGAATTCATTATGGTACTTAGTCCCATAATGAATTCATTATGGTACTTAGTCCCATAATGAGCTTCCTTATGTCATCAAAATTGAGTGACATAACGTTGTCATTATGACATGCCATCAGATAAATATTATTATATTATATTATTTTGATGGCGCAAAAAACATTGAAACTCCAGGTCTATTGAAAGTTCCATTGTCTGAAGTGGTGGTTGTTCTCTTCATCCCAATAATGACTGTTATGCCTATTGAAAGAACCATTCTTTGTGAATTTAGATTCATCCGTCCAAATTATACAGTCCAAAAAGTTTTCATTCTCTTGAAATCGAATCATCATAGCTTCGCAAAACTCTGTTCTCCTGACGAAATCAGTTTCCTTCAAATGCTGTACCCTATTGAATTTATATGGGTGCATTTTATGTTTTTTTAATATTCTCCAAAAACTCGATTGAGATAATCCCAGATCAATCTCGGCATCTTTGAGAGAATTTTGAGGATTCACACGAAAATATGCAAGAACTGTAATTTCGTTGTTCTCATCTTCTACTACACTTTTTTCTCTGTGTATAGTTTCCTTAACGAAAGATCCGACATTTCTCAAGTTTGTCATGGTTCTGTTAATTGTATCTCTCGTTGGTCTGTGTCGGTCAGGAAACCTCTCAATGTACAGTCGAATCGTTCTATCTACAACTTTATTACATTCTCCATGAAGTAGAATGAGATTTAAATAATCGTCATTGGTAAAATTAGGCATAGTGATCGATTTTATAACTTAATACGAATTATCACCAAATTAATAGTGAACAAAAAATGCTACTGAATAAAGAGGAATTTAGCAGATGTAATTAATGATATCATTCATTAAAAAAAAAGAATGTAAAACATGGTAAGTTTTTGCATATGGTTCATAAGAAATTATTCATTTGTCACTGGAGAGAAAACCGATGGCCGATTAGTTGAAATAAAGAGGTTTCCGATACAAATTCGAATCCAAATTCGCCATCTATTTAGGAACAACCTGTAACTTTTTTCTCTTGCATATTAGGGTAGTAAAATCTTAAACATGGTTTAAGTAACAGTTCCTGAAAATTTCATCTTTTTGGCGTGAAGGGAAAAGAAATAGCTGAAAATTCAAGACGAAAAACAGTTTTTTGTGAATAACTCAGAAAATATCCACTTTAGGTCAAAGGTGTGATGCATACACTCACATTATTTTTTAACGGAGATTCAATATCTGCCATAAAAAAATGGGGTTCTAATTTGAAAAAATTGATTATTCACGATTTTGTCATCCCTAAGTTTGAAAGCGATTTTTTCACCCCCTGTATCATGAATCGCGATTTCGATTTTTAAAGTGGATACATCAATCTTACATCTTGAAAAATCCCAAAAACGAAAATTTTCCATCCAAAAACCTCGAAGTTATTCTTGTTTCAGCGGAGCTCTATTTTCGATATTTTTTCGAATTTTCCCGCTCAGAGAGAATTTTCCAACCAAAACTGAAAAATGTTACATCAAAATAACTTGAAATTTTCTAAGGAATCTATTTCTGCAATAAAAAAATGGTGTTCTAATTTGAAAAACGGAAGTTGACGTCATTTCCGGAAAAACCGGAGGTGCTCATGCCTTGAAAATATTTTAGATTTCATCAGCATCGTGAAATACTTATAAGTGCTGCATTTCATGAAAATACGTTCAGTAGTTTCCCGTATAAATATGGGTGAGTTTCGAAAGACCCTGTATAATCAAATCAGATGAGTACGACGAAAATGTTCGGCAAAGTACAAAGGCTTGCCTGTGTGTGCATCACGGAAGCTATGAGAACGTGCCCAACTATATGGCCATTGAGATCATCACAGACCTCACACCTCTACATCTAGTGATTGATAGGGTAGCCCATGAGGCCATGCTCAGGGTATCTAGAGAAATAACAGGCAATGAGATAATCATGAGTCAGAGAGTTTGGTCCTTTTTGAATTACTACATCTTATCTGAAAAACTTCCTTGTGATGTAACGATCAAGAAAATAAGCATTGAGAAAAATTTCAGTACAATGCTAAGCAAAAGAGAGGATTGGGAACAGAAATACACCGACTATGATCTCATGGGCGTCATCAGCCTTTGAGCTAGGGGGGGGGGGGTGCAAAAGAACAAAATAGAAATAATCCGATAATATAAGTTTATAGTTTAAATTTTAAAGGAAAATTTCATTTTCTTCTTTTTAGGGCATTTAAATAATAGTAATTTACGTAACAAGTCCGGAAAATAGGGTTTTTTTGGACGAATAGACAAGATTCTAGGACGAGCCGGAGGCGAGTCCTGGAAGTCTGTGAGTCCAAAAAAACTATTTCCGGGCGTGTTGCTTACAATATTTTTTCGGCAACCGTGAAGAATTACAAATCAATGAGATGACACATCTCTTTATTGATTTTGATTCATATTTGAATTATACAGAACACAACTGTCATCCGTTATCTCGTTGCTATTGTGATGATCATAACAATGACAACAACGACGTTTTTTTCCGGCCTAGGCCGGGAAGTACGTACTTTCCGGCCTAGGCCGGGAAATGCTACTTTCTCAAAGAAAAAGCGTTCGGGAAGTGGGTACTTCCCGGACGGTTGCCGAAAATAGTAATTTACGTAGCAAGTCCGGAAAATAGGGTTTTTTTGGAGGAATAGACAAAATTCTAGGACGAGCCGGAGGCGAGTCCTGGAAGTCTGTGAGTCCAAAAAAACTATTTTCGGGCGTGTTGCGTACAATATTTTTTCGGCAACCGTGTAGAAATACAAATCAATGAGACGACACATTTCTTTATTATACATTTTGATTATTATTTTAATTGAACAGAACAGAACTGTCATCCGTTATTTCGTTGCTATTGTGATGATCATCACACTGACAACAACGACGTGAGTTTTTCCGGCCTAGTCCGGGAAGTACGTACTTTCCGGACTAGGCTTGCCCTGGGCGCCAGCTCAAGGGGGCGCCAAAAACAACCAGAGGTTAAATTTTCTTCACTTCTGGTTTTCTTTGAAAAAAAAATTATTATTAAATATGACCCAAGTCTGCATGACCACTCAAAAAAAAAGGATAAAACATCCAATCGGTCCGAAACTATACAGAAAGAAATTATCGATTTAATGGTCACCAAATTTCGGAATAACATTATTGATGAGATCAAGGAGACCAACTATTTCACTATTATGTTCGACTGCACCCATCAGATGTATCTCACACAGAACGAATGAACCAGGTTATACGATAGGTATTTTAAGAGAACGGAGTCTGGATATGAGATAATAAAAAGTTTTATTGACTTCTTAGAAGTTGACGGCAAAACTGGAGAATAATATCATAGCGAATTCTTGATAAACTGCAAGCTTATGATTTAGATTTCACAAAATGTCGTGGGCAATCCTACTGCAGCAGACCTAATATGGCTGGCATAAAGTATAAAGGACAATCCAGAATTCTACTGATGAACGAGCTGGCAGTATTAGTTCCATGCCTAGCACACTCTTTGAATCTTGATGTGGGTGTCCATTCGGCTTCATCATGTTCAGAAGCAGAATATTTATTTGGTGTTGTACAAAAACTGTATATTTTTTTTGTTAGTTCAACCACACGATGGACAATTATGAAAAAGTGCAGGAAAACAAATTTTAGAGGAAGTAGCCAAACAAGATGGGCTAAACATCAAGCTGTTAATGCCTTGCTCAATAATTTACCAGGAACTGTGGAACAAACTAGAGAATACTCACTAGTCGCAGAATCCAAGTATGAAGCTGGTCATTTGCTTCATTCTGTGATGGATTTTAGATTCATTCTGAACCTAACAATTTGGTATAATATTCGGCGAGAAATCAATAGGGTCGACGTGGAAATTCAGAAAGGGGATATAATCATTTCACGTTCATTATCGTTGATGCAAGGTCTTGTGAAGATCATGCAGGGAATGAGAGAAAAACCTATTGAAAACTGGATCTCGGAAGCTACCACTTCTTTCTGAAGAATTGGATGTGGAGGCAAATTCTTATAAATAACCGTGTTTCCACGAAGAAAAAGCAGGTCGACGAAATGTGCGAAGTTGAGTCAAGAATAACGCTAGATTTAGTTGGTTTATTCTCGAAGTAAATTATCTTCAGAAAAATGGGACCCTTTTAGCGCAAGAATATTGGAGAGACTTGACTGCAGTTGATTTTTGTCAGGAACTAGCGGCATTCAAAGAGCTGGTTCCTGAAATGAGTGGAAAATCGACTTCATTAGACCTGCTACAAATTCTTCACAGGCAAGATCTGCAAGAAGCTTTCCCTCATGTCAGTATAGCATAAAGAATATACTGGACATTACGTACCACGTCTGCAAGATGTGAACGCAGTTTCAGCAAATTAAAAATAAAAAATTATTTGCGTTCCTCAATGAGTCAGAAACGTTTCTATGGTCTCTCGATCTTTGCTATCAAAAACAAAACTGCTTCCGAAACAGATTTCGAGGAGTTGATAGATGCGTTCGCGAAAGAAAATCGCGCAGCGTGAAGCTGTCAAGAAAAATATCTAATTTCTTTACTTGTGATGTTCTCCTTATTATCAGTTTGTATTTTCATTACTCATTTGTATTATTTATTTTTGTTATTTTTATGAATTCATATATTTCACAAATGGGGGGGCGCCATCATGAATTTTTGCCCCGGTCAGAAAAAATCGTAGATCCGGGCCTGATTTTTTCACATTATTGAGTATTTACTTTACTCTTTCATTGTTGTTTCAACTGTGATATCGTGCATTATTATAGAAAGATTCAGCTTTTCCACACTGAATAAGGTTAGATTGAAACTCATATCATAAAATAACATAACTTATTAAGGGCTGAACTGGACACTCCATATTCTTTTTCATGTCATAAAATTTTGATAGTTTTCATCAAATAACACAAAATTTCTCTACAATGTACAGATGAAAAGTATAATGAAATAGTTATGATCATTATTATAACAATTTACGTAATGATTATTTTGCTGATGGAAGTCTTCCTATTATCATTTCACTTGCTTCACATCCCCTATCGCCCACCCTCTCTCCAAGTCCATCTCTGAAGCGCAGCTCCAAATCCTAACGCGCAGATCCAGAGGGGATGCTGGCCATTTCAGTTCTGAAGGAGCAGCATAGGCAGTGGTTCATAATTCTGATGATGTCGTCGATATCGGTGTTTATATTCTGAAGAATATTATAGTTTTTTCTCGGGTATGTGCTATTGAAATATTCACAACATTGGACAATGAATGTAGCATGATATGGGAATAATATCGCTAATATCAGCATTACTACAAAAATATCAACTTCTCGTGTGAAAAGTTATCAAAGGAAAAGACTCTATTCGTCACGAACAAGGTATTTCTGCGAAATCTGACGGTGTTATTCGACAGAAAGGGTCTCATTCAACCCATTCGATTCATCCACAATTTCTTTTATGCGAATTTTATTCATAACGCCTATACTCTGAGCACGTTAATAAAACTCGAAAATTAGATTATGGGAAACAAAATAAGAAATTCTTGGCTAAGAACGGTCCAATTATTGTTTCAAAATAGTTTTAAGGACGCTGGATTCAATCAAAATAATTTAAGGACTAATATATCATAGGTTTCGATTTCCATGCAACTTCGAAATTTTAGTTTTCCAAAAATCTAATAATTTGAAACCCAAAACAAACCTGCTCGTGATGATGTGGCAACATTGCTTTTCACTACTCATTCATCCACCTTGTAGGTAGATTCGCAATTCAACGAAAAAATTCCTCGAAAAGGGCTTCGTTTCGTTGTAAGTTGGCATACCTATATTTCATTGTATAAATGAAAGCTTTGATGATTGTTCGTTCAAAATTAAACATTATGTTGCAGGTTGTGTGCCATGCAGTTTCTGGCTACTCTAATTCTTCTTCAGTTTATTCTAATAAATAAAAAATGCTCCAGTCTTCCAGATGTTATACGCATAGGTGAGTATCAAATATATTTTTTCGAAGTTTTTCATTGCACAGCACTTAGTCAATGCAAAAACACTTTAAGTTCTTACATTAGTCAGTAGTAAATTCGAAATTCAATAATGGTCATAGTTACGGTTGAAATGCCATTTCACCTGAAATACCCTTTACTTATCAATTTGAATGGGACATGCTGTATTTTTTAAAAGACTACAAAACACCTTGTTTTTTGGAATTCCTTTATGCTAAGTTTCCTAGAAATTATTTGTTAAAAGTGAAATATAGTACCTATATAATGTTATAACCATTACCGCGAATTGAATACTATACTTTATCTTCGACTTCTTCAGTAAAATTCGAATTAATCTGCATTTTCAAAATTGACAACAGTTGTCAAAAGCGATTTCTGTGGTCGGAAATCGAATCGATATCGAATCCCGTACAAAACGTCAGAAATTCACGTTTTCCAAATGCAATTTTTGGATATTCAGACCTAAGAACAGGTAGGAACGGATGGCGAGAACGTTACCTTGATGTCTGAAATAGAGTTCCCCATTGACCCGACTTTTTTTATTCATTTCGTAAGCTACATTTTTCCTATTTGCATAAGAGTGAATTATAGGCGTGAGTTATTATAACCTCAAATGGTTCATAGAGACTATTACAGATCAAAATCAGTTGAATAATGGATATATTATTTTATGGCAGTAGATAAATCAGTTTACAGTGAAAGAAAAAGTGAATTGAAAATTTACAGGGTGATATATTTTAACTCTTGATATGAAGTTAAACGTCTGTGAAAAATATAAGAGAAATAATTTTTAATCGGTATTTAGGCGAATTTCGGAAAAAGTTTTCACTTCGAAATGCAGTCGAACCACGCATCTTCAGATTACCGGTTTGACGTGGTTAACTGCTAATGTGGTTCAATCGCTAATAATCACACGTTAACGTACATATTTTATTTAAATTCATCAATGATAATATTGAACCTAATAGTATATTATTCAATGTAATGTAAGTCATAATACACGCAGATGAATTTCGCACCACGAGCTGTCAGGCGAGTGTGTTACGACCATTATGGCGAATTAAATACAATACTTTATCTTCGACTTCTTCAGTAAAATTCGAAATAATCTGCATTTTCAGAATTGACAACAGACACAACAGTGGTCAAAAGCGATCTCTGTGGTCGAGAATCGAATCGCGTAGAAAACTTCAGAAATTCAGATTTTCCAAATGCAATTTTTGGATATTAAGACCCAAGTAAATGTAGAAATGAATGGCGAGAACGTTACATTCATGTCTGAAATAGAGTTCCCGATCGCTCTGACTTTTATATTAATTTCGTGAGCAATTTATGTTTTACTATTTGTATCAGAGTGAGTTATAGGCTTGGGTTATTATAACTCACGCTATTGGTTTATAGATACTGTTACAGCTCGATATTATTTTATGGGAGTAGATCAATATTATTCACATGAACATTAGAATTCTATGAATATTTCACGTCATTTCACCGACCATAGATATAGAATATTTTCTCTCCAGTGACATATAGCGCGTTCGGTAAATACATTATTATCCGTTCACTCGTTTCACTCTGTCCGCTGTATCAGTTGCCAATAATTCAAGTTTATCCGAAAGTCATATGTGGAGCCATCGCCGTAAGCAGATCAACTACTCTAGATTGGAGAGTTAAGTCATTCTGTGTTATTATAATTGGTTATAACATGAAAGAGGTAATGTTTGTTGATGATCCGAAATATTATGAAATCATGTGGAGTATGACTCTCTTTGGAATAAATATCATTTGTATCAACATCGAAGGAAATGGGGAGATATTCATAATATAAATATACATCAATATTCCATAACAATTGGAAAATAACTGTGACAACATTGATGAATCTTTTTCGATGGCATTCAAAATACCAATAAAATTTGAGTATTTTCCAACTGATTTTGTCCAAAACGAAGCGTTTAATGCAAAAAACTTTTGAAAAGTATTTTTTCGTGGATTTAAGAGTTCGTCAGGCTGTAACTCGTATACAAGAGGAAATATTCAATGAGTGTTGATTGAAGAGAATGATCCATAACTAGAGTAATAAGTTCGCCAAAATTCCGTTATATGGAAAGAATTCTGTACTTGTCTAACGAAGCCGAATATGGAAAATTGTCAAGTCAAAGACTCGCCCTGTTTATGTTGTTCCTTAACCTTTTCACTGACCCAACAGTAAATACGATAAAATTAGAAAAGAAACAATTTAATTGAGGGCCAGATGTGAAAAAATGTTTTTTGGAAGATAATACTACCACACAAAATTCTCCGAATTTTTTAGTAAATCCTCAATAGTTGAAAAACTAGCACATTGAATTATAATTTTTTTCAATGAACAAGGATATTGAGTTGATAGTTATTGCTGTTCGAACATGACCCTTATGAAAATTGATGAAATAAGATAAAAACTCAGTACTGTACTTTTGATCATTTTTAATACTCAAACTAACGAATTTTCCATAAAAATTGCTCCAATTGGTCGCCTCTGATTTGTAGACAGGCATGTGGCCCTTATGACGACTTTTCTTGTGGCACTGGAAATCAATGCAGTGTCTGCTCTTATTTCGTTCACAACAGTCATTATTTTTTGCACCAGTTCTTCTCTGGTGATTGGAACTGTGGAATATACCCTTTGCTTCATCCATCCCCATAAAAAATAGTCCAGCGGCGTTAAGTTCGGAGAGCGTGGTGGCCAAGCAACTGTTCCATCACTGCATTGATTTCCAGGGCCACAAGAAAAGTCGTCATAAGGGCCACTGCCTATCTACAAGGCAGAGGCGGCCATTTTAAGCTATTTTTATGATGAATTTGTTAGTTTGATCATTAATGCGTTATTATAAGTTCTGTTTCTTTCTTCTGGAGTGGAAATAATACACCTCTTTCAATGTATGTATTTATTATCCAATAAGCGAACGATTAATAATAACACACAACTTAGTTATTATTAATTCAACCGGCTTTATGTCTACCATCTTATTCGCGGTAGAATTGACATTGACAGAAGACATGACAATGAACATAAAACTTCTTTCTTATTCTTAATGATATTAAACTTTTCAGCGACTGAATTCAACACTCCCCCTCGCTGGAAAGTCATACACATACAGAACATTAAAGATTACATTGTATTAAAAACAAACATTCAATATACCATACAAAACCAAATATTTTATAAACACTTTCTGTCAAGACTTATAATTGATTCAGTAATTATTCTACATCTATAACTCCTAACAAAAATCTAAGTTTTTCAAAATTATCTCTACATAAAGCTTTTGTTAAGATATCCGCAATCTGGGATTTTGTATGAATGTACTTAACGTCAATTTTATTAGATGCATATTGATCACACACAAATTTATATTTGATATCTATATGTTTCACCCATATATCTAATAATTCCTATATGGGTAATAGCCAATCAAAATTGAAGCTGGGCTTTGGTAAAACTCCAGATCTGCGCATGTGCAGAAATATTAAGAAAAAAAATAACGTAGTTATTCTATCTCTCTCTAGCACCTTGTATTATGTCATACACGTAAAATTAATGATGTGATGTATTATTTCATACGCTCATAACCAAACAAATTATTTATTCCGTTTGTGAAAATTCGTTAATCAATAGTTCGTTCGTTGTTTAAATCCTCGTTCATTTTTCACTTATAATCGTTGTTGTTATTGTTCATTTTCGCGTTTAATATAATCATAGTTTATTTACCTAGTTGAGTTGGTTAGTCTTTATAGGTATAGTTGGTCCGTTTTTTGAATAGTATTTATATCTTTTTGAAAATTTTGTTGTGTTCTTTTATTCAATAAGGAATTAAACATGTCTTTAAGGAGCTCTACTCACAAATGTTACATTTGTTACCCTACACGCTCGAATTCATATCACAGGTAAAAAATTCAAATACAACTGTTATACGTTCATGCTTTCTCCTTTACCGCTATATTTTTTCAGGTTCCCTCAGAATCACCTACAAAGATCTCAGTGGATGGCCCTATGTCACCTAAATGCTGATGTCGCACAGCTGAGAATTTGTGGAAGACATTTTGTTGAAAATTATTTTACAGGGAAAGGTACTACTTGAAGTATAAATCTCTTTCTGAATAGTAACCCACTGAAAGGGTTGGCTCTAAGTTTTTAATGGCCAATGTACCGTTAGGTGAAAGAGCTGTTCAACACACATATTGGATGTGTTTTTCTTTTCATCAAATGCATGAAATCAGTCAGTTGAACTGTCTCTAGAATAAATGCATTCTGAAACTTAATAAATCATTTGTTACATATTATCTGGGTTCTGTATTTATGTTCACGGTATTGAGAGGTAAACTTGCCTTGGCTTTTGATTACGTCATATCAATACGCAGTGGAACCCCGATATAACAAATCGGAAGGGAGCAAGTAGAAATTCGTTAAACTGAGGTGAGATTGGTCTAAAATTTGTTATATCGACGTTCCACTCTAGGTTTATTCACCTCAACATTACGTACTCATCTTGTTTTAGCAAAGAACTTGCATGATTTTAATCTTCTACTGTTTACAGGCAATCCTTCCAATCAACGGTATGTCTTTTTAGTTTCAACTTTGTTTTTTAGATTACATATCATCCTGCTCACTATTTAGATGGTATTATTGAAAATTTAACAAAATTCAGCAATTTCAACATCTTTTTATTTTAGGTCATGGTTCAGTATTTTTGCAATACTGTATTGCTTAGTGTATGTACTGCTACCTCCACTTCCATGTTCTCGATATGTCATAATAATAGCCTCTCATTCAATTTTAATGGAATATGCGGTCCCCGGGTTGTTAAAAAATTGCATATTTCCATGGAGGTACTCGTAACAAACTCCAAATCACATATTCATATAATAATCCAATCAGAAAAGTTCAACCTGTTCTCGAAAGTGCCCTTCTGAGAAAAATTTGGATTTACCCTTGTCTGACGGCTTTTTCCCTTACTATGCAAGCAATTATGATATGGATCATGGACTAAAAATTCATAGTTTACCTGAAAACTCATAGTAAGAAAATATTTCGAAGTAATTTCATGTACCATTTCAAAATTGGAGGAGGATTCAAACTTTTCTAATACTTCACTCATGTTGAATATGATATGATATGATATATTGTTTATCCTGATTACTCCTAGGTCATGAAAGCTTATTTGCCCAAAAACCTTATCGAATAGGCCCCATATTTTCCAATCTACCAAAGTGAACAAAACTTCATATGTCTCAATTAAGAAGTTAGTTCATCCAAATCTACCTACCTCAGCATGTAAACTGGTTTGTTCTCTTCCTTGACAATAATTTTTGGTATGAAATTGTTATGAAAAAAATGTGTAAATAAACTGTAAAATAGTTATTATTTGTTTTATTACATAGAATGATTGAATACATCATTTTAAGAAATTGCGTAACACAAATTTGAATAATTAATGTCCATGGCCTCTACTTGATAGTACTTCAATAGTTGCTATAAAAAGGATCTCAAAATGGAATGTTTGAAGCAAAGAAGGAATTTTTCATTCAGAATTGAATCATTTCAATAAACAATCAAAAATTATTAAATCCTGAGCAAGTAGATCAACAAAACAAGACAAAAATTCAAGACTTCTTATCAAACAAAAATTGTGAAGAGAATAACTATTGGTAGGTAACATTGCGAATAAACATATCCTTGAATACCTACCTGAAAAAAAAACATTTCAATTTTGTTTCAGTAATGAAATATTCAATTCAGCTAAAACACAAGAATCTTTTTGACTTCTACATTACTTTGATAACAAGAGTTCATTTAACTATAGATAGATTTACGATGGATTATTCAATAATGTGAGTTACCATTTTATCAACCTCTCACAGCAAAGATGTTCATACCTATACCTACATTTTATTTTATCGGGTAGTCGGAATTCCATTAGAACTTCTGACGAAAATTTCTCGATGAATCCTTGATACATGAATTATCAATATTTATTCCGGCTAAAAGAATGCATTCCCTTCAATACGATGAATCAAATAGTTTTCTGAAAACTTATAACATTCATTTCTTTGCGAAAACTAAAATAGAAATGTTTTAGTAGAACGTTTTCATCCAAGCAAGAAAATCTTGAAGCCTAAAATGTAAATAAATGATGACATAACCTCCAAGTCTATTGTCATAATTGAATTTCGAGTTGACGCATGCGTACAATTCAATCATTACCAAAGATCTGACTTCACTTTAGACAACTATTAGCAGGCGTATAATCCATATTGGTATTAGTAGATACATGGTTTCACCCTATTATTTTTCGATGGATTCTTAATAATGTTAATACATCCTTGATTATCTTCAAAATATTTAATGATTTTCTCATGAACATTCGAATCAATAAAAATTTTGTTAATCCAAATACCTTCAGTAACGGCTGAGCAAAATGACACTAACTCAGATTCAGAAGTGGAAAGAGCTACCGATTCTTGTTTCTTTGTACGCCAGGATATGATATTTATTGTCATTAAATTTAAATAAATATCCAGATACAGATTTCCTGTCTATAGAATCACTCGCCCAATCAGAATCAACGTATGACTCTAAAGTGTTACAAAATTTACCTTCTCTAGTATAAATTAGACCATATTCTTTTGTCTGTTTTAGATATTTCAGAACTTTCTTAAGATGTATCCAAGTTTCATCAGTATAGTTATTTTAAAAACGACTAAAATAGTTGACAGAAAAACAAAGATCGGGTCTTGCACCTAACATCAAAAACATTAGCGTTCCAATTAATTCACGATATGGTTTTGAACAATATTCATTATTATCACTAACAACTTTTTTCAAATTTGGGTCCATAGGTATGTTAGATGTGTTACAATCTGACATGCTAAATTTATGTAACAATTTTTCAATATATCTGGTTTGAGTAACACTCAGTTTTCCTTCAGTTTGATTGTAAACTATTTCAAGACCAAGAAATATTTTAGGGATACCCTTGTCTTTCAATTTAAAGATATTCATAAGTTTGTATTTTATACTATTTAAAACTTGTTGATTTTTACCAACCAATAAGATATCGTCCACATGAATTAATATATAAATCATTTCATTATCACACTTCTTTGTATACAAGCAATAGTCGTTGTCTGATCTAGTAAAACCTAGCTTTGAAATTCCAGAACTAAATCTATCAAACCAGCATTTTGCTGCTTGTTTAAGACCGTATAAAGCTTTGTTAAGTTTCAAGATTTTGCCTTTACCGATATTTACACCTTTAGGTGGATAAAGATAAATTTCATCAGTTAATTTACCATTAAGGAATGCTGTTTCAACGTCTAGTTGGTTAAAAACATAATTTCTTTAATTTCCTACAGCTAGTAATGATCTAATTGTATTCATGCTAGCCACTGGGGAATAGATTTCATCATAACAAAATGTTTTACTATTTTGTGCAAAACTCATTACAACTAATCTTGCCTTAAATTTGTTCTCATCAGGTTCGTTTTCCGTGAATGCAAATATCCATTTCGTATCTAATATTTGCTTGCCCTTGGATTCATTGACTTTCCATGTATCATTATCTTCTATTGATTGTATCTCCATTTCCATAGCACCTATCCATGAATCACGATCGGCCCCTCTTGTTGCTTCTTCATAACTTGATGGCACATCATCTAGAAATCTCCTTGCATTGTAGGCCATATAAAGTTCAAAGTCATCAAACCTTTTAGGAATGTGTCTGGCTCTTGGTGAACGATTGTTTCTTGCCTCACTACTAATATTGGTTCTCCTCAAGAACTGGGGTGTCATGCTCAAAATGCAATTCGTTATTCACATCACATTTTTCGAATGGATTCTCCTCCTTGATTTCATTGTTTGGCTCACATTGACTTTCATCAATATTGACATTCACCGATTGCTTTTGGTATGGGAATACATTTTCATCAAATTTAACATCACGAAAGACTTTCACCTTTTGATTGTCAGGGTCAAATACTCTATAACCATTGGGACTATATCCAACAAAAATACCTTTCTTCGCTTTGATGTCCAATTTATTTCTGAGTTCTTTTGGCACATGATAATATATTCTGCAACCAAATACTTTCATATGTTCAACATTGGACTTTTCTAAATTCCATAATTCGGCAGGTGTTTTATTTTCAAGAGTACTAGTTGGACTTCGATTAAGAATGTAATTTGCTGCACATACTGCTTCATTCCAAAAACTTTTATCTACTCCAGAATCACTGATCATAGATCTGGCCTTCTCTATCATTGTTCTGTTAAAGCGTTCAGCCTTTCCATTCTGTGCAGGTGAGTCTGGGACATTATAATCTATTACAACACCATTCTGTGTACAGAACTCCTGAAACACTCTGGCAATGTATTCACAACGCATTTTATGCACAGTTTTATTGAATTTAGATTTTGTCATGAAGTAAAATTCTTTAAACTTACTCAGAACTTCATCTTTTGTCCTTATCAAGTATACACAACAAAAGTGTGTATAGTCATCTATGTACTTGTGACCTTCCATGGATACTGGTGATATCGGTCCACAAACATCAGAGTGAACTATCTCCAACACACTTTGGGCTCTCTTTCTTGTTTCTAATGGTAGGCGAGTCATTTTTCCTTCAATACATGCTTCACATATCTTTGATGTATCAATATCCTTGGAAATATTCATACCATATACTAAGGATTTCTTGCTTTATTTGATTCAGACCATGATAAGATATGTGACCATACCTTCTATGCCACAATTCATCTTCCATCAAATGGCATTCATAGTTGTTCACAGATATTGTTAATTCATACAATGTTGTTTCCTTCGCTACACATATCAACTTATTGTTGCAATCGAATATTCTTGCTTCACCATCTACAAATGACACGGAGTTAACAAGTTTAGTCATTCTCTTGACTGAGAGTAAATTTCTACGTCCTGTAGGTACATAGAAGACATTCTTTAATGTGCATGTTGTCTTATCATTATTCAAATGCAGGCTACCTTTGATGGTACCAATACCAATTGCTGACATACTTTCACCATTCTTGGCGACAGAAATAGGGATGGGATTTTTCAACTCAACATAATCAATAAAAAACGTGGAGTCGTTGACTATGTGGTCAGTACAGCCACTGTCTATGAATAGTTTCAAGTTGAATTCCTCATCTTGATGTAAAGTCTTCATCTCACAATTGTTTCTTTCACAGTTGAATGCTATTTTTTCATTTTTATTTTCATTTTCACACACATTTGCCCTATTTTGTCTCTATTTTCCCATTGCATTGTTTCCATTTCCACTGAAATATCCATTTCCATTATTTTTCTTGTAATTGTTTTCTCTCTGGTTTTGATTTCCACCATTTTGACATCGATAACTTTGTTTTTGACTGTTTTCATTTCTTGGATTAAAATTCTGTTTCGATCTGTCTTGATTTTGTCTGTATCGACAATCTCTCATCAAATGATCTGGTTTATTGCATGAATAACACCTCTTTGTTTGACCAGTGTAAAACGACTGTGGTTTCAAAGTACTTTGTTGTTCCATTTCCCTACTTGACATTTTCTCCTCCTCATTTTTCAAATATCTCTTCATAGTTCGAACGTCAAATCATCAGACATACTTTCTAAAATGCTAACTACCATGTCATACTTCTTCGGTAGACCCATTAAGAAGTTACATATCAAATCTTCTTCGGGAATCATATTTTCTGGATCAATCGCTTGTAATTCTTCAATGAGTTTTTCAAATTTCAACGAGTAATTATCTAGGGTTTCACCATCATTCATTTTCATTGATAATAGTCTTCTTTTCAACATCATTTTTCCACATAGTCCCTTTTTCTCATATATATTACATAATGCTAGCCACATTGAATATGCTGTTGTTTTATTTCTGATTACTGTCAACTGGGAGTCATGTAAGCATTGAATTATTAGATTTTTAGCTCGGTTGTCTTTCCTCATCGCATTGTTGTCTCCTCTGACTAAAAGTCTGGGAAATCTACCATCTTCGATACACTCTTTCAGATCGTACTCAAGGAGCAGGGATTCCACCCTATATTTCCACTTGTGGAAGTTTTCTCCTTTAAAGGGTTCAATACTTATATTTTTACTACTTGCCATGGTAATGCACGTGTAATCGTTCTACTTTAACCTTCAATTTCTCCTCTCAATTTCTCTGGGCCCATAACCTGTTATTATAAGTTCTGTTTCTTTCTTCTGCAGTGGAAATAATACACCTCTTTCAATGTATGTATTTATTATCCAATAAGTGAACGATTACTAATAACACACAACTTAATTATAATTAATTCAACCGGCTATATGTCTACCATCTTATTCGCGGTAGAATTGACATTGACCGAAGACATGACAATGAACATAAAACTTCTTTCTTATTCTTAATGATATTAAAGTTTTCAGCGACTGAATTCAACATAAAAAAGTACAGTAGGTACTGATTTTGTATTTTATTTCATCAATATTCATAAGGGTCATGTTCAAACAGCAATAACTCTCAGATAATGTAACATACAGAAATGATGTGGGGGTCGTTTTGTAGCTGATATCCTTGCGTGTTAGTTCATGGAAAAACAATTGAACTTCAATGTGCTATTTTTTGTACTATCGAGGAATTCACTAGAAAATTCAGTAAATTTTTTTACTACATTTTTTTAAGAATTTTTTTATGACATTTTTGAGTTGACTGTTTTCATATTGTTCCTCTTTAATAATAGGTGGTAGTATTATCTTTCAAAAAACATTTTTTCCACATCTGAAGGACCTTTATGTCCAGAGAAATCGATATCATTTGAAAGAGTCAACTAAAATAAAAAAAAAATTAATTCGAAATGGCGGCTATTCCAAAAATAGGGGGGTAAACTCCCCAATGTGGGTTGGTTTTGTCAATAAAGTTAGTTATATTTGATGCCCTTAAATTATCGCTTAGTCATACCGGAACACACTGTTACCAATCTACCAATACACAAATCGCACTTCGGTGAGAATATTGTCATATCGAACATGAAGAAAAATAATGTTCTTTAGCATTACACAATACTGCAGGAATGGAAGGCTAGCTTTAGGAAAAGGTGATAACAGCAACATCTCAAATCGTTTTTGAATTTTCAGGGGGTTTATTCCATCCAGCAGATGACAAGCAAGAATTAGCCTTCAAATATGCGGTGGAAAAAATTAACAATAACAGATCTATATTGCCCCGATCCAAGCTGAATGCTCAGATTGAGCACATGCCTCCTCAGGATAGTTTTCATGCATCGAAAAAAGGTAAAGAGGAGATTTAAAATTTGTATCGAAGATTCTTAGTATTTTTTCAGGAAGGTCGTTAATTTTCCATTTCTGGTTTGGATATTTTCAGTATGTCATCTCCTGAGAAATGGTGTAGCAGCTATATTTGGCCCACAATCTGCGCATACAGCTAGCCATGTGCAGTCTATTTGTGATACTATGGAAATACCACATTTGGAAACGCGATGGGACTACAGACTTCGGAGAGAAAGTTGCTTGGTTAATCTCTATCCTCATCCTACAACACTTTCTAAGGTATAACATTGAATTTATTTGAAATTCTGTGTTTTCAACAAGTTTACTTTTTGATTTCATTACGTCTATTCATTGTCTCACGTAAAATGTTAAGAAAAAAGCATTTCGAGTTTTTATGATCTAATTTTACTATTTTAGGCCTACGTGGACCTGGTCAAAGCATGGGGTTGGAAATCCTTCACAATAATATACGAGAATAACGAGGGCTTAGTGAGACTTCAAGAGTTACTCAAAGCTCACGGCCCCTATGAATTTCCCATTACAGTTCGACAACTCAGTAGTGGCTCAGATTACAGGTATTTCAACGATTGTTTATTTATATGACCAAACTGAAATTCTCTTTAAAATTTCAGACCTCTTCTGAAGCAGATAAAAAACTCAGCCGAATCACACATTGTACTAGATTGTTCCACAGAAAGGATTCACAATGTTTTAAAACAGGCACAACAAATAGGAATGATGAGCGACTATCACAGCTATCTGATAACATCTCTGGTGAGTCTTCATATTTGTACACTTTTCATGTATTCGGTTTCTTATTCGTATTTCATTGAATTCCTATCATACTTAAATCAATAGCTATACTTCATGCGCCGTGCATTCCACCTACAGGGTGGTGTGAAAACGAGTGCATTAACTATCGCGTTCATATCCCTTTGGCGGAATTCGATAAACTGGATAATGCGGAAACAGAAAAATTGCGGAAATCTACTGAAAACTTCTCTCTTGTTGGAGTTCGGCAAATCGAAACTTATAAAGTGAAAATTTATATGTATTTCTTTCTGGATCTCTTTCTGGATTTCTTTCGGCCATAACAGGGCTTTGATGGCATGCTTCCCAATCAAAACTTCACACTATCATTCATCATCCGATACTTTTGATGGAATCCTGAATTTTGTCATATATTTTTGGTGCTAGGGTGTTTTTCAAATAAAAAATAATAAACAGGTAGTCCAATTTTTTGGTTGCTTTTAGTTTTGTCTTTTATTCTTGACAAACATACAGGATCCTGCCATAGGCGGATTTAGCGGGGGGGGGCACTCCCCCCCCCCAGATCTTAGTATACTCTATATTTTACTTTATAGATACAAACTTGTTATTCTTGCCTTTTTGCCCATCCGTCCCTTGTGCCCCCCCTGAAAAAAATTCTGGATCCGCCCCGGGATCCTGAAATAGTGCGAAAATCTTCTATAGCTGCCGAACCAGAAATCTCAGAAATTTCGTTGGAAAGTAGACCTCTTGTACCTTCATTTCTGCATCTCAGGAAATTATTTTCTGATATACAGTATGCCCCTGATAGATGTAATTCAACGAATGGATGATTTTTTTAATGAATCACCTCATATATTTTCACAAATTTTCAATGTCCTTCATTACCTCTTTCATGACGCAAAACGTTAGGGACATATTTCCGACGGTACAGATTTTATTCGTTCAGTAAAAGTCTTCTGACGATTTCCAGAAGCGATAGTAACATGAATTTGATCTAAAAGTTTTTTAATGGAAGGATTCGCCTTGTCACCGTTCCTAAATGATTAACCTGTCATATACAGGGTGTCCGATATTAAGGTTAAAATATGAAGAACCTCAAATTATTATTTCTCGTTTTTTTTTTCAATTGTAACACCCAGTATTTTTTTCACAATAATCTAGACAATTGAATACCTCAAATTTTCTCAGAAAAAACCTTAGGATTGTTTTCACTTCCGCATCCAGCAGACACGAAAAATGATATCGCAACTGAAAATTTCATTCTAATAATGAATAACATGAACACTAATGGACATTCAAACGAAGTCACACAATAAAATAAAATTGAATGAATAATTATTGACCAACTTTAAAAGCTTCCCCGAATCATACTTCCTGAACATAAAAATTATATTTTTTCCGTACAAGCAATAGATATTGATCACGTATTCAACCAATTTGTCAGTTTTTATCGGCTTTCCAAAAAAAATATTAATCAAGTTATTGCTTCTTAGAGCTCAAAGATACTTTCGAATACCGTTAATCAGTATGAATTTTTGGAAAAAATGGGATGGTTGATATGATTTTCATGTGCCACAGAACCTGTTTTTTTAGGAAGTCGAACTTATGCTGCCCAATATCCCGATAGGAAACATTCAAAAGAATCGAGTTATCTGGTTTTTCAAACAAGCTCGTAGTGACATTTGAATAAACATACCTTGAAAGCTATCTCGAGAATCTACAATAAAGTAAAATCAAAAAACATCCGTACCAATCTGGCAATTAATCAATTCAGTTATCGATGGTACCCATGATGGGTAATGCTGTGTTGAATAATACCTGCAAAGTTTCATTTCATTTGTTTTTAAAGTCCGTTAGTTTTTATTATGTTATTATTTGAATAAAATTTCCAGTTGCGATATCATTTTTCGTGTCTGTAGGATGCGGTAGTGAAAATAAACCTCAGGTTACTTCTGATAAAATGTAAGGTATTTAATTGTCTACATTATTGTGGAAAAAAATACTGGGTGTTACATTTGAAAAAATCGAGAAATAATAATTTGAATTTCTTCATATTCGGATCTTAGTAACAGACGTCCTGTATATGACAGATTGATCATTTAGGAGCGGTGGTTAGGCAAATCCTTCTATTAAAAAATTTCTAGATCAAATTCATGTTACTATCCCTTCCGGAAATCGTCAGAAGACTTTTACTGAACTGCTTTTTCTTCACCTTTTTGCAGTTTTCTTCGAATAAGATCTGTACCGTTGGAAAAATGTCTCTCATGAAAGAAATAATGAAGGCTATTGAAAAAATGTGAAAATATATGGGGTCTTATTTCCAATGAAATCCCTGATGAGATGGCTGGTTCGGCAGCTATGGAAGATTTTCGCACTATTGCAGGACCATGTATAATGATTGATGATTCCAATTTGTATGAACCTATAGCAGATTTCGTATACTAGGTATCTTTGTTGAGTGTGCAGTCTTGTAGGATATAATCATACATTATGCATCTATATTGGTCATATTTTCAACAAGTTTTTTTCCTAATATACAAAGAAAAACGGAAAGAGCGAGTAATACACATTCTGTAAAATATTATTCCGCATGTATACTGAAAATTTCATACATTCATCCCGAAAATTGACGGAGAAATCATGGAAATAAAATCGTTTGTCCAGATTTTCATAAAATCACAGCTCACCAGGTTTTTTCCTGATATACGAAGAAAAACAGAAAAGCGAGTTATACACATATAAGCGAAATAATTAGGCTTTGATTAAAAAAAAAATGTTGGTCTACGCCGCATACGAACTGTGATATCATGGAAATAAAAAGCCCAATTTTTGAAGGGAGCTCGCGAGCTTGGACGTGCACCACCTCCCCTTATGGTGGGCGTTCAATGTAGTGTGTTTTTATTTCAAGTTGCATTTGAAAATGGTTTCATTTTCAGAACTGAAACTTAGTGGGTACACTCAGAAGGGATTGGAGTTCTTAGTGAAATATTTAAAATCGATTTCATTTCGAAAGTTCTTTTTTTTCTTTCAAAAATAGAAGAAAATGAGCCAACTCATGCTTCTGTTTTATTTCAAACGAAAGACCCATGAAAATAGTTTAACTTCCGATTAAAAGTGAATCTATTGATAATTTCGTTCAGAAGATCAACTTGAAATACGGAATTGGCAGAGATTGGCCAAATTCAAATTTTGGCGGGAAAAAATTCCTGCTCTACCCACATATTCACTAATTCCATAGTTTAGCTATTTTCGATAGAGAGCGCCATTGTACATTCCATTCATAAGGATAGAGATATTCATAGAACTCATAGTGATAATGTAAGTTCTATGTTGACATTCCATAAAATGCACGGTGGCGCCTCTATCGGATTAGTTTTCCTACTCGCTCTGAATGGCGACCTTAATGACTTCATTCTTGTAGGATCTGCATGCTGTCGATCTTGAAGATTTCAAACATGGTGGAACCAATATCACAGCTTTTCGTTTAGTGGACCCCCAGAACCCTGATGTGGAGAATGTACTGAAAGAGTGGAATACCAGTGATATGAAATCTTCATTTGGAGAAACCACAAACGCCATGAGGGTATGTTGCGTCTTTTAAACAACTGAAGTCATTATTTCTTTATTCGTTGTTTCATATGTTTTCGAGAGAGCCTCCATTCAAACGAAGGCTATATAATTTTGTAATGGTATGTGTCAGCATTTTTCGAATTTTGAGTCGATAATGCTTTCAAATGATGATGTTCCACTCACAGATCAAGAATACGTGAACACAAATCTCGGAAGTGAATGCTCATTTGCACAAGCAAAAGCTATACGATGGAATCAGAGATGAAGCCAACCCAGTTCAAAAATATCAGTTCTGCAGGAGGCTTCCTTGGAAATGGGGTTACATGGAACGGTCCCTATTGAACCTATCAATGGGAGCTTGAAAGGAGAAAAGACCTGCGTCTTTCTGCGTATTTTCTTGTACGGAAATCAAGAATCGAGTGTTGGAATTTTACTGAAAAATAATGGACAGAATGGTCCGTTACTTTGTAATAGTTCTTTCGAAAAATTAAAAGCAAAAAAAACTTTCTGAAAAAATCTTTTATTTAAATGCTCTAAAAACAGAAAATAAAATTTTCCTTTAAAATTTCAACTATCAACTCATAACCTCATTATACGTACAATTTATATGATCATAAAAGCTTGTCGCGAGTTCTGTGTTAGTATCTATAAGTATTTAATTAAGATACTCAATTGAATAGGTACTAGTCTATTTACACAAGTAAAGGCGAGTTTATACAGCAACTAAAATCGAATAAGAACTAAAATAAAATAAGAATGTTCACTTGATGCATTTCAATGACAGCGTTTATACAGGAAATAAGCTAAAATAAGGAATAAGAATAAGAATATTCTTATTCCTTATTCCTTATTTTAGCTCAATAGCTAAAATAAGGAATAAGAATAAGAATATTCTTATTCCTTATTCCTTATTTTAGCTCATTTCCTGTATAAACGCTGTCATTGAAATGCATCAAGTGAACATTCTTATTTTATTTTAGTTCTTATTTTATTTTAGTTGCTGTATAAACTCGCCTTTAATCGCGCGACAAGCTTTTATGATCATACGGTGCTAGTCAAAAGTCCTCTCCCCCTCGTATCTTTTGAACGGGTATACTTATAATAATGAAATTTGGAGGGTGGAAATAAACGGATGTAGGCTTCTCAACTGGTCATAACAGGTGCGCATAGTCATAAATGACGTCACAAGGCCACTGTGACCAATAATAATTTTCGTATTTCTTCAATTCATCAATCAAAATCAGCCGAAACCCAAACAAAATTGGTATGACTGAATAGGTATTTTCAATACCTTCCAAACGAGCTGTCACTTGCCATAGGGTCCCATTTAAAATTATTGGTCACAGTGGCCTTGTGACGTCATTTATGACTATTGCGTCACCTGTTATGACCAGTTGAGAAGCCTACATCCGTTTATTTCCACCCTCCAAATTTCATTATTATAAGTATACCCGTTCAAAAGATACGAGGGGGGGAGGGGACTTTTGACTAGCACTGTATAAATTGTGTATTATGTGTGGTTATGAGTTGATATGGGTAGGAGACATTTTAAGCCAAATCAAATATTGAGCTGCGATCCAGACGATCGGAAAATGTGCTTCTCGTTTTGTGTAGACTTTTAGCCGGCAGGGCCGTTGCCCAGGGTGTACCACGAGGAGGTAATCTACACACGATATTCGCGTTTAAATGTTTTTTTTTCATTTGTGCTGCAAAATTTGTTCATTTGTTCATTTATTATTTATAATTTATATGCAATGTCCTTTTTATTTGTGCTTCTCATACGAAATATATACAGGGTGTCCCAAGTTCGAGTGCCTATTAGACGTTTCTGGAGAACTGGACATATTTGAAATCTGAAATTTGGGATTATGATATTGTTCGAAATTCTCTACAGACCTAAAATGATTTCAGAGCCAGAGCACTTCCGGTTATGTTATACAGGGAGTGAAAATAAATTTGCTCAAAAAATTTTTCGTTCATTTGATACCCATATTGTAGAAGTGCATAAAGAATAAATATTTCGCCATCTTGGATGTTAACCTTATTTTTTGAGTTACTCTTAACAAGCCCTTCCATTTGATACCCCTATTGCAAAAGAAAACGACTATTCCGCCATCTTGGATAATACGCCATATTGGATTTTGAATGACGTCAACATAATTTTTCGAGTTACTCTCAACAAGCCCTTTCATTTGATACCCATATTGTAGAGGTGCATAAAAAATAACTATTCCGCCATCTTGTATGGTCCGTCATATTGGATATAGGATATGGTACAATGACGTCAAAAAGTTTATCGTGTATTGTCATACGTAATACCACTAGAGATGGAATTTTGCCGGCAAAATTTCTCGATTGATATGAAAGTTTGTTGCTCGGAAATTTCATCTCGAGTGGAATTCGGCTTGAGTATTCCACGAGAAAATAGGGTAATATGTTCACAATTGACGTGTATTGCGCTATTTGGCAAATTAGAATTCATCATAGATTAACTAAACGACTAAACGTTGTTTGTTCTCTCTATGATATTCATTTCCGAAGCTATCTATGAATTCGAGAAACGTCAAAAATTTTGTCGCTGAAAAACCAACATGTTGGTTTTGCCGACTTGAAAATTTTTTCGGGATGAAACGATCGTTGCTACGGAAACTTCCTCACTAAAAATGGAAAGAGTGGAATAATCATCCAAATCAAACGTGTATACAAAATTTCAGCTCAATCGGTTGAAAATATCTGTTTCAAAATTGAGTAGCAAGATTCCACCCGAACAAACATACATACATACATTGCAAGTTAAATAAAAGCTTTTAAAAAAGAATAAAAGCACTCGCATAACCCTACAGAAAAACTTATAAACGAACAATGAAATTCGCCACTTTTCAAAATTCTCAAAAAATAAGCCTACAGGACAAAATGAAATACCTTTCTGCACAACTTGAAATACTCCAGTATGAAAATGTAGTAGTACTACGACACCTGTCACTGTTAAACCAACTGGCATATAATGATCGGATACAAAAACTTGAGAAAACGGCAACACAATGAAGAAATCGGTTTTTTTGATACATAATTTCACAAATCATTATTTTCTAACATCGTTACATGTATATGTTTTTTTTTTATAGAGCATTAGATTCTTTGATGTATCAAACAATATAGCATGTTCAAAGCAATTACAGTATTAGGAAAACAGATTTGAACAGGACACCATACATTTTTACCTATGATACAAGAGCACAAAGATAAAAACCTCTGAAAAAGTATAGAGACTTCGTAATTTTTGTCAAAGAATAGGCTGACATAATTATAATGGACGGAATCTTCTTCAGGAACAACATTTCATCTTCCTTTTGGATTAAGTCTAATAAGTGTCTGACGAAATATCTTGAAATCATATTTGCATATAATGAGAAATCCTTTCCCAAAGATTCCTTATTGGTTATTTTCCTAGGTGGCTTGCAGCAACTCCCTCTTCCATAGTATAGACTTATTGTCATTTTTGTTTCATTCAGTTGAACCCTCGATCCTGGATCGTAAAAAATCTTCGATGCAGTACTAGTTGAATAAGGAGGGTATTCGACATTTTTGCAATACTAGAAAATCTAAATGTTTGATCTTTCACACTGCATAGAGGGTTCTGTTAAGAAAGGCTGCTCTATCGCTAAGGAGATCAGATGCCCCACACTGGTGATGTTCCTTTCGGAGTTTTTGAACCTCCATCCATTTTGAATTTCCCCATTTTAAGTTGAAGGGACGAACTCTCAGAATTTCCTCTACATATTATTCCAAATCCATTAAATCATTTACCCTTTTGTATTTGTAACCCATTGATTTTATAATTTTGAAAAGTGTTGTCCGTCCTCCGTTATATTCCAAATGTTCTTGTGAAAAAGTGAGTAGTGTATCAATCGAAAAGTGTTCAAATTATAATTCCAAACTTGTCGTTGCAGATCTTGTTTCAAAATAAAGTCTTCAGTCATTGTCTTTTTGGGTGCACCAATAGAAGGAAATTCTTTGTCGTCTCTTTCACTTAAAATCCTCCTTATTGTTTCAATGTGCAGCTAAAAAATAAATATCTATTCATATAAAATATAAAACCTTGGTTTTCACTCACATACGCCGAAAATGTTGGATAGCTGGTAATAAACTGTCGATTCTAAATTATCAGGGTTACTTTTAGAATGAGCAGATTTCAATTCTACATAGCACTTCCTGATTCATTGTCTCTGCTTCTTCAAAACTACTTTCGGCATTCTTAGTTTTCAGTCTTGATAAATAAACGTCGGCAACGTCTTCGAGATTGACTCATTCATTGACGTAATGGAATTATTTGACATTCATAGGTGCCAACCTGCGTTTTGTTGTGAAAAAACTAAATCTTGGCCAACCGGGATACTTTATGAAAGTGAATGGATTATATTTTCAGGGACGGTGATAGTTCATCACGCTATGAATCAGGCTCAAACAATATTCATCATTGACTTTGTTATGAAAATGAAAATCTTTTTTACATGTTTATGAACTTTCTCTGAACCCTCTTAAAGTTTAATTTTGGGGCACATTTTATTTCAAATTTTGTGCTGATATTGATTCTGCTGTTTTCATTCATTTTAACAAATTTTTATTTCAAGTCAGAGACAGCTCTCATGTACGACGCAGTTCACTTGTTCGCCAAAGCTCTACACGATTTGGATTCCAGTCAAAGAATAGACATCAAGCCAATGAGCTGTGATGCGGTGGACACATGGCCTCACGGATACAGTTTGATCAACTACATGAAAGTGGTGGGTAGCCATTATCATTATAGCTTCGTTTTTTTTACACAAATTTGAATGAAAGGGCACAAATGGAAATTATCGAATTGATTCTTCTTTTAAATGGGAAATCCATGGCCAACACATTTCTGAACATCCTACTTATATAGTATTGTACAGGGTGGCCAGATTTCGATGGTTTAGTACTACAACTCCTATACTATAAGAGATAGGGAAAAAGAAGGATACATGTCATGTTTTTCTTTTTTCGAGAAACTGAAATTGCTGAAAACCCCAAGTTGCTACAGCGTCTTGTTTCCGAGCTACAGGACGATTTTGTTATTTGGTCCATTATTATAATTGGCTATAACTTCCGAATTATAGGATCTACGTTTTCGAAATGAACACATCTTTAGGACACTTTTTCATCGGTGCCACTGGATTTTTTGTATCTGCCTAAATTTCGGAGCTATAAATTTTTTTTTTTTCAAATGGAAACCATATTGGAAAATGATATTTCCAAATTGATCTTCCTTCAGCGATTTCAAAAATATATATCATGATACACTCTCCAGTCCACTATATATCGAAAATTGCGAAAAAACACTTTTCGATCAATCAAATCCGAGCAGGCTTTGATTCACTTCCTTCAAAACAGATGCGATCATAGAATTTCATGTCTTATTTATTTCCACTTGTCAAATTCAATTCAGTTTCATCATTGTTGTATTGTCTGGCGCTTCTAAAATTCTCATTTATAACATATCATGCCTTACGACAAATATAATATGAAAGAATGTTTTATAAAAGCAAATTATGAAGCTGATAATGCATCTCAAAAATATATTTTGATAGATATCCTGAAAGAACTCAGCCACAGAAAAGTATATTCACAAGGCTTAAGAATAATCATATATAATGGCTTTTGTTTCATCTAAGTATTTAAATACTAGAATCAACAAGTTTGGTCTGAGTAATAATAAAGCTAATATTTCCTGAATCAATTTGGCGGCTTACAATAATTGTGAGATATCGAATTCTATGACCTTATGAGAACCTTAGAAGCGCCAGACGATACAATAATGATAAAACTGAATTGGATTTGACAAGTGAAAATAAATAAGACATGGAATCATGGAAATCTATGACCGCCTCAGTTTTGAAGGAAGAGAATCAAAGCCTGCTTGGATTTTGAAAACTGTTTTTTCGCAATTTTGATATATAGTGAACTCGGAAGTATATGATATATATTTTTGAAATTGTTGAAGAAAAATCAATTTGGAAATATAATTCCCACTATGGTTCCCATTTGAAGAAAAAATTTTTGTTACAGCTGGGAAATTTGAGCGGATACAGAAAATCATGACATGAACATGACATATATCTTACTTTTTCTCTATCTTTTATAGTTCAGGAGTTGTAATACTAAATCATGGAAATCTGGCCACCCTGTACATCATTTTCAAGGAAAAGAAACAATGAATTCAACGAAGTAATAAAATATAGGGTGTTCCATTGAAAAAAATATAGGTTTGTGTCGTATCTTCAAAACCATACCCCGAAAAAGAAAATTGAGTAGGCCACTGGATTCTACGTAGAATTCTGTATCAGACGTAGTTTTTATCTCAGCATTATTTGTAATAACTCCGGAGATAAAGGAGGTGTCCGAAAACTATCAATTTCCAAAATCGCCCTGTATCTCATAAATGGAAACAGTTATGCAAAATCCGATTAGGCCAAGTTGAGTTTCACAAAAAAGTAGGACAGGAACGTGAAAACTGCAAGGCTGTATCTTAAATAACAAGCGAGAAACCTAGTTGTCTCACCCAAAATGGGATGCACATGCACTGTACATCTGGAATAATGATAATTTTTTATATCCAGGTTGAGATGAGAGGATTAACGGGAGTCATCAAATTTGATCACGAAGGGTTCCGTAGTGACTTTGCACTTGACATAATCGATCTTACACGTGATGGACTGAGGAAAATTGGTACGTGGAATTCTTCTGAAGGTGTGAATTTCACTAGAACTTATGGAGAGCAGTACACTCAAATTGTAGAGCTCATTCAGAATAAAACGTTCATAGTGACGACTATTCTAGTAAGTTAACATTTTGATTCCTAAATATATCTTCAACCTAAAAGGCATTCAATCAGACTCACATATTATCCCCTCGATAATGGATAACAGAAAATTCACGAAATATCCATATCCATGAAAAATTAATTCAAATTATGAAAATTATTTACCTCATTATTCAAGCCAGAAAAATAATCGATTCGTCATTTCAGGAGACTTTTTTGTGCGAAATAATTTGCAAGAAATTCTATTTCAGAGTGCCCCCTACGTTATGAGAAAAGAAGCCAGTGAAATGCTATCCGGCAATGCGCAATACGAGGGTTATGCCGTAGACTTGATCCATGAGATATCCCGTCTACTTGGGTTCAACTATACAATACGTTTGGCACCAGACGGTCGATATGGCTCCTACAACAGAGAAACGAAGGAATGGGATGGTACCATACGAGAACTTCTGGACCAGAGGGCAGATCTTGCTGTAGCTGATCTGACCATCACATATGAGAGAGAACAGGCTGTGGATTTTACGATGCCTTTCATGAGTTTGGGTGTCAGCATTTTGTATAGAAAGCCCATAAAACAGCCTCCTAATCTTTTTTCATTTCTGTCGCCGTTGTCACTTGATGTTTGGATCTATATGGCCACTGCTTATCTTGGAGTTTCTGTTTTGTTGTTCGTGTTAGCAAGGTGAGTGAATAAAATACTTCCTTGAATATACAGGGTGAGTCTTTGACTTCTACATATATACTTACTGTTGATTCCTCCCATCAAATGAACCACTTGTCTCCAATGCCGTTTTTCAAAATTAGGTTTCGTTTAAAAGATACAGGTTGTCGAAAATCCATCAAATTAACACTATTCTTCCCATATTTTCGGAACCGATATTTCGAATATGAACTGAATTTTTATTCAATATATCTCCTGGTATAAAAGTTACAGCATAGCCGACTCACAAATGCACGCAAAAATACTATAAAACCTCTTGAAAAAGACGAACGATTCATATTTTCGAAAGAATCAATCATTTTGCAAAATAAAAGTATTCCTATGTTCTTTCAATTAAACGCGTCGTTTTCGAGTTATTCCTTATTGTATACGATGAAATTTTAGGAAAAAATCATGAACTTCAATAATAATCTGGCTAATATTTGATGGATTCAGTCTTTACTTGATAGAAATTCATGTTCAATAACAGGTAAATAAAATTCAATTTCCACAAACAATATTTAATTTTGAACAACGATCGTTTCGCCTCACTGAGGCTTCGTCAGGTTCTACATTTGAACTAATTGGGTGGTATAATAACAGGCCATTATATAGGATATACAGGTATACATGGGGTTGTTTAGATGGTATTCACAAGTTACAAGAAGATGTACCGACAGGGGCAATAAAAGTTATTGAGTTTTGCCGCTGGTTTTTCCAATCTACGTGAAGATATTCAACAACGGCGATCTACTAACATCCGTTTGGTCATTTAACAAAATTTTTTGAGAATTATATCTGTTAATTTCAAGTGATTCTAATAGTGTTAATCTTGATCCTTTACTCTCGATGTGGATGATTTCGTAATTGTGGTTGAAATTATGACCAAATTCTCTTAAATGGTCAGCGTATGTTGAATGTGGAACATTTGATGTATAACTCTTCTGGTGTTCATGGATCCGTTTTTTAAATGATCTGCCGGTTTGACCAATGTAGACCAATGGGCAATCATCACAAGTAAGCTTGTAGACACCCGATTTATCATCTTTGTTTGATTTATCTTTGTTATTTTTAATGTATTTATCTAAGTTGTTAGAGGTTCTGAAAGCTGAAGTATAATTGAAATTGTCTCTAAAATAATTGGCAATATTTTCAGATAATCTATTAATATATGTGATTCGGATATATTTTTGTGGCTTGGGGTCTTTTATGATTGGATAAACATAGGTTAATGCTATTTTGTTCTGTTTGTTTGTTATCATATTATCTATGATATTTGGGTTGAAACCAATTAAACAAATAGCTATTAATAATGGTTTCAACCCAAATATCATAGATAATATGATAACAAACAAACAGAACAAAATAGCATTAACCTATGTTTATCCAATCATAAAAGACCCCAACCCACAAAAATATATCCGAATCACATATATTAATAGATTATCTGAAAATATTGCCAATTATTTTAGAGACAATTTCAATTATACTTCAGCTTTCAGAACCTCTAACAACTTAGATAAATACATTAAAAATAACAAAGATAAATCAAACAAAGATGATAAATCGGGTGTCTACAAGCTTACTTGTGATGATTGCCCATTGGTCTACATTGGTCAAACCGGCAGATCATTTAAAAAACGGATCCATGAACACCAGAAGAGTTATACATCAAATGTTCCACATTCAACATACGCTGACCATTTAAGAGAATTTGGTCATAATTTCAACCACAATTACGAAATCATCCACATCGAGAGTAAAGGATCAAGATTAACACTATTAGAATCACTTGAAATTAACAGATATAATTCTCAAAAAATTTTGTTAAATGACCAAACGGATGTTAATAGATCGCCGTTGTTGAATATCTTCACGTAGATTGGAAAAACCAGCGGCAAAACTCAATAACTTTTATTGCCCCTGTCGGTACATCTTCTTGTAACTTGTGAATACCATCTAAACAACCCCATGTATACCTGTATATCCTATATAATGGCCTGTTATTATACCACCCAATTAGTTCAAATGTAGAACCTGACGAAGCCTCAGTGAGGCGAAACGATCGTTGTTCAAATTTAAATATTGTTTGTGGAAATTGAATTTTATTTACCTGTTAATAATCTGGCTGCTTCCCTGAATTAAATATCATCGAATATTATTACATCTCTGGTCTCTCAACAAGTTAGCAATGTTGTCAGAATTATTGATCAACTGAAAACCCGTTTGATGTAGAGATATGTAATGATAAAATCCCACAAATGTGGGAGATAAAATCGAATTCTAAGAAGCATGTAATTATACATTTGATACGTACAGTTTCTATTAAAAATTTATTGTTACCGGTCCTTCAGGAAAAGATCTATCTAAACAATATCCTCTTGGAATTTTAACTCGAATCACACGGTTATTATAACATCAATTCACTGAAAGTCTTTCACATAATCATCATCTGTTCGCATTATTCTCTGTAATTAAATGAATAAATAAATCGAAGTCCATGGCGCAGGTTACGAAAGCGTCGTTCATGGGACGAGGATCACAGACTGGTCTGTGATGGGACTAACGTTGGAGACACAGAACAACGGGTTGTCTTGCGTGGCGGCTACGATCGGAGGTAGTTCACCGTTATAGGCGACTCAAATTAAGATCGTAACGCTATATCGGCGAGAATCAGAACTACTCGTTTGGCGTGTCCAAAGGGCAACGCGTAGACGCCTTTATCGAAAAGTAAACATAACTAGTGCCCTTGCGATAGTTCATCCGTTAACGATAGGGGACGTGGACTCGGTTTCGCTTATACCATCGTCTCCTGAAAAATTCTGTGAAATATCACAGAAGATGGGTTAGGTCATTGACCCCGAATCATATGACCTAGGTTATGGAGTGAGGTTAGGTTAGTAAGAAAACAATTCTTTCTAAGATATTTTTGGAATATCGAGGAAAATATGAACAAATTATTAGAGTCTACAAACTAACTTATTATGGCGTGAGTAATATGGCTTTTCAATTGCAGAAATAATCGGACAAAACTAAGGGTTTTTGTTAGGAAATATCGTGTTTGTAACATTCTTGTTCAAATAAGGTTAGTACTTGAGTAGTTCCTAGATGCATCATCCAGATAATCACCCCTATTTCAATAGAAATATATTAACTTTGAAGTGTTTGCAGAAAATTATATCAGGCACGTATTTGGCACAAAAGTGAGAATCTGTTCTCGTTATCCCCACTATGCCAATAGCTATCACAATGGCGGCGACATTTCCTCAGCATAAAACATATTTGGATTCTACTCCTATGGCATGAACGTCAATTAGAGATTGCCATGTTGGATTGGTGGGTAAAGAGACAAGGCTCTGTACTATAGGCACTCTACGTATAGGTGTTTTCTTTTGCTCTTCTTATTTATGGGAAATCATAAGTCATCTAATGCCATATTTTGGTAATATTGAACTCTCGGTTTCACCGGAATTTTCCTTAACTGTTTTATTTCAAATGAGACACCCTGTGAAGGTTTTCAAATTTCAACCGAATATGTTATTAAAATATCGTCTGAGGGTAGTGGAAATAACTTCTTAAATCGAGAAAAAACTCCCCTTACAGTCAATTAATAGTTAACATTCCTCAATCAAGACTTATTCAATATTTCCCCTTGTATAAAAGTTACACCGTAGCCGACTGATAAATCCACGCAAAAATATTATAAGAAATACTTTAAAACTATAAACGGTACATATTTTCCAAAGAACCAATCTTTTTAGAAAATGAAAGTATTCTTGAGTTTTTTTTAATGAAACGCGTCGCTTTCGAGTTACCTACTCCTTCAACCAATAAAACTTAACGAAAACATTTTAAATATCAAGATTGCTTGCCTGAATTTCAAATATCACCGAGTCGCAAAATAATTGTTTTTCATTCGGACACATTGTATTATATCGTTAAACCATACTAACTAATGTGAATATTTTCGATCATAACCTAACACTTTGATGTGGTATTATTTAATCACTTTAATGTGACTCAATGACTTTAATTCGTTTTCATCAAGTTCTGTATATCGCTGTTAACTTCTATTTATATTTTAGAATCGAACTGAAAGTTTTTTAGTGGTATATTTTCATCGTCGATATCTATTTTCTTGTCTTCTCTCGGAATATACCTTACCTCCACATTTCCGCAAATTTTGAATTTTCAATTGACGCATGCGTACAACTCAATTCTCACCGAAGATTAGTCTTCACTCTGTGCCTTTGAATAGCAGGAGGGATTCTAGTAGAAGTTTATCGTTTATCGTACATTTTCACGTACAGTTTTTCCTTAATTGACAGTTTAATGTTACCCTGTGTTATCAGGAAATTAGTAAAAATAAATACATATCAATGAAATAAAAAATTCAGATGGATTTATGTTGAATATTGATACAAATTACATATTAAACTAATGAAAAATAAAATTATACTCAGCACTGAATAATCAGTAGTGATTAATCTATTTGACCCAAGTCCTCTGTGATCATTCGCAAAAACGCTAACTGGAACTACCAACTAAGGAAAAGCTTCTGCACAAAAAAATTTGTGTCGTCTGAAGAAATTGGAATTTCAGGCATTACACCCAATACTGAAATCTATCGAGAAACCACGTTGTCTGGATTACATCCCGACAACTGAATTGCTCAGCTTTTTTACACAAACGCCACTATTAAAAATGCATTCCAGATCCGCCAGCAGATATTCCCTCAAAACTTCCACCCGAAAAAAAAATGTTATTCTTATATTCGGGTCGAAACTTAAGGCGAGTTTATACAGCAACTAAAATAAAATAAGAACTAAAATAAAATAAGAATGTTCACTTGATGCATTTCAATGACAGCGTTTATACAGGAAATAAGCTGAAATAAGGAATAAGAATATTCTTAATCTTATTCTTATTCCTTATTTTAGCTCATTTCCTGTATAAACGCTGTCATTGAAATGCATCAAGTGAACATTCTTATTTTATTTTAGTTCTTATTTCATTTTAGTTGCTGTATAAACTCGCCTTAAATCTTTAACATCAACTGCGTGAAGTGAAAAATATCGGAACAAATTCTGAAATAATTCCCAATATTAAGTGCCCATTTGAGGTATTGCATTCATACCAGAGAATCGTATCAGGCTCATATTTGGCCAAACTTTTGTCAAATGTCGTTTTAAGTCTCAAGAATCTACAGTTGAAATATATGTACAAGTCAAAACTCACCCTGTATTTAGATGAAAAGAAGGGATGTTAAGCCATTTTCGATGAGAATAGAATGCTATATATTTTGCTTTCTTCTTCTTGATATCAATGGACACTTTATATTTGTGAAGCCATAGTTTGATTATTTCCATGGCTCTTATCAGAATATCTTTCCCCGCAGGCCAACTGAATCATCAGCAATGGAATGGATTTTTTTTTTATTCAATAATTAACGCTTAGTGGTTCCTAAGGTATTGAGGTCCAGTAAGAGGTGTCTTAATAAGTGGGTGGGCCATAAATAAAATAAGTAGCACCCGAATGGGTTTAACATCTGCGGTTATTGATAAGAGAAAGCACGATGGGATTTCTCATATCGTGAAACTCCTGTGTTTCAAATTTAATGATTTCCGTATGGCCAAATTTTGTTGCATTGTTTTGGAAGGTTCTGTTTTGTGAATTGCACTATAAACTATTCTTTTCAGGTTTACTCCATACGAATGGCAAAATCCGCACCCGTGCAACCCGAACCCAGACCAATTAGAGAATCAGTTCACTCTTTTCAACTGCATGTGGTTTGCAATAGGCTCTCTGATGCAGCAAGGGTGTGATTTTCTCCCAAAGTGAGTACCTTTTGGTAAATGTCAAATATGCCGTGATAATTTAAGAAATAATTGGAATTCTTCAAAATAAATTCTTTAGGTATGGTTTCCTACAAAGCGATACCGTCAAGTACTGGCCGTAATATTACTCTGCTATTATGGTGAGTGACGAAAAAAAACGAAATATTAGGTTACGTCGACAGTGACGGTGACAGACTGACGTTGTTATCGTTACAGAAAACGTTGGCGTGCAGTTACCAGAATTACAGACTACCGCTATAAATTTGATGGCAACGCTTTCTTACTTGACTGTATCGTAGCAACCACCAAATGAAAATTAGAAAATTACAGATATATGAGTAAACTTATAACCGTTGTCACTTTTGCAAGAACTCTCGTTTCAAAGGAATGGACTCGTATTTTCGTTTTATTTTTCAGAATTGAATCTTCTAAATTTTTTAAGGGCACTTTCAACGAGGATGGTTGCTGGAATGTGGTGGTTTTTCACTCTGATAATGATATCCTCCTATACTGCCAATTTGGCAGCATTTCTCACTGTGGAACGCATGGATTCGCCAATCGAGGGAGCGGAAGATTTGGCCAAGCAGACGAAAATTAAATATGGCGCTCTGAGGGGAGGATCAACTGCGGCATTTTTCAGAGTAAGTTTCTCATTAATGCAACGTTATGTATCGAAAATAAAGAGGGTATCCAGAAACCCGAACTCAAACGGGTACTGAATGAATTGCCAGGTTGTAACAGTTTTGGCCATTCTTATTGCCAAAAGTAATCTCCATCATCTATTTTCACTCAAATCAAAATGTGCATTTTTTATGCACATTGTACCAAACGACATGTATACAGGGTGAGTCTTTGACTTGTACATATATTTAAACTGTAGATTCTTGAGGCCCATAGAAACCGTTTCTTCATTTTCCATTATTCCGAATTCGGCTCTGTTAAAAAGATATAGCCATTTGAAAAAAATTGGGCCGAATACATACCTGATAAGATTCTCTGAAATTGATGCAAAATTCATATTTCTCGATTGGAATTGGGTTGATTCATTCAGGAAATACTCAAGTACTAACCTTATTTGAATAAAAATCTTTCAAACACGATATTTCTTAACAAAACACTTAGTTTTGTCCGATTATTTCTGCAAGTAAAAAGACATATTTCTCCCATCAAAATGAGTTCCTTTTTGGATTTTCCTTAAGATTAGTTTGTAAACACCAATAACTAGTTCATATTTTCCTCAATAACCCAAAAATATCTCATGAAAAAAGGTTTTTCATTCACTTTGTGATTGAACAAGCTATATCATACCACAGTCAGTTGTCAATGTATGTATTTCGTATCAAAAACAATGATCTTCTGTGAATATCTCACAGAACTTTCAAGATGATGTTACCAGCTTGTTGATTTTTTAATTAGTTTTAGGATTCTTGAGTTAACATAGTATAAATATCGATGTATTGGTATTCTGCCATTTCTTTCAAGAATTTCACGACGCATGCGTGTAGCGAAAACCGGCGGAGGACATTGGTAATCTCAATTGCCGTTGGAGGCGCTGCCAACTATGAACAAACAATCATGGAACGTGACTTAAGGTCGGCGTTTAAAGCGAGTGGGGAAACTCATCCAATAGAGGCGCCACTGTCCATTATTTACATTATCACTATCAAGTTCTATGAATATCCCTCTGATTATGAATGAAATGAACAATGGCGCTCTCTATCCGAAAATCGCCTAACTATGAAATAAGCGAATTTGTGGGTGAAGCAGGAACTATTTCCCGCCAAAATTTGAATTTGGCCATTCTATGCCAATTCCGTATTTCAAGTTGTTTTTCTGAACGAAATTATCTATAGATTCACTTTTAATCGGATGTTGAACTATTTTCATGTGTCTTTCTGTTGAAATAAAACAGAAGCATGAGTTGGCTCATTTTCTTCTGTTTTTGAAAGAAAAAAAAATAACTTTCGGAATGAAATGGATTTAAACTATTTCATCAGGAACTCCAATCCTTTTTGAGTTTATCCACAAAATTTCAGTTTTCCAAAGTGAAACCAATTTCAAATGCAACTTGAAATAAAAACACACTACATTGAACGCCCACCTTAAGCTGTTCTTCGATATCGTGATGATCAGAGACCGGATTATATGCAACATAAAAAGGTTGTTATATGCATGCAAATATGCATGAAAAATGCTTGAAATATGCATATATATATATATATATAATTGTATACTACGGTTCACAGTCGTACTATTAATATGTGAAAGGTTAAGGGAATTCGACTGATACTTTGGATTTTTAGTGTTTCTCTTTATTCCATACCGAGCTTTCGGAACTATTTTGTTCCTTCTTCAGGGTCACTACAATTTGGACAATTAAAATACAAAATACAAAATTCTAAAAAACAATCACTCACAGAATCTGAGGTTATTATCCCAGTAAGATGTCGTTCTAAATATTAAATAAATTTCAGTTGTGGACATAAATTGCAATGGTCTGCTATCTTAAACTTAAATTAAAAATCTGAAATTAACCTAACTTACGAAAATCACAGAGTAGGCACATATATCACAGAGAGTCTATATTTTTTTTCATTCTCACTCGTCTAATTGGCCATCGTAGAATTCTTCTTTGTCACGATTGGGATAAGTCAATAAATATGTATATACATTGCTTAGGTTTTGTATGTCGGTTTTTTTATTTATTGGATTCGTTTGATTTCTTATATTTATCATTTCCAATATGAGTCTCTTATTGTATTTTCCTTGTGTGCATAGTATTTCTGTACTGTCAAAATCAATTTTATGATTTTTTTGAATAGAGTGTGCGGCTAATGCACACCGAGGGTTCATTGTTCGGATATCACTCCTATGTAATGATAGCCGGCTCTTTAGCCACTGAGATGTCTGTCCTACATAGGTGCCCTCACATTCAGAACAATTGATTTTGTAGACAACATTGGATTTTAGTGGGGCTGGTGTGGAATCCTTTAATTTGCTGAATAATCTTTTCACTGTTTTTGTGTTGTAGGTGGCTATCTTGACTTTTTCATCTTTAAAACAATTTTTTATTTTACCTGTAAGATTTCCAAGGTTGGGAAGGCTGCCATATTTCATTATAGGGTCACCTTCATCTATATTCTCAATTTGTTCGGGTCTTGGTTGAGGTTGTTCAATGGAGATTGTACTTGTTTCATACAGTAACTTGTTAATTAACTTGTAATTATTCAAAAAACATCTGAAGACAAAAGGGACCTATACAGAACAAAAATCTCCAGCATTATAGCTGGCCACATACATAAAAACAGGGATATTACCTACCATACAGATAAGCCCTATAAAACTACTAAAGAATTCCTTAAATCGAATGACAATTTGATAGTTCTGAACAGCGACAAAGGCTCAGTTACTGTCACTATGGATAAAGAGGAATATATACAGAAAATGTACGTGATAATAAAGGATACAGAAAATTTCAGACAATTACCAAGGGATCCTACTACAACATTGCAGACCAAATGCAATAATTACATAACAAGATTGTTTAAGTCAAACTCAATAAGTAAAGAGCAAGAGAAAATTATGAAATGTTACAATGCAGTATGCCCAAAAATATACGGAAATCCCAAAATTCACAAACAAGGATATCCGTTAAGACCCATTGTAGCAAGCATACAGAGCCCGATGTCATCACTGGCTGAATTCACAGCTAAAATTCTCTCAAATGCTTATGACCAAAATAATGAATATTACATAAAAGATTCATTTGAGTTTGCTTCCTTCATGAACAACCAGATCATACCACCAGGACATCAAGTAGCATCATTGGATGTGGTGAACCTATTTGGTAATATATATAAAGAACTTGTACTAGAAGTGATTGAAGTGAAATGGAGTATTATAGAAGAACACTGTAATGTACCGAAGGCCCTATTTTTAGAGATTGTTGAATTTTTACTAACAAACAATTATTTCACTTTTCAAGGAGAATATTATGTACAGATATTTGGTTGTTCTATGGGTTCCAAGGTAAGTCCGATATTGTCGTTGTATGTCATGGATTACGTGCTGGCCATTGTTGTCCCAAGGCTGTCGTTTAGGGTGTTAATTTTGAAAAAATTTGTTGACGATTTAATAGTTGTAATACCGGATACAGGATTTGATGAAATAATTGATGTGTTCAACAGCTTTAATTCACATATTCAATTTACAATTGAAAGAGAAGATGAAAATAACTCTGTTCCCTTCCTAGATACAAGGGTTTACAGAATGAATGAAATGATCAAGCTGGACTGGTATAGAAAAGAGATACATTCAAATAGATTTATCCATTTCAAATCTGAACACCCAATAGGAATGAAGTTGAATTGTATAAAAGAAATGAAAAACCGAATCAAAAGAATCTGCCACCCAGATTTGGTGGATGCGAGCATAAAAAAACTACATAAGATCTTTCAGGACAACTCCTACCCTAAACAAATGCTTAACAAGTTACTGTATGAAACAAGTACAATCTCCATTGAACAACCTCAACCAAGACCCGAACAAATTGAGAATATAGATGAAGGTGACCCTATAATGAAATATGGCAGCCTTCCCAACCTTGGAAATCTTACAGGTAAAATAAAAAATTGTTTTAAAGATGAAAAAGTCAAGATAGCCACCTACAACACAAAAACAGTGAAAAGATTATTCAGCAAATTAAAGGATTCCACACCAGCCCCACTAAAATCCAATGTTGTCTACAAAATCAATTGTTCTGAATGTGAGGGCACCTATGTAGGACAGACATCTCAGTGGCTAAAGAGCCGGCTATCATTACATAGGAGTGATATCCGAACAATGAACCCTCGGTGTGCATTAGCCGCACACTCTATTCAAAAAAATCATAAAATTGATTTTGACAGTACAGAAATACTATGCACACAAGGAAAATACAATAAGAGACTCATATTGGAAATGATAAATATAAGAAATCAAACGAATCCAATAAATAAAAAAACCGACATACAAAACCTAAGCAATGTATATACATATTTATTGACTTATCCCAATCGTGACAAAGAAGAATTCTACGATGGCCAATTAGACGAGTGAGAATGAAAAAAAATATAGACTCTCTGTGATATATGTGCCTACTCTGTGATTTTCGTAAGTTAGGTTAATTTCAGATTTTTAATTTAAGTTTAAGATAGCAGACCATTGCAATTTATGTCCACAACTGAAATTTATTTAATATTTAGAACGACATCTTACTGGGATAATAACCTCAGATTCTGTGAGTGATTGTTTTTTAGAATTTTGTATTTTGTATTTTAATTGTCCAAATTGTAGTGACCCTGAAGAAGGAACAAAATAGTTCCGAAAGCTCGGTATGGAATAAAGAGAAACACTAAAAATCCAAAGTATCAGTCGAATTCCCTTAACCTTTCACATATTAATAGTACGACTGTGAACCGTAGTATACAATTGTGTTATAATGGGATTCTACGAAAACGTTACTGCAACGTACGGACAAGAAATTGCGACAAAACTGAAGAAATGGAGTAGTAACAACATCAAACTATCATCTGCTCGTAATAGAAGAGTATTTTTATTGGAATGCAAAAGAAAGAACATTGTACCAAATCATGTAAATCACAGTATCAAAAGTGTACAAAAACTTTTCGAAATGGATGGAGGTAGAAGATTAAATGGCAAAATCAATCATTTCAATCAGAAATTAACCAAGTCAATATCCAGATTAGAAATAAATCATGTTAATCTGAAAATTACTAATTTAGAAAGAAGAAACACAGTTTTGATGGAGAGCTTGCATGACTCTGTACCCCAAGTAATGTTAAAAGAGTTTAAAAGGAGGCAGTACATACTATACAACAGACATTTTCACAAGACCAGAGACAATAACATCAGAAAGATCAATAATCTAGAACAAAATTCAATCTTCAGGTTCAATAGCCAAGAACGATGGTTCAAAAATATTTCCTCAATGGAAATACCCAGAGATGTAGAAGACTTCTTATCACTTGGACCGAAGTTTAGCATTGCCCTACCAGTTAAGCAGATACCGATAGACAACCTTATCACTGATGTGGAAGATATTATTCAAAAAACATCTGAAGACAAAAGGGACCTATACAGAACAAAAATCTCCAGCATTATAGCTGGCCACATACATAAAAACAGGGATATTACCTACCATACAGATAAGCCCTATAAAACTACTAAAGAATTCCTTAAATCGAATGACAATTTGATAGTTCTGAACAGCGACAAAGGCTCAGTTACTGTCACTATGGATAAAGAGGAATATATACAGAAAATGTACGTGATAATAAAGGATACAGAAAATTTCAGACAATTACCAAGGGATCCTACTACAACATTGCAGACCAAATGCAATAATTACATAACAAGATTGTTTAAGTCAAACTCAATAAGTAAAGAGCAAGAGAAAATTATGAAATGTTACAATGCAGTATGCCCAAAAATATACGGAAATCCCAAAATTCACAAACAAGGATATCCGTTAAGACCCATTGTAGCAAGCATACAGAGCCCGATGTCATCACTGGCTGAATTCACAGCTAAAATTCTCTCAAATGCTTATGACCAAAATAATGAATATTACATAAAAGATTCATTTGAGTTTGCTTCCTTCATGAACAACCAGATCATACCACCAGGACATCAAGTAGCATCATTGGATGTGGTGAACCTATTTGGTAATATATATAAAGAACTTGTACTAGAAGTGATTGAAGTGAAATGGAGTATTATAGAAGAACACTGTAATGTACCGAAGGCCCTATTTTTAGAGATTGTTGAATTTTTACTAACAAACAATTATTTCACTTTTCAAGGAGAATATTATGTACAGATATTTGGTTGTTCTATGGGTTCCAAGGTAAGTCCGATATTGTCGTTGTATGTCATGGATTACGTGCTGGCCATTGTTGTCCCAAGGCTGTCGTTTAGGGTGTTAATTTTGAAAAAATTTGTTGACGATTTAATAGTTGTAATACCGGATACAGGATTTGATGAAATAATTGATGTGTTCAACAGCTTTAATTCACATATTCAATTTACAATTGAAAGAGAAGATGAAAATAACTCTGTTCCCTTCCTAGATACAAGGGTTTACAGAATGAATGAAATGATCAAGCTGGACTGGTATAGAAAAGAGATACATTCAAATAGATTTATCCATTTCAAATCTGAACACCCAATAGGAATGAAGTTGAATTGTATAAAAGAAATGAAAAACCGAATCAAAAGAATCTGCCACCCAGATTTGGTGGATGCGAGCATAAAAAAACTACATAAGATCTTTCAGGACAACTCCTACCCTAAACAAATGCTTAACAAGTTACTGTATGAAACAAGTACAATCTCCATTGAACAACCTCAACCAAGACCCGAACAAATTGAGAATATAGATGAAGGTGACCCTATAATGAAATATGGCAGCCTTCCCAACCTTGGAAATCTTACAGGTAAAATAAAAAATTGTTTTAAAGATGAAAAAGTCAAGATAGCCACCTACAACACAAAAACAGTGAAAAGATTATTCAGCAAATTAAAGGATTCCACACCAGCCCCACTAAAATCCAATGTTGTCTACAAAATCAATTGTTCTGAATGTGAGGGCACCTATGTAGGACAGACATCTCAGTGGCTAAAGAGCCGGCTATCATTACATAGGAGTGATATCCGAACAATGAACCCTCGGTGTGCATTAGCCGCACACTCTATTCAAAAAAATCATAAAATTGATTTTGACAGTACAGAAATACTATGCACACAAGGAAAATACAATAAGAGACTCATATTGGAAATGATAAATATAAGAAATCAAACGAATCCAATAAATAAAAAAAACCGACATACAAAACCTAAGCAATGTATATACATATTTATTGACTTATCCCAATCGTGACAAAGAAGAATTCTACGATGGCCAATTAGACGAGTGAGAATGAAAAAAAAATATAGACTCTCTGTGATATATGTGCCTACTCTGTGATTTTCGTAAGTTAGGTTAATTTCAGATTTTTAATTTAAGTTTAAGATAGCAGACCATTGCAATTTATGTCCACAACTGAAATTTATTTAATATTTAGAACGACATCTTACTGGGATAATAACCTCAGATTCTGTGAGTGATTGTTTTTTAGAATTTTGTATTTTGTATTTTAATTGTCCAAATTGTAGTGACCCTGAAGAAGGAACAAAATAGTTCCGAAAGCTCGGTATGGAATAAAGAGAAACACTAAAAATCCAAAGTATCAGTCGAATTCCCTTAACCTTTCACATATTAATAGTACGACTGTGAACCGTAGTATACAATTGTGTTATAATGGGATTCTACGAAAACGTTACTGCAACGTACGGACAAGAAATTGCGACAAAACTGAAGAAATGGAGTAGTAACAACATCAAACTATCATCTGCTCGTAATAGAAGAGTATTTTTATTGGAATGCAAAAGAAAGAACATTGTACCAAATCATGTAAATCACAGTATCAAAAGTGTACAAAAACTTTTCGAAATGGATGGAGGTAGAAGATTAAATGGCAAAATCAATCATTTCAATCAGAAATTAACCAAGTCAATATCCAGATTAGAAATAAATCATGTTAATCTGAAAATTACTAATTTAGAAAGAAGAAACACAGTTTTGATGGAGAGCTTGCATGACTCTGTACCCCAAGTAATGTTAAAAGAGTTTAAAAGGAGGCAGTACATACTATACAACAGACATTTTCACAAGACCAGAGACAATAACATCAGAAAGATCAATAATCTAGAACAAAATTCAATCTTCAGGTTCAATAGCCAAGAACGATGGTTCAAAAATATTTCCTCAATGGAAATACCCAGAGATGTAGAAGACTTCTTATCACTTGGACCGAAGTTTAGCATTGCCCTACCAGTTAAGCAGATACCGATAGACAACCTTATCACTGATGTGGAAGATATTATTCAAAAAACATCTGAAGACAAAAGGGACCTATACAGAACAAAAATCTCCAGCATTATAGCTGGCCACATACATAAAAACAGGGATATTACCTACCATACAGATAAGCCCTATAAAACTACTAAAGAATTCCTTAAATCGAATGACAATTTGATAGTTCTGAACAGCGACAAAGGCTCAGTTACTGTCACTATGGATAAAGAGGAATATATACAGAAAATGTACGTGATAATAAAGGATACAGAAAATTTCAGACAATTACCAAGGGATCCTACTACAACATTGCAGACCAAATGCAATAATTACATAACAAGATTGTTTAAGTCAAACTCAATAAGTAAAGAGCAAGAGAAAATTATGAAATGTTACAATGCAGTATGCCCAAAAATATACGGAAATCCCAAAATTCACAAACAAGGATATCCGTTAAGACCCATTGTAGCAAGCATACAGAGCCCGATGTCATCACTGGCTGAATTCACAGCTAAAATTCTCTCAAATGCTTATGACCAAAATAATGAATATTACATAAAAGATTCATTTGAGTTTGCTTCCTTCATGAACAACCAGATCATACCACCAGGACATCAAGTAGCATCATTGGATGTGGTGAACCTATTTGGTAATATATATAAAGAACTTGTACTAGAAGTGATTGAAGTGAAATGGAGTATTATAGAAGAACACTGTAATGTACCGAAGGCCCTATTTTTAGAGATTGTTGAATTTTTACTAACAAACAATTATTTCACTTTTCAAGGAGAATATTATGTACAGATATTTGGTTGTTCTATGGGTTCCAAGGTAAGTCCGATATTGTCGTTGTATGTCATGGATTACGTGCTGGCCATTGTTGTCCCAAGGCTGTCGTTTAGGGTGTTAATTTTGAAAAAATTTGTTGACGATTTAATAGTTGTAATACCGGATACAGGATTTGATGAAATAATTGATGTGTTCAACAGCTTTAATTCACATATTCAATTTACAATTGAAAGAGAAGATGAAAATAACTCTGTTCCCTTCCTAGATACAAGGGTTTACAGAATGAATGAAATGATCAAGCTGGACTGGTATAGAAAAGAGATACATTCAAATAGATTTATCCATTTCAAATCTGAACACCCAATAGGAATGAAGTTGAATTGTATAAAAGAAATGAAAAACCGAATCAAAAGAATCTGCCACCCAGATTTGGTGGATGCGAGCATAAAAAAACTACATAAGATCTTTCAGGACAACTCCTACCCTAAACAAATGCTTAACAAGTTACTGTATGAAACAAGTACAATCTCCATTGAACAACCTCAACCAAGACCCGAACAAATTGAGAATATAGATGAAGGTGACCCTATAATGAAATATGGCAGCCTTCCCAACCTTGGAAATCTTACAGGTAAAATAAAAAATTGTTTTAAAGATGAAAAAGTCAAGATAGCCACCTACAACACAAAAACAGTGAAAAGATTATTCAGCAAATTAAAGGATTCCACACCAGCCCCACTAAAATCCAATGTTGTCTACAAAATCAATTGTTCTGAATGTGAGGGCACCTATGTAGGACAGACATCTCAGTGGCTAAAGAGCCGGCTATCATTACATAGGAGTGATATCCGAACAATGAACCCTCGGTGTGCATTAGCCGCACACTCTATTCAAAAAAATCATAAAATTGATTTTGACAGTACAGAAATACTATGCACACAAGGAAAATACAATAAGAGACTCATATTGGAAATGATAAATATAAGAAATCAAACGAATCCAATAAATAAAAAAACCGACATACAAAACCTAAGCAATGTATATACATATTTATTGACTTATCCCAATCGTGACAAAGAAGAATTCTACGATGGCCAATTAGACGAGTGAGAATGAAAAAAAATATAGACTCTCTGTGATATATGTGCCTACTCTGTGATTTTCGTAAGTTAGGTTAATTTCAGATTTTTAATTTAAGTTTAAGATAGCAGACCATTGCAATTTATGTCCACAACTGAAATTTATTTAATATTTAGAACGACATCTTACTGGGATAATAACCTCAGATTCTGTGAGTGATTGTTTTTTAGAATTTTGTATTTTGTATTTTAATTGTCCAAATTGTAGTGACCCTGAAGAAGGAACAAAATAGTTCCGAAAGCTCGGTATGGAATAAAGAGAAACACTAAAAATCCAAAGTATCAGTCGAATTCCCTTAACCTTTCACATATATATATATATAGGCAGAATATGAACGAAAATATGCAGAATATGCAGAACTGAATATTGAATTTAAGGAACTAAAAAAAGGAGAAAAGTTGTTTTAATTTCAAAATCAGTATATCATTAACTCTTAATAATATGGTATTGAAATTTTTTGATGTTTTAATAAACGTTAACAATCAAGTATTGCTCCAGATGTTCAACTGTGAGATTTTGTCTTCGATCATTCAGGATATTTTTATATGTGGAAAAGGTTCGCTACACATACACGGACGTAACTGGGCAAAATATGAACTTTGGTGCTACGTTCTCCATTATGTTTTCTGGTAAAACTTTTGCCGTCCGATTAATAAAACTATCGATTAGACACAAATCTTCAAAACCTGGATTTCCTTTCAATATGTTCTCAAACTATTCTTTAAGTTTATTTGGCAATGCCATAGGAAACTTGGAGTTCATTTGGCGTATTTTACTCATTATTTGGATATATTCAGTTAAGTCCATATCTTGAGTTTCAAGCTGAGTGCAAATCATTGCTATATTTCTTTTTATTCAAAAATCGTCAAATGCTAAAATGACAAATTGCTAGTGAGTCGGCACTGTCAAAGTCATTTACTACACCGTTGATAGCCTCAAAATGTTCATTGTAGAACAACATTGCTTCGATCCATGTTCCTCATCGAGTTATGACTGGTTCGGGAGGGAGTGGCAAATTTGGTAATTTTTCTTTGTAGGCTTTACTACGAGCACTCAAAAGACAAAAGTCACAATTATTACTTAATAGACCTCATATTTTGTGGAATTTGGCCGAGTATAATTTGGTCGGATACACGATTTCATCACTTTTATCGCATTTTGGAACGCAGGAAAGAAAATATGTACCGATAATATGCATCATAACTGGATCTTAGCTGAAATATGCAAATACCGATGAAATTGTCCTAAATATGTGTAATATATTAGCTTCTAAGAAAAACTTGATTCTTAAATTGGAAATTAACTTTATTTCATTTGACAACTAATTGACAATTGATTATCATAAAATAATACAAGGTGACTACAAGATTTAGCTACCTTACAAATATATATATATATATACAGTATATACAGTATATACAGTATATACAGTATATACAGTATATACAGATGTTACACTCCTCCGTCCTTAAGTGTTTTCTCATAATCTTAAACTATAGATTCAGACGATCGGGTGCTTTGATTTGTCTGTTAAATCTACTCAAATTTGTTGGTGAAGTTATCTTGATCTAAAAGTTTTCAGAATTACTGTTTGATGACAGATTGTCTTTTTTCATTATTTCTGAGTTTTCATTATCATAAAAACTTCCAACTTTTATGATCTGATCAAGATGTCTTCTCCACTCTAATCTTGATTCATCTACAAGCCTACAGAGATAATTTTCTAAACCCAATTTCGAAACAATGATTGCTTTTGTCCAAAGGGACCTTTGTGGATTTCTATAATCTCTTACATATACTATCTCTCCTTCCTCAAGAGAAGTCATTCTTTCACCATGATGATATCTAATTTGTCGTTCTTTGGCTTTATCAGATGTTGAACGAGTGAGAAAATCTAAACGAGTTTTTATTTTTCTTGAAAACATCAATTTTGATGGTGGTTCACCAGTCACCGTATGTGGTGTATTTCTATATGAAAATAAATACTTGCTAACTAATGTAGACATGTCATGAGAATTACTATTGTCGGTCAATAGTTTATTCATACCCATTTTGAATGTTTTTACACTATTCTCAGCAGCACCATTCGTTGCTGGGTGATACGGTGGTGAAGTTACGTGATTAATACCATTGATCGTACAAAAGTTTTCGAATTCCGCTGAAACAAACGATGAACCGTTATCCGAAACGATAGTATTTGGAAGACCATATCTTGAAAAACAATCCTTCAATTTATCAATAGTATTTTTGGAATCAATTTTGGACATTCCATAAACTTCTGGCCATTTAGAAAAAGAATCGGTAATAATCAAATAAGTCTTACCACGAAATGGACCCAAAAAATCGATATGGATACGATCAAATACATGTTTTCCATCGTTGAATTTGATCAAAACTGATTTATTTGGTGTTTTAGAATTGATCATGCACGAATCACAATTTTTAACATAAGTTTCTATTTCGAAATCTAAATTAGGCCACCAGAAATATTGCCGCGCGAGAGTTTTCATACGAACCATTCCATTATGAGCTCCATGAATCTCATCAAGCATTTGTTTCCTAAATTTTCCCGGAATCAAAACTCTATAACCCCACATGATCAAGCCATTATCTATGCTCAATTCTGACATTCGTCTAAAATAAGGTTTGAGTTCATCAGGAATTATCTCTGGCCAACCATCTCGAACATATTTATAAACTCTACTGAGAATGATATCTTCTCCCAATTCCTTGATTATATCATCGGATTTGATAGGAATTTTATCCTCAATCAAAAAATTGAAATAATCATGAAAAACTTCAGATGGTTCGAACGATTCCACAGGAAAACGCGATAAACCGTCCGCTCCTCCATTTTCTTTACCTTTAAGATGACTGAAAGTATAATTGAATCCAAACAAAAATATTGCCCATCGCTGTAATCTACCAGCCGCCATTTGTGGTATTCCTTTTTTTCCCCGAATAATGCCAACAACGGTTTGTGATCAGAGCATAAAATGAACTTATTTCCCATTAAATACTGGTAAAACTTGCGTACAGCCCAATAAATAGCTAACGCCTCTTTGTGTATGACTGAATATTTCATTTCCGTCCTACTCAAAACTCGTGAAGCAAAACTTATAGGTTTTTCAGTTCCATCATTCAAAATATGTAATAATACACAACCAATACCTATTTTAGAAGCATCGCAAACTAATTTTATTGGAGTATTCGGATCAAAATGTGCTAAGCTTTGCTCAGCTGATACGGCCTCTTTAGATTTTAAAAATGCTTGCTCACATTCGTTAGTCCAGTTGAACTCAGTGTCATTCCTCAACAATTTGTATAATGGTTCCAAAATTGTTGATAAATCTTTAACAAATTTACCATAATAGTTAATCATCCCTATATATGCCTTTACTTGAGATACAAAGAAATTTTCTAGTCTCGGTAGGGGCCACCATTCTCACTGTTGGGTCAAAAATTAACAGTGCTGTGACTAAGGTGGCGTAAGGACACAGTAACAAAGCCTACACAGAACACAACTGCTTACTCCGAACTCGGCACAAGTTACAAGCTTCGAAGCTTGTAGTTTCAGAGGGGTCTCCTCAGGAGACCTAGGAGTAGTCAGGATAAACAATATATATATATATATATATCATACTTGAGATACATCAGTTAGACGTGGACACTCTACCATTGCACGTGTTTTTTCGGGATCTTTATGCAAACCATCTTTATCAATAAATGACCTAAATATTTTATTTTTGGTTCGCAAAATCTACATTTCTTTAAGTTCAAACGGAATCCTGCCTTCGAAAACCGTTCAAAAACACGTTCCGAATTATTCAAGTGTTCTGCCCTATCTTTTCCCGTTACAACTATATCATCCATGATATTGATTACCCCTTGTAATCCCTGTAAAACTTTTTCGACTGTTTTTTGAAAAATAGCACATGCTGGTTTCGTTCCAAAGGGAAGTCGATTAAGTTGATAGATGCCCCTGTGGGTACTCCAACATAATAATTTTTTTGTTTCATCAGTAAATTCCAGTAGATTATAGGCATTGAGAAAATCTAACTTTGTGTAACGTTCCCCCCCTTGTAATGATGTAATGCCGCGAATAATTCTTCGATCCTTGGAAGAGGATGTTTGAAATCATGAACGAATTTATTAATTGTTACCTTGTAATCCGCACATAGTCTTAATTTACCTGTTTCTTTCATAACAGGAACTAATGGTGTGCCCCATTCAGAATTATCTACTAATGTAATAACTTCTTTTTTTTCTAACTCGTCCAACTCTGCATTTATTGAATCTCTGAATGAAAAAGGAATAGGACGTGGTTTACAAAAAATTGGCTTTACATTTCGATCAACTTTCAACTCTACTTTTTCATATTTGTATAACCCTAACTCATATTTGAACAATTCCTTATATTTTTCCAATAATGAGTCCAACTCCTTGTCACACTCAATATTATTGACATCAGAAAAGTTATTCAAATTAAATTTGAAAACTTTCAAGAGATCACGACCTAATAAAGGTGTTGAACCATTTTCAATTATGATTAACCTACAATTATCCTTGGAAATATCATTGTATTGCATAGAAACAAATATTTCACCTTTTGGTAATATGATCGTTCCATCATATGATTTTAAACGTATCAAAGTGTGTTTCAATTCACATTCTTTGAATTTTTCCATGTAAACATTTTCTGGAATTACAGAAACACCAGCCCCTGTATCAAGCTCCATAGCTAGTAGCTTATTATTTATCAGCATTTGCGGTTGGCCTCTTCAGTTTCTCGGTCGACTTATAATTAATTATTTCAGTTCAGAGCAGTAATTCGTCGGGTTATAACCTCAAGCCGAGAAACCTCTATAGATGCCGAGCGCAGTTGACACGTTAGGTCATATTCCTATTGGACCACGTCTAGAAAACCCGGAATACTCTAAATTTTATGGAATGAAATTCGACAAAATATCTTCAGAGAGACAATATTTCCTCTGTCTTTTCCTTACAATAAGACCAATAAGGTCTTATTATATATCTGAGTTGTATAATATAGATATGTGCATTTCTCAAAAGGAATCCAATATATCCACATACCAGAGAATGTGGTCTTTCATGGAGTCTCAAAAGCCGACTGTGTTCACCACTAGCAATATGGAAGGTGTGGATAGGGTCATAAAAGGAAAAGGTAGCTATGCTTTCTTGATGGAGTCAACATCAATTGAGTACGTCATAGAGAGGAACTGCGAACTGACGCAAATAGGAGGAATGCTGGATTCGAAAGGTTATGGAATCGCCACCCCCCAAGGTAATCTGTCTCATTAATATGAATGCTAGTGATATTCTACCATGTGTCATTTTAGAACCTGATAAGATCGTTGCAACCATACAAACAAAAACCACATTCAAGCTACATGTATTTCATCGATTTTGTCAACATTTTATTGTATTTTATAATAATCAGACCTTAGACGAATCCATATATGAAGTTTCATAACAAACAGTCCATTCGATCTCGAGTTATAAATGGTGTAACCAACATCTTTCTTTTATTCATATAAATAGATCACGTTAACAGAACCATTACAAATTCTAACGCATTATCGAGAGGAATGTCCGAATGTCCTTCAATCTTGAATTATCATAGACTGATTCCGTAAAAACTACGATATTTTTCAGATTCGCCCTTTCGTATGGCTATAAGCGGAGCTATATTGAAACTACAAGAAGAAGGGAAATTGCATATTCTGAAAACCAGATGGTGGAAAGAAAAACGAGGTGGGGGAAAATGCAGCAAGGTAAGTCTCGGATCAAATGCAGAGAATAATATGTACAAAAGGGACCAATTCGGATACTTTCAAATATGTAGTGCTATTTATGAGTTTTAATGAACTCAACTGCGATATTCGAGATCCAAACCCACCCTGGAAATGTCAAGTAGGTTCACCCGTTCGAGAGCTATCGAGTTTAAGTCCGGACCAATGCGCAAGAGCGTACCCAGGATTTCAGCTAGGGGGGGGGGGGGCAGCTCATACCTGAGAAGATGGTCGGTCAGGTATATTGTCAGTAAACCAGGAAAATTAACATTGATTTTATCTTCAAGGGGGGAGGCAGCTCATAACGTCATAGTAGAGGAATGTGGAAAGGTCATGCTTATTTTGAATTTCATAAATGTCATCACATGGTGTTTCAAATTTTGTGTCGAAAACTATGATCGAAAATTGGCCATAACTTATGTTTTTCAAATTAGAACCCTATTTTTTATGATTGCGTTGGATTCTGCGAAGAAAAATAAGGATAGGACTCTCAGATGCTTTTGCTCCTAAATTCAGTAATTCCCGAGTTATTTGAGCTTTTCTGGATTTATGTTGTACGTAGAATCAAATTCATCTTATCTTTTGCATGAGAATATTCTGCGATCAAAGAAGATAAATAATCCCATTAATAATTCACAAGAAGGCTGAAGGACCCTTGGTCGATGGCCCATTGCATAGACAATAAAAAACAGTTATTATTATTAATTCACAAGTGGCAGGTGTAATTATAAATATGGTTTATGGTTTCAAAAGAATATTCACACGTGAATCCAGAAAAGCTTGAATAACTAGCGAATTACTGAATTTGGGAGCAAGAGTGTCTGAGAGTACTATATCATCATTTTTCTTTACAGAATCTAACGCAATGATAAAAAAATAGGGTTCTAATTTGAAAAACACAAGTTATGGCCAATTTTCGATCACAGTTTTCGACACAAAATTTGGAACACCCTGTGATGATATTTATGAAATCCAAAAGATGCATGACCTTTCCACATTTTTCTACTTTGACGTTGTGAGAACAGTTCACACTCAGGATGTCCAGAATAAGAAAAATGAACATAATACTTTGTTTCAGGTTTTTTTTTCGATATTTTGAAAACTATTTGAATGAATACAATGGTTTTAACAGAAATCTATTCACCATTGAATACTCAATCATATCATTCACGAATAAAATGAAAGAAAAATTGTTTTGAAGAAATTGATTCTCACTCCCTGTGCTCAGGCCTCAAAAATATTTTAGGTCTGTAGAGAATTTTTAGTTTAAAATTTCGATTGTTCATCCAATTATTACCCCCCCCCCCCCACAGAAAATCAGCCTAGGACCGCCCTATGTTCACATTTGACGCGTATTGCGCTATTCGGCAAATTAGATTTCATCATAGATTAACTAAACCACTAATTGTTTGTTTTCTCTATGATATTTATTTCCGAAGCTATCTATGAATTCGAGAAACGTCAAAAATTTTGTCGCTGAAAAACCAACATGTTGGTTTTGCCCGGCTTGAAAATTTTTTCGGGATGAAACGATCGTTGCTACGGAAACTGAAAATGAAAAGAGTGGAATAGTCACTGAATTATAATGGAAAAAATAGTCCGTTACTTTGTGATAGTTCATTCGAAAAAAAAAATAAAAGTAAAACTTCTAAACGAACGGAACAGAAGGACCTATGGAATTCCTCATTTTTCGAAATTCTCAAGTAATAAGAAAACAGAAGACATTTAAATACCTTTTTGCGCAACTTGAAATACTCTAGTATAAAAATGTAGTAGTACTACGAATCCTGTGTCACATTTAAACCTTAGAAGAACTAACTCCATTTACAGAGTTAAAAAAGAGTAAACGTATTGGCAACGTCTCTCAGAATTATTCGATTTTCACGAGTTGCCAACCTGCGTCAGTTTTAAGTAAAAGAACTTGATAAACCTAAATCATGGCCAACCGGGATACTTTATGAAAGTGAATGGAGTAAAGCAACCATTTCTCCTCCTAGGAGGAGAAATAGAAATTTTCCATGATCCTGTCAGTCGAAAAATGACGTTGTTATCGTACGTTTGGTAATAAACGATTTTTGAATGATTTCTGATGAATGTTAAACGTTTGGTAAAGTAATTTTTTTGATAGTGGAAGATTCCTTTTCGTATGACATTAATATTTTTTGAGAATCTTTGAATTTTCAGGACGAAGTACTCAAATCGAGTAGTACAGCGAACGAGCTTGGACTTGCAAATGTTGGAGGTGTCTTCGTTGTTTTAATGGGAGGCATGGGCGTGGCATGTATTATAGCAGTTTGCGAGTTCGTGTGGAAATCTCGAAAAGTAGCAGTGGAAGAAAGAGTGAGCAGTATTTTGAGGGACACTTGAGTGAAACCACAATATTGTTACTTTTGTGATGAAATCTACTCAACACTGCTAAATTTAAATAATATCGAAAATTGAACTATCATGACATACTACTTCTACCTAAATAATGTGTAAATAATGTATCTAATAATGCTCAAAAATGGAATATTTCTCTTCAAGCTGGATGTGTTGTATAATAAAAATACGAAGTGAGTAAATTAGAATTATTTCAAAACCTATAACTACAAATTAGACATTTCCTCAAGTTTTGTTACTATTTTCAAATAACATAAAGAAATAGTTATATGATATACCCATCGCTCCCAGGCAACACAGACTTCTCCGCGATATCTCTGAGAGGTTACAATGCGAATTTTATAGGAGCTCCTACCGCGAGATCTCTATGTAATGTTACTAAGCGAATTTCCCACTGATGTGCCCATGCGATATCTTGGAGACCTCGCCATGCGATATCCTTGGGACCACTCCATGCGATAACTTGGAGAGGAGAGCGCACTATGCCACTATGCGATTGACAAGGTCAATCTGTTCACGCAGGTGCTACTTGCCTTTCAAATCGAACTTGTACAAACACTATAAACAGCGAGTCCGTGTTTACCAAGACGGCAAGACATCGAGAGGGATTTTGTGGATACATTAGTTAGTTGTGTTCACCGGTGTTACTGTGCTGTGCGAGATTCGTTATTGTGTGAAATTTCGATGAGGATATTTGTGCTCCAAGTAAGTGTTATTTTCATTATATTCTGGAGTTTTCTCACTTATTAGGACATATCCCGAAACCATTTTTACCGCCATTTATGTTTTCCGAGTAATTCAACCACCAATAACGCAATTGATTAATTTACATTACACGATTTTCTACTTGGTATATTGGTGATCAGAATAATTACTTCTATCAAGAATATGGATGAGTGTAATAATTTCACAACAGATTTTAGAAGCATGGTTAGTAGAGTCGAATATTCCCTAAATTCAAGCTAATAAATTATTGATAATTCTTAATAGGCGTGGTTTACAAGTTCCTGTGGAAACCATTATTGCAATTCCAATAGAAATAAAACAAAACACTTCCATGAGAATTCTGATGCTTTCACGGAACTGTTCGGAATTACATATAATATCAATATCTCGTTTTGTTTCAAGCTGATATATGAATGGGCATTGAAATGTTGTTGTTGAATTCCTTTTGGTTCAATTTATGCTCCAAAAGAACTTGACACAATGTTTATTCACGTTTTGATTAATGTATGAACCACAGACCTTACAAAAGTGTTACCACTCATACCGATTTTCTTCTCAATCTACCGATCTAACGAAAAAGCACATAAATCTACCGAAATTTGATGGGATAAATGTATGTTCTGATATTCTAGGAAATCATGACTCTCACGATATTATTTTGAAGATTTCCTAAGCATATGTACCATAATTTGATACATTAGTTGAGTTATACGTTGACAAATCTATATTTCTTCAAGCAATTTGATATTCATGCGTTTATTTTCAACATATTTGCTGTTTTCAATAGGTGTTAATTTTTTGAATACCTATTTATTCTGTTAGAATACTCATTTGTTGTTCGAATGATTAGTTTTTCGAACATTAATTCTGTAAATAAACATCCATTTTCAATTTTGCTTCATTCGTAAAATAACCTTCTTGCCCAATTCTCGGATAAATGGTATTTCAACTTGAATAACACAAGAAATACGTGAAAAGGTATTTTTTCCAAAAATCTACCGAATTTTTTCGAACTTGTAGGTACGGAGGGTGGCAACACTACATACGTGGAGGACAACAGAGGAGTCTTTTCTCAAGATTGGCTGGGACATTGTACCCAGAGGAAGAAAGAAATATAATGTTTTGAAATTTTTGTTGTTGATAATAAAGATTGCAGGAGTTATCCGCTTGTTTTAGTTTACCTTCTGTTGCAGCCGAAAATAATAAATAACTTTCAACACTGTTTGTTGTGTAATTCGATTCAATAATATAGCTGATATACAGATTCTCATCATAAGAATCGGACTAATCTGACTTAGTTTTTGATGTTTCATTCACATTTCGCAATGCGACTTGTATTTACCTGTGCAAAGCGGCATGTGTAGAAACTTCTTATACATCTCACAATACGAACTGTATAGGAACTTCTTATACATCTCGCAATGTGAACTGTTCGAGAATATCTTATACATCTCGCAATGCGGAGGTAAATAAGAAGTTCCCAAAGTCCTCGCCGCGGGAGGTGTATGCGAACTCTCAGTGTGGCTTGTTTGAGAATATCCACGTAGGATATCGTCAAGAGCTCTCTGGGAACTCTTTTGTGGCGGACATTTGGAGGAGATATACAGGGTCTTTCACGAGGAACCTCACCCATATTTATACGGGAAACTACTGAACGTATTTTCATGAAATTCAGCACTTATAAGTATTTCACGATGCTGATGAAATCTAAAATATTTTCAAGGCATGAGCACCTCCGGTTTTTCCGGAAATGACGTCAACTTCCGTTTTTCAAATTAGAACACTATTTTTTTATTGCATAAATAGATTCCTTAAAAAATTTCAAGTTATTTTGATGTAACATTTTTCAGTTTTGGTTGGAAAATTCTCTCTGAGCGGGAAAATTCGAAAAAAAAATCGAAAATAGAGCTCCGCTGAAACAAGAATAACTTCGAGGTTTTTGGATGGAAAATTTTTATTTTTGGGATTTTTCAAGATGTAAGATTGATGTATCCACTTTAAGAATCGAAATCGCGATTCATGATACAGGGGGTGAAAAAATCGCTTTCAAAGTTAGGGATGACAAAATCGTGAAAAATCAATTTTTTCAAATTAGAACCCCATTTTTTTATGGCAGACATTGAATCTACGTTAAAAAATAATGTGAGTGTATGCATCACACCCTTGCCCTAAAGTGGATATTTTCTGAGTTATTCACAAAAAACTGTTTTTCGTCTTGAATTTTCAGCTATTTCTTTTCCCTTCACGCCAAAAAGATGAAATTTTCAGGAACTGTTACTTAAACCATGTTTTAGATTTTACTACCCTAATATGCAAGAGAAAAAAGTTACAGGTTGTTCCTAAATAGATGGCGAATTTGGATTCGAATTTGTATCGGAAACCTCTTTATTTCAACTAATCGGCCATCGGTTTTCTTTCCAGTGATAAATAAATAATTCCTTATGAACCATATGCAAAAACTTACCATGTTTTACATTCTTTTTTTTTCAATGATAGATATCATTAATTACATCTACTGAATAAAGAGGAATTTGGCAGATGTAATTAATGATATCTATCATTGAAAAAAAGAATGTAAAACATGGTAAGTTTTTGCATATGGTTCATAAGGAATTATTTATTTATCACTGGAGAGAAAACCGATGGCCGATTAGTTGAAATAAAGAGGTTTCCGATACAAATTCGAATCCAAATTCGCCATCTATTTAGGAACAACCTGTAACTTTTTTCTCTTGCATATTAGGGTAGTAAAATATAAAACATGGTTTAAGTAACAGTTCCTGAAAATTTCATCTTTTTGGCGTAAAGGGAAAAGAAATAGCTGAAAATTCAAGACGAAAAACAGTTTTTTGTGAATAACACAGAAAATATCCACTTTAGGGCAAGGGTGTGATGCATACAATCACATTATTTTTTAACGTAGATTCAATATCTGCCATAAAAAAATGGGGTTCTAATTTGAAAAAATTGATTTTTCACGATTTTGTCATCCCTAACTTTGAAAGCGATTTTTTCACCCCCTGTATCATGAATCGCGATTTCGATTCTTAAAGTGGATACATCAATCTTACATCTTGAAAAATCCCAAAAGTAAAAATTTTCCATCCAAAAACCTCGAAGTTATTCTTGTTTCAGCGGAGCTCTATTTTCGATTTTTTTTTCGAATTTTCCCGCTCAGAGAGAATTTTCCAACCAAAACTGAAAAATGTTACATCAAAATAACTTGAAATTTTCTAAGGAATCTATTTCTGCAATAAAAAAATAGTGTTCTAATTTGAAAAACGGAAGTTGACGTCATTTCCGGAAAAACCGGAGGTGCTCATGCCTTGAAAATATTTTAGATTTCATCAGCATCGTGAAATACTTATAAGTGCTGAATTTCATGAAAATACGTTCAGTAGTTTCCCGTATAAATATGGGTGAGGTTCCTCGTGAAAGACCCTGTAGAGCTCCCAGCGACCTCCCAAAGAAGTCACAAAAGGCGCCACAACTTCCTAAAAAGAAGTCGCAGGGATTTCTCTGGGATATCTTTGTGTTGCCTGGGTTAATTTCATATCAACTGTTTCCCATTGTGAACATGAATATTATTTTCCTTCACGAATGGCGTAGTCAAGTTTGCTTCATATTCCTTTTCGCGAAAAGCAGTTTCAATAATCGTCAGCCGAAACCTTGACTCTGTTATTCCTCAGGTCAGATTTCTTGTGGTACCTTTTGCTTGCAGTAAACACCCTCAGATGTTACCACAGTGAGGTAGCACCACGTCATACTTCAGCTGATTGGTAGCCATTTTTTCTCTCGTGACTATAATTCACCCTATTATTTCTCCAAGGTCAGATTAAACGTGACGAATGTTCCCCTGACAACTAAGAAACTTCCATTTGAAACTCTGATCCAGGCTCTTCCTAGTTAGTTATTCCAGTGGATCTTTTGAATTGGGTAGAGCCAGTGCTAGAGGCTCCTCTACAAAAATGAACTGGCACAGACGTCGGAATACCTGTAAGTTCGCCGCACGGTCACGAGGTGGCGCTAACGTCGTTAGTGCCTCCAACCAGACCTTCCTTAATGAAATTATCTTTAATGATTATGTGTTGTTATCCAAGAATTATTGACATTGAAGCAAGCCTTGGAAGTCCAGTCGCAGCTTTATTTCTAGTAACAAAAAGTCACTAAAAATTTTCTGTGCTTTCATCATAGCAATAAATATATCAATATAACCTTCAAATTAAATGGTATTTTTTCAGAGTAGTGCACTTTGAACATGAAAATGTTCTCAATTATCACATACGATTTCCATCTTGTGAATCTGTATGACAGTAGTATATTATTTTCATTTTGTATTGACATTTTCGAACGATCAATTATAGGAGCATAAAGCCTTGAAATTCTGATCCGATAACGAAAAATATCGTGGATGATTAAAAAGCATGTTCCTTTCCAAAGTTCAATATGAATTTTATTCGCTTAACCAGTAAAATCTAATTGATAATTTAAATGGATTGGAAAAATTGTAATAGATATCAAGACAGAAACAACACTTAACCAATGGATCTATTTAATACATGAAGATTTTTTTCATGACATTGTAACTTTCAATATTTGTGACCAATATCAAGGTGTAAAAAATGTAAATATTTCTATTATTCTGCTTCAACAACCACTGTTATTATTTTCTCATCTTGGCAGAACTCATGTTCATAATAGGGATGTTGACACATGTTACAAAATCATATAAATTGAGATGAATTTGAAATACTAAAGAAATATTTTAGCGATCTAATTACTATCATCAAATTAAATAAAGTCGATTTAAATTGTGTTATCCGATACCGATTATCACGTGACTGCAAACACGGATCAGAATACGTGACGTCACTGTTCCTTAAACAAGCTAACCTATAACCTAACTGTAGCCTATGTGTCCTTACGAATACGAACTTACGATGAACAGAAGAGAGTAAAACGTATCACCAGCGAACTATTTTAAGATTATTTATTATTACCTCAGTTAATACGAAACGATATTCTACAATTTTGCACATAATGGAGACAAGATAAGTTCGCTTTGACAGGGGCGAAGCTTGTTTACGGTATAGTGACGTAATCATAATCACGCGACAGTATGAAGCGTTGCAGTGGGAATTTTGAAAACTTTTTTTATTCACACATTTTTTATTGGTATTTGCTATATTTTTTCCATGAAATATTCTTTTCGTGTTCTTTCGGGCTTCTCTACAAATTAAAACCATTTCCAAAAAATAGTCAACATCGCCCTATTAAGGGCTTCATGTCAGCAATATCATAACGTTCCATATATTTTGACTAATCTTCTCTCACTCTTTTCTACTTGCTCTGTGCAGGCTTTCCATTCATTAGGTGTACATTCTTCGAGAGCCTCATCCCAACGATTTATCACTTGCGCAATTCTTTGTCAACTTTGTTCGAATATTTCCAATACCAACCTGAATTCTGCAACTCGAAATATTACTGAATGGGCTATTACCAACATTACCACCAATTTCGATTCTCCAAAGGCCCCCCGAGATGTCAATAATTCTTGGATGAACTGTAGGTAGGTACCATTTGTTAATGTATCATAATATGTTCTTTTGAAAAAGAGAAATACATATTTTTTTCTTGAACCAAACAATATTATGCATATGGCACGTGTCAAGAAATGGCGACAAGAAAGAGATTGAATAAAGGAAATAAAATCTAAGTATTATCATAGTATACTATACAGGGTCTTTCACGAGGAACCTCACCCATATTTATACGGGAAACTACTGAACGTATTTTCATGAAATTCAGCACTTATAAGTATTTCACGATGCTGATGAAATCTAAAATATTTTCAAGGCATGAGCACCTCCGGTTTTTCCGGAAATGACGTCAACTTCCGTTTTTCAAATTAGAACACCATTTTTTTATTGCAGAAATAGATTCCTTAGAAAATTTCAAGTTATTTTGATGTAACATTTTTCAGTTTTGGTTGGAAAATTCTCTCTGAGCGGGAAAATTCGAAAAAAAATCGAAAATAGAGCTCCGCTGAAACAAGAATAACTTCGAGGTTTTTGAATGGAAAATTTTCATTTTTGGGATTTTTCAAGATGTAGGATTGATGTATCCACTCCAAAAATCGAAATTGCGATTCATGATACAGGGGGTGAAAAAATCGCTTTCAAAGTTAGGGTTGACAAAATCGTGAAAAATCAATTTTTTCAAATTAGAACCCCATTTTTTTATGGCAGATATTGAATCGACGTTAAAAAATAATGTGAGTGTATGCATCACACCCTTGCCCTAAAGTGGATATTTTCTGAGTTATTCACGAAAAACTGTTTTTCGTCTTGAATTTTCAGCTATTTCTTTTCCCTTCACGCCAAAAAGATGAAATTTTCAGGAAATGTTACTTAAACCATGTTTTAGATTTTACTACCCTAATATGCAAGAGAAAAAAGTTACAGGTTGTTCCTAAATAGATGGCGAATTTGGATTCGAATTTGTATCGGAAACCTCTTTATTTCAACTAATCGGCCATCGGTTTTCTCTCCAGTGATAAATAAATAATTCCTTATGAACCATATGCAAAAACTCACCATGTTTTACATTATTTTTTTTATGATAGATATCATTAATTACATCTACTGAATAAAGAGGAATTTGGCAGATGTAATTAATGATATCTATCATTAAAAAAAAGAATGTAAAACATGGTAAGTTTTTGCATATGGTTCATAAGGAATTATTTATTTATCACTGGAGAGAAAACCGATCTCCGATTAGTTGAAATAAAGAGGTTTCCGATACAAATTCGAATCCAAATTCGCCATCTATTTAGGAACAACCTGTAACTTTTTTCTCTTGCATATTAGGGTAGTAAAATCTAAAACATGGTTTAAGTAACATTTCCTGAAAATTTCATCTTTTTGGCGTGAAGGGAAAAGAAATAGCTGAAAATTCAAGACGAAAAACAGTTTTTTGTGAATAACTCAGAAAATATCCACTTAAGGGCAAGGGTGTGATGCATACACTCACATTATTTTTTAACGTCGATTCAATATCTGCCATAAAAAAATGGGGTTCTAATTTGAAAAAATTGATTTTTCACGATTTTGTCATCCCTAACTTTGAAAGCGATTTTTTCATCCCCTGTATCATGAATCGCAATTTCGATTTTTGGAGTGGATACATCAATCTTACATCTTGAAAAATCCCAAAAATGAAAATTTTCCATCCAAAAACCTCGAAGTTATTCTTGTTTCAGCGGAGCTCTATTTTCGATTTTTTTTTCGAATTTTCCCGCTCAGAGAGAATTTTCAAACCAAAACTGAAAAATGTTACATCAAAATAACTTGAAATTTTCTAAGGAATCTATTTCTGCAATAAAAAATGGTGTTCTAATTCGAAAAACGGAAGTTGCCGTCATTTCCGGAAAAACCGGAGGTGCTCATGCCTTGAAAATATATTAGATTTCATCAGCATCGTGAAATACTTATGAGTGCTGAATTTCATGAAAATACGTTCAGTAGTTTCCCGTATAAATATGGGTGAGGTTCCTCGTGAAAGACCCTGTATATATATATATACGATGGCATTATAGCAGAGAAAATGTAAACGAGGTACCATTCAATTCTGCGTATGATGCACGTGTTTTATTCACTATATATATATTTATATTATTAAGATGGCACTGTGTATTTCAACGTATTTATTAAGCTAGTTTACAATTCTTGATGGTCTTGTCTGGTCACCGGTCTGGGATGGAAGAGGGCTAACCTCACTTCTCCGGCCATCTCGTCTTCTCAACCATAGAGCTGTGTACACAGAACAATCACTCATTATCTTATTATAATGTTCTTATAAACTATAACATTTACATGACTATACTAATATATAACAAGCTTTTACTTTTTTTTTTAAATAAAGCTACTCATCACATTCATAATCTCTTAAGTAATAGGGAACATTTCTAGTTCTTTCAGGTCGTATTGCCTTATGTTGGAATGCAGGATTGTCACTTTGGGAGTTCTCTCCATCATTATTATCCAATAAATAATTATCGAAATTTGTGATCTGAATATCATTAAATATATTATCATTTTCCACAATATGTTCAGAGGTTGATGGGATGCAACATTTGGTATCATTACTTATATAATCATCAGTTTCATACAGCAAATTTGACAGATATTGGTTAGTTATCTTAACAGGTAGATTTGTTTTATTTATAAACTTTCTGTTTCTTCGAAACTCATTACCTTGTGTATCCTCGATTTTATATGAGCGATCATTATGTTTACCAATTACCCTTCCTTTTTCCCAATTTTTTTTTTGAAATAAAATATTTTGGTTATTTTGTAGAGGTGGTAAGTATTTTGCAGTTTTGTTATAGGTCTGTTGCATTTTTTGTGAATTTTCTTTGAGTTTAGATACAATATCTTGATTTATGACTTTAGGTGATAACTTTTCTGAAGAAGCAGGAAGTTTAGTTTTAACTAGCCTGTTCAAAAGTAGTTGAGAGGGAGCGTATCCAATGCTGGGCAAAGGATTGTTTCGGTATTCTAATAGATAATATGACAATTCATCTGTATTATTCATTTTTTCAAGCATGTTTTTAGCAATAGAAACATATTTCTCTGCTAGACCATTCGACTGATGATGATGAGGACTGGAAAATTCTAATTCAAAGTTCCAAGCCTTGGCAAAATTTTTGAATTCAATGCTATTATATGGTACATTATCTGAATATAAAATATCTGGAACCCCAAACCTTGAAAATATTTCGCTACAATTTTTAATAACCGTTTTTGCTGTTTTATCATTTGTAGGAAATACTTCCAGCCAATGTGAAAATGAATCTATAATTAGTAAGTAGTTTTGAGATCTGAACTCAAAGAAATCTGTGAACAATATCGGGAGTTTTATGTGGAACAAGGGTTTCCTTTTGATTATTAGGTTTATGAACCTGACAAATCTCACAATTGGACACAAACAATTCAATATCTTTCGACATGTTTGGCCAAATCATTATTTCAAGAACTCGTAACTTGCATTTTTCTATTCCAAAATGAGCTGAATGAATCAATTTGAGCATTTCGATCCTAAGATTGGAAGGAACAACAACCTTGTGATTGTAAAAAATTATGTTGTCAGACAGATGTAAATTGTCTTTTAATTTATAATAATATTTCAATTCTTGATGTATTTTTTTGTGATTTTGATTGGGCCAGTTGCCTGAACAATATTTTTTTACTTCTGATAATATTGGGTCAGATTCTATACTATTTTGAAAACTAATCATCTTTTCCTTTGTCATTGGGACTTTGAGTGAAAGAGAGTGAATTATGTATTCTAATTCCTCATCTATTGGCGCTTCTGATTTTATGAAGGATAGGCTTAATGTATCTGCAACATATACATTTTAGAACCTTGTAAATATTCTACATTTAGGTTATATTTTAGCAGTTTGAGGAGCATTCTCTATAATCTAGCAGTTACGTCGTCAAGATTCTTGTGAAATATTGATATTAAAGGTTAATGATCTCTTTTAATTGTAACTTCATGACCGTAAATCCAATAGTGAAACTTTTCGCATGAGAATACAATACTTAGCAATTCTTTTTCAATCTGAGCATAGTTAACTTCTGCTTCGGCTTTATTAAGTGAACGGGATGCAAATGAGATAGGATACCCGCCCTGCATCATACATGTTCCTATACCCTTGCTTGATGCGTCTGTTTGAATTTCAATTGGTAATTTTTTGTCAAATATTTTCAAAATAGGTTTATTGGTAATGAAAGTTTTCAAAGTGTGTAACTCGTTTTGATGCTTTTCCAGCCACTCGAATTTTGTATCCAATCTGGTGAGACTTCTCATATTAGAGGTGAGTTGGGATAAATTTGGAATAAATATTGAAAAAAATTTAAAAAGTCCCAAGGCCCTCAACAGGTCTTTTTTATTTGACGGAGCCTCGATTGCCATAACAGCTTCTACATTTTTGTGGGAAGGTTTAACTCCATCTTTCGAAATATGTTGACCCAAAAATTCGACTTCTGTCACTTTATATTGTAGCTTATTAAAGTTGAATTTCAAATTATATTTCAAAGCCTTTTCTAATATTCTTCTGAAAGCATGTCATGATCAGATTCATTTGAGCCATAAATAATCAAGTCATCAAAGTAAACACTCACATTTGGTATGTCGCCAAAAATTTCTACGTTTTTTTTTTGAAAAATTTCTGGTATGCTACTCAATCCGAAAGGAACTCTATGAAATTTATATCTACCAAATGGAGTGTTAAACGTACATAAATCTGAGCTGCTTTCTGTTAATTGAATTTGCCAAAATCCATCTTTCATCTCTATAACTGAAAAAATAGTTTTTCCTTCCAATTCAGCTAAAATATCATCACATTTTGGAATACAATAATGTTCTCTAGATATAAATTTATTTAAAGGTTTGGGATCCAGACACAAACGAAGTGAACCATTAGGTTTCTCCACTATCATTAATGAATTTACCCAGTCTGTGGGATTATCAACTTTGGAAATAATGCCTTTTTTTCAAGGTCATCTAATGAAGCTTTCAATCTTTCATGCAGGATTAATGGAATCTTCCTCTGTGTCTGAATCACTGGAATTGCATTATCTTTTAATTTTATATCGACCAAGCCCGGCATACAACCAATTCCTTCAAAAATATGTTTAAACCTAGAGTACAATTCTTTACTGTTTTTTGGTAGTGGTTCATCAATGAGGAATTTCATATGTACTGAGTTGATACGAGATATCATATTGAACTCCAAGCAATCTTTCAATCCTAGCAAGGGTTCTGAATCAAAATCTACTATCAAGAATTTTATGTTCAGAAGTTTGTTTTTGTATTTGCATTCAAATGTAGCATGTCCCAAGGGTTTAGATTTGATTAGTCAATGATGTCGGAACTAGTTGGATTTTCCTAAAATTAAGAGTTCCAAAATATTTTAAAGGCAAAATACTTGACTCAGCCCCTGTATCTAACTCAAATCTAATATTCTGATTATTGATTTGAACAATCTCATACCAACTCCTATTATTATTGTTTAGTTTCTGACGTTTCTGTTCATGTATAACAAATGAATTCTTTTTACTCACAATGTCATTGATTGCAGCTGCATTGTCTGTCATTTGCACTTCAGATGCTTGTCGTTGAGTGGTCCTTGTTTGTTGGTTCGATCATCTGTGGTTGCTTTCTTCTTTTCTGTTTTTAAAGAAACAAACAGATGCAAAGTGTTTTTCTCTCTGGCAGTTACGGCAAGTTTGCTTATATGCTGGGCATTTTCTTGGAGCATGTCCAGTCCCACATCTGCTATATTTTCGTGATGTCCTATATTGCTTCACTTCATGAATTTCTTCACTGTCCTTGTCTGCATTTAATAATTCCACGTGTTTAACTGTTATTTCAATGGACTTACAGTATTCTTGGATTTTTTCTAGAGACATGTTTGAGTCACGCAGTAGGTGTCTTTGAACTTGTTTATCCAATATACCAAGTATTACTCTATCCCTGATCATCCTTTCTGCATAGCTTATTTTGACTTTGTCACTTTCGCAGACAAATCCACAATTCGAAGCCTGATTTTTTTAATTCTGTTATGAATGAATCAATGGATGGGCCTTCTTTCTGGATTATATTATTGAATTTGAAGGTTTCCATGCAAATATTTTGTTTTGGCAGGAAATGATCATCAAAACAACATATCACATCTTCTAGTTTCTCTACACGTGTTTCATCAAAAGTGTTGTATATGTCTATGCACGACTCTCCCAAATTATGTAATAGTAAAACAATTTTTACCTTATCCGCAGCTTCAGATTTTCCAGAAGCCAGTAGATATATTTGGAACAGCTGCTTCCATTTGGACCAACCCTGTGGCTCGTTTGTGTTGAATGGCTGTGGGGGTCTGCAATCCATTTCTGAGTCTTCAAACTGTTTCTATTGAACCAAAAATTGTTTTCTTCAGATTCGAGTTTTTTGTGTGTTTTTCCACGTTCTTCTTCAACAGTCAATGCCTTATCACACCTGACACCATGTTTTATTCACTATATATATATTTATATTATTAAGAAGGCACTGTGTATTTCAACGTATTTATTAAGCTAGTTTACAATTCTTGATGGTCTTGTCTGGTCACCAGTCGGGGATGGAAGAGGGCTAACCTCACTTCTCCGGCCATCTCGTCTTCTCAACCATAGAGCTGTGTAAACAGAACAATCACTCATTATCTTATTATAATGTTCTTATAAACTATAACATTTACATGACTATACTAATACAGGGTGTTTGGAGGGTGAGTAGCCATAAGTAAATGGTGGATAGGTGATGCACTTGGCTACTTGTTGCGCCTAATAAAATAACATTTTGCCCAAAGTTCAAGGTGTTATAATTTTTTTACCATTTTTCTAGAAATTTCCCATTTTTCTCATTAAAACCTTGAGTTTTTTCAAATTTAATGCTCGAGGTGCCTATAAAATGATTTATTTCCTTAGTCTAGTCTTGTCTTATTCAGATTGAATCAAAATTTCATACAAACGTCTTCAAAAAACCTGACAGCGTCGTATCAAACTTCAAAATGAAAAAAAAAATAATGTTGTGTCCACTTTACAAAGTGAAATAAAAAAAAAATTACATAGTGTTGGGTTTTAAAATGGCTTGAAAAACTTCTCTAGTTAATACTCTTTGCAATGGTATGTAACATGTACCATTAATAATCAGATAACTCAACAAAAAACCGTTTTGTATTCAAGGATGCCTTGAAAGGATACGACAAAACTATTCCATTGAGCAGGCAAAATCTTTTCTCTCATTCTACCACAGCTAAAAATAGCGTGATCTCTCTATCATCGGCTAACAATACTTCCAAGGGCGTCGCCAGGGAGGGGGCAGCTGCCCCCGTGCCCCCCCCTCCCCAATCAGAATAGAAAAAATGAACTGATTTTCGTATATTATGCTATTATTTCATAAGTTTTTAAGGGATTTTTGAGCTCTAGGGGGGGTGCAGCTGCCCCCCGTGCTCCCCCAGCTCAAAAGCTGAGCGGGTAATTACTACATTTGCAAGTCATTTCATAGGCCTGCAGTAAAGGTGCAGTAATGCAGTTTTGAGTTCACTCAACATTTCGGTGGTTCATCAACATATTCTGTAGAAAACTAAAGATAGAGAACTTCAAATCATTTATTTCAAATCTTTTTCAAATTGTTGGCCATTGACACAAGAGAGCAATTAATAGAAAAAATAGATAATGCATTTGTGATAATGAAGCAAGAAATTGGACTAAGCTATACCACAACGGAAATAAGAAAGTGATGTCACGCATGTATTAGAAATAATGGCCAACAATTTGAACAAGATTCAAATAAATGATTTGAAGTTCTCTTTCTTTAGTTTTCTACAGAATATGTTGATGAACCACCGAAATGTTGAGTGAACTCAAAACTGCATTACTGCACCCTTACTGCAGGCCTATGAAATGACTTGCAAACGTAGTAATTGAGCGGGTAATTACCCGCTCAGCATTTGAGCTGGGGGGGGGGGCACGGGATGCAGCTGCACCCCCCTAGAGCTCAAAATACCCTTAAAAACTTATGAAATAATAGCATAATATACGAAAATCAGTTCATTTGTTCTATTCTGATTGGGGGGGGGGGGCAGCTGCTCCCTCCCTGGCGACGCCCTTGGGAGTATTGTTAGCCGATGATAGAGAGAGCACGCTATTTTTAGCTGTGGTAGAATGAGAGAAAAAATTTTGCCTGCTCAATGGAACAGTTTTATCGTCATCCTTTCAAGGCATCCTTGTAGACAAAACGGTTTTTTGTTGAGTAATCTGATTATTAATGGTACATGTTACATACCATTGCAAAGAGTATTAACTAGAGAAGTTTTTAAAGCCATTTTAAAACCAGACACTATGTAATTTTTTTTTTATTTCACTTTGTGAAGTGGACACAACATTATTTTTTTTTCATTTTGAAGTTTGATACGACGCTGTCAGGTTTTTTGAAGACGTTTGTATGAAATTTTGATTCAATCTTAATAAGACAAGACTAGACTAAAGAAATAAATCATTTTATAGGCACCTCGAGCATTAAATTTGAAAAAATTCAAGGTTTTAATGAGAAAAATGGGAAATTTCTAGAAAAATGGTAAAAAAATTATAACACCTTGAACTTTGGGCAAAATGTTATTTTATTAGGCGCAACAAGTAGCCGAGAGCATCACCTATCCACCATTTACCTATGGCTACTCACCCTCCAAACACCCTGTATATAACAGCACGAGAATGGATAAAAACCCTCCCGCAGTGGCGGCTTGTCCTATGAGGCAGGTGAGGCAGTGCCTCACCAATAAACGTCGAAAATTACACGTATAAATAGCATATATTTATTAATTATTTATTCAACCAATTAAAATTATTTTCATTATCTTCTTCCATACGCATTTATATCGAAATTTCCCTTCATTATATAGCAATAAAATGCGTCTCCGGTTGGGTCTAAGTTTCCGTACCTCACGATTTCTAGGTATCCAACTCCCAGTAAACGGCAGAGGCGGCCTCACACTGCGTTTCTTTACGCGTCATTTTATATCATAGAGAACGGACGGCAGGCGAGAAAACTGCACCTCTAAACGACAAATATTACGTTGAGTCTGAGGCTAGCCTCTCCTCTAGTCTTGATATTCTCTCGCAAAGGGCAAACTGTAATTATTCGGCACTATTCGGGAACTAGTTCTTTAATCAATGAACTCAGGCCAGTTTTCAAATTGGGTTCGATTTGTAAAAATAGTTTTATCTGATTTTCGTGTAGATTTAGGTTTGTCTCAGTGTTCATATGATGTCTTTCAATCTTATTACTGAATTCAATTCCTAACGGAGACCTGAAGGCGAAATGTATTCAACGGGACCGATGGGAGGTCACGAATTCCCCAGTTAGATGTAAACGCTCGAAAGACTTTTTTTGATTTTCAGCTAATCAGCGAAGTTTTTGGTGTTATTCTTGTGGGGATGAATCACATATAGTTCAAGAAGTAAAGCGATCTATTCCAGATTTGAGTTAATGTCTTGAGAATATTACGCAACTGACGAAGAAGAGAGTTCACTAGAATTATAATCATAATATTTTCTATGTTATGATTCAAGGCAATTTTCAATTAAAAAAAACATACATGTATCAATAACAATGACAGCCACGTTATATTCTCTGATAGTGTTGCGCTACAGAACAAGATATGTGATGTGTAGGGTATTAACGATCACAGCGCCTCTCTATCGGGCGTCACACGAAACTCTAACCTACGCCTCACATAATTCTATACCCATAATTTGATCCTTGAAATTAAAAGTGAAGCCTCTAGAGGGCTGTGCCTAGGGTCAGCCAGACTATTGAGCATGTGCGATAACGGAGAGTGGGAAAATAGGGGCATCGTGGCGATCAGCGGATGCAGTTTCGTTATTTGTCTCTGTTTGTATACTCTATTCACTTTTATAAAGTATCTTGGTGGGCCATGGTTTAGGTTTATCAAGTTCTTTTACTCAAAACGGACGCAAGTTGGCTATCGTGAAAATCAAGCGACATTGCCAAGTCTACTTTCTAATTACTCTTTTTTAACTTTGTCGATGGAGTTAGTTCTTTTAAGGTTTATCTGTGACACAAGATTCGTAGTACCACTATACTCTATTCACTTTTATTTACTCACATAGGAGGTCATGGTTTCGTTTTCAGGAATTGGTGCTCCTGATGAAAAGCACAGAGAACATATGATGAAAAGTCAGTGCGCGCACAGAAAATATCGTTAATGACAAAACGACGTTGCCAGTTTCTTTGTTTACATCAAAGTAAAAGTATCAAAGATATTCCACATTTTGTTAGGTTTACAAATTGTTCGCAGATTTTTGGTATTTAATCGATATTTGCAGATGAGTTTCTCGTCGAATATCATATGTTTATTGTTTTTAGCACCAGTTTGGAGCGTGAGGACGATTTTCAAGACCAGGACGAATGTTCACATTTCGAGGTTAAAGGGGTACCTACACGGGAATTTCGTTGAAAAAGCTGTTATTTGGACAGATATCGCAGTAGATGGATCGGATAGAGCCTCGAGAGTTCGATTAGGATGATATTTTTCAGGTTTTTCAAGAAATTTGGCGATATCTGAGCAATTTGCAGAATTTGGGTACCTCACTAATGAGGTGGAACTTAGACCTAATTCTCCTATAAGAAACGCCTTTCAAAGGTCGAGATGGTGAAAAATGTCTTCTTTAGATGTTGTTTGAACAAACGCAGCCCAGTTTTGTACCCCAACATTGATTTTAAGAAAGTATTCAACAAAATAAAATTGACATTATTCTTGATTCTTGTAATTACCCATCAATTCATCTTATATCTTTGGGTTGATTTTTTTTAATGAATTCTTGATTAGAATCAACAATTGCTGTCGTCTTGAACTGAAAGTTCAAGAGGATAATAAACATTAAATCTTCACAATCATGTGAAAGCAATGCAATTTTCTTCCATGGCGAAAAATAATATATTTCAACAGTGATCTCTTGTACTTTTCATGCAAATAACTAGAAAAGGAATCCTTTCTATCAATTCATATAAACTGTTGAATTGCTTCCTATTTATATATAACTAGCTGGCCCGGCGAACTTTGTTCCGCCTGAATTATACAAGTTGTATAAACTTACCATTGCTTCTTTTTCAAGCAGGAAATAAATTAGGCAAAATTAAAGTTCAAAATATACAAAATTTTGACAATTTTGTGATTCACATGGAAAGAATTCTCTTTATTTAAGCGGTACCTAATTGTTGAACATATAACTTTTTGTTTTTAATTGTTGTACAGTTCTCTTTTTTCAGTACCTCATGGGACTGTGAATAGCAGGAGTATAATCCATATTATACCTTTCCTCTAATATGAATCAAAATGTCAAGAATATGAACAAAAATTATTCCTTTAAAGAACTTTCGACTATTAACACAGCTTGTCGACCAGAATTAAAAAATCAGTCATTTGTTAATAGCCCAACCTGAAGTGGCAAAAACAAAACTGTTCTGATATTCTCAAAATCTAATCAGTGGTCACACCATTAATTTAGACATCTTAGCTATGCTGCTAAGCTCAAAATAAAATAATGGTCAACATATCAGTTGGTGGTCATTCGACCAGATCAAATTAGGCAACCCATGAAACATTATCGCATATCATAGGTGAAAGCCCGATGAGCAAACGTTTCAAAATTATTGACGCTTACAATACTGTCTCTGTGCGAACAGAAACACGAATGGTATGTCAATACTAATTATGGGCAATTTTGGATTCAGTTATTTCCGAAAATATATCTATTACCCAAACAGAAATTCGAAAGCATTTCAAAAATAAAGAAAAAAGATGAAGATGGCCAACTCTCGTTTGAAACTGATCGTCAAAATCAGATACTTGATCTTTCGCTAAAAATTCACTGTTCCACCAACTTGAGATGTTTACCCGCTTTTTGATCTGGCAATGTACTTCCATGTTACCATGAGTTCTATGCGAATCACATATCGCCATCTAAGAGCGGTAATGTCAACCTACGACCAAGTACTACTACTACAGTGACTTGTTTATTCACTGTACGACCTAGGAGCATAGAATAACTGGAGAGAAGGCTCCCCTACGAAAATGAACTGCCAAAAACGTCCGAACTTGTCAGTTCGCCGCAAAGTCACGAGATGGCGACAACGACGTTTGTTCCTATAACATGGCTATCCTTAATAAAATCATCATTAATGATTATTAGTTGTTATTACTTCTTAGGTACCATTTGTTACTATATCATAATATACATTCTTTTGAAAGAAAGCAATACATACTTTTTTTCGTAAATCCGACAATATAATGCATATAGCACGCGTAAAGAAATGGCTACAAGGAACAGATTGAATATAGGAAGAAAAATCTGTTTCCCGCTCCGAATCTAAGTGTTAGCTGAGGGAATGTAAACGGGGTACCATACAATTCTACCTATGATATACGAGAACAGAAAAAACCTCAGTCTTCCCGTATTATAATAATAATAATACTTACCTGAATGTTCGCTTTTTCCGATGAGAATATTGACAAATTTATTTCCGATCATAGACTTTCCATATAATTGCGCATAAAAAGTTGATTAGAATGCGGTGATATGTCAACAATATTGTTATGATTATTATTTGGTGTTATTTTGAAGGGTGAGACTTAAGAAAATTCTTCTATTTAAGTAACGTACAGGTCTCCTTCTAGAACCTCTTTAACAAATTGTATGGTTTTCTTGTTTGAACTTTCATTTGCTAGTTCATTTCTCAAGTTTCAATCAAATAAGTTTGATTCTTTTGAAATTTACAATTTGAGTATATTTTCTCCCCTGAGAAACTGTCTGGATCCGCCAATGGCTACTGTAGAATGCTTACTGATACTCAAGTCTATTTGGTTAATAAAATCTGTTTCAATTCTTCATTGATAATATAAATAGATTTCTCATCCTTTTTCATCGATCAATTGCTCTGTTTGAGCTCAGTAAATTTTATAAAAATGATACTAGCTTTCCACTGTATAAAAGTTACCCTGGTAGAAGGGGAGGGTTCTAGTCAAGGCGCTACAACCTTGTAAAATTTATTGTAGCTGGCGCCCGAGCATTTACCATCTGAAAAGGTGGTTGCGCCCTTGAAGTCCTCCTCAATGAGGGACCTTCACAATATGATTTTTGGGAGGCAAAAAAAACATTATTATTATTAATGTTGTTTCTTTAATGTTTGTAGGTATAAGGTTACCAAATTATAACTCAATAGTAAAAAGTTGCTGAGTCCAAATGCCAATCTGCTTTGTACCTTACTGCTCGTCTGGCTACCGGTCCCAAGACAAATATCTGAAGGAAAATAATTTACCCCTGCCACGATTTTTTGGACCTAGAACCGAGGTAACCTGGATATCTAATATATAAAATTCTCCTGTCTGCATCTTTGTTATCGCACTTCTCCGAAACGCCTAGACCGATTTGCGTGAAATTTTGTGTGCATATCGGGTAGGAACAGGAATCGGCCAAAATCCATTTTTGATCCCTCTAAATGTTGAGGGTGGTCCACCCATAGACTTACTATCCAAGTCTATGGGTCCACCCCTAACTTTTTTTGGACAAAATTTTTCATTTTAATTTTTTTATGATACAGCATACAACCCTAAATTTTCACCCCTCTACCTAACCTAACGGGAACGTGATATAACAAAAACTGCTTATTTATTGCCTCTAAGGCGGAACGGACTTCGTGGGGTCAGCTTGTTCATACAATATGGGGATAAATATATGTACAACGTGTATATTTTCAGGAGAGAAGGAAAGAATGGGAGCGATGTATAAAAAGAGTTGACAGAGCAATGAAAATGACTGACAAAGTTTGCTCAAATCATTTCTTGCAAGAGGATTTAGAAGTTGAATTCCGACACATTATTGAGGGAGAAATTCACAATCTTAGTAGAGAACGAGCCAAGCTTAAACCCAATGCGGTCCTCCAAATTTTTCCAAATTATCCAGTTCAAATACAGCCCGAAATAAGAAAAAGGAAGCCAACATCAATAAAATGCAATCTAACGTATAAAAAAAGGAAAAATAATGAACAAGGTACAAATTTCGAAAATGAAAATTCACAAAACGTATGCACCACACATACTGGTCATCAAGCAGAGCTAGAAATTATAGAATATAACCCTGAGCAAGAATTTCATTCCACTGTAGCAGCAGTTGAACAGAAGTGGTCTCCATCTGATGTAATTAAATTGGAGTTGCCTGTTGGTTGGGTAATATGCAATACTGTGAAAACTGATAAAAAAGTCCTTGTTCACATCAATGATCAAATTGTGATAGACAAGAGTATTTGTTTTGAGCACATGAGTCCACCGTCTGTCGTATATAGAGGACACATTGGTATAGCAATGGATGAGAATTTCACAAAGAATCTTGAAAGTGTTGATGAAGCTCAGCAAGTTTTGAATAAAGTGCATAACCTTAAGATCTGTGAAGGAACTGGCGTACCTAAGATACCCTATAGCGCTTCCTGCGTTGGAGCAGTCGGACAGAGAGGTAAAAGGTGTTCTTTCTGTAAGACTGAGAGGGAGAAAGTACGTAAAAGAAAAGCAAGAATGGAAATAATAAAAAAAACAAAAATGGATAGAAAAGCAAAATGTAAGAGCAAAGTACAAGCTCTTACAAGGTCAAAAAAAAGATTCATAATGAAGGTAAGCAAAAAATTATTAGTAATATTATAAATGCAGACTTTCCAAATCAAAAACATTTTTTTTTCAGGTGCAGAAGTATAAAAGATTTGTAGAGGAGGCAATGGACTTGTGTAGTAAGAAGCAAAAAAAAGTATTAGAAGAAGCCATTTCTAAATTACCAGAAAACCAGCAGCAGGCGGTTAAAACATGTTTTGAAGCATCACAAAGAAAAGGATCTTCAGGAAGAAGGTACACAATAGAATGGGTTTACGAGTGTATGCTTATGAAGATCAAAAGCCCTATGTTGTATAACCATATTCGTGACCACAACATTTTACCCCTGCCAAGCCACTTCACAATTAATGGTTATCTGAAAAACTTTGGTGGTGCCTTTGGATTCTCTAAATCTACTTTTGATTTGCTCAAAAAAAAAAACACAGGAAATGGATCCAATGGGAAAGCGAGGTAATTTGATAACAAGTGCCTAGCACAAATGTAAAAATTCAGGGTAGGCATACTGCAGGCTGCTTTTACGAGTTGAACTCACCAAGTAGAAAAGAAAAGGCTGTTTTTTCGTGGTCAAAAACTCTAATTCATTCAAAACTTTGAATAAAACTTGGACTATTATTCAAAAAATAATAACAATTTTTTTCACTTGATTAGTCCTATAAGACAAACTCTAATTATTTTTTTGTTTCCGAGTAAAACTACAACATTGCAACAAAAAAATGGAATTAAAATAAAGTTGCCACAATTGTGGCACCAAATTTTTTGATTTTTTGTTTGGGTTCTTCTCCATACACAATCCTAGGTTTTGCCAACTCTAAATTTATCTTTAAGGTGTTATACTATTGGATGAAATGAAACTGAGCAGTGGTGTATATTTTGATACAAGTACCCTGAAAATAGTTGGATTTTCTACAATTGAAGATGAAAAAATCAAAGAAAACTTTGGAGAAGAAATTTTCAAATAAGTTGAAGAGGCAAGAGAAAATCTACCATTCGACCCCAAAGAGCAACAAAAACGACAGAGAAGAGAGAAAGCGGCTCAAAAAAATAAAAACAATAGGGATAGAAATTTGGGTGACCACGCCTTGGTTATAACTTTCCAGCCATTTGCCGGGCGTTGGGTTCAAAATTTGGGATGTTTTATAACAAAATCTAATGCGAATGATGTACAGCTGACAAGACTTGTGTTGGAGTCTGTAGTCCTCTGTGAACATGCTGGATTGTTGGTTGATGGTGTGATTACGGATGGAGCTCAGTGGAACAGAGCAATGTGGTGCAGATTTGGAGTCAGTGAACATAGTCCTACAGCTGAACATCCTGTAGATCAAGAGCGTAGACTCCACTTTATATCCGATTTTCCTCACCTACTTAAATGCATGAGAAACTGCTTTGTTGATAAAAAGAATATTGAGGTAAATAATTTTGAATAAAATCGATTATACATCACAAAAGTTACTGATTCATTTACTCATTTTTATTGTAGACTCCTGAAGGTATTATTTCAATGACTCATTGGCAAGCTGTCCTTGATGCAGATAATATTAGAACTGTAGGATTGAAAGAGTGTCCCAAATTGACACAAGAGCATTTGAATCCATCTCCATGGTCCAAAATGAAGTGTAGTTTGGCCTGGCAGGTAAGGCAAACCTAATAATTATAGAACAAAGTATATATTTGAAACCTACTTTATAAAAAAACAAACTACCTCTTTTTAAACAGTTCTGGAGTTCGTCTGTAGCAGCTGGTATGCAGAGCTTCCAATTTCAAGGAGTTAATGCTCTGAAGGACTGTGGCACCTCAGTGAAGTTTTGTCGAAATATAAATAATTTATCTGATATCATGAACAGCAGAACACCTAGAGATGCTTTGAGACCAAACTCACCACAAACGGAGGTAGATATACGTCTTTTAAACTGAATTTTATTCCAATAATTATAGCACACTAAACTCCCCTTTTCTAACTAGGCAATCCAAACATTTTTGGATAAATTGAAATTGATTCAGGACTATCAGACTGACAAGATGAGGACTGCACTTGTTAGAGCTGAGAAGGCCCGCCTTGATTTCCTATCTGAACAAGGAAGGATAGGAAAATCAAAAGAAAATGATATATTACAAAAACGAGCTTACGTTTTTTCTGAATCCACTGATGTAGGTTTGAAAGTGAGCCTTGAAGGGGTACTAAAACTGCTCACATTTTTGACAGAAAAGTGTGGTTTTAATTACTTAATGACATACCGCTTTAATCAAGATGCACTTGAGGTAAGTCTTAATATCTAAGAAATACTTCAATTGGACAACTCAAAAGCAGCGCATAAATTATTTCATTTCTATTTCCAGCGGTTTTTTGGTCTTGTAAGGCAGTCTTGTGGACCCAACACACACCCTGAGCCAAGAGTATTCACACAACTCTTCCGCCTTCTGTCTGTGTATTCTCTTGTAAAACCAGTTAAGGGTAGTAATATAACTGGAGGGGACATGTTAAAAACTTTAATCAACATTAATGACCTGCAATCAATAAAAAATAATGAGAGAAAGGAGGAATTCCTACAGAAACTCGATAACATTGTGCTAGCTGGTAGGGTTAAAGCTAGAATAACTTATTTGACATGAAGGTTATGAATATCTTATGTATTTAATAATGGTTTCCAATTATTCAGGAGAAAATCTTGAGGAAATTGCTGATTTTTTACACCTGGAATCCGACCATGTATATCACCTAGAAAGTATTGATGAATTTGCTGTTTCTTATGTTTCGGGCTTCACAGCAAGAAAATCCACCAAGTTCACCAATGGTTGTCAGGATTGTGAAAAACTTATAAGGAAACCCGAAGAAGAGGCAACAGATAGAGATATGTTGATACATTTTAAGTCAAGAGGTTATCTCCGGTATCCCTCGGAAGAAATGCTTGCTCTAGTTCGATACCTTGAAATTCAACTTATTAAGACAAGCATGGAATCTGAACTGGAGGACAACTTTCTTTTTTTAATTGTGGAAAACCTAGAAAAAATGAAAGAAACTCCATTGGTAGGCTGTGAAAAACATAAAAAAGATTTTACAAAAGCAGTCATCAAATTCTATATCATCATGAGAATGCATTTTTTATGCTAGACATGGAACAAAAGAACAGAGAATCTAAGGAGAAAACAAAGGGGCCACAGGAAACAGGCACATCTCACTTGAAGATTTCAAACTAATATATTTCAAAATTCAAAGCTTAAATATCTGTATATATCAGGGAGTTGGGAGAAAGTTGAGGAAGCATAACGATTGAAAATTGTCAACCAAACAACGCCATATTGGTTAGTACCTTTCCATGCATTCCATTCTGTATGTACCCCTTGTAATTTGGTATTATTTGTGCTTTATTTCAGGTTATTTGTTATTCATTGTAGTGGATTAGGATCCGACAAGTCCGAAGTTCAATCCCGAGCTAGGAAAGAAATTTTCTAGTCTCTGTTGGGTCAAGAATTAACAGTAGGTACTGTGCCTAAGGTGACGTAAGGACACAGTAATAAAGCCTACACGGAACACAACTGCTTCTCCGAACTCGAACAAGTTACAAGCTTGCAGTTTCAGAGGAGTCTCCTCTGGAGACCTAGCAGTAATCAGTATAAACAATCAATTGATGAGAATTATTTTAATTACATATTTTTTTTCTTCTTACAGATATAATTTCAAGATATTTTCCTCCAGTTCGATGAAAAGGCTTGTTTTCAAGCCCAAGGAGCTCTGTAACATGGATACCAGCATATTTTCTGAACAAATTCAGTATCACCACACATACAGGGGGAGAAAGAGTTTTTTCAGAGGTTTTTATCTGTTCTCGTGTATCATTCGCAGTATTGTATGGTACCCCGTTTACATTCCCTCTGCTGACACTTCGATTCGGAGCGGGAAACAGATTTTTCTTCCTATATTCAATCTGTTCCTTGTCGCCATTTCTTCACACGTGCCATATGCCATATATTGTTTGATTCAAGAAAACAGTATATAATTCTCTCTTTCAAAAGAATATATATATATATATATATATAAATATATAGTTATTAATGGTCATTGTCACCTCCAAAATATAAACTCAACAAGCGTTGTCACCTCATATATAACGCTCTCGCCTCCGAAATCGGAGGTCACAACGTTTTGCCTTGTTTCTTAGCTTGTTAGACTCAGGAGACTTCAGGGATCAACATATCAAAAAATCGTTTTGAGATCAGAACGCACCATATTTCTGTACTGTACAATCTTTTAGTTCAGCTATATACCACCAGCGCTAGTGCGCCGTCCTATATATGGAGAAATAAGTCGAAGAGACATTCAGTTCGTTGTCACCTCCGTAAATGACAACACTGTAAACCATACTCGTATGGAGCAGGTGCACTGAGGCATGCTTAAAAAAGTGTATCAAAACAACATCTGGCATTCTTTCGAACCATAAAATCGTCTGGTTGATGTAAAATGAATCGTTTGTGAAAAGTTCGGAGGTCGATATTTCTGACCCGACTATGAGATAACTAAAAACCTTTAAACGGAACATTTGTTATTGTCGTTATTAAAAGCTTCATTAGGTTCTTTCTTCTTTCATTCTGCAAGATTATCAGAGTTTGTCTAAGAATAAAAAAATTGCATATACCAGATTCCATTGAAATACACTACTATGACTGAATACAGAATGTTTTCCCCGAAACTGAATTACGAGCCGGTTTTCTAATGACGTTTATTTTTTTTCACCTACACGAATTGAGGTTTTTAGTTCTTAGGGCCTAATGAAATCATCCCAAAAAATAATTATAAATTCTTATCCTTATACATTGCACCAATATTCAGACGATATACGAACTGGAGCTTCGTCGTCAAAGGTGAATAGTACCTACATAATTTCTCCGTTTCGTCGAATTTTGAAAAATAAGGAAAAAACTTTGTGACTGACTGCATTTTAAAAGTTTCCTTTTAAGATAAACTGCGAACATTTCTCCACAGAAACAGATTCAAGAGAAAGGTGGAAGGTGGAATCACCGTTTATAAACAGGTTCCTTGAAAAAAGTTGGAGACTTTCAATAATGAACACTTAATAATAAATAATTCTATTCGTATGTTGATTATAACATAAGCATTAGGTTTTTTTAGTAACATATTTTTCAAGATATATGAAAGTTTGCCTCTCGGGAGCACAATAATTTCCGAAAGAAAGTACTTGAAGATTCGATATTCACGAAGCGGTTTTATTTGCGAGCATCAAAATTATGCTTCCTCAAATTCCACCCGATGATTCAGCAGATCCGAAATGTTAATGTCACCATATATTCAAGATTTCAGATTCGATCCAACAGAAATATGGTATCTTGGATGAAATATGTCGACTCAAAAGTTCATGCAGAATTTCAGCCGAACATGACGAATAGGTTAGATGTGAAAATGAAACTTTCTTATAATGCGATCCTCACAGAATTTCGCATCATTTCCTTTTCGGAATATACTGTTTGGTGAATTTAAATTCGATCGTATTTTAGAGTTATTAAGTGAATGATAATGGATGTAACTCCAAAACAGTCGAGCAGATTTAGTTCGAGAGAGAGTCTCACCATCAAGAACCCACAGCGAGCAAGAAAATTTCTAGTGTTTGTTCCTTTCTCTCGAAAGTTGAATGTCTACGAATGATCGGCCCCAAAAATTTAAAATCAATGTTCTCATCAAGAGCCTTATCTTACAAAAAAAAGTATGCAGCCAAACAGCGTAAACAAGTAAACGAGCCTATACCTTGTCAGCAAGCAACTGAATTCAAAATTTGAAATACAAATCAGATAGCTTTTGGTGTATGTAGCTTCTGAGTGCTCGTCTATCCACCCAGTAAGTAGATTCGCATTTTTCAGTCCGAGAATGTAATTATAAAAAAATGACTGAGGCCGTAAAAAAATTGACAGTGATACTGTCCGTGACTCCGACCTTAATATCTTGAAATTCTTTCGATAATCGCTAGAAATTTTCGAGGTTCTGGATATGTAATACATGGCTTCCAAGTTCCTACCTCGAACGCCGAAGGGTAGTCTCGATAGACCATACACGGGACTCTTTTCGAGCAGTCGTGCGATGCTGGATGCCCGAAAGTCCCGTAGAGAGTCCTCGTCAGTGGCCTACATTAGGTTATGAATTTATTGGGATGAAGGAATGAGTACATTTAAATAAAATTTTATACTGAAGCGAAGAAAATGGTCGAAATCATGTCTTAAATGGGACCTACTCGGATGATTGGGTTTAACAAAAAATTGAAATCTCGAACATAAATTATGTATCACGAACCTCTCAACAAATAGGTGTAAACAATAAATACATATATAAAATAATATAAAAATGAGTTTGGAAGAATTATTTAACGAATTTGTTATCCCACAAACTAATATTTTCTTCGACGCATTTTGTTAAGGAGTGCTTGCTATTTCCTTCGTCTTTCATCTGGAAAGCGATTTCGGCTCAACACAAGTTTTCCTTCATTTTCTGAATGTTCTCGTTCGGAAGGATGAAATTGATCATTCCCTTTATTCAAGAGTAAATGCTTTTTAGTAATAAATTTACTAGGATGAAGACATGAGGATATTTAGAATAGATTTTATACCGAAGAGAAAAGAATGACTAAAACCATCTCTTAAATGATATTTTTTTTTAATTTTCGAGGGGTGTTCTATTAGTTGTTCTTATTGACCAAGTTACTTTTTTTGCATTTATAATATCGGCTTCTCACTTCTGAAACGAATTGACAAAATTAATCTTTATTCCCGTTGCTGTTGGAAAAATACACAAAGTAAAAAGCCGTTGAATAGAAGAATCAGTGAGCTTAAAGTTCGAAATTATTAGAAGAATTATGAAATTCAAAAGCTGTCAAAAGGGGAATGGCATTGAAAAAGAATGTCACTTAATTGAAATCTATGTGCGATATACGAAAGACAAGAATAAGAATCATCGTTGCTTGGAAAAATTTATGACAGTAAAAGTATGATTGGAAGACTATTCGAAAAATTAAGTGGGCAGAATCCCTTCGAAAATTACGTTCAATAAATAAGATCACCCCACATTTTTTTTAAAGGATATAGTTACATCAGAACTAAATTAGGGTATAGTTAGATCTGAACTAAATTTGAGAATAGTTTACAACATCCAATAACCCTGTCCAAATGATGATTCAGTTTGTGATAACAGAAAGTATTCCGTAGGGAATATCCCTTCTTTATCCTAATGAATAAAAAAATGAGAAGCTTAGCAATATGTCGATATAAATTGAATTCTTATATACAATCCGCATTCCCTCAGTTACCTGCCCAATATTATGTTGAGCTATTGGTTGAAGGAATTTATAAATATGAAATTTTTTTGGTAATGAAATTTTATAGTATATTGTTCAATGAGCGATAATTTAAGTCATAACAGACGCAGATGAATTTTGCAGCCCGAGTTGTTAGGATGAATCGTGGCAAATGGCTAGAGGTTTCAATAATTTCAAGACTTGGTGATTTCCTTTGAAAATTAAATTATTTAAGGTTCACTGGTCGCAAGGATTTTCGAATTTGACCACATATTCTTCACCATTGATTCCAACCTAATCGTTCGAGATCGTTTCGGCTGAAAATTCTCCAATTGAAGAAATTTTGACGAAACGATAAATATCGTTCCGAATCCACAACAACAAGAATACTCCCCGATCTCCGACTCCTTTATAGACATGAATCAACCTTGAAAAACCAAGCCACCTGCATCCAATATATGAATATTGAATTTCCTATATTCACTTCACCTACTCACCTCCGAAATTTGGCAACACCGCCGGAGGTTATAACGTTCACACTACAAGAAATATAAGCGGAGGCTACAGCGCCTCGATTGTTCAAACAAAATTTTTTCAGCAAAAATGTTTTCCCCTCTCTCGGTAATTTTGTTCTTTGGCTTCCCCTCTCCATATATCAACAAAAATTTTTCCATTGAGACTACTCCTTCATGGAGGTGAGGTCGCCCAGTCTACTTAACGGAGGTCACAGCTTAACAGGGGTTCATATATATATATATATTTATATATATATATATATATATATATATATATATATATATATATATAGATTTGTTCGACCACACATACAGACCCAAATCGGTATACTCGACCGACTTTTCAGTCCAAAAGTGACGTTTTCAGACCCGGCTTCGGGACTGGTAACGTTCGACTATAGAAAAGTTATGAGGGGGCTGGGGGGATGCTAGGGGTGCATTTTCAGCCGGGTCTGAAAAATCGGTTTTACATGTGATTATATATGGAAAAGTTTCAGTGTTTGGCCAGTGCGAGGGCGCTTCAGTCGACATCAACTTGCTGTATATAATTCGTATAGTTGACCAACGCATTGGGTCCCTAAATATGGCAACGCTGTTTTCCGTTCATACACCTCAAATACACGATTCGAGTACTTATACGATCCCGGTATGGACGAACGTCGTCATGGGTCTTGGTGAATATTTCGAATAGACTCGTAGATTTGATATTGGATTCTCTTGATATCAATATGAACTGCAGATTCTCCGGTATGGAAGCTTATACAAACCCGATGAATATTACTGTAAACAAAGTGTTAACAAGTAGGTACGTGTGTCTTCGAGTAGGGGTCTCCTTTCGAAAGTGAGAAGAGAGACTTTTTTAAGTGCTAAAAAATGGCATTTTGTGAGCAAAGAAGAAGTTACAGTCACATACTAAATTTTTTTGTTTCCGATTTACAAGATTCGTTCATGCCCAATCACAAATTCCATTTCAAAATTCATTTTCAGAATGTCAATATCATATCATGACGGTATGTTTGTTTTGCTGAAAAATGACAAAGGGATCAAAATCTCAAGACGGAGGCGTGTCCACCTGCCTCTGGGCACACATGTAGGTACACAATATATTTCATTTGATTAATAAGGAACTAGTAGAGCTCAGCAAACTTCTTTATGATAGATCAACCTTTTCGCCATAATCCACCAAAAAAGGAATGGTTCAAACCCATGATAGATCAATGAATATTTAGAATGTTTACGTTTCTCTCGAGCCCTCTTCGGGTATTGGCATGTCCACAAAATCGAATACGTCAATTATACCTGGCTAATCACGTGATATACTGCGGTTTCAACTGGAAACCAGTGGTGCGTTATCAAAATACTCTCAAATGAATATTTTTACAATGTAGCTGACAGACGTCTAAGGATTTAATTTTCAGCGCTTCCAAGAGAAAAATAGTATTTTTCCTCATATTTGGAAGAATGTAATATCTAAAGGAAATGCCCACTAGCTTATGCCTACAAGGAATCATTCCCTGAAAGCTTTCGCACTTATAAGTACCACCCTGTATAATTCATAATTTTTTTATAAATGGAGTGTGATTCAGTTGAAGAGATTATCATAATATGCTGAGTTTTGGAATTTCATAGAAATGAAAGCTAGGAATGACGTAAATCATGTACCAGAATCTGATAATGATTATACATATGACAAGGCTCTTGTTTTTAGTAAACCAGTGATTCTTCTGAATCTGATTCTTGATTTCACCGATGAGAATCAAAAGTGGAATCGAATTTTCATAAGAATTTCAGAAGTTATACAATTGTGTTTTTCAATGTGATGAATGAAGGAGAGTAGTGTTATGAATTTTTGTCTAGGTCCTACCTAATACATTAAGCTCCTAATACTTCACTGAGATTGATGTTATTGACATTCTGAAAAAAGTACAAGTTTTCAGTTCTTTTCGTTACTTAATATACTTTAACAAAGAAAATGATGATATGGGATCATCGGCTGAGAAGGCAGCTACCTATATAATTGAAAGAAATAAGACACAAATCATTTGCCATTATAAATAATGACAAATGAAATGTGAATACGAACTAGGTCTCCGATACTGTTCACCCTACCAGACCGAATGGTCCAACGTCAACTGAGAATCGCACCGACTGCTGTTTCGTCCTATTAGGACTCATCAGGGTGGAATATCCCAAAGTCGACGCTGGATAATATACTTTATTGTGTTCTGATTATTTATTGCCTCATTTTCGAAAGCATTCCTTCTTTTATATTTCATTCATAAGATCAAAACATTAATTAAATCTACCATTCCGTACTGATAGCCATCGTGGTTGTGGAATTCTACTAGGTGAACTATGTTGCATTACTCAAGCCCTCTTACTCCATAACCATAATAAAGGCGTTGTAAAGGAATACAGGGCGTCCGGTTTCAACGTTCATATATTTCAGGGGGTGATTCTGGAGGATGGAGTTCAAAGTTAGATTATATCAACTTAGGCCCTAAAACACCAGTGCTAGAGGCTCTTAAGCAGGACCTCCAAAGTCCAACTAATTTGCGATAACTATGTCATCATTTGTCGGATTTAAATGAAATTCAGTACATGGGGGTTTCTGGATAAACTGAATCGTCTGATAAGGGCGGATTTAAGGGGGGGTGGTAATGAGTATCGAAGACCTAAGAAGAAATTACGTTTCAAAGTTTATTTGAGGATGTTGTTGTGTACCTGATTTAATGGTTTTCAATCATATTACCCCCCCCCCCCCATGAAAAAGAGCTATATCCACCCATGTCTGATAACCGATTCTCATCAGTGGAGGAAAATAATACTTTTAATTTTTGAGATTATATAAGTCGAAGACATGGTCTCCTCAACCATTTTCGACAAGAGAGGTACGGCGCTACGGAGCCCCATCCTATAGAAAAAAATGACTTAAAATGCATTTCATCACACTAAATACTTTTATTCCGAGATAGGGTTATGTAACGCTTTCAATTTGAAAATATTTTAGGAGCCCATTTCTTCGACTGAAATTTCAAATAGATCATCAACTCAAAAATTGAAAATGATTTTTTGAGACACCCCCTATTATATTATCTCTGCTACTGATGAGAATCAATCAGTTCTTTTACAATCAAACGATCAAGTTTATCCAGAAAACTCCATGCTATAAATTCCATTTAAATTCGATAAATTTTGGTGCAGAACTAACCAAATAACGGTACTTATCCTGAAAGATATGAACGTCTAATCCTAACACCCTTTATGTAATTCGTTATACAGGGTGGCCATTTGAAAACGAAACAGACGAGATTACAGACGAAATAAATTTTTTCGATAGAAATGCTCGGACAGGTCGATTTCTGTTTCGAGGGGGACAACTTATGATGTAGGTTACGGACGCATAGCGCTTCAACCCTTGCTGCTACAACCTCCACCCCCAATTTTTGAATAGGGAAGATGGAGTGAGTGATACCTCATTTGAAAGGTATTTTTATACTGATTTCAGCACAGTAATTGTTTTTTCATTTTATGCATTAGTTTCCGAAATATTCTCAACTAAGTATTTGAAAATGAAGTGGTGTTTTCATGGCACTTGTACCTAGTGTTTTTTTGTGAAAAATCGACATCTTGATTAAAGATTTTTATGTCAGTGGATTGGAGGAAGGAATCCACAGTCATGGTTGTTTTGAAGCTCAAAATGTCGATTTTTCACAAAAAAACACTACAAGTGCCATGAAAACACCACTTCATTTTCAAATACTTAGTTAAGAATATTTCGAGAACTAATGCATAAAATGAAAAAACAATTACTGTGCTGAAATCAGTATAAAAATACCTTTCAAATGAGGTATCACTCACCCCATCTTCCCTATTCAAAAATTGGGGGTGAGGGTTGTAGTAGCAAGGGTTGAAGCGCTATGCGTCCGTAACCTACATCTTAAGTTGTCCCCCTCGAAACAGAAATCGACCTGTCCGAGCATTTCTATAGAAAAAATTTATTTCGTCTGTAATCTCGTCTGTTTCGTTTTCAAATGGCCACCCTGTATATGACGGCCTCCAGAATTGATTCTAATTTTTTTACAGTGTACCGGGCGGGTCAAGCTACACCAGCATTCAGCCTTTTTCACATCACGTGATAATATATGCGTTCAAATAATTCAAACCTCCAGCCGAACCGCAAAGAAATATTGAAATGGAAAAAGGAAAAATCAAATATTTCATTCATGAAAACAACAATGAAATGTGTCAGATTTTTTTTTTCGGTTTAATTTTATTTAATATGCGGTTTTTCTAAGAGAATTTGAAAACAATAGTTTTTGTTAGATCATATTCTTGAAGTTTCAATGAGTGGAAATCTCGAAAAATGAGATAATTATTTCCACAGTATCAAAAAAGGTAGTTTGTAGGTAATGATAAGCATCAAAATTTCATTCGTACTAATTATACGTAATCATTACAAACAGCATAATAATCTAATGAGGCAAAATGGATTAATGCTCATTCAAAATGCCTGTGCCCTGTAATATATAATATCAAGTGAAAGGGCTTGATGAAAGAAACTTGAAAAATAATGCGATGTTATTCTTAATCCAATATGGCGGACCATCCAAGATTTCGAAATAGTTATATTTATTCACTTCTACAATATGGGTATCAAATGGAAGGGCTTGTTGAAAGTAACTCGAAAAATAATGTGACGTAATCCTAAAACTAATATTTCGGAGAATCCAAGTCAGTGACAATAAAAAATTGATTCAAAAAATGAGGATGAGGAATTTCATCTTCACAGAAAGCAAAATTGTTCACTTCGTGAAGATATTTAGTCTTCCCGTCGAATGGTCGAATCACTAACACATATACCAATTCTTGTCATAACACCTACTTTTTCAATCCCTTTTATACATTGAAATCGTAGCGACTGATCCCGACAATCTGGCAACAGTGCTGGGATCGAAAACGTTGATCGTATTTGCCGGTGCAGTATATGTGGGATTGAAAAGTTGGCTCAATGTATCGGGTCTGAACAGGACTATCAGATATACAACTTTTTTGAATGGAAAAAAATTTTTCCCCTTCCAATGTGCCTAGGAAGTTATATTTTTAAAAAGCCCATTTTTTGCATATATACTCGTAAAAAACATACGGATCATGTGGGTCTTAGGTCGCCTTTAGAACGTACCGGGACTGGATACGTCTGCCAGACAAATATATATATATATATATATATATATATATATATATATATATACCTCTATCCCCAAACGGAAGGAACACTCTTGGCCATCCAAGACCAGGTTGTTCCAACTAGAACATATCTGAAGCATATAATGGGACAACAGATAGACACAACGAAATGCAGGATGTGCCACACCGCCGAAGAAACTATCCAGCACTTGTCCTCAGGCTGCTCGACAATTGCGGGCACGAAATATCTAGCCCGCCATAATAATATGGGTAAGGTTGTGCACCAGCTGCTGTGTCTACAAAAACAACTTGTCCAGCAATTCACACCTCACCACGTATATGCACCACAAACCATACTGGAAAACGAACAGTACAAGATCTACTGGGACCTAACAGTCATAACGGACAGAGGTGTGGAACACAACAGACCGGACATGGTAGTGTGGGATAAAGGAAAGAAGACCGCCTTGATTATTGACTTTGCTGTGCCACAAGACAACAACCTGGCGAAAAGTTATGCCGAAAAAATATCGAAATATGAGGCACTGGCACAGCAAATGAAAGACATGTGGAGACTGAAAACAGTGACGATAATGCCCCTCATTATAAGCGTGAACGGCCTCGTACATCGAAGGACAACCCAACATCTGCGAGAACTGGACTTGCCGGAGAATGCCATCACGTGGATGCAGAAGGCAGTTCTACTAGGAACCGTCAGCATAATCCGGAAGATTATCTATCCCCATTAGCGCACGGAGTTACTCTTGGCGCACGCGCCCGGGTAACACGAACACCACGACAAGTGTGATATTTAAAAAAAAAAAAAAAATATATATATATAGGTATATGTGAAATTGTGCTATGCTCGGAAGTGTAAGAGTGATTTGATGCACTTCAAAAAGAACAGTCAATCACTGACAAACTCAATACTATTTCAGGGATTGTGAATCTTGTTTTAAAAATATTTAAATGAATTAATTTATATGTTTCTAGATGAATTTCATTATATAGATATATTTTATTGTTTAATGATCTTTGCATTCGTATCAACAAGTTGGAGCTAAAATAATATAAAAATTGTTCAATATGTTTTGATACTTGTCAATAAAAATTTAAACCTTTTACCTTGTTTTTTCATTTAATAATTATACATAGTACATAGCAAAATAAATCACACTATATATCAATTAAAAAATAATATTATACTTAGCAACACACGTTGAAATGAACAAAACCATCGGGTAAATTAAATAGTTAAAGCCGAAGAATTTTTTTTTATCGAAGCCGATTTAATTTGTAAATTATAGTAACTTACTTCAAACAATATTCGAATTCAATACAATTTGTTTCGACCACCTTTAGTCCTTTCAGACAACAACAAAAAGTTTTATTACTTAAGCACTTTGGTGTTGGTCGTAAAAATGTATCATAAAAATGACAACCACATAATATTCTTTGCAACTGTAACTCCACAGAACAAGATATCTGACGCTACTGAATAAACGTACCTAGCGCTCATCTATCGGGCGTCACACGAAACTCTAACCTCCGCCGTTTTCGGCAGTTCAAAATAATCTGTCGAGCGTATGAAGCCTTCCCTCCAGTTATTCTATGCTCCTAGGTACGACTACGCATCAACGGTAGCGACACCTAGAGGCCTTATTCAAAAGAAAGAAAAGCATTTCCCGCATAAGTAAAACTTTCATCCATTTTTCTGAAGTTTTATTGTATTTTATAATAACCAGACCGTAGACGATTCCATAAATGAAGTTTCATAACAAACAGTCCATCCGATTTCTAGTTATAAATGGTGTAACCAACATCTTTCTTTTATATATATAGATAATAAGTTGGAGGGTGACTTTTTGACGATCTTTATTTGACAACCTTTTTATGTCATACTACTACAATTGTTTATGTAACTTGATAAAAAATATAAACTGTGGACACGAATCCTAGATCCAACATTCTCCGGCCCCAAGCTTATTCCTCGCCCAGTGAACATGAATCTTTCATTATCCATATCTTTTTTCTTTTTAGCACTGTGTTCTTCGTTTTGTTGGTACCTTTCTTCTTCTTCCAGTTATTTCTTCAGTATAATTTGGTTTTGTTTCTCTTCCTTATCATCATCTGCTTCTTTATTCGAGAGACCTAATTTAAGTCTGGCTTCAGTGGTATTTTCAATCTCTTGATTTCTCTGTTTACGTATTCTGCAGCACCTGTTTCTGTTAGAATCATTATATATGCCACAAACTTCTTGTAGTTCTGCTTCTTCAGTCTTGCGAGTATTTTTTTATCTCTCTTTTTTGTGGCTTCCAGAAGACTTCTTAACTTCTATTTTACGATTTTTAAAATCTTTCACTTCAATATCCTTTCGGTCTTTTATTTCTTCTCCCAGTTTCCTCAAATCTTTTTTCTCTTCCTTCAATCTATTTATTTTGCCTTGGAGTTCTTTATTCAACTTCTCTTCAATTTGTTTCAACTGGAAAGCCTGAACCAATTTAGACTTCTCACGAGCTTTGCATTTTTTTTCTTCATTCCGTTTGACGCTACTACAGTCTTGTGAACCAATTCAACCCATTCTTCTTCTTTCTTGTCCTCATCCAGTTGTATCTCTCTTATCAAATTCAGATTAGCCAGGTTCTCAGCTTTAATTTGAGAATAAATAAGAGCGTTTGACAATACAGAGTTCGGTTGGGTCTTCATTTTCATTTTATCTCGTATTTCAGCGATAAATTTTGCTCGTTCTTGTCTATGAAATTCTTTGTAATACTCTGACTGGGCTTTTCGCATCTCTTCGATTTGTTGTTCTTTCATTATTCTTCGTTCTTGCTCTCTGTTCTTGATATCTTGTACAGATTCGGGCCATTTCTTAGCCATCTCATCGACGGCAATCCCGTAGTTGTTCGCTGAAGGTGGGAAGATTTCTACCAAATTACAGGCTGGCAAGTTTTCTTCGGTGGATTGGATAAGGTACTGGAATTTGTCCACATTGGGCTAATCTGGATTTTCATCTGTCTTTCGAAATTGACCCCGAAAACTGATCCAATATTTGACATTTCCGTCAAACTTTTTAATTTCTAATTTTGGCAAGTTAAAATTCTTTGGTATTTTTCTTTATTCGTTTCCAACCTCCGCTTTTGCTTCTTCTATTTTTTCTAATAAAAAATTGCATTTGTTTGTGTACTTGGTTACTTCAGTGCAAAAATCCATTTCCTCTGTAATTTCTTTACTAAAATCTTCGTCACTGAGTTTTTCGTTACAAAGCAATTTTTTATACTGTGGTCTAGGGAAAATATCATTTCTGCTTTGACTAAAACTTGTTACAGTAGTTCATTTATTTTCTCCTTGTCGTCCTGTCCTACCGTCTCAATCTCTTGGAAATGTTTTCTTGCAGCGTCCTAGACAATCTTTCTTTCTGTTTTCAAAAACTGCATGCTCTTCTCCAAAATTACCAGGGATGCCAATTATGTTGAATTGCTTCCTATTTATATATAACTAGCTGGCCCGGCGAACTTTGTTCCGCCTGAATTATACTTAGAAGTTGTATTAACTTACCATTGCTTTTTTTTGAAGCAGGAAATAAATTATGCAAAATTAAAGTTCAAAATATATAAAATTTTGACAATTTTGTGATTCACATGGAAAGAATTCTCTTTATTTAAGCGATACCTAATTGTTGAACATATAACTTTTTGTTTTTAATTGTTGTACAGTTCTCTTTTTGCAGTACCTCATGGGACTGTGAATAGCAGGAGTATAATCCATATTATACCTTTCCCCTAATATGAATCAAAGTGTCAAGAATATGAACAAAAATTATTCCTTTAAAGAACTTTCGACTATTAACACAGCCCGTCGACCAGAATTAAAAAATCAGTCATTTGTTGATAATAGCCCAACCTGAAGTGGCAAAAACAAAACTTTTCTAATATTCTCAAAATCTAATCAGTGGTCACACCATTATTTTAGACATCTTAGCTATGCTGCTAAGCTCAAAATAAAATAATGGTAAACATATCAGTTGGTGGTCATTCGACCAGATCAAATTAGGCAACCCATGAAACATTATTGCATATCATAGGTGAAAGCCCGATGAGCAAACATTTCAAAATTATTGACGCTTACAATACTGTCTCTGTGCGAACAGAAACACGAATATAATATGTCAATACTAATTATGGGCAATTTTGGATTCAGTTATTTCCGCAAATATATCTATTACCCGAACAGAAATTCGAAAGCATTTCAAAAATAAAGAAAAAAAATTAAGATGGCCAACTCACGTTTGAAACTGATCGTCAAAATCAGATACTTGATCTTTCGCTAAAAATTCACTGTTCCACCAACTTGAGATGTTTACCCGCTTTTTGATCTGGCAATGTACTTCCATGTTACCATGAGTTCTATGTGAATCACATATCGCCATCTAACAGCGGTAATGTCAACCTACGACCAAGTACTACTACTACAGTGACTTGTCTATTCACTGTACGACTACGCATCAACGGTAGCGACACCTAGAGGCCTTATTCAAAAGAAGGAAAAGCATTTCCTGCATAAGTAAAACTTTCATCAATTTTTTCGAAGTTTTATTGTATTTTATAATATCCAGACCGTAGACGATTCCATAAATGAAGTTTCATAACAAACAGTCCATCCGATCTCTAGTTATAAATGGTGTAACCAACATCTTTCTTTTATATATATAGATAATAAGTTGGAAGATAGATGCATAGAATACCTGGTGTTAGCACTGATTAGATTTTGTTTAAGACTTTCTTGTCGATCGAAAATGTGACATTTTGTGCTGCTTTTCATTTCTCCCGAAAGGGGTCGCGTTGCCGCAGTAGCGCCTCGACCGATAAAAATTGCGGATTTATTCCGGAACTAGACCAAAATCTGAAATCTAGAATGCCGTTTTGATCTACAAATTTTGATCACGATTTTTAGAATGGAGTCGTACACCAGGTATTCTATGCATCTATGTTGGAAGGTGACTTTTTGACGATCTTTATTTGACAACCTTTTTATGTTATACTACTACAATTGTTTATGTTACTTGATAAAAAATATGTGGACACGAATCCTAGATCCAACATAAACGTAAATTATTTTCGTCCATCATATCTTTTCCAATTCATTCATTTTCCGAATAAATTCACATTCTGAAAAATAGAAAGGGCCACATAGTGTTTACTTGAAACATAAAAATATTTTGAAAAACGTCATAACTTGGATACAGAGTGGAATGTGTCAAATTTCCAGGGCCACAGTTGTGATTTTATAATTGTGAATAGAGTATACATTTTCAGACTGGAGTATTTCAAGTTGCGCAAAGAGATATTTAATTGTAGTCTGTAGTCTTATTTCTTGAGAATTTTGGATAGTCGGGATTTCCATACGTCCGTCTGTTCTGTTCGTCTAAAAGTTTTACTATAACAAAGTAACGGACTATTCTGTCCATTATTTTTCAGTAAAATTTCAACACTCGGTTCTTGATTTCCGTACAATAAAATAGCATAACTGAATCTTCCAATCATGTTTATACTTATACTGGAAATATTTCCATTATTAACAGAGAAAAAAGTTTCTTCAACATTCACCAGGTCTTAAGAATTATTGAATACACATAATATTTTCTCAAGTTCATTATTATCCCAAAGTAAATAAACATTTTGATAAATACGTAATTTCTACGATTTATATGTAGAAACGGCAACGTTGCGTTCATATCTGACAGAAGAATGACCATAACCTAACATTTTCAAAATATACGCGGTGAAATGTGTCAGAATTCCAGGGCCAACCGGGCTACTTTATAAAAGTCCATCCATCCTTCTCTAATTGAGGTTGGCGATCAATATGGCATATCCTTCTCTATCTTGAGCTCTATGAATTAGGTCATCTCCACCTGTATGAGTCCAGTCTCGGATATTCCTCAGCCAAGATTTCTTCTTTCTCCCGATACCCCGTCGCCTGTCAATTTTTCCCTCCAGTATTAGTTTGATTTGCTCGAATTCTTTATGCCGCATTATATGCCCTAGGTAGCTGGTTTTTCTCATCTTTATGGTGGTGGTGAGGCGTGGACGAGTCTTCATCATGCTCACAACGGCTTCGTTTGTTGTTCTACTTGTTCAGCTTATCCTTAGCATTCTCCTGTACAACCACATTTCAAACGCATTCAATTTATTGATGTCCTCCTGCTTCAGCGTCCACGTTTCGCACCCATAGAGGAGTAACGACCATGTATAGCACTTCAGCATTCGTAGTCTTGTTGTTATGGACAATTGTGGGTTGCACAAGAAGCTCTTCATCTTGGCGAAACCAGATCTAGCGGTTTCAATTCGACGTCTTATCTCTCTTGAATAGTCTAGATGTTCATTGATCTCTCTTCCTAGATATACAGGGTGGCCATTTGAAAACGAAACAGACGAAATAAATTTTTTCGATAAAAATGCTCGGACAGGTCGATTTCTGTTTCGAGGAGGTCAACTTAAGATGTAGGTTACGGACGCATAGCGCTTCAACCTTTGCTGCTACAACCCCCACCCCCAATTTTTGAATAGGGAAGATGAGGTGAGTGATACCTCATTTGAAAGGTATTTTTATAATGATTTCAGCACAGTAATTGTTTTTTCATTTTATGCATTAGTTCTCGAAATATTCTTAACTAAGTATTTGAAAATGAAGTAGTGTTTTCATGGCACTTGTACCTAGTGTTTTTTTGTGAAAAATCGACATCTTGATTAAAGATTTCTATGTCAGTGGATTGGAGGAAGGAAGCCATAGTCATGGTTGTTTTGAATCTCAAAATGTCGATTTTTCACAAAAAAACACTACAAGTCCATGAAAACACCACTTCATTTTCAAATACTTAGTTAAGAATATTTCGAGAACTAATACATAAAATGAAAAAACAATTACTGTGCTGAAATTAGTATAAAAATACCTTTCAAATGAGGTATCACTCACCCCATCTTCCCTATTCAGAAATTGGGGGTGGGGGTTGTAGCAGCAAGGGTTGGAGCGCTATGCGTCCGTAACCTACATCTTAAGTTGTCCCCTTCGAAACAGAAATCGACCTGTCCGAGCATTTCTATCGAAAAAACTTATTTCGTCTGTAATCTCGTCTGTTTCGTTTTCAAATGGCCACCCTGTATATAGCTCCTCACATTTTCAAGCCTTTCTCCCTTTATGAAGATTGATGGATCATGCTGTTTAATCCTACGGCTGAAAATGAGAGTTTAAGTTTTTGAGGCGTTCACTTCTAGTCCAGCTTTGCTACTCTCGTCTGCCAGGGCATTCATCAAGGCCTGTAGTTGTTCAGGTGTTTCTCCTATAACCACCGTATCGTCGGCGTATCTTATATTGTTGATCATTATACCGTTGATATTTGCACCTTCCGTTCTGTTCGGAAGTGATAGTTTCACTATATGTTCTGCATACACATTGAAGAGCAAGGGAGAGAGGAGGCAGCCTTGTCGTACCCCTCTCTGTATATCAATATATCCCGTATTACCGTTTTCTGTTCGGACGCAGCCTTTGTGGTTCCAGTAGATCTTTCTTATAATCGCAATATCCTGCCCATCCAGACCTATCTGTTGTAGGACCTCTATCAACCTCTGATGTTCTATGCGGTCTAAAGCCTTCCTATAGTCGACAAAACACACATATAGGTTTCTCTGAACTTCCAGATACCTCTCGGCTATCAGAGACAAACCCAATGTAGCGTCTCTTGTGCCAGTTCCCTTCCTGAACCCATATTGCGAACGACTCAAATACTCTCCGCATTTCATCTGGATACGGTTGAAAATAATCCTCATGAAGATTTTAATGCCATGGCTCATCAAAAAGATTGTTCGAAGCTCGTCACATCTACGAGCTTTATTCTTCTTTGGTAGTGCCACATACGTGGTTCTTAGCCAATCGAGCGGTATTTTTCCGCTTTCGTAGACCTGATTGAACACACAGGTTAGGTTGCAGATCGCTTTTTCGCTGAGGTGTTTGAAGTGTTCAGCCGTAATATGGTCTTCTCCAGGTGCTTTATTGTCCTTCGTTTCCTTGATCGCCCTAATCACTTCTGAAGAGAGAATGTGTAGGATTTATAAAAGTGAATGGAGTATATTGAGCCGCATTTGGTATCCATGGATACCCAATCACATGTCCCTTCTCTCCTCCCTAGACATGCGTATAGCGACAACTGACACTGGATTCAAGGGGAACAAGGGCTTCACTTTTGTATACTTATTAGCCACTACCATAGAACTTATAGTACATGGAATGCGAAATGCCATTACCTTGCTGCTCAGCTTGAAAAAATGGATAAACATCCCAAGTTGGTGGAATACTGAAATTTACATGTTGCCATGGTTACGACTTGTCATACAGAACAGAAACACAGAAATACTATGAATCTAATCGTCAAGATCCGATTCACTTGGCATTTCGGCAAACATTTCTGTGTTTCTGTTCTGTATGACAAGTCGTAACCATGGCAACATGGAAATATCAGTATTCCACCTAGGAGCATAGAATAACTGGAGGGAAGGCTTCATACGCTCGACAGATCATTTTGAACTGCCAATAACGGCGGAGGTTAGAGTTTCGTGTGACGCCCGATAGATAACGCTGAGATCGTTTATTCAGTAACATGTCAGATATCTTGTTCTATGGCGCTACAGATGCAAAGAATATAATGTGGCTGTCATTGTTATTGATACATTTATGCTTCTTTTCAATTGAAAATGGCCATAAATCATAACATAGACAATATTGATGACATATCATCGCTTTATTCTAATCAACTTTTTATGCGCAATTATATGGGAAGTCTGTGATCGGTAATAAATTTGTCAAAACAATATCCTTATCGGAAAAAGCGAACATTCAGGTGAGTATTACTATTATTATACGGGAAGACTGAGGTCTTATCTGTTCTCGTGTATCATACGCAGAATGGTATGGCATCTAGTTTACATTATTCCCTCTGCTAACACTTAGATTCGGAGCGGGAAACAGATTTTTCTTCATATATTCAATCTGATCCTTTTAGCCATTTCTTTACACGTGCTATATGCATTATATTGTCGGATTCACGAAAAAAAGTATGTATTGCTTTCTTTCAAAAGAATATATATTATGATATAGTAATAAATGGGACCTAATAAGTAATAACAACTGATAACCATTAAAGATAATTTTATTAAGGATAGCCATGTTGTAGGAACGAACGACGTTGTCGCCATCTCGTGACCTTGCGGCGAACTGACAAGTTCGGACGTTTTGGCAGTTTATTTTCGTAGGGGAGCCTTCTCTCCAGTTATTCTATGCTCCTAGATTCCACCAACTTGATTGGGATGTTTAGCGACTTTTTGATCTGGAAATAGCATTCCATGTACTATATGTTCTATGGCCACTACGCTAAAATTCTATATATATATATATATATATATAATTCTATGCTCCGCCGTCATTGGAAGTCCGAAATGATGTGTCGAGCGTATGAAGCCTTCTCTCCAGTTATTCCATGCTCCTAGGTGCTAGTGCGGAGTGGACCTGTACATTTCGATTTAAAGAGTTATCTTTAAAGATCTTGAGCGAGGGAATAATTAACATTTGTTGATATAACTGTATATAATATCATGAGTTACACTCTATAAAATTAATGTAAAATATATTAATAAGGTATATTATGTTGATCCAGTATTGATCTCAACTCGTTAATTATCTTTTCGTCGTCCTGTCTCACTCTAGCTATCTGACTCTGTTGCACCTCCAATAATTGGGTATACTTCGACTCCAAACTCTGCACTATCGAATCCAACTCAGACTGTTTATCCGCGCTGCATCTCGAGATAACCTCAGCTTTCTGAGTCTGCAACTGTATCTGCGAATGTTACATGTAAATACAGGCAACTTGGTATATTTGATTTTTGATTTGTACCTGTATAGCTTTCTCTCTGTTGTCTAGTTCTTGCTTTAGCTTCTCTATCTGCCTACAATATTCCCTTTCTGATTTCTGGAAAAGCCTGTCCATTTTTGTGATACACTTCTGAAGGAATAAGATGCGTTCGTCGTTACTGGTATTGGTGCTTGAAGCTTCTTCTATTTGGCTCCGAAGTACAGTGATCTCGCTCACCAACCTGAAAAAATCAAGAAATTCACATCAAGTAGCATACGGATTAGAAATAAGGTCAGGCTACAGAAAAGTAGGTATAACGTTTCAACAATCTCATAATTATTGATGACTTCATTGATTTGAGGTCACCGTTGAAAGCGAGTAGGAAATCTAATCCGATAGAGGAGCCACCGTGCATTTTATGGAATATCCCCATAGAACTTACATTACCACTATAAATTCTATGGATATCTCATTTAATTATGAGTGAAATGTACAATGGCACTTTCTCCGAAAATCGCTGAACTATGAAATGCGTGAATATGTGTGTAGAGCAGGAACATTTTTCCGCCATATATTTGAATTTGGCCTTTCTCTGCCAATTCCGTATTTATCAAGTTGTTTTCCTGAACGAAATTATCTGTAGAAGCATGAGTTGGCTCATTTTCTCCTATTTTGAATGAAAAAAAAATAACTTTTGAAATGAAATCGATTTAAATTATTTCATTAAGAACTCCAATCCTTTACGAGTCTACCCACGAAATTTCAGTTCCCATTTTCAAATGCAACTTGAAATAAAAATACACTACATTGAACGCCCACCTTAACTGCATAAAACATATTAAACCCTGACCTAGTACATTCTCTCTGAATTATATCTTCCAGGCGACTTATCTCCTTATCCTTGCCTGTGATCATAGCCACGTTTTTTTCTGTCAATTCCTTACTCGCATCCTCATAATCTTTTTTCAATTTTTCTTTTTCCTTTTCGAAATTTTCCTTCAATTCTTTGATTTTCTCCTGATGTGCTTCCTCCGCTTCTTTCATTTTCTCTGACTGGTTTTTCATTAATATTTCTAACTCTTTCTTGCTTTGTTCAGAAATTTGTTTCTTCAATTCTTGTTTTACCTGCAAATTCATCAAGAACTCTGAACTTATGTTATGTTGATATAAAAGGGGTTTCAAGAAGAGAGCGTAAGATAATGGCGCGCTATGTTTGACAGGCATAATGTCACATAATTATGACATGACAGATCGAATGTTGACAGATGGCTGTTAGTGAACATGGAGCATTACACATTAGAACAACGCGTCCTGATTGAATAAAAAAAACTATCATCAATATGTTGAAGGTTTGATTGCCACTATTCGTAAAGGGCGTCCAATGTTCTGTCGAAATGATGTGCCTACTTCAGTGTTCAGTTAAATATCTTGTGAAGTGCAGATACTCTGAGAAAAAACTTTAACAAAATTGAAACTTCTACACCCTGTACAGGGTGTCCCAAATTCGATGATCGCTGAGAGCATCTCGAGAACCATAAGTGTTAGAGAAAAAATGGTCAAGGACTCCCGATCTCTTTTTTTCAAAATAATCAATTGCCAGCAAACAGATCCCAGATATCTGAATTGGTTCTATATATTTCGCTATATCTCGTTTTCTGTTGGAGATATCACGAGAATTCCAAGTAGTTTTCTTTTATAATTTTATTTGGAAATTTATTCGCCGTTCAAACGCTAGAGAGAAATGTTTGTGTTTTTTGAATGGGACAGCCTTTATTTTTCATCATTGCTTCTTAGCCGCAGATTCACCGAGTATCATCCTGTAACCAGTTTTTCGAAAATCTGATCCGTTTCAAAGATATTGAGTTTTTCGTCTTCACTTGAATTGGGACAGTCTGTATATATAAAGATTTTTCTTTTATTTGGAGATATTTTATTTTCTGTTCTATAAAAAACTAACATTAATCGAATAAAAACTTCCATACGAATGAATTCTGAAAAAAAACTAAAATAAATGTTCTGATGATTTCTTCTTTTCAAGATAATCATTTGGTTTAAGACAATTTAAATTTTGAATCAGATGGAATATACAGGGTGTCCGGTAATCCTTGTACAATATTGGAACTGGTGATAGACCAGGTCATGACTGTTCAGAATATCAGAATTTCACCTGAGTAAAAATATCACCATTTTCGAAATAATGGGCATTTTCTAAATATCTAGAAAATGACTACCTCACATTTGTCTACAAATTTAGACTAATTCAAATATCTTATTTGTTGCTGAAGATTAATGATGAGTGATGCTTTCAGACGTAAAAAACAGCAACAAAGATATTTGAATTAGTCTCAATTTGTAGACATAGCACTCAAAAACGGAGGTGAGGTAGTGATTTTCTAGATATTTAGAAAATGCCCATTATCTCGAAAATGGTGATATTTTAATGAGGTGAAATTCTGATATTCTGAACAGTCATGACCTGGTCTATCACCAGTTTCAACATTGTACAAGGTTTACCGGACACCCTGTATTTATTTACAAATGAAATTTTTCATTTCTTAGAATGGAAATGTTCAGGAAATATCGTATTCTTCTATGATATCTCTTTCATTCGAGAAGATCAGTTTATGCAAAAAAACAAACTAGACAAAAAATGAAAATGAAATATCTCCAAATAAAAAAACTCTTTATATACAGGCTGTCCCAATTCAAGTGAAGACGAAAAACTCAATTTCCTTGAAACGGATCAGATTTTTGAAAAACAAGTTACAGGATGATACTCGGTGAATCTACGGCTAAGAAGCAATGATAAAAAATATAGGACGTCCCATTCAAAAAACACAAACTTTTCCCTCTAGCACTTGAACGGCGAATAATTTTCCGGATCAGATGCAAGCAGCGTATAGGTAAGGCTACGTCCGCATAGGCAGGAGGCTTGCTTAGCGCCTAGCCTAGAGGCTAGCGAGTCGCCTAGAGGCTTGCTTAGCGCCTAGAGGCTTGCTTAGCGCCAAGACGCTTGCTTAGCGACTTGCATCTTTGCTTGTCAACAATGAGATGTCACTTTCGACGAGATGTCACTTTCAAAAATAGCTTTAAAACTGCTTCTCGCCAAAAATTCATCTTTAAAATGTACTAATTCAAATCCATCGTGTTGGTTTCACAGGCCCGGATCTAGGGTGGGACAAGCGGGGCGCTTGCCATGGGCGCCAGCTTAAGGGGGCGCAAAGTTACAACCAGAGGTTAAATTTTTTCAATTTTTGATTTGCTCGGAAGAAAGTATTATTATTAAAGATGACTCTGAAGTGCCATCAAAAAAAGGACAAACATCGTATCTGTCCAAAACTATACAAAATGAAATTATCGATTAAATGGCCCCCAAAGTTCGGAATAACATTTTTCATGAGATCGAGGAGGCCAACTATTTCACTATTATGTTCGACTGCACCCCAGATGTATCTCACACAGAACAAATGAACCAGGTTATACGATATTTAAAGAGAACGGAGTCTGGATATGAGATAAAGAAAAGTATTATTGACTTCTTAAGAGTTGACAGAAAAACTGCAGAATAATATCATAGACAATTATTCTATATATACTGCAAGCTGATGATTTATATGTCAAAAAATGTCGTGGGCAATCTGACGACAACTCTTCTATTATGGCCGGCATATACAGGGTTGGGATAAAGTTTGGCACCAAATTAATATATTTAAAACGGAACAGACGGTAATTTTGAAATTTGGCAGCTGAGTGAATGGCAAGCACTTCGAACATTTAAAATGATGTGGGTGTCCCATTTAAATAATTTTTTTTTTGTCATTTCCGGTTAAACCAGAAGTATCTCATTAATGAAAATATGCTCATCAGATGCATTGTGGTCCATTACACTCAGCTGCCAAATTTCAAATATATGGCCCGTTTCGTTTTAAAGATATTAATTTGGTGCCAAACTTTATCCCCACCCCGTATAGAGGAGTCCAATCCAGAATTCTACAGATGAACGAGCTGGCTGTACTACTTTGTGGGTGTCCATTCGGCTTCATCATGTTCAGAAGCAATAAATTTATTTGGTGCTGTACAAAAAGTGCATTCTTTTTTTGTTAGTCAACCACACGATTGACATTATTGACAATTATGAAAAAGTGCACGAAATCAAATTGTAAAGGAAGTATCCAACCAAGATGGGCTAAACATCAAGCTGTTAATGCCTTGCTCAAAAATTTACTGGGAGTGGTGAAGGTTGTGGAAGAAATCTCACTAGTAGCAGAATCCAAGTATGAAGCTGGTCATTTGCTTCATGCTGTGATGGATTTTTAATTCATCCTGAGCCCAACAATTTGGGATAATTTTCTGCCAGAGGTCGATAGGGTCAACGTGGAAATTCAGAAAGTTCGTTATCGTTGTACAAGGTCTTGTGAGAATCTTGCAAGAAATGAGAGAAAAACCTATTGAAAACTGGATCTCGGAAGCTACACTCCTCTCAGAAGAATAAGATGTGGAGCCAATTCTCAGAAATAAACGTGTTTCCAAGAAATGTGAGAGGATGAGTCAAAAATGCTAGATCTAGTTGGTTTATTCTCGAAGGAAATTGAGGTTGTTTTCGAGAGATAATTGTCAGAAATCAGAAAAAGATTAGAAAGCGCAGAGAGTCTGCATACGAATTTCGCATTCCTCATCAATGCCACATGAAAAAGTGGATCTGCAGAAAAATGGCACCTTTTTAGCGCAAAAATATTGAAAAGACTTGAATGCAGTTGATTTTTGTTAGGAACTAGTTGTTTTCAAAGAGCTGGTTCCTGAAATTAGTGAAAGATCGACTTCATTAGACCTGCTACAAATTCTTCACATTACCTACCACGTATGCAAGATGTGAACGCAGTTTTAGCAAATCGAAAATGATAAAAAATTATTTGCGTTCCTCAATGAGTCAGGAACGTCACTCTGGCTTCTTAGCTATGGAGAACAAAATTGCTTCCGAAACAGATTTCGAGGAGCTGATATAGATGCGTTCGCGGAAAGAAAATCACGCCGCGTGTAGCTGTGAAGAAAAAAATCTAATTTCTTTCCTTGTGATATTTTCCTCATTATTAGTTTCTATTTTTATTATTCAATTGTTTAATTTATTTTTGTTATCTTTTATGAATTCACACAAATGAATTTGTGCCCCAGTCAGAAAAAATCGTAGATCTGGGCCTGTGGGTTCATGACATAAATAAGTCACGGTCGAGTCAATATACCTTTTGTTTTGGTAGGAGATGGTGGATATCCATTAATGAATTATTTAATGAGGCCTTTTTCACGGAGAAATATTGACAGCACAAAAACAATTTACAATTACCGACACTAAAGAGCTCGCAGAAGTTTGGAGTGCTGTTTTGGTATAATGGCCGCAAAGTGGAGGGTTTTGCAGAAATCAATTTAAACCAAAGTCAATACTGCTATTTCAATTACAAAAGCTGTATGCATTCTACATAATTTTGTAATGACGGAAGATCAATCTACGTTTCAACAATACAAGGATTCTTCTAATATCAGGACTCAATATAGATTTACAGTGCATTGCAAACAAGAGACATTTTGTTGAATTATTTCAACGGAATTGGATCGATTACCTGGCAGAACAACTCATTGCCTGAAAATATAATCAAACGCCATAATATACATTGACAGCATTAATTCCTCATAAATGAATAAAATCACTTTTTAGTACCGTCTATTCCTACTTCAGCTGCTACCTCTTCCCACTGTTTTTTTTTAAGACAATTGCATTTTTGTGGAGGTTATCAGATGGATTCCACAGAACTTCTCTTCTAAAAACTGATGCAATTAAGATTTCGTCCATTTTGATAATCTCAAAATGCCTCGCGCAGTCGCGCCTAGCGTCAAAAAACCAACACGTTTGATCACTTCGATACTCGCCAAGCGCCTAGCTAGGCGCCATATCGTTCAATTCTATTCTATGCTATGTACAGAAATGGTAAAGTGGGTCCAGAAGAATCTTGAAATCGCAGCGAAGGTGCGATACAGTGAATTAATTTTTATATGGTCAGAAAGAGGAATAATCGATTCATACGTCGGTGAAATTTAGATTCTCTAGCCGATGTAGAAGTATTTTTAAAAATTCGCAAAAATCGCGGAAAAATCCGGCAAAAAGGGACTCTATAAACCTTTTCTGGATTAACGGATCGAAAGAGGAAAGGTCGATGCCAACTATAGACTACAGGCCCGTGTCGAAAATTGATGGGTCATTTGAACCAGAAGGTGACCTATCTAGAACGATAGAAGGACATAAAATAATAAGATTCAGCACTATGCCGTCACTTGTAAGCTGTCCAACTGAGTACAGGTGGCAATTCAAAAGGACAGGTAGACTGGGTACATTTGGGTCATATGACTTTTGACGGCATTCTTACCATCGATAGCTCCATGGAAAATAATAGGAAAACGGGCAGTGCCGTACAAAAATGATGCGCCATATATTCGGAAAATTTTTTTGATTTTCCGAAAATTTCCATGATAAAATAGGTCATTTGATTTTGTACGGCATCAGTTTTATACGGTTGCCATACATCTTCTAATCCATTATTCAGCAACGCCGTACAAAAGTCATGCGACTAAGGGAAAAAATCGAGGGTTGCAACCCCCTCTCTTGCCGTGCTCCAGGGGGTCATTTGAAAAAGTACGGCTCCGGTTCCAAAACATTATCCAGCACTCAAAATTACTATTAAAAATAAGGCCGTCAAAAAAAAATTGTTCATTTTGATGTTATATCAATAATTATCTTAGTTTCATCTTATGCTTGACCCATAAAGCTCTAAAGTCATTTGACCCAGTACGGCAATTTCTTTTTTTACATGATACTTTAAGATACAATTATTATATTATATTGCCGTTCAAAAGAAACTGTTCTGAAAAAAATTATAGAGAAATACAAAAAGTGAAATTTTTCATATTATTGTAAAAGTTTGGAACTCATAGATTAATGATCAGTGGCGTAGCTAGATTGTCCGGGGCCCTGGTGCAAAAATCGAAGAAGGGCCCCTTAATGAATTGTTTTCTAGTAAAAATATAAATACTTCGAAGAAGCAAAGTTACTTACTGAAGGTACAGTTGAGGAATTATGTTGTAAGTTATGTATTTGAGTAGGTATATTAAATTCATTATATTAATGTTATAGTAATGTGGATGAGAACGAGGTCTTTGAAAACATTTTTTATAGATATTTACTATATGTACAAATATTCACTAAAAAATTGTCATTGTCACTATGACCTTCTAGCCATATTTTTCAATTGATACGTTAGAATATTTGGTGAAATCACAATGAGAATAAATTATTCAAGGAATGAATAAAAATTAATTATTGAGGATTCGAACCTAGAGGTCAGGTCTAGATTTGAAGTAATTTATTCCTTCGGAAAAAATATGTTTACAACCTCTTTCTAGACCTACTCTTCATTTCAATTGATAGGTATAAGCCATAGATGTCGATGTCGATGTCGCAGTTGAGCTTGGCTCATAGTGTTCCGCAAATAATTTTATATTATTCTTAATTCGCTGAAAGATCTTTCAGCTTCTACAGAGATGACAGGAAGATTGTATGGAACAGTAATATTGGTGTATATACTTCTGTTTGGTCGCATTCCAGCATTCCGTTTTTCCTTATTATTTTCATACAGAATTCATGAATTGTCCATGCCTTATTCAATTCAGATAGAAATAGGTGATAAATATTAAGAACTTAAATTGAAAAGTTGGTCTCATATCGCAATACATATTTACTTTGAAATTGGTCGAAGCTTTGAATTACAGTTTTTTCGTCTATCTATATCTATAGAAGAAATGATGGTGAAAATTCCAAATTTTGTTGACTGCAGTCGTCATACACCCGAAACTTGAATTCAATCAATCAATTAAATATTTATTGTACTACAGGCTTAATACAATAGCGTGTACTCGTCAATTTTCAGCATAAATAACACATTATTAAAATAAATATGGACATAAAATGAACTTACAGTCTAGGACAAACTATACTTATATCACAGATAGGTTTGTGTCGCAGAAAAACTCCGAGAGCGAATAATACGGTTTTGTTGCAAGGAGCGCCTTCAATTCTCTTTTAAATTTCATGAAACTTGATAGTTTCCACTGATTCGGCAGTTCATTGAAAACTGCAACCGAAATATAAGAAGGCAACTTCAAAAATTGAGAAATTATTGTATCGAGCACTCTATTGAACATATTTATTTCGGAAAATTCTCCCCTGCTTCGAAATCGGTGATCGGAAGCTAATTCATCGAAATATTTTTTACCTTTTTTTTGTCTCTTTTCGTCGAAATGGGGATCTTTACCATATGCTATGACATTTTCTCTAGCCTTCTCTTTATATTCGTCTCTTCTAAAGCTCTGCATATACGTCGTCCAAACTGACATCGCATTTTTGTAATACTTCAGATGCATAACTGATATTATTGAGAATGTGGTGCATTAAATCGCCGAGGAAAATAAATTCAAATTTTTTTTTAATTTCTGCTTGTTTTCGCTCTTATTTGGAAGAATTTTTCATAACCATTTCAGCTAATGCACGAATGATATGAAAAAAATGAAATTTGATTGCCGAAATTATGTTAACCCTACTGGACCATCTACATTTGATGATATTTCGGAAAAAACCATTTTCCAACAACTGAATATAATGAAAACAATGTTATTCACATAATAGATCACAGAGAAAGATCAAAGTTTGAATTTTTTTTCAGTTCAAACGCGATTTGATGGTCAGCGCTTGGGGGCCCCTGAGGTCGAGGGCCCTGGTGCACTGCACACTCTTGCACCCACGTAGCTACGCCGCTGTTAATGATATATAACAATTTTCTACATTTTATCCCTTGTTTTGAATAGTATTAAGGTAAATAAATTAGGAACAAATGATGCAGTACATTTTTATCCAGACCATATCATTTAGGATGATGAAAATTGCGCTACCATTTTGAGGATACTCTATGGTCATTCGATATTGTACGGCATCAACATATTTTTGAAGAGAAAAATTGAAAAAATGACAAAATCATTATACCGTCTGAAGTGTCTATATCATACCCAACAAGTGAAACCGTCAATCCAAGTATCAACAGTTTTTTATACTTTTTGGTTTAAAAAAGGTATACTTGAAACATTATTGATACATATATAATTGATTGTTCACTGTAATAATGTGAATGAATAAATCAACTATTCTCTAGAAAAATTTTATATATTCATAACTATCAATGGTGATAATAACACAAATTTAATAACTTAAATTATTCGCTATCCGAATCCGCCTCTGAGTTGTTATCAGAATCAACGTCTTCATCAGCTTCCGAATAATCTTCTTTATCATTTTCTGAAACATGAGTATGTTTTTGTCAAAATTAAAGTCTCACGTACAGGTCAAAGTTGTAAGGATTTATTCATTTACGTATGATGTCATCAGTTTCTTCGCCTGATTCTGGGAAATACCGTACAGTATCAAATGACCATAGAGTATCCTTAAAATGGTAGCGCAATTTTCATCATCCTAAATGATATGGTCTGGATAAAAATGTACGGCATCATTTGTTCCTAATTTATTTACCTTAATACTATTCAAAACAAGGGATAAAATGTAGAAAATTGTTATATATCATTAATCTATGAGTTCCAAACTTTTACAATAATATGAAAAATTTCACTTTTTGTATTTCTCTATAATTTTTTTTAGAACAGTTTCTTTTGAACGGCAATATAATATAAGAATTGTATCTTAAAGTATCATGTAAAAAAAGAAGTTGCCGTACTGGGTCAAATGACTTTAGAGCTTTATGGGTCAAGCATAAGATGAAACTAAGATAATTATTGATATAACATCAAAATGAAGAATTTTTTTTGACGGCCTTATTTTTAATAGTAATTTTGAGTGCTGGATAATGTTTTGGAACCGGAGCCGTACTTTTTCAAATGACCCCCTGGAGCACGGCAAGAGAGGGGGTTGCAACCCTCGATTTTTTCCCTTTGTCGCATGACTTTTGTACGGCGTTGCTGAATAATGGATTAGAAGATGTATGGCAACCGAATAAAACTGATGCCGTACAAAGTCAAATGACCTATTTTACCATGGAAATTTTCGGAAAATCAAAAAATTTTTCCGAATATATGGCGCATCATTTTTGTACGGCACTGCCCGTTTTCCTATTATTTTCCATGGAGCTATCGATGGTAAGAATGCCGTCAAAAGTCATATGACCCAAATGTACCCAGTCTACCTGTCCTTTTGAATTGCCACCTGTACTCAGTTGGACAGCTTACAAGTGACGGCATAGTGCTGAATCTTATTATTTTATGTCCTTCTATCGTTCTAGATAGGTCACCTTCTGGTTCAAATGACCCATCAATTTTCGACACGGGCCTGTAGTCTACTAGCTTGCTATTAATATTTTCCATAATTTTCCCATTTCTTCAGCCGATTTGCAGAGATCTACTAGGCTTTACTAGTTTCTTACTAAATCAAAAAAATCCAATATGTACAGAATTCAAACTTATCGAAAATTCGAATATATCAGGATACACCAGTCTATACAGGTGTCCCAAGTACGAGTGCCTGGAGAAATGGACGTATTCTACTCAACGGACAACGTAAATCCAGCAAATCTCAAATAACTCGGAAAATACTGAATTTAGGAGCAAGAGCATTTTAGAGTACTATCACTATTTTTCTTCGCAGGATCCAACGCAATCATAAAAAATAGGGTTCTGGATCGAAAAACAGAAGTTATGGCCGATTCTTGATCACAGTTTTCGACACAAAATTTGAGACACCCTGTGATGATATTCAAAGGATGCATGACCTTTTCACATTCTTCTGCTTTCACGCTTTTACAACGGTTTTCACTCGGGATGTTCAGAATAAGAAAAATTAACATAATACTGACTCGATACTGACTATGCATATTTGACTTTTTTTCATTTTTTTTCAATATTTCAAAAACTATTTGAATGAATACAATGGTTTTCACAGAAATGTATTCAGCATTGAATACTCAATCATATCAGAAACGAAAAAATTGAAAAATAATTTTTTTGAACACATTTATTTTCACTCCCTGTATAACCGGAAGTGCTCAGGCTCCAAAAATATGTTAGGTCTGCAGAGAATTCCGAGCAATATCATGACCCTAATTTTCAGATTTCGAATATGTCCAGTTCTGCAGAAACGTCTAATAGGCACTCGAACTTGGTGAAACAAGTATAGGCGAATTCATACAATTAAAAAAAAGACGTTGCTTCATTCCCAAGAATGATTGGAGAATTAAATCTACATAATCTCGAAGACACACTTCGATGTAGTTTATAATATATCGACATTTGATATATTGTTAATTCTGAGGAGTTGAGAGTCACATTCATTCTGATACAATAAAGTTCACATTATGAAACAAAAAGAACTAACTTCTAAATAAAACTCTTCCTTCAGTTTATTCTTCATTATATTCCTAAACTGTAATGTTAGATCCACTGCAGTCCTCATTGTGCATACTTGTGTATTTTAAATTCGTTTTACTAAGCTAGTCGCTAGGTGACTCGCTAGGAGACTCGCTAGGCTCTAGGCACTAAGCAAGCCTCCTGCCTATGCGGACGTAGCCTAATAGAAATTACAAAAGTATACTTGGAATTTTCGTGATATCTCCAACAGAAAACGAGATATAGCGAAATATTGGAAACAGCAATTTCAGAAACGCCCTGTAACCCGAGAACCAATTCAGATATCTGGGATCTGTTCGCTGGCAATTGATTATTTTGAAAAAAGGGATCGGGAGTCCTCGACCATTTTTTCTCTAATCCTTATGGTTCTCGAGATGCTCTCAGTGATCATCGAATTTGGGACACCCTGTACATACAACGAAACATTTGGGGCCCCATATTTATGCTACTTTTTTCTTTAAAATTTTCCCTCTTCATTTCTACCTCTGATTTTAGGAACACCCTGTGGTTGGCCTCCACGCTTTTGCGCCTTCAGACTTAAGTCACAGATTCATACCAATAGGCCACACCACATTTGTATGCAATAACCTTATTGAAAATCTTGTCATTGCTGTCGTTTTGTTCTGATTCAGTACTGCAATTATGGAATTATGATTTAATTGCTGAAATTTTAAAAAAGTGCTATGAACTGTATTCATGAAGTCATGTTGTTTATAAAATAAGTAAGATCAAGCAGGATTATCTATAAACATCGAATCATTCATAATCTGCCATGGTTCGATCGCCATGACAACATAGGTAAGAGGAAAGAAAGGAATAGTTCCCCTTCTTCTATCTTTTTTTTCTTTTTCTCATTGGAACTTGTATATAAAAAATGCAAAGCTTCATTTAAAATTTCAGTGTCTTCAGATTCCAGGATTCAGTAAAATTGACCCACCTGTTCCTTAGCTGCATCCATCTCCTTGATCTTCTTATGTAGCGTGCTGGTCAGCGAGTTCAGTTCTTTGTTCTGTTGCTGCGTCTCGCTGAGTCTAACCTGCAAACTCTCTATGATCTTCTTCCAATCGGTGGTCAGGAAGCTGGCATCTTTTTCGTTTGAATCCTTCTTTCCCTCGTCAGCCTAAAAAAGCCACAGTGAACATTGTAGAAAATGAATTTGTTAATACTCAACTGGCTCCTCTTGGGGAAATACTTTCTCCGTAAATTTTTTAACCCTGTAAAGATAAAATTCGAGGTTCTGCCGACATATCTATGCCTAAACTTGAATATTGTGTCTTACCTCAATTCCTCTGCGGAGCTCTTATTTCTGGGTGGTAGGTGTTCTTGAACATTTTCTGCAAAAAAATTAAAATTTTATTGCTATATAAATTTTTATTGCTATACGGTTGTTGTCGTGCTTCTTCTAATCCTGCTATTTTTAGCATACTAGTATACTATAATTGTGTCTATTTTTAGAAACTGTTGAACAATGAAAAACAACTGTACATGAGTGTACAATGAGTGCCACTACTGCCACTAGCCCAGTGGTTAGGGCGTGGTTCTAGGACCCGAAAAGTCCGAGATCAATCCCGAGGCTAGGAGAAATTTTCTAGTTAGGCAGTAGTGGGCCACCAGTCACTGTTGGGTCGAAACAACAGTGCTGTGACTAAGGTGGCGTAATGCCACACAGTACACAACTGATTTCTAAGGGGTCTGCTCGGAAGACCTAGGACTTATCAGTACAATCATAATCACATCTTCCCTTTTTCCTATCAATTCGAATCCCCAAAAACTGTATTCATCTTATTCTGATGAAGTCTTTCAAGTGAAAGCGAAACGTACGTCGTTGCCATAAAAACAAAGTAGAAAAATGTAAACAAGTGATTTTATGGGTGCGCCAATTTCAAGTTTTGCGCCGGTTCAGAAAAATCGCAGATCCGGGGCTGATAAGACCTCGTCTGCTTTAGGCAAGTTCTTCAGGTATTCCTTCAGGCTGGAAAATTTTAAGAATTGCTAATAATGGGGTGGTTATGTAGAGAAATTAGTTATTTTTGGAGTGAGAGAAGATCCAAGGTAAGAAGATAAGATTCTATTTTCTCTATTTCAGTATCGTAATGAGTTCATTACAGTACTAAAAACAGTGCTGTAATGAACAGTGTTGCCAATGGCAATTCACCGGAAAGTCCGAAATATCTGTCAAAAGATCCGCAAAAGTCCGACGCTTCCGTAATTATGTCCGAAAAAGATACGCTCGTTGTTCGACCAATGCAGAAGACGAAAAACACACTTTTCTACTATTCTATTTCAATATTTCAATTATTTTTTCAATGTGATGAGTCTGCACTAGCTTTTTCTACTAATAACTCTATTAATTTTAATAGTCACTGTAGCTTTATCGAGCTGCGACTATGCTGCCCTCTAGTGGTAGTGGTAATGAGCCTTGTCCATACTGAGAATTTATTTTCGACCGGTCACTGCATGAAAAAAGTCTTTGTTTGGATTTTGCAGTGGTCTAAAGGGTTGTTTATACTGGCCCGTAACTTAAACTTTTCCCTCACCCTAAGAGTTGAAACATAAAAATTTCATGCTATGGTTTATACTCGAATTTTAACTTATTCCCTTACCATTGTTTAAAGAGAACAATTTTAAGGGCATAAGTTAAGGGCCAGTATAAACGACCCTTAAGTGGTCTATCTTATTCACGTTTCTCTTGCAATAAAAAAATATCAAATAAATGAGAAACGCAAACGCAACTACAAAGCTTTAATGAGTTTTCAACATCTGCTTCCCCGAAATACTTCAAGATCCGAAAAAGTCCGAAATATTTCAAGATCCGCAAAAGGTACGCGAGAGCAAAAAAGGTACGCAAATCGGACAAAAGTCCGCCGATTGGCAACACTGGTAATGAATTCATTACAGCATCGTTTTCAGTTACATTTTTCGTTTTGTGGTTGTCAACAATGACTTCCGCTCCTATCAAATTCCAGCAGACGTCAATTTGGAAATGTCAATTTTCGTATTTCCCAACATTCCCACCAACTGCCAAGATACAATATGAAAGTCACTAGGACCTATAATTTGAATTTTTCATTGAATTTCACAAAATTTTAATGAAATAGAGAAAATATCGTCTAAGACTCGTTGCAGAATGCAATTCCAATTCTCATAGTTCGAAAACTCGCTCGTTTTCGAATTTCGCATTCGTATTGGAATAGGAGCCCATTCTGCAACTAGTTTTCGGACAGGTTTATTCCTAGATTTGCAGACTGCTGGCAACCAAGCACTACGAACAATGGGAGTTTCCCCTTTCCTGTTCATGTTGTTCAGAGCTTCTAGATTTCGATGGCCTTCATATTCATCCTAGGATAGTAACTCGTGATGTTGGAAATGACCTCTGTTTTAGCGAACAGAATGTCATATCTATCCATCCAAACATGTTCCGCGAGTGCAGACTTCTCCGTTTGATACAGTCGACAACACCGTCCGAGTTCTTTGATACATACCTATATAAATGATTCTTTCAGTATTTCCGATGTAAACTTTTCCGCAGTCGCAAGGTTTTCTTCAAACGCCAGCTCCAGTTTGGTCTTTGGCAATCCTCAGGATCCGGCCCTTTTTTTTGTGTAAGTCTAAAGACTGTTTCAATATTATGTTTGCCGGTGTTGTCCGTTACCGATAAAATGGGAGGTAAGAATGCCCCTTCCTTGGAAATGATTTCAGATCTATTTTTCTTTGTTGTTCGATTTTATAAACCTTGGGTCGCAGTTTACCATTAAGCTTCCTAGTAACTAATACATCCAGGAGGGGTAGTGCACCATACCTCTCTACTTCCATGGTAAACTTAATGTTCAGTTCAGGTGCCTGCTATTGAGGTATTTGAGATAGACATTCAGTTGTCCATCATCGTTACTCCAAATCACGAAGGTGTCATTCACATATCACAGCCATTAAGATGGTTTCTTCAAGGCTGTTTCAACAGCGTTCTTTCAATTTCAATGGCCAACTTCTTTATAGAAACATTCGAAAAGAACGCGATTAAAACAGCCCCAAACAACAGGAAATAGGAAAAACCCATTTTTCATAGAGCGGAGGGGATGAACCTACTGGCCAGGCGGGCAGTGGAGCTGCGACTACAAATACAGCGACAGATACATCAGCAGTTCGGAGTAGTCATTCGTCGGCCGAGAAACCTCAGAAGATGCGTATCGCGGTGAGAAGTTAGGTAAAATTCCTATTGGACTACGGCTTAAGAACCCCGAATACTTTAAATTTGAAGCAGAACCCGGCCGTGAATACCTTCATCAATATAGGGTGAGTCTATGAATTGTACATATTGTTTAACTGTAACTCTAAATAAACGAAACCCTTTTTTTCTATACCATTTCTCAAAATTTGGTTTCGTTTGAATGATAAAGGGTGTCGAATATCCATGAAATGGTTCATATCTTCGGAACCGTCATTTCAAATGAACTGAATTTTGGTTCATTGTTTACTCTATTCATGGTGCATATTCCTCAATCAGAATGTATTCAATGTTCATCCTGGTATAGAAGTTACAGCTTAGTCGACTCATTAATCCACACAAGAATACCATAAAACGACTTGAAAAAGATGAACAGCTCATATTCTCATTTTAGAGAATGAAAGTATGTATTCTTATTTTTTTTTAATAAAACGCGTCGTTTTCGAGTTAATCCTTATTGTACACGAAGAAGGACCCCGCACTTTTCTTATGGCCAATGGCGTTCAGTCAAATGTTTTGGTATAATGTAGTACTCGACCTACTGATCAGAAGTGTCCGTGGCCTCAACTCAATCCTATGACTAGTTTTTGAGATACAGGGCGTTGAAGTTGAGAATTACCCACTTTTACTACGCTCGTATCTCGGAACAGAATCGAATGAACTTCAATTTTTCTCGAGAAACATTTCATTCCATCTCCAGGGATCCACCATATAGAGGAATATGATCGAAAATTGTTACGAATACAGGGTTATCCATAATTGAATGCATGTCCGATTTTGAAAGTATAAAATATGTCAGTTCCAGAGCGACAACGTTCGCAAAATGAACTATTGCAATAGATATGTAGTTGTTACATCGGCAAAAACTGAAATACTCAGAATTCATACTGGGTGATCCATTATTATAGAAACTATTCACAATGAGGGTAAAGTGGAGATCCTGTATTTTTGGGTTAATTTAAGATGTTTTTTTGATTTTTTCAGAACATATCACTATGGACTCCAAAGAATACAGGGTGATTCACTCATGAAATAATCTATGAACCTCACGAAAATACCTAAAAACCACCTTTATTTTTCATCACCCTCTATTCCAAAAACTCTCATCCGTATTGATGTTTTTATATCAAGAACAGTTGTGGAAGAAAACTCCCTCCTCAACGGAGTTAATCTTGAAATAGAGGGTGATGAAAAAAAATGTGGGTTTGGGGTATTTTCTTGAGGATCGCAGTTTATTTCACGACTGAATCACCTTGTACTTATTCTTTGAAGGCCATGGTGATATGTTCTAAAAGAATCAAAGAAAAATCCCCAATCAACCCAAAAATACAGGGTGTCCACTTAACCTTTATTGTGGATAGCTTCTATAATAATGGATCACCCAGTATGAATTCTGGGTATTTCAGGTTTTTTCGATGTAACAACAACATATCTAGTGAGATATTTCATTATGCGGAGTGGATTATAGCTATGAAACAAGACGAAAAGATAACGTATAAAAAACCCATAGATCTAATAAAAAATCGGTCAAAGATCTGCTACTTACTTGGCCCCTAGAATTTGCTCTACCATACCGAGTAACCTGAAGAAAGTAAAAAATTATTCTACTTTCAAAAAGGAAATTACGACATGGTTGAGAGCTCCCGAAAATGTCAAATATATTTGTTGAATTGGATATGTCAAATGAAATAAGTTTTGTCAAGATACTAAGAAAAAAAAATGTTCTATTTATATAAAAATGTCACTTAAAAAAAAATAATAATGATAATATACCTACCTGGTATTTCTGATACTACCTAAATGTCCGATTTTTCCAATAAGGGGATTGTGTTGGCAAATTTGTTTCCCAATGATATATGTATTGCTCATAAATGGTGAATTAGAATTAAGTGATATTGTTTTTGATTAAATTTGGTGCATATTTTGTTTTGCAGGGTGGGTTTATGAAAATTGTTTAATTTAAGTTACGCACAGGTTTTTCTTGGAAACTTCTGTAACAGATTGTATGTTTATTGTCATTATTGAAATAAACTTTATTATTCTCGCTCTGAAACTGACATATTTTATACTCTCAAAATCGGGCATGCATTCAATTATGGATAACCCTGTATAATTGTTGCTCCCTGGGGATGAAATGAAATGTTTCTCGAGACAAATTGAAGTTCATTCGAATCTGTTCCGAGATACGAGCGAAGTGGGTAATTCTCAACTTCAACGCCCTGTATCTCAAAAACTAGTCATAGGATTGAGTTGGGGCCATGGACACTTTTGATCAGTACATTATACCAAAATATTAGAACATCAAATCACATCTGAACAATAGGCTTTTCAAAGAAATGATTTACATAAAAAAAACGAGTGACAATGTGAATGTTCAATCCGATACTTCCACCCTCAACAATATATATATATATAAATCTAGTCAACAGGTGATTGACAGAGGTACCTTTGTTGTGTATTTTGTGTTTTTGTCTACGTCGATAATTCATATGTGTCAGTGTCACCGACAATTCATTCGCTTGCCCATCGGTGGAGTTTGACTCTTCAAATTTTTATGTTCTTAACCGAGGAAATCTAAGTACACTTTGAGCCATCCAAGCACATATTGCTTTTTAGTTGTTTATTTTACCATTATGACCTTTTTTTGACCAATTCTTCCATTGAAGAATAAAGGATTTCTCAGGTAAGAGATGAGGGAAATAATGTTCCACAAACAATCTAGTCAGTCTCCGAACAGGGAATTTCTTCACTGCTTATTTTGTTGAAGATTCGATTATGTTTTTTAAAATTTTAAATTTTTAATGTTTTCACCACAAAGTCACACACATATTTTTAATTTGTCCTGATTTTATTGTAGCCTGAGGAAGGCGAAATATAACGCCGAAACGTCGCTTTAGAATCCAATGAGTTTTATTCAGTTCCTTACACCGAGATCCATTTTTGTTCATGAAAATATTAGAACATTGGACGGAACGCAATTTGCCATAAGAACAATGCGGGGTTCTTTGAGGAAAACGTCATGAATTTCAAGAGTAATCTGAATGCTTCCCTGGATTAAATACCATCGAATATTATTTCTTCTCCTGTCGAACTAGTTAACACTGTTTGTCGAAATGTTTACCAACTTTATCGAGGCTGAAATCTAAATGATGAAAAAACGTTTGATGTGGAGATATGTAATAATAAAATCCCACAAATGTAGGAGATAAAATTGAACGCCAAGGATCATGAAATTATACTTTCAATACGCACAGTTTCTTTTGAGAATTTATCGTTACCGGTATTGAAAATAAATGTCAATCAAATACAAAATGCTGAAGAGGGTAATGGAAAGCTTTCGCCAAAGGCCGTCATTGAATGATATTATTTTCAAAACATAAATAAAAAAACCTGATTATGTAGGCTTTCAAAATAAAAAAGAATATTTCCAATATCTCTTTTCGTACTTTTTTGACATAATTCTAGAATAGATTTCCTCCATTTTTGTTTACAGATCGCTATACGCATGCGTAGTTCACAGACGTTATATTGCGACAAAGATTTCCTCTTAAATCTTACAATGTACATATCAACTCAATTTCAATCGAGAAATATGAACTTTGGTGTGTTTGCAGAGAATCATATCAGCCACGTATTTGGCCTTTTTTTTTCAAATGAGCCGATCGTTTGCCATGGATCCAGCTCATGTATGTTCCAGGTTGGACGGCAGTTCATGAAATAAATTAGAAATATAATCAAATCCCGTAGTCACTTACTCACGGTCATTTCGCATCTTTCATTAACCTTCTCGCTCTTCCTTTTCAACCCATTGATCTCGATCATCAGCGTGTTGATCTTTTTCTCGAAATGGTCCCCGTGAGTGCTTCCCTTCTTCTTCTCCTTTTCCTCCGTATCACCGGATCCCAATACAGCCAGGGAGGCGCTGCTATTGTCAGACAGCTCACACCAAGACTCGTCTTCACGACAGTCCGAATTGTCTTCCGGTATCACTCCCAGGGAGGGGTTTTGGGAGGAAAAGGTTTGGCGTTGTTTTTTAGCGTCATTTTCTATGGGAGAAGCGCGTAGAGGTCGGGTGGGAGCTCTTTGGGGATGAGAACGTGCAAAATCTGGGAAAATGACAATCGGAAAATTCATAATTTGAAATGAAAGAAAGTGCCACGAGCGATGAGTGTGTCGTACGTATCTCATGTTGCGGTCACGATTTTCAGTTGTGCATATATCCGCTGACATATTCTTTTTCTAGCAAGCCGCATAAACAATTCATAACAACCAAAAATTCATACATCGTTACCTTCCAAGTATTTCTCTTGACATTGGTCATCGATCTCCTTCAGCAGACTTATCTTTTTGACGGTGGTAGCCGTTCGTTGCACGCTTCTCTGCGCTTCCTTCAGATGCTGAAGCTCTGGCGTGAGCAATTGTTGGTTAGAAGAAGGTATTCTAGGTCTTGGTATTGCGGTGTGGTAGGGCCATTGCGTTTTGGTCGAGGCAAGGTTGTTTTCGTTATCTTCGGCCCATTGTCGGCACATTTTTTGTTTGTTCAGATAAGGATCAGAGACTTCTGACAGTTGCTGAGGAGGAACATCCTAAACAAAGAAGGAGAACTGATCAGTCATCACATTTTTTTCAATAAAAGGTGATTGATGATTTCACTTGACGCATCATATGTTGAATTTCATCAAGCCGGTAAGGGTGTAGAGCGTAAAAATGAAATATACATGCATACAGGATGTTCCTGAATTGGAGGTACAAATAAAGAGCTAAGATTCATTGCATATTTGTGAGAAGAAATTCCTTTAAACATGGGAACACAGACGTTTTGTTTTCGAGATACAGGGTGTGAAGTTTGAATTTTGTATACCTAAGTTTTCTTCCGAGGGGTAAGCTGCTGACAAAAATCTATACACCGGACATACCCAGACATCCCTGGATATCCCCGGGATATACCATGGACATCCCTGAGCTTGTACACCGGACATCCCCGGCGTTTTACCCCTCGGTTTTCCCATAGTATTTGCACTTCGCTTCGCATGATATAGTAACTGACAAAGAAACTGCAGCACCTAGAAGGAGCTGTTTAAATTTCAATTTTTTTTTGGTAAAATATAGATAGTATAGCAAGGAGTAAATGATTCCATTTGGAGAAAAAATAGTGCAGGTTTTTTCATGTGAACATTTTTGTTACTTAAATATTGTACTTGGTCGTTTTTTCCAAATTCTGCAAATTTTTCAAATTTGACATCAAACCAGTTGTTCTAGGAGATTCAAAGTCAATGTTTAGTTGTTATTAAAATGAACTTGTACGTGGAATTTATCGCTAGCTAAGTGAATTTGAAAGAGGTCGAATTATTGGTCTACGGGAGGCGGGGTTGTCATTTCGAGAAATCGCTAACCGTACTGACAGAAATCCAACTACTGTTATGAGATGTTGTCAAGCGTGGTTCGATTGTGCCCTAAATCGAAGAAGAGTAGGCTAGGACTTATATTGTCATTAGAGACCGATTTGTGACAATTAGATCCTTGGATGATGAGTGGTCAGGAGAACAAGGCCATCCTGTAACTGTCCGAACGGTTTACCGCCGGATAAGGTTTTTTGGACTGCAGCATTATCGGTCCCATCTTGTCTGACGGTTGAGCATCGCCTGCACAATTACAGTAGTGCATAGAACGTCAACATTGGAATGTAGAATGGCATCAGGTCATCTTGTCTGGTGAATCTTTATTCCCCTTGGGTGCACAGGATGGCCGACGTAGGGGAGAAAGGCGTGAACCTCAGTTTGATGTTGAGCGTCATGTACTCATGTACACCGAACAGTAGGCGTTATGGTATGGGGTGCTATGGCACATGCAAGTAGGTCACCTTTAGTCTTTATTCGAGGTAACATGATGGCGCTGCATTACCTCCAAGAAATAGTGGAGCCATATGTTCTCCCTTACCTCAACTGGCTCGAGAATCCAATATTTCAGCAAGATAATGCTCGACCTCATGATGCCAAAGTTAGTTTGAACTTTTTTGAAGCGACCCATGTCAAACTTTTGCCATGGCCGCCGAGATCTTCCGATCTTCCGCCCATAGAGCATGTTTGGGACATCATGGATAGAAGGATTGGAAATTTACCCCAGCCCCCACGGGCTTTGGCGGCTCTGAGACATGAAGTACAGGTAGCTTGGGAAAGCTCCCTCAAGATGAAATGTACCATCGTATTGCATCAATCCCAAGACGTGTTGGGGAGTGTATAGATAATAACATTATTGACAAATAAATTTAAAAAAAAATTGTAAACCCTTCGTTTTTTTCTCTCTATTTAATCATGGACTTCTTGCTATGCTAACTATGTTTTACCAAAAAAAAAATTCAATGTAAACAGCTCCTTCAGGGTGTTTCAGCACCCTTATTCTGGCGTAGTCGGGCAATAAAATTCATGTTTTCGGTTCCGAACCTAACAGAATACTTCTTCCAATTAGTTTTTGAAATTTTCTATACTTGTACTCAAAAATTCTTAAAATTGTTGCTCAATGAAGGAAGCATATGAAGCAGAATTTGACTTGTTCGTCTTATCATTGTCTGACATGTCATACCTCGAAATTCCATTGGTTTCCCCTAAGTGGAGACAAAGGACCCCTCGGTGGCGTTTGTGTAAACGGAGGGGCCAAATTCTTGCACTGAATCTGCCTTGCTAACTCCATCAGATATTGGTTTCTGATGAACTTTTCATTGTCTTTCGCTTCACTCAATTTTTCTAGCCAAATCCTATACTGAGCCAAGTATGTATTGTTGTTTATGGTCTGGATGTAGGGTTTTATTATCCTCAAAATTTGGCGATATTCCACGTCCAATTTGTCATGAGCGGGGTCAACTTCTTGCGCTTCCTCAAAATCCATTCTTTCTTTTACAAAACGTACAAAGATCAACAGACCAACATTGAGATTGCTGTCTAAAAAACGAGACTTGAATTTTTGGTGAATGTCAAAATGACACTACTGTTTATTCTGTGTTCGATTAATAACGTATACTCCATTCACAATTATAAAATCACAGCTCTGGCATTGGAAATTTGACACATTCCACTCTGTATCGAAGTTATGACGTTTTTCAAAATATTTTTATGTTCCAAGTCAACACTATGTTACCCTTTCTACATTCTTAGCGTATTTCTCAGAATGTGAATGAATTGGAAAAGATGTGATGGACGAAAATAATTAACGTTTATATGAATTGATAGAAAGGATTCCTTTTCTAGTTATTTGCATGAAAAGTACAAGAGATCACTGTTGAAATATATTAAGTATTTTTCGCAATGGAAAAAAATTGCATTGCTTTCACATAATTTTCATATGCATGCTTGTGAAGATTCAATGTTTATTATCCTCTTGAACTGAAAGTTCATGATTGACGACATTTCATTTATTTGATCTTATGAACAAGGAGTAAAATATTCTGATTGCATAGTAATTTATTGGATTAAAAAATATTCATACATTACTACCAAGTAGGTTTGTACAAATAAAATGGAATAGGTCAAACATATGCTTCACATTTATCATTCACCTGTTCTAAAATAAGACACAAACTCCTGGAATATGGAAAAAACCGATGTATTCTGGTTCAATATAGCCTTTTTCTACTTTCGGCAAAGGAATGAAAGCTCCAGTGACACATTTCAATTCTACCTGAACCATATTTTCCGGTCGCTTCCGTTAGAAGATCGTATAAGGGAGCCTTTCTTGTCCATTTACACATTCCAAATAAATTTTGAGCACCAAAATCGATACCGAAACTAACCAAACTTCTGGGGGACCGGAATTTCGTTTGAAATCTTTCAAAACGGCCAGATACCTAAAAAAACTTCGTTATCAAGTGTAAAAAGGTCGATTAGTACTTACTTTCGCTTTATTTATGCTTATAAATCGATTTTTGGTCCAATTCAAATTTGCCGTTCGTACTAACGCCAAAACTCGTGAAAGGAAAAAATGACACTTGCACGAAACTTCTTCTGGACGCCGAAGAACGGAGCAATAGGCGATTTCCTATCGATTTTTCTCCCCAAAATCACCGATCGATACGAACTAACAAAATGGGGAAAATCTTTGATTCTTTTACTTTGATGTAAACAGAAAAACTGGCATCGTCGTATTGTCATTAACCATATTCTATGTACGAGCACAGATTTTTCATCAGGTGCGCCAATTCCTGAAAACGAAACCATGGCCAGAGTTGTGATTTTATAATTGTGAATGGAGTATATGTAAGTGGTAGTAGTAAGCGTTGCATTATTTGAGTAATTTTATAGTGAAGGAATTTTGTGTCTGCCAGTTGATCACTATCTGCAGAATTATTGTTCATCCGCGATGAAGCGACAAAAATTAGCAAATAAATGAAACACATCATGAAGTATCCGTTGTTGTTTCAAGAGATAGGTGGCCCCCATGTATCTAAAGCTGGAACATGACGTTGATCAAGAGTCTAAACCTTGCGACCGTCACAAGTTTCGAACTCTTTAGGAATTCAATCGAAATTCCTGACCATAAAGATCTGCTATCAGTCTTTGGTAGGCATTGCACGGCATTAGAAACTTTGAAGTTTATCTGTTGTTCATATCGCATTAGTATTTCCAAAGTGACACAACTCAAAAATCGGTGTTTTTGAGTTGTTACTATTAAGATAATTAGTGAATACCTCTTCATCAACCATCAAAACTGTATCGACCTAGCCCCAGTGGTTGTCCGCTAGAGGGCACTTGTGTCACTTTTGGTGCCTTGAAGTCATTCCCCCAGCGTATGCAATATTGCAATAGTGACACTTTGTCAGTTGAGTTTTGAATTTTGTGGTGATCTGAAGTGGAAACAAAAGTGCATTATTTTGAATTATGACACTTTAGTTGTTTCAAAGTCCAAAGAAGATCCTGTTCTATTTGGAGTTGTGTCGATTTAGGTGACTCAGGTAATGGAAAACTTGTATGTGTGTGAAGTTGGCACAGCACTTTTTGATTTTCTAAAAAAAAAATTGTGCTGAATTGTGCTCGGTTTGTGCTGCTTTGTGCCGTTGAAAATTTTTTTAATTCCCTTTGGTTCTCAAGATATTTCGAAAATCAATAAAATGGGCTAGCCCAGCACTTTCCGAAATATATCTTGATTGGTTATCAAGTTACAGAATGTTTCTGAAAAATTACCATTTAAAATAATTCTATATACCGGGTGTCTCAATATATTCGTTCCAATGGATTATCTCAGCCATTTCGAAAGATAAAAATTTGGAAATTTTATGTACTCCAATTCGTTCAAGGAACCTTCAACTGGGAAAAACAAAAATTGAAAGTCACTTACGGTTTGACCGGTTGTGACTTTGACTTTTTTGTTTCATATAACACTGTATATTTTCCACAATTTTTTATTTCTACTCAAAATTACCTTTTCAAAGATGTATCACACTTTGTATTTTAAATTCGATTTCATGGAGAAAACGTCAAGTGAAATTTTAAATTAAAAGAATTTCAATAGGCTACAATAATTTGTGTAATCTTGATTTTGACTTAATTGATAATTTATAAAAAATTATTCCCTACTTTTATAACGAGTTGCATACAATATTTTTCGACATTTATGCAAAAACCAAAAAATGTTTCATTTAGGTGGCACTAAACTACAAGGAAATTCTATTTTTCGAAATGGCTGAGATAATCCATTGGAACAGGTTTACTGAGACAGCCGGTATATCTCGTTATCTGTTGAGATATCTCGAAAATTCCAAAATGTTTCCTTTTTTAATTTTCATGGCCTATACCCTACTTTTATTTGATGCGGAAATTATTCGCCTTAAAGTGATAGAGAGAAAATTTTGTGTTTTTTAGAGCCTGCATATAAAGACAGTTGCGTATCCAGAGATTGATTTGGGGGGGGTAGTAAGTTTAAGGGAGACCTGAACTTTTCATAAGATAATTAAGATTTTCACTAGTGGTATTATGAAGAACAATAAAATAATGCTTAAAATTTAAACTCTTCAATTCACTAAAAAATCTTAGGGCAAGTAAGAAATTTTTACTCTACTTCCATTAGTTCAATTTTTATATTTGAACACTTTTTACTATTTACATGAACTTTCGAAGAACTTGATAACTCTCTTCGGAATTTCGGTATTCTTACTGATGGAATAAAAAACGAAGAACACGAACATTTTTTATGAAAACCAAAACAAAAATAAAATGGACGTTTCGTGTAAAAAAGTAAAATAATTAGTCTTATTAATCTTTGAGTTTCTTTTGAATTCTTTGAATTCTTCATTATACCATTTATGGCGTGTATTTCACCGTTCTTTTCCTCTGTGATTTCGTGCCAATCGAACGGGATTCAGTCAGTTGCAACATATATAACTAAATAAGGCTTTATTCGGAAGGAATTTCCTCTTTTCTGTGCGTTTTTCTTCACATCATCGAATTCCATCCACAGTGAATCCTGAAAGGAATAGCCAACATAGTGTCCCATTTCAATGGGACGTTGTAATAGTATGCTCTTCAAATGGAATGCCATTGATAGCCCGAGATGTGAGTGTGGGCATGAAGAGCAAACTATTGACCATTTGGTCAATAATTGTCCAATATATAAATTTTCAGATGGTTTCAACTCTATTCATTCAGTATCTGATTCATTTTTGAGATGGGTTGGTACCTTCAAAACAATTTGAATATATTAGTGGATTTTGCTTTTCCTTTTTTCTCCCTTTGGTTTTTGTTTCAGATTATTTAAAATTGCTTTGTCAACCCCTTTGAAGAAATGAAGAAGAATTTACATTCGAAGAAGATGCCCTCCAATATGAATATTTGTACACAAATCCAATATCCCTACACTTATACGGGGAGACAGAGTTTTTGCTGAGGTTTTTATCTGTGCTCTTGCATCATACGCAGAACTGTATGGTGCCCCGTTTGACATTCCTCTGCTAATACTGAGATTAGGAGCGGGGAATGGATCAATATGTTTGTTTGAATGATCTGTTCCTTGTTGCCTTTTCGAGACACATGCCATATTTGGAATCAAATCTGTACAGCTCCATTTCATAAGAATATATATATATATATATATAGAGAGAGAATTATTAATCGGCATTCAGACAAATTTTTTCGAATTTCGGAAAAAGTTTTCACTTCGAACGGGAGTCGAACCACGTATCTTTGAATTTCCGGTCCAACGCATTATCTTTGATCGATGATAGCGAATGAGTTTCCCCCCACCTGTTAACCTTCTAACCCGCGCAGACATCTTGGTCTGCGCGGCATCATTAACATCGAATTTCGGAAAGATGAGTAACTTCGGTAGTGTAATTGGATAATGCGTTGGACCGGAAATTCAAAGATACGTGGTTCGACTCCCGTTCGAAGTGAAAACTTTTTCCGAAATTCGAAAAAATTTGTCTGAATGCCGATTAATAATTCTCTCTCTATATATATTTCACAGACATTAAACTTTATCAATATTTACATATTTTCGGTTAAATTGTTCATCGATTGGAGACCTGAAATCCGATCCCCGCTGATGTCGACAAAATATCGATGACGCATAGGAGAAGGGTAAAAAGGGAATTCTTTGATCGATGATAGCGAATGAGTTTCCCCCCACCTGTTAACCTTCTAACCCGCGCAGACATCTTGGTCTGCGCGGCATCATTAACATCGAATTTCGGAAAGATGAGTAACTTCGGTAGTGTAATTGGATAATGCGTTGGACCGGAAATTCAAAGATACGTGGTTCGACTCCCGTTCGAAGTGAAAACTTTTTCCGAAATTCGAAAAAATTTGTCTGAATGCCGATTAATAATTCTCTCTCTATATATATTTCACAGACATTAAACTTTATCAATATATATATATATATATATATTTCAATGGAACCATATCTGGCTACTATTCCAGCAAAGGTGAAAGTTTTAGAATTTAAAATTAGGCGATGAGGGAATTCTAACAGCATTGTTGAGAAACTTTTGGATGGCTCATATTCTATTACAATCAGTGTACCATAATTCAGCCTTCTTTCCATTAAATTTCCACAGAAACTGCTTCTGGAAATGGGCATTCCCTCAATTATTGCTTCATTCAAAGCTTCGAAACCAGATACTCTTATTATACCTAAGGTAATAGGTATACCGATTTTCTGATTTTTTGTTTCAAACATATGTTGCACATTTTAATCTCAATATAGCTAGGATCATCAACGAGTATACAATATCGAGCCATATTACCTATGTTCGAAAAACAATCCACACTCACAACTCTACTTTTGAGGTCCATTGCGCAGAAAGCTTCTATTTTCATCAACAAGTGTGCCCTTATTGAATATGTTATACTTCTGCAGCCATAAATGAGGAAGTCTCTCAAAAACATCATCGTAGCTGTAGTTGAAAGATTGACTTTTTCTTTGAATTTTTCGTTTGTGCAAGCTCCTGCTAATATAGAAATAATACTGTCGAAGTATTGTGAACAGCAATCTTTCTTCCTTCATATACGTAACCAACGGACATTTGTTTCCATTTTGGAGGTTTTCAATTCCAAATTTGCGTTGTAAATTCGAACTAACAATAGTGGGACATTGGTTCAAATATGTACGTCTTCTTTTGATGGAGGGATTTTTATTTCGCCAATTATGTTCAGCGCTCAAAGAATAATTTTCATTTTCCTCTTCACTCAATATCATCGATTCATTGAATTTGGTATTATGCTTCTCTTCCCTTTCACTTATATGCGTTTCTGAAGCTGAAACCGTAGGTGGAATATCAAGGAGTGTAGAACCTTAACCTATCGCGAACCGCTCGCGAACCAATAGCGACAGATATTTGGACGGCATGTCGAACGTCTATAGAGCCGCTCGCAAACCGTTCGCGCCGATCCATCGATAGTCGTTTTTTTAGCTGCGTATACATGTGCGAGCCGAACCTATCGCGAACCAATAGCGACAATAATTTGGACGGCATGTCGAACGTATACAGGGTCTTTCACGAGGAACCTCACCCATATTTATACGGGAAACTACTGAACGTATTTTCATGAAATTCAGCACTTATAAGTATTTCACGATGCTGATGAAATCTAAAATATTTTCAAGGCATGAGCACCTCCGGTTTTTCCGGAAATGACGTCAACTTCCGTTTTTCAAATTAGAACACCATTTTTTTATTGCAGAAATAGATTCCTTAGAAAATTTCAAGTTATTTTGATGTAACATTTTTCAGTTTTGGTTAGAAAATTCTCTCTGAGCGGGAAAATTCGAAAAAAAAATCGAAAATGTAGCTCCGCTGAAACAAGAATAACTTCGGAGTTTTTGGATGGAAAATTTTCATTTTTGGGATTTTTCAAGATGTAAGATTGATGTATCCACTTTGAAAATCGAAATCGCGATTCATGATACAGGGGGTGAAAAAATCGCTTTCAAAGTTAGGAATGACAAAATCGTGAAAAATCAATTTTTTCGAATTAGAACCCCATTTTTTTATGACAGATATTGAATCTACGTTAAAAAATAATGTGAGTGTATGCACACACCCTTGCCCTAAAGTGGATATTTTCTGAGTTATTTACAAAAAACTGTTTATCGTCTTGAATTTTCAGCTATTTCTTTTCCCTTCACGCCAAAAAGATGAAATTTTCAGGAACTGTTACTTAAACCATGTTTTAGATTTTACTACCCTTATATGCAAGAGAAAAAAGTTACAGGTTGTTCCTAAATAGATGGCGAATTTGGATTCGAATTTGTATCGGAAACCTCTTTATTTCAACTAATCGGCCATCGGTTTTCTCTCCAGTGATAAATAAATAATTCCTTATGAACCATATGCAAAAACTTACCGTGTTTTACATTCTGTTTTTTTAATGATAGATATCATTAATTACATCTGCCAAATTCCTCTTTATTCAGTAGCATGTAATTAATGATATCTATCATTAAAAAAAAAAAAATGTAAAACATGGTAAGTTTTTGCATATGGTTCATAAGGAATTATTTATTTATCACTGGAGAGAAAACCGATGGCCGATTAGTTGAAATAAAGAGGTTTCCGATACAAATTCGAATCCAAATTCGCCATATATTTAGGAACAACCTGTAACTTTTTTCTCTTGCATATTAGGGTAGTAAAATCTAAAACATGGTTTAAGTAGCAGTTCCTGAAAATTTCATCTTTTTGGCGTGAAGGTAAAAGAAATAGCTGAAAATTCAAGACGAAAAACAGTTTTTTGTGAATAACTCAGAAAGTATACACTTTAGGGCAAGGGTATGATGCATACACTCACATTATTTTTTAACGTAGATTCAATATCTGCCATAAAAAAATGGGGTTCTAATTTGAAAAAATTGATTTTTCACGATTTTGTCATCCCTAACTTTGAAAGCGATTTTTTCACCCCCTGTATCATGAATCGCGATTTCGATATTTAAAGTGGATACATCAATCTTCCATCTTGAAAAATCCCAAAAATGAAAATTTTCCATCCAAAAACCTCAAAGTTATTCTTGTTTCAGCGGAGCTCTATTTTCGATTTTTTTTTCGAATTTTCCCGCTCAGAGAGAATTTTCCAACCAAAACTGAAAAATGTTACATCAAAATAACTTGAAATTTTCTAAGGAATCTATTTCTGCAATAAAAAAATGGTGTTCTGATTTGAAAAACGGAAGTTGACGTCATTTCCGGAAAAACCGGAGGTGCTCATGCCTTGAAAATATTTTAGATTTCATCAGCATCGTGAAATACTCATAAGTGCTGAATTTCATGAAAATACGTTCAGTAGTTTCCCGTATAAATATGGGTGAGGTTCCTCGTGAAAGACCCTGTATATAGAGCCAGGCCCGCCGCTAGCTGTCTGAGCGCCCGCGTGCAAATACTGTTATGCTGCCCCCAATAGGGCGCTACATCAGGGGCGTATCCAGAGAGCAATTCGGGGGGGGTAGTTTTAGCGAGGGACCTGAACGGATCTTGAGTGAAAAGCGGGGAAAGGGGGGGGGGGGGGTTAGATCGTTCTCATTCGAAGATTTAGTGTGAAAAACTCTTTCCTGGGGGGGTGTTGATTACCCCCAGTACCCCCCCCGTAAATACTCCCCTGCGCTAAATATGCTTAGTCTTCTCTAGAAAGTGTTCCCTCATTATGGTGGGAAACAAATAAAAAAACCTATTGAATTATTGTTATACATATATATATTATATTATTGTTATTTCTATTTATAAAATTAAAAATCATATAGATACACACTCAAATATTTATCTAAAAAATTTCACTCTTGCTTTTATATTTGCGAAATCTTCTATAATCTTAGTCATATCCAATCTATCCAAAATTTGGTGTTCAATTGAAATTATAGCTAAATTACTTAATCTGTGTTGGAGCATAGTGGATCTTAAATAATTCTTGATAATTGCAAATTTTTCTCGTAGAATATTCAACAAAATCAGAGATGCCGTAGGAACTTTCTGAATCGATGTTTCTTTCAGAAAATTTTTCCCGGGGGCGCAATTCGAAGTTCCGGGGGGGCAATTTATCGGATTATGTGAATTTTTCGATCTTGAAGTTTTACGCCATAACTGGATCTAGGCGCTCTCAGTATTTCGCCGGGGAGGGGCACCTGCGGAACTTCCAGGGGCGGCAGTGCCCCTCCCGGAAATATACCTGAAAGAAACACTGCAGTGAATTCACTGAATTCCGTGGATATACGGAAATTATCGATGTTGACCGCCTGTCCTCCCGATCCTTCAGAGAAAAAGTCTATCTAAGGGGGATGGGGAGACCTTGCCGCCCCCAATGTTGAACGGAGTTGGAGAAATTTCAAAGCAGTTGGCAAAGTTTCGATCGCATATGGCAAAATTTCTATGTTTCTATGACAGTTGGCAAAATTTTAAAGCAGTTGGAGTTGGACAACCGCCCCCCCCCCTTTTTTTTGGTCCCCCCCCCCCGCTTACCACGTTGTTTGTCCCCTCCAAAAAAATTTCAATTTCACTGAATTTGCCGCCCCCCTGGACGTGCCGCCCTTGTGCCGGGCACGCCTTGCACGCCCGCTTACGGCGGGCCTGTATAGAGCCGCTCGCAAACCGTTTGCGCCGATTGTCGGTTTTTTTCACGAACACAGCGCGAGCCCAGTGTAAATTTGGACGGCGCGTAGACAGGTTCGTCAGTTTTTACCTTAGACCATAGAAAGAGGAGACACACCTTTCAATAATAAATAGTGAAGCCAAGTTTCAAAATCATCAGAACTGAACTGGGTGATTGTAATACTACGGAATCAAAATGTAGTAGAAATTTTTGCAACGTTGTGACGTTCGTTGAATTTTCTAATAAATAAACTCTCAATCAAAATGAAAAGTTTCTTAGATTGAAATTCATTTACTCATTTGTGCGTGAATGCCAGAAACGAGTATTGGTTTCTTCAACTATTGTGCATTCTTCACATTACATATACTTAAGTATATGTGAATGTTCGCGAAACGGATCGATCTTTTTGCCCCAGATTAATGTATAAAAACGTTTGGCAATACGGTTTTTTGAATCTATGTCCAGTTCATTCATTAATTACGTGCCGCCATCTTTATTCTATGAAATTTCTGACAATTCGAACAGTGTTGTCAACAAGATTTTGAGCTTCATTGTATGTTAAAAGCGTTATTTGGATTTATTTTTTAATATCTCCAGCTAAATACGATAAGAAAATGGTTCGTAAGTGTCTTGTGTGTGATGAATTGGACTATTTGAATCCTAACTTGAATTTGCACAGGTATGTTCTAATCTTTTCTTCATACTTAGTATCAGAGGCGTAGATTTTTAAAATTTCACTCTCCAGATTACATTCTGATATCGAGAAGAGGAACATCTGGTTCTCAATCCTGAATATTACTTGATGATCTTTCTCAGAAACTGTTTGTATGTTCCGAACACTTTGAGCTAAAAGATTTCGTTATTCGAGTGAATGGTACCAGATATCTCAAAAATGATGCCAATCCCCTTCTTGCCAAACCAATCTTCGAACTTTCGTCCTTAAGGTAAGTTTCTGGGAATTTCCAGAGAAAGAACCAAAATATTGAAATCAAATATTAGCCATTTCACCAAAAAAATCGTCATTGTGCCGGTACTCTGGAAACTCAACAGAGGGATGGATCAGATTAAGCATCTCACATATGATAAATTCGATAAATTGATAAGTCTCTTTCCAGTACCTGTTCTCCTACCGGCAGGTGGAATGGTTGTAATTTTTGTTGCATTAGTGATTAATTATATCTGGTGTAATCTGTTTTGCAGGGTTGAAAAAATTGACTCAGGCATCATCTTCTTCTAAAATTAGAAGAATAAGGTGAATATTTCATCTCAAATCTCTCAAATTCCATTAACTCTGACAACTAAGTCATGATCATATCAAAAAATCTTCTCTTCTTTTCAGGCATTCATTAATTCAGGAGTTGCAAGAGATTCATTTCAAAGAATGTTGAAAGATCCAAGCAAGCAGGAGTACAACGTACAACCCATCAATGAAAGCCTTTGCATTAACATTGGCCTCTTTTTACCCCAAGAATACAATTCATCAACAGCCCTCCCCTTTTAGAAACTATCTCAAAGTATAGATCTGTGGATGGAAGTCCAGGTATCATAAAAGAAGCATTGACTGCTTTGGCCCAAAGACAAGAAGAAGTTTCATATCCCTGGTACTGGTACAAGATTCTCAGGATGTCTTAATAATATAGGTACCAACTTGGATTCTGCCTTCCAAATAGAACTATGACTATCGAATGTATATAGGGCTTTGGGAGGAGCAGTTAACAACCAATGGGCCTGTTTTCAATATCAATGTTTATTTTAATATCGCATTCAGTAGATTTACTATGCTTTTACTTATGGTTTCATGATAACATGTTCTTCTTCGTGATGTGGATAGTGGATGAATAAATGAGGTTCACTTTCTTCAAGGAATTATGCTAAATTTTGTGAATAAATAAAGAAGGCATCAATTATTGTTGCTTTTTTCATACTGAACGCCGTTCATAGGCATATAATGTACGCTCGGCAATTCGCCGCCCCGTAGATTTTCATCTCAAATATTGATGACTCGGTTTGATGCTTTTTGCAGCCATTACTTATCATATTTGTAATAACGTGATAAAATACCTCAATTAAAATAAAATCTCGTGAAGAGGAAAATCTGATTCCTTCACATGAATCTACACATTTTTGTGGTCAGTTTCAGCATTTAATGAATCGTGCAGTTTATTTTATATACCTTAATTGACTTCCTATAGAATCAATTGTTTTTCTATAATTTTTCATACTTATTTTCGCTAATTCCAAAAAATATAAAAAAGCTACGCATTTTGGTATGTTCAATAATTCATTTGCATCAATTACGAATCTTCAAATATATTTATAGTACGAAATAATTTCACATTTCTATAAACCGCCCTCGTACCAATATTGAAAGAATTCGCCATAAAAAGATTATTAACTCGTTATTTTATTTCCATTCTTCAAAATCAATAACTCCACGCCACTGGATTTTTCAAAGTTAGATTCTGCAATGTTGCCACATAAATGTAAAATGATATTGCTATCTTCGTCCCACTCATTGAATTCTGACTGAATTTTGGCTTCATCAATTCCCGAATTTATGAATGAGATGCTGTGTCTCCTCTTTCTATGGTCTAAGGTTTTTACGAATATCATTATTTTCATCATGGAGTAGAGTCAGAGGAAGAAACTATTCAGCTTATTGATATTTGCAAAAGTAAACCTGTATTGTGGTATCCTAAACACGAGGATCATTTTAAAAATCATTTGAAAGAGGATGCATGGAGGGAAACCGCCGCTGCTATGGCGGAGAAGTATATCGATGTCTTTTCTTCCAAATAGGGAAATAGGCCATCAATATAGTCGCACCACTATGTCATCCGAAGATGGGGATGACATAGTTAGTAGTTACTAGTAGACAAGTACGAACGATATTCGGATACTAGCCCTCGCTATTGGTTCGTGATAGGTTCGGCTCGTACATGTACATGTATACGCAGCTTTTCACGAACACAACGCGAGCCCATTGTAAGCTTGGACGGCGCGTAGACAGGTTCGTCAGTTTTTACGGTATTTCGGTAAGTTCGTTGTTGGTTCCCGTCGGTATTGGCTCGCGAGTGGATCGCAAGTGTGTACGTGAAATTAACGAACATGACACGGACACTTCGCGAGCGGTTCGCGATAGGTTCGGCTCGCACATGTATACGCGGCTTAAGACAAAGGAAAGAGGAGACGCGGTATAGATCTTGAAGCCAAGATGCCACATAATGAAGAACGAACTGGACGACTGTATTACTACAAAACGAGAATTACGCCAAGATCTGAACGACGTTGTCACCTTGTCTGAGATTTCCGGTTCATTAACTTCGAATCCTTTCAGAATGGCCATTCAAGAGATTCCCTGGTTCCCAACTTGACAACACCGGTTGTTTCAGTTTCATTCATAATATTCATAATATTGTTTCGCGACCAATCAGCGAAATTGGCCTTCGATTTGACATTTCATGTTTGATACAGGTTGCCATACCGATACTCAGTTGAGTTGTGGTTCACTGAAGCGAAAAGTCATTGCAGCGAAAGTTCATTACCGCGAAAGCTCATTGCAGTGAAGGGTCACTCGCGCGAAAACCACGCCGACTTCACCTGATTGGCCATCTAGCCAGAGCTCGGTTGCCTGTCATCTTCGTCTATCATTTATGCAGTTTGATAGAGGTTAGGCAACTTTTAATACAAAAATTGTTTTCTGTATGTTCTATCTTATATATATGTTCTGGGTGTTCTATGACATAACCTCCAAATTTTCAGTGAAATTTTCTTGTCCAATTTAGTGAGCGCAATGATAATATGAAAAGTATTCATTGATGAAATGCATTGGGAGTTTTTTTAGGATACATTAAATATAAAGTAGGTATTAAACGAATCGTACAAAATAAATATCCCTCATTTTCTCAAGTTAAGGTCGGCGTTTAAAGCGAATAGGAAAGCTCAGCCGATAGAGGCGCCACCGTCCATTTTATGGCAGATCTCCATAGAACATGCACTATCACTATCAAGTTCTATGAATATCTCTCTAATCATGAATGAAATGTACAATGTCGCTCTCTATCCGAAAATCGCCGAACTATGAAATACGTAAATTTGTGGGTAAAGCAGGAACTTTTTCCCGCCAAAATTTGAATTTGGCCATTTTCTGCCAATTCCGTATTTCAAGTTGATCTTCTGAACGAAATTATAAGTAGATTCACTTTTAATCGGAAGTTGAACTATTTTCATGGGTCTTTCTGTTGAAATAAAACAGAAGCATGGGTCGGCTCATTTTCTTCTATTTTTGAAAGAAAAAAAATTAACTGTCGGTATGAAATCGATTGAAATTATTTCAACAAGAACACTAATCCTTTCTGAGTTCACCCACAAAATTTCAGTTCTCAAAGTGAAACCGTTTTTGAAATCAACTTGAAATAAAAACACACTACATTGAACGCCCACCTTAAATCTAATGCAACTGCTTCTTTTAGGTAGTTGTAGATGGTGAAAATACTCGAAATGCTGAAATATTCTCAATTCGTTCATGAAAGTAGTATACAGCCGGATACTTCACTTCTCAAATATACCAAGGTGTTCACATTAGTTGACGAGAACTGTAATGCAGGCCCGGATCTACGATTTTTTCTGACCGGGGCAAAAATTCATGATGGCGCGCCCCTCCCATTTGCGTAATATATGAATTCATAAAAAATAACAAAAATGAATAATAAAAATAACTACTAATAATAAGGAAAATATCACAAGGAAAGAAATTTGATTTTTTCTTCACACCTTCACGCGGCGTGATTTTCTTTCCGCGAACGCATCTATCAGGTCCTCGAAATCTGTTTCGGAAGCAGTTTTGTTTTCTATTGCTGAGATCGAGAGACCATATAGTCGTTCCTGACTCATTGAGGAACGCAAATAACTTTTGATTATTTTCAAATGGCTGAAACTGCGTTCACATCTTGCAGACGTGGTAGGTAATGTGCAGTATATTCTTAAAGATATACTGACATTAGGGAAAGCTTCTTACATATCTTGCCTGTGAAGAATTTGTAGCAGGTCCAATGAAGTCAATCTTTCACTAATTTCAGGAATCAGCTCTTTGAAAACCACTAGTATATCTAATAAAAATCAACTCCAATAATTTTGCGCTAAAGGGTTCCCATTTTTCTGAGACCCTCTTTTTGCATGTTTAAAAGGGCAGGGCCATTGGGGAATGCGAAATTCGAAAGTAGAATCTCTGCGCTTTTTAATCTCTTCCTGATTTCTGACAATGATCTGTCGAAAACAACTTTAATTTCCTTCGAGAATACACCAACTAGATCTAACGTTCTTGATTCATGCTTGCACATTTCGTCGACCGATGGAAACACGTTTATTTCTAAGAATTGGCACCACATCCAATTCTTCTGAAAGAAGTGTATGGCTTTCGAGATCCAGTTTTCGAAAGGTTTTTCTCTCAAGACCTTTCATCAACGATATTGAAGGTGAAATAATAATTTATATCCCCTTCCTGAATTTCCACGTTGACCTATTGATCTTTCGCAGAATATAATCCCAAATTGTTAGGTTTAATCTAGAATCCATCACAGCATGAAGCAAATGACCAGCTTCATACTTGGATTCTGCGACTAGTAGGGATTCTATGATTTCTTCCACATTATTCACAACTCCCGGTGAATTATTGAGCAAGGCTTTAACAGCTTGATGTTTAGCCCATCTTGTTTGGCTACTTCCTTTCAAATTAGTTTTCGTGCACTTTGTCATAACAAAAAAGAATACAGTTTTTGTACAACACCAAATAAATTTACTGCTTCTGAACATGTTACATGATGAAGCCGAATGGGCACCCACAAGATTCAAAAAGTGTGCGGGGCATGGAACTAATACTACCAGCTGTAGAATGTTGAATTCTGGATTGGACTCCTTTATATATGCCAGCCATTTTTTGAAATCTAAATCATCAGCTTGCAGTTTATCTAGAATTCGCTATGATATTATTCTCCAGTTCTCCAGTATTCTCATATCCAGATCCCGTTGTCTTCAAATATCGTATAACCTAGTTCATTTGTTCTGCGTGAAATACGTCTTGGGTGCAGTCGAACATGATGGTGAAATAGTTGGCCTGCCTAATAATGTTATTCCGAACTTTTGGTGGCCATTAAAACGATAATTTCATTTTGTATAGTTTTTGACAGATAGGATGTTTGTCTTTTTTTTTTGAGTGATAAAGATGGCACTTCAGAGTGGGGTCATATTCAATGATTATACTTTTTTCCGAGAAAATACAAAATAAAATAATGTAACCTCTGGTTTATTTTTGGCGCCCCCTTGAGCTAGCGCCCAGGGCAAGCGCCCCGCTTGCCACACCCTATAGATCCGGGCCTGCTGTAATGATAATGAACTGATTAAATTTCACTGATTGAGTAGAATAAGCAATCTGCACCTATGTTGGTCAATTAGCAATCTGAAGTTTTCAATATCTATCACATTTCATACTGAATTTTCTGGACTTGAATGAAAGAAATGGATTACAGGAGATAAAGTACAAGTACAAGCAATGTGATTCGGAAAGTTCAACTCACGCAATGGTTTCAGAAATTGAGTAGGTAATAAATGGACGAGTGAAATAATGGATACCTTTGGAATCAACGTTACTTGGAGTAAATAGTAGATCGCTGATATTAATACCATAGATTATACAGATCTTTTTTCTGAGAACTTATTGGCCTGAAATTGTTCATATTTATGAAATGAGTAGATAGACAGATAATAGGAGTGTGTAACTTATCATTTTATGAAATAATAAACTGAAATAGTATATTACACACCGAGGTGGAAAGAGATTCATTCCTGTCGTGAGATTATTTAGTTAACCGAAACGCGAAGCGTCGAGGTTAGCTATGATCTCGAGACAGGAATGAAACTTCCTACCAAGGTTTGTATACTATTTTATTTACAACCATCATGTTTCAATTAAAATAAGTAAATTTCTCTATTTCAGTATCGTAATGAGCTCATTACAGTTCTAAAAACAGTGCTGTAATGAATTCATTACAGCATCGTTTTCAGTAACATTTTTCGTTTTGTTGTTGTCAGCAATGACTTCCGATCCTTTGAAATTTCAGCAGACGTCAATTTGGAAAAGTCAATTTTCGTATTTCCTAACGTTCACACCAACTGCCAAGATAAAATATGAAAGTCACTAGGACCTATAATTTGAATTTTTTCATTGAATTTCACAAAATACGAGTGAAATAGAGAAAATATCGTCTAATACTCGTTGCAGAATGCAATTCCAATACTCATGCGTTCGAAAACTCGCTCCTTCGTCGCTCATTTTCGAATTTCGCATTCGTATTGGAATGCGAGCCCATTCTGCAACTAGTTTTAGAATACAGGGTCTTTCACGAGGAACTTCACCCATATTTATACGGGAAACTACTGAACGTATTTTCATGAAATTCAGCACTTATAAGTATTTCAAGATGCTGATGAAATCTAAAATATTTTCAAGGCATGAGCACCTCCGGTTTTTCCGGAAATGACGTTAACTTCCGTTTTTCAAATTAGAACACCATTTTTTTATTGCAGAAATAGATTCCTAAAAAAATTTCAAGTTATTTTGATGTAACATTTTTCAGTTTTCGTTGGAAAATTCTCTCTGAGCGGGAAAATTCGAAAAAAAAATCGAAAATGGAGCTCCGCTGAAACAAGAATAACTTCGAGGTTTTTGGATGGAAAATTTTCATTTTTGGGATTTTTCAAGATGTAAGAATGATGTATCCACTTTAACAATCGAAATCGCGATTCATGATACAGGGGGTGAAAAAATCGCTTTCAAAGTTAGGAATGACAAAATCGTGAAAAATCAATTTTTTCATATCAGAACCCCATTTTTTTATGGCAGATATTGAATCTACGTTAAAAAATAATGTGAGTGTATGCATCACACCCTTGTCCTAAAGTGGATATTTTCTGAGTTATTCACAAAAAACTGTTTTTCGTCTTGAATTTTCAGCTATTTCTTTTCCCTTCACGCCAAAAAGATGAAATTTTCAGGAACTGTTACTTAAACCATGTTTTAGATTTTACTACCCTAATATGCAAGAGAAAAAAGTTAGAGGTTGTTCCTAAATAGATGGCGAATTTGGATTCGAATTTGTATCGAAAACCTCTTTATTTCAACTAATCGGCCATCGGTTTTCTCTCCAGTGATAAATGAATAATTCCTTATGAACCATATGCAAAAACTTACCATGTTTTACAGTCTTTTTTTTTAATGATAGATATCATTAATGATAGATATCATTAATGATATCTATCATTAAAAAAAAAGAATGTAAAACATGGTAAGTTTTTGCATATGGTTCATAAGGAATTATTTATTTATCACTGGAGAGAAAACCGATGGCCGATTAGTTGAAATAAAGAGGTTTCCGATACAAATTCGAATCCGAATTCGCCATCTATATAGGAACAACCTGTAACTTTTTTCTCTTGCATATTAGGGTAGTAAAATCTTAAACATGGTTTAAGTAACAGTTCCTGAAAATTTCATCTTTTTGGCGTGAAGGGAAAAGAAATAGCTGAAAATTCAAGACGAAAAACAGTTTTTTGTGAATAACTCAGAAAATATCCACTTTAGGGCAAGGGTGTGATGCATACACTCACATTATTTTTTAACGTAGATTCAATATCTGCCATAAAAAAATGGGGTTCTGATTTGAAAAAATTGATTTTTCAAGATTTTGTCATCCCTAAATTTGAAAGCGATTTTTTCACCCCCTGTATCATGAATCGCGATTTCGATTTTCAAAGTGGATACATCAATCTTACATCTTGAAAAATCCCAAAAATGAAAATTTTCCATCCAAAAACCTCGAAGTTATTCTTGTTTCAGCGGAGCTCTATTTTCGATTTTTTTTTCGAATTTTCCCGCTCAGAGAGAATTTTCCAACGAAAACTGAAAAAATGTTATATCAAAATAACTTGAAATTTTCTAAGTAATCTATTTCTGCAATGAAAAAATGGTGTTCTAATTTGAAAAACGGAAGTTGACGTCATTTCCGGAAAAACCGGAGGTGCTCATGCCTTGAAAATATTTTAGATTTCATCAGCATCGTAAATTCTTATAAGTGCTGAATTTCATGAAAATACGTTCAGTAGTTTCCCGTATAAATATGGGTGAGGTTCCTCGTGAAAGACCCTGTATACTATTGTGTTTAACGACAAATCACCAAGAACGCGGTGATCTCAGAATAATCAAGTAGAATAAGTAGATCTATATTGTTACCGTGACTACGGGGTATACAATTGTCACCAATATAAATAAATGTCAGAAAAAGTCGAATACTAAATTCGCGAATAATGAATTGAAAATCATGTCTTCCGACGATGAATTTATGGATTGTACTCCACCAGAAGTTCTGCAGGCTGCTCACGCAGCAATTCAGGGTTCGGTGCCAGAGAAAAGTAAGCATAGGCTGCATAGGTATCTGAAAGCCTTCGAATTATATAGGAAATGGTGCGAAGAAAAAAAGGTTAAAGGTTAAACATCGCTTCCGAAAGTGTACTCTTGGCATATTTTGGGGAACATAGCAGACAGAAGAAGCCGTCTACTTTGTGGGCAATGTACAGTATGATACGAACGATGCTAGATTGAAGAAAAAACTGATATCTCGAAACATGGGAAACTGCTAGCCTTCCCAAAACGACAAAATGTTGGCTTTAGGCCCAAGAAATCGAACGTATTTTCGGGAAAGAATATAGAGGATTTTTTAACTTAAGCTCCAACGAATGAAAAATATTCATGTAGAATAGATGAAATGGGGGTAGGAAATGAGGGCGGGAAGTGAGGGCAGGAAGTGAGGTTGGGAAGTAGAGGTGTGTAATGTGACATTTCCCAACCTTCAATGACGTTAATAATGACAGCATTAGATACATATATGGTTGTAAATAATAGTATATTATTTCATGAGGAGGAGAAGTGTCACTTTTCGTGGCGAGCTTGAGTTTATCCGCCGAACGGAGTGAGGCGGATAATTGAAAGCGAGCCACGAAAAGTCACTTCTTCTCCGAATGAAATATGCTATTTTATTTCCAAACGTTTTCAAATTCATGAAAATTGTACATTTATATTGTAACTTTATCAAATAAAAATGACGCTTGAATTGGAAGTTTTCGTATTCTATGCATCTATGTTCATATTGTTCATGGTAACCAAGTAATCTTTTTCGTAGCAACACTTTTCCTGCCGCCGGAGGGAAAAGTAAATATTTCTCCGCCTAGGCGGAGAAATAGAACTTTTCGATGATCCAGTCAGGCGAGAACTGACGTTATCGTACGTTTGGAAATAAAATTAATTTTCATGTTTTGGTATCATTTATAGAATTGTTATGCCCAATAAGAACTTTGATGATACAAACCCATTGTATACGATACATATTTTACCTAAACCAATATTTATTAGCTTATGTTATGGCCAGTTAACAATCTCAATTTATGAAATCCTTTCACATATTTTATCGATATGAATGAATGTTGTGGATTACAGAAAATAAAGTACTCACCTACAAGTAAAATCTGATTTTTTACACAAAAAAACATTTTACTTACTCTATTGTGTACCTATATTCAAGGTGGACACAAAAGAAGAGAATGTAACATTCGGTTTTTTCTTGATAATGTTTATTCACACCCAAGAGAAAAAATAGCATTTAAAATATTTGTTTTGAAATACAACTGAGTGAAATATTACTCTATTACTTTACTCGTTATATTTGAATAAGGATATCAAAATAATGTATTTGTGTAATGAAATGACATATTATCAAAATATTTGTATTTCACTTGAAAATACAATCTGAACTATAATATTATATAATATTAATATATTATATAATATTGTAGTTCAGATTGTATTTTCAAGTGAAATACAAATATTTTGATAATATGTCATTACATCACTGCGAATTTTCTGTGAGATTCAACAACTTCTTACATCTTCAATAATTAAAAGACCCCGAATCTGGTGTGAGTCTTTTACTTAGATAAAGGTCTTTTAGGTCTTGGAAAGCAGGAAAACGTTTCTAGTAGGTATGAATGTTCATAAGGATGTCAAATCAATATCATGGAGAGTGGAACTCTGGTAAGCAGGTTGTTATGATTTCCCTGTCTTATGGGTTACTAGGAAGATTTCAAGTTTGGTTGTTGTATGCAAGAGTTTTCAATTCATTCCTGAAGAATGTCTCATCTCGAGAAGGATATGATTAGGCTAGGTGGCAGCTGGTTTTGTATATGTTTAGAGCTTCGACATCAGGATGGTATATGATTCTACTAAGTAGGTATGTACCACATTGTTCCAAGGATCTGTCAAATCTTGGAGAGAATGGAACTCTGGTAAGTAGGTTGTTAGGATTTTCCTGTTTCATGGGTTACTAGGAAGATTTCAAGTTTGGTTGTTGTACTCAAGAGTTTCAATTCATTCCTGAAGAATGTCTCATCTCGAGAAGGATAGGATTAGGCTAGGTGGCAGCTGGTTTTGTATATGTTTAGAGCTTCGGCATCAGGATGATATACAGGGTCTTTCACGAGGAACCTCACCCATATTTATACGGGAACCTACTGAACGTATTTTCATGAAATTCAGCACTTATAAGTATTTCATGATGCTGATGAAATCTAAAATATTTTCAAGGCATGAGCACCTCCGGTTTTTCCGGAAATGACGTCAACTTCCGTTTTTCAAATTAGAACACCATTTTTTTATTGCAGAAATAGATTCCTCAGAAAATTTCAAGTTATTTTGATGTAACATTTTTCAGTTTTGGTTGGAAAATTCTCTCTGAGCGGGAAAATTCGAAAAAAAAATCGAAAATAGAGCTCCGCTGAAACAAGAATAACTTCGAGGTTTTTGGATGGAAAATTTTCATTTTTGGGATTTTTCAAGATGTAAGATTGATATATCCACTTTGAAAATCGAAATCGCGATTCATGATACAGGGGGTGAAAAAATCGCTTTCAAAATTAGGGGTGACCAAATCGTGAAAAATCAATTTTTTCAAATTAGAACCCCATTTTTTTATGGCAGATATTCAATCTACGTTAAAAAATAATGTGAGTGTATGCATCACACCCTTGCCCTAAAGTGGATATTTACAAGTTATTCACAAAAAACTATTTTTCGTCTTGAATTTTCAGCTATTTCTTTTCCCTTCACGCCAAAAAGATGAAATTTTCAGGAACTGTTACTTAAACCATGTTTTAGATTTTACTACCCTAATATGCAAGAGAAAAAGTTACAGGTTGTTCCTAAATAGATGGCGAATTTGGATTCGAATTTGTATCGGAAACCTCTTTATTTCAACTAATCGGCCATCGGTTTTCTCTCCAGTGATAAATAAATAATTCCTCATGAACCATATGCAAAAACTTACCATGTTTTACATTCTTTTTTTTAATGATAGATATCATTAATTACATCTGCCCAATTCCTCTTTATTCAGTAGCATTTTGTGTTTACTATTAATTTGGTGATAATTCGTATTAAGTTATAAAATCGATCACTATGCCTAATTTTACCAATGAAGATTATTTAAATCTCATTCTACTTCATGGAGAATGTAATAAAGTTGTAGATAGAACGATTCTACTGTTCATTGAAAGGTTTCCTGACCGACCCAGACCAACGAGAGATACCATTAACAGAACCATGACAAACTTGAGAAATGTCGGATCTTTCGTTAAGAAAACTATACACAGAGAAAAAAGTGTAGTAGAAGATGAGAACAACGAAATTACAGTTCTTGCATATTTTCGTGTGAATCCTCAAAATTCTCTCAAAGATGCCGAGAGTGATCTGGGATTATCTCAATCGAGTGTTTGGAGAATATTAAAAAAACATAAAATGCACCCATATAAATTCAATAGGGTACAGCATTTGAAGGAAACTGATTTCGTCAGGAGAACAGAGTTTTGCGAAGCTATGATGATTCGATTTCAAGAGAATGAAAACTTTTTGGACTGTATAATTTGGACAGATGAATCTAAATTCACAAAGAATGGTTCTATCAATAGGCATAACAGTCATTATTGGGATGAAGAGAACAACCACCACTTCAGACAATGGAACTTTCAAGAGACCTGGAGTTTCAATGTTTTTTGCGCCATCAAAAATAATGCAATTCTCGATGTTCACATTCATGATGGGACTTTAACTGGTAAGATAGAACACTACACATGTTTGCATTATTTAAAGAATGTTCTCCCTTAGGAGATAGATATTCTGACATATTGACTCAAATAATTGAGCCGCTAGTACAGAACCATAATGACTTATGGTATCAACAAGATGGCGCGCCTCCACACAATTCACTCAATGTGTCAAATATCCTCTACAGGCTATTTGAAGCACTGGCGGCTTGTCCTATGAGGCAGGTGAGGCAGTGCCTCACCAATAAACGTCGAAAATTACACGTATAAATATCATATATTTATTAATTATTTATTCAATCAATTAAAATTGTTTTCATTATCTTCTTCCATACGCATTTATATCGAAATTTCCCTTCATTATAGAGCAATAAAATGCGTCTCCGGTTGGGTCTAAGTTTCCTTATCTCACGATTTCTGGGTATCCAACTCCCAGTAAACGGCAGAGGCAGGCATTTTACATCATAGGGAACGGACAGCAGGCGAGATAACCGCACCCCTAAACGCCAAATATTACGTTGAGTCTGAGGCTAGCCTCTCCTCTAGTCTTGATATTCTCTCGGGAAGGGCAAACTGTAATTATTCTGCACTATTCGGGAACTAGTTCTTTAATCTCTGAACTCGGGTCAGTTCTCAAATTGGGTTCGATTTGTAAAAATAGTTTTATCTGTTTTTCGTGTAGATTAAGGTTTGTCTCAGTGTTCATATGATGTCTTTCAATCTTATTACTTGCTTGCAGAGGATGTTCTTAACAAGGTCCAAAATTGAAGAATTTCAATAAGGATGCTCATTTTCTTCAACTGGCTTCAAATTACTTTTTATACACACCCTTTAAAATGTTTAGTTTTCGAGTAAGATAATTCTTCATCGCTAGAAGTAAATATTTTACAAAGCAAAATGTTTCTCGAAAAAGATGACCTTGAGTATGCTAGCGATAAAGAATTATTCTAATCATCAGTTTGGCAACAGCCTTTTTCACGGCAACGCCACGGCAGGGAATCTTTTTTCTCCGATGTGCCTCACTACCTTAAACTGTCACGAGCCGCCACTGATTTGAAGATCGATGGTTGGCGAACAATGGTCCACATCTTTGGCCACAACGTTCTCCCGATTCAACTCCTTTAGACTATTATGTTTGGGGTAGGATAAAAAATATTGTCTACTCAACTCCCCTGACTGATAAAGAGGACTGCATAGAACGAGTCAGAAATGCGTTCAGGTTTGTTTAGATTTTTAGATTCATAGTTTTGAAACTCAATTTGGTTTTTAAACACTTTTGCAGATCTCTACCTCCCGATGAAATAAGAAGAGCAACGCACGAAGCATTCCTGAGACGTATAAATAAATGTCTAGAAATTAACGGTCAAAACTTTGAGCATCTTCTCTAGTTATAACTGCGAGAGTTTGCCATGGTTCTCCTAATAGTAACTTGAAGTCGGTTTCAAGAAGGGGTGGAAAATCTACAGCATGGTTCAAATAACAGTTCCTGAAAATTTCATCTTTTTGGCGTGAAGGGAAAAGAAATAGCCGAAAATTCAAGACGAAAAACAGTTTTTTGTGAATAACTCAGAAAATATCCATTTTAGGGCAAAGGTGTGCTGCATACACTCACATTATTTTTTAACGTAGATTCAACATCTGCCATAAAAAAATGGGGTTCTGATTTGGAAAAATTGATTTTTCACGATTTTGTCATTCCTAACTTTGAAAGCGATTTTTTCACCCCCTGTATCATGAATCGCGATTTAGATTTTTAAAGTGGATACATCAATCTTACATCTTGAAAAATCCCAAAAATGAAAATTTTCCATCCAAAAACCTCGAAGTTATTCTTGTTTAAGCGGAGCTCTATTTTCGATTTTTTTTTCGAATTTTCCCGCTCAGAGAGAATTTTCCAACCAAAACTGAAAAATGTTACATCAAAATAACTTGAAATTTTATAAGGAATCTATTTCTGCAATAAAAAAATGGTGTTCTAATTTGAAAAACGGAAGTTTACGTCATTTCCGGAAAAACCGGAGGTGCTCATGCCTTGAAAATATTTTAGATTTCATCAGCATCGTGAAATACTTATAAGTGCTGAATTTCATGAAAATACGTTCAGTAGTTTCCCGTATAAATATTATTATTATTATTATTATTATACAAAGAATAAGAGTTAAGGTTGATAACCTATAAACTCAAAAATTAACGATATTCTAGATGGTACACTTGCACTTAAAAAAAAAAGAAACAAAATTTCGAAAATTATGTGAAAATTTAGAAAACAAAAAAAAGTCTACACGTCAAACAGCACCAGAATGCTCCAAACGATCCGCCCGAGGTTAGCGTCCTCCCTGCTGGTCTGACCTCCATCCGTCGTATCTGTTTTTGAACGCGTTGACAGAAGGAGACTGAACAACGGAGTTGGGAAGACTGTTCCAGTCACTGAAAACTCTGTTAGGAAGGAAGTTCTGACGCAGAGTGGTCCTGAAATTCTCCCGCTTCAGCTTGTAGATATGACCTCTGAGATTGTTACGGTTGAGTGTGAACATATCTCTGACCTCATCGCCCAGGAGTCCGCGTACAGCTCGGAATGAAAAAATTAGGTCCCCGCGAGCTCTTCTCTCCTCGAAAGTTGTAAGTCCCATGGATTCAAGTCGTTGTTGGTATGAGGGACGTATAACTCCATAGCCAATGCGAGTGGCCCATCTCTGCGTGGTCTCGAGTAAATCAGCCTCGCCCCTTGTTGTACACCACCAAGCAGGACCACCATACTCCAGGGTGGGGCGAATGTACTTACATTCGCCCCACCCTTGAATATAATACCGAATAATTCAAATTCAAATTGGTGATCCAAAACTCTATATTCAGATGATTAAATGGTGGTATCAGGATCAAGAACAGGAAATGATACTATGTCAGTTCGCCGACGTTTCGGAAATGTATTTTTCCATCTTCAGGGCTCTACAAAAGAATATGGAGCATATAATGAAAAATTCCAAAAATGTAAATATACAAAAAACAAACAAGCAAGAATGACAGACTAAGACAAATTTTATAATTACAGTGTAAATGCGTAATACTAAACAAACATAAACATGGAAAAACAGCCAAAAAAAGGTGAAATCAACATAAGCAATCAGCAATAAAGTTGAAGATTTTTGCGAAAGTGAAATTTACTTACATACTTAACAATTGTATCCTCCCATTATCCTCTATATAAATAAAATAGTTTCCAAATCTCATATATTTTGTGTGGAAAGAAATTGTCAGACCGCAGTGAAACATAAACAAAGCAATAATATGGAGAGACATACGTCGACACACGGAGGTGGAAATAATACAAGAGCTCTCGATTTCTTAGGTGGAAAAACTCGAAACTCGCGTTCATATGTTAACGGAAGGCGATGAAAACTTTACAGGGTGTTTATTCATTCTCAATAAGGGAAAATATATTCGGCTTAGATGTTGGATATCCGATCTTGAATTAACTGAATTATTAACAGCTATCTGTAACATCTCGTACATTAGTCGATTCACTAAGTATGGTTCCCTATTTAGAACTTCGACGCTTTCAAAGTCGAAACTATGTCCCATGTCAACGCAATGCTCAGCTAAGGCTGTTTTTGGGTTGGAGATGGGCAAACGGACAGATCTCATGTGTTCCTGGACTCTCGACCTCAAATAACGTGAAGTTTGTCCTACATAAACACTAGAACAATCCGAACATCTTATCCTGTACACTATATCAGAAAGCATAGTAGTGGGTGTGGGATTCTTGATGGCACTGAAAAAAAGTCTTCCAATTGTATTCGAGCTCCTAAACGACACCTTAAGATCTTCTCTCTTAATGATGTTTGAGAGTTTTTCTGAGAGACCTCTGACATACAAGAGGGTGTCATATTTCAAAATAGGGTGCGTGGACCCTCCGGACGAAGAGATGGGAGGTTGAGGAGGCTTGACTGGTTCTCCCAAAATTCTGTCAATCAAATGAGTTGGATAATTGTTACTCACTAAAACCGATTTAATATATTTAAGGTTTTTTTCATGATATCTATTGTCTGACAGATTCAAAGCTCTGAGCTTTAAATTTTTAATTATATTAATTTTGTGAATCATGGCATGATGGGAAAAGAAACCCATATATCGTCCAGAAAAAGTAGGTTTCTGATACCAATCCACATACAAGATATCATCAATCCTACGTTCAACCTTCATGTCCAGAAAACTAAGTGCTCTATTCGACTCCAACTCTATAGTAAACTGTAATTTTGGGTGATACGAATTAAAAATGTCAAGCACAAGTTGTTCAGTGCCATCCGGTATTATAATAAAAATGTCATCTACATAACGTTTAAAAATGAACACTTTAAAAGGAAGACGAGCGAGACAAACATCCTGATGCTTCTTCATAACGATGTCACAGCAAAGGGGTGAAAGACAGCTTCCCATACCAAAACCAAAGATTTGCCGATAAAATTGATCATTGAAACAGAAATAACTGCTTGTCGTCAGAAAATTGTATATTGATCTAAATGTTTCAAAATCTAAAGAAGGCTCAGGGATTGAATTCCAATTCTCTTCTATAATCTGTAAAGTCAAATCTGTTGGTGTATTGGTAAAGAGTGAAACGACATCAAGTGACACCAATCTGTGGTCTGGTGGTATCTTAATTCCATTAATGGAATCGAAAAAATCGAAAGAGTTTCGGACATAATGTTCATCCCTAATGAAAATCGGTCTCAAGAAATCAGCAACAAACTTTGACAGCTGATACACTGGGGAACCCACAAAACTCAATATGGGTCTAAGGGGAGTGCCAGCTTTATGTATCTTTGGAAGAAAATACATTTTGGGAAAAATGCCCTTACTGCTGGTAATTTTTTTAGCCATCGCTTCGGTGATTATACCCTTTTCTAGTAAGATTTTGGTAAACCGGTTATTTTTATTTTGGAAACGAGTTGTTGGGTCAGAATCTAATCTTTCATATGTATCTGTGTCATTAAGCAGTGTCATACATTTTTCGAAATATTCCTCTCGGTTCATAATTACAGTGGTGTTTCCCTTATCAGCTTTCAAGATAACTATACGGTCTTTATTATTCTTAAGAAATGATTGAGTGTCCCTCATATCTCGATACAAGGAAGAACTGAAAGATGTGGAATATTTATTAGAATTTAAAAAATTTGTGATGGTGTTAACAACCCTCGCTCTGACTAAATTCAGAAAAACTCTCAAACATCATTAAGAGAGAAGATCTTAAGGTGTCGTTTAGGAGCTCGAATACAATTGGAAGACTTTTTTTCAGTGCCATCAAGAATCCCACACCCACTACTATGCTTTCTGATATAGTGTACAGGATAAAATGTTCGGATTGTTCTAGTGTTTATGTAGGACAAACTTCACGTTATTTGAGGTCGAGAGTCCAGGAACACATGAGATCTGTCCGTTTGCCCATCTCCAACCCAAAAACAGCCTTAGCTGAGCATTGCGTTGACATGGGACATAGTTTCGACTTTGAAAGCGTCGAAGTTCTAAATAGGGAACCATACTTAGTGAATCGACTAATGTACGAGATGTTACAGATAGCTGTTAATAATTCAGTTAATTCAAGATCGGATATCCAACATCTAAGCCGAATATATTTTCCCTTATTGAGAATGAATAAACACCCTGTAAAGTTTTCATCGCCTTCCGTTAACATATGAACGCGAGTTTCGAGTTTTTCCACCTAAGAAATCGAGAGCTCTTGTATTATTTCCACCTCCGTGTGTCGACGTATGTCTCTCCATATTATTGCTTTGTTTATGTTTCACTGCGGTCTGACAATTTCTTTCCACACAAAATATATGAGATTTGGAAACTATTTTATTTATATAGAGGATAATGGGAGGATACAATTGTTAAGTATGTAAGTAAATTTCACTTTCGCAAAAATCTTCAACTTTATTGCTGATTGTTTATGTTGATTTCACCTTTTTTTGGCTGTTTTTCCATGTTTATGTTTGTTTAGTATTACGCATTTACACTGTAATTATAAAATTTGTCTTAGTCTGTCATTCTTGCTTGTTTGTTTTTTGTATATTCACATTTTTGGAATTTTTCATTATATGCTCCATATTCTTTTGTAGAGCCCTGAAGATGGAAAAATACATTTCCGAAACGTCGGCGAACTGACATAGTATCATTTCCTGTTCTTGATCCTGATACCACCATTTAATCATCTGAATAATACCGAATGTTTTGTCACTGCAACCCTTGAATGATTTGTGAAACATGTATGTCAGTTGTTTGGCCTTAGATGAAATATGTTCTATATGGCTTCGCCAGCTGAGATCTTCGGAGACTATTATACCAAGGTCGGTCAATTGGGAAACGGGAACCAGAGCCTGACCACCGATGTTGTATGGTAGACGTGGGTTGTTTTTGCCGATATGTAGAATAGAGCACTTGCCTATGTTGAGGGGGAGCATCCAGATGCTGCACCAGGTGTTTATGTGGTCCAGGTCGTCTTGAAGCGTTGAATGATCAGCAGAAGGGAAATTGTACAATTTAAGGTCATCGGCGAATAGAGAGACAGTGGATTTCAGGTGAAGAGGCAAATCGGATGTATATAAAAGGAACAGGAGTGGACCCAGAACGGATCCCTGGGGTACACCAGAGAGCACCTGCCAGGATCTTGAGGAGAGCTCACATCCAACCCGAACGCGGTATGAGCGGTTGGCCAGAAAAGCCTTTATCCAGTCCAGTAGTCCTCCCATGATACCCAGGTGTTCGAGTTTTGATAGAAGTCGGCCGTGTGGAACCCTGTCGAACGCCTTCGAAAAATCGAGATATATCACGTCCACTGGCTGACCGGAATCCAATGCTTTGGTCCAGTCGGATAAACAGGAGAGAAGGTTTGTGACAGTTGAGCGCCCCGGAACAAATCCGTGTTGCTGGTCTGGTATCAACTTGTGTTCGAGAGAAAACTTCCGGATATGCTCACTTATTATTCTCTCCAAAACCTTCGAGACCACCGAAAGGAGACTAATGGGACGGTAGTTATGGGGTGACAGCTTGTCTCCCTTTTAAAAGACAGGGGTTACACAGGCAAACAGCCAATCGGAAGGAAGAGAAGAGGAGGACAAAGATTCGCAAAATATAATACTGAGAGGGACAGCGAACGCACCGGCACACCGATTCAAGAGAAGCGGTGATATTCCATCACTGCCCGGCGCCGAAGAAGTGTTCAACTCGGAAAGATGTCTCCTGACAAGTTCCTCGGTAATTTCGACGTTGGAAATATCAAAATGAGAACGATATGATTTTGGCGATGGCAAGGGACCAGGCAATTCGGGCGAAAAAACGTGTGAAAAAACCTCAGCCAGGACATCCGCCGAATCTTTCGAACTGCCACATAATTCACCAGAAAGGTCCCTGACTAGTGGGACACCCACTTTGGTGTTAGAAGACGATCTTATGTACTTAAAGAGTTTCTTCTTATTTTTGGAAGATGCCAAACCATTTTCGAAGTCAGTTTTGAATTTGTGCAGGGATGTAGAGACATGATTGGAGAATGTTATAGTCATCCATCGATCTCGATCTCAGGTACCTTTGCCAGAGTGATTTCTTTCTTCTTATAAGACCAAGACGATGATCGTTGATCCAGGGTTTTTTGGGGTTGTGCCTGATGGTCTCCACCCGAGTGTTCCCAGCAACAATATTGTTGACCGCATCGACAAACCTCCTCCATACCAGCTCGATACCATTCAGAGGAACTAGAAATGATTTCCAATCGATCGTCTCCAGTTCATTGGAGATACCCTCATAATCCAGCTTGCGAATAGTCTTGGGCTGATGGCCCATAGATATTGAGGAATGAAACTGTATTTCAGTGGATATGGTGACATGATCAGATCTGCCAAAAAGGTGGTAGATATTCGAGATCTGAAGTGAGATGAAGGTCGGAAACGAAGAACAAGTCAAGTAAAGATGGATTTTGGTTATTTCTATATCTGGTTGGATTTTCAACGATTTGATGCAAGCCGGAATTTAATGCTACGTCGGCATATGGCGATGGTTGAGACGGCAATTGAAAGAGTGGCCATCTCAGATCGGCACAATTAAAGTCTCCCACAATTAATGTATTTTTGTTGTTAGAGGCTAGTGAGGACAGATAGTTCGCGCAACTTAGGTCAGCATCGCATGGACGAGGTCTGTATATACATCCGGTCAGAAGTGAAAATTGTGGGCTGGAAATTTTAAGGAAGATGTTGTCGACACCGACCCAGTCGTGGTGTGCAGACTCGATTTTGTATGAATCAGTAATGTGTTTATGCAAATATATGCATACACCTCGAAATCCAGGTGTCTCTTGGCTATCTTCCCTGTAAATTGTGTAATCGGGGATGTGGATTTCTGAGTTCGGAATCCGAGGAGAGAGCCAAGTTTCGCTGATAAAAATAATATAAGGCTTATGAAGATGTGCGAAGGAAGTAAGTTCAGTTAATTTGGAAGGCAAAGACTGTATATTTGTGTAGATGACATGCCATGAATGTAGTTTGCTCAGTTTTTTTAGGGTTGATTGGTCGTCTTTGGGGAGCTGGTGACGATGGTAGGAATCCGCTTGATGTATTTAATCGTTAGATTCCCCTCTCCGGCGTCCTGCCTCCTCCTCAGTTCGGCCCTGAGCATATTGAGATTTGATATCTGGTCTTTGGTTTTATCGTCCTGGATTTTCATCGTTCGGAATCTGGGGCTGCCGACTAACAGAGTCTTGTTTCTGAGGATGGTCTGTACTATTTCAGAGTTAGAAAATGTAACCTTTATCCAAGGTGGGCGGGTAGAGTCTCTAGCTGGCATTCTGGTAACATTGGTGATGAACTGACTTGAGGAAGTTTTTATCTGATTCATGATAGCAGAAATCGTGGCCGCCTCTGAAGGCTCGTCAGATACAGGAACATTAGATACAATCAGGTTGTGAGAACGTTTAACCAGGGTCAAGAACTTCAGGAACCACAGAGTCAGGAGAGTTATTGAGAGGAGTCTCTTGAGGTCCAATTTTTGAAATCTGTTCGCTTAGAGTAGAGAAATTCTGTGAAAGTTCAGTCTGAGTAACCTTCAATGTAGCTAGCTCGGATTCGCAGGCAACGATTTGACTCTGGTGAACTTTAAGTATCTCGGAATGGCTATTTATCGCGGCAGTGCAAATATGGGTGAGGTTCCTCGTGAAAGACCCTGTATACTAGGTACCACGTACCACATTGTTCAATCCAGGATCTGTCAAATCTTGGAGAGAATGGAACTCTGGTAAGTAGGTTGTTAGGATTTTCCTGTTTCACTAGGAAGATTTCAAGTTTGGTTGTTGTACTCAAGAGTTTTCAATTAATTCCTGAAGAATGTCTCATCTCGAGAAGGATAGGATTAGGCTAGGTGGCACTGGTTTTGTATATGTTTAGAGCTTCGACAACAGGATGGTATATGATTCTACTAGGTACCACATTGTTCCAAGGATTTGTCAAATCTTGGAGAGAATGGTACTCTGGTAAATAGGTTGTTAGGATTTTCCTGTTTCATGGGTTACTATAGGAAGATTTCAAGTTTGGTTGTTGTACTCAAGAGTTGTCAATTCATTCCTGAATGTTGAATATTTCTCTGTGTTCATTTTGATATAGATGATATATCATAGTTGTTCATGTCATAAGAAGAAAAAATAGAACTTGTCATGTAATTGTCAAGAGAGATCGGGAAATAAAAGTATGTTTGAGTTGAAGTAGATTTTGGCCCTCACCCATATTTGATAGTTAGAGAACTTAAGAAACAATCAGTTTCAACATTTGGCGACCGTGACAGGACTTTCTATTGCAAGTATGGACAAAACGAAGAGAGCCCTTCGTCTACACCGAACTGCTTTCACGAAGATATGCAGCACTATTGAAGATGATTTATCCTCAGATTCATATGATATTATAGACATTCAGAGTAATATGAAAGTTTTGGAGGAGAGAATGCTTCAGATAGCTGAACTGCATCAATTTTTTTTTGATTTGATGTTGGATTCAGATGACTGCGAAGACAATATGAATGTTGAACTTGAAGTTATGGATAATTTAAGTTCCCGATTCCACAAATCAAAATTACGTTGCGAAAATTTGGTGTGCTATGAAGGAGGTCCAAAGAAATCAGAGTCGAAAGGTAAACTGAAGATTCCCAAACTAGAATTTCGTCAATATGGAGGCGATTTGAAGGGATGGCTTGGTTTTTGGAACCAATTCAGCAGGATTGATGAAGATTCTGATCTAGAGGAAGAAGACAAGCTTCAGTACCTCATTCAGGCCACTACACCAAATTCTAGAGCAAGACAAATTGTGGAAAGTTACCCTGCCACAAAAGGTAACTATAAAAAGGCCGTTGATAGTTTGAAAGGAAGATTTGGTAGAGACGACTTATTGATTGAAGTGTATGTTAGAGAACTCCTTCAACTAGTTCTAACGAACCTTAATGCCAAGAACAAACTATCAACCTTTTTTGATAAAATTGAGTCACAACTTAGAGCTCTGGAAAGTTTAGGCGTAAAATCTGATACTTGTGCTGCTTTGTTGTATCCATTAGTAGAGTCATGCTTAGGAGAAGATCTGATAAGAGCTTGGCACAGAAGTCGATTTTATTCAGTTGAGTCAAGTTTAAAGAATCGCCTTGATGCTCTGATGGATTTTCTTGGACAAGAAGTGATGAACGAAGATAGAATTCATCTAGCTACGAGCAGTTTCAAAGACAAGATAAAACAAGAACATAGAAGTACAAGCGAACAAACTACCGCATCTGAATTATTAAATAAGGGTATACCACGATGTATATTTTGCAAAGGATCACATCCCTCCTATCAATGTCAAGAAGCTTCGAAATTGAGTTTTGCCGAGAAGAAACAGAAGTTGTCAGAGTCTGCATGTTGTTATTTGTGTACTAGATTTGGTCACATAGCACGAAGATGCCGTTTAAGAGAAAAATGTAACATCTGTCAAGGGAAACATTGTACCCTTATGTGTGCTAAACAAGATTTGAAGGCATCCCATACAATTCATCCCAAGCAAGATGGTAATACAAAGAAAGCGGAACAGAATCTAACCAACCATATATACACAGAAGTTTCTCTACAAACCATGGTAGTTGAACTAAAAAGCGAAAACAAATCAAAACTTGTTAGACTTTTAATTGATACTGGTTCCCATAGGTCTTATGTAACTAAAAGGGTTGCCGAAGAGATAGGTTATAATACGATAAGAGAAGAAGAACTAGTACATTCGCTTTTTGGAGGTACCCGAAGCGAAAGTGTGAAACATAAATGTTACAAAATTCGTCTCTACAGCCTCACCGAAGACTACAGCTGTAACTTTGAAGTTTTGGATCAGCCACTCATTTGCAGCAAAGTTAGTTCTGTAAAAAAGGGACCCTGGTTGGATGAATTGAAACTCGTGGGCATTGAAATCACCGATACAACTGATGGACCCATAGACGTATTAGTTGGAGCTGATGTAGCTGGCAAACTTTATTCTTGGCGCAAACATGATTTGGAATGTGGCTTGGTAGCAGTACACACATTATTGGGTTGGACTGTTATGGGAAAATTGAAGAATTCTGATCACCATACATCATCTATGCTGATAACCTCGATGGTTTCAAAGGATGTTGCCATATCTAACTCATGCAGTTTGGACGTACTTGGTATTGAAGATTCCAACAGAATGAAGACTTCACAAGAACAAGAACAGTCGAAAACTATTTTGGTTGATGGAAAGTTTGAGCTGCGAGGGTGGGAGCATTCTTCACCAAGACAAATCGAAGAAATAGCCAGAAGCAATGTTTCGGAATTGATATGGAATCGACAAATTAGATGTTCTTCCAAGCCCCAAGATTGGTATCACGTCCCTGGGAACTTGAATCCAGCGGATCTTCCAGCAAAAGGTAGTATACCTATGTTATTAGCTGATGGAAGATGGTGGGAGAGAGGAAGACTAAAGACTACCTGTGATAAGCCGAAAAAAGATGTGAAAAAGAAAACAAAAGAGGGCTTTCGAAATAATAGTGTAGTTAAAGAACAGGAAGTACATACCAGATATGGAAGGAAGGTGAAACTTCCAGCAAGATACAAAGATTAGTTGTGTCATAATTTTGGCATTTTCATGACACAAGGTGGGAGTGTGTTGAATATTTCTCTGTGTTCATTTTGATATAGATGATATATCATAGTTGTTCATGTCATAAGAAGAAAAAATAGAACTTGTCATGTAATTGTCAAGAGAGATCGGGAAATAAAAGTATGTTTGAGTTGAAGTAGATTTTGGCCCTCACCCATATTTGATAGTTAGAGAACTTAAGAAACAATCAGTTTCAACATTGAAGAATGTCTCATCTCGAGAAGGATAGGATTAGGCTAGGTGGCAGCTGGTTTTGTATATGTTTAGAGCTTCGACATCAGGATGGTATATGATTCAACTAGATACCACATTGTTCCAAGGATCTGTCAAATCTTGGAGAGATTGGAACTCTGGTAAGCAGGTTGTTAGGATTTTCCTGTTTCATGGGTTACACTGTTAAAAATGGGGGTAAAATTACGAAAAATTACAAATGATTCACGAATCATAACCATGTAAATAAAATGTTTATGTAATTTCTTGTAATTTTCCGGAGCATTACACAAATATACTGATATTCACAAAAAATTCCAAAATATTACAAGAATCCACAAAAATTTCCATGTTTTCACAGGAAATTACAAATTTTTACAATAATTCACAGCGTGCTGGTGAATTCGCCAAATTCGCATCAGTACTCGAGCGCCTGCGCATATTAGTACGATGCATGCAGCCTGCAGAACACTTTCGCTTTCCGTTTCCTGTATTCCTTCCACTTTCTTTAATCGTCGATTGACCCCTACTGCGTATAAGTGCGTTCTAACTCCATAACCTATAACCTCGTGTCGTAAGATCCACGCTGATCGTGTCTGGACCTGTCCTGTGTTAATTGTTATTGTGAATTGGATTCTCATCACCAAAGGTAGGTAACAAGTAACAATGTATGTTTGTAATTATTGTGCCTCCAAATTCGAAGAAATAGGAAATTATGATAAACAATTTTACCTACATAGGAGAAGATCACGTTTTTTTGCCAACCCACTGAGTGTAACATGATTTTCTCAAAATATACGGCGTTTACAAGCCATTTGAAAAGAATTTATTATCGAAGAAAGAACGTACAAGAAAAGGTTTCACTCAAGTGCAACGTGGTCGGTTGTGATTTCTTCGATAATGAAAGGTTAAATTTCAAAAGGCATTTGTACAAGCATCTGAGAGAAGGAACTCACTTCGAATGTCCTTTTTCCGCAATATGCAAATCTCAACAAACATTCAGATGTGTACCGGTATTACGGAATCATTTTCTTCGCAAGCATTTCCACTCTGAAAAAGCTATCCAAACATCCTCTTCTTCGCAAGAAAATCTCGATTTGTGTGAAGACGATGATCGAAGCCAATCTTATATTCCTGTAACTTCACAAGATGATACGAGTATAGAAACAATTGGCTTGAATTTAATTCGGAATCTTTGTCTGAATTTGGAAACGAAATACTTTTGTAGTAAGGAATGCATTCAAACATTAGCGAGTAGTTTATCAGATATAGGCAAATTAAATTGTAGGCACGTTAAACAAATATTAGAAAGAAATAATATTTTTATCGAAGATACTGAACTCAAAGATTTATTTTATTTATCACATAACGAACGTGATGGCATTATATGAGAACCGATTTCTCCAGAATGAAACATTATAAAACAAATCCAAATTATATTTCTCCTGTCAAAATTCAGCTACAAAGAGGTAATGTTTCATCATTTTTTTATTATATACCTATAATAAAAACTCTACACTCCCTTTTGAAAATCACCACAGTTGTCGTGTACATATTCAGAGATACAGCAGGCGATAGGACTCTGAGTGATATAACGAATGGTGAATGTTTAAAATAAGTTTATTCCGGATAATAATCACTTTCTCAAAATCATTTTGTACCAAGATGCATTCGAAATTTGTAATCCTCTAGGTTCAGCTAAGACAAAATATAAAATTCTTGGAATTTATATGACTCTCAGTTACTGCAAATGGCAAAATATCCAAACCATTTTATGTTGAAAACGGACTCGACCAAGGCTCTGTCCTTAGTACAACCCTCTTCCTAATTGCCATCAACGATATAGACAAATCAATCTCTTCACCTGTCAAGCTCTCTATATTTGCTGATGACCTTTATCTTTATTGTCATGGAAAGAACACAAATACCACCAGTACCCTCCTACAAAACGCCCGCAGCATCCTACCATATGTCGCAACGGTGTAGTTCTCCCCATAGTAAACGACATAACTATTCTGGGCCTGACTTTTGACTCCAAACTCACCTGGAAACATCATATTAAAAAAATAAAAGGTAGCTGTTTGAAGCAGATGAACATCCTCAAAACCCTTGCGCATTACAAATGGGGCGCCGATGAAAGAGTGCTCCTCAGCGTTTACAGAGCTCTGATTCGACCTAAACTGGACTACGGTAGCATTATATAAAAGAGATATGTTCATCTGTGCTGACAAACTGGAATATAATATCTAGATATACAGTATGTAAAATAGATTATATTGTAATAAATAAAACATTCGATAATATAATGTTTATAGGAGAAAGATTAGTTATATCGTTTAACTCTACCAAAGGTTTGTTTGAGGAAGTTTTTCAAGAGAATGGAATCAAACAGCTGTGTGTTGCTTATGAAGAGGTTCTTAATGTTGAACCATTATTTTGTATTTTGATAAGTCAGGCAAAGTTATTCTCCTTCAGGTCTGTCCCATGCGAGTTTGTATGAGGATGTCCAAAAAAACAATAATGAAAATACAGGGTGTCCCAACGGAAATGACGAATGACAATTACACGTTTTCGGAGAAATATACCGTGTTTGAAAACAAAGTTTCAATATTTTACGAACTGATTTAGACCTTAAATAAGAAAAAAATTTCATATAAACATGGGTCAGCAAATGAGCCGTTCTGGAGATATAAGTGATTTTCGGTTTTCAAATTAACTACTAGCGCAAACAAATATGATATTCGATTTCTTTCAGATGTTTTGTTTACTGATCTTACAATTTCAATGTAATTTGAAAAGTTTAGTGTATGATGGTAGAGGTTTTCAACAATAATCAAAAAGCTTTTCGGTTCTAATAGAAACTGTCCCAAAACCAACAATTAGGGCGGCATCGTTCCTTTCCATTGTATTGTTTTCTGCCTCTGCTCTTGGATAATATTTTCCATATCTCCAAACCTCTGCAAGAAAAATGCTTATAAATTCTGTATCCTCTGAATTATTATCCGCATTCTATAATGAGTGATATGATGAGGTATTCCCCCCAAAAAAGATACAACAGTGTACGAGACCATTTCAATCTAATAATTCAAAATTCGAGAGTTACATAAGAAAATATGGTATAACTGGTTGATTATCGCTCTTTTTTTATTCAACGATGCTCGTACAGTACTGTGTAATTCGAAAAATCATTTTTAGAAGTAGTAAAAGCGAATTCATTTCATAAAAATAAAAAATATTTCACTTGCTTCAGAATTCATCTCTTTAATTTTCCTTGAAATCAGTTTTCATTCCTAAGGTAGGTATGAGATCATGATCATTGAGATTTTTTAAGAGCTATAAGGAAATATCTGGTTCTGAAAAATTGATAATCCCAATTTAATAGGATTTTTGAAAATGAATGTTCTTAGAAATGTAAGAGATGCGCACTTAGAGTATTTCAAGTATTAAATTTATCGAAAAAGAAAACAGCTTGGTGATTCAAAACGTATAAGATTAAAAGTAGAAATTAAGTTTTTTTTTAAATCTGAATATAAATTTTAATCAATACATAGCTAACATATCTTACCTTGAAATAGCTTGCTAACACTGCCCAAGCATCCCTATTGTCCCAATAATTTTTCCACATTTCACTAAAAATTGGTTAAACTTTCTTCAGCACACTGAACTTGGACGAAAGACGCGATATGAACAAGTCGATTCAAGATCGAGAGTGATATCCCCTTTTACGCACTGAATAGAGGGCGCTTTTTAGTATATTGTTGAATAATTTACTTGGATCTAGTGGATTGAGAAATTCATATACTTGGATTACGATAAAACCTAACTACCGGAAGGAGAATTGGCGTATTATAGTTTATCGCTGAATATCTTACTCGGACCAAGTGAATGAAAATTTTGTCAAGATTAGTAATATATAGTTTCACTTGAATTTTTAGTTATATAGAATTGTTCTACATTTTTTTTCTAAATTTTGGAATTTCTGAATGTTCCAGATTTGATGATTTCTGTTTACATTTTTCAAGAAACATTTTTAGGATACTTTGATATTTACCCTTATGAAAATCTACTCAAAACGAAATATTTCATTCTACATACTTAAATATGTAGCAGAATATGGAAAAATTAGATATACATTCTCTTCAATAAAAAATCAATTAGAATCAAGTTAGCTCTGAAATAACCTTGAAAAGGTTAAGATGAAAACAAGATGTGATATCTAACATTTTTCACTTGAAACATATTCTTCTAAAGTTGATAGTTTTTGATATAATTCACAGTCTCAAGTTTAATGCCTATATAATGAAATCGAAAATCGAAGTCAAAATCAACAAGTAAGGGTGCCCTTATTAATACTAGGCCCTTTCTGGGGTTGTGACATCCTCGAACGATTTCGACACCACATTCAATACCAATACTTTATTTGCATAAATACAGAAGTAGAGAGGTTTAGCATTGTTAACTCAAAGACCGTATATTGTCGAATAATTCACTTGGATCTAGTAGATGGAGAAATTTATATACTTGGATTACGATGAAACTGCTCGCAAACGGATCACGGTTCCTTTTATTCATACATGTTGCCTAACTACCGGAAGAAGAATTGGCGTCTTAGTATATTCTGAAAATTACACATGGATCGAGTGCATGCATGTCATTTCACTTAAATTTACAAATACGATGAATTTTTCAACAACTTCTTTCTTTCCCTTTCAAAATTATGGAATTACACTAGGAGAAATGTTTTACAGAGTGTAATAGATTTGGTGATTTTTTTTTCTATAATGTTTCACCACATAATTTTATTATAAATCGATTTGTGAAAAGTACCTAATTGAAAATTTCTTTCAAATTATATTTACACAATTTTTTTATAATTTCAACTTCATATTTCAATCCATACAATGTATATATTTTGAAAGGAGAGTCTATCTATCTCAATGGTAACTTTTTTCAGATTTCTAACTTATCGTATACATATAATCTAAAATCTGAACGTTATCCTAGCATTATTTTATTTTCGATTTTATTCCATCTGGCGAAATATTCTCGAATAATTATTGATTGATTAATTAATTATTCAATTCATAATTTTTTGTCAATTCATTATTTCATGTCAATCGAAATTATTATTTCAAGAAAACTAATTTCTTGAAGATAACACATGGAATGAGTATATTCCAATTCTCGAACTGAGAATATTATATTTTCGAAGTCAAGATATCATATAGTTACCTGAAATATAGAAGTACTCTTGAATTGATAAAAGTGAATAGTTTGGATTGAATAAATGATTTACTCCGATGGAGAATTTCATTCTTCAATCAAGTATATGTTTTTTGAGTAAAATAAATTCATTCCAAGTATACAAAATTCCCCTTTTTACTTGTTTTGATTCTATATATACTTGAAACAACTCTAATATTTCAAGAATATTGGGCTTCTTGATTCGAGGATAGATTTCTTTCCGTGTATGCAACGTCCAGTGAATATAATAAAGAGTTGCAACATCGGATTGAACTATCCTGTCAAACGATCCGAACAATACCAGGTCTTTTCGAAATAGTACGTTATTCTTCATGCGACGATGTACTTTCTGCATTGAAATGGACAGTGATCATATCGAACATCTTCTGTAAAACACTATAGAAGTCAAAAGTAAATCGAATATCTTCCGGAATTTCATTGTATTTCTGGTTGCGCTAGTGGTTAATATTTTGAAAACCGAAAATCACTCATATCTCAAAAACGGCTCATTTGTTGGCCCATGTTTATATGAAACTTCATACTTATTTTGAGCTCTAGAATTAGCTCCCAAAATATTGAAACGTAATTTTTTTAGGATATACACATGCCTATTTAATCAGACAAGTGGACATCCTCTCAAAAATTGTTTTGAAATTATTCAAATGAATAATGATGAAACATTTCAAGAAGAACCAATATACAATGAAATTCTCCGAAAGCTGCTGATTGACATTCCCGATGAGTCATCACCCTGAAATTTTCTTCTCAATATTTCATACGATTTATTCTATGTTCCTTTGCAATCTGCTAAAATGTCATTGTAACTTTATGTCGATATAGGAAAAAATTCAGTCAAATTCAACAAGATTGTTATGTGATTGTTGTATACCTCTTTTCGTTGTATACAACAAATAGATGACTGATTCTATTCATTATATCCAGTTTGTTGATTTTGACTGAATTTAATATATTGCAATACATTTGCGAAATTTTCAAAATTTTTTATTTATTTGACTTGATACTTTTTCCAGTGAAAAATATACATACTAAATGAGTTGAATGAAATTATTATCGTTTTCAATAATATTCTGACATGTCACTGCGGCTGAATAAAAGAACTTCTCAACCTAAATTTGAAAGATATGTGAATTTCAATTGAATAAAACAATGGGTCGAAATGATAGAAGTAAAGAAGAATGTTCAAATTGATTCCTAGTGTTAAATTTTCAATACATTATAATATTATAATAATTATATTACATGATTATCTCTGCCGGACATGTTTCAGGAATTAGAGATGCCTCTTTTTAAAGTATGGGACGTAAGTCGCTGTGCAAAAGCTTTCGTTCTGATCACCGAAGAGAAGAATATTGTGGAAAATCTCATTCTGAAAGGTAATTTTATTTTATTGTGAAAATTTGAAAAGGTACCACCCTTACTATCTCGGCCCCCATGCAAAATCAGAAAAAATGCAAAATAGATTAACTTTGGTTCGTAGGGGGTCATTTAATATGGTTGGTTCCAATCAATTGGTCTAAACCCAGAAAGCGTTGATAGCAACCCCTAAAACCTTAAATGGAAAGGGCGGTGTATGTCATTTTTTAAAAGCAATCGAATCACCTTTAAAACAAGGTATCACTCAACTCCATTCCCACTTAAGATTTTAGAGGTTGATGTCAAAAATTTTTATTTCAATTTAAAATTTCAGCATCTGCTAAATTAAATTTGGATGGTTCCAAAATCGTATTGGAGAATGACGAAGATGAGATACTTGGTTTATTGAAAAATTAAACATTTATGTTACTCAAGAAAGATGAATTTTGGAAACCTGCGAATTGTGGAAGTCTGTCAACAATGTCATTCTTATCAGAACAAAGTTCTGTGACGATTTTAGATGAATTGCCTTTTAAGCCAAGTGCTGATTCATTGGAGATTTCTGAAATGTCTTCGATATCCCTCTGTTGGAATATAGATGCATAGAACATTCTATGCATCTATGTTGGAATTCAAGAATTCACCTACTTTGTTTTTCAAATATAAGTTGATAGTCAAGTTGTCATATAATAGTTTTGAGAGAACTTGTCAGGTAGTTGTCATCACAGATCTGGAAATAAAAGTTGCTTGTGTTTGAAGTAGATTTTGGCTCTTAACGTGAAAAGGTACACCCATATTTGATAGTTAGGGAACTCTATACTGAAGAAACAATCAGTTTCAACATTTGGCGACCGTGACAGGACCCTTCTATTACAAGTATGGAAAAAACCAAGAAAGCCTTAGCTCTACAAAGAACAGCTTTTATGAAGATTTATGATAAGTTGAAAGAAGATTTCTCCAAAGAAAAATGCGATATCCTAGAAATACAGAGTAGCATCAAAGTTTTGGATGAAAGAATGCTTCAAGTATCCGAACTGAATCAACTTATGATTGATCTCATTTTGGATTCAGGAGATGAAGAAGCAAATATGAATGCAGAAGTGGAATTGATGGATACGATGAGTTCTCAATATCACGAGATGAAATGTTGTTTTGACAAGTTGATATGTCAAGGAAGTATCTCCAAGAAGTCAGAATCCAAAACCAAATGGAAGCTTCCCAAACTCCAATTCAGACAGTTTGGTGGTGAAATAAAAGATTGGCTTGGATTTTGGAATCAATTCAGCAGAATTGATGAAGATTCTGATATAGAAGAGGAGAACAAACTACAATATTTAGTTCAAGCTACGACTCCAAACTCTCGAGATATGTTCTTTGAATGATCCTTTTCCCACGATTCACTTCATATTAAGGAATTATAGAAGTAGTACTATTGCGAGTGTGTAAGAGAAGCGGGCATCGATGTGGAAACCTAGACCACGCCTCTGTAGGTGGACGGATCGCACACTCGCGCGTGATTGGCGTAACGTCGAATCTATATAGGTGGAGCACGCAATGAAATGAAGCAGTCAGTACTGACCGAGACGTCGACTAGTGTACACGTACCGAGAGTTGAGTTTGTGTAAACCAGTTCAGTGCGCCGAACGCCACGTTGATGCGCATCCAAGTTAGTGCTTGTGAAAAGTTTCTGTGATTTCGTACGTAGAGTCCAGGTCCGAAAGGATCGTTGGTTCCATGTGTGAGTGATTTACGGACTTTTTAGTGAAGTTGAAAAAAAGGGTAAGTGTCTTTCAACTATCCAATTATCCGTGTTTGAACATGGATGAAAATTCGGATAACGATGGATCCTTCATGGATACCGAGGACAGATACACGACCTCTGAGGATGAAAGTGATGAACTTAAAGAACTCGTCAGGCTCCGACAGGAAAATGATGAGCTCAAAGCCAATTTAGCCGCTTTAACAAACTGCATGGCCAATCTGACCAACGAATTGAAACTCTTGAGAGAAGAACTCTCCGACAAGAAATCCCCAAATACAAATGTAAGAAGTTATTCCAAGGCTTTGCTTTCCGAACCAGGAACATCAGCCCAAACTATTCCTAAAACAATAACGGTTGTCCCTCCCAAAACTATAACTGTTGTCCCTCCCAAAACTTCAACTGTTGTCTCTCCCAAAACGATAGCCTCAAATATTGAGGACAAAAAAAAAGCCCCCCAACCCCAAGGAGCACCTCGAGCCAAGCGTGTCAGAAAAGAAAGTTCGTCCTCAACAGAGGACAACTTAAAAAAGTCAACGGTGACGTCTCAGTCACCTATAAAAGATAAAATTCCCCCAATAACAATGATGGGGACTTCTGACTGGACAGAAATTTCCAAAACGCTATACAGCAAAAAGATAAATTATAACCGTGCAACGGTTGTTAAAGACGGTATAAAAATCATTGCCTCGACTGCAGACGACTTCAGGAATCTAACAAAATTTCTTGAGCAACAAGGAAAAGAGTATTTTACTTACCAAATGGAGGAAGAAAGAAGAATTTACGCTGTAATAAGGTACTTGCCACTTGATGCGGATATTGGAGTGATTAAGGAAGACTTAGGACTCCAGGGTATTAAAGATGCTGAAGTGACGAGAATGACGTCAAACAAAACGAAAAAGGCTATCCCTCTATACCTCGTGAAAACTCAACACAAGGAAATATTCCAAATCAAAAAGATCTACAGCCTCTGTATCGAAATAGAGCCAAAAAAGAAACCAGAAGTCCCAGGACAGTGTCATCGCTGTCAGAGATTAGGCCATGCGCAAAACAAATGCACATTTCCGTGGAGATGTGTAAAATGTGCCACGATATATTATTCTTTATAGGCACTTAGGACTCAAAATCTCGCTTATATGCTGGATGGTCCCAAAGCTCAGTTGAAGATGGAAGTGGGTTATACAAAAACGATATATTAAGGGGGCGCCAAGTGATTTAATATTCACATCCAGCACATTTGCTCTAGTTTCCGAAAAATCACTAAATAAATCTAGATAAATGATCTCTAATAATAAATCTAAAGGGGGAGTAATTACCTCGAGGTCCTTATATAGCGCTATATATGGCTTACACTGTATACATAAATAGATCATACAACAATAGCAAACTTGGTGTGAAATAATGTACAGAAACCTTATGAGGTTCCTATCAGAATAGCTTAAATAGGTCTCATACGTTAACCTATTATTGATGATACTAAATAATAATGCAAATATTATCTGACTTAAACGTAATAAATACAGCTCGATATTAGCGCTGACAAATTCCAGAAATTGACGATACGACCTTAATAAAGCTCCTCGATCCAAAGGGGAAAGGTAGTGACGATTTAGAACCTCCACGATGTTGAAATCACCAAAAGGTAACGGACGGCAGCAGTACTGATTTTCCTGGGGCTGATTCGACCCGGTGACTTATAAATCGACAATTGATGTTGCAGATATTCCAGCGAAACCACTGAAATGTCCCAGAACAAGGACCCTATGAACACAAATTCGAAGAAATCAAAATGGCGAACTCGCCAGTCAGAAATACCTACCTCTTTCAGAGGGTTCTCTCAGTACCAAATTAGGTACGGTTTCCTCAATGATTATAAATGAGAATGCTTCACCGAAATAGAGTTCCAGCAGAATATTGATCCTGGTTCTAAAATAGAAAGCACAAGTTGCACGAGGCAGAATTGCAGGAATGGGTAATCTCACCTCTCAATATGGTAAATCCCCTTTCAGGTACACAGTAAGATTTCACGAAATCCTCTAAATAAGCTCTGAAGCTAAACGAAAATAATCCCACTGTATGTAACGTTTTCGAAATTCAAATCCCTCAATTAGGTAAGTATTAAAACTCCTCGACTTTCGAAAAACCACCATTTAACTGAAGAATGCGCAGAAAACAACCATTCGAAGTCCTCATGTGAGTTAAATCTCCCTAACACCGTATTTCAGATTCGACAATCTCAAATAAAATCCCGAAACAACATATCCTCATCCTTGTCCCACAATTCGAAATTTCCAAAATCCATCTCGTTCCCACATCGCAGGCGGTACAACAGACAATAAAACATATTCCCCCAATCCCGTCGTATAACAGTGGCGTGACCACGATCAGGGATCGGAAAACTAGCGTTCGCCAATTCCGGACATAACAACTCTCCCCTTACTTGAAAAGAAAAAAAAAACGATAAAAAAAAGACACTGGCATCCTATTCATCCGGAGGGTGCGCCTTCAAATCTTTCGCATGCCATACTCCACAATTCTTGCCAGAATCATCCCGTAGCTCATAAGTCCACGGAGATACTATCTTGTGAATAACGAATGGTCCCACAAACTTATTGGCTAATTTGGACGTGAAATTCTTTGTTGCATCCGACAAAACATAATTTCTTTTCCACACCTTCTGATTCAAAGATAATGTGTCGGGACGTCGCACAGTGGGGCAGAATACCTTGAAACCTGGCATCAAATATTTAGGTGTTTGTTCAGTTTGAAAATATAATATATTATTATTTTTATATGTTAATTGGTAAAGGTAAAAGGCATTTTGGATCCTACAAATATTTATTAACATCGGAATTAATGTAATCACACATCATAACACAATTAAAGACCTTTTGGATGATGATTTCGATTCATTATTCGGATAAATCGGAAACACTGGAATATTCTGATGACTTCAAGTCTTCTTCTCAAATCCTGTAGTGGGACGCTACTAGCCAAGGGCAGATATAGCTGTTTTTCATGGGAGGGTTAATAACGATCTTGAGTGAGGGTAATATAGATTGAAAAACATTAAATCAGGTACACAATGTATAAAGTATTGTATGTGCACCACCTTTTTCTAAGGTCTTCGATAATCATTTGGGGGGGGGGTGTATTCACCCCCCGGACACTCACCCTCGTAAATCTGCCCTTGATGCAGGCAACAGTTTCTGTAACACGTATATATTATTTGGATAGCAGAATAGCAGAGCTTCTTTGCTGCTTGGACAGTCTTGTACGAGGAGAATATTTGAGGAGCACTAGAGCACTATCCCTCACAGCTCCATATTGATGTTGAGATAACTTTGCTGTTATCAAAACAGCTAGACTCTAGAGCATCTTAGCCAGGCATATATTTTGGTTGTGAGTCCAACGAAGATATAAAGGCATTTCTATATTAAGTGGTTCGTTTTGGAGACGTAGAAGTTATTTCATGAAGAATTTTTGATGCATGTACTTACCCTTCTGACCTTAGACTCATCTTTGTTGTTATGTCAGTACAGATACGTAAGTCGTATCCTAAAGTTCTTTAGTTTTAAACCATTTTGTTTTCTCATCTCTCTTAGCGATCATCAAGGGTAACTTCAGGACGATCAAGCCTTTTCTCAGTTATACTAGGAAACGAATTCGACCTTTCCAGTCATTCTGTTTTGTAATTTTGGAAACGTACAACCATTCTTCGAGCTTTTGTGTAACGAGACTCATACTCTGCCTTCAAATATAATTTTTTTTTCAGAAGCTCCTACTCCTGCTCTTCATTACATTTCGTACGTTTTTTTTTCATTTCTTCGTTAAAATAATCATTTTTTTTTTCAATTTAACTGTTTCCGCAACTCCTCATATCTATGAGCTCTTTTCCTTCAAAAATCATTGCGCTCGAAGGCGTTACTGAAGGAGAAATAAATTTTAAAGAAATAATCGATTATCAATGAGTGCCTACCTCGCTGTCTAAAATTGATTTTTCTGAAAAAAGGCAGAATATGGGCAACACATTTTCATGATTCTAAAATGAGCATGGATCAAGCTTCGCAGAAATGTAAATATCAAACTTTGGACGGCCTTGGAACATAACTGAAAACCTTCATGATTCTGAGAATACGATAAAAATTTAAAAATCCAATCATAGACAACATCAACAAGAATTAATTATAATTCTATGTAAGTTTTTATTCATCCAAAGTTCTTAAATTATCTACACATACCTGAACTTGAAGCTGCCATAAAAAAAACTCGTAACAATAGTGATCTGTTAACAGAGTAACGTTGTAAAACTACAGCAATTACGGAAAAATTTTGCAGTCGTCTCGACTTGGTCAAAAAATGGCTACAAAGAAGAGCTGTCGGGAGCGCAGTGGGGATCAGGAAGGGTTAGTATTGTGCTTTTTTGTCGCTTACGGTAGTAATCTGTCGCTTCGACAAATGACGGTATGGAAATATGCATTTTTAATTTTTGATTTAATGCCAGGTTTCAAGGCATTCTGCCCCACTGTGCGTCGCCGTAAATCATAATAGCGTTTACTCTTTTCATGCGCTAACTTCAAACGCTTCTGTACGTCACAAAACAAGCTCTTTAACGTAGCTGCCCATTTTCAAAATCGGTCTTCCTCTCGATTTCAATGTTTTTCACATCGAGGTTCATATCCTGTGACTGGAAAAAATTAATTTCTCTTCCGAACATTAAGAAATTTGGAGAATATCCGGTAGCCTCATGTTTAGCAGACCTCAAAGCGGCACCTGTAGATGGCAAATATTTATCCCAATTTTTCTGATTATCCGCTACATATGCCGTAAGAATTGACTTAGTGACCCTATTCACTCTTTCCGTAGGATTCGTTTGTGGATGATAATTAGCATTATAGACCACCTTGATATTGTATTTCTCAGCAAAACTCGAAAACACTTTTCCTTTCAGCTGTTTCCCATTATCACATAATATAATTGAGGGAGGACCAAACAACAAAATAACATCATCCTCAAGATGCCTAACGACCAGATCAGCAGTAGCTTTGCGCAACGGAAATAAAAGCGTGAACTTACTGAAACTATCATTTACCGATAGGATATATTGGAATCCTTTTGATGAGCGAGGCAAAGGACCTATCAGATCCAGACTTAAAAGCTGCCAAGGTTCTTTTATGGTGGGTGTTTTACTCAGCATTAGTCCAGCCGGACTTTTCTGTTCTGGCTTAATTTTGAGGCAAACCTCGCATCTCCGAACATATCGTGCCACATCCGACCTCATTTTTGGCCAATAATAAAAAGTTGACAATCTTGCGATTGTTTTTCGAACACCGCAGTGCCCTGCCAAAGGATGATCATGACATCTCGACATCATATCCGCTCGCTCCTCCTTAGGTATTACCTTTTTCCACGATTCCTCCTCAGATAAATCCGGAACTTTCAGTTTAGCATGCTTAAACAGTCTACCATGCTCCACTTTCCAACCTGGGAACTTATGAGGTTTACTCTCCACACTTTTTAGCATCTTTAGATACCAATGATCCCTAAGAGGCTCTTCAGAATCCTGTGATACTTGTACCACTTCATCAATAACCGGTACACTGCGCGAAAGGACGTCAGGAACGACATTATCCTTGCCTTTTCGATGTTCAACATCAAATGAAAATTGCTGCAACCTAACTGCCCAACGAGCGATACGACCGACGGGATCTTTTATAGTGTTAATCCATTTGAGACTGTAATGGTCAGTGACTACCGTGAAATGAGTGCCCTCCAAATAGGGTCTCAACTTTTCTATCGCATACAAAACAGCCAAACACTCCTTTTCAGTTGTACTATATTTTCGCTCTTGTTTGCTCAAAGACCTACTCAAATAGCAAACAATTCTCTCTCCCATTTCGGGATGTACCTGATATAACACTGCGCCCAATCCGAAATCAGAAGCATCAGTTTGCACAAAGAACGGGAGATCAAAATCTGGACACGCAAGCACAGGAGACGACACGAGATACTCCTTTATTTTATTGAAAGATCTTTCACAATTTTCGTCCCAAGAAAATACTTTACTTTTCTTCAACAATGAAGATATAGGGGCAACGATAGTTGAGAAGTCCGGTATAAAACGCCTATACCAAGATGCCAAACCCAAAAATCTTCGGACTTCCGAAACGTTACGAGGTGCCGGTATAGAAAGAACTGCCTCTACTTTCTGCGAATCTACATGTAACCCATTCTTGTCAACTACATAGCCCAGAAAACGAAGTTCAGGCCTACAAAACTGGCATTTTTCTTTGCTTAAAGATAATCCTGCCTTTTTCAGGCGACTAAAAACCTCCTCAAGGATCTCCAGATGCCTCTCAAAAGTTCGCGTTACTATAATAATGTCGTCTACATAAACGAGGACATAAGGTTCCCATTCAGGTCCCAAAACTGAGTCGATGAAACGCTGAAAAGTTGCCGTCGAATTCGACAACCCCATAGGAAGTCTCTTAAAATGGAAAAGACCTCTATTCGGAACCGAAAATGCTGTATATTGTTGGGAATCTGGGGCCAAAGGAATTTGAAAGTAAGCTGACTTCACATCTAACGAAGACAAATAGCGGGCATCTCTCAACTTATCAAGTACCGAAGAGACAAACGGCAAAGGATAAGCATCCTTGACCGTGACTTTATTTAATTTTCGAAAGTCAACACATACGCGATATGACCCATCCTTTTTTTTTCACCAGTAAAATGGGTGAGGACCATGGACTATTCGATGGTTCTACCACACCTTCCTTCAACAATTTGTCAAGTTCCCTATCTAAATGACCCTGCATTATTGGATTCACCGGAAAGCACCGCTGCTTTATGGCTGGCGAGTCAGTTACTATCTTATTCTCCACCAGATGAGTACAACCCAAACCGTCTCCCATTTCATCGAATGACTTCTTTACTAAATTATCCAACCTCAGACCTTGATCAGAGGTTAGTTCTGACTGAGGTTTCAATGCAGACACGGAATTCAACTCACAAGGAGCTTCTGACGAAAATCGCCAATTTCCCCCTCGCAGATCAGGCACAATACCCATATCTCTCCAAAAATCAGCGCCCAATATGAGAGCATGCGGTAATGAAGGCATAACCAAAACCTTTATAATACTTAATTTACCCTCTACACTAAAAGGAACGTAAACAGATCCTTTAGACACATGCTTTGTGCCATCGGCCACCACACAAGAAACTGGTGGTTCCGTACTCCAAGTTAGCTTTAATTGCTCTACTAACCGTGCTCCTGCTCTACCCATAATGGTACGATTTGCTCCAGAATCCAAAAGACCGACGATCTCTCTATCAAATATTTTTACCGTCAAGTATGGCCTCTCATCACCCTGCGTACTAGCTAGAAGAAAGTCCAAAATAACTCGTTGATTGGACAACAGTTGTGAAAACGGCGGAGAAAAATTATCACAGACCGACTTATCGATGAAGGTTGAGGAAACTAGGCGGTCATCTAATTCCCTCGGCGGTAGTTTTCCGGACTTCGGTTGCAAAAATCGCAAGTTTTAGTGGTAAATCCCTGTTTTCCACACTTATAACAGAAACGGTTGACCTGTGGTGTTGGGCAATTTGAACGCATATGTCCAGCCAATCGACAATTCCAACATACCGCAGACTGTTTAGAGGACCCTGATGCACCTCTATTCACCTTCCCGGAGCAATCTGTCCCATCAGACACACCACTCGCATTAACGTATGCCAACTCAGGCTCTACCCATCTTCTAGAACGTGTAGGCGGTGCAAATTTATCAATGGATTCTTTCCTAGCTTCCAACTTCCTACACAAATTAACTAGTTCCGCAACAGAACTGATATCAACCAACCCCAATTGAGTTTGGAAGAATGGAAGCAAATTATTCACAAGAAGACGGACCTTCACATTCTCGGCAATCGGACGCGATAATTTATTGAACATATTCGAAATTTTTGCTATATAGATGCCAACCGACTCATCTACGCCTTGCGTTCGACGTTTGATTTCATCAAACAGTTCTTCATCATAGTAAGGCGATTGGAATTGACTCCTCAGCGCACTCACCAATTTCTCCCAGGTATGAATATCTTTACGAATTGAACAATAATATTGATATGCATCATCAGAGAACAAATCTGCCGCAGAAACTATTAAATCAGACTTTGATACATTACGAGAACAACAGTACTCTTCTACAGTTTCTAGAAAGGTACTTAAGGACATACCCGATTTTTTTCCACTGAACTTCAGATTCCATTTATAAACCGGAACTGACTTATTACCACCTTGTGACACATCATTCGCTGACCTATCCGAGACAGGCAAGCTTCTATCAAGAACCTTGTCGTCATCTGATTCCGTCTCAGAAGAAGAAGATCCCAATGACAGATTCGACGCCAACATCATCGAAATATTTGAGGGGTTAGCCTCTGAAACCCTACGTCTCTCAAATCTCCTAGCCCTACTATTCAGCTCCGCTTGTAAGTTTATCAGAGAAGCCAATAAATTTGCTTTAGTAGCAATATCCTCAGGTTGGACTGGTTTGCTTTTATTTGCCCTTCCTATACAATGCACAATCTTCGTCGAAATTTTTTTGAATATATTGCTCTCCTCATTATTTGAGAAATCGGCAACTAAAACTTTGACTTCGGCAACCTTATCATTTAAATACTTCAAATCATCTGCGAATGTGTATGGGTAAGTAGGATAAGTGAACTTCGAACCCGATCTCTCGAATCTAATAATATTTCTCAAAGTCTTTCTCATGGATTCAACAGTCTTTTGATCCTTCACGCCCCGAAAAGATAATTCGTACGCCAATTCATCTTTTTCCAACCTGTTTATATCAAGTTTCGACTCCATGATTGAATATATAATATCAACGAAAATTCAAAGAAGAAAATCCCTATCTGAATGAAACAGATACTCAGGATATATAAAAAAAAAACACAAGAAAAAACGAATATTCGCGTAAGCAGACAGAAGTCTTCCACAATCTATATCAACTATAAAAAAAAAACAACAAAATTTCAAGTCACCGGTAACAAAACAGCCTACCAAAAAATATCGACCTGAAATCTATCAGAAATTAGACCGAAATTACACGTTGGGCGCCATTTTGCCACGATATATTATTCTTTATAGGCACTTAGGACTCAAAATCTCGCTTATATGCTGGATGGTCCCAAAGCTCAGTTGAAGATGGGAGTGGGTTATACAAAAACGATATATTAAGGGGGCGCCAAGTGATTTAATATTCACATCCAGCACACTTGCTCTAGTTTCCGAAAAATCACTAAATAAATCTAGATAAATGATCTCTAATAATAAATCTAAAGGGGGAGTAATTACCTCGAGGTCCTTATATAGCGCTATATATGGCTCACACTGTATACATAAATAGATCATACAACAATAGCAAACTTGGTGTGAAATAATGTACAGAAACCTTATGAGGTTCCTATCAGAATAGCTTAAATAGGTCTCATACGTTAACCTATTATTGATGATACTAAATAATAATGCAAATATTATCTGACTTAAACGTAATAAATACAGCTCGATATTAGCGCTGACAAATTCCAGAAATTGACGATACGACCTTAATAAAGCTCCTCGATCCAAAGGGGAAAGGTAGTGACGATTTAGAACCTCCACGATGTTGAAATCACCAAAAGGTAACGGACGGCAGCAGTACTGATTTTCCTGGGGCTGATTCGACCCGGTGACTTATAAATCGACAATTGATGTTGCAGATATTCCAGCGAAACCACTGAAATGTCCCAGAACAAGGACCCTATGAACACAAATTCGAAGAAATCAAAATGGCGAACTCGCCAGTCAGAAATACCTACCTCTTTCAGAGGGTTCTCTCAGTACCAAATTAGGTACGGTTTCCTCAATGATTATAAATGAGAATGCTTCACCGAAATAGAGTTCCAGCAGAATATTGATCCTGGTTCTAAAATAGAAAGCACAAGTTGCACGAGGCAGAATTGCAGGAATGGGTAATCTCACCTCTCAATATGGTAAATCCCCTTTCAGGTACACAGTAAGATTTCACGAAATCCTCTAAATAAGCTCTGAAGCTAAACGAAAATAATCCCACTGTATGTAACGTTTTCGAAATTCAAATCCCTCAATTAGGTAAGTATTAAAACTCCTCGACTTTCGAAAAACCACCATTTAACTGAAGAATGCGCAGAAAACAACCATTCGAAGTCCTCATGTGAGTTCAATCTCCCTAACACCGTATTTCAGATTCGACAATCTCAAATAAAATCCCGAAACAACATATCCTCATCCTTGTCCCACAATTCGAAATTTCCAAAATCCATCTCGTTCCCACATCGCAGGCGGTACAACAGACAATAAAACATATTCCCCCAATCCCGTCGTATAACAGTGGCGTGACCACGATCAGGGATCGGAAAACTAGCGTTCGCCAATTCCGGACATAACAAATGCTTTGGAGCGCATTGCACAAAAGATTGTGTATCGACCGAAAAAGAAGGGGAAAGGAACGCTACATGCGTTTTATGTAACCAGAGTGGGCATCCAGCCAGTTATAAAGGCTGCAGTGCTTATAAAAATCTGACTAAAAAGAAAACACCCCCAAAAAAAGAAGCCCCTACCAAGAAAATGGTAGAAAAAATGGAGACTGCTATCGCTGTTGAAAAACCACAGGTACCAAAAACAAAGAACTCCTCCACAAAACCGACTCCAGCCAAAAAAGAAGATCCCAAAGATGAACTGGACAAACTTACAGAGAAATTATTCAGCAGAATAATGCAGAAATTCGAAAAAGAATTCGAGAAGAAATTTCAAAATTTATTTGGAAACAAATAATTTATGAACAAACAATCACATCTAGAAAATCTGAAGATAGTTTCCTGGAATGTTAACGGAATCAGAGCCCGTAAATCAGATATTGAACAATTGTTAAAAGAAAAACATCCTGATGTTATGGCGCTTCAGGAAACAAAAATGACTACCAATGATAGAATTTTCTTCAAAAATTACGAAATATACAGAAGAGACAGAAATAATAGAAACGGAGGAGGGGTTGCCATTCTTGTTAAAAGAGACGTGAACCACTACCTGAATGCGGTTATAAATCCCGCGGACAATGACGCATCTATAGAGGCACTATCGATCACAGTAAAGATAAGAAGAGAAAGCATTAAGGTATTCTCTGTATATAAACCACCGCAAATAAATCTGCCAGAAGAAGAGATGAAGATTTCATTAGGGGGTCATTTTCCAAGAATAATACTTGGAGATCTCAACTGTAAATCTCAACAATGGAATTCTAGAACAGAGAATGCAAATGGCAAGAAATTGAAAGAATATGCCGAAAAGGAATATGCCATAATAGTGGGACCAGATATACCGACATATTTACCTAGTGGCAATGGAACCCCTGATGAATAATTCATTCTTGACTCCCTTTCTATAGTATCGGCAAGAGCGTTAAATTTATCGCTTTTTGAATATGCCATGCATTCCATGCAGTGGTGGAATTTGAGTTATTTCATTACGTAATTTTTTTTGCATTCTCCATGCAGAGTGGTCTTCTGTGTTGAGTTCACTGATTTTCATTATAACTATGTCTAGAACATCAGGGGTTCCATTGCCACTAGGTGAATATGTCGGTATATCTGGTCCCACTATTATGGCATCTTCCTTTTCGGCATATTCTTTCAATTTCTTGCCATTTGCATTCTCTGTTCTAGAATTCCATTGTTGCGATTTTCAGTTGAGTACATCTGATCACAACCCGATAGAGTTCATTTAAGGACATGGACCTAGAAATGAAGTGACACAAACACGAGAACATACTGATTGGGACAAGTTTAAAATTAAACTCCAAGAAAATATCACGAATATCCCACAAATTAACACTCCTGATGAATTAGATGAATCAGTCACAGCTTTGGAGAGTGCGATTATGAAATCCTATGAAGAGAGCACGGCTAGAAAAACTGAACCCACTCCAAAACATCCATATGGCGATACTCCAAAAGAGGTGAAAGAACTGATAAAAGTCAACCGAAGACTAAGAAAGAACTACAGGATATATAAAACAGATAATGATAAAATCAGACTAAACAGACATAGTCAAATACTCAAGAACGCACTTAGGCAGCTCAGAAAGAATAGATGGAATAAGAAAATCAGTGAACTCAACACAGAAGACCACTCTGCATGGAAAATGCAAAAAAATTTACGTAATGAAAAAACTCAAATTCCACCACTGCATGGAATGCATGGAATGGCATATTCAAAAAGCGATAAATCTAACGCTCTTGCCGATACCATAGAAAGGGAGTCAAGAATAAATTATTGTGAAGAAGACGATGAGGACCTAGAAGAATTAATTGAAGATAATGAAGAAGAAATGAAAGAATCACCACCGGATGACCAAATCCCTCACCCTACATCTCCGGCAGAAATCAAAGAGATGATCAATAACTTGAAAACAAGAAAGGCTCCTAGGAAAGATGAAATTACAAATCTCATGCTGAAGAAAATGTCAAAGAAAGGAACGGCAGCTCTCACTAGCATAGCATATGGCGTGATGAGTACAGAGCACTTTCCAAAAAGATGGAAATCTGCCGAAGTGATTGTTTTCAATAAACCAGGTAAAGACAAAAAGTTCCCACAGAACTATAGACCGATAAGCTTGCTCCCAGCCCTAGGAAAAATTGTAGAGAGAGTCCTAGCCAGACGACTTAATGAAGAAACAGAAGCCCTGGCGACGATACCGAGTGAACAATTTGGATTCCGAAAACAACATTCAACTGAACAACAGCTCCTAAGAATAACCGAGTATATCACAGAAGGATTTCAGAATAAAGATGCCACAGGACTACCACTACTGGATGTAACCAGAGCTTTTGATAGAGTATGGCATGAAGGACTTGCATATAAAATGATAACCGCAGGATATTCACCCAAGTTATGCAGAATAATAAGAAATTATCTGAGGGATAGGAACTTTTGTGTGAAAATAGGCGATGTTCATTCCACACTCAGATATTTAGAAGCAGGAGTTCCCCAAGGATCCATACTAGGACCGCTACTCTATAACATATACATACATGATATACCAAGAAATCCAAGATGCCTGCTTGCTCTATACGCAGACGATTCGGGCATAGCAATTAGACACAGAAATACAACGATAATTCACAAAAGACTTCAAGAAGCTGCAGATGATATCAGTCAATGGTGTAACAGATGGAAAATCAAAATCAATGGAGAAAAGAGTCAAGCAATACTCCCTCAAAAGAGAAAACTGAAGATGGAATCGAAGATATCCATAGACAATAATGAAATTGAATGGAAGAATGAAGCTAAATACCTAGGAGTAATATTAGACAAAGGACTAACGTGGAAACAGCACATTAAGAATGCAGTGGATAAAACGAATGTAGTCATGAAAAGATTATACCCGATAATAGACAGAAGAAGTCAAATGAACAAGAACTCGAAATTGAGAATCATAAAAGTAGTCGCCAGACCGCAGCTCACATATGGATCAACAGCATGGGGATATGCAGCGAGAACCCATATAAAGAAGATACAAAGTACAGAAAACAAATTACTGAGATGGGCATTAGACGCCCCCTGGTTTGTTAGGAATGAACAAATACAAAAAGACATAAAATGGGAGTCCATTACTACATTCATCATGCAAAAAGCTGCAAAAGCCTATGAAAGAGCTAGTGAACATCCAAATGACGACCTTAGAAGGTTAATTGACTATGACCCCGCTGAAGATGAAAAAGCAGCGAGAATTTACCGCAAAAGACCTAGAGACCAATTGCGAAAATGAAGATATAAAACTCCACACTTATTGAGAGATATCCAATTGAAGGATGAATACAAACACTCAGCATAAAAGAATGCGAAAGAGAAAATAACAGATGAGAAGATGAAAGGTTTATAGGCTTATGCCCGGAACCTAACAACGGGAGAGGTGTTTAGTCGGTAAGAATGCGACACTACCCAGAAAGACTGGGTGTCTTATGTAAGATTCACCTCTCCTATAATTAAAAAAAAAAATGAAGCAGTATTTGTATTTCACAATTGTCAGTTAATACGTAATATTAAAGTCGCTCGTTAATCATGTCTGACCGCGATAAAGGAGGAAAAGTAAAAGGCAAGGCGAAGTCCCGTTCTAACAGAGCTGGACTGCAGTTTCTGTAGGACGTATTCATCGTTTATTACGTAAGGGAAATTACGCCGAACGGGTTGGAGCGGGAGCACCCGTGTACCTGGCGGCTGTCATGGAATATCTTGCCGCCGAAGTATTGGAATTGGCTGGTAACGCCGCGAGGGATAATAAGAAGACCAGAATCATTCCGCGTCATCTCCAGCTGGCCATCAGAAACGACGAAGAATTGAACAAATTGCTCTCCGGGGTCACCATCGCACAAGGAGGTGTTTTACCGAACATCCAAGCCGTTCTCTTGCCAAAAAAGACCGAGAAGAAGTCGTAGGAATCTCGACGAGCCGTTCTCGTCAAAGGCCCTTTTCAGGGCCACCAAAAAGATATTTTCTTGAATGGTACACCGACATGTTACGTTGCATCGTTTGTTCTTCCACCTTGCATTTTGTTCAGTTGTGGAAATTTCTCATTTGGTAGTTGAATAATACGAACGGGCGTTAAATAAGGATTCAATAAACCACGTTCGAGTGTTACCGATAAAAAGTTGAAGGACCTATGTATACAGTTGTCGGTATTATTCATAGCTCTTCGATAACGGGTCATCTTGAATGAATCCGTTGCGTAAGCTTTTGGATGTTCGGTAACTTGTGGAAGCGCTCCTTATTAGTAAACCTAAATTGTACTATCCGGTCACCGGTTTGGCATTGCCTTATTCAAGCTAATTGCTTATTTTTCATTGTAAGTTTAAATAATTTGGGAATATGAAATATCTGCCCGTAACGAGTTATGAATAATATCCATTCACTAAATTGCGGGTTACCCAATCATATGTTTTTCGTTTATTATAAATTATCTATTAATTCGCTAACGGTACATAAATATGAATCAAACTACCCTGCAATTCCGTCAACTTTCCGTATACTCGATCAAAAGTTGCAATTAGATATGTTACGAACCGGGCAAATTCAGGGAAAAGTTCCGAACCGTTCCATTGCTTAGCAATATCCAGTTCCTAATGCCAGTAATACCTGTTATTTTAATAGTACATAGTAGTATTTAATATTATCATCTAGGTTAGAATGATCCGCGTAGGAACAGGTGCGATCTCGTTTTAGGTTCCTATTCCTTTGTTAAAGTGCCTTTAGGTATGAGAGAACAGGATCGCGGTTGTTGCTTTGTTTTTATAGTTGCAGTTATAATAGGTACCTATTCCTTGATTTATGATTTTATTATGAGTACTGACTGGCACAATGGTGCAAAATGTTGCACTGTCGGACGAGTTTGGGTCACGTACGAATAAGAATAATTTATTAGGGGGGTGTATCTTATTTTCTGAAGCTTTGAGCTCTGTTGTAGTAAGAAGACCGCTATTAGAAAAAAATTGTTCTTGTTTTTTCTCATTGGGTGATTCCCTTCCATCTGGTCAGTAACCTTTTTCATATATGAATATGTATAAAGTATATTGAAAAATTTCGGGTTGTATTCTGTTATTATTTCTCTAGATTTATTGTGCTTTGATGATGGTATTTGTCTATATAAATGATTGTGATGAAAAAATATTTACTGGTGCATTCGAAACAATCACCAGAAAACCTCAATCAACTCAACATTTCGCACTATCCAATATCAGGTTCTTTTCCGGGTAGCAGGTTCCGTCGTTTTAAAATAACATTCAACTGGAACAGTTCGGTTATATCTAATCCCAATAACCTGTTCCGTTCTTTTCGTAACATCTCTAGCGTAAATTCGGTTCATCAAAATCTTCTGCTAACTACAGCAGTTTTTTCACAGGGGGAATCCATTCATAGACGAACAGTGTGATAGTCCTTGCTCTCCTGAGCTCGACTACTCACTAAACTCGACCTATTTCTTCTCAGTTCCGGGCATCTGCTTGCAAAACGTGGTATCTCTAGACTATTAATTCTCGCGCTTTTTGGCAGGATTCCTAATATTGACCTATTTCGTCATCTCAAGTTTCAATGGTTCTAGTAGGTTTTCGTCTCGGTTTTCGTACTCATTTTAATCACTGGTCAATTGATCTCCCGGTCTCCTGTTTGTGCGCATTCTTCTTCTATCTTCCTCCAGGTTATACTCCAGTGATATCCTGAGTTCTTGGTCGGGCGTTTTTTCGCTGTTTCGAATCTTCTGAGCTTTCCTGTTCGGAGATGGTTTGCTAATTTAAATCTCGATGGATCTGTCAGTATCTGACAAACCAAGGTGGGTTCATGGCACAACATAGTAGGTACTTCGTTCTTTATTGCTTGAATTGTTCTCACATGGCTCTTTGCCATATGTCAGTTGAGGCTTAGCAACGGCATTGAAGATTTGTCCATTTCGTTTCTTCGGACATGTGGCTGCTTCTATCTATCAGTGGGTAGTCTGTTCACCGCTGTCTTGGTTTTGTCTATGGCTTTCTTGTTATGGCTTTTCCAGGTTTATCCTCCGTCTAAGGTATTACCTAGATATCTCGTTTTTCCTTTCCACTCGATTTCTTCTCCATCACTTTCGAGGTTGGTGGTGGATCTCAACCTCTTGTGAAATAATATCGCTTGGCTCTTTGTTCCATTGAGCTTGATCTTCCACTTGTTACACCAGTCTTTGATTTCGTCGATGGCTGATCCATGCGGCACTCCTGCTTCCAAAATTTTTATTGTCGAGCATTCTCCTTCCACTTTCATTCAGCGTGTCCACAAAAGGAAACCTGTTCATTTTGCTATGCATTCTTCAAATATTCGTAAGGCATCCAAGAAAATGAGTTGCACGTACGGTAGGTTATGCAGTCAGTTTACTAATCCCTAAATATAATAATTTATGGAAATTCATACGATATCGACAGGGACGTGAATGTTATCGAATAGCGATATTCCGAAATCAGATCATCGTTTAATGCCAAAAGAAATTTCGGATATCATTCGAAGGAGGACGAGGCGAAAGTGAACTGAAAATAACCGTTGCGATCTGAACAAATATAGTGGTATCGATGTTCTACCGAACTGTGCCACCATTCACATTGACCGTCGAATCGAAGCACATGAGGACAATTACATAATAACTGATCATCACATCGACTCTGTGGGAATTGATATTCGTCGTTTTCTTCCAATATAGCGGTGATTCTGTGTAAGAATAAGTCGAACCCCAGTTATCAGTAATTCCGAAACGTATCGGATTCTCCGTCCGTTCTTAAAATACTGGATCTCTTCTTCTTGTTTATCGATTTCGGCAGACTTCTGATGAATGACACAAACCAAGAATGAGAATATACATCCACGGACTACGCAAATTTTTCGCAAATCATCGACAAATATGGGTGCACAAGTTTCAAGTAGAATAGAAATTCGAAAAGCCTGGAGCTTGGAAACGATCAATTTTCCGTTCACTTCGTTCGTAACTTTATACCCCTAGTAGACCAATTTTCCTCTATAATTATATCTAGCACCGCTGATCGGAACGCCGCGTGGGACGCTATTGGTTGCGACCAATTCAATGGAGGGGGATGGCAGAATAGTATAAATTGATGCGACTGGCATAAAACTGACTAATGTAAATAGTAGACCAAAGTTGACCCAGCGTGACAGACGAGTCGTCGAATAGCCAGCCAAAATTATCGCTAAAGTAAAGAGACTACGCCCATATCGAGGAGGACTCTCCTCAAAGGAGTTTATTGATGGTCTTCGTCGAATAAACGAAAACAACGGAATTCCACCAATAGAAATGGCTTCAACCAGCAGATCAAGACCTCTGGAAAACATGGAATTTACATCACCGAAAAAAGTGTGCAAACAACCCTCCATAACGCAACCAGTAAAAATCCGCACTACCAACTCATTTGGAGTACTTCAAGCAAACCCGGAACCAACTGAAATGGAAACAAAAGAGACCCCCCAAACCCTCAACACTCCACCAAAGAAGAAAATAGCACCAATTGTAATCACACAAAAAATAAACAATTACACCACGTTTCACCAGAGGCTTAAAAACATACTGAAGAGCAAATTTTTCATTCGCTACAACAATACGGACATCAAAGTCCAAATCAAGACAGAAATAACCTCATTCAGGAACTGAAACGGGAAGAAATAGAATATTATACGTTCACGCCCAAGGACCTCACCAGAAAGAAAATCGTAGTCAAAGCCGCAAACTTCATGACAGAAGAGGACATCAAAGACGAAATAGTTAAAGACGGCGTCTTCAAGAGAGAAGACATCGAGTGCACGAAACTTAAAAGTAGAAATAGCGATTCGTCGCACTCATTTCTAGTGAACATCCCCAGCAGATATCAAATTCAGGACCTAAAGAAGATAGAATTCATGGACCACGTGAAAGTGCAGTGGCAGAGGTACGCAAGAAGATCATCAGTGACACAATGTTATAGGTGCCAAAAGTTCGGTCATGGCTCTTCAAATTGTAACAGAATCGCGAAGTGCGTGAAGTGCGCGAAAAACCACCTCACATCGGAATGTGCGAACAAAATTCGAGACAGTGCACCGGTAAAGTGTGTGAATTGCGGTGGTGAACACACTGCCCAGAACATATCAGGTATGTGGAATCAACCAAACCATCTACGTCTCAGATAATCGCCCCCCCTAAACAAAAACCACTAATTTCAAAACCAGTCAATAAAAACATATCATACGCAGAAATTCTTAAGAATGAAAACAACAAATCCACTCCTCCCATCCAACAAACAACCCGAGAAAACCAAAACGAGAAAATAGACGATTTTAACACATTACTTGAAGAAATAAAAGACCTAGATTCATTTTGTAACATAAATCAACTCATAGCACTGGTAAGAGATATAAAAACACAAGTGGCAAAAGCAAAATCACCTCTTGATAAAATTCTGATAATTCAGAATTTATCACAAAAATATGACTTATAATCAGAAAAAACCACTAAATATCATGACATGGAATGCCAACGGCATTTTTAATCGAGCGTCAGAACTAGAAATTCTGACGAAAGAAATCAAGTGTGAAGTCATTTGCATACAGGAATCCAGACTGAACAAAAGAAAGCCCCCAAAAATTCAAAACTATTACTATATCAACAAACCCAAAAATACAACAGGTGGCTTAGTCATATATTACAAAAAGCACCTGAAACCTATTGAAATCCCAACCGTTACCCAAAATTCTGAATCACAAGCCATCAAAATAAACGACATTACAATAGTTAACTTCTATAACGGACACCAAACCCCACTCGACACCCAAGAAATTTCGTACCTGATGGGCCTAGGTACGAAAGTAACCATTGTTGGAGACTTTAACTGCAGACATCCTTCCTGGAATTGCCTCGGCACAAACCCAAACTGTAGAACCCTGAAAAAATACTTAGAAAAATCAAATCTCATATTACATTATCCTAAAAACGCACACACATACAACCCTACACATAAACAATCACCATCCACACTAGACATAATGATAACAAAACATACACAACTAACCGAACCCTTCACCATACAAGAACTAGATTCAGACCACTTCCCAGTCCTAGCCACCATCCCCCATGCAAATACTGCATATGCACCGAAACCAAAATCCACATACAATACCAACTGGAAAAAATTCAAAGAAATAATACAAAATAACCTAAGAATAAATTCCAACCTCAACACTACAGAAGACATCAACAGAACCATAATAAACCTAACAACACTCATAAAACAAACACACCACCAAACAACGACGAAAACAAACCAACCATCTGACCGCATCGAACTCCCCCCTGACATAATAAACTTAATAAAAAATAAAAACAAACTGAGAAAACGCCTACAACGATACTACACCATAAACCTTTACCAGGAATATAAAGACGCAATAAACCTCACTAGAACCGCCATTAACTCACTCAAAACTGAAAACTGGGAAAACTTCACAAAAAACCTTACAAGTACTAATGACATGTGGCGCATTTCCAGATCACTAAAACAAAAAGATAACAAAAGCTTCGGAATAGAAACCTTAAGCGGCCCACAAGGTTACATATTCGACAACGAAATAAAAGCTCAACATCTAGCCGACACATACCACAAGATCCACCAAAAGACCAACCAAATGTCTGACAATAAAACAGAGCAATTAGTTGAAGAAATGGTTCAGTCGTTCCTTAACCAATCCTACAACGTACCACCAAATTACCTAACATCCCCCACCGAAATTCGCCAAATAATTAGGTAATTTAAAAACAAAAAAGCGCCAGGTGAGGACAAAATCAGAAACCAAGTCCTAAAAAATCTTCCTCGCAAGGCCATCGCCCAACTAAATTACATTTTCAATAGCTGCCTTAAATTAAACTACTTCCCTTCCACCTGGAAAAATGCAATAGTCCTAGCCTTTCCCAAACCAAAAAAAGACCACAAACTAGCAACAAATTACCGTCCTATAAGCCTACTCCCAACCATGTCAAAAGTCCTAGAAAAAATTATCCTTCACCGAATTAAACAACATGAAAACACACATCAAGAAATCAGAGAAGAACAATTCGGTTTTAGAACATCCCACAGTACCACTTTACAACTAGCCTCAATTACAGACCAAATCACCAGAAACTTCAATTATAACAAAATAACAGCCATGCTCAATCTTGACATTGAAAAAGCATTTGATACCGTTTGGCACAATGGCCTCATCTACAAACTCCTTCAAACCAAATTACCCCCACATATCACCAAAATAATCCATTCCTACATCAGCGACCGAACCTTTCAAGTAAGAGTAGAAAACAAGCTATCAAACAAAACCCCCATACCGGCAGGAGTCCCACAGGGAGGGCTTTTATCCCCCATACTATTTAACTACTACATCAACGACATCCCTACATCAAAACAAACCAAATTCAAAATTTTCGCAGACGACACAGCCATAATCTCAGAATCCACCCAACCTATTCAAGCAAATAAATACATACAAGATCACCTAAATGAATTGGAGAAATACTACAGCAAATGGAAAATAAAAATCAACGCTGACAAAACTACGCTAATCCACTTTACCCATAAATTAAAACAATCAAACAAACCAGTAACTTTCAACGGACAAACAATTGAAACCCAAACCACAGTCGAATACCTAGGCATCACATTAGACAAAAAACTAAATTATAACACCCATATAGAAAACGCAACCCGTACAGGACACACAATACATAAAAGCACGTACCCACTTATGAGCTATCAAAGCAAACTAAGCCTAAAATCGAAAACACGAATATATAAACAGGGTATCAGGCCTGTATTCCTGTATGCAAATCCCATATGGAGTAACACCTCAAACACAAACATGAACAAACTACAAATACTACAAAATAAATTCCTCCGAACAATACTCAATAAACCAAAATCCACCCGAACCAGAGAAATACACGAATCCACCAACATAGAAACCATCCCCACAATAATACAAAAACACACCAACAAATTCTACAAATACACAACAAAAAGACTGAACAAAACAAAAAACATCGGCACAAAGAACGCCGAAAACACAAATATCAAAATCAAACATAAGCTATCCCATCACTTAGTGATATAAACCCCAAACAAAACTCAAACCACCTGAGACGTATATATGTTTTTTTTTATTCTGCATACCTCTAGAAAATCTCATATTCTCACACTATTCATTGCACACTAATCAAAAATTATATCATTAGATAAGATCATTGATCAGGTACTAATTGTAATCAACAAATTATAAATCTATATAACTAGTGTATTTCACCCTGTAAATATTCTTGTACATATAAATTTTACATAAATCATAATAAAAAAGCTGTAAAGCAAAAAAATATGTGTTTTTTTTTTAATTTCAATTAAAATATACACCAATATCGATATTGAAACTAGTGGATTGTTGTTATCCTAAACTTGACTATTGTTATTTTACTTTTTATCGATCAACGAGTGACAAGATGTCGGCGTCAGAGACTGAATTACAACAGAGCAAGGCTTCAGTGCCAAAAGGCGGAAAAAATGCTAAGAAAACCGAAAAGAGAACGTCAACTTCGAAGCAAACGAAACCCAGTCATCCCCCGACATCGGATATGGTCAACAACGCTATCAAGGACCTGAAGGAAAGGAGCGGATCTTCGTTGCAAGCAATCAAGAAATTTATCGGTGCCAACTACAAGGTCGATCCAGAAAAGCTCGCCCCGTTCATAAGGAAATATCTCAAGTCGGCCGTACAGTCCGGTTCCCTGATTCAGACCAAAGGCAAAGGCGCCTCCGGTTCCTTCAAATTGGCCGCTGGTGGCTCGACGACCGGAACTCTAAAGAAAATCGTCAAGAAGGCCGTTGCCAAGTCCGAGGATGCCGTAACCAAAAATAGCACCGCAGCAACGGAAAAGAAAAAGAAGACGACGAAAACGCAGAATTCAATTAGTAAGGCGAAGAAATCTGTGGTGGCAGCACCGGCGACAAAGAAGCCGAAGGTTACAAAATCTCCCACTAAGGCCAAAAAGAAGACAAAATCGCCGGCGAAGAAACCGAAAGCACCGAAACCCAAAACGGTGAAATCGGCAACGACACCGAAAAAAGTGGTTTCTCCGAAGAAGAAGAAGTAAAGTCTGCGTTCCTTCACGGCAAGAGTTCCTTGTATCGTCCCTTCTCAGGGCCTCCATATGCAATATCAATGAGTAGATCTCCCCATCACACGTCCAACACAAAAATCGCGTCAGTTATACGAGAATGCTGACTCTTCAATTATTATCGCATATCGTTGATTTTTCCTTATGTTTTTATGAGCTGGAGCTGCACCTAGTAACGTCAGACTCGTTTGCAGGTACAGCTCGAGTTGTATGGTTGCGAACAAATTTTGCTTATGAGCATGTGACAGTTTTGCACGAAGCCTGGCTTGATCCTATTGTTTCACCTATAGCTTAAAATCGAATGATGTCACGTCGAAGTTAAATTGGCTTGATACATACATTAAAAACTCCGGTGATATAACGTTGAGGATAATCCTTTGAAGTAGAAATTGTGCGCTATTCAAGTTTTCAGCTAGGTATTCTACGTGAGGTGTCTAAAGATGCCGGCTTCTTCAGATCTAGTTGTACATAAGATATCAATTTCTGTCTGTCTTATCCATCCTTAATTGGTGAAAATATCGACTTCGCTGGATGATGAGTGAGAAAATTTTCGGGAAAGAAGTCAAAAACCAGGACTTATCTGTATATTCTTTATTGGTTTCCAAGCTTTCGTTCTACTTTTAGAACTTCTTCAGGGACTAAAAATTGAATATCGACATTAAGAAACTTTACAAACAATCACAATGGAAAACTCACATTCAATCTGAAATTTAAAAAGGGTAGTACCATGATCTCTATGTCACATAACCACATGTATCTAGGGGATGTTCAAGTGTAACCCTACGAGTGTATTGGCTGTCATACAACTCTGGATATAAACCAAGAAATTCAAACTTCGCTATTCAATTCACGTATACAATAAAAAATTGAATAGCGAAGTTTGAATTTCTTGGTTTATATCCAGAGTTGTATGACAGCCAATACACTCGTAGGGTTACACTTGAACATCCCCTAGATACATGTGGTTATGTGACGTAGAGATCATGGTACTACCCCTTTTTAAATTTCAGATTGAATGTGAGTTTTCCATTGTGATTGTTTGTAAAGTTTCTTAATGTCGATATTTAATTTTTAGTCCCTGAAGAAGTTCTAAAAGTAGAACGAAAGCTTGGAAACCAATAAAGAATATACAGATAAGTCCTGGTTTTTGACTTCTTTCCCGAAAATTTTCTCACTCTTATCCATCCTTGTTTAACGGCAACTGATTTCAGTGAAGGCAGTTTATTGAACATTCGTTCTCTTTCTCGACTATCGCTTAACGTTCAGGTATACTATGAATAAAAATCAACATCTCACTGCTTTAATCAGAATACCAGATATGAGAATTTCAACTATTTCATTGTTTTCACTTTCTTCTTTCATCGACTTACGGTCCAATTCCAAAAAAATATGCTTCTGATGGTCCCAAGCCTTCGTATCGACTGTTTGGACTCAAACCACAGATTATAAATTTTACGCCAAACTGAATAATATCTCCCACTTATCCGTACATTCCGAAAGATATTGTATATTGTCGTGAAGAATGAAGAGCTTATTTTATATGAACTTACGAAGGGAAAGAATAAATTGAATGAGAACAACCAAATTGAAGATTTAGAGCACAATAATAAGACAGATCATGAGATACGCATCACAGAGCTGGAATAACACATCAAGCTTTAATACTGGCTGTTTTTCGTCGATTAATTTTGGCGCATATATACATTTACTGGCTTTATGAGGAAAATCATGATGAAACGCGGAAATGATAGATTCATATTGTGGTCCTGAAAAGGACCGGTTATAAAATTATTATAAGAAGTTATAGAGGAATTAACCGCCGAATCCGTACAAAGTGCGACCCTGGCGTTTTAATGCGTAAACGACATACATAGCGGTCACGGTCTTTCTCTTGGCGTGTTCAGTGTAAGTTACTGCATCTCTGATGACGTTTTCAAGGAAAACATTCAGGACGCCTCTAGTTTCTCCGTAAATAAGTCCAGAGATACGTTTAACGCCGCCTCGTCTTGCCAACCTCATGATGGCTGGTTTGGTGATTCCTTGGATGTTATCACGAACAACCTTCCTGCGACGCCACCTTTACCCAAACCCTTGTCACCCTTTCCTCATCCAGTCATGATTTACGTTAGTGAATTAAAATTAATATGTACTATAGTCAACACTCAACGGTTAATGCTAATAATTTTTCAGTTTTTTTTTTAATTATAGGAGAGGTAAATCTTACATAAGACAACCAGTCTTTCTGGGTAGTGTCGGATTCTTACCGACTAAACACCTCTCCCGTTGTTAGGTTCCGGGCATAAGCCTATAAACCTTTCATCTTCTCATCTGTTATTTTCTCTTTCGCATTCTTTTATGCTGAGTGTTTGTGTTCATCCTTCAATTGGATATCTCTCACTAAGTGTGGAGTTTTATATCTTCATTTTCGCAATTGGTCTCTAGGTCTTTTGCGGTAAATTCTCGCTGCTTTTTCATCTTCAGCGGGTTCATAGTCAACTAACCTTCTAAGGTCGTCATTTGGATGTTCACTAGCTCTTTCATAGGCTTTTGCAGCTTTTCGCTTGATGAATGTAGTAATGGACTCCCATTTTATGTCTTTTCGGATTTGTTCATTCCTAACAAACCAGGGGGCGTCTAATGCCCATCTCAGAAATTTGTTTTCTGTACTTTGTATCTTCTTTATATGGGTTCTCGCTGCATATCCCCATGCTGTTGATCCGTATGTTAGCTGTTATGTTAGTATGTTAGCTGCGGTCTGGCGACAGCTTTTATGATTCTCAATTTCGTGTTTTTGTTCATTTGACTTCTTCTGCCTATTATCGGGTTTAATCTTTTCATGGCTACATTCGTTTCATCCACTGCATACTTAATGTGCTGTTTCCACTGTAACGTTCTCGGGGTTCAAACAAATCGTCTGCTGAATTTGAACGTCTAATTTATTTCCAATACCACTAACTTATCACACTAATTTATGTACAATAACTAATACTGATTTATCTACACACTTGCTAATAATGCTGATTTATATTCACAACTCGGAATTCGCGATTCACAATTCGATTCGGCTCTATTCAGATAGTAACTGACTGTCTCAATCGTGCGCGTCTTTATATACCTAATACGTCTCTGTTTCTAGAACGCTCCAGATAGTCTCTGGAAGGCTTCTAGAATTCCTACGCGGAATCAGAGAGTCCAGAGACGTATCCAGGCGGACTTCGTCCGCTACACTGCCCCATCCTTAAGACGTTCGGTCCCCGAACACCCCGGATGGTGTGGCTGAATCTACAGGCGTCTCCTTTTCTGCAGCACTCCTGTCGTCCGAAATAGCATTCCACTGTCTTCTTTTTCGGCGTATATCCGCTCGGGTTGAAACTGCAGACCAGTATCTTCATTCCCGTCCTATGGAAAATGACCTCAAGCATACTTCGAACGATTCTCCAGTTGAGCTGATCTAGACCACAACCCAACTTTGGCACAGCTAGCTTTTTCACCTTCAACTTGGTGAGCTCGTCTCTCAGCTGCAACAGGGTGTCCCACATACTTTTGTAGCTGGGTTTGTTGTCGGAGAATCTCTTGGTTACCAGGTAGAAGAGGTAACGCTGGCCATCAGCCAACCTCAGCGTTTTCCCAGTACGAGGATGTTGATTTAGGAGTTCTGATACACGGCCAAATTTCTTCCGGAAGACGAATGCTATTCCTCTCGACATACGCAGGTCTTCCGAGACACACTGAGCTAGTGAATAGTCTTCAGATACAGAGAAGAGATCTTGCTGTTTCTCGATGGTTACTCCGAATCTTGCCTTTCCGGTTCCACCGTAGTTTGCCATGAATAGGTCGAAACTCATCTCCTCATGCTCCGCTTTCTGAAAAGTCGTTCTTCTCAGATGGGTTTCGTCACGTTCTTCGTAGTCTGCCTCATATTTGCCTAGACGATTTATATGGACCACACGTTTCTTGCCTCTGGGTAGTTTCTGGATACGGTACACTACATCGTTGATTCGTTTTACTACTCTGTATGGCCCTTCCCAATCCTTCTGCAGCTTAGGTGATAAACCCCTCTTCCTCTGGGGGTTGTACAGCCAGACTAGGTCTCCCACATTGAAACCACCTTCTGCAGCTTTGCTGTCATACCGAGTCTTCATTCGGTCACTCGCTATTTGGAGGTTTTCTCTGACCTTCTCATAGATGTAATGTAGCCTACCCTTCAAGAGGCTCGCGTAGTCCTCACCAGCTATCTCCGCTCCAGGCTTGCATCCAAACTCCAGGTCACAAGGCAACCTTATTTCTCGGCCGAACATAATACAGGCTGGTGTCTCTCCAGTCGATTCTTGCACTGACGACCTGTAGGCCATAGTGAACAGATGGAGATACCTGTCCCAGTCTCTTTGGTGATCAGAGACCACTTTAGCCAGATATTTTCCCACAGTTCTATTCATTCTTTCGACCATGCCATCTGACTGTGGGTGAAGCGCAATTGTCCTTGTCTTTTTGATTCCGAGTAATTGGCATACATTCTGAAACAGGCTAGACTCGAAGTTTCGTCCTTGATCCGAATGAAGTTCGAGAGGCACACCAAATCGGCTAAACATCTCCTTAATCAGAACATCCGCCACTGTCGAGGCCTCTTGATTTGGAATAGCATAAGCTTCAACCCATTTGGTGAAATAATCCATCGCAACCAGTATGTACTTATTCCCATCTTCGGTTTCGGGGAATGGACCTGCAATATCGATGGCAACTCGTTCCAGAGGACTCCCCACGTTATACTGCTTCATTGGAGCTCTACGACTTCCCCTCGGGCCATTCGATGAGGCACATAATCTGCATTTCCGGCACCAGTCTTTAACATCTTCTTTGCAGTTTACCCAGTAAAAACGCTCTCTAACCTTTTCTAGCGTTTTTTTGATACCGAAATGGCCACCGGAAGTTCCGTCATGTAACTTCTCTAAAACCTCTCTCACTCGACTCCTGGGAATTATCAGCTGTTTCCTTGCTGCGGTACCTTCGTCATTTTCGATGGACCTTTTCAGCAGTCCATCCTCCAAAATTATAGAATCCCACTGTGCCCAGTAGGACTTGACCCTAGGATTCAGATGACTTACTTCCTCCCATCTTGGTCTCTGTCCGCTTATCTTCCAATTCAACAGCATCTTCAATTCTGGGTCACTTTCTAGATCTCGCTTCAGGGATTCTGGCATCCAGTCCGTATCCACGATGGTCGTTCTCAAGCAGAATTCTTTCTCTTCTACTTTATTACAGTGCTTGCAATCTGACAGACATGGTCTCCTAGATAATGCGTTAGCGTTGCCATGAATCTTTCCTGCACGATGTTTGACAGAAGAATTATATTCCCGTTTCTGACATTTAGCTGGCTCTTTGCAGTAGCGCCGAATATGTCCTTCTCCGCCACAATTCCAGCATCTAAGTCCTCTATTCCGTCGCCCTTGACGAACTCGGCATAGAACCTCTTCTATAATTTCATCGCTGACCGAGGAATCATCTACAGTGTGGCTCATCTTGCTGTGTATCATGTGCGAAGATTGTTTGGCAGCTTCAAACTCTAATGCAACGGCCAGGGCGTCATCCAGAGTCTTGGGTCGGGCTAATCGTAGTGTCTGCTGGGTTTCCAAATCTCTCAAACCATCGACAAAGGTCTGGATAGCGAGCAGTTCCAGGAAGCTGTAGGATATGCCAGTCTTACCAACCTTGCTATATCTGCTTCAAATTCCTGCAACGTTTCTGTACTCCTCTGCTGGCGACTCTTGATCTGTGCGTGATACACTTGTTGGAGGTGTGCATCACCATATCTCATTTGGAGTTTAGTTGTCAAAGCCTCGTAATTACCTTGTAGGCTTGCAGGAACTGTCTGAAGAATATTCAATGCATCTCCCCTCAGGGCAACAATCAAGGCTGTCGCTTTCTCTTCCTCTCCCCAACCATTGGCATTCGCTGCTGCTTCAAATTGCTTCTGGTACGTGCACCAAGGTGTTTTGCCGTCAAAAGTTGGAGGTTTAATCTTCATTTTACTACTTTCTGTGTTGTTTTCTGATTTCACGAAATTATTGGGTGATGAAGCTAAAGTTACTTTTCCATGTGATGTTCTCTTCAGGGACTCTATCAATTTGGCATGTTGTTCAATTATTCCTGATATTTCTTCAAATCTTCCATTAACCTCATCAACTACTTCGTCAAATTTTTCATCAGCTTTATCAAATTTTTCATTAACTTCTTCAAATTTTTCATCAACCTTATCAAATTTTCCATTAACTTCTTCAAATTTTTCATTAACTTCATCTATTATTACATCCTTGATAGCCTCCATTCTCTCATCCAACGTACTTGCAATTTGATTCACCACTTTATTCTCCATTTTATCCATTTTTTCTTCTAATTTCGAGCTCATTTCTCGAGAATTTTCTTCTACCTTATTTTCCATTTTGTCCATTTTTTCTTCTAATTTCGAGCTCATTTCTCGAGAATTTTCTTCTACCTTATTTTCCATTTTGTCCATTTTCAAGCTCATTTGTTCAAAGGCTTGCTTGAAAAATTCCATACTCGCCTGGTCCATTTTCTCTGCTTGTGATCTCGTAATAGGCATTCAAAAATTCCACAATTGAGTCCACAATTCAAATAGCACAGCAGTTCAATTGACCCCACACCTGACACCAATGTAACGTTCTCGGGGTTCAAACAAATCGTCTGCTGAATTTAAACGTCTAATTTATTTCCAATACCACTAACTTATCACACTAAAGTATGTACAATAACTAATACTGATTTATCTACACACTTGCTAATAATGCTGATTTATATTCACAACTCGGAATTCGCGATTCACAATTCGATTCGGCTCTATTCAGATAGTAACTGACTGTCCCAATCGTGCGCGTCTTTATACAGGGTCTTTCACGAGGAACCTCACCCATATTTATACGGGAAACTACTGAACGTATTTTCATGAAATTCAGCACTTATAAGTATTTCACGATGCTGATGAAATCTAAAATATTTTCAAGGCATGAGCACCTCCGGTTTTTCCGGAAATGACGTCAACTTCCGTTTTTCAAATTAGAACACCATTTTTTTATTGCAGAAATAGATTCCTTAGAAAATTTCAAGTTATTTTGATGTAACATTTTTCAGTTTTGGTTGGAAAATTCTCTCTGAGCGGGAAAATTCGAAAAAACAAATCGAAAATAGAGCTCCGCTGAAACAAGAATAACTTCGAGGTTTTTGGATGGAAAATTTTCATTTTTGGGATTTTTCAAGATGTAAGATTGATGTATCCACTTTAAAAATCGAAATCGCGATTCATGATACAGGGGGTGAAAAAATCGCTTTCAAAGTTAGGGATGACAAAATCGTGAAAAATCAATTTTTTCAAATTAGAACCCCATTTTTTTATGGCAGATATTGAATCTACGTTAAAAAATAATGTGAGTGTATGCATCACACCCTTGCCCTAAAGTGGATATTTTCTGAGTTATTCACAAAAAACTGTTTTTCGTCTTGAATTTTCAGCTATTTCTTTTCCCTTCACGCCAAAAAGATGAAATTTTCATGAACTGTTACTTAAACCATGTTTTGGATTTTACTACCCTAATATGCAAGAGAAAAAAGTTACAGGTTGTTCTTAAATAGATGGCGAATTTGGATTCGAATTTGTATCGGAAACCTCTTTATTTCAACTAATCGGCCATCGGTTTTCTCTCCAGTGATAAATAAATAATTCCTTATGAACCATATGCAAAAACTTACCATGTTTTACATTCTTTTATTTTTAATGATAGATATCATTAATTACATCTGCCAAATTCCTCTGTATTCAGTAGCATTTTGTGTTTACTATTAATTTGGTGATAATTCGTATTATGTAAAACATGGTAAGTTTTTGCATATGAAAAAATGGAGACTGCTATCGCTGTTGAAAAACCTCAGGTACCAAAAACAAAGAACTCGTCCACAGAACCGACTCCAGCCAAAAAAGAAGATTCCAAAGATGAACTGGACAAACTTACAGAGAAAATATTCAGCAGAATAATGCAGAGATTCGAAAACGAATTCGAGAAGAAATTTCAAAATTTATTTGGAAACAAATAATATATGAACAAACAAACACAACTAGAAAATCTGAAGATAGTTTCGTGGAATGTTAACGGAATCAGAGCCCGTAAATCAGATATTGAACAATTGTTAGAAGAAAAACATCCTGATATTATGGCGCTTCAGAAAACAAAAATGACTCCCAATGATAGAATTTCCTTCAAAAATTACGAAATATACAGAAGAGACAGAAATAATAGAAACGGAGGAGGGGTTGCCATTCTTGTTAAAAGAGACGTGAACCACTACCTGAATGCGGTTATAAATCCCGAGGACAATGACGCATCTATAGAGGCACTATCGATCACAGTAAAGATAAGAAGAGAAAGCATTAAGGTATTTTCTGTATATAAACCACCGCAAATAAATCTAACAGAGGAAGAGATGACGATTTTATTGGGGGGTCATTTTCCAAGAATAATACTTGGAGATCTCAACTGTAAATCTCAACAATGGAATTCTAGAACAGAGAATGCAAATGGCAAGAAATTGAAAGAATATGCCGAAAAGGAAGATGCCATAATAGTGGGACCGGATATACCGACATCTGAACCTAATGGCAATGGAACCCCTGATGTTCTAGACATAGTTATAATGAAAAATATAAAGCAAGATTTTGCTCTTGAAACGATAGAGGATGTTACTTCTGATCACAACCCGATAGAGTTCATTTTAGGACATGGACCTAGAAATGAAGTGACACAAACACGAGAACATACCGATTGGGGCAAGTTTAAAATTAAACTCCAAGAAAATATCACGAATATTCCACAAATTAATACTCCTGATGAATTAGATGAATCAGTCACAGCTTTGGAGAGTGCGATTATGAAATCCTATGAAGAGAGCACGGCTAGAAAAACTGAACCCACTCCAAAACACCCATATGGCGATACTCCAAAAGAGGTGAAAGAACTGATAAAAGTCAACCGAAGACTAAGAAAGAACTACAGGATATATAAAACAGATAATGATAAAATCAGACTAAACAGACATAGTCAAATACTCAAGAACGCACTTAAGGAGCTCAGAAAGAATAGATGGAATAAGAAAATCAGTGAACTCAACACAGAAGACCACTCTGCATGGAAAATGCAAAAAAATTTACGTAATGAAAAAACTCAAATTCCACCACTGCATGGAATGCATGGAATGGCATATTCAAAAAGCGATAAATCTAACGCTCTTGCCGATACTATAGAAAGGGAGTCAAGAATAAATTATTGTGAAGAAGACGATGAGGACCTAGAAGAATTAATTGAAGATAATGAAGAAGAAATGAAAGAATCGCCACCGGATGACAAAATCCCTCACCCTACATCTCCGGCAGAAATCAAAGAGATAATCAATAACTTGAAAACAAGAAAGGCTCCTGGGAAAGATGAAATTACAAATCTCATGCTGAAGAAAATGTCGAAGAAAGGAACGGCAGCTCTCACTAGCATAGCAAATGGCGTGATGAGAACAGAGCACTTTCCAAAAAGATGGAAATCTGCCGAAGTGATTGTTTTCAATAAACCAGGTAAAGACAAAAAGTTCCCACAGAACTATAGACCGATAAGCTTGCTCCCAGCCCTAGGAAAAATTGTAGAGAGAGTCTTAGCCAGACGACTTAATGAAGAAACAGAAGCCCTGGCGACGATACCGAGTGAACAATTTGGATTCCGAAAACAACATTCAACTGAACAACAGCTCCTAAGAATAACCGAGTATATCACAGAAGGATTTCAGAATAAAGAAGCCACAGGACTACCACTACTGGATGTAACCAGAGCTTTTGATAGAGTATGGCATGAAGGACTTGCATATAAAATGATAACCGCAGGATATTCACCCAAGTTATGCAGAATAATAAGAAATTATCTGAGGGATAGGAACTTTTGTGTGAAAATAGGTGATGTTCATTCCACACTCAGATATTTAGAAGCAGGAGTTCCCCAAGGATCCATACTAGGACCGCTACTCTATAACATATACATACATGATATACCAAGAAATCGAAGATGCCTGCTTGCTCTACACGCAGACGATACGGGCATAGCAATTAGACACAGAAATACAAAGATAATTCACAAAAGACTTCAAGAAGCTGCAGATGATATCAGTGAATGGTGTAACAGATGGAAAATCAAAATCAATGGAGAAAAGAGTCAAGCAATACTCCTTCAAAAGAGAAAACTGAAGATGGAATCGAAGATATCCATAGACAATAATGAAATTGAATGGAAGAATGAAGCTAAATACCTAGGAGTAATATTAGACAAAGGACTAACGTGGAAACAGCACATTAAGTATGCAGTGGATAAATCGAATGTAGCCATGAAAAGATTATACCCGATAATAGACAGAAGAAGTCAAATGAACAAAAACACGAAATTGAGGATCATAAAAGCAGTCGCCAGACCGCAGCTAACATATGGATCAACAGCATGGGGATATGCAGCGAGAACCCATATAAAGAAGATACAAAGTACAGAAAACAAATTTCTGAGATGGGCATTAGACGCCCCCTGGTTTGTTAGGAATGAACAAATCCGAAAAGGCATAAAATGGGAGTCCATTACTACATTCATCAAGCGAAAAGCTGCAAAAGCCTATGAAAGAGCTAGTGAACATCCAAATAACGACCTTAGAAGATTAGTTGACTATGACCCCGCTGAAGATGAAAAAGCAGCGAGAATTTACCGCAAAAGACCTAGAGACCAATTGTGAAAATGAAGATATAAAACTCCACACTTAGTGAGAGATATCCAATTGAAGGATGAACACAAACACTCAGCATAAAAGAATGCGAAAGAGAAAATAACAGATGAGAAGATGAATGGTTTATAGGCTTATGCCCGGAACCTAACAACGGGAGAGGTGTTTAGTCGGTAAGAATCCGACACTACCCAGAAAGACTGGTTGTCTTATGTAAGATTTACCTCTCCTATAATTAAAAAAAAACTTACGTATTATTAGCATTAACTGTTGAGTGTTGACTATAGTACATATTAATTTTAATTCACTAACGTAAATCATGACTGGAAGAGGAAAGGGTGGCAAGGGTTTGGGTAAAGGTGGCGCCAAGCGTCGCAGGAATGTTTTTCGTAATAACATCCAAGGAATCACCAAACCAGCCATCATGAGGTTGGCAAGACGAGGCGGCGTTAAACGTATCTCTGGACTTATTTACGGAGAAACTAGAGGCGTCCTGAAAGTTTTCCTTGAAAACGTCATCAGAGATGCAGTAACTTACACTGAACACGCCAAGAGAAAGACCGTGACCGCTATGGATGTCGTATACGCATTAAAACGTCAGGGTCGCACTTTGTACGGATTCGGCGGTTAATTCCTCTATAACTTCTTACAATAATTCTATAACCGGTCCTTTTCAGGACCACAATATAAATCTATCATTTCCGCGTTTCATCATGATTTTCCTCATAACGCCAGTAAATGTATATATGCGCCAAAATTAATCGACGAAAAACAGCGAGTATTAAAGCTTGATGTGTTATTCCAGCTCTGTGATGCGTATCTCATGATCGGTCTTATTATTGTGCTCTAAATCTTCAATTTGGTTGTTCTCATTCAATTTATTCTTTCCCTTCGTTAGTTTATATAAAATAAGCTCTTCATTCTTCACGACAATATACAATATCTTTCGGAATGTACGGATAAGTGGGAGATATTATTCAGTTTGGCGTTAAATTTATAATCTGTTGTTTGAGTCCAAACAGTCGATACGAAGGCTTGGGACCATCAGAAGCATATTTTTTTGGAATTGGACCGTAAGTCGATGAAAGAAGAAAGTGAAAACAATGAAAGAGTTGAAATTCTCATATCTGGTATTCTGATTAAAGCAGTGAGATGTTGATTTTTATTCATAGTATACCTGAACGTTAAGCGATAGTCGAGAAAGAGAACTGAAATCAGTTGCCGTTAAACAGGGATGGATAAGACAGACAGAAATTGATATCTTATGTACAACTAGATCTGAAGAAGCCGGCATCTTTAGACACCTCACGTAGAATACCTGATAAGTCTGATAAGAAGAAGAAGCGTAAGAGGAAGGAAAGTTATGCAATCTACATTTACAAGGTGTTGAAACAAGTTCATCCCGATACCGGAATTTCCAGCAAAGCTATGAGTATAATCTTAGACAAAGGAAAGAGGAGACGCGGTATAGGATGATAAATCTTGAAGCCAAGATGTCACATAATGAAGAACGAACTGGACGACTGCATTACTACGAAACGAGAATTACGCTAAGATCTGAACAACGTTGCCACGTTGTCTGAGATTTCCGATTCATTAACGTTGAATCCTTCAAGAATTACAATTAAGAATACAATTCTTTTAATTGTTGCTCATGTAAATGTTTGAAATGATTATGCACCCTTTTGAATATTAATAAAATGTTTTAAATTTCAAACACTTCTCAAGCAATAATGTGCATAGAACTTGGAAAACTTTTGTCTAAGGCATAGAATATAGCTCCTCTCTTTAGAATGCATCCCCTCTTAAAATTTACCTCCACCCTTAACTTGGGTCACATTATAAAAGCAGGTATTTACCCTTCTTCAAATCTTTCCTTCTTTGCTTTCAAAGCAGTCAACATAGCTCACGGAGCATTTTTAAATTTGTCGATTGTTCCAGAGGCTCCCATCGTGACAACACCGGTTGTTCCAGTTTCATTCATTAAATTCATATATTATTTCCCGACCAATCAGCGATTTTGGCCTTCCATTTGACATTTCATGTTTGATACACGTTGCCTTTCCGAGAACTGTTGAATGTGTCAAATAAGTTTTTTAAATCAATGCAAATAAGTGATTTTCTGAATATCTTGAGCAAAATACCTTAAAATAATGGTTCGTAAGTGTCAAGTGTGTGGCAAATTGAACTCCTACAACCCTAATTTGAGTTTTCACAGGTTAGTTTTATGTTTACAGATCAGTGGCGTAGATTATTCAATGTTTATAATTTTACTTCTAGATTTCCTTCTGATATTGAGAGAAGAAATATATGGCTTTCAATTTTGGACTTGGCTGATGCTGAAAACTTGCCTCAACATCTGTTCTTATGTTCGGAGCACTTCCAATCCAAAGATTTTGGTTTTCGAGTGAATGGTACCAAATATCTTAAAAATGATGTCAATCCTGTTCCTGTGAAACAACTCTGGGAACTAACGTCCTCAAGGTAAGTTTCTGTGCGAAGTTCCAGAGATTCATAATTTAATTCAACCTGTTTGAATATAACTCCATGAAATAGAGTCAGAATATGTGTCAGTAAATATTGTTATACAATAATATTATTAAGTATAATTCAATACATTAATTGGGAACTTTTTTGCAGCTCAAGCTCAACTATCACCCCCCAAGATGCTAAAAGGTAATTATGCATTTATAATTCGCCATTTGACAATGAATATTCAAAGAAATATATTTACAGAGATCAAGTTTCATTCCTCGATGCAGAAATTTACCGGAATATTGCTTCTATTCCTTGTTCTCCAAAAAGAAGGTAAGACCTGTGTGTCAGTATTGGCACATTCTGATTAACCATATTTGGTGAATTTTGTTACAGTGAAGAAAATGTGAAATCACCTATTGTAAAACTGGAGCAACAAGTGGAGAAATTTGATGCGAAGCCATCCATCTCTGCCGAAGAACCATCTACCTCTAAAATTAGAAGGGGAAGGTAAATATTTCATTCAAACGATGCCCACATCGAATTATTTTATAAAGTTCAAGACTAATTATTCTGTTACATTACAGAAAGAGAGCTTATGTAGGTGATTTACATACCAGTGATTTTTCTACACCTGAGAAAAGGAAAAAGAGTATGAGTATTATCAGAAGGAGAGTGCAGGGTCAAAGCAAACAGATACGCATATTAAGGCAGTCTGTTCGAAGGATGAAGAATAAGATCACCTCGATGAAAACATTGATGGATTGTTTGAGAGAAAAATTGCTTATATCAGAAGCTTCAGAAGCAACCATATCTGTATGTTTCCTTTTTTTTTTTGGTGAAAGTGCAATAGCATGTAACTTGATTTTTTATGATTCGGGATATTGGAGCCATTAGATTTTAAATAGTGTTGTGCATAGGTAGTAACAACATTTATGTCGTTTGAAACCTTACACCGCGTTTACATTAGTCAAGTGAGTTGATCAAGTCAGTTGAATTGAAAGCGAATTGAATGTGTAAACCCCCCAATTCGTTTCACTCGATCGGCTGAATTGAACGGCTTCTAAGTTGAAGCACGGTCAACTTTGTGGAAGTCACTTGAATTCAACTGACTTGATCAACTCACTTGACTAATGTAAACGCGCCATTATCTTAGAAGTGGAAATCAAGTACAACGTATCGTAACTTCAGAAAGAAGATTATATTTTTCTGAGAATTAACACGTTACTCGAATATGAAGCTGGTCTAATGTTCTCATTTAACATATATGAGTTACATGGTATTGCACAGTGAAAGATGAAGTAGAGAAACATTTTGAGACAACCAGATGATAACATTTTTCTTTTTCAGGCATCTGTCAATCCTGGAGCTGCTACTGATTTATTCGAGAGAATGTTGAAAGGATCGAATAGGCAAAAATTCAATCCAATATTGAGAGCATTTGCTTTAACTTTGGCATTTTATTCACCGAAAGGATATAATTTTGTCAGAAAAACCTTCAACAATAGCCTTCCGCATTTAGATACTATCTCGAAGTGGTATAGGTCTGTAGATGGAAGCCCTGGATTCACAAAGGAAGCATTGACAGCCTTGTCTCTACGACAAAAAGGAGTCTCCTATCCTTTGTTGTGCAATCTTGTTATGGATGAAATGTCCATCAGACGTCAAGTTGAGTGGACAGGTTCTAAATTCACCGGATATGTTGATGTTGGTACCAACTTGGATTCTGACATTTTACCCGAAGCTCGAGAAGCATTAGTTTTCATGCTAGTGTGTCTGAATGGTTCCTGGAAAGTTCCTGTGGGATATTTTCTGGTGAATGGGTTAGTGGCGACAGAGAAAGCTGAGTTAGTGAAAAAATGTCTGGGTTTTCTACATGAAAGTGGAATCAAAGTAATTTCACTAACTTTTGATGGTGCTCCTTCAAATTTTTCAATGGCTGAAAAATTGGGAGCAGATTTCAGTGATCCATCAAACTTGAAAACGAAGTTCGAACACCCAATTACCCAGCACGATATATATATTAATCCTGATGCCTGTCATATGATTAAGTTAGTGAGGAATTGGTTTGCATCCCAAACTGGCTTACGAAATATGGAAAATATGGAGATTAGATGGACTTTTGTTTCGACTTTAGTGGATAAGCAAGATATTGAAGGTCTGCACGCTGCTACAAAGGTAAGGCAGAGGCATTTACAATGGATGAGAGAAAAAATGAAGGTGCGATTAGCAACTCAGACACTAAGCAAAAGTGTAAGTGATGCAATAGATTTTTTAAAAAACCATTCATGACAAGTACAGCTGGAGTCTTCACAGATTATATGGATACGATGAAAAGATATATTCTTGGACTGACATTGAATGGGGTCCCTATCACAAGAAGTGGAAGAAAAACGGGATTTTTAGGTTTCCTGATCTGCATTGAAAGTTTGGAACAAATGTACAAGAAATATGTCATCGAAGAAAAATTCCTCAAATATCTTCTCACTTATAAACTGTCGCAGGACCATTTAGAGCTGTTCTTTGGATGTGTTAGAAGTAAAGGTGGACATAACAATAACCCCACTGCAAGACAGTTCGAGGCGGCATACAAAAGGTTGATTGTTCACTCGCAAATATCCGCTTCTGATACAGGAAATGCCATCAATCTGGAATCCATCAGTATCCTGACATGTGGATCTGCAGTTAGCATTCTCTCACCTGAACATGCAACCAATATTGAAAAAAATGAACAGTTCGCTTCAGTAATGGAAAGTGTTTTTTCAGATATGGATAAATTTGAGTATGCAACTTCAACAGCATGGAATCTCACTCCATATGTAGAAGATATTGTGGGATATATATCTGGATATGTTGTTCGGATACTCGAGAAATTTATTTCATGTCGAAAGTGCCTCGATCTTTTGAGAAATGAAATAGATGTCTCACTTCTCCAAAGAAGAAAAACATATGGAAGATTAATTAGGGCCAGCCAATTTGTAATTGATATTTGTAAAGAGGGCGAAAAATTGTTCAAATTCTTCCATAAAACTTCGAACATTTTTAATAGAAAAGTTGAACATTTGTTACCAGTTCTGATCAGCCAAACTATGTTTAATATTGATTCATCCATTTTGGACTATTTTGATAATCATCTTTTTGATGGAAATTTCATTGATGGACATGCTGATCAGTTGATCAAAATTATTTTGAAAAATTATTTTAGAATAAGGATTCATCACGAAACCACCAAACTCTTAGATGAGTCAAAAAAAAATAGATCAAGATCTATGAACACCAGACTTATACTGTTTAGGAATGAATAATTTTACTATTTCAATGTATTGTGCTATTGTGGATTGTGATTGACTATGATTATTGTTTCAATAAAACACCTATCGATTATTATTTTGATATTTTATTGGGTAATTTATTTTCTGTAACATGCTTGAATCTTCTGACTCAACATATTTTCGTGAATTTTATTAAGTAAATTCAGGTGAGCTCATTTTTTCTTTAACCGGTTCATCTTTAAGGCGGATTCTTCGACAAGTTCATTCAGCTAATATACATATCAAATTGGAACCAAAGTTCAGCTAATTGTGCTTAATTGTTCCAAAGGTATTGAGCTCCGAAGCAATAATTCTGAAATGTGAATAACTACGGAACCACGCGAAAAAATTGGCCCATAATCGGACATGTGGGTATATTCATTTCTTTTTCCGTCGAAATTAATTGAATTCTGATATCATCAATAAAAAGTTATTTACCTAACGTGCGCATATCAAATTGGAACCAAATTTCAGCTAATTGTGGTTAATAGTTCCAAAGATATTGAGCTCCGAAGCAATAATTCTGAAATGTGAATAACTACGGAATCACGCGAAAAACTTGGCCCATAATCGGACATGTGGGTATATTCATTTCTTTTTCCGTCGAAATTAATTGAATTCTGATTTCATCAATAAAAAGTTATTTACCTAACGTGCGCATATCAAATTGGAACCGAATTTCAGCTAATTGTGGTTAATAGTTCCAAAGATATTGAGCTTCGAAGCAATCATTTTCAAATATGAATAACTACGGAACCCCTAAACAACACGGCAGATCCACGCCACTGGCGGCAAATGAATTCACGCGAATCTAATTTCTGCATTGTTGCCAGCGCAAGAACTGTGGAATAAGGACAGCTATATCTGTCCTTGTTCCACTCATGGGAAATTGGTCGGGATGTTGGCTTCAAAAGTTCCTGAATTTATGAATGACATGCCAGGTCTCCTCTTTCCTTTGTCTAAGAGTATAATGAACAGTTTTGTTAACGATATACAGGGTCTTTCACGAGGAACCTCACCCATATTTATACGGGAAACTACTGAACGTATTTTCATGAAATTCAGCACTTACAAGTATTTCACGATGCTGATGAAATCTAAAATATTTTCAAAGCATGAGCACCTCCGGTTTTTCCGGAAATGACGTCAACTTCCGTTTTTCAAATTAGAACACCATTTTTTTATTGCAGAAATAGATTCCTTAGAAAATTTCAAGTTATTTTGATGTAACATTTTTCAGTTTTGGTTGGAAAATTCTCTCTGAGCGGGAAAATTCGAAAAAAAAATCGAAAATAGAGCTCCGCTGAAACAAGAATAACTTCGAGGTTTTTGGATGGAAAATTTTCATTTTTGGGATTTTTCAAGATGTAAGATTGATGTATCCACTTTGAAAATCGAAATCGCGATTCATAATACAGGGGGTGAAAAAATCGCTTTCAAACTTAGAGATGACAAAATTGTGAAAAATCAATTTTTTCGAATTAGAACCCCATTTTTTTATGGCAGATATTGAATCTACGTTAAAAAATAATGTGAGTGTATGCATCACACCCTTGCCCTAAAATGGATATTTTCTGAGTTATTCACAAAAAACTGTTTTTCGTCTTGACTTTTCAGCTATTTCTTTTCCCTTCACGCCAAAAAGATGAAAATTTCAGGAACTGTTATTTGAACCATGTAGATTTTTCACCCCTGTAGATTTTTCACCCCTTCTTGAAACCGACTTCAAGTTACTATTAGGAGAACCATGGCAAACTCTCGCAGTTATAACTAGAGAAGATGCTCAAAGTTTTGACCGTTAATTTCTAGACTTTTATTTATACGTCCCAGGAATGCTTCGTGCGGTTGCTCTTCATTGGTAAAATAAGGCATAGTGATCGATTTTATAACTTAATACGAATTATCACCAAATTAATAGTAAACACAAAATGCTACTGAATAAAGAGGAATTTGGCAGATGTAATTAATGATATCTATCATTAAAAAAAAAGAATGTAAAACATGGTAAGTTTTTGCATATGGTTCATAAGGAATAATTTATTTATCACTGGAGAGAAAACCGATGGCCGATTAGTTGAAATAAAGAGGTTTTCGATACAAATTCTAATCCAAATTCGCCATCTATTTAGGAAAAACCTGTAACTTTTTTCTCTTGCATATTAGGGTAGTAGAATCTAAAACATGGTTTAAGTAACAGTTCCTGAAAATTTCATCTTTTTGGCGTGAAGGGAAAAGAAATAGCTGAAAATTCAAGAAGAAAAACAGTTTTTTGTGAATAACTCAGAAAATATCCACTTTAGGGCGAGGGTGTGATGCATACACTCACATTATTTTTTAACGTAGATTCAATATCTGCCATAAAAAAATGGGGTTCTAATTTGAAAAAATTGATTTTTCACGATTTTGTTATCCCTAACTTTGAAAGCGATTTTTTCACCCCCTGTATCATGAATCGCGATTTCGATCTTTAAAGTGGATACAACAATCTTACATCTTGAAAAATCCCAAAAATGAAAATTTTCCATCCAAAAACCTCGAAGTTATTCTTGTTTCAGCGGAGCTCTATTTTCGATTTTTTTTTTCGAATTTTCCCGCTCAGAGAGAATTTTCCAACCAAAACTGAAAAATGTTACATCAAAATAACTTGAAATTTTCTAAGGAATCTATTTCTGCAATAAAAAAATGGTGTTCTAATTTGAAAAACGGAAGTTGACGTCATTTCCGGAAAAACCGGAGGTGCTCATGCCTTGAAAATATTTTAGATTTCATCAGCATCGTGAAATACTTATAAGTGCTGAATTTCATGAAAATACGTTCAGTAGTTTCCCGTATAAATATGGGTGAGGTTCCTCGTGAAAGACCCTGTATTCGAACGCATCGCAGCAGAAGCGAACAGACTGTCACACTACAACAAACGCTCTACGATTACTAGCAGCATAGCTGACTTTATCTCCCAAGCCATGAACAGCCAACGCGGCAACGCTGTCTGAGAGACCTATTTCTATTGGCGATCGTGATCTCGTGACCCGTAATGCATCGGGAAGGTCGGAGTTTAAGATTCTAGGTTAAGTTGCACCTGTTACCGGTTTTGTGAACTGTGTGTGTAGTGTTTAGTATATATAAAGTTCATCTGAGTTTTTGAAATATAGTGAAATTGATCACTTTTAAGTGTGACTCAGTGTCAATTCTGAGAATTAGTGCGTGAATTTACGTAGTGATCTGGTACAAAGTTTCTGACTCTTCCTGTCTCTCCAGAAAAACATTGAAAATGCCTCGTCGCTGTTGTGTTACAGGTTGTAAGTCTAATTACGACTCACAAAATAGGTATGTAACTATTTTTAAATTTCCTAAGGAACCTGATTCAAGAATGAAATAGATCTCTGCTATACCTCGTAAAAATTGGCCACCTTCCCAAAATTCAGCTGTTCAGTTCATTTCCAAGAAAATGAAATCATTAGATACGATGTATTCAAACGTAAAGATGGCACGATTGGAAAGAACCTCCTCAGATATCCAAAATTAAATAAAAATGCAGTTCCATCAATTTTTCCAAATTTGCCTGGATATCTTTCTAAACCTTCTGTTTCTGCAAGAAAAACTCCCGATGAAAGGCGTCAAAATTATATTGATTTACATAATGAAATTTTTCACCAATTTGAGACTTTAGACATTATTCAACTTTTAAATGAATATTCTAATAAATTAGAACTTATTAATTGGATAGTTCACAAAGCGGAAAATAAAATGTATTTCTATCAGTTGAAAGTTCAGGAAAACCAGGACTCACTTCTGCTTGAAACTCAAATTTCAATTAATGACAATATGGTTGTTCAAGTTTTTCTGGGTAAAAACAAGTTGAATTTCAATGATTTGAAGTGGATTCTTCCTTTCGATTTGAAATTGAGCAGATGGTCACAACTAGAGAACATTTTGGCAAGATACAAAGAAAACTTTAGAAGTGAAACCGAAATATTTTCTGAATCATTTAATTATCTCATGGATGAAAGTTTAAAATATTTGGACCTAGCATTAACTGTATCGTGTGAAAAGAATTTACCGCATTCAAAAAATCTCGAAATTTTAATCGATCAGTTAAGACAGATCACCTTAAAGAAAAATAGATATTCTTCATCAACCATTATTATGGCTTTTCTGATTCATACAACTTCCCATGCCACCTATGAACTTCTGAGAGGTTTTGTCATTTTACCTTATAAAAGATATTTACAGAGAATATCTTCTGGCCTAAATGTTTCTCCAAATAATGATATGCATAACAATAATTATATATCAAATATATCCTCAAATTTAACACCTAGGAAAAAAGTTGTTGTTCTTTTGATAGACGAAATTTATATTACACCAAGATTGGACTACCGCTCCAAAAATTTGATTGGTTACGCTGCCAACAGAGATAGTTTGGCAAAAACTGTTTTAGCATTTATGATATCTTCAGCTTTTGGGAATTTTCATGAAATTGTAAAATTAGTTCCAGTTGACAGTATTAGCGGAAGTGAAATTATTCCATTCGCAACTTGTGTAATTGTGACCAAGTTTAGAAATGTGGGTTTGAAATTTTATGCATCATAACAGATAATTGTAGAATAAACCAAACAATGTTTAAAAAATTGTCCAACTCAAATTTTATTCCCAATCCTTCAAAAACTGGCAAAACTATATTCTTGTCCTATGATTTTGTTCATGTTATGAAAAATGTTCGAAACAACTGGTTCAATTTAAAAAATTTAGATAAAACATTTGTTTATCCTGATTTCGAAACAGGCCTTATCAAATATGCAAAATTAAGTGATGTCAGAAAAGTTTACGAAGCTGAAAAAAATTCAATAATTAAGAAAGCATTCAAATTGAATTTCAAAACTTTATTCCCAAATAGCTTCGAAAGGCAAAAAGTTTCACTAGTTGACAATTTATTTCACGATACCACAATAGCTGCTTTGAAAGATTTTGGGTTTAATGACACTGCAGACTTCCTGCAGTTGATAAGAAATTGGTGGGATATTGTTAATAATACTAGTGTCATAAAGGGCATCGTTAGAAGAAATGAATTTTCTAAACCGATTTCAAATGAAGATGATGATTATAGAGTTCAGTTTTTGGAAAAAATTGTTGTGTGGGTAAATAAATGGCATGATTTAGATTCAAACGGTCATCTCACAAATGATACTTATAAGGCTTTTGTTCAGAGTACTTCTACACTTTTGGATGTAATAAGGTATAGTTTTACAAATTATAACATTGAATATTTTTTACCGGGTAAATTCACCACCGAAAAACTTGAAAAGCGTTTTGGCAATTATAGACTTTTAAATGGTTGTAATTATAATGTATCATTGCATGCAGTTTTGAATGCGGAAAAGAAAATTAGAGTAAAGCGAATATTCAAATGCAATAGATCAACATTTTCCCTTGACGATATAAATAAAAATTTTTCTTTGGAAATGAATGATTCGTGTTGTTTTACTTTTGATGAGGACACCTTGAATATCGATAAATTCAGTGAAATATTTAATTCTAATTATTTAATCGATTGTTATGTAGATGAATCGGCAGCAATTTATATTTCAGGATATGGATCCCATAGTGCTTCCAAAAAATTAGATTGTAGTATTTGCTTGTCCCTGGTTGTAGAAGAGAAAGGAAGTTCCGTAGATAATGAATATTTTGATAGTTTGCAGAGAGGGGGTCTATCAATTCCAACTATTCATGTTAGAATAATTTTTCTTCATATGTGTGCTATTTTCGAGGTTATTTTAAATGATAGTTCCTTAGAATCGAACTTTCTACGAGCGGTTGATCAAAAATATATTCTTTCAAAATTAACGTTTTTGAGTATTCAGACAGAATACGCTTTTGAGGAATTTCAACAAACTTGTTTATGTGGAAAGGACTACAAAAAAATTTTGTTTCATTTGCTTTCAGTATTCGCGAATATTATCTTAAATGATTATAGAAAAGAGAAGACCAACCCAAACATTGAATCTAAAAAGACCGATTCACCCTCGGATTCATCTAAACACCTCCCCAAAAAAAGAAAATTACAAACTCTCCAGATAGTATGAACAGAGGTATTTTCATTTTTGTATGCATGTATAAATTCATACAGAATAGATAAGTTTCTATTTTATTTTATAGTGGGGTATATATATTATTTCATTTATTTATCAACTAGGTAAGAGTTATGTTTCGTTTTTTTAGCTATTATCAACTACAGAGTTTATGTTTTGTTATTTTTCATTTTTGGTTGAAAACCAATTGTTTTTGGGAAAATAGGGCTACTGGCGAACTACCCATTAAAAAGTAACGCTTCACGGTAGTACCTCCTGGGTGTTGTGGAAACTACCTTTTCTAATAATTTAAAACAAAAAATAAACTGAATTTTCTCCCCAACAATAGTTCTTTTCCAATTATTCCGTGAATTATGCAACAATTATAAACTAAGGATGCGGACATAGGGAGTCCGCGTCGAACTAACATCGGATCGACGAGAGAGCATAGGACTCCCGGAATCAACGTAAGCGACGTTGCATTTCTCTGTGCACGGCTTGAGTTGAAGTCGGCTATGCTAGCAGGGAAATTAAGACTGCTGTACGTCTTCTATTGCCCGGTGAATTGGCCAAGCACGCTGTCAGCGAAGGTACCAAAGCCGTGACGAAATTCACGAAATACACCAGTTCTAAGTAGATTGAATTGGAAATATATGTCGTTGGTACGCTAAGGAGACTACTCAATCGGTTCTTTTCAGAACCACAAATTTTTAAGACTCGTTCTAACAAAACTTCACGACTATCTGCAATAACACAAAATTATGAATAAAGAATGTGCGAGTTGTTGTCGAATACTTGCGTTGATAGCGATCTAATATTTTGACGATGAAATTTGAAGTCGTCTGTTTCCGGCTTGGATCAGCGTTAACCGCAGAGTGTTCGATTTCCCTACTTTTTATGCTAGACCCGTTTAGCACGCAGTTTCAGGTTTCAGGTAGACTGTTAGAATTTGCTAATGTTTTATAGTCCCATCTTTGTAGTAATTCTTCCATTTTTCCATGGTGTCAGTGGCGTACTGACATAGTCGGGGGCGGACATAGATGAGGGGGGCCCTATATGTATTGATTATATATATTATATATATTATTTATATATTATTATAAAAACGAAGTTTGTTTCCAGGAGGAAATTTCTCAGAGAGAATGATAATATATTAAATTATATCATTATATATAGGTATATTGATTTTTTTGATGAGGCAAAACTCATCTTTTAAACTTTCAACATTTCAATTTTTTAAAGGATGGTTTTAATGCATCATGTTGAACACTCCACGTAGTAACACTAATCAGTGTCTTCAGTCTTCACTGTCTCCCCAACAGTTTCGATAAGAAATATAAATTCTATCAAGAACAATGAACGGAACAAAAAACAAACATATGAATATGTTAATATTGATATTTTATTTCAAACTCACAAAATACTATGTTGCATAATACGTATACGACTTGACTTCTGAAAATTGTTTGATTAATTCATCGAAATTCACATGTTTTGCAATGTCATTTTCAATTGACAGTATGGCCAAACTTGTCAAACGGGACTGGCTCATTGTAGAGCGGAGATAGTTTTTTATTAATTTTAGTTTTGAAAAACTTCTTTCACAAGAAGCCACGGACACACAAATAGTGAGAAACAGTTTGAGCGCCTCGGTTATGTTCGGTAATGACTGCACTCTTAAAAATCTCTGCATATTTTAACAACAATTGCAGACCAAATGTACACAAATTGGTGCTAGAATAGGTACAGCACCAATTTTGTGTATAAAATATCCGAATTTTTGTTTGATTCCAATTGTGTAATAATTGAAAACAAATTGTGTATCTTTTAACAATTATTGTTTCAGTTCTGGTAACAATTTTGTCTTGTAACAATATTATTCGGTCTCATAAGATCAAGCGATGCCTGCATCCGGATTAATTTAATTCCCATACACTCAGTTGCAGGAACGTCCATTATAATTTAAAAGTGTCATTAAAATCCTAATGCCACATTAAACATGGTTTCCTGCCACAGAATACCATGTTTAATGTGGCATTAGGATTTTAATGGCACTTTTAAATTATAATGGACGTTCCTGCAACTGAGTGATAGACACATGTCGAAAATATTTTGATATCGCGACATTCTTATTTCGATTCGTTTATGGAGTGGATGAATTGCGAGCCCTGTGGGAGGAAATTCAGATTTTCGAAGAAAATACGAAACGATCTCTGGTTGCAGGTAAATATTTCGACCTTTGCATCGCATTTTATAGAATAAGTATAGTTTTGTATTTGCAGATTCATTCGACACATTTTCAACAATTAAATAACAAAATCAAACCAAACCATCTTTTGATTTTTTCCCTCGTGCCAGAACCCTTCGTTACATCTGGCGCCCAACGTGGGACACGGGTCAGTAAATATGGAGAAAGAAGATGGTTATAACTTGAGAAGTAATCAACACAAGACAGGGGCTATCAGAAAAATAACATCAGGAACCCAATCTAGTAAGCAAAGTCAACAAGAAAGCTATTCAGAGGAAATCCAGGATGGACAAAGTAGTACCAACAATCCTTCCGATATACGAAGGCCATCAAAAAATAATGTTACACCAATAAGACCTGAGAGTGAAACACGTCCAGTTCGCCTCTTTGAAGAAAATAATAAATTAAATAATCAACCAACACAATATCAGAAAAAACTTTTGACTAAATCATTAAAGAAAACTGTTCATATTTTAGATGATATAGCTTTGGAATCAGATAGGTTAGATGATAGGTATGTTTCATATTATAATCCTCCTCATGCATTAGCAGGCTCAATCAGATCTGATATTGTTTTCAACGTACCACCGCCTACAATTCAATTAGAGAATAAAAAAGTACTTCAATATAATAAGCCTATTAGAAATGATAATTTAGTATGTACACCAACTGCAGGGGTGTCCTTCCCACAAAATATCAATTTGTATTCTGAAAATCAGTATAAAAATCGGGATGGACCACCACAATATGACGCATGTGGGTTGAAAGGAGCTTTTCCTGGATAACATCAATCTGCGCCTAGTAATAAGTTTGATAACATAAATCCTGAAAATAATTTAACAAGAAATAGGTATGGTAATTTTATAGAAAGACAGGATATAGAGTGCATTGTAAGTAGTGTTATATCATCGATGCAAAGGTTGAACTGTTTGCCGAATACGAGATCACCAACTGAAAATATCTGCAACACCCCTGACTTTAATGAAACTTTGCCATATTTTGAAGGAAAGAAGGGTATACATCCAGTAGAATTCATACAGCAGGTAGAATATTATTTTATCAATAATAGTGTTGATTTCGATCATTTCAAATATAGAATATATAATCATTTTCAAGGAGAATCTAAATCTTGGAGTGATGCATGCCTCCATCAATTCCAGAATTTTGAAACATTCAAAGCATCATTCTTAAATCAGTTCTGGCATGAAGACATACAGGAAGAATGTCGTGAAAAATTGTATAAATTCAAATATGATGATTCAATTCCATTTGTGGATCATTTCCTGAAATGTATGTATTTGGTAAAGCATTTGCAGCCTCCATATACCGAACAACAATCTATCAAAAAAATTTCCCGTTTGTTTCCACCGCATATAAGTTCAGTATTGGTAATGACAAATAACTTTTCGGACGCCCTCGATCGTTTGAGACAGGCTGATTCTTATTATAATAAATATTCATCTAATATCCCCGAGAAGAAGTACAATCATTACAATCAGACGAATGCGCCACATGCGAAACCAAATGATAACGATTATAAAAACAAATTTCGTTTTCAGAATAAACATCGCGGCTTCAATAATAATTCTCCGCGTATTGCATGTCTTGAAAAACATGAAAATGTTATTTTCGAGGAAACAGCACCGGAAAACTGCGAGGAACTTCAGAATTAGGCCCGATTCCGGAGTTATTTAATTTTAGGGCTATACAGAAAATTTTGAATAATCCTAGTGATGATTTGATAAATGAAAGTGACAGATAAATGAAAGTGGGTAGCGAGGTCTGTTGTTTGAACGATTACGTATGGTCTATATTACAACCCTTTCATAAACAAATACCTACTTTTCCATGTACTGGAGTTAAAATTTCTGGAGCGTTCAAGTCGAAACACAGAATGGTCAAACAACAGTCCTCTCTCACTTTTGAAATAGGTCATAAATCTTTTTGTTACGAATTTCTCATCATTCCTGAGCTACAATATCCCATTATTATAGGAATTGCGTACAGTCGCCGCGAAAATAGATTTGGAAGGTCAGAAGATATTGTTAAAAATTGACAATAGTTGGATAGAGTTTCCTGAAGTAGAGAATCCTCCTATGGACATTAGAAGATACGAAACATGTGATATTAGATCGATATCGATCCGGAATAATGATTATCAGAAACGAATTTCAATTCCGTCCATAGATAATCATTTTGACGTAAGATTGAAACAAATAATAATTGATAGTCCGTTAAACAAGGACGAAGCTGAAATTTTTTCAGGTCTTCTAATGAAATACCGCAGTATTTTTTCTGATATTCCGGGTCGCACTTCTGTTTATTACCACGACATCGAACTCACTGATTATAATAGTTTCTTTCGGAAACAATATCCGATACCAGTAGCGCATAGAGAAGCTATTCAGTCGCAACTCGATGTGATGGAACAATGGGGTGTGATAAAAAAATGCCCTACTCAATATTTATCTCCTCTCGTAGCTTGCGTTAAAAAAGATAATACTGTACGGATCTGTTTGGACGCTCGTTATTTAAATTCGCGAATGGTAAAGGAACATGACACCCCCAAACCTATTGAAGAAATAATGCGTACTATACAAGGTGAACAAATTAAATTCATGGCCTCCCTCGATTTTACTTCTGCGTATTGGCAAATACCACTTACTGAACGTTCCCAAAAATTTACGGGATTCATGTTCGAAGGTAAAAGTTATTGTTTTCGTACATTGCCTTTTGGACTTCAAAGTAGTGTCAGCGCTTTCGTGCGATGTTTAAATAAGGTATTCGATAGTTCATTTTCAAAATTCTTGATAACATACGTCGATAACTTGACTTCAAGTTTCCCACGAGTAAGAAGGAACTCCAAAAATTTTTAGGTCTGGCTAATTATGATCGTTCATTTTGTAATAATTTTTCAAAATCGGCCGAACCATTGAACTGTTTGTTGAAGAAAGGAATTTCTTGGAAGTGGACTCAGGTTGAACAAGAAGCTTTTAAAAAAATAAAAAAACTAATATCGGACAGTACACTTTTATACCACCCAAAGGAAAAGTTACCATTTTGTTTGGAAGTCGACGCCAGCGATACAGCTTTGGGATGTCATCTCTTTCAAATAGAAGATGGACAGCGCAGACCGGTAGCATGGGCTTCACGCTTACTTCTTCCTAGGGAGACACGATATTCTAGTAATGAAAAGGAAGCTTTAAGTGTCGTGTGGGCTCTGAAACGATTTAGAATTTATTTGTTGGGAAGAAATTTCAAAATTTTTACTGATAATAACGCTCTCACCTATTTGAAAACTTGCAGGCTGCTTTCAGCAAGAATTTCCAGATATGCATTGGCCCTTCAAGAATACGATTTCGAAATATGTCATATTTCAGGTAGCACAAATTTAATTGCGGACGCTTTGTCTCGTTTTACGTTGCCTCGGCCCCCAACATTATCAGATAAACATTTCCGAATATTTTCACTTTTGAAGCTTCCGGAAAATGTGACCAAATTGTTGAAGGATATGTTTCAATATCAACGTGACGATGTTAAACTTTTCGATATTATTTAAATCGTTTACCCCATGATGAAAAATTGAAAAATAGGTTTGCGTTTCACCAGAATTTACTTTATATTCGGGAAAGTAATGAACAGAAATATTTGTTGGCTATTCCTAGGAATCTGATACCAGTGTTTGTAAAAGCCTATCATGAAGTTTATGGTCATTTCGGTACTTATAAAACGTGGAGATCTTTGCGAGCAGAATTGTGGTGGGGAAATATGATTCGAGATGTTAAGCGAATAGTTAAGTCATGTGACGTTTGCCAAAAAACAAAAATATCTATATTACCCAATCCCAGTATTGAACCTATAATGTACCTGAAAACAAAAATGATTTAGTTGCATTAGATATATTCGGACCATTGCCCACAAGTAGAGCTGGAGTAGCTTATGTTTTGGTCATTTTGAATGTTTTCACTAAATATGTAAAACTTTATCCTCTGAAAAAAGCCACTACTATAGCGATCGCGAACCGAGTTTTAAAACAATACTTACCTAATTTTGGTCCAATTAGGAGGTTATTGAGTGATCAAGGTAGTCAATTCACCTCTCCTAAATGGAGGAACGCTTTTGAGGAACTTAAAATAAAAGTTATTCATTGTTCGGTCAGGCGCCCTCAAGCTAACCCTTCTGAACGAGTAATGAGAGAATTGGGAAGATTGATGCGTACATTTTGCCATGAACATCACAGTAGATGGGCAATAGAATTGCCGAATATCGAGGTTTTTCTCAATTCAAGTGTCCATGAGTCCACAGGTTTCACTCCCCTAGAATTGCAATTCGACAACCCTACAAGTGGTCTACTCCCAAGTAGTGTAAGGGGCGAATTTTTAGAAAAGGTTCCTTCAGAGACTAAGTTGTTTCTAGCTAAAGAGAGTCTGATTAGTTCCGCAGCGCGTCGTAAAGCGCGATATCCTTGTAGGCCCTTTACTAAGTTTGAAATCGGTGATTTGATTCTTGTGCGTGCTAATCCAACATCATCGGCCATAAAATCAGAGACAAAAAAGTTATTACTTCTTTTTGAGGGGCCCTACCGTATAAAGAAATGTGTATCACCAGTGACGTACGTTTTAGAATACCTCGACAAGAGGAAGGAGCGAGGAATATTTCATGTTTGTCATTTGAAACGTTATTTTGTTGAAGATGTTTCGAAGAAATAGGGGGACGAGTTGTAACAATATTATTCGGTCTCATAAGATCAAGCGATGCCTGCATCCGGATTAATTTAATTCCCATAGACACATGTCGAAAATATTTTGATATCGCGACATTCTTATTTCGATTCGTTTATGGAGTGGATGAATTGCGAGTCTGTGAGAGGAAATTCAGATTTTCGAAGAAAATACGAAACGATCTCTGGTTGCAGGTAAATATTTCGACCTTTGCATCGCATTTTATAGAATAAGTATAGTTTTGTATTTGCAGATTCATTCGACACATTTTCAACAATTAAATAACAAAATCAAACCAAACCATCTTTTGATTTTTTCCCTCGTGCCAAAACCCTTCGTTACAGTCTTTAAATACTGAAGAATATTGGTGCCATTTTTCGAACAATTGTTGAGAAAATGTACATAAATCTACGAACTTTTCCTCTCTAGTTATTTAAGAAAATGCACAATTATTGTGCACTTTTTTGATACAAGAAAAGGCAAAATGCACAAAATTACTGTATTAGTTTCCGTCACAATTTTAGGCCAAATTCACAAAATTTTTGTGTACTCTTTTGACACAACCGCCTAAAAAATTACCAAAATTTTTAGTTCTTTACAATACAATTATGTGCACTGTTTCCACCAACATAGTAGAAAAAAGTGCACAAAAGTTTGGAATATTAGGTAAAATTCACCAAATTTTTGTGTACTCTTTTGACACAACTACCTGAAAAACTACCCAAATTTTTAGTTCTTTACTATACAATTTTGTGCACTGTTTCCACATAGTAGAAAAAAGTGCACAAAAATTTGAAATATTTCCAATGAGATTGTATAAAAAGTGCAGTTTTTTTGTGTCATATGAAAACAAAAGGCATACATTTTTATGAAATATTTTATTATGTAACAAATATTTATACATTCATACATTATTCATTAAATTAATTCAATTCATGGGATTTGAAAGATTTTTTTTTCATTGGTAAATGAGGTACTGTGGACGACAAGAAGCTCAAAAGTTCTAAATTAGGTAAAAAATAGAAAATTTTTTTCACAACATCCAATCAGCATAACTGACGACACTAAAACAGCTGTAACGTTGAAAATAATTTGAATTTTGAAAAATTCTTTTTGGGAGATATTTTTGAATAACTAAACAATAGAATTAAGAAAAAAAAATTAGATTTTTCAAATTTCTAGACTAAAATAATCCTTTACACTAGTTTGTTACCTCATACAATTGCATTGCGTGTGCAGATAAATTTTTTATCCTTTATAGTAGATATTTGGCATGGAGAATATGACTCAATTTCTTCGATATGATATATTTGTAAACATTGTGTATCATCTGTGTGTTCTGATACTTCAAATGCATAAAAATGTAAATTAAAATTGTGCGTTTTATACAATGAACAAAGAATGTAAGGTATTTTACTTTTATAGATATATATACTTCTTATTCTACCAAACAAAGGCATAGAATTTTCTTCATCTGTGCATTTTAAAACCACTGTCATATCGTGTTTATAAGTTGTTCCACAAAATGTTACCCATTTCACTGATACCATGGAAAATAATTCGAAATTTTCGAAATAAGAAGCATGTTCTATTTGTGTAATAACTTTTGAAATTCCAAATTCAAGAAGTTTATTACATGTGAAATTGTTAACGTGATGACAGAATTTTAACTGAGACTTCGATGACAAAGTTTGAATAATATTTTTAAAATTGCAGGATATATTAGAAGTCATTTTTGACTGCTTGTGCTTCTGTTCAGCTCTCATACTCCATAGATGTACCAGTGGTCCACTCATTGGTAATACACGCGGATAATGCACTAAATGATGATGTTTAGGTTTTAAGTCTTTGAAAAATGTGTAATATAGATTGTTGTGTTCCTCTACCAATATTTGAAGCCTTTTGAAACTGTTTAGGTGTTTAACAGGCGACATAACAAAATCTATTATTTCTCGAAGTTCTACCCACAATTGCCACGTAGGTAATTCAAAAGGAACTAAATCTCCTATCATCAATCCCAAATATCTAGAAAAACAGAGTATTTCACTAGCGGACATCCTGAGTTTACTTTTTAAATTATCCATTGTTACAAGTGGTGGTTTGCTTGATATTTCCTTAGCATTGTAATTAAAAAACTGAATTTTAGAATTTAATGTTTCCAGTGAGAATAACTTATAAGTAGAAACCAAAGTATTGAGTAAGTTAGTGATATCATATATGCAGACTCCCTCGAATAAGTCATGCTTAATGTCAACACTGAAATTTGTTGTAACATGAAATTGAGGAAGGATATTCCACACACAATTTTCTTTGATGCCAGTCAAACTAACATTATTCAAATTCACTTGGTTATCGTAATTATCAGGTGTTCTAAGTTGATTGGTATTTTCTGAAGTTGCTTTCTTCATTAAGGATTTGTTCATAGTGCAGAAACGACAACAAAAATTGGCAGAGAAACCTTCTGTGAAACCTAGTATGAAATGCATACCCAAATTGTCTCCATTTATTAATCCTAGACTAAAATAGATTGTTTCATCAATTTGATCATTTCTTATAGAGATACCAGAATCATGTAAATAATGCAACTCTTCAATTAATTTCGTGAATATCGATTTATTTCCATATTCCTTTCGATCATCAGAATAAAATAAAGCAAATAAGAATATATTTCCTAGTTGTGAAACTAAATGTGATGGCATTGAGGGTAATGTAACATAAACTGCCCCTAGCTTATTGATTCCTGCATGAGAACCCAAAGGATTACCTGTCTCGTAATCATCAAAATATAAGAATATAGGGAAAACTAGTTTATTCTGATGAAATTCCATTTTACTTTTCCATAACTGACCTTGAATGAAATTTAGCACAAGAACTTTCTCATTTGGAGGAATGTTTTCAAATAAAATTTTGAATGTTTCTCTGAGTGGTATTATTTTAGCTTTCACAGCAACTTTATCTACTTCCAAAGGAGTAAACGCCTTCCTGTTTATAACATTTTTATACCCGATAACATAATCCATCGGAGCAAGGAAATGTTTACTACTTTTTAAAACATTCATGAATTTGTACTCTGAATCTAAATTATTGAAGCAAGAGAGGTACATTTTAATGAGATTCTCAAGAAGGATTGAATTTGAATTATTATCTTGCAAAACCTGTTTAAGGTGATCAAGTGTATCAGTGAATATTTTTTTGAAAGTATGAATAACATTTTGTGCAAAACTGCGAGGTAATATAGAATTATTATACATTTCCAAGATGAACGTCAGTAACGCATTGGTTAAATTGTTTTTTCCTACTTCTATCTCATTTTTTGTAGGAACTGATTCAGCAATGGATTGAAATATAGGTGGCTTCAAATTTATCTGCACATTGCATTCTTCAACAGTTTTTTTCGAGGTGTCATGAGCTTCATATTCTAGTTCGATATCAACATTGTCACTATGTGTACTTAAATGGTTTTTAAAACTCCTTAAAGTATTAAACACCCTGAAACATAATTTCTGCTTACAAGAAAAATATGAATTTGATTTCAAGAAATGATCTTCTTTCAAATGATCTATCAACTCATTTACCAATGAAAAACTCAAACTACACTTGAAACAAAAGTAATTCATTTTTAAACAGGAAATGAATATGAATTAAAAGTCACAGAAAGCTATATAAAATTAAATTTTAATTATTATCCATCTAAAATATTGGAAGAATCCATGGCACAATTAATATCCGAAATCAAAGTATTTACACTTGTGAAGTTTTTATCAAACTTAGTTTTCAAATCATAAACAAACTTCTGGATGAACATCCAACACGCTTCAACCTCATATGGATAATGTGATTGCATGGAAAACTTTGAAACACAGTTCAACTGCTTTCAATGGTGTTTCTATTTTGTATAGTACTTTATTTATTGAAACATATGATGTTATGTCGTCAAAACCAACTGTAATAGGTATTGGTTGGGCTGTCAATTTTAATGAAAAATATTTTGAAGATCTTCTTTCTAACGCAGGTTGAATATCAGCTATGTCCTACGGTAAATGAAATAGCAATGAAATATGGGTTCAGAGCAGAAAATCAATCGTTTGACATTATGCATTTGACAGATGTCTTTAATATGCTGTATAATAATAAATCAGAAATATATTGGTGGTAAAAAGTTAAAGAATTAGCCAAATTTGATTAGCAATAGGAATAAAATATATAAAATTAATTTCGAATTTTACTGCGAAAAATTGAATGTCCATTCACCACCATTATTTCCTTGTCTAAGAGCCATTCAAACTGAATATTTAATGAAATTGAATAACTTACATTCACATGTAAAATGAAGCCATCCTCTAATTCTATTTTACTAGGTTTACATCGATTAGGCCCTTTACTTTTTAGTGGAGTCTGCAAAATAACTGGTAACAGTCTCAGAGTAAAAAGGGTGACCTCATCTGGAAACAAAGACATATAGTTTATAAGAATATATTATTATGTACATGAAATAAGTTCACCTGAAGAAGGTTCTGTATTTTTCGAATAAAGTGCTTTCAATCTTTCTTTGATATAAATATCATTCTTCGATTTTAAAATTTTTAAAATATGAGGCACAATTCTTGAAAATTCAATTAAAAATAAATTTTTTTGTCAGGATATATGTGATCGAAGTCACTTTCCAACTGAAAATAAAAAAGACATTGTTTTATAAGAAATGATTACAAATATGAAAGAAAATTATACTCACTAAAAGGTATCCAAGTGGGTGGTTAAGGGCCGGATATGTTTCAAAATATTCACTGATATGTAAAAGATGTTCTGTCCTTTTGAAAAACGTTTTACTCCAATAATCTAGTACTTGAGGAAATGGTTCTAGGTTATTCTTCAGCCAAATTATATATTCTTCTGACTCCAGTGAAAAGTCACTAATAACTGAAGTGGATTCGGTTTCATTCTCTGCAATCGAAGAACAGTTCAGTCCATATTTTCTTTGTTTTCGTCTTATGGTGACATATGTGCTCCAAAGTTTTCCACGAGCTGAAACAACTGTCTTCTTCAAATCTTTCCGTGAGACATAGGGTGTATAATACACATCAGGGGATTCATGTAGAAATATGTCATTAATCTCAATGGCCAGCCGTTTGAATCTTTCAGTAGATATGCTGCAAAAGAAACATCTTTCAGTAGAATTGAGGTGTACATTTGTCATTTTACTGAATTCCATGAAAACAATTGAAACAAAGATTATTCACAAAAGCTCAAGTATAAGAAGTATTCAAATTTACATAACTATGATTATGTGAATGATCAACAAAGGATTGAAGAAATTTCCAATTTCAACATTTTTATAGAAAATAAGAACAATATTATGTCAGACAATTACCGTTCCTCCCTGGACTCCTTCAGTTCGTTTTTAACGATGAGCCTTGCAAGCTCTCCTCTTAGAAATTTCTTGTCCTTTCCGTAAGAGGCATAAATCAATTTTCCTTCTTCGCAGCTGTCAAGTAAAGCCTTGACACTCTGATAAAATAGAAAGTATCTTCTTCATATTTGAAGGGAATCAATGAACATTTTCAAATGTAATATATAACATATTGTAACGTTCTCGGGGTTCAAACAAATTGTCTGCTGAATTAAATTGTCTAATTTATTTACAATACCACTAACTGATCACACTAATTTATGTACAATAACTAATACTTATTTATTTACACACTTGCTAATCATGCTGATTTATATTCACTACTTGGAATTCGCGATTCTCAATTCAATCCGGCTCTATTCAGATAGTAACTGACTGTCCTCATCGTGCGCGTCTTTATATACCCAATACGGCTCTGTTTCTAGAACGCTCCAGATAGTCTCTGCAAGGCTTCTAGAATTCCTACGCGGAATCAGAGAGTCCAGAGACGTATTCAGGCGGACTTCGTCCGCTACACTGCCCCCTCCTTAAGACGTTCGGTCCCCGAACACCCTGGATGGTGTGGCTGAATCTACAGGCGTCTCCTTTTCTGCAGCACCCCTGTCGTCCGAAATAGCATTCCACTGTCTTCTTCTTCGGCGTATATCCGCTCGGGTTGAAACTGCAGACCAGTATCTTCATTCCCGTCCTATGGAAAATGACCTCAAGAATACTTCGAACGATTCTCCAGTTGAGCTGATCTAGACCACAACCCAACTTTGGCACAGCTAGCTTTTTCACCTTCAACTTGGTGAGCTCGTCTCTCAGCTGCAACAGGGTGTCCCACATACTTTTGTAGCTGGGTTTGTTGTCGGAGAATCTCTTGGTTACCAGGTAGAAGAGGTAACGCTGGCCATCAGCCAACCTCAGCGTTTTCCCAGTACGAGGATGTTGTTTCAGGAGTTCTGGTACACGTCCAAATTTCTTCCGGAAGACGAATGCTATTCCCCTCGACATACGCAGGTCTTCCGAGACACAATGGGCTAGTGAATAGTCTTCAGATACAGAGAAGAGATCTTGCTGTTTCTCGATGGTTACTCCGAATCTTGCCTTTCCGGTTCCACCGTAGTTTGCCATGAATAGGTCGAAACTCATCTCCTCATGCTCCGCTTTCTGAAAAGTCGTTCTTCTCAGATGGGTTTCGTCATGTTCTTCGTAGTCTGCCTCATATTTGCCTAGACGATTTATATGGACCACACGTTTCTTGCCTCTGGGTAGTTTCTGGATACGGTACACTACATCGTTGATTCGTTTTAGTACTCTGTATGGCCCTTCCCAATTCTTCTGTAGCTTAGGTGATAAACCCCTCTTCCTCTGGGGGTTGTACAGCCAGACTAGGTCTCCCACATTGAAACCACCTTCTGCAGCTTTGCTGTCATACCGAGTCTTCATTCGGTCACTCGCTATTTGAAGGTTCTGTCTGACCTTCTCATGGATGTAATGTAGCCTATCTTTCAAGAGGCTCGCGTAGTCCTCACCAGCTATCTCCGCTCCAGGCTTGCATTCAAACTCCAGGTCACAAGGCAACCTTATTTCTCGGCCGAACATAATACAGGCTGGTGTCTCTCCAGTCGATTCTTGCACTGACGACCTGTAGGCCATAGTGAACAGATGGAGATACCTGTCCCAGTCTCTTTGGTGATCAGAGACCACTTTAGCCAGATATTTTCCCACAGTTCTATTCATTCTTTCGACCATGCCATCTGACTGTGGGTGAAGCGCAGTTGTCCTTGTCTTTTTGATTCCGAGTAATTGGCATACATTCTGGAACAGGCTAGACTCGAAGTTTCGTCCTTGATCCGAATGAAGTTCGAGAGGCACACCAAATCGGCTAAACATCTCCTTAATCAGAACATCCGCCACTGTCGAGGCCTCTTGATTTGGAATAGCATAAGCTTCAACCCATTTGGTGAAATAATCCATAGCAACCAATATGTACTTATTCCCATCTTCGGTTTCGGGGAATGGACCTGCAATATCGATGGCAACTCGTTCCAGAGGACTCCCCACGTTATACTGCTTCATTGGAGCTCTACGACTTCCCCTCGGGCCATTCGATGAGGCACATAATCTGCATTTCTGGCACCAGTCTTTAACATCTTCTTTGCAGTTGACCCAGTAAAAACGCTCTCTGACCTTTTCTAGCGTTTTTTTGATACCGAAATGGCCACCGGAAGTTCCGTCATGTAACTTCTCTAAAACCTCTCTCACTCGACTCCTGGGAATTATCAGCTGTTTCCTTGCTGCGGTACCTTCGTCATTTTCGATGGACCTTTTCAGCAGTCCATCCTCCAAAATGATAGAATCCCACTGTGCCCAGTAGGACTTGACCCTAGGATTCAGATGACTCACTTCCTCCCATCTTGGTCTCTGTCCGCTTATCTTCCAATACAACAGCATCTTCAATTCTGGGTCACTTTCTAGATCTCGCTTCAGGGATTCTGGCATCCAGTCCGTATCCACGATGGTCGTTCTCAAGCAGAATTCTTTCTCTTCTACTTTATTGCAGTGCTTGCAATCTGACTGACATGGTCTCCTAGATAATGCGTCAGCGTTACCATGAGTTTTTCCTGCACGATGTTCGACAGTAAAATTATATTCCTGCAATCTTTCTATCCATCTGGCAACCTGACCCTCTGGATTCTTGAATTGTAGAAGCCACTTCAGAGCGGCGTGGTCAGTCCTGAGAAGGAATTCTCGGCCGTACAGATATTTATAGAAGTGTTCCATGTACTTCACTGCAGCGAGAAGCTCTCTTCTTGTAACGCAATAGTTACGTTCGGGCTTTGACAGGACCTTGCTGAAATATCCTATTACTTTTTCTTGGCCATTCTGAATTTGGGACAATATGCCGCCTATGGCCATGTTACTCGCATCTGTGTCCAAGATGAACTTTCCACTGGCTTGGGGATAACTCAGAACAGGAGCCGTTGTTAGAGCTCGCTTCAGCCGATTGAAAGCATCCCCACATTCCATATCCCATTTGAAATCCTTTCCATCTTCCGTCAGTCTCGTCAAAGGCTTCGCAATATTGGCAAACCCAAGAACGAATTTCCTATAGTAGGTACACAATCCAAGGAAACTTCTTACTTGATGCCTGTCTTGCGGTATCGGCCATTCTTGTACGACCTTGACCTTGTCTGGGTCAGCACTAATACCATGTTCAGATACTACATGCCCCAAGTATTTCACTTCTCTCCTGAACATGTGGCACTTCTTCGGACTGAGTCTCAAATTTGCAGTGCGTAGCCTCTCCAGAACGTCTCTTAAATTTCTCAGGTGTTCTCCGAATGTCCGACCAAAAACAATGACATCATCCAAATAAACCAGACACGTCTTCCAGGATAATCCTCGAAGAATGGTTTCCATTAATCGCTCGAAGGTCGCAGGTGCGTTACATAGACCAAATGGCATTACTGTGAACTGCCACAGTCCTGTCCCAATGGTGAAAGCTGTTTTCTCTTTGTCCTTGGGATCTAGTTCCACCTGCCAATACCCGCTCTTCAAGTCCAGTGTGGAGAACCATCTTGAACCAGAAAGAGTGTCCAAAGTGTCATCAATCCTTGGAAGGGGATAACAATCCTTCTTAGTGACTTCGTTCAGACGACGGTAATCGACACAAAATCTGGTGCTGTCATCTTTCTTTTTCACCAGAACTACAGGTGATGACCAAGGACTATCTGATGGCTCTATTATTCCTTGTTGGTGCATGTCCTTGATAATATTCTCTGCTTCTTCCCTCTTTGCTATCGGAAGTCTTCGTGGGTGTTGGCGAATGGGACCGGATTTATCAGTGTTGATTGAATGTCTCACAACATTTGTTCTTCCCATTCGAGTATCATCCGTAGCAAAAACGTCGCTGTATTCACTTATCAACTTCTTCACCTCGCTTATGTGTTCTGGTTCAAGGTCTATGTAGGAAGAAGTCAGTATCTCAAGTAATTTTTGCGAACACTTCCCCCTTCTGGTACCCTTGTTCTGTTCATCCCGAATGTCTCCTGTCACACAAAGCACGGAGCAGCTTTCTCCCAGAATCGTGTCCTTCTTTAATGTCACCGGGTACATGTTGGTATTCAAAATCCTTACAGGAACTTCCTTCCCGCCTCTCACTAAGGTTTTTCCGAGTAGCAATCCTTTTCCTAGGTTATTTTCACTAGCTGGTTCGATGAGTCTTATACCGCTATCCCGAAGGTTTCTGTCTAAGTACCCCTTCACTATCGTTTCTGCCTGGCCACCTAGATCAACATCTTCGCTGAGCAAGACTCGAATTGATGCAACTTCACATCCCAAGAATGGGATTTCCAGACTTCCAATTCTCAATACATCGTTCCTCATATCCATCTGGAAGCCATAACCTTTGATGACATCCATTCTCAAGATGACTTCCTCCATGATATCTGCTACCAGCACCTCATGTTCGAGAGTTATGTCTCCAATGCTCAGGACAATCCTTTTCTTTCCATGTGTTGATACGTCCTCTCCAGTAGCTGTTCGTAAACGGACCATTGTTTGTCGGATTTTTCCATTCCTTTCAACTATTCCTGGCTTTACTATGGTCCGGGTTGCGCCTGTGTCGACTAACATTTTAACCGACCGTCCATCAACTTCGCCGTCGACATAAATACTTGAAGAGATGGTCTGAATTATGACTTCTGGGGCATTGTCATGGCGAGTCGGTTTATGCCCCTTCTCACCAACCCGTTTTAGTTTTCCTGTTCCTGACGTTTAGCTGGCTCTTTGCAGTAACGTCGAAAATGTCCTTCTCCGCCGCAGTTCCAGCATCTTTGTCCTCTTTTCCGTCGCTCTTGACGAACTCGGCGTAGTACCTCTTCAATAATTTCATCGTTGACCTAGGAATCATCCACAGTGCGCCTCACCTTGCTGTGTCCCCTGTGCGAAGCTTGTTTGGCAGCTTCAAACTCTAATGCAAAGGCCAGGGCGTCATCCAGAGTCTTGGGTCGGGCCAATCGTAGTGTCTGTTGGGTTTCCATATCTCTCAGACCATCAACAAAGGTCTGGATAGCGAGCTGTTCCAGGAAGCTATCCGGTGCTGTAGGATATGTCAGTCTCACCAACCTTGCTATATCGGCTTCAAATTCCTGCAACGTTTCTGTACTCCTCTGCTGGCGACTCTTGATCTGTGCGTGATACACTTGTTGGAGGTGTGCATCACCATATCTCATTTGGAGTTTAGTTGTCAAAGCCTCGTAATTACCTTGTAGGCTTGCAGGAACTGTCTGAAGAATATTCAATGCATCTCCCCTTAGTGCAACAATCAAGGCTGTCGCTTTCTCTTCCGCTCCCCATCCATTGGCATTCGCTGCTGCTTCAAATTGCTTCTGGTACGTGCACCAAGGTGTTTTGCCATCAAAAGTTGGAGGTTTTATCTTCATTTTACTACTTTCTGTGTTGTTTTCCGATTTCACGAAGTTATTGGATGGTGAAGCTAGAGTTTCTTTTCCATGTGATGTTCTCTTCAGGGATTCTATCAACTTGGCATGTTGTTCAATTATTCCTGATATTTCTTCAAATCTTCCGTTAACCTCATCCACTACTTCTTCGAGTTTTTCGTCGACCTTATCAAATTTTTCATTAACTTCCTCAATGATCATTTCCTTGACAGCCTCCATTCTCTCATCCAACGTACTTGCAATTTGACTCACCACCTTATTTTCCATTGTATCCATTTTTTCTTCTAATTTCAAGCCCATTTCCCGAGAATTTTCTTCCACTTTCAAGCTCATTTCTCGAGAATTTTCTTCCATTTTCAAGCTTATTTCTCGAGAATTCTCTTCCATTTTATTTTCCAATTTCGAGCTCATTTGTTCAAAGGCTTGCTTGAAAAATTCCATACTCGCCTGGTCCATTTTCTCCTTTTGCGATCTTGTTGTCGGCATTCAAAAGTTCCACAATGTAGTCCACAATTCAATTACCACAGCAGTTCAATTCTTCAATTCACACCCCACACCTGACACCAATGTAACGTTCTCGGGGTTCAAACAAATTGTCTGCTGAATTAAATTGTCTAATTTATTCACAATACCACTAACTGATCACACTAATTTATGTACAATAACTAATACTTATTTATTTACACACTTGCTAATAATGCTGATTTATATTCACTACTTGGAATTCGCGATTCACAATTCAATCCGGCTCTATTCAGATAGTAACTGACTGTCCTCATCGTGCGCGTCTTTGTATACCCAATACGGCTCTGTTTCTAGAACGCTCCAGATAGTCTCTGGAAGGCTTCTAGAATTCCTACGCGGAATCAGAGAGTCCAGAGACGTATTCAGGCGGACTTCGTCCGCTACAATATGATAGAATTTTTATTTACATATGAACTAATCACATACAAAAAGCTTGAATGCATTTGTTTTCATAATAGAAACTATTTTTTCTTAATCACACTTACATTTTTGTTGTCAGGAATTGGAAGAATTTGATAGGGTAACCCTATAGATGCTTTATTTGAATAATATTGAAGGGGTATAACAATACCATCCCCTACCATACTATCTGTGCAACTATTGACACTACTCGTGCAACTATTGGCACTACTCGTGCAACTATTGACACTAATCGTATCACTATCCAAAATCTCAATTTCATGTGAAAGGGCCTGTGAAAATTTTAAGATTAGATTTTCAAGATAAGATAAGTGAAATGGAAACTAGGTATGAATGTTAAATCTCTAACCAGGTGAGTGAAAAAAATTGAACTTCCCCTATCGTTTTTGACGAAAAACGAATTTTTTTTTTCAGTGAAACCTTGAAACATGATGAATTTATCATGAATAGCCAGAAAAGAACTAGCTATTTTGAGAGGTAATCAATCTTCAAAATTAAACTTTTCGATTTTTTTGTGGGAAAAACTACATGGATGCACCGCGACTTCATGTTTTGATTTTCGTTATCTGGAACCCTAAATTAGTAAGCACAATTTTTTCACTCACCTGGTTAGTGGGCTTCTAAAATACACATGTAGCATCTCTTGTCTTTTATTAGATATTATTTATTGATGAAGTTGAGAAAAGAATAAAACCTCTTTTAGAATTTCTATGAAAACTGTTTCAAAATCAGTCTAGGGCGTTGAAGTGTACATTTTGGGAAATAATACCCTAATCTGATACAATGAATAGTACGTATTGAGACATACCTCATTCAGCACGTTCAGTTTCCCGTATTTTGCGACAAACTTTTTTCTCAGTCCCAAAGTGGGAATCAGCTCCTTAATATCCTCTACATTTAAATCTCGGAACACTTCTTCATCGATTTTATTAGCTAAACAGAACAATATGATTCATGTACAGATTATTATTAAACTATGGGAAGAAATTTTGAATTTGTGAATTGAAACATTCAATAGGAATATTGAATGTCCAACAAATCACTATAATTTGAAAAATATAATTGTTTCTGAAGAATATGCCACGAAATAGCAAGAAAAATGGCGTGGCATGGGCGTAGCCAGCTATGGGCAGGGGGGAGGGGTAGCTGCCCCCCCTGAAAGAAAAAATGAATTACATAATTATCTACATTCTTCGCAAATTCTAAATATTTAATATTACAGACTAGAAAACATCATTGCATTCAAGCTCAGATCGACTTTATAGCATTATTAGTTATGATCAACATGTACTTACAGTCAAAAATTTCCTTTAAATCTTCGAATCCCCAATTAGTCAAAGTCTCTTCGACAAATTTATCCATTTCCAGTAGATAAGATTTCCAGAACACTACTTTCACAACTTCACAAGATACGCTCTTCACTGATTCGAAACATCAACTACAAAATAGTACAAATGCAACTCCAAACCGGCGAGGAACGACTGAACGAGGGACTAGGGAGGAAGAGGAACCCTATGCTACTCTTCTCCCCTTTCCCTCCTAACACGCCGTACCAGGTCACTGCGTAGTACGACCCCATTGGATATCGCATTCGGAAGCGATACATTTGGCGGGAAATAGAAATATTATTAGGTATGAGGATGCGCTGGGCGCATCAAAATCATCACCGCCAGGATTCGATTCGGCGCATAAAAATTTGGTACCTACGTAAAAATCGGCGGAGTGAAACTACCATTTACAATATTTACATATCTAATAACATCAAGATGGATTATTCCCCTGCTTTTCACATTCACAAAGTGAAGCCAAGTCTTTGGTAACGATTGAGTTGTACGCTTGCGTCAATTGGAAATTCAAAAATTGCGAGAAATTTAGAGGTTATGTTTATTCTGATCGACAACAAGAAAATATATATCAAGAATGAAAATATGTCACTTGAATACTTTCAGTTCAATTTTAGAATATGAATGGGAGTTAACAATGCTATTTAGGACTTGAAGAAAACGGAATAAAGCGATTGAAATATTTCACATGAAAATTGTGAGGTTATGATCGAAACTATTCTCATGAAGTTATGAATGATATAAGTTTCACGACATAATCCGATGTATCGGTGAGAGACAGAATAAAAAAAATATTTTTATTCTCAGTTCACAGTTCAGCTTCAGTTTTGATTGGCTTATTCCCCGTATAGGAATTATTAGATATATTATGGTATGACTGGTATGAGAGCAACTATACGTGAGCGAAAGAAAGACACAGGTAGCTCCAGCTATCTAAAGAAATTTTTTTACGTAAATCGATGAGACAGATACGCTTACTCCAGCTAAGTACGAAGTATCTCTTGCAGTTTCTAACCGATCGATCTGATTCGACCGTAGAATTTCGAAATCGATTGATTGGAATCAATACCGAACGTTAATTTTTCCGAAAATACAGCTTAGGATTTGAAATTATTTTTGTTCATGTATACCCTCCATAGACGAAATATTGTACTCGGTTATAATATATAACATATTCAATATTTGTAAAAAGTCGTATTAGGTATTCCCTCTCAGGGAAAACAAGCGCACCAAAGTTCCTGTCTCACGTCAGTGCTTTCCAATATTTTTCAGGTTTTGAAACGATAAAGCATAAACTCTGATGAATGTAGGGCCTGTGTACTTACTTATATCCAAATTAGTACACAACATTGTCAACATTGGCATAATTTCCCTATCTGACGGGAAGTTCTTAAGCTCAACAATATCGAATATAAAATTTACACACCATATTTTATATAACTACATAAATTGTGGATTTTTATTACTGAGGTATGGTGATAAATATATCTAGAAAATGTAACAAATATTGTTGGAATATTCTCCTTAGTATTTGTCGAAAAATAAACCAAAAAGAAGTACACAATTGTGATGTCATTTCTCAAACATCAATGATACAAATTAGTACAAAATTGTGTACTTTATTAGCACAATTTTCATTACACAAGGAATTGAGATTTTCTGCATCGTAATTTCTCTGAGTGTGACGAAAGTCCATTTCAATTATAAACTTCAGCATTTGAAGTGATGTCCATGAAGCTGCATCATCAATTTTTATGTCAGAAGCCTGCAGATGCCTTCTGGCAAAATTTCTTCTTTCTCTAAATCGTCGAAAGTAGCCGTGAACTGATGTATATGAATTATTATCGTTTCATCATTTGATTTAAGAAGATTTTCTGAGTGCACAAAAGCTAACTGTTCACATACACTGTTTATCGATCTTAGTCTTTTTTCTAGTTCCCCATGAAACTTGTCGATACACTCTAACATGGAACGCTTCAGTACTTGCTGTGGAGTCAAACCTGCATCCTGAGCTTTTTCTCCTGGCATCATATTTTCGAATTCTGCTTTCGACGTCGATGTTCATTTCAGCACAGGAGGTGGTCGCATATTCGAAGGCTTTATGAGCTAGTTCTTCTCGACTCTCTTCTAAAAATAGTTTCAGGGTTCTCCGCTTCAGTGCACACTTTTCCAAACTATTTCCTCGGATTTGAAGGTACTTTCGGACTTGGTTCACTTCTTGTAAAATATGGTACCATAGATGCAAGAAGCAAAGAAAATTGAAGTTGCAAATGTTTTTCATCAGCAACTCCGCAGCTCCCCTCGTATCCAGATTTTCGGAAGCATCGCACAATTTGTCCACAGCTTCGAACAACTTTTCGAAGTTTTTAAAGATTGTTTTCACTGCATCATGATGAGCACTCCACCTAGTATCACACACTCTTTTAACGGTCACTCCAACGGTTTCTTTAAGTACCTGCCATCTATGTGTTGAAGAAGAAAACATATTGTACACACTTTCGAACATTCCAAGAAATGTGACACAAACAGGAACACTACCGAAGCATGAGAGAATGGTTTGCACAAGGTACAAACAGCGCTTTTGGATTTTGTTCTTTAATTCTTGTTTGTACTCCTGTATGAACACCTGACATTGTTGCAGCATTATCGTAACCCTGACTTCTACAAAGTTTTATATCCAAGCCGTCCTTTTCAAGTGATTGAAGTATATCCTGTGTAATGTCGTGTGCCTTCTTCCCACTAAGTGGAATGAAACCTAGAAATTATTCTTCCACCTCTACTCTCCTGTTGTCAATTATCACATATCTTATGACTTGACTCATCTGTTCTGTCTGGGATATGTCAGGTGTGCTATCAAATAGTATTCCATAATATTTTGCTGCTTTGATTCCCGAGATAATTTACGGCGTTTCCCAAGAGAGAAATAAACTCATTTTGTACTGCTGGCGATAAGTATGTTACTGGTATCTTTCCTGTTTGCAATGATTGCTGAAGCCGTATGTTGTGCTCCTTTAAAACACGGTCCTAATGTGACAAGAGATTCACCAGTTCTAAGAGATTGCCACGGTTTTCGGATTCAATGTCTTCTCTATGACCTCTAAACGGCAAATTCTTCTTCTTCTTCTTCTTCATCTTATGTTAAGCCTGAGGCTTGTAAATTCCACTCTAATCCTCTATGGATGTAGACATCCTGGAATCTTTCCAGCGTTTGGGAGGTCTGCCGATTGGTCTTCTGGTACTTGGGATTCCGTCTCGGGCGATCTTAGCCATTCTTCCCGTGTTCATTCTGCTGACGTGGTTGTTCCAGTATCGTCGTCGCGCTCTTCCCCATTTGACAATGTCCTGGATTTGGCATTCTTCTAAAATGGCTGTGTTCCTTTTCCTGTCTCTCAGCGTATATCCAGATATGGTTCTTAGTATCTTCATTTCAGTTGTTCTGAGGATGGACTTAGTTCTTTTGTTGTCCGCTCTGGTTTCTATGGCGTATGTCATGATAGGCCGGACACAAGTTTTGTAGATCCTGGTTTTTGAATGTTTACTCATACATTTGTTGTTGAATATGACGTCGCGAAGTGCACCTGCCACTCTACATGCTTTATTTGCCTGCTCACGAACTTCGTATGTTCTATCTTGGTTCGAAGATATATGTACGCCGAGATAGTTGAATGTCATCACCTGTTCTATTGGTTGGTCTGCGACGACAAGTTTGCATCTTTTGGGTTCTTTGCTTATGACTAATGACTTTGTTTTTGTTGTTGATATTTGCATGTTGTATTTGCATGCTTCCAAAAAGAATGAATATAGCAGTCTCTGCAGGTCATTTTCGCCTTCAGCCACGATCACTGCGTCATCGGCGTAGCAGATAATTTTTATAGCTCCTGTGCTAAGTCTGTATCCCATTCCAGAATTCTTGACGTGGTGTATTATTTGGTCCATTATTACGTTGAAGAGTAGGGGACTTAATGAATCTCCTTGTCGTATACCCGTTGGCGTTGGAATTTCTTCGGTGAGCTGTTGGTTTACAGATATATGTGTGGAGGTGTCGGTATTCAGTTGTCTCACAATTTCTATCAAAGGTGTTGGTAGATCTTTATCTTTAAGTATTTTGATGACATCTTTGAGTCTCACCTTATCGAATGCCTTGGTGAGATCTATGAAGCAGAGGAAGGCTGGTTTTCCGTATTCTATCGATTTTTCGGTGATCTGCCTCAATATAAAAATGGGATCTAATGTTGATCTGTTCCTCCTGAGACCCTGTTGTTCCTCTGAGATGTTTATATATTTGTAGATTATTTTTGTGAAGAGTTTCATGACCGAACTGAGCAATGTTATTCCTCTATAATTTTCTGGAGCTCTTTTGTCACCCTTTTTGAAAACAGGAATGGTAATACTTTTCTTCCAGCTCCTTGGTATCTTTCCAGTTGTTAGGATTTTATCATACAGTTTCGTGAGTTCTTCCATCAGGCAGGCTCCGCCATATTTTATGAGTTCATTCGGAATACCATCGAATCCGGGAGCTTTTCTGTTTTTAAGTTTCTTCGCTGTTTCGGCAGTAATTTCAGCAGTTATTTTCACTCTCTCATGGTTTCCATCGTCGTCCATAGGGGGGATGTCTTCATCAGAGCTGTACAAATTTTTGAAGTAGTTCTTCCAGGTATCTTTATCGATTTTTTATGTTTGCGAATATTCATTCACATCCAACTTTCTCCTTCTTAGCATTCCCCAAATTTTCTTCTGCGCCCCGTATAGGTCGTGTTCCATTTCCGCGGAAAATCTCTCCCAGGCAAATTCTGCTTAGCTAAAAAAAGTGTTACATCTAAAAGCCTATGTAAAGTGTCCCTCCATTTCTTCCTTTCTGTTTCCATAACGTTTTGGTGTGCAGCATCGATGGTTTTGTTTAGAAAAAGGTCTTGCTTCAAGAGTTTTCCATTTTTCCAAATTCTTAACGTGGAATTCAGAGTTTTCGTGGTCGGACACTTTAGGATTTAATTTGCACCAACTGTTGAATCCTGTGATGACACTGGATACATTAGCGACAGCCTGTATAGATCCATTATCAAAGAGCTTGCAACAAAAGCAAAGCAATGATTTTTTGAGGAGAATAAACCATCCATTTCCTTAATATTTTCTCCCCACTACAGAGCTGTCTGTAAAACCAATAAGTTTTCAACTGTCGGGTACGACCTTTGGGATTTTCCCCAGGCTTGAGCACAGCTCCAAATGGTCCCTCTAAGTGTTGGTAAATCTCACTTCCTCGTCTTATTATTTCGGTTCTAAGACTATCTGGTACTGGAATAGGCCAATTTCCAACATCAAAATGTATTGATAAATCCTCTGATTCTTCAGGTGGATCCGACTCTGAGTCAGAACATAGCAAAGGGGGTATGTCTTCTTCCTTGTCTTTCCCATTCCCTCCTTCTTCCATTTCCTTTTCTACTCCTCCTTCTTTTTGTTCTTCTACTTCCTCTTCTTGTACTTGATTGCTTATGTATGTAACTCGTAGGTCAAAGCTTGTACTTGGAGTTTCTATAGATTTGAAAACATCAGGGTCTACTTCATTGTTTGCCTAAAATGACGCTTTTTGAGCATATTTCAGAATTGAACCTGACAGACGCTGAAGTTCTTGTTTTTTAACTTTTTGTTTCTTCTTTTTTCCCAACCACTCGGATAGTTTCGTTTCATTTTATAGTCGGTTCGCTTGGCTGTGAGAATAATAATACTATTTCAACTCTGATTTCCAAAACACAAAAAAAGTAAACTTATTCATATACACTTTCACAAATGGAAGAAAATATTAACTTAGAAATACGACCTATCACCCTTAACACGAAAATATTTCAACTAGTTTGAAAAGAATCGAGATCAGAATATATATAGGGCTTTACCAACTCTTTTAGGGGGCAAATATGATGTCAACCACGTGAAATAGATAAAAATTGGAAAAACAAAAAAATATCTTCCACAGGTACCATTACTGCCGACAAAGGACTGTATAATGCAAGCAAGCTCTTACCTACCCGTCTTCAATTAGGTCGGAATATTGTATTCACAAATAGTGATCATATAAACAAATAAGGGTGTTTTTCTCAACTGCTCGTTTATGACCGTTGAGAATTTTAACAATTATTCCGAAAATATCTCAGAAGAGGTTCAGGTACACCCTGCATAAATTATCGTTCATAGATTTCTTGTTTATTGTGGACCGAACCTTCTTTTTAGCAAATATTGTTTCAAATAACGAAAGAAGGGTATTTTCGCAACACCTCGTTTATAATCACAGCAAATCTTTACAATCGTTCTGAAAAAATTCCAGGAAATATTGAAAGATTTATTCAGTTAGTTTTAAACGTATTCCTTAAAGTGGAACTTGAACAGTTCGAAAATTACCGCATACATTGAGCCCTTTACCTGTATCTGAGGTGCACGGAAAGATCAGGAACGTAAGATTGGAGTATGTATGTGAATATAACGTTGAAATCACAAGCCAAGCCTAGTTTATTTAGTTCTCGCCACTTTACCGACAAGTCTCTTTCCGACAAGTGTCGAAGTGGCTAGACGAATAGTTTTTCATACGAAATGAAAATATGTAATTACGAATAAAAAAAAATATGTGACTGACATATGTGACTGACATATGGACTAATATGGACTAATATGGAGGCCTCCGGCATCCGCCATCATAGGGCCTGATAAATTATTTTTCTTTTTGACTCATTTGTACTTTTTGGCCATTTGGGGGCCTATGCTGGTGCGGGGCCTGGGGCGGACCGCCACTCCCCGCCCCCCCCCCCCTGGGTACACCACTGTGTTTAGTTCTGTACACAATGCTCTTCACATAAAAAGAAATCTAAATGGGTTAAGAACAGGGAATCGATCTATGGCTGGCATTAAATGTTGTGGAGCGTCTCTAGGCGATTTATATGGATTTTCTTTAAACTAAAGCGTATCCTCAATCTGCCTTACATGCCCAAATTTGTGATACTGGTTCTCTATTTTACCTAGCCCCTTGGGATTCAGGCGACAAATAAGCAAATTTTTCATGAAACAAGCGACTTTTAATTCTTTTGGTGTTCCGGTGTAATCTCCGTAATCAATTATTTGTGTTATTGTTATTTGGTGCATCTCCGTTGATCGAACTATCATTCGAAAAAGAAGTTAATGAAATTCAAACACTTATAAGACAATTTAAAAGCCACAAGTTTTCAGCACAAAACAATTTGAGAATGCGTTCTAAAGAAGCTTACATTGCCACAGAAAGTGTTTTAACTTTTTAAGTAGTTTTCATGGTACCTTCTGGAAAACACAATGGTATGGTTTTTTCCACATCTTGAAGGTAAATAAGTTCGATATTATAAGAACAAGATTTGAGAATATTCGATGGAATATTATAATAATTTGATTCTATTTTTTCCTGTTTTAAATTTTGCAACAAACATGAAAATAACATTTCTAAACAATAGAATGACACGATCTTTTAAACGATGTTTCGGGTGAACATACTTTCTATTTGAAAAATTGGGGATTGTACCTGTTATTAGAAGGGAGTGGAATGTGGTTTGTTTCATTTTTTTCGTTGACAGATTGTAGTTGCATGTGTCTTTTTTTTTAATATTTGCGTTTTTTGTACCAATATCGAATTTTTTGATTTGTTCATTGCTGTTAAATCTTAATTAGAGCTCTTTGTAGTCATTAGCAAGAGGCAATCAATTTTCAGTTGATTCTTATGTGTACACGGATTAAATATTATTCAATGAAGCTGAGTCCACCCTGTCAAATATTCTCGAGTTGAATTTTAATTTTACAATAGGTAAATTTTTGGGGAACTACTTGAAATATTCGGAATTTTTTATTGCCAATGTCTTGAAGTCCCTAAAATACGATTTAAAATCTTAATTGAATCAATCCCACTACCTCAGATTGAAAAGTCTCGGGTAAAAAATTTGAACGGTGCAAAACCTGAGTTTTCATTAGGAAATTGGCCTTAAGGATTATGATTTCACTAAAATTAATGATTTTTATGTGTACATAGATTAAATATCAGTCAATGAAGCTGAGTCCACCCTGTCAAATATTTTCGAGTCGAATTTTAATTTATGCTTCTTATTTTAGGCACATTTCTTAATGTTTTAATCAGTGGATACCGCTTTTGGGTGTAAAAACCCCTGTGTATCTATATTCCAGTTAACCAATAAATAAATATGTACATTTCACCATTTATTTAGGAAATAAAGGATTGATGTACTGAATATAGTTCTCAATGGGAATAAAACATGATCTTAAACACATTCAACTATATAATTTATTTCTTGAAACCTCACAGTGATGGAAGTCATTTTTTATGACTCTGCATGAACCAAATTCTTTTTTCATTAGATTCTAATATTTAAGAATGAGTTGTGAATGTTGGTTTGAAAAAAGCAGTTTTTCAGTGGGTACATTGAACTCAAAGTCAATTTTATGGGTTTAAAAATCAGGAAAACAGTTAATGGAATAAATATAGGTACTTTTTATTTCACATTCGACTAAAATACAGGTAATAATTCGATACGCTTTGCGACCCTTTACGAACCATATACGAGCATACCCGAAGCCAGGTACAGGTTACTGCATTTATGACCACCTCGGCCACCTGCTGACCTCCAGAAACGGCCTAGCCCCTAGCCCCAAGTGAGCGTGGTTACATCCACTATACACTAGGGCTGTGTCGATCACGATTGATCGAATCATTTTGACTCGATCACAACCCATGCAGACGTGATCGGGTCACGGATCTCGAAAAGACCCGATCATTTCGATCATTCGGGTCATATGCGACTCGCTCCGCTCTCTGGACACGAATGTAGGTACATAAGCTTTAAAATATAATGAAAAGACTGGAATAGTATTATTTTAGTATATTTCTCGAATGTTTGTGGAACTTTTGAGACAAAATATAGTAAATAAAATCCCTACAGATAGAATTGTTTTGCGATTTATTGTGTTTTGTGTTAATGATCGATGATCGAATGAGTCAGGATTGAACCCAAAGAACTATTGGGTCTTTGTGTTTCGTTCATTTCATGTTGATTTATGTTGGTATTTACGGAAATTGAAATTTTTTGGAATACACCCCCTTTGAAATTGGCTAGAAACGCCCCTGTCTTGCATAATACTTTTTGGGGGTTGAATATTTCAAGTGGAACGTTGTTATGGAAGTTTCAATTAGCAATGAGTATGAAATGTATAGGTATCTTCAAAAAGGAAACCCCATTTATTCGAAGGTTAATCATAAATTGATAACAAATGGAAGTTGAAAATATCTCTCATCAGATAACCCAGTTTTTTCATTCCTGAAATATACGAAATGTGAAAACATTGTCGATTAGAAAAACCCAGTTACGGTGTATAGAATATAAACACATCTTCAATAAAAAAAAAACCATTTTCTTCACTTTTGTACTCCGATCTTCGTTTAGTAATTATGAAAATGTAAATAAATCTTTAATACGAAATACCCATTCCTATCTTCCTCATTGCTGAAACCTATCTTCAAATTTTAACCTATTATAGATTCTGTAAACAACTGTTAAATTTTAAAGCATGGTTAAAAATTAAACTATCCGCTAACTTCATTTCACTATTCTGTATGCTTCATAAGCTTTGAAATATTAACGGAAGACGCTTAATTTTAGCCGATATATGTTAAAATTTTTTAACCTGCCTTTAATTTTTAACCAGTTCTTATAGAATTGACTCTTTTAACAGGCCCGGTAGTCGGTAAATCGAATAATCGATCGATAGAGCCGAACTGAAACCCGTGATCGAAATGATCGAATCTTTTTGACTCGATCACGATGCATATGGGTCGTGATCGACCCGGGTCTCGAAAAACCCGTGATCGACCCAGCCCTACTATACACAGTCCCGCACCCGCACATACTGATCGCCGTTCAGCATGCTGTAAAAATGGTACTTCGTCTGCTACCGTTATCAGTGAGAAAGTTTTTGCCAAGCACGTAGTCTGCAAATTATTTAACAGTTGTGAAATCCACGTATTTCGTTGAGGGAATTCGATCCGCGAGAAAAAAGACTCTTACGACTTCGTGCAACGCATACACCAGACCAAGAGTAAAGTAGCTGAGGCTTCAGGCCATATATTAATCGTGAGTATACCATTGCTTCAGCATTTATTTTTTGATATGTTATATAACTTTATCTACTCCCATAGAATAATATAGGTATCCATTATTCAACTGATTTTGATCTGTAATAGTCTCTATAAACCAATAGTGTGAGGTAATAATAACTCACGCCTTTAACTCACTCTAATACAAATAGGAAAAAGTGTAGCTTACGAAATGAATAAAAAAGTCGGGTCAATGGGGAACTCTATTTCAGACATCAAGGTAACGTTACGCCATCAATTTCTACATTTTCTTAGATCTTCATATCCAAAAATTGCATTTGGAAAACGTGAATTCTTGACGTTTTCTACGGGATTCGATATCGATTCGATTTTGGACCACAGAAATCGCTTTTGACAACTGTTGTCAATTTTGAAAATGCAGATTAATTCGAATTTTACTGATTTTGTCGAAGATAAAGCATAGTGTTCAATTTGCTGTTATGGTCATAACACACTCGATGAATTACACCCCTCGCCTGACGGCTCGGGCTTCAAAATTCATCTTCGTATGTTAACGACTTACATTACCGCTCATTGAACAATATACTATTATTTCCAAACGTACGATAACAACGTCAGTTCTCGACTGACAGGATCATCGAAAAGTTCAATTTCTCCGCCTAGGCGGAGAAATATTTACTTTTCCCTCCGGCGGCAGGAAAAGTGTTGCTACGAAAAAGATTACTTGGTTACCATGAACAATATGAACATAGATGCATAGAATACGAAAACTTTCTATTCAAACGTCATTTTTATTTGATAAACTTACAATATAAATGTACAATTTTCATGAATTTGAAAACGTTTGGAAATAAAATAGCATATTTCATTCGGAGAAGAAGTGACTTTTCGTGGCTCGCTTTCAATCATCCGCCTCACTCCGTTCGGCGGATAAACTCAAGCTCGCCACGAAAAGTGACACTTCTCCTCCTAATGAAATAATATACTATTATACACTTCTTCTCGCATGGATAATGATATTATTGATTATTACTATAGGCAGATCGCAGATATATTCTATATGTTAAAAAAGTTAAAATATTTCGTTAATTCTTGCTTGAAATTTAATTCATGATAAATATCTATAGGACGGATTTATTAATTTTGGTTGTAATGTGAGAAAGAAATCAAATATGTAAATACATAATTTTAATTTCATTTCAAATAAATATATATATATATTCTTTTGAAAGAGAGAATTACATACTGTTTTGTAATATCAAACAATATACATATGGCATATGGCACGTGTGAAGAAATGACGACAAGGAACAGATTGTATAAAAGAATAAAATCTGTTTCCCGCTCCAAATCTGAGTGTTAGCAGAGGGAATGTAAACGGGGTACCATACTCGTACAATTCTGCGTATGATACAAGAGAACAGATAAAAACCTCTAAAAAAACTCTGTCTCCCCGTGTATGTGTGGTGATACTGAATTTGTTCAAAAAATATGCTGCTATCCTGGCTATCCATGTTACAGAGCTCCTTGTGCTTGAAAACATGCCTTTTCATCGAACTGGAGGCAAATATCTCGAAATTATATCTGTAACAAGACAAAAAAAGAAGAAAAACGAGAAAGAAGCAGTAGAAAAAAATACTTCACCTGCTAAATAAACCTTTTCACAAAGTCCTAACTCTCTCATGGATCGGGAGGATCTTTCGATCAGGTCCGATCTTCCAAGTGATGATACTTCTGTTGATTAATGTGATTATTATGTATATTCTATTCACACACATTGTCAATAGTCTTGGCATCTCTAGATTTCTCAAGAATTAAACAATATATGTTCTGGAAACGAGTTGAAGATTTTCCTCTATTTCAACTACAATATATTTGATAGAAAAGCTTTGTTTCCTACTCTTTGCTTTATGCAGGATGAGAAAAAATAGGAAAGAGAGGAAAAAATCTGAATTTATTATTCATTTTAATAATACATAGTTATTCAACAACTGAATCCAAATTCAATAATCCGCATTGCTACCACTTCTTTCAATCAACTGCCCAATACGCCTATAATTATAGGCATCCTACGAATAGAGTCATAAATGAAATTTTCATGTATATCGTTACCAGTGGCGTAGTGACCAGTGTTCGGCGTGTTCGAAGAACACGGGCCCGGGCCCCTAAGGGGCCCGCGGGCTTGGGAAAACTAGCGCTAATAGGGAGGGTAGGGGCCCGGAAAATATCTTGAACACAGGCCCGTGGTGGCGTTACTACGCCACTGATCGTTACATTCCTCTAGAAGGCCAAAACTCAATTCCAGAAAAGTTGTCCGTAGAATATTCAAACGTTGCGCAATCTCAAATCTGATGGTTATACAAAGCTTCTTGATGTAGGGCTTCTATTCTTGTTCATCAAACTGCGAAATTGGTTGTTCCATTTTCCACGAAATATTCCCAATATTACAACTTTCGTTATTCGCTGAAAACTTTTTCTTGTGATCTATTGTTTTCATTTAAAAAATTGTCTTGTTACCGTCAACAGGTTGAGAGTTGCTAGAGAGGCGGGGGGGTCAAGACGATGTGTGTATTTGAATTTTCCAAATCCAAATTTTTCATCTCAGTAATTTTTAAATGAGGGAAAAAAATATGATGAACCAAATTCACCTGCAGTATTCAGATATCTTTAACACCTGATATCTGTCACATTTTGATTATTACACAATTACACATTCATTATGTTCGATCCCTCGATTACGAAATACAAATTCAATCATTTATGATAAAACAACTTAGTAGACACTAGACAGCGCAAGTAAAGCTAAGCGGTCGCAGTTCGCCAATCTCCAATGAGCTTGATCGTATTTTTCTGGGTTATCATTCCTATGAAAATTGATCGTCGCAGAAACAGAATCACTTTTTTTCGTTTTTTGTCCATCATCCATGCTTTGCTATTGGTCAATTTACTAAATAATAATGATTATTTCGATATTTGAAAGCATTCATATTTTTCAACTCATTTTTAAATTAATCACAATAGCTCACTCTTCGATTGCCCATGAACCACAAATAATGCTCTATTCCAGCGGTCCGCAACCTTTTTGATATTGCGACCCCGAAATTAAAAGAAGAGTTATGAGTGACCCCAGAAAAAAAAATCACAAGTGCAAAGGTTGGTTCAGGTATCGCGACCCCAGGGTTGCGGACCGCTGCTCTATTCGAATATCATAATCTATAGTTCTTGATTATTTAGTAACTTTTTTCGGAATTTCGGAAAATTGTCTGCATGCCGTGTATCATCTTTCTATTTCATAATAACAGACGTTAAAACCATATATACAGGGTTATCATAATAATCCGTGCATTAGACGTTTCTCGGCTTCTATGAGGAAAAGATTTCTGAAATTTGGCACACGGCCGTTTTTCAAAGGGGGAAATCATACTAAAATATTTTCATCGAAATCGCACTTCCGTTTATACCAGACGTGACCATCAGCTTTGTTATTTCAAATGGAACTACTTATCTTTCTAACCAGAAATGGATTTTTCTCATTTCACACTTTTTTTATCTCAAACATTTTTACGTAATCGTCATGGTTACGAAGATATAAGGACTTCTATGAGAAAATGGCCGGTTGCAGAGGTCCGCGAAACGTATCATAGCCAGCCAAGAACATCAATTCAGAGAATTAATCAGACAATTTCATATGAAACATGAGATTTCTAGAAAACGATTGAAGATGGACATAAGGAACCCTTGGGAAAAATGTTTGAAATTTAGTTTTGTTGAGGCTTATTTTGAAGCCCTGTTTCATACACCCTGTATAATATCTATATATATAAAAGAAAGATGTTGGTTACACCATTTATAACTCGAGATCGGATGGACTGTTTGTTATGAAACTTCATATATGGATTCGTCTACGGTCTGGTTATTATAAAATACAATAAAACTTTGAAAAAATCGATGAAAATTTTACTTATACAGGAAATGCTTTTCCTCCTTTTGAGAAAAGCCACTAGATGTCGCTACAATTACAGGTACGCTACCGCTTATTCGTTTGTACTTCATTTGATATTCTCCGCGTTAGATGGCGATATAAACAAATAGTGTGTACAGTGACTATATTCTCTCTATAGTCACTGTAATAGTGTGTGATTTGAGTTGCCTACAACTCTGCGCTGTTGGGCACAACCAAAATGTCTTAGCGTAGGAGTACAGATGTCTAAAATGATTAGATTTCGTTGAGATATGAGAAACGTTTCGTTCTTACCACTTCAGATGGCGCTATTCACACATTATGATTGATGATTATTAGTTATTTTTATAGTTTTATTTATTCCAAATAACGTAATCGTGAAGGTTCCATATTTGACATTATCACAATTAAATGGCGATGAATTTGTTGAGGCTTTCGCGGCCATCGATTGATGTCATCTGTTCTTTTTTCGAGCATTTCGGTCCTGGTGGTTTGAAATAGTCGAAAAAAGAACATATGACATCAATTACTGTGTAATTCACATAGGGCTTAACTTGAATACAGACTATTCTGACGTGACGTGATTGCACGTCACGTCAGGCACCTTCAGTGCTCCCATTGGCCTGATATGAACGTGAACGCACAGAACGATGTGTTAAATTTTTATATCACTCACATTTTGACGTTCACGTTCATATTAGCCCAATGGGAGCACTGCTACACGTCTGACGTGACGTGGAATCACGTCACGTCAGAATAGTCTGTATTCACCTTTATAGTACCATGAAAGGCTATTACGAGATCCAGAAGCGGGTGAATATCACAGTGAATTTTTATCGAAATGTCAAGTAAATCGGATTTTGGCGATGAGTTCCAATCGTGAGATGTCCATTCTATTCTCATCTTTTTTCATAATTTTTAAAATGTTTTCGAATTTCTGTCTGGGTAATAAATATATTTGCGGAAATAACTGAATCCAAAATTGCCATTATTAGTGATTGACATATTATGATCTATTATTTTTGTGTATCTGTTCTGTGTGATAGCTCATATCCATGGAAACATTTGACAGTTCAAAAATTAGAGAACCAAGCCGTTGACATCTCCGATCACCGGTGATTACGATTTGTGAAATCCACCGTAAGTATCATTTATAGGCGGAACAAAGTTCGCCGGGCCAGCTAGTTTCTTCATAATTTATACAAGAAGCAGTATCAGCGTTCTTTCTTTCGTTGCACTGTTGCGAAAAAAATTTCTTACAATGATAGAATTTGGAGATATAAAATAAACACTCATTTGTGACCATCTTTTCGTCAAAAAATTTCGAGAATCAGGCTATAACTCAACAATCACCTGATGTGGTTGGGCATTTCATACATTGCTGAATTAAACGGAGAATTCAAATATGTATAAATATACAGGGTGTTGCATTTGAAATAAGGAAGTTCACATTCGTTTCCAGTAGAACCGGAAGTAGATTCCGCTTGAAAATATTTTACAAATTGAGTTCATGTACTCTAAAACAAAAATACAAAATTTTGAATTCGTATCGCAATTCCTTCCTCGAATTCGTCTAATGAAACTTAAAAAAATCACCCTGTATATGTACCTACTTGTAATCACAAACCTTTGGTTATTTGAGAATCATTATCACAATCATTCCGTTATTCAATCGTATAGCAATTCGTTATTCCAGTAATATGACAATGATTTCGATATTCGACCATCTTCCATGATTAATGATTCGCAATTCATTTATGCATAAATTGATCACTATAATTTTTTTATTCGATTATTCAAAATTTGCAATTAATTATTGATAGCAAGAATCACATAAATTTTTTTATTTGAAGATCATAACTTATAAGTGAATTATCCTCATGACCATTTTCAATGCCATATCCAAAACAAGTACTTCCTTGTTATAAGGCAAATTCAAAATTCGTCTTTCTCTACCTGTCAAATTTGAATGCTTTCAATAGGTAGAGGTTTTATTGGGGGTTCCATTGTTCATTCCATGAATATTTCGACAATAGTCATGGGAACGTACCTATTATAACACCTTCATAAACTCGTTAAATAGGTCTATTCGTCATAAACTGCCATAAAAATTTTCGGACAAACTGTTGCGATCGCACTTGCTTGGAAAAACCAAGAATTCTGCAAATGCTAGTAAAAGTACTAGCATTCTTGGAATTGTATACAGGTATTTGGAAGACCAAATTATATGTGCCGGAATATCCGTAGAATATCTAATTGTTTTGAATATCTTAAAACATTCTGTTGAGGCCATTCGACCTATATGGGTTACAGTAATTTTGATTCATGAAGAGTTAGAGCTCTCTCTTAATTTGTTTAAGGCTCCTCACAGTCAGTTATACATTTATTGTTTATGTTGCCAGGTAAACTTCATAGTACCCGTAATTATGAATTTCCTTTTGTTGAACAATTGCCATACCTACACAATTAGATAGACAATATAAAATTATAAAATCAACACTCAACAAGAAAATAATTTAACACCGGTTGAGTACAGATTCAGAAAAATTCAAATCCGTAGGTCGTATAACGTTTGTCGGTAGCTTACACATGAACAAATTTCTGGCCGGATATTTGATTGTAAGGTCATACGAATGAGAATTATTCGGAAATTCGATTGTTGACATAATCGCTAGAATCCGACTATTATCATGAATCATTCGAATGAAAAATTATCGGCGCAGAACCAAAATAGCTTATTATGCGCATGAATCGAATGAAACTAATGATGGGCTTTATAATAATCGGAATAACCGAATAACTCTGCTCAGTCTGGTCTCGATGGAATTTCAATTCGATTGAAGCAAAACAAATCTTTACGAATCCAGTGCTTCAATATTACGATATTTAAGTTACGAGCCAGCGTTCCAGTGTTGCTTTTGCGCGATAATAGGGTTCGATGAACATAATATACAGGGTGTCTCAGAAGTACCGCACTTCCTTCAGGGGATCGAAAGTGAAAAATATTCTAAGCCCAAATCTCCATGTTTGAAATTTTTTGATAACGTAGTTAATTAATAATTAATTAATGGAAGTGACCAATCAGGAGCGTCCTACACAAGAATAAGTAGGAAGTGGGGACACGAGAGTGAGACGCCAGAGCTGCAGGCGTGTCCCCAGTCTCGGTTTAGTGCGTGAAAAGCCGGCAGCAGCTCTGGCGTCTCACTCTCGTGTCCCCACTCCCTACTTATTCTTGTGTAGGACGCTCCTGATTGGTCACTTTCATTAATTAGTTACTAATTAACTACGTTATCAAAAAATTTCAAACAGGGATATTTGGGCTTAGAATATTTTTCACTTTCGATCTCCTGAAGGAAGTGCGGTACTTCTGGGACACCCTGTATAGGTGGCAAGGGATTCAGATAGAATTATTTTTGATTTTCCGAATTTGTGTTCGATTCAGATGCTCATTAATAGCTTTTAAGATTCACTTTCCCGTAGGTCATAAGAGGAAGTTTTTATTCTGAATGTCTAGCAAAATTGATTCCAATATTATTCGATAAAAAATTCATTCGATAATTTTTATTTTCAATGATCATTCGATTATAAGCAACACTATTCGATTCAATTACACTATTATGCTAGTGTGGACTAAAACTTTTCAATATTTAGCGGCTGGAGGTCATAATTCATATAAGACAATTTTAATTGTTTAGCATATTCGCAGGGAGCATGGGTTCCCAAAATTTAACAAGATGCTTTAGCATTCGAGACTAATTATTGAAATATATTCATGATTTACTGATCGTCATTTACGATAGATGTTGAGTCGTATCTGACAACGAGATTTGAAAATTGGTGGTTCTGAAAAGAACCGATTGGGTGTAGTCGTGCAAATGAAGTAAATATCCATTCACTTTATTTGGAACTGGTGTCACGGCTTTGTTACCTTCGCTGACGGCGTGCTTGGCCAATTCACCGGGAAAGGGGAGACGTACGGCGGTCTGAATTTCCCTGCTGGTAATGGTGGAGATTTCGTTGTAGTGTGCCAATGCCCAATCTGCTCGCTTCGGCTGCGATACGTTCGAAGATATCGGTAACAAAACTGTTCATGATACTCATGGCTTTGCTGGAAATTCCGGTTTCGGGATGGACCTGCTTCAACACCTCGTGGATGTAGATAGCGTAACTTTCCTTCCTCTTGCGCTTCTTCTTATCGGTCTTGGTAATGTTCTTCTGGGCTTTACCAGCCTTCTTCACGGCTTTTTCACTAGTTTTTGGTGGCATCCATCAAACATAATGTAACTACACCCATCAAACTTACACATGCATTCGGAATGCTGGTACCAGATGCCGAAATGGATACGGAAATTACGCCAGTGAACCAGAATAGTACTACAATAACCAAGACTACCAACAAAATTCAAAGGTTTTCCCTCATAACGATCACCCAAGAAATAAGAAGCAACCAAGTATTTCACCAAAAACTTATAAAGCACAAATATTCCGTGAAATATAATGAGAATGAAACTAAAGTTCATATATCTGAGCTGAGTGACTAGAGCTCTGATAGCCAACCTCAAAAAAAAAACACTGAATTCTACACTTATACAACCAAAGAATACGCGAAGAAAAAAATAGTCATCAAGGCAGCCCCTTTCATGGCCGAAGAAATGATCCTTGAAGAAATCACAAAAAGAGGAAAACTGAAGAAATTCAATTAAAATGAAAGGAAAAGGCCCAAATCCCCATTCATTTTTGGTATATTTCCCGAAGCAAACCAACCCCCAGGAGCTGAGATCCATCCAAGAAATAGACAGTGTTAAAGTGTAGTGGCAGGAGTTACTAACGCAAAACAAAATGAAACAGCGTCATAGATGCCAAAAATTTGGCCACGGTTCGACCAACTGCAACATTACACCCAAGTGCGTAAAATGCGGTAGAAATCATTTAACTTCGGAATGAAATTCATCGAAAGTGCGCGAAATGCAACGGTCCCACACACGGCCAATTATACAAAGTGCACAGCCATATTAAAAGTTAAAATATGTGGAGTCAATCCAAATTGTCATTGAGACACATTCTACTCAGGTAAGCACAAAGACTTTTACCGAGTACCGACGACTTCCCGAAACTACCAAGACAACAGCACACTGCACAGACTTGACAGACTAACAATAGTGACAATTTCGTCAATTTCCCTTATGACTTTTGCCAGTATAGTCAAGAATGGCAAATCAAAAGTTAAGTTAGAAAATGTGGTGGTCGATTACTCAATCCGTTTCATTACGCAGAAGCTGGTCACTTCCGGCCACGCCTACTCACGTTGACTACTAGTGCACTCGCTAATAAATAAAATGATTGGTATCACCACGTGGTTTCAAATCGACGACAGTTATGTCGGACGCCGTCTACTCTACTCATGTGTAGGGATGGGCGATCCGCCGATTCCGATGGTTTTGATATTGGGATTGTGTCTCACTAGTATTCATGCGTCGATTTCTTTGCTATGAATACTAGTATGAAATACGAATATTCGGAATTGGGATTGAGCACTGCTTGCTACAGATGGTCGGCAATATGTTTGGACCAGTTTGTTGTTATGGAGAACCCTCATTATTTTGGCTAATTGCATTGTAAAGTGGTTCTTTGAGTATACATCCCCGTTTTTCATGCTTGAACAAAGGAAATTTCGTTTCGGCGTAAAGGATGTAATAAGACAATGAATACTTCAAATAGGAATTGATTGTAGTTTTTTTGGAATCGGAATGTCAGATATGACACTTCCAAGTTTCTCATTATTTTTATTTTTTTCCCACGACTTAAGGTTCAATGGTATACCACTATATGCTTTTGATGGTCCTAAGCCTTATGAATTTTATGCCCTTATCCGTATTTTAATAGCATGAACGTGCAACAACTATATCTGAAACGTTTGAATGTGTAAACCTTCACGAATCTTCATACTACCATAGGAGAGTTTCATAATTATTCGTTGAAGTTATTGACATGATGGCCAGTCATATTCTTAATAGTTTGAATATAGATGCATCTATGTTTGAATGTATAATTCTACGATCGCCTCTCAGTATTTTCCATGTCAACGTAACACTATGAATTCATGTCCAGAATAGTTACTTTGCTGGGGTCCATTTTCTAGCTCACAGCCTTTCACAACTGCAACCTTATTTATCTTTTGTACTTAATGTAACGGGTGTCCCAAATTCGTTGTCTAATGAGGGTATCTTAGAAACCCGATGAGCTAGAACAAAATGAGTGGCAAAATTTCAGGCTCGATCTCTGAGCGAATTATTCTGATGAAAACTGCAACCTTCTGAGTTAATCCATTTCAGAGCTATCAGAAAATATTGGAAAATGGCGCCAAATGAAAAGTTCTCATAACTTCATTATAACTGGTGCTATAAACATGAAATAAAAATATTATACAAGCATTTTTTTCAGTTAATTCATTGGCGTAATAATTTTTTTATTACAATTATTCTCGAAGTCATAACTCATATTTGTATTTCGTTTAATGTAATCCATACAAATCTTTGAAACATATAAAATTGCTTTTTGCTCTCTTTCAAGAATAAATAACATGAAATACAAATATTTTCTCAAAAGCCATTAAATAACGAATAAACGATAAATCGAATATTATAATTATGAGTAAACAGATCATCGTAGATTGGCACCTGCTTGATTTGTCGGGTGTAAATGAAACTTGATTATTTTCATACTGTGATAAGGAATTTTGTATATCATGTTATGTATTTATGAAAAGAAAAAACAGCAATTTTGTCTGTTGTTGCGCCAATGAATTCTACTGAAAACATTGCCTGTATAATGTTTTTGCTTCATGCTTACAGCACCAGTAATCAAGTTATGAGAGCTTTTCATATGACGCCATTGGTTGCGGTTCCTACCGAAATAATTCTCTCCAAAATCAAGCCCGAAAATGAGCTATCATTTTGTTCTAGCTCATCGGGTTTTGATTATTTATCGTCAACGTTTCCAAACTCCAGAACTTTTCAAAGATAACGTTTTCGTTATTATCAACTAATTAATATAAACATGGCATCGATGAAATGCGAAAATGATAAATATATGTTGGTGGTCCTAAAAAGGACCGATTGTTGTATTAATAGCAATACTATTTCGATAAGAATTAACCTCCGAAACCATACAAAGTGCGACCTTGACGTTTCAGGGCATATACGACGTCCATAGCAGTAACAGTCTTCCTCTTAGCGTGCTCGGTGTAAGTAACTGCATCCCTGATAACGTTCTCTAGGAAAACCTTCAGTACGCCTCTAGTTTCTTCGTAGATAAGTCCCGAAATACGTTTAACGCCACCACGCCTTGCCAACCTCCTGATGGCAGGTTTGGTGATTCCTTGGATGTTATCACGAAGCACCTTCCTGTGACGCTTAGCGCCACCTTTTCCCAAACCCTTGCCTCCTTTTCCTCTTCCAGTCATCTTTACGTATGTTCAGGCTTGCTTAGGTAAGTTGAACTGCGGTCTTTTTTTTTTTTTTTAATTATAGGAGAGGTGAATCTTACATAAGACACCCAGTCTTTCTGGGTAGTGTCGGATTCTTACCGACTAAACACCTCTCCCGTTGTTAGGTTCCGGGCATATGCCTATAAACCTTTCATCTTCTCATATGTTATTTTCTCTTTCGCATTCTTTTATGCTGAGTGTTTGTGTTCATCCTTCAATTGGATATCTCTCGCTAAGTGTGGAGTTTTATATCTTCATTTTCGCAATTGGTCTCTAGGTCTTTTGCGGTAAATTCTCGCTGCTTTTTCATCTTCAGCGGGGTCATAGTCGATTAACCTTCTAAGGTCGTCATTTGGATGTTCACTAGCTCTTTCATAGGCTTTTGCAGCTTTTCGCTTGATGAATGTAGTAATGGACTCCCATTTTATGTCTTTTTGGATTTGTTCATTCCTAACAAACCAGGGGGCGTCTAATGCCCATCTCAGTAATTTGTTTTCTGTACTTTGGATCTTCTTTATATGGGTTCTCGCTGCATATCCCCATGCTGTTGATCCATATGTGAGCTGCGGTCTGGCGACTGCTTTTATGATTCTCAATTTCGTGTTCTTGTTCATTTGACTTCTTCTGCCTATTATCGGATATAATCTTTTCATGGCTACATTCGTTTTATCCACTGCATACTTAATGTGCTGTTTCCACGTTAGTCCTTTGTCTAATATTACTCCTAGGTATTTAGCTTCATTCTTCCATTCAATTTCATTATTGTCTATGGATATCTTCGATTCCATCTTCAGTTTTCTCTTTTGAAGGAGTATTGCTTGACTCTTTTCTCCATTGATATTGATTTTCCATCTGTTACACCATTGACTGATATCATCTGCAGCTTCTTGAAGTCTTTTGTGAATTATCTTTGTATTTCTGTGCCTAATTGCTATGCCCGTATCGTCTGCGTATAGAGCAAGCAGGCATCTTGGATTTCTTGGTATATCATGTATGTATATGTTATAGAGTAGCGGTCCTAGTATGGATCCTTGGGGAACTCCTGCTTCTAAATATCTGAGTGTGGAATGAACATCACCTATTTTCACACAAAAGTTCCTATCCCTCAAATAATTTCTTATTATTCTGCATAACTTGGGTGAATATCCTGCGGTTATCATTTTATATGCTAGTCCTTCATGCCATACTCTATCAAAAGCTCTGGTTACATCCAGTAGTAGTAGTCCTGTGGCTTCTTTATTCTGAAATCCTTCTGTGATATACTCGGTTATTCTTAGGAGCTGTTGTTCAGTTGAATGTTGTTTTCGGAAACCAAATTGTTCACTCGGTATCGTCGCCAAGGCTTCTGTTTCTTCATTAAGTCGTCTGGCTAAGACTCTCTCCACAATTTTTCCTAGGGCTGGGAGCAAGCTTATCGGTCTATAGTTCTGTGGGAACTTTTTGTCTTTACCTGGTTTATTAAAAACAATCACTTCGGCAGATTTCCATCTTTTTGGAAAGTGCTCTGTTCTCATCACGCCATTTGCTATGCTAGTGAGAGCTGCCGTTCCTTTCTTTGACATTTTCTTCAGCATGAGATTTGTAATTTTATCTTTCCCAGGAGCCTTTCTTGTTTTCAAATTATTGATTATCTCTTTGATTTCTGCCGGAGATGTTGGGTGAGGGATTTTACCATCCGATAGCGCTTCTTTCATTTCTTCTTCATTATCTTCAATTAATTCTTCTAGGTCCTCATCGTCTTCTTCACAATAATTTATTCTTGACTCTCTTTCTATAGTATCGGCCAGAGCGTTAGATTTATCGCTTTTTGAATATGCCATTCCATTCATTCCATGCAGTGGTGGAATTTGAGTTTTTTCATTGCGTAAATTTTTTTGCATTTTCCATGCAGAGTGGTCTTCTGTGTTGAGTTCACTGATTTTCTTATTCCATCTATTCGTTCTGAGTTCCCTTAGTGCATTTTTAAGTATTTGACTATGTCTGTTCAGTCTGATCTTATCATTATCTGTTTTATACATCCTGTAGTTCTTTCTTAGTCTTCGGTTGACTTTAATCAGTTCTTTCACCTCTTTTGGAGTATCGCCATAGGGATGTTTGGGAGTAGGTTTAGTTTTTCTAACCGTGCTCTCTTCATAGGATTTCATAATCGCACTCTCCAAAGCTATGACTGATTGATCTAATTCATCAGGAGTGTTAATTTGTGGAATACTCGTGATATTTTCTTGGAGTTTATTCTTATATTCGTCCCAATCGGTATGTTCTCGTGTTTGAGTCACTTCATTTCTAGTTCCATGTCCTAAAATGAACTCTATCGGGTTGTGATCAGATGTTCCATCCTCTATCGTTTCAAGAGCAAAATCTTGCTTTATATTCTTCATTATAACTATGTCTAGCACATCAGGGGTTCCATTGCCACTAGGTAAAAATGTCGGTATGTCCGGTCCCATTATAATCGCATCTTCCTTCTCGGCATACTCTATCAATTTCTTGCCATTTGCGTTCTCTGTTCTAGAATTCCATCGTTGAGATTTACAGTTGAGATCTCCAAGTATTATTCTTGGAAAATGACCCCCTAATAAAATCTTTATCTCTTCCTCTGGCAGATTTATTTGCGGTGGTTTATATACAGAGAATACCTTAATGCTTTCTCTTCTTATTTCTACTGTGATCGATAGTGCTTCTATAGTTGCGTCATTGTTCTCGTGATTTACAACCGCATTCAGGTAATGGTTCACGTCTCTTTTAACGAGAATAGCAACCCCTCCACCGTTTCTTTCATTTCTGTCTCTTCTGTATATTTCGTAGTTTTCGAAGGATATTTTATCTTGAGGAGTTAATTTAGTTTCCTGAAGCGCCATAATATCAGGATGTCTTTCTGCTAACAATTGTTCAATATCTGATTTACGGGCTCTGATTCCGTTAATATTCCAGGAAACTATCTTCAGATTTTCTAGCTGTGATTGCATGTTCATAAATTATTTATTTCCAAATAAGTTTTGAAATTTCTTCTCGAATTCTTTTTCAAATTTCTGCATTATTCTGCTGAATATTTTCTCAGTGAGTTTGTCAAGTTCATCTTTAGGGTCTTCCCTTCTGGTTTCAATTGGTTTTGTGGACGAGTTCTTTGTTTTTTGTACCTGTGGTTTTTCAACAGTAACAACAGTCTCTATTTTTTCAGCGATTTTCTTGGGGGGGGCTTCTTTTTTTGTCGGTGTTTTTTTCTTCGTAAGATTTTTATATGCGCTGCAGCCTTTATAACTGGCGGGATGTCCACTTTGGTTACATAAAACGCATGCCGCGTTCCTTTCCCCTTCTTTTTCGTTCAATACACAATCTTTTGTGCAATGCGCTCCTAAGCATTTTACGCATCTCCATGGAAATGTGCATTTGTTTTGCGCATGGCCATATCTCTGACAGCGATGACACTGTCCTGGGACTTCTGGTTTCTTTTTTGGCTCTATTTCGATACAGAGGCTGTAGATCTTTTTAATTTGGAATATTTCCTTGTGTTGAGTTTTTACAAGGTAGAGAGGGATTGCCTTTTTCGTTTTGTTCGACGTCATTCTCGTTACTTCAGCATCTTTAATGCCTTGTAGTCCTAAATCATTTTTGATCACTTCAATATCCGCGTCAAGTGGCAAGTACCTTATGACAGCGTATATTCTCTTTTCATCTTCCATTTGGTAAGTAAAATATTCCTTACCCTGTTGATCGAGGAATTTTGTTAATTTCCTAAAATCTTCTGCAGACGAGGCAATGATTTTAATGCCGTCTCTGACAACCGTTGCCCGGTTATAATTTATTCTTTTGCTGTACAGCGCTTTGGACATTTCCGTCCAGTCTGAAGTCCCCATCATTGTTACTGGGGGGATTTTATCTTTAACAGGTGACTGAGACGTCATCGTTGTCTTTTTCAAATTGTCCTCCATTGAGGACGAACTGTCTTTTCTGGCACGCTTGGCCCGAGGAGCACCTGGGGGTTGAGGGGCTTTTTTGTTATCCTCATTATTTGTGGCAATTTTTTTGGGAAGGACAATTGGGACAATCTTGGAATCGATTTGGGCCGATGTCCCAGGTTCAGAAGTCAAAACCTGGGAATAACTTTTTGTTTGGGGATCTGGAGATTTCGTAACCTGGGAATAACTTTTTGTTTCCGGATTTGGAGATTTCGTTTTCGAGAGTTCTTCCCTCAGGAGTTTCATTTCGCGGGTCAAATTTTCCATGCAGCTTGTAAGAGCGGCTAAGTTTGCTTTGAGCTCGTCATTCTCCTTTCGGAGCCTGACGAGTTCTTTGAGTTCATCACTCTCATCCTCAGAGGTCGTGTATCTGTCCTCGGTATCCATGAAGGATCCATCGTTATCCGAATTTTCATCCATCTTCAAACACGGATAATAGGTTAATTAAAAGGCACTTACCCTTTTTACAACTTCACTAAAAAGTCCGTAAATCACTCACGCACGGAACCAACGATCCTTTCGGACCTGGACTCTACGTACGAAATCACAGAAACTTTTCACAAGCACTAACTTGGATGCGCATCAACGTGGCGTTCGGCGCACTGAACTGGTTTACACAAACTCAACTCTCGGTACGTGTACACTAGTCGACGTCTCGGTCAGTACTGAACTGCGGTCTTATGCCCACTGCATCAATTTATACTATTCTGTCATCCCCTCCAATGAATTCGTTACAACCAATAGCGTCCCACTGGGCGTTCCGTTCAGTGAAGTAGTGTTTAAATATACGGGAAATGAGTAAATTTGTCATGACTAGTCAATTGATACTACATATTCAAGCTGAATCAACATAATTCGAATTCGAAATGGCCCGTACCAAGCAGACTGCACGAAAATCGACCGGAGGAAAAGCTCCGCGCAAACAACTAGCAACGAAAGCGGCACGTAAAAGTGCTCCCGCTACTGGTGGCGTCAAGAAACCTCACCGTTACCGTCCAGGAACCGTAGCACTTCGTGAGATCCGTCGTTACCAGAAAAGTACCGAACTTCTTATCAGGAAATTGCCCTTCCAGCGTTTAGTGCGTGAAATCGCACAAGATTTCAAGACTGATCTCCGATTTCAGAGCTCCGCAGTAATGGCTCTTCAAGAAGCCAGTGAAGCATATTTAGTTGGATTATTCGAGGATACCAATTTGTGTGCCATTCACGCCAAAAGGGTAACTATCATGCCCAAAGACATACAGCTCGCCAGACGTATCAGGGGAGAACGCGCCTAAGATAATTAACGAATATCCCTGCTGATATACAAAAACGGTTCTTTTCAGAACCACAAAAATTTAGTGATGTCATTCTATTCTTGAACGATTCCTAAGGCGATAAAATGAGTGTTTCGGGACAGGGGAATATTAAAGCGTGATAACCCTGAAAGTTCATCCAACAATAAATTGGCGTTCAACCAGAATATGGATCGATTCCAAATCTATCCTATAATCAACCAGCTTCAACTTATATTTTCCTCGACGGGACAAGTCAGGAACTTATAGTTATTAGATAAACTATATTCTACTTTTTTTGAACGTTTTATCTCATTTCACCTCTGAATATTTCCCTTTCTGATTTTTTTATTTTCCCGGTGTTTAATGATCGGAATTCGCATTTTTAGTTTGTTCATACTTTATCCTTGCATCTGCACTCCTCAAGAATCGAGGCTAGCCAAGGCCCGACAGTTCCTCTCCCTTCAATTCACTACCTCCGAACACGGTTCGCCAGCCTGAACTATTTTGCAGTTCACTTTCATTCATCCAATGCATCTCAACGCTCATTTGAGGCAATGTAACATGTAAACCATAATTTGCTAGGCAGATTCATTTAATTTTCGATGAAAAGGAATATAACAATTTCTCATCCTACTTAAGAGAAACACCGGTGTATCGTGCAATTGCAGCGAATCCTTTTGAAAACGATAAATTCTATGGATGAGCATACCTATTTCCTAACGGCCACAGGAAATAGGAATCGGTTACGGCTGTGACACCAGCGACGTTCGAATGAGCAGCTGCAAAACTGGAGCCCCTCGACCTGACGAATTGACCCTCGTTTGTCATATATCAGCCAACGTTCAGCGAGTTGATAAAGGGCGAAGCGCGGTCGTAACCTCTTTGTGATCACGCCGATCTCAATCCGCACACCCTCATAATCGAATTAAAAAATTTTTTTCTACTTGTGATCGCTAGTCGAAGAGTTATTATATCACATGGAAATATACGACAAATTATGAAAAACATCGTTGAGAGGTGTGAAACACCGAATTGTTTGTACGATATTTCAAATGAGAGCCATGTTAAGTGATGTAAACGGGTCTCACCACTTTCAGAAATCTTTGGTGACCGCACTAAAACTACGTGTCTCATCTCAACCTATGTACTAAGGTTTGGAGAGGGAAAAATGAGTGACCGATACATCTGTTACCTCATTCTATTCGTACCTTGCCTTGTTTCGTGATTTTTATCTAATAGCAAAATTGTGTATGAATTGATAAATTCTTTAGTATAAACTGATAAATTAAAGTTTGTTTCAAGAATTATGTCAATAAAAACCCAATATGTGTCGAAGATTGGTTTCGATAAAAACTCAAAAAGTCCTTCAGAAAACTCTAGTGCTTGAATACAGTCCAAAAAGTTGTGTTGATTAAAATGGATACATGATACATTGCTGTTGATACTGATATTGCCAAGTTGAATTTGACTTAACGTATGGTCCGAAAGTTTTGGGAAAAATTTCACCATGTGTGATTGAGAGGCATCGTGTCAGGGGAATTATTAGGCAAATCGAAAAAAATGGTCCCTTGTCTGTTATTTGAATTTTGATTTATAATTAGGATAGTTAAGTTAAATTGTTGAATAATTTGATAAAAATATAAGATTATTTAAGTCAGAGTTATATGCTTTTGAAATTTCTCCCAAAACTTTAGGACCATACGTTATGTCATTTTGATTCCAATTAACCCCTATTTGAACTCGTAAAGGTATAGAACTGAATGAGCCCGATGCTTTTTCAAGTTTAAATTGGCGAGAATAAGAAAAATGACAGGTCAAAATTACCTTCGCAAATCCATTTCAAACTGGCATTCCCCTGGAATGTCGGTACCTGCTGTCGGGCCCGGAGCGGACCTCAGAGTAATAAAAGAAATGATTTTATTACTCTGGGCAATAAGACACATACATTTTATAACTCTGAGATCCTGATGTAACGTAGTGAAATCACCAGATGTAAGCTGTATGTAGGGTTTACTAGTAACGCTACCAATTAGACAAATTATAGTTGGGAGCATTACTATTATGGGGGGTCACGTATTTGAGTATTTCCCTTACATCACTATGGTGTTGTAAAGCTGTTACTTGAAGAATAATTCTCTCTTTTCGAACACGAGAAGGGTGGGATGACTCATTTTGGCGTTATGAATATTTCAGAAATATGTTTTATTTGCAGGTAGAATGTTTGGTAATTTGGTATTTGCGAACTGGGAGTACAAATAGTACACTCGTTGGCTCAGTTAAGTTATTCCTTGATTGCAAGTAAAGGGAATAGGTTGTTTCGATGGTGCAAACAGTGTGGGTAAAAACGAAGCGGAAGGTGATAAAATAACACGTCTAATTTCTGACAGCATCTGAAGGTACGTTGTCTTCGGGGAAATATATAGGTATGAATTAAAAATGCCCATCCAGTTAATGAAATTATATTATTTTGTGATCAAAGAATATTATGATAATGTGTTTAGTCCGGTTTGTGACATGTTTATTACAGTAAAATTATCTTTTTCTTCTATTTCGTAGCTATTTTGTGAAGGAATGATCAATGAATGAAGAAGTATTGAGTTCGAGAGAAATATAAATTTCTTTTTTGTGAATAACAGACCGCAAATCCGATTAACTATAGTGCCGGATTATACAGTACGACCGCAAACTAATGGTTTTTATACCGATGTTCTTTTGTTTTATTGGTTGTTTCAGAAAAAGGAAATAGATAAGGTTTCGCCAAACGTGCAAGCTTCTTTATCAGCTGAACCAGTTGCAGAGGAAAGAAATTACTATCTGAAAAATATTCCAGACACTAAGGTTAGTTCCAATTAGAAATATATGACCAGTTATTCAACGAACATCCACATTTTCAAATAAACAACTATGGACTTCGAACCAAAAATTCTTGTCAGATCAATCACCACCAAACTGACAGTTCCTTGGTTGGTGCATATGAATATCATATAATTATCAACGATAGTTGAGAAGTCGTGTGATAAAGAGTTTTAAAAGTTGTGGTTCTGAAAAGAACCGATTGTGTAGTATTCAAGCGTACCAGTGAAGTTGATTACTACCCACTTTACTTGGAACTGGTGTATTTGGTTACGGCTTTGGTACCTTCACTGACGGCGTGCTTGGCCAATTCACCGGGTAAGAGGAGACGTACCGCGGTCTGAATTTCCCTGCTGGTAATGGTGGAGCGTTTGTTGTAGTGTGCCAATCTGCTCGCTTCTGCTGCGATACGTTCGAAGATATCGTTAACAAAACTGTTCATGATACTCATAGCCTTACTGGAAATACCGGTATCGGGATGGACCTGCTTCAACACCTTGTAGATGTAGATAGCGTAACTTTCCTTCCTCTTGCGCTTCTTCTTCTTATCGGTCTTGGTAATGTTTTTCTGGGCTTTTCCCGCCTTCTTCACGGCTTTTCCACTAGTTTTAGGTGGCATGATTAATTTATACTGATTTATATCGGTATATCACTAGAAAATGAATGGTGTGGCATTTGCACTTTCCTATTTATGACGCCGAAGTTGGTTACTTCTGACCCCGCCTTCTCGCGTTGACTCGCGGTTTGCTCACCAATAGAATAAGCAACACGTATTAGCAGAAAGTCGACAGTTAAAACTATCGAAAGAGTGTCTTACATTTTATACTTGATAGGAATGCCTCTAAGGAGTCTAAGGAGAAATTATCGTACATAATTTCCTGCAATATATTTGAAATTATGGGATGTGTTTTATTGAAAAGGTATATTTTCTACATCGAACATGTTATCGCAATATCGCATTATTATGAATGCTATCATCTGATTTTCTTAGGGTTGTACAGTACAGTACGAGAGAGAATTAGACTAGTGGAGATCTAATTCTCATGGATTATAGTGTCTCTAAGGACGTCAACTCTTTTGATTGTTGTACAGTACTTTCATTCGCTTCTTAATGCCAATTGAAAGTCACTGCAACTCAAAATTGGCAAGATTGATTCATTTTATTTCGTAGAGTAGACTCAGAAGGAATTCGCAATCGATGTGTTCATGTGTTCATATAACTTTGGTAGAACATAATCGATGTCTCCTGGAATTTCAGTTGTAAAAGAGAAATTTTTTGAAGGATTATGTCCCCTAACTGCAAAGTTCTGTGTAAAGCGAAAACATGTTCAAAAATCTCGAGGAATTTTTTTTAATTTGAAATATTTGTTTTTTGTAGAAGAACTCATGTCCAAATCCTGTACCTAAACAATATTAACTGAACTTTGTGAACACAGAATTCCTTTTTCATTACACCCTATCAAAACATGTCGATTCAGGGCACCGAAAGTGACCCTTTTCCGTGCGGCCGCACCGAAAGTGACCCTTTTCCGTGCGCTGAGACATAGATGCATCTATATGCTGAGACACAAAGCAACGATTGCGTGATGACAGTAGACGTCAGTGTTTCGAATAATTATTGTTTTACAATATCGAAATGCTTTCTGTCGAAGAACATATATCGTTGGATTGTTTTCAAAGAGATGTAATGAAAAATATCGTTCAGTACACGTCCAGAAAGGCTTTTTCCGTGCTTGCACGAATTCGCGCGCGCACGGAAAAAGCTTACTTTCTGGACTAGAAATGAAATATTCTATTTCTGTACCAGAATTGACGAACATTTGAAACATGTTCCTTTTTACATATGCGCTGATTTGTTGATGAATTGTATTCTCTATATTTCAATTTATAAGCCCGTAGAAGCGTAGAATTGCAATGAATTGAAAAATCATGTTTATTTTCAATTTTCTTCATTCTCTGAAAAATCTAGCAATTAAAACTTATTGATTGCTTCATTTTTATCAGTAAATCGGATCGTAGAGGATAAATTAATGATCTGAATTGAATATTGAAGACAATGCTCCATATTTTCCATTACACATTTTTGTTTCCAAGAAATCCATAATATTCTCATGGTTATGCGCTCAATAATTGAAGAATCTTTCTTCGAACAAAATAATCTTGGATAGAAAGAATTAAGACACAAATCATATGCCACTATGAAATATTGACAAATGAAATGTGAATACGAACTAGGTCTCCCATATTTTTTTGTAAAAAATAATCTTGGTCTAGACAAACTCAGAGAATTACTATTTATAGTGTCGGCCCTATTGTGAAGAAATAGACCACTTGAAATATTATTGCTCTCACAGTTATGAACTAAAACAATTTGAACACAACATAACCAATTCTGTACCTGTTTTTCGTTACACTGAAACCGATGATCCTAGTATACATACAAAAAGCAAAGCGAAAACATTATAAACAACAATACAGCATCAATTCACAATGAACGGATGTCGCTTTTGGTTGCCATCGTCAACGATATCCCAACGATTCGGCACCGGATGCCGGTATGGTTCTATTCTGAACAACATTGACATTTAATAATTGACTAATGCGATGATCCAATCGAAAATATGTAGACAATATACTTCTTCAATAAATGGTCTCAAACAACTCTTTGAGAGATTTGAATATGTTACTATATTTATGACTTCATTCATTGCTAGACACATCCTTCAAGTATAAAATATACAGGCCTACTAAGTCTAGGTTGCGGCTTCGTACTTTCATTGTAATTTCTCACGAAAAGAGTGTCGTCTATCTGTACGTACTAACAGCGCGCAGCTGCGAGTCAACGTGAGGAGGCGTGGCCAGAACCAACCTACTTCACCGTAATAAAGGGGGCGTTGAAAACGGTAACCACAGTATTAACTGATTTACGATAGTATATACAGGGTCTTTCACGAGGAACCTCACCCATATTTATACGGGAAACTACTGAACGTATTTTCATGAAATTCAGCACTTATAAGTATTTCACGATGCTGATGAAATCTAAAATATTTTCAAGGCATGAGCACCTCCGGTTTTTCCGGAAATGACGTCAACTTCCGTTTTTCAAATTAGAACACCATTTTTTTATTGCAGAAATAGATTCCTTAGAAAATTTCAAGTTATTTTGATGTAACATTTTTCAGTTTTGGTTGGAAAATTCTCTCTGAGCGGGAAAATTCGAAAAAAAAATCGAAAATAGAGCTCCGCTGAAACAAGAATAACTTCGAGGTTTTTGGATGGAAAATTTTCATTTTTGGGAATTTTCAAGATGTAAGATTGATGTATCCACTTTAAGAATCGACATCGCGATTCATGATACAGGGGGTGAAAAAATCGCTTTCAAAGTTAGGGATGACAAAATCGTGAAAAATCAATTTTTTCAAATTAGAACCCCATTTTTTTATGGCAGATATTGAATCTACGTTAAAAAATAATGTGAGTGTATGAATCACACCCTTGCCCTAAAGTGGATATTTTCTGAGTTATTCACAAAAAACTATTTTTCGTCTTGAATTTTCAGCTATTTCTTTTCCCTTCACGCCAAAAAGATGAAATTTTCAGGCACTGTTATTTAAATCATGTTTTAGATTTTACTTCCCTAATATGCAAGAGAAAAAAGTTACAGGTTGTTCCTAAATAGATGGCGAATTTGGATTCGAATTTGTATCGGAAACCTCTTTATTTCAACTAATCAGCCATCGGTTTTCTCTCCAGTGATAAATAAATAATTCCTTATGAACCATATGCAAAAACTTACCATGTTTTACATTCTTTTTTTTTAATGATAGATATCATTAATTACATGCTACTGAATAAAGAGGAATTTGGCAGATGTAATTAATGATATCTATCATTAAAAAAAAAGAATGTAAAACATGGTAAGTTTTTGCATATGGTTCATAAGGAATTATTTATTTATCACTGGAGAGAAAACCGATGGCCGATTAGTTGAAATGAAGAGGTTTCCGATACAAATTCGAATCCAAATTCGCCATCTATTTAGGAAGAACCTGTAACTTTTTTCTCTTGCATATTAGGGCAGTAAAATCAAAAACATGGTTTAAGTAACAGTTCCTGAAAATTTCATCTTTTTGGCGTGAAGGGAAAAGAAATAGCTGAAAATTCAAGACGAAAAACAGTTTTTTGTGAATAACTCAGAAAACATCCACTTTAGGGCAAGGGTGTGATGCATACACTCACATTATTTTTTAACGTAGATTCAATATCTGCCATAAAAAAATGGGGTTCTAATTTGAAAAAATTAATTTTTCACGATTTTGTCATCCCTAACTTTGAAAGCGATTTTTTCACCCCCTGTATCATGAATCGCGATTTCGATTTTTAAAGTGGATACATCAATCTTACATCTTGAAAAATCCCAAAAATGAAAATTTTCCATTCAAAAACCTCGAAGTTATTCTTGTTTCAGCGGAGCTCTATTTTCGATTTTTTTTTCGAATTTTCCCGCTCAGAGAGAATTTTCCAACCAAAACTGAAAAATGTTACATCAAAATAACTTGAAATTTTCTAAGGAATCTATTTCTGCAATAAAAAAATGGTGTTCTAATTTGAAAAACGGAAGTTGACGTCATTTCCGGAAAAACCGGAGGTGCTCATGCCTTGAAAATATTTTAGATTTCATCAGCATCGTGAAATACTTATAAGTGCTGAATTTCATGAAAATACGTTCAGTAGTTTCCCGTATAAATATGGGTGAGATTCCTCGTGAAAGACCCTGTATATCATCACGGTTTTATAACTAATTTTGTTACGATGCCACCTAAAACCAGTGGAAAAGCCGTGAAGAAGGCCGGTAAAGCCCAGAAGAATATTACCAAGACCGATAAGAAGAAGAAGCGCAAGAGGAAGGAAAGTTATGCTATCTACATCTACAAGGTGTTGAAGCAGGTCCATCCCGATACCGGAATTTCCAGCAAGGCCATGAGTATAATGAACAGTTTTGTTAACGATATCTTCGAACGTATCGCAGCAGAAGCGAGCAGATTGGCACACTACAACAAACGCTCCACCATTACCAGCAGGGAAATTCAGACTGCCGTACGTCTCCTCTTGCCCGGCGAATTAGCGAAGCACGCCGTCAGTGAAGGTACCAAAGCCGTGACCAAATACACCAGTTCTAAGTAAAGTGGGTGAAAATCAACTTCCTTGGTGCGCTTTAAGGCTACACAATCGGTTCTTTTCAGAACCACCAATTTTTAAGACTCATTATCATGACTTCTCAACTATCGATTTGGTTTGATGATTACCTTTAATCAAATTCTGAGCATTTGACTGGAAGCAATCGATTCTTTTCAGATCCACCAATTTCAAAGACTCGTCACATGCCATTCAAAATATACCGAAAATAGTGTGTCAATAGTAGGAATTTAGTAATATTTATTTTGATAACATGGGAGGCTGAATTCGCATGAACGTTTTCAATATTTCTCTATGAATGGCACTTAAGCACTACGAAAATACAATGCATTAAATATTTCAATAGCCATTTCTTGCCGAATTACTTTGAAAACAATTTTTGACGGAACATAAACATCTGGTAGTATTACAATTTATGACCCCTAATATAGCAGTGCAGATTTTTAAAAAGACTTATTTCTGGTTGTCTAAATTTCTAAAGAACTATGCTTCGATTCCTTAGATCGATAGCTCAACCGGAGTCCGGAATGTTACATACATTTGAACATTTGGATATATCATATTAGTAAGGCTCTATAAAGATAGGTATGCTAGATAGACCTGGCTCTATGGTTGATTGGGTCCAACCATAGACTCGAAAATTACAGATCCCTTCGAATGAAATGAAATCTGTAATCCAAAGAAATGAAATCTGTAAGAGAATAAGTATATTTTCGGAATGAGAGATCTTGTGGTGACTTTTTTCGGCATGCTCACATGAAAAACATTGGAAATAGGTTAGGTTCGTGGTGTTAGAATCATGCCGCGGCATCTAATAGTCAAATTTATAATATTTTATTGTTTATGTTGGTGTATCACCCCGATAGATGGTGATGAAAATGTTGCGAATCCTGTAATTTTCGAGTCTATGGTTGGACCCAATCAACCATAGAGCCAGGTCTATCTAGCATACCTATCTTTATAGTGCCTTAATATTAGTATTAACTAGGAGCATAGAATATTCTCTGCTCCTAGGTATTAATAATGAGAAAAGTGTAAATTCCATGATTACTCCTATCAAATGAAAATGTTTATTTGTTGATTTATTCCTGACCCATAAACAGCAGAAAAGCTCGTATCAGAGCCTACTGATTACTCTTCACGTCTACACTACACACACAACAAAATGATTTGCAAAATATCTTTATTTATCCTCTCAAAATGAGCATCTCGTCAGTGGTGGGCCACCCGGTATAACTGTGCTTCACGCTATCTACATCTACAAGGTGTTGAAGCAGGTCCATCCCGATACGGGAATTTCCAGCAAAGCCATGAGTATCATGAACAGCTTTGTTAACGATATATTCGAACGCATAGCAGCAGAAGCGAGCAGATTGGCACACTACAACAAACGCTCCACGATTACCAGCAGGGAAATTCAGACTGCCGTACGTCTCCTCTTGCCCGGTGAATTAGCGAAGCACGCCGTCAGCGAAGGTACCAAAGCCGTGACCAAATACACCAGTTCCAAGTAGAAGTGAGATGGAAGTCTTCTGTGTTATTTTGACCAAGACAATTGCATACAATCGGTTCTTTTCAGAACCACAAATTTCTACGATTCGTTGTCACATACCACTACTCGACTATCGCAAATGAAGTTTTAGTAATGAATTATACTGTATCCCTTCTGTCTATATTTTATAATCGAATTATGAGCATTCGAATAATATCAATATTAGGAAGATCAGAGTTTTCGCTTTCCCTGTTATTTTAAAGATAGCCTTTATCTGGACTAGTCTGGTGATTGAATTATTTTCGAATTCGATATGGATAGAAAATACGCACAGTAGAAAATTAATAAAGAATTCGCATATCCTAATTTAAGTTAGAGAAGTCTACTCGGGAGACTAATCATTACAATTATAAGTTCGATAAAAAATTTTACTACAAAGGAAAGAAGATGAAACTATCAAAGAGCTCTATGAATATATTTCGTTATTTGTCTGTGTGAAATATTTTTGAGAGAAATCATTATCGGTAAACAGACAATTTTCGATTTGCGACAAGACATCAAAGACGCGTGGTTCGATTCCCGCTCGAAGTGGAAATTTTTCCGGAATTGGAAAATTGTTTACCGATAATGATTTCTTTTAAAAATATATTTCGTTATGAAGTTTGTATCCTGCAGTCCTTTCTTGTACATCTCCATATTGTAATCACAAAACATATTTTCTTTTTTGAAGCGATGATAAGTTATAGGTAATGTGTCGTTGAATTTCAGCTCAGGAATCGATTGATAATAATACTCCCAAGTACATAATTTATTGACATTTACTTTCCTAGATATGATAAACACAAATCTCCCTGAAAAGACCAAATCTATCTATCAATTATGGGAAAATTACGCAAATATATCAAGAGTTTATCAGATCTTTGATTACGCAAATATATTTATTACACAAGGGGCAATTCAAAAATGTCAATTCGGCGGTCATTGTTTAATCAACATGAGATGTATCAAGTATAGAATATACACATAATCAAATACCAGGATATTATCAGAGAGGCAAAAAACTTAATAAAACGAAATACTTACAAATGTGTGACATTAGGGACATCCTGAGATTTTTCTAGGTGAATATGTTGAACCCACTTGAAACAATCACTTTTATCGCAAATGATTCTATTATTTCATAGCACTTGAGGATAACTCGATGTGAATTCAAATAGAAAAAGAATTCGAAAAGACGAACTATTCCACTTGAATCTACGGAGACCAATCTGTACTACGAACGGAAAAAGAATGACGAAGTTTTGAAATGAACCATTCGAGGCAAATCGCCAGAATTTGTGGAAAGGGAAAAAAACCCAGAAATACCCCGAAAACCACCCCGGTAATAAACCCAATAATAATAATAAAAGGCCGGACAGATGGTTATTGTTTATTAGTAGATTTATGACCTGCTTATGGGTGAAAGGTAGATCAATAAACTTATTGTTTGGAAATGTTGGTCATAAATATCGGCATCTTTATTTGAGATGCCTTCTGATGAAAGTGCAGATTCCTGGATGGACAGTATTATGACAATTGTCACTTTCAACAACGTGAAACGTACTGATAAGAGATGCCATAAAATATTCCATATTTTGCTATTTCTATTTGTCCCACGTGTGAAGAAAACCGAAGGAATGATCAGGAGGGACTTTATGCTTGAAATGATATGACAGATACAATTCAGTAGGCTCCTAATCCCCGAGGGGTCACTGAATCGAAGCCAAGTATGGGATTGATAAACTAAAAGAATTGTCCACTTTTTTATATCCATTTTATAATTGGTTAAAAAAAAACACGTTAAATCGAATTTGGTCCGAAGCATTCATCGATATGAAAAATTGATAGATAGATAATTTCCTTGATTAATATATTTAAAGTAGTTGAGAGGAACTGGTTTCTGTCAACTACTTTAAAGATATGAAAAATTTCGTAACTGCCAATAGACGCTTGGATCTATTTTGAGTCATCTTCATCCAAATGGAATCGAAAAACGCATAGCTTACGCTTACACAGTTTTATCGAAATGTAAACAAGCCTATTCACAGATTGAAAAAGAAGCATTGGCCAATAATTTCGGAGTACTTTAGTTCATGAATTCAACCAATACTTATCTCATGAAAAGCTCTCTTAATTGATAATATTCTCTTCCAGCATGGAAATACCCAAATTTTCTACAACAGGTTCCGAAGATGGGCCGTTATTTCGTCAAATCACGATTACAACATGGAATATGTCAAGTCCAAAAGTAATTGGATGGATACTTTGTCTAGATTACCAAGTACCCTTTAAAAATTAGAATTTGCGAGAGATGTCGAATCCAATTATTTTTTGATGATTATACAGCTAATAAATTAAGTTTTGAAAATATTGAATCGGTGTCGAGGAACGACATATTTATGAAAGAAATATGTAATTAAATGAGAGAAGAATAGAATCAAATTTTACCATAATTTCAGAAGAGGTTCTTACTTAGTTCACAAGATAATTGTTCATTTCGGAATCTAAGGATAATTGTTCCTCAAAAACTAAGATTTGAAGAAGATTTTGAATGAATTCCATTCTACCCATCAGGTCATGGTAAAGATGAAAAGACTACGTTGAATCGTAACCTCCGCTCTCTATAGACGGTAGTGGTTGAATCCTTGGAGCTGCCCTTACACTCGATGGGAACGTATTCTTTTCGACTGTTTTGGACCATTTATGGGAAATCAGTATCTGGTGATTTTGGAATACCCAAGGTTATTGTTTCAGGTAGTGCGATCACATCGAGAGTGTTTATAGATTTTTTTAAAACAGCATCCTACACATTACTATTCATCTTTTTCATCCAGCGTCTAATAAGCCGGCGGGAAATACTGTAACAACAGCTTGAAAATGCAACAGTATGGTTAAGAAACGTCGCTGATAAAGGTAATTAAGTGTTCTGTAAATATTCCTATTCCCACGATTCACTTCATATTAAGGAATTATGTATGGCTCTATCACGAATATGTTCAAGAAGCGGGTATCCATGTGAATATCTCGACCACGCCCATGTAGGATGACGAAATGAAAACTCGACGCGATTGGCGTAACGTCGAATCTATATAGGTGGAGCACGCAATGTTATGGAGCATCATTTGATAATACGTTATATCAAAGTAAAGTTAGTAGTTAATCATGTCCGGTCGCGGTAAAGGTGGTAAAGTTAAAGGCAAGGCGAAGTCTCGTTCTAACAGAGCTGGGTTGCAGTTTCCCGTAGGACGTATTCATCGTTTATTACGTAAGGGTAATTACGCCGAACGGGTTGGAGCGGGAGCACCCGTGTACCTTGCGGCTGTAATGGAGTATCTTGCCGCCGAAGTATTGGAATTGGCTGGTAACGCCGCAAGAGACAACAAGAAGACCAGAATCATTCCGCGTCATCTTCAGCTGGCCATCAGGAACGACGAAGAATTGAACAAATTGCTCTCAGGAGTCACCATCGCACAAGGAGGTGTTTTACCCAACATCCAAGCCGTTCTCTTGCCGAAAAAGACCGAAAAAAAATCGTAGACATCTCGACGATACGTTCTCATCAGGTCATACATCAAAGGCCCTTATCAGGGCCACCAAAAAGATCTTTTATGAAAATGTACACCGACATATTACGTTGCACCTTCCATTTAGTTTAGTTGCGGAAATTTCTCATTTGGTAGCTAAATGATACAAACATTACAGACGACGTTTAGTAATGATTTAATAAACCACCTTTTTGTGTTACCGATAAATAAAGTCAGTCTGTAAATAATTACTGTTATTATTCGAAACAGATCGTCTTGAATGTATCCGTTGCGTCAGCTTTAGTCTTGCTCGGTCACATGTGACTTGTGGGATCGCTCCTTACTTGTGTACAAATATAAAGTACTATCCGGTTCAGGATCGCATCATTTGAGATAATTTTTCATTAAGAATAATTCATCGTAAGTTGAATATTATGGGAATTACGTTCAAACTTTCCTTGATAACTTGCATTGCGTATAATATGTTGGATCTATTTTATATCATTTTCATGTTCATATTTAATCGAGTTATATAAAAAACAATTGTAGTTGTCAGAAAGATTATAAAGTTGAAACAGTCATTTCTTTCCTTGGTCAATAAAACAGGCCCAAACTCAACAGAACATTCCTGGACATATAGACTAAATTTGGCGATCCTGCCAGGATTTTGTTACTTTGTTGGCAGTTGAAACGGGAAGCCCTGAGAACTGAAATTAGCCAGATATTCACTGATGTACGTTCCAGTTCTAGGACCAGGGATGAATACAAGAGTAGAATATGGAAGAGAACAATTCACGATAAGTCAAAAAGAATTTTCGAACTTGATAATAAAATAGAAGAGATTTTGATGTCGGAAGAACCACTTAATAATAATAATAATATTTATTTCAGCATCAAAATATTCACATGCTTCGTCAACAAATACAGAAATAATCAATTTTTCAAAAATTCATCCAAACTATACATTGCATTTTTAACTAGAATTTTTTTTAAACATTTCTTGAATTTTTTCCCTTGGAATTGCTTGATGTTATCTGTATTGTAGATTTTAGGACCCCAAAAGTCCACTCCTTGTTGTGAGTAATTGCGACTGTGGTATGGTATTGTTAGGTGGTTTCGGTTGCGGGTATTGAATTTGTGGAAAATAGCATTGGCTGGAAAGTCTCTCAAGTTTGTATGCACATGGGTTGCACACTCCAATACATATACTGCTGGTATGGTAAGTATTTTTAATTCAGCAAACACAGGTCTACAGCTGTCTGTCTGTTTCAGCCTCATTATTGCTCGTACTGCCCTCTTCTGGAGAATAAGAAGATCATGTGCATGAGTGGTTGCACCCCATAGGAGAATCCCATATGTCGCTATGGAGTGGAAATTAGCGAAATAGGCGTTCAAAGCTGCATTTTTGGTTGAAAATCTACTCACCGCAGATATTGCGTAAATTGCTACTGTAAGTTTCTTTTTTGTTTCCTGAACATGAGGCTCCCATGAAAGTGCTCCATCAATTGTAATCCCAAGCAGTCAAATGGTTTCATTTTTATTACTTTTTAATTTAATTTGCTGCGTTTTTGTCTCATTGACAGCAAGGGAGTTACAGTTGAATCAGTGGTTTGATGTTGAGTGGACATAATGCTCTAACATTCTCAGACCTGTGATGTCCGAGGCCTTCATGAAAAAGGAAGTGTCATCGGCAAACAATAGAGTCATTAAGTAAATGTCCTTTTCAAGTTCAGATCATTTATGTAGACTAGGAAAAGCAAGGGTCCCAGTTTCGATCCTTGAGGAACTCCAGATGTTATGTTCCTACAATTTGACCTTGAACCATTCCACTGGACTCGTTGTTGTCTGCTTGAAAGGAAGGAACAAATCATATTCAATGCAGCACCCTCCAATCCATAATAATTCATTTTTCTCTCAAGGATATCATGATCCACTGTATCAAATGCCTTCGATAAGTCCCTCGAAATAATCTTTGAGGGCCACCTCTCTTCCAAGGCTGTAATTATCTCCTTCATGACCTCCAGTAGCATAGTTGTTGTGGACTTGGAGTTCCTGAATCCATGTTGTTGTTTGCCAAGCATTTCACCGTCTTCAAAATGTCTCAAGAGTTTGATTTTGATGATTTCTTCCAGTATCTTTGATATAGTTGGTAAGATGGAAATTGGACGATAATTAGATGGTTCGTTGGTACACACTGTCATATTTGTGAATGTCGTTTTAACTATAAAGATGTAATAGTTAGGGATCATGATCATTTCTCCTCTGAATTTAGGGGCTGGGCGCATCAACAATGTAACCGTAATTTTCGAAAGCTTTTTATTGTACCCATAGTGTTTCATAATTTATCTAATTACGACGCTCATTATTTAGTTGAATCTCTTTTACGTCGTGGTAGAATCACAACTTTACCCATCAATAAAGAAAAGTACATTTCATTTACATATTACCATCAGGAAACCAATCTCAGATTTAGGTTTATCGACTCATTTAAATTTATGGGAGCTAGTTTGGATGAATTAGCTTCTACTTTAATTCTAGGTAATTTTAAAAACCTTAAAAAAGAATTTGGTCGTTTACGCGATGAGGAGTTTGAACTCCTCACAAGGAAGGGTACATTTTGTTATGATTATATGACAGATTGGGATAAGTTGAACGATACCGCACTACCATCAATAGATCAATTTTACAATAAATTGTCGGATGAACATATTAACGAGAAAAGCTATCGTCATGCTCAGAACGTTTGGCAAACATTCAAAATCAGATCATTAGGCGAATACAGCGATTTGTACATGAAAACAGACGTACTTTTGCTTGCTGATGTCATGGAAAATTTCAGAGAAACTGCTTTAGAAACGTATAAGCTTGACCCAGCATGGTACTACACTATGCCTGGCTACAGCTGGGACTGTATGCTGAACTACACAAAATGTAAATTACAATTACTTAAAGATATTGATATGATCATGTTTGTGGAGCAGGGTATACGGGGTGGAATCAGTTGTTGCATGCATAGGTTTTCCGAAGCCAATAACCCTCAAATGACTAATTATGACGCATCAAAGCCAGAGTCATATTTGCTTTATCTTGATGTAAATAATTTGTACGGTTGGGCGATGAGTCAATATTTACCATTTGGGGGTTTTGAATGGTGTGATGCGACTGTTGATGTGACTACCATTCCCGATGATAATCCTGAAGGATACATCCTTCAGGTGGATCTGCAATACCCACAACACTTGCATGATCTGCATAAAGACTTACCGTTGTGCCCAGAGCACAGTGTCCCTCCTGGTTAAAAGCTGCCAAAATTATTATGTACTCTCTCTGATAAAAAAGATTACGTAATTCATTATCGTGATTTAAAAACTGTGCTTGAATTAGGATTGAAATTGAAAAAAATTAAAAAGGTATTGAAATTTCAGCAATCTCCCTGGCTGAAACCCTATATAGACCTTAATACTGAATTAAGAGCAAAAGCAACTACCGATTTCGGTAAAAACCAATTAAAATTTGCCAATAATTCAATTTTTGGTAAGACCATGGAGAATATCAGATTGCACAGAGTAGTACGTTTAGTTAATAAGTATGAAGGTCGATATGGAGCAAAAAATCTTATAGCATCTCCGAGATTCCATAGTCGCACAGTTTTCGGTGAAGATTTATTAGCCGTTGAACTTAAAAAGAATGAGTTAATGAAATTATATTATTTCGTGATCAAAGAATATTATGATAATGTGTTTAGTCCGGTTTGTGACATGTTTATTACAGTAAAATTTTCTTCTATTTCGTAGCTATTTTGTGAAGGAATTATCAATGAATGAAGAAGTATTGAGTTCGAGAGAAATATAAATTTCTTTTTTGTGAATAACAGACCGCAAACCCGATTAACTATAGTGTCGGATTATACAGTACGACCGCAAACTAATGGTTTTTATATCGATATTCTTTTGTTTTATTGGTTGTTTCAGAAAAAGGAAATAGATAAGGTTTCGCCAAACGTGCAAGCTTCTTTATCAGCTGAACCAGTTGCAGCGGAAAGAAATTACTATCTGAAAAATATTCCAGACACTAAGGTTAGTTCCAGTTAGAAATATATGACCAGTTATTCAACGAACATCCACATTTTCAAATAAACAACTATGGACTTCGAACCAAAAATTCTTGTCAGATCAATCACCACCAAACTGACAGTTCCTTGGTTGGTGCATATGAATATCATATAATTATCAACGATAGTTGAGAAGTCGTGTGATAAAGAGTTATAAAAGTTGTGGTTCTGAAAAGAACCGATTGTGTAGTATTCAAGCGTACCAGTGAAGTTGATTACCACCCACTTTACTTGGAACTGGTGTATTTGGTTACGGCTTTGGTACCTTCACTGACGGCGTGCTTGGCCAATTCACCGGGTAAGAGGAGACGTACCGCGGTCTGAATTTCCCTGCTGGTAATGGAGCGTTTGTTGTAGTGTGCCAATCTGCTCGCTTCTGCTGCGATACGTTCGAAGATATCGTTAACAAAACTGTTCATGATACTCATAGCCTTACTGGAAATACCGGTATCGGGATGGACCTGCTTCAACACCTTGTAGATGTAGATAGCGTAACTTTCCTTCCTCTTGCGCTTCTTCTTCTTATCGGTCTTGGTAATGTTTTTCTGGGCTTTTCCCGCCTTCTTCACGGCTTTTCCACTAGTTTTAGGTGGCATGATTAATTTATACTGATTTATAACGGTATATCACTAGAAAATGAATGGTGTGTTTTTTTTTTTTTTAATTATAGGAGAGGTGAATCTTACATAAGACACCCATTCTTTCTGGGTAGTGTCGGATTCTTACCGACTAAACACCTCTCCCGTTGTTAGGTTCCGGGCATATGCCTATAAACCTTTCATCTTCTCATATGTTATTTTCTCTTTCGCATTCTTTTATGCTGAGTGTTTGTGTTCATCCTTCAATTGGATATCTCTCACTAAGTGTGGAGTTTTATATCTTCATTTTCGCAACTGGTCTCTAGGTCTTTTGCGGTAAATTCTCGCTGCTTTTTCATCTTCAGCGGGGTCATAGTCGATTAACCTTCTAAGGTCGTCATTTGGATGTTCACTAGCTCTTTCATAGGCTTTTGCAGCTTTTCGCTTGATGAATGTAGTAATGGACTCCCATTTTATGTCTTTTTGGATTTGTTCATTCCTAACAAACCAGGGGGCGTCTAATGCCCATCTCAGTAATTTGTTTTCTGTACTTTGTATCTTCTTTATATGGGTTCTCGCTGCATATCCCCATGCTGTTGATCCATATGTGAGCTGCGGTCTGGCGACTGCTTTTATGATTCTCAATTTCGTGTTCTTGTTCATTTGACTTCTTCTGCCTATTATCGGGTATAATCTTTTCATGGCTACATTCGTTTTATCCACTGCATACTTAATGTGCTGTTTGCACTTTAGTCCTTTGTCTAATATTACTCCTAGGTATTTAGCTTCATTCTTCCATTCAATTTCGTTATTGTCTATGGATATCTTCGATTCCATCTTCAGTTTTCTCTTTTGAAGAAGTATTGCTTGACTCTTTTCTCCATTGATTTTGATTTTCCATCTGTTACACCATTGACTGATATCATCTGCAGCTTCTTGAAGTCTTTTGTGAATTATCTTTGTATTTCTGTGCCTAATTGCTATGCCCGTATTGTCTGCGTATAGAGCAAGCAGGCATCTTGGATTTCTTGGTATATCATGTATGTATATGTTATAGAGTAGCGGACCTAGTATGGATCCTTGGGGAACTCCTGCTTCTAAATATCTGAGTGTGGAATGAACATCACCTATTTTCACACAAAAGTTCCTATCCCTCAGATAATTTCTTATTATTCTGCATAACTTGGGTGAATATCCTGCGGTTATCATTTTATATGCAAGTCCTTCATGCCATAATCTATCAAAAGCTCTGGTTACATCCAGTAGTAGTAGTCCTGTGGCTTCTTTATTCTGAAATCCTTCTGTGATATACTCGGTTATTCTTAGGAGCTGTTGTTCAGTTGAATGTTGTTTTCGGAATCCAAATTGTTCACTCGGTATCGTCGCCAGGGCTTCTGTTTCTTCATTAAGTCGTCTGGCTAAGACTCTCTCCACAATTTTTCCTAGGGCTGGGAGCAAGCTTATCGGTCTATAGTTCTGTGGGAACTTTTTGTCTTTACCTGGTTTATTGAAAACAATCACTTCGGCAGATTTCCATCTTTTTGGAATGTGCTCTGTTCTCATCACGCCATTTGCTATGCTAGTGAGAGCTGCCGTTCCTTTCTTTGACATTTTCTTCAGCATGAGATTTGTAATTTTATCTTTCCCAGGAGCCTTTCTTGTTTTCAAGTTATTGATTATCTCTTTGATTTCTGCCGGAGATGTAGGGTGAGGGATTTTGTCATCCGGTGGTGTTTCTTTCATTTCTTCTTCATTATCTTCAATTAATTCTTCTAGGTCCTCATCGTCTTCTTCACAATAATTTATCCTTGACTCCCTTTCTATAGTATCGGCCAGAGCGTTAGATTTATCGCTTTTTGAATATGCCATTCCATGCATTCCATGCAGTGGTGGAATTTGAGTTTTTTCATTACGTAAATTTTTTTGCATTTTCCATGCAGAGTGGTCTTCTGTGCTGAGTTCACTGATTTTCTTATTCCATCTATTCGTTCTGAGTTCCCTTAGTGCATTTTTAAGTATTTGACTATGTCTGTTCAGTCTGATTTTATCATTATCTGTTTTATACATCCTGTAGTTCTTTCTTAGTCTTCGGTTGACTTTAATCAGTTCTTTCACCTCTTTGGGAGTATCGCCATAGGGATGTTTGGGAGTAGGTTCAGTTTTTCTAACCGTGCTCTCTTCATAGGATTTCATAATCGCACTCTCCAAAGCTATGACTGATTGATCTAATTCATCCGGAGTGTTAATTTGTGGAATACTCGTGATATTTTCTTGGAGTTTATTCTTATATTCGTCCCAATCGGTATGTTCTCGTGTTTGAGTCACTTCATTTCTAGTTCCATGTCCTAAAATGAACTCTATCGGGTTGTGATCAGATGTTCCATCCTCTATCGTTTCAAGAGCAAAATCTTGCTTTATATTCTTCATTATAACTATGTCTAGCACATCAGGGGTTCCATTGCCACTAGGTAAAAATGTCGGTATGTCCGGTCCCATTATAATCGCATCTTCCTTCTCGGCATACTCTTTCAATTTCTTGCCATTTGCGTTCTCTGTTCTAGAATTCCATTGTTGAGATTTACAGTTGAGATCTCCAAGTATTATTCTTGGAAAATGACCCCCTAATAAAATCTTTATCTCTTCCTCTGGCAGATTTATTTGCGGTGGTTTATATACAGAGAATACCTTAATGCTTTCTCTTCTTATCTTTACTGTGATCGATAGTGCCTCTATAGATGCGTCATTGTCCTCGGGATTTATAACCGCATTCAGGTAGTGGTTCACGGCTCTTTTAACAAGAATGGCAACCCCTCCTCCGTTTCTATTATTTCTGTCTGTTCTGTATATTTCGTAATTTTTGAAGGAAATTCTATCATTGGTAGTCATTTTTGTTTCCTGAAGCGCCATAATATCAGGATGTTTTTCTTCTAACAATTGTTCAATATCTGATTTACGGGCTCTGATTCCGTTAACATTCCAGGAAACTATCTTCAGATTTTCTAGATGTGATTGTTTGTTCATAAATTATTTGTTTCCAAATAAATTTTGAAATTTTTTCTCGAATTCTTTTTCGAATTTCTGCATTATTCTGCTGAATAATTTCTCTGTAAGTTTGTCTAGTTCATCTTTGGGATCTTCTTTTTTGGCTGGTGTCGGTTTTTTGGACGGGTTCTTTGTTTTTGGTACCTGTGGTTTTTCAACAGCGATAGCAGTCTCCATTTTATCTACCATTTTTTTGGTAGGGGCTTCTTTTTTTGGGGGTGTTTTCTTTTTAGGCAGATTTTTATAAGCACTGCAGCCTTTATAACTGGCCGGATGCCCACTCTGGTTACATAAAACGCATGTAGCGTTCCTTTCCCCTTCTTTTTCGGTCAATGCACAATCTTTTGTGCAATGCGCTCCTAAGCATTTTACACATCTCCACGGAAATGTGCATTTATTTTGCGCATGGCCATATCTCTGACAGCGATGACACTGTCCTGGGCCTTCTGGTTTCTTTTTTGGCTCTATTTCGATACAGAGGCTGTAGATCTTTTTGATTTGGAATATTTCCTTGTGTTGAGTTTTCACGAGGTATAGAGGGATAGCCTTTTTCGTTTTGTTTGACGTCATTCTCGTCACTTCAGCATCTTTAATACCCTGGAGTCCTAAGTCTTCCTTAATCACTCCAATATCCGCATCAAGTGGCAAGTACCTTGTTACAGCGTAAATTCTTCTTTCTTCCTCCATTTGGTAAGTAAAATACTCTTTTCCTTGTTGCTCAAGAAATTTTGTTAGTTTCCTGAAGTCGTCTGCAGTCGAGGCACTGATTTTTATACCGTCTTTAACAACCGTTGCACGGTTATAATTTATCTTTTTGCTGTATAGCGTTTTGGAAATTTCTGTCCAGTCAGAAGTCCCCATCATTGTTATTGGGGGAATTTTATCTTTTATAGGTGACTGAGACGTCACCGTTGACTTTTTTAAGTTGTCCTCTATTGAGGACGAACTTTCTTTTCTGGCACGCTTGGCCCGAGGTGCTCCCTGGGGTTGGGGGGCTTTTTTGTTGTCCTCAATATTTGAGGCTATCGTTTTGGGGGAGACAACAGTTGATGTTTTGGGAGGGACAACAGTTATAGTTTTGGGAGGGACAACCGTTATTGTTTTAGGAATAGTTTGGGCTGATGTTCCTGGTTCGGAAAGCAAAGCCTGGGAATAACTTCTTACGTTTGTATTTGGGGATTTCTTGTTGGAGAGTTCTTCTCTCAAGAGTTTTAATTCGTTGGTCAGATTGGCCATGCAGTTTGTTAAAGCCGCTAAATTGGCTTTGAGCTCATCATTTTCCTGTCGGAGCCTGATGAGTTCTTTAAGTTTATCGCTTTCATCCTCAGAGGTCGGGCATGGTGTTTTTTTTTTTTTTTTTAATTGTAGGAGAGGTGAATCTTACATAAGACACCCAGTCTTTCTGGGTAGTGTCGGATTCTTACCGACTAAACACCTCTCCCGTTGTTAGGTTCCGGGCATATGCCTATAAACCTTTCATCTTCTCATATGTTATTTTCTCTTTCGCATTCTTTTATGCTGAGTGTTTGTGTTCATCCTTCAATTGGATATCTCTCGCTAAGTGTGGAGTTTTATATCTTCATTTTCGCAATTGGTCTCTAGGTCTTTTGCGGTAAATTCTCGCTGCTTTTTCATCTTCAGCGGGGTCATAGTCGATTAACCTTCTAAGGTCGTCATTTGGATGTTCACTAGCTCTTTCATAGGCTTTTGCAGCTTTTCGCTTGATGAATGTAGTAATGGACTCCCATTTTATGTCTTTTTGGATTTGTTCATTCCTAACAAACCAGGGGGCGTCTAATGCCCATCTCAGTAATTTGTTTTCTGTACTTTGGATCTTCTTTATATGGGTTCTCGCTGCATATCCCCATGCTGTTGATCCATATGTGAGCTGCGGTCTGGCGACTGCTTTTATGATTCTCAATTTCGTGTTCTTGTTCATTTGACTTCTTCTGCCTATTATTGGGTATAATCTTTTCATGGCTACATTCGTTTTATCCACTGCATACTTAATGTGCTGTTTCCACGTTAGTCCTTTGTCTAATATTACTCCTAGGTATTTAGCTTCATTCTTCCATTCAATTTCATTATTGTCTATGGATATCTTCGATTCCATCTTCAGTTTTCTCTTTTGAAGGAGTATTGCTTGACTCTTTTCTCCATTGATTTTGATTTTCCATCTGTTACACCATTGACTGATATCATCTGCAGCTTCTTGAAGTCTTTTGTGAATTATCTTTGTATTTCTGTGCCTAATTGCTATGCCCGTATCGTCTGCGTATAGAGCAAGCAGGCATCTTGGATTTCTTGGTATATCATGTATGTATATGTTATAGAGTAGCGGTCCTAGTATGGATCCTTGGGGAACTCCTGCTTCTAAATATCTGAGTGTGGAATGAACATCACCTATTTTCACACAAAAGTTCCTATCCCTCAGATAATTTCTTATTATTCTGCATAACTTGGGTGAATATCCTGCGGTTATCATTTTATATGCAAGTCCTTCATGCCATACTCTATCAAAAGCTCTGGTTACATCCAGTAGTAGTAGTCCTGTGGCTTCTTTATTCTGAAATCCTTCTGTGATATACTCGGTTATTCTTAGGAGCTGTTGTTCAGTTGAATGTTGTTTTCGGAATCCAAATTGTTCACTCGGTATCGTCGCCAGGGCTTCTGTTTCTTCATTAAGTCGTCTGGCTAAGACTCTCTCCACAATTTTTCCTAGGGCTGGGAGCAAGCTTATCGGTCTATAGTTCTGTGGGAACTTTTTGTCTTTACCTGGTTTATTGAAAACAATCACTTCGGCAGATTTCCATCTTTTTGGAAAGTGCTCTGTTCTCATCACGCCATTTGCTATGCTAGTGAGAGCTGCCGTTCCTTTCTTTGACATTTTCTTCAGCATGAGATTTGTAATTTTATCTTTCCCAGGAGCCTTTTTTGTTTTCAAGTTATTGATTATCTCTTTGATTTCTGCCGGAGATGTAGGGTGAGGGATTTTGTCATCCGGTGGTGTTTCTTTCATTTCTTCTTCATTATCTTCAATTAATTCTTCTAGGTCCTCATCGTCTTCTTCACAATAATTTATCCTTGACTCCCTTTCTATAGTATCGGCAAGAGCGTTAGATTTATCGCTTTTTGAATATGCCATTCCATGCATTCCATGCAGTGGTGGAATTTGAGTTTTTTCATTACGTAAATTTTTTTGCATTTTCCATGCAGAGTGGTCTTCTGTGCTGAGTTCACTGATTTTCTTATTCCATCTATTCGTTCTGAGTTCCCTTAGTGCATTTTTAAGTATTTGACTATGTCTGTTCAGTCTGATTTTATCATTATCTGTTTTATACATCCTGTAGTTCTTTCTTAGTCTTCGGTTGACTTTAATCAGTTCTTTCACCTCTTTGGGAGTATCGCCATAGGGATGTTTGGGAGTAGGTTCAGTTTTTCTAACCGTGCTCTCTTCATAGGATTTCATAATCGCACTCTCCAAAGCTATGACTGATTGATCTAATTCATCCGGAGTGTTAATTTGTGGAATACTCGTGATATTTTCTTGGAGTTTATTCTTATATTCGTCCCAATCGGTATGTTCTCGTGTTTGAGTCACTTCATTTCTAGTTCCATGTCCTAAAATGAACTCTATCGGGTTGTGATCAGATGTTCCATCCTCTATCGTTTCAAGAGCAAAATCTTGCTTTATATTCTTCATTATAACTATGTCTAGCACATCAGGGGTTCCATTGCCACTAGGTAAAAATGTCGGTATGTCCGGTCCCATTATAATCGCATCTTCCTTCTCGGCATACTCTTTCAATTTCTTGCCATTTGCGTTCTCTGTTCTAGAATTCCATTGTTGAGATTTACAGTTGAGATCTCCAAGTATTATTCTTGGAAAATGACCCCCTAATAAAATCTTTATCTCTTCCTCTGGCAGATTTATTTGCGGTGGTTTATATACAGAGAATACCTTAATGCTTTCTCTTCTTATCTTTACTGTGATCGATAGTGCCTCTATAGATGCGTCATTGTCCTCGGGATTTATAACCGCATTCAGGTAGTGGTTCACGTCTCTTTTAACAAGAATGGCAACCCCTCCTCCGTTTCTATTATTTCTGTCTCTTCTGTATATTTCGTAATTTTTGAAGGAAATTCTATCATTGGTAGTCATTTTTGTTTCCTGAAGCGCCATAATATCAGGATGTTTTTCTTCTAACAATTGTTCAATATCTGATTTACGGGCTCTGATTCCGTTAACATTCCAGGAAACTATCTTCAGATTTTCTAGATGTGATTGTTTGTTCATAAATTATTTGTTTCCAAATAAATTTTGAAATTTTTTCTCGAATTCTTTTTCGAATTTCTGCATTATTCTGCTGAATAATTTCTCTGTAAGTTTGTCTAGTTCATCTTTGGGATCTTCTTTTTTGGCTGGAGTCGGTTTTTTGGACGGGTTCTTTGTTTTTGGTACCTGTGGTTTTTCAACAGCGATAGCAGTCTCCATTTTTTTTGGTAGGGGCTTCTTTTTTTGGGGGTGTTTTCTTTTTAGTCAGATTTTTATAAGCACTGCAGCCTTTATAACTGGCCGGATGCCCACTTTGGTTACATAAATCGCATGTAGCGTTCCTTTCCCCTTCTTTTTCGGTCAATACACAATCTTTTGTGCAATGCGCTCCTAAGCATTTTACACATCTCCACGGAAATGTGCATTTGTTTTGCGCATGGCCATATCTCTGACAGCGATGACACTGTCCTGGGCCTTCTGGTTTCTTTTTTGGCTCTATTTCGATACAGAGGCTGTAGATCTTTTTGATTTGGAAAATTTCCTTGTGTTGAGTTTTCACGAGGTATAGAGGGATAGCCTTTTTCGTTTTGTTTGACGTCATTCTCGTCACTTCAGCATCTTTAATACCCTGGAGTCCTAAGTCTTCCTTAATCACTCCAATATCCGCATCAAGTGGCAAGTACCTTATTACAGCGTAAATTCTTCTTTCTTCCTCCATTTGGTAAGTAAAATACTCTTTTCCTTGTTGCTCAAGAAATTTTGTTAGTTTCCTGAAGTCGTCTGCAGTCGAGGCAATGATTTTTATACCGTCTTTAACAACCGTTGCACGGTTATAATTTATCTTTTTGCTGTATAGCGTTTTGGAAATTTCTGTCCAGTCAGAAGTCCCCATCATTGTTATTGGGGGAATTTTATCTTTTATAGGTGACTGAGACGTCACCGTCGACTTTTTTAAGTTGTCCTCTATTGAGGACGAACTTTCTTTTCTGGCACGCTTGGCCCGAGGTGCTCCTTGGGGTTGGGGGGCTTTTTTGTTGTCCTCAATATTTGAGGCTATCGCTTTGGGAGAGACAACAGTTGATGTTTTGGGAGGGACAACAGTTATAGTTTTGGGAGGGACAGCCGTTATTGTTTTAGGAATAGTTTGGGCTGATGTTCCTGGTTCGGAAAGCAAAGCCTGGGAATAACTTCTTACGCTTGTATTTGGAGATTTCTTGTTGGAGAGTTCTTCTCTCAAGAGTTTTAATTCGTTGGTCAGATTGGCCATGCAGTTTGTTAAAGCCGCTAAATTGGCTTTGAGCTCATCATTTTCCTGTCGGAGCCTGACGAGTTCTTTAAGCTCATCGCTTTCATCCTCAGAGGTCGTGTATCTGTCCTCGGTATCCATGAAGGATCCATGGTGTGTTTTTTTTTTTTTTTTTTTTTTTATTATAGGAGAGGTGAATCTTACATAAGACACCCAGTCTTTCTGGGTAGTGTCGGATTCTTACCGACTAAACACCTCTCCCGTTGTTAGGTTCCGGGCATATGCCTATAAACCTTTCATCTTCTCATATGTTATTTTCTCTTTCGCATTCTTTTATGCTGAGTGTTTGTGTTCATCCTTCAATTGGATATCTCTCACTAAGTGTGGAGTTTTATATCTTCATTTTCGCAATTGGTCTCTAGGTCTTTTGCGGTAAATTCTCACTGCTTTTTCATCTTCAGCGGGGTCATAGTCAACTAACCTTCTAAGTTCGTCATTTGGATGTTCACTAGCACTTTCATAGGCTTTTGCAGCTTTTCGCTTGATGAATGTAGTAATGGACTCCCATTTTATGTCCTTTCGGATTTGTTCATTCCTAACAAACCAGGGGGCGTCTAATGCCCATCTCAGAAATTTGTTTTCTGTACTTTGTATCTTATTTATATGGGTTCTCGCTGCATATCCCCATGCTGTTGATCCATATGTTAGCTGCGGTCTGGCGACTGCTTTTATGATCCTCAATTTCGTGTTCTTGTTCATTTGACTTCTTCTGCCTATTATCGGGTATAATCTTTTCATGGCCACATTCGTTTTATCCACTGCATACTTAATATGCTGTTTCCACGTTAGTCCTTTGTCTAATATTACTCCTAGATATTTAGCTTCATTCTTCCATTCAATTTCATTATTGTCTATGGATATCTTCGATTCCATCTTCAGTTTTCTCTTCTGAAGGAGTATTGCTTGACTCTTTTCTCCATTGATTTTGATTTTCCATCTGTTACACCATTGACTGATATCATCTGCAGCTTCTTGAAGTCTTTTGTGAATTATTTTTGTATTTCTGTGCCTAATTGCTATGCCCGTATCGTCTGCGTATAGAGCAAGCAGGCATCTTGGATTTCTTGGTATATCATGTATGTATATGTTATAGAGTAGCGGTCCTAGTATGGATCCTTGGGGAACTCCTGCTTCTAAATATCTGAGTGTGGAATGAACATCACCTATTTTCACACAAAAGTTCCTATCCCTCAAAAAATTTCTTATTATTCTGCATAACTTGGGTGAATATCCTGCGGTTATCATTTTATATGCTAGTCCTTCATGCCATACTCTATCAAAAGCTCTGGTTACATCCAGTAGTAGTAGTCCTGTGGCTTCTTTATTCTGAAATCCTTCTGTGATATACTCGGTTATTCTTAGGAGCTGTTGTTCAGTTGAATGTTGTTTTCGGAAACCAAATTGTTCACTCGGTATCGTCGCCAGGGCTTCTGTTTCTTCATTAAGTCGTCTGGCTAAGACTCTCTCCACAATTTTTCCTAGGGCTGGGAGCAAGCTTATCGGTCTATAGTTCTGTGGGAACTTTTTGTCTTTACCTGGTTTATTAAAAACAATCACTTCGGCAGATTTCCATCTTTTTGGAAAGTGCTCTGTTCTCATCACGCCATTTGCTATGCTAGTGAGAGCTGCCGTTCCTTTCTTTGACATTTTCTTCAGCATGAGATTTGTAATTTTATCTTTCCCAGGAGCCTTTCTTGTTTTCAAATTATTGATTATCTCTTTGATTTCTGCCGGAGATGTTGGGTGAGGGATTTTACCATCCGATAGCGCTTCTTTCATTTCTTCTTCATTATCTTCAATTAATTCTTCTAGGTCCTCATCGTCTTCTTCACAATAATTTATTCTTGACTCTCTTTCTATAGTATCGGCCAGAGCGTTACATTTATCGCTTTTTGAATATGCCATTCCATGCATTCCATGCAGTGGTGGAATTTGAGTTTTTTCATTGCGTAAATTTTTTTGCATTTTCCATGCAGAGTGGTCTTCTGTGTTGAGTTCACTGATTTTCTTATTCCATCTATTCGTTCTGAGTTCCCTTAGTGCATTTTTAAGTATTTGACTATGTCTGTTCAGTCTGATTTTATCATTATCTGTTTTATACATCCATGGTGTGGCATTTGCACTTTCCTATTTATGACGCCGAAGTTTGTTACTTCTGACCCCGCCTTCTCGCGTTGACTCGCGGTTAGCTCACCAATAGAATAAGCAAAACTCATTAGCAGAAAGTCGACAGTTAAAACTATCGAAAGAGTGTCTTACATTTTATACTTGATAGGAATGCCTCTAAGGAGTCTAAGGAGAAATTATCGTACATAATTTCCTGCAATATATTTGAAATTATGGGATGTGTTTTATTGAAAAGGTATATTTTCTACATCGAACATGTTATCGCAATATCGCATTATTATGAATGCTATCATCTGATTTTCTTAGGGTTGTACAGTACAGTACGAGAGAGAATTAAACTAGTGGAGATCTAATTCTCATGGATTATATTGTCTCTAAGGACGTCAACTCTTTTGATTGTTGTACAGTATTTTCATTCGCTTCTTAATGCCAATTGAAAGTCACTGCAACTCAAAATTGGCAAGATTGATTTATTTTATTTCGTAGAGTAGACTCAGAAGGAATCGCAATCGATGTGTTCATGTGTTCATCATATAACTTTGGTAGAACATAATCGATGTCTCCTGGAATTTCAGTTGTAAAAGAGAAATTTTTTGAAGGATTATGTCCCCTAACTGCAAAGTTCTGTGTAAAGCGAGAACATGTTCATGTTCGAGGAATTTTTTTTAATTTGAAATATTTGTTTTTTGTAGAAGAACTCATGTCCAAATCCTGTACCTAAACAATATAAACTGAACTTTGTGAACACAGAATTCCTTTTTCATTACACCCTATCAAAACATGTCGATTCAGGGCACCGAAAGTGACCCTTTTCCGTGCGGCCGCACCGAAAGTGATCCTTTTCCGTGCGCTGAGACATAGATGCATCTATGCTGAGACACAAAGCAACGATTGCGTGATGACAGTAGACGTCAGTGTTTCGAATAATTATTGTTTTACAATATCGAAATGCTTTCTGTCGAAGAACAAATATCGTTGGATTGTTTTCAAAGAGATGTAATGAAAAATATCCTTCATTACACGTCCAGAAAGTCTTTTTCCGTGCTTGCACGAATTCCCGTGTTCGGCTCCGCCTCACACCGGAACTCTTCGCGCGCGCACGGAAAAAGCTTACTTTCTGGACTAGAAATGAAATATACTATTTCTGTACCAGAATTGACGAACATTTGAAACATGTTCCTTTTTACATATGCGCTGATTTGTTGATGAATTGTATTCTCTATATTTCAATTTATAAGCCCGTAGAGGCGTAGAAGCGTAGAATTGCAATGAATTGAAAAATCATGTTTATTTTCAAATTTCTTCATTCTCTGAAAAATCTAGCAATTAAAACCTATTGATTGCTTCATTTTTATCAGTAAATCGGATCGTAGAGGATAAATTAATGAGCTGAATTGAATATTGAAGACAATGCTCCATATTTTCCATTACACATTTTTGTTTCCAAGAAATCCATAATATTCTCATGGTTATGCGCTCAATATTTGAAGAATCTTTCTTCGAACAAAATAATATTGGATAGAAAGAATTAAGACACAAATCATATGCCACTATGAAATATTGACAAATGAAATGTGAATACGAACTAGGTCTCCCATATTTTTTTGTAAAAAATAATCTTGGTCTAGACAAACTCAGAGAATTACTATTTATAGTGTCGGCCCTATTGTGAAGAAATAGACCACTTGAAATATTATTGCTCTCACAGTTATGAACTAAAACAATTTGAACACAACATAACCAATTCTGTACCTGTTTTTCGTTATACTGAAACCGATGATCCTAGTATACATACAAAAAGCAAATCGAAAACATTCTAAACAACAATACAGCATCAATTGAACAATGAACGGATGTCGCTTTTGGTTGCCATCGTCAACGATATCCCAACGATTCGGCACCGGATGCCGGTATGGTTCTATTCTGAACAACATTGACATTTAATAATTGACTAATGCGATGATCCAATCGAAAATATGTAGACAATATACTTCTTCAATAAATGGTCTCAAACAACTCTTTGAGAGATTTGAATATGTTACTATATTTATGACTTCATTCATTGCTAGACACATCCTTCAAGTATAAAATATACCAGCCTACTAAGTCTAGGTTGCGGCTTCGTGCCTTCATTGTAATTTCTTACGAAAAGAGTGTCGTCTATCTGTACGTACTAACAGCGCGCAGCTGCGAGTCAACGTGAGGAGGCGTGGCCAGAACCAACCTACTTCACCATAATAAAGGGGGCGTTGAAAACAGTAACCACAGTATTGACGGATTTACGATATTATATATATCATCACGGTTTTAAAACTTATTTTGTTACGATGCCACCTAAAACCAGTGGAAAAGCCGTGAAGAAGGCCGGTAAAGCCCAGAAGAATATTACCAAGACCGATAAGAAGAAGAAGCGCAAGAGGAAGGAAAGTTATGCTATCTACATCTACAAGGTGTTGAAGCAGGTCCATCCCGATACCGGAATTTCCAGCAAGGCCATGAGTATAATGAACAGTTTTGTTAACGATATCTTCGAACGTATCGCAGCAGAAGCGAGCAGATTGGCACACTACAACAAACGCTCCACCATTACCAGCAGGGAAATTCAGACTGCCGTACGTCTCCTCTTGCCCGGTGAATTAGCGAAGCACGCCGTCAGTGAAGGTACCAAAGCCGTGACCAAATACACCAGTTCTAAGTAAAGTGGGTGAAAATCAACTTCCTTGGTGCGCTTTAAGGCTACACAATCGGTTCTTTTCAGAACCACCAATTTTTAAGACTCATTATCATGACTTCTGAACTATCGATTTGGTTTGATGGTTTGGTATAACCAAATTCTGAGCATTTGACTGCAAGCTATCGATTCTTTTCAGATCCACCAATTTTAAAGACTCGTCACATGCCATTCAAATTATACCGAAAATAGTGTGTCAATAGTAGGAAATTAGTAATATTTATTTTGATGATAACATGGGAGGCTAAATACGCATGAACGTTTTCAATATTTCTCTGCTGATTCAGTGTCACACTTTGGCATTAGCTAGAAAGCTCTAATTTCGATAAATGGCACTTAAGCACTACGAAAATACGATGCATTAAATATTTCAATAGCCATTTCTTGCCGAATTACTTCGAAAACAATTTTTGACCGAACATAAACATCTGGTAGTATTACAATTTATGACCCCTAATATAGCAGTGCAGATTTTTGAAGTGACTTATTTCTGGTTGTCTAAATTTCTAAAGAACTATGCTTCGAAGCTTCGATTCCTTAGATCGATAGCTTAACCGGAGTCCGGAATGTTACATACATTTGAACATTTGGATATATCATATTAGTATTACTATTAACTAGGAGCATAGAATATTCTATGCTCCTAGGTATTAATAATAAGAAAAGTGTAAATTCCATGATTACTCGTATCAAATGAAAATGTTTATTTGTTGATTTATTCCTGACCCATAAACAGCCGAAAAGCTCGTATCAGAGCCTACTAATTACTCTTCACGTCTACACTACACACACTACAAAATGATTTTCAAAATATCTTTATTTATTCTCTCAAAATGAGCATCTCGTCAGTGGTGGGCCACCCGGTATAACTGTACTTTATATTTTGGTTCACGACATAGCGCCATCTGTAGTCCTGGACCGGTACATTACGGCTGAAATGTCGAGATGAATTACAGCTTCCTGTTACATTGCGAGCAGCGTCAGTGCCATCTAGGAGTATAGAATGACTCCTAGACGTCATGACCTATCATGTAAAGGTGGGCGTGCAATGTAGTGTGTTTTTATTTCAAGTTGCATTTGAAAATGGTTTCACTTTGAGAAGTGAAATTTTGTGGGTATAATCAGAAAGGATTGGAGTTTTCAATGAAATAGTTTAAATCGATTTCATTTCGAAAGTTCATTTTTTTATTTCAAAAATAGAAGAAGATAAGCCAACTCATGCTTCTGTTTAATTTCAAACGAAAGACCAATGAAAATAGTTCAACTTCCGAATAAAATTGAATATACTGATAATTTCATTCAGAAAAACAACTTGAATTCAGCGATTTTCGGATAGAGAGCGCCACCTAAAACTAGTGGAAAAGCCGTGAAGAAGGCGGGAAAAGCCCAGAAAAACATTACCAAGACCGATAAGAAGAAGAAGCGCAAGAGGAAGGAAAGTTACGCTATCTACATCTACAAGGTGTTGAAGCAGGTCCAACCCGATACCGGTATTTCCAGTAAGGCTATGAGTATAATGAACAGTTTTGTTAACGATATCTTCGAACGTATCGCAGCAGAAGCGAGCAGATTGGCACACTACAACAAACGCTCCACCATTACCAGCAGGGAAATTCAGACCGCGGTACGTCTCCTCTTACCCAGTGAATTGGCCAAGCACGCCGTCAGTGAAGGTACCAAAGCCGTAACCAAATACACCAGTTCCAAGTAAAGTGGGTGGTAATCAACTTCACTGGTACGCTTGAATACTACACAATCGGTTCTTTTCAGAACCACAACTTTTAAGACTCATTATCACACGACTTCTCAACTATCGTTGGTGGTGATTGATCTGACAAGAATTTTTGGTTCGAACTCCATAGTTGTTTATTTGAAAATGTGGATGTTCGATGAATAACTGGTCATATATTTCTAATTGGAACTAACCTTAGTGTCTGGAATATTTTCCAGATAGTAATTTCTTTCCTCTGCAACTGGTTCAGCTGATAAAGAAGCTTGTACGTTTGGCGAAACCTGATCTATTTCCTTTTTCTGAAACAACCAATAAAACAAAAGAATATCGATATAAAAACCATTAGTTTGCGGTCGTACTGTATAATCCGACACTATAGTTAATCGGGTTTGCGGTCTGTTATTCACAAAAAAGAAATTTATATTTCTCTCGAACTCAATACTTCATACTTCTTCAAACATTGATCATTCCTTCAAAAAATAACTACGAAATAGAAGAAAAAGATAATTTTACTGTAATAAACATGTCACAAACCGGACTAAATACATTATCATAATATTCTTTGATCACAAAATAATATAATTTCATTAACTGGATGGGCATTTTTAATTCTTACCTATATATTTCCCCGAAGACAACGTACCTTCAGATGCTGTCAGAAATTAGACGTGTTATTTTATCACCTTCCGCTTCGTTTTTACTCACACTGTTCGCACAATCGAAACAACCTATTCCCTTTACTTGGAATCAAGGAAAAACTTAACTGAGCCAACGAGTGTACGATTTGTACTCCCAGTTCGCAAATACCAAATTATCAAACATTCTACCCGCAAACAAAACATATTTTTGAAATATTCATAACGCCAAAATGAGTCATCCCACCCTTCTCGTGTTCGAAAAGAGAGAATTATTCTTCAAGTAACAGCTTTACAACACCATAGTGATGTAAGGGAAACACTCAAACTCAAAAACGTGACCCCCCAGAATGGTAATGCTCCCAACTATAATTTGTCAAATTGGTAGCGTTACTGGTAAACCCTACATACAGCTTACATCTGGTGATTTCACTACGTTACATCAGGATCTCAGAGTTATAAAATGTATGTGTCTTATTGCCCAGAGTAATAAAATCATTTATTTTATTACTCTGAGGTCCGCTCCGGGCCGCATATTCATATCCCACGTACCGTATCGCAGTCCGAATTCACCCGAAGCCGAAGTAAACTCAACGTAAGAGATCGCGTCCGTTCCTGCGGTCTTGAACGTATTTTATGACCTGAGTGGGATCGCTATCGCATTTTTACCAAATAGAGTTTTTGAAGAAAATGAGCGCAGATTTTTTTTGCAAATCGATGATTAAATAGTAAGAACGAAAAAAACCACAGAAGGGGAAATTGACTCTGAGGTGAGGGGTTTTGCGTAATATTCCAATAGTAGCAATTCGAAAAATTATTGAATCAAAAAACGAGAGGGAATTACATCAAGACCTTCTTTAACTTCAATTAAAAAAACCAAATCTTGAAATGAAATAGGAGACTGAATAATGAATTGGTACCTGCAGTTTCTGAATGGATAAAAGAATCTAAGTCAACATAAAGAATCATCATTTATTTGATGAATGGAAATAATTGTAAAAAAGTTAATTGTGAAAAGATTTTAATAATCTTAACATATCATACCCAAAAAAATTTCATATTTATAAATTCCTTTTACCAATAGCTGAACATAATATATGGGCGGGCAACTGAGAATGAAATTTATATCGACATATAGCTGAGCTCCTCATTTTCCTATTCATTCAGGTAAAATAGGGTTACTCTTACTCCTTACAAACTACTTTTTGTTATAACGATCTGAATCATCATTTGGACAGGGTTATTGGATGTTGTTAATTAGGTATTCCCAAATGTAGTTCTGATATAACTATACCATTGGAGAAAAATGTGGAGTGATCTTATTCATTGAATATAATTTTCGAACAAATTCTGTCCCCTTAACTTTTTGAATAGTCTTCCAATCATACTTTCACTTTCACAAATTTTTCCAAGCAACGATGATCCTTATTTTTGTCTTTCGTATGTTGGACAACTTACCTCAATTAAATGATATTCTTTTTGATACCATTCTCCTTTTGACAACTTTTGAACTTCACAACTCCCCTATCGATTGTGTACATTAAGCTCAGTGATTCTTCTTTTCAACGGCTTTTCACTTTGTGTATCTTTGCAACAGCAACGGAATATAATATGTACCTACTCACAAAACTCAATTTGCTTGATAGATATGTAAATTGAGATTAATTTTGTCAACTCGTTTCAGAAGTGGGAGGCCGAACTTATGAATGCAACAAAAGTAACTCGATCAATGACAACAACTATTAGAACACCCCTCAAAAAGTTTAAAAAAATATACCATTAAAGAGATGATTTCGATCATTCTTTTGACTTCAGTATAAAATCTATTCTAAATTTACTTATTTTTTCACCTCCATAAATTCATAACCTTAAAGCATTCACTCTTGAATAAAAGGTAGCCATTATTATTCGTGAATATGGAAAAGACCTTAGACTAAGGAAAAAACCTAATCGTTATTATTTGAACTAAAAAAAAAATAAAAGAATCGGGGTATCATTATAACGTATAATCCCAATTCATATTCCACGACTGATATCGCCAAATAAGACGCGATCACGCGCGTGGTTTATCGAGTAAGCTTCGGCTGTCTCCGAGCTGCGATACGGTACGTGGGATATGAATATGCCTCCGGCACCGACAGCAGGTACCGACATTCCAGGGGAATGCCAGTTTGAAATGGATTTGCGAAGGTAATTTTGACCTGTCATTTTTCTTATTCTCGCCAATTTAAACTTGAAAAAGCATCGGGCTCATTCAGTTCTATACCTTTACGAGTTCAAATAGGGGTTAATTGGAATCAAAATGACATAAGTCAAATTCAACTTGGCAATATCAGTATCAACAGCAATGTATCATGTATCCATTTTAATCAACACAACTTTTTGGACTGTATTCAAGCACTTTTTTTTTAATTATAGGAGAGGTGAATCTTACATAAGACACCCAGTCTTTCTGGGTAGTGTCGGATTCTTACCGACTAAACACCTCTCCCGTTGTTAGGTTCCGGGCATAAGCCTATAAACCTTTCATCTTCTCAACTGTTATTTTCTCTTTCGCATTCTTTTATGCTGAGTGTTTGTGTTCATCCTTCAATTGGATATCTCTCACTAGGTGTGGAGTTTTATATCTTCATTTTCGCAATTGGTCTCTAGGTCTTTTGCGGTAAATTCTCGCTGCTTTTTCATCTTCAGCGGGGTCATAGTCAATTAACCTTCTAAGGTCGTCATTTGGATGTTCACTAGCTCTTTCATAGGCTTTTGCAGCTTTTCGCTTGATGAATGTAGTAATGGACTCCCATTTTATGTCTTTTTGGATTTGTTCATTCCTAACAAACCAGGGGGCGTCTAATGCCCATCTCAGTAATTTGTTTTCTGTACTTTGTATCTTCTTTATATGGGTTCTCGCTGCATATCCCCATGCTGTTGATCCATATGGGAGCTGCGGTCTGGCGACTGCTTTTATGATTCTCAATTTCGTGTTCTTGTTCATTTGACTTCTTCTGCCTATTATCGGGTATAATCTTTTCATGGCTACATTCGTTTTATCCACTGCATACTTAATGTGCTGTTTCCACGTTAGTCCTTTGTCTAATATTACTCCTAGGTATTTAGCTTCATTCTTCCATTCAATTTCATTATTGTCTATGGATATCTTCGATTCCATCTTCGTCAAAAAAATTTACGTAATGAAAAAACTCAAATTCCACCACTGCATGGAATGGCATATTCAAAAAGCGATAAATCTAATGTCAAGAATAAACTATTGTGAAGAAGACGATGAGGACCTTGAAGAATTTATCGAAGATAATGAAGAAGAAATGAAAGAATCACTACCGGATGACAAAATCCCTCACCCAACATCTCCGGCAGAAATCAAAGAGATAATCAATAACTTGAAAACAAGAAAGAACCTGGGACATCGGCCCAAATCGATTCCAAGATTGTCCCAATTGTCCTTCCCAAAAAAATTGCCACAAATAATGAGGATAACAAAAAAGCCCCTCAACCCCCAGGTGCTCCTCGGGCCAAGCGTGCCAGAAAAGACAGTTCGTCCTCAATGGAGGACAATTTGAAAAAGACAACGATGACGTCTCAGTCACCTGTTAAAGATAAAATCCCCCCAGTAACAATGATGGGGACTTCAGACTGGACGGAAATGTCCAAAGCGCTGTACAGCAAAAGAATAAATTATAACCGGGCAACGGTTGTCAGAGACGGCATTAAAATCATTGCCTCGTCTGCAGAAGATTTTAGGAAATTAACAAAATTCCTCGATCAACAGGGTAAGGAATATTTTACTTACCAAATGGAAGATGAAAAGAGAATATACGCTGTCATAAGGTACTTGCCACTTGACGCGGATATTGAAGTGATCAAAAATGATTTAGGACTACAAGGCATTAAAGATGCTGAAGTAACGAGAATGACGTCGAACAAAACGAAAAAGGCAATCCCTCTCTACCTTGTAAAAACTCAACACAAGGAAATATTCCAAATCAAGAAGATCTACAGCCTCTGTATCGAAATAGAGCCAAAAAAGAAACCAGAAGTCCCAGGACAGTGTCATCGCTGTCAGAGATATGGCCATGCGCAAAACAAATGCACATTTCCATGGAGATGCGTAAAATGCTTAGGAGCGCATTGCACAAAAGATTGTGTATTGAACGAAAAAGAAGGGGAAAGGAACGCGGCATGCGTTTTATGTAACCAAAGTGGACATCCCGCCAGTTATAAAGGCTGCAGCGCATATAAAAATCTTACGAAGAAAAAAACACCGACAAAAAAAGAAGCCCCCCCCAAGAAAATCGCTGAAAAAATAGAGACTGTTGTTACTGTTGAAAAACCACAGGTACAAAAAACAAAGAACTCGTCCACAAAACCAATTGAAACCAGAAGGGAAGACCCTAAAGATGAACTTGACAAACTCACTGAGAAAATATTCAGCAGAATAATGCAGAAATTTGAAAAAGAATTCGAGAAGAAATTTCAAAACTTATTTGGAAATAAATAATTTATGAACATGCAATCACAGCTAGAAAATCTGAAGATAGTTTCCTGGAATATTAACGGAATCAGAGCCCGTAAATCAGATATTGAACAATTGTTAGAAGAAAGACATCCTGATATTATGGCGCTTCAGGAAACTAAATTAACTCCTAAAGATAAAATATCCTTCGAAAACTACGAAATATACAGAAGAGACAGAAATGAAAGAAACGGTGGAGGGGTTGCTATTCTCGTTAAAAGAGACGTGAACCATTACCTGAATGCGGTTGTAAATCACGAGAACAATGACGCAACTATAGAAGCACTATCGATCACAGTAGAAATAAGAAGAGAAAGCATTAAGGTATTCTCTGTATATAAACCACCACAAATAAATCTGCCAGAGGAAGAGATAAAGATTTTATTAGGGGGTCATTTTCCAAGAATAATACTTGGAGATCTCAACTGTAAATCTCAACAATGGAATTCTAGAACAGAGAACGCAAATGGCAAGAAATTGATAGAGTATGCCGAGAAGGAAGATGCGATTATAATGGGACCGGACATACCGACATTTTTACCTAGTGGCAATGGAACCCCTGATGTGCTAGACATAGTTATAATGAAGAATATAAAGCAAGATTTTGCTCTTGAAACGATAGAGGATGGAACATCTGATCACAACCCGATAGAGTTCATTTTAGGACATGGAACTAGAAATGAAGTGACTCAAACACGAGAACATACCGATTGGGACGAATATAAGAATAAACTCCAAGAAAATATCACGAGTATTCCACAAATTAACACTCCTGATGAATTAGATCAATCAGTCATAGCTTTGGAGAGTGCGATTATGAAATCCTATGAAGAGAGCACGGTTAGAAAAACTAAACCTACTCCCAAACATCCCTATGGCGATACTCCAAAAGAGGTGAAAGAACTGATTAAAGTCAACCGAAGACTAAGAAAGAACTACAGGATGTATAAAACAGATAATGATAAAATCAGACTGAACAGACATAGTCAAATACTTAAAAATGCACTAAGGGGACTCAGAACGAATAGATGGAATAAGAAAATCAGTGAACTCAACACAGAAGACCACTCTGCATGGAAAATGCAAAAAAATTTACGCAATGAAAAAACTCAAATTCCACCACTGCATGGAATGCATGGAATGGCATATTCAAAAAGCGATAAATGTAACGCTCTGGCCAATACTATAGAAAGAGAGTCAAGAATAAATTATTGTGAAGAAGACGATGAGGACCTAGAAGAATTAATTGAAGATAATGAAGAAGAAATGAAAGAAGCGCTATCGGATGGTAAAATCCCTCACCCAACATCTCCGGCAGAAATCAAAGAGATAATCAATAATTTGAAAACAAGAAAGGCTCCTGGAAAAGATAAAATTACAAATCTCATGCTGAAGAAAATGTCAAAGAAAGGAACGGCAGCTCTCACTAGCATAGCAAATGGCGTGATGAGAACAGAGCACTTTCCAAAAAGATGGAAATCTGCCGAAGTGATTGTTTTTAATAAACCAGGTAAAGACAAAAAGTTCCCACAGAACTATAGACCGATAAGCTTGCTCCCAGCCCTAGGAAAAATTGTGGAGAGAGTCTTAGCCAGACGACTTAATGAAGAAACAGAAGCCCTGGCGACGATACCGAGTGAACAATTTGGTTTCCGAAAACAACATTCAACTGAACAACAGCTCCTAAGAATAACCGAGTATATCACAGAAGGATTACAGAATAAAGAAGCCACAGGACTACTACTACTGGATGTAACCAGAGCTTTTGATAGAGTATGGCATGAAGGACTAGCATATAAAATGATAACCGCAGGATATTCACCCAAGTTATGCAGAATAATAAGAAATTATTTGAGGGATAGGAACTTTTGTGTGAAAATAGGTGATGTTCATTCCACACTCAGATATTTAGAAGCAGGAGTTCCCCAAGGATCCATACTAGGACCGCTACTCTATAACATATACATACATGATATACCAAGAAATCCAAGATGCCTGCTTGCTCTATACGCAGACGATACGGGCATAGCAATTAGGCACAGAAATACAAAAATAATTCACAAAAGACTTCAAGAAGCTGCAGATGATATCAGTCAATGGTGTAACAGATGGAAAATCAAAATCAATGGAGAAAAGAGTCAAGCAATACTCCTTCAGAAGAGAAAACTGAAGATGGAATCGAAGATATCCATAGACAATAATGAAATTGAATGGAAGAATGAAGCTAAATATCTAGGAGTAATATTAGACAAAGGACTAACGTGGAAACAGCATATTAAGTATGCAGTGGATAAAACGAATGTGGCCATGAAAAGATTATACCCGATAATAGGCAGAAGAAGTCAAATGAACAAGAACACGAAATTGAGGATCATAAAAGCAGTCGCCAGACCGCAGCTAACATATGTATCAACAGCATGGGGATATGCAGCGAGAACCCATATAAATAAGATACAAAGTACAGAAAACAAATTTCTGAGATGGGCATTAGACGCCCCCTGGTTTGTTAGGAATGAACAAATCCGAAAGGACATAAAATGGGAGTCCATTACTACATTCATCAAGCGAAAAGCTGCAAAAGCCTATGAAAGTGCTAGTGAACATCCAAATGACGAACTTAGAAGGTTAGTTGACTATGACCCCGCTGAAGATGAAAAAGCAGTGAGAATTTACCGCAAAAGACCTAGAGACCAATTGCGAAAATGAAGATATAAAACTCCACACTTAGTGAGAGATATCCAATTGAAGGATGAACACAAACACTCAGCATAAAAGAATGCGAAAGAGAAAATAACATATGAGAAGATGAAAGGTTTATAGGCATATGCCCGGAACCTAACAACGGGAGAGGTGTTTAGTCGGTAAGAATCCGACACTACCCAGAAAGACTGGGTGTCTTATGTAAGATTCACCTCTCCTATAATTAAAAAAAAAAAAAAAAAAATTGAAGCAGTATTTCACAATTGTTAATTAATACGTAATAACAAAGTCGCTCGTTAATCAAGTCTGGACTAGTGTTGTTCATAATCGAATGATGAGCATTCGAGTGATTGCAATAATCGAATGATCACTCGAATTAAAAATAATCGAATGGTCGAACCCCTGTTTTCTGCTTGTACCAGCGTTAACCGCAGAGTTTTCGCTTTTCCGACTTTCATTCGTTCATTTCATACAATACATATTTTATCTTAATGATTTTATTATTTTATCTCAGTAGGTACCTATTTCTATATTCTCAAATCAAAATTTCTATTTAGTAAGGAATATTTTATTGTTCATTAATTTTCAATATGAAAATTCTCAAAAGGAAGTTAGTTACCTCATAAATACTTCCATGCATTTCACGAAATTGAAATATTCGAACGGCCATATTGAAGGGGTACAAAAGGACCATGAATCAAAATCGAAACTTTTTCTTGTGACCTCCTGCCGCGAGAAAGTAAATTCTAAAATTCATAAATATTCATAAAATGAAAAAGAATCCTATAAGAGTCCGCACCTGTGTTCATTGGACGCATTTATCAAAAATCGATTTGAAAGAATGTGTTTCACATCTTTCGAATTAAAATTCACTCGAGATCAGACGTATCATTCGAGCGATCTCTCGAATTAAAATTCACTCGAGATCAAACGTATCATTCGAGCGATCGCTCGATTTATCATTCGAATTAAATTTCTCTCGAGATCAAACGTATCATTCGAGCGATCGCTCGATTTATCATTCGAATTAAATTTCACTCGAGATCAAACGCATCATTCGAGCGATCGCTCGAGTTATTATTCGATTCATGCGCAGAAAACGGGATTTTAGTTCTGCGTCGATTATTTTATCATTCGAATGATCCATTCTAATAATCGAATGATGTCGATTATTGCAATAATCGAATGATCGATTATTTTTCATTCGAATGATAACATCACTAGTCTGGACGCGGTAAAGGAGGAAAAGTAAAAGGCAAGGCGAAGTCCCGTTCTAACAGAGCTGGACTGCAGTTTCCCGTAGGACGTATTCATCGTTTATTACGTAAGGGAAATTACGCCGAACGGGTTGGAGCGGGAGCACCCGTGTACCTGGCGGCTGTCATGGAATATCTTGCCGCCGAAGTATTGGAATTGGCTGGTAACGCCGCGAGGGATAATAAGAAGACCAGAATCATTCCGCGTCATCTCCAGCTGGCCATCAGGAACGACGAAGAATTGAACAAATTGCTCTCCGGGGTCACCATCGCACAAGGAGGTGTTTTACCGAACATCCAAGCCGTTCTCTTGCCAAAAAAGACCGAGAAGAAGTCGTAGAAATCTCGACGAGGCGTTCTCATCATAGGCCCTTATCAGGGCCACCAAAAAGATATTTTCTTAAAAAGTACACCGACATGTTACGTTGCATCGTTTGTTCTTCCACCTTGCATTTTGTTCAGTTGTGGAAATTTCTCATTTGGTAGTTGAATAATAGGAACGGGCGTTAAATAAGGATTCAATAAACCACGTTCGAGTGTTACCGATAACAAGTTGCAGTACCTATGTATACAGTTGTCGGTATTATTCATAACTCTTCGATAACGGGTCATCTTGAATGAATCCGTTGCGTAAGCTTTTGGATGTTCGGTAACTTGTGGAAGCGCTCCTTATTAGTAAACCTAAATTGTACTATCCGGTCACAGGTTTGGCATTGCCTTATTCAAGTTAATTGCTTATTTTTCATTTTAAGTTTAAATAAAATAAATTTATGATTTTATTATGAGTACTGACTGGCACAATGGTGCAAAATGTTGCACTGTCGGACGAGTTTGGGTCACGTACGAATAAGAATAATTTATTAGGGGGGTGTATTTTATTTTGTGAAGCTTTGAGCTCTGTTGCAGTAAGAAGACAGCTATTAGAAAAAAATTGTTCTTGTTCGATTCAGAATTTTTTTCTCATTGGGTGATGGTGATACCCTTCTATCTGGTCGGTAACCTTTTTCATATATGAATATGTATTAAGTATATTGAAAAATTTCGGGTTATATTCTGTTATTATTTCTCTAGATTTATTGTGCTTTCATGATGTTATTTGTCCTGATCAATATAGACTCGTTCTCATATTATTATCGTAAGCCTATGCAAATGATTGTGATGAAAAAATATTGACTGGTGCATTCGAAACAATCACCAGAAAACCTCAATCAATCAACTCAACATTTCGCACTATCCAATATCAGGTTCTTTTCCGGGTAGCAGGTTCCGTCGTTTTAAAATAACATTCAACTGGAACAGTTCGGTTATATCTAATCCCAATAACCTGTTCCGTTCTTTTCGTAACATCTCTAGCGTAAATTCGGTTCATCAAAATCTTCTGCTAACTACAGCAGTTTTTTCACAGGGGGAATCCATTCATAGACGAACAGTGTGATAGTCCTTGCTCTCCTGAGCTCGACTACTCACTGAACCCGACCTACTTCTTCTCAGTTCCGGGCATCTGCTTGCAAAACGTGGTATCTCTAGACTATTAATTCTCGCTCTTTTGGGCTGGATTCCTAACATTGACCTATTTCGTCATCTCATGTTTCAATGGTTCTAGTAGGTTTTCGTTATCATTTCAATCACTGGTCAATTGATCTCTCGGTCTCTTGTTTGTGCGCATTCTTCTTCTATCTTCCTCCAGGTTATACTCCAGTAATATCCTGAGTTCTTGGTCGGGCGTTTTTTCGCTGTTTCGAATCTTCTGAGCTTTCCTGTTCGGAGATGGTTTGCTAATTTAAATCTCGATGGATCTGTCAGTATCTGACAAACCAAGGTGGGTTCATGGCACAACATAGTAGGTACTTTGTTCTTTATTGCTTGAATTGTTCTCACATGGCTCTTTGCCATATGTCAGTTGAGGCTTAGTAACGGCTTTGAAGATTTTTCCATTTCGTTTCTTCGGACATGTGGCTGCTTCTATCTATCAGTGGGTAGTCTGTTCACCGCTGTCTTGGTTTTGTCTATGGCTTTCTTGTTATGGCTTTTCCAGGTTTATCCTCCGTCTAAGGTATTACCTAGATATCTCGTTTTTCCTTTCCACTCGATTTCTTCTCCATCAACTTCGAGGTTGGTGGTGGATCTCAACCTCTTGTGAAATAATATCGCTTGGCTCTTTTGTCCATTGAGCTTGATCTTCCACTTGTTACACCAGTCTTTGATTTCGTCGATGGCTGATCCATGCGGCACTCCTGCTTCCAAAATTTTTATTGTCGAGCATTCTCCTTCCACTTTCATTCAGCGTGTCCACAAAAGGAAACCTGTTCATGCATTCTTCAAATATTCGTAAGGCATCCAAGAACATGAGTTGCACGTACGGTAGGTTATGCAGTCAGTTTACTAATCCCTAAATATTTATGGAAATTCATACGATATCGACAGGGACGTGAATGTTATCGAATAGCGATATTTCGAAATCAGATCATCGTTTAATGCCAAACGAAATTTCGGATATCATCGAGGCGAAAGTGAACTGAAAATAACCGTTGCGATCTGAACAAATATAGCGGCATCGATGTTCTACCGAACTGTACAACCATTCACATTGACCGTCGAATCGGAGCACATGAGGACAATTGCAGGTGAGTTATCGAGGTGCAGTATAATCGTTACATAATAACTGATCATCACATCGACTCTGTGGGAATTGATATTCGTCGTTTTCTTTCAATATAGCGGTGATTCTGTGTAGGAGTAAGTCGAACCCCAGGTATCAGTAATTCCGAGACGTATCGGATTCTCCGTCCGTTCTTCGGATACTGAATCTCTTCTTCTTGTTTATCGATTCCGGCAGACTTCTGATGAATGACAAAAACCAAGAATGAGAATATGCATCCACGGACTACGCAAATTTTTCGCAAATCATCGAAAAATATGGGTGCAGAAGTTTCAAGTAGAATAGAAATTAGAAAAGCCTGGAGCTTGGAAACGATCAATTTTCCGTTCACTTCGTTCGTAACTATATACCCCTAGTAGAGTAGGAGACCAAAAACAGTACTGACCGAGACGTCGACTAGTGTACACGTACCGAGAGTTGAGTTTGTGTAAACCAGTTCAGTGCGCCAAACGCCACGTTGATGCGCATCCAAGTTAGTGCTTGTGAAAAGTTTCTGTGATTTCGTACGTAGAGTCCAGGTCCGAAAGGATCGTTGGTTCCGTGCGTGAGTGATATACGGACTTTTTAGTGAAGCTGAGAAAAAGGGTAAGTGTCTTTTAATTATCCTTTTATCCGTGTTTGAACATGGATGAAAATTCGGATAACGATGGATCCTTCATGGATACCGAGGACAGATACACGACCTCTGAGGATGAAAGCGATGAACTTAAAGAACTCGTCAGGCTCCGACAGGAAAATGATGAGCTCAAAGCCAATTTAGCCGCTTTAACAAACTGCATGGCCAATCTGACCAACGAATTAAAACTCTTGAGAGAAGAACTCTCCAACAAGAAATCCCCAAATACAAACGTAAGGAGTTATTCCCAGGCTTTGCTCTCCGAACCAGGAACATCAGCCCAAACTATTCCTAAAACAATAACGGTTGTCCCTCCCAAAACTATAACTGTTGTCCCTCCCAAAACATCAACTGTTGTCTCTCCCAAAGCGATAGCCTCAAATATTGAGGACAACAAAAAAGCCCCCCAACCCCAAGGAACACCTCGGGCCAAGCGTGCCAGAAAAGAAAGTTCGTCCTCAATAGAGGACAACTTAAAAAAGTCGACGGTGACGTCTCAGTCACCTATAAAAGATAAAATTCCCCCAATAACAATGATGGGGACTTCTGACTGGACAGAAATTTCCAAAACGCTATACAGCAAAAAGATAAATTATAACCGTGCAACGGTTGTTAAAGACGGTATAAAAATCATTGCCTCGACTGCAGACGACTTCAGGAAACTAACAAAATTTCTTGAGCTGTAACGGGTTCGTCAAAGTATCTTATACTTTATTTAGTTTAAATAAAATAACTGGAATATCTAATAGTACGTTTATTACAACTGTCGTAATTAACAATGTGGCTCTTTAAGTCTCTAGCTCGTCTACCGGATGCTGCGCGTCACCCTGACAGTCGACCGCCTTCCATGTGTCTCCTGTCATGCATCATCCGTCACTTCTCTTCTTCTTCTTTAAAGTCTACATTTAACTTTACAGAGCAACAAGGAAAAGAGTATTTTACTTACCAAATGGAGGAAGAAAGAAGAATTTACGCTGTAATAAGGTACTTGCCACTTGATGCGGATATTGGAGTGATTAAGGAAGACTTAGGACTCCAGGGTATTAAAGATGCTGAAGTGACGAGAATGACGTCAAACAAAACGAAAAAGGCTATCCCTCTATACCTCGTGAAAACTCAACACAAGGAAATATTCCAAATTAAAAAGATCTACAGCCTCTGTATCGAAATAGAGCCAAAAAAGAAACCAGAAGGCCCAGGACAGTGTCATCGCTGTCAGAGATATGGCCATGCGCAAAACAAATGCACATTTCCGTGGAGATGTGTAAAATGCTTAGGAGCGCATTGCACAAAAGATTGTGTATTGACCGAAAAAGAAGGGGAAAGGAACGCTACATGCGTTTTATGTAACCAGAGTGGGCATCCGGCCAGTTATAAAGGCTGCAGTGCTTATAAAAATCTGACTAAAAAGAAAACACCCCCAAAAAAAGAAGCCCCTACCAAAAAAATGGAGACTGCTATCGCTGTTGAAAAACCACAGGTACCAAAAACAAAGAACCCGTCCAAAAAACCGACACCAGCCAAAAAAGAAGATTCCAAAGATGAACTAGACAAACTTACAGAGAAATTATTCAGCAGAATAATGCAGAAATTCGAAAAAGAATTCGAGAAAAAATTTCAAAATTTATTTGGAAACAAATAATTTATGAACAAACAATCACATCTAGAAAATCTGAAGATAGTTTCCTGGAATGTTAACGGAATCAGAGCCCGTAAATCAGATATTGAACAATTGTTAGAAGAAAAACATCCTGATATTATGGCGCTTCAGGAAACAAAAATGACTACCAATGATAGAATTTCCTTCAAAAATTACGAAATATACAGAAGAGACAGAAATAATAGAAACGGAGGAGGGGTTGCCATTCTTGTTAAAAGAGACGTGAACCACTACCTGAATGCGGTTATAAATCCCGAGGACAATGACGCATCTATAGAGGCACTATCGATCACAGTAAAGATAAGAAGAGAAAGCATTAAGGTATTCTCTGTATATAAACCACCGCAAATAAATCTGCCAGAGGAAGAGATAAAGATTTTATTAGGGGGTCATTTTCCAAGAATAATACTTGGAGATCTCAACTGTAAATCTCAACAATGGAATTCTAGAACAGAGAACGCAAATGGCAAGAAATTGAAAGAGTATGCCGAGAAGGAAGATGCGATTATAATGGGACCGGACATACCGACATTTTTACCTAGTGGCAATGGAACCCCTGATGTGCTAGACATAGTTATAATAAAGAATATAAAGCAAGATTTTGCTCTTGAAACGATAGAGGATGGAACATCTGATCACAACCCACAAGTTCATTTTAGGACATGGAACTAGAAATGAAGTGACTCAAACACGAGAACATACCGATTGGGACGAATATAAGAATAAACTCCAAGAAAATATCACGAGTATTCCACAAATTAACACTCCGGATGAATTAGATCAATCAGTCATAGCTTTGGAGAGTGCGATTATGAAATCCTATGAAGAGAGCACTGTTAGAAAAACTGAACCTACTCCCAAACATCCCTATGGCGATACTCCCAAAGAGGTGAAAGAACTGATTAAAGTCAACCGAAGACTAAGAAAGAACTACAGGATGTATAAAACAGATAATGATAAAATCAGACTGAACAGACATAGTCAAATACTTAAAAATGCACTAAGGGAACTCAGAACGAATAGATGGAATAAGAAAATCAGTGAACTCAGCACAGAAGACCACTCTGCATGGAAAATGCAAAAAAATTTACGTAATGAAAAAACTCAAATTCCACCACTGCATGGAATGCATGGAATGGCATATTCAAAAAGCGATAAATCTAACGCTCTTGCCGATACTATAGAAAGGGAGTCAAGAATAAATTATTGTGAAGAAGACGATGAGGACCTAGAAGAATTAATTGAAGATAATGAAGAAGAAATGAAAGAAACACCACCGGATGACAAAATCCCTCACCCTACATCTCCGGCAGAAATCAAAGAGATAATCAATAACTTGAAAACAAGAAAGGCTCCTGGGAAAGATAAAATTACAAATCTCATGCTGAAGAAAATGTCAAAGAAAGGAACGGCAGCTCTCACTAGCATAGCAAATGGCGTGATGAGAACAGAGCACTTTCCAAAAAGATGGAAATCTGCCGAAGTGATTGTTTTCAATAAACCAGGTAAAGACAAAAAGTTCCCACAGAACTATAGACCGATAAGCTTGCTCCCAGCCCTAGGAAAAATTGTGGAGAGAGTCTTAGCCAGACGACTTAATGAAGAAACAGAAGCCCTGGCGACGATACCGAGTGAACAATTTGGATTCCGAAAACAACATTCAACTGAACAACAGCTCCTAAGAATAACCGAGTATATCACAGAAGGATTTCAGAATAAAGAAGCCACAGGACTACTACTACTGGATGTAACCAGAGCTTTTGATAGAGTATGGCATGAAGGACTTGCATATAAAATGATAACCGCAGGATATTCACCCAAGTTATGCAGAATAATAAGAAATTATCTGAGGGATAGGAACTTTTGTGTGAAAATAGGTGATGTTCATTCCACACTTAGATATTTAGAAGCAGGAGTTCCCCAAGGATCCATACTAGGACCGCTACTCTATAACATATACATACATGATATACCAAGAAATCCAAGATGCCTGCTTGCTCTATACGCAGACGATACGGGCATAGCAATTAGGCACAGAAATACAAAGATAATTCACAAAAGACTTCAAGAAGCTGCAGATGATATCAGTCAATGGTGTAACAGATGGAAAATCAAAATCAATAGAGAAAAGAGTCAAGCAATACTCCTTCAAAAGAGAAAACTGAAGATGGAATCGAAGATATCCATAGACAATAATGAAATTGAATGGAAGAATGAAGCTAAATACCTAGGAGTAATATTAGACAAAGGACTAACGTGGAAACAGCACATTAAGTATGCAGTGAATAAAACGAATGTAGCCATGAAAAGATTATACCCGATAATAGGCAGAAGAAGTCAAATGAACAAGAACACGAAATTGAGAATCATAAAAGCAGTCGCCAGACCGCAGCTCACATATGGATCAACAGCATGGGGATATGCAGCGAGAACCCATATAAAGAAGATCCAAAGTACAGAAAACAAATTACTGAGATGGGCATTAGACGCCCCCTGGTTTGTTAGGAATGAACAAATCCAAAAAGACATAAAATGGGAGTCGATTACTACATTCATCAAGCGAAAAGCTGCAAAAGCCTATGCAAGAGCTAGTGAACATCCAAATGACGACCTTAGAAGGTTAATCGACTATGACCCCGCTGAAGATGAAAAAGCAGCGAGAATTTACCGCAAAAGACCTAGAGACCAATTGCGAAAATGAAGATATAAAACTCCACACTTAGCGAGAGATATCCAATTGAAGGATGAACACAAACACTCAGCATAAAAGAATGCGAAAGAGAAAATAACATATGAGAAGATGAAAGGTTTATAGGCTTATGCCCGGAACCTAACAACGGGAGAGGTGTTTAGTCGGTAAGAATCCGACACTACCCAGAAAGACTGGGTGTCTTATGTAAGAGTCACCTCTCCTATAATTAAAAAAAAAAAAAGGAGACCAATTAGTTTAAGATATTTAGAAGCAGGAGTTCCCCAAGGATCCATACTAGGACCGCTACTCTATAACATATACATACATGATATACCAAGAAATCCAAGATGCCTGCTTGCTCTATACGCAGACGATACGGGCATAGCAATTAGGCACAGAAATACAAAGATAATTCACAAAAGACTTCAAGAAGCTGCAGATGATATCAGTCAATGGTGTAACAGATGGAAAATCAAAATCAATGGAGAAAAGAGTCAAGCAATACTCCTTCAAAAGAGAAAACTGAAGATGGAATCGAAGATATCCATAGAAAATAATGAAATTGAATGGAAGAATGAAGCTAAATACCTAGGAGTAATATTAGACAAAGGACTAACGTGGAAACAGCACATTAAGTATGCAGTGGATAAAACGAATGTAGCCATGAAAAGATTATACCCGATAATAGGCAGAAGAAGTCAAATGAACAAGAACACGAAATTGAGAATCATAAAAGCAGTCGCCAGACCGCAGCTCACATATGGATCAACAGCATGGGGATATGCAGCGAGAACCCATATAAAGAAGATCCAAAGTACAGAAAACAAATTACTGAGATGGGCATTAGACGCCCCCTGGTTTGTTAGGAATGAACAAATCCAAAAAGACATAAAATGGGAGTCCATTACTACATTCATCAAGCGAAAAGCTGCAAAAGCCTATGAAAGAGCTAGTGAACATCCAAATGACGACCTTAGAAGGTTAATCGACTATGACCCCGCTGAAGATGAAAAAGCAGCGAGAATTTACCGCAAAAGACCTAGAGACCAATTGCGAAAATGAAGATATAAAACTCCACACTTAGCGAGAGATATCCAATTGAAGGATGAACACACACTCAGCATAAAAGAATGCGAAAGAGAAAATAACATATGAGAAGATGAAAGGTTTATAGGCATATGCCCGGAACCTAACAACGGGAGAGGTGTTTAGTCGGTAAGAATCCGACACTACCCAGAAAGACTGGGTGTCTTATGTAAGATTCACCTCTCCTATAATTAAAAAAAAAAAAAGGAGACTAATTTCAATTAAAATATACACCAAAATCCATATTGAAACTAGAGGATTGTTGTTGTTATCCTAAACTTGACTATTGTTATTTTACTTTTTATCGATCAACGAGTGACAAGATGTCGGTGTCAGAGACTGAATTACAACAGAGCACGGCTTCAGTGCCAACCGGCGGAAAAAATGCTAAGAAAACTGGAAAGAGAACGACAACTTCGAAGCAAACGAAACCCGGCCATCCCCCGACATCGGATATGGTCAACAACGCTATCAAGGACCTGAAGGAAAGGAGCGGATCTTCGTTGCAAGCAATCAAGAAATTTATCGGTGCCAACTACAAGGTCGATCCAGAAAAGCTCGCCCCGTTCATAAGGAAATATCTCAAGTCGGCCGTACAGTCCGGTTCCCTGATTCAGACCAAAGGTAAAGGTGCCTCCGGTTCCTTCAAATTGGCCGCTGGTGGCTCGACGACCGGAACTCAAAAGAAAATCGTCAAGAAGGCCGTTGCCAAGTCCGAGGATGCCGTAACCAAAAACAGCACCGCAGCAACGGAAAAGAAAAAGAAGACGACGAAAACGCAGAAACCAATTAGTAAGGCGAAGAAGTCTGTGGTGGCAGCACCGGCGACAAAGAAGCCGAAGGTTACAAAATCTCCCACTAAGGCCAAAAAGAACACAAAATCGCCGACGAAGAAACCGAAAGCACCGAAACCCAAATCGGTGAAATCGGCAGCGACACCGAAAAAAGTGGTTCCTCCGAAGAAGAAGTAAAGTCTGCGTTCCTTCACGGCAAGAGTTCCGTGTATCGGCCCTTCTCAGGGCCTCCATATGCAATATCAATGAGTAGATCTCTCCATCACACGTCCAACACTAAAATCGCGTAGGTTATACGAGAATGCTGACTCTTCAATTATTATCGCATATCGTTGATTTTTCCTTATGTTTTTATGAGCTGGAGCTGCACCTAGTAACGTCAGACTCGTTTGCAGGTACAGCTCCAGTTGTATGGTTGCGAAAACATTTTGCTTATGAGCATGTGACAGTTTTGCACGAAGCCTGGCTTGATCCTATTGTTTCACCTATAGCTTAAAATCGAATGATGTCACGTCGAAGCTTGATACATACATTAAAAACCTCGGTGATGTAACGTTGAGGATATTCCTTTGAAGTAGAGATTGTGCGCTATTCAAGTTTTCAGCTAGGTATTCTACGTAAGTTGACTAAAGATGCCGGTTTCTTCAGATCTAGTTGTACATAAGATATCAATTTCTGTCTGTCTTATCCATCCCTGTTTAACGGAAACTGATTTCAGTGAAGGCAGTTTACTGAACATTCGTTCTCTTTCTCGACTATCGCTTAACGTTCAGGTATACTATGAATAAAAATCAACATCTCACTGCTTTAATCAGAATACCAGATATGAGAATTGCAACTCTTTCGTTTTCACTTTCTTCTTTTATCGACTTACGGTCCAATTCCAAAAAAATATGCTTCTGATGGTCCCAAGCCTTCGTATCGACTGTTTGGACTCAAACCACAGATTATAAATTTTACGCCAAACTGAATAATATCTTCCACTTATCCGTACATTCCGGAAGATATTTCATATTGTCGTGAAAAATGAAGAGCTTATTTTATATAAACTAACGAAGGGAAAGAAGAAATTGAATGAGAACAACCAAATTGAAGATTTAGTGCACAATAATAAGACCGATCATGAGATACGCAGCACAGAGCTGGAATAACACATCAAGCTTTAATACTCGCTGTTTTTCGTCGATTAATTTTGGCGCATATGCGTATGATACATATACTGGCGTTATGAGGAAAATCATGATGAAACGCGGAAATGATAGATTTATATTGTGGTCCTGAAAAGGACCGGTTATCAAATTATTATAAGTTATAGAGGAATCAACCGCCGAATCCGTACAAAGTGCGACCCTGACGTTTTAATGCGTATACGACATCCATAGCGGTCACGGTCTTTCTCTTGGCGTGTTCAGTGTAAGTTACTGCATCTCTGATGACGTTTTCAAGGAAAACTTTTAGGACGCCTCTAGTTTCTTCGTAAATAAGTCCTGATATACGTTTAACGCCGCCTCGTCTTGCCAACCTCCTGATGGCTGGTTTGGTGATTCCTTCATTCCTTGGATGTTATCACGAAGAACCTTCCTGTGACGCTTGGCGCCACCTTTACCCAAACCCTTGCCACCCTTTCCTCTTCCAGTCATGATACGTTAGCGAATTAAAATTAATACGTACTATCTTCATCACAACAGTCAATGCAATACGACAACTGACAATTTTATGCCAGTCGCATCAATTTATACTATTCTACCATCCCCTCCATAGTATTCGCTGCAACCAATAGCGTCCTACGCGGCGTTCCGATCAGCGGTGTTGTATTTAACCAAAGGGGGAGAACGTAAAGTCACATATTCCACAAATTAACACTCCGGATGAATTAGATCAATCAGTCTTAGCTTTGGAGAGTGCGATTATGAAATCCTATGAAGAGAGCACGGTTAGAAAAACTGAACCTACTCCCAAACATCCCTATGGCGATACTCCCAAAGAGGTGAAAGAACTGATTAAAGTCAACCGCAGACTAAGAAAGAACTACAGGATGTATAAAACAGATAATGATAAAATCAGACTGAACAGACATAGTCAAATACTTAAAAGTGCACTAAAGGAACTCAGAACGAATAGATGGAATAAGAAAATCAGTGAACTCAGCACAGAAGACCACTCTGCATGGAAAATGCAAAAAAATTTACGTAATGAAAAAACTCAAATTCCACCACTGCATGGAATGCATGGAATGGCATATTCAAAAAGCGATAAATCTAACGCTCTTGCCGATACTATAGAAAGGGAGTCAAGAATAAATTATTGTGAAGAAGACGATGAGGACCTAGAAGAATTAATTGAAGATAATGAAGAAGAAATGAAAGAAACACCACCGGATGACAAAATCCCTCACCCTACATCTCCGGCAGAAATCAAAGAGATAATCAATAACTTGAAAACAAGAAAGGCTCCTGGGAAAGATAAAATTACAAATCTCATGCTGAAGAGAATGTCAAAGAAAGGAACGGCAGCTCTCACTAGCATAGCAAATGGCGTGATGAGAACAGAGCGCTTTCCAAAAAGATGGAAATCTGCCGAAGTGATTGTTTTCAATAAACCAGGTAAAGACAAAAAGTTCCCACAGAACTATAGACCGATAAGCTTGCTCCCAGCCCTAGGAAAAATTGTGGAGAGAGTCTTAGCCAGACGACTTAATGAAGAAACAGAAGCCCTGGCGACGATACCGAGTGAACAATTTGGATTCCGAAAACAACATTCAACTGAACAACAGCTCCTAAGAATAACCGAGTATATCACAGAAGGATTTCAGAATAAAGAAGCCACAGGACTACTACTACTGGATGTAACCAGAGCTTTTGATAGAGTATGGCATGAAGGACTTGCATATAAAATGCAGGATATTCACCCAAGTTATGCTGAATAATAAGAAATTACCTGAGGGATAGGAACTTTTGTGTGAAAATAGGTGATGTTCATTCCACACTCAGATATTTAGAAGCAGGAGTTCCCCAAGGATCCATACTAGGACCGCTACTCTATAACATATACATACATGATATACCAAAAAATCCAAGATGCCTGCTTGCTCTATACGCAGACGATACGGGCATAGCAATTAGGCACAGAAATACAAAGATAATTCACAAAAGACTTCAAGAAGCTGCAGATGATATCAGTCAATGGTGTAACAGATGGAAAATCAAAATCAATGGAGAAAAGAGTCAAGCAATACTCCTTCAAAAGAGAAAACTGAAGATGGAATCGAAGATATCCATAGACAATAATGAAATTGAATGGAAGAATGAAGCTAAATACCTAGGAGTAATATTAGACAAAGGACTAACGTGGAAACAGCACATTAAGTATGCAGTGGATAAAACGAATGTAGCCATGAAAAGATTATACCCGATAATAGGCAGAAGAAGTCAAATGAACAAGAACACGAAATTGAGAATCATAAAAGCAGTCGCCAGACCGCAGCTCACATATGGATCAACAGCATGGGGATATGCAGCGAGAACCCATATAAAGAAGATACAAAGTACAGAAAACAAATTACTGAGACGGGCATTAGACGCCCCCTGGTTTGTTAGGAATGAACAAATCCAAAAAGACATAAAATGGGAGTCCATTACTACATTCATCAAGCGAAAAGCTGCAAAAGCCTATGAAAGAGCTAGTGAACATCCAAATGACGACCTTAGAAGGTTAATTGAAGATGAAAAAGCAGCGCGAATTTACCGCAAAAGACCTAGAGACCAATTGCGAAAATGAAGATATAAAACTCCACACTTAGTGAGAGATATCCAATTGAAGGATGAACTTAAACACTCAGCATAAAAGAATGCGAAAGAGAAAATAACATATGAGAAGATGAAAGGTTTATAGGCATATGCCCGGAACCTAACAACGGGAGAGGTGTTTAGTCGGTAAGAATCCGACACTACCCAGAAAGACTGGGTGTCTTATGTAAGATTCACCTCTCCTATAATAAAAAAAAAAAAAAAATTCACATATCTGTTGTTGCCGAAGTTACTTCGTTAGTTCGTTTCGAAATGGCCCGTACCAAGCAGACCGCAAGAAAGTCGACCGGAGGAAAAGCTCCCCGTAAACAATTAGCAACGAAAGCGGCACGTAAAAGTGCTCCCGCTACCGGTGATGTCAAGAAACCTCACCGTTACCGTCCGGGAACCGTAGCACTGCGCGAGATCCGTCGTTATCAGAAGAGTACCGAGCTGCTGATCAGAAAGTTGCCCTTCCAGCGTTTGGTGCGTGAAATCGCGCAAGATTTCAAGACCGATCTCCGGTTTCAGAGCTCCGCCGTTATGGCGCTCCAAGAAGCGAGTGAGGCATATTTGGTTGGCCTGTTCGAGGATACCAATTTGTGCGCCATTCACGCTAAAAGAGTCACCATCATGCCCAAGGACATACAGCTGGCCAGACGTATCAGGGGAGAACGTGCTTGAGAAAATTGACCAGTATTCTTGACGATATACGAAAACGGTTCTTTTCAGAACCACAAAAATATAAAATACTCATTTTATTCTTATACAATTCATTAGGCGATAAGATAATTATGGACGTTTATCTCCGAGATAAGATGCGTTCTCAAGTTGGTAATATTTTCGAAGTATTCGTAATATTTCATTTATTCCTGCCCCTCCAACAGCAAATAGAACCTGATCTAGTCGTTAGCATTACCGGACTGTTATATACAGGGTGTCACAGGTATTTTCTAGAAGAATTCGATCCTAGAAAATCGATCGGACCCGCATTTTGTTAAATTAGAACAATGATCAAATCATTTCATTCCTTTGCGCGACGACCCCAACGAAATTGAATATTAAAGATGGATCGAACACTGACCGCTGTCCTAATCCAGAACTCGGTTTGGTGAACCACTTTCAGTTTGAAAAATAGTAAACAGCACTGTTACAGAAAACTTCATGGTCCCTTCCCTATTAGGTTTGTCGTATCTGATACCGATTGCAAGAAAAAAATGTTATTGACGATTCCCCGAACATTTTGATTATTAGATTTTATGGTTGTACTGTAATAGGGGAGATAATTTTTGAAACTATAAAACAGACATGTCTTGAAAATTGGGACTTGAACGTTTTCTTTCCTGTAATATTTAACCGGTATTTTCCACTTCAACTTCTGAAATTTAATAGCCTTGTGTTAGAAAAATTAATGGATCGTTTATCAAGTTCACACAGGAATGTCTGGCGAAACATTAACGACCGAAATTGTTGATTTTCAGTTTAAGTTTATTTAGAGAACTAAATGATAAATTATAATTGTCCCACGAATTTGGTTGCAATTACTGCACACGATGACAGGAATAAAATTCAACGCAGGCATTGTTGAGAATTGCATGGGAAACTGCGATATCTCAAGAAGAAGGTGGGAAGCAGAAAAAAATCTTTAATTTGATTGGTTTATAAAAACAAAGATGGTAGAAGTTTTGATTTGATTGGTTTTGAAAGATTGACGATAGGTTTTTGGAGGAGACGAAGAGGGGAAAAACTTCGACTTGCTCGGGAGACGAAAAAGGCAGTGTCTGGTGGAATCTTAAACGAAAAGGTTGCCAGTACTCGCGTCGGTAATAGGGAGTAACTGGAGGAACCTAAAGGGAAGGTCCTCAGTTGACTCAGGTTTGAAATCGGAAACTAAGGGTAGTACGGTTTTAGGGTATGTACTTCAGTGTTTGGAAGTACGGTCTCAAAGCGGAGACGAAAACAGTTAAGGTTGAATCGGAAACTAAGGGTAGTACGGTTTTAGGGTAGGTACTTCAGTGTTTGGAAGTACGGTCTCAAAGCGGAGACGAAAACAGTTAAGGTTGAATCGGAAGTTAAGGGTAGTAATTTCTAAATTACTTGGAATCATTTTAGATTGCGTATCGTCGGTATATTCGGGAGTGAGGTCAATTTGCGAAACGCGTGTGGGTGTCGTGTTTGGTGTTTAATCTGTCTGTTTCAGGAAAGAAGCACCGTCAAAGAATTATCCTCCTAGGTTCATCATTCTTGGGATTATTGGTACAGGAAAAGGTCAGACTATTTTTTTTATGCTTAGCTTATTTTGAGTATTGGTAGAAAGCTGCATGAAAGCCCAAAATATATTTATAGTCCAGAGTCCTGAAATCTCCCACAAGTCGTAAATGTCTTTTAAAGTATATTGTATTTTTTTGTAATCACCCTTAAGTAACTGAAAGTGTACTCGTATATGGAAATACTTGTTGGGTTCACTTAAGTGTTGTAAAGTTTAAGTGGGAATTAATTTTGAGATTTCCCTTGTATATTAGAAAGTTTGAATTTGTATTATTCTTGAAATCTCTCTTGAGTAGCTGAAGGTTTAATTAAGTGAATTTTGAGATCATCCCATGTTAATGATCTTGGGGGTTATTTTGACAAACCCTTCTTGTTTTTGTTGATAACTTGACTTCATCATTTTTTAATTGGAATTCACACCGATGGTTGATTTGATTTCGATAATTGGATTATGTTTTACAACCTAACGTTGATGTATCAATTTGATTTGTTGTGATTAATTGCATTTGAATTAAGAAATATTCGAGTACTTTTGATAATTTATATCTTTGAAATATACGTAACGAATGTAAAGTTGTTTAGTCTTATTTGGTTTTAATATACGTCTTAAATTTAATCCAAAAAGTTTCATTTATCATCCCTCTCCCTAGAGAATATTTTTAAACACTAAGTCCCGACCCAAGTGCGTTGGGCCGATCCCACACTTTCTCCCTTCTGGAGAAAGAACTTCAAAATTAAAATAACATCTTTTTTTTTCTTTAAGTAATAACACCCTTGATTGGTGGAAAGCCGCTCTTCCGTCAAATCACAAAGAGGGTGCTTTTTACATATGGTGACAGCGGTGGGATGTGTTTAATTTTCTAGGGGAGAATTTTTTGTTGTTGTTTGTCAGAATTTTGCATTCGTGTTGACGGTTTCCGTCGGGAAAAGTGTAATTTTTATTTGTGTTGCATTAGCTTTGAACGTAAAGATTAGCGGTGGGATGTGTTTAATTTTCTAGGGGAGAATTTTTTTTTTTGTTTGTTAGAATTTTGCATCCGTGTTGACGGTTTCCGTCGGGAAAAGTGTATTTTTATTTGTGTTGCATTAGCTTTGAACGTAAAGATTACCGGTGGGATGTGTTTAATTTTCTGGGGGAGAGTTTTTCTTTTGTAATACGTTAAATTTTTCCGGTAGATAAAAAGTTTTTGGTTTGTGTATGTCGCATCAGTGTGAATGTAAAGATTTCTGGAGTCAAATGTGTTAAATTTTCAAGGGAGATTTTTTTAATGAGATTTTGAGAAATTCAGAGAAATTTCGAGGTATAGGGAATTTTATCCTGTTGTTTTATGGGTGATCGAGATAGTGTGTATTGACTTGTTGGAAGATTTCCGGATGAAGGTTTTCAGGTTCTTATGTTGAATTGGATTATATTTTCTGTATGAACGTATATGCCTATGAATTTGAAATTAAGTTTTAAAAATTGCAATTGGTAGGGACAGAATTTAGGATTGAATTAAAGTAGAGTAAAAAAATTATTGACCTAAAGATTTTTTTTTTATGAGCTATTGAAGAATTGAGTAAATACAATTGGTTTTTCTTTGGATAAATTCGAGTTTTCTTTTTTTTTTTTTTTTTTGAAATTATTAAAGAACAGTTCATATTTCTGTGATGTTCTATCATTTTATGTGAAGGATTTTTGATAGAGTCAAGTTGATATTGAGATTTTAAGACTTTAGAGAGGTTTTAGATTCATTGCGGCTTTATAGGGAAAAAGGCATACGTTTGTTCTCACAGGACATTTATTTTTCTTTCAGGACATTGTTTTTTCTTTCAGGACGTTGAATTTTCTGATTGTTGAATGTGTGTAATCAAATTTTGTTTCAGGAAGGTTATTTTTGATTTTCTGAACATTATTGTGCCTTTATCGATTGATTGAAATTTTGATTGAATTTTTTTTTCAGGGCGTATTGCACGAAAAATTTTCTTTTGGTTACTTTATCCCTTTTACTTGATTTTGTTTGAAAGTGTTGGTTTTTCGGTTGGTCATATAGCGGATCAAATTTTGTTTCAGGAAGGGTATTTTGTTTTTCTGAAAAGTATTGTGCTCTTATCGATTGATTGAAATTTTGATTGATTTTCTTTCAGGGCGTATTGCGTGAAAATTTTGTTTTGTTTTTGGTTATCCTATTATTCGGGATTTCGGTTGAATCTCGAAAAATTTTATTTTCATAAAGTAACATCATTCGGTTTTGTATTGAGTTTGATTTGGAGAATAATTGAATTTGGCTTTCCTTGTTTTAACTTGAGTTTGAAATTTTGGGAAACACTCTGATAAAAGGGAAAATTTTTTTTCGAGTTGGGTTCATTTTGAAAGTTCAGAAGTCGGGAAAAGTATAAATTTGGTTGAAATTTTAGTAGATGAGCCGCTGATCGTGATCTTTCGAATCTTAGAACAAAAATTAGAATTATTTCTATTTCAGGTGGTTTTGTGTACTTTTATTTTTCGGGAATTCGACACTTGGTGATTTTCTTGTTTTTTTTGGTTACATCATTTCGCCAGATTTTTCTTGAATTTTTTTTTGGTATTGGTCTTTTTGAACTCGTTTCCAGGTGATTTGTTTTATTTTGGTGTTTTGGGTAAGGCTGTTTGAATTGGGATCATTAGGGTATCATTTTGCTATTTTTTTCTAATTCGTGAAAGTTGAAGTCGTAATCTTGAGCGTATTTCAGTTCTGTTGGAATTTGAGGGTGAGAATTTCAAATTATTCATTGATTTGGAAAGTAAATAATTCATTAAATACATTAAAAAAAAAAAAAATCATATTTTGGTTAAGATAATTGGGTTTTGGTTAAATTTTTGAAAAATGGCTCAACCAGCTGGCGCGTCCAACGTGAATGTTCCCGCGGGTCAAGTAACACCTATGTACTCGCTAGGTATGCTCTCGACTACTTTGGAGAGTTTTTCCGGGAAAGATGCGATGAGGTACTTTGAGAAATTAGAGTTGCGGTCAAAATTGGATGGATGGAATGAGAAGGACACCCTTACTCTCCTAAAACTTAAGCTTGTAGGAGATGCTTACAGCTTCTTCAAGTCCGATGTCGCGCTTGATGCCCTGGATTATAATGAACTAAAGAAGAGATTTGTTAAGAAATTTACAACGGTTAGGTTGCCGGGAGAAAATCAGTGGAATCTGAGTCGATGTTATCAGCGACAGGACGAGGATGTGTCCTCGTTCTGCACTAGATTACGCACGGTGGGAGCAAGTCTATTAAGTGAAGATTTGGCTGGAGCATTAAGGGATGAAGAACCTGGAATAAGAAAGAAGAACCGGGAATTAATGTTGAATCAATTTAAGATAGGATTAAGGAAGGACGTAATGAAGGAAACAGGAATTTTGTTGTTAAAAGAGGAGAACCTGGATTTGGAAAAGGCGGAGGAACTTGTTAGGCTGCAGGAGACCACTAGTAGGATGTTGCAAGGGAGGTTGGCAAATATGAGGGTATCAACGGTTGACACCGAAAAAGTGTGTCAATTTTGCGAAAAGGAAGGTCACACCGCGAAGGAGTGTAGGAGTATAAGGCAGAATCGAGGGAGTGGAGAAAAGAGTAATGCAAGGACATGTCACTCTTGTGGTCGGATAGGCCATTTCGCGAGGGAATGCCGGAACAATAGGCAAAACGGATCAATGACACAAGGCGCGTGTCATAACTGCAACCAACAGGGACATTGGGCGAGGGAATGTCCCAGGAAAAATGTGGCTCGAGGACAGGGGCCAAATCCCCGTTCTCAGAATGGATCGTGGAGAAGAGAGGAGGCGAACGCTTCCTGGGGTCAACGTCCAGGAGATAATAGGAGTCCGAGGACTCCGAGGTACTCCAGTAACAGGGACCACCTCGGTGCCTCGTCGAATGCGCCGTCCACCGGCGCAATTCCAAAACAACCGCGACCGACGAATAATTTCCGAACGGAGAATTTAAACTTCGCGGGCCTGAGTCCAGCTGTCGGGGCGAAGGCCGGAGACTGCTAGAAAGACAGAGTAAGCGAGAGTCACCAACAAACAAAGTACAGGAGGGGAATTCTAGACAGCGATCGGTCATGATGATCCCGGAAGTGAATTCCGTAGGATCATATGACGCGGCACATATTTTACGACTGAATATCAATGGAAGGTCGAGTTTTTGTTTGGTGGATACAGGGGCAGCGGTGACTCTCGTAAAAAGGGGACTGATTCCGGAGAATCAGGTGAACGGCGATGATATAGGATTAAAATTGACTAGCGTGTCAGGACATAACTTAAGCACTTGGGGTACGACAAATTTATTTATAGGACCAGAAGGAGAGCGATTGGGAGCGAATTGGACGGCAGTTATATGTGATGATTCGACGTTAGGGAACGTCCAAGTCATTCTGGGAAGGGATTTCCTTAAGGCCAATCAGGCCCACATCAGCTATGAAGAAAACCCATCAGTCTGGATGTGGGGAAGGAAATTTGAATTATGGAGGAAGGAGGATATAGAGGAACAAACCTGTATGGAAGGTGAGGAAGTGGAGGAGATTACCGGGATGGTACAACGAGGAAGGCAGGCTCTAAGAGGCCACTTCCCCAGGGAAGACTGTCATGAGGACAGTGGGAAAAAGGAACGTTTTTACGTGCAAGGGAAAGTCCGGGAGGACATTAAGGAAAAAGTAGTAAAGGTCAAGTTTGACAAAGTATTTAGGGAGTTCGGTACCCAGACCGAAGGTCCCTTTGAAGTTAAGGATTTTATTAGGACTGGAAGGAGGAATACCAGTGTTAGCACCCAAACGGAGGGTGCCGAGGGAGCCGACAGCAATGGGCTGTCGAAGGGTGACACCATACGGCAATGGACTGGTGACGTCACCATGACGAAGGAGATTAACGAAGGGGAGCTACGTTGGGATCGAAATTTACTTTCGACTCTGGGCACCAATGGGAACAGGAAGAAGGGCGGAGACTGCGCCGAGGGATTAGGACTTAAGGAACACGTTAGAAGGAAGTCAACCATAGAGGAAGATGGTATCTGGGAAACCGAAGTTTTGCTGATATCAGGGGTTACTATCCCCGCACGTTCGGAAATGGTGGTAGAGGCCAAATTGAGGAAGAAAATAAAGGGGACGGACATAGTCTGCGAACCCATGGAGTTGGGTATCGCTCAAGTATATGTCTCAAACTGTCTCACGAAGAATAGGGAACGGTTTTGGATCAAGATAATAAATGTATCCAATAGGGAAGTTAAGTTGCAGAAGAGACAGACACTCGCGAAGGCGGTAACTTGCGAGGTGGAGAAAGAAGATCAGGATGCATTTAGGATCGAGAAAATATCGTTCGAAAACAAAGACTGGGGTGCTGCCGGATTTTGTTTCGATCATTTGGACGATATTACACGGGATATCCTGAAAAAACTCATTCAGGAATATAGTGATTTATTTATAGAAGATGATACGCCATTGACCAGCACAACAATGGTAAAGCATGGTATTACGTTAGAACCAGGAACACAGCCGATTTGTAAGGCACCATATCGGATTCCATATCATCAAAGGGAAGTGTTACAAAAAGAAATCGACCGGCTCATGAGCGCGGGCGTTATTCGCCCATCATTTAGCCCTTGGTCAGCGCCAGTCGTCCTTGTAACAAAGAGACGACCTAGTGGCGAGGAGAAAGTAAGGATGTGCATCGACTACCGAGGCCTGAATAATGTGACAAAAACGGAATATTACCCCCTCCCCAATATATCAGATCTGATTCAGGGTTACAGTACTGGAAAAGAAGTTTTATTTTCGGTGATTGATGTGGCCGAAGCCTATCATCAGATTGACATGGAAGAAAAGGACGTACCTTTAACAGGGTTTAGTACCTTTCAGGGGCATTATGAATACCTGAAAATGCCTTTCGGCCTTAAGAATGCACCCTCAACGTTTCAACGATTCATGAATCTCACGTTAGCAGGACTAACTGGAGATTTATGTATGGTATATTTAGACGACATTATTATTTTTAATTCAGAAGGAAAGAAGGACCACATTGAGAAATTACGACAAGTGTTTGAACGATTACGGAAAGTTAACGTAAAGTTGAAGCCCAAAAAGTGTAGCTTCCTACTTACAAAAGTTAAATATTTAGGACATATGATTACTCAACAGGGAGTTTTTCCGGACCCTGAAAAAATAGAAAGTATTCAAAATTTTCCCATCCCTAAAAATATTAAGGGTGTGCGTTCATTCTTGGGAATAGTGAATTGGTATCGAAGATTTATTCCGAATGCAGCTGCACTGACAGCACCGTTAACTAACTTAACGAAGAAAGATGTTAAATTCGAGATAACGTCAGAGGTACTTGGCGCAATAACACAGCTGAAAGAGACCCTGACCTCGGATATGGTACTTATATATCCGGACTTCAAGCAACCTTTTGTGGTCGCTACGGACGCATCGGGACTTGGGATAGGAGCCGTATTGAGTCAGGTTAGGGACGGATATGAACGCCCGATAGCTTACGCGAGTCGAAACTTTAAGAAAGCGGAATTGAACTATTCGACTACGGAAAAAGAACTTTTAGGAGTTGTCTTTGGAGTACAAACGTTTAGGTGCTATTTATATGGGAAGAAGTTTACGGTTGTTTCCGATCATAGACCGCTTAAATGGCTGCTTAACTTAAAGGACCCTGGGTCCAGATTAGCCAGGTGGGCTATGACCCTGGCCGATTATGATTTTATGGTCATCCACCGGAAAGGGAAACTTCATGGGAATGCGGATGCCCTGAGTCGAATGTACAATAGGGACGAGCATTTCATTGACGTAGAGTTTGACGAATTTCAAGATTATCGGAAAAATCATCAGATACCTGTGATGATGGCACTTAACGTAGAAAAGGGAAACATATTTTCGGCATCTGAACCATGGGCGCTAGCCCACTGTGTATCGCAGGATTTAGCCATGGGAGCAGGAATTGCGTTGCAATTTAAACAAATTTATGGATCGGTGGAGAAATTACAACAACAAAACAAGACTATAGGGGAGGTAGCAGAGCTGTGTCTACCTGAAAGGAACATATATTATTTGATCACCAAGGCGAATTATTATGACAAACCATCTTACCGAAGTATGTGGAATGCTTTGAGAAGCTTGAGGGTATCCTGTGAGAAGAATAAGGACACCAAATTAGCCATGCCTAAAATAGGGTGCGGGCTAGATAAGTTGGAATGGGATAGAGTTTTGGAGATGATAAAGTTCATTTTCCATAATTCTAATATTAATATCACTATTTATGAGTTAACATCGGTCCCGGTAGCAACGGTGAAGTATGGGAGGGAGGAACCCGACCTTTTAGAACCTGAATGGGATAGGATCGCCTTAAGGGATGCCCAAGAAAATGACCCCTACTGTCGGTCAATTTTTGAAGTGTTGAAGGAAGGAACGGAAATTCAGGGAAATTCGTATTATGTTTCGAAGGATGGGTTGTTATATTTTTGCGATGAAGAAATGGATAAATTAGTAATACCTCGAAGTTATGTCGGGAAAGTGTTGTACGATTTTCACGATTCCCCAATGGCGGGACATTCCGGACAACAAAAAACGTTGATTAGCTTGAGGCGTCGGTTCTTTTGGCCTAATATGCGATCCGACGTGATCAATTATTGCAACAGTTGCAACAGCCTGTAATAAAAGGAAAACCTCACCTCATTTGAAGAAAGCTCCGCTTCAAAGATTTACTACAACAACGGAGCCTTGGGAACTAACATCTATGGATGTTGTAGGACCCCTTACAACCACTATGAGAGGAAATCGGTACCTCCTAACGTTTCAGGATTACTTCACAAAATATGTGGAAGCTATCCCAATCCGCGACCAAAAAGCCGAAACGATATCTCGGGTGTTTGTCGAAAATATTGTTGCAAGACATGGTGCACCCAAGATGCTGCTCACGGACCGAGGGGCAAACTTTACATCGGCCCTTTTCAAGGAAGTTTGCTCGAGTTTGGGTATCAAGAAGATCCAAACTGCAAGCTATGCACCAACATCAAATGGACAAATTGAAAGGATGCATCGTGTGTTAAAGGACATGTTGTCGCACTATATTAGTAGAAACCAGCAGGATTGGGATGACTGGATCCCTCTAGTTCTTATGGCCTATCGGGGCAATGTACATGTTTCCACGGGTTACAGCCCCTATTTTCTACTGCATGGAAGGGAGCAAAGGTTGCCTATGGATGGCTTTATCGAGTCAGGAAGAATACGGTATGACTACGACGATAATTATGCCGCGGAATTAGTCGAGCGGTTACGAAAGGTATACACGAAGGTATACGAAAACACGGAAAGGGCAAAAACAGATAGGGTGAAACGGTATAATAGAAAAACGGCTGAAAGTAATTTTATTGTAGGAGAGTTAGTATATTTGAAAGAAATGAGTGTCAAACAGGGATTATCTAAGAAGTTGTCAAAATCCTGGATAGGGCCGTATAAAATATTGGAGGTGGTTGGTCCTGTCACATATAAAATAGGGAAAAGTAGAGGAAGGGATGAACAAATTGTTCATGCCAATAGGTTGAAAAAATATGTCGCGAGGGATATGGTAAGTGACAGACCACGAAAACCAAGGGGGAATATAAGACGTGGGAGGGATATAATGTCCGAGTCTGAAGAGGCTCCGGAGGAAATAGATACATTCCAACCTTTGATATTCCCGGTACCAGGGCGGGAATTAGACGCAGACACTGACGAAGAAGAAACCAGTGATAATGGAAGCGAGGAAGAAAGTAGTGATGGGGAGGAAGAAAGACCGGTGGTGGAGGCCATACCGCCACGACGATCTCTAAGGGTGAGACGCCCCCCAGATCGATACGGATATTCTTAAAAGAATATGGGAATTTGGGTAGCGGGGGGTGAATCCTTGAATGATCCCTCAGGAGAGATGAATCAACTCCTGCCCTTCCGCAGATTCTACAGGGTCATCTATCCATGGCCCTGCCCTCCCCCTGTAACAGCCTGTTGATAACTTTCTGCAGTCTGAGTTATTACCACCATTTGCATTCCAATAACTACCAGATTATTACGAAATACAATCTATCAACTTCAGGTGGACTACCTGGTGTCTTCTTGGATGCCAATTTTTTAGATTACAAAAGAAAAATCTGACCAATGCGATCAATTACTGAGCCTTATCGGCTGATTCTCTATTTGGATTTTATCGGCATTTTTTTTTGGTTGTCCTTGGTCAGTTTTATTGTTTTCTCTCTCTCTCTCACGTATTTGTTCTCCCCTATCCCGTATGAAAGGAATACGGGTAGCGAGAAGGCAACTCTTCAACAGCCTTCCAGGAGGGGTGAATCGACTCCTGCCCATTTCGTAGATTCCAGTCATTTGAAACGTCTGTGTGGTGATTTGGGAGTAGCTGTGCTAAAGTCTTTGATGGCGATTTTTAACGCCAAATTTTTTTATTGAAGCAGCGAAATTGGAAAAACCTTTTCAGTGCGTATTTGATTTTTTTTTTTAATTCATCTTTTCATCTATAAAGAAGTACCACTCGACCTTATAATTTTTGTGTTAGCGCTGACGCTAAAGTGTACTTTACGGTTTGCGGGAATCGTTTTGGAACAATCGTGATAAGATTTTGCGTTTTGTGTCCCACAACAAAAAGCAAATGTGGATGTATTTTTGTGGTATTCTTCCTCAAATGATTAAAAGGGAACTAATGTAAGCGATCATGGGAGGACGAATAGGGAAAAAATGGGATTTACGTATTTTTCATTTTAAATTGTTCTATGAATGTATGTAAAATTGTGAATATTTAATTTTTTTTATTTGTTGTTGCTACTGTATTTATTGTACATTTCCCCACAAGATGTTTCAAGATGTTTCAAGAGGATCCAAGCCAATTACCAGTATTGGAAAGGTACTGACCCTATCCAGAGGAATGACCTTATTCGTAAAAGTGAACAGTACTGACGCGCTAATTGCGTACGCGTGTGCGAAGAAAAACAGTGAGATAACCGCGGTGTCTATACGCGAAGCCGCGAAATGTCCCAACTTCGAGAACATCTACAGAAGTTAATCCGTCAAAGGGATCGTGTTACCAGAGGGACGTAGTAACAATTAAAAAACCGTATGGACCGACTGTGTCGAGTAAGCTTGAGCGATTACTGATTAAACATTGCGGGAATCATAGGCGTACCTTAATCGTGGCCAAGGGTATAATAAACTTTATTTGCCGTTTGAAAGCCGTGGAAAACAGAGTACCAGAACTGAAGACTTTTGACAAATGGGTTAATGGTTCAAAACGATCAACATGGTCAACACCGAAGAGATGAGAAAGCTGGCACCCAACTCAGCAAAACAGATATGAGGATGGTTCACCGACTTCCTGTTTATGAGCAGACTCATGCGATACTCCGAATCATGAAGCAAGGAATAGATGTTATATCAAATGGACTACACCTTTGTTGTGGAATAACTCTGCTGGCCAACTTCTGGAATACTCTAACCATATGGATTATGAACCGACACAGGACCAGGCAAGATAACATTAGAAGAGACAAGGATGCAGAGGCGGACGTAGCTGTAGCAGCAAAGACATGACCGTCGGGATTTTACCCAACGGTAAACCCGAACGCACCACACTGGACTGAAGAAGAAAGTGCACAATGTTGTTATCGGTCGCGAGCTCGGAATAGGTGCTGTGTAGAGGGACATCTCTCGCGATAACGATGATTGTTGGTGACGAACGTAAACATTGAATTCGAGTGTTTGGAACCCAAATTTATCGGACACAAAGTGCGGTACGCTAATTACGAGAGACTAGGTCGTCGTGCATCTCCGAAAGGTCATTCTCGAGGTGAAGGTCAGTCCCAAACTCCAAAGGAAATAAACATATGGAGGTAGTCAGAACCGGATTAAGGAGATTCTGTGGTGATCGCGAGTGAAGTTTGAAAATCCGAAAAATAGACAATAATGAACTCCATGTAGGAGAAGTGCAGTGACGGACAGATTTTCTTAAATTTTCTTTCGAAGAATTTGAGTTATGCACGTGATGTTTTGTTGTATTGAACCTTATTTTTTTTATTTCTTGAAGTTTAATTGATCCTGAGGGATATTGTTTACTATAGACTAATTAGATGAGCAAGAATGATATTTAGTTTTAAGGCATGCTGCATGAAAGTTAAGAATTCTAAGTTTGATACATTCGAGTTGTATACCTTTTATAATGTCTTAAACGGAAGACAAGGGACTATTGGACTATTGGGGATGATGGTCAAGGAAAAGTTATGGCAAACGATGCCAAAACTTTTTCAAAGAAGGGGATATTGTAATAGGGGAGATAATTTTTGAAACTATAAAACAGACATGTCTTGAAAATTGGGACTTGAACGTTTTCTTTCCTGTAATATTTAACCGGTATTTTCCACTTCAACTTCTGAAATTTAATAGCCTTGTGTTAGAAAAATTAATGGATCGTTTATCAAGTTCACACAGGAATGTCTGGCGAAACATTAACGACCGAAATTGTTGATTTTCAGTTTAAGTTTATTTAGAGAACTAAATGATAAATTATAATTGTCCCACGAATTTGGTTGCAATTACTGCACACGATGACAGGAATAAAATTCAACGCAGGCATTGTTGAGAATTGCATGGGAAACTGCGATATCTCAAGAAGAAGGTGGGAAGCAGAAAAAAATCTTTAATTTGATTGGTTTATAAAAACAAAGATGGTAGAAGTTTTGATTTGATTGGTTTTGAAAGATTGACGATAGGTTTTTGGAGGAGACGAAGAGGGGAAAAACTTCGACTTGCTCGGGAGACGAAAAAGGCAGTGTCTGGTGGAATCTTAAACGAAAAGGTTGCCAGTACTCGCGTCGGTAATAGGGAGTAACTGGAGGAACCTAAAGGGAAGGTCCTCAGTTGACTCAGGTTTGAAATCGGAAACTAAGGGTAGTACGGTTTTAGGGTATGTACTTCAGTGTTTGGAAGTACGGTCTCAAAGCGGAGACGAAAACAGTTAAGGTTGAATCGGAAACTAAGGGTAGTACGGTTTTAGGGTAGGTACTTCAGTGTTTGGAAGTACGGTCTCAAAGCGGAGACGAAAACAGTTAAGGTTGAATCGGAAGTTAAGGGTAGTAATTTCTAAATTACTTGGAATCATTTTAGATTGCGTATCGTCGGTATATTCGGGAGTGAGGTCAATTTGCGAAACGCGTGTGGGTGTCGTGTTTGGTGTTTAATCTGTCTGTTTCAGGAAAGAAGCACCGTCAAAGAATTATCCTCCTAGGTTCATCATTCTTGGGATTATTGGTACAGGAAAAGGTCAGACTATTTTTTTTATGCTTAGCTTATTTTGAGTATTGGTAGAAAGCTGCATGAAAGCCCAAAATATATTTATAGTCCAGAGTCCTGAAATCTCCCACAAGTCGTAAATGTCTTTTAAAGTATATTGTATTTTTTTGTAATCACCCTTAAGTAACTGAAAGTGTACTCGTATATGGAAATACTTGTTGGGTTCACTTAAGTGTTGTAAAGTTTAAGTGGGAATTAATTTTGAGATTTCCCTTGTATATTAGAAAGTTTGAATTTGTATTATTCTTGAAATCTCTCTTGAGTAGCTGAAGGTTTAATTAAGTGAATTTTGAGATCATCCCATGTTAATGATCTTGGGGGTTATTTTGACAAACCCTTCTTGTTTTTGTTGATAACTTGACTTCATCATTTTTTAATTGGAATTCACACCGATGGTTGATTTGATTTCGATAATTGGATTATGTTTTACAACCTAACGTTGATGTATCAATTTGATTTGTTGTGATTAATTGCATTTGAATTAAGAAATATTCGAGTACTTTTGATAATTTATATCTTTGAAATATACGTAACGAATGTAAAGTTGTTTAGTCTTATTTGGTTTTAATATACGTCTTAAATTTAATCCAAAAAGTTTCATTTATCATCCCTCTCCCTAGAGAATATTTTTAAACACTAAGTCCCGACCCAAGTGCGTTGGGCCGATCCCACACTTTCTCCCTTCTGGAGAAAGAACTTCAAAATTAAAATAACATCTTTTTTTTTCTTTAAGTAATAACACCCTTGATTGGTGGAAAGCCGCTCTTCCGTCAAATCACAAAGAGGGTGCTTTTTACAGTACTACTGATCTGCAGATAAATAATGAATCAGTTGAATACCATGGGAACTGAAAAAAATTCGAACTTCAACACTGAAATCGAAAACGAAACGTTTGCCATCCCATGATTGTGAGACTTTCTTTTTCTTGAAATTATGCAAAGTATATCCCCTATTCGTTTTCACCTCCAATTTAAGAGTACCCCCCGGTATACTGGTGTCCATTTTCAGTGAACCAATAAAAGAAGAAAATATTTTTTTTACTACTAGTGTCAAATCAACTGAAGTATCAATAAACTTTTCGGTATGGAAAAAACACGTTTTCCTCCAAATGGAGATTGTAAATAGTTTTTCTATCGCATTAAGTATCGATCGAGTTTATCCAATTACATATATTGAAATGTAACAGTTCTGTAATGCTAACGATCTGAGATATCGAAGTATGTATACACACTTCTTTCTATACCTGAATGGACGAACATTTGATACCCCCCTACTTTTACATCTGCATCGCTTTATGAAGGGTCATAAATTGTAAAACTACCAGATGTTCATTCTGTTGACAATTTTGTTGTATGTAATTGGGTGAAAACAGGTGGGGCTATTGAAATTCTGGCCTGACAAAATATTTATTGCATCGTATTTTCATTTTGTGCCAAAAAGCTCCTCTATCGGAATTCGAGCTTTCTGCCACTGTTAAAGCCTTAAGCCTTGACCAATCTGTTGGAGTAGTTATGTCAACACGGGTTCTGGATCAGAATATGATCTAACCTCACATTTGGTTTAGATGGTGGCGGAATGATAGGTTGATTTATTTATGGTGGATGCGCTTTGTGCGCTCTTTTGGTGGTGGTTATGTTTGAAGGGAGCTTTACGATGAAGACGCCATGACAGTTTGTTCAACGACATCTAGAGTTTGAACTTCGAAGACGCCATGACTTTTGTAGGGATCTTTACGATGTCAGCGCCACCTAGATCTTCGAGATGCAACTCAATGAAGGGATTGCGGGTTATGAAAAAAACGTCGCTGGGATTTGAACCCGCGTTTCCAAGCATATGTGAATCAAAAGTAGTTGATTTAGACAACTCGGCTATTCCGACTTACAATATATTGATAGTTTTGTTTGGGGTATAGGTTAAAATTCTAGGAACATGGATTAGACACGTTTTGTTGAAATTCGTGTACATTCAGCCATCCTGGCTATCCCGGTATATTAATAGTTTTGTTTGTGGGGGGTATAATTAAATCACCTGTTGCAAGTTAATCCCCAGGGAACATCGACTAAGACACGTTTTGTTGAAAGGAAAGATGCTTTTCGTGTCATAACGCGTTTTTTTGGGCTTTCTCCAATAATGTTATGGTACTTTATCTGACTGAATTCCCATGAGAAAAAAAACTTGCTAGTTTAGACCCTCGAAGAAAAACTATAAATATTTCAACAGGGAGTATTTTCAATCATTCTACGTTTTGGTTTTATACACGAGATTGCGCTCCTACAAAATATTTGGGTTGGAACACGCTTTTTTTGTCATTGGTGCGTTCATTATTAGGCTTTATCCTATTGGGTTCCGCGACAAAAAAAAAAAAAACTTGCCAGTTGAGACCATCGAAGAAAAAGTATAAATATTTCAACAAAGAGTATTTTCAACCAAATCACGTTTTGGTTTTATACAAGACTCTCCAAGCCTTACAACAGTCGCAAAAGTATCAAACGAAATAATTTTGTTACACATCATCAAACTATACATCTGAGAAACAGTAAGTTTTTGCACATCTTTTGTATTATGAATGTTTTTTTAATTTTTCCCTATTTCGACTTGTTTCAGTAATGAACCAGAGCGTATTGCATCATCGTTCACGATAACGTTATCGAGTACCATCCGCTCAGTGAAATTGTAAGGAAATTAACGAACTTTTGAGAATTCAGTGTAGTATGAGCTGTAGCAATAACAAGATGAAAGTAGCCGTAGTAGATTTTCACGGTTTCATTATTAATGGTAACTTTCAACCGAAAGAGATAAGCATAATAAGTAAAGGGAATCAAATTGCACATTTTATAGTGAAATCTGAGGTAGAATTCTCATCTTTGTCTGTGCCAGTGGCGGCTGCTCCATAGGTGCACATGTGCACGTGTACCCCCAACTAATATCTTCATCCAAAGAAATTTACTTTTGTGTTTGAAGTAAACGTAACGTTTTCTTTTTGTGTATTTGATTTTATTTTTCATTTCCGATGTTCCGGTTCACGGCTCTGTATTTCAGACTCAAGACGGTGAACGAACTTTGAACGCCAAACGCCACGCAAATGCATTATCATACGCGTAAACGCCCGACCGTGCTAGACTAGATGGACCGTACACTGCACATCCGAAGTGGTCCATGATTGGAGCTTAAGCCACCCCTCGCGCCCCGAGCTTCCCGTAGCAGTCCATAGTATTTAGCTCACGTAGGTACACATCCAGTTTGTGAACCGACATCCGATACATCCAGTTTGTGTACCGTCGTGTCCAGAAGCGCTGCTGTATTCACCGTGTTTGTTCGTTTGTCGTATTCGCGCAATTATGGCCGAAAGTTTGGAGAATCCGATTTGCATTAGCGTGCAATATTTAAAAACAATTCGTTTTTCTTCGCTGACATTGGAAGAAAAACAAAAAATCAAAAGTGCCGGTCGTCCAAAACCGAATTTATCGATCACGCATGTAACAAAATGTAAAACACGCGATTATAAAAGAACCTTCAAGATAGACACTTATGAAAAAGCCGAATGGTTATGTGGTTGTGAAATTAGTAACAGTCTTTATTGTTTTCCTTGTTTGTTATTTGCTGGTGATGATCAAACAGAATGGACCAGATCCGGTGTCAAGGATTTAATCCATTTAAAAGAAAAAATTAAAAAACATCAAAATTCCAAGACACACCTCTCTGCCAAATTAGGTTTCAATTTGTTGGGTAAACAAGATATTCGACAACAATTAAACAGTGCTTACCGACTGAATATCGAGAAACATAATGAGCAAGTGAAGAAGAACAGGTACATTTTATCGAAAATAATAAACTGTGTTAAATTTTGTGGTGCTTTCGAATTAGCATTACGTGGCCATGATGAAGGAAATGATTCGATAAATCCTGGTATATTTAAAGGTCTTATCAATTTTTCTGCTGAATTAGATTTAGCGCTCAGGGATCATTTGGATCAATCCACAGTATTTAAAGGAACATCCAAAGACATTCAAAATGAATTATTGGACTGTATGCTTTCTGTGTGTCATGCACACATTAAGAAAGAAATCGCTGCCTCAAAATTTGTATCCGTGATAAGTGATGAAACAAGTGACATTTCGAACATTTTCCAAATGGTTATAGTTTTCCGTTATACCTTAGCAGACGGTTCACCTGTTGAAAGATTTTGGGGTTTTTTGAAACCTTCTGATCATCATGCTGTTGCGTTAGCTGGCTGTATTGAAAACGTTCTAAATTCTGTTTTGAAAAAACCTGATCAGTTGATTTCGCAAAGCTATGACGGCGCAAGTGTTATGAGTGGCGTCCACGGTGGTGTGCAAAAACTTATCAAAGATAAATTCCAGTATGCGTATTATATACACTGTTACGCACACCAAATAAATTTAATAATGTCACAAGCAACAAGTATAAATACAAATGTTCGCATCTTTTTTGCCGATCTGAGTGATATTACGAATTTCTTCTCCAATTCTCCACAACGAGTTTCTGTATTAGATGAGGTCGTTGGAAGAAGAGTTCCGAGTGCATCTGCTACAAGGTGGAATTTCAAAATTAGAACTGTTAACACTGTTTATGAAAACAGAGAAGCCCTTATCGAGTGTATGGAGAAAATACAATCGTCGTCCAGACAATCGGATACCATCACAAAAGCTGGTGCCCTTTTAAGATTATTGAATGACACCAAGTTCGTTTTTTGGCTGACAGTTTTTCATCGTTTAATGCCTCATATTGATATAATATATTCTCAGCTGCAAAAAAGAACTGCTGATTCTGTGACCATAAAAAAATGTATTGCAGAGCTGGAAAAAAAACATTCAAAAAGAAAGGGAAAATATACACACCATCAGAGACTCCGAACTAGACGACATTGAGGTGAGTCACTCTAGGAAAAGAAGGAAGGTAGATGAAAGAACTTCTTATGTTTCCACGACTGTTCAAGCTAAAGAAGTGTGCGACACCATTATATCAGAAATAAAAAGGAGATTTTCGTTTACAGGTCATTTAGAAGTGGCTAATTTGTTTTTGGTGGAGAATTTCGAAGTATATTCGTCGAATTTTCCCATCCAATATTTAAATTCTGCAATTTCTGCCTATCCATTTTTAGACAGAAACAAACTGAAGACAGAGTTGGAAATTATTTACAGAAGGACAGATTTTAGAGAGGTCTCCGGAGCAATCCATCTCCTAAAGTTTTTGATAGAAAATAATTTGCAAGAAGACTTCTCAGAGACCTTTCATGTGCTACTCGCAATTGTAACCATGCCCATGACAACTGCAGAAGCAGAACGTTGTTTCTCCACTTTGAAGCGCATTAAAACTTTTTTGAGAAGTACTATGGGCCAGGAAAGGTTAACTGCTCTCGCAATGTTATCTATTGAGAAACAAATGATTCAGGATCTTCCAAACTTTAATGAATTGGTTATTGAAGAATTCATATCTAGAAAGAACAGGCGACTTGAATTCCAATACAAAACGTGTGTGTGAAAATTAGTTCTAAGTGTTTGTGTTAGTTAGTAAGTTATCAGATACCTAATTAGACAATAAAAGTAGCAACAGGTGAAACATGATCAAGAAGATGTGCTGTCTGGTTGAAGAGGTAGGATTTTTCAAACTACATATTATTAGTTTAAGTCATTTTTGTTTTTTTTTATGTGACTGCTCAGTATGAATACAAGAACTTACAAGTTCGGATTTTTGCGCTAAACCCTTTTCTGAATATTATCCCAAGATAAGGCGAAAGAACGCCACAAACTGCTCTAAAATGCGAGTTTTGAAGGTTAGTTTTCAAAATTTTTTCCTCCCCCGAAGCTTCCTTTACTAAGGGGTTACTCCGTACCCCTCAGACCCTCGGTACCTGTCCACATGTGCACTCCCAAAATTAAAACCCACGCGCCACCACTGGTCTGTGCGTGATCAGAAGCAAGCGAGATGGTTGGAAAATAATTATCACGGTTTAAAATATAATTATGGTAGTGTTGAACTTCGCGATGTTAGTATCATTTTCAGAAGATTACTCTCAGATATAGATGAAGTATATGTAAAGGGTGATCAAAAGAGAAAATATTTGTTAGACATGGGTCTACCATTCATGATTATTGATCTGCAGCAGCTGGAGCATTACAATCCCCCACCACCAAAATTAATGATGCAGCAACCGTTGTGTATGTATCATGATGGAAATGTGCCACGCATGTGCAGCATGACAAACTGCAAAGACCTATTCGATTGGCTTGGGAATGTTATTTCTTATTAAAAAATTGCACAGAAAAGATGACCATAGATGAATTTTCACGAGAACTTGCTCTACTCAAAGATGCAATTAATTCTAACGAAGATCGTAAAAACATGATCAGTCAATTTGAAAAGCTCTCCTTACAGCGACGCCGAACCACAGCATCATCATCATCATCATGTATCTGGTATTCTACAGTTTTCCGTAATAAATCTAGATTTCAACATCTATCTTCGATGTCATGTAAAAAAAAATAAAAGAGTTGTTCTCAATAAAATATCTTGAAAAATATATTTATCTTTATATTTATCCACCACACCCCTTGAAACTTATTAGATCTAATCAAGATGCGAATTGAGCAGCATCACAGTGCTCTACCTGTAGAAAATTTAGATATTTTCGAAGATCAATCAAAATTCAATAGAAATGGGGATTTATTTCCACATAGTTGCAGATTTTTAATAGTAGGTCCTAGTGGTTGTGGAAAATCAAACGCACTTCTATCCTTACTTCTTCATCCTAATGGGTTAAGATTTGAAAATGTATATATTCTCAAACAGTTTATATCAACCTAAATATCAGCTGCTCGAAAAAGTTTTAAAGAACGTCCAAGGTATAGGTTATCACAGCTTTAGGGAAAATGATGATATTATAGAAACCGCAGAGGCTAAAGAAAATTCTGTATTCGTCTTTGATGACAAAATTAAGTCGTATTACTCTATGGGACAGACATAAAAAAATAGATGTTGCTTTTCTTTGTCAGACATATGTGTCAATAAATAAACATCTGATTCGCGATAATGCAAATATAATTGTTATATTCAGAAGTGATGATGTGAATTTGCGCCGTGATTTGTACATGAAAACAGATGTAATTTTACTTGCTGATGTCATGGAAAATTTCAGACAAACTGCTTTAGAAACTTACAAGCTTGATCAGGCATGGTACTACACTATGCCTGACTACAGCTGGGACTGTATGCTGAAGTACACAAAATGTAAATTACAATTACTTAAAGATATTGATATGATCATGTTTGTGGAGCGGGGTATATGGGGTGGAATCAGTTGTTGCATGCACAGGTTTTCCGAAGCCAATAACCCCCAAATGAATAATTATGACATATCAAAGCCAGAGTCGTATTTGCTTTATCTAGATGTTAATAATTTATACGGTTTCGCCATGGCAGAATTTCTGCCATTTGGGGTTTTGAATGGTGTGATATGCCTGTTGATGTGACAACCATTCCTGATGATAGTCCCGAAGGATACATCTTTCAGGTGGACCTGCAGTACCCACAACACCTACACGATTTGCATTAAGACTTGCCGTTGTGTCCAGAGCACAGTGTTCCGCCTGGTTCAAAGCTACCAAAATTATTATGTACTCTCTCTGATAAAAAAGATTACGTAATTCATTATCGTAATTTAAAAACTGTGCTTGAATTAGGATTGAAATTGAAAAAAATTAAAAAGGTTTTGAAATTTCAGCAATCTCCCTGGCTGAAACCCTATATAGACCTTAATACTGAATTAAGAGCAAAGGCAACTACCGATTTCGGTAAAAACTAATTCAAATTTGCCCCTAATTCAATTTTTGGTAAGACCATGGAGAATATCAGATTGCACAGGGTAGTACGTTTAGTTAATAAGTATGAAGGTCGATATGGAGCAAAAAATCTTATAGCATCTCCGAGATTCCATAGTCGCACAGTTTTCGGTGAAGATTTATTAGCCGTTGAACTTAAAAAGAATGAGCTTTTGTTCAATTAACCTCTTTACATAGGTATGGCCATTCTCGACATATCAAAGGTGTGCATGTACAATTTCCATTATAACTACATGATGCTAAAAAGTCCTGGGGGTTGTAAAATCATGTACATTGATACAGACTCTTTTTTTTTATGAAATTAGTAGTAACCCCTACGAACTCATTAAAAATGATTGCCACACTCATTTCGATACCAGTGATTACCCAAAGGATAACGTGCACAATATTCCATTGGTAAATAAAAAAGTACCTGGCTTAATGAAAGACGAGACTAACGGATTAATTATTACACATTTTGCAGGTTTGAGAGCTAAAATGTACAGTTTTAAAGTTCAAGGGGGGAAAGTCACGAAAAAATCAAAAGGAGTAAAATCTTGTGTTGTAAGAAATGAATTATTTTTCGATGATTATGTGAATTGTCTCAAACAAAATTCTAAGATTGTATTAAACCAGAATACAATAATGTCCTTTGCACATAAACTCTATTCAATTCAACAATCGAGAATAGCATTAAGCGCACATGATGATAAACGATATCTTATTCCATCATCGTTTGATACGTTGCCTTGGGGGCATTATTCACTTCTGTCAACAAAGGCTCCACCGTCACAGCAATAGTGAAAAATTTATGTTTCTTTTCAGAATAAACAATTTTGATCAACAAAAACACACGTTGAACCTTGTTATTCCTTTCCAAGTTTGCTCACTTCAAGGTTCAGCAATAAATGTAATCATTCAAAATGTAAGTTCAATAATTGGTGTGTTCCGTCTGAAGTTACCTAAAGATGTAACACGTGAAATTTTGAAGAAATTTAGCATTTCCAAGTGGAAGCAAATAAAATCAGATGTGTGCATTACAGAAAATCCACTTCCAGAGGAACCCCTTTTTTCTTCTCCTAGAATAGTATCAAACCATAAAGCTATACCATATATTATTGGTAAACTTGATTGGGGCGATGAATATGACAATGCAGAGCTGTGTGTGTGTGGCGAAATTATTATAGCATTAAGGAATTTAATTTAACCTTTTGCAAAATTCATTATAGAATTTTTTTGAAAGAATTTGAAAGGGCAGGATTCAAGTCTGGGTTATTTAGCTTTCGCGACCACACACACTTGTATATAAAGTCTGCAAATCTTCATCACCTATTTAGAAAAAGAGTGTATTGGTGTAACTAAGACTTTTGTGAAGTATTATTTGACATTTATGAAAAAGACGAGTGTTGTGATAGACTTCATGAGTCAATACACGACTATGTAGAAGTACCTAATTTCAAAAGATTTGTATGTTCAGGAGATGAAGATAGTGATATTGATTTTTAGATTTATTGTTTGTGAAAAAATAAAAAAATGTAAATAAACTATTTTGACATTTTTTTTTGTTTTTTATTTTTTATTCCTCATATGTTGATACAGTATACAAGCACATCTACAAGAACCAAAAGATTCACAAATAAGACAAGCCCTTCCATCCACAACATCTATACTTGGGTCTGTACCAATACATTTAAGGGGGCAACAATATCTACGACCATCTATGATGTGGGCATCTCTTTCCTCATTCATTTTGCTGCACATGAGGTTGCTAGTACTTTCCATGCAGAATAGAGTTAGTCCACAACTTAGGCATTTAACGTGTTCTTTATCGAATAAAATTTTGCTACTCGGACACAGAACATTTTTCAATGATTTCAGACAGTGAATTAATGCCAAAAATAAAAGTGAACTGAATAAGTATAGGGTGATGAAAATGTATCTCACGATTACTTCGTTAAATAATTCTTCCATGGTGACTGACATTAAGTGTTAAGCAAAATTATTCATCTAGAAATTGCCATAAATAAATATGAAATGGGAAATGGAGGGTCATCTTACATTAAACTACCGGATCAAATTTTAAAAACCAAAGCATGTGTTAACGTTCAGAATAACGATAATGCATGTTTTTTTTTTGGAGTATTGTTAGCTATCTTTATCCAGCCAGAATTAATTCAAACCGTACCGCGAGCTATCCTTTTTACGCTAGTGTTCTCAAAACTACTGGCTTAGAACTACCTATGAAATTATCTCAAATTACAAAATTTGAAAAAATGAACAACATTTCGGTGAATGTATATGGTTTAGAGTTGAAAGAAAATGAAATGAGTTCATTTTATACAATTTTACCGTTGAGACTCACACATCATCATATTGCCCAGAATCATGTTAATTTACTCCTTGTTCAAGACAAATATTCTCCGAAATTGAGCGACTATGACGCCGAGCCTTTGGAAACTGAAACGGGAGATACTGAAATTAAATATCACTTCTGTTTGATTAATAATATTTCAAGACTTCTAGCAAGACAACTCTCAAAAGATAAAGCCAAGAAATTTATATGCGATAGGTGTTTGAATTATTTTTCATCTCAGATGAAATTGAATGAACATTTTGAGATATGTAAAACATTAAATGATCAAAAAGCAACTTTTCCAAATTATGATTACGTTGAATTTAGAAATTTCGTTTATAAACAAAAATGTCCCTTTATTCTGTATGCAGACTTTGAGGCATTACTTAAGCAATGCAATAACAAAATAAGTGAAAAATCGTTCAAGTATCAAGAACATGTGCCATATAGTGTAGGTTTTTATTTGAAATGCTCATTTAACGATAGTTTTTCACGTTATGATAGTTTTCGCGGTGAGACTTGCTCAGATTGGTTTGCTGATGAGATAGATAAAATAGCCTCATTTGTATATTCCAAAATTAAACATATTGAACCAATGACAGGTGCACCAGATGAAGTTGGTACACACTGTCATATTTGTGAATGTCGTTTTAACTCTAAAGATGTAATAGTTAGGGATCATGATCATTTCTCCTCTGAATTTAGGGGCTGGGCGCATCAACAATGTAACCTTAATTTTCGAAAGCTTTTTATTGTACCCATGGCGTTTCATAATTTATCTAATTACGACGCTCATTATTTAGTTGAATCTCTTTTACGTCGTGGTAGAATCACAACTTTACCCATCAATAAAGAAAAGTACATTTCATTTACATATTACCATCAGGAAACCAATCTCAGATTTAGGTTTATCGACTCATTTAAATTTATGGGAGCTAGTTTGGATGAATTAGCTTCTACTTTAATTCTAGATAATTTTAAAAACCTTAAAAAAGAATTTGGTCGTTTACGCGATGAGGAGTTTGAACTCCTCACAAGGAAGGGTACATTTTGTTATGATTATATGACAGATTGGGATAAGTTAAACGAAACCGCACTACCATCAATAGATCAATTTTACAATAAATTGTCGGATGAACATATTAACGAGAAAAGCTATCGTCATGCTCAGAACGTCTGTTTTCATGTACAAATCGCTGTATTCGCCTAATGATCTGATTTTGAATGTTTGCCAAACGTTCTGAGCATGACGATAGCTTTTCTCGTTAATATGTTCATCCGACAATTTATTGTAAAATTGATCTATTGATGGTAGTGCGGTATCGTTTAACTTATCCCAATCTGTCATTTAATCATAACAAGATGGAGCTTGCCGAGTGGTGAAATTAAAGACAGCTACAGGATTTCTAATTCGTCCTCAACAGAAATTATATTTATTTGAAACAGGACAAAAGGACGCAGAAAAGAAAGCGGATGAACAGGAAAACCAGCAAGAAAAACCAGAACACCATCAAGATCATCAGTGCAGCCAGCGGACAGAAGGAGGAAAGTCAAGATATTGTCGAATTTTGAAAAAGAGAATCCCTCAGGCCGGAGGATGTTGGATCTATTTCATATCATTTTCATGTTCATATTCAATTTCTTTCCTTGGTCCATAAAACAGGCCCAAAATCAACAGAACATTCCTGGACATATAGACTTTACATAATACAGAGAGACCTTTTCAGGTTAACAATATAAATGTATCGTTTCCACCAATTATCATGATTTTCCCTATTACAGTGATAAATATTTACTGCGAAATTTGCATTCGACATGATACTACTACATACGTATTTATAGCCTCCCTCATTTTGCTTGAGCAACTTTTATGGAGGGCACAATGGATCTTGAGGTCGCACGAAACCATAACTATATCCAAGTATAGGACCTTAATAAAAATGTATCATTTCATCAAGATTTTACTCATTACGCACGTAATCATATGCGTCGCAATCCACTGGCATTAACATTCGACAAGTTACTACGTATAGTCACATTAGTAATTGATTGAGTTGTTTATAATTAATAACGAAAAAGTGAATACCTATAGATTAAATTGTGAACACGCGAATTTCTTCGATTAGACGAACTGGTATATAAATCGAAATTGGTTTTTGACTGAACAACGTCAGTCACTGGAAAATCGAAAGACTTTTAGAGCTTGAAAAAAAATCCTAAAACTTTGTAGGGACAGGCCATGTTAAGAACAAAAAACTTTATCTCTGATGAGTCATTATCACGATTCTTTGGTTGAATTTCTCGAAGTAAGGCAGGTAACTTTATGGTGGATCTCATAGATATTTACTATGAAATCCATTGTACCATTGTAAGGCCGCTGGAAAATTTCACCGTGTGAATAAAACATGTGCGTGGTCCACGGGAACACGGGAAGTGTTTTTGAATAAGTATAGGAGCACTATCTATCCTTGTGAAGAGGATTTGCAAATCACACGGGATACCCGCACGAAAAACAGCTTTGGAAGTTTGACGCTAGAGGGGTGTAGCGGTACCTATTGCTCGAACGGAGGAGCTTTTGAGTGCTCGTTCATATATCTTGTATATTGATCCATCTTGAAGGTAGATTCGCATTCATAAATAAAACGAAATTTTTTTCAAAGCTATCAACGTCCTTGACCATGGATACGTAACTACAGGAATGGGAATTTTTTGTCAATAATTCGGATGCATTTCATATGATTTCGCCTGAATACGTCATTTTCTATCCAAATGCAGAATTTCATCTAGGTCTAATCTGTAGTTTTGAAATTAGAAGGAAAACCAAATCCGAGATCCGAACCTACCCTAGAAATTTCAAGAGATATGGTGTTTCCAGACCATTCTCGACATAAAATCCGAAAAATGCAGATATCGTGACGAAATGGTAAAGCCCCCGTGAGTGTAATGAACGCCCACAAAACATGAAATTTAAAATTTCAGCGCAGACCTGAGGTCATAAAGAAATATCAACATATGTCTATATGTTTTTGAAAGAGAGAAATACATACTGTTTTCTTGGATAAAACAATATATGGCATATGGCACGTGTGAAGAAATAGCGACAAGGAACATATTGTTCAAAAGAATGAAATCTGATTCCGCTCCAAATCTAAGTGTTAGCAAAGGGAATGTAAACGGGGTACCATACAGTTCTGCGTATAATAACATCGAACGTGAAAATATGCAATTATAGAACTAAGAATCAGTCATTACTGCGTTTACTTACAACAAAATAACAAAATAATAAAAACAAAAATTCACAGCCTCAGCCTCAAACAGATCACAGATTTCTTCCAAACAAATCAAACTTTAACAGGAATGAAATATCGGGTTTTTTGGTCAAAAGGAAAGAGATTGATGTTATTACAATTGAATGGTCGATACAATTTGACGAGAATTTGGCATGAAGAAAAGAGGTTCTCGATTGGGACCATTCTCGATTAAAAATTCGAATGATACAGACACCGTGACAAATTGATATAGCCCTCGTTTAAGTGTAATGAACGCTCAAAAGAGCCTAAAGTTTCAGCAAGGTTTGGGGTCTAAAAGAAATATCATCTAAATTGGAAATGTGAAATTATAGAACCTAGAATCAGTTATTACTGCCTTCATAAATATTCACAGCCTCAGCTTTAAACATATCACAGATTTCTTTAAACAAATCAAACAGGCTCAAATCATGATTTTTAATATGTTTTCACATCAGATTGAATAAACGTGTAATTTATCATATTCAGTTTCGTTTACTTTTATCATTGTCTATAGATAAAGAACAAAAAAATCTTATTATTAATAGCGATTCTTCCAAATTCAAATATTTCTGTCTTCGGTGCTGTTTTCATTATTATTGCATTTTGTTTGAATATTTCAAACCATTCATTTTGAGGCCGTGTTGCAACACTTCAACAATCGAAATTAACTGGCAAATTGAAGTCTGAGTTTTGTTTTATAGTAAGTATTCATATTTTTTCTATACCACATATCTTCTCTCCTGGTGTCGGAAGTAGCAGTGTGACCTAGTCCAAAATTCACAGAAAAATGCTATTAACTTTTTGAAATTACAAATAATTGCGGAAAGTGCAACGTTTTTGCATAAAAACGCCGTTTTCGAGAAATTCCTTATTTCGTCTTATGATGCCTTGTCGGAAAAGTCGTCAGTTTTACTATAACTTCGGATCCGCTTCCATTTTTAGAATACCACCGAACTAAATCCACATATTGTTTTCGTTATCGTCTTTGAAATACATATTTCGAAATGGATATCATACACCTAAACTTATAGATACTGAATAACCGATGATGTTTGAGAGTTTTTCTGAGAGACCTCTGACATACAAGAGGGTGTCATATTTCAAAATAGGGTGCGTGGACCCTCCGGACGAAGAGATGGGAGGTTGAGGAGGCTTGACTGGTTCTCCCAAAATTCTGTCAATCAAATGAGTTGGATAATTGTTACTCACTAAAACCGATTTAATATATTTAAGGTTTTTTTCATGATATCTATTGTCTGACAGATTCAAAGCTCTGAGCTTTAAATTTTTAATTATATTAATTTTGTGAATCATGGCATGATGGGAAAAGAAACCCATATATCGTCCAGAAAAAGTAGGTTTCTGATACCAATCCACATACAAGATATCATCAATCCTACGTTCAACCTTCATGTCCAGAAAACTAAGTGCTCTATTCGACTCCAACTCTATAGTAAACTGTAATTTTGGGTGATACGAATTAAAAATGTCAAGCACAAGTTGTTCAGTGCCATCCGGTATTATAATAAAAATGTCATCTACATAACGTTTAAAAATGAACACTTTAAAAGGAAGACGAGCGAGACAAACATCCTGATGCTTCTTCATAACGATGTCACAGCAAAGGGGTGAAAGACAGCTTCCCATACCAAAACCAAAGATTTGCCGATAAAATTGATCATTGAAACAGAAATAACTGCTTGTCGTCAGAAAATTGTATATTGATCTAAATGTTTCAAAATCTAAAGAAGGCTCAGGGATTGAATTCCAATTCTCTTCTATAATCTGTAAAGTCAAATCTGTTGGTGTATTGGTAAAGAGTGAAACGACATCAAGTGACACCAATCTGTGGTCTGGTGGTATCTTAATTCCATTAATGGAATCGAAAAAATCGAAAGAGTTTCGGACATAATGTTCATCCCTAATGAAAATCGGTCTCAAGAAATCAGCAACAAACTTTGACAGCTGATACACTGGGGAACCCACAAAACTCAATATGGGTCTAAGGGGAGTGCCAGCTTTATGTATCTTTGGAAGAAAATACATTTTGGGAAAAATGCCCTTACTGCTGGTAATTTTTTTAGCCATCGCTTCGGTGATTATACCCTTTTCTAGTAAGATTTTTGTAAACCGGTTATTTTTATTTTGGAAACGAGTTGTTGGGTCAGAATCTAATCTTTCATATGTATCTGTGTCATTAAGCAGTGTCATACATTTTTCGAAATATTCCTCTCGGTTCATAATTACAGTGGTGTTTCCCTTATCAGCTTTCAAGATAACTATACGGTCTTTATTATTCTTAAGAAATGATTGAGTGTCCCTCATATCTCGATACAAGGAAGAACTGAAAGATGTGGAATATTTATTAGAATTTAAAAAATTTGTGATGGTGTTAACAACCCTCGCTCTGACTAAATTCAGAAAAACTCTCAAACATCATTAAGAGAGAAGATCTTAAGGTGTCGTTTAGGAGCTCGAATACAATTGGAAGACTTTTTTTCAGTGCCATCAAGAATCCCACACCCACTACTATGCTTTCTGATATAGTGTACAGGATAAAATGTTCGGATTGTTCTAGTGTTTATGTAGGACAAACTTCACGTTATTTGAGGTCGAGAGTCCAGGAACACATGAGATCTGTCCGTTTGCCCATCTCCAACCCAAAAACAGCCTTAGCTGAGCATTGCGTTGACATGGGACATAGTTTCGACTTTGAAAGCGTCGAAGTTCTAAATAGGGAACCATACTTAGTGAATCGACTAATGTACGAGATGTTACAGATAGCTGTTAATAATTCAGTTAATTCAAGATCGGATATCCAACATCTAAGCCGAATATATTTTCCCTTATTGAGAATGAATAAACACCCTGTAAAGTTTTCATCGCCTTCCGTTAACATATGAACGCGAGTTTCGAGTTTTTCCACCTAAGAAATCGAGAGCTCTTGTATTATTTCCACCTCCGTGTGTCGACGTATGTCTCTCCATATTATTGCTTTGTTTATGTTTCACTGCGGTCTGACAATTTCTTTCCACACAAAATATATGAGATTTGGAAACTATTTTATTTATATAGAGGATAATGGGAGGATACAATTGTTAAGTATGTAAGTAAATTTCACTTTCGCAAAAATCTTCAACTTTATTGCTGATTGTTTATGTTGATTTCACCTTTTTTTGGCTGTTTTTCCATGTTTATGTTTGTTTAGTATTACGCATTTACACTGTAATTATAAAATTTGTCTTAGTCTGTCATTCTTGCTTGTTTGTTTTTTGTATATTTACATTTTTGGAATTTTTCATTATATGCTCCATATTCTTTTGTAGAGCCCTGAAGATGGAAAAATACATTTCCGAAACGTCGGCGAACTGACATAGTATCATTTCCTGTTCTTGATCCTGATACCACCATTTAATCATCTGAATAATACCGAATGTTTTGTCACTGCAACCCTTGAATGATTTGTGAAACATGTATGTCAGTTGTTTGGCCTTAGATGAAATATGTTCTATATGGCTTCGCCAGCTGAGATCTTCGGAGACTATTATACCAAGGTCGGTCAATTGGGAAACGGGAACCAGAGCCTGACCACCGATGTTGTATGGTAGACGTGGGTTGTTTTTGCCGATGTGTAGAATAGAGCACTTGCCTATGTTGAGGGGGAGCATCCAGATGCTGCACCAGGTGTTTATGTGGTCCAGGTCGTCTTGAAGCGTTGAATTATCAGCAGAAGGGAAATTGTACAATTTAAGGTCATCGGCGAATAGAGAGACAGTGGATTTCAGGTGAAGAGGCAAATCGGATGTATATAAAAGGAACAGGAGTGGACCCAGAACGGATCCCTGGGGTACACCAGAGAGCACCTGCCAGGATCTTGAGGAGAGCTCACATCCAACCCGAACGCGGTATGAGCGGTTGGCCAGAAAAGCCTTTATCCAGTCCAGTAGTCCTCCCATGATAATCAGGTGTTCGAGTTTTGATAGAAGTCGGCCGTGTGGAACCCTGTCGAACGCCTTCGAAAAATCGAGATATATCACGTCCACTGGCTGACCGGAATCCAATGCTTTGGTCCAGTCGGATAAACAGGAGAGAAGGTTTGTGACAGTTGAGCGCCCCGGAACAAATCCGTGTTGCTGGTCTGGTATCAACTTGTGTTCGAGAGAAAACTTCCGGATATGCTCACTTATTATTCTCTCCAAAACCTTCGAGACCACCGAAAGGAGACTAATGGGACGGTAGTTATGGGGTGACAGCTTGTCTCCCTTTTTAAAGACAGGGGTTACACAGGCAAACAGCCAATCGGAAGGAAGAGAAGAGGAGGACAAAGATTCGCAAAATATAATACTGAGAGGGACAGCGAACGCACCGGCACACCGATTCAAGAGAAGCGGTGATATTCCATCACTGCCCGGCGCCGAAGAAGTGTTCAACTCGGAAAGATGTCTCCTGACAAGTTCCTCGGTAATTTCGACGTTGGAAATATCAAAATGAGAACGATATGATTTTGGCGATGGCAAGGGACCAGAATTCGGGCGAAAAAACGTGTGAAAAAACCTCAGCCAGGACATCCGCCGAATCTTTCGAACTGCCACATAATTCACCAGAAAGGTCCCTGACTAGTGGGACACCCACTTTGGTGTTAGAAGACGATCTTATGTACTTAAAGAGTTTCTTCTTATTTTTGGAAGATGCCAAACCATTTTCGAAGTCAGTTTTGAATTTGTGCAGGGATGTAGAGACATGATTGGAGAATGTTATAGTCATCCATCGATCTCGATCTCAGGTACCTTTGCCAGAGTGATTTCTTTCTTCTTATAAGACCAAGACGATGATCGTTGATCCAGGGTTTTTTGGGGTTGTGCCTGATGGTCTCCACCCGAGTGTTCCCAGCAACAATATTGTTGACCGCATCGACAAACCTCCTCCACACCAGCTCGATACCATTCAGAGGAACTAGAAATCATTTCCAATCGATCGTCTCCAGTTCATTGGAGATACCCTCATAATCCAGCTTGCGAATAGTCTTGGGCTGATGGCCCATAGATATTGAGGAATGAAACTGTATTTCAGTGGATATGGTGACATGATCAGATCTGCCAAAAAGGTGGTAGATATTCGAGATCTGAAGTGAGATGAAGGTCGGAAACGAAGAACAAGTCAAGTAAAGATGGATTTTGGTTATTTCTATATCTGGTTGGATTTTCAACGATTTGATGCAAGCCGGAATTTAATGCTACGTCGGCATATGGCGATGGTTGAGACGGCAATTGAAAGAGTGGCCATCTCAGATCGGCACAATTAAAGTCTCCCACAATTAATGTATTTTTGTTGTTAGAGGCTAGTGAGGACAGATAGTTCGCGCAACTTAGGTCAGCATCGCATGGACGAGGTCTGTATATACATCCGGTCAGAAGTGAAAATTGTGGGCTGGAAATTTTAAGGAAGATGTTGTCGACACCGACCCAGTCGTGGTGTGCAGACTCGATTTTGTATGAATCAGTAATGTGTTTATGCAAATATATGCATACACCTCGAAATCCAGGTGTCTCTTGGCTATCTTCCCTGTAAATTGTGTAATCGGGGATGTGGATTTCTGAGTTCGGAATCCGAGGAGAGAGCCAAGTTTCGCTGATAAAAATAATATAAGGCTTATGAAGATGTGCGAAGGAAGTAAGTTCAGTTAATTTGGAAGGCAAAGACTGTATATTTGTGTAGATGACATGCCATGAATGTAGTTTGCTCAGTTTTTTGAGGGTTGATTGGTCGTCTTTGGGGAGCTGGTGACGATGGTAGGAATCCGCTTGATGTATTTAATCGTTAGATTCCCCTCTCCGGCGTCCTGCCTCCTCCTCAGTTCGGCCCTGAGCATATTGAGATTTGATATCTGGTCTTTGGTTTTATCGTCCTGGATTTTCATCGTTCGGAATCTGGGGCTGCCGACTAACAGAGTCTTGTTTCTGAGGATGGTCTGTACTATTTCAGAGTTAGAAAATGTAACCTTTATCCAAGGTGGGCGGGTAGAGTCTCTAGCTGGCATTCTGGTAACATTGGTGATGAACTGACTTGAGGAAGTTTTTATCTGATTCATGATAGCAGAAATCGTGGCCGCCTCTGAAGGCTCGTCAGATACAGGAACATTAGATACAATCAGGTTGTGAGAACGTTTAACCCGGTCAAGAACTTCAGGAACCACAGAGTCAGGAGAGTTATTGAGAGGAGTCTCTTGAGGTCCAATTTTTGAAATCTGTTCGCTTAGAGTAGAGAAATTCTGTGAAAGTTCAGTCTGAGTAACCTTCAATGTAGCTAGCTCGGATTCGCAGGCAACGATTTGACTCTGGTGAACTTTAAGTATCTCGGAATGGCTATTTATCGCGGCAGTGCAAATATGGGTGAGGTTCCTCGTGAAAGACCCTGTATACTAGGTACCACGTACCACATTGTTCAATCCAGGATCTGTCAAATCTTGGAGAGAATGGAACTCTGGTAAGTAGGTTGTTAGGATTTTCCTGTTTCACTAGGAAGATTTCAAGTTTGGTTGTTGTACTCAAGAGTTTTCAATTAATTCCTGAAGAATGTCTCATCTCGAGAACGATAGGATTAGGCTAGGTGGCACTGGTTTTGTATATGTTTAGAGCTTCGACAACAGGATGGTATATGATTCTACTAGGTACCACATTGTTCCAAGGATTTGTCAAATCTTGGAGAGAATGGTACTCTGGTAAATAGGTTGTTAGGATTTTCCTGTTTCATGGGTTACTATAGGAAGATTTCAAGTTTGGTTGTTGTACTCAAGAGTTGTCAATTCATTCCTGAATGTTGAATATTTCTCTGTGTTCATTTTGATATAGATGATAATAGATGCATAGAAATACCTGGTGTTGGCACTGATTAGATTTTGTTTAAGACTTTCTTGTCGATCGAAAACGTGATATTTTGTACAGCTTTTCATTTCTCCCGAAAGGGGTCGCGTTTACTGTCGTTGCCGCAGTAGCGCCACGACCGATAAATATTGCGGATTTATTCCGGAACTAGTCCAAAATCTGAAATCTAGGATGCCGTTTTGATCTACAAATTTTGGTCACGATTTTTAGTAGGGAGTCGTTACACCAGGTGTTCTATGCATCTATAGATGATATATCATAGTTGTTCATGTCATAAGAAGAAAAAATAGAACTTGTCATGTAATTGTCAAGAGAGATCGGGAAATAAAAGTATGTTTGAGTTGAAGTAGATTTTGGCCCTCACCCATATTTGATAGTTAGAGAACTTAAGAAACAATCAGTTTCAACATTTGGCGACCGTGACAGGACTTTCTATTGCAAGTATGGACAAAACGAAGAGAGCCCTTCGTCTACACCGAACTGCTTTCACGAAGATATGCAGCACTATTGAAGATGATTTATCCTCAGATTCATATGATATTATAGACATTCAGAGTAATATGAAAGTTTTGGAGGAGAGAATGCTTCAGATAGCTGAACTGCATCAATTTTTTTTTGATTTGATGTTGGATTCAGATGACTGCGAAGACAATATGAATGTTGAACTTGAAGTTATGGATAATTTAAGTTCCCGATTCCACAAATCAAAATTACGTTGCGAAAATTTGGTGTGCTATGAAGGAGGTCCAAAGAAATCAGAGTCGAAAGGTAAACTGAAGATTCCCAAACTAGAATTTCGTCAATATGGAGGCGATTTGAAGGGATGGCTTGGTTTTTGGAACCAATTCAGCAGGATTGATGAAGATTCTGATCTAGAGGAAGAAGACAAGCTTCAGTACCTCATTCAGGCCACTACACCAAATTCTAGAGCAAGACAAATTGTGGAAAGTTACCCTGCCACAAAAGGTAACTATAAAAAGGCCTTTGATAGTTTGAAAGGAAGATTTGGTAGAGACGACTTATTGATTGAAGTGTATGTTAGAGAACTCCTTCAACTAGTTCTAACGAACCTTAATGCCAAGAACAAACTATCAACCTTTTTTGATAAAATTGAGTCACAACTTAGAGCTCTGGAAAGTTTAGGCGTAAAATCTGATACTTGTGCTGCTTTGTTGTATCCATTAGTAGAGTCATGCTTAGGAGAAGATCTGATAAGAGCTTGGCACAGAAGTCGATTTTATTCAGTTGAGTCAAGTTTAAAGAATCGCCTTGATGCTCTGATGGATTTTCTTGGACAAGAAGTGATGAACGAAGATAGAATTCATCTAGCTACGAGCAGTTTCAAAGACAAGATAAAACAAGAACATAGAAGTACAAGCGAACAAACTACCGCATCTGAATTATTAAATAAGGGTATACCACGATGTATATTTTGCAAAGGATCACATCCCTCCTATCAATGTCAAGAAGCTTCGAAATTGAGTTTTGCCGAGAAGAAACAGAAGTTGTCAGAGTCTGCATGTTGTTATTTGTGTACTAGATTTGGTCACATAGCACGAAGATGCCGTTTAAGAGAAAAATGTAACATCTGTCAAGGGAAACATTGTACCCTTATGTGTGCTAAACAAGATTTGAAGGCATCCCATACAATTCATCCCAAGCAAGATGGTAATACAAAGAAAGCGGAACAGAATCTAACCAACCATATATACACAGAAGTTTCTCTACAAACCATGGTAGTTGAACTAAAAAGCGAAAACAAATCAAAACTTGTTAGACTTTTAATTGATACTGGTTCCCATAGGTCTTATGTAACTAAAAGGGTTGCCGAAGAGATAGGTTATAATACGATAAGAGAAGAAGAACTAGTACATTCGCTTTTTGGAGGTACCCGAAGCGAAAGTGTGAAACATAAATGTTACAAAATTCGTCTCTACAGCCTCACCGAAGACTACAGCAGTAACTTTGAAGTTTTGGATCAGCCACTCATTTGCAGCAAAGTTAGTTCTATAAAAAAGGGACCCTGGTTGGATGAATTGAAACTCGTGGGCATTGAAATCACCGATACAACTGATGGACCCATAGACGTATTAGTTGGAGCTGATGTAGCTGGCAAACTTTATTCTGGACGCAAACATGATTTGGAATGTGGCTTGGTAGCAGTACACACATTATTGGGTTGGACTGTTATGGGAAAATTGAAGAATTCTGATCACCATACATCATCTATGCTGATGACCTCGATGGTTTCAAAGGATGTTGCCATATCTAACTCATGCAGTTTGGACGTACTTAGTATTGAAGATTCCAACAGAATGAAGACTTCACAAGAACAAGAACAGTCGAAAACTATTTTGGTTGATGGAAAGTTTGAGCTGCGAGGGTGGGAGCATTCTTCACCAAGACAAATCGAAGAAATAGCCAGAAGCAATGTTTCGGAATTGATATGGAATCGACAAATTAGATGTTCTTCCAAGCCCCAAGATTGGTATCACGTCCCTGGGAACTTGAATCCAGCGGATCTTCCAGCAAAAGGTAGTATACCTATATTATTAGCTGATGGAAGATGGTGGGAGAGAGGAAGACTAAAGACTACCTGTGATAAGCCGAAAAAAGATGTGAAAAAGAAAACAAAAGAGGGCTTTCGAAATAATAGTGTAGTTAAAGAACAGGAAGTACATACCAGATATGGAAGGAAGGTGAAACTTCCAGCAAGATACAAAGATTAGTTGTGTCATAATTTTGGCATTTTCATGACACAAGGTGGGAGTGTGTTGAATATTTCTCTGTGTTCATTTTGATATAGATGATATATCATAGTTGTTCATGTCATAAGAAGAAAAAATAGAACTTGTCATGTAATTGTCAAGAGAGATCGGGAAATAAAAGTATGTTTGAGTTGAAGTAGATTTTGGCCCTCACCCATATTTGATAGTTAGAGAACTTAAGAAACAATCAGTTTCAACATTGAAGAATGTCTCATCTCGAGAAGGATAGGATTAGGCTAGGTGGCAGCTGGTTTTGTATATGTTTAGAGCTTCGACATCAGGATGGTATATGATTCAACTAGATACCACATTGTTCCAAGGATCTGTCAAATCTTGGAGAGATTGGAACTCTGGTAAGCAGGTTGTTAGGATTTTCCTGTTTCATGGGTTACACTGTTAAAAATGGGGGTAAAATTACGAAAAATTACAAATGATTCACGAATCATAACCATGTAAATAAAATGTTTATGTAATTTCTTGTAATTTTCCGGAGCATTACACAAATATACTGATATTCACAAAAAATTCCAAAATATTACAAGAATCCACAAAAATTTCCATGTTTTCACAGGAAATTACAAATTTTTACAATAATTCACAGCGTGCTGGTGAATTCGCCAAATTCGCATCAGTACTCGAGCGCCTGCGCATATTAGTACGATGCATGCAGCCTGCAGAACACTTTCGCTTTCCGTTTCCTGTATTCCTTCCACTTTCTTTAATCGTCGATTGACCCCTACTGCGTATAAGTGCGTTCTAACTCCATAACCTATAACCTCGTGTCGTAAGATCCACGCTGATCGTGTCTGGACCTGGGCCCGTATTCTCGGCAAGTGATCTTTCGTTGCGTATACGTTCTCTGTGTTATTTTGTATGGCAAACGTATACGCACCGAAAGATCACTCGCCGAGAATACGGGCCCTGTCCTGTGTTAATTGTTATTGTGAATTGGATTCTCATCACCAAAGGTAGGTAACAAGTAACAATGTATGTTTGTAATTATTGTGCCTCCAAATTTGAAGAAATAGGAAATTATGATAAACAATTTTACCTACATAGGAGAAGATCACGTTTTTTTTGCCAACCCACTGAGTGTAACATGATTTTCTCAAAATATACGGCGTTTACAAGCCATTTGAAAAGAATTTATTATCGAAGAAAGAACGTACAAGAAAAGGTTTCACTCAAGTGCAACGTGGTCGGTTGTGATTTCTTCGATAATGAAAGGTTAAATTTCAAAAGGCATTTGTACAAGCATCTGAGAGAAGGAACTCACTTCGAATGTCCTTTTTCCGCAATATGCAAATCTCAACAAACATTCAGATGTGTACCGGTATTACGGAATCATTTTCTTCGCAAGCATTTCCACTCTGAAAAAGCTATCCAAACATCCTCTTCTTCGCAAGAAAATCTCGATTTGTGTGAAGACGATGATCGAAGCCAATCTTATATTCCTGTAACTTCACAAGATGATACGAGTATAGAAACAATTGGCTTGAATTTAATTCGGAATCTTTATCTGAATTTGGAAACGAAATACTTTTGTAGTAAGTGTAATGTACAGCAGTACAACCCTGTATCTTGTATCATGATATATGAATGACTAATAAAGATCTCGAGCATACGATAACATCAGAGAAGATAATCAGGAATACTGATTCATTCATCGATGAGACGTCGAGCTACGAGCATAAAGTAACACTGTGTTTTATTTGAGATAAATACCAAACCTTAGTTATAGTGAACAATAGTGAATACCACAAGTGGCGACGAGGATAAAAAAACAACGCAGTAAGTAAGGAAAATGTACTTAAATGACAAAAAAAAAAGCACCTTTTAAATCGCATAAAGGCATAAAATATAAAGTACAAAGTGTACTCAGGTGGAAAAACCCCTGGTTATAATAAACAAAGTACTTTCAGTACTAATGTGGAAAAAGCACATGTTTAAAAAGTACAAAATGTACTCAGGTGGAAAAAGCACCTGGTTATAATTTAAAAAGTACCATCGGTACTAATGTGGAAAAAGCACATGTTTATAAAGTACAAAATGTACTCAGGTGGAAAAAGCACCTGATTATAATTTAAAAAGTACCATCGGTACTAATGTGGAAAAAGCACATGTTTATAAAGTACAAAATGTACTCAGGTGGAAAAAGCACCTGATTATAATTTAAAAAGTACCATCGGTACTAATGTGGAAAAAGCACATGTTTATAAAGTACAAAATGCTGTAAGGTGGAAAAAACACCTGGTTATGGAAAAAAAACAAGAAGTTGAAAATGACTTTTTTTCAAGGAAATGGCCAACATTCCCAGTTTGGATAATTTCGACTGCGATGGAGAAGTCAGCTCTGTAGGGTTGCGTTGGCAGAAATGGAAAAGGGCACTCGACATTTATTTAGATGCGGCCACTATAGAAGTTCCCTCCAAGAAAAAAGCCATGTTGTTACATCATGGAGGACTGGCACTTCAAGAAATATTTTATAATTTACCTGACGTGAACACAAATGCACCTCATATTGAAGGCGAAGTTCCTGGCGAAGATGTCTATACTATAGCAATAAAAAAGTTGGATGAATACTTCGCTCCAAAGCAAAGCAAAGTGTACGAAAGGCATCTGTTCAGACTACTTAAACAAGAAAGTGGAGAGAAATTCGAGAAATTTATGGTACGACTCCGACATCAAGCTAGAAAATGCCAGTTCAAAGATCTTGAAGAGCAGCTAATTGACCAAATAGTGGAAAAATGTTCATCAGTTGATTTGAGGAAGAAAATATTGGCCGTTGGTGACGAAATTACCTTAAATGGTATAATTTCCGAAGCCAATGCCCTAGAAACCATAGAAAGGCAGCTCTCAGATTTCAATGAAAGGACTATTTCAGCACCCAGCTACTCAGCCACAATTAACTCCATATCCAACAAACAGAAGAACAAGAGAGTATCAAGAAGCAATTGCTGCCGTTGCGGCTCTGATGACGATTTGAGCAAGCACATCTGTCCGGCCAGAGAAACCATATGTGGAAAATGTAATTTTAAAGGACATTTTGCTAGATTCTGCAGATCAAAGAGGAAGTTCCATTCTGCGAAGAAACCAAATCTCTCATCGAACAAGAGATTCAAGCCAAGGCACTCAACTAGAGAAGGAGTCGATAATGTATCTGAACCCGAAGAAGCAGAGTATGTTTTCCACATTGACAGCGATGATATAATTAACTGTGAAATTGGTGGAATTCCCATAGACATGTTGATCGATTCAGGAAGTAAGTCAAATATTATTACTGATAAGACTTGGAAACAAATGAAGAAATGCGGTATTGTTGTAGAGAATCAAATAAAAAATCCTGATAAATTACTGTACGGCTATGGATCAAAAGATCCTCTGTATATTTTAGGCTCGTTTGAAGCGATCATCAAAATTGGTATCAACAAAGAAAAAGCAGTTTTCTATGTTATTAAAGACGGTAAACGAAATTTGCTAGGCAAAAATACCGCAATTTCCTTGGGAGTTCTCAAAATTGGTCTGAACATAAATAATATTCAAGTTCAACGATTTCCAAAATTCAAAAATGTGATTATAGATATTCCTATTGATAAAACAATAAACCCTGTCAGTCAACCAAATAGAAGGGTACCCATTCCGCTGGAAGCAAAAATAAATGAGAAATTAGAAGAACTCATTGCTTCAGATATTATCGAAGAAGTTCGAGGTCCATCGGAATGGGTATCACCAATGGTACCGGTCCTCAAAGAGAATGGTGAGGTGAGAATATGCATTGATATGAGGCGAGCCAACTCAGCTATACTTCGAGAAAACTACCCACTACCTACAATGGACACATTATTGCCACATTTCAGGAAATCTAAAATTTTCTCAAAGTTAGACATTAAAAATGCTTTCCATCAAGTTGAGATATCCCCAAGGTCCCGTAGTATCACAACATTTATCACTAGCAAAGGTCTTTATAGATACAAAAGGCTTCTGTTTGGGATAAACGCTGCGCCTGAAATATTTCAGAGAATTCTAGAAAAAATGTTATTGCCATGCGAAGGCACTGTGAACTTTATCGACGATATTCTTGTTTTTGGGAGAAATGAACAAGAACATAATCAAAGACTCCAATTTACACTCGAAGTTCTTAAAGAAAACAACGTTCTACTTAACAAAGACAAATGCATTTTTAATACCAAGGAGATCAAATTTCTGGGCCACATGTTATCTCCAACAGGGGTACGGCCTTTAAAACAATATATTGATGTAGTTAAAACATTTAGAACACCAATAACAATCGAGGAAGTACACAGTTTTTTAGGACTGATCAATTTTATCGGTAAGTGGATACCAAACTTGGCGACATTAACAGAACCTTTACGGAAGCTTCTCCGCCTCAAACTAGGAAAGCATGCCAACTTGAAAAAATATTGGGGAAATGCTGAAACAAAAGCGTTCAACAAACTAAAAGATTCTTTGTCAAATATCAAGACATTAGGTTACCATGACCCCAATGATAAAACACAAGTGATTGCTGATGCAAGTCCAGTAGGTTTAGGAGCTGTACTGATTCAATTCGACAAAAATGGCTCCAGAATAATAGCTTATGGAAATAAGAGTCTTACAGATGCTGAAAAGCGTTATTGTCAGACCGAGAAAGAAGCCCTAGCATTGGTTTGGGCAGTTGAGCACTTTAAAATATACCTATATGGAAAAGAAGGTTTTGAGCTAGTCACTGACCATAAACCGCTGGAGGTAATTTTTGGACCAAAATCACGCCCATGCGCTCGTATTGAACGATGGGTATTACGTCTGCAATCATTCAACTATAATATAGTATATCGTCCTGGAAAAAGTAATATTGCAGACCCCCTATCTAGGTTATGTGAAACATATCCATGCGCTTCTTTTGAGAGATATGATCAGGTCAACTATATCGTTGAGTACTCCCGTCCAATGGCAGTCAGCCTTCGAGAGATTCGAGAAAACTCGGAATCTGACGAGGAAATAACAAAGATAAAAACTGGAATAGAATCGGACATTTGGAATGAACCAATCAAATATTGTCAAGTGTTCCAGAATGAATTTTGCCTGTGTGATGGAATTCTATTGAGAGGAACACGAATAGTTATACCGCGAATTTTGAGACAGAGAGTTTTAGATGCTGCCCACGAGGGTCATCCCGGAATCATAGCTATGAAGGGGAGATTGAGAACTAAGGTCTGGTGGCCAAGAATAGATGAAAACGCAGAAAAAATTGTTAAATCTTGCAAAGGCTGCACGCTTGTATCGGCTCCCACAGCCCCACACCCAATGAAAAGAAGACAAATACCAAATGGACCCTGGATAGACGTGGCAGTAGATTTTATGGGGCCACTACCAAACGGAGACTACATTTTTGTTATGGTGGACTATTTTAGTCGATACAAGGAACTGAAAATAATGAAGAGCATCACTGCATCCAACACCATTAATGTTTTTAAAGAAATTTTTGCGAGACTTGGTTTCCCAGTATCAATTACGTCAGACAATGGCAAACAATTCATAAGTGACGAAATTAAAATATATTGTGGTGAAAATGGTATAAAACTATTCAACACCATACCCTATTGGCCACAGATGAATGGTGAAGTAGAGCGACAAAATAGGGATATATTGAAAAGACTGAAAATTAGCCAAGCCTTGAAAAAAAATTGGCAACAAGAGCTTTTAGACTACCAAATGATGTATAACAGCACTCCTCATACAACAACTGGCAAAACTCCAGGTGAATTATTTTTTAGGCGGCAATTCAGAGATAAGCTTCCAAATTCCCAGGACTCTGAAAATGTACTAGACAGTGATGTCACAGACAAAGATCAGCGTGAAAAGGCAAAAGGAAAAGAATATGGAGACCGAAAGAGAAAGGCCACTGAAAATATAGATGTAGAAGTAGGAGATAAAGTGTATAAAAAGAATTTGATAAAGGCAAACAAAATCACTCCAGACTTCGATTCTACTCCTCATACTGTCATAAATAAGACGGGGGCTGACATTATTGTAAGAAATGATAATTCCGGTCAGCAATACAGGCGAAATATTGTTCATCTGAAGAAAGTAGAAGGTCAGTGGAAGGTAGAATCAAAATAAGTTTACACTATTGACATTTTTCATACCTAAAATTGTCCGGTGGGAAAAGTATATCGTGTTCTACTGTCAAGACATATTCTTGCCACATTTTATTCTCCTTAGTTTAAGTTGTTGTGTTATAGATATTGGTTCATATTCGGGAAAAACATACAAATATAATAATAGGAATGAGATGACATAATAGCAATTGCAACTAGAGCTATCTCTATTTTCATACCATATGGAATGTACGATAACTAACGAAGTTGTCTTCATTTGTATTGATGGAAAAAATGGAATGTACGATAGGTTAAGAAGTTGCTCTATTAGTATTAATAGTATAATCACTATTCTTTTGAATTATTGTTTTGAATTATTGTTAGATAAGCATACTGGGAAAAAGGAGAGATGTAATGTACAGCAGTACAACCCTGTATCTTGTATCATGATATATGAATGACTAATAAAGATCTCGAGCATACGATAACATCAGAGAAGATAATCAGGAATACTGATTCATTCATCGATGAGACGTCGAGCTACGAGCATAAAGTAACACTGTGTTTTATTTGAGATAAATACCAAACCTTAGTTATAGTGAACAATAGTGAATACCACAGTAAGGAATGCATTCAAACATTAGCGAGTAGTTTATCAGATATAGGCAAATTAAATTGTAGGCACGTTAAACAAATATTAGAAAGAAATAATATTTTTATCGAAGATACTGAACTCAAAGATTTATATTATTTATCACATAACGAACGTGATGGCATTATATGAGAACCGATTTCTCCAGAATGAAACATTATAAAACAAATCCAAATTATATTTCTCCTGTCAAAATTCAGCTACAAAGAGGTAATGTTTCATCATTTTTTTATTATATACCTATAATAAAAACTCTACACTCCCTTTTGAAAATCACCACAGTTGTCGTGTACATATTCAGAGATACAGCAGGCGATAGGACTCTGAGTGATATAACGAATGGTGAATGTTTAAAATAAGTTTATTCCGGATAATAATCACTTTCTCAAAATCATTTTGTACCAAGATGCATTCGAAATTTGTAATCCTCTAGGTTCAGCTAAGACAAAATATAAAATTCTTGGAATTTATATGACTCTCCGTTACTGCAAATGGCAAAATATCCAAACCATTTTATGTTGAAAACGGACTCGACCAAGGCTCTGTCCTTAGTACAACCCTCTTCCTAATTGCCATCAACGATATGGACAAATCAATCTCTTCACCTGTCAAGCTCTCTATATTTGCTGATGACCTTTATCTTTATTGTCATGGAAAGAACACAAATACCACCAGTACCCTCCTACAAAACGCTGTTAACGCTCTCGAACTCTGGTCGAAATCTAGTGGGTTCCAGTTCGCTGCCAATAAGTCAAAGGTCATCAAATTCTCCAGAAGACGCAATAGCCCGCAGCATCCTACCATATTTCGCAACGGTGTAGTTCTCCCCATAGTAAACGACATAACTATTCTGGGCCTGACTTTTGACTCCAAACTCACCTGGAAACATCATATTAAAAAAATAAAAGGTAGCTGTTTGAAGCAGATGAACATCCTCAAAACCCTTGCGCATTACAAATGGGGCGCCGACGAAAGAGTGCTCCTCAGCGTTTACAGAGCTCTGATTCGACCTAAACTGGACTACGGTAGCATTATATATATAACTGCATCACAAAGTACTCTACGATCCCTCGATGTCGTCCACAATACTGCCCTCAGAATATGTACCGGAGCGTTCCGATCCAGCCCAGCTTTGAGTCTCTAATGTGAGTCACACGAACTTCCTCTCCAACTGCGACGTCAAAAACTTCTTCTTACATATGCTGCCAGAGTATCAGCCAACCCAAGCAACCCTGTCTATTCACTCATCATCACACAAGACAGATTGCCATCAAACTGCACACGTTGTCCTCCTCTCCCACAACTGGTTAATTCTCTCTCGTCATCCATTTCCTTTTCTGCCACCAGCCTCTACTCAATATCTAAGACACCCCCTTGGATAAAATCCCTCCCAAATGTTGACACATCTCTAACCCGGTACAAAAAATATAATGTACCGAATGAACTTTATCGGAAGTCTTTTCAAGAGATATTAGAGAAGTACTCGTTCGATGAAATACTATACACAGATGCTTCTAAGACCGAAAACTCGGTAGGCTGTGCAGTTACAAATCGAAACACCATGCTAGGGAATTCCCGAATCTCGGCCATATGCTGCATCCAAACAGGTGAACTTTTTAGCATCCTTCAAGCCTTAAAACTTCCTCTTATCCAATTCCAATCTAAAAAAGTAGCCATATGCACTGATTCACTAGCCTCTATACATTCCATATCTTACCCTTGCTCCCAACACCCCATTGTTGACAAAATTCATGACCAATATCACAAACTTTCACACCACGGAACAACAATAGTACTCATTTGGGTTCCATCCCATGTGGGAATCGAGGGCAACGAAACTGCCGACCGAGCATGCAGGGAAGTTTGCAACTCAAATGCACCGATATGGCCCATCCAACTCCCACAAGACCTCAGATCCTACTTCATAAGATCAATCAACGAGCAATGGCAAAACCAGTGGAGCAACTCTAGAGGAAAACTACGAAACATACAGGACTCCATAAGGGATCCCATTCAGTTACCTCCAATGACCAGGAGGGAGCAAAACATAGTCAGACGGCTTCGAATTGGTCACTGTCGACTTACCCATGGCTATCTTATGAGCAACGAAGACCCTTCAACATGCCACCACTGTAACAGCCCCTTGACCATCCCTCACTTTCTGGTGGAGTGCCAGGAATATGTTAATGACAGGAGAAACAACAAAATTGAGCTGACCTTAAAAGAGATTCTCCAAAACTCCAGAAATTTCAAAAACTTGATGAACTTCCTTAAGTCTATTCATCTATATAGTCAAATTTGAAAATTTATAGTTTGTTAATTTGATTTTGTGAAAATAAACTGTAACCGTGTCAATGGCCTGAGCAGTCGAGACACATGAATTTAAAAAAAAAAAAAAACTTGTCGCACTCTGTTTTGAGAAGGATTTCAAATATTTTGGATCAGTCAATATATTCAAACCTATTATAGACGACTTTAAAATACTAGAAACGGAGGGTATTCGCACCGATTCGGGTATTTTATTACAAGGATCAGTTGTTGCGGTGATTGGTGATAATTTGGGAAGACACCAGATAGGAGGTTTTATAGAAAATTTCAATACAAGTAATTTTTCCTGTCGATTCTGTCATGTTGATAACTTCAATCATACAAATTTCGAAAAATCACACCCTTTGAGGAATACAACAGAATATGATAATGATGTTGATATTGCCATCACTGTGAACGAGATATTCAGAGGTGTGAAAAGTTCATCAATTTTAAATGAAATGAAATATTTTCACGTATGTAAGCCGGGCTTGCCACCATCTATTGCTCATGATTTATTCGAAGGCGTCGTGCAGTATGATTTACCGCTCATCTTGGGAAAAATCTAGAGGAAATATAAAATATCCTATTCTGATTTGAATTCAAACTTCAAAGCATTGAAATTCATTAATAATATAGATAAATTGGAAATACCATCAATTAAAAAAGATGTTGTGAGGATTTGTGGGAGTGCATCACAAAATAGATATCTACTGAATATACTTCCCTATATTTGCTTTACAAATATGAAATCGATTTTGGAGATGAGCATTTCGAAATGTTGCTAACTCTCCACAAAATATGTAACATCATGATGGCTTTCAAACTGTCCGAAGATCAGATTGCTATATTGAAAGATCTTCTGCAAAATTACATGTATCTTAGAAGTTCTTTATTTCCGGATATATCGCTGAAACCGAAACACCATTTTATTCTTCATTATCCATATCTTATCAAGCAATTTGGTCCCCTTAGACATCTTTGGACAATGAGGTTCGAAAGCAAGCATAGATATTTCAATAATGTTTTGCGTCATTGTCCGAACTTCAAAAATGTTCTTTATTCTTTGGCAAACAAGCATCAACTTCTTGAAAGTTCTTTAAATCAGAATATATTCATTGAAAAAGTATCGAGTGATCATTTAAATATCTACAATCCTGATAATTATCCCGATTGCCTCAGAGAATTGGTAGAAGAAAAATGTGTTTTTCAGTTAAAACCTATTTTCTTCTCCGAATCGGCCTCGTTTAGGGGAATACAATATGTATAAAAGAGATATGTTCATCTGTGCTGGCAAACTGGAATATAATATCTAGATATACAGTATGTAAAATAGATTATATTGTAATAAATAAAACATTCGATAATATAATGTTTATAGGAGAAAGATTAGTTATATCGTTTAACTCTACCAAAGGTTTGTTTGAGGAAGTTTTTCAAGAGAATGGAATCAAACAGCTGTGTGTTGCTTATGAAGAGGTTCTTAATGTTGAACCATTATTTTGTCTTTTGATAAGTCAGGCAAAGTTATTCTCCTTCAGGTCTGTCCCATGCGAGTTTGTATGAGGATGTCCAAAAAAACAATAATGAAAATACAGGGTGTCCCAACGGAAATGACGAATGACAATTACACGTTTTCGGGGAAATATACCGTGTTTGAAAACAAAGTTTCAATATTTTACGAACTGATTTAGACCTTAAATAAGAAAAAAATTTCATATAAACATGGGTCAGCAAATGAGCCGTTCTGGAGATATAAGTGATTTTCGGTTTTCAAATTAACTACTAGCGCAAACAAATATGATATTCGATTTCTTTCAGATGTTTTGTTTACTGATCTTACAATTTCAATGTAATTTGAAAAGTTTAGTGTATGATGGTAGAGGTTTTCAACAATAATCAAAAAGCTTTTCGGTTCTAATAGAAACTGTCCCAAAACCAACAATTAGGGCGGCATCGTTCCTTTCCATTGTATTGTTTTCTGCCTCTGCTCTTGGATAATATTTTCCATATCTCCAAACCTCTGCAAGAAAAATGCTTATAAATTCTGTATCCTCTGAATTATTATCCGCATTCTATAATGAGTGATATGATGAGGTATTCCCCCCAAAAAAGATACAACAGAGTACGAGACCATTTCGATCTAATAATTCAAAATTCGAGAGTTACATAAGAAAATATGGTATAACTGGTTGATTATCGCTCTTTTTTTATTTAACGATGCTCGTACAGTACTGTGTAATTCGAAAAATCATTTTTAGAAGTAGTAAAAGCGAATTCATTTCATAAAAATAAAAAATATTTCACTTGCTTCAGAATTCATCTCTTTAATTTTCCTTGAAATCAGTTTTCATTCCTAAGGTAGGTATGAGATCATGATCATTGAGATTTTTTAAGAGCTATAAGGAAATATCTTGTTCTGAAAAATTGATAATCCCAATTTAATAGGATTTTTGAAAATGAATGTTCTTAGAAATGTAAGAGATGCGCACTTAGAGTATTTCAAGTATTAAATTTATCGAAAAAGAAAACAGCTTGGTGATTCAAAACGTATAAGATTAAAAGTAGAAATTAAGTTTTTTTTTTAAATCTGAATATAAATTTTAATCAATACATAGCTAACATATCTTACCTTGAAATAGCTTGCTAACACTGCCCAAGCATCCCTATTGTCCCAATAATTTTTCCACATTTCACTAAAAATTGGTTAAACTTTCTTCAACACACTGAACTTGGACGAAAGACGCGATATGAACAAGTCGATTCAAGATCGAGAGTGATATCCCCTTTTACGCACTGAATAGAGGGCGCTTTTTAGTATATTGTTGAATAATTTACTTGGATCTAGTGGATTGAGAAATTCATATACTTGGATTACGATAAAACCTAACTACCGGAAGGAGAATTGGCGTATTATAGTTTATCGCTGAATATCTTACTCGGACCAAGTGAATGAAGATTTTGTCAAGATTAGTAATATATAGTTTCACTAGAATTTTTAGTTATATAGAATTGTTCTACATTTTTTTTCTAAATTTTGGAATTTCTGAATGTTCCAGATTTGATGATTTCTGTTTACATTTTTCAAGAAACATTTTTAGGATACTTTGATATTTACCCTTATGAAAATCTACTCAAAACGAAATATTTCATACTACATACTTAAATATGTAGCAGAATATGGAAAAATTAGATATACATTCTCTTCAATAAAAAATCAATTAGAATCAAGTTAGCTCTGAAATAACCTTGAAAAGGTTAAGATGAAAACAAGATGTGATATCTAACATTTTTCACTTGAAACATATTCTTCTAAAGTTGATAGTTTTTGAGATAATTCACAGTCTCAAGTTTAATGCCTATATAATGAAATCGAAGTCAAAATCAACAAGTAAGGGTGCCCTTATTAATACTAGGCCCTTTCTGGGGTTGTGACATCCTCGAACGATTTCGACACCACATTCAATACCAATACTTTATTTGCATAAATACAGAAGTAGAGAGGTTTAGCATTGTTAACTCAAAGACCGTATATTGTCGAATAATTCACTTGGATCTAGTAGATGGAGAAATTTATATACTTGGATTACGATGAAACTGCTCGCAAACGGATCACGGTTCCTTTTATTCATGCATGTTGCCTAACTACCGGAAGAAGAATTGGCGTCTTAGTATATTCTGAAAATTACACATGGATCGAGTGCATGCATGTCATTTCACTTAAATTTACAAATACGATGAATTTTTCAACAACTTCTTTCTTTCCCTTTCAAAATTATGGAATTACACTAGGAGAAATGTTTTACAGAGTGTAATAGATTTGGTGATTTTTTTTTCTATAATGTTTCACCACATAATTTTATTATAAATCGATTTGTGAAAAGTACATAATTGAAAATTTCTTTCAAATTATATTTACACAATTTTTTTATAATTTCAACTTCATATTTCAATCCATACAATGTATATATTTTGAAAGGAGAGTCTATCTATCTCAATGGTAACTTTTTTCAGATTTATAACTTATCGTATACATATAATCTAAAATCTGAACGTTATCCTAGCATTATTTTATTTTCGATTTTATTCCATCTGGCGAAATATTCTCGAATCATTATTGATTGATTAATTAATTATTCAATTCATAATTTTTTGTCAATTCATTATTTCATGTCAATCGAAATTATTATTTCAAGAAAACTAATTTCTTGAATATAACACATGGAATGAGTATATTCCAATTCTCGTACTGAGAATATTATATTTTCGAAGTCAAGATATCATATAGTTACCTGAAATATAGAAGTACTCTTGAATTGATAAAAGTGAATAGTTTGGATTGAATAAATAATTTACTCCGATGGAGAATTTCATTCTTCAATCAAGTATATGTTTTTTGAGTAAAATAAATTCATTCCAAGTATACAAAATTCCCCTTTTTACTTGTTTTGATTCTATATATACTTGAAACAACTCTAATATTTCAAGAATATTGGGCTTCTTGATTCGAGGATAGATTTCTTTCCGTGTATGCAACGTCCAGTGAATATAATAAAGAGTTGCAACATCGGATTGAACTATCCTGTCAAACGATCCGAACAATACCAGGTCTTTTCGAAATAGTACGTTATTCTTCATGCGACGATGTACTTTCTGCATTGAAATGGACAGTGATCATATCGAACATCTTCTGTAAAACACTATAGAAGTCAAAAGTAAATCGAATATCTTCCGGAATTTCATTGTATTTTTGGTTGCGCTAGTGGTTGATATTTTGAAAACCGAAAATCACTCATATCTCAAAAACGGCTCATTTGTTGGCCCATGTTTATATGAAACTTCATACTTATTTTGAGCTCTAGAATTAGCTCCCAAAATATTGAAACGTAATTTTTTTAGGATATACACATGCCTATTTAATCAGACAAGTGGACATCCTCTCAAAAATTGTTTTGAAATTATTCAAATGAATAATGATGAAACATTTCGAGAAGAACCAATATACAATGAAATTCTCCGAAAGCTGCTGATTGACATTCCCGATGAGTCATCACCCTGAAATTTTCTTCTCAATATTTCATACGATTTATTCTATGTTCCTTTGCAATCTGCTAAAATGTCATTGTAACTTTATGTCGATATAGGAAAAAATTCAGTCAAATTCAACAAGATTGTTATGTGATTGTTGTATACCTCTTTTCGTTGTATACAACAAATAGATGACTGATTCTATTCATTATATCCAGTTTGTTGATTTTGACTGAATTTAATATATTGCAATACATTTGCGAAATTTTCAAAATTTTTTATTTATTTGACTTGATACTTTTTCCAGTGAAAAATATACATACTAAATGAGTTGAATGAAATTATTATCGTTTTCAATAATATTCTGACATGTCACTGCGGCTGAATAAAAGAACTTCTCAACCTAAATTTGAAAGATATGTGAATTTCAATTGAATAAAACAATGGGTCGAAATGATAGAAGTAAAGAAGAATGTTCAAATTGATTCCTAGTGTTAAATTTTCAATACATTATAATATTATAATAATTATATTACATGATTATCTCTGCCGGACATGTTTCAGGAATTAGAGATGCCTCTTTTTAAAGTATGGGACGTAAGTCGCTGTGCAAAAGCTTTCGTTCTGATCACCGAAGAGAAGAATATTGTGGAAAATCTCATTCTGAAAGGTAATTTTATTTTATTGTGAAAATTTGAAAAGGTACCACCCTTACTATCTCGGCCCCCATGCAAAATCAGAAAAAATGCAAAATAGATTAACTTTGGTTTGTAGGGGGTCATTTAATATGGTGGGTTCCAATCAATTGGTCTAAACCCAGAAAGCGTTGATAGCAACCCCTAAAACCTTAAATGGAAAGGGCGGTGTATGTCATTTTTTAAAAGCAATCGAATCACCTTTAAAACAAGGTATCACTCAACTCCATTCCCACTTAAGATTTTAGAGGTTGATGTCATCAATTTTTATTTCAATTTAAAATTTCAGCATCTGCTAAATTAAATTTGGATGGTTCCAAAATCGTATTGGAGAATGACGAAGATGAGATACTTGGTTTATTGAAAAATGAAACATTTATGTTACTCAAGAAAGATGAATTTTGGAAACCTGCGAATTGTGGAAGTCTGTCAACAATGTCATTCTTATCAGAACAAAGTTCTGTGACGATTTTAGATGAATTGCCTTTTAAGCCAAGTGCTGATTCATTGGAGATTTCTGAAATGTCTTCGATATCCCTCTGTTGGAATATAGATGCATAGAACATTCTATGCATCTATGTTGGAATTCAAGAATTCACCTACTTTGTTTTTCAAATATAAGTTGATAGTCAAGTTGTCATATAATAGTTTTGAGGGAACTTGTCAGGTTGTTGTCATCACAGATCTGGAAATAAAAGTTGCTTGTGTTTGAAGTAGATTTTGGCTCTTAACGTGAAAAGGTACACCCATATTTGATAGTTAGGGAACTCTATACTGAAGAAACAATCAGTTTCAACATTTGGCGACCGTGACAGGACCCTTCTATTACAAGTATGGAAAAAACCAAGAAAGCCTTAGCTCTACAAAGAACAGCTTTTATGAAGATTTATGATAAGTTGAAAGAAGATTTCTCCAAAGAAAAATGCGATATCCTAGAAATACAGAGTAGCATCAAAGTTTTGGATGAAAGAATGCTTCAAGTATCCGAACTGAATCAACTTATGATTGATCTCATGTTGGATTCAGGAGATGAAGAAGCAAATATGAATGCAGAAGTGGAATTGATGGATACGATGAGTTCTCAATATCACAAGATGAAATGTTGTTTTGACAAGTTGATATGTCAAGGAAGTATCTCCAAGAAGTCAGAATCCAAAACCAAATTGAAGCTTCCCAAACTCCAATTCAGACAGTTTGGTGGTGAAATAAAAGATTGGCTTGGATTTTGGAATCAATTCAGCAGAATTGATGAAGATTCTGATATAGAAGAGGAGAACAAACTACAATATTTAGTTCAAGCTACGACTCCAAACTCTCGAGATATGTTCTATGAATGATCCTTTTCCCACGATTCACTTCATATTAAGGAATTATAGAAGTAGTACTATTGCGAGTGTGTAAGAGAAGCGGGCATCGATGTGGAAACCTAGACCACGCCTCTGTAGGTGGACGGATCGCACACTCGCGCGTGATTGGCGTAACGTCGAATCTATATAGGTGGAGCACGCAATGAAATGAAGCAGTCAGTACTGACCGAGACGTCGACTAGTGTACACGTACCGAGAGTTGAGTTTGTGTAAACCAGTTCAGTGCGCCGAACGCCACGTTGATGCGCATCCAAGTTAGTGCTTGTGAAAAGTTTCTGTGATTTCGTACGTAGAGTCCAGGTCCGAAAGGATCGTTGGTTCCATGTGTGAGTGATTTACGGACTTTTTAGTGAAGTTGAAAAAAAGGGTAAGTGTCTTTCAACTATCCAATTATCCGTGTTTGAACACGGATGAAAATTCGGATAACGATGGATCCTTCATGGATACCGAGGACAGATACACGACCTCTGAGGATGAAAGTGATGAACTTAAAGAACTCGTCAGGCTCCGACAGGAAAATGATGAGCTCAAAGCCAATTTAGCCGCTTTAACAAACTGCATGGCCAATCTGACCAACGAATTGAAACTCTTGAGAGAAGAACTCTCCGACAAGAAATCCCCAAATACAAATGTAAGAAGTTATTCCAAGGCTTTGCTTTCCGAACCAGGAACATCAGCCCAAACTATTCCTAAAACAATAACGGTTGTCCCTCCCAAAACTATAACTGTTGTCCCTCCCAAAACTTCAACTGTTGTCTCTCCCAAAACGATAGCCTCAAATATTGAGGACAACAAAAAAGCCCCCCAACCCCAAGGAGCACCTCGGGCCAAGCGTGCCAGAAAAGAAAGTTCGTCCTCAACAGAGGACAACTTAAAAAAGTCAACGGTGACGTCTCAGTCACCTATAAAAGATAAAATTCCCCCAATAACAATGATGGGGACTTCTGACTGGACAGAAATTTCCAAACCGCTATACAGCAAAAAGATAAATTATAACCGTGCAACGGTTGTTAAAGACGGTATAAAAATCATTGCCTCGACTGCAGACGACTTCAGGAATCTAACAAAATTTCTTGAGCAACAAGGAAAAGAGTATTTTACTTACCAAATGGAGGAAGAAAGAAGAATTTACGCTGTAATAAGGTACTTGCCACTTGATGCGGATATTGGAGTGATTAAGGAAGACTTAGGACTCCAGGGTATTAAAGATGCTGAAGTGACGAGAATGACGTCAAACAAAACGAAAAAGGCTATCCCTCTATACCTCGTGAAAACTCAACACAAGGAAATATTCCAAATCAAAAAGATCTACAGCCTCTGTATCGAAATAGAGCCAAAAAAGAAACCAGAAGTCCCAGGACAGTGTCATCGCTGTCAGAGATATGGCCATGCGCAAAACAAATGCACATTTCCGTGGAGATGTGTAAAATGCTTTGGAGCGCATTGCACAAAAGATTGTGTATCGACCGAAAAAGAAGGGGAAAGGAACGCTACATGCTACATTGCTTTATATTTTTCATTATAACTATGTCTAGAACATCAGGGGTTCCATTGCCACTAGGTGAATATGTCGGTATATCTGGTCCCACTATTATGGCATCTTCCTTTTCGGCATATTCTTTCAATTTCTTGCCATTTGCATTCTCTGTTCTAGAATTCCATTGTTGAGATTTTCAGTTGAGTACATCTGATCACAACCCGATAGAGTTCATTTAAGGACATGGACCTAGAAATGAAGTGACACAAACACGAGAACATACTGATTGGGACAAGTTTAAAATTAAACTCCAAGAAAATATCACGAATATCCCACAAATTAACACTCCTGATGAATTAGATGAATCAGTCACAGCTTTGGAGAGTGCGATTATGAAATCCTATGAAGAGAGCACGGCTAGAAAAACTGAACCCACTCCAAAACATCCATATGGCGATACTCCAAAAGAGGTGAAAGAACTGATAAAAGTCAACCGAAGACTAAGAAAGAACTACAGGATATATAAAACAGATAATGATAAAATCAGACTAAACAGACATAGTCAAATACTCAAGAACGCACTTAGGCAGCTCAGAAAGAATAGATGGAATAAGAAAATCAGTGAACTCAACACAGAAGACCACTCTGCATGGAAAATGCAAAAAAATTTACGTAATGAAAAAACTCAAATTCCACCACTGCATGGAATGCATGGAATGGCATATTCAAAAAGCGATAAATCTAACGCTCTTGCCGATACTATAGAAAGGGAGTCAAGAATAAATTATTGTGAAGAAGACGATGAGGACCTAGAAGAATTAATTGAAGATAATGAAGAAGAAATGAAAGAATCACCACCGGATGACAAAATCCCTCACCCTACATCTCCGGCAGAAATCAAAGAGATGATCAATAACTTGAGAACAAGAAAGGCTCCTAGGAAAGATGAAATTACAAATCTCATGCTGAAGAAAACGTCAAAGAAAGGAACGGCAGCTCTCACTAGCATAGCAAATGGCGTGATGAGTACAGAGCACTTTCCAAAAAGATGGAAATCTGCCGAAGTGATTGTTTTCAATAAACCAGGTAAAGACAAAAAGTTCCCACAGAACTATAGACCGATAAGCTTGCTCCCAGCCCTAGGAAAAATTGTAGAGAGAGTCTTAGCCAGACGACTTAATGAAGAAACAGAAGCCCTGGCGACGATACCGAGTGAACAATTTGGATTCCGAAAACAACATTCAACTGAACAACAGCTCCTAAGAATAACCGAGTATATCATAGAAGGATTTCAGAATAAAGAAGCCACAGGACTACCACTACTGGATGTAACCAGAGCTTTTGATAGAGTATGGCATGAAGGACTTGCATATAAAATGATAACCGCAGGATATTCACCCAAGTTATGCAGAATAATAAGAAATTATCTGAGGGATAGGAACTTTTGTGTGAAAATAGGTGATGTTCATTCCACACTCAGATATTTAGAAGCAGGAGTTCCCCAAGGATCCATACTAGGACCGCTACTCTATAACATATACATACATGATATACCAAGAAATCCAAGATGCCTGCTTGCTCTATACGCAGACGATACGGGCATAGCAATTAGACACAGAAATACAAAGATAATTCACAAAAGACTTCAAGAAGCTGCAGATGATATCAGTCAATGGTGTAACAGATGGCAAATCAAAATCAATGGAGAAAAGAGTCAAGCAATACTCCCTCAAAAGAGAAAACTGAAGATGGAATCGAAGATATCCATAGACAATAATGAAATTGAATGGAAGAATGAAGCTAAATACCTAGGAGTAATATTAGACAAAGGACTAACGTGGAAACAGCACATTAAGTATGCAGTGGATGAAACGAATGTAGTCATGAAAAGATTATACCCGATAATAGGCAGAAGAAGTCAAATGAACAAGAACACGAAATTGAGAATCATAAAAGCAGTCGCCAGACCGCAGCTCACATATGGATCAACAGCATGGGGATATGCAGCGAGAACCCATATAAAGAAGATACAAAGTACAGAAAACAAATTACTGAGATGGGCATTAGACGCCCCCTGGTTTGTTAGGAATGAACAAATCCAAAAAGACATAAAATGGGAGTCCATTACTACATTCATCATGCAAAAAGCTGCAAAAGCCTATGAAAGAGCTAGTGAACATCCAAATGACGACCTTAGAAGGTTAATTGACTATGACCCCGCTGAAGATGAAAAAGCAGCGAGAATTTACCGCAAAAGACCTAGAGACCAATTGCGAAAATGAAGATATAAAACTCCACACTTAGTGAGAGATATCCAATTGAAGGATGAATACAAACACTCAGCATAAAAGAATGCGAAAGAGAAAATAACAGATGAAAGGTTTATAGGCTTATGCCCGGAACCTAACAACGGGAGAGGTGTTTAGTCGGTAAGAATGCGACACTACCCAGAAAGACTGGGTGTCTTATGTAAGATTCACCTCTCCTATAATTAAAAAAAAAATGAAGCAGTATTTGTATTTCACAATTGTCAGTTAATACGTAATATTAAAGTCGCTCGTTAATCATGTCTGACCGCGATAAAGGAGGAAAAGTAAAAGGCAAGGCGAAGTCCCGTTCTAACAGAGCTGGACTGCAGTTTCTGTAGGACGTATTCATCGTTTATTACGTAAGGGAAATTACGCCGAACGGGTTGGAGCGGGAGCACCCGTGTACCTGGCGGCTGTCATGGAATATCTTGCCGCCGAAGTATTGGAATTGGCTGGTAAAGCCGCGAGGGATAATAAGAAGACCAGAATCATTCCGCGTCATCTCCAGCTGGCCATCAGAAACGACGAAGAATTGAACAAATTGCTCTCCGGGGTCACCATCGCACAAGGAGGTGTTTTACCGAACATCCAAGCCGTTCTCTTGCCAAAAAAGACCGAGAAGAAGTCGTAGGAATCTCGACGAGCCGTTCTCGTCAAAGACCCTTTTCAGGGCCACCAAAAAGATATTTTCTTGAATAGTACACCGACATGTTACGTTGCATCGTTTGTTCTTCCACCTTGCATTTTGTTCAGTTGTGGAAATTTCTCATTTGGTAGTTGAATAATACGAACGGGCGTTAAATAAGGATTCAATAAACCACGTTCGAGTGTTACCGATAAAAAGTTGAAGTACCTATGTATACAGTTGTCGGTATTATTCATAGCTCTTCGATAACGGGTCATCTTGAATGAATCCGTTGCGTAAGCTTTTGGATGTTCGGTAACTTGTGGAAGCGCTCCTTATTAGTAAACCTAAATTGTACTATCCGGTCACAGGTTTGGCATTGCCTTATTCAAGGTAATTGCTTATTTTTCATTGTAAGTTTAAATAATTTGGGAATATGAAATATCTGCCCGTAACGAGTTATGAATAATATCCATTCACTAAATTGCGGGTTACCCAATCATATGTTTTTCGTTTATTATAAATTATCTATTAATTCGCTAACGGTACATAAATATGAATCAAACTACCCTGCAATTCCGTCAACTTTCCGTATACTCGATCAAAAGTTGCAATTAGATATGTTACGAACCGGGCAAATTCAGGGAAAAGTTCCGAACCGTTCCATTGCTTAGCAATATCCAGTTCCTAATGCCAGTAATACCTGTTATTTTAATAGTACATAGTAGTATTTAATATTATCATCTAGGTTAGAATGATCCGCGTAGGAACAGGTGCGATCTCGTTTTAGGTTCCTATTCCTTTGTTAAAGTGCCTTTAGGTATGAGAGAACAGGATCGCGGCTGTTGCTTTGTTTTTATAGTTGCAGTTTTAATAGGTACCTATTCCTTGATTTATGATTTTATTATGAGTACTGACTGGCACAATGGTGCAAAATGTTGCACTGTCGGACGAGTTTGGGTCACGTACGAATAAGAATAATTTATTAGGGGGGTGTATCTTATTTTCTGAAGCTTTGAGCTCTGTTGTAGTAAGAAGACCGCTATTAGAAAAAAATTGTTCTTGTTTTTTCTCATTGGGTGATTCCCTTCCATCTAGTCAGTAACCTTTTTCATATATGAATTTGTATAAAGTATATTGAAAAATTTCGGGTTGTATTCTGTTATTATTTCTCTAGATTTATTGTGCTTTGATGATGGTATTTGTCTATATAAATGATTGTGATGAAAAAATATTTACTGGTGCATTCGAAACAATCACCAGAAAACCTCAATCAACTCAACATTTCGCACTATCCAATATCAGGTTCTTTTCCGGGTAGCAGGTTCCGTCGTTTTAAAATAACATTCAACTGGAACAGTTCGGTTATATCTAATCCCAATAACCTGTTCCGTTCTTTTCGTAACATCTCTAGCGTAAATTCGGTTCATCAAAATCTTCTGCTAACTACAGCAGTTTTTCACAGGGGGAATCCATTCATAGACGAACAGTGTGATAGTCCTTGCTCTCCTGAGCTCGACTACTCACTAAACTCGACCTATTTCTTCTCAGTTCCGGGCATCTGCTTGCAAAACGTGGTATCTCTAGACTATTAATTCTCGCGCTTTTTGGCAGGAGTCCTAATATTGACCTATTTCGTCATCTCAAGTTTCAATGGTTCTAGTAGGTTTTCGTACTCATTTTAATCACTGGTCAATTGATCTCTCGGTCTCCTGTTTGTGCGCATTCTTCTTCTATCTTCCTCCAGGTTATACTCCAGTAATATCCTGAGTTCTTGGTCGGGCGTTTTTTCGCTGTTTCGAATCTTCTGAGCTTTCCTGTTCGGAGATGGTTTGCTAATTTAAATCTCAATGGATCTGTCAGTATCTGACAAACCAAGGTGGGTTCATGGCACAACATAGTAGGTACTTCGTTCTTTATTGCTTGAATTGTTCTCACATGGCTCTTTGCCATATGTCAGTTGAGGCTTAGCAACGGCATTGAAGATTTGTCCATTTCGTTTCTTCGGACATGTGGCTGCTTCTATCTATCAGTGGGTAGTCTGTTCACCGCTGTCTTGGTTTTGTCTATGGCTTTCTTGTTATGGCTTTTCCAGGTTTATCCTCCGTCTAAGGTATTACCTAGATATCTCGTTTTTCCTTTCCACTCGATTTCTTCTCCATCAACTTCGAGGTTGGTGGTGGATCTCAACCTCTTGTGAAATAATATCGCTTGGCTCTTTGTTCCATTGAGCTTGATCTTCCACTTGTTACACCAGTCTTTGATTTCGTCGATGGCTGATCCATGCGGCACTCCTGCTTCCAAAATTTTTATTGTCGAGCATTCTCCTTCCACTTTCATTCAGCGTGTCCACAAAAGGAAACCTGTTCATTTTGCTATGCATTCTTCAAATATTCGTAAGGCATCCAAGAAAATGAGTTGCACGTACGGTAGGTTATGCAGTCAGTTTACTAATCCCTAAATATAATAATTTATGGAAATTCATACGATATCGACAGGGACGTGAATGTTATCGATTAGCGATATTCCGAAATCAGATCATCGTTTAATGCCAAAAGAAATTTCGGATATCATTCGAAGGAGGACGAGGCGAAAGTGAACTGAAAATAACCGTTTCGATCTGAACAAATATAGTGGTATCGATGTTCTACCGAACTGTGCCACCATTCACATTGACCGTCGAATCGAAGCACATGAGGACAATTACATAATAACTGATCATCACATCGACTCTGTGGGAATTGATATTCGTCGTTTTCTTCCAATATAGCGGTGATTCTGTGTAGGAATAAGTCGAACCCCAGTTATCAGTACTTCCGAAACGTATCGGATTCTCCGTCCGTTCTTAAAATACTGGATCTCTTCTTCTTGTTTATCGATTTCGGCAGACTTCTGATGAATGACACAAACCAAGAATGAGAATATACATCCACGGACTACGCAAATTTTTCGCAAATCATCGAAAAATATGGGTGCACAAGTTTCAAGTAGAATAGAAATTCGAAAAGCCTGGAGCTTGGAAACGATCAATTTTCCGTTCACTTCGTTCGTAACTTTATACCCCTAGTAGACCAATTTTCCCCTATAATTATATCTAGCACCGCTGATCGGAACGCCGCGTGGGACGCTATTGGTTGCGACCAATTCAATGGAGGGGGATGGCAGAATAGTATAAATTGATGCGACTGGCATAAAACTGACTAATGTAAATAGTAGACCAAAGTTGACCCAGCGTGACAGACGAGTCGTCGAATAGCCAGCCAAAATTATCGCTAAAGTAAAGAGACTACGCCCATATCGAGGAGGACTCTCCTCAAAGGAGTTTATTGATGGTCTTCGTCGAATAAACGAAAACAACGGAATTCCACCAATAGAAATGGCTTCAACCAGCAGATCAAGACCTCTGGAAAACATGGAATTTACATCACCGAAAAAAGTGTGCAAACAACCCTCCATAACGCAACCAGTAAAAATCCGCACTACCAACTCATTTGGAGTACTACAAGCAAACCCGGAACCAACTGAAATGGAAACAGAAGAGACCCCCCAAACCCTCAACACTCCACCAAAGAAGAAAATAGCACCAATTGTAATCACACAAAAAATAAACAATTACACCACGTTTCACCAGAGGCTTAAAAACATACTGAAGAGCAAATTTTTCATTCGCTACAACAATACGGACATCAAAGTCCAAATCAATACAGAAGAAGACAGAAATAACCTCACTCAGGAACTGAAACGGGAAGAAATAGAATATTATACGTTCACGCCCAAGGACCTCACCAGAAAGAAAATCGTAGTCAAAGCCGCAAACTTCATGACAGAAGAGGACATCAAAGACGAAATAGTTAAAGACGGCGTCTTCAAGAGAGAAGACATCGAGTGCACGAAACTTAAAAGTAGAAATAGCGATTCGTCGCACTCATTTCTAGTGAACATCCCCAGCAGATATCAAATTCAGGACCTAAAGAAGATAGAATTCATGGACCACGTGAAAGTGCAGTGGCAGAGGTACGCAAGAAGATCATCAGTGACACAATGTTATAGGTGCAAAAAGTTCGGTCATGGCTCTTCAAATTGCAACAGAATCGCGAAGTGCGTGAAGTGCGCGAAAAACCACCTCACATCGGAATGTGCGAACAAAATTCGAGACAGTGCACCGGTAAAGTGTGTGAATTGCGGTGGTGAACACACCGCCAACATATCAGGTATGTGGAATCAACCAAACCATCTACGTCTCAGATAACCGCCCCCCCTAAACAAAAACCACTAATTTCAAAACCAGTCAATAAAAACATATCATACGCAGAAATTCTTAAGAATGAAAACAACAAATCCACTCCTCCCATCCAACAAACAACCCGAGAAAACCAAAACGAGAAAATAGACGATTTTAACACATTACTTGAAGAAATAAAAGACCTAGATTCATTTTGTAACATGAATCAACTCATAGCACTGGTAAGAGATATAAAAACACAAGTGGCAAAAGCAAAATCACCTCTTGATAAAATTCTGATAATTCAGAATTTATCACAAAAATATGACTTATAATCAGAAAAAACCACTAAATATCATGACATGGAATGCCAACGGCATTTTTAATCGAGCGTCAGAACTAGAAATTCTGACGAAAGAAATCAAGTGTGAAGTCATTTGCATACAGGAATCCAGACTGAACAAAAGAAAGCCCCCAAAAATTCAAAACTATTACTATATCAACAAACCCAAAAATACAACAGGTGGCTTAGTCATATATTACAAAAAGCACCTGAAACCTATTGAAATCCCAACCGTTACCCAAAATTCTGAATCACAAGCCATCAAAATAAACGACATTACAATAGTTAACTTCTATAACGGACACCAAACCCCACTCGACACCCAAGAAATTTCGTACCTGATGGGCCTAGGTACGAAAGTAACCATTGTTGGAGACTTTAACTGCAGACATCCTTCCTGGAATTGCCTCGGCACAAACCCAAACGGTAGAACCCTGAAAAAATACTTGGAAAAATCAAATCTCATATTACATTATCCTAAAAACGCACACACATACAACCCTACACATAAACAATCACCATCCACACTAGACATAATGATAACAAAACATACACAACTAACCGAACCCTTCACCATACAAGAACTAGATTCAGACCACTTCCCAGTCCTAGCCACCATCCCCCATGCAAATACTGCATATGCACCAAAACCAAAATCCACATACAATACCAACTGGAAAAAATTCAAAGAAATAATACAAAATAACCTAAGAATAAATTCCAACCTCAACACTACAGAAGACATCAACAGAACCATAATAAACCTAACAACACTCATAAAACAAACACACCACCAAACAACGACGAAAACAAACCAACCATCTGACCGCATCGAACTCCCCCCTGACATAATAAACTTAATAAAAAATAAAAACAAACTGAGAAAACGCCTACAACGATACTACACCATAAACCTTTACCAGGAATATAAAGACGCAATAAACCTCACTAGAACCGCCATTAACTCACTCAAAACTGAAAACTGGGAAAACTTCACAAAAAACCTTACAAGTACTAATGACATGTGGCGCATTTCCAGATCACTAAAACAAAAAGATAACAAAAGCTTCGGAATAGAAACCTTAAGCGGCCCACAAGGTTACATATTCGACAACGAAATAAAAGCTCAACATCTAGCCGACACATACCACAAGATCCACCAAAAGACCAACCAAATGTCTGACAATAAAACAGAGCAATTAGTTGAAGAAACGGTTCAGTCGTTCCTTAACCAATCCTACAACGTACCACCAAATTACCTAACATCCCCCACCGAAATTCGCCAAATAATTAGGTAATTTAAAAACAAAAAAGCGCCAGGTGAGGACAAAATCAGAAACCAAGTCCTAAAAAATCTTCCTCGCAAGGCCATCGCCCAACTAAATTACATTTTCAATAGCTGCCTTAAATTAAACTACTTCCCTTCCACCTGGAAAAATGCAATAGTCCTAGCCTTTCCCAAACCAAAAAAAGACCACAAACTAGCAACAAATTACCGTCCTATAAGCCTACTCCCAACCATGTCAAAAGTCCTAGAAAAAATTATCCTTCACCGAATTAAACAACATGAAAACACACATCAAGAAATCAGAGAAGAACAATTCGGTTTTAGAACATCCCACAGTACCACTTTACAACTAGCCTCAATTACAGACCAAATCACCAGAAACTTCAATTATAACAAAATAACAGCCATGCTCAATCTTGACATTGAAAAAGCATTTGATACCGTTTGGCACAATGGCCTCATCTACAAACTCCTTCAAACCAAATTACCCCCACATATCACCAAAATAATCCATTCCTACATCAGCGACCGAACCTTTCAAGTAAGAGTAGAAAACAAGCTATCAAACAAAACCCCCATACCGGCAGGAGTCCCACAGGGAGGGCTTTTATCCCCCATACTATTTAACTACTACATCAACGACATCCCTACATCAAAACAAACCAAATTCAAAATTTTCGCAGACGACACAGCCATAATCTCAGAATCCACCCAACCTATTCAAGCAAATAAATACATACAAGATCACCTAAATGAATTGGAGAAATACTACAGCAAATGGAAAATAAAAATCAACGCTGACAAAACTACGCTAATCCACTTTACCCATAAATTAAAACAATCAAACAAACCAGTAACTTTCAACGGACAAACAATTAAAACCCAAAACACAGTCAAATACCTAGGCATCACATTAGACAAAAAACTAAATTATAACACCCATATAGAAAACGCAACCCGTACAGGACACACAATACATAAAAACACGTACCCACTTATGAGCTATCAAAGCAAACTAAGCCTAAAATCGAAAACACGAATATATAAACAGGGTATCAGGCCTGTATTCCTGTATGCAAATCCCATATGGAGTAACACCTCAAACACAAACATGATCAAACTACAAATACTACAAAATAAATTCCTCCGAACAATACTCAATAAACCAAAATCCACCCGAACCAAAGAAATACACGAATCCACCAACATAGAAACCATCCCCACAATAATACAAAAACACACCAACAAATTCTACAAATACACAACAAAAAGACTGAACAAAACAAAAAACATCGGCACAACGAACGCCGAAAACACAAATATCAAAATCAAACATAAGCTATCCCATCACTTAGTGATATAAACCCCAAACAAAACTCAAACCACCTGAGACGTATATATGTTTTTTTTTATTCTGCATAACTCTAGAAAATCTCATATTCTCACACTATTCATTGCACACTAATCAAAAATTATATCATTAGATAAGATCATTGATCAGGTACTAATTGTAATCAACAAATTATAAATCTATATAACTAGTGTATTTCACCCTGTAAATATTCTTGTACATATAAATTTTACATAAATCATAATAAAAAAGCTGTAAAGCAAAAAAATATGTGTTTTTTTTTTAATTTCAATTAAAATATACACCAATATCGATATTGAAACTAGTGGATTGTTGTTATCCTAAACTTGACTATTGTTATTTTACTTTTTATCGATCAACGAGTGACAAGATGTCGGCGTCAGAGACTGAATTACAACAGAGCAAGGCTTCAGTGCCAAAAGGCGGAAAAAATGCTAAGAAAACCGAAAAGAGAACGTCAACTTCGAAGCAAACGAAACCCAGTCATCCCCCGACATCGGATATGGTCAACAACGCTATCAAGGACCTGAAGGAAAGGAGCGGATCTTCGTTGCAAGCAATCAAGAAATTTATCGGTGCCAACTACAAGGTCGATCCAGAAAAGCTCGCCCCGTTCATAAGGAAATATCTCAAGTCGGCCGTACAGTCCGGTTCCCTGATTCAGACCAAAGGCAAAGGCGCCTCCGGTTCCTTCAAATTGGCCGCTGGTGGCTCGACGACCGTAACTCTAAAGAAAATCGTCAAGAAGGCCGTTGCCAAGTCCGAGGATGCCGTAACCAAAAATAGCACCGCAGCAACGGAAAAGAAAAAGAAGACGACGAAAACGCAGAATTCAATTAGTAAGGCGAAGAAATCTGTGGTGGCAGCACCGGCGACAAAGAAGCCGAAGGTTACAAAATCTCCCACTAAGGCCAAAAAGAAGACAAAATCGCCGGCGAAGAAACCGAAAGCACCGAAACCCAAAACGGTGAAATCGGCAACGACACCGAAAAAAGTGGTTTCTCCGAAGAAGAAGAAGTAAAGTCTGCGTTCCTTCACGGCAAGAGTTCCTTGTATCGTCCCTTCTCAGGGCCTCCATATGCAATATCAATGAGTAGATCTCCCCATCACACGTCCAACACAAAAATCGCGTCAGTTATACGAGAATGCTGACTCTTCAATTATTATCGCATATCGTTGATTTTTCCTTATGTTTTTATGAGCTGGAGCTGCACCTAGTAACGTCAGACTCGTTTGCAGGTACAGCTCGAGTTGTATGGTTGCGAACAAATTTTGCTTATGAGCATGTGACAGTTTTGCACGAAGCCTGGCTTGATCCTATTGTTTCACCTATAGCTTAAAATCGAATGATGTCACGTCGAAGTTAAATTGGCTTGATACATACATTAAAAACTCCGGTGATATAACGTTGAGGATAATCCTTTGAAGTAGAAATTGTGCGCTATTCAAGTTTTCAGCTAGGTATTCTACGTGAGGTGTCTAAAGATGCCGGCTTCTTCAGATCTAGTTGTACATAAGATATCAATTTCTGTCTGTCTTATCCATCCTTAATTGGTGAAAATATCGACTTCGCTGGATGATGAGTGAGAAAATTTTCGGGAAAGAAGTCAAAAACCAGGACTTATCTGTATATTCTTTATTGGTTTCCAAGCTTTCGTTCTACTTTTAGAACTTCTTCAGGGACTAAAAATTGAATATCGACATTAAGAAACTTTACAAACAATCACAATGGAAAACTCACATTCAATCTGAAATTTAAAAAGGGTAGTACCATGATCTCTATGTCACATAACCACATGTATCTAGGGGATGTTCAAGTGTAACCCTACGAGTGTATTGGCTGTCATACAACTCTGGATATAAACCAAGAAATTCAAACTTCGCTATTCAATTCACGTATACAATAAAAAATTGAATAGCGAAGTTTGAATTCGTATCTTCATTCCCGTCCTATGGAAAATGACCTCAAGCATACTTCGAACGATTCTCCAGTTGAGCTGATCTAGACCACAACCCAACTTTGGCACAGCTAGCTTTTTCACCTTCAACTTGGTGAGCTCGTCTCTCAGCTGCAACAGGGTGTCCCACATACTTTTGTAGCTGGGTTTGTTGTCGGAGAATCTCTTGGTTACCAGGTAGAAGAGGTAACGCTGGCCATCAGCCAACCTCAGCGTTTTCCCAGTACGAGGATGTTGATTTAGGAGTTCTGATACACGGCCAAATTTCTTCCGGAAGACGAATGCTATTCCTCTCGACATACGCAGGTCTTCCGAGACACAATGAGCTAGTGAATAGTCTTCAGATACAGAGAAGAGATCTTGCTGTTTCTCGATGGTTACTCCGAATCTTGCCTTTCCGGTTCCACCGTAGTTTGCCATGAATAGGTCGAAACTCATCTCCTCATGCTCCGCTTTCTGAAAAGTCGTTCTTCTCAGATGGGTTTCGTCACGTTCTTCGTAGTCTGCCTCATATTTGCCTAGACGATTTATATGGACCACACGTTTCTTGCCTCTGGGTAGTTTCTGGATACGGTACACTACATCGTTGATTCGTTTTACTACTCTGTATGGCCCTTCCCAATCCTTCTGCAGCTTAGGTGATAAACCCCTCTTCCTCTGGGGGTTGTACAGCCAGACTAGGTCTCCCACATTGAAACCACCTTCTGCAGCTTTGCTGTCATACCGAGTCTTCATTCGGTCACTCGCTATTTGGAGGTTTTCTCTGACCTTCTCATGGATGTAATGTAGCCTACCCTTCAAGAGGCTCGCGTAGTCCTCACCAGCTATCTCCGCTCCAGGCTTGCATCCAAACTCCAGGTCACAAGGCAACCTTATTTCTCGGCCGAACATAATACAGGCTGGTGTCTCTCCAGTCGATTCTTGCACTGACGACCTGTAGGCCATAGTGAACAGATGGAGATACCTGTCCCAGTCTCTTTGGTGATCAGAGACCACTTTAGCCAGATATTTTCCCACAGTTCTATTCATTCTTTCGACCATGCCATCTGACTGTGGGTGAAGCGCAGTTGTCCTTGTCTTTTTGATTCCGAGTAATTGGCATACATTCTGAAACAGGCTAGACTCGAAGTTTCGTCCTTGATCCGAATGAAGTTCGAGAGGCACACCAAATCGGCTAAACATCTCCTTAATCAGAACATCCGCCACTGTCGAGGCCTCTTGATTTGGAATAGCATAAGCTTCAACCCATTTGGTGAAATAATCCATCGCAACCAGTATGTACTTATTCCCATCTTCGGTTTCGGGGAATGGACCTGCAATATCGATGGCAACTCGTTCCAGAGGACTCCCCACGTTATACTGCTTCATTGGAGCTCTACGACTTCCCCTCGGGCCATTCGATGAGGCACATAATCTGCATTTCCGGCACCAGTCTTTAACATCTTCTTTGCAGTTGACCCAGTAAAAAGGCTCTCTAACCTTTTCTAGCGTTTTTTTGATACCGAAATGGCCACCGGAAGTTCCGTCATGTAACTTCTCTAAAACCTCTCTCACTCGACTCCTGGGAATTATCAGCTGTTTCCTTGCTGCGGTACCTTCGTCATATTTGATGGACCTTTTCAGCAGTCCATCCTCCAAAATTATAGAATCCCACTGTGCCCAGTAGGACTTGACCCTAGGATTCAGATGACTTACTTCCTCCCATCTTGGTCTCTGTCCGCTTATCTTCCAATTCAACAGCATCTTCAATTCTGGGTCACTTTCTAGATCTCGCTTCAGGGATTCTGGCATCCAGTCCGTATCCACGATGGTCGTTCTCAAGCAGAATTCTTTCTCTTCTACTTTATTACAGTGCTTGCAATCTGACGGACATGGTCTCCTAGATAATGCGTTAGCGTTGCCATGAATCTTTCCTGCACGATGTTTGACAGAAGAATTATATTCCCGTTTCTGACATTTAGCTGGCTCTTTGCAGTAGCGCCGAATATGTCCTTCTCCGCCACAATTCCAGCATCTAAGTCCTCTATTCCGTCGCCCTTGACGAACTCGGCATAGAACCTCTTCTATAATTTCATCGCTGACCGAGGAATCATCTACAGTGTGGCTCATCTTGCTGTGTATCATGTGCGAAGATTGTTTGGCAGCTTCAAACTCTAATGCAACGGCCAGGGCGTCATCCAGAGTCTTGGGTCGGGCTAATCGTAGTGTCTGCTGGGTTTCCAAATCTCTCAAACCATCGACAAAGGTCTGGATAGCGAGCAGTTCCAGGAAGCTGTAGGATATGCCAGTCTTACCAACCTTGCTATATCTGCTTCAAATTCCTGCAACGTTTCTGTACTCCTCTGCTGGCGACTCTTGATCTGTGCGTGATACACTTGTTGGAGGTGTGCATCACCATATCTCATTTGGAGTTTAGTTGTCAAAGCCTCGTAATTACCTTGTAGGCTTGCAGGAACTGTCTGAAGAATATTCAATGCATCTCCCCTCAGGGCAACAATCAAGGCTGTCGCTTTCTCTTCCTCTCCCCAACCATTGGCATTCGCTGCTGCTTCAAATTGCTTCTGGTACGTGCACCAAGGTGTTTTGCCGTCAAAAGTTGGAGGTTTAATCTTCATTTTACTACTTTCTGTGTTGTTTTCTGATTTCACGAAATTATTGGGTGATGAAGCTAAAGTTACTTTTCCATGTGATGTTCTCTTCAGGGACTCTATCAATTTGGCATGTTGTTCAATTATTCCTGATATTTCTTCAAATCTTCCATTAACCTCATCAACTACTTCGTCAAATTTTTCATCAGCTTTATCAAATTTTTCATTAACTTCTTCAAATTTTTCATCAACCTTATCAAATTTTCCATTAACTTCTTCAAATTTTTCATTAACTTCATCTATTATTACATCCTTGATAGCCTCCATTCTCTCATCCAACGTACTTGCAATTTGATTCACCACTTTATTCTCCATTTTATCCATTTTTTCTTCTAATTTCGAGCTCATTTCTCGAGAATTTTCTTCTACCTTATTTTCCATTTTGTCCATTTTTTCTTCTAATTTCGAGCTCATTTCTCGAGAATTTTCTTCTACCTTATTTTCCATTTTGTCCATTTTCAAGCTCATTTGTTCAAAGGCTTGCTTGAAAAATTCCATACTCGCCTGGTCCATTTTCTCTGCTTGTGATCTCGTAATAGGCATTCAAAAATTCCACAATTGAGTCCACAATTCAAATAGCACAGCAGTTCAATTGACCCCACACCTGACACCAATGTAACGTTCTCGGGGTTCAAACAAATCGTCTGCTGAATTTAAACGTCTAATTTATTTCCAATACCACTAACTTATCACACTAATTTATGTACAATAACTAATACTGATTTATCTACACACTTGCTAATAATGCTGATTTATATTCACAACTCGGAATTCGCGATTCACAATTCGATTCGGCTCTATTCAGATAGTAACTGACTGTCCCAATCGTGCGCGTCTTTATACAGGGTCTTTCACGAGGAACCTCACCCATATTTATACGGGAAACTACTGAACGTATTTTCATGAAATTCAGCACTTATAAGTATTTCACGATGCTGATGAAATCTAAAATATTTTCAAAGCATGAGCACCTCCGGTTTTTCCGGAAATGACGTCAACTTCCGTTTTTCAAATTAGAACACCATTTTTTTATTGCAGAAATAGATTCCTTAGAAAATTTCAAGTTATTTTGATGTAACATTTTTCAGTTTTGGTTGGAAAATTCTCTCTGAGCGGGAAAATTCGAAAAAAAAAATCGAAAATAGAGCTCCGCTGAAACAAGAATAACTTCGAGGTTTTTGGATGGAAAATTTTCATTTTTGGGATTTTTCAAGATGTAAGATTGATGTATCCACTTTGAAAATCGAAATCGCGATTCATGATACAGGGGGTGAAAAAATCGCTTTCAAAGTTAGGGATGACAAAATCGTGAAAAATCAATTTTTTCAAATTAGAACCCCATTTTTTTATGGCAGATATTGAATCTACGTTAAAAAATAATGTGAGTGTATGCATCACACCCTTGCCCTAAAGTGGATATTTTCTGAGTTATTCACAAAAAACTGTTTTTCGTCTTGAATTTTCAGCTATTTCTTTTCCCTTCACGCCAAAAAGATGAAATTTTCATGAACTGTTACTTAAACCATGTTTTAGATTTTACTACCCTAATATGCAAGAGAAAAAAGTTACAGGTTGTTCTTGAATAGATGGCGAATTTGGATTCGAATTTGTATCGGAAACCTCTTTATTTCAACTAATCGGCCATCGGTTTTCTCTCCAGTGATAAATAAATAATTCCTTATGAACCATATGCAAAAACTTACCATGTTTTACATTCTTTTATTTTTAATGATAGATATCATTAATTACATCTGCCAAATTCCTCTGTATTCAGTAGCATTTTGTGTTTACTATTAATTTGGTGATAATTCGTATTATGTAAAACATGGTAAGTTTTTGCATATGGTTCATAAGGAATTATTTATTTATCACTGGAGAGAAAACCGATGGCCGATTAGTTGAAATAAAGAGGTTTCCGATACAAATTCGAATCCAAATTCGCCATCTATTTAAGAACAACCTGCAACTTTTTTCTCTTGCATATTAGGGTAGTAAAATCTAAAACATGGTTTAAGTAACAGTTCCTGAAAATTTCATCTTTTTGGCGTGAAGGGAAAAGAAATAGCTGAAAATTCAAGACGACAAACAGTTTTTTGTGAATAACTCAGAAAATATCCACTTTAGGGCAAGGTTGTGATGCATACACTCACATTATTTTTTAACGTAGATTCAATATCTGCCATAAAAAAATGGGGTTCTAATTTGAAAAAATTGATTTTTCACGATTTTGTCATCCCTAACTTTGAAAGCGATTTTTTCACCCCCTGTATCATGAATCGCGATTTCGATTTTTAAAGTGGATACATCAATCTTACATCTTGAAAAATCCCAAAAATGAAAATTTTCCATTCAAAAACCTCGAAGTTATTCTTGTTTCAGCGGAGCTCTATTTTCGATTTTTTTTTCGAGTTTTCCCGCTCAGAGAGAATTTTCCAACCAAAACTGAAAAATGTTACATCAAAATAACTCGAAATTTTCTAAGGAATCTTTTTCTGCAATAAAAAAATGGTGTTCTAATTTGAAAAACGGAAGTTGACGTCATTTCCGGAAAAACCGGAGGTGCTCATGCCTTGAAAATATTTTAGATTTCATCAGCATCGTGAAATACTTATAAGTGCTGAATTTCATGAAAGTACGTTCAGTAGTTTCCCGTATAAATATGGGTGAGGTTCCTCGTGAAAGACCCTGTATAGTCAAGATGTCAGAGAGTGCGGACGTGTTGGCAATGGCGAACGATCTGAACAAATTGCGGAAGAATGAACTAATCGATTTGATAATTAGTGGTACACTGCCTGATAATGTATCGAGTGTAACACTGAACAACTTCGTGAAGAAACTTGGTGATAAAACTACAGAAGGTGATGACACCAACAAACTACCGGAACAACCTCAAAATAGCCCAGTGAATGGAGAGAAAACAGATAATTTTATGATACACATAAAATACCTACAGGAACTATTAGAAGAGACAAGAGATAAAAACGAAATTCTGAAACAAAATAATTGTCTTCTTTTGCAGAGAATTCAATTCTTGGAAAATGAAAAACAAACAAAAACGCAGGTAAACAATCAAAAAAAAACCATACAAAATGATAGGACAATAGGACAAGTTCAAAAGGATACTAAAGAGCCCTCTTCATACGCTAGCGTAACTTCTGTTACCAGACGAAAGATGGCAGTGCAAACTCAACCAAACACAGATAGAATACAGATCTCTGATAATATAACCCCCTAATGTTTACAAAATGAAACGTCAAATTCAGTTCACGATAAATTGGTTGACATTAATAACATTACCGAGAAACAAAAAGAGGACAATGAATTCAAACTTGTCACTTACAACAAAAGAAGACCCAAGAAAAACCTGGGAACAGCGAACGTCAGCGATGAGGATCGTAAACACGGATTCTCAGGTGGAGAACGAAAAGTATGGCTCTACCTATATAGAGTCAACAATGTGGCAACAGAAAAACAAATCTTCGACTACATTGCAAGAAAACCAGGATTCGATGAAACAACTATTTCAGTGGAAGAAATGCCAAATACTCCTGGCCAACTGAAGAGATTCCTAGTAACTGCCCCACTTGACAAAAAAGATATAATGTATCAACCTGAATTTTGGCCAAAATATGTTGGAGTTAAGAGATTTAACTTCGAAAAAAATAGAGAATTTCTATCTCTTAGAAGTGGAAATTTTCAGGAAAATCTACAAATGTCCTGAATACATCCAGGAACAACACAACAGAAAAGCGACAACACACAAAAAATAATATTATTTCTGCAATTCACCAAAATGTTCAGTCTCTGGGAAATTCAGTAAACCAAATTCAGGTTTTTTTGCAGACTGAAGACAAATGCAAGTTTCTCATGATATCTGAACACTGGAAAACATTTGAACAACTGCAATTATTACCAATTGGAAATTTCAAACTAGCAGGACACTGGTGCAGAGGTGAAAACGAACATGGAGGTGCTGCAGTTTATGTGCACCAAGATGTCAAACACAGACACAGACAACAGCTAAGTAATTATTCGATCAAGGGAGAAATGGAATGTGCAGTAGCAGAGTGTGAACTTCACAGAAGGAAGTACATTTTAATTTCAATCTATAGACCATGTAATGGTAATAAGGAATTATTTTTGAGTATTTTGGAGAATTTGCTACTGACTGTGCAAAAAGAAAAAAAAAACAGTTATAATTGGGGGTGACTTTAATATGGAGCTTTTAAAAGAAAACAAATATAGAACTGAACTATTATCACTTCTAAACTCATTCTCAATAATCTCACATATTTCTGAGAATACTAGGATAACACATTGCACTGAAAGTTCCATTGATGCTATATTCTCAAATCTAACTGGTCATGTAGAAGGTGGAGTAGTGTTCAATCATATCTCTGATCACACAGCCCAAATAATATCCTTTGAAATAGAAAATAATAATACCCCAATATATAAGCAAATAAGATCATATTCAGACGAAGCCAAACAAGCCTTCCTAAATGAGTTGGGTGATCAAGATTGGTTGAGTACTTATTCCACTGAGAGATCAGATATAAATAAACAGTGGGAATCCTTTTTTGAAATATATTCAAGGATATTTGAGAAACATTTTTTCAAGAAAAAAATCATATTAGGCAGTCAAAAAACTTTAAAAATTTTCCACAATGATCCACGTTTACTTCAATCAAAACACAATCTTGACATGTTATATACATTATGTATGTATGACAACAACTATAAAAGCATGTATAATGAGGAGAAGAAAAAATATGATAGTCTCCTAATAAATCTAAAAAAAGACCACTATAACAATAAAATCAAGTCATCTGATAATAAAAACAAAACTATGTGGAACATTTGTAGACAGATTCAGGGTCAAACATATAATATGAAATGTGAAATACCTGGATCATCTGCAGTTATTGCAGACAATTATAATAAATTTCTAGTAGATATGATACCAGGAATACTTCAAGATGGCAACAATACCAGGTTTGCTTGTAATATAAAATCTGACACCTCATTGTATCTTAAACCCTTTACTCCTAATGAATTACTAGAAATATCAAAAAAACTGAAAAACAAAACAAGTAGTGGTATTGATGAGGTACCTGTTAACATTGTTAAACTTAGCATTGGTGCTCTAAATTCTGTTCTCTGTTATGTCATCAATAATTCCCTGAGATCTGGTGTATTTCCTGATCAACTTAAACTATCAGTAATAATTCAGATGATTAAATGGTGGTATCAGGATCAAAAACAGGAAATGATACTATGTCAGTTCGCCGACGTTTCGGAAATGTATTTTTCCATCTTCAGGGCTCTACAAAAGAATATGGAGCATATAATGAAAAATTCCAAAAATGTAAATATACAAAAACAAACAAGCAAGTAATAATCCCAATCTTTAAATCCGGAGACCCTGAAGATTTGAAAAACTACAGACCAATAAGCCTGCTTAACAGCTTTTCAAAAATATTTGAATTAGCAATGGCCAATAGAATTCTGACATATTTTCACAATCTTAATCTTTTTAATCCATCACAACAGGGATACTTGGCGGGTCGATCAACTCAAACTGCAATTTTCCAGTTCACAAATAATATCTTGACATTCTTAGAAGAGAATAAACTGGTTGCAGGGCTGTTCATAGACCTGTCCAAGGCATTTGATTGTCTAAATAGAGAATACTTGTTAATAAAATTGGAATGCTATGGCATAACGGGGAGTGCATTGAGTTGGATAGCTTCCTATCTATCTGACCGTCGACAATGTGTCAATATTACAAAGGGACACAAATCTGAGTTCTCTAACTGGTTACAAACTGAATTTGGTGTTCCTCAGGAAAGTATTTTGGGAGTTATTCTATTCCTGATAGTTATCAATGATCTTAGTGATGATGTGACTAATGCAGTTGAGGACTCAGTTGTAACAAATTTTGCGGATGACACTAATGCATTGGTAGCAGCTAAAGATGCAAATTGTTTGAAGAATAGGTGTAGCAAATTATACAATTGTCTTGAAGAGTGGTTCTTACGTAATGACTTTGTGATAAACAAAAATAAAACCAACATAATGATATTTCGAGCCAGTAACTCTAAAGAAATACCAGCCCAAATTAATATTGACAATCAGGAAATGCAAACAGTAAAATTCACCAGGTTTCTGGAGGTTGATGAATTTCTGAAGTGGACCACACATATTGATGATCTATTAGTGAAACTAAATAGAGTTTGTTATGCATTCAGGGTATTGAGAAAATATGTGAATGAAAAAGTTCAGAAAATACTGTATTATGCTAATTATGAATCGATGATAAGATATGGGATAGTATTTTGGGGCGTAAGTTCTTCCACTTCATCAATCTTCGTAAATCAAAAAAGGATAATAAGAATATTACTGAATATGGGATTCAGGGACTCTTGTAGGGGTAAATTTAGACAACTTGGTATTCTAACCATCTATGGTTTATATATGCATGAGTGTCTCCTATATCTCCATAGAAATAAAACACAATTCCTCAGAAACAATACTAACTTTGCCTATAATACAAGAACAGCCAATATAACTTATCCATCACACAAATTATCTTTAAGTGAGAAAAATCCATCTTATATGTGCATCAAAATCTTTAATAACTTACCTAATACAATAAAAACAATTGAAAATTATAAAATATTTAAAATAAAAACCAAAAAACTATTAATAAACTTAGAGCCATATTGTGTTGGCGATTACCTCAGCTCAAGATTGTAATTAAGATTTATTGACACTATTTCCTTTTATGTATTCTGTATGAAACTTCATTGGAAATAAAGAATATATCTATCTATCTATCTATCTATCTATAAACCTAATACGTCTCTGTTTCTAGAACGCTCCAGATAGTCTCTGGAAGGCTTCTAGAATTCCTACGCGGAATCAGAGAGTCCAGAGACGTATTCAGGCGGACTTCGTCCGCTACACCACGTTAGTCCTTTGTCTAATATTACTCCTAGGTATTTAGCTTCATTCTTCCATTCAATTTCATTATTGTCTATGGATATTTTCGATTCCATCTTCAGTTTTCTCTTTTGAAGGAGTATTGCTTGACTTTTTTCTGCACTGATTTTGATTTTCCATCTGTTACACCATTGACTGATATCATCTGCAGCTTCTTGAAGTCTTTTGTGAATTATTTTTGTATTTCTGTGCCTAATTGATATGCCCGTATCGTCTGCGTATAGAGCAAGCAGACATCTTGGATATCTTGGTATATCATGTATGTATATGTTATAGAGTAGCGGTCCTAGTATGGATCCTTGGGAAACTCCTGCTTCTAAATATCTGAGTGTGGAATGAACATCACCTATTTTCACACAAAAGTTCCTATCCCTCAAATAATTTCTTATTATTCTGCATAACTTGGGTGAATATCCTGCGGTTATCATTTTATATGCTAATCCTTCATGCCATACTCTATCAAAAGCTCTGGTTACATCTAGTAGTAGTAGTCCTGTGGCTTGTTTATTCTGAAATCCTTCTGTGATATACTCGGAGTCACCGTTACCGTCCGGGAAGCGTATTGGCATTGTTTACTACGGTGCAACGCATACATGGTGTTGGAACGCGGTAAAGAATGGCTGAACCAATGCTCTCTCTACCCAGACATATCTTACTACGGCTCAGCGCAGGGAGGTGTTCAGGCGTAGTAACTATTGTATTATGGATACGCGCCTAATCTCGGGTCATTGTTTACCGCGTTCCAACTCAACTATGTTCAAATTTGTTTTCTTTCGCAATTTTGCAATCCGCGTTCATGAAGATAACAATACATAATATGCCAAAAATAGTTTATTGAACCACACTAAAATAAAAATATATAGAAAATAATACATAAAAATAACGTAATACATAAAAATATCAATAGTACCTATAAATACAATGAGTATCGGTGAAAACAACTATATTAAATGCAAAATCAACTGTAGTAGTAAGAAATAATCCTAGTGTGCATTTCCATGTGATTTTGCATTTGCTCTATTGAGATCAATATTTTTCTTTAAAGATCTTTGCCTTTAAGGATTTTTTGGCATTTCTTAGTTGGATGGCCTACCAGGTTGAATGCATTTTGCGCCGCATGATAAACCACGTCTAATTCTTCTTCGGCTCACTGATGTTGGCTGAACAGAAATGTTCTTTTTTCGTGAGATATTTTTTGATGCAAGAATAAAATTTAATAAGTCCGATGGTGTAACAATTTTGTTTTAAGTCTGATTAAATTTTTTCATGGCATCAACCATATCAACCGTTTTATTTTTGCAGGCTATTTTTGTAATGCGTTCAAAATTGTCTGTTAGGTTGCAGCTGCGGGATGTTTTTCACCTAAATTTGTTTCATTGGCATTATCGACAGTGTTTATTGGTACTAGAGAAAAATTATCCTGTTGGGTAAAACCATTGCTTTGTAGTAATTGGGAATTCATTTTCTATACCCACTTCAGTTGTCATGTCGTCATAAAATTCTGAGGATATGTTTTCTCCTAGGCCCTAGGGCTAATTTTGCTAATTATTTTCCGTCGTTAGTGTGTGATGAAGCTCGATTTTCCGATCATGAAATCGGTCTTCATCTTAAATTAATTTTTCCGGATTTTTATTTCGAATTCCTGCATTTCATTTCCGTTCAGAATTAAACCGAGAAGATCGAATATGGTTCGTTCGATATTGTTTTGCATGCAGAGAACCTAGTAAAAAGAGTCATAAGAACCACGTAGAATGTAGATAACGCCGTTTTTCTAGTTTATACGTACGATAAGCCAGATTCGAAGATGTTTTACCGGAGTACTTTTCTAGAAAAGTAACATTTCTGCGCCTGCCGTTTCTGCCCCACTCAGGGAGATTATAAAAGGCGATTTTCCCCTCATCTGGGACCCATTATTCATTTTTGCTCCGGCCTGAATAGAATAGTATTTTCTTGCGTTTCCGAAATTTCCTTTCTTTTTGATTCGAAAGTTTAACGAATTCCGTAATTCCTGATTTTCTCTTTTCTTTACCGAGTGAAAAGTAGTGCACTGAAACCGTAAGTACCGATCCAATTCATTTCAGTCTCATTTTCCTGTATCTTCGTTGAGTCTATCAAAATAGCTGTTACGTCGAGATCCGTATTAAATCTTCCTTTACTCGTACAAGATTTCCTGAGTCTATAGCACGTTTATCTGAGTTGGTCGGTACCCGATAACGTCTGATCTTAGTGGCGAGTAATCTCACTATCAGACCGGAGGGTTCATGCAAACCTATGCTATAGAACGTGGAGTCTAATTCCGCTTCGGTACCGATCTTTCGCGCCCCTAGTTCGGTGCGTCCTGTTTGACCATTTATATTTAACCTGGCCAAACCCGACCTTTCTAGACGTGAAACAAGCTAAGTAGACAATATAACTCTTTTGAGTTTCCGGACTGAAAGAATATCGGACAGAAAGTAAGCACTATACATTTTCATATCCGTCCCACATTTTTTTTTCAACTGTAGATTTAAATTCTCCGTTTAATTCAATTTTCCCCCCCCCCTTCTATTCTGGCTGACTCGTACCGTAAAATATTTCTTTTGAATGAATGCTCGCAGTCAGGCAAAACTGAATCACTTTTCTTTAACTGTGTATATTTGATATTTTCTGATTGCTGCATATTTGATGCTTCTTGGGATTAATGCATATTTAATGTTTTATTGATATTGGTGAATATTTGATATTTTCTTATTATTGCATATTTGATATTTTCTTGACATTATTGCATTTGTATCACTATTTCAACCGACTGAATAAATTGTGTGAATTGCTCTATTTTCGATTTCTCAGTTATCGCTACCACCCTAGATACAACCGAACTCTGTCTCCGACTAAGCAGCTATCCTGGCAGGTTTGCTATTCTACCTTATAAGCAAAAAGAATAGCTGGCGCTCGATGTAAGGTTTCTAAAAAGGGAAAAAACCCCTATTACAAGTGTTTATTTGCATACACTATACAGGTCCTAAAAGTGATTCCATACTTATTTTTTATGACGCAAAGGTGCTTACAATACCTTCCACCCTGTCCGAAAGACAAAAATTCAGTCGCAAAATGCAATATCTACATAATGCAGTATAAAACATGTGGTCATCGATCTCTGAAGAAACTAAAAAGGTATTTTCGTAAACAATAACCCGAGAATAGGCGCGTATTCACAATACAATAGTTAGGTACTACGTCTGAACACCATCCTGCGCTGAGACGTGGTAAGATATGTCTGGGTAGAGAAAGCATTGGTTCAGCCATTCTTTACCGCGTTCCAACACCATGTATGCGTTGCACCGTAGTAAACAATGCCAATACGCGTCCGGGAACCGTAGCACTGCGCGAGATCCGTCGTTATCAGAAGAGTACCGAGCTGCTGATCAGAAAGTTGCCCTTCCAGCGTTTGGCGAGTGAGGCATATTTGGTTGACCTGTTCGAGGATACCAATTTGTGCGTCATTCACGCTAAAAGAGTCACCATCATGCCCAAGGACATACAGCTGGCCAGACGTATCAGGGGAGAACGTGCTTGAGAAAATTGACCAATATTCTTGACGATATACGAAAACGGTTCTTTTCAGAACCACAAAAATATAAAATATTCATTTTATTCTTGTACAATTCATTAGGCGATAAGATAATTATGGACGTTTATCTCCGAGATGAGATGCGTTGTCAAGTTGGTAATATTTTTGAAGTATTCGTAATATTTCATTTATTCCTGACCCTCCAACAGCAAATAGAACCTGATCTAGTCGTTAGCATTACCGGACTGTTATATACAGGGTGTCACAGGTATTTTCTAGAAGAAGAATTCGATCCTAGAAAATCGATCGGACCCGCATTTTGTTCATGAAGGGGCCCAATTGTTACATTAGAACAATGATCAAATCATTTCATTCCTCTGCGCGACGACCCCAACGAAATTGAATATTAAAGATGGATCGAACACTGACCGCTGTCCTAATCCAGAACTCGGTTTGGTGAACCACTTTCAGCTTGAAAAATAGTAAACAGCACTGTTATAGAAAACTTCATGGTCCCTTCCCTATTAGGTTTGTAGTATCTGATACCGATTGCAAGAAAAAAATGTTATTGACGATTCCCCGAACAATTTGATCATTAGATTTTATGGTTGTACTACTGATCTGCAGATAAGTAATGAATCAGTTGAATACCATGGGAACTGAAAAAAATTCGAACTTTAACACTGAAATCGAAACGTTTGCCATCCCATGATTGTGGGACTTTCTTTTTCTTGGAATTATGCAAAGTATATCCCCTATTCGTTTTCACCTCCAATTTAAGAGTACCCCGCAGTATACTGGTGTCCATTTTCAGTGAACCAATAAAAGAAGAAAATATTTTTATAACTACTAGTGTCAAATCAACTGAAGTAGCAATAAACTTTTCGGAATGGAAAAAACACGTTTTCCTCCAAATGGAGATTGTAAATAGTTTTTCTATCGCATTAAGTATCGAACAATATGAACTTGTTCACCAAGTTTATCCAATTACATATATTGAAATGTAACAGTTCTGTAATGCTAACGATCTGAGATACCGTAGTATGTATACACACTTCTTTCTATACCTGAATGGACGAACATTTGATACCCCCCTACTTTTACATCTGCATCGCTTTATGAAGGGTCATAAACTGTAAAACTACCAGATGTTCATTCTGTTCACAATTTCGTTGTATGTAATTGGGTGAAAACAGGTGGGGCTATTGGAATTCTGGCCTGACAAAATATTTATTGCATCGTATTTTCATTTTGTGCCAAAAAGCGCCTGTATCGGAATTCGAGCTTTCTGCCACTGTTAAAGCCTTAAGCCTTGACCAATCTGTTAGATAATATACCTGAGCCGAATTTTCGCCTGACTATATTTTGAACCTATTTCGTCCGTTTTGAAATACCTATTCGTGTTTTCGCGTTGAACTGGTGACGCCACGCACCTAGGCATGGGTAACACAGTGCGGTGCTGCGCTATTGTGCTGAAACCCGAACCGGTGCTGACACCGGAATAACAAAAGTGTTAACACCATAGCACATTGAGATCCGAGTGCGAGTTCCCACCGTGGTTCGTACGTTCGTAGATTGAGAAGCACAGATGAACTGTGGGGCTGGTGCTGGTGCGTCGGAGCGATAACACCGAAAACTCTATATTCTACAATAATAATTCGAATAATTCATTAGAACTGGAAATTCTTGATGCACTCTATAATAATTTTGAATAGTCAATATAGTGGAGTGCCTGGAGCATTCAAGCTCGGACTAGAGTTATAGTGAATGAATTGATACGATCGATGTGGGATATTGTAATTTGCAATGTTTACCCATTTCTTTTTGTGCAATCCATTTTCTCATTGTTTAAACAAATTATTATAAAAAATTAATGTTTGACCATATATTTTCACTTTAAACAGTAATTTTTTTGTATTTATATGTTGAATCTCACCTGAGTAGGCATATAGGAACATTTTTCAAAGATACCTGTGAATAAAAATACCAGTAGGGATCTCGAACGTGGAGGAGAGAGCGGAGCTACAGCTGCTATTATCTCTTATACAATATAAAATTCTCCTGTCTGCATCTTTGTTACCGAACTCCTCCGAAACGGCTGGACCGATTTTCGTGAAATTTTGTGTGCATATCGGGTAGGACTGGGAATCTGCCAACATCTATTTTTCATCCCCCTAAATGATAAGGATGGTCCACCCCTAACTATTTTTTCAATTTTTTCTGACAAAATTTTTTATTTTTATTATTTTATGATACGGCATACAAAAATACATATAATCCTAAATTTTCACCCCTCTACGATCAACCCCTTTTTCTAACACAACCTAACCTAACCTAAATTGAATTCTTTCAGGCTAGTTTTTCATTTTTATTGTCCAACATCTATTTTTAATCCCCCTAAATGTTAGGGGTTGTCCACCCCTAATTTTTTTTTTATTTTTTTATGTTATTGACGGAGGCATGTTACTACATCGTTGTAAATGTCAATTAAATGAAACGTTTGCAATGATATGTGACCATTATGTAAGATATTTGAAAAATAATTATAATAGTAACACATATTATGTGGTATTTGATGGGTATAAAAAAGATAGTATTAAATCAGCCGAACGGAATCGTCGTGCATTAAAAAATAAATGTGCAGGTATTGAATTTGATGAACATATACATTTAAAAATTTCTCAAGATAAATTTTTGACAAATAGTAAAAATAAAATTCGCTTGATAGAAATGTTGAGAGTTAAATTAGCTGACAACAATATATTTACATGCCAAGCGGAAAGCGATGCCGACAAATTAATTGTTGAGACGGCAATGAATTTGGAATCAAAAGATGTTGTTATAGTTTCAGAAGATATCGATGTCTTAGTGATATTAACGACATTGGTAGATAAAGATCGTGAAATATATTTTCTAAAACCATCCCGAGGCAAAGTTCAACAGAAGATATTTTCATAGAAATGTTTAGAAAATCATTGCCAAACTGTAAACAACATATTCTTTTTTTGCATGCCTTTACGGGTTGTGACACTAATTCTGCATTTTTCAATAAAGGAAAAATAAAGTTTGCCAAAAATTTTGAGAAACGGATTGATTTACACGACTCAGTAAAAGTATACAAAAATATCAATGAAAACCCCAATAATATATTGCAAGCAGGTGTGGCGTGTATTTTGAGTTTATATGGCGCTCCGTCTAACACTCATGATTTAAATACATTAAGGTTCAATTCTTTCATAAAAGCAACAGCCAAAAATACAAGTGTTTTTTGTCATCACTGCCTCCAACAACTGATGCAGCGTTTGAGCACCTTAAAAGAGTGTACCTACAAATTCGGATATGGCTAGGAAATGACGTACTTATTGAAAATTGGGGATGGAAGTATTCATGTACATCCCAATAACTATGAATCAATTACCTGCACCGGATAACTTATTGCAAATGTTATTTTGTAATTGCAAAAAGGGATGTGGAGCTGCGTGTGGATGCAGAAAAAGTGGTTTACACTGCAGTGTAGCATGTCTACAGTGCAGCGAAAATATTTGTTCCAATACTTCACCCATTATACAGATAGATGAAGTAGAAGAAAATATTTGATGTTGACAACAATGTTGTATATTTAAATAAACGGATTTTGTACTAATAATTTTTTTTTCATGGTCGTAATTAATTACATTATTTCTTTAAATGTACACAATAGAGTACGTTTCATTTATAATTGAACTGACCGAGAAATTCCATTGTACATAGCAGCTATCGCTCCGCTCTCCCCTCCACGTTCGGGATGTCTACTGGTATTTTTATTCATAGGTATCTTTGAAAAATGTTCCTATATGTCTACTCAGGTGAGATTCAACATATAAATACAAAAAAATCACTGTTTAAAGTGAAAATATATTGTCAAACATTATTTTTTTATAATAATTTGTTTAATCAATGAAAAAATTGATTGCACAAAAAAAAATTGGTAAACATTGCAAATTATAGTTTAAAAAACAATATCCCACATCGATCATATTATTTCATTCACTATAACTCTAATCCGAGGTTTTACGGTTTTGAATGCTCCAGGCACTCCACTAATAGTTAACTTCAAAATCAAGACAAATCACTGATTCATAGTTTTTACTATCTTTAACAATATATATATATATATATATATATATATATATATATATATTTGTCTGGCAGACGTATCCAGTCCCGGTACGTTCTTAAGGCGACCTAAGACCCACATGATCCGTATGTTTTTTACGAGTATATATGCAAAAAATGGGCTCTTTTAAAATATAACTCCCTAGGCACATTGAGAGGGGAAAATTTTTGTTTCATTCAAAAAAGTTGTATATCTGATAGTCCTGTTCAGACCCGATACATTGCGCCAACTTTTCAATCCCACATATACTGCACCGGCAAATACGATCAACGTTTTCGATCCCAGCACTGTTGCCAGATTGTCGGGATCAGTCGCTACGATTTCAATGTATAAAAGGGATTGAAAGAGTAGGTGTTATGGCAAGAATTTGTATATGTGTTAGTGAGTCGACGGGAAGACTAAATATCTTCACGAAGTGAACAATTTTGCTGTCTGTGAAGATGAAATTCCTCATTCTCATTTGTTGAACCAATTTTTTATAGTCACTGACTTGGATTTTCCGAAATATTAGTTTTAGGATTACGTCACATTATTTTTCGAGTTACTCTCAACAAGCCCTTCCATTTGATGCCCATATTGTAGAAGTGAATAACTATAACTATTTCGAAATCTTGGATGGTCCGCCATATTGGATTAAGAATAACATCGCATTATGTTTCAAGTTACATTCATCAAGCCCTTTGACTTAATATTATTTATTATAGGGCACAGGCATTTTGAATGAGCAATAATCCATTTTGCCTCATTAGATTATTATGCTGTTTGAAATGATTACGAATAGATCGTATAATTCGTACGAATGAAATTTTGATGCTTATCATTATCTATAAACTACTTTTTTTGATACTGTGGGAATAATTATCTCATTTTTCGACATTTCCACTCATTGGAACTTTAAGAATCTGATCTAACAAAAACTATTGTTTTCAAATTCTCCTAGAAAAACCGCATTTTAAAGAAAATTAAACCGAAAACAAAAAATCTGACACATTTCATTGTTGTTTTCATGAATGAAATATTTGATTTTTCCTTTTTCCTTTTAATATTTCTTCGCGGTTCGGCTGGAAGTTTGAATTATTTGAACGCATACGTATATTATCACGTGATGTGAAAAAGGCTGAATGCTGGTGTAGCTTGACATTGTAAAAAAAATTAGAATCAATTCTGGATGCCGTCATATATAACGAATTACATAAAGGTTGTCAGGATTAAACATTCTTCATATATTTCAGGAGGTGATTCTAAATATCGAAACTAGAAGATATTTCCATATCTACTCAGGTTCTTAATGCATTCCACGGGTGACCTCTAAAGTAGGTACTGTTAGTTGGTTAGTTCTGCACCAAAATTTATCGAATTTAAATGAAATTGATAGCATGGAGTTTTCTGGATGAACCTGATCGTTTGATTGTAAAAGAACTGATTGATTCTCATTAGCAGCAGAGATAATAGGGGGTGTCTCAAAAAATCAATTTCAATTTTTGAGTTGATGATCTAATTGAAATTTCAGTCGAAGAAATGGGCTCCTAAAATATTTTCAAATTGAAAGCGTTACGTAACCCCTATCTCGGAATAAAAGTATTTTAGTGTGATGAAATGCATTCCAAGTCATTTTTTTTCTATAGTATAGGGCTCCGTAGCGCCGTACCTCTTTTGCTCCGAAATGGTTGAGGAGACCATGTCTTCGACTAACATAATCGGTTATCAGACATGGGTGAATACAGCTCTTCTTCATGGGGGGTAATATGATTGAAAACCATTAAATCAGGTAGTTCAGGTACACATCCTCAAATAAACTTTGAAACGTGATTTCTTCTTAGGTCTTCGATACTCATCACCCCCACCCCCCGTAAATCCGCCCTATCATCAGACGATTCAGTTTATCCAGAAACCCCCATGTACTGAATTTCATTTAATTCCGACAAATGATGACATAGTTATCGCAAATTAGTTGGACTTTGGAGGTCATGCTGAAGAGCCTCTAGCACTGGTGTTTTAGGGCCTAAGTTGATATAATCTAACTTTGAACACTCTCCAGAATCACCCCCTGAAATATATGAACGTTGAACCCGGCCACCCTGTATTCCTTTACAACGCCTTTATTATGGTTATGGAGTAAAAGGGCTTGAGTAATGCATAGTTCACATAGAAGAATTCCACAACCACGATGGCCATCAGTACGGAATGGTAGATTTAATTGATGTTTTAATCTTATGAATGAAATATAAAAGAAGGAATGCTTTCAAGAATGAGGCAATAAATATTCAAAACACAATAAACAATATTAAGTAACGAAAAGAACTGAGAACTTGTACTTTTTTCAGAATGTCAATAACATCAATCTCAGTGATGTGTTAGGAGCTTAATATATTAGGTAGGACCTAGACAAAATTCATAACACTCTCCTTCATTCATCACATTGAAAAACACAATTGTATAACTTCTGAAATTCTTATGAAAATTAAATTTCACTTTTGATTCTCATCGGTGAAATCAAGAATCAGATTTAGAAGAATCACTGGTTTACTAAAAACAAGAGCCTTTTTATATATTGTATAATCATTATCCGATTCTGGTACATCATTTACATCATTCCTATCTTTCATTTCTATGAAATTCCAAAACTCAGCATATTGTGACAATCTCTTCAACTGAATCACACTCCATTTATATATTTATGAATTATACAGGGTGGTACTTTAAGTACAAAAGCTTTCAGAGAATGATTCCTAGCATAAGCTAGTGCGAATTTCCTTTGAATATTACATTCTTCCAAATATGAGAAAAAAATACTATTTTTCTCTTGGGAGCGCTGAAAATTGAATCCTTAGACGTCTGTCAGCTACATTGTAAAAATATTCATTTGAGAGTATTTTGATAACGCACCACTGGTTTCCCGTTGAAACCGCAGTATATCACGTGATTAGCCAGGTATAATTGAGGTATTCGATTTTGTGCACATGTCTTACAAATGAATATTTTTTCAATTTTTTTGTGATCTTTTGATGCTTTTCACGTTAGCCCGTATTCTAACTCAAAATAGTACATTCATCCCCGAAACCCGAAGAGGGCTCGAGAGATACGTAAAAATTTTAAATATTCATTGATCTACCATGGGTTTGAAACATTCCTTTTTTGGTGCATTATGGCGAAAAGGTTGATCTATCATAAAGTAGTTTGCTCAGCTCTACTAGTTCCTTAATAATCAAGTGAAATATACAGGGTGGCCATTTGAAAATGAAACAGACGAGATTACAGACGAAATAAATTTTTTCGATAGAAATGCTCGGCCAGGTCGATTTCTGTTTCGAGGGGGACAACTTAAGATGTAGGTTACGGATGCATAGCGCTTCAACCATTGCTACTACAACCCTCACCCCCAATTTTTGAATAGGGAAGATGGGGTGAGTGATACCTCATTTGAGAGGTATTTTTATACTGATTTCAGCACAGTAATTGTTTTTTCATTTTATGCATTAGTTCTCGAAATATTCTTAACTAAGTATTTGAAAATGAAGTGGTGTTTTCATGGCACTTGTAGTGTTTTTTTGTGAAAAATCGACATTTTGAGCTTCAAAACAACCATGACTGTGGCTTCCTTCCTCCAATCCACTGACATAGAAATCTTTAATCAAAATGTCGATTTTTCACAAAAAAACACTACAAGTGCCATGAAAACACCACTTCATTTTCAAATACTTAGTTAAGAATATTTCGAGAACTAATGCATAAAATGGAAAAACAATTACTGTGCTGAAATCAGTATAAAAATACCTTTCAAATCTTCCCTATTCAAAAATTTGGGGTGAGGGTTGTAGTAGCAAGGGTTGAAGCGCTATGCGTCCGTAACCTACATCCTAAGTTGTCCCCCTCGAAACAGAAATCGACCTATCCGAGCATTTCTATCGAAAAAATTTATTTCGTCTGTAATCACGTCTGTTTCGTTTTCAAATGGCCACTCTGTATTGTGTACCTACATGGGTGCCCACAGGCAGGTGGACACGCCTCCGTCTTGAGATTTTGATCCCTTTGTCATTTTTCAGCACAACAAACATACCGTCATAATATGATATTGACATTCTGAAAATGAATTTTGAAATGGAAAATGTAAAAAATTTCTCTTTTGTCCCCCTTTGTGATTGTGCATGAACGAATCTTGTAAATCGGAAACAAGAAAATTTAGTATGTGACTGTAACTTCTTCTCTGTTCACAATATGCCATTTTTTCAGCACTTAAAAAAGTCTCTCTTCTCACTTTCGAAAGGAGACCCCTACTCGAAGACACACGTACCTATACTTGGTAACATTTTGTTTACAGTAATATTCATCGGGTTTGTATAAGCTTCCATACCGGAGAATCTGCAGTTCATATTGATATCAAGAGAATCCAATATTAAATCTACGAGTCTATTCGAAATATTCACTAAGACCCATGACGACGTTCGTCCATACCGGGATCGTATAAGTACTCGAATAGTGTATTTGAGGTGTATGAACGGAAAACAGCGTTGCCATATTTAGGGACCCAATGCGTTGGTCAACTATACGAATTATATACAGCAAGTTGATGTCGACTGAAGCGCCCTCGCACTGGCCAAACACTGAAACTTTTCCATATATAATCACATGTAAAACCGACTTTTCAGACCCGGCTGAAAATGCACCCCTAGCATCCCCTCAGACCCCTCATAACTTTTCTATAGTCGAACGTTACCAGTCCCGAAGCCGGGTCTGAAAACGTCACTTTTGGACTGAAAAGTCGGTCGAGTATACCGATTTGGGTCTGTATGTGCGGTCGAACAAATCTATATATATATATATATATATATATATATATATATATATATATATATATTCTTTTGAACCAGAGAGCTAAAATAATACAATACATCTTGTAACAAAAAGTTCCTAGCTGAGGTAAAAAAAAAACGGGGTACCATAACATTCAGCGTATGATACTAGAGCTCAGGGAAAAACCTCAGCTGAAAAAACCCTGTCTCCCCGTGAAAAAAATAACAAAAAATTCGTTTCGTTCTCATACCGATCGAATTGTGTGACGCAGAACTATAACGTCGGCATATATATGTTCTGTGGTCGGCACCGGCCACCGGCGGACCCGGCACTCGGCACTGGTGTTAAGGCAAGGTTCCGCTTCGTAGTGTTGGGTGTTGTCTGTGTTATTCAGCACATTTGTGTTAGCACAGTGTGCTGACACATAAGCCGGTGCTGGTGCTTATGTGACAGCACACGAAAAATTGCGGTGTTACCCATGTCTAGGACCCACAGCTGAATTGGTATGCCCACATTTTAGGTCTCAATACTCTCAATGCACGACCAAACAGCGCATGTGCGGTAGTCAGACGATTGAGAGATTGTGTTTCTCTGGGATGCATGCGACAATATTACTTCGCATATATACAGACAATTATGGTTTACGGGATTGGTTTTTGGGGATCATCTAGCAATGAGGTTAAGGTTTTCATAACTCAGAAAAGAATCATCAGATGTATGCTGAGGGTATCCTGTAGACCTTACCATTCAATTTTGAACATCATGAGTGCACCATCGTTGTATTTTGTTTTTCTAGTAATGCTAGTGAGGAGAAATCCCAACTTACTTATATCAAATCACCAGAATTACAATAACTTGCAAATGATAACCAGAAACCGAGAGGAACACTTGCTTCAGAAATTAAGGAAATTTCAAATATTGTGAAATTCAGAAAGGCAGTGGTCCAATATTCAAGGAATAAATGTTTTTATTCTTTCAAGTTAGATTAATTATCTAGTTTGTATTATGTGGCTTGGCGTCGAATAGAATTTGTTTTGATTTTGTAATTGTAGTTATAATATTGAAGGAAGCTAGATCTTCCAATGTATGACGTTGCTTTATTGCTTTATTTCTGTAAAGGAGTAAAGGGATTTTGTTGGCAAATAAAGGATATTATTATTATTATTTCCATGATGACGTCACCGTTTTGAAATTGTGGCATTTTAGCTTTGCATGAACTGGTGAAGTTTACTGCGAATTGTTTTCGAAATATTAGAGAGAATGATTAGCGGTAATCAGACGGAAATAGTTCGAAATAGTTTTGGACCGTGATTCAGGCGAAAAAATGGCTCTAATGTTGAGAATTCTTATCTTTATTCTTAGTCATAATTCATAATACCACAAAGTCGATAGTTCGTCGGTAACAAAGAATTTCCGGAACCACTCTCTTCGACTCTGTGGTCTGCTGTTCTCAAGAATCGAGGTAACAGATCGACAACAACCTGCCAATTCCTCAATGCTGTTCGCACGCCAGAATCAGTAAGCCACAAAAACGCGAAACAGCACTCACCTACCGAACCTTAGTTAAACAAACCGTTCTGTGAGAAAAAAACTCACAATTCATACAATACATACAGGAGACCCGAAGACAAGCAGACATACCTCTCAAGCCAGCATAAATCGTGAATACCATTCTTTCAGTGTTCACATTGTGGCATATTATTAAATCTCATACATTGTTTCTTTAATTACCGTTGTGAGAAGGATTGACATTTTCATTCATTTTACAAGTGCCAAATAAACATACAAAATATACAATTCCCATAAATTGAACTGAACCGAAAAATTCCTGTCGCATATCTCAGATCAGCGAGTGGACAATATACATGATGCTAATCCTATTGGTTAACGGAGTGCAAGTCAACGCGAAAAGGTGTGGCCGGAATCATCCTGCTTCGGCGTCATAAATACAAGAGAGCAAACGTCCCACCGTGTATCAGATATCATTGACCGAGACGCCGACGAGCAAACACGTACCGAGAGTTGAGTTTAGTGTGAAAACCAGTTCAGTGCGCTGAACGCAACGTTGATGCGCATTCAAGTTAGTGCTTATAAAAAGTTTTTGTGTTTCCGTGCGTTGAGTCCAGGTCCGGAAGGATCGTTGGTTCCGTGCGTCAGTGACTTACGGACTTTTAGTGAAGTTAAAAACGGAGTGAAGTGCCTATCACGAATTGAAACATGAGTGAATATTCGGATAACGACGAATCCTTCATGGAAACGGAGGATAGATACTCTTCATCTGAAGAAGAGAGTGAAGGAACTCGTCAGGATCCGACAGGAGAATGAAGAGCTCAAAGCTAACTTAGCCGCTCTAACAACCTGCATGGCAAATTTGACCAGCGAGTTGAAACTCCTGAGAGAAGAACTCTCCAGCAATAAAACATCCCCAAATTCACAGGTAAGAAGTTATTCCCAGGTGTTGACTTCTCAACCAGGAACATCAGTAGGAAACAGTCCCAAAACTCTGCCAGTTCTCCCTCCCAAAAAGATAGGCTCAATTATTGAGGACAGCAATAAAGTCCCACGACCTCTAGGAGCACCTCCAGCCAAGCGTGCCGGAAAAGAGAGTTCGTCCTCGATTGAGAACAACTCAAAGAAGTCTTCGGTGACATCTAAGTCACCAGCAATAGGGAAAATTCCCCCATTGACAATGATGGGAACTTCAGACTAGACGGAAATGTCCAAAGCTCTATACAGCAAGAAGATAAGTTATAACCGGGCAACGGTTGTTAAAGACGGCATCAAAATTATCGCCTCGTCTGCAGAAGATTACAGGAAACTCACTAAGTTCCTAGATCAACAAGGTAAAGAATATTTTACTTATCAAACTGAGGAAGAAAAAAGAATACACGCCGTTATAAGGTACTTGCCCATAGACGCAGATATTGAAGTCATTAAAAACGATTTAGGACTCCAAGGTATCAAAGATGCCGAAGTGACGAGAATAACGTCGAATAAAACAAAAAAGGCAATCCCTCTCTACTTTGTGAAAACCCAGCACAAGGAAATATTCCTAGTTAAAAAACTATACAGCCTCTGTATCGAGATTAAGCCTAAAAAGAAGTCTGAAGGCCCAGGACAGTGCCATCGCTGCCAGAGATATGGACATGCGCAAAACAAATGCACATTTCCGTGGAGATGCGTAAAATGCTTAGGAGCGCATTGCACAAAAGATTGTGTATTGACCGAAAAAGAAGCGGAAAGGAACGCTACATGCGTTTTATGTAACCAGAGTGGGCATCCAGCCAGTTATAAAGGCTGCAGTGCTTATAAAAATCTGACTAAAAAGAAAACACCCCCAAAAAAAGAAGCCCCTACCAAGAAAATGGTCGAAAAAATGGAGACTGCTATCGCTGTTGAAAAACCTCAGGTACCAAAAACAAAGAACTCGTCCACAGAACCGACTCCAGCCAAAAAAGAAGATTCCAAAGATGAACTGGACAAACTTACAGAGAAAATATTCAGCAGAATAATGCAGAGATTCGAAAACGAATTCGAGAAGAAATTTCAAAATTTATTTGGAAACAAATAATATATGAACAAACAAACACAACTAGAAAATCTGAAGATAGTTTCGTGGAATGTTAACGGAATCAGAGCCCGTAAATCAGATATTGAACAATTGTTAGAAGAAAAACATCCTGATATTATGGCGCTTCAGAAAACAAAAATGACTCCCAATGATAGAATTTCCTTCAAAAATTACGAAATATACAGAAGAGACAGAAATAATAGAAACGGAGGAGGGGTTGCCATTCTTGTTAAAAGAGACGTGAACCACTACCTGAATGCGGTTATAAATCCCGAGGACAATGACGCATCTATAGAGGCACTATCGATCACAGTAAAGATAAGAAGAGAAAGCATTAAGGTATTTTCTGTATATAAACCACCGCAAATAAATCTAACAGAGGAAGAGATGACGATTTTATTGGGGGGTCATTTTCCAAGAATAATACTTGGAGATCTCAACTGTAAATCTCAACAATGGAATTCTAGAACAGAGAATGCAAATGGCAAGAAATTGAAAGAATATGCCGAAAAGGAAGATGCCATAATAGTGGGACCGGATATACCGACATCTGAACCTAATGGCAATGGAACCCCTGATGTTCTAGACATAGTTATAATGAAAAATATAAAGCAAGATTTTGCTCTTGAAACGATAGAGGATGTTACTTCTGATCACAACCCGATAGAGTTCATTTTAGGACATGGACCTAGAAATGAAGTGACACAAACACGAGAACATACCGATTGGGACAAGTTTAAAATTAAACTCCAAGAAAATATCACGAATATTCCACAAATTAATACTCCTGATGAATTAGATGAATCAGTCACAGCTTTGGAGAGTGCGATTATGAAATCCTATGAAGAGAGCACGGCTAGAAAAACTGAACCCACTCCAAAACATCCATATGGCGATACTCCAAAAGAGGTGAAAGAACTGATAAAAGTCAACCGAAGACTAAGAAAGAACTACAGGATATATAAAACAGATAATGATAAAATCAGACTAAACAGACATAGTCAAATACTCAAGAACGCACTTAAGGAGCTCAGAAAGAATAGATGGAATAAGAAAATCAGTGAACTCAACACAGAAGACCACTCTGCATGGAAAATGCAAAAAAATTTACGTAATGAAAAAACTCAAATTCCACCACTGCATGGAATGCATGGAATGGCATATTCAAAAAGCGATAAATCTAACGCTCTTGCCGATACTATAGAAAGGGAGTCAAGAATAAATTATTGTGAAGAAGACGATGAGGACCTAGAAGAATTAATTGAAGATAATGAAGAAGAAATGAAAGAATCGCCACCGGATGACAAAATCCCTCACCCTACATCTCCGACAGAAATCAAAGAGATAATCAATAACTTGAAAACAAGAAAGGCTCCTGGGAAAGATGAAATTACAAATCTCATGCTGAAGAAAATGTCGAAGAAAGGAACGGCAGCTCTCACTAGCATAGCAAATGGCGTGATGAGAACAGAGCACTTTCCAAAAAGATGGAAATCTGCCGAAGTGATTGTTTTCAATAAACCAGGTAAAGACAAAAAGTTCCCACAGAACTATAGACCGATAAGCTTGCTCCCAGCCCTAGGAAAAATTGTAGAGAGAGTCTTAGCCAGACGACTTAATGAAGAAACAGCAGCCCTGGCGACGATACCGAGTGAACAATTTGGATTCCGAAAACAACATTCAACTGAACAACAGCTCCTAAGAATAACCGAGTATATCACAGAAGGATTTCAGAATAAAGAAGCCACAGGACTACCACTACTGGATGTAACCAGAGCTTTTGATAGAGTATGGCATGAAGGACTTACATATAAAATGATAACCGCAGGATATTCACCCAAGTTATGCAGAATAATAAGAAATTATCTGAGGGATAGGAACTTTTGTGTGAAAATAGGTGATGTTCATTCCACACTCAGATATTTAGAAGCAGGAGTTCCCCAAGGATCCATACTAGGACCGCTACTCTATAACATATACATACATGATATACCAAGAAATCGAAGATGCCCGCTTGCTCTACACGCAGACGATACGGGCATAGCAATTAGACACAGAAATACAAAGATAATTCACAAAAGACTTCAAGAAGCTGCAGATGATATCAGTGAATGGTGTAACAGATGGAAAATCAAAATCAATGGAGAAAAGAGTCAAGCAATACTCCTTCAAAAGAGAAAACTGAAGATGGAATCGAAGATATCCATAGACAATAATGAAATTGAATGGAAGAATGAAGCTAAATACCTAGGAGTAATATTAGACAAAGGACTAACGTGGAAACAGCACATTAAGTATGCAGTGGATAAAACGAATGTAGCCATGAAAAGATTATACCCGATAATAGACAGAAGAAGTCAAATGAACAAAAACACGAAATTGAGGATCATAAAAGCAGTCGCCAGACCGCAGCTAACATATGGATCAACAGCATGGGGATATGCAGCGAGAACCCATATAAAGAAGATACAAAGTACAGAAAACAAATTTCTGAGATGGGCATTAGACGCCCCCTGGTTTGTTAGGAATGAACAAATCCGAAAAGACATAAAATGGGAGTCCATTACTACATTCATCAAGCGAAAACCTGCAAAAGCCTATGAAAGAGCTAGTGAACATCCAAATAACGACCTTAGAAGATTAGTTGACTATGACCCCGCTGAAGATGAAAAAGCAGCGAGAATTTACCGCAAAAGACCTAGAGACCAATTGCGAAAATGAAGATATAAAACTCCACACTTAGTGAGAGATATCCAATTGAAGGATGAACACAAACACTCAGCATAAAAGAATGCGAAAGAGAAAATAACAGATGAGAAGATGAATGGTTTATAGGCTTATGCCCGGAACCTAACAACGGGAGAGGTGTTTAGTCGGTAAGAATCCGACACTACCCAGAAAGACTGGTTGTCTTATGTAAGATTTACCTCTCCTATAATTAAAAAAAAACTTACGTATTATTAGCATTAACTGTTGAGTGTTGACTATAGTACATATTAATTTTAATTCACTAACGTAAATCATGACTGGAAGAGGAAAGGGTGGCAAGGGTTTGGGTAAAGGTGGCGCCAAGCGTCGCAGGAAGGTTCTTCGTGATAACATCCAAGGAATCACCAAACCAGCCATCATGAGGTTGGCAAGACGAGGCGGCGTTAAACGTATCTCTGGACTTATTTACGGAGAAACTAGAGGCGTCCTGAAAGTTTTCCTTGAAAACGTCATCAGAGATGCAGTAACTTACACTGAACACGCCAAGAGAAAGACCGTGACCGCTATGGATGTCGTATACGCATTAAAACGTCAGGGTCGCACTTTGTACGGATTCGGCGGTTAATTCCTCTATAACTTCTTACAATAATTCTATAACCGGTCCTTTTCAGGACCACAATATAAATCTATCATTTCCGCGTTTCATCATGATTTTCCTCATAACGCCAGTAAATGTATATATGCGCCAAAATTAATCGACGAAAAACAGCGAGTATTAAAGCTTGATGTGTTATTCCAGCTCTGTGATGCGTATCTCATGATCGGTCTTATTATTGTGCTCTAAATCTTCAATTTGGTTGTTCTCATTCAATTTATTCTTTCCCTTCGTTAGTTTATATAAAATAAGCTCTTCATTCTTCACGACAATATACAATATCTTTCGGAATGTACGGATAAGTGGGAGATATTATTCAGTTTGGCGTTAAATTTATAATCTGTTGTTTGAGTCCAAACAGTCGATACGAAGGCTTGGGACCATCAGAAGCATATTTTTTTGGAATTGGACCGTAAGTCGATGAAAGAAGAAAGTGAAAACAATGAAAGAGTTGAAATTCTCATATCTGGTATTCTGATTAAAGCAGTGAGATGTTGATTTTTATTCATAGTATACCTGAACGTTAAGCGATAGTCGAGAAAGAGAACTGAAATCAGTTGCCGTTAAACAGGGATGGATAAGACAGACAGAAATTGATATCTTATGTACAACTAGATCTGAAGAAGCCGGCATCTTTAGACACCTCACGTAGAATACCTGATAAGTCTGATAAGAAGAAGAAGCGTAAGAGGAAGGAAAGTTATGCAATCTACATTTACAAGGTGTTGAAACAAGTTCATCCCGATACCGGAATTTCCAGCAAAGCTATGAGTATAATGAACAGTTTTGTTAACGATATATTCGAACGCATCGCAGCAGAAGCGAACAGACTGTCACACTACAACAAACGCTCTACGATTACTAGCAGCATAGCCGACTTTATCTCCCAAGCCATGAACAGCCAACGCGGCAACGCTGTCTGAGAGACCTATTTCTATTGGCGATCGTGATCTCGTGACCCGTAATGCATCGGGAAGGTCGGAGTTTAAGATTCTAGGTTAAGTTGCACCTGTTACCGGTTTTGTGAACTGTGTGTGTAGTGTTTAGTATATATAAAGTTCATCTGAGTTTTTGAAATATAGTGAAATTGATCACTTTTAAGTGTGACTCAGTGTCAATTCTGAGAATTAGTGCGTGAATTTACGTAGTGATCTGGTACAAAGTTTCTGACTCTTCCTGTCTCTCCAGAAAAACATTGAAAATGCCTCGTCACTGTTGTGTTACAGGTTGTAAGTCTAATTACGACTCACAAAATAGGTATGTAACTATTTTTAAATTTCCTAAGGAACCTGATTCAAGAATGAAATAGATCTCTGCTATACCTCGTAAAAATTGGTCACCTTCCCAAAATTCAGCTGTTTGTTCAGTTCATTTCCAAGAAAATGAAATCATTAGATACGATGTATTCAAACGTAAAGATGGCACGATTGGAAAGAACCTCCTCAGATATCCAAAATTAAATAAAAATGCAGTTCCATCAATTTTTCCAAATTTGCCTGGATATCTTTCTAAACCTTCTGTTTCTGCAAGAAAAACTCCCGATGAAAGGCGTCAAAATAATATTGATTTACATAATGAAATTTTTCACCAATTTGAGACTTTAGACATTATTCAAAATTTCGATCAACTTTTAAATGAATATTCTAATAAATTAGAACTTATTAATTGGATAGTTCACAAAGCGGAAAATAAAATGTATTTCTATCAGTTGAAAGTTCAGGAAAACCAGGACTCACTTCTGCTTGAAACTCAAATTTCAATTAATGACAATATGGTTGTTCAAGTTTTTCTGGGTAAAAACAAGTTGAATTTCAATGATTTGAAGTGGATTCTTCCTTTCGATTTGAAATTGAGCAGATGGTCACAACTAGAGAACATTTTGGCAAGATACAAAGAAAACTGTAGAAGTGAAACCGAAATATTTTCTGAATCATTTAATTATCTCATGGATGAAAGTTTAAAATATTTGGACCTAGCATTAACTGTATCGTGTGAAAAGAATTTACCGCATTCAAAAAATCTCGAAATTTTAATCGATCAGTTAAGACAGATCACCTTAAAGAAAAATAGATATTCTTCATCAACCATTATTATGGCTTTTCTGATTCATACAACTTCCCATGCCACCTATGAACTTCTGAGAGGTTTTTTCATTTTACCTTATAAAAGATATTTACAGAGAATATCTTCTGGCCTAAATGTTTCTCCAAATAATGATATGCATAACAATAATTATATATCAAATATATCCTCAAATTTAACACCTAGGAAAAAAGTTGTTGTTCTTTTGATAGACGAAATTTATATTACACCAAGATTGGACTACCGCTCCAAAAATTTGATTGGTTACGCTGCCAACAGAGATAGTTTGGCAAAAACTGTTTTAGCATTTATGATATCTTCAGCTTTTGGGAATTTTCATGAAATTGTAAAATTAGTTCCAGTTGACAGTATTAGCGGAAGTGAAATTATTCCATTCGCAACTTGTGTAATTGACCAAGTTCAGAAATGTGGGTTTGAAATTTTATGCATCATAACAGATAATTGTAGAATAAACCAAACAATGTTTAAAAAATTGTCCAACTCAAATTTTATTCCCAATCCTTCAAAAACTGGCAAAACTATATTCTTGTCCTATGATTTTGTTCATGTTATGAAAAATGTTCGAAACAACTGGTTCAATTTAAAAAATTTAGATAAAACATTTGTTTATCCTGATTTCGAAACAGGCCTTATCAAATATGCAAAATTAAGTGATGTCAGAAAAGTTTACGAAGCTGAAAAAAATTCAATAATTAAGAAAGCATTCAAATTGAATTTCAAAACTTCATTCCCAAATAGCTTCGAAAGGCAAAAAGTTTCACTAGTTGACAATTTATTTCACGATACCACAATAGCTGCTTTGAAAGATTTTGGGTTTAACGACACTGCAGACTTCCTGCAGTTGATAAGAAATTGGTGGGATATTGTTAATAATACTAGTGTCATAAAGGGCATCGTTAGAAGAAATGAATTTTCTAAACCGATTTCAAATGAAGATGATGATTATAGAGTTCAGTTTTTGGAAAAAATTGTTGTGTGGGTAAATAAATGGCATGATTTAGATTCAAACGGTCATCTCACAAATGATACTTATAAGGCTTTTGTTCAGAGTACTTCTACACTTTTGGATGTAATAAGGTATAGTTTTACAAATTATAACATTGAATATTTTTTACCGGGTAAATTCACCACCGAAAAACTTGAAAAGCGTTTTGGCAATTATAGACTTTTAAATGGTTGTAATTATAATGTATCATTGGATGCAGTTTTGAATGCGGAAAAGAAAATTAGAGTAAAGCGAATATTCAAATGCAATAGATCAACATTTTCCCTTGACGATATAAATAAAAATTTTTCTTTGGAAATGAATGATTCGTGTTGTTTTACTTTTGATGAGGACACCTTGAATATCGATAAATTCAGTGAAATATTTAATTCTAATTATTTAATCGATTGTTATGTAGATGAATCGGCAGCAATTTATATTTCAGGATATGGATCCCATAGTGCTTCCAAAAAATTAGATTGTAGTATTTTCTTGTCCCTGGTTGTAGAAGAGAAAGGAAGTTCCGTAGATAATGAATATTTTGATAGTTTGCAGAGAGGGGGTCTATCAATTCCAACTATTCATGTTAGAATAATTTTTCTTCATATGTGTGCTATTTTCGAGGTTATTTTAAATGATAGTTCCTTAGAATCGAACTTTCTACGAGCGGTTGATCAAAAATATATTCTTTCAAAATTAACGTTTTTGAGTATTCAGACAGAATACGCTTTTGAGGAATTTCAACAAACTTGTTTATGTGGAAAGGACTACAAAAAAATTTTGTTTCATTTGCTTTCAGTATTTGCGAATATTATCTTAAATGATTATAGAAAAGAGAAGACCAACTCAAACATTGAATCTAAAAAGACCGATTCACCCTCGGATTCATCTAAACACCTCCCCAAAAAAAGAAAATTACAAACTCTCCAGATAGTATGAACAGAGGTATTTTCATTTTTGTATGCATGTATAAATTCATACAGAATAGATAAGTTTCTATTTTATTTTATAGTGGGGTATATATATTATTTCATTTATTTATCAACTAGGTAAGAGTTATGTTTCGTTTTTTTAGCTATTATCAACTACAGAGTTTATGTTTTGTTATTTTTCATTTTTGGTTGAAAACCAATTGTTTTTGGGAAAATATGGCTACTGGCGAACTACCCATTAAAAAGTAACGCTTCACGGTAGTACCTCCTGGGTGTTGTGGAAACTACCTTTTCTAATAATTTAAAACAAAAAATAAACTGAATTTTCTCCCCAACAATAGTTCTTTTCCAATTATTCCGTGAATTATGCAACAATTATAAACTAAGGATGCGGACATAGGGAGTCCGCGTCGAACTAACATCGGATCGACGAGAGAGCATAGGACTCCCGGAATCAACGTAAGCGACGTTGCATTTCTCTGTGCACGGCTTGAGTTGAAGTCGGCTATGCTAGCAGGGAAATTAAGACTGCTGTACGTCTTCTATTGCCCGGTGAATTGGCCAAGCACGCTGTCAGCGAAGGTACCAAAGCCGTGACGAAATTCACGAAATACACCAGTTCTAAGTAGATTGAATTGGAAATATATGTCGTTGGTACGCTAAGGAGACTACTCAATCGGTTCTTTTCAGAACCACAAATTTTTAAGACTCGTTCTAACAAAACTTCACGACTATCTGCAATAACACAAAATTATGAATAAAGAATGTGCGAGTTGTTGTCGAATACTTGCGTTGATAGCGATCTAATATTTTGACGATGAAATTTGAAGTCGTCTGTTTCCGGCTTGGATCAGCGTTAACCGCAGAGTGTTCGATTTCCCTACTTTTTATGCTAGACCCGTTTAGCACGCAGTTTCAGGTTTCAGGTAGACTGTTAGAATTTGCTAATGTTTTATAGTCCCATCTTTGTAGTAATTCCTCCATTTTTCCATGGTGTCAGTGGCGTACTGACATAGTCGGGGGCGGACATAGATGAGGGGGGCCCTATATGTATTGATTATATATATTATATATATTATTTATATATTATTATAAAAACGAAGTTTGTTTCCAGGAGGAAATTTCTCAGAGAGTATGATAATATATTAAATTATATCATTATATATAGGTATATTGATTTTTTTGATGAGGCAAAACTCATCTTTTAAACTTTCAACATTTCAATTTTTTAAAGGATGGTTTTAATGCATCATGTTGAACACTCCACGTAGTAACACTAATCAGTGTCTTCAGTCTTCACTGTCTCCCCAACAGTTTCGATAAGAAATATAAATTCTATCAAGAACAATGAACGGAACAAAAAACAAACATATGAATATGTTAATATTGATATTTTATTTCAAACTCACAAAATACTATGTTGCATAATACGTATACGACTTGACTTCTGAAAATTGTTTGATTAATTCATCGAAATTCACATGTTTTGCAATGTCATTTTCAATTGACAGTATGGCCAAACTTGTCAAACGGGACTGGCTCATTGTAGAGCGGAGATAGTTTTTTATTAATTTTAGTTTTGAAAAACTTCTTTCACAAGAAGCCACGGACACACAAATAGTGAGAAACAGTTTGAGCGCCTCGGTTATGTTCGGTAATGACTGCACTCTTAAAAATCTCTGCATATTTTAACAACAATTGCAGACCAAATGTACACAAATTGGTGCTAGAATAGGTACAGCACCAATTTTGTGTATAAAATATCCGAATTTTTGTTTGATTCCAATTGTGTAATAATTGAAAACAAATTGTGTATCTTTTAACAATTATTGTTTCAGTTCTGGTAACAATTTTGTCTTGTAACAATATTATTCGGTCTCATAAGATCAAGCGATGCCTGCATCCGGATTAATTTAATTCCCATAGACACATGTCGAAAATATTTTGATATCGCGACATTCTTATTTCGATTCGTTTATGGAGTGGATGAATTGCGAGCCCTGTGGGAGGAAATTCAGATTTTCGAAGAAAATACGAAACGATCTCTGGTTGCAGGTAAATATTTCGACCTTTGCATCGCATTTTATAGAATAAGTATAGTTTTGTATTTGCAGATTCATTCGACACATTTTCAACAATTAAATAACAAAATCAAACCAAACCATCTTTTGATTTTTTCCCTCGTGCCAGAACCCTTCGTTACATCTGGCGCCCAACGTGGGACACGGGTCAGTAAATATGGAGAAAGAAGATGGTTATAACTTGAGAAGTAATCAACACAAGACAGGGGCTATCAGAAAAATAACATCAGGAACCCAATCTAGTAAGCAAAGTCAACAAGAAAGCTATTCAGAGGAAATCCAGGATGGACAAAGTAGTACCAACAATCCTTCCGATATACGAAGGCCATCAAAAAATAATGTTACACCAATAAGACCTGAGAGTGAAACACGTCCAGTTCGCCTCTTTGAAGAAAATAATAAATTAAATAATCTACCAACACAATATCAGAAAAAACTTTTGACTAAATCATTAAAGAAAACTGTTCATATTTTAGATGATATAGCTTTGGAATCAGATAGGTTAGATGATAGGTATGTTTCATATTATAATCCTCCTCATGCATTAGCAGGCTCAATCAGATCTGATATTGTTTTCAACGTACCACCGCCTACAATTCAATTAGAGAATAAAAAAGAACTTCAATATAATAAGCCTATTAGAAATGATAATTTAGTATGTACACCAACTGCAGGGGTGTCCTTCCCACAAAATATCAATTTGTATTCTGAAAATCAGTATAAAAATCGGGATGGACCACCACAATATGACGCATGTGGGTTGAAAGGAGCTTTTCCTGGATAACATCAATCTGCGCCTAGTAATAAGTTTGATAACATAAATCCTGAAAATAATTTAACAAGAAATAGGTATGGTAATTTTATAGAAAGACAGGATATAGAGTGCATTGTAAGTAGTGTTATATCATCGATGCAAAGGTTGAACTGTTTGCCGAATACGAGATCACCAACTGAAAATATCTGCAACACCCCTGACTTTAATGAAACTTTGCCATATTTTGAAGGAAAGAAGGGTATACATCCAGTAGAATTCATACAGCAGGTAGAATATTATTTTATCAATAATAGTGTTGATTTCGATCATTTCAAATATAGAATATATAATCATTTTCAAGGAGAATCTAAATCTTGGAGTGATGCATGCCTCCATCAATTCCAGAATTTTGAAACATTCAAAGCATCATTCTTAAATCAGTTCTGGCATGAAGACATACAGGAAGAATGTCGTGAAAAATTGTATAATTTCAAATATGATGATTCAATTCCATTTGTGGATCATTTCCTGAAATGTATGTATTTGGTAAAGCATTTGCAGCCTCCATATACCGAACAACAATCTATCAAAAAAATTTCCCGTTTGTTTCCACCGCATATAAGTTCAGTATTGGTAATGACAAATAACTTTTCGGACGCCTTCGATCGTTTGAGACAGGCTGATTCTTATTATAATAAATATTCATCTAATATCCCCGAGAAGAAGTACAATCATTACAATCAGACGAACGCGCCACATGCGAAACCAAATGATAACGATTATAAAAACAAATTTCGTTTTCAGAATAAACATCGCGGCTTCAATAATAATTCTCCGCGTATTGCATGTCTTGAAAAACATGAAAATGTTATTTTCGAGGAAACAGCACCGGAAAACTGCGAGGAACTTCAGAATTAGGCCCGATTCCGGAGTTATTTAATTTTAGGGCTATACAGAAAATTTTGAATAATCCTAGTGATGATTTGATAAATGAAAGTGACAGATAAATGAAAGTGGGTAGCGAGGTCTGTTGTTTGAACGATTACGTATGGTCTATATTACAACCGTTTCATAAACAAATACCCACTTTTCCATGTACTGGAGTTAAAATTTCTGGAGCGTTCAAGTCGAAACACAGAATGGTCAAACAACAGTCCTCTCTCACTTTTGAAATAGGTCATAAATCTTTTTGTTACGAATTTCTCATCATTCCTGAGCTACAATATCCCATTATTATAGGAATTGATTTTTTGCGTACAGTCGCCGCGAAAATAGATTTGGAAGGTCAGAAGATATTGTTAAAAATTGACAATAGTTGGATAGAGTTTCCTGAAGTAGAGAATCCTCCTATGGACATTAGAAGATACGAAACATGTGATATTAGATCGATATCGATCCGGAATAATGATTATCAGAAACGAATTTCAATTCCGTCCATAGATAATCATTTTGACGTAAGATTGAAACAAATAATAATTGATAGTCCGTTAAACAAGGACGAAGCTGAAATTTTTTCAGGTCTTCTAATGAAATACCGCAGTATTTTTTCTGATATTCCGGGTCGCACTTCTGTTTATTACCACGACATCGAACTCACTGATTATAATAGTTTCTTTCGGAAACAATATCCGATACCAGTAGCGCATAGAGAAGCTATTCAGTCGCAACTCGATGTGATGGAACAATGGGGTGTGATAAAAAAATGCCCTACTCAATATTTATCTCCTCTCGTAGCTTGCGTTAAAAAAGATAATACTGTACGGATCTGTTTGGACGCTCGTTATTTAAATTCGCGAATGGTAAAGGAACATGACACCCCCAAACCTATTGAAGAAATAATGCGTACTATACAAGGTGAACAAATTAAATTCATGGCCTCCCTCGATTTTACTTCTGCGTATTGGCAAATACCACTTACTGAACGTTCCCAAAAATTTACGGGATTCATGTTCGAAGGTAAAAGTTATTGTTTTCGTACATTGCCTTTTGGACTTCAAAGTAGTGTCAGCGCTTTCGTGCGATGTTTAAATAAGGTATTCGATAGTTCATTTTCAAAATTCTTGATAACATACGTCGATAACTTGACTTCAAGTTTCCCACGAGTAAGAAGGAACTCCAAAAATTTTTAGGTCTGGCTAATTATGATCGTACATTTTGTAATAATTTTTCAAAATCGGCCGAACCATTGAACTGTTTGTTGAAGAAAGGAATTTCTTGGAAGTGGACTCAGGTTGAACAAGAAGCTTTTAAAAAAATAAAAAAACTAATATCGGACAGTACACTTTTATACCACCCAAAGGAAAAGTTACCATTTTGTTTGGAAGTCGACGCCAGCGATACAGCTTTGGGATGTCATCTCTTTCAAATAGAAGATGGACAGCGCAGACCGGTAGCATGGGCTTCACGCTTACTTCTTCCTAGGGAGACACGATATTCTAGTAATGAAAAGGAAGCTTTAAGTGTCGTGTGGGCTCTGAAACGATTTAGAATTTATTTGTTGGGAAGAAATTTCAAAATTTTTACTGATAATAACGCTCTCACCTATTTGAAAACTTGCAGGCTGCTTTCAGCAAGAATTTCCAGATATGCATTGGCCCTTCAAGAATACGATTTCGAAATATGTCATATTTCAGGTAGCACAAATTTAATTGCGGACGCTTTGTCTCGTTTTACGTTGCCTCGGCCCCCAACATTATTAGATAAACATTTCCGAATATTTTCACTTTTGAAGCTTCCGGAAAATGTGACCAAATTGTTGAAGGATATGTTTCAATATCAACGTGACGATGTTAAACTTTTCGATATTATTTAAATCGTTTACCCCATGATGAAAAATTGAAAAATAGGTTTGCGTTTCACCAGAATTTACTTTATATTCGGGAAAGTAATGAACAGAAATATTTGTTGGCTATTCCTAGGAATCTGATACCAGTGTTTGTAAAAGCCTATCATGAAGTTTATGGTCATTTCGGTACTCATAAAACGTGGAGATCTTTGCGAGCAGAATTGTGGTGGGGAAATATGATTCGAGATGTTAAGCGAATAGTTAAGTCATGTGACGTTTGCCAAAAAACAAAAATATCTATATTACCCAATCCCAGTATTGAACCTATAATGTACCTGAAAACAAAAATGATTTAGTTGCATTAGATATATTCGGACCATTGCCCACAAGTAGAGCTGGAGTAGCTTATGTTTTGGTCATTTTGAATGTTTTCACTAAATATGTAAAACTTTATCCTCTGAAAAAAGCCACTACTATAGCGATCGCGAACCGAGTTTTAAAACAATACTTACCTAATTTTGGTCCAATTAGGAGGTTATTGAGTGATCAAGGTAGTCAATTCACCTCTCCTAAATGGAGGAACGCTTTTGAGGAACTTAAAATAAAAGTTATTCATTGTTCGGTCAGGCGCCCTCAAGCTAACCCTTCTGAACGAGTAATGAGAGAATTGGGAAGATTGATGCGTACATTTTGCCATGAACATCACAGTAGATGGGCAATAGAATTGCCGAATATCGAGGTTTTTCTCAATTCAAGTGTCCATGAGTCCACAGGTTTCACTCCCCTAGAATTGCAATTCGACAACCCTACAAGTGGTCTACTCCCAAGTAGTGTAAGGGGCGAATTTTTAGAAAAGGTTCCTTCAGAGACTAAGTTGTTTCTAGCTAAAGAGAGTCTGATTAGTTCCGCAGCGCGTCGTAAAGCGCGATATCCTTGTAGGCCCTTTACTAAGTTTGAAATCGGTGATTTGATTCTTGTGCGTGCTAATCCAACATCATCGGCCATAAAATCAGAGACAAAAAAGTTATTACTTCTTTTTGAGGGGCCCTACCGTATAAAGAAATGTGTATCACCAGTGACGTACGTTTTAGAATACCTCGACAATAGGAAGGAGCGAGGAATATTTCATGTTTGTCATTTGAAACGTTATTTTGTTGAAGATGTTTCGAAGAAATAGGGGGACGAGTTGTAACAATATTATTCGGTCTCATAAGATCAAGCGATGCCTGCATCCGGATTAATTTAATTCCCATAGACACATGTCGAAAATATTTTGATATCGCGACATTCTTATTTCGATTCGTTTATGGAGTGGATGAATTGCGAGCCCTGTGAGAGGAAATTCAGATTTTCGAAGAAAATACGAAACGATCTCTGGTTGCAGGTAAATATTTCGACCTTTGCATCGCATTTTATAGAATAAGTATAGTTTTGTATTTGCAGATTCATTCGACACATTTTCAACAATTAAATAACAAAATCAAACCAAACCATCTTTTGATTTTTTCCCTCGTGCCAGAACCCTTCGTTACAGTCTTTAAATACTGAAGAATATTGGTGCCATTTTTCGAACAATTGTTGAGAAAATGTACATAAATCTACGAACTTTTCCTCTCTAGTTATTTAAGAAAATGCACAATTATAGCTGAAGGACAGTAGGTCGATGGCTTTTGTTGTATTTTGTATGACAATAAATGACAGTTCTCTCTCTCTCTGCACAATTATTGTGCACTTTTTTGATACAAGAAAAGGCAAAATGCACAAAATTACTGTATTAGTTTCCGTCACAATTTTAGGCCAAATTCACAAAATTTTTGTGTACTCTTTTGACACAACCGCCTAAAAAATTACCAAAATTTTTAGTTCTTAACAATACAATTATGTGCACTGTTTCCACAAACATAGTAGAAAAAAGTGCACAAAAGTTTGGAATATTAGGTAAAATTCACCAAATTTTTGTGTACTCTTTTGACACAACTACCTGAAAAACTACCCAAATTTTTAGTTCTTTACTATACAATTTTGTGCACTGTTTCCACATAGTAGAAAAAAGTGCACAAAAATTTGAAATATTTCCAATGAGATTGTATAAAAAGTGCAGTTTTTATGTGTCATATGAAAACAAAAGGCATACATTTTTATGAAATATTTTATTATGTAACAAATATTTAAACATTCATACTGTTACTGCAAATCACTTTGAAAGTGAGCTCTAATATAATTTTCTTTATTTTCGTATATATTTTCATGATCATGTTCCTAGTTCGCGTAATTCAAAGAATGAACGTTATTTTCTTATATTCATACGCGGAATGGAAACATGTGTTGGAGATTCGATAAAAACGCCCGAAGAACATTCAATTGGAATACGGCTTCGATGCTAGATCAAAGTAATCGCTCGCTCGTAATTTTCGCTTTCCACTCGTTCTTGCATTTTCTTCGTGCTTGTGACTTTCTAAGTTTTCATAAAACTCTAAACCGTAGACACTGTTGTGTGTGGGTGTATGGTGCTGGAAACGAACCCGTTCAACTCAGTGACCGGCAGAACGCCGAGAAGCTACCAAGGATTTTCACTTATTAACGGTAGGCAATTTTCGATTTTCCAACATACGAAAAATTCTCTTTTACGGTCCTTCGGAAATATTTTTCTATATTAAGGCCCTTGTCGAGCCATTTTGGTCCTTCGGGCCGGATTAATGAACCTTATTTTATAAATTCTTCGAATTACGCAGTTAGGAATTTATAGATTTCACATATGGATATGGTCACAAAAAATTAGCGTTTTCTGGTTACCGTTTATCTTCACACGTCAAATCTGCTTGAAACCACAGATTAATTATTTAAAATAGTTTTCGGTGGTCTGGAACTCATTTCCAAAACAAAAACAATAACCTCAATTTTCGCTTTGTTCTCGAAATTAATCAAATTCGATTATTTCATCTATTTCTCTCAGGTTTTTGTTTTTTGTTTTCAATTGTTGTCGGAAATATTTTTTGAATTATTTCCGATTAATTGTTTTTCAGATTTTCTTTCGTTTCGAAATTTGGAAATTTATCCAATTACATTTGTTTACTTTCTGCAGTATACCTTGAATTTTGTTTCACTTCATTCAATTCATCATGAATGCTAAAATCAAGCTGAATAAAGCTCGTAGACAGGTCCTCATTGAGGATCTTGAAGACATTTTAGCCTTAGCAACGAATGCTGTAACTGATGAAAGCTGCCACGTTAGATTTCAATTGAGATACGAAAAGGTAGAAGAGATTTATGAAAAGTTTCAAAATTTACACAACGCTCTCATCGCACTTTTGGCAAGTTCTGAAAATCCTGATTACGTTGCTGAAAGGATTGTTAGAACTTCATTTGTAGACAATTACTTCAGCATTAAAACGATTTTTGTCAATTTATTCCCTACCATTAAAATAGATGAGCCGACAGATAAAATTCAAAATACGCCAAATGTAAAGCTTCCTAAAATATCTCTACCAATTTTCGATGGCAGTTATAAAGATTGGCCAACTTTTTTTGACCTTTTCAAGTCCTTAGTTCATGAGAATTCTAGTTTGACCGAAATAGAAAAATTTCAATATCTTCTCAGTTCACTTTCATCACAAGCCTTTAATTTATTGAAGGGATGTCGTTTAACCGCTCAGAATTATGAAAGTGCTTTCAAAGCTTTAACTGAGAGGTACCAAAATAAACGCCTTCTGGCTAATTCTTCTTGGAAGGAAATTTATAATGTGCCAAAACTACAAAGTGAGTCAGCATCGGGACTTAGACGGATTCTCGAAGTATTTTCAGAAAATTTGTCTATGTTGAGGAATTTGGGTCTACCTACTGATCAGTGGGACTTTATTTTGTTTCATCTATTAATTCAAAAATTGGATACTGCCACAATAGAACGATATGAATTACAGGAATGTTCAATGGAAATTCCATCATTTATTAGTTTGCAAACCTTCCTTACAAATCAATGTATAGCGTTGGAATCTGTAGCTCTTTCTGTTCCATCGAAAAATGAACAAGTTACCAATTCACAAAAATCCAAATTCAACAATACCTCATCGAATAAACGTAATTCGACATTTCTGGTTCAAACAAAAAATGAATTAGATAAAGGTCGCATCATCTGTAATTATTGCAAGTTAGATCATACCATTTACAAGTGCCCTTCCTTTTTGGAAAAATCCCCTTCAGATCGTTTTCGAATTGTTAAGGAGAAAAATTGGTGCATCAACTGTCTTCATTCTGGACATCAAATGAGTGGTTGTTCTTCAAAATCCAGTTGTCGTACATGTAATGGCAAACACCATACGTTATTGCACATGCGCGGTCCTACCGACAATAAGTCACATAATGAATCATACCCAACTCAAAGTGAAAATCAACATTTTGGTGATTCGGGCGCAAGTTCGGCTCAGGTTCTAACCAATGTCCTCCCTGCTAAGCCTTCAGTTCTACTAGCCACTGCGCAAGTGGAAGTTCTTGACGCTTGGGGTAATTTTCAGAAAGTTCGCGTTCTGTTGGATGGTGGTTCCCAAATAAATATTATATCCCAATCTTGTGCCAATAGATTAGGCTTAAAGGTTTCGAAGCTTGCGCTTTCAATTTGTGGCATAGGGGAAACCACCTCTTTGGCCACGAGTGGTACTTTATGCACTATCCGTCCAAAAGGTCAAATAAATCCTTCTTTCACTTTCGATGCGGTGGTGATTCCAAAAATTTGCGCACAAATGCCTAGCTCTTTCGTCAATTTATCTTATTGGAAGTGTATGTCTAATAAGAAGTTAGCTGATCCAGATTTTGCAATTCCTAATTCAGTAGACCTTTTACTGGGAGCAGATATTTTCCCATTAATTCTCAGGGATGGTCGCATTGAGGGTGATGGCATGGAACCAACAGCCCTACAAATTGTGTTTGGTTGGGTCTTCATGGGAAGGATTCATTCTCCTAAGCCAACCGTGAATTCCTTTCATTTGTCTGTGTGTGAATCCACTCTAAACTCAACTTTGAAAAGATTCTGGGAACTTGAAGAGGTGCCAGGAATAATACCTGTTTCACAAGAAGATCAGCTTTGTGAACTATCGTTTGTAGAGAATCACTCGAGAGATTCATCAGGACGTTATACCGTGGCATTGCCTTTCAGAAACGTTGAACCCTCTCTATTCGGTGATACATATTCTCTGGCTTTGCGCCGATTTTTGGCTCTAGAGCAAAGGTTGAGGAAAACACCAGATATTTACGAAGAATACTCTCAATTCATGAGAGATTATTTGAATTGTAATCATATGTCCGCGGTATCTTTGGATTCAAACACCGAGAACATATTCTATATCCCCCATCATTGCATAATCAAACCAGAAAATGTTTCAACAAAGTTGAGGGTGGTATTTGACGCCTCGGCTCACGTTCCAGGCAAACCGTCATTGAATGACAGCCTGTTAGTTGGTCCGAAGTTACAAAAGGACATTGTAGTGATTTTGTTGAATTTTCGTATCCACAATTTTGTTTTCACGGCCGACATCAAACAAATGTACAGGCAAATAGTGATTCAACCTTCACATCGAGATTTCCAAAGAATAATTTGGAGATTTTCGGGATCGGATCCTATTGGGGTGTATCGCTTGAATACCGTAACCTACGGAATTGCACCGGCTCCCTTCCTTGCTCTTCGTACCCTATTTCAGTTGGCTAAAGATGAGGAAACCACTTATCCGAATGCTTCTAGAGTATTGCTAACGGATATCTACGTTGATGATATCGTCACTGGTTGTGATGATATGGCAGAGGCCAAGATTCTTCAGAAGGAACTCATCTCATTGCTGGACCGAGGTGGCTTCCAGCTTCGTAAGTGGTGTAGTAATAGTTCCGAATTACTTTCATCCATACCCGTGGATCACCAACATCAAAATTCCTTGAATTTCGATGTGAACTCGGTCGTTAAGATACTTGGTTTGCGTTGGTTTCCGTCGTTGGATGAATTTTCGTATTCCGCTGAAGCATCTGGTGATGTGTGTACGAAACGAACCATTTTATCCGAACTCTCACGTATTTTCGATCCGTTAGGTTTTCTTGCCCCTTTCACTTTCCTTGCGAAACACTTAATTCAGCATCTCTGGACTCTCGGTTTGCAGTGGGATGATTCACTTCCAACCGATGTTACTCATCGCTGGAGCCAGTGTAAGTCGGAATTGGTTGAATTGTCCAAACTCAAAATTCGTCGGAAATTGGCATCAGGACGTGTTTCCAGATGCGAACTTCATGGATTTGGAGACAGTAGTGAGCGAGGTTATGCAGCAGTAGTATATCTCAGGTTTTTCTACGTAGACGGATCTGTTGACACATCATTCGTGTGTGGTAAATCTAAGGTTTCTCCAGTCAAAAGAATTTCCCTTCCAAGATTGGAACTTTGTGCTTGCCTTCTATTATCCAATCTCATTTCTTTGATTTCATCAACCTACTCATCGGTTTTCCAAATTAATAAAATATTTGCTTGGTCTGATTCTACAGTGGCGCTGACATGGATTAGATCGTCTCCTCATCGTTGGAAGAGTTTCGTCAGTAACCGGACAACTCAGATCCAAGAACTAGTTTCGCCGGAAAATTGGTACCATGTCAAGTCTAAAGACAATCCCGCAGATTGTGCCTCACGTGGTTTAACACCCCGTGAGCTTCTCAATTGTTCAATATGGTGGGCGGGTCCAGCCTGGCTCCGTTCGAAAGAATTCACGTTGAATGATGTACAAATTCAATGTGATCAGAGTCTCTTATTGGAGGAAGAACGTCACATTTCCTTATCAACGTTTGTTTCCCAAGATTTTCTGGATGAATTGTTATCCAAATTTTCATCGCTACCAAAAATTCAACGGATCGTTGCTCTCATTTTCAGATTCATTCGCAATTTCTTTATTATTAAATATGTTCAACAAACTGTATTCAAAACAGATATTGATAATATCTTGAGTAAAAAACCCTTGTCTAAATGCCTTCGTAAGTTGAATCCATTTCTTGGAGAAGATGGAATTCTGAGGGTGGGCGGAAGACTTACATTTTCCGGTCTATCGTACGACCACAAGCATCCAGCTCTACTCCCTTCTTCTCATCGGCTCACTGAACTTCTCATTCAGCATTTTCATAGAGTTTATCTCCATCCAGGGGCTCAAACTCTACAGTTCCTTCTCACCCAACAGGTTTGGATATTGGCCGCCCGACGAGCAATAAATAAAATCATTTCTCGTTGTCACGTGTGTTTTAGGCTGAATCCGAGAAGTTATCAGCCCCTCATGGGTAATTTGCCCTCTCCTCGAGTGAATCAACTGAAACCATTTCAATGTGTCGGTGTTGATTACGGAGGCCCATTTCAGATCACTATGTCTAGGTCTCGCGGTTCCAAATCTCTTAAAGCTTACATATGTCTCTTCGTTTGTTTTACCACTAAGGCCTTACATTTAGAATTAGTATCGGACCTCACTTCCGACGCTTTTCTCGCTGCACTACGGCGTTTTATTGCTCGAAGAGGTAGATGCAATCATATATTTAGTGATTGTGGAACAAACTTCAAGGGAGCGTATCGAGAACTCCTGGATTATATGCGTAATTCCGTAATGGAAGAAAAGATAGAATGGAGTTTTAATCCACCTTCCAGTCCTCATTTCGGGGGCCTTTGGGAATCCGGTATCAAATCTGTAAAGTCTCATTTACTTAGGCTTATCGGCAATCAAGTTCTCACTTATGAGGAGCTTTACACCGTGTTGACACAAATTGAATCGCTACTCAACTCACGACCACTTTGTTCTTTGAGTAATGATCCCAACGACATCTCCGCTCTAACTCCGGGACATTTTCTTACCTTAGCCCCATTGAGTGCGCTTCCTGATCCGGACGTATCACATTTAGCCATCGGCCGACTTTCGCGTTGGCAGCTCTTAAACCGAATCCATCAAGATTTTTGGAAGCGGTGGCACCTAGAATATTTGAATACGTTGCAACAGCGCAAAAAATGGTATAATCAGGGTGTTGATTGTCTGCAATCCGGTATGCTTGTTCTCATCAAAGATGAGCAATTACCTCCCTTACGTTGGCGATTAGGTCGCATTGAAAAGCTCCATTATGGTGCAGATAAAATCGCTCGAGTAGCGACGGTACGTACCAATCAAGGTATACTGCAGAGACCAGTGGTCAAGTTATGTCCTTTACCCGCGCAGTAGTTGGATGTATTTTCTTATTTTTTTGTATTTTTTCTTGGTTTTTTCTGGTAAAATATGGTATATTTTAGGTGGGCGGTAATGTTACTGCAAATCACTTTGAAAGTGAGCTCTAATATAATTTTCTTTATTTTCGTATATATTTTCATGATCATGTTCCTAGTTCGCGTAATTCAAAGAATGAACGTTATTTTCTTATATTCATACGCGGAATGGAAACATGTGTTGGAGATTCGATAAAAACGCCCGAAGAACATTCAATTGGAATACGGCTTCGATGCTAGATCAAAGTAATCGCTCGCTCGTAATTTTCGCTTTCCACTCGTTCTTGCATTTTCTTCGTGCTTGTGACTTTCTAAGTTTTCATAAAACTCTAAACCGTAGACACTGTTGTGTGTGGGTGTATGGTGCTGGAAACGAACCCGTTCAACTCAGTGACCGGCAGAACGCCGAGAAGCTACCAAGGATTTTCACTTATTAACGGTAGGCAATTTTCGATTTTCCAACATACGAAAAATTCTCTTTTACGGTCCTTCGGAAATATTTTTCTATATTAAGGCCCTTGTCGAGCCACATACATTATTCATTAAATTAATTCAATTCATGGGATTTGAAAGATTTTTTTTTCATTGGTAAATGAGGTACTGTGGACGACAAGAAGCTCAAAAGTTCTAAATTAGGTAAAAAATAGAAAATTTTTTTCACAACATCCAATCAGCATAACTGACGACACTAAAACAGCTGTAACGTTGAAAATAATTTGAATTTTGAAAAATTCTTTTTGGGAGATATTTTTGAATAACTAAACAATAGAATTAAGAAAAAAAAATTAGATTTTTCAAATTTCTAGACTAAAATAATCCTTTACACTAGTTTGTTACCTCATACAATTGCATTGCGTGTGCAGATAAATTTTTTATCCTTTATAGTAGATATTTGGCATGGAGAATATGACTCAATTTCTTCGATATGATATATTTGTAAACATTGTGTATCATCTGTGTGTTCTGATACTTCAAATGCATAAAAATGTGAATTAAAATTGTGCGTTTTATACAATGAACAAAGAATGTAAGGTATTTTACTTTTATAGATATATATACTTCTTATTCTACCAAACAAAGGCATAGAATTTTCTTCATCTGTGCATTTTAAAACCACTGTCATATCGTGTTGATAAGTTGTTCCACAAAATGTTACCCATTTCACTGATACCATGGAAAATAATTCGAAATTTTCGAAATGAGAAGCATGTTCTATTTGTGTAATAACTTTTGAAATTCCAAATTCAAGAAGTTTATTACATGTGAAATTGTTAACGTGATGACAGAATTTTAACTGAGACTTCGATGACAAAGTTTGAATAATATTTTTAAAATTGCAGGATATATTAGAAGTCATTTTTGACTGCTTGTGCTTCTGTTCAGCTCTCATACTCCATAGATGTACCAGTGGTCCACTCATTGGTAATACACGCGGATAATGCACTAAATGATGATGTTTAGGTTTTAAGTCTTTGAAAAATGTGTAATATAGATTGTTGTGTTCCTCTACCAATATTTGAAGCCTTTTGAAACTGTTTAGGTGTTTAACAGGCGACATAACAAAATCTATTATTTCTCGAAGTTTTACCCACAATTGCCACGTAGGTAATTCAAAAGGAACTAAATCTCCTATCATCAATCCCAAATATCTAGAAAAACAGAGTATTTCACTAGCGGACATCCTGAGTTTACTTTTTAAATTATCCATTGTTACAAGTGGTGGTTTGCTTGATATTTCCTTAGCATTGTAATTAAAAAACTGAATTTTAGAATTTAATGTTTCCAGTGAGAATAACTTATAAGTAGAAACCAAAGTATTGAGTAAGTTAGTGATATCATATATGCAGACTCCCTCGAATAAGTCATGCTTAATGTCAACACTGAAATTTGTTGTAACATGAAATTGAGGAAGGATATTCCACACACAATTTTCTTTGATGCCAGTCAAACTAACATTATTCAAATTCACTTGGTTATCGTAATTATCAGGTGTTCTAAGTTGATTGGTATTTTCTGAAGTTGCTTTCTTCATTAAGGATTTGTTCATAGTGCAGAAACGACAACAAAAATTGGCAGAGAAACCTTCTGTGAAACCTAGTATGGAATGCATACCCAAATTGTCTCCATTTATTAATCCTAGACTAAAATAGATTGTTTCATCAATTTGATCATTTCTTATAGAGATACCAGAATCATGTAAATAATGCAACTCTTCAATTAATTTCGTGAATATCGATTTATTTCCATATTCCTTTCGATCATCAGAATAAAATAAAGCAAATAAGAATATATTTCCTAGTTGTGAAACTAAATGTGATGGCATTGAGGGTAATGTAACATAAACTGCCCCTAGCTTATTGATTCCTGCATGAGAACCCAAAGGATTACCTGTCTCGTAATCATCAAAATATAAGAATATAGGGAAAACTAGTTTATTCTGATGAAATTCCATTTTACTTTTCCATAACTGACCTTGAATGAAATTTAGCACAAGAACTTTCTCATTTGGAGGAATGTTTTCAAATAAAATTTTGAATGTTTCTCTGAGTGGTATTATTTTAGCTTTCACAGCAACTTTATCTACTTCCAAAGGAGTAAACGCCTTCCTGTTTATAACATTTTTATACCCGATAACATAATCCATCGGAGCAAGGAAATGTTTACTACTTTTTAAAACATTCATGAATTTGTACTCTGAATCTAAATTATTGAAGCAAGAGAGGTACATTTTAATGAGATTCTCAAGAAGGATTGAATTTGAATTATTATCTTGCAAAACCTGTTTAAGGTGATCAAGTGTATCAGTGAATATTTTTTTGAAAGTATGAATAACATTTTGTGCAAAACTGCGAGGTAATAAAGAATTATTATACATTTCCAAGATGAACGTCAGTAACGCATTGGTTAAATTGTTTTTTCCTACTTCTATCTCATTTTTTGTAGGAACTGATTCAGCAATGGATTGAAATATAGGTGGCTTCAAATTTATCTGCAAATTGCATTCTTCAACAGTTTTTTTCGAGGTGTCATGAGCTTCATATTCTAGTTCGATATCAACATTGTCACTATGTGTACTTAAATGGTTTTTAAAACTCCTTAAAGTATTAAACACCCTGAAACATAATTTCTGCTTACAAGAAAAATATGAATTTGATTTCAAGAAATGATCTTCTTTCAAATGATCTATCAACTCATTTACCAATGAAAAACTCAAACTACACTTGAAACAAAAGTAATTCATTTTTAAACAGGAAATGAATATGAATTAAAAGTCACAGAAAGCTATATAAAATTAAATTTTAATTATTATCCATCTAAAATATTGGAAGAATCCATGGCACAATTAATATCCGAAATCAAAGTATTTACACTTGTGAAGTTTTTATCAAACTTAGTTTTCAAAACATAAACAAACTTCTGGATGAACATCCAACACGCTTCAACCTCATATGGATAATGTGATTGCATGGAAAACTTTGAAACACAGTTCAACTGCTTTCAATGGTGTTTCTATTTTGTATAGTACTTTATTTATTGAAACATATGATGTTATGTCGTCAAAACCAACTGTAATAGGTATTGGTAGGGCTGTCAATTTCAATGAAAAATATTTTGAAGATCTTCTTTCTAACGCAGGTTGAATATCAGCTATGTCCTACGGTAAATGAAATAGCAATGAAATATGGGTTCAGAGCAGAAAATCAATCGTTTGACATTATGCATTTGACAGATGTCTTTAATATGCTGTATAATAATAAATCAGAAATATATTGGTGGTAAAAAGTTAAAGAAGTAGCCAAATTTGATTAGCAATAGGAATAAACTATATAAAATTAATTTCGAATTTTACTGCGAAAAATTGAATGTCCATTCACCACCATTATTTCCTTGTCTAAGAGCCATTCAAACTGAATATTTAATGAAATTGAATAACTTACATTCACATGTAAAATGAAGCCATCCTCTAATTCTATTTTACTAGGTTTACATCGATTAGGCCCTTTACTTTTTAGTGGAGTCTGCAAAATAACTGGTAACAGTCTCAGAGTAAAAAGGGTGACCTCATCTGGAAACAAAGACATATAGTTTATAAGAATATATTATTATGTACATGAAATAAGTTCACCTGAAGAAGGTTCTGTATTTTTCGAATAAAGTGCTTTCAATCTTTCTTTGATATAAATATCATTCTTCGATTTTAAAATTTTAAAAATATGAGGCACAATTCTTGAAAATTCAATTAAAAATAAATTTTTTTGTCAGGATATATGTGATCGAAGTCACTTTTCAACTGAAAATAAAAAAGACATTGTTTTATAAGAAATGATTACAAATATGAAAGAAAATTATACTCACTAAAAGGTATCCAAGTGGGTGGTTAAGGGCCGGATATGTTTCAAAATATTCACTGATATGTAAAAGATGTTCTGTCCTTTTGAAAAACGTTTTACTCCAATAATCTAGTACTTGAGGAAATGGTTCTAGGTTATTCTTCAGCCAAATTATATATTCTTCTGACTCCAGTGAAAAGTCACTAATAACTGAAGTGGATTCGGTTTCATTCTCTGCAATCGAAGAACAGTTCAGTCCATATTTTCTTTGTTTTCGTCTTATGGTGACATATGTGCTCCAAAGTTTTCCACGAGCTGAAACAACTGTCTTCTTCAAATCTTTCCGTGAGACATAGGGTGTATAATACACATCAGGGGATTCATGTAGAAATATGTCATTAATCTCAATGGCCAGCCGTTTGAATCTTTCAGTAGATATGCTGCAAAAGAAACATCTTTCAGTAGAATTGAGGTGTACATTTGTCATTTTACTGAATTCCATGAAAACAATTGAAACAAAGATTATTCACAAAAGCTCAAGTATAAGAAGTATTCAAATTTACATAACTATGATTATGTGAATGATCAACAAAGGATTGAAGAAATTTCCAATTTCAACATTTTTATAGAAAATAAGAACAATATTATGTCAGACAATTACCGTTCCTCCCTGGACTCCTTCAGTTCGTTTTTAACGATGAGCCTTGCAAGCTCTCCTCTTAGAAATTTCTTGTCCTTTCCGTAAGAGGCATAAATCAATTTTCCTTCTTCGCAGCTGTCAAGTAAAGCCTTGACACTCTGATAAAATAGAAAGTATCTTCTTCATATTTGAAGGGAATCAATGAACATTTTCAAATGTAATATATTACATATTGTAACGTTCTCGGGGTTCAAACACATTGTCTGCTGAATTAAATTGTCTAATTTATTTACAATACCACTAACTGATCACACTAATTTATGTACAATAACTAATACTTATTTATTTACACACTTGCTAATCATGCTGATTTATATTCACTACTTGGAATTCGCGATTCTCAATTCAATCCGGCTCTATTCAGATAGTAACTGACTGTCCTCATCGTGCGCGTCTTTATATACCCAATACGGCTCTGTTTCTAGAACGCTCCAGATAGTCTCTGCAAGGCTTCTAGAATTCCTACGCGGAATCAGAGAGTCCAGAGACGTATTCAGGCGGACTTCGTCCGCTACACTGCCCCCTCCTTAAGACGTTCGGTCCCCGAACACCCTGGATGGTGTGGCTGAATCTACAGGCGTCTCCTTTTCTGCAGCACCCCTGTCGTCCGAAATAGCATTCCACTGTCTTCTTCTTCGGCGTATATCCGCTCGGGTTGAAACTGCAGACCAGTATCTTCATTCCCGTCCTATGGAAAATGACCTCAAGCATACTTCGAACGATTCTCCAGTTGAGCTGATCTAGACCACAACCCAACTTTGGCACAGCTAGCTTTTTCACCTTCAACTTGGTGAGCTCGTCTCTCAGCTGCAACAGGGTGTCCCACATACTTTTGTAGCTGGGTTTGTTGTCGGAGAATCTCTTGGTTACCAGGTAGAAGAGGTAACGCTGGCCATCAGCCAACCTCAGCGTTTTCCCAGTACGAGGATGTTGTTTCAGGAGTTCTGGTACACGTCCAAATTTCTTCCGGAAGACGAATGCTATTCCCCTCGACATACGCAGGTCTTCCGAGACACAATGGGCTAGTGAATAGTCTTCAGATACAGAGAAGAGATCTTGCTGTTTCTCGATGGTTACTCCGAATCTTGCCTTTCCGGTTCCACCGTAGTTTTCCATGAATAGGTCGAAACTCATCTCCTCATGCTCCGCTTTCTGAAAAGTCGTTCTTCTCAGATGGGTTTCGTCATGTTCTTCGTAGTCTGCCTCATATTTGCCTAGACGATTTATATGGACCACACGTTTCTTGCCTCTGGGTAGTTTCTGGATACGGTACACTACATCGTTGATTCGTTTTAGTACTCTGTATGGCCCTTCCCAATTCTTCTGTAGCTTAGGTGATAAACCCCTCTTCCTCTGGGGGTTGTACAGCCAGACTAGGTCTCCCACATTGAAACCACCTTCTGCAGCTTTGCTGTCATACCGAGTCTTCATTCGGTCACTCGCTATTTGAAGGTTCTGTCTGACCTTCTCATGGATGTAATGTAGCCCATCTTTCAAGAGGCTCGCGTAGTCCTCACCAGCTATCTCCGCTCCAGGCTTGCATTCAAACTCCAGGTCACAAGGCAACCTTATTTCTCGGCCGAACATAATACAGGCTGGTGTCTCTCCAGTCGATTCTTGCACTGACGACCTGTAGGCCATAGTGAACAGATGGAGATACCTGTCCCAGTCTCTTTGGTGATCAGAGACCACTTTAGCCAGATATTTTCCCACAGTTCTATTCATTCTTTCGACCATGCCATCTGACTGTGGGTGAAGCGCAGTTGTCCTTGTCTTTTTGATTCCGAGTAATTGGCATACATTCTGGAACAGGCTAGACTCGAAGTTTCGTCCTTGATCCGAATGAAGTTCGAGAGGCACACCAAATCGGCTAAACATCTCCTTAATCAGAACATCCGCCACTGTCGAGGCCTCTTGATTTGGAATAGCATAAGCTTCAACCCATTTGGTGAAATAATCCATAGCAACCAATATGTACTTATTCCCATCTTCGGTTTCGGGGAATGGACCTGCAATATCGATGGCAACTCGTTCCAGAGGACTCCCCACGTTATACTGCTTCATTGGAGCTCTACGACTTCCCCTCGGGCCATTCGATGAGGCACATAATCTGCATTTCTGGCACCAGTCTTTAACATCTTCTTTGCAGTTGACCCAGTAAAAACGCTCTCTGACCTTTTCTAGCGTTTTTTTGATACCGAAATGGCCACCGGAAGTTCCGTCATGTAACTTCTCTAAAACCTCTCTCACTCGACTCCTGGGAATTATCAGCTGTTTCCTTGCTGCGGTACCTTCGTCATTTTCGATGGACCTTTTCAGCAGTCCATCCTCCAAAATGATAGAATCCCACTGTGCCCAGTAGGACTTGACCCTAGGATTCAGATGACTCACTTCCTCCCATCTTGGTCTCTGTCCGCTTATCTTCCAATACAACAGCATCTTCAATTCTGGGTCACTTTCTAGATCTCGCTTCAGGGATTCTGGCATCCAGTCCGTATCCACGATGGTCGTTCTCAAGCAGAATTCTTTCTCTTCTACTTTATTGCAGTGCTTGCAATCTGACTGACATGGTCTCCTAGATAATGCGTCAGCGTTACCATGAGTTTTTCCTGCACGATGTTCGACAGTAAAATTATATTCCTGCAATCTTTCTATCCATCTGGCAACCTGACCCTCTGGATTCTTGAATTGTAGAAGCCACTTCAGAGCGGCGTGGTCAGTCCTGAGAAGGAATTCTCGGCCGTACAGATATTTATAGAAGTGTTCCATGTACTTCACTGCAGCGAGAAGCTCTCTTCTTGTAACGCAATAGTTACGTTCGGGCTTTGACAGGACCTTGCTGAAATATCCTATTACTTTTTCTTGGCCATTCTGAATTTGGGACAATATGCCGCCTATGGCCATGTTACTCGCATCTGTGTCCAAGATGAACTTTCCACTGGCTTGGGGATAACTCAGAACAGGAGCCGTTGTTAGAGCTCGCTTCAGCCGATTGAAAGCATCCCCACATTCCATATCCCATTTGAAATCCTTTCCATCTTCCGTCAGTCTCGTCAAAGGCTTCGCAATATTGGCAAACCCAAGAACGAATTTCCTATAGTAGGTACACAATCCAAGGAAACTTCTTACTTGATGCCTGTCTTGCGATATCGGCCATTCTTGTACGACCTTGACCTTGTCTGGGTCAGCACTAATACCATGTTCAGATACTACATGCCCCAAGTATTTCACTTCTCTCCTGAACATGTGGCACTTCTTCGGACTGAGTCTCAAATTTGCAGTGCGTAGCCTCTCCAGAACGTCTCTTAAATTTCTCAGGTGTTCTCCGAATGTCCGACCAAAAACAATGACATCATCCAAATAAACCAGACACGTCTTCCAGGATAATCCTCGAAGAATGGTTTCCATTAATCGCTCGAAGGTCGCAGGTGCGTTACATAGACCAAATGGCATTACTGTGAACTGCCACAGTCCTGTCCCAATGGTGAAAGCTGTTTTCTCTTTGTCCTTGGGATCTAGTTCCACCTGCCAATACCCGCTCTTCAAGTCCAGTGTGGAGAACCATCTTGAACCAGAAAGAGTGTCCAAAGTGTCATCAATCCTTGGAAGGGGGTAACAATCCTTCTTAGTGACTTCGTTCAGACGACGGTAATCGACACAAAATCTGGTGCTGTCATCTTTCTTTTTCACCAGAACTACAGGTGATGACCAAGGACTATCTGATGGCTCTATTATTCCTTGTTGGTGCATGTCCTTGATAATATTCTCTGCTTCTTCCCTCTTTGCTATCGGAAGTCTTCGTGGGTGTTGGCGAATGGGACCGGATTTATCAGTGTTGATTGAATGTCTCACAACATTTGTTCTTCCCATTCGAGTATCATCCGTAGCAAAAACGTCGCTGTATTCACTTATCAACTTCTTCACCTCGCTTATGTGTTCTGGTTCAAGGTCTATGTAGGAAGAAGTCAGTATCTCAAGTAATTTTTGCGAACACTTCCCCCTTCTGGTACCCTTGTTCTGTTCATCCCGAATGTCTCCTGTCACACAAAGCACGGAGCAGCTTTCTCCCAGAATCGTGTCCTTCTTTAATGTCACCGGGTACATGTTGGTATTCAAAATCCTTACAGGAACTTCCTTCCCGCCTCTCACTAAGGTTTTTCCGAGTAGCAATCCTTTTCCTAGGTTATTTTCACTAGCTGGTTCGATGAGTCTTATACCGCTATCCCGAAGGTTTCTGTCTAAGTACCCCTTCACTATCGTTTCTGCCTGGCCACCTAGATCAACATCTTCGCTGAGCAAGACTCGAATTGATGCACCTTCACATCCCAAGAATGGGATTTCCAGACTTCCAATTCTCAATACATCGTTCCTCATATCCATCTGGAAGCCATAACCTTTGATGACATCCATTCTCAAGATGACTTCCTCCATGATATCTGCTACCAGCACCTCATGTTCGAGAGTTATGTCTCCAATGCTCAGGACAATCCTTTTCTTTCCATGTGTTGATACGTCCTCTCCAGTAGCTGTTCGTAAACGGACCATTGTTTGTCGGATTTTTCCATTCCTTTCAACTATTCCTGGCTTTACTATGGTCCGGGTTGCGCCTGTGTCGACTAACATTTTAACCGACCGTCCATCAACTTCACCGTCGACATAAATACTTGAAGAGATGGTCTGAATTATGACTTCTGGGGCATTGTCATGGCGAGTCGGTTTATGCCCCTTCTCACCAACCCGTTTTAGTTTTCCTGTTCCTGACGTTTAGCTGGCTCTTTGCAGTAACGTCGAAAATGTCCTTCTCCGCCGCAGTTCCAGCATCTTTGTCCTCTTTTCCGTCGCTCTTGACGAACTCGGCGTAGTACCTCTTCAATAATTTCATCGTTGACCAAGGAATCATCCACAGTGCGCCTCACCTTGCTGTGTCCCCTGTGCGAAGCTTGTTTGGCAGCTTCAAACTCTAATGCAGAGGCCAGGGCGTCATCCAGAGTCTTGGGTCGGGCCAATCGTAGTGTCTGTTGGGTTTCCATATCTCTCAGACCATCAACAAAGGTCTGGATAGCGAGCTGTTCCAGGAAGCTATCCGGTGCTGTAGGATATGTCAGTCTCACCAACCTTGCTATATCGGCTTCAAATTCCTGCAACGTTTCTGTACTCCTCTGCTGGCGACTCTTGATCTGTGCGTGATACACTTGTTGGAGGTGTGCATCACCATATCTCATTTGGAGTTTAGTTGTCAAAGCCTCGTAATTACCTTGTAGGCTTGCAGGAACTGTCTGAAGAATATTCAATGCATCTCCCCTTAGTGCAACAATCAAGGCTGTCGCTTTCTCTTCCGCTCCCCATCCATTGGCATTCGCTGCTGCTTCAAATTGCTTCTGGTACGTGCACCAAGGTGTTTTGCCATCAAAAGTTGGAGGTTTTATCTTCATTTTACTACTTTCTGTGTTGTTTTCCGATTTCACGAAGTTATTGGATGGTGAAGCTAGAGTTTCTTTTCCATGTGATGTTCTCTTCAGGGATTCTATCAACTTGGCATGTTGTTCAATTATTCCTGATATTTCTTCAAATCTTCCGTTAACCTCATCCACTACTTCTTCGAGTTTTTCGTCGACCTTATCAAATTTTTCATTAACTTCCTCAATGATCATTTCCTTGACAGCCTCCATTCTCTCATCCAACGTACTTGCAATTTGACTCACCACCTTATTTTCCATTGTATCCATTTTTTCTTCTAATTTCAAGCCCATTTCCCGAGAATTTTCTTCCACTTTCAAGCTCATTTCTCGAGAATTTTCTTCCATTTTCAAGCTTATTTCTCGAGAATTCTCTTCCATTTTATTTTCCAATTTCGAGCTCATTTGTTCAAAGGCTTGCTTGAAAAATTCCATACTCGCCTGGTCCATTTTCTCCTTTTGCGATCTTGTTGTCGGCATTCAAAAGTTCCACAATGTAGTCCACAATTCAATTACCACAGCAGTTCAATTCTACAATTCACACCCCACACCTGACACCAATGTAACGTTCTCGGGGTTCAAACAAATTGTCTGCTGAATTAAATTGTCTAATTTATTTACAATACCACTAACTGATCACACTAATTTATGTACAATAACTAATACTTATTTATTTACACACTTGCTAATAATGCTGATTTATATTCACTACTTGGAATTCGCGATTCACAATTCAATCCGGCTCTATTCAGATAGTAACTGACTGTCCTCATCGTGCGCGTCTTTGTATACCCAATACGGCTCTGTTTCTAGAACGCTCCAGATAGTCTCTGGAAGGCTTCTAGAATTCCTACGCGGAATCAGAGAGTCCAGAGACGTATTCAGGCGGACTTCGTCCGCTACAATATGATAGAATTTTTATTTACATATGAACTAATCACATACAAAAAGCTTGAATGCATTTGTTTTCATAATAGAAACTATTTTTTCTTAATCACACTTACATTTTTGTTGTCAGGAATTGGAAGAATTTGATAGGGTAACCCTATAGATGCTTTATTTGAATAATATTGAAGGGGTATAACAATACCATCCCCTACCATACTATCTGTGCAACTATTGACACTACTCGTGCAACTATTGGCACTACTCGTGCAACTATTGACACTAATCGTATCACTATCCAAAATCTCAATTTCATGTGAAAGGGCCTGTGAAAATTTTAAGATTAGATTTTCAAGATAGCTTGAAACAAGCATAATAATATTTATTTGCCATTTCTAAGTGAAATGGAAACTAGGTATGAATGTTAAATCTCTAACCAGGTGAGTGAAAAAAATTGAACTTCCCCTATCGTTTTTGACGAAAAACGAATTTTTTTTTTTCAGTGAAACCTTGAAACATGATGAATTTATCATGAATAGCCAGAAAAGAACTAGCTATTTTGAGAGGTAATCAATCTTCAAAATTAAACTTTTCGATTTTTTTGTGGGAAAAACTACATGGATGCACCGCGACTTCATGTTTTGATTTTCGTTATCTGGAACCCTAAATTAGTAAGCACAATTTTTTCACTCACCTGGTTAGTGGACTTCTAAAATACACATGTAGCATCTCTTGTCTTTTATTAGATATTATTTATTGATGAAGTTGAGAAAAGAATAAAACCTCTTTTAGAATTTCTATGAAAACTGTTTCAAAATCAGTCTAGGGCGTTGAAGTGTACATTTTGGGAAATAATACCCTAATCTGATACAATGAATAGTACGTATTGAGACATACCTCATTCAGCACGTTCAGTTTCCCGTATTTTGCGACAAACTTTTTTCTCAGTCCCAAAGTGGGAATCAGCTCCTTAATATCCTCTACATTTAAATCTCGGAACACTTCTTCATCGATTTTATTAGCTAAACAGAACAATATGATTCATGTACAGATTATTATTAAACTATGGGAAGAAATTTTGAATTTGTGAATTGAAACATTCAATAGGAATATTGAATGTCCAACAAATCACTATAATTTGAAAAATATAATTGTTTCTGAAGAATATGCCACGAAATAGCAAGAAAAATGGCGTGGCATGGGCGTAGCCAGCTATGGGCAGGGGGGAGGGGTAGCTGCCCCCCCTGAAAGAAAAAATGAATTACATAATTATCTACATTCTTCGCAAATTCTAAATATTTAATATTACAGACTAGAAAACATCATTGCATTCAAGCTCAGATCGACTTTATAGCATTATTAGTTATGATCAACATGTACTTACAGTCAAAAATTTCCTTTGAATCTTCGAATCCCCAATTAGTCAAAGTCTCTTCGACAAATTTATCCATTTCCAGTAGATAAGATTTCCAGAACACTACTTTCACAACTTCACAAGATACGCTCTTCACTGATTCGAAACATCAACTACAAAATAGTACAAATGCAACTCCAAACCGGCGAGGAACGACTGAACGAGGGACTAGGGAGGAAGAGGAACCCTATGCTACTCTTCTCCCCTTTCCCTCCTAACACGCCGTACCAGGTCACTGCGTAGTACGACCCCATTGGATATCGCATTCGGAAGCGATACATTTGGCGGGAAATAGAAATATTATTAGGTATGAGGATGCGCTGGGCGCATCAAAATCATCACCGCCAGGATTCGATTCGGCGCATAAAAATTTGGTACCTACGTAAAAATTGGCGGAGTGAAACTACCATTTACAATATTTACATATCTAATAACATCAAGATGGATTATTCCCCTGCTTTTCACATTCACAAAGTGAAGCCAAGTCTTTGGTAACGATTGAGTTGTACGCTTGCGTCAATTGGAAATTAAAAAATTGCGAGAAATTTAGAGGTTATGTTTATTCTGATCGACAACAAGAAAATATATATCAAGAATGAAAATATGTCACTTGAATACTTTCAGTTCAATTTTAGAATATGAATGGGAGTTAACAATGCTATTTAGGACTTGAAGAAAACGGAATAAAGCGATTGAAATATTTCACATGAAAATTGTGAGGTTATGATCGAAACTATTCTCATGAAGTTATGAATGATATAAGTTTCACGACATAATCCGATGTATCGGTGAGAGACAGAATAAAAAAAATATTTTTATTCTCAGTTCACAGTTCAGCTTCAGTTTTGATTGGCTTATTCCCCGTATAGGAATTATTAGATATATTATGGTATGACTGGTATGAGAGCAACTATACGTGAGCGAAAGAAAGACACAGGTAGCTCCAGCTATCTAAAGAAATTTTTTTACGTAAATTGATGAGACAGATACGCTTACTCCAGCTAAGTACGAAGTATCTCTTGCAGTTTCTAACCGATCGATCTGATTCGACCGTAGAATTTCGAAATCGATTGATTGGAATCAATACCGAACGTTAATTTTTCCGAAAATACAGCTTAGGATTTGAAATTATTTTTGTTCATGTATACCCTCCATAGACGAAATATTGTACTCGGTTATAATATATAACATATTCAATATTTGTAAAAAGTCGTATTAGGTATTCCCTCTCAGGGAAAACAAGCGCACCAAAGTTCCTGTCTCACGTCAGTGCTTTCCAATATTTTTCAGGTTTTGAAACGATAAAGCATAAACTCTGATGAATGTAGGGCCAGTGTACTTACTTATATCCAAATTAGTACACAACATTGTCAACATTGGCATAATTTCCCTATCTGACGGGAAGTTCTTAAGCTCAACAATATCGAATATAAAATTTACACACCATATTTTATATAACTACATAAATTGTGGATTTTTATTACTGAGGTATGGTGATAAATATATCTAGAAAATGTAACAAATATTGTTGGAATATTCTCCTTAGTCAGTTTGGTTTTCATCCATACTATTTGTTCAAATTAAAGTACTTATCAGAAACGTGGACAGTTTATTTCTCTAATTAAATCTACAGAGCCAACGTTTCGGAGACAATATTTTCTCCTTCTTCAGGGCTACAAAAACAAACGGAAAACATCAGCAAACAAACAAACACAAAAGATGTGACAAGAACTAACCTTAAGATTATTAATTATTCAGAGATTTAACATTTGGGTATCTGTAAGATCTACAATTCATAATACTCTAAAATTCGAAAGCTTTCTAGCAACCAACAACGATGTAAATAATTTTTTATGAAATCAATTAAGACGGAAAACAGACATGTCAAGTTAATGTCAAATTTGTAAAACCATCAATTCTTATTCTTTCCCGAAAACATGGCCTCAGTGAACTATACTAAGTTATGTCAAGTAAAAAGTCATAAAAATAGCTCAGATTTTTAACGTCCTCTCTAAAATTCACCGTGTCGTTTCTTCTGATGAAAATCATCTCGCTAATATTCCTTTTGTAACCATTGGACTCTATATCTAGTACACTAACCTCTTCGAAGTTGAAGTTGTGTCCCTCTTTGAAAGTATGATATGTTAGAGCAGTCTTTTCTTTATTGTTGATGTTTTTGATGTCATATCTGTGTTGTCTAATTCTATCTCTTAAATATTGTTTTGTCTGTCCTATGTAGCTACTGTTACAATTTGTGCAAGGTATCTTATAAACTACTGAGGATAATAGTTCTTTTTTTGTGGCTTCTTTCAGTTTTGTGAAAAATTTTTTGGTGGTGAGGATGTTATAAAAGGCACAAACGCAGTTCAACTCTTTCAAAATCTTCTGTATCCTGTAAGATAACCCTTCAATAAAAGGAAATCTATGGTATGTTTGTAGAACATCAGAGGCAGGTTGTGATACTATTGTTATTTCTTCCCCTTTGTTCTTCATCTTGTTGATACATCTATCTATAAGGTACCTAGGATAATTGTTCTGTGTTAGGATATTTCTAGCAATCTGTAAATTCCTTTCATGGTATTCTACATCACTTAACTTCAATGCTCTGTTTATCAAGTTGTTAATAATATTAACCTTTTGTTTGGCACTATGGTTGCTATGATAATTTAACAGTCTGTTAGAGCTACTCGGTTTGTAATACCAGCATGTTTTAAGTGTATGATTTTCATTTCTTATTATTAAATCTAGGAACGGAATTGAGTTGTCTTTATGTACCTCCATGGTGAATTTCAATTTGCTATCATAAGAATTGAATAAATCGAGTAGCAATTGGTGGCTGTTGTTAGGTACCACTAAAAAGGTATCGTCGACATAAAGCTTTATCATCGGGATGTTGAAATTAATCTTTGCCAAAACACAACCAAACAAATCATCCATAACAAGGTTTGCAAAAGATGGACTGGATGGAGCACCCATAGCTGAGCCAAAGATCTGCTTGTAGTATTTTCCATCAAACACGAAATAGTTATATTTGAAACAGATGTCAACCAACCTTAAAAAGCTCTCTCTGTCCAAAACTGTGAAGTTTTTTATGTAGTTCCAACGTTTTTTAATGACAGTTGTGACCAATTCAGGACGGAGGACAGATTGAAAGAAACTGACCATTTTCTTGAAGACGTGGTGTCATCACATTTACTTCTATCTCTCCATAATTTTGCAAACAAGATTTTCAATAAACACCTACAAATGACAAAAACCAACAATGTTGAGAAACTTGAACACCTAATGCGGATACAAAAACCTACAGTTACCTTAAATTGTTCCAGCAACTACATAAAAAACTATACCACAGTAGATTTACCTGATAATGTTAAGTCCGTATTGGCACTTGGACCTAAACATGGAATCCCCCCAACCAGATTCCCAACTTTGGAGATCATTAAAGATTTGGAAAGCTGTATTTCTACCAGACCTCTGGGTGAAGAGATCAAAAACAAATATAGAATTCAGTGTATAAACACCATCAACAATCACATTAACCACCCCAATAACAGAAGATTCCAACAAGCTCCCACCCCTAGACAGTTGATTGACACAAATAACTTTGTCAAGAACCATCCAGAATTAGTTATAGGTTCATCCGACAAAGGTAACACCAGAGTTATAATGTACAGACAGGAATATTTAGATGAGGCACACAGAATATTAAATGACCCCAGTGCTTACGAATTGAAAAATACAGATCCTACAAGAGTTTTCCAAGATAGTATCAACAAAACACTGATGACTCTAAAAAAGGACTTGACTTTAACAGATCAGGAATATAAAAGGTTAATCCGACATAACAGTGTATCTCCAAAATTGTATTTCCTTAGAAAAACCCATAAGGACTCCCTCTCTTTGAGACCAATTTCGAGCAATATTAATTCACCGACTTACAACATCGGTAAGTTCCTCCACCAAATTCTATCCCAAGTACTTTCGACTTCACCTTATAATGTGAAGAATTCATTTGATCTCAAGAAAGATCTACAGGATGTCTATGTTCCGGATGGTTACAATCTAATATCGTTAGACGTGGTATCGTTGTTTACGTATATATCCAATGAATTGGTCACAACTGTCATTAAAAAACGTTGGAACTACATAAAAAACTTCACAGTTTTGGACAGAGAGAGCTTTTTAAGGTTGGTTGACATCTGTTTCAAATATAACTATTTCGTGTTTGATGGAAAATACTACAAGCAGATCTTTGGCTCAGCTATGGGTGCTCCATCCAGTCCATCTTTTGCAAACCTTGTTATGGATGATTTGTTTGGTTGTGTTTTGGCAAAGATTAATTTCAACATCCCGATGATAAAGCTTTATGTCGACGATACCTTTTTAGTGGTACCTAACAACAGCCACCAATTGCTACTCGATTTATTCAATTCTTATGATAGCAAATTGAAATTCACCATGGAGGTACATAAAGACAACTCAATTCCGTTCCTAGATTTAATAATAAGAAATGAAAATCATACACTTAAAACATGCTGGTATTACAAACCGAGTAGCTCTAACAGACTGTTAAATTATCATAGCAACCATAGTGCCAAACAAAAGGTTAATATTATTAACAACTTGATAAACAGAGCATTGAAGTTAAGTGATGTAGAATACCATGAAAGGAATTTACAGATTGCTAGAAATATCCTAACACAGAACAATTATCCTAGGTACCTTATAGATAGATGTATCAACAAGATGAAGAACAAAGGGGAAGAAATAACAATAGTATCACAACCTGCCTCTGATGTTCTACAAACATACCATAGATTTCCTTTTATTGAAGGGTTATCTTACAGGATACAGAAGATTTTGAAAGAGTTGAACTGCGTTTGTGCCTTTCATAACATCCTCACCACCAAAAAATTTTTCACAAAACTGAAAGAAGCCACAAAAAAAGAACTATTATCCTCAGTAGTTTATAAGATACCTTGCACAAATTGTAACAGTAGCTACATAGGACAGACAAAACAATATTTAAGAGATAGAATTAGACAACACAGATATGACATCAAAAACATCAACAATAAAGAAAAGACTGCTCTAACATATCATACTTTCAAAGAGGGACACAACTTCAACTTCGAAGAGGTTAGTGTACTAGATATAGAGTCCAATGGTTACAAAAGGAATATTAGCGAGATGATTTTCATCAGAAGAAACGACACGGTGAATTTTAGAGAGGACGTTAAAAATCTGAGCTATTTTTATGACTTTTTACTTGACATAACTTAGTATAGTTCACTGAGGCCATGTTTTCGGGAAAGAATAAGAATTGATGGTTTTACAAATTTGACATTAACTTGACATGTCTGTTTTCCGTCTTAATTGATTTCATAAAAAATTATTTACATCGTTGTTGGTTGCTAGAAAGCTTTCGAATTTTAGAGTATTATGAATTGTAGATCTTACAGATACCCAAATGTTAAATCTCTGAATAATTAATAATCTTAAGGTTAGTTCTTGTCACATCTTTTGTGTTTGTTTGTTTGCTGATGTTTTCCGTTTGTTTTTGTAGCCCTGAAGAAGGAGAAAATATTGTCTCCGAAACGTTGGCTCTGCACTGAGAAAAAAGATTTCAATTAAACTATGTTATTTAGGAGCTCTGCATTGTGACAATTGAAATGATTTTTCCATTCAATTACATGTATCATTAAACCTAAGATTTTGAATGGTTGGTACAAGACATTCGTTTTTTTTTTCAACAGTTAATTAATGCGAAGAACTGTACGCAATAGTGCCTAATAATCTGTTTCATTGTGATAATTCGAATCTGAAAAAAATACTTGGATAATTGCTAAGAACACATAGTTTCATTCCTCCAATACGTATCAGTTTCCGGTTAATTAAACAAGGGGCAACAACAATGAAACGAAATATTCCGTCAAATAATCGGTTCAATCAGACCATCCCCCTTCACGCATACAACGAACTTAACCGCCCATTTGCTTAGGCAACCCTGTGTCCAGATTTCCAGAATAATCCAGATTTCCGTAAGATCCTGTGATACGCGAATACGCGATACGCATCAGTGCTGAATAAGAAGTGTGTAGTGGTGTGGTGGTATTTATAGCGGATAACATTATTTTTTGTATAATGAGTCAAAAATTCAAGGATATTTTGATTTCTTGGGGATTAGAACACCTCATCCAATCATTCGAAGGTAAGTTCGCTGGTGCATGGGCATAGTATAGCGGTTTTTGGCCAAAATATTTTCCGGTTATTAAATCTCACGATAAGAGGCATTTCATTATTTTACTAAGTACTCATCAGTTTTCTGTTTGGAGAGGTTGTAGGTTGTAAAATTATATTTATCTTTATCGGTTACATAAATATGGGTAAATTCCGATGAGTTGATGGAAATTGGAGTTCTTCAAAAGTTTTGTTTTACAGATGAAGGTATTGATGATATTGCCTTCGATTTACTCGATGAGGAGATACTAAAGGAACTCATTCCAAAGAAAGGCACTTTTCTCATTTTCCGGTCGAAGTATGTTGAGTATAAGAACAAGAAAATGATTGAGGATGCTTTGAGATCAGATGTTATAATTGATGTGAGTATAATAATCTTCAGCGTTCTCGTATATTTTCGTAATTCCTATAATATTATATTCAGTCGGAAACAGCATCAACCTCAACATCTCAAGCTGGCACAATAACAATAACTGACTTGGGTACATATTCACAAAGTGATGCATCGAATGATTCAAGATGCTTGATACCTGAACTGGATGCGATTTTCGATTGTGATGAAAACCTTTCCCCCAATATACCATCTCCCGGATCTTCACATCCCATCATGAGAGAAAGCAGAAAAAGATCTTATTCATCTTTATTCAACAATTACCTGGTATATATATTATCATATAATCGAGTACTCTATATTTGAACAAAATTTGAATATTCTCAATAATAAAAACCTCACAATTTTCAGTTTAAGATTTCATATAGATATAGCCATAAAAAAATTTAAATTTTCAAGTCATCCTTGTCCTCTTTTTCAATTCTAGTCATTGGAAGATTTATTAAGAAGTTCCGCAGAAGGAAGAATATTATTGGCCAAAAAACAGAAATTAACAAATGACTTGAGGCAGAAACTTGTGAATATTATAATAGATGAATTAGTAAATGAATGCCTTCGTTCAAAGCAAAAAGTGGAGTTAGTATTATAAAAGTTATTTTCTTGTGTTCTGTGTTAGCATTTTAATTTTGTTTTAAGGTTGAAAACGGAAAAGCTGATGCAAATTGCAGTGTGTATAGAAGAACTATTCATAGGCGAAGATAAAAACACATATTATATACCATATCTTTGCAAGAGGGACAGTTTCAGGAAGCAACCTGCCCGAGGCAAATTGTGGTATAGTTACCTGAATGTTAAAGCTCAACTTAGATTAATTAACAAAGAAAAACTATCAACTCCCTTAGAAGTGGAGTCTCATGAGGGATTTACAATTGAAGAGCAACAACACTTAGAATTATTGAAAATTCATTCTGAGCCTTACCATGAGTTGCTTATTAATTGGGAAGCCACATATGACTTGAGGAAGTCTATTTATTCTGAATGTGAAATTCAAACCCTCTTCAAGGATATCAAATGTTCAAATAAGGATTATTTCCTAAATCTGGTGAGCCTTCGATTTTATTTTCATTTGTATACATTTATAGTGATATTAATCGAGCTCTTTTATTTTCAGCTCAAAACCGATTTCAATAAGGATAACCCAGAAAAAGTGGATATCATTTATAGTCAATGGCCCAAGGTTTATCCAGCCATTTTGAAAGAATTGGAAATTAGAAAAATAGAGGTGGCTAAAGAATTCAACTCCCATGAACTAGGTTTGTTTATTTTTCCTATAGATATACATATAAGTATAGTTTTTTTTTCGAAAATCACCCATTTATTTTATTATTGAGTAATTAAATAGTTAACCTGTATTTAAATATCCACAGACTTACACACGCAAGCTTTCAGTCATTTGGCCTATTTGTTTTCCCCTTCTAATATCAAGGGAAAAAATTTCCACTGGAGGCCATCGAGAACCGAGGTACAGGATAGCATTTTTTGTGTCGTTAAGGTGACTATATAAAACTAATCATAATTTCATTGAAAATTGTAATCCTGTAAAATCATAATGCTGAATATTGGACATGCCCTGAACGAGTTTTCATTGCCTTTTTCAGGATGAAGAAGAATTAGAAGAAAGGATCAAAAGAAGAAAATTGTTTTTAGATAAGGGTGACCTTCCCTTACAGCCATTTGGCTATGCCATTGTGGAGTTGGGGGAAATCAGATTCTTCATTCACTGTTTTGGGAATAAATACAAAATCGATATTCAGAATTGCACTCGTTGCATAGAACTTCTTTATAAAGTGTACCAGGCATTAAATCTTGAATATCCCCCTGAGGGAAAAAGTATATGGAACTTTATGCAGGAATTGGTGTTTGATACTCCTTCAAAGGTGAAAAATTCAAGTACAGCAAGTGTCTTATCTGATGTTAAATATCACATATTGTAAGTGTAGTTTATTCTATGAGACTATTTTTATTACTTATCAGAAATAATGTTCCTTTACGGTTGAGATTATACATATATTTACATAAAAATTTAATGTGCAATCATTTTGTGCAAATTGAAAGTTATTATTTGGTCCATAAATATTAGTGAGATGTTGACTTGTAGTTATTGCAAAATATCTCTTAGTAGTCTGAAGGTGTTAATGATCCACTTGAAATTAGAGCATCGATGTCATGATTCTAGTCAGATTAGGTGTGGTGAAAATGCTTGTTTTAGAATGTTCTCTTCCCTTAAATCATTCAGACAACATGTCAATAGTAAACATATAGTACAACCTATCGATTCTAAACTTGTTAAAAATGAAACTCAATTAATTAATGAAAGTATTACCCCCCAAGAGATTGAACAGAATGAAAGTATTCCACCAACTCGTGAAAATTTTTCAAACAATTCAGATGTTGAAAATAATTTTGAATTCTTCAAGGCTTCCATTGATCGAAATGTGTTACTGTTCATTGCTAATCTTTATGCAGACAATACATTAAACAGAAAACATGTTCAAACCATTATAAGACTCATTGTAGTATGTGGAACACCCTGTATATTTCGTACGTGATATAATAAGATTAGTGCGACCTCCCTTTAGACCTACAGCTGCACGTAAAGCCAGAGCCCTAGGTCTCATCATTGCCAGTTATGTTTATCAAATATAATGTTATTAAAACAAGTAAACATTTATAAAATATATATATCAATTGGCTAGGGAGATTCATGGAGTGATTCATTCAGAAGCGTGTACGTATTGAATGTTTGTTAGTCTGTTAGTCAACAGTATTGTCGGTAGTAAATAATTACATTGAATGTGAGTTATCATCTGTGCCAGTATGGTTATGAAATAAACCCTTTGATGAGTCTGCCTGGTATTATTCTTCACCATCCTTAACTGCATAACGATTGGCCGAACCTACCCTAGCTGGGTACGTCACATGGCGATCCTGCCAGTTCTATGCAGTTAAAGGTCCAGGGTCCAGAAGGTTTTTATCAGGATTTGGATATGGGTATGTGACTTCATCAAAAATTCGTAGTTCAACCTACAAGCCAAGATGGGATCAGGCCAGCCCAAGCCAGACGAGATCATTATTGCCCAATGGTCAAAAAAGCCATGGAGCCGATTGAGCCGAGGATACAACTCGAGGCCAGGAGAAGCCACCAGGAATTAGTGTAAGAACTATTTCGTATGCCCCATTATGTCTGATTGTGAAGTGAAACGTGATGAACTAATTGCTGACTTAAATGGTGTGAAAACGTCACAAATGAGCCGCGAGAAGATAGTGAACGGGCCGATAGGGTAAATAATGAATTAATCAAGATTTAAATTTAACAAATTATGTAAATTGTCAAGTCGGAACCAAATTTTCTCAAAGCATCACAAATGAATCATGGTGATTTTAATCAGAAAGAAAATTCGTACCATTCAAATCGAGGTCGTGACCCCTGACCGAAACAAAATTTCATGTCAGCATAAGAGAGTTACGCACAAGGTCTCGGTCACCAGTTCAGTCATCATTCTGAAAACAATAACACCTCGGATTTATTTGTTCAATATGATTATAATTCGTCTAGTAGATTAACCAAATTCCGTTTGAGTTTAGAAGAGTATAACTTTACGGGTCATTATGTAAAAGTTTCAGAAAATTTTTTCAGCACATGCCTTATCGCGTATTTAAAATGAATTAGGTTCTAAGCAATACGAGACGAATGCCTCCGATGGCAAAAGGATTGATCACCTTGTTGTTGTCGAAGTTTCAAAACGTCCAGTAAAAAGTATTGAGTAAAGTCCACTTTCAGAAAAAGAATTTCATAATTTGAAAAATCAACATTCAGAGGTTTACAATGAGAATCTATAATATAAAAATGAATCGCAAAATGTGTTGGTAAGCGCATAACTCAACAATGCCTGGACCAATTTGGCCAAATCTTTTTTTAAAATGTTCGTTGAAGTTCAAGGATGGTTTTTACGGCGAGAAAAATTAGAATTATTGCTGGAAAAACCCTAAAAATAGCCCTTTTCTTTTTCCCATACAAATGATTTGTAACTAAAACGTAGTAAATTTGAGCTTTATTGCTATGGTATAAAGTTCATATTAAATTACAAGCACTCACTGTTGTCTAAGCAATGTAGGTGTGTTCCTAACGTCAAAGATCATATCTATCAAAACAATGTGCGTGTGTGCGTTGGAGCACAGATTGCAGCAATGTAAATTGATTGTTTGGGATGAATGCACGATGGCACATAAAAAATCTTTGGAGGCTTTAGACAGAACCTTAAAAGATCTACGGAGCAATAATAACCGATTTGGTGGTGCAATGATTTTATTAGCAGGAGATTTTCGTCAAACATTGCCAGTGATTCCACGATCAACGCCAGCTGATGAACTCAATGCATGTCTAAAGTCCTCCAATTTGTGGAAACATGTCAAAGTACTTCATTTAAGCAAGAATATGCGTGTCGAGTTGCAAAATGACCAATCTGGAAACATATTCTCTAAACAACTCATTGACATTGGTAATGGCAAATTACCTATAGACATGTTGACTGGCTGCATTAACTTTCCTCAAAGTTTTTGTTTCCAGATGTTTCTCAAAATTACAGAAACCATGATTTTTTGAGCGAACGAGCTATACTGGCTGCAAAAAAACATAGATGTAAATGAATTAAATTTCAAAATTCAAGAACAAATTACAGGCGAATTGAGGATATATAAATCAGTTGATTCGGCTACTAATCAAGATGATGTAGTCAACTATCCACCGGAATTTTTAAACTCGCTGGATTTGCCAGGATTGCCACCTCACAATCTTCAATTAAAGGTTGGATCGGTGGTTATAATGTTGCGAAATATCAACCAACCGCGTCTTTGCAATGGTACACGGTTAGCGATAAAAAAATTACTAAACAATGTGATAGAAGCAACTATACTCAAAGGAAAGTACAAAGGAGAAGATGGTCTCATACCGCGCATCCCAATGATTCCGACTGATGTGCCATTTGAGTTTAAACGACTACAGTTTCCAGTGCGGCTTGCTTTTGCTATGACTATAAACAAGTCCCAGGGGCAATCATTAAGTGTTTGTGGTATTAATCTAGAAAACCCATGTTTCTCACATGGTCAATTGTATGTTGCCTGTTCCCTTGTTGGAAAACCATCAGATTTGTTTATCTATGCGCCAGGTAATCAAACAAAAAACATCGTATACCACAAAGCACTACAATGATAATAATAATAATTATGATTCACATGATTAACAATAAAGCGATTACTGACTTTTAAATCCTTATATATGTTTTATTTAATTATTTTTTATTCACAACGCCCTATCACCAGGGTGACGGTTCTGTTAAGGAGAATTTTTTAAAATACGTAGGCACAAAAACTGCCACATTACAAATCTTTTTGACAGGACGAAGTCTGTCGGGTCAGCTAGTTTAATATATAATGTGAATTCAGAAATTATTTTCATTAACCAGGACATCCGATCGGCGTAAGACTTAGGTACATCGTTGAGGAAACTGGAAAAATTGTGCGCAGAAAATAATATATTAGAATTGTACCTCATAAAGCTAGCTAGCAATATAAAATTTTTGAATATGTTGTCAAATTATAAAAATGAAATTCTAGGGAACGTCCTTAAAAACCAATGTAATACGAGATGTAACGCGTATCGAAGATTAAGGCAAATCATTCTGAACGATGTTCACATGCTTCCAACCGGTGGACATTCAGACATGTTTAATTTAGTTTTCAGAAACCTAGTAGATTTTCACAAAATTTAAAAAGCCGAGTAGATATTATTTACAATTTTGACAACTCTTGGATTAATATATAGGTTGCAAACGGCTTAGAAAGATGCTAGAGAAAACTTGGCGAAGGTAAAATCGGAAATTTTCGACAAAAAATGTAATGAAAAATTAGTTAGATGAATATTGTATTAAACTTTGTAGAGGTAAGATCCATTGAGACTGATATTGTAGATATAGATACTAAGCTATAGATAAGTCAAAAAAAAAATATTTTTTTACATTTGTATAAAAATTTTTTTTTTCTCTCAAAGAGGGAAGGTGTAGTATGTGGAACACCCTGTATATTTCGTACGTGATATAATAAGATTAGTGCGACCTCCCTTTAGACCTACAGCTGCACGTAAAGTCAGAGCCCTAGGTCTCATCATTGCCAGTTATGTTTATCAAATATAATGTTATTAAAACAAGTAAACATTTATAAAATATATATATATCAATTGGCTAGGGAGATTCATGGAGTGATTCATTCAGAAGCGTGTACGTATTGAATGTTTGTTAGTCTGTTAGTCAACAGTATTGTCGGTAGTAAATAATTACATTGAATGTGAGTTATCATCTGTGCCAGTATGGTTATGAAATAAACCCTTTGATGAGTCTGCCTGGTATTATTCTTCACCATCCTTAACTGCATAACGATTGGCCGAACCTACCCTAGCTGGGTACGTCACATCATGAAAGAAATGCTTTTAGAACCTCTATCAATTTTCAAAGATTATTTGGCACAATTTGATGTCAAACAAGAAATTTCAAACTTCTTTCATGTTTTAGATAATATTTTTGAAGATTTAGATTCAGAATATCTCAGGTTTAAGACTTTGGAAGCTTCAGGATACTTTGTTTTTCCAGAAGAAATCATTGTTGGAGAACGTTTAGAAACTATTCATAATAAAGTTGTTTGTAAAAATAACACAAGCCAGTTCATACCCATATCAAAAGTTTTAAAAATTTTTTTTCAAATTCCTGGTGTTTTTCACATCATCACAGAATACATACAGTCTTCACTGCATGATACAGATGATATACGAAACATTGTTCAAACCAAATTTTGGAGAGAAAAGGTTGATTTGCATACAGAAAATGAATTAGTGTTGCCTTTATTTCTCTACTACGATGACTATGAGACTGGAAACCCCTTGGGATCCCATAGTGGTATCCACAAGTTGGGTTGTATATATTATTCCATACCTTGCATTCCGGTGTTCTTCAAAAGCTATCTTGAAAACATATTTTTATGTCAACTCTTTCATACTTCTGATCTGAAGGAATTTGGAACAGACAAGATTTTTTCCAGATTGATATCAGAGTTACAAAAGTTGTCCAAAGAGGGGTTCGAAATTCAAATAGAATGTAAAAAAAAAAAAGTTTTTTTTGAACTTGCTTTAATTATTGGGGATAATTTGGCTCTCAATACTTTGTCTGGTTTTGTTGAGAGTTTCCGTGCTAATTATTTCTGTAGGTTTTGTAAGTGTTCACGACAAGGAACAGAAACATTGCTTGAAGAAGATTTTAGCAAAATGCGAACTGTAGAAAACTATAATATGGACGGCGCGCCATTTTTTGGACCTTGACAGAGGACATTATGCGATTTAGACGGTACGAGTGCTGGAGCACAAACGGTGAGGGGTGGGGAAATTTTTTCTTTTTGAATAATTTCTTGGATCCCGACGGAGGACATTCTGCTATTTAGACATTGAAAAAAAATTCCTTCACGTACCTCCCCACCACTTTTTTTTCTATGGTGGGAGTTGTATGGTTGAAAAAATCCGCCCTTGCCCAGGGAGTTAAAAAGTCCTATAATTTTTTCCGATTCGCCTAATGGTTCTCGTGTTATTCATGAAAGTCCAGTACGAGTGCTGGAGCACAAACGGTGAAGTGTGGGGAAAAAATTTGTTTTTTGGTCGACTCAACAATCTCCTGTGGAGGACATTCAACTAATGAGACATTCTTTTAGCTCTGTTCACGAGCGCAGTATGATTAGTCGAGTTCAGTGGGGAGGGGGGGAGCCCCCTTCCCCTCCTCAAAATTTTCATCATCGGTTGAGGACCACGAAAATATATGTCAGGATGACCCGCGAACCCCTGATTTCCCTGCTCACGATCTTCGATGGCGATACCCCCACTCCAACTTTTTTCGCCAGGAGGGGGATTGTATCTGGGAAAAACGCGGCACATCCGAGGGAGTGAAAAAGTATTATCACTTTTTTCGATTCACGCAATGGTTCTCGAGTTATTGAGAAAAGTCCAGTACGAGCGCTGGAAGACAAACGGTGAGGGGTGGTGGAAAAATTTTTTTTTCTAACGATTTTTTGGACCGCTGCGGAGGACATTTTGCTAGTTAAAAATTTCTAAAAAAATTCCTTCTAGTACCTCCCCACCACTTTTTTGGGCTCGGGGGTGGGGATGAGTCACAGAAGAGAGAACTCGAGGTCCTCAACAAAAAGTGTTCATGACCTATTTCGAGAAAACGTGAAAATTTTCGTCCCACCCGTGAAAAGAAATTTGAGGGGGGGAAATGAGGGGAGAGGGAAAAATTTTTTTTTCAGACATTCTCTCCGGGACGTATATAACAGTAGCCATAAACCCCCATTTGTCGGAGATTTTTCGTGAGAATACTTTTATGGCTCACCCTGTATACTCAAAAGACAGATGCCGCCGATGCCGATCGAAAATGTATACGACACTTTTTCGTCAGACGACGACATAAACAGATATCAGAGGTTGAATTTCCGAGCTCCCCCCACCCCACATCCCTCGACGGAGGGGGAGGGGAATATTTTCGAAAAAAATCGATGTCGAGTTCCTACCGAATGGCATCGCGAAAGATTCGAATAACGCTTCCCGTACTTGCCTAGCCGAGAGCACGATAATGAGGGGGGGGGGCAAGCCCCCCCCACCCCCCATTTTTTTTTACTTTTCGCCAACAAATACAACTGCGTTGGGGTGGGGGCCCTTCGGGCCCCCAATTCTTCTACTCTGGTTCCCCATTAATGGTATATGAACGATTGTATTAAACATTTTTGTTATGGAAAGGATAATTCTAATAAGCCACCACTTATATCTCGTAATAATTTGACATCTAAAAAAATTAGAATGTCACATTCTGAAATGAAGATTTTTATTTTGTACTTCGGAGTAATGTTTGGTGATCTCATTCCACCTGGTAATGCCTGTTGGGAATTGTATACCCTTTTGAGACAAATTTTGGATATTGTTCTTTCTGATTGCATCAAACAAACAGACCCAGTTTCTTTAGCTCAGCTCATAAAAAAACATCACCAACTTTACATGGAACTATTCAATTTGAAATTAAAACCGAAACATCATATTGTTACTCATTACCCAACCATTCTTCGAACTGTGGGGCCTCTAATACATCTATCAACTTATAGATATGAATCAAAGCATAGAGAGTTTAAAACTAATGCTAATATCGTTTCATCTCGTGTAAACATTACACATAGTTTAGCGGTAAAGCAACAACTTCGACTCTGTAATAGATTTTTGTGCAAGAAAGGGTTTAGTAAAATAATTGAGTACAAAGGAAAATTCATTCATGATATCGATACTAGCAATTTGGATAAGGCTTGTTTGAATGTTCTTAGAAGTGTAACTTTTTTTGAAGAATTTAAAAATAATGTAACATTAGTTAAATCAGTTAAAATATCGAATAAAATTTATAGAGATGGTGATCTCTTACTGACTGGAAAAAAAAACATTGTTCCTGAATTTGCTCAAATTGAGGCTATTCTCGTTAATGAGCACAAAGAAGTGTGTTTTCTCAACAAAAAAATTCATGTTTTAGAGTTTAACGATCATTTTTATGCGTACAGAGTGGCCATATCAAAGGAAATTAGTGTTATAAAGCTAGAAACACTTATATTTGTATCCCATCTGAACTACTCGGAAGTGAATGGTATTCTATATATAACCTCATTTTGAAGTATGATGATGAATTGCATTTCTATACCAGTGTTTGGTTAATTTATTTTCATAAAATGCAGACATCAGTTAGTATGAAAACTTTATTGCCAAATAAAAACTTTTAACTTTCAAATTATATGATATAATACTCTAAATTTATATATATAATTACATTATATTATATATGATGTGCATCAGTATTAATTTTATTTTGATGTTGTACCAGGGTAGTTTTAGTTTTTCACTGCTCTGAAGAATGTTGACTTGTGTATTTTATTTACCAAAAATAAACGATTTTGATCAACTCATTGTTTTTTGTCCACTCACCCATAAACCTGACAAAAGGCATTGGGGTAATAGTAGGTTTTATTGTGATGATTAAATAAGTTTCATTGTGACAATGAAATGAATTCTTTGATGCAAATTAAAAAAAAGTTATCATAATTAAATTATGCAAATGAGTTCAATATGACAGCATTCATTGTAATAAAGAAATAGTTCAACTAAACTGAATTAATTGTAATGAAGAAATAGAATTGATAGCTACAATTAGAGAAAGTTTAATTGATACAACAAAAAAACTCAATTGTTTCAATTATTTGGAAGCAATGACAATAAATTAGTTGGTTCTATTAACTGGGCTACTTGAGGCTATATTTATTAAATTTTTTAATTGCCACAATGCTTTTTTTCTCTCAGTGTGTAGATTTAATTAGAGAAATAAACTGTCCACGTTTCTGATAAGTACTTTAATTCTCCTTAGTATTTGTCGAAAAATAAACCAGAAAGAAGTACACAATTGTGATGTCATTTCTCAAACATCAATGATACAAATTAGTACAAAATTGTGTACTTTATTAGCACAATTTTCATTACACAAGGAATTGAGATTTTCTGCATCGTAATTTCTCTGAGTGTGACGAAAGTCCATTTCAATTATAAACTTCAGCATTTGAAGTGATGTCCATGAAGCTGCATCATCAATTTTTATGTCAGAAGCCTGCAGATGCCTTCTGGCAAAATTTCTTCTTTCTCTAAATCGTCGAAAGTAGCCGTGAACTGATGTATATGAATTATTATCGTTTCATCATTTGATTTAAGAAGATTTTCTGAGTGCACAAAAGCTAACTGTTCACATACACTGTTTATCGATCTTAGTCTTTTTTCTAGTTCCCCATGAAACTTGTCGATACACTCTAACATGGAACGCTTCAGTACTTGCTGTGGAGTCAAACCTGCATCCTGAGCTTTTTCTCCTGGCATCATATTTTCGAATTCTGCTTTCGACGTCGATGTTCATTTCAGCACAGGAGGTGATCGCATATTCGAAGGCTTTATGAGCTAGTTCTTCTCGACTCTCTTCTAAAAATAGTTTCAGGGTTCTCCGCTTCAGTGCACACTTTTCCAAACTATTTCCTCGGATTTGAAGGTACTTTCGGACTTGGTTCACTTCTTGTAAAATATGGTACCATAGATGCAAGAAGCAATGAAAATTGAAGTTGCAAATGTTTTTCATCAGCAACTCCGCAGCTCCCCTCGTATCCAGATTTTCGGAAGCATCGCACAATTTGTCCACAGCTTCGAACAACTTTTCGAAGTTTTTAAAGATTGTTTTCACTGCATCATGATGAGCACTCCACCTAGTATCACACACTCTTTTAACGGTCACTCCAACGGTTTCTTTAAGTACCTGCCATCTATGTGTTGAAGAAGAAAACATATTGTACACACTTTCGAACATTCCAAGAAATGTGACACAAACAGGAACACTACCGAAGCATGAGAGAATGGTTTGCACAAGGTACAAACAGCGCTTTTGGATTTTGTTCTTTAATTCTTGTTTGTACTCCTGTATGAACACCTGACATTGTTGCAGCATTATCGTAACCCTGACTTCTACAAAGTTTTATATCCAAGCCGTCCTTTTCAAGTGATTGAAGTATATCCTGTGTAATGTCGTGTGCCTTCTTCCCACTAAGTGGAATGAAACCTAGAAATTATTCTTTCACCTCTACTCTCCTGTTGTCAATTATCACATATCTTATGACTTGACTCATCTGTTCTGTCTGGGATATGTCAGGTGTGCTATCAAATAGTATTCCATAATATTTTGCTGCTTTGATTCCCGAGATAATTTACGGCGTTTCCCAAGAGAGAAATAAACTCATTTTGTACTGCTGGCGATAAGTATGTTACTGGTATCTTTCCTGTTTGCAATGATTGCTGAAGCCGTATGTTGTGCTCCTTTAAAACACGGTCCTAATGTGACAAGAGATTCACCAGTTCTAAGAGATTGCCACGGTTTTCGGATTCAATGTCTTCTCTATGACCTCTAAACGGCAAATTCTTCTTCTTCTTCTTCTTCATCTTATGTTAAGCCTGAGGCTTGTAAATTCCACTCTAATCCTCTATGGATGTAGACATCCTGGAATCTTTCCAGCGTTTGGGAGGTCTGCCGATTGGTCTTCTGGTACTTGGGATTCCGTCTCGGGCGATCTTAGCCATTCTTCCCGTGTTCATTCTGCTGACGTGGTTGTTCCAGTATCGTCGTCGCGCTCTTCCCCATTTGACAATGTCCTGGATTTGGCATTCTTCTAAAATGGCTGTGTTCCTTTTCCTGTCTCTCAGCGTATATCCAGATATGGTTCTTAGTATCTTCATTTCAGTTGTTCTGAGGATGGACTTAGTTCTTTTGTTGTCCGCTCTGGTTTCTATGGCGTATGTCATGATAGGCCGGACACAAGTTTTGTAGATCCTGGTTTTTGAATGTTTACTCATACATTTGTTGTTGAATATGACGTCGCGAAGTGCACCTGCCACTCTACATGCTTTATTTGCCTGCTCACGAACTTCGTATGTTCTATCTTGGTTCGAAGATATATGTACGCCGAGATAGTTGAATGTCATCACCTGTTCTATTGGTTGGTCTGCGACGACAAGTTTGCATCTTTTGGGTTCTTTGCTTATGACTAATGACTTTGTTTTTGTTGTTGATATTTGCATGTTGTATTTGCATGCTTCCAAAAAGAATGAATATAGCAGTCTCTGCAGGTCATTTTCGCCTTCAGCCACGATCACTGCGTCATCGGCGTAGCAGATAATTTTTATAGCTCCTGTGCTAAGTCTGTATCCCATTCCAGAATTCTTGACGTGGTGTATTATTTGGTCCATTATTACGTTGAAGAGTAGGGGACTTAATGAATCTCCTTGTCGTATACCCGTTGGCGTTGGAATTTCTTCGGTGAGCTGTTGGTTTACAGATATATGTGTGGAGGTGTCGGTATTCAGTTGTCTCACAATTTCTATCAAAGGTGTTGGTAGATCTTTATCTTTAAGTATTTTGATGACATCTTTGAGTCTCACCTTATCGAATGCCTTGGTGAGATCTATGAAGCAGAGGAAGGCTGGTTTTCCGTATTCTATCGATTTTTCGGTGATCTGCCTCAATATAAAAATGGGATCTAATGTTGATCTGTTCCTCCTGAGACCCTGTTGTTCCTCTGAGATGTTTATATATTTGTAGATTATTTTTGTGAAGAGTTTCATGACCGAACTGAGCAATGTTATTCCTCTATAATTTTCTGGAGCTCTTTTGTCACCCTTTTTGAAAACAGGAATGGTAATACTTTTCTTCCAGCTCCTTGGTATCTTTCCAGTTGTTAGGATTTTATCATACAGTTTCGTGAGTTCTTCCATCAGGCAGGCTCCGCCATATTTTATGAGTTCATTCGGAATACCATCGAATCCGGGAGCTTTTCTGTTTTTAAGTTTCTTCGCTGTTTCGGCAGTAATTTCAGCAGTTATTTTCACTCTCTCATGGTTTCCATCGTCGTCCATAGGGGGGATGTCTTCATCAGAGCTGTACAAATTTTTGAAGTAGTTCTTCCAGGTATCTTTATCGATTTTTTGTGTTTGCGAATATTCATTCACATCCAACTTTCTCCTTCTTAGCATTCCCCAAATTTTCTTCTGCGCCCCGTATAGGTCGTGTTCCATTTCCGCGGAAAATCTCTCCCAGGCAAATTCTGCTTAGCTAAAAAAAGTGTTACATCTAAAAGCCTATGTAAAGTGTCCCTCCATTTCTTCCTTTCTGTTTCCATAACGTTTTGGTGTGCAGCATCGATGGTTTTGTTCAGAAAAAGGTCTTGCTTCAAGAGTTTTCCATTTTTCCAAATTCTTAACGTGGAATTCAGAGTTTTCGTGGTCGGACACTTTAGGATTTAATTTGCACCAACTGTTGAATCCTGTGATGACACTGGATACATTAGCGACAGCCTGTATAGATCCATTATCAAAGAGCTTGCAACAAAAGCAAAGCAATGATTTTTTGAGGAGAATAAACCATCCATTTCCTTAATATTTTCTCCCCACTACAGAGCTGTCTGTAAAACCAATAAGTTTTCAACTGTCGGGTACGACCTTTGGGATTTTCCCCAGGCTTGAGCACAGCTCCAAATGGTCCCTCTAAGTGTTGGTAAATCTCACTTCCTCGTCTTATTATTTCGGTTCTAAGACTATCTGGTACTGGAATAGGCCAATTTCCAACATCAAAATGTATTGATAAATCCTCTGATTCTTCAGGTGGATCCGACTCTGAGTCAGAACATAGCAAAGGGGGTATGTCTTCTTCCTTGTCTTTCCCATTCCCTCCTTCTTCCATTTCCTTTTCTACTCCTCCTTCTTTTTGTTCTTCTACTTCCTCTTCTTGTACTTGATTGCTTATGTATGTAACTCGTAGGTCAAAGCTTGTACTTGGAGTTTCTATAGATTTGAAAACATCAGGGTCTACTTCATTGTTTGCCTAAAATGACGCTTTTTGAGCATATTTCAGAATTGAACCTGACAGACGCTGAAGTTCTTGTTTTTTAACTTTTTGTTTCTTCTTTTTTCCCAACCACTCGGATAGTTTCGTTTCATTTTATAGTCGGTTCGCTTGGCTGTGAGAATAATAATACTATTTCAACTCTGATTTCCAAAACACAAAAAAAGTAAACTTATTCATATACACTTTCACAAATGGAAGAAAATATTAACTTAGAAATACGACCTATCACCCTTAACACGAAAATATTTCAACTAGTTTGAAAAGAATCGAGATCAGAATATATATAGGGCTTTACCAACTCTTTTAGGGGGCAAATATGATGTCAACCACGTGAAATAGATAAAAATTGGAAAAACAAAAAAATATCTTCCACAGGTACCATTACTGCCGACAAAGGACTGTATAATGCAAGCAAGCTCTTACCTACCCGTCTTCAATTAGGTCGGAATATTGTATTCACAAATAGTGATCATATAAACAAATAAGGGTGTTTTTCTCAACTGCTCGTTTATGACCGTTGAGAATTTTAACAATTATTCCGAAAATATCTCAGAAGAGGTTCAGGTACACCCTGCATAAATTATCGTTCATAGATTTCTTGTTTATTGTGGACCGAACCTTCTTTTTAGCAAATATTGTTTCAAATAACGAAAGAAGGGTATTTTCGCAACACCTCGTTTATAATCACAGCAAATCTTTACAATCGTTCTGAAAAAATTCCAGGAAATATTGAAAGATTTATTCAGTTAGTTTTAAACGTATTCCTTAAAGTGGAACTTGAACAGTTCGAAAATTACCGCATACATTGAGCCCTTTACCTGTATCTGAGGTGCACGGAAAGATCAGGAACGTAAGATTGGAGTATGTGTGTGAATATAACGTTGAAATCACAAGCCAAGCCTAGTTTATTTAGTTCTCGCCACTTTACCGACAAGTCTCTTTCCGACAAGTGTCGAAGTGGCTAGACGAATAGTTTTTCATACGAAATGAAAATATGTAATTACGAATAAAAAAAAATATGTGACTGACATATGTGACTGACATATGGACTAATATGGACTAATATGGAGGCCTCCGGCATCCGCCATCATGGGGCCTGATAAATTATTTTTCTTTTTGACTCATTTGTACTTTTTGGCCATTTAGGGGCCTATGCTGGTGCGGGGCCTGGGGCGGACCGCCACTCCCCGCCCCCCCCCCCCCCTGGGTACACCACTGTGTTTAGTTCTGTACACAATGCTCTTCACATAAAAAGAAATCTAAATGGGTTAAGAACAGGGAATCGATCTATGGCTGGCATTAAATTTTGTGGAGCGTCTCTAGGCGATTTATATGGATTTTCTTTAAACTAAAGCGTATCCTCAATCTGCCTTACATGCCCAAATTTGTGATACTGGTTCTCTATTTTACCTAGCCCCTTGGGATTCAGGCGACAAATAAGCAAATTTTTCATGAAACAAGCGACTTTTAATTCTTTTGGTGTTCCGGTGTAATCTCCGTAATCAATTATTTGTGTTATTGTTATTTGGTGCATCTCCGTTGATCGAACTATCATTCGAAAAAGAAGTTAATGAAATTCAAACACTTATAAGACAATTTAAAAGCCACAAGTTTTCAGCACAAAACAATTTGAGAATGCGTTCTAAAGAAGCTTACATTGCCACAGAAAGTGTTTTAACTTTTTAAGTAGTTTTCATGGTACCTTCTGGAAAACACAATGGTATGGTTTTTTCCACATCTTGAAGGTAAATAAGTTCGATATTATAAGAACAAGATTTGAGAATATTCGATGGAATATTATAATAATTTGATTCTATTTTTTCCTGTTTTAAATTTTGCAACAAACATGAAAATAACATTTCTAAACAATAGAATGACACGATCTTTTAAACGATGTTTCGGGTGAACATACTTTCTATTTGAAAAATTGGGGATTGTACCTGTTATTAGAAGGGAGTGGAATGTGGTTTGTTTCATTTTTTTCGTTGACAGATTGTAGTTTGTTCCGATGATATTTGGACAATCTTGCATGTGTCTTTTTTTTTAATATTTGCGTTTTTTGTACCAATATCGAATTTTTTGATTTGTTCATTGCTGTTAAATCTTAATTAGAGCTCTTTGTAGTCATTAGCAAGAGGCAATCAATTTTCAGTTGATTCTTATGTGTACACGGATTAAATATTATTCAATGAAGCTGAGTCCACCCTGTCAAATATTCTCGAGTTGAATTTTAATTTTACAATAGGTAAATTTTTGGGGAACTACTTGAAATATTCGGAATTTTTTATTGCCAATGTCTTGAAGTCCCTAAAATACGATTTAAAATCTTAATTGAATCAATCCCACTACCTCAGATTGAAAAGTCTCGGGTAAAAAATTTGAACGGTGCAAAACCTGAGTTTTCATTAGGAAATTGGCCTTAAGGATTATGATTTCACTAAAATTAATGATTTTTATGTGTACATAGATTAAATATCAGTCAATGAAGCTGAGTCCACCCTGTCAAATATTTTCGAGTCGAATTTTAATTTATGCTTCTTATTTTAGGCACATTTCTTAATGTTTTAATCAGTGGATACCGCTTTTGGGTGTAAAAACCCCTGTGTATCTATATTCCAGTTAACCAATAAATAAATATGTACATTTCACCATTTATTTAGGCAATAAAGGATTGATGTACTGAATATAGTTCTCAATGGGAATAAAACATGATCTTAAACACATTCAACTATATAATTTATTTCTTGAAACCTCACAGTGATGGAAGTCATTTTTTATGACTCTGCATGAACCAAATTCTTTTTTCATTAGATTCTAATATTTAAGAATGAGTTGTGAATGTTGGTTTGAAAAAAGCAGTTTTTCAGTGGGTACATTGAACTCAAAGTCAATTTTATGGGTTTAAAAATCAGGAAAACAGTTAATGGAATAAATATAGGTACTTTTTATTTCACATTCGACTAAAATACAGGTAATAATTCGATACGCTTTGCGACCCTTTACGAACCATATACGAGCATACCCGAAGCCAGGTACAGGTTACTGCATTTATGACCACCTCGGCCACCTGCTGACCTCCAGAAACGGCCTAGCCCCTAGCCCCAAGTGAGCGTGGTTACATCCACTATACACAGTCCCGCACCCGCACATACTGATCGCCGTTCAGCATTCTGTAAAAATGGTACTTCGTCTGCTACCGTTATCAGTGAGAAAGTTTTTGCCAAGCACGTAGTCTGCAAATTATTTAACAGTTGTGAAATCCACGTATTTCGTTGAGGGAATTCGATCCGCGAGAAAAAAGACTCTTACGACTTCGTGCAACGCATACACCAGACCAAGAGTAAAGTAGCTGAGGCTTCAGGCCATATATTAATCGTGAGTATACCATTGCTTCAGCATTTATTTTTTGATATGTTATATAACTTTATCTACTCCCATAGAATAATATAGGTATCCATTATTCAACTGATTTTGATCTGTAATAGTCTCTATAAACCAATAGTGTGAGGTAATAATAACTCACGCCTTTAACTCACTCTAATACAAATAGGAAAAAGTGTAGCTTACGAAATGAATAAAAAAGTCGGGTCAATGGGGAACTCTATTTCAGACATCAAGGTAACGTTACGCCATCAATTTCTACATTTTCTTAGATCTGCATATCCAAAAATTGCATTTGGAAAACGTGAATTCTTGACGTTTTCTACGGGATTCGATATCGATTCGATTTTGGACCACAGAAATCGCTTTTGACAACTGTTGTCAATTTTGAAAATGCAGATTAATTCGAATTTTACTGATTTTGTCGAAGATAAAGCATAGTGTTCAATTTGCTGTTATGGTCATAACACACTCGATGAATTACACCCCTCGCCTGACGGCTCGGGCTTCAAAATTCATCTTCGTATGTTAACGACTTACATTACCGCTCATTGAACAATATACTATTATTTCCAAACGTACGATAACAACGTCAGTTCTCGACTGACAGGATCATCGAAAAGTTCAATTTCTCCGCCTAGGCGGAGAAATATTTACTTTTCCCTCCGGCGGCAGGAAAAGTGTTGCTACGAAAAAGATTACTTGGTTACCATGAACAATATGAACATAGATGCATAGAATACGAAAACTTTCTATTCAAACGTCATTTTTATTTGATAAACTTACAATATAAATGTACAATTTTCATGAATTTGAAAACGTTTGGAAATAAAATAGCATATTTCATTCGGAGAAGAAGTGACTTTTCGTGGCTCGCTTTCAATCATCCGCCTCACTCCGTTCGGCGGATAAACTCAAGCTCGCCACGAAAAGTGACACTTCTCCTCCTAATGAAATAATATACTATTATACACTTCTTCTCGCATGGATAATGATATTATTGATTATTACTATAGGCAGATCGCAGATATATTCTATATGTTAAAAAAGTTAAAATATTTCGTTAATTCTTGCTTGAAATTTAATTCATGATAAATATCTATAGGACGGATTTATTAATTTTGGTTGTAATGTGAGAAAGAAATCAAATATGTAAATACATAATTTTAATTTCATTTCAAATAAATATATATATATATTCTTTTGAAAGAGAGAATTACATACTGTTTTGTAATATCAAACAATATACATATGGCATATGGCACGTGTGAAGAAATGGCGACAAGGAACAGATTGTATAAAAGAATAAAATCTGTTTCCCGCTCCAAATCTGAGTGTTAGCAGAGGGAATGTAAACGGGGTACCATACTCGTACAATTCTGCGTATGATACAAGAGAACAGATAAAAACCTCTAAAAAAACTCTGTCTCCCCGTGTATGTGTGGTGATACTGAATTTGTTCAAAAAATATGCTGCTATCCTGGCTATCCATGTTACAGAGCTCCTTGTGCTTGAAAACATGCCTTTTCATCGAACTGGAGGCAAATATCTCGAAATTATATCTGTAACAAGACAAAAAAAGAAGAAAAACGAGAAAGAAGCAGTAGAAAAAAATACTTCACCTGCTAAATAAACCTTTTCACAAAGTCCTAACTCTCTCATGGATCGGGAGGATCTTTCGATCAGGTCCGATCTTCCAAGTGATGATACTTCTGTTGATTAATGTGATTATTATGTATATTCTATTCACACACATTGTCAATAGTCTTGGCATCTCTAGATTTCTCAAGAAATAAACAATATATGTTCTGGAAACGAGTTGAAGATTTTCCTCTATTTCAACTACAATATATTTGATAGAAAAGCTTTGTTTCCTACTCTTTGCTTTATGCAGGATGAGAAAAAATAGGAAAGAGAGGAAAAAATCTGAATTTATTATTCATTTTAATAATACATAGTTATTCAACAACTGAATCCAAATTCAATAATCCGCATTGCTACCACTTCTTTCAATCAACTGCCCAATACGCCTATAATTATAGGCATCCTACGAATAGAGTCATAAATGAAATTTTCATGTATATCGTTACCAGTGGCGTAGTGACCAGTGTTCGGCGTGTTCGAAGAACACGGGCCCGGGCCCCTAAGGGGCCCGCGGGCTTGGGAAAACTAGCGCTAATAGGGAGGGTAGGGGCCCGGAAAATATCTTGAACACAGGCCCGTGGTGGCGTTACTACGCCACTGATCGTTACATTCCTCTAGAAGGCCAAAACTCAATTCCAGAAAAGTTGTCCGTAGAATATTCAAACGTTGCGCAATCTCAAATCTGATGGTTATACAAAGCTTCTTGATGTAGGGCTTCTATTCTTGTTCATCAAACTGCGAAATTGGTTGTTCCATTTTCCACGAAATATTCCCAATATTACAACTTTCGTTATTCGCTGAAAACTTTTTCTTGTGATCTATTGTTTTCATTTAAAAAATTGTCTTGTTACCGTCAACAGGTTGAGAGTTGCTAGAGAGGCGGGGGGGTCAAGACGATGTGTGTATTTGAATTTTCCAAATCCAAATTTTTCATCTCAGTAATTTTTAAATGAGGGAAAAAAATATGATGAACCAAATTCACCTGCAGTATTCAGATATCTTTAACACCTGATATCTGTCACATTTTGATTATTACACAATTACACATTCATTATGTTCGATCCCTCGATTACGAAATACAAATTCAATCATTTATGATAAAACAACTTAGTAGACAGCGCAAGTAAAGCTAAGCGGTCGCAGTTCGCCAAACTCCAATGAGCTTGATCGTATTTTTCTGGGTTATCATTCCTATGAAAATTGATCGTCGCAGAAACAGAATCACTTTTTTTCGTTTTTTGTCCATCATCCATGCTTTGCTATTGGTCAATTTACTAAATAATAATGATTATTTCGATATTTGAAAGCATTCATATTTTTCAACTCATTTTTAAATTAATCACAATAGCTCACTCTTCGATTGCCCATGAACCACAAATAATGCTCTATTCCAGCGGTCCGCAACCTTTTTGATATTGCGACCCCGAAATTAAAAGAAGAGTTATGAGTGACCCCAGAAAAAAAAATCACAAGTGCAAAGGTTGGTTCAGGTATCGCGACCCCAGGGTTGCGGACCGCTGCTCTATTCGAATATCATAATCTATAGTTCTTGATTATTTAGTAACTTTTTTCGGAATTTCGGAAAATTGTCTGCATGCCGTGTATCATCTTTCTATTTCATAATAACAGACGTTAAAACCATATATACAGGGTTATCATAATAATCCGTGCATTAGACGTTTCTCGGCTTCTATGAGGAAAAGATTTCTGAAATTTGGCACACGGCCGTTTTTCAAAGGGGGAAATCATACTAAAATATTTTCATCGAAATCGCACTTCCGTTTATACCAGACGTGACCATCAGCTTTGTTATTTCAAATGGAACTACTTATCTTTCTAACCAGAAATGGATTTTTCTCATTTCACACTTTTTTTATCTCAAACATTTTTACGTAATCGTCATGGTTACGAAGATATAAGGACTTCTATGAGAAAATGGCCGGTTGCAGAGGTCCGCGAAACGTATCATAGCCAGCCAAGAACATCAATTCAGAGAATTAATCAGACAATTTCATATGAAACATGAGATTTCTAGAAAACGATTGAAGATGGACATAAGGAACCCTTGGGAAAAATGTTTGAAATTTAGTTTTGTTGAGGCTTATTTTGAAGCCCTGTTTCATACACCCTGTATAATATCTATATATATAAAAGAAAGATGTTGGTTACACCATTTATAACTCGAGATCGGATGGACTGTTTGTTATGAAACTTCATATATGGATTCGTCTACGGTCTGGTTATTATAAAATACAATAAAACTTTGAAAAAATCGATGAAAATTTTACTTATACAGGAAATGCTTTTCCTCCTTTTGAGAAAAGCCACTAGATGTCGCTACAATTACAGGTACGCTACCGCTTATTCGTTTGTACTTCATTTGATATTCTCCGCGTTAGATGGCGATATAAACAAATAGTGTGTACAGTGACTATATTCTCTCTATAGTCACTGTAATAGTGTGTAATTTGAGTTGCCTACAACTCTGCGCTGTTGGGCACAACCAAAATGTCTTAGCGTAGGAGTACAGATGTCTAAAATGATTAGATTTCGTTGAGATATGAGAAACGTTTCGTTCTTACCACTTCAGATGGCGCTATTCACACATTATGATTGATGATTATTAGTTATTTTTATAGTTTTATTTATTCCAAATAACGTAATCGTGAAGGTTCCATATTTGACATTATCACAATTAAATGGCGATGAATTTGTTGAGGCTTTCGCGGCCATCGATTGATGTCATCTGTTCTTTTTTCGAGCATTTCGGTCCTGGTGGTTTGAAATAGTCGAAAAAAGAACTTCTTCTTCTTCGCGTACCATCTCCTAACGGAGGTTGGCTACCAACATAGCTATGCGCACTTTATTTGCAGCTGCACGGAACAGTTCGTTGGAAGTCATTGAAAACCATTCTCTGAGATTTCTCAACCATGATGTTCTTCTTCTACCCTGACAACGCCTTCCCTGAATTTTTCCCCCCATAATATTCTGCAGCAATTGATATTTGGGACCTCTTATTATGTGTGCAAAATATTCTAGTTTTCTTCTCTTTATAGTTTTATAAATCTCCTCCTCCTTGTTCATACGACGCAGCACTTCGACATTTGTAACTCTGTCGACCCACGAAATCCGCAACATGCGACGATAGCACCATCTCTCAAAAGCTACCAGTTTGTTTATTTCAGCTGTTTTTAATGTCCATGCCTCGGCACCATACAACAGAGTTGAAAATACATAGCATCGAAGTATTCTCATCCTCAATTTTAAGTTAATGTCCTTGCTGCAAAGAAACTTCTTGAGTTCGATGAAAGATTTTCTGGCTATCTCAATTCTAGTTTTAATTTCTTGCAACTGTTCAGCATTCTCATTTATTATTGTACCCAAATATCTATAGTGTTGAACTCTTTCAATTGGAGTGTTATCAATTGTTAAGTTTACGTCTATATTTTGTTGTTTTGTGATAACCATATACTTCGTTTTCTTCAAATTCATGTTTAGTCCAAATTGTGTGCAAGAGTCATTTATTCTTTGTAGCAGATTTTGCAGATCTTCAATGCTGTCTGTTGTTATCACCGTATCGTCGGCATATCTAAGGTTGTTGAGTTGTTGACCGTTTATTTTTATTCCCTCATCTCCCTCTGCAAGAGCTTCCTCGAAGATTGCTTCACTGTAGATATTGAAAAGGAGAGGAGACAAAATGCACCCCTGCCGAACACCACGCTGTATCTCTACACTTTCAGATAAACTACAATCCACTCTTACACTAGCCGTTTGTCCCCAGTACAGGTTTGCTATCAGCCTTATGTCTCGAGCATCAATATTCTTTCTTTGTAATATCCCTATCAGTTTTTCATGTTGAACTCTGTCAAATGCTTTTTCAAAGTCTATAAAACAAACATATATATCCTGATTTACGTCCAGACATCTCTGCATTAGAACATTCAATCCAAATAGTGCCTCCCTTGTACCCATTCCCTTCCTGAAACCTAGCTGGTTATCACTTATTTCCACATCTATTTTTGAATAAATTCTATTGTGAACGATACGCAATAAAACTTTAAGTGTGTGGCTCATCAGTGAAATTGTTCGGTACTCCGAACAACATTTGGCATTTGGTTTTTTGGGCAGCGTTATAAATGTAGATTTGAGCCACTCTTTAGGAATTATGCCCGTCGCATATACAGCGTTAAAGAGATCAACCATGATGTCAATGGAGTCATTGTCAATTAACTTAAGGAATTCGATGGGAATTTCATCGGGACCACTTGCTTTTCCACTTTTGGTCTGTTGGATGGCATGAATCACTTCTTCTTTAAGAATTTCTGGTCCTGTGTTCTCGACAAAATCAAGAGTTAATTCCGGTCTATTGTCGTGAAAAATGGTTTTGATGTAATTGGTCCATTCTGCAAGTTGTTCGTTGATATCTGTTAAGAGCTTCCCTTCCTTATTTTTCAGTACGGTGGATACTTTATGCCTTTTCAGACCTGTCATTTCTTTGATTTTCCTATGCATGTTGAAACTATCATACTTCCTTTCATATTCCTCCACCTCCTCACAGCTTCTCTTCAACCACTCTTCTTTTGCATGTTTGATTTTAATCCTAATTTCCAAGTTTAGTCTAGCATATTCACTAATGTTATTCTTATTTTGTCTTCTCTCGTCCATAAGTTTTAAAATTTCTTCGTTCATCCACAATTGTGAAAAAAGAACATATGACATCAATTACTGTGTAATTCACATAGGGCTTAACTTGAATACAGACTATTCTGACGTGACGTGATTTCACGTCACGTCAGGCACCTTCAGTGCTCCCATTGGCCTGATATGAACGTGAACGCACAGAACGATGTGTTAAATTTTTATATCACTCACATTTTGACGTTCACGTTCATATTAGCCCAATGGGAGCACTGCTACACGTCTGACGTGACGTGGAATCACGTCACGTCAGAAAAGTCTGTATTCACCTTTATAGTACCATGAAAGGCTATTACGAGATCCAGAAGCGGGTGAATATCACAGTGAATTTTTATCGAAATGTCAAGTAAATCGGATTTTGGCGATGAGTTCCAATCGTGAGATGTCCATTCTATTCTCATCTTTTTTCATAATTTTTAAAATGTTTTCGAATTTCTGTTTGGGTAATAAATATATTTGCGGAAATAACTGAATCCAAAATTGCCATTATTAGTGATTGACATATTATGATCTATTATTTTTGTGTATCTGTTCTGTGTGATAGCTCATATCCATGGAAACATTTGACAGTTCAAAAATTAGAGAACCAAGCCGTTGACATCTCCGATCACCGGTGATTACGATTTGTGAAATCCACCGTAAGTATCATTTATAGACGGAACAAAGTTCGCCGGGCCAGCTAGTTTCTTCATAATTTATACAAGAAGCAGTATCAGCGTACTTTCTTTCGTTGCACTGTTGCGAAAAAAATTTCTTACAATGATAGAATTTGGAGATATAAAATAAACACTCATTTGTGACCATCTTTTCGTCAAAAAATTTCGAGAATCAGGCTATAACTCAACAATCACCTGATGTGGTTGGGCATTTCATACATTGCTGAATTAAACGGAGAATTCAAATATGTATAAATATACAGGGTGTTGCATTTGAAATAAGGAAGTTCACATTCGTTTCCAGTAGAACCGGAAGTAGATTCCGCTTGAAAATATTTTACAAATTGAGTTCATGTACTCTAAAACAAAAATACAAAATTTTGAATTCGTATCGCAATTCCTTCCTCGAATTCGTCTAATGAAACTTAAAAAAATCACCCTGTATATGTACCTACTTGTAATCACAAACCTTTGGTTATTTGAGAATCATAATCACAATCATTCCGTTATTCAATCGTAAGTATAGCAATTCGTTATTCCAGTAATATGACAATGATTTCGATATTCGACCATCTTCCATGATTAATGATTCGCAATTCATTTATGCATAAATTGATCACTATAATTTTTTTATTCGATTATTCAAAATTTGCAATTAATTATTGATAGCAAGAATCACATAAATTTTTTTATTTGAAGATCATAACTTATAAGTGAATTATCCTCATGACCATTTTCAATGCCATATCCAAAACAAGTACTTCCTTGTTATAAGGCAAATTCGAAATTCGTCTTTCTCTACCTGTCAAATTTGAATGCTTTCAATAGGTAGAGGTTTTATTGGGGGTTCCATTGTTCATTCCATGAATATTTCGACAATAGTCATGGGAACTTACCTATTATAACACCTTCATAAACTCGTTAAATAGGTCTATTCGTCATAAACTGCCATAAAAATTTTCGGACAAACTGTTGCGATCGCACTTGCTTGGAAAAACCAAGAATTCTGCAAATGCTAGTAAAAGTACTAGCATTCTTGGAATTGTATACAGGTATTTGGAAGACCAAATTATATGTGCCGGAATATCCGTAGAATATCTAATTGTTTTGAATATCTTAAAACATTCTGTTGAGGCCATTCGACCTATATGGGTTACAGTAATTTTGATTCATGAAGAGTTAGAGCTCTCTCTTAATTGGTTTAAGGCTCCTCACAGTCAGTTATACATTTATTGTTTATGTTGCCAGGTAAACTTCATAGTACCCGTAATTATGAATTTCCTTTTGTTGAACAATTGCCATACCTACACAATTAGATAGACAATATAAAATTATAAAATCAACACTCAACAAGAAAATAATTTAACACCGGTTGAGTACAGATTCAGAAAAATTCAAATCCGTAGGTCGTATAACGTTTGTCGGTAGCTTACACATGAACAAATTTCTGGCCGGATATTTGATTGTAAGATCATACGAATGAGAATTATTCGGAAATTCGATTGTTGACATAATCGCTAGAATCCGACTATTATCATGAATCATTCGAATGAAAAATTATCGGCGCAGAACCAAAATAGCTTATTATGCGCATGAATCGAATGAAACTAATGATGGGCTTTATAATAATCGGAATAACCGAATAACTCTGCTCAGTCTGGTCTCGATGGAATTTCAATTCGATTGAAGCAAAACAAATCTTTACGAATCCAGTGCTTCAATATTACGATATTTAAGTTACGAGCCAGCGTTCCAGTGTTGCTTTTGCGCGATAATAGGGTTCGATGAACATAATATACAGGGTGTCTCAGAAGTACCGCACTTCCTTCAGGGGATCGAAAGTGAAAAATATTCTAAGCCCAAATCTCCATGTTTGAAATTTTTTGATAACGTAGTTAATTAATAATTAATTAATGGAAGTGACCAATCAGGAGCGTCCTACACAAGAATAAGTAGGAAGTGGGGACACGAGAGTGAGACGCCAGAGCTGCAGGCGTGTCCCCAGTCTCGGTTTAGTGCGTGAAAAGCCGGCAGCAGCTCTGGCGTCTCACTCTCGTGTCCCCACTCCCTACTTATTCTTGTGTAGGACGCTCCTGATTGGTCACTTTCATTAATTAGTTACTAATTAACTACGTTATCAAAAAATTTCAAACAGGGATATTTGGGCTTAGAATATTTTTCACTTTCGATCTCCTGAAGGAAGTGCGGTACTTCTGGGACACCCTGTATAGGTGGCAAGGGATTCAGGTAGAATTATTTTTGATTTTCCGAATTTGTGTTCGATTCAGATGCTCATTAATAGCTTTTAAGATTCACTTTCCCGTAGGTCATAAGAGAAAGTTTTTATTCTGAATGTCTAGCAAAATTGATTCCAATATTATTCGATAAAAAATTCATTCGATAATTTTTATTTTCAATGATCATTCGATTATAAGCAACACTATTCGATTCAATTACACTATTATGCTAGTGTGGACTAAAACTTTTCAATATTTAGCGGCTGGAGGTCATAATTCATATAAGACAATTTTAATTGTTTAGCATATTCGCAGGGAGCATGGGTTCCCAAAATTTAACAAGATGCTTTAGCATTCGAGACTAATTATTGAAATATATTCATGATTTACTGATCGTCATTTACGATAGATGTTGAGTCGTTTCTGACAACGAGATTTGAAAATTGGTGGTTCTGAAAAGAACCGATTGGGTGTAGTCGTGCAAATGAAGTAAATATCCATTCACTTTATTTGGAACTGGTGTCACGGCTTTGTTACCTTCGCTGACGGCGTGCTTGGCCAATTCACCGGGAAAGGGGAGACGTACGGCGGTCTGAATTTCCCTGCTGGTAATGGTGGAGATTTCGTTGTAGTGTGCCAATGCCCAATCTGCTCGCTTCGGCTGCGATACGTTCGAAGATATCGGTAACAAAACTGTTCATGATACTCATGGCTTTGCTGGAAATTCCGGTTTCGGGATGGACCTGCTTCAACACCTTGTGGATGTAGATAGCGTAACTTTCCTTCCTCTTGCGCTTCTTCTTATCGGTCTTGGTAATGTTCTTCTGGGCTTTACCAGCCTTCTTCACGGCTTTTTCACTAGTTTTTGGTGGCATCCATCAAACATAATGTAACTACACCCATCAAACTTACACATGCATTCGGAATGCTGGTACCAGATGCCGAAATGGATACGGAAATTACGCCAGTGAACCAGAATAGTACTACAATAACCAAGACTACCAACAAAATTCAAAGGTTTTCCCTCATAACGATCACCCAAGAAATAAGAAGCAACCAAGTATTTCACCAAAAACTTATAAAGCACAAATATTCCGTGAAATATAATGAGAATGAAACTAAAGTTCATATATCCGAGCTGAGTGACTAGAGCTCTGATAGCCAACCTCAAAAAAAAAACACTGAATTCTACACTTATACAACCAAAGAATACGCGAAGAAAAAAATAGTCATCAAGGCAGCCCCTTTCATGGCCGAAGAAATGATCCTTGAAGAAATCACAAAAAGAGGAAAACTGAAGAAATTCAATTAAAATGAAAGGAAAAGGCCCAAATCCCCATTCATTTTTGGTATATTTCCCGAAGCAAACCAACCCCCAGGAGCTGAGATCCATCCAAGAAATAGACAGTGTTAAAGTGTAGTGGCAGGAGTACTAACGCAAAACAAAATGAAACAGCGTCATAGATGCCAAAAATTTGGCCACGGTTCGACCAACTGCAACATTACACCCAAGTGCGTAAAATGCGGTAGAAATCATTTAACTTCGGAATGAAATTCATCGAAAGTGCGCGAAATGCAACGGTCCCACACACGGCCAATTATACAAAGTGCACAGCCATATTAAAAGTTAAAATATGTGGAGTCAATCCAAATTGTCATTGAGACACATTCTACTCAGGTAAGCACAAAGACTTTTACCGAGTACCGACGACTTCCCGAAACTACCAAGACAACAGCACACTGCACAGACTTGACAGACTAACAATAGTGACAATTTCGTCAATTTCCCTTATGACTTTTGCCAGTATAGTCAAGAATGGCAAATCAAAAGTTAAGTTAGAAAATGTGGTGGTCGATTACTCAATCCGTTTCATTACGCAGAAGCTGGTCACTTCCGGCCACGCCTACTCACGTTGACTACTAGTGCACTCGCTAATAAATAAAATGATTGGTATCACCACGTGGTTTCAAATCGACGACAGTTATGTCGGACGCCGTCTACTCTACTCATGTGTAGGGATGGGCGATCCGCCGATTCCGATGGTTTTGATATTGGGATTGTGTCTCACTAGTATTCATGCGTCGATTTCTTTGCTATGAATACTAGTATGAAATACGAATATTCGGAATTGGGATTGAGCACTGCTTGCTACAGATGGTCGGCAATATGTTTGGACCAGTTTGTTGTTATGGAGAACCCTCATTATTTTGGCTAATTGCATTGTAAAGTGGTTCTTTGAGTATACATCCCCGTTTTTCATGCTTGAACAAAGGAAATTTCGTTTCGGCGTAAAGGATGTAATAAGACAATGAATACTTCAAATAGGAATTGATTGTAGTTTTTTTGGAATCGGAATGTCAGATATGACACTTCCAAGTTTCTCATTATTTTTATTTTTTTCCCACGACTTAAGGTTCAATGGTATACCACTATATGCTTTTGATGGTCCTAAGCCTTATGAATTTTATGCCCTTATCCGTATTTTAATAGCATGAACGTGCAACAACTATATCTGAAACGTTTGAATGTGTAAACCTTCACGAATCTTCATACTACCATAGGAGAGTTTCATAATTATTCGTTGAAGTTATTGACATGATGGCCAGTCATATTCTTAATAGTTTGAATATAGATGCATCTATGTTTGAATGTATAATTCTACGATCGCCTCTCAGTATTTTCCATGTCAACGTAACACTATGAATTCATGTCCAGAATAGTTACTTTGCTGGGGTCCATTTTCTAGCTCACAGCCTTTCACAACTGCAACCTTATTTATCTTTTGTACTTAATGTAACGGGTGTCCCAAATTCGTTGTCTAATGAGGGTATCTTAGAAACCCGATGAGCTAGAACAAAATGAGTGGCAAAATTTCAGGCTCGATCTCTGAGCGAATTATTCTGATGAAAACTGCAACCTTCTAAGTTAATCCATTTCAGAGCTATCAGAAAATATTGGAAAATGGCGCCAAATGAAAAGTTCTCATAACTTCATTATAACTGGTGCTATAAACATGAAATAAAAATATTATACAAGCATTTTTTTCAGTTAATTCATTGGCGTAATAATTTTTTTATTACAATTATTCTCGAAGTCATAACTCATATTTGTATTTCGTTTAATGTAATCCATACAAATCTTTGAAACATATAAAATTGCTTTTTGCTCTCTTTCAAGAATAAATAACATGAAATACAAATATTTTCTCAAAAGCCATTAAATAACGAATAAACGATAAATCGAATATTATAATTATGAGTAAACAGATCATCGTAGATTGGCACCTGCTTGATTTGTCGTGTGTAAATGAAACTTGATTATTTTCATACTGTGATAAGGAATTTTGTATATCATGTTATGTATTTATGAAAAGAAAAAACAGCAATTTTGTCTGTTGTTGCGCCAATGAATTCTACTGAAAACATTGCCTGTATAATGTTTTTGCTTCATGCTTACAGCACCAGTAATTAAGTTATGAGAGCTTTTCATATGACGCCATTGGTTGCGGTTCCTACCGAAATAATTCTCTCCAAAATCAAGCCCGAAAATGAGCTATCATTTTGTTCTAGCTCATCGGGTTTTGATTATTTATCGTCAACGTTTCCAAACTCCAGAACTTTTCAAAGATAACGTTTTCGTTATTATCAACTAATTAATATAAACATGGCATCGATGAAATGCGAAAATGATAAATATATGTTGGTGGTCCTAAAAAGGACCGATTGTTGTATTAATAGCAATACTATTTCGATAAGAATTAACCTCCGAAACCATACAAAGTGCGACCTTGACGTTTCAGGGCATATACGACGTCCATAGCAGTAACAGTCTTCCTCTTAGCGTGCTCGGTGTAAGTAACTGCATCCCTGATAACGTTCTCTAGGAAAACCTTCAGTACGCCTCTAGTTTCTTCGTAGATAAGTCCCGAAATACGTTTAACGCCACCACGCCTTGCCAACCTCCTGATGGCAGGTTTGGTGATTCCTTGGATGTTATCACGAAGCACCTTCCTGTGACGCTTTGCGCCACCTTTTCCCAAACCCTTGCCTCCTTTTCCTCTTCCAGTCATCTTTACGTATGTTCAGGCTTGCTTCGGTAAGTTGAACTGCGGTCTTATGCCCACTGCATCAATTTATACTATTCTGTCATCCCCTCCAATGAATTCGTTACAACCAATAGCGTCCCACTGGGCGTTCCGTTCAGTGAAGTAGTGTTTAAATATACGGGAAATGAGTAAATTTGTCATGATTAGTCAATTGATACTACATATTCAAGCTGAATCAACATAATTCGAATTCGAAATGGCCCGTACCAAGCAGACTGCACGAAAATCGACCGGAGGAAAAGCTCCGCGCAAACAACTAGCAACGAAAGCGGCACGTAAAAGTGCTCCCGCTACTGGTGGCGTCAAGAAACCTCACCGTTACCGTCCAGGAACCGTAGCACTTCGTGAGATCCGTCGTTACCAGAAAAGTACCGAACTTCTTATCAGGAAATTGCCCTTCCAGCGTTTGGTGCGTGAAATCGCACAAGATTTCAAGACTGATCTCCGATTTCAGAGCTCCGCAGTAATGGCTCTTCAAGAAGCCAGTGAAGCATATTTAGTTGGATTATTCGAGGATACCAATTTGTGTGCCATTCACGCCAAAAGGGTAACTATCATGCCCAAAGACATACAGCTCGCCAGACGTATCAGGGGAGAACGCGCCTAAGATAATTAACGAATATCCCTGCTGATATACAAAAACGGTTCTTTTCAGAACCACAAAAATTTAGTGATGTCATTCTATTCTTGTACGATTCCTAAGGCGATAAAATGAGTGTTTCGGGACAGGGGAATATTAAAGCGTGATAACCCTGAAAGTTCATCCAACAATAAATTGGCGTTCAACCAGAATATGGATCAATTCCAAATCTATCCTATAATCAACCAGCTTCAACTTATATTTTCCTCGACGGGACAAGTCAGGAACTTATAGTTATTAGATAAACTATATTCTACTTTTTTTGAACGTTTTATCTCATTTCACCTCTGAATATTTCCTTTTCTGATTTTTTTATTTTCCCGGTGTTTAATGATCGGAATTCGCATTTTTAATTTGTTCATACACTATCCTTGCATCTGCACTCCTCAAGAATCGAGGCTAGCCAAGGCCCGACAGTTCCTCTCCCTTCAATTCACTACCTCCGAACACGGTTCGCCAGCCTGAACTATTTTGCAGTTCACTTTCATTCATCCAATGCATCTCAACGCTCATTTGAGGCAATGTAACATGTAAACCATAATTTGCTAGGCAGATTCATTTAATTTTCGATGAAAAGGAATATAACAATTTCTCATCCTACTTAAGAGAAACACCGGTGTATCGTGCAATTGCAGCAAATCCTTTTGAAAACGATAAATTCTATGGATGAGCATACCTATTTCCTAACGGCCACAGGAAATAGGAATCGGTTACGGCTGTGACACCAGCGACGTTCGAATGAGCAGCTGCAAAACTGGAGCCCCTCGACCTGACGAATTGACCCTCGTTTGTCATATATCAGCCAACGTTCAGCGAGTTGATAAAGGGCGAAGCGCGGTCGTAACCTCTTTGTGATCACGCCGATCTCAATCCGCACACCCTCATAATCGAATTAAAAATTTTTTTTCTACTTGTGATCGCTAGTCGAAGAGTTATTATATCACATGGAAATATACGACAAATTATGAAAAACATCGTTGAGAGGTGTGAAACACCGAATTGTTTGTACGATATTTCAAATGAGAGCCATGTTAAGTGATGTAAACGGGTCTTACCACTTTCAGAAATCTTTGGTGACCGCACTAAAACTACGTGTCTCATCTCAACCTATGTACTAAGGTTTGGAGAGGGAAAAATGAGTGACCGATACATCTGTTACCTCATTCTATTCGTACCTTGCCTTGTTTCGTGATTTTTATCTAATAGCAAAATTGTGTATGAATTGATAAATTCTTTAGTATAAACTGATAAATTAAAGTTTGTTTCAAGAATTATGTCAATAAAAACCCAATATGTGTCGAAGATTGGTTTCGATAAAAACTCAAAAAGTCCTTCAGAAAACTCTAGTGCTTGAATACAGTCCAAAAAGTTGTGTTGATTAAAATGGATACATGATACATTGCTGTTGATACTGATATTGCCAAGTTGAATTTGACTTAACGTATGGTCCGAAAGTTTTGGGAAAAATTTCACCTGGTGTGATTGAGAGGCATCGTGTCAGGGGAATTATTAGGCAAATCGAAAAAAATGGTCCCTTGTCTGTTATTTGAATTTTGATTTATAATTAGGATAGTTAAGTTAAATTGTTGAATAATTTGATAAAAATATAAGATTATTTAAGTCAGAGTTATATGCTTTTGAAATTTCTCCCAAAACTTTAGGACCATACGTTATGTCATTTTGATTCCAATTAACCCCTATTTGAACTCGTAAAGGTATAGAACTGAATGAGCCCGATGCTTTTTCAAGTTTAAATTGGCGAGAATAAGAAAAATGACAGGTCAAAATTACCTTCGCAAATCCATTTCAAACTGGCATTCCCCTGGAATGTCGGTACCTGCTGTCGGGCCCGGAGCGGACCTCAGAGTAATGAATAAAAGAAATGATTTTATTACTCTGGGCAATAAGACACATACATTTTATAACTCTGAGATCCTGATGTAACGTAGTGAAATCACCAGATGTAAGCTGTATGTAGGGTTTACTAGTAACGCTACCAATTAGACAAATTATAGTTGGGAGCATTACTATTATGGGGGGTCACGTATTTGAGTATTTCCCTTACATCACTATGGTGTTGTAAAGCTGTTACTTGAAGAATAATTCTCTCTTTTCGAACACGAGAAGGGTGGGATGACTCATTTTGGCGTTATGAATATTTCAGAAATATGTTTTATTTGCAGGTAGAATGTTTGGTAATTTGGTATTTGCGAACTGGGAGTACAAATAGTACACTCGTTGGCTCAGTTAAGTTATTCCTTGATTGCAAGTAAAGGGAATAGGTTGTTTCGATGGTGCAAACAGTGTGGGTAAAAACGAAGCGGAAGGTGATAAAATAACACGTCTAATTTCTGACAGCATCTGAAGGTACGTTGTCTTCGGGGAAATATATAGGTATGAATTAAAAATGCCCATCCAGTTAATGAAATTATATTATTTTGTGATCAAAGAATATTATGATAATGTGTTTAGTCCGGTTTGTGACATGTTTATTACAGTAAAATTATCTTTTTCTTCTATTTCGTAGCTATTTTGTGAAGGAATGATCAATGAATGAAGAAGTATTGAGTTCGAGAGAAATATAAATTTCTTTTTTGTGAATAACAGACCGCAAATCCGATTAACTATAGTGCCGGATTATACAGTACGACCGCAAACTAATGGTTTTTATACCGATATTCTTTTGTTTTATTGGTTGTTTCAGAAAAAGGAAATAGATAAGGTTTCGCCAAACGTGCAAGCTTCTTTATCAGCTGAACCAGTTGCAGAGGAAAGAAATTACTATCTGAAAAATATTCCAGACACTAAGGTTAGTTCCAATTAGAAATATATGACCAGTTATTCAACGAACATCCACATTTTCAAATAAACAACTATGGACTTCGAACCAAAAATTCTTGTCAGATCAATTACCACCAAACTGACAGTTCCTTGGTTGGTGCATATGAATATCATATAATTATCAACGATAGTTGAGAAGTCGTGTGATAAAGAGTTTTAAAAGTTGTGGTTCTGAAAAGAACCGATTGTGTAGTATTCAAGCGTACCAGTGAAGTTGATTACCACCCACTTTACTTGGAACTGGTGTATTTGGTTACGGCTTTGGTACCTTCACTGACGGCGTGCTTGGCCAATTCACCGGGTAAGAGGAGACGTACCGCGGTCTGAATTTCCCTGCTGGTAATGGTGGAGCGTTTGTTGTAGTGTGCCAATCTGCTCGCTTCTGCTGCGATACGTTCGAAGATATCGTTAACAAAACTGTTCATGATACTCATAGCCTTACTGGAAATACCGGTATCGGGATGGACCTGCTTCAACACCTTGTAGATGTAGATGGCGTAACTTTCCTTCCTCTTGCGCTTCTTCTTCTTATCGGTCTTGGTAATGTTTTTCTGGGCTTTTCCCGCCTTCTTCACGGCTTTTCCACTAGTTTTAGGTGGCATGATTAATTTATACTGATTTATATCGGTATATCACTAGAAAATGAATGGTGTGGCATTTGCACTTTCCTATTTATGACGCCGAAGTTGGTTACTCCTGACCCCGCCTTCTCGCGTTGACTCGCGGTTTGCTCACCAATAGAATAAGCAACACGTATTAGCAGAAAGTCGACAGTTAAAACTATCGAAAGAGTGTCTTACATTTTATACTTGATAGGAATGCCTCTAAGGAGTCTAAGGAGAAATTATCGTACATAATTTCCTGCAATATATTTGAAATTATGGGATGTGTTTTATTGAAAAGGTACTTTCATTCGCTTCTTAATGCCAATTGAAAGTCACTGCAACTCAAAATTGGCAAGATTGATTCATTTTATTTCGTAGAGTAGACTCAGAAGGAATTCGCAATCGATGTGTTCATGTGTTCATCATATAACTTTGGTAGAACATAATCGATGTCTCCTGGAATTTCAGTTGTAAAAGAGAAATTTTTTGAAGGATTATGTCCCCTAACTGCAAAGTTCTGTGTAAAGCGAAAACATGTTCAAAAATCTCGAGGAATTTTTTTTAATTTGAAATATTTGTTTTTTGTAGAAGAACTCATGTCCAAATCCTGTACCTAAACAATATTAACTGAACTTTGTGAACACAGAATTCCTTTTTCATTACACCCTATCAAAACATGTCGATTCAGGGCACCGAAAGTGACCCTTTTCCGTGCGGCCGCACCGAAAGTGACCCTTTTCCGTGCGCTGAGACATAGATGCATCTATATGCTGAGACACAAAGCAACGATTGCGTGATGACAGTAGACGTCAGTGTTTCGAATAATTATTGTTTTACAATATCGAAATGCTTTCTGCCGAAGAACATATATCGTTGGATTGTTTTCAAAGAGATGTAATGAAAAATATCGTTCAGTACACGTCCAGAAAGGCTTTTTCCGTGCTTGCACGAATTCGCGCGCGCACGGAAAAAGCTTACTTTCTGGACTAGAAATGAAATATTCTATTTCTGTACCAGAATTGACGAACATTTGAAACATGTTCCTTTTTACATATGCGCTGATTTGTTGATGAATTGTATTCTCTATATTTCAATTTATAAGCCCGTAGAAGCGTAGAATTGCAATGAATTGAAAAATCATGTTTATTTTCAATTTTCTTCATTCTCTGAAAAATCTAGCAATTAAAACTTATTGATTGCTTCATTTTTATCAGTAAATCGGATCGTAGAGGATAAATTAATGATCTGAATTGAATATTGAAGACAATGCTCCATATTTTCCATTACACATTTTTGTTTCCAAGAAATCCATAATATTCTCATGGTTATGCGCTCAATAATTGAAGAATCTTTCTTCGAACAAAATAATCTTGGATAGAAAGAATTAAGACACAAATCATATGCCACTATGAAATATTGACAAATGAAATGTGAATACCAACTAGGTCTCCCATCTTTTTTTGTAAAAAATAATCTTGGTCTAGACAAACTCAGAGAATTACTATTTATAGTGTCGGCCCTATTGTGAAGAAATAGACCACTTGAAATATTATTGCTCTCACAGTTATGAACTAAAACAATTTGAACACAACATAACCAATTCTGTACCTGTTTTTCGTTACACTGAAACCGATGATCCTAGTATACATACAAAAAGCAAAGCGAAAACATTATAAACAACAATACAGCATCAATTCACAATGAACGGATGTCGCTTTTGGTTGCCATCGTCAACGATATCCCAACGATTCGGCACCGGATGCCGGTATGGTTCTATTCTGAACAACATTGACATTTAATAATTGACTAATGCGATGATCCAATCGAAAATATGTAGACAATATACTTCTTCAATAAATGGTCTCAAACAACTCTTTGAGAGATTTGAATATGTTACTATATTTATGACTTCATTCATTGCTAGACACATCCTTCAAGTATAAAATATACAGGCCTACTAAGTCTAGGTTGCGGCTTCGTACTTTCATTGTAATTTCTCACGAAAAGAGTGTCGTCTATCTGTACGTACTAACAGCGCGCAGCTGCGAGTCAACGTGAGGAGGCGTGGCCAGAACCAACCTACTTCACCGTAATAAAGGGGGCGTTGAAAACGGTAACCACAGTATTAACTGATTTACGATATTATATAAATCATCACGGTTTTATAACTAATTTTGTTACGATGCCACCTAAAACCAGTGGAAAAGCCGTGAAGAAGGCCGGTAAAGCCCAGAAGAATATTACCAAGACCGATAAGAAGAAGAAGCGCAAGAGGAAGGAAAGTTATGCTATCTACATCTACAAGGTGTTGAAGCAGGTCCATCCCGATACCGGAATTTCCAGCAAGGCCATGAGTATAATGAACAGTTTTGTTAACGATATCTTCGAACGTATCGCAGCAGAAGCGAGCAGATTGGCACACTACAACAAACGCTCCACCATTACCAGCAGGGAAATTCAGACTGCCGTACGTCTCCTCTTGCCCGGCGAATTAGCGAAGCACGCCGTCAGTGAAGGTACCAAAGCCGTGACCAAATACACCAGTTCTAAGTAAAGTGGGTGAAAATCAACTTCCTTGGTGCGCTTTAAGGCTACACAATCGGTTCTTTTCAGAACCACCAATTTTTAAGACTCATTATCATGACTTCTCAACTATCGATTTGGTTTGATGATTACCTTTAATCAAATTCTGAGCATTTGACTGGAAGCAATCGATTCTTTTCAGATCCACCAATTTCAAAGACTCGTCACATGCCATTCAAAATATACCGAAAATAGTGTGTCAATAGTAGGAATTTAGTAATATTTATTTTGATAACATGGGAGGCTGAATTCGCATGAACGTTTTCAATATTTCTCTATGAATGGCACTTGAGAACTACGAAAATACAATGCATTAAATATTTCAATAGCCATTTCTTGCCGAATTACTTTGAAAACAATTTTTGACGGAACATAAACATCTGGTAGTATTACAATTTATGACCCCTAATATAGCAGTGCAGATTTTTAAAAAGACTTATTTCTGGTTGTCTAAATTTCTAAAGAACTATGCTTCGATTCCTTAGATCGATAGCTCAACCGGAGTCCGGAATGTTACATACATTTGAACATTTGGATATATCATATTAGTAAGGCTCTATAAAGATAGGTATGCTAGATAGACCTGGGTCTATGGTTGATTGGGTCCAACCATAGACTCGAAAATTACAGATCCCTTCGAATGAAATGAAATCTGTAATCCAAAGAAATGAAATCTGTAAGAGAATAAGTATATTTTCGGAATGAGAGATCTTGTGGTGACTTTTTTCGGCATGCTCACATGAAAAACATTGGAAATAGGTTAGGTTCGTGGTGTTAGAATCATGCCGCGGCATCTAATAGTCAAATTTATAATATTTTATTGTTTATGTTGGTGTATCACCCCGATAGATGGTGATGAAAATGTTGCGAATCCTGTAATTTTCGAGTCTATGGTTGGACCCAATCAACCATAGAGCCAGGTCTATCTAGCATACCTATCTTTATAGTGCCTTAATATTAGTATTAACTAGGAGCATAGAATATTCTCTGCTCCTAGGTATTAATAATGAGAAAAGTGTAAATTCCATGATTACTCCTATCAAATGAAAATGTTTATTTGTTGATTTATTCCTGACCCATAAACAGCAGAAAAGCTCGTATCAGAGCCTACTGATTACTCTTCACGTCTACACTACACACACAACAAAATGATTTTCAAAATATCTTTATTTATCCTCTCAAAATGAGCATCTCGTCAGTGGTGGGCCACCCGGTATAACTGTACTTCACGCTATCTACATCTACAAGGTGTTGAAGCAGGTCCATCCCGATACGGGAATTTCCAGCAAAGCCATGAGTATCATGAACAGCTTTGTTAACGATATATTCGAACGCATAGCAGCAGAATCGAGCAGATTGGCACACTACAACAAACGCTCCACGATTACCAGCAGGGAAATTCAGAATGCCGTACGTCTCCTCTTGCCCGGTGAATTAGCGAAGCACGCCGTCAGCGAAGGTACCAAAGCCGTGACCAAATACACCAGTTCCAAGTAGAAGTGAGATGGAAGTCGTCTGTGTTATTTTGACCAAGACAATTGCATACAATCGGTTCTTTTCAGAACCACAAATTTCTACGATTCGTTGTCACATACCACTACTCGACTATCGCAAATGAAGTTTTAGTAATGAATTATACTGTATCCCTTCTGTCTATATTTTATAATCGAATTATGAGCATTCGAATAATATCAATATTAGGAAGATCAGAGTTTTCGCTTTCCCTGTTATTTTAAAGATAGCCTTTATCTGGACTAGTCTGGTGATTGAATTATTTTCGAATTCGATATGGATAGAAAATACGCACAGTAGAAAATTAATAAAGAATTCGCATATCCTAATTTAAGTTAGAGAAGTCTACTCGGGAGACTAATCATTACAATTATAAGTTCGATAAAAAATTTTACTACAAAGGAAAGAAGATGAAACTATCAAAGAGCTCTATGAATATATTTCGTTATTTGTTATATTAATTAGAAATTATCGTCTGTGTGAAATATTTTTGAGAGAAATCATTATCGGTAAACAGACAATTTTCGATTTGCGACAAGACATCAAAGACGCGTGGTTCGATTCCCGCTCGAAGTGGAAATTTTTCCGGAATTGGAAAATTGTTTACCGATAATGATTTCTTTTAAAAATATATTTCGTTATGAAGTTTGTATCCTGCAGTCCTTTCTTGTACATCTCCATATTGTAATCACAAAACATATTTTCTTTTTTGAAGCGATGATAAGTTATAGGTAATGTGTCGTTGAATTTCAGCTCAGGAATCGATTGATAATAATACTCCCAAGTACATAATTTATTGACATTTACTTTCCTAGATATGATAAACACAAATCTCCCTGAAAAGACCAAATCTATCTATCAATTATGGGAAAATTACGCAAATATATCAAGAGTTTATCAGATCTTTGATTACGCAAATATATTTATTACACAAGGGGCAATTCAAAAATGTCAATTCGGCGGTCATTGTTTAATCAACATGAGATGTATCAAGTATAGAATATACACATAATCAAATACCAGGATATTATCAGAGAGGCAAAAAACTTAATAAAACGAAATACTTACAAATGTGTGACATTAGGGACATCCTGAGATTTTTCTAGGTGAATATGTTGAACCCACTTGAAACAATCACTTTTATCGCAAATGATTCTATTATTTCATAGCACTTGAGGATAACTCGATGTGAATTCAAATAGAAAAAGAATTCGAAAAGACGAACTATTCCACTTGAATCTACGGAGACCAATCTGTACTACGAACGGAAAAAGAATGACGAAGTTTTGAAATGAACCATTCGAGGCAAATCGCCAGAATTTGTGGAAAGGGAAAAAAACCCAGAAATACCCCGAAAACCACCCCGGTAATAAACCCAATAATAATAACAAAAGGCCGGACAGATGGTTATTGTTTATTAGTAGATTTATGACCTGCTTATGGGTGAAAGGTAGATCAATAAACTTATTGTTTGGAAATGTTGGTCATAAATATCGGCATCTTTATTTGAGATGCCTTCTGATGAAAGTGCAGATTCCTGGATGGACAGTATTATGACAATTGTCACTTTCAACAACGTGAAACGTACTGATAAGAGATGCCATAAAATATTCCATATTTTGCTATTTCTATTTGTCCCACGTGTGAAGAAAACCGAAGGAATGATCAGGAGGGACTTTATGCTTGAAATGATATGACAGATACAATTCAGTAGGCTCCTAATCCCCGAGGGGTCACTGAATCGAAGCCAAGTATGGGATTGATAAACTAAAAGAATTGTCCACTTTTTTATATCCATTTTATAATTGGTTAAAAAAAAACACGTTAAATCGAATTTGGTCCGAAGCATTCATCGATATGAAAAATTGATAGATAGATAATTTTCTTGATTAATATATTTAAAGTAGTTGAGAGGAACTGGTTTCTGTCAACTACTTTAAAGATATGAAAAATTTCGTAACTGCCAATAGACGCTTGGATCTATTTTGAGTCATTTTCATCCAAATGGAATCGAAAAACGCATAGCTTACGCTTACACAGTTTTATCGAAATGTAAACAAGCCTATTCACAGATTGAAAAAGAAGCATTGGCCAATAATTTCGGAGTACTTTAGTTCATGAATTCAACCAATACTTATCTCATGAAAAGCTCTCTTAATTGATAATATTCTCTTCCAGCATGGAAATACCCAAATTTTCTACAAACAGGTTCCGAAGATGGGCCGTTATTTCGTCAAATCACGATTACAACATGGAATATGTCAAGTCCAAAAGTAATTGGATGGATACTTTGTCTAGATTACCAAGTACCCTTTAAAAATTAGAATTTGCGAGAGATGTCGAATCCAATTATTTTTTGATGATTATACAGCTAATAAATTAAGTTTTGAAAATATTGAATCGGTGTCGAGGAACGACATATTTATGAAAGAAATATGTAATTAAATGAGAGAAGAATAGAAGGAAATTTTACCATAATTTCAGAAGAGGTTCTTACTTAGTTCACAAGATAATTGTTCATTTCGGAATCTAAGGATAATTGTTCCTCAAAAACTAAGATTTGAAGAAGATTTTGAATGAATTCCATTCTACCCATCAGGTCATGGTAAAGATGAAAAGACTACGTTGAATCGTAACCTCCGCTCTCTATAGACGGTAGTGGTTGAATCCTTGGAGCTGCCCTTACACTCGATGGGAACGTATTCTTTTCGACTGTTTTGGACCATTTATGGGAAATCAGTATCTGGTGATTTTGGAATACCCAAGGTTATTGTTTCAGGTAGTGCGATCACATCTAGAGTGTTTATAGATTTTTTTAAAACAGCATCCTACACATTACTATTCATCTTTTTCATCCAGCGTCTAATAAGCCGGCGGGAAATACTGTAACAACAGCTTGAAAATGCAACAGTATCGTTAAGAATCGTCGCTGATAAAGGTAATTAAGTGTTCTGTAAATATTCCTATTCCCACGATTCACTTCATATTAAGGAATTATGTATGGCTCTATCACGAATATGTTCAAGAAGCGGGTATCCATGTGAATATCTCGACCACGCCCATGTAGGATGACGAAATGAAAACTCGACGCGATTGGCGTAACGTCGAATCTATATAGGTGGAGCACGCAATGTTGAGGAGCATCTGCCTCGACTGCAGACGACTTCAGGAAACTAACAAAATTTCTTGAGCAACAAGGAAAAGAGTATTTTACTTACCAAATGGAGGAAGAAAGAAGAATTTACGCTGTAATAAGGTACTTGCCACTTGATGCGGATATTGGAGTGATTAAGGAAGACTTAGGACTCCAGGGTATTAAAGATGCTGAAGTGACGAGAATGACGTCAAACTAAACGAAAAAGGCTATCCCTCTATACCTCGTGAAAACTCAACACAAGGAAATTTTCCAAATCAAAAAGATCTACAGCCTCTGTATCGAAATAGAGCCAAAAAAAAAACCAGAAGGCCCAGGACAGTGTCATCGCTGTCAGAGATATGGCCATGCGCAAAACAAATGCACATTTCCGTGGAGATGTGTAAAATGCTTAGGAGCGCATTGCACAAAAGATTGTGTATTGACATTCCACACTCAGATATTTAGAAGCAGGAGTTCCCCAAGGATCCATACTAGGACCGCTACTCTATAACATATACATACATGATATACCAAGAAATCCAAGATGCCTGCTTGCTCTATACGCAGACGATACGGGCATAGCAATTAGGCACAGAAATACAAAGATAATTCACAAAAGACTTCAAGAAGCTGCAGATGATATCAGTCAATGGTGTAACAGATGGAAAATCAAAATCAATGGAGAAAAGAGTCAAGCAATACTCCTTCAAAAGAGAAAACTGAAGATGGAATCGAAGATATCCATAGAAAATAATGAAATTGAATGGAAGAATGAAGCTAAATACCTAGGAGTAATATTAGACAAAGGACTAACGTGGAAACAGCACATTAAGTATGCAGTGGATAAAACGAATGTAGCCATGAAAAGATTATACCCGATAATAGGCAGAAGAAGTCAAATGAACAAGAACACGAAATTGAGAATCATAAAAGCAGTCGCCAGACCGCAGCTCACATATGGATCAACAGCATGGGGATATGCAGCGAGAACCCATATAAAGAAGATCCAAAGTACAGAAAACAAATTACTGAGATGGGCATTAGACGCCCCCTGGTTTGTTAGGAATGAACAAATCCAAAAAGACATAAAATGGGAGTCCATTACTACATTCATCAAGCGAAAAGCTGCAAAAGCCTATGAAAGAGCTAGTGAACATCCAAATGACGACCTTAGAAGGTTAATCGACTATGACCCCGCTGAAGATGAAAAAGCAGCGAGAATTTACCGCAAAAGACCTAGAGACCAATTGCGAAAATGAAGATATAAAACTCCACACTTAGCGAGAGATATCCAATTGAAGGATGAACACAAACACTCAGCATAAAAGAATGCGAAAGAGAAAATAACATATGAGAAGATGAAAGGTTTATAGGCATATGCCCGGAACCTAACAACGGGAGAGGTGTTTAGTCGGTAAGAATCCGACACTACCCAGAAAGACTGGGTGTCTTATGTAAGATTCACCTCTCCTATAATTAAAAAAAAAATAAATTAAAAAAAAAAAAAAAAAATGAGGAGCATCATTTGATAATACGTTATATCAAAGTAAAGTTAGTAGTTAATCATGTCCGGTCGCGGTAAAGGTGGTAAAGTTAAAGGCAAGGCGAAGTCTCGTTCTAACAGAGCTGGGTTGCAGTTTCCCGTAGGACGTATTCATCGTTTATTACGTAAGGGTAATTACGCCGAACGGGTTGGAGCGGGAGCACCCGTGTACCTTGCGGCTGTAATGGAGTATCTTGCCGCCGAAGTATTGGAATTGGCTGGTAACGCCGCGAGAGACAACAAGAAGACCAGAATCATTCCGCGTCATCTTCAGCTGGCCATCAGGAACGACGAAGAATTGAACAAATTGCTCTCGGGAGTCACCATCGCACAAGGAGGTGTTTTACCCAACATCCAAGCCGTTCTCTTGCCGAAAAAGACCGAAAAAAAATCGTAGACATCTCGACGATACGTTCTCATCAGGTCATACATCAAAGGCCCTTATCAGGGCCACCAAAAAGATCTTTTATGAAAATGTACACCGACATATTACGTTGCACCTTCCATTTAGTTTAGTTGCGGAAATTTCTCATTTGGTAGCTAAATGATACAAACATTACAGACGACGTTTAGTAATGATTTAATAAACCACCTTTTTGTGTTACCGATAAATAAAGTCAGTCTGTAAATAATTACTGTTATTATTCGAAACAGATCGTCTTGAATGTATCCGTTGCGTCAGCTTTAGTCTTGCTCGGTCACATGTGACTTGTGGGATCGCTCCTTACTTGTGTACAAATATAAAGTACTATCCGGTTCAGGATCGCATCATTTGAGATAATTTTTCATTAAGAATAATTCATCGTAAGTTGAATATTATGGGAATTACGTTCAAACTTTCCTTGATAACTTGCATTGCGTATAATATGTTGGATCTATTTTATATCATTTTCATGTTCATATTTAATCGAGTTATATAAAAAACAATTGTAGTTGTCAGAAAGATTATAAAGTTGAAACAGTCATTTCTTTCCTTGGTCAATAAAACAGGCCCAAACTCAACAGAACATTCCTGGACATATAGACTAAATTTGGCGATCCTGCCAGGATTTTGTTACTTTGTTGGCAGTTGAAACGGGAAGCCCTGAGAACTGAAATTAGCCAGATATTCACTGATGTACGTTCCAGTTCTAGGACCAGGGATGAATACAAGAGTAGAATATGGAAGAGAACAATTCACGATAAGTCAAAAAGAATTTTCGAACTTGATAATAAAATAGAAGAGATTTTGATGTCGGAAGAACCACTTAATAATAATAATAATATTTATTTCAGCATCAAAATTGTTTCGGAAATATAGCTCAGATTACTGGTAAAGCTTGAGTGGACTGTGATCACGTTATTATAGAGTTATAAACCCGGTTATGAACCAATATAAGCCGACACGAAGAAGACCGTAGAATAGCACTTACGGGGTCGTTCCAGAAGCTGCTCTTGTAGACTGTCTCCTGTCTTCACGAATAGGCCTATTCGAGGTTTCTCTTCCTTGGTAGTCCTCCTGGGAGCACCTCACCCAATCGCACATTCACGTAGCGACCGGACTTTCTGGCTAATTACCACTAGATCGACACGGTCTAGAGTCTAGATTAACACTATAATGTACTTTTTGCGGTATAGTTATTTAACTTAAGCAATTTCTTAACGAACTTGATTGAGATTATCGGAGCGGTTTATCAGCGAGCACACTGTCTTACATTCAAAATTGAACTGATTCTTTTTGACAGTTTTTCTTCACATGTTCCGCACATATGTTCAAAAAAATGACTGCGGCGCGTCGGAATATGAGCTATATTACTTTAACATACTCCCGGGCCAAAAGGGGACTTAAGGACCCTTTTGATTAAATTGAACTAAAACTAAAAAATATGAATTATACCTAACTAGTGATTTCTTGCAAACACACCCAAATCTCATCGCGAAATTATAATTTCCACCATCTTATACATAACAGCAAGGTGAAATAGAAAAAAAAAACAAAAAAAAACTATACAATAGGGAGGGGGGCCAACTTTACTAAAGGGCGCTTCAGTATACCATTGGCAGCTTTCACAGTGGCAACTCGAGCCACCCTATCTTTACCAGGATGTATCGCAATTATACGCGCCAATGCCCATTTACTAGGAGGAGAGTTATCATCCTTTATGAGGACGAGCGTACCTATGGTAGGAGGAGAAGTCGGATCCAACCATTTTTCCTTTTGTTGTAGAGTATGCAAATATTCTACACGAAATCGGCGCCAAAAATCCTGATGAATTCTTTGAATTAATTGCCATCTCGAGAGGCGGTTTATAGATACCGTAGATAATTCCGGTACCGGCAAAGCAGTTAGTGGTTCTGTTGTGAGAAAGTGCCCTGGCGTGAGGGCATTGATATCCTCAATGTCTGATGTAATGGGCGTTAAGGGACGTGAATTCAAAATTGATTCGATCAAGGTCAGAGTGGTATAAAACTCTTCATAAGTTAATATTTGGTTCCCAATAACTTTGTACAAATGATTTTTCACTGCTTTAATACCAGCCTCCGCTAAACCATTGAAATGTGGACCCGAAGGAGGTGAAAAATGAAATTCAATAGTTTCTTTCTGCGCAGCGTCTTTCATCAATTTGAGCTCCCGATGAGCTCCTACAAAGTTAGTGGCGTTGTCGCAATGCAAGCTCCCGATTCGACCACGCCGAGCCATGAATCTTTGAAGAGCGGACAAAAAAGTCTCGGTGGACAGATCAGAGGCCAGTTCCAAATGAACGGCTTTTGTGGCCATACATACAAAAACGCACAAATAAGCCTTTGACGTCTTAACTCCGCGATGTCTACTCATAGTAACAAAATATGGACCACCAAAGTCCACTGCAGAGTGCAAAAAAGGTTTCACTTGGTTCACCCGAGGTCGTGGTAACGATGCCATTGAGGGTTGGAACGTTTTTGGATGCATCTTCCAACAACGAACGCATTTCGATAGGACGGACTTGATAGCCCGTCTAGGCGACAATATCCAAAACGTTTGTAATAATAGATATTGGGTAGTTTTGAATCCTGAGTGAAAATATTTATGGTGATAATATTCGACAATCAACTGAGTAAGACGTGAAGAGCGCGGCAAAATCATGGGAAACTTGGAATTGGAGGACAAGTTAGAATGATTGAGGCGACCTCCAACTCGAAGGATTCCATCTTCATCACGAAATGCACCAAGCCTTCGGAATGGTCGCGAAAAGGCAGAATCTTCAAATTCATTCGCGAAATGAACCTGTTGTGTATACCTCATCAACACCTTCAAGCTCTCATGCAATTCCTGCAGCGTAAGCGCACCATTTCGTTTCATTTTAGGATTTTTAGAGTTATAGATAAATCTCAATATATAGGATAAAATGCGTTGAATTGTAACAAATGTTTTTTTTTTTTTTTTTTTAATTATAGGAGAGGTGAATCTTACATAAGACACCCAGTCTTTCTGGGTAGTGTCGGATTCTTACCGACTAAACACCTCTCCCGTTGTTAGGTTCCGGGCATATGCCTATAAACCTTTCATCTTCTCATATGTTATTTTCTCTTTCGCATTCTTTTATGCTGAGTGTTTGTGTTCATCCTTCAATTGGATATCTCTCGCTAAGTGTGGAGTTTTATATCTTCATTTTCGCAATTGGTCTCTAGGTCTTTTGCGGTAAATTCTCGCTGCTTTTTCATCTTCAGCGGGGTCATAGTCGATTAACCTTCTAAGGTCGTCATTTGGATGTTCACTAGCTCTTTCATAGGCTTTTGCAGCTTTTCGCTTGATGAATGTAGTAATGGACTCCCATTTTATGTCTTTTTGGATTTGTTCATTCCTAACAAACCAGGGGGCGTCTAATGCCCATCTCAGTAATTTGTTTTCTGTACTTTGGATCTTCTTTATATGGGTTCTCGCTGCATATCCCCATGCTGTTGATCCATATGTGAGCTGCGGTCTGGCGACTGCTTTTATGATTCTCAATTTCGTGTTCTTGTTCATTTGACTTCTTCTGCCTATTATCGGGTATAATCTTTTCATGGCTACATTCGTTTTATCCACTGCATACTTAATGTGCTGTTTCCACGTTAGTCCTTTGTCTAATATTACTCCTAGGTATTTAGCTTCATTCTTCCATTCAATTTCATTATTGTCTATGGATATCTTCGATTCCATCTTCAGTTTTCTCTTTTGAAGGAGTATTGCTTGACTCTTTTCTCCATTGATTTTGATTTTCCATCTGTTACACCATTGACTGATATCATCTGCAGCTTCTTGAAGTCTTTTGTGAATTATCTTTGTATTTCTGTGCCTAATTGCTATGCCCGTATCGTCTGCGTATAGAGCAAGCAGGCATCTTGGATTTCTTGGTATATCATGTATGTATATGTTATAGAGTAGCGGTCCTAGTATGGATGTAACAAATGTTGACCGTTCATTTAGCAAATTACTCAAAATGTTATGTGAAGGAACCGTTGTGAAATGAACCAATTTTCTCTCCTCCTCCACGGGGTAAGTAACATTTGTTGAAAAAGGTTGCATGGGTAATGTGGAACTGAGAAGAAATGATGGACCTTGCCACCACAATTTATTATGAATGATATTAGAAGGCAGCGAACCTCTTGAGGCTATGTCAGCGGGATTGTTTGCGCTATCCACATGAAACCAGTTATCTATCGGATATTTATCTTGAATGAACGAAACTCTATTCGCGACGAAAGTCTTCCATCTGTGAGGGGATGCCTTTATCCAATATAAAACTATTTGTGAATCAGACCATAGACAAATTTTCTTTATTTTCACCTGATTTCCGATATTTGTCAAAACAGAGTGCACCAACTTTGCAAGCAAAACGGCAGCGCATAATTCCAAACGAGGAATTGTCACTCGCTTCAGCGGTGAAACCTTAGATTTGGCGCATAAAAAATGAGTGGAAATATCCTCAGCAGTATGTACGGCACGAAAATAAACCACACAAGCAAAACCTCTCTCGCTCGCGTCACAGAAACCATGTAGTTCGATGGCATCCGTATTGAATGGAATGACTAGTCTAGGTATTCTTAATTCCGTTAAATGTGCTAACTCGTCCCGGTATTGCCTCCACACTCGAACAATCTCATCGTTTGGGGTTTCATCCCAACTGGCGCCAGAGATCCATAAGCGTTGAATTAAGTATTTATTAAGAAAAGTTATAGGGGACAAGAATCCCAATGGATCATAGACCCGAGCCAATTCCGATAACATGACACGTTTACTACAACCTGCATTTTCCATTGATTTGACTTTAAATGAAAAATAATCATGTTCTGAATTCCATCGCAAACCTAACACCTTTAGTGGGGATTCCTCACTACTATCAGAAAATGAAACTGGACTGCGCGATAAATTAGATTCGGGTAAGTCAGACAATACTGCTGGTTCATTACTTGCAAACTTTCGCAATTCAAACCCGCCAAGTTTTAACAATGAAATCAATTCATCCCTAAGCTTAATGGTGTTAGCCAATGATTGACAACTTATCACGAAATCATCGACGTAAGAGCATTCTCGAACAGCTTCCGAGGCCAGCGGAAAACGTATGCCCTCATCTTCAGCAAGCTTCAATAAAACTCGTAGCGCCAAAAAAGGTGCCGGACTTGTCCCAAAAGTCAGAGTCAAAAGACGATAATCTTGGAGTTCCTCTTGAGGTGAAAATCTCCAAAGAATGCGTTGATAGTCAGTTTCAGATGGATCAACTAATATCATGCGATACATCATTTTAATATCGGCGCATAAGACATAAGGTCGAAGGCGAAAATTTATTAAAAGTCGTGCGATATCCTTTTGCAATTTGGGTCCTATCATCAAACATTCATTAAGGGATTTGTTTCCCGCACATTTTGCTGAGGCGTTAAAAACAACTCTCAATTTTGTTGTAATGCTATCTGCTTTAATGACACAGTGATGTGGTAAATAATATACTTCTGAAGTCAAAATTTCCTCATTGCGAACCAATTCCATGTGTCCGAGACTTAAATATTCCTGCATAACGTCAGAGTACTGAAGGTACAAGTTGGGATCTTTCTGAAGACGTTTTTCTAGCGAGTAAAATCTAGAAACTGCATGATCTCGCATTCCGGGAAACGAAGGTTTCACAATATTGTCTCGAAAAGGGAGAGATACAATATAGCGACCATTTTTATCTCGACGACACTTTTCCAAAAAATGACGTTCGCATTTTTCATCTTCCGGACTACTTGTGACAACGGTGGGAACATTTTCCATTTCCCAAAATTTTTTAACGATATTATCCAACGAAATATCGGAAGATTCGCAAAACAGCGACATATGTTGAGCGGGTAGTTTAATATCTATCTTTCCCATTATAACGTAACCAAATATAGTGCTGACAGCAACAGGCTCATTTGATGAACCTGAAATGGAACTACCAATGAGTGCCTTTGAGAAAATGTCTGCACCCAATAAAATATCGATTGAACCAGGGCAATTGAATTTGGGATCAGCGAGTTCAATATTACTCAAATGTGACCAATTTTTTACCGGTAGATGGTATGCTGGAAGACTATCACAAATTTGTTTCAAAATAACCGCGTCCGCGATTAGAAGTGGAGCATTTTTATTTGCGGGTTTGAGTGACAACGAAACAATTCCTTTATTTATCCTAGATTTCATAGAATCAACTCCTTGTATGTCCATTACATATTCAGATTTTTTAAGACCGAGTTTGCGAACTGCCCTTTCAGTAATGAACGATGTCATACTTCCTGAGTCTAAAAGGCATCTTAACGGAAGGAAATTACCATGTTTGTCACCGATATCTATTAGGGCCGTTGCCAACAAAACATTACTCTGTTTCGAGTCGATGCCAGACCCAACAAAATTTGAATTATCTTGACTTTCTGTGTTAGAATTATTAAATGAACTTGAGGTCTCTTGATTTTGCGATGTATTTCCTCTATCATGGTGCAGTAAAGTATGATGGTATTTGGAGTTACATTTCTTACAACTGTAAGTGGAACGACATGAATTCAAGGTATGAGCGCTACTCAAACAATTAAAACATAAGCGAGAAGTTTTACAAAAAATATACCGATCAGCAGGCGATTTATTTTTGAAGGCAGAACAAGTATATAGCGAATGATTTTGTTTGCAAAGAATGCAATTAGTAGCGGGCGATTTATTAACATGGAATGCATTGGAGCGAGGGACTTTCATTTGCGATTGTACTGGAAGCGGTTTTTTAGTTCGAGCAACCAGCGAAGAAGCCAAGGTATCTGAGACAGTGCATTGTCTATTCAAAAATTCAACCAATTTCGAATATTGAGGAACTTCTGAGGAACCGTGTTCAGTTTCAAATCGAGTTGCAGTGTCAACATCAAGGCGATTCAAAAGCAACATCAACATCACAAAATCCCACTGTTCAGTAGGAAAGCCCAACGTCTTTAAGGCGGCTAAATTTTCGGTAAAGGTGTCCAACAGTTTTCGGAGAGAACCAGGCATTTGGACATTTATTCTAGTCGAATTTTCAATTTCAACCCAATGGCTTTGAGCTCTTAATCGTTTATTCGAATAACGAGTTACAACTGCTTCATATGCTTGGTTATAATTCGATTCAGTGAGAGGTATAGAGCTTACAAGTGATAAAGGTTGTCCCTCCAGAGACGATATCAAATAAGTAAACTTATCAATGTTACTTAATCGACTGTTGTTATGTATCAAAGTATTGAACTGATCATGAAAAGTAGCAAATTTTTTCAATTGACCATCGAATTTCGTAAGATCAATTTTAGGAAGACGAACATTAGAAGACGTGAAATCTGAAATCCCTGAAGTTTGTCCGATTTTATTGTCTGTATCATTTAATCCATTAAATAATTCAGCCAACACTGCTTTAACTGCGTAAAACTCGGAAAGGAAAGCATTACGTATTACATTTTCTTTATCGACATCTCCATCTTCAACCGAAAGCACCAGCGAAACAATCGCATTGTGTTGTTTATGAAAATCATCGTAAATCCGCTTGATATCCTCACTTCTAACTTTGAATAAAGTACGAACCGACTCATCCGCTTCAGCTTTTTGTGCCAAATCATATAAAGTATGTATATCACTCATTGCGGTGTTACGATAGGCTTTATATCGTTTCATTTTGTCCATTTCGAAAATAGAAACAAACTCCTAGCAAATGACAACTGATGACAATACGGATTATTATTTTCAGCGAAATGCGAAGGCGCTCTCTGCACCAGACGAATAAATTTGCGTTCCGTGCGCACAATAAAATTAAAGGGGGGAGCGTCTGTTTTCTCCCACCCGTACTATTTAGCGGAAGATGGCGGAAAATGAAAATTTAGAAATTCCTGACGTTTGGAGACCTCGAAATTCAAAATTTTTCAAGGGCAACGGCGTTCATAATTTGGCGAGAATAAGCGGAAAAATATCAAAAAGTTCAGCGGAGTCAACAAGGAATATGCGGACTTGAATAAAGGCGAATTTGAGCGTATTTGCAATCTTAGTGAAATCAACCAGAGTAATAAGGGTGCGAATTAGCATGAAAAAAATAGAACTATACGGCTGAAGGACCAATGTTTCGGAAATATAGCTCAGATTACTGGTAAAGCTTGAGTGGACTGTGATCACGTTATTATAGAGTTATAAACCCGGTTATGAACCAATATAAGCCGACACGAAGAAGACCGTAGAATAGCACTTACGGGGTCGTTCCAGAAGCTGCTCTTGTAGACTGTCTCCTGTCTTCACGAATAGGCCTATTCGAGGTTTCTCTTCCTTGGTAGTCCTCCTGGGAGCACCTCACCCAATCGCACATTCACGTAGCGACCGGACTTTCTGGCTAATTACCACTAGATCGACACGGTCTAGAGTCTAGATTAACACTATAATGTACTTTTTGCGGTATAGTTATTTAACTTAAGCAATTTCTTAACGAACTTGATTGAGATTATCGGAGCGGTTTATCAGCGAGCACACTGTCTTACATTCAAAATTGAACTGATTCTTTTTGACAGTTTTTCTTCACATGTTCCGCACATATGTTCAAAAAAATGACTGCGGCGCGTCGGAATATGAGCTATATTACTTTAACAAAAATATTCACATGCTTCGTCAACAAATACAGAAATAATCAATTTTTCAAAAATTCATCCAAACTATACATTGCATTTTTAACTAGAATTTTTTTTAAACATTTCTTGAATTTTTTCCCTTGGAATTGCTTGATGTTATCTGTATTGTAGATTTTAGGACCCCAAAAGTCCACCCCTTGTTGTGAGTAATTGCGACTGTGGTATGGTATTGTTAGGTGGTTTCGGTTGCGGGTATTGAATTTGTGGAAAATAGCATTGGCTGGAAAGTCTCTCAAGTTTGTATGCACATGGATTGCACACTCCAATACATATACTGCTGGTATGGTAAGTATTTTTAATTCAGCAAACACAGGTCTACAGCTGTCTGTCTGTTTCAGCCTCATTATTGCTCGTACTGCCCTCTTCTGGAGAATAAGAAGATCATGTGCATGAGTGGTTGCACCCCATAGGAGAATCCCATATGTCGCTATGGAGTGGAAATTAGCGAAATAGGCGTTCAAAGCTGCATTTTTGGTTGAAAATCTACTCACCGCAGATATTGCGTAAATTGCTACTGTAAGTTTCTTTTTTGTTTCCTGAACATGAGGCTCCCATGAAAGTGCTCCATCAATTGTAATCCCAAGCAGTCAAATGGTTTCATTTTTATTACTTTTTAATTTAATTTGCTGCGTTTTTGTCTCATTGACAGCAAGGGAGTTACAGTTGAATCAGTGGTTTGATGTTGAGTGGACATAATGCTCTAACATTCTCAGACCTGTGATGTCCGAGGCCTTCATGAAAAAGGAAGTGTCATCGGCAAACAATAGAGTCATTAAGTAAATGTCCTTTTCAAGTTCAGATCATTTATGTAGACTAGGAAAAGCAAGGGTCCCAGTTTCGATCCTTGAGGAACTCCAGATGTTATGTTCCTACAATTTGACCTTGAACCATTCCACTGGACTCGTTGTTGTCTGCTTGAAAGGAAGGAACAAATCATATTCAATGCAGCACCCTCCAATCCATAATAATTCATTTTTCTCTCAAGGATATCATGATCCACTGTATCAAATGCCTTCGATAAGTCCCTCGAAATAATCTTTGAGGGCCACCTCTCTTCCAAGGCTGTAATTATCTCCTTCATGACCTCCAGTAGCATAGTTGTTGTGGACTTGGAGTTCCTGAATCCATGTTGTTGTTTGCCAAGCATTTCACCGTCTTCAAAATGTCTCAAGAGTTTGATTTTGATGATTTCTTCCAGTATCTTTGATATAGTTGGTAAGATGGAAATTGGACGATAATTAGATGGTTCGTTGGTACACACTGTCATATTTGTGAATGTCGTTTTAACTATAAAGATGTAATAGTTAGGGATCATGATCATTTCTCCTCTGAATTTAGGGGCTGGGCGCATCAACAATGTAACCGTAATTTTCGAAAGCTTTTTATTGTACCCATAGTGTTTCATAATTTATCTAATTACGACGCTCATTATTTAGTTGAATCTCTTTTACGTCGTGGTAGAATCACAACTTTACCCATCAATAAAGAAAAGTACATTTCATTTACATATTACCATCAGGAAACCAATCTCAGATTTAGGTTTATCGACTCATTTAAATTTATGGGAGCTAGTTTGGATGAATAAGCTTCTACTTTAATTCTAGGTAATTTTAAAAACCTTAAAAAAGAATTTGGTCGTTTACGCGATGAGGAGTTTGAACTCCTCACAAGGAAGGGTACATTTTGTTATGATTATATGACAGATTGGGATAAGTTAAACGATACCGCACTACCATCAATAGATCAATTTTACAATAAATTGTCGGATGAACATATTAACGAGAAAAGCTATCGTCATGCTCAGAACGTTTGGCAAACATTCAAAATCAGATCATTAGGCGAATACAGCGATTTGTACATGAAAACAGACGTACTTTTGCTTGCTGATGTCATGGAAAATTTCAGAGAAACTGCTTTAGAAACGTATAAGCTTGACCCAGCATGGTACTACACTATGCCTGGCTACAGCTGGGACTGTATGCTGAACTACACAAAATGTAAATTACAATTACTTAAAGATATTGATATGATCATGTTTGTGGAGCAGGGTATACGGGGTGGAATCAGTTGTTGCATGCATAGGTTTTCCGAAGCCAATAACCCTCAAATGACTAATTATGACGCATCAAAGCCAGAGTCATATTTGCTTTATCTTGATGTAAATAATTTGTACGGTTGGGCGATGAGTCAATATTTACCATTTGGGGGTTTTGAATGGTGTGATGCGACTGTTGATGTGACTACCATTCCCGATGATAATCCTGAAGGATACATCCTTCAGGTGGATCTGCAATACCCACAACACTTGCATGATCTGCATAAAGACTTACCGTTGTGCCCAGAGCACAGTGTCCCTCCTGGTTAAAAGCTGCCAAAATTATTATGTACTCTCTCTGATAAAAAAGATTACGTAATTCATTATCGTGATTTAAAAACTGTGCTTGAATTAGGATTGAAATTGAAAAAAATTAAAAAGGTATTGAAATTTCAGCAATCTCCCTGGCTGAAACCCTATATAGACCTTAATACTGAATTAAGAGCAAAAGCAACTACCGATTTCGGTAAAAACCAATTCAAATTTGCCAATAATTCAATTTTTGGTAAGACCATGGAGAATATCAGATTGCACAGAGTAGTACGTTTAGTTAATAAGTATGAAGGTCGATATGGAGCAAAAAATCTTATAGCATCTCCGAGATTCCATAGTCGCACAGTTTTCGGTGAAGATTTATTAGCCGTTGAACTTAAAAAGAATGAGTTAATGAAATTATATTATTTCGTGATCAAAGAATATTATGATAATGTGTTTAGTCCGGTTTGTGACATGTTTATTACAGTAAAATTTTCTTCTATTTCGTAGCTATTTTGTGAAGGAATTATCAATGAATGAAGAAGTATTGAGTTCGAGAGAAATATAAATTTCTTTTTTGTGAATAACAGACCGCAAACCCGATTAACTATAGTGTCGGATTATACAGTACGACCGCAAACTAATGGTTTTTATATCGATATTCTTTTGTTTTATTGGTTGTTTCAGAAAAAGGAAATAGATAAGGTTTCGCCAAACGTGCAAGCTTCTTTATCAGCTGAACCAGTTGCAGCGGAAAGAAATTACTATCTGAAAAATATTCCAGACACTAAGGTTAGTTCCAGTTAGAAATATATGACCAGTTATTCAACGAACATCCACATTTTCAAATAAACAACTATGGACTTCGAACCAAAAATTCTTGTCAGATCAATCACCACCAAACTGACAGTTCCTTGGTTGGTGCATATGAATATCATATAATTATCAACGATAGTTGAGAAGTCGTGTGATAAAGAGTTTTAAAAGTTGTGGTTCTGAAAAGAACCGATTGTGTAGTATTCAAGCGTACCAGTGAAGTTGATTACCACCCACTTTACTTGGAACTGGTGTATTTGGTTACGGCTTTGGTACCTTCACTGACGGCGTGCTTGGCCAATTCACCGGGTAAGAGGAGACGTACCGCGGTGTGAATTTCCCTGCTGGTAATGGAGCGTTTGTTGTAGTGTGCCAATCTGCTCGCTTCTGCTGCGATACGTTCGAAGATATCGTTAACAAAACTGTTCATGATACTCATAGCCTTACTGGAAATACCGGTATCGGGATGGACCTGCTTCAACACCTTGTAGATGTAGATAGCGTAACTTTCCTTCCTCTTGCGCTTCTTCTTCTTATCGGTCTTGGTAATGTTTTTCTGGGCTTTTCCCGCCTTCTTCACGGCTTTTCCACTAGTTTTAGGTGGCATGATCACCTCTCCTATAATTAAAAAAAAAAAAACACACCATTCATTTTCTAGTGATATACCGTTATAAATCAGTATAAATTAATCATGCCACCTAAAACTAGTGGAAAAGCCGTGAAGAAGGCGGGAAAAGCCCAGAAAAACATTACCAAGACCGATAAGAAGAAGAAGCGCAAGAGGAAGGAAAGTTACGCTATCTACATCTACAAGGTGTTGAAGCAGGTCCATCCCGATACCGGTATTTCCAGTAAGGCTATGAGTATCATGAACAGTTTTGTTAACGATATCTTCATTTGTAAAATCATTTTTAGTTCGTAGATTTTTGTCAACCTCACAACCATATCATATAAGTATTCTTCCAAAGGGTACAGTTTAGGCGCTATTGCTGATGCCTCCTGTATACATAATCAAATATAAGGAACTTATACAAACATCAGAAAGACAGAAAAAAGTTTAATGGTGGGTTTCACAAAGCGTAATCACCGTGGATTTGAGCTTGATCTAGAATCAACTCGACTTGACAGTTCAAAAATCAGAGATTCAAGCAGTTGATCTCGGATCACCGGTGATTACGCTTTGTAAAACCCACCGTGTACCAGATAAAATTCAATACTACTTACTTATGGGTGATATTGGCCATCCTGGTTTTTTTTCTTCGTGAATATTTTGCACCTTCACACCACTTGAAACAATCACTTCTATTGGTTTGGATGTGTGTCTATTATCTCTAAGAACTTGATGTGAATTCAAATAGAAAAAGAATACCAAAAAACAAAGATATACGTATTTACTCGTATTTACTATTCCGCTTGAGTCTACCGGAGACCAACCTCTACTACTAACGGAAAAGGAATGCAGAAGTATTGAAATGAACCATTTGGCCATTTGCAAGAATTTGTGGAAAGGGAAAAAAACCAGTTGGAATTTTGGTAAACCCAAATAGTATCACTTGACGCATTATATGCAAGGGCCAGAGAGGTCATTATTGTATATTGTAGAGTTAGTACCTGACCTGCTTATGGAAAAGGGCAGATCAATAAACAGATTGTTTGAATATATTAGTCATAAATGTCGGCATCTTTATTTGAGACGCTTTCTGATGAAAGTGCAAATATCTGGAACAATTGTCTGTTTTAGCAACCTAAAACGTCTAATAAGAGATGCCCAAAAAAGATTCCATATTATTTGCATTAATATTCCTTTTCTGTAACGTTTTCCGTGCATTTGAATGTACATAATATTTCGTTAAACTGTGATACACTGCATAATATGGTGATAGTATGTAATAGAAAATGTTCATTTCATTAAATCCATAAACATATACGCAAGTTATCAAAATGAAACATATGCGTAACTTGAATTAAACAATTTTCTCAGCCTGCGAAATGAAATACATATTATAAACAAATGTAACAATGCTTATTATCATGACATATTATTGATATTTCATTATCATAATCCTTATTTCCATAACGTGCACAAAATAGTTTTTATATGATAGATAATGATGTAAAATCACATAAGCGGTAAGGCGGTACTTTGTTGGGTTTTGAAAAACCTTCAAACTGCGAACGTCTCCGCGCTTCCCAGGTGAATAGATTTATTACGTTTAGAACGTTGAAATTCACAATCTGGTGTTGCAATTTGGAAGAAAGTTTCCTTTATTGTTCATTCGATCACCGAGAGGGGAGTCTTTTCTGAAGGTGGATAGATGTCGCTCATTAATATTCATTTCGAAATAATGCGCGACAGATATCCATATCTTCACGAAAAGATTTTCCATCCAGCGTTAACTTTGGGATATTCCACCCTGATGATTCCTAAGTAGGACGAAACTGCAGTTGGTGCGATTCACAGTTGACGTTGGATGGGGTGAACAGTATGGGAGACCTAGTTCGTATTCACATTTCATTTGTTATTATTTATAGTGGCAAATGATTTGTGTCTTATTCCTTTCAATTAAAAAAGTTTTCTTTTAAATCGATCGGCATCGAATGTTATCCCTATTTCGTATATGGTTTGGATTGGAAACAATAAATTTACACTGTTTTGTATTGCTCACACAATAAATCACCATCGAGAATGTATTGGTTGATGACAGGTAGGTAATATACAGGGTCTGTCACGAGGAACCTCACCCATATTTATACGGGAAACTACTGAACGTATTTTCATGAAATTCAGCACTTATAAGTATTTCACGATGCTGATGAAATCTAAAATATTTTCAAGGCATGAGCACCTCCGGTTTTTCCGGAAATGACGTCAACTTCCGTTTTTCAAATTAGAACACCATTTTTTTATTGCAGAAATAGTTCCTTAGAAAATTTCAAGTTATGTATTTTGTTGTAAGATTTTTCAGTTTTGGTTGGAAAATTCTCTCAGCGGGAAAATTCGAAAAAAAAATCGAAAATAGAGCTCCGCTGAAACAAGAATAACTTCGAGGTTTTTGGATGGAAATTTTTCATTTTTTGGATTTTTCAAGATGTAAGATTGCTGTATCCACTTTGAAAATCGAAATCGCGATTCATGATATAGGGGGTGAAAAAATCGCTCTCAAAGTTAGGGATGACAAAATCGTGAAAAATCAATTTTTTTTAATTAGAACCCCATTTTTTTATGGCAGATATTGAATCTACGTTAAAAAATAATGTGAGTGTATGCAAAACACCCTTGCCCTAAAGTGGATATTTTCTGAGTTATTCACAAAAAACTGTTTTTCGTCTTGAATTTTCAGCTATTTCTTTTCCCTTCACGCCAAAAAGATGAAATTTTCAGGAACTGTTACTTAAACCATGTTTTAGATTTTACTACCCTAATATGCAAGAGAAAAAAGTTACAGGTTGTTCCTAAATAGATGGCGAATTTGGATTCGAATTTGTATCGGAAACCTCTTTATTTCAACTAATCGGCAATCGGTTGTCTCTCCAGTGATAAAAAAATAATTCCTTATGAACCATATGCAAAAACTTACCATGTTTTACATTCTTTTTTTTTAAATGATAGATATCATTAATTACATCTGCCAAATTCCTCTTTATTCAGTAGCATTTTGTGTTTACTATTAATTTGGTGATAATTCGTATTAAGTTATGAAATCGATCACTATGCCTAATTTTACCGATGAAGATTATTTAAATCTCATTCTTCTTCATGGAGAATGTAATAAAGTTGTAGATAGAACGATTCGACTGTTCATTGAGAGGTTTCCTGACCGACCCAGACCAACAAGAGATACCATTAACAGAACCATGACAAACTTGAGAAATGTCGGATCTTTCGTTAAGAAAACTATACACAGAGAAAAAAGTGTAGTAGAAGATGAGAACAACGAAATTACAGTTCTTGCATATTTTCGTGTGAATCCTCAAAATTCTCTCAAAGATGCCGAGATTGATCTGGGATTATCTCAATCCAGTGTTTGGAGAATATTAAAAAAACATAAAATGCACCCATATAAATTCAATAGGGTACAGCATTTGAAGGAAACTGATTTCGTCAGGAGAACAGAGTTTTGCGAAGCTATGATGATTCGATTTCAAGAGAATGACAACTTTTTGGACTGTATAATTTGGACAGATGAATCTAAATTCACAAAGAATGGTTCTTTCAATAGGCATAACAGTCATTATTGGGATGAAGAGAACAACCACCACTTCAGACAATGGAACTTTCAAGAGACCTGGAGTTTCAATGTTTTTTGCGCCATCAAAAATAATGCAATTCTCGATGTTTATGATGGTATGATGGGACTTTAACTGGTAAGATAGAACACTACACATGTTTGCATTATTTAAAGAATGTTCTCCCTTAGGAGATAGATATTCTGACATATTGACTCAAATAATTGAGTCGCTGGTACAGAACCATAATGACTTATGGTATCAACAAGATGGCGCGCCTCCACACAATTCACTCAATGTGTCAAATATCCTCTACAGACTATTTGAAGATCGATGGTTGGCGAACAATGGTCCACACCTTTGGCCACCACGTTCTCCCGATTTAACTCCTTTAGACTATTATGTTTGGGGTAGAATAAAAAATATTGTCTACTCAACTCTCCTGACTGATAAAGAGGACTGCATAGAACGAGTCAGAAATGCGTTCAGGTTTGTTTAGATTTTTAGATTCATAGTTTTGAAACTCAATTTGGTTTTTAAACACTTTTGCAGATCTCTTCCTCCCGATGAAATAAGAAGAGCAACGCACGAAGCATTCCTGAGACGTATAAATAAATGTCTAGAAATTAACGGTCAAAACTTTGAGCATCTTCTCTAGTTATAACTGCGAGAGTTTGCCATGATTCTCCTAATAGTAACTTGAAGTCGGTTTCAAGAAGGGGTGAAAAATCTACAGCATGGTTCAAATAACAGTTCCTGTAAATCTCATCTTTTTGGCGTGAAGGGAAAAGAAATAGCTGAAAATTCAAGACGAAAAACAGTTTTTTGTGAATAACTCAGAAAATATCCATTTTAGGGCAAGGTTGTGATGCATACACTCAAATTATTTTTTAACGCAGATTCAATATCTACCATAAAAAAATGGGGTTCTAGTTTGAAAAAATTGATTTTTCACGGTTTTGTCATCCCTAATTTTGAAAGCGATTTTTTCACCCCCTGTATCATGAATCGCGATTTCGATTTTTAAAGTGGATACATCAATCCTATATCTTGAAAAATCCGAAAAATGAAAATTTTCCATCCAAAAACCTCGAAGTTATTCTTGTTTCAGCGGAGCTCTATTTTCGATTTTTTTTCGAATTTTCCCGCTCAGAGAGAATTTTCCAACCAAAACTGAAAAATGTTACATCAAAATAACTTGAAATTTTCTAAGGAATCTATTTCTGCAATAAAAAAATGGTGTTTTTATTTGAAAAACGGAAGTTGACGTCATTTCCGGAAAAACCGGAGGTGCTCATGCCTTGAAAATATTTTAGATTTCATCAGCATCGTGAAATACTTATAAGTGCTGAATTTCATGAAAATACGTTCAGTAGTTTCCCGTATAAATATGGGTGAGGTTCCTCGTGAAAGACCCTGTATTGTCTCTTTACCAGCTACTTTTATACTTTTAATATTTAGCAGTATCAATATTCTATTTATTATCTAGATGCAAATGGAATTTGGGTTCTGAGGGGTAGTGATTGTCAAATTTTTGACATGCTATTAAGAATTGTATGTTCATCAAACTTATGGGTAATGTTCTTTATTTTTTCAGATAATGTTATATTAGATTCTAGCTGGCCCGGCGAACTTTGTTCCGCCCTAATGATACTTACGGTGGATTTCACAAATGCACTCTGATTTTTGAACTGTCAAATGTTTCCATGGATATGATATGAGCTATCACACAGAACAGATACACAAAAATAACATGTCATAATATGTCAATCACTAATAATGGCAATTTTGGATTCAGTTATTTCCGCAAATATATTTATTACCCAAACAGAAATTCAAAAACGTTTCAAAAATTATGAGGAAAGATAAGAACGGACAATTCACGATTGAAACTGATCGCCAAAATCCGATTAACTTGTGATTTCGATAAAAATTCACTGTGATATTCAACCGCTTCTTGATCTGTTAATAGCCTTTCATGGTACTATAAGCCCTATGTAAATTACACGGTAATTGAAGTCATATGTTCTTTTTTCGACCATTTCAAACCACGACGACTGAAAGGCTCGAAAAAAGAACAGATGACATCAATCGATGGCCACGAAAGCCTCAACAAATTCATTGTCATTTAATTGTGATAATGTCAAATATAGTACCTTCACGATTACGTTATTTGGAATGAATAAAACTATAAAAATAACTAATAAACATCAGTCATAATGTGTGAATAGCGCCATCTGAAGTGGTAAGAACGAAACTTTTCTCATATCTCAACGAAATCTAATCATTTTAGACATATGTACTCCTACGCTGAGACATTTTGGTTTTGCCCCACAGCGCAGAGTTGTAGGCAACTCAAATTACACACTTTTACAGTGACTATAGAGGGAATATGGTCACTGTACACGCTATTTTTTATATCGCCATCTAACGCGGAGAATATCAAATGAAGTACCAACGAATAAGTGGTAGCGTAACTGTAGCGACATCTAGTGGCCTTACTCAAAAGGAGGAAAAGCATTTCCTTTTAAAGTGAAATTTTAATCGATATTTTCAAAGTTTTATTGTATTTTATAATAACCAGACCGTAGACGAATCCATATTTGAAGTTTCATAACAAACAGTCCATCCGATCTCGAGTTATAAATGGTGTAACCAACATCTTTCTCTTATATATATATAGATTAATATAGGTTAATATATTGAAAAAAGAAAAAATATGTGATGAGATGTTTTATTTATAGATGCGACTCCATCTTGCATTTACCCACTACCAGTGACAGATTTTATTTTTTTTTCTGGCCCTTCGACGGCTATCCAGAAACAAGTTTTCTCGGTTTAAGTATACTAGATTCATTATCTTTCCGAATAATTTTTTTCGCGACACCGCAAATCCATCCTGCATTTCCCCACCTCCAGTGACAGATTTTATTTTTTTCTGCGACGGTCACCCAAAAAAAAGTTTTGCTGTCCCAAATTTTCTAATGGGTAAGCATATCTGAATTTTTGGATTGTAATCCAACGTAACTCATCCCTATTTCTCCGAATTCTTCTGCAGCACTATAAAGTTTGAATGCAGAACATATTATTTCATCACACATCGTATCTATTCGCATAATTATTGATTGGCCCTGAAACCGAGAAATTCCAAATCTCCTGTTACAGAGTAGCTATGGCACCACTGTGAGCCGTTATTCCTCTATCCCACAGTCGACGTCCGAAACAGTGGCTGGAGAAGTGTGACTATGGGCGCCCACAGGGGGAGGCCATGCCCCCACCCCTATGAGATTTTGAGCACAACACCCTCATGGACCCTCATCGTTTTTCAATAATTTTTATTTGGCCCCCCCTGAAACAAATTTCTGATGCGGGCGTCCATGAGTGTGGCTATCTTTACGGTATTATTATTCATGTTTTGCTCCATTTTCGTCTAGACGGTGTAATGAAGCGCCCTTCATTTTAAGAATCTCTGTAAAATCATTTCGAAATTTTCCGATAGGCAACCCGTAAATCTCATTCATGTTTTTCGGGTTCAATTTAAAATCAAGCGCCGATTGTTGGCGACCGGGTGTTGTTATCTCTCTTCGTCGTTGTTGCTCTTGGAAATTTGAGGAATTTTCACGCGCGCGACTCCCGATGATGGGGGGCCTTTTTAGGAGGGGATGCACGCGACGAAGAGGGGATTATTCATTCAGATTTCGAGATTTAGCCGGAAGGTAGAGGAATTGAAAAAAGGGTTAGGAGATTAATTTCGAGATTTAGAGAAATTGCGAGTAGATTAAAAAGTTTGAAATCGGTAGATTCGAAAACAGTGTATACCGAATCATTCATTTTGGGACCGTGAAGTTCTATTCCACCGTTTAGTGCCTTGTGAAAGCTAACGAAATCTCCATCAGGTAGGAAGATCTTGATCTGGGCTTTTCCGAATCTGTATTCCGTATTCCGAACCGTTATTGTGTTTATTTTATGTAGAATCATTTTCCTGCTCGAACTACGTGTTATTTTCATTATTTATTTGTAACATTCCCGTGAAAGAAAACCGGTTCTGCTTGAAGCTACGTCCGGGGCGCATTTTTCCGTTCCCTATACAGTCAGCGCGACAGGTCGCTCTCGCCGTATAGGAAACGGAATGCGCACAATGAAACTCCGTTTCCTAGCAGATATGCGCGATGTGCTCACTGCCCTGTTATAGTCTTCTGGGTGCCGATGGGACAAATTGCAAATTATTAATAAAGTTTTCTTACTTCCTGTATAGCTTTATTAGGTAGAGTCTACCACATTTTTCCTCTGTGCACATTTTTGTAGTCGCGGGTTTTTTTCATCAAACCTCTCGTAAGTCGACCATATTTTCATTTTTTTTAATCATACGTACTCTTTTTTTGTAAAATGCAATCATAAAAATAATCTGGGAAAAATGAGAAAACATGATTGTCTACCAATATAAACATGACTGAAAATCGCATTTTTTAAAATATATAATATATACACTCCTTATTTTTTCAGAATCCGTTTATATAACCATATGAAATATGAAAATGCAATTGTCCGACAAAAAAAATGTTGATGTTTTCTTGTCCGACAGATGAAACTCGACGATTTTTTTTGAGTTTTTAAATTCATTAATATTTGCCGGACAAGAATATATTTATATTTTAGACAGATTCGTTTCATAGAAAAAACAACTGTCCACCATATAAAATGCGGCAAATCCTTAGTCTAGTTGAATATAATGGTTTTGTTTCAGAATCTTTTTTCGATTATTATTGAAATGAAACTATTGATTTCGATTGAAAGTGTATAATTCAAATTGTTTACTGACATTTTATTTATTCAAGTCTAAAAAAAAACAATGAAAATACTCCTTCCTCACATTGAATTCATTTTAACAAGAGTAATGGTATCTAGTAAAAGTATCACACCAATCGTCAGGTAGAATGACATATTTGTGATTATGATGTTCTCTTGATGCCAAGAATATTTTGCACAGTTTAAGGATGTCACTTCCTCCTTTTTCGTTTTAAAGCCACGAATATGTTTTAAATGTCTGCACAAAAAACACTCCATCACTACTAGTACTAGCAATATTATATCGGCAACAACTGAAATTGCCGAACTTTATTCGTCGGACAGCTAGATGATAGTATTCAGCACATCCTTCATAAATGGTCCTCGAAAAATCGAATGTTTATTCGTAACATGAGCTAAGTTACATCCGGTAAATGCATATAGTCTATTTATAACCAAATTAGAGCAGTGAATTCTTCAATTTTTGAATGAACGCCACATTTTTTTGTCGGACAACTAGTGCACTACATTGTATTTTCAAGGTGGAGAGAGAATAAGAAAAAAAAGACATTATTCATAATTTTTTATCCCAGAAAATCTTCGTTTTCCAGTTGTCGGACAAGGAAATCGCCACATTTTTTTGTCGGACAATTGCATTTTTATACTTCATATGGGTGTATCAACCGATTCTGAAAAATTCGGGAGGGTATTAATACTTTGAAAAAATGCGATTTTTAGTCATGTTTAGGTATGTTGGTAGACAATCATGTTTTGTCATTTCTCCCAGATTGTTTTTATGATTGCATTTTACAAAAAAAGAGTACGTATGATTAAAAAAAATGAAAATATCGTCGACTTACGAGAGGTTTGCTGAAAAAAAACCGCGACTACAAAAATGTTCACAGAGGAAAAATGTGGTAGACTCTACCTAATAAAGCTATACAGGAAGTAAGAAAACTTTATTAATAATTTGCAATTTGTCCCATCGGCACCCAGAAGACTATAACAGGACAGTGAGCACATCGCGCATATCTGCTAGGAAACGGAGTTCCATTGTGCATTCCGTTTCCTATACGGTGAGAGCGACCTGTCGCGCTGACTGTATAGGGAACGGAAAAATGCGTCCGGGGCAGCGGTGCGTTGATGAGCGGTCGAGTGTCTCGATTCAAGGTCGCCGGTTTTCGCCGCCCGGTCTCTCGGTCCTTTAGAAATTTTCGTGAATTTTGACTTGTCCCGTCGCTTATTGGACGGTGTTGGGTCCATTGTTTCTTCAGCACATTAGTTTTGGTCACACAGAGCGCGGTGCAACCCATTTGTTGTGGCTGGCTGATTGCTGGGGGTATTTTGGGGCAACACACGGCCTGTGAGCGTCGTGACTCGTCGCGACATTTTGGCGGATGCGCCGCGCCGTTTCCCGAGTCTTCGTAAATTTTGACTTGTCCCGTCGCTTGTTGGACGGTGTTGGGTCCATTGTTTCTTCAGCACATTAGTTTTGGTCACACAGAGCGCGGTGCAACCCATTTGTTGTGGCTGGCTGATTGCTGGGGGTATTTTGGGGCAACACACGGCCTGTGAGCGTCGTGACTCGTCGCGACATTTTGGCGGATGCGCTAGCCCCTCTGACCGATCGAATTCTGGGTTATCTTTTCGACCGCCGGTAAATTGTTCGAGTGGGAAACATTGTATTGTAATCTCTTCCCACGAGTATCCAGACATACAGTTGTGGTTCGGAAATCGTAGCCCATTTCATTTTTCAATACGATTTTTTTTTATTTACATGGTCACTGCTTTGCTCCTTCACGGCTGCTTTGAATGCTCTCATTGTTCATTTGTTGCAATTAGATTGTCATTTTCTATCACCGCTTATTTTCCGTCTGTCTCACCTGCTCACCCCGTTAACCCGCAACCGTTTTCATCTCTTTTCATAATATCAGTAAGGTTTTTGTAACTTTTATACTTGCATTTCAATTGCTTAATAGTTGATCTTTGGAAACAGTTTGGTTGTTTAATACTTTGATTTTGTTTGTTGCATACATTATTTAGTTGAGTTCACATTGTATTACATTTTAGTTTCACATTATAGTTGTTTAAGGTTTTACTTGTTTTATTATTCCAGCAACAGCTAGAAATATTCAATAAAGAACATACTTATCAATCGCTAACACCTAAGATTGAGCCGAGCCCTTCTCCAACTGTCTAAAAGCTACCCAGGCAGGGGCTCGAAGTGAAACTTTTTATAAAGGAGTCACAACCTTTTGAAACCCATTGTGGCTGGCGCCCGAGCGATTATATTTCCGCCGCCCATAGCCAATAGGTAAAGAAAGCCCGTTACAACGGCTAAAGCCTATTGCTTTAAAAACTTAAAGAAAGCGCGAAATCTAACAACGACGTAACAGTCCACCTGGAAAGATTATCCTTCCAATCTGGACCTCACAAACTTTCACTGACCGAGACGCCGTCAAGTAAACACGTACCGAAAGTTGAGTTTGTGCGAGAAGAAATTTCAAAATTAATTTGGAAACAAATAATTTATGAACAAACAATCATAACTAGAAAATCTGAAGATAGTTTTCTGGAATGTTAAGGGAATCAGAGCCCGTAAATCCGATATTGAACAATTGTTAGAAGAAAAACATCCTGATATTATGGCGCTTCAGGCAACAAAATTGACCCCAGATGATAGAATTTCTTTCGAAACCTACGAAATATACAGAAGAGACAGAAATAATAAAAGAGGCGGGGGCGTTGACATTCTTGTTGAAGAATCATTACCTGAACGGGGTCATGAATCCCGATGACAATGACGCATCTACAGGGTCTTTCACGAGGAACCTCACCCATATTTATACAGGAAACTACTAAACGTATTTTCATGAAATTCAGCACTTATAAGTATTTCACGATGCTGATGAAATCTAAAATATTTTCAAGGCATGAGCACCTCTGGTTTTTCCGGAAATGACGTCAACTTCCGTTTTTCAAATTAGAACACCATTTTTTTATTGCAGAAATAGATTCCTTAGAAAATTTCAAGTTATTTTGATGTAACATTTTTCAGTTTTGGTTGGAAAATTCTCTCTGAGCGGGAAAATTCGAAAAAAAAATCGAAAATAGAGCTCCGCTGAAACAAGAATAACTTCGAGGTTTTTGGATGGAAAATTTTCATTTTTGGGATTTTTCAAGATGTAAGATTGCTGTATCCACTTTAAAAATCGAAATCGCGATTCATGAAACAGGGGGTGAAAAAATTGCTTTCAAAGTTAGTGATGACAAACTCGTGAAAAATCAATTTTTCAAATTAGAACCCCATTTTTTTATGGCTGATATTGAATCTACGTTAAAAAATAATGTGAGTGTATGCATCACACCCTTGCCCTAAAATGGATATTTTCTGAGTTATTCACAAAAAACTGTTTTTCGTCTTCAATTTTCAGCTATTTCTTTTCCCTTCACGCCAAAAAGATGAAATTTTCAGGAACTGTTATTTGAACCATGCTGTAGATTTTTCACCCCTTCTTGAAACCGACTTCAAGTTACTATTAGGAGAACCATGGCAAACTCTCGCAGTTATAACTAGAGAAGATGCTCAAAGTTTTGACCGTTTATTTCTAGACATTTATTTATACGTCTCAGGAATGCTTCATTGGTAAAATTAGGCATAGTGATCGATTTTATAACTTAATACGAATTATCACCAAATTAATAGTAAACACAAAATGCTACTGAATAAAGAGGAATTTGGCAGATGTAATTAATGATATCTATCATTGAAAAAAAAGAATGTAAAACATGGTAAGTTTTTGCATATGGTTCATAAGGAATTATTTATTTATCACTGGAGAAAAAACCGATGGCCGATTAGTTGAAATAAAGAGGTTTCCGATACAAATTCGAATCCAAATTCGCCATCTATTTAGGAACAACCTGTAACTTTTTTCTCTTGCATATTAGGGTAGTAAAATCTAAAACATGGTTTAAGTAACAGTTCCTGAAAATTTCATCTTTTTGGCGTGAAGGGAAAAGAAATAGCTGAAAATTCAAGACGAAAAACAGTTTTTTGTGAATAACTCAAAAAATATCCACTTTAGGGCAAGGGTGTGATGCATACACTCACATTATTTTTTAACGTATATTCAATATCTGCCATAAAAAAATGGGGTTCTAATTTGAAAAAATTGATTTTTCACGATTTTGTCATCCCTAACTTTGAAAGCGATTTTTTCACCCCCTGTATCATGAATCGCGATTTCGATTTTTAAAGTGGATACAGCAATCTTACATCTTGAAAAATCCCAAAAATGAAAATTTTCCATCCAAAAACCTCGAAGTTATTCTTGTTTCAGCGGAGCTCCATTTTCGATTTTTTTTTACAATTTTCCCGCTCAGAGAGAATTTTCCAACCAAAACTGAAAAATGTTACATCAAAATAACTTGAAATTTTCTAAGGAATCTATTTCTGCAATAAAAAAATGGTGTTCTATTCTGAAAAACGGAAGTTGACGTCATTTCCGGAAAAACCGGAGGTGCTCATGCCTTGAAAATATTTTAGATTTCATCAGCATCGTGAAATACTTATAAGTGCTGAATTTCATGAAAATACGTTCAGTAGTTTCCCGTATAAATATGGGTGAGGTTCCTCGTGAAAGACCCTGTATAGAGACACTATCGATCACAGTAAAGATAAGAAGAGAAAGGATTAAGGTATTCTCGGTATATAAACCACCGCAAATAATTCTGCCAGAGGATGAAATAAAGATTTTATTAGGTGGTAATTTTCCGAGAATAATACTTGGAGATCTCAATAGTAAATCACAACAATGGATTTCCAAAACGGAGAATGCAAATGGCAAGAAATTGTTAGAATTTGCCGAAAAGGATAATGCGATAATAATGGGACCGTATATGCAGACCTATTCACCTAGTGGTAATGGATCCCCTGATGTGCTAGACATAGTGATAATGAAAAAGCAAGATTTTGCCCTTGAAACGATAGAGAATGGTACATCTGGTTACAACCCGATAGAGTTCGTTTTAGGACGAGGACCTAGAAATGAATTGACTCAAACAAGAGAAAATACCGATTGGGACAAGTTTAAAACTAAACTACAAGAGAATATCACGATTTTATTTATTATAGAAAAGAAGTCAAGAATGAATTATTGTGAAGAAGACGATGAGGAACTAGAAAAATTAATTGATGATAATGAAGAAGAAATGAAAGAAGCACCACCGGATGGAGAAATCCCTCACCCAACATCTCCGGCCGAAATCAAAGAGTTAATCAAAAATCTGGAAACAAGAAAGGCTCCTGGAAAAGATGAAATCACAAATCTCATGCTGAAGAAAATGTCAAAAAAAGGAATGGCAGCTCTCACTAGCATAGCAAATGGCGTGATGAGAACAGAGCTACACTTTCCAAAAAGATGGAAAACTGCCGAAGTGATTGTTTTCAATAAACCAGGTAAAGACAAAAAGTTCCCACAGAACTATAGACCGTAAGCCTGCTCCCAGCCCTAGGAAAAATTGTGGAGAGAGTCTTAGCCAGACGACTTAATGAAGAAACAGGAGCCCTAGCGACGATATAGAGTGAACAATTTGGGTTCCGAAAATCACATTCTACTGAACAACAGCTCCTAAGAATGACTGAGAATATCACAGAAGGATTTCAGAATAAACATGCCACAGGACTACTACTACTGGATGTAACCAGAGCTTTTGATAGAGTATGGCATGAAGGACTAGCATATGAAATGATAACCGCAGGTTACTCACCCAAGTTATGCAGAATACTGAATATTAAGAAATTATTTGAAGGAAAGGAACTTTTGTGTGAAAATAGGTGATGTTCATTCCACACTCAGATATTTAGAAGCAGGAGTTCCCCAAGGATCCATATTAGGACCGCTACTCTATAACATACATGATATACCAAGAAATCCAAGATGCCTGCTTGCTCTATTCGCAGACGATACAGGCATAGCAATAAGGCACACAAATACAAAAATATTTCACAAAAGACTTCAAGAAGCTGCAGACGATATCAGTCAATGGTGTAACAGATGGAAAATCAAAATCAATGGAGAAAAGAGTCGAGCAATACTCCTTCAAAAGAGAAGACTGAAGATGGAATCGAAGATATCCACAGACAATAATGAAATTGAATGGAAGGATGAAGCTAAATACCTAGGAGTAATATTAGACAAAGAACTAACGTGGAAACAGCCCATTAAGTATGCAGTGGATAAAACGAATGTAGCAATGAAAAGATTATACCCCGCGATTATAGGCAGAAGAAGCCAAATGAACAGAAACACGAAATTGAGGATCATAAAAGCAGTCGCCAGACCGCAGCTAACATATGGATCAACAGCATGGGGATATGCAGCGAGAACTCATATAAAGAGGATACAAAGTACAGAAAACAAATTTCTGAGATGGGCATTAGACGCCCCCTGGTTTGTTAGGTATGAAAAAATCCGAAAAGACATGAAATGGGAGTCCATTACTACATTCATCAAACGAAAAGCTGCAAAAGCCAATAATAGAGCTTGTGAACATCCAAATGACGACCTTAGAAGGTTAGTTGACTATGACCCCGCTGAAGATGAAAAAACAGCGAGAATTCACCGCAAAAGACCTAGAGACCAACTGTGAAAATGAAGATATAGACCTCTTAACTAAGAGAGAGAGATATCCAATTGAAGGATGAACACAAACACTCAGCATAAAAGAATGCGAAAGAGAAAATAACATATGAGAAGATGAAAGGTTTATAGGCATATGCCCGGAACCTAACAACGGGAGAGGTGTTTAGTCGGTAAGAATCCGACACTACCCAGAAAGACTGGGTGTCTTATGTAAGATTCACCTCTCCTATAATTAAAAAAAAAAAAAAAAAAAAAAATGAGGAGCATTTAAGGTTGAGCATCCAAGTTAGTGCTTGTGAAAAGTTTCTGTGATTTCGTACGTAGAGTCCAGGTCCGAAAGGATCGTTGGTTCCGTGCGTGAGTGATATACGGACTTTTTGTGAAGCTGAGGAAAACGGTAAGTGTCTTTTAATTATCCTTTTATCCGTGTTTGAACATGGATGAAAATTCGGATAACGATGGATCCTTCATGGATACCGAGGACAGATACACGACCTCTGAGGATGAAAGCGATGAGCTTAAAGAACTCGTCAGGCTCCGACAGGAAAATGATGAGCTCAAAGCCAATTTAGCGGCTTTAACAAACTGCATGGCCAATCTGACCAAAGAATTAAAACTCTTGAGAGAAGAACTCTCCAACAAGAAATCCCCAAATACAAGCGTAAGAAGTTATTCCCAGGCTTTGCTTTCCGAACCAGGAACATCAGCCCAAACTATTCCTAAAACAATAACGGCTGTCCCTCCCAAAACTATAACTGTTGCCCCTCCCAAAACATCAACTGTTGTCTCTCCCAAAGCGATAGCCTCAAATATTGAGGACAACAAAAAAGCCCCCCAACCCCAAGGAGCACCTCGGGCCAAGCGTGCCAGAAAAGAAAGTTCGTCCTCAATAGAGGACAACTCAAAAAAGTCGACGGTGACGTCTCAGTCACCTATAAAAGATAAAATTCCCCCAATAACAATGATGGGGACTTCTGACTGGACAGAAATTTCCAAAACGCTATACAGCAAAAAGATAAATTATAACCGTGCAACGGTTGTTAAAGACGGTATAAAAATCATTGCCTCGACTGCAGACGACTTCAGGAAGCTAACAAAATTTCTTGAGCAACAAGGAAAAGAGTATTTTACTTACCAAATGGAGGAAGAAAGAAGAATTTACGCTGTAATAAGGTACTTGCCACTTGATGCGGATATTGGAGTGATTAAGGAAGACTTAGGACTCCAGGGTATTAAAGATGCTGAAGTGACGAGAATGACGTCAAACAAAACGAAAAAGGCTATCCCTCTATACCTCGTGAAAACTCAACACAAGGAAATTTTCCAAATCAAAAAGATCTACAGCCTCTGTATCGAAATAGAGCCAAAAAAGAAACCAGAAGGCCCAGGACAGTGTCATCGTTGTCAGAGATATGGCCATGCGCAAAACAAATGCACATTTCCGTGGAGATGTGTAAAATGCTTAGGAGCGCATTGCACAAAAGATTGTGTATTGACCGAAAAAGAAGGGGAAAGGAACGCTACATGCGTTTTATGTAACCAGAGTGGGCATCCGGCCAGTTATAAAGGCTGCAGTGCTTATAAAAATCTGACTAAAAAGAAAACACCCCCAAAAAAAGAAGCCCCTACCAAAAAAATGGAGACTGCTATCGCTGTTGAAAAACCACAGGTACCAAAAACAAAGAACCCGTCCAAAAAACCGACTCCAGCCAAAAAAGAAGATCCCAAAGATGAACTAGACAAACTTACAGAGAAATTATTCAGCAGAATAATGCAGAAATTCGAAAAAGAATTCGAGAAAAAATTTCAAAATTTATTTGGAAACAAATAATTTATGAACAAACAATCACATCTAGAAAATCTGAAGATAGTTTCCTGGAATGTTAACGGAATCAGAGCCCGTAAATCAGATATTGAACAATTGTTAGAAGAAAAACATCCTGATATTATGGCGCTTCAGGAAACAAAAATGACTACCAATGATAGAATTTCCTTCAAAAATTACGAAATATACAGAAGAGACAGAAATAATAGAAACGGAGGAGGGGTTGCCATTCTTGTTAAAAGAGACGTGAACCACTACCTGAATGCGGTTATAAATCCCGAGGACAATGACGCATCTATAGAGGCACTATCGATCACAGTAAAGATAAGAAGAGAAAGCATTAAGGTATTCTCTGTATATAAACCACCGCAAATAAATCTGCCAGAGGAAGAGATAAAGATTTTATTAGGGGGTCATTTTCCAAGAATAATACTTGGAGATCTCAACTGTAAATCTCAACAATGGAATTCTAGAACAGAGAACGCAAATGGCAAGAAATTGAAAGAGTATGCCGAGAAGGAAGATGCGATTATAATGGGACCGGACATACCGACATTTTTACCTAGTGGCAATGGAACCCCTGATGTGCTAGACATAGTTATAATGAAGAATATAAAGCAAGATTTTGCTCTTGAAACGATAGAGGATGGAACATCTGATCACAACCCGATAGAGTTCATTTTAGGACATGGAACTAGAAATGAAGTGACTCAAACACGAGAACATACCGATTGGGACGAATATAAGAATAAACTCCAAGAAAATATCACGAGTATTCCACAAATTAACACTCCGGATGAATTAGATCAATCAGTCATAGCTTTGGAGAGTGCGATTATGAAATCCTATGAAGAGAGCACGGTTAGAAAAACTGAACCTACTCCCAAACATCCCTATGGCGATACTCCCAAAGAGGTGAAAGAACTGATTAAAGTCAACCGAAGACTAAGAAAGAACTACAGGACGTATAAAACAGATAATGATAAAATCAGACTGAACAGACATAGTCAAATACTTAAAAATGCACTAAGGGAACTCAGAACGAATAGATGGAATAAGAAAATCAGTGAACTCAGCACAGAAGACCACTCTGCATGGAAAATGCAAAAAAATTTACGTAATGAAAAAACTCAAATTCCACCACTGCATGGAATGCATGGAATGGCATATTCAAAAAGCGATAAATCTAACGCTCTTGCCGATACTATAGAAAGGGAGTCAAGGATAAATTATTGTGAAGAAGACGATGAGGACCTAGAAGAATTAATTGAAGATAATGAAGAAGAAATGAAAGAAACACCACCGGATGACAAAATCCCTCACCCTACATCTCCGGCAGAAATCAAAGAGATAATCAATAACTTGAAAACAAGAAAGGCTCCTGGGAAAGATAAAATTACAAATCTCATGCTGAAGAAAATGTCAAAGAAAGGAACGGCAGCTCTCACTAGCATAGCAAATGGCGTGATGAGAACAGAGCACTTTCCAAAAAGATGGAAATCTGCCGAAGTGATTGTTTTCAATAAACCAGGTAAAGACAAAAAGTTCCCACAGAACTATAGACCGATAAGCTTGCTCCCAGCCCTAGGAAAAATTGTGGAGAGAGTCTTAGCCAGACGACTTAATGAAGAAACAGAAGCCCTGGCGACGATACCGAGTGAACAATTTGGATTCCGAAAACAACATTCAACTGAACAACAGCTCCTAAGAATAACCGAGTATATCACAGAAGGATTTCAGAATAAAGAAGCCACAGGACTACTACTACTGGATGTAACCAGAGCTTTTGATAGAGTATGGCATGAAGGACTTGCATATAAAATGATAACCGCAGGATATTCACCCAAGTTATGCAGAATAATAAGAAATTATCTGAGGGATAGGAACTTTTGTGTGAAAATAGGTGATGTTCATTCCACACTCAGATATTTAGAAGCAGGAGTTCCCCAAGGATCCATACTAGGACCGCTACTCTATAACATATACATACATGATATACCAAGAAATCCAAGATGCCTGCTTGCTCTATACGCAGACGATACGGGCATAGCAATTAGGCACAGAAATACAAAGATAATTCACAAAAGACTTCAAGAAGCTGCAGATGATATCAGTCAATGGTGTAACAGATGGAAAATCAAAATCAATGGAGAAAAGAGTCAAGCAATACTCCTTCAAAAGAGAAAACTGAAGATGGAATCGAAGATATCCATAGACAATAATGAAATTGAATGGAAGAATGAAGCTAAATACCTAGGAGTAATATTAGACAAAGGACTAACGTGGAAACAGCACATTAAGTATGCAGTGGATAAAACGAATGTAGCCATGAAAAGATTATACCCGATAATAGGCAGAAGAAGTCAAATGAACAAGAACACGAAATTGAGAATCATAAAAGCAGTCGCCAGACCGCAGCTCACATATGGATCAACAGCATGGGGATATGCAGCGAGAACCCATATAAAGAAGATCCAAAGTACAGAAAACAAATTACTGAGATGGGCATTAGACGCCCCCTGGTTTGTTAGGAATGAACAAATCCAAAAAGACATAAAATGGGAGTCCATTACTACATTCATCAAGCGAAAAGCTGCAAAAGCCTATGAAAGAGCTAGTGAACATCCAAATGACGACCTTAGAAGGTTAATCGACTATGACCCCGCTGAAGATGAAAAAGCAGCGAGAATTTACCGCAAAAGACCTAGAGACCAATTGCGAAAATGAAGATATAAAACTCCACACTTAGCGAGAGATATCCAATTGAAGGATGAACACAAACACTCAGCATAAAAGAATGCGAAAGAGAAAATAACATATGAGAAGATGAAAGGTTTATAGGCATATGCCCGGAACCTAACAACGGGAGAGGTGTTTAGTCGGTAAGAATCCGACACTACCCAGAAAGACTGGGTGTCTTATGTAAGATTCACCTCTCCTATAATTAAAAAAAAATTTAAAAAAAAAAAAAAAAAAATGAGGAGCATCTGCCTCGACTGCAGACGACTTCAGGAAACTAACAAAATTTCTTGAGCAACAAGGAAAAGAGTATTTTACTTACCAAATGGAGGAAGAAAGAAGAATTTACGCTGTAATAAGGTACTTGCCACTTGATGCGGATATTGGAGTGATTAAGGAAGACTTAGGACTCCAGGGTATTAAAGATGCTGAAGTGACGAGAATGACGTCAAACAAAACGAAAAAGGCTATCCCTCTATACCTCGTGAAAACTCAACACAAGGAAATTTTCCAAATCAAAAAGATCTACAGCCTCTGTATCGAAATAGAGCCAAAAAAAAAACCAGAAGGCCCAGGACAGTGTCATCGCTGTCAGAGATATGGCCATGCGCAAAACAAATGCACATTTCCGTGGAGATGTGTAAAATGCTTAGGAGCGCATTGCACAAAAGATTGTGTATTGACCGAAAAAGTAGGGGAAAGGAACGCTACATGCGTTTTATGTAACCAGAGTGGGCATCCGGCCAGTTATAAAGGCTGCAGTGCTTATAAAAATCTGACTAAAAAGAAAACACCCCCAAAAAAAGAAGCCCCTACCAAAAAAATGGAGACTGCTATCGCTGTTGAAAAACCACAGGTACCAAAAACAAAGAACCCGTCCAAAAAACCGACTCCAGCCAAAAAAGAAGATCCCAAAGATGAACTAGACAAACTTACAGAGAAATTATTCAGCAGAATAATGCAGAAATTCGAAAAAGAATTCGAGAAAAAATTTCAAAATTTATTTGGAAACAAATAATTTATGAACAAACAATCACATCTAGAAAATCTGAAGATAGTTTCCTGGAATGTTAACGGAATCAGAGCCCGTAAATCAGATATTGAACAATTGTTAGAAGAAAAACATCCTGATATTATGGCGCTTCAGGAAACAAAAATGACTACCAATGATAGAATTTCCTTCAAAAATTACGAAATATACAGAAGAGACAGAAATAATAGAAACGGAGGAGGGGTTGCCATTCTTGTTAAAAGAGACGTGAACCACTACCTGAATGCGGTTATAAATCCCGAGGACAATGACGCATCTATAGAGGCACTATCGATCACAGTAGAGATAAGAAGAGAAAGCATTAAGGTATTCTCTGTATATAAACCACCGCAAATAAATCTGCCAGAGGAAGAGATAAAGATTTTATTAGGGGGTCATTTTCCAAGAATAATACTTGGAGATCTCAACTGTAAATCTCAACAATGGAATTCTAGAACAGAGAACGCAAATGGCAAGAAATTGAAAGAGTATGCCGAGAAGGAAGATGCGATTATAATGGGACCGGACATACCGACATTTTTACCTAGTGGCAATGGAACCCCTGATGTGCTAGACATAGTTATAATGAAGAATATAAAGCAAGATTTTGCTCTTGAAACGATAGAGGATGGAACATCTGATCACAACCCGATAGAGTTCATTTTAGGACATGGAACTAGAAATGAAGTGACTCAAACACGAGAACATACCGATTGGGACGAATTTAAGAATAAACTCCAAGAAAATATCACGAGTATTCCACAAATTAACACTCCGGATGAATTAGATCAATCAGTCATAGCTTTGGAGAGTGCGATTATGAAATCCTATGAAGAGAGCACGGTTAGAAAAACTGAACCTACTCCCAAACATCCCTATGGCGATACTCCCAAAGAGGTGAAAGAACTGATTAAAGTCAACCGAAGACTAAGAAAGAACTACAGGATGTATAAAACAGATAATGATAAAATCAGACTGAACAGACATAGTCAAATACTTAAAAATGCACTAAGGGAACTCAGAACGAATAGATGGAATAAGAAAATCAGTGAACTCAGCACAGAAGACCACTCTGCATGGAAAATGCAAAAAAATTTACGTAATGAAAAAACTCAAATTCCACCACTGCATGGAATGCATGGAATGGCATATTCAAAAAGCGATAAATCTAACGCTCTTGCCGATACTATAGAAAGGGAGTCAAGGATAAATTATTGTGAAGAAGACGATGAGGACCTAGAAGAATTAATTGAAGATAATGAAGAAGAAATGAAAGAAACACCACCGGATGACAAAATCCCTCACCCTACATCTCCGGCAGAAATCAAAGAGATAATCAATAACTTGAAAACAAGAAAGGCTCCTGGGAAAGATAAAATTACAAATCCCATGCTGAAGAAAATGTCAAAGAAAGGAACGGCAGCTCTCACTAGCATAGCAAATGGCGTGATGAGAACAGAGCACTTTCCAAAAAGATGGAAATCTGCCGAAGTGATTGTTTTCAATAAACCAGGTAAAGACAAAAAGTTCCCACAGAACTATAGACCGATAAGCTTGCTCCCAGCCCTAGGAAAAATTGTGGAGAGAGTCTTAGCCAGACGACTTAATGAAGAAACAGAAGCCCTGGCGACGATACCGAGTGAACAATTTGGATTCCGAAAACAACATTCAACTGAACAACAGCTCCTAAGAATAACCGAGTATATCACAGAAGGATTTCAGAATAAAGAAGCCACAGGACTACTACTACTGGATGTAACCAGAGCTTTTGATAGAGTATGGCATGAAGGACTTGCATATAAAATGATAACCGCAGGATATTCACCCAAGTTATGCAGAATAATAAGAAATTATCTGAGGGATAGAAACTTTTGTGTGAAAAAAGGTGATGTTCATTCCACACTCAGATATTTAGAAGCAGGAGTTCCCCAAGGATCCATACTAGGACCGCTACTCTATAACATATACATACATGATATACCAAGAAATCCAAGATGCCTGCTTGCTCTATACGCAGACGATACGGGCATAGCAATTAGGCACAGAAATACAAAGATAATTCACAAAAGACTTCAAGAAGCTGCAGATGATATCAGTCAATGGTGTAACAGATGGAAAATCAAAATCAATGGAGAAAAGAGTCAAGCAATACTCCTTCAAAAGAGAAAACTGAAGATGGAATCGAAGATATCCATAGACAATAATGAAATTGAATGGAAGAATGAAGCTAAATACCTAGGAGTAATATTAGACAAAGGACTAACGTGGAAACAGCACATTAAGTATGCAGTGGATAAAACGAATGTAGCCATGAAAAGATTATACCCGATAATAGGCAGAAGAAGTCAAATGAACAAGAACACGAAATTGAGAATCATAAAAGCAGTCGCCAGACCGCAGCTCACATATGGATCAACAGCATGGGGATATGCAGCGAGAACCCATATAAAGAAGATCCAAAGTACAGAAAACAAATTACTGAGATGGGCATTAGACGCCCCCTGGTTTGTTAGGAATGAACAAATCCAAAAAGACATAAAATGGGAGTCCATTACTACATTCATCAAGCGAAAAGCTGCAAAAGCCTATGAAAGAGCTAGTGAACATCCAAATGACGACCTTAGAAGGTTAATCGACTATGACCCCGCTGAAGATGAAAAAGCAGCGAGAATTTACCGCAAAAGACCTAGAGACCAATTGCGAAAATGAAGATATAAAACTCCACACTTAGCGAGAGATATCCAATTGAAGGATGAACACAAACACTCAGCATAAAAGAATGCGAAAGAGAAAATAACATATGAGAAGATGAAAGGTTTATAGGCATATGCCCGGAACCTAACAACGGGAGAGGTGTTTAGTCGGTAAGAATCCGACACTACCCAGAAAGACTGGGTGTCTTATGTAAGATTCACCTCTCCTATAATTAAAAAAAAAAATAAATTAAAAAAAAAAAAAAATGAGGAGCATCATTTGATAATACGTTATATCAAAGTAAAGTTAGTAGTTAATCATGTCCGGTCGCGGTAAAGGTGGTAAAGTTAAAGGCAAGGCGAAGTCTCGTTCTAACAGAGCTGGGTTGCAGTTTCCCGTAGGACGTATTCATCGTTTATTACGTAAGGGTAATTACGCCGAACGGGTTGGAGCGGGAGCACCCGTGTACCTTGCGGCTGTAATGGAGTATCTTGCCGCCGAAGTATTGGAATTGGCTGGTAACGCCGCGAGAGACAACAAGAAGACCAGAATCATTCCGCGTCATCTTCAGCTGGCCATCAGGAACGACGAAGAATTGAACAAATTGCTCTCAGGAGTCACCATCGCACAAGGAGGTGTTTTACCCAACATCCAAGCCGTTCTCTTGCCGAAAAAGACCGAAAAAAAATCGTAGACATCTCGACGATACGTTCTCATCAGGTCATACATCAAAGGCCCTTATCAGGGCCACCAAAAAGATCTTTTATGAAAATGTACACCGACATATTACGTTGCACCTTCCATTTAGTTTAGTTGCGGAAATTTCTCATTTGGTAGCTAAATGATACAAACATTACAGACGACGTTTAGTAATGATTTAATAAACCACCTTTTTGTGTTACCGATAAATAAAGTCAGTCTGTAAATAATTACTGTTATTATTCGAAACAGATCGTCTTGAATGTATCCGTTGCGTCAGCTTTAGTCTTGCTCGGTCACATGTGACTTGTGGGATCGCTCCTTACTTGTGTACAAATATAAAGTACTATCCGGTTCAGGATCGCATCATTTGAGATAATTTTTCATTAAGAATAATTCATCGTAAGTTGAATATTATGGGAATTACGTTCAAACTTTCCTTGATAACTTGCATTGCGTATAATATGTTGGATCTATTTTATATCATTTTCATGTTCATATTTAATCGAGTTATATAAAAAACAATTGTAGTTGTCAGAAAGATTATAAAGTTGAAACAGTCATTTCTTTCCTTGGTCAATAAAACAGGCCCAAACTCAACAGAACATTCCTGGACATATAGACTAAATTTGGCGATCCTGCCAGGATTTTGTTACTTTGTTGGCAGTTGAAACGGGAAGCCCTGAGAACTGAAATTAGCCAGATATTCACTGATGTACGTTCCAGTTCTAGGACCAGGGATGAATACAAGAGTAGAATATGGAAGAGAACAATTCACGATAAGTCAAAAAGAATTTTCGAACTTGATAATAAAATAGAAGAGATTTTGATGTCGGAAGAACCACTTAATAATAATAATAATAATATTTATTTCAGCATCAAAATATTCACATGCTTCGTCAACAAATACAGAAATAATCAATTTTTCAAAAATTCATCCAAACTATACATTGCATTTTTAACTAGAATTTTTTTTAAACATTTCTTGAATTTTTTCCCTTGGAATTGCTTGATGTTATCTGTATTGTAGATTTTAGGACCCCAAAAGTCCACCCCTTGTTGTGAGTAATTGCGACTGTGGTATGGTATTGTTAGGTGGTTTCGGTTGCGGGTATTGAATTTGTGGAAAATAGCATTGGCTGGAAAGTCTCTCAAGTTTGTATGCACATGGATTGCACACTCCAATACATATACTGCTGGTATGGTAAGTATTTTTAATTCAGCAAACACAGGTCTACAGCTGTCTGTCTGTTTCAGCCTCATTATTGCTCGTACTGCCCTCTTCTGGAGAATAAGAAGATCATGTGCATGAGTGGTTGCACCCCATAGGAGAATCCCATATGTCGCTATGGAGTGGAAATTAGCGAAATAGGCGTTCAAAGCTGCATTTTTGGTTGAAAATCTACTCACCGCAGATATTGCGTAAATTGCTACTGTAAGTTTCTTTTTTGTTTCCTGAACATGAGGCTCCCATGAAAGTGCTCCATCAATTGTAATCCCAAGCAGTCAAATGGTTTCATTTTTATTACTTTTTAATTTAATTTGCTGCGTTTTTGTCTCATTGACAGCAAGGGAGTTACAGTTGAATCAGTGGTTTGATGTTGAGTGGACATAATGCTCTAACATTCTCAGACCTGTGATGTCCGAGGCCTTCATGAAAAAGGAAGTGTCATCGGCAAACAATAGAGTCATTAAGTAAATGTCCTTTTCAAGTTCAGATCATTTATGTAGACTAGGAAAAGCAAGGGTCCCAGTTTCGATCCTTGAGGAACTCCAGATGTTATGTTCCTACAATTTGACCTTGAACCATTCCACTGGACTCGTTGTTGTCTGCTTGAAAGGAAGGAACAAATCATATTCAATGCAGCACCCTCCAATCCATAATAATTCATTTTTCTCTCAAGGATATCATGATCCACTGTATCAAATGCCTTCGATAAGTCCCTCGAAATAATCTTTGAGGGCCACCTCTCTTCCAAGGCTGTAATTATCTCCTTCATGACCTCCAGTAGCATAGTTGTTGTGGACTTGGAGTTCCTGAATCCATGTTGTTGTTTGCCAAGCATTTCACCGTCTTCAAAATGTCTCAAGAGTTTGATTTTGATGATTTCTTCCAGTATCTTTGATATAGTTGGTAAGATGGAAATTGGACGATAATTAGATGGTTCGTTGGTACACACTGTCATATTTGTGAATGTCGTTTTAACTATAAAGATGTAATAGTTAGGGATCATGATCATTTCTCCTCTGAATTTAGGGGCTGGGCGCATCAACAATGTAACCGTAATTTTCGAAAGCTTTTTATTGTACCCATAGTGTTTCATAATTTATCTAATTACGACGCTCATTATTTAGTTGAATCTCTTTTACGTCGTGGTAGAATCACAACTTTACCCATCAATAAAGAAAAGTACATTTCATTTACATATTACCATCAGGAAACCAATCTCAGATTTAGGTTTATCGACTCATTTAAATTTATGGGAGCTAGTTTGGATGAATAAGCTTCTACTTTAATTCTAGGTAATTTTAAAAACCTTAAAAAAGAATTTGGTCGTTTACGCGATGAGGAGTTTGAACTCCTCACAAGGAAGGGTACATTTTGTTATGATTATATGACAGATTGGGATAAGTTAAACGATACCGCACTACCATCAATAGATCAATTTTACAATAAATTGTCGGATGAACATATTAACGAGAAAAGCTATCGTCATGCTCAGAACGTTTGGCAAACATTCAAAATCAGATCATTAGGCGAATACAGCGATTTGTACATGAAAACAGACGTACTTTTGCTTGCTGATGTCATGGAAAATTTCAGAGAAACTGCTTTAGAAACGTATAAGCTTGACCCAGCATGGTACTACACTATGCCTGGCTACAGCTGGGACTGTATGCTGAACTACACAAAATGTAAATTACAATTACTTAAAGATATTGATATGATCATGTTTGTGGAGCAGGGTATACGGGGTGGAATCAGTTGTTGCATGCATAGGTTTTCCGAAGCCAATAACCCTCAAATGACTAATTATGACGCATCAAAGCCAGAGTCATATTTGCTTTATCTTGATGTAAATAATTTGTACGGTTGGGCGATGAGTCAATATTTACCATTTGGGGGTTTTGAATGGTGTGATGCGACTGTTGATGTGACTACCATTCCCGATGATAATCCTGAAGGATACATCCTTCAGGTGGATCTGCAATACCCACAACACTTGCATGATCTGCATAAAGACTTACCGTTGTGCCCAGAGCACAGTGTCCCTCCTGGTTAAAAGCTGCCAAAATTATTATGTACTCTCTCTGATAAAAAAGATTACGTAATTCATTATCGTGATTTAAAAACTGTGCTTGAATTAGGATTGAAATTGAAAAAAATTAAAAAGGTATTGAAATTTCAGCAATCTCCCTGGCTGAAACCCTATATAGACCTTAATACTGAATTAAGAGCAAAAGCAACTACCGATTTCGGTAAAAACCAATTCAAATTTGCCAATAATTCAATTTTTGGTAAGACCATGGAGAATATCAGATTGCACAGAGTAGTACGTTTAGTTAATAAGTATGAAGGTCGATATGGAGCAAAAAATCTTATAGCATCTCCGAGATTCCATAGTCGCACAGTTTTCGGTGAAGATTTATTAGCCGTTGAACTTAAAAAGAATGAGTTAATGAAATTATATTATTTCGTGATCAAAGAATATTATGATAATGTGTTTAGTCCGGTTTGTGACATGTTTATTACAGTAAAATTTTCTTCTATTTCGTAGCTATTTTGTGAAGGAATTATCAATGAATGAAGAAGTATTGAGTTCGAGAGAAATATAAATTTCTTTTTTGTGAATAACAGACCGCAAACCCGATTAACTATAGTGTCGGATTATACAGTACGACCGCAAACTAATGGTTTTTATATCGATATTCTTTTGTTTTATTGGTTGTTTCAGAAAAAGGAAATAGATAAGGTTTCGCCAAACGTGCAAGCTTCTTTATCAGCTGAACCAGTTGCAGCGGAAAGAAATTACTATCTGAAAAATATTCCAGACACTAAGGTTAGTTCCAGTTAGAAATATATGACCAGTTATTCAACGAACATCCACATTTTCAAATAAACAACTATGGACTTCGAACCAAAAATTCTTGTCAGATCAATCACCACCAAACTGACAGTTCCTTGGTTGGTGCATATGAATATCATATAATTATCAACGATAGTTGAGAAGTCGTGTGATAAAGAGTTTTAAAAGTTGTGGTTCTGAAAAGAACCGATTGTGTAGTATTCAAGCGTACCAGTGAAGTTGATTACCACCCACTTTACTTGGAACTGGTGTATTTGGTTACGGCTTTGGTACCTTCACTGACGGCGTGCTTGGCCAATTCACCGGGTAAGAGGAGACGTACCGCGGTGTGAATTTCCCTGCTGGTAATGGAGCGTTTGTTGTAGTGTGCCAATCTGCTCGCTTCTGCTGCGATACGTTCGAAGATATCGTTAACAAAACTGTTCATGATACTCATAGCCTTACTGGAAATACCGGTATCGGGATGGACCTGCTTCAACACCTTGTAGATGTAGATAGCGTAACTTTCCTTCCTCTTGCGCTTCTTCTTCTTATCGGTCTTGGTAATGTTTTTCTGGGCTTTTCCCGCCTTCTTCACGGCTTTTCCACTAGTTTTAGGTGGCATGATTAATTTATACTGATTTATAACGGTATATCACTAGAAAATGAATGGTGTGTTTTTTTTTTTTTAATTATAGGAGAGGTGATCATGCCACCTAAAACTAGTGGAAAAGCCGTGAAGAAGGCGGGAAAAGCCCAGAAAAACATTACCAAGACCGATAAGAAGAAGAAGCGCAAGAGGAAGGAAAGTTACGCTATCTACATCTACAAGGTGTTGAAGCAGGTCCATCCCGATACCGGTATTTCCAGTAAGGCTATGAGTATCATGAACAGTTTTGTTAACGATATCTTCGAACGTATCGCAGCAGAAGCGAGCAGATTGGCACACTACAACAAACGCTCCATTACCAGCAGGGAAATTCACACCGCGGTACGTCTCCTCTTACCCGGTGAATTGGCCAAGCACGCCGTCAGTGAAGGTACCAAAGCCGTAACCAAATACACCAGTTCCAAGTAAAGTGGGTGGTTATCAACTTCACTGGTACGCTTGAATACTACACAATCGGTTCTTTTCAGAACCACAACTTTTAAAACTCTTTATCACACGACTTCTCAACTATCGTTGATAATTATATGATATTCATATGCACCAACCAAGGAACTGTCAGTTTGGTGGTGATTGATCTGACAAGAATTTTTGGTTCGAAGTCCATAGTTGTTTATTTGAAAATGTGGATGTTCGTTGAATAACTGGTCATATATTTCTAACTGGAACTAACCTTAGTGTCTGGAATATTTTTCAGATAGTAATTTCTTTCCGCTGCAACTGGTTCAGCTGATAAAGAAGCTTGCACGTTTGGCGAAACCTTATCTATTTCCTTTTTCTGAAACAACCAATAAAACAAAAGAATATCGATATAAAAACCATTAGTTTGCGGTCGTACTGTATAATCCGACACTATAGTTAATCGGGTTTGCGGTCTGTTATTCACAAAAAAGAAATTTATATTTCTCTCGAACTCAATACTTCTTCATTCATTGATAATTCCTTCACAAAATAGCTACGAAATAGAAGAAAATTTTACTGTAATAAACATGTCACAAACCGGACTAAACACATTATCATAATATTCTTTGATCACGAAATAATATAATTTCATTAACTCATTCTTTTTAAGTTCAACGGCTAATAAATCTTCACCGAAAACTGTGCGACTATGGAATCTCGGAGATGCTATAAGATTTTTTGCTCCATATCGACCTTCATACTTATTAACTAAACGTACTACTCTGTGCAATCTGATATTCTCCATGGTCTTACCAAAAATTGAATTATTGGCAAATTTGAATTGGTTTTTACCGAAATCGGTAGTTGCTTTTGCTCTTAATTCAGTATTAAGGTCTATATAGGGTTTCAGCCAGGGAGATTGCTGAAATTTCAATACCTTTTTAATTTTTTTCAATTTCAATCCTAATTCAAGCACAGTTTTTAAATCACGATAATGAATTACGTAATCTTTTTTATCAGAGAGAGTACATAATAATTTTGGCAGCTTTTAACCAGGAGGGACACTGTGCTCTGGGCACAACGGTAAGTCTTTATGCAGATCATGCAAGTGTTGTGGGTATTGCAGATCCACCTGAAGGATGTATCCTTCAGGATTATCATCGGGAATGGTAGTCACATCAACAGTCGCATCACACCATTCAAAACCCCCAAATGGTAAATATTGACTCATCGCCCAACCGTACAAATTATTTACATCAAGATAAAGCAAATATGACTCTGGCTTTGATGCGTCATAATTAGTCATTTGAGGGTTATTGGCTTCGGAAAACCTATGCATGCAACAACTGATTCCACCCCGTATACCCTGCTCCACAAACATGATCATATCAATATCTTTAAGTAATTGTAATTTACATTTTGTGTAGTTCAGCATACAGTCCCAGCTGTAGCCAGGCATAGTGTAGTACCATGCTGGGTCAAGCTTATACGTTTCTAAAGCAGTTTCTCTGAAATTTTCCATGACATCAGCAAGCAAAAGTACGTCTGTTTTCATGTACAAATCGCTGTATTCGCCTAATGATCTGATTTTGAATGTTTGCCAAACGTTCTGAGCATGACGATAGCTTTTCTCGTTAATATGTTCATCCGACAATTTATTGTAAAATTGATCTATTGATGGTAGTGCGGTATCGTTTAACTTATCCCAATCTGTCATATAATCATAACAAAATGTACCCTTCCTTGTGAGGAGTTCAAACTCCTCATCGCGTAAACGACCAAATTCTTTTTTAAGGTTTTTAAAATTACCTAGAATTAAAGTAGAAGCTTATTCATCCAAACTAGCTCCCATAAATTTAAATGAGTCGATAAACCTAAATCTGAGATTGGTTTCCTGATGGTAATATGTAAATGAAATGTACTTTTCTTTATTGATGGGTAAAGTTGTGATTCTACCACGACGTAAAAGAGATTCAACTAAATAATGAGCGTCGTAATTAGATAAATTATGAAACACTATGGGTACAATAAAAAGCTTTCGAAAATTACGGTTACATTGTTGATGCGCCCAGCCCCTAAATTCAGAGGAGAAATGATCATGATCCCTAACTATTACATCTTTATAGTTAAAACGACATTCACAAATATGACAGTGTGTACCAACGAACCATCTAATTATCGTCCAATTTCCATCTTACCAACTATATCAAAGATACTGGAAGAAATCATCAAAATCAAACTCTTGAGACATTTTGAAGACGGTGAAATGCTTGGCAAACAACAACATGGATTCAGGAACTCCAAGTCCACAACAACTATGCTACTGGAGGTCATGAAGGAGATAATTACAGCCTTGGAAGAGAGGTGGCCCTCAAAGATTATTTCGAGGGACTTATCGAAGGCATTTGATACAGTGGATCATGATATCCTTGAGAGAAAAATGAATTATTATGGATTGGAGGGTGCTGCATTGAATATGATTTGTTCCTTCCTTTCAAGCAGACAACAACGAGTCCAGTGGAATGGTTCAAGGTCAAATTGTAGGAACATAACATCTGGAGTTCCTCAAGGATCGAAACTGGGACCCTTGCTTTTCCTAGTCTACATAAATGATCTGAACTTGAAAAGGACATTTACTTAATGACTCTATTGTTTGCCGATGACACTTCCTTTTTCATGAAGGCCTCGGACATCACAGGTCTGAGAATGTTAGAGCATTATGTCCACTCAACATCAAACCACTGATTCAACTGTAACTCCCTTGCTGTCAATGAGACAAAAACGCAGCAAATTAAATTAAAAAGTAATAAAAATGAAACCATTTGACTGCTTGGGATTACAATTGATGGAGCACTTTCATGGGAGCCTCATGTTCAGGAAACAAAAAAGAAACTTACAGTAGCAATTTACGCAATATCTGCGGTGAGTAGATTTTCAACCAAAAATGCAGCTTTGAACGCCTATTTCGCTAATTTCCACTCCATAGCGACATATGGGATTCTCCTATGGGGTGCAACCACTCATGCACATGATCTTCTTATTCTCCAGAAGAGGGCAGTACGAGCAATAATGAGGCTGAAACAGACAGACAGCTGTAGACCTGTGTTTGCTGAATTAAAAATACTTACCATACCAGCAGTATATGTATTGGAGTGTGCAATCCATGTGCATACAAACTTGAGAGACTTTCCAGCCAATGCTATTTTCCACAAATTCAATACCCGCAACCGAAACCACCTAACAATACCATACCACAGTCGCAATTACTCACAACAAGGGGTGGACTTTTGGGGTCCTAAAATCTACAATACAGATAACATCAAGCAATTCCAAGGGAAAAAATTCAAGAAATGTTTAAAAAAAATTCTAGTTAAAAATGCAATGTATAGTTTGGATGAATTTTTGAAAAATTGATTATTTCTGTATTTGTTGACGAAGCATGTGAATATTTTGATGCTGAAATAAATATTATTATTATTATTAAGTGGTTCTTCCGACATCAAAATCTCTTCTATTTTATTATCAAGTTCGAAAATTCTTTTTGACTTATCGTGAATTGTTCTCTTCCATATTCTACTCTTGTATTCATCCCTGGTCCTAGAACTGGAACGTACATCAGTGAATATCTGGCTAATTTCAGTTCTCAGGGCTTCCCGTTTCAACTGCCAACAAAGTAACAAAATCCTGGCAGGATCGCCAAATTTAGTCTATATGTCCAGGAATGTTCTGTTGAGTTTGGGCCTGTTTTATTGACCAAGGAAAGAAATGACTGTTTCAACTTTATAATCTTTCTGACAACTACAATTGTTTTTTATATAACTCGATTAAATATGAACATGAAAATGATATAAAATAGATCCAACATATTATACGCAATGCAAGTTATCAAGGAAAGTTTGAACGTAATTCCCATAATATTCAACTTACGATGAATTATTCTTAATGAAAAATTATCTCAAATGATGCGATCCTGAACCGGATAGTACTTTATATTTGTACACAAGTAAGGAGCGATCCCACAAGTCACATGTGACCGAGCAAGACTAAAGCTGACGCAACGGATACATTCAAGACGATCTGTTTCGAATAATAACAGTAATTATTTACAGACTGACTTTATTTATCGGTAACACAAAAAGGTGGTTTATTAAATCATTACTAAACGTCGTCTGTAATGTTTGTATCATTTAGCTACCAAATGAGAAATTTCCGCAACTAAACTAAATGGAAGGTGCAACGTAATATGTCGGTGTACATTTTCATAAAAGATCTTTTTGGTGGCCCTGATAAGGGCCTTTGATGTATGACCTGATGAGAACGTATCGTCGAGATGTCTACGATTTTTTTTCGGTCTTTTTCGGCAAGAGAACGGCTTGGATGTTGGGTAAAACACCTCCTTGTGCGATGGTGACTCCTGAGAGCAATTTGTTCAATTCTTCGTCGTTCCTGATGGCCAGCTGAAGATGACGCGGAATGATTCTGGTCTTCTTGTTGTCTCTCGCGGCGTTACCAGCCAATTCCAATACTTCGGCGGCAAGATACTCCATTACAGCCGCAAGGTACACGGGTGCTCCCGCTCCAACCCGTTCGGCGTAATTACCCTTACGTAATAAACGATGAATACGTCCTACGGGAAACTGCAACCCAGCTCTGTTAGAACGAGACTTCGCCTTGCCTTTAACTTTACCACCTTTACCGCGACCGGACATGATTAACTACTAACTTTACTTTGATATAACGTATTATCAAATGATGCTCCTCATTTTTTTTTTTTTTTTAATTTATTTTTTTTTTAATTATAGGAGAGGTGAATCTTACATAAGACACCCAGTCTTTCTGGGTAGTGTCGGATTCTTACCGACTAAACACCTCTCCCGTTGTTAGGTTCCGGGCATATGCCTATAAACCTTTCATCTTCTCATATGTTATTTTCTCTTTCGCATTCTTTTATGCTGAGTGTTTGTGTTCATCCTTCAATTGGATATCTCTCGCTAAGTGTGGAGTTTTATATCTTCATTTTCGCAATTGGTCTCTAGGTCTTTTGCGGTAAATTCTCGCTGCTTTTTCATCTTCAGCGGGGTCATAGTCGATTAACCTTCTAAGGTCGTCATTTGGATGTTCACTAGCTCTTTCATAGGCTTTTGCAGCTTTTCGCTTGATGAATGTAGTAATGGACTCCCATTTTATGTCTTTTTGGATTTGTTCATTCCTAACAAACCAGGGGGCGTCTAATGCCCATCTCAGTAATTTGTTTTCTGTACTTTGGATCTTCTTTATATGGGTTCTCGCTGCATATCCCCATGCTGTTGATCCATATGTGAGCTGCGGTCTGGCGACTGCTTTTATGATTCTCAATTTCGTGTTCTTGTTCATTTGACTTCTTCTGCCTATTATCGGGTATAATCTTTTCATGGCTACATTCGTTTTATCCACTGCATACTTAATGTGCTGTTTCCACGTTAGTCCTTTGTCTAATATTACTCCTAGGTATTTAGCTTCATTCTTCCATTCAATTTCATTATTGTCTATGGATATCTTCGATTCCATCTTCAGTTTTCTCTTTTGAAGGAGTATTGCTTGACTCTTTTCTCCATTGATTTTGATTTTCCATCTGTTACACCATTGACTGATATCATCTGCAGCTTCTTGAAGTCTTTTGTGAATTATCTTTGTATTTCTGTGCCTAATTGCTATGCCCGTATCGTCTGCGTATAGAGCAAGCAGGCATCTTGGATTTCTTGGTATATCATGTATGTATATGTTATAGAGTAGCGGTCCTAGTATGGATCCTTGGGGAACTCCTGCTTCTAAATATCTGAGTGTGGAATGTCAATACACAATCTTTTGTGCAATGCGCTCCTAAGCATTTTACACATCTCCACGGAAATGTGCATTTGTTTTGCGCATGGCCATATCTCTGACAGCGATGACACTGTCCTGGGCCTTCTGGTTTTTTTTTTGGCTCTATTTCGATACAGAGGCTGTAGATCTTTTTGATTTGGAAAATTTCCTTGTGTTGAGTTTTCACGAGGTATAGAGGGATAGCCTTTTTCGTTTAGTTTGACGTCATTCTCGTCACTTCAGCATCTTTAATACCCTGGAGTCCTAAGTCTTCCTTAATCACTCCAATATCCGCATCAAGTACCTTATTACAGCGTAAATTCTTCTTTCTTCCTCCATTTGGTAAGTAAAATACTCTTTTCCTTGTTGCTCAAGAAATTTTGTTAGTTTCCTGAAGTCGTCTGCAGTCGAGGCAGATGCTCCTCAACATTGCGTGCTCCACCTATATAGATTCGACGTTACGCCAATCGCGTCGAGTTTTCATTTCGTCATCCTACATGGGCGTGGTCGAGATATTCACATGGATACCCGCTTCTTGAACATATTCGTGATAGAGCCATACATAATTCCTTAATATGAAGTGAATCGTGGGAATAGGAATATTTACAGAACACTTAATTACCTTTATCAGCGACGATTCTTAACCATACTGTTGCATTTTCAAGCTGTTGTTACAGTATTTCCCGCCGGCTTATTAGACGCTGGATGAAAAAGATGAATAGTAATGTGTAGGATGCTGTTTTAAAAAAATCTATAAACACTCTAGATGTGATCGCACTACCTGAAACAATAACCTTGGGTATTCCAAAATCACCAGATACTGATTTCCCATAAATGGTCCAAAACAGTCGAAAAGAATACGTTCCCATCGAGTGTAAGGGCAGCTCCAAGGATTCAACCACTACCGTCTATAGAGAGCGGAGGTTACGATTCAACGTAGTCTTTTCATCTTTACCATGACCTGATGGGTAGAATGGAATTCATTCAAAATCTTCTTCAAATCTTAGTTTTTGAGGAACAATTATCCTTAGATTCCGAAATGAACAATTATCTTGTGAACTAAGTAAGAACCTCTTCTGAAATTATGGTAAAATTTCCTTCTATTCTTCTCTCATTTAATTACATATTTCTTTCATAAATATGTCGTTCCTCGACACCGATTCAATATTTTCAAAACTTAATTTATTAGCTGTATAATCATCAAAAAATAATTGGATTCGACATCTCTCGCAAATTCTAATTTTTAAAGGGTACTTGGTAATCTAGACAAAGTATCCATCCAATTACTTTTGGACTTGACATATTCCATGTTGTAATCGTGATTTGACGAAATAACGGCCCATCTTCGGAACCTGTTTGTAGAAAATTTGGGTATTTCCATGCTGGAAGAGAATATTATCAATTAAGAGAGCTTTTCATGAGATAAGTATTGGTTGAATTCATGAACTAAAGTACTCCGAAATTATTGGCCAATGCTTCTTTTTCAATCTGTGAATAGGCTTGTTTACATTTCGATAAAACTGTGTAAGCGTAAGCTATGCGTTTTTCGATTCCATTTGGATGAAAATGACTCAAAATAGATCCAAGCGTCTATTGGCAGTTACGAAATTTTTCATATCTTTAAAGTAGTTGACAGAAACCAGTTCCTCTCAACTACTTTAAATATATTAATCAAGAAAATTATCTATCTATCAATTTTTCATATCGATGAATGCTTCGGACCAAATTCGATTTAACGTGTTTTTTTTTAACCAATTATAAAATGGATATAAAAAAGTGGACAATTCTTTTAGTTTATCAATCCCATACTTGGCTTCGATTCAGTGACCCCTCGGGGATTAGGAGCCTACTGAATTGTATCTGTCATATCATTTCAAGCATAAAGTCCCTCCTGATCATTCCTTCGGTTTTCTTCACACGTGGGACAAATAGAAATAGCAAAATATGGAATATTTTATGGCATCTCTTATCAGTACGTTTCACGTTGTTGAAAGTGACAATTGTCATAATACTGTCCATCCAGGAATCTGCACTTTCATCAGAAGGCATCTCAAATAAAGATGCCGATATTTATGACCAACATTTCCAAACAATAAGTTTATTGATCTACCTTTCACCCATAAGCAGGTCATAAATCTACTAATAAACAATAACCATCTGTCCGGCCTTTTGTTATTATTATTGGGTTTATTACCGGGGTGGTTTTCGGGGTATTTCTGGGTTTTTTTCCCTTTCCACAAATTCTGGCGATTTGCCTCGAATGGGTCATTTCAAAACTTCGTCATTCTTTTTCCGTTCGTAGTACAGATTGGTCTCCGTAGATTCAAGTGGAATAGTTCGTCTTTTCGAATTCTTTTTCTATTTGAATTCACATCGAGTTATCCTCAAGTGCTATGAAATAATAGAATCATTTGCGATAAAAGTGATTGTTTCAAGTGGGTTCAACATATTCACCTAGAAAAATCTCAGGATGTCCCTAATGTCACACATTTGTAAGTATTTCGTTTTATTAAGTTTTTTGCCTCTCTGATAATATCCTGGTATTTGATTATGTGTATATTCTATACTTGATACATCTCATGTTGATTAAACAATGACCGCCGAATTGACATTTTTGAATTGCCCCTTGTGTAATAAATATATTTGCGTAATCAAAGATCTGATAAACTCTTGATATATTTGCGTAATTTTCCCATAATTGATAGATAGATTTGGTCTTTTCAGGGAGATTTGTGTTTATCATATCTAGGAAAGTAAATGTCAATAAATTATGTACTTGGGAGTATTATTATCAATCGATTCCTGAGCTGAAATTCAACGACACATTACCTATAACTTATCATCGCTTCAAAAAAGAAAATATGTTTTGTGATTACAATATGGAGATGTACAAGAAAGGACTGCAGGATACAAACTTCATAACGAAATATATTTTTAAAAGAAATCATTATCGGTAAACAATTTTCCAATTCCGGAAAAATTTCCACTTCGAGCGGGAATCGAACCACGCGTCTTTGATGTCTTGTCGCAAATCGAAAATTGTCTGTTTACCGATAATGATTTCTCTCAAAAATATTTCACACAGACGATAATTTCTAATTAATATAACAAATAACGAAATATATTCATAGAGCTCTTTGATAGTTTCATCTTCTTTCCTTTGTAGTAAAATTTTTTATCGAACTTATAATTGTAATGATTAGTCTCCCGAGTAGACTTCTCTAACTTAAATTAGGATATGCGAATTCTTTATTAATTTTCTACTGTGCGTATTTTCTATCCATATCGAATTCGAAAATAATTCAATCACCAGACTAGTCCAGATAAAGGCTATCTTTAAAATAACAGGGAAAGCGAAAACTCTGATCTTCCTAATATTGATATTATTCGAATGCTCATAATTCGATTATAAAATATAGACAGAAGGGATACAGTATAATTCATTACTAAAACTTCATTTGCGATAGTCGAGTAGTGGTATGTGACAACGAATCGTAGAAATTTGTGGTTCTGAAAAGAACCGATTGTATGCAATTGTCTTGGTCAAAATAACACAGACGACTTCCATCTCACTTCTACTTGGAACTGGTGTATTTGGTCACGGCTTTGGTACCTTCGCTGACGGCGTGCTTCGCTAATTCACCGGGCAAGAGGAGACGTACGGCAGTCTGAATTTCCCTGCTGGTAATCGTGGAGCGTTTGTTGTAGTGTGCCAATCTGCTCGATTCTGCTGCTATGCGTTCGAATATATCGTTAACAAAGCTGTTCATGATACTCATGGCTTTGCTGGAAATTCCCGTATCGGGATGGACCTGCTTCAACACCTTGTAGATGTAGATAGCGTGAAGTACAGTTATACCGGGTGGCCCACCACTGACGAGATGCTCATTTTGAGAGGATAAATAAAGATATTTTGAAAATCATTTTGTTGTGTGTGTAGTGTAGACGTGAAGAGTAATCAGTAGGCTCTGATACGAGCTTTTCTGCTGTTTATGGGTCAGGAATAAATCAACAAATAAACATTTTCATTTGATAGGAGTAATCATGGAATTTACACTTTTCTCATTATTAATACCTAGGAGCAGAGAATATTCTATGCTCCTAGTTAATACTAATATTAAGGCACTATAAAGATAGGTATGCTAGATAGACCTGGCTCTATGGTTGATTGGGTCCAACCATAGACTCGAAAATTACAGGATTCGCAACATTTTCATCACCATCTATCGGGGTGATACACCAACATAAACAATAAAATATTATAAATTTGACTATTAGATGCCGCGGCATGATTCTAACACCACGAACCTAACCTATTTCCAATGTTTTTCATGTGAGCATGCCGAAAAAAGTCACCACAAGATCTCTCATTCCGAAAATATACTTATTCTCTTACAGATTTCATTTCTTTGGATTACAGATTTCATTTCATTCGAAGGGATCTGTAATTTTCGAGTCTATGGTTGGACCCAATCAACCATAGACCCAGGTCTATCTAGCATACCTATCTTTATAGAGCCTTACTAATATGATGTATCCAAATGTTCAAATGTATGTAACATTCCGGACTCCGGTTGAGCTATCGATCTAAGGAATCGAAGCATAGTTCTTTAGAAATTTAGACAACCAGAAATAAGTCTTTTTAAAAATCTGCACTGCTATATTAGGGGTCATAAATTGTAATACTACCAGATGTTTATGTTCCGTCAAAAATTGTTTTCAAAGTAATTCGGCAAGAAATGGCTATTGAAATATTTAATGCATTGTATTTTCGTAGTTCTCAAGTGCCATTCATAGAGAAATATTGAAAACGTTCATGCGAATTCAGCCTCCCATGTTATCAAAATAAATATTACTAAATTCCTACTATTGACACACTATTTTCGGTATATTTTGAATGGCATGTGACGAGTCTTTGAAATTGGTGGATCTGAAAAGAATCGATTGCTTCCAGTCAAATGCTCAGAATTTGATTAAAGGTAATCATCAAACCAAATCGATAGTTGAGAAGTCATGATAATGAGTCTTAAAAATTGGTGGTTCTGAAAAGAACCGATTGTGTAGCCTTAAAGCGCACCAAGGAAGTTGATTTTCACCCACTTTACTTAGAACTGGTGTATTTGGTCACGGCTTTGGTACCTTCACTGACGGCGTGCTTCGCTAATTCGCCGGGCAAGAGGAGACGTACGGCAGTCTGAATTTCCCTGCTGGTAATGGTGGAGCGTTTGTTGTAGTGTGCCAATCTGCTCGCTTCTGCTGCGATACGTTCGAAGATATCGTTAACAAAACTGTTCATTATACTCATGGCCTTGCTGGAAATTCCGGTATCGGGATGGACCTGCTTCAACACCTTGTAGATGTAGATAGCATAACTTTCCTTCCTCTTGCGCTTCTTCTTCTTATCGGTCTTGGTAATATTCTTCTGGGCTTTACCGGCCTTCTTCACGGCTTTTCCACTGGTTTTAGGTGGCATCGTAACAAAATTAGTTATAAAACCGTGATGATTTATATAATATCGTAAATCAGTTAATACTGTGGTTACCGTTTTCAACGCCCCCTTTATTACGGTGAAGTAGGTTGGTTCTGGCCACGCCTCCTCACGTTGACTCGCAGCTGCGCGCTGTTAGTACGTACAGATAGACGACACTCTTTTCGTGAGAAATTACAATGAAAGTACGAAGCCGCAACCTAGACTTAGTAGGCCTGTATATTTTATACTTGAAGGATGTGTCTAGCAATGAATGAAGTCATAAATATAGTAACATATTCAAATCTCTCAAAGAGTTGTTTGAGACCATTTATTGAAGAAGTATATTGTCTACATATTTTCGATTGGATCATCGCATTAGTCAATTATTAAATGTCAATGTTGTTCAGAATAGAACCATACCGGCATCCGGTGCCGAATCGTTGGGATATCGTTGACGATGGCAACCAAAAGCGACATCCGTTCATTGTGAATTGATGCTGTATTGTTGTTTATAATGTTTTCGCTTTGCTTTTTGTATGTATACTAGGATCATCGGTTTCAGTGTAACGAAAAACAGGTACAGAATTGGTTATGTTGTGTTCAAATTGTTTTAGTTCATAACTGTGAGAGCAATAATATTTCAAGTGGTCTATTTCTTCACAATAGGGCCGACACTATAAATAGTAATTCTCTGAGTTTGTCTAGACCAAGATTATTTTTTACAAAAAAAGATGGGAGACCTAGTTGGTATTCACATTTCATTTGTCAATATTTCATAGTGGCATATGATTTGTGTCTTAATTCTTTCTATCCAAGATTATTTTGTTCGAAGAAAGATTCTTCAATTATTGAGCGCATAACCATGAGAATATTATGGATTTCTTGGAAACAAAAATGTGTAATGGAAAATATGGAGCATTGTCTTCAATATTCAATTCAGATCATTAATTTATCCTCTACGATCCGATTTACTGATAAAAATGAAGCAATCAATAAGTTTTAATTGCTAGATTTTTCAGAGAATGAAGAAAATTGAAAATAAACATGATTTTTCAATTCATTGCAATTCTACGCTTCTACGGGCTTATAAATTGAAATATAGAGAATACAATTCATCAACAAATCAGCGCATATGTAAAAAGGAACATGTTTCAAATGTTCGTCAATTCTGGTACAGAAATAGAATATTTCATTTCTAGTCCAGAAAGTAAGCTTTTTCCGTGCGCGCGCGAATTCGTGCAAGCACGGAAAAAGCCTTTCTGGACGTGTACTGAACGATATTTTTCATTACATCTCTTTGAAAACAATCCAACGATATATGTTCTTCGACAGAAAGCATTTCGATATTGTAAAACAATAATTATTCGAAACACTGACGTCTACTGTCATCACGCAATCGTTGCTTTGTGTCTCAGCATATAGATGCATCTATGTCTCAGCGCACGGAAAAGGGTCACTTTCGGTGCGGCCGCACGGAAAAGGGTCACTTTCGGTGCCCTGAATCGACATGTTTTGATAGGGTGTAATGAAAAAGGAATTCTGTGTTCACAAAGTTCAGTTAATATTGTTTAGGTACAGGATTTGGACATGAGTTCTTCTACAAAAAACAAATATTTCAAATTAAAAAAAATTCCTCGAGATTTTTGAACATGTTTTCGCTTTACACAGAACTTTGCAGTTAGGGGACATAATCCTTCAAAAAATTTCTCTTTTACAACTGAAATTCCAGGAGACATCGATTATGTTCTACCAAAGTTATATGATGAACACATGAACACATCGATTGCGAATTCCTTCTGAGTCTACTCTACGAAATAAAATGAATCAATCTTGCCAATTTTGAGTTGCAGTGACTTTCAATTGGCATTAAGAAGCGAATGAAAGTACCTTTTCAATAAAACACATCCCATAATTTCAAATATATTGCAGGAAATTATGTACGATAATTTCTCCTTAGACTCCTTAGAGGCATTCCTATCAAGTATAAAATGTAAGACACTCTTTCGATAGTTTTAACTGTCGACTTTCTGCTAATACGTGTTGCTTATTCTATTGGTGAGCAAACCGCGAGTCAACGCGAGAAGGCGGGGTCAGAAGTAACCAACTTCGGCGTCATAAATAGGAAAGTGCAAATGCCACACCATTCATTTTCTAGTGATATACCGATATAAATCAGTATAAATTAATCATGCCACCTAAAACTAGTGGAAAAGCCGTGAAGAAGGCGGGAAAAGCCCAGAAAAACATTACCAAGACCGATAAGAAGAAGAAGCGCAAGAGGAAGGAAAGTTACGCCATCTACATCTACAAGGTGTTGAAGCAGGTCCATCCCGATACCGGTATTTCCAGTAAGGCTATGAGTATCATGAACAGTTTTGTTAACGATATCTTCGAACGTATCGCAGCAGAAGCGAGCAGATTGGCACACTACAACAAACGCTCCACCATTACCAGCAGGGAAATTCAGACCGCGGTACGTCTCCTCTTACCCGGTGAATTGGCCAAGCACGCCGTCAGTGAAGGTACCAAAGCCGTAACCAAATACACCAGTTCCAAGTAAAGTGGGTGGTAATCAACTTCACTGGTACGCTTGAATACTACACAATCGGTTCTTTTCAGAACCACAACTTTTAAAACTCTTTATCACACGACTTCTCAACTATCGTTGATAATTATATGATATTCATATGCACCAACCAAGGAACTGTCAGTTTGGTGGTAATTGATCTGACAAGAATTTTTGGTTCGAAGTCCATAGTTGTTTATTTGAAAATGTGGATGTTCGTTGAATAACTGGTCATATATTTCTAATTGGAACTAACCTTAGTGTCTGGAATATTTTTCAGATAGTAATTTCTTTCCTCTGCAACTGGTTCAGCTGATAAAGAAGCTTGCACGTTTGGCGAAACCTTATCTATTTCCTTTTTCTGAAACAACCAATAAAACAAAAGAATATCGGTATAAAAACCATTAGTTTGCGGTCGTACTGTATAATCCGGCACTATAGTTAATCGGATTTGCGGTCTGTTATTCACAAAAAAGAAATTTATATTTCTCTCGAACTCAATACTTCTTCATTCATTGATCATTCCTTCACAAAATAGCTACGAAATAGAAGAAAAAGATAATTTTACTGTAATAAACATGTCACAAACCGGACTAAACACATTATCATAATATTCTTTGATCACAAAATAATATAATTTCATTAACTGGATGGGCATTTTTAATTCATACCTATATATTTCCCCGAAGACAACGTACCTTCAGATGCTGTCAGAAATTAGACGTGTTATTTTATCACCTTCCGCTTCGTTTTTACCCACACTGTTTGCACCATCGAAACAACCTATTCCCTTTACTTGCAATCAAGGAATAACTTAACTGAGCCAACGAGTGTACTATTTGTACTCCCAGTTCGCAAATACCAAATTACCAAACATTCTACCTGCAAATAAAACATATTTCTGAAATATTCATAACGCCAAAATGAGTCATCCCACCCTTCTCGTGTTCGAAAAGAGAGAATTATTCTTCAAGTAACAGCTTTACAACACCATAGTGATGTAAGGGAAATACTCAAATACGTGACCCCCCATAATAGTAATGCTCCCAACTATAATTTGTCTAATTGGTAGCGTTACTAGTAAACCCTACATACAGCTTACATCTGGTGATTTCACTACGTTACATCAGGATCTCAGAGTTATAAAATGTATGTGTCTTATTGCCCAGAGTAATAAAATCATTTCTTTTATTCATTACTCTGAGGTCCGCTCCGGGCCCGACAGCAGGTACCGACATTCCAGGGGAATGCCAGTTTGAAATGGATTTGCGAAGGTAATTTTGACCTGTCATTTTTCTTATTCTCGCCAATTTAAACTTGAAAAAGCATCGGGCTCATTCAGTTCTATACCTTTACGAGTTCAAATAGGGGTTAATTGGAATCAAAATGACATAACGTATGGTCCTAAAGTTTTGGGAGAAATTTCAAAAGCATATAACTCTGACTTAAATAATCTTATATTTTTATCAAATTATTCAACAATTTAACTTAACTATCCTAATTATAAATCAAAATTCAAATAACAGACAAGGGACCATTTTTTTCGATTTGCCTAATAATTCCCCTGACACGATGCCTCTCAATCACACCAGGTGAAATTTTTCCCAAAACTTTCGGACCATACGTTAAGTCAAATTCAACTTGGCAATATCAGTATCAACAGCAATGTATCATGTATCCATTTTAATCAACACAACTTTTTGGACTGTATTCAAGCACTAGAGTTTTCTGAAGGACTTTTTGAGTTTTTATCGAAACCAATCTTCGACACATATTGGGTTTTTATTGACATAATTCTTGAAACAAACTTTAATTTATCAGTTTATACTAAAGAATTTATCAATTCATACACAATTTTGCTATTAGATAAAAATCACGAAACAAGGCAAGGTACGAATAGAATGAGGTAACAGATGTATCGGTCACTCATTTTTCCCTCTCCAAACCTTAGTACATAGGTTGAGATGAGACACGTAGTTTTAGTGCGGTCACCAAAGATTTCTGAAAGTGGTAAGACCCGTTTACATCACTTAACATGGCTCTCATTTGAAATATCGTACAAACAATTCGGTGTTTCACACCTCTCAACGAAAGAGGAGACACAGTATCTCATTCATAAATTCGGGAATTGATGAAGCCAAAATTCAGTCAGACTTCAATGAGTGGGACGAAGATAGCATAAAGGATAGCAATATCATTTTACATTCATGTGGCAACATTGCAGAATCTAACTTTGAAAAATCCAGTGGCGTGGAGTTATTGATTTTGAAGAATGGAAATAAAATAACGAGTTAATAATAATTTTACAAGTGTAAATAATTTTATGGCGAATTCTTTCAATATTGGTACGAGGGCGGTTTATAGAAATGTGAAATTATTTTGTACTATAAATATATTTGAAGATTCGTAATTGATGCAAATGAATTATATTGAACATATTAAAATGCGTAGCATTTTTATATTACTTGGAATTAGTGAAAATAAGTATGAAAAAGTATAGAAAAACAATTGATTCTTTAGGAATTCAATTAAGGTATATAAAATAAATTCAAAGTTTAGTTGACAGGAACTAGGAATCGGGAATGAATCAACAGACCTCAGCTAATGCCGACGTTTCGCAAATATATTTTTGCTTCTTCAGGGCTAAAATAGAGACAACATCATTTAAAAAACACAAAAATAAAAATTTTTGAAGATTTACACATTAGACTAAAAATTAACAAAATCAAATATACCATCAATTTCCACATTAGAATGGTAAAACAACTTTCAGACGTCACGACCAGCCGAAACTTACCAAAGCCAAACTATGTTCTCCCCAAGGTGCAACCATGAACAACCGACCAGAAAAACATCGAGAAATTCGGAAGAACTCGTTCATAACATAAATTTCAAAATACAACATCAACCGTTCAATCAGCGAAAGACAACTGCATACTGAAATTCTCGAGCACCAGTACACGCCCACACAAATTAATATTTATACATGTGTAGCATACAAACAAATCGATAAAAGAAATCACAATCAACCCGCGCCGTCCCTTACTCTTTTAAAACCATGTAAAATATTATTGTAAATCAGACTTAGATTTTGGGTATCTGTTCTGCTGTTAACTGTATCGTTTAATTTTATATGTATCATCTCACTTACATTACGCTTCAACCAGTTAGACTCAAAGTCCAAAATTTCAACGTTTTGAAAGTTAAACTGGTGACCCCCCTGAAAGTGATGAACCGCCAGAGCTGTTTTATTCTCCTTACACCTGAAAGTCTCATTACAATCATACCTGTGCTGTCTGATTCTGTTTCTCAGAAGTTGTTTTGTCTGACCCACATAACATTTTTGGCAGTTCTCGCATGGTATTTTGTAAACTAGGTTACTACAATGTGAGATAGGATCTCTATCTTTCAATGTGGAGAACAAACGGCCACAAGAGTACAAATTATAAGTAATGATTCTTACATTGTTTGAGAACTGACTCATGAGTCTTGAAAACTTAGTAGTGAGACCAGGTATATAAGGGAATTTTAAATATTTTAACCGAGCTGTAACCATTGTTGTAACATTATCTGATGGTCTCTCACTGGGGTTCTGAAAGTTGTTAATGATCTTTTTGAGCAGAGATGGTGGGTAGTTGTTCATTCTCAATATGTTTTTAATTTTTTCCAAATTTTCGGCATGAAATTCAGAGTCACTCAAATTAATTGCTCTGTAGATAAGATTTTTGATAGTAGAAATTTTGTAAGAAAACGAGCAACTAGACTTGAAATTCAAAACACGACCAGAACTCGTTGGCTTAGTATACCAACAAGTCTTTAAAGTCCCATCTTCACGTCTGCTCACAAGAACGTCCAAGAATGGTAACGAACCATCCACCTCAGCTTCCATGGTAAACTGAAGTTTGGGGTGATAGGAGTTAAATGCGGTTAGTAGTTCGTCACATTTACCGATGGGGACAGCCAAGAAGGTGTCATCAACATATAGTTTAATGAATGGGACTGCAAAATATAATCTGCCCATGCAAACCTCAATGACTTCCGACATTACCAAGTTATATAAAATAAACTACACGATTCATTAAATGCTGAAACTTACCACAAAAATGTGTAAATTCATGTGAAGGAATCAGATTTTTCTGTTCACGAGATTTTATTATAAATTGAGGTATTTTATCACGTTATTACAAATATGATAAGTAATGGCTGCAAAACGCATCAAACCGAGTCATCAATATTTGAGATGAAAATCTACGGTGCGGCGAATTGCCGAGCGTACATTATATGCCTATGAACGGCGTTCAGTATGAAAAAAGCAAGAATAATTCATGCCTTCTTTATTTATTCACAAAATTTAGCATAATTCCTTGAAGAAGATGAACCTCATTTATTCATCCACTATCCACATCATGAAGAAGAACATAATACAATCATAAAACCATAGTAAATCTACTGAATACGATATTAAAATAAACATTGATATTGAAAACAGGTCCATTTGTTGTTAACTGCTCCTCTCAAAGCCATATATACATTCGATAGTCATAGTTCCTGTTGCATATTATGATTGGCAACTATGCCAAATATTATGTTGGCAATACTGGACAGTTGACAAGGGATTGAAGATGGGGGAATTGACAGTTAGTTAACCTAATACTGAGTAATATACACATGTTCTTACAACACTTACGATTTACATTTCAATATTGTACAAGTTTAGTTTTAGTGGATTAAACAGAAAAATACACAAGTTGCGTTGTTCTCAGTTTATTCCGAACCCTATATAAACACAAGAATACTACAGTGGCGACGAGATCGAGGAAATAAACTGAAATGGATGCTTTACAAATGCCACCCTTCAACTGTAATGAAGAAATAGCGTCGTTAGGCGTGAAATGGAAAAAGTGGAGAAGAAGTTTTGAAATATTCATTAGTGCTAAAGGTATTTCAGACGATAATAGAAAGAAGAACCTGCTCTTACATTGTGCAGGGCCAGAAGTCCAAGATGTGTACTTTACACTACCAGCGTCCGAAGACACTACCTCGGAAACCCAATACAATGATACAATGAAGGCGTTAGATAGCTACTTCAGCCCAAAAACAAATACAGTTTACGAAAGGTACATATTTCGTAGTATTAAACAAATACAGGGAGAATCCATGGAACAGTTCATCACAAAATTGAAGGAACAAGGGAAAAACTGTAATTACATCGATTTGGACGATCAAATTAGAGACCAGGTAATCGAGAAATGCTCATCGTCTGAACTGAGAAGAAAATTCCTGGAGAAGGGTGAAATTAAATTGGAAGAAGTTCGAGAAATTTCCAAGGCTTTTGAAGCAACAGAACTACAAATGAATGCTATGAATGGAAATGGAGAAGTTAATAAGGTCATCTTTAGGAAGAATAGGAACAATACAGATAGTAATACAAAACCGAAGAAACATCACATGGATAGCTGTTCGACAAGGGGGAGAAAATGTTACCGTTGTGGAGATTCAGACCATCTGGCAAATACATGCAAATTCATGAATTCATTTTGTCATTTTTGTAAAAACAAAGGACATCTACAAAAAGTTTGTTTCAAATTCAAGAAATCTAATGAATGCAATGAAGTTTCAGATTCAAACCAGGATATCATTGGAGGCTCGGGTGATTCGAGAGAGGACATTTGCGAGCTATATCAGGTTGCTACAAATGACAGTTCGTCCCTACGCAAGAAATTTTTCTGCACGATAAAAGTTGAAGGTAGGAGAATTAGATAGCGGAGCTGCTGTTTCCATAATGGGCAGACATGATTTCAATGTACACTTTCCTTACCTTACACTTAAACCTTGTGATATCACTTTAGTTACTTATGGAGGGAGCAATTTAATTGTGCTGGGTTATGTTGAAGTTCAGGTTACATATAAAAATCAGATACATTTGTTGAAATTATACATAGTAAAGACAAACAGTAATCCATTGTTTGGTAGAGAATGGCTTCGAAAGTTAGAGTTGAATTTGGCAAATTTTTTCAATATAAATTCTGTTACTTGCCACAATAGCAATACTTCAGTTACAAATTTAGAACAACTATTAAATGACTATAAGCCTTTATTTCAAAATACAGTTGGAAAAATCAGAAATATTACACGTCTAAGGCTTAAAGAGGGAGTTACCCCAAGATTCGCGAAAAGCAGATCAGTACCTTTCTCTTTACAAGAAAAAGTAAAAGAGGAGTTAGATTCTTTAATTGATCAGGAAATTTTAGAGCCTGTTGATACAAGCGAGTGGGCAAGTGCAATTGTACCTGTCGTTAAATCCAATGGCAAAATAAGAATTTGTGGGGACTAGAAATCTACCCTCAATCCAAATTTAGTTGTGGATGATTATCCTTTGCCAACTATTGACGAGTTATTCACAAATATGGCAGGGGGAGAAAAGTTTTCCAAAATCGATATCACTCAAGCATACTTACACTTAGAAATTCATCCTGATGATAGGGAATTGCTTACTCTAAACACTGTAAAAGGCCTGTTAAAACCTACACGTTTAATGTACGGAGTTGCGTCAGCACCTGCCATTTGGCAGAAAACCATTGAGACCATTTTGCAAGGTATTGAGGGAGTAGCAATATTCTTTGATGACTTAAGGATCACTGCCCCAGATGATGGAACACATTTACAAAGATTAAAAGAAATATTCAAAAGATTCCATGAGTACAATATACGCATAAATTTCAATAAAAGCGTTTTTATGGTAGACCAGATAGAATATTGCGGTTATACTATTATTAAATTAGGTATAGCAAAATCTAGAAAGAAAGTTGATGCAATACAGAATATTAACAGACCAATAAATAAAGACGAATTGCGTTCGTTCCTAGGCTTAGTAAATTATTATGGACGTTTTTTTAAAAATTTGAGTTCAGTGACTTTTCCATTGCATCAATTATTACATAAAGATACACCTTGGAGATGGAGTAAAGAATGCGAAAGTTCTTTCAAATTTGTTAAAGATGAAATGAATTCAGATAAGATTTTGACACATTACAATCCTAAATTGCCATTAGTCCTTGCTACAGATAGTAGTTCCTTCGGGGTAGGAGCTGTCTTATCTCACATAATGCCTGACGGAAGTGAAAGACCAATTCAATTTGTTTCACAAACTTTGTCTGATACCCAGAAGAAGTATTCCCAAATTGATAAAGAAGCATACGCAATTATTTTTGGTGTTAAACGTTTTTACCAATATTTATATGGAACCAAGTTTACCTTAATTACTGACTGTAGTGCCTTAGTCCAAATTTTTAATCCAAGTAAAAACCTTCCCATATATTCTGCTGCACGGATGCAGCACTATGCAATTTATTTGCAAGCCTTCAATTATAACATTAAGTACAAGAACACAAAACATCACGGTAATGCCGATGCTATGTCCAGACTATTAAACAAATCAGTTTCGAATGAGAGTACCATTGAAGAGTCAGAGTTTTTCAATATAAATCAGATCAATACTTTGCCAATTACAGTTTCGGAATTGTCGGAATATACGAAAGAGGACGGAGATGTATTTGAATTGGTAAATGGTCTAAAGACGGGTACGACTGTCCTTCCCAAATTTCGATTCAACGTTGACCAAAATGAATTTTCATTGCAGAATGACTGCTTAATGCGGGGTATTAGCGTATATATTCCTGAACGCCTTAGAAAGCGTATCTTAGATGAATTACATGTAGGTCATTTTGGAATAACAAAAATGAAGTCTTTGGCTCGCAGTTATTGCTGGTGGCCACAGATAGATGCAGATATAACAAACATAGCCGTAAATTGTTCTTCTTGCTGTAAAGTGAGGAATAACCCTCCAAAGGTGCATCATCCTTGGATGCCATCCAATAGACCATTCCAAAGGGTACATTGCGATTTTGCAGGTCCATTTCAGGGACACTATTTCTTTTTGTTAGTCGATTCATATTCAAAGTGGCCAGAGATTTTCACCGTGAAAAATATAACGTCAAAAACCACAATCGAAATTTGTATGTCAATATTTGCGAGATTTGGGGTTCCAGATAATTTTGTTAGCGATAATGGAACTCAATTTAAGTCTGACGAATTTCAGAAATTTTTGAATTCAAACGGAATAATTCCAAAGTTTTCCGCCCCTTATCATCCAGCTACGAATGGCCAGGCAGAGCGTTATGTTCAGATTTTAAAGAATTCCCTGCGTGCCATGTTCTATGATGGACAAAACTTGTCTGTGAACGAAAAACTAAGTATGCTGTTGTTGCAATATAGGAAGATGCCTCATGTCACAACGGGAAAGTCACCATCTTTCATGTTATTAGGTCGTGAGATTAAGTCAAGGTTGGACAGAATGATGCCTGATGTATTATCCAAGGATGAGGATATTAAATTCAATGAAAATATGTCTAGACACCTTGAGTTAAGTTCACGAGTAGCTGTAAGGAATTATAACGGTGATAAATGGATTTTTGGAAGTGTTAAGGAAAGAGACGGTTTATTTCATTATTTGGTTGAATTAGATGATAAGAGAGTTGTCAGAAGACATATAGATCAGATAATTAAGATAGGTGATGGTGTAAGTAAGGAAAGGGTAACTGAAATTATACCTCCCCCTCCTACCATTCAAAAGGACACTGTTGAGGTCCCAGAACAGAGTGAGAATTTAAGAGTCGAAGAATGTCCTCAATCGAGTGATCCCGAGGTTCCACAAGTTAGGAGATCTTCTAGGGCTAGGAAACCTGTCCAAAGATTGAATTTGTAATTTTCTTTTAGTGAAGGGGGAGTTGCATATTATGATTGGCAACTATGCCAAATATTATGTTGGCAATACTGGACAGTTGACAAGGGATTGAAGATGGGGGAATTGACAGTTAGTTAACCTAATACTGAGTAATATACACATGTTCTTACAACACTTACGATCACTTACGATTTACATTTCAATATTGTACAAGTTTAGTTTTAGTGGATTAAACAGAAAAATACACAAGTTGCGTTGTTCTCAGTTTATTCCGAACCCTATATAAACACAAGAATACTACAGTTCCATTTGGAAAGCAGAATCCAAGTTGGTGCCAACTGCCAATATTAACATATTCTGAGAATCTTGTACCAGTACCAGGGATATGAAACATCTTCTTGTCTTTGGACCAGAGCAGTCAATGCTTCTTGTATGAAACCTGGACTTCCATCCACAGATCTATACTTTGAGATAGTTTCTAAAACGGGAGGTTTGTTGATGAATGTTTTTCTCACAGAATTGTATTCTTGGGGAAAAAAGGGCCAATGTTAATGCAAAGGCTTTCAATGTTGGGTTGTACGTTGTACTCCTGCTTGCTTGGATCTTTCGACATTCTTTGAAATGAATATCTTGCAACTCCTGAATTAATGAATGCCTGAAAAGAAGAGAAGATTTTGTGATATGATCATGACTTAGTTGTCAGAGTTAAAGGAATTTAAGAGATTTGAGATGAAATATTCACCTTATTCTTCTAATTTTGGAGAAGATGGTGCCTCAGTGAAACGGAAGATGAATCTCATTTCTCCACTGGCTCAATTTTTTCAACCCTGCAAAACAGATTACACCAGATATAATTAATCACTAATGCAACAAAAATTACAACCATTCCACCTGCCGGTAGGAGAACAGGTACTGGGAAGAGACTTATCAATTTATCGAATTTATCATATGTGAGATGCTTATATCTGATCCATCCCTCTGTTGAGTTTCCAGAGTAGCGGCACAATGATGATTTTTGTGATGAAATGGCTAATATTTGATTTCAATATTTTGGTTCTTTCTCTGGAAATTCCCAGAAACTTACCTTAAGGACGAAAGTTCGAAGATTGGTTTGGCAAGAAGGGGATTGGCATCATTTTTGAGATATCTGGTACCATTCACTCGAATAACGAAATCTTTGAGCTCAAAGTGTTCGAAACATACACACAGTTTCTGAGAAAGATGATCAAGTATAATATTCAGGATTGAAAACCAGATGTTCCTCTTCTGAATATCAGAATGGAATCTGAAAAGTGAAATTCTAAAAATCTACGAAAAGATTAGAACATACCTGTGCAAATTCAAGTTAGGATTCAATTAGTCAAATTTACCACACACAAGACACTTACGAACCATTTTCTTATCGTATTTAGCTGGAGATATTCAAAAGTGAATCCAAATAACGCTTTTAACATACAATGAAGCTCAAAATCTTGTTGACAACACTGTTCGAATTGTCAGAAATTTCATAGAATAAAGATGGCGGCACGTAACTAATGAATGAACTGGACATAGATTCAAAAAACCGTATTGCCAAACGTTTTTATACATTAATCTGGGGCAAAAAGATCGATCCGTTTCGCGAACATTCACATATACTTAAGTATTGTAATGAAGTTCGATTTTCCGATCATGAAATCGGTCTTCATTTTAAATTAATTTTTCCGGATTTTTATTTCGAATTCCTGCATTTCATTTCCGTTCAGAATTAAACCGAGAAGATCGAATATGGTTCGTTCGATATTGTTTTACATGCAGAGAACCTAGTAAAAAGAGTCATAAGAACCACGTAGAATGTAGATAACGCCGTTTTTCTAGTTTATACGTACGATAAGCCAGATTCGAAGATGTTTTACCGGAGTACTTTTCTAGAAAAGTAACATTTCTGCGCCTGCCGTTTCCGCCCCCCTCAGGGAGATTATAAAAGGCGATTTTCCCCTCATCTGTCACCCATTATTCATTTTTGCTCCGGCCTGAATAGAATAGTACCATTTGCGTTTCCGAAATATCCTTTCTTTTTGATTTGAAAGTTTAACGAATTCCGTAATTCTCGATTTGTTTCTTTTCTTTACCGAGTGAGAAGTAGTGCACCGAAATCGTAAGTACCGATCCAATTCATTTCAGTCTCATTTTCCTGTATCTTCGTTGAGTCTATCAAAATAGCTGTTACGTCGAGATCCGTATTAAACCTTCCTTTACTCGTACAAGATTTCCTATAGTCTATAGCACGTTTAACTGAGTTAGTCGGTACCCGATTTAACGTCTGATCTTGGTGGAGAGTAGTCTCACCATCAGACCGGAGGGTTCATGCAAACCAATGCTATAGAACGTGGAGTCGAATTCCGCTTCGGTACCGATCCTTCGCGCCCCTAGTTCGGTGCGTCCTGTTTGACCATTTATATTTAACCTGGCCAAACCCGACCTTTCTAGACGTGAAACAAGCTAAGTAGACAATATAACTCTTTTGAGTTTCCGGACTGAAAGAATATCGGACAGAAAATAAGCACTATACATTTTCATATCCGTCCCACATTTTCAACTGTAGATTTAAATTCTCCGTTTAATTCAAATTTCCCCCCCTTCTATTCTGGCTGACTCGTACCGTAAAATATTTCTTTTGAATGAATGCTCGCAGTCAGGCAAAGCTGAATCACTTTTCTTTACCTGTGTATATATTTGATATATCTCGGGATTAATGCATATTTGATGTTTTATTGATATTGGTGAATATTTGATATTTTCTTATTACTGCATATTTGATATTTTCTTGACATTATTGCATTTGTATCACTATTTCAACCGTTTGAATAAATTGTGTGAATTGCTCTATTTTCGATTTCTCAGTTATCGCTAACACCCTAGATACAACCGAACTCTGTCTCCGGCTAAGCAGCTATCCTGGCAGGTTTGCTATTCAACCTTATAAGCAAAAAGAATAGCTGGCGCTCGAGGTAAGGTTTCTACGGGGAAAAAAAACCCAATTACAAAATGGCGCCCGAGCAGGGACTGCAAAAATAGAGTTTCTGTGCAAAATTTGCGCCCCGATTCTGACCGTATTCATTACCTGATACTGTGCATTTTTTTTCGTTCGAAATTGACTTTCTGAACTGAGTTGATTCCCGATTTATTCAGTAAGTGAAGTGAATACCATATATTGAGTTTTATGCTTGAACTGTGCAAACCCGCTGTTTCTGATATTTCTTTTTGAAAACTGTGTGAAATAAATACATTGTTCTGAGTTTGATTTGTTGCCATTGTTTTTGAACTGTTATGAAATATTGAATCTTTCCCGGTAGTGTTTTTATTTCTGATGAACATTGAACTTTCAGTACTGATCAGTTGTTTTTGATATTATTGGATTTCGTTGTTTAATTTTCTGTTACAGGAACCGTTAAAGGATTATTCCGAGGTAGGTGGTTTTGAATTTTTGTACTTGAGACTGAAAGTTCTTTTTCTATTCTTTATCGGAACATTTATTGGTGAATGAAATAAAGACAGATTTGGTGTTATTCCGGCTATATCATTTGTAACTGTTGCGACATTTATATTTTTACTGTTGCCTGTACACATAAACAAATAATCCACAGTTCGTGAGTGACATAACCGGCAACTGTGAACATTTCTAATTGGACACAACTTTACGTGGAAAGACTTGACCGCAAACAATAACCATGGATGTGAACCGGCTGCTGAGTGATGAGCTAACCTACGAACTTCAACTCCGAGGGCAAACGGTACCCAGCACAGTGATGACCAAACGAAGTTTGTTACGACAGGATCTCCATTCGGATGCAGCCTTACAATCTGGGGCATGGATGGATCCTGCTCAAGATATCGAGGTGTGCCAGGACAAGCTCACCGATTTAGTAGAGGCAGTTCATAACTTCAATCACGACAACGCCGATAACGAGTATTCGCGCATTTTCACAAGGCTGAAACACATACAGGGAAGACTGAATTTTATTGACACAACTGATGAATCACAGTTACAGGTGGTAAATCAGCTCAAAGGAGCCACCCTCAAGGCCTTGGATGCTTTACAGGCAGTTCATAAAGTCAGCATTCAGCAACCGTCCCTTTAGGCCACGAACTAACCGGAGTTAACAGAAAAGGTGGTCCGGTCCACCAAGTCTGATTATTCAAAAACTGAGATGGTGTTAGTCCACGACTAGCAGAGTCAGCGGCATTGAGTTCTCCGGGAATGTGCTTCCAAACTTTTTTTTTTAATTATAGGAGAGGTGAATCTTACATAAGACACCCAGTCTTTCTGGGTAGTGTCGGATTCTTACCGACTAAACACCTCTCCCGTTGTTAGGTTCCGGGCATATGCCTATAAACCTTTCATCTTCTCATATGTTATTTTCTCTTTCGCATTCTTTTATGCTGAGTGTTTGTGTTCATCCTTCAATTGGATATCTCTCACTAAGTGTGGAGTTTTATATCTTCATTTTCGCAACTGGTCTCTAGGTCTTTTGCGGTAAATTCTCGCTGCTTTTTCATCTTCAGCGGGGTCATAGTCGATTAACCTTCTAAGGTCGTCATTTGGATGTTCACTAGCTCTTTCATAGGCTTTTGCAGCTTTTCGCTTGATGAATGTAGTAATGGACTCCCATTTTATGTCTTTTTGGATTTGTTCATTCCTAACAAACCAGGGGGCGTCTAATGCCCATCTCAGTAATTTGTTTTCTGTACTTTGTATCTTCTTTATATGGGTTCTCGCTGCATATCCCCATGCTGTTGATCCATATGTGAGCTGCGGTCTGGCGACTGCTTTTATGATTCTCAATTTCGTGTTCTTGTTCATTTGACTTCTTCTGCCTATTGTAGTATGTTGAACACCCTGTATATTTCGTACGTGATATAATAAGATTAGTGAGGCCTCCCTTTAGACCTACAGCGGCACGTAAAGCCAGAGCTCTAGGTCTCATCATTGCCAGCTATGTTTATCAAATATAATGTTATTAAAACAAGTAAACATTTGTAAAATATATATAACAATTGGCTAGGGAGATTCGAAGAGTGATTCATTCAGAAGCGTGTACGTATTGAATGTTTGTTAGTCTGTTAGTCAACAGTTATTGTCGGTAGTAAACAGTTACATTGAATGTGAATTATCATCTGTGCCAGTATGGTTAAGAAATAAACCCCTCTGATGAGTTTGCCTGGTATTATTCTTCACCATCCTTAACTGCATAACGATTGGCCGAACCTACCCTAGCCGGGTACGTCACATGGCGATCCTGCCAGGATATGCAGTTGAAGGTCCAGGGTCCAGAAGGTTTTCATCAGGATTTGGATATGGGTATGTGACTTCATCAAAAATTCGTAGTTCAACCAACAAGCCATGGTGGGATCAGGCCAGTTCAAGCCAGACGAGATCATTATTGCCCAATGGTCAAAGAAGCCATGGAGCCGATTGAGCCGAGGATACAACTCGAGGCCAGGAGAAGCCACCAGGAATTAGTGTAAGAACTATTTCGTATGCCCCATTATGTCTGATTGTGAAGTGAAAAGTGATGAACTAATTGCTGACTTGAATGGTGTGAAAACGTCACAAATGAGCCGCGAGAACATAGTGAACGGGCCGATAGGGTAAATAATGAATTAATCAAGATTTAAATTTAACAAATTATGTAAATTGTCAAGTCGGAACCAAATTTTCTCAAAGCATCGCAAATGAATCATGGTTATTTTAATCGGAAAGAAAATTCGTACCATTCAAATCGAGGTCGTGACCACTGACCGCAACAAAATTTCATGTCAGCGTAAGATAGTTACGCACAAGGTCTCGGTCACCAATTCACGAATCATTCTGAAAACAATAACACCTCGGATTTATTTGTTCAATATGATTATAATTCGTCTAGTAGATTAACCAAATTCCGTTTGATTTTAGAAGAGTATAACTTCACGGGTCATTATGTAAAAGTTTCAAAAAATTTTTTCAGCACATGCCTTATCGCGTATTTAAAATGAATTAGGTTCTAAGCAATACGAGACGAATGACTCCGATGGCAAAAGGATTGATCACCTTGTTGTTGTCGAAGTTTCAAAACGTCCAGTAAAAAGTATTGAGTAAAGTCCACTTTCAGAAAAAGAATTTCATAATTTGAAAAATCAACATTCAGAGGTTTACAATGAGAATTTAATATATAATGTGAATTCAGAAATTATTTTCATTAACCAGGACATCCGATCGGCGTAAGACTTAGGTACATCGTTGAGGAAACTGGAAAATTTGTGCGCAGAAAATAATATATTAGAATTGTACCTCATAAAGCTAGCTAGCAATATAAAATTTTTGAATATGTTGTCAAATTATAAAAATGAAATTCTAGGGAACGTCCTTTAAAATCAATGTAAGAAGTATTGTGTCCTTTAAAATCAATGTAATACGAGATGTAACGCGTATCGAAGATTAAGGCGAATCATTCTGAACGATGTTCACATGCTTCCAACCGGTGGACATTCAGACATGTTTAATTAGTGTTCGGAAAACCTAGTAGATTTTCATAAAATTTAAATAGCCTAGTAGATAATATTTACAATTTCGACAACTATTGGATTAATATATATAGGTTGCAAACGGCTTAGAAAGATGCTAGAGAAAACTTGGTGAAGGTAAAATCGGAAATTTTCGACAAAAAATGTAATGAAAAATTAGTTAGATGAATATTGTATTAAACTTTGTAGAGGTAAGATCCATTGAGACTGATATTGTAGATATAGATATTAAGCTATAGATAAGTCAAAAAAAAAATATTTTTTACATTTGTATAAAATTTTTTTTTTCTCTCAAAGAGGGAAGGTGTAGTATGTTGAACACCCTGTATATTTCGTACGTGATATAATAAGATTAGTGAGGCCTCCCTTTAGACCTACAGCGGCACGTAAAGCCAGAGCTCTAGGTCTCATCATTGCCAGCTATGTTTATCAAATATAATGTTATTAAAACAAGTAAACATTTGTAAAATATATATAACAATTGGCTAGGGAGATTCGAAGAGTGATTCATTCAGAAGCGTGTACGTATTGAATGTTTGTTAGTCTGTTAGTCAACAGTTATTGTCGGTAGTAAACAGTTACATTGAATGTGAATTATCATCTGTGCCAGTATGGTTAAGAAATAAACCCCTCTGATGAGTTTGCCTGGTATTATTCTTCACCATCCTTAACTGCATAACGATTGGCCGAACCTACCCTAGCCGGGTACGTCACACTATTATCGGGTATAATCTTTTCATGGCTACATTCGTTTTATCCACTGCATACTTAATGTGCACGTTAGTCCTTTGTCTAATATTACTCCTAGGTATTTAGCTTCATTCTTCCATTCAATTTCGTTATTGTCTATGGATATCTTCGATTCCATCTTCAGTTTTCTCTTTTGAAGAAGTATTGCTTGACTCTTTTCTCCATTGATTTTGATTTTCCATCTGTTACACCATTGACTGATATCATCTGCAGCTTCTTGAAGTCTTTTGTGAATTATCTTTGTATTTCTGTGCCTAATTGCTATGCCCGTATTGTCTGCGTATAGAGCAAGCAGGCATCTTGGATTTCTTGGTATATCATGTATGTATATGTTATAGAGTAGCGGACCTAGTATGGATCCTTGGGGAACTCCTGCTTCTAAATATCTGAGTGTGGAATGAACATCACCTATTTTCACACAAAAGTTCCTATCCCTCAGATAATTTCTTATTATTCTGCATAACTTGGGTGAATATCCTGCGGTTATCATTTTATGTGCAATTCCTTCATGCCATACTCTATCAAAAGCTCTGGTTACATCCAGTAGTAGTAGTCCTGTGGCTTCTTTATTCTGAAATCCTTCTGTGATATACTCGGTTATTCTTAGGAGCTGTTGTTCAGTTGAATGTTGTTTTCGGAATCCAAATTGTTCACTCGGTATCGTCGCCAGGGCTTCTGTTTCTTCATTAAGTCGTCTGGCTAAGACTCTCTCCACAATTTTTCCTAGGGCTGGGAGCAAGCTTATCGGTCTATAGTTCTGTGGGAACTTTTTGTCTTTACCTGGTTTATTGAAAACAATCACTTCGGCAGATTTCCATCTTTTTGGAAAGTGCTCTGTTCTCATCACGCCATTTGCTATGCTAGTGAGAGCTGCCGTTCCTTTCTTTGACATTTTCTTCAGCATGAGATTTGTAATTTTATCTTTCCCAGGAGCCTTTCTTGTTTTCAAGTTATTGATTATCTCTTTGATTTCTGCCGGAGATGTAGGGTGAGGGATTTTGTCATCCGGTGGTGTTTCTTTCATTTCTTCTTCATTATCTTCAATTAATTCTTCTAGGTCCTCATCGTCTTCTTCACAATAATTTATTCTTGACTCCCTTTCTATAGTATCGGCAAGAGCGTTAGATTTATCGCTTTTTGAATATGCCATTCCATGCATTCCATGCAGTGGTGGAATTTGAGTTTTTTCATTACGTAAATTTTTTTGCATTTTCCATGCAGAGTGGTCTTCTGTGCTGAGTTCAATGATTTTCTTATTCCATCTATTCGTTCTGAGTTCCCTTAGTGCATTTTTAAGTATTTGACTATGTCTGTTCAGTCTGATTTTATCATTATCTGTTTTATACATCCTGTAGTTCTTTCTTAGTCTTCGGTTGACTTTAATCAGTTCTTTCACCTCTTTGGGAGTATCGCCATAGGGATGTTTGGGAGTAGGTTCAGTTTTTCTAACCGTGCTCTCTTCATAGGATTTCATAATCGCACTCTCCAAAGCTATGACTGATTGATCTAATTCATCCGGAGTGTTAATTTGTGGAATACTCGTGATATTTTCTTGGAGTTTATTCTTATATTCGTCCCAATCGGTATGTTCTCGTGTTTGAGTCACTTCATTTCTAGTTCCATGTCCTAAAATGAACTCTATCGGGTTGTGATCAGATGTTCCATCCTCTATCGTTTCAAGAGCAAAATCTTGCTTTATATTCTTCATTATAACTATGTCTAGCACATCAGGGGTTCCATTGCCACTAGGTAAAAATGTCGGTATGTCCGGTCCCATTATAATCGCATCTTCCTTCTCGGCATACTCTTTCAATTTCTTGCCATTTGCGTTCTCTGTTCTAGAATTCCATTGTTGAGATTTACAGTTGAGATCTCCAAGTATTATTCTTGGAAAATGACCCTCTAATAAAATCTTCATCTCTTCCTCTGGCAGATTTATTTGCGGTGGTTTATATACAGAGAATACCTTAATGCTTTCTCTTCTTATCTTTACTGTGATCGATAGTGCCTCTATAGATGCGTCATTGTCCTCGGGATTTATAACCGCATTCAGGTAGTGGTTCACGTCTCTTTTAACAAGAATGGCAACCCCTCCTCCGTTTCTATTATTTCTGTCTCTTCTGTATATTTCGTAATTTTTGAAGGAAATTCTATCATTGGTAGTCATTTTTGTTTCCTGAAGCGCCATAATATCAGGATGTTTTTCTTCTAACAATTGTTCAATATCTGATTTACGGGCTCTGATTCCGTTAACATTCCAGGAAATTATCTTCAGATTTTCTAGATGTGATTGTTTGTTCATAAATTATTTGTTTCCAAATAAATTTTGAAATTTTTTCTCGAATTCTTTTTCGAATTTCTGCATTATTCTGCTGAATAATTTCTCTGCAAGTTTGTCTAGTTCATCTTTGGGATCTTCTTTTTTGGCTGGAATCGGTTTTTTGGACGGGTTCTTTGTTTTTGGTACCTGTGGTTTTTCAACAGCGATAGCAGTCTCCATTTTTTTGGTAGGGGCTTCTTTTTTTGGGGGTGTTTTCTTTTTAGTCAGATTTTTATAAGCACTGCAGCCTTTATAACTGGCCGGATGCCCACTCTGGTTACATAAAACGCATGCCGCGTTCCTTTCCCCTTCTTTTTCGGTCAATACACAATCTTTTGTGCAATGCGCTCCTAAGCATTTTACACATCTCCACGGAAATGTGCATTTGTTTTGCGCATGGCCATATCTCTGACAGCGATGACACTGTCCTGGGCCTTCTGGTTTCTTTTTTGGCTCTATTTCGATACAGAGGCTGTAGATCTTTTTGATTTGGAATATTTCCTTGTGTTGAGTTTTCACGAGGTATAGAGGGATAGCCTTTTTCGTTTTGTTTGACGTCATTCTCGTCACTTCAGCATCTTTAATACCCTGGAGTCCTAAGTCTTCCTTAATCACTCCAATATCCGCATCAAGTGGCAAGTACCTTATTACAGCGTAAATTCTTCTTTCTTCCTCCATTTGGTAAGTAAAATACTCTTTTCCTTGTTGCTCAAGAAATTTTGTTAGTTTCCTGAAGTCGTCTGCAGTCGAGGCAATGATTTTTATACCGTCTTTAACAACCGTGGCACGGTTATAATTTATCTTTTTGCTGTATAGCGTTTTGGAAATTTCTGTCCAGTCAGAAGTCCCCATCATTGTTATTGGGGGAATTTTATCTTTTATAGGTGACTGAGACGTCACCGTCGACTTTTTTAAGTTGTCCTCTATTGAGGACGAACTTTCTTTTCTGGCACGCTTGGCCCGAGGTGCTCCTTGGGGTTGGGGGGCTTTTTTGTTGTCCTCAATATTTGAGGCTATCGTTTTGGGCATGGTGTGTTTTTTTTTTTTTTTTTTAATTATAGGAGAGGTGAATCTTACATAAGACACCCAGTCTTTCTGGGTAGTGTCGGATTCTTACCGACTAAACACCTCTCCCGTTGTTAGGTTCCGGGCATATGCCTATAAACCTTTCATCTTCTCATATGTTATTTTCTCTTTCGCATTCTTTTATGCTGAGTGTTTGTGTTCATCCTTCAATTGGATATCTCTCGCTAAGTGTGGAGTTTTATATCTTCATTTTCGCAATTGGTCTCTAGGTCTTTTGCGGTAAATTCTCGCTGCTTTTTCATCTTCAGCGGGGTCATAGTCGATTAACCTTCTAAGGTCGTCATTTGGATGTTCACTAGCTCTTTCATAGGCTTTTGCAGCTTTTCGCTTGATGAATGTAGTAATGGACTCCCATTTTATGTCTTTTTGGATTTGTTCATTCCTAACAAACCAGGGGGCGTCTAATGCCCATCTCAGTAATTTGTTTTCTGTACTTTGGATCTTCTTTATATGGGTTCTCGCTGCATATCCCCATGCTGTTGATCCATATGTGAGCTGCGGTCTGGCGACTGCTTTTATGATTCTCAATTTCGTGTTCTTGTTCATTTGACTTCTTCTGCCTATTATCGGGTATAATCTTTTCATGGCTACATTCGTTTTATCCACTGCATACTTAATGTGCTGTTTCCACGTTAGTCCTTTGTCTAATATTACTCCTAGGTATTTAGCTTCATTCTTCCATTCAATTTCATTATTGTCTATGGATATCTTCGATTCCATCTTCAGTTTTCTCTTTTGAAGGAGTATTGCTTGACTCTTTTCTCCATTGATTTTGATTTTCCATCTGTTACACCATTGACTGATATCATCTGCAGCTTCTTGAAGTCTTTTGTGAATTATCTTTGTATTTCTGTGCCTAATTGCTATGCCCGTATCGTCTGCGTATAGACCAAGCAGGCATCTTGGATTTCTTGGTATATCATGTATGTATATGTTATAGAGTAGCGGTCCTAGTATGGACCCTTGGGGAACTCCTGCTTCTAAATATCTGAGTGTGGAATGAACATCACCTATTTTCACACAAAAGTTCCTATCCCTCAGATAATTTCTTATTATTCTGCATAACTTGGGTGAATATCCTGCGGTTATCATTTTATATGCAAGTCCTTCATGCCATACTCTATCAAAAGCTCTGGTTACATCCAGTAGTAGTAGTCCTGTGGCTTCTTTATTCTGAAATCCTTCTGTGATATACTCGGTTATTCTTAGGAGCTGTTGTTCAGTTGAATGTTGTTTTCGGAATCCAAATTGTTCACTCGGTATCGTCGCCAGGGCTTCTGTTTCTTCATTAAGTCGTCTGGCTAAGACTCTCTCCACAATTTTTCCTAGGGCTGGGAGCAAGCTTATCGGTCTATAGTTCTGTGGGAACTTTTTGTCTTTACCTGGTTTATTGAAAACAATCACTTCGGCAGATTTCCATCTTTTTGGAAAGTGCTCTGTTCTCATCACGCCATTTGCTATGCTAGTGAGAGCTGCCGTTCCTTTCTTTGACATTTTCTTCAGCATGAGATTTGTAATTTTATCTTTCCCAGGAGCCTTTCTTGTTTTCAAGTTATTGATTATCTCTTTGATTTCTGCCGGAGATGTAGGGTGAGGGATTTTGTCATCCGGTGGTGTTTCTTTCATTTCTTCTTCATTATCATCAATTAATTCTTCTAGGTCCTCATCGTCTTCTTCACAATAATTTATCCTTGACTCCCTTTCTATAGTATCGGCAAGAGCGTTAGATTTATCGCTTTTTGAATATGCCATTCCATGCATTCCATGCAGTGGTGGAATTTGAGTTTTTTCATTACGTAAATTTTTTTGCATTTTCCATGCAGAGTGGTCTTCTGTGCTGAGTTCACTGATTTTCTTATTCCATCTATTCGTTCTGAGTTCCCTTAGTGCATTTTTAAGTATTTGACTATGTCTGTTCAGTCTGATTTTATCATTATCTGTTTTATACATCCTGTAGTTCTTTCTTAGTCTTCGGTTGACTTTAATCAGTTCTTTCACCTCTTTGGGAGTATCGCCATAGGGATGTTTGGGAGTAGGTTCAGTTTTTCTAACCGTGCTCTCTTCATAGGATTTCATAATCGCACTCTCCAAAGCTATGACTGATTGATCTAATTCATCCGGAGTGTTAATTTGTGGAATACTCGTGATATTTTCTTGGAGTTTATTCTTATATTCGTCCCAATCGGTATGTTCTCGTGTTTGAGTCACTTCATTTCTAGTTCCATGTCCTAAAATGAACTCTATCGGGTTGTGATCAGATGTTCCATCCTCTATCGTTTCAAGAGCAAAATCTTGCTTTATATTCTTCATTATAACTATGTCTAGCACATCAGGGGTTCCATTGCCACTAGGTAAAAATGTCGGTATGTCCGGTCCCATTATAATCGCATCTTCCTTCTCGGCATACTCTTTCAATTTCTTGCCATTTGCGTTCTCTGTTCTAGAATTCCATTGTTGAGATTTACAGTTGAGATCTCCAAGTATTATTCTTGGAAAATGACCCCCTAATAAAATCTTTATCTCTTCCTCTGGCAGATTTATTTGCGGTGGTTTATATACAGAGAATACCTTAATGCTTTCTCTTCTTATCTTTACTGTGATCGATAGTGCCTCTATAGATGCGTCATTGTCCTCGGGATTTATAACCGCATTCAGGTAGTGGTTCACGTCTCTTTTAACAAGAATGGCAACCCCTCCTCCGTTTCTATTATTTCTGTCTCTTCTGTATATTTCGTAATTTTTGAAGGAAATTCTATCATTGGTAGTCATTTTTGTTTCCTGAAGCGCCATAATATCAGGATGTTTTTCTTCTAACAATTGTTCAATATCTGATTTACGGGCTCTGATTCCGTTAACATTCCAGGAAACTATCTTCAGATTTTCTAGATGTGATTGTTTGTTCATAAATTATTTGTTTCCAAATAAATTTTGAAATTTTTTCTCGAATTCTTTTTCGAATTTCTGCATTATTCTGCTGAATAATTTCTCTGTAAGTTTGTCTAGTTCATCTTTGGGATCTTCTTTTTTGGCTGGAGTCGGTTTTTTGGACGGGTTCTTTGTTTTTGGTACCTGTGGTTTTTCAACAGCGATAGCAGTCTCCATTTTTTTGGTAGGGGCTTCTTTTTTTGGGGGTGTTTTCTTTTTAGTCAGATTTTTATAAGCACTGCAGCCTTTATAACTGGCCGGATGCCCACTTTGGTTACATAAAACGCATGTAGCGTTCCTTTCCCCTTCTTTTTCGGTCAATACACAATCTTTTGTGCAATGCGCTCCTAAGCATTTTACACATCTCCACGGAAATGTGCATTTGTTTTGCGCATGGCCATATCTCTGACAGCGATGACACTGTCCTGGGCCTTCTGGTTTCTTTTTTGGCTCTATTTCGATACAGAGGCTGTAGATCTTTTTGATTTGGAAAATTTCCTTGTGTTGAGTTTTCACGAGGTATAGAGGGATAGCCTTTTTCGTTTTGTTTGACGTCATTCTCGTCACTTCAGCATCTTTAATACCCTGGAGTCCTAAGTCTTCCTTAATCACTCCAATATCCGCATCAAGTGGCAAGTACCTTATTACAGCGTAAATTCTTCTTTCTTCCTCCATTTGGTAAGTAAAATACTCTTTTCCTTGTTGCTCAAGAAATTTTGTTAATTTCCTGAAGTCGTCTGCAGTCGAGGCAATGATTTTTATACCGTCTTTAACAACCGTTGCACGGTTATAATTTATCTTTTTGCTGTATAGCGTTTTGGAAATTTCCGTCCAGTCAGAAGTCCCCATCATTGTTATTGGGGGAATTTTATCTTTTATAGGTGACTGAGACGTCACCGTCGACTTTTTTAAGTTGTCCTCTATTGAGGACGAACTTTCTTTTCTGGCACGCTTGGCCCGAGGTGCTCCTTGGGGTTGGGGGGCTTTTTTGTTGTCCTCAATATTTGAGGCTATCGCTTTGGGAGAGACAACAGTTGATGTTTTGGGAGGGACAACAGTTATAGTTTTGGGAGGGACAGCCGTTATTGATTTAGGAATAGTTTGGGCTGATGTTCCTGGTTCGGAAAGCAAAGCCTGGGAATAACTTCTTACGCTTGTATTTGGGGATTTCTTGTTGGAGAGTTCTTCTCTCAAGAGTTTTAATTCGTTGGTCAGATTGGCCATGCAGTTTGTTAAAGCCGCTAAATTGGCTTTGAGCTCATCATTTTCCTGTCGGAGCCTGACGAGTTCTTTAAGCTCATCGCTTTCATCCTCAGAGGTCGTGTATCTGTCCTCGGTATCCATGAAGGATCCATCGTTATCCGAATTTTCATCCATGTTCAAACACGGATAAAAGGATAATTAAAAGACACTTACTGTTTTTCTCAGCTTCACAAAAAGTCCGTATATCACTCACGCACGGAACCAACGATCCTTTCGGACCTGGACTCTACGTACGAAATCACAGAAACTTTTCACAAGCACTAACTTGGATGCGCATCAACGTGGCGTTCGGCGCACTGAACTGGTTTACACAAACTCAACTCTCGGTACGTGTACACTAGTCGACGCCTCGGTCAGTACTGGCATGGTGTGGCATTTGCACTTTCCTATTTATGACGCCGAAGTTTGTTACTTCTGACCCCGCCTTCTCGCGTTGACTCGCGGTTAGCTCACCAATAGAATAAGCAACACTCATTAGCAGAAAGTCGACAGTTAAAACTATCGGAAGAGTGTCTTACATTTTATACTTGATAGGAATGTCTCTAAGGAGTCTAAGGAGAAATTATCGTAAATAATTTCCTGCAATATATTTGAAATTATGGGACGTGTTTTATTGAAAAGGTATATTTTCTACATCGAACATGTTATCGCAATATCGCATTATTATGAATGCTATCATCTGATTTTCTTAGGGTTGTACAGTACAGTACGAGAGAGAATTAAACTAGTGGAGATCTAATTCTCATGGATTATATTGTCTCTAAGGACGTCAACTCTTTTGATTGTTGTACAGTATTTTCATTCGCTTCTTAATGCCAATTGAAAGTCACTGCAACTCAAAATTGGCAAGATTGATTTATTTTATTTCGTAGAGTAGACTCAGAAGGAATCGCAATCGATGTGTTCATGTGTTCATCATATAACTTTGGTAGAACATAATCGATGTCTCCTGGAATTTCAGTTGTAAAAGAGAAATTTTTTGAAGGATTATGTCCCCTAACTGCAAAGTTCTGTGTAAAGCGAAAACATGTTCATGTTCGAGGAATTTTTTTTAATTTGAAATATTTGTTTTTTGTAGAAGAACTCATGTCCAAATCCTGTACCTAAACAATATAAACTGAACTTTGTGAACACAGAATTCCTTTTTCATTACACCCTATCAAAACATGTCGATTCAGGGCACCGAAAGTGACCCTTTTCCGTGCGGCCGCACCGAAAGTGATCCTTTTCCGTGCGCTGAGACATAGATGCATCTATGCTGAGACACAAAGCAACGATTGCGTGATGACAGTAGACGTCAGTGTTTCGAATAATTATTGTTTTACAATATCGAAATGCTTTCTGTCGAAGAACAAATATCGTTGGATTGTTTTCAAAGAGATGTAATGAAAAATATCCTTCATTACACGTCCAGAAAGTCTTTTTCCGTGCTTGCACGAATTCCCGTGTTCGGCTCCGCCTCACACCGGAACTCTTCGCGCGCGCACGGAAAAAGCTTACTTTCTGGACTAGAAATGAAATATACTATTTCTGTACCAGAATTGACGAACATTTGAAACATGTTTCTTTTTACATATGCGCTGATTTGTTGATGAATTGTATTCTCTATATTTCAATTTATAAGCCCGTAGAGGCGTAGAAGCGTAGAATTGCAATGAATTGAAAAATCATGTTTATTTTCAAATTTCTTCATTCTCTGAAAAATCTAGCAATTAAAACCTATTGATTGCTTCATTTTTATCAGTAAATCGGATCGTAGAGGATAAATTAATGAGCTGAATTGAATATTGAAGACAATGCTCCATATTTTCCATTACACATTTTTGTTTCCAAGAAATCCATAATATTCTCATGGTTATGCGCTCAATATTTGAAGAATCTTTCTTCGAACAAAATAATATTGGATAGAAAGAATTGAGACACAAATCATATGCCACTATGAAATATTGACAAATGAAATGTGAATACGAACTAGGTCTCCCATATTTTTTTGTAAAAAATAATCTTGGTCTAGACAAACTCAGAGAATTACTATTTATAGTGTCGGCCCTATTGTGAAGAAATAGACCACTTGAAATATTATTGCTCTCACAGTTATGAACTAAAACAATTTGAACACAACATAACCAATTCTGTACCTGTTTTTCGTTATACTGAAACCGATGATCCTAGTATACATACAAAAAGCAAATCGAAAACATTCTAAACAACAATACAGCATCAATTGAACAATGAACGGATGTCGCTTTTGGTTGCCATCGTCAACGATATCCCAACGATTCGGCACCGGATGCCGGTATGGTTCTATTCTGAACAACATTGACATTTAATAATTGACTAATGCGATGATCCAATCGAAAATATGTAGACAATATACTTCTTCAATAAATGGTCTCAAACAACTCTTTGAGAGATTTGAATATGTTACTATATTTATGACTTCATTCATTGCTAGACACATCCTTCAAGTATAAAATATACCAGCCTACTAAGTCTAGGTTGCGGCTTCGTGCCTTCATTGTAATTTCTTACGAAAAGAGTGTCGTCTATCTGTACGTACTAACAGCGCGCAGCTGCGAGTCAACGTGAGGAGGCGTGGCCAGAACCAACCTACTTCACCATAATAAAGGGGGCGTTGAAAACAGTAACCACAGTATTGACAGATTTACGATATTATATATATCATCACGGTTTTAAAACTTATTTTGTTACGATGCCACCTAAAACCAGTGGAAAAGCCGTGAAGAAGGCCGGTAAAGCCCAGAAGAATATTACCAAGACCGATAAGAAGAAGAAGCGCAAGAGGAAGGAAAGTTATGCTATCTACATCTACAAGGTGTTGAAGCAGGTCCATCCCGATACCGGAATTTCCAGCAAGGCCATGAGTATAATGAACAGTTTTGTTAACGATATCTTCGAACGTATCGCAGCAGAAGCGAGCAGATTGGCACACTACAACAAACGCTCCACCATTACCAGCAGGGAAATTCAGACTGCCGTACGTCTCCTCTTGCCCGGTGAATTAGCGAAGCACGCCGTCAGTGAAGGTACCAAAGCCGTGACCAAATACACCAGTTCTAAGTAAAGTGGGTGAAAATCAACTTCCTTGGTGCGCTTTAAGGCTACACAATCGGTTCTTTTCAGAACCACCAATTTTTAAGACTCATTATCATGACTTCTCAACTATCGATTTGGTTTGATGGTTTGGTATAACCAAATTCTGAGCATTTGACTGCAAGCTATCGATTCTTTTCAGATCCACCAATTTTAAAGACTCGTCACATGCCATTCAAATTATACCGAAAATAGTGTGTCAATAGTAGGAAATTAGTAATATTTATTTTGATGATAACATGGGAGGCTAAATACGCATGAACGTTTTCAATATTTCTCTGCTGATTCAGTGTCACACTTTGGCATTAGCTAGAAAGCTCTAATTTCTATAAATGGCACTTAAGCACTACGAAAATACGATGCATTAAATATTTCAATAGCCATTTCTTGCCGAATTACTTCGAAAACAATTTTTGACCGAACATAAACATCTGGTAGTATTACAATTTATGACCCCTAATATAGCAGTGCAGATTTTTGAAGTGACTTATTTCTGGTTGTCTAAATTTCTAAAGAACTATGCTTCGAAGCTTCGATTCCTTAGATCGATAGCTTAACCGGAGTCCGGAATGTTACATACATTTGAACATTTGGATATATCATATTAGTATTACTATTAACTAGGAGCATAGAATATTCTATGCTCCTAGGTATTAATAATAAGAAAAGTGTAAATTCCATGATTACTCGTATCAAATGAAAATGTTTATTTGTTGATTTATTCCTGACCCATAAACAGCCGAAAAGCTCGTATCAGAGCCTACTAATTACTCTTCACGTCTACACTACACACACCTGACACACCACAAAATGATTTTCAAAATATCTTTATTTATTCTCTCAAAATGAGCATCTCGTCAGTGGTGGGCCACCCGGTATAACTGTACTTTATATTTTGGTTCACGAAATAGCGCCATCTGTAGTCCTGGACCGGTACATTACGGCTGAAATGTCGAGATGAATTACAGCTTCCTGTTACATTGCGAGCAGCGTCAGTGCCATCTAGGAGTATAAAATGACTCCTAGACGTCATGACCTATCATGTAAAGGTGGGCGTGCAATGTAGTGTGTTTTTATTTCAAGTTGCATTTGAAAATGGTTTCACTTTGAGAAGTGAAATTTTGTGGGTATAATCAGAAAGGATTGGAGTTTTCAATGAAATAGTTTAAATCGATTTCATTTCGAAAGTTCATTTTTTTATTTCAAAAATAGAAGAAGATAAGCCAACTCATGCTTCTGTTTAATTTCAAACGAAAGACCAATGAAAATAGTTCAACTTCCGAATAAAATTGAATCTACTGATAATTTCATTCAGAAAAACAACTTGAATTCAGCGATTTTCGGATAGAGAGCGCCACCTAAAACTAGTGGAAAAGCCGTGAAGAAGGCGGGAAAAGCCCAGAAAAACATTACCAAGACCGATAAGAAGAAGAAGCGCAAGAGGAAGGAAAGTTACGCTATCTACATCTACAAGGTGTTGAAGCAGGTCCAACCCGATACCGGTATTTCCAGTAAGGCTATGAGTATAATGAACAGTTTTGTTAACGATATCTTCGAACGTATCGCAGCAGAAGCGAGCAGATTGGCACACTACAACAAACGCTCCACCATTACCAGCAGGGAAATTCAGACCGCGGTACGTCTCCTCTTACCCAGTGAATTGGCCAAGCACGCCGTCAGTGAAGGTACCAAAGCCGTAACCAAATACACCAAGTAAAGTGGGTGGTAATCAACTTCACTGGTACGCTTGAATACTACACAATCGGTTCTTTTCAGAACCACAACTTTTAAGACTCATTATCACACGACTTCTCAACTATCGTTGGTGGTGATTGATCTGACAAGAATTTTTGGTTCGAACTACATAGTTGTTTATTTGAAAATGTGGATGTTCGATGAATAACTGGTCATATATTTCTAATTGGAACTAACCTTAGTGTCTGGAATATTTTCCAGATAGTAATTTCTTTCCTCTGCAACTGGTTCAGCTGATAAAGAAGCTTGCACGTTTGGCGAAACCTGATCTATTTCCTTTTTCTGAAACAACCAATAAAACAAAAGAATATCGATATAAAAACCATTAGTTTGCGGTCGTACTGTATAATCCGACACTATAGTTAATCGGGTTTGCGGTCTGTTATTCACAAAAAAGAAATTTATATTTCTCTCGAACTCAATACTTCATACTTCTTCAAACATTGATCATTCCTTCACAAAATAGCTACGAAATAGAAGAAAAAGATAATTTTACTGTAATAAACATGTCAAAAACCGGACTAAATACATTATCATAATATTCTTTGATCACAAAATAATATAATTTCATTAACTGGATGGGCATTTTTAATTCTTACCTATATATTTCCCCGAAGACAACGTACCTTCAGATGCTGTCAGAAATTAGACGTGTTATTTTATCACCTTCCGCTTCGTTTTTACTCACACTGTTCGCACAATCGAAACAACCTATTCCCTTTACTTGGAATCAAGGAAAAACTTAACTGAGCCAACGAGTGTACGATTTGTACTCCCAGTTCGCAAATACCAAATTATCAAACATTCTACCCGCAAACAAAACATATTTTTGAAATATTCATAACGCCAAAATGAGTCATCCCACCCTTCTCGTGTTCGAAAAGAGAGAATTATTCTTCAAGTAACAGCTTTACAACACCATAGTGATGTACGGGAAACACTCAAACTCAAAAACGTGACCCCCCAGAATGGTAATGCTCCCAACTATAATTTGTCAAATTGGTAGCGTTACTAGTAAACCCTACATACAGCTTACATCTGGTGATTTCACTACGTTACATCAGGATCTCAGAGTTATAAAATGTATGTGTCTTATTGCCCAGAGTAATAAAATCATTTATTTTATTACTCTGAGGTCCGCTCCGGGCCGCATATTCATATCCCACGTACCGTATCGCAGTCCGAATTCACCCGAAGCCGAAGTAAACTCAACGTAAGAGATCGCGTCCGTTCCTGCGGTCTTGAACGTATTTTATGACCTGAGTGGGATCGCTATCGCATTTTTACCAAATAGAGTTTTTGAAGAAAATGAGCGCAGATTTTTTTTGCAAATCGATGATTAAATAGTAAGAACGAAAAAAGCCACAGAAGGGGAAATTGACTCTGAGGTGAGGGGTTTTGCGTAATATTCCAATAGTAGCAATTCGAAAAATTATTGAATCAAAAAACGAGAGGGAATTACATCAAGACCTTCTTTAACTTCAATTGAAAAAACTAAATCTTGAAATGAAATAGGAGACTGAATAATGAATTGGTACCTGCAGTTTCTGAATGGATAAAAGAATCTAAGTCAACATAAAGAATCATCATTTATTTGATGAATGGAAATAATTGTAAAAAAGTTAATTGTGAAAAGATTTTAATAATCTTAACATATCATACCCAAAAAAATTTCATATTTATAAATTCCTTTTACCAATAGCTGAACATAATATATGGGCGGGCAACTGAGAATGAAATTTATATCGACATATAGCTGAGCTCCTCATTTTCCTATTCATTCAGGTAAAATAGGGTTACTCTTACTCCTTACAAACTACTTTTTGTTATAACGATCTGAATCATCATTTGGACAGGGTTATTGGATGTTGTTAATTAGGTATTCCCAAATGTAGTTCAGATATAACTATACCATTGGAGAAAAATGTGGAGTGATCTTATTCATTGAATATAATTTTCGAACAAATTCTGTCCCCTTAACTTTTTGAATAGTCTTCCAATCATACTTTCACTTTCACAAATTTTTCCAAGCAACGATGATCCTTATTTTTGTCTTTCGTATGTTGGACAACTTACCTCAATTAAATGATATTCTTTTTGATACCATTCTCCTTTTGACAACTTTTGAACTTCACAACTCCCCTATCGATTGTGTACATTAAGCTCAGTGATTCTTCTTTTCAACGGCTTTTCACTTTGTGTATCTTTGCAACAGCAACGGAATATAATATGTACCTACTCACAAAATTCAATTTGCTTGATAGATATGTAAATTGAGATTAATTTTGTCAACTCGTTTCAGAAGTGGGAGGCCGAACTTATGAATGCAACAAAAGTAACTCGATCAATGACAACAACTATTAGAACACCCCTCAAAAAGTTTAAAAAAATATACCATTAAAGAGAAGATTTCGATCATTCTTTTGACTTCAGTATAAAATCAATTCTAAATTTACTTATTTTTTCACCTCCATAAATTCATAACCTTAAAGCATTCACTCTTGAATAAAAGGTAGCCATTATTATTCGTGAATATGGAAAAGACCTTAGACTAAGGAAAAAACCTAATCGTTATTATTTGAACTGAAAAAAAATAAAAGAATCGGGGTATCATTATAACGTATAATCCCAATTCATATTCCACGACTGATATCGCCAAATAAGACGCGATCACGCGCGTGGTTTATCGAGTAAGCTTCGGCTGTCTCCGAGCTGCGATACGGTACGTGGGATATGAATATGCCTCCGGCACCGACAGCAGGTACCGACATTCCAGGGGAATGCCAGTTTGAAATGGATTTGCGAAGGTAATTTTGACCTGTCATTTTTCTTATTCTCGCCAATTTAAACTTGAAAAAGCATCGGGCTCATTCAGTTCTATACCTTTACGAGTTCAAATAGGGGTTAGGGGTTAATTGGAATCAAAATGACATAAGTCAAATTCAACTTGGCAATATCAGTATCAACAGCAATGTATCATGTATCCATTTTAATCAACACAACTTTTTGGACTGTATTCAAGCACTTTTTTTTTAATTATAGGAGAGGTGAATCTTACATAAGACACCCAGTCTTTCTGGGTAGTGTCGGATTCTTACCGACTAAACACCTCTCCCGTTGTTAGGTTCCGGGCATAAGCCTATAAACCTTTCATCTTCTCAACTGTTATTTTCTCTTTCGCATTCTTTTATGCTGAGTGTTTGTGTTCATCCTTCAATTGGATATCTCTCACTAAGTGTGGAGTTTTATATCTTCATTTTCGCAATTGGTCTCTAGGTCTTTTGCGGTAAATTCTCGCTGCTTTTTCATCTTCAGCGGGGTCATAGTCAATTAACCTTCTAAGGTCGTCATTTGGATGTTCACTAGCTCTTTCATAGGCTTTTGCAGCTTTTCGCTTGATGAATGTAGTAATGGACTCCCATTTTATGTCTTTTTGGATTTGTTCATTCCTAACAAACCAGGGGGCGTCTAATGCCCATCTCAGTAATTTGTTTTCTGTACTTTGTATCTTCTTTATATGGGTTCTCGCTGCATATCCCCATGCTGTTGATCCATATGGGAGCTGCGGTCTGGCGACTGCTTTTATGATTCTCAATTTCGTGTTCTTGTTCATTTGACTTCTTCTGCCTATTATCGGGTATAATCTTTTCATGGCTACATTCGTTTTATCCACTGCATACTTAATGTGCTGTTTCCACGTTAGTCCTTTGTCTAATATTACTCCTAGGTATTTAGCTTCATTCTTCCATTCAATTTCATTATTGTCTATGGATATCTTCGATTCCATCTTCGTCAAAAAAATTTACGTAATGAAAAAACTCAAATTCCACCACTGCATGGAATGGCATATTCAAAAAGCGATAAATCTAATGTCAAGAATAAACTATTGTGAAGAAGACGATGAGGACCTTGAAGAATTTATCGAAGATAATGAAGAAGAAATGAAAGAATCACTACCGGATGACAAAATCCCTCACCCAACATCTCCGGCAGAAATCAAAGAGATAATCAATAACTTGAAAACAAGAAAGGCTCCTGGAAAAGATAAAATTACAAATCTCATGCTGAAGAAAATGTCAAAGAAAGGAACGGCAGCTCTCACTAGCATAGCAAATGGCGTGATGAGAACAGAGCACTTTCCAAAAAGATGGAAATCTGCCGGAGTGATTGTTTTCAATAAACCAGGTAAAGACAAAAAGTTCCCACAGAACTATAGACCATTAAGCCTGCTCCCAGCCCTAGAAAAAATTGTGGAGAGAGTCTTAGCAGACGACTTAATGAAGAAACAGAAGCCCTGGCGACGATACCGAGTGAACAATTTGGATTCCGAAAACAACATTCAACTGAACAACAGCTCCTAAGAATAGACAATAATGAAATTCAATGGAAGAATGAAGCTAAATACCTAGGAGTAATATTAGACAAAGGACTAACGTGGAAACAGCACATTAAGTATGCAGTGGATAAAACGAATGTAGCAATGAAAAGATTATACCCGATAGTAGGCAGAAGAAGTCAAATGAACAAAAACACGAAAGTGAGGATCATAAAAGCAGTCGTCAGACCGCAGCTAACATATGGATCAACATCATGGGGATATGCAGCTAGAACCCATATAAAGAGGATACAAAGTACAGAAAACAAATTTCTGAGATGGACATTAGACGCCCCCTGGTTTGTTAGGAATGTACAAATCCGAAAAGACATAAAATGGTAGTACATTACTACATTTCATCAAGCGAAAAGCTGCAAAAGCCTATGAAAGAGCTAGTGAACATCCAAATGACGGCCTTAGAAGGTTAGTTGACTATGACCCCGCTGAAGATGAAAAAACAGCGAGAATTTACCGCAAAAGACCTAGAGACCAATTGCGAAAATGAAGATATATAACTCCACACTTAGTGAGAGATATCCAATTGAAGGATGAACACAAACACTCAGCATAAAAAAATGCGAAAGAGAAAATAACAGATGAGAAAATGGAAGGTTTATAGGCTTATGCCCGGAACCTAACAACGGGAGAGGTGTTTAGTCGGTAAGAATCCGACACTACCCAGAAAGACACTTCTAATCGTCCGATTGATTTGAAATTTGGCAGGTGTACATTATTCTGGTGACAAGGTATCATGAAATATTTTTTATAGAAAAAACAAAATGGCCGATGAGTTTTGTAATTATGATCCGATTCCTTTCGAAATTACTATCTGGGGGTTTTAGGGTTCGACAATGATGATTCTTCTGCAAAATTGGAAAATTCAAGATGGCGGACGACTTTTATAATTATTATCCGATTCTATTCAAAATTGGTATCAAGGGGATTTCTGGGTCGGAAATTACTATTGTTCAAAATTTAGGAAATCAAGATGGCGGCTCCAACATGGCGGATGAGTGGTGTTACTATAAAAGCTTGTCTTTAAAAAGGTTTTTTAATAATAAGCCTTGTTTTATGATTATACAGCTATTAAATTAAGTTTTGAAAATATCAAATCGGTATCGAAGACCGACATTATATTCATTATCAGAAATAAGTAATTACGGATGAGGACACTGGAACGAGATTTTACCCTATTTTCAGATGAGGTTCGAACTTAGTTCACAAGCTAATCGTTTGTTTCGGAATTATAGGGTAATTGTTCCTGAAAAACTAAGATTAACAATTTTGAATGAATTCCATTCTACCCATCTGATCATTGTTAAGATGAAGAAACTAGAAAGAGTATAAAATATGGCTGACGACATAGAAATCATGCCAGCCATTCCTGCTAAGACTACGTTGAATCCTTATGCTCCATGGGAAGGTATTTGTTAAGACTCCCCTCCACTTCACACATATGTTAATACGCGGCAACCTTAGCCGCTTAGCCCTTAGAGTCAGTATCATTGTAGAATTCAAAGCGAGAGCATTTATGTTAAAACTGTATTTAGAATCATCGTAAATAAACTACAAATAAAAATCTGAAAGTGCATCATTCACAAAACGTTCATCAACATTAAATGGTCCTTCGTTCAAGCCGGATTACCAAAAAATTCAGTACAGATATTGGTAATTACACATAAATACATCGAAAGACGAAGAAGATTCGCCGAGAAGCAGTACCGGCAGTCTACAGCGGCCCAACCGAGCAGCGGCCCAGCAGAGAAGTCGAAGTTTTACGCAATTTCACAGTGAAGTTCCAGGGAGAAGCGAACTGGGCGACTTGACGAGACAGTCGAACCGAGAATAGCGAGAATCAACACGATTGCAGCCGTATTCAAGACTAGAGACAGAAGGTGGGTTCGTTCCTTGATCTTCATTCCTATTTGCTTACACTTATTGGCAATTATTTGAATCATCACAGTAACGCGGTTTGTTTTAACATTTTAATATAAGTAAAATACATTATGGATGGTCTCAAACGTAAACGCGGTAGCTTGAAAGCAAAACTTACATCATTCACGAAATATTTGAAAGTCATTACCGACAAAATCGCTGCAGATCCTAATCAGAATCTTTCCGAATTCGACATAATTGAAATTGGAGAACGTTCAAATAACATTGTTAATTTATTAGCGGAGTTTAACGAAATACAAAATCAAATTGAATTGGCGGTAGATGAGGAAAACTTAGAGGCGGAATATCAAGAGAGCGAGAACTTTGAAACGAATTACTACATTCAGAAGTCAATTGCCAAAAAATTATTAAATGATCATTCAGAAGATAATGATTCTGTCAAATCAAACATAATCGCTAATTACCAAAGACACAATAACCCTGCTATAAAATTGAAACCAATCGAAATACCCAAATTTGATGGATCGTATCAAAATTGGTTAGAGTTCGCGGACTTGTTCGAGTCATTAATAAACAAAAATGAGTCTCTAGATAACATTCAACGCTTTCATTATTTGCGATCATCCTTGGAGGGTGGCGCAGCACAGGTAATTCGTTCCCTTGAGTTTACCAGTAACAATTATCCGATAGCTTGGACTTTACTACGCAGCAGATACGACAACAAACGACTTTTAATTTCAAATCATGTGAAATCTCTGTTCAACATAGAATCAATTCATAAAGAATCATCGCATAAGTTACGTCAATTAATCGACACCTTTTCCAAAAATCTTCATTCGCTCAATCAACTCGGACAAAATTCAGATTCTTGGGATGTTTTGCTCATTCATATGATATCGACAAAATTAGACGCAACTACACTCAGAGAATGGGAAAAATGTAATGGGAAAAACGAAATACCAACACTTGAAGATATAAAGGTTTTTCTGAAAAATCGCGCGGACTACTTAGAAACAATAGAAATGAATCAAGCAGACAAAAGACATAATTCAAATTCGAATTCCCATTCAAATTCATTTGGAAAAAACTCTCAAAACACGCGAAGTTTTTACTCGAGCGCACCAGTATGCATAATCTGCAAAAAGGAACATACTGTGTACAATTGCACTGAATTCATTAATTCTCCTCCGGAAAAAAGATTCGAAAAGATAAGGTCACTCAAGTTGTGCACCAATTGTTTAAAAGCAGGACACTTTTACAGAAATTGCAAAAGCACTACGTGCAAAAAGTGCTCATCAAAACATCATACGCTGCTACATCCAGATAATAAACCAACTGAAGCTAATGCTAAACAATCGGAGTCATCAGAAAGTACTAACAATCCAGAACCTAGGAACAGCCTAGCGTTAGCCAGTTTCAAGGAAAACAAACAGGTCATTTTATCTACCACTTTGATCAATGTTCTAGATATCAATAATAAAATTCATACTGTCAGGGCTTTATTAGATTGTGGTTCACAAAGCTCCTTTATTTCATCTCGTCTCTGCGATTTGCTTAAAGTTAAAAGAGAGATGACAAAGGTAACTGTCTCAGGAATAAATAATACGACATCAAATTTACAATACAAATGTGAAATACATATCCAGTCGCCTATTAACACATATGAAGCTCAGCTGAACTGCTTTGTGATACCGGAAATCGCAGGTTTCATTCCAGACATCCAATTCGATACAAATGAATTAAATGTTCCCACCAGCCTCAAACTGGCTGATCCATCATTTCACGTACCACAAAAAATTGACATTCTGATAGGAAATGATTTATTTTGGAAAATTCTGCGCCAGGGTCAGTTCAGATTAGGTAAAAACAAGCCAGTGCTCCAGAAAACAGTATTTGGTTGGATCATAGGCGGACCGTATGTAGTACAAAATCCTTCTAATTCTATTAAATGTAACCTAGCCACAAACCTACAGGTTCAAGAAGAACTTCGCAAATTTTGGGAACTCGAAGAAGTTTTCAATTGTAAGCAACCTTTACTATCAAATGAAGAAAAGGCTTGTGAAGAGCATTTTCAAGCGAATACGTATCGCAACAACGAGGGTAGATTCGTAGTAGCCCTACCATTCAAGGCATCTCCAGAAAGCCTTGGTGAATCATTCGAGTCAGCAAAAAACAGATTCCTCAACCTAGAAAGAAAGCTAAATCGCGACGCCAAACTCAAGACTTTATATACAGATTTCATAGACGAATATTTGGAATTGGGTCATATGACGAGAGCGGGTTGGGCTGATGATTTTCAATCAAAATTAAATTCAGAATGCAAGTCATATTTCATGCCGCACCATGGTGTCTTGCGAGATAATTCAGTAACCACCCGTTTGAGGGTTGTATTTGATTGTTCAATGCCAACTTCCAACGGACTTTCATTAAATGACATTCAAATGAACGGTCCAGCGCTGCAGAGCGAATTAATTTCTATATTGTTAAGATTTCGTTCTCATAAATACGTTGTCAGCGGAGATATCGAAAAGATGTATCGTCAAGTAATAGTTAAAGATGATCAAACAAAGCTTCAACGCATTTTATGGAGAAAAGATTCCGATCAGCCTATAGAAATTCTAGAAACAAAGAGAGTCACATACGGAATGAAATGCGCATCTTATCTGGCAATTAAATGTTTATTTTCACTGGGTGTCGAATACGAACAAAAGAATGAAAAAATCGCAAATATTATCAAAACCGACTTTTACGTCGATGACCTATTAACGGGATTCGAGTCAAAGCAAGAAGCAACTGCGGCGTGCAAGGAAATTTCCAAAGTACTCAGCGCAGCAGGTTTTCCTATTAGGAAATTTTATTCTAACGATCCAACAGTATTAGAACAAATTGAATGCAAGTCTAGTTTTGCTCAAATAATTAATTTCGGAGAAAACGAAAACGCAAAAACACTTGGTTTATCGTGGGCACCTCAGTCAGATACTCTACTATACAACATCTCATCATTCACTCTCACAGACAAAATCACAAAACGTCGTATGTTGTCTGATATATCACAGATTTTCGATCCTTTGGGACTACTGAGTCCATGTATAATCGTGGCAAAAATCATTCTCCAAAAACTTTGGCTTGAAAAATTATCGTGGGATGATTTGGTTTCATTGCAAGTTAAAAATGCATACGTAATCTTTAGAGAAAAGTTGCCTATCCTAAACAATTTGAAAATTCAGCGTCACGTCAAGGAAAATGATACCGTTAAATACCAATTGCATGGATTTTCGGACGCGTCAGAAAGCGCGTATGGTGCATGCATTTACGTACAGTCAATCAATAAAGATCAAGAATCCTTTTGTTACCTTTTATGCGCAAAAAGCAAGGTGGCACCTATAAAAACGATCACAATACCGAAACTAGAATTATGCGCAGCAGTCACATTATCTCGTCTGGCACAAAAGGTGTTAGAGTCATTAAATTTGAAGTTCGATGAGTGTTTTCTTTGGACTGATTCATCAATTGTTCTGAGTTGGTTAAAACTTCCATCTAACAATTTAAAGCCGTTCGTAAGTAATAGAATCTCCGAAATTCAAGAGAATACGACGTTTGCACAGTGGCGGCATGTACCAAGTAAAGACAACCCCGCGGATCTCTTATCAAGAGGCGTCACCCCTGCACAACTCATAGAGTCAGATCTTTGGTGGCATGGTCCATCTTGGATCACGCAAAAGAAAGAAAATTGGCCGAATTTACAATTTTCAAGCGTAGACGTTCCGGAAATAAGGAAAAAGGTATCAACATTGTTTGTTAACAAAAAACAAAGTTTAGTTTTATTCGAAAGGTTTTCAAAGTACATTCGAATTAAAAGATGTGTTGCATTCGTATTTAGATTCGTTGACAATTGCAAATTGAAAATCGACAAACGCTCATTTGGAACATTGTCAATTCAGGAGCTCAATCGCGCCCAGATTTACATTATTAAATTAGCACAACAAGAATCATTTCCCACTGAACTTGACTTATTGTCGAAAAAGAAGTCTTTAGAAAAACGAAGTAACATAATCAATCTGAATCCCTTTCTGGATAGCGACGGAGTTTTGAGAGTCGGTGGACGATTGGATAATTCTGATTTTTCATATTCCAAAAGACATCCAATCATTCTTTCATCTGCTCATCGATTGACGATATTAATTTTTGAAGATTTTCATCTCAAATTGATGCATGCTGGACCACAGCATTTATTAGCTACAATTCGTGAAGAATATTGGCCGTTGAGAGGTCGAGAGTTAGCCCGAAGTGTGGTCCACAAATGTGTTCGTTGTTTTAGACTTCGGCCAAAACTAGCCCAACCATTAATGGGAAATTTACCTGTGCAGCGACTCACTCCAAATCCTCCATTTTCTGTGTCAGGAGTTGATTACGCTGGCCCCATATTTATCAAGGATAAGAAGGGACGTGGATGTAAACTGATCAAGTGTTACATTTGTATTTTTGTTTGCTTCAGCACCAAAGCCGTGCATATCGAAATAGCCACTGATTTGTCCAAGGAAACATTTTTATTAGCCTTAAAAAGATTCATTGCCAGAAGGGGAAAACCCAAGCACATTATTTCTGATAATGGTACCAATTTTGTAGCAGCAAGGCGGGACATAGTTAATATTCATGAGTTTTTGAACACGAACTCTTCATATTTGAAAGAGTCATTATCGGCAGATAACATTACGTGGACTTTTTCACCACCATATTCTCCTCATTTCGGTGGGCTCTGGGAAGCTGGAGTCAAGATGATAAAGCATCATATGAGACGCGTTTTGCTTAATGCGCGACTTACTTACGAAGAATTTTACTCTGTGATGGTTCAAGTAGAAGCCATCCTAAATTCTCGTCCTCTATTTCCTATTTCAAACGACCCTGATGACCTAACCCCTCTTACACCTGCCCACTTTCTTGTCGGAAGAACATTGACCACGATACCCGATTCAGATTATCTGAACACTCCCGTAAATCGCCTTACCAGATTTGAGTTGGTCCAGAAGCTACTTCAACATCTATGGGCTAGATGGAGCAAGGAGTATATATCTGAACTTCAGAAAAGGACGAAATGGACTCGAAGCAACGGAGAAGTTACTGAGAATGCATTGGTTTTAATCAAAGATGACAAACTTCCACCAATGCATTGGAGACTTGGGCGTGTAGTGGAAGTTATAAGTGGAAAAGACGGTATAGCTCGCGTTTTCAAAATAAGAACATCCAATGGAATTGTTTTACGTTCGTTCGCGAAGCTGTGTCCATTACCTTTAAAAGACACTGAAAGTGAAATAAATTGTGGATCTATCCATACCAAGGACTAAAGAGTCATCCATACCAAGGACTAAAGAGTCAAATTATTGTTTTTTTTTTTTGAAATTGCATTTACGTTGTTATTCTTTTTAATATTTGGCACATTTGCCAAGGCCGGGGGTATGTTAAGACTCCCCTCCACTTCACACATATGTTAATACGCGGCAACCTTAGCCGCTTAGCCCTTAGAGTCAGTATCATTGTAGAATTCAAAGCGAGAGCATTTATGTTAAAACTGTATTTAGAATCATCGTAAATAAACTACAAATAAAAATCTGAAAGTGCATCATTCACAAAACGTTCATCAACAGTATTCATCTCGAATTTTTGGGACCATTTATGGGAAAACAGACCAGCGGAAAATACTATAATAGCAGTTTGAAAATGCAACAATATAGTTAGGAAACGTCGCTAATAGTGAAAATATAGTGTTCTATGAATGATCCTTCTCCCACGATTCACTTCATATTAAGGAATTATAGAAGTAGTCCTATTGCGAGTGTGTCCGAGAAGCGGGGATCGATGTGAAAACCTAGACCACGCCTTTGTAGGTGGACAGATCGCACACTCGCGTGTGATTAGCGTAACGTCGAATCTATATAGGTGGAGCACGCAATGAATTGAAGCAGTATTTCACAATTGTTATTAATACGTAATAACAAAGTCGCTCGTTAATCAAGTCTGGACTAGTGTTGTTCATAATCGAATGATGAGCATTCGAGTGATTGCAATAATCGAATGATCACTCGAATTAAAAATAATCGAATGGTCGAACCCCTGTTTTCTGCTTGTACCAGCGTTAACCGCAGAGTTTTCGCTTTTCCGACTTTCATTCGTTCATTTCATACAATACATATTTTATCTTAATGATTTTATTATTTTATCTCAGTAGGTACCTATTTCTATATTCTCAAATCAAAATTTCTATTTAGTAAGGAATATTTTATTGTTCATTAATTTTCAATATGAAAATTCTCAAAAGGAAGTTAGTTACCTCATAAATACTTCCATGCATTTCACGAAATTGAAATATTCGAACGGCCATATTGAAGGGGTACAAAAGGACCATGAATCAAAATCGAAACTTTTTCTTGTGACCTCCTGCCGCGAGAAAGTAAATTCTAAAATTCATAAAATGAAAAAGAATCCTATAAGAGTCCGCACCTGTGTTCATTGGACGCATTTATCAAAAATCGATTTGAAAGAATGTGTTTCACATCTTTCGAATTAAAATTCACTCGAGATCAGACGTATCATTCGAGCGATCTCTCGAATTAAAATTCACTCGAGATCAAACGTATCATTCGAGCGATCGCTCGATTTATCATTCGAATTAAATTTCTCTCGAGATCAAACGTATCATTCGAGCGATCGCTCGATTTATCATTCGAATTAAATTTCACTCGAGATCAAACGCATCATTCGAGCGATCGCTCGAGTTATTATTCGATTCATGCGCAGAAAACGGGATTTTAATTCTGCGTCGATTATTTTATCATTCGAATGATCCATTCTAATAATCGAATGATGTCGATTATTGCAATAATCGAATGATCGATTATTTTTCATTCGAATGATAACATCACTAGTCTGGACGCGGTAAAGGAGGAAAAGTAAAAGGCAAGGCGAAGTCCCGTTCTAACAGAGCTGGACTGCAGTTTCCCGTAGGACGTATTCATCGTTTATTACGTAAGGGAAATTACGCCGAACGGGTTGGAGCGGGAGCACCCGTGTACCTGGCGGCTGTCATGGAATATCTTGCCGCCGAAGTATTGGAATTGGCTGGTAACGCCGCGAGGGATAATAAGAAGACCAGAATCATTCCGCGTCATCTCCAGCTGGCCATCAGGAACGACGAAGAATTGAACAAATTGCTCTCCGGGGTCACCATCGCACAAGGAGGTGTTTTACCGAACATCCAAGCCGTTCTCTTGCCAAAAAAGACCGAGAAGAAGTCGTAGAAATCTCGACGAGGCGTTCTCATCATAGGCCCTTATCAGGGCCACCAAAAAGATATTTTCTTAAAAAGTACACCGACATGTTACGTTGCATCGTTTGTTCTTCCACCTTGCATTTTGTTCAGTTGTGGAAATTTCTCATTTGGTAGTTGAATAATAGGAACGGGCGTTAAATAAGGATTCAATAAACCACGTTCGAGTGTTACCGATAACAAGTTGCAGTACCTATGTATACAGTTGTCGGTATTATTCATAACTCTTCGATAACGGGTCATCTTGAATGAATCCGTTGCGTAAGCTTTTGGATGTTCGGTAACTTGTGGAAGCGCTCCTTATTAGTAAACCTAAATTGTACTATCCGGTCACAGGTTTGGCATTGCCTTATTCAAGTTAATTGCTTATTTTTCATTTTAAGTTTAAATAAAATAAATTTTTGATTTTATTATGAGTACTGACTGGCACAATGGTGCAAAATGTTGCACTGTCGGACGAGTTTGGGTCACGTACGAATAAGAATAATTTATTAGGGGGGTGTATTTTATTTTGTGAAGCTTTGAGCTCTGTTGCAGTAAGAAGACAGCTATTAGAAAAAAATTGTTCTTGTTCGATTCAGAATTTTTTTCTCATTGGGTGATGGTGATACCCTTCTATCTGGTCGGTAACCTTTTTCATATATGAATATGTATTAAGTATATTGAAAAATTTCGGGTTATATTCTGTTATTATTTCTCTAGACTTATTGTGCTTTCATGATGTTATTTGTCCTGATCAATATAGACTCGTTCTCATATTATTATCGTAAGCCTATGCAAATGATTGTGATGAAAAAATATTGACTGGTGCATTCGAAACAATCACCAGAAAACCTCAATCAATCAACTCAACATTTCGCACTATCCAATATCAGGTTCTTTTCCGGGTAGCAGGTTCCGTCGTTTTAAAATAACATTCAACTGGAACAGTTCGGTTATATCTAATCCCAATAACCTGTTCCGTTCTTTTCGTAACATCTCTAGCGTAAATTCGGTTCATCAAAATCTTCTGCTAACTACAGCAGTTTTTTCACAGGGGGAATCCATTCATAGACGAACAGTGTGATAGTCCTTGCTCTCCTGAGCTCGACTACTCACTGAGCCCGACCTACTTCTTCTCAGTTCCGGGCATCTGCTTGCAAAACGTGGTATCTCTAGACTATTAATTCTCGCTCTTTTGGGCTGGATTCCTAACATTGACCTATTTCGTCATCTCATGTTTCAATGGTTCTAGTAGGTTTTCGTTATCATTTTAATCACTGGTCAATTGATCTCTCGGTCTCTTGTTTGTGCGCATTCTTCTTCTATCTCCCTCCAGGTTATACTCCAGTAATATCCTGAGTTCTTGGTCGGGCGTTTTTTCGCTGTTTCGAATCTTCTGAGCTTTCCTGTTCGGAGATGGTTTGCTAATTTAAATCTCGATGGATCTGTCAGTATCTGACAAACCAAGGTGGGTTCATGGCACAACATAGTAGGTACTTTGTTCTTTATTGCTTGAATTGTTCTCACATGGCTCTTTGCCATATGTCAGTTGAGGCTTAGTAACGGCTTTGAAGATTTTTCCATTTCGTTTCTTCGGACATGTGGCTGCTTCTATCTATCAGTGGGTAGTCTGTTCACCGCTGTCTTGGTTTTGTCTATGGCTTTCTTGTTATGGCTTTTCCAGGTTTATCCTCCGTCTAAGGTATTACCTAGATATCTCGTTTTTCCTTTCCACTCGATTTCTTCTCCATCAACTTCGAGGTTGGTGGTGGATCTCAACCTCTTGTGAAATAATATCGCTTGGCTCTTTTGTCCATTGAGCTTGATCTTCCACTTGTTACACCAGTCTTTGATTTCGTCGATGGCTGATCCATGCGGCACTCCTGCTTCCAAAATTTTTATTGTCGAGCATTCTCCTTCCACTTTCATTCAGCGTGTCCACAAAAGGAAACCTGTTCATGCATTCTTCAAATATTCGTAAGGCATCCAAGAACATGAGTTGCACGTACGGTAGGTTATGCAGTCAGTTTACTAATCCCTAAATATTTATGGAAATTCATACGATATCGACAGGGACGTGAATGTTATCGAATAGCGATATTTCGAAATCAGATCATCGTTTAATGCCAAACGAAATTTCGGATATCATCGAGGCGAAAGTGAACTGAAAATAACCGTTGCGATCTGAACAAATATAGCGGCATCGATGTTCTACCGAACTGTGCAACCATTCACATTGACCGTCGAATCGAAGCACATGAGGACAATTGCAGGTGAGTTATCGAGGTGCAGTATAATCGTTACATAATAACTGATCATCACATCGACTCTGTGGGAATTGATATTCGTCGTCTTCTTTCAATATAGCGGTGATTCTGTGTAGGAGTAAGTCGAACCCCAGGTATCAGTAATTCCGAGACGTATCGGATTCTCCTTCCGTTCTTCGGATACTGAATCTCTTCTTCTTGTTTATCGATTCCGGCAGACTTCTGATGAATGACACAAACCAAGAATGAGAATATGCATCCACGGACTACGCAAATTTTTCGCAAATCATCGAAAAATATGGGTGCAGAAGTTTCAAGTAGAATAGAAATTCGAAAAGCCTGGAGCTTGGAAACGATCAATTTTCCGTTCACTTCGTTCGTAACTATATACCCCTAGTAGAGTAGGAGACCAAAAACAGTACTGACCGAGACGTCGACTAGTGTACACGTACCGAGAGTTGAGTTTGTGTGAACCAGTTCAGTGCGCCAAACGCCACGTTGATGCGCATCCAAGTTAGTGCTTGTGAAAAGTTTCTGTGATTTCGTACGTAGAGTCCAGGTCCGAAAGGATCGTTGGTTCCGTGCGTGAGTGATATACGGACTTTTTAGTGAAACTGAGAAAAAGGGTAAGTGTCTTTTAATTATCCTTTTATCCGTGTTTGAACATGGATGAAAATTCGGATAACGATGGATCATTCATGGATACCGAGGACAGATACACGACCTCTGAGGATGAAAGCGATGAACTAAAAGAACTCGTCAGGCTCCGACAGGAAAATGATGAGCTCAAAGCCAATTTAGCCGCTTTAACAAACTGCATGGCCAATCTGACCAACGAATTAAAACTCTTGAGAGAAGAACTCTCCAACAAGAAATCCCCAAATACAAACGTAAGAAGTTATTCCCAGGCTTTGCTCTCCGAACCAGGAACATCAGCCCAAACTATTCCTAAAACAATAACGGTTGTCCCTCCCAAAACTATAACTGTTGTCCCTCCCAAAACATCAACTGTTGTCTCTCCCAAAGCGATAGCCTCAAATATTGAGGACAACAAAAAAGCCCCCCAACCCCAAGGAACACCTCGGGCCAAGCGTGCCAGAAAAGAAAGTTCGTCCTCAATAGAGGACAACTTAAAAAAGTCGACGGTGACGTCTCAGTCACCTATAAAAGATAAAATTCCCCCAATAACAATGATGGGGACTTCTGACTGGACAGAAATTTCCAAAACGCTATACAGCAAAAAGATAAATTATAACCGTGCAACGGTTGTTAAAGACGGTATAAAAATCATTGCCTCGACTGCAGACGACTTCAGGAAACTAACAAAATTTCTTGAGCAACAAGGAAAAGAGTATTTTACTTACCAAATGGAGGAAGAAAGAAGAATTTACGCTGTAATAAGGTACTTGCCACTTGATGCGGATATTGGAGTGATTAAGGAAGACTTAGGACTCCAGGGTATTAAAGATGCTGAAGTGACGAGAATGACGTCAAACAAAACGAAAAAGGCTATCCCTCTATACCTCGTGAAAACTCAACACAAGGAAATATTCCAAATTAAAAAGATCTACAGCCTCTGTATCGAAATAGAGCCAAAAAAGAAACCAGAAGGCCCAGGACAGTGTCATCGCTGTCAGAGATATGGCCATGCGCAAAACAAATGCACATTTCCGTGGAGATGTGTAAAATGCTTAGGAGCGCATTGCACAAAAGATTGTGTATTGACCGAAAAAGAAGGGGAAAGGAACGCTACATGCGTTTTATGTAACCAGAGTGGGCATCCGGCCAGTTATAAAGGCTGCAGTGCTTATAAAAATCTGACTAAAAAGAAAACACCCCCAAAAAAAGAAGCCCCTACCAAAAAAATGGAGACTGCTATCGCTGTGGAAAAACCACAGGTACCAAAAACAAAGAACCCGTCCAAAAAACCGACTCCAGCCAAAAAAGAAGATCCCAAAGATGAACTAGACAAACTTACAGAGAAATTATTCAGCAGAATAATGCAGAAATTCGAAAAAGAATTCGAGAAAAAATTTCAAAATTTATTTGGAAACAAATAATTCATGAACAAACAATCACATCTAGAAAATCTGAAGATAGTTTCCTGGAATGTTAACGGAATCAGAGCCCGTAAATCAGATATTGAACAATTGTTAGAAGAAAAACATCCTGATATTATGGCGCTTCAGGAAACAAAAATGACTACCAATGATAGAATTTCCTTCAAAAATTACGAAATATACAGAAGAGACAGAAATAATAGAAACGGAGGAGGGGTTGCCATTCTTGTTAAAAGAGACGTGAACCACTACCTGAATGCGGTTATAAATCCCGAGGACAATGACGCATCTATAGAGGCACTATCGATCACAGTAAAGATAAGAAGAGAAAGCATTAAGGTATTCTCTGTATATAAACCACCGCAAATAAATCTGCCAGAGGAAGAGATAAAGATTTTATTAGGGGGTCATTTTCCAAGAATAATACTTGGAGATCTCAACTGTAAATCTCAACAATGGAATTCTAGAACAGAGAACGCAAATGGCAAGAAATTGAAAGAGTATGCCGAGAAGGAAGATGCGATTATAATGGGACCGGATATACCGACATTTTTACCTAGTGGCAATGGAACCCCTGATGTGCTAGACATAGTTATAATAAAGAATATAAAGCAAGATTTTGCTCTTGAAACGATAGAGGATGGAACATCTGATCACAACCCGATAGAGTTCATTTTAGGACATGGAACTAGAAATGAAGTGACTCAAACACGAGAACATACCGATTGGGACGAATATAAGAATAAACTCCAAGAAAATATCACGAGTATTCCACAAATTAACACTCCGGATGAATTAGATCAATCAGTCATAGCTTTGGAGAGTGCGATTATGAAATCCTATGAAGAGAGCACTGTTAGAAAAACTGAACCTACTCCCAAACATCCCTATGGCGATACTCCCAAAGAGGTGAAAGAACTGATTAAAGTCAACCGAAGACTAAGAAAGAACTACAGGATGTATAAAACAGATAATGATAAAATCAGACTGAACAGACATAGTCAAATACTTAAAAATGCACTAAGGGAACTCAGAACGAATAGATGGAATAAGAAAATCAGTGAACTCAGCACAGAAGACCACTCTGCATGGAAAATGCAAAAAAATTTACGTAATGAAAAAACTCAAATTCCACCACTGCATGGAATGCATGGAATGGCATATTCAAAAAGCGATAAATCTAACGCTCTTGCCGATACTATAGAAAGGGAGTCAAGAATAAATTATTGTGAAGAAGACGATGAGGACCTAGAAGAATTAATTGAAGATAATGAAGAAGAAATGAAAGAAACACCACCGGATGACAAAATCCCTCACCCTACATCTCCGGCAGAAATCAAAGAGATAATCAATAACTTGAAAACAGGAAAGGCTCCTGGGAAAGATAAAATTACAAATCTCATGCTGAAGAAAATGTCAAAGAAAGGAACGGCAGCTCTCACTAGCATAGCAAATGGCGTGATGAGAACAGAGCACTTTCCAAAAAGATGGAAATCTGCCGAAGTGATTGTTTTCAATAAACCAGGTAAAGACAAAAAGTTCCCACAGAACTATAGACCGATAAGCTTGCTCCCAGCCCTAGGAAAAATTGTGGAGAGAGTCTTAGCCAGACGACTTAATGAAGAAACAGAAGCCCTGGCGACGATACCGAGTGAACAATTTGGATTCCGAAAACAACATTCAACTGAACAACAGCTCCTAAGAATAACCGAGTATATCACAGAAGGATTTCAGAATAAAGAAGCCACAGGACTACTACTACTGGATGTAACCAGAGCTTTTGATAGAGTATGGCATGAAGGACTTGCATATAAAATGATAACCGCAGGATATTCACCCAAGTTATGCAGAATAATAAGAAATTATCTGAGGGATAGGAACTTTTGTGTGAAAATAGGTGATGTTCATTCCACACTTAGATATTTAGAAGCAGGAGTTCCCCAAGGATCCATACTAGGACCGCTACTCTATAACATATACATACATGATATACCAAGAAATCCAAGATGCCTGCTTGCTCTATACGCAGACGATACGGGCATAGCAATTAGGCACAGAAATACAAAGATAATTCACAAAAGACTTCAAGAAGCTGCAGATGATATCAGTCAATGGTGTAACAGATGGAAAATCAAAATCAATAGAGAAAAGAGTCAAGCAATACTCCTTCAAAAGAGAAAACTGAAGATGGAAGCGAAGATATCCATAGACAATAATGAAATTGAATGGAAGAATGAAGCTAAATACCTAGGAGTAATATTAGACAAAGGACTAACGTGAAAACAGCACATTAAGTATGCAGTGGATAAAACGAATGTAGCCATGAAAAGATTATACCCGATAATAGGCAGAAGAAGTCAAATGAACAAGAACACGAAATTGAGAATCATAAAAGCAGTCGCCAGACCGCAGCTCACATATGGATCAACAGCATGGGGATATGCAGCGAGAACCCATATAAAGAAGATCCAAAGTACAGAAAACAAATTACTGAGATGGGCATTAGACGCCCCCTGGTTTGTTAGGAATGAACAAATCCAAAAAGACATAAAATGGGAGTCCATTACTACATTCATCAAGCGAAAAGCTGCAAAAGCCTATGAAAGAGCTAGTGAACATCCAAATGACGACCTTAGAAGGTTAATCGACTATGACCCCGCTGAAGATGAAAAAGCAGCGAGAATTTACCGCAAAAGACCTAGAGACCAATTGCGAAAATGAAGATATAAAACTCCACACTTAGCGAGAGATATCCAATTGAAGGATGAACACAAACACTCAGCATAAAAGAATGCGAAAGAGAAAATAACATATGAGAAGATGAAAGGTTTATAGGCTTATGCCCGGAACCTAACAACGGGAGAGGTGTTTAGTCGGTAAGAATCCGACACTACCCAGAAAGACTGGGTGTCTTATGTAAGATTCACCTCTCCTATAATTAAAAAAAAAAAAAAAAGGAGACCAATTAGTTTAAGATATTTAGAAGCAGGAGTTCCCCAAGGATCCATACTAGGACCGCTACTCTATAACATATACATACATGATATACCAAGAAATCCAAGATGCCTGCTTGCTCTATACGCAGACGATACGGGCATAGCAATTAGGCACAGAAATACAAAGATAATTCACAAAAGACTTCAAGAAGCTGCAGATGATATCAGTCAATGGTGTAACAGATGGAAAATCAAAATCAATGGAGAAAAGAGTCAAGCAATACTCCTTCAAAAGAGAAAACTGAAGATGGAATCGAAGATATCCATAGAAAATAATGAAATTGAATGGAAGAATGAAGCTAAATACCTAGGAGTAATATTAGACAAAGGACTAACGTGGAAACAGCACATTAAGTATGCAGTGGATAAAACGAATGTAGCCATGAAAAGATTATACCCGATAATAGGCAGAAGAAGTCAAATGAACAAGAACACGAAATTGAGAATCATAAAAGCAGTCGCCAGACCGCAGCTCACATATGGATCAACAGCATGGGGATATGCAGCGAGAACCCATATAAAGAAGATCCAAAGTACAGAAAACAAATTACTGAGGTGGGCATTAGACGCCCCCTGGTTTGTTAGGAATGAACAAATCCAAAAAGACATAAAATGGGAGTCCATTACTACATTCATCAAGCGAAAAGCTGCAAAAGCCTATGAAAGAGCTAGTGAACATCCAAATGACGACCTTAGAAGGTTAATTGAAGATGAAAAAGCAGCGCGAATTTACCGCAAAAGACCTAGAGACCAATTGCGAAAATGAAGATATAAAACTCCACACTTCCCAAACAACACACAAACATCTTTTGAACATTTTATAGACGACATGAAATAGATTATTAGATGATCTATAAAACATCAAAATGTATTGAATTTCTAACCTAGATTCGACGTAAAAATGTCCGCGAGATTTACGTTGAAAAATATCACTTTTTTAGACGTCTATTTTACGTAAAAAGAAGTATTTCTATAACAAGTGAAATTTCTGTCTTTTTTTAGTTTATCCTAACTTAGTATCACGTTTGACATGTAATAGACGTTTGACGATTTATGTTATTGTTATGACTCGCTTATGTCTATATTTCATTAGATTTTTGTCGTTTTTTTTCGATCAACAATCTGATAATATATGGATGATCCAAAAAACATCCACACTCATGACCTCTAAAATATATAACATCATAGACCTTTTTTGGAGCATTGTCGTCATGATCGAAATTGGACGTCTATTAGACGGAATATTATTTTTGAAGATAGTTGGTGATATTGTACACGTTCATTAGATGACATAAGATGAACGTTTGTTCAATGTCCCTAAAGAGTCTTTGTATTGTATAGTTTTTGACATCTAATTATTGTCAATTCCAAAACAATATTGATGATGTTGAAAAACGTCATATTAATGACCTGTTACTGATTTATTCCATCAGATTTTTCGAAGAAGGGTTATATAGTCTAAAAATTCAAAGAAAATTGACATTTGATAGTTTCAAGATCATGGTTATCCTAAGGAGATTTGGTGAGAGACTTCAAAAGTATGCAGATATAAATTTAAATTATTATTTTGAAATATTATTGCATCCATTAGATCAGATTGTGAGTACCTATGAAGAATACATACAAATTTATTTTATCAATGAAAACTGTTTTACGTTTTTTGTTTCTCGTTTCATGTTTCTGTGGTGTGCGGCCCGGCTAATCAGATATAATATATTATTATCTACACAGTTGAAATCTCTCATAGCAGTAAGGAAAGCAAAAACAACTTCCGATATGAAAAAATAAAAAGGTATATTCATAATAATAAAAAAATCAATGAACATAATTCAAATGTATCAAAAATATAAATTGTGTCAATTCCAATGTATTCGAGACAATTTATTTAAATAAAAATATATATAACTGTGTCGTAGGCACTGGAACTTTGTGAGGATTTGCTCTTCGTTGTTTCATATTCGTATCGTTGGTTTGCAAGGCGTAACCAGTCTTGAATTGACGTGTTTCACTCTCGAACAGATTATAAACAGCATCTGGAACCAACACACAAATCAAAATAAGTGTTTTTTTTATTTTATTGAAATTAAGTACAACATTTAAAAACAATCACAACAAATGCTATATCTTAAAACAAAAGAATAGCAAAGTTTTGCAGAAAATTATTTTAGTGTTTTTTCAAACGATATACTTTTATATTGCCTACAGTTTTTTCTAAGAAATCGAAAGAATTGAAAGTTTATGAATACAGAGTGTATTTTTTTTTTAGATTTCTACCTATTCGTAATAATATGACCTTCCAATACAACATCAGAAAAATGATAAATGATATTCTGAATTCAAGATGATCAAGAAATGTTAACAAGTAACTGTGAATAATCTGATAATTCCAAAATCGATAAAATTGCAATATTGTTTATTAAATCTATCCTTCATATAAATGCTACATTTTTTGACATTGTATATTATATTGAGTACTTATATTGAATAAATATCCTATTTTGAAACGATATCTGAAAAAGGGCAACATTCTACACAGAAATGGAAAACGCTTATACCTACTGCTATAATTGGGGTTCTAATGGTTCAATTCATACGAAAGTTTTTAATTCGAACATCGAGTTACAAATTACATTTGAAGTCTAAGATGATCTGAAAAACATCTAAACATTTCCTCGAAGATTTCTAACTCTGGAAATTCAATTAATCAATAATTCTTCAAATCCTGATAGAATCTATTTTGTGCTCGACTTTTTGAAGTGTAATGGTAATAGTTTTCAGCAAGTTTTTCAAGTCGAGTGGTTGAGTATTATTCATTACTCAACCAATATCTCAAAGAGGTCTATCAATAGATTTCTTAGATAATATTCTTACCAAGTTATTTATTCAGAAAAATATTACTACTATGATAGGGACTGTTATAATTTCAGCCCTACGAAATCTCCAACGCAAATTATGAAATTCTATAATTTGAAATTTCAGATGATCTTGAAATATTTATTTATCCTTAACTATTTGAAAAAGATTTCAAAACCGATCATCGTGTGAACTATAAACATATTTTCAGAAAGAGTGGATTCCAGGTATTATATTCCTGGGATAATATCTTAATAAACAGGGTATTCAAAATAGTGATAACAGACATAACAATTCAATGGAACGGTTATTCAAAAGATATCATTCAATAGACTCCTTCAGATGATCATTCTATGAAAGATTTCAAATTTCACAATATACCTACCTAATTCATAATAATTAATCAACATATTCTCCAGTAGGACACATGTTATAGGTATAATTTACAGGGAGTAGTACCAAATCAAAAGTTATTCACTAGTGAACGGTTATCTGAAAGATATCATTCAATCGACTTTTCTAGATCATCTCCAATTTTATAATAATAAGCATATCTCAGTGTCAAGACATTATTCGGAGGAACACATTTTAGGTACTACACCGGGAATAGTAGGTTCCTATATAATTCAACATTACATATTATTCACTTTTGAACGGTTATCTAAAAAACATCATTCAATAGATCTTAATAGATGATCCATTTATGGAAGATATTTTCATTTAAGATCTACCATAATACCTAGATTTTGCTTGTATCCAAAAATGCAGGCTAGTTTTCGAAAATTATAAATAAATCTCATTTTTATAATAGTGAGCTCAGACCTGAACCAGCTTCATTTCAAGAGCTAAATGAAGAAATTATACTTACTAGAACTAGGTCCAATACGCAACATTTGCACTCACCTTCTTCAATTGTGACAGCACTAATCACTAAATACTATATTCACTAAGCTAAGGTGAAAGCGAAAACAATCACTATTCGACTTGACCTTTTGACGAAGCAGTGTTCTAACGAAATGATCAAGTTCAAATGTCTTCCTACCTATAACCCTATCCGCTATCCCTGTATGAACTTTAACATCGGCGGTTCGTTACCACGTGATCGAGCCCGATATAGATGTTCGCAACTCGCTCTCTTTTCTCATCGTGATTATATTTATATTTTAACAGAATATGGAAACACGCTCACATTTGAAAAGGTGCTATTCAAGTTATCGATTTCGTTTTTTTAAATTTGACTTAGATAAATTGTCTGAAGTATTTCCGATCGTACCGAAATATTAGAATTTATATTTATATTTTATTTCCAGAGCACAATATGCGTCATCTGACAAGATTGCCAGATTCAGAGTATTATCTCTTGATAATTAAAAATTCGATTCTGATGTATTATGTAGGTATCGAATCAAGCAGAAAAAATGGCCTTTCTAATAATACTTTGTTTCCAATGCATTTACATCTGAAGAAAAAGATTAACATTCCGAAAATATTGAAGGCTGAAGAAACTGGGAAATTTTAGACTCTTTTTGGGGGGGTCAATTTTTTTCCTGATGTTGGAATGAAAATTCAACGATGACATTTTCACTCATTTAGGACGAAACTGAAATAATAAAACAAATCACATAATATATTATGTTAACAAGTGACACATATTTGTACTAAAATTGATATTTACAATAGAAATGTGAAAAAATATACCTAGTGCGCCATTTGAAAAAAACATAATAAATGCTGAATGCTGGAAATGATAACCTCCAGCCAAAATATGTGAACGTAGTTTACGTGTCAAGCATATCTGAAAAACGTCAACAATTGCTCATTTCTCTATTGCATCAAATGGATATTCTATAAACATTTTGAAAACGTATGGTCGAAATGCAATATTTCCATCAACATCTTAAAAACATTTATAATCATTGGTTGAGAGACTTTATATAAATATAACTTCTTAAAGATGTTAATCAATTCACAATTCTTTGACCTTTGAAGTTAGATATTTTATATATGTATTCTAGATGACTAAATTATGTCGAATAATGATGTCTAAAATCGATGTGGCATGGCATATCTATTACACGTCAAAAAGTTATTCTTTTTTCGATAGTATCAATTAGAAATCTTATAAACGTTTGAAAAACGTGTGGTCGAATTGAACTACAATTTTCGACGTATTTGAGACATACAAAACCGTACGTTTAAAGACAATATATACAGTATATATCTAAAAAATGTCAATCAATCTAGTGTTTTATGACCATATGAGTTAGATGTTTTATCGATGTATTTTAGATGACAAAAAGAGCCAAATGTTGATGTCTAATATACGTAAAACAAAAGATGTCCATTAAACGTTAAATAAAATACCCCCTCCACGATTTTTAAAATTTGATATTTAATACACGGCTTTTAAACGTGTAATCAAAAAGCTATACATTTTAGGATGTCTGCAGGATATAAAAAATTTTTCAGGTCTTAGATAATGCATCTAAAGGATGTCTTCTAGACATCATGTATAGAAAACATCTTATTTAGATAATCTAATTTCAATCAGAATTCAGAGCAAGATGGCTTTAGATCACTTTTGATATCGATTAGATGTCATTTAGATGTGTGTGTGTTGTTTGGGTTAGTGAGAGATATCCAATTGAAGGATGAACTTAAACACTCAGCATAAAAGAATGCGAAAGAGAAAATAACATATGAGAAGATGAAAGGTTTATAGGCATATGCCCGGAACCTAACAACGGGAGAGGTGTTTAGTCGGTAAGAATCCGACACTACCCAGAAAGACTGGGTGTCTTATGTAAGATTCACCTCTCCTATAATTAAAAAAAAAAAAAATAAACTCACATATCTGTTGTTGCCGAAGTTACTTCGTTAGTTCGTTTCGAAATGGCCCGTACCAAGCAGACCGCAAGAAAGTCGACCGGAGGAAAAGCTCCCCGTAAACAATTAGCAACGAAAGCGGCACGTAAAAGTGCTCCCGCTACCGGTGATGTCAAGAAACCTCACCGTTACCGTCCGGGAACCGTAGCACTGCGCGAGATCCGTCGTTATCAGAAGAGTACCGAGCTGCTGATCAGAAAGTTGCCCTTCCAGCGTTTGGTGCGTGAAATCGCGCAAGATTTCAAGACCGATCTCCGGTTTCAGAGCTCCGCCGTTATGGCGCTCCAAGAAGCGAGTGAGGCATATTTGGTTGGCCTGTTCGAGGATACCAATTTGTGCGCCATTCACGCTAAAAGAGTCACCATCATGCCCAAGGACATACAGCTGGCCAGACGTATCAGGGGAGAACGTGCTTGAGAAAATTGACCAGTATTCTTGACGATATACGAAAACGGTTCTTTTCAGAACCACAAAAATATAAAATACTCATTTTATTCTTATACAATTCATTAGGCGATAAGATAATTATGGACGTTTATCTCCGAGATAAGATGCGTTCTCAAGTTGGTAATATTTTCGAAGTATTCGTAATATTTCATTTATTCCTGCCCCTCCAACAGCAAATAGAACCTGATCTAGTCGTTAGCATTACCGGACTGTTATATACAGGGTGTCACAGGTATTTTCTAGAAGAATTCGATCCTAGAAAATCGATCGGACCCGCATTTTGTTAAATTAGAACAATGATCAAATCATTTCATTCCTTTGCGCGACGACCCCAACGAAATTGAATATTAAAGATGGATCGAACACTGACCGCTGTCCTAATCCAGAACTCGGTTTGGTGAACCACTTTCAGTTTGAAAAATAGTAAACAGCACTGTTACAGCAAACTTCATGGTCCCTTCCCTATTAGGTTTGTCGTATCTGATACCGATTGCAAGAAAAAAATGTTATTGACGATTCCCCGAACATTTTGATTATTAGATTTTATGGTTGTACTACTGATCTGCAGATAAATAATGAATCAGTTGAATACCATGGGAACTGAAAAAAATTCGAACTTCAACACTGAAATCGAAAACGAAACGTTTGCCATCCCATGATTGTGAGACTTTCTTTTTCTTGAAATTATGCAAAGTATATCCCCTATTCGTTTTCACCTCCAATTTAAGAGTACCCCCCGGTATACTGGTGTCCATTTTCAGTGAACCAATAAAAGAAGAAAATATTTTTATTACTACTAGTGTCAAATCAACTGAAGTATCAATAAACTTTTCGGTATGGAAAAAACACGTTTTCCTCCAAATGGAGATTGTAAATAGTTTTTCTATCGCATTAAGTATCGATCGAGTTTATCCAATTACATATATTGAAATGTAACAGTTCTGTAATGCTAACGATCTGAGATATCGAAGTATGTATACACACTTCTTTCTATACCTGAATGGACGAACATTTGATACCCCCCTACTTTTACATCTGCATCGCTTTATGAAGGGTCATAAATTGTAAAACTACCAGATGTTCATTCTGTTGACAATTTTGTTGTATGTAATTGGGTGAAAACAGGTGGGGCTATTGAAATTCTGGCCTGACAAAATATTTATTGCATCGTATTTTCATTTTGTGCCAAAAAGCTCCTCTATCGGAATTCGAGCTTTCTGCCACTGTTAAAGCCTTAAGCCTTGACCAATCTGTTGGAGTAGTTATGTCAACACGGGTTCTGGATCAGAATATGATCTAACCTCACATTTGGTTTAGATGGTGGCGGAATGATAGGTTGATTTATTTATGGTGGATGCGCTTTGTGCGCTCTTTTGGTGGTGGTTATGTTTGAAGGGAGCTTTACGATGAAGACGCCATGACAGTTTGTTCAACGACATCTAGAGTTTGAACTTCGAAGACGCCATGACTTTTGTAGGGATCTTTACGATGTCAGCGCCACCTAGATCTTCGAGATGCAACTCAATGAAGGGATTGCGGGTTATGAAAAAAACGTCGCTGGGATTTGAACCCGCGTTTCCAAGCATATGTGAATCAAAAGTAGTTGATTTAGACAACTCGGCTATTCCGACTTACAATATATTGATAGTTTTGTTTGGGGTATAGGTTAAAATTCTAGGAACATGGATTAGACACGTTTTGTTGGAATTCGTGTACATTCAGCCATCCTGGCTATCCCGGTATATTAATAGTTTTGTTTGTGGGGGGTATAATTAAATCACCTGTTGCAAGTTAATCCCCAGGGAACATCGACTAAGACACGTTTTGTTGAAAGGAAAGATGCTATTCGTGTCATAACGCGTTTTTTTGGGCTTTCTCCAATAATGTTATGGTACTTTATCTGACTGAATTCCCATGAGAAAAAAAACTTGCTAGTTTAGACCCTCGAAGAAAAACTATAAATATTTCAACAGGGAGTATTTTCAATCATTCTACGTTTTGGTTTTATACACGAGATTACGCTCCTACAAAATATTTGGGTTGGAACACGCTTTTTTTGTCATTGGTGCGTTCATTATTAGGCTTTATCCTATTGGGTTCCGCGACAAAAAAAAAAAAACTTGCCAGTTGAGACCATCGAAGAAAAAGTATAAATATTTCAACAAAGAGTATTTTCAACCAAATCACGTTTTGGTTTTATACAAGACTCTCCAAGCCTTACAATAGTCGCAAAAGTATCAAACGAAATAATTTTGTTACACATCATCAAACTATACATCTGAGAAACAGTAAGTTTTTGCACATCTTTTGTATTATGAATGTTTTTTAATTTTTCCCTATTTCGACTTGTTTCAGTAATGAACCAGAGCGTATTGCATCATCGTTCACGATAACGTTATCGAGTACCATCCGCTCAGTGAAATTGTAAGGAAATTAACGAACTTTTGAGAATTCAGTGTAGTATGAGCTGTAGCAATAACAAGATGAAAGTAGCCGTAGTAGATTTTCACGGTTTCATTATTAATGGTAACTTTCAACCGAAAGAGATAAGCATAATAAGTAAAGGGAATCAAATTGCACATTTTATAGTGAAATCTGAGGTAGAATTCTCATCTTTGTCTGTGTCTGTGCGTGATCAGAAGCAAGCGAGATGGTTGGAAAATAATTATCACGGTTTAAAATATAATTATGGTAGTGTTGAACTTCGCGATGTTAGTATCATTTTCAGAAGATTACTCTCAGATATAGATGAAGTATATGTAAAGGGTGATCAAAAGAGAAAATATTTGTTAGACATGGGTCTACCATTCATGATTATTGATCTGCAGCAGCTGGAGCATTACAATCCCCCACCACCAAAATTAATGATGCAGCAACCGTTGTGTATGTATCATGATGGAAATGTGCCACGCATGTGCAGCATGACAAACTGCAAAGACCTATTCGATTGGCTTGGGAATGTTATTTCCATATATCTAATAATTCCTATATGGGCCATGAGCCAATCAAAACTGAAGCTGGGATTTGGTAACAATCAAGATCTGCGCTTGTGCGGCAATATTGATAATTAAAATATTTTTTTAATTCTGTCTCTCTCCGACACATCGTATTATGTCGCGAAACGTATGTCATTCTTAACTTCATGTGAATAGTTTCGATCATAACCTCACAATTTCATATGAAAGGTTTCAATCGCTTTATTCCGTTTTCTCCAATTCCCAAATATCATTGTTAACTCCTATTCATATTCTAAAAGTGAACTGAAAGTATTTAAGTGACATATTTTCATTCTCGATATTTATTTTATTGTTGTCTTTCAGAATAAACATAACCTCTAAATTTCTCGCAATTTTTGAATTTCCAGTTGACGCAAGCGTGCAACGCAATCGTTACCAAAGATTTGACTTCACTTTGAGACTGTGGAAAGCAGGGGTATAATCCATATTGATGTTATTAGATATATGGTTATTTCTTATTAAAAAATTGCACAGAAAAGATGACCATAGATGAATTTTCACGAGAACTTGCTCTACTCAAAGATGCAATTAATTCTAACGAAGATCGTAAAAACATGATCAGTCAATTTGAAAAGCTCTCCTTACAGCGACGCCGAACCACAGCATCATCATCATCATCATGTATCTGGTATTCTACAGTTTTCCGTAATAAATCTAGATTTCAACATCTATCTTCGATGTCATGTAAAAAAAAATAAAAGAGTTGTTCTCAATAAAATATCTTGAAAAATATATTTATCTTTATATTTATCCACCACACCCCTTGAAACTTATTAGATCTAATCAAGATGCGAATTGAGCAGCATCACAGTGCTCTACCTGTAGAAAATTTAGATATTTTCGAAGATCAATCAAAATTCAATAGAAATGGGGATTTATTTCCACATAGTTGCAGATTTTTAATAGTAGGTCCTAGTGGTTGTGGAAAATCAAACGCACTTCTATCCTTACTTCTTCATCCTAATGGGTTAAGATTTGAAAATGTATATATTCTCAAACAGTTTATATCAACCTAAATATCAGCTGCTCGAAAAAGTTTTAAAGAACGTCCAAGGTATAGGTTATCACAGCTTTAGGGAAAATGATGATATTATAGAAACCGCAGAGGCTAAAGAAAATTCTGTATTCGTCTTTGATGACAAAATCAAGTCGTATTACTCTATGGGACAGACATAAAAAAATAGATGTTGCTTTTCTTTGTCAGACATATGTGTCAATAAATAAACATCTGATTCGCGATAATGCAAATATAATTGTTATATTCAGAAGTGATGATGTGAATTTGCGCCGTGATTTGTACATGAAAACAGATGTACTTTTACTTGCTGATGTCATGGAAAATTTCAGACAAACTGCTTTAGAAACTTACAAGCTTGATCAGGCATGGTACTACACTATGCCTGACTACAGCTGGGACTGTATGCTGAAGTACACAAAATGTAAATTACAATTACTTAAAGATATTGATATGATCATGTTTGTGGAGCGGGGTATATGGGGTGGAATCAGTTGTTGCATGCACAGGTTTTCCGAAGCCAATAACCCCCAAATGAATAATTATGACATATCAAAGCCAGAGTCGTATTTGCTTTATCTAGATGTTAATAATTTATACGGTTTCGCCATGGCAGAATTTCTGCCATTTGGGGTTTTGAATGGTGTGATATGCCTGTTGATGTGTCCAGAGCACAGTGTTCCGCCTGGTTCAAAGCTACCAAAATTATTATGTACTCTCTCTGATAAAAAAGATTACGTAATTCATTATCGTAATTTAAAAACTGTGCTTGAATTAGGATTGAAATTGAAAAAAATTAAAAAGGTTTTGAAATTTCAGCAATCTCCCTGGCTGAAACCCTATATAGACCTTAATACTGAATTAAGAGCAAAGGCAACTACCGATTTCGGTAAAAACTAATTCAAATTTGCCCCTAATTCAATTTTTGGTAAGACCATGGAGAATATCAGATTGCACAGGGTAGTACGTTTAGTTAATAAGTATGAAGGTCGATATGGAGCAAAAAATCTTATAGCATCTCCGAGATTCCATAGTCGCACAGTTTTCGGTGAAGATTTATTAGCCGTTGAACTTAAAAAGAATGAGCTTTTGTTCAATTAACCTCTATACATAGGTATGGCCATTCTCGACATATCAAAGGTGTGCATGTACAATTTCCATTATAACTACATGATGCTAAAAAGTCCTGGGGGTTGTAAAATCATGTACATTGATACAGACTCTTTTTTTTTATGAAATTAGTAGTAACCCCTACGAACTCATTAAAAATGATTGCCACACTCATTTCGATACCAGTGATTACCCAAAGGATAACGTGCACAATATTCCATTGGTAAATAAAAAAGTACCTGGCTTAATGAAAGACGAGACTAACGGATTAATTATTACACATTTTGCAGGTTTGAGAGCTAAAATGTACAGTTTTAAAGTTCAAGGGGGGAAAGTCACGAAAAAATCAAAAGGAGTAAAATCTTGTGTTGTAAGAAATGAATTATCTTTCGATGATTATGTGAATTGTCTCAAACAAAATTCTAAGATTGTATTAAACCAGAATACAATAATGTCCTTTGCACATAAACTCTATTCAATTCAACAATCGAGAATAGCATTAAGCGCACATGATGATAAACGATATCTTATTCCATCATCGTTTGATACGTTGCCTTGGGGGCATTATTCACTTCTGTCAACAAAGGCTCCACCGTCACAGCAATAGTGAAAAATTTATGTTTCTTTTCAGAATAAACAATTTTGATCAACAAAAACACACGTTGAACCTTGTTATTCCTTTCCAAGTTTGCTCACTTCAAGGTTCAGCAATAAATGTAATCATTCAAAATGTAAGTTCAATAATTGGTGTGTTCCGTCTGAAGTTACCTAAAGATGTAACACGTGAAATTTTGAAGAAATTTAGCGTTTCCAAGTGGAAGCAAATAAAATCAGATGTGTGCATTACAGAAAATCCACTTCCAGAGGAACCCCTTTTTTCTTCTCCTAGAATAGTATCAAACCATAAAGCTATACCATATATTATTGGTAAACTTGATTGGGGCGATGAATATGACAATGCAGAGCTGTGTGTGTGTGGCGAAATTATTATAGCATTAAGGAATTTAATTTAACCTTTTGCAAAATTCATTATAGAATTTTTTTGAAAGAATTTGAAAGGGCAGGATTCAAGTCTGGGTTATTTAGCTTTCGCGACCACACACACTTGTATATAAAGTCTGCAAATCTTCATCACCTATTTAGAAAAAGAGTGTATTGGTGTAACTAAGACTTTTGTGAAGTATTATTTGACATTTATGAAAAAGATGAGTGTTGTGATAGACTTCATGAGTCAATACACGACTATGTAGAAGTACCTAATTTCAAAAGATTTGTATGTTCAGGAGATGAAGATAGTGATATTGATTTTTAGATTTATTGTTTGTGAAAAAATAAAAAAATGTAAATAAACTATTTTGACATTTTTTTTTGTTTTTTATTTTTTATTCCTCATATGTTGATACAGTATACAAGCACATCTACAAGAACCAAAAGATTCACAAATAAGACAAGCCCTTCCATCCACAACATCTATACTTGGGTCTGTACCAATACATTTAAGGGGGCAACAATATCTACGACCATCTATGATGTGGGCATCTCTTTCCTCATTCATTTTGCTGCACATGAGGTTGCTAGTACTTTCCATGCAGAATAGAGTTAGTCCACAACTTAGGCATTTAACGTGTTCTTTATCGAATAAAATTTTGCTACTCGGACACAGAACATTTTTCAATGATTTCAGACAGTGAATTAATGCCAAAAATAAAAGTGAACTGAATAAGTATAGGGTGATGAAAATGTATCTCACGATTACTTCGTTAAATAATTCTTCCATGGTGACTGACATTAAGTGTTAAGCAAAATTATTCATCTAGAAATTGCCATAAATAAATATGAAATGGGAAATGGAGGGTCATCTTACATTAAACTACCGGATCAAATTTTAAAAACCAAAGCATGTGTTAACGTTCAGAATAACGATAATGCATGTTTTTTTTTTGGAGTATTGTTAGCTATCTTTATCCAGCCAGAATTAATTCAAACCGTACCGCGAGCTATCCTTTTTACGCTAGTGTTCTCAAAACTACTGGCTTAGAACTACCTATGAAATTATCTCAAATTACAAAATTTGAAAAAATGAACAACATTTCGGTGAATGTATATGGTTTAGAGTTGAAAGAAAATGAAATGAGTTCATTTTATACAATTTTACCGTTGAGACTCACACATCATCATATTGCCCAGAATCATGTTAATTTACTCCTTGTTCAAGACAAATATTCTCCGAAATTGAGCGACTATGACTATTTCAAGACTTCTAGCAAGACAACTCTCAAAAGATAAAGCCAAGAAATTTATATGCGATAGGTGTTTGAATTATTTTTCATCTCAGATGAAATTGAATGAACATTTTGAGATATGTAAAACATTAAATGATCAAAAAGCAACTTTTCCAAATTATGATTACGTTGAATTTAGAAATTTCGTTTATAAACAAAAATGTCCCTTTATTCTGTATGCAGACTTTGAGGCATTACTTAAGCAATGCAATAACAAAATAAGTGAAAAATCGTTCAAGTATCAAGAACATGTGCCATATAGTGTAGGTTTTTATTTGAAATGCTCATTTAACGATAGTTTTTCACGTTATGATAGTTTTCGCGGTGAGACTTGCTCAGATTGGTTTGCTGATGAGATAGATAAAATAGCCTCATTTGTATATTCCAAAATTAAACATATTGAACCAATGACAGGTGCACCAGATGAAGTTGGTACACACTGTCATATTTGTGAATGTCGTTTTAACTCTAAAGATGTAATAGTTAGGGATCATGATCATTTCTCCTCTGAATTTAGGGGCTGGGCGCATCAACAATGTAACCTTAATTTTCGAAAGCTTTTTATTGTACCCATGGTGTTTCATAATTTATCTAATTACGACGCTCATTATTTAGTTGAATCTCTTTTACGTCGTGGTAGAATCACAACTTTACCCATCAATAAAGAAAAGTACATTTCATTTACATATTACCATCAGGAAACCAATCTCAGATTTAGGTTTATCGACTCATTTAAATTTATGGGAGCTAGTTTGGATGAATTAGCTTCTACTTTAATTCTAGATAATTTTAAAAACCTTAAAAAAGAATTTGGTCGTTTACGCGATGAGGAGTTTGAACTCCTCACAAGGAAGGGTACATTTTGTTATGATTATATGACAGATTGGGATAAGTTAAACGATACCGCACTACCATCAATAGATCAATTTTACAATAAATTGTCGGATGAACATATTAACGAGAAAAGCTATCGTCATGCTCAGAACGTCTGTTTTCATGTACAAATCGCTGTATTCGCCTAATGATCTGATTTTGAATGTTTGCCAAACGTTCTGAGCATGACGATAGCTTTTCTCGTTAATATGTTCATCCGACAATTTATTGTAAAATTGATCTATTGATGGTAGTGCGGTATCGTTTAACTTATCCCAATCTGTCATATAATCATAACAAGATGGAGCTTGCCGAGTGGTGAAATTAAAGACAGCTACAGGATTTCTAATTCGTCCTCAACAGAAATTATATTTATTAGAAACAGGACAAAAGGACGCAGAAAAGAAAGCGGATGAACAGGAAAACCAGCAAGAAAAACCAGAACACCATCAAGATCATCAGTGCAGCCAGCGGACAGAAGGAGGAAAGTCAAGATATTGTCGAATTTTGAAAAAGAGAATCCCTCAGGCCGGAGGATGTTGGATCTATTTCATATCATTTTCATGTTCATATTCAATTTCTTTCCTTGGTCCATAAAACAGGCCCAAAATCAACAGAACATTCCTGGACATATAGACTTTACATAATACAGAGAGACCTTTTCAGGTTAACAATATAAATGTATCGTTTCCACCAATTATCATGATTTTCCCTATTACAGTGATAAATATTTACTGCGAAATTTGCATTCGACATGATACTACTACATACGTATTTATAGCCTCCCTCATTTTGCTTGAGCAACTTTTATGGAGGGCACAATGGATCTTGAGGTCGCACGAAACTATAACTATATCCAAGTATAGGACCTTAATAAAAATGTATCATTTCATCAAGATTTTACTCATTACGCACGTAATCATATGCGTCGCAATCCACTGGCATTAACATTCGACAAGTTACTACGTATAGTCACATTAGTAATTGATTGAGTTGTTTATAATTAATAACGAAAAAGTGAATACCTATAGATTAAATTGTGAACACGCGAATTTCTTCGATTAGACGAACTGGTATATAAATCGAAATTGGTTTTTGACTGAACAACGTCAGTCACTGGAAAATCGAAAGACTTTTAGAGCTTGAAAAAAAATCCTAAAACTTTGTAGGGACAGGCCATGTTAAGAACAAAAAACTTTATCTCTGATGAGTCATTATCACGATTCTTTGGTTGAATTTCTCGAAGTAAGGCAGGTAACTTTATGGTGGATCTCATAGATATTTACTATGAAATCCATTGTACCATTGTAAGGCCGCTGGAAAATTTCACCGTGTGAATAAAACATGTGCGTGGTCCACGGGAACACGGGAAGTGTTTTTGAATAAGTATAGGAGCACTATCTATCCTTGTGAAGAGGATTTGCAAATCACACGGGATACCCGCACGAAAAACAGCTTTGGAAGTTTGACGCTAGAGGGGTGTAGCGGTACCTATTGCTCGAACGGAGGAGCTTTTGAGTGCTCGTTCATATATCTTGTATATTGATCCATCTTGAAGGTAGATTCGCATTCATAAATAAAACGAAATTTTTTTCAAAGCTATCAACGTCCTTGACCATGGATACGTAACTACAGGAATGGGAATTTTTTGTCAATAATTCGGATGCATTTCATATGATTTCGCCTGAATACGTCATTTTCTATCCAAATGCAGAATTTCATCTAGGTCTAATCTGTAGTTTTGAAATTAGAAGGAAAACCAAATCCGAGATCCGAACCTACCCTAGAAATTTCAAGAGATATGGTGTTTCCAGACCATTCTCGACATAAAATCCGAAAAATGCAGATATCGTGACGAAATGGTAAAGCCCCCGTGAGTGTAATGAACGCCCACAAAACATGAAATTTAAAATTTCAGCGCAGACCTGAGGTCATAAAGAAATATCAACATATGTCTATATGTTTTTGAAAGAGAGAAATACATACTGTTTTCTTGGATAAAACAATATATGGCATATGGCACGTGTGAAGAAATAGCGACAAGGAACATATTGTTCAAAAGAATGAAATCTGATTCCGCTCCAAATCTAAGTGTTAGCAAAGGGAATGTAAACGGGGTACCATACAGTTCTGCGTATAATAACATCGAACGTGAAAATATGCAATTATAGAACTAAGAATCAGTCATTACTGCGTTTACTTACAACAAAATAACAAAATAATAAAAACAAAAATTCACAGCCTCTGCCTCAAACAGATCACAGATTTCTTCCAAACAAATCAAACTTTAACAGGAATGAAATATCGGGTTTTTTGGTCAAAATGAAAGAGATTGATGTTATTACAATTGAATGGTCGATACAATTTGACGAGAATTTGGCATGAAGAAAAGAGGTTCTCGATTGGGACCATTCTCGATTAAAAATTCGAATGATACAGACACCGTGACAAATTGATATAGCCCTCGTTTAAGTGTAATGAACGCTCAAAAGAGCCTAAAGTTTCAGCAAGGTTTGGGGTCTAAAAGAAATATCATCTAAATTGGAAATGTGAAATTATAGAACCTAGAATCAGTTATTACTGCCTTCATAAATATTCACAGCCTCAGCTTTAAACATATCACAGATTTCTTTAAACAAATCAAACAGGCTCAAATCATGATTTTTAATATGTTTTCACATCAGATTGAATAAACGTGTAATTTATCATATTCAGTTTCGTTTACTTTTATCATTGTCTATAGATAAAGAACAAAAAAATCTTATTATTAATAGCGATTCTTCCAAATTCAAATATTTCTGTCTTCGGTGCTGTTTTCATTATTATTGCATTTTGTTTGAATATTTCAAACCATTCATTTTGAGGCCGTGTTGCAACACTTCAACAATCGAAATTAACTGGCAAATTGAAGTCTGAGTTTTGTTTTATAGTAAGTATTCATATTTTTTCTATACCACATATCTTCTCTCCTGGTGTCGGAAGTAGCAGTGTGACCTAGTCCAAAATTCACAGAAAAATGCTATTAACTTTTTGAAATTACCAATAATTGCGGAAAGTGCAACGTTTTTGCATAAAAACGCCGTTTTCGAGAAATTCCTTATTTCGTCTTATGATGCCTTGTCGGAAAAGTCGTCAGTTTTACTATAACTTCGGATCCGCTTCCATTTTTAGAATACCACCGAACTAAATCCACATATTGTTTTCGTTATCGTCTTTGAAATACATATTTCGAAATGGATATCATACACCTAAACTTATAGATACTGAATAACCGCCTCACGAGTGCCAAAAAATGTCAAGAAGAATTAATCTATGAAAATATAGTTGTATAATTTGTATTGATTATTTTCATAAATAATAAAATATGAGTTTTAAATACTTTCAGTTAATTGATAATAAAAATTCACAATTGAATGTGAAAAATTCAGCTTGCGGAAAAAACTTATATGATATTGTAACGTTCTCGGGGTTAAACAAATTGTCTGCTGAATTTAAACGTCTAATTTATTTCCAATACCACTAACTTATCACACTAATTTATGTACAATAACTAATACTGATTTATCTACACACTTGCTAATAATGCTGATTTATATTCACTACTTGGAATTCGCGATTCACAATTCAATCCGGCTCTATTCAGATAGTAACTGACTTCGTCCCCATCGTGCGCGTCTTTATATACCCATACCGACCTGTCTAGAACGATCGGATAGTTTCTGGAGGCTTCTAGAATTCCTGTACGCGGAATCAGAGAGTCCAGAGACGTATTCAGGAGGATTTCGTCCGCTACACTGCCCCCTCCTTAAGACGTTCGGTCCCCGAACACCCTGGATGGTGTGGCTGAATCTACACGCGTCTCCCTTTCTGCAGCACCCCTGTCGTCCGAAATAGCATTCCACTGTCTTCTTCTTCGGCGTATATCCGCTCGGGTTGAAACTGCAAACCAGTATCTTCATTCCCGTCCTTTGGAAAATGACCTCAAGCATACTTCTAACGATTCTCCAGTTGAGCTGATCTAGACCACAACTCAACTTTGGCACAGCTAGCTTTTTCACCTTCAACTTGGTGAGCTCATCTCTCAGCTGCAACAGGGTGTCCCACATATTTTTGTAGCTGGGTTTGTTGTCGGAGAATCTCTTGGTTACCAGGTAGAAGAAGTAACGCTGGCCATCAGCAAACCTCAGCGTTTTCCCAGTACGGGGATGTTGTTTTAGGAGTTCTGGTACACGGCCAAATTTCTTCCGGAAGACGAATGCTATTCCTCTCGACATACGCAGGTCTTCCGAGACACAATGGGCTAGTGAATAGTCTTCAGATACAGAGAAGAGATCTTGCTGTTTCTCGATGGTTACTCCGAATCTTGCCTTTCCGGTTCCACCGTAGTTTGCCATGAATAGGTCGAAACTCATCTCCTCATGCTCCGCTTTCTGAAAAGTCGTTCTTCTCAGATGTGTTTCGTCATGTTCTTCGTAGTCTGCCTCATATTTGCCTAGACGATTTATATGGACCACACGTTTCTTGCCTCTGGGTAGTTTCTGGATACGGTACACTACATCGTTGATTCGTTTCACTACTCTGTATGGCCCTTCCCAATCCTTCTGCAGCTTGGGTGATAAACCCCTCTTCCTCTGGGGGTTGTACAGCCAGACTAGGTCTCCCACATTGAAACCACCTTCTGCAGCTTTGCTGTCATACCGAGTCTTCATTCGGTCACTCGCTTTTTGGAGGTTCTGTCTGACCTTCTCATGGATGTAATGTAGCCTACCCTTCAAGAGGCTCGCGTAGTCCTCACCAGCTATCTCCGCTCCAGGCTTGCATCCAAACTCCAGGTCACAAGGCAACCTTATTTCTCGACCGAACATAATACAGGCTGGTGTCTCTCCAGTCGATTCTTGCACTGACGACCTGTAGGCCATAGTGAACAGATGGAGATACCTGTCCCAGTCTCTTTGGTGATCAGAGACCACTTTAGCCAGATAATTTCCCACAGTTCTATTCATTCTTTCGACCATGCCATCTGACTGTGGGTGAAGCGCAGTTGTCCTTGTCTTTTTGATTCCGAGTAATTGGCATACATTCTGGAACAGGCTAGACTCGAAGTTTCGTCCTTGATCCGAATGAAGTTCGAGAGGCACACCAAATCGGCTAAACATCTCCTTAATCAGAACATCCGCCACTGTCGAGTCCTCTTGATTTGGAATAGCATAAGCTTCAACCCATTTGGTGAAATAATCCATCGCAACCAGTATGTACTTATTCCCATCTTCGGTTTCGGGGAATGGACCTGCAATATCGATGGCAACTCGTTCCAGAGGACTCCCCACGTTATACTGCTTCATTGGAGCTCTACGACTTCCCCTCGGGCCATTCGATGAGGCACATAATCTGCATTTCCGGCACCAGTCTTTAACATCTTCTTTGCAGTTGACCCAGTAAAAACGCTCTCTGATCTTTTCTAGCGTTTTTTTGATACCGAAATGGCCACCGGAAATTTCGTCATGTAACTTCTCTAAAACCTCTCTCACTCGACTCCTGGGAATTATCAGCTGTTTCCTTGCTGCGGTACCTTCGTCATTTTCGATGGACCTCTTCAGCAGTCCATCCTCCAAAATTATAGAATCCCACTGTGCCCAGTAGGACTTGACCCTAGGATTCAGATGACTCACTTCCTCCCATCTTGGTCTCCATCCGCTTATCTTCCAATGCAACAGCATTTTCAATTCTGGGTCACTTTCTAGATCTCGCTTCAGGGATTCTGGCATCCAGTCCGTATCCACGATGGTCGTTCTCAAGCAGAATTCTTTCTCTTCTACTTTATTACAGTGCTTGCAATCTGACGGACATGGTCTCCTAGATAATGCGTTAGCGTTGCCATGAATCTTTCGTGCACGATGTTTGACAGAAGAATTATATTCCCGTTTCTGACATTTAGCTGGCTCTTTGCAGTAGCGCCGAATATGTCCTTCTCCGCCACAATTCCAGCATCTAAGTCCTCTATTCCGTCGCCCTTGACGAACTCGGCATAGAACCTCTTCTATAATTTCATCGCTGACCGAGGAATCATCTACAGTGCGGCTCATCTTGCTGTGTATCATGTGCGAAGCTTGTTTGGCAGCTTCAAACTCTAATGCAACGGCCAGGGCGTCATCCAGAGTCTTGGGTCGGGCCAATCGTAGTGTCTGCTGGGTTTCCAAATCTCTCAAACCATCGATAAAGGTCTGGATAGCGAGCAGTTCCAGGAAGCTCTCCGGTGCTGTAGGTGTAGGATATGCCAGTCTTACCAACCTTGCTATATCTGCTTCAAATTCCGGCAACGTTTCTGCACTATTCTGCTGGCGACTCTTGATCTGCGCGTGATACACTTGATGGAGGTGTGCATCACCATATCTCATTTGGAGTTTTGTTGTTAAAGCCTCGTAATTACCTTGATGACTTGCAGGAACAGTCTGAAGTATATTCAATGCATCCCCCCTTAGTGCAACAATCAAGGCTGCCACGTTTTCTTCCGCTCCCCATCCATTGGCATTCGCTGCTGCTTCAAATTGCTTCTGGTACGTGCACCAAGGTGTTTTGCCGTCAAAAGTTGGAGGTTTTATCTTCATTTGACCACTTTCTGTGTTGTTCTTCACTTTCACGAAGGATGGTGAAGCGAGGGTTTCTTTTCTAGTTGCCTTTCCTCTCAGGGACTCTATCAATTTGGCATGTTGTTCAATTATTCCTGATATTTCTTCAAATTTTCCGTTAACCTCATCCACTACTCCTTCAATTTTTTTGTTAACCTCTTCAAACTTTTCATTAACTTCCTCAATTATTACTTCCTTGACAGCTTCCATTCTCTCGTCCAATGTATTTGCGATTTGACTTACCAATTCATTACAATTGTCCATTTTTCCTTCCACTTTATTTTCCATTTTATCCATTTTTGAACCCATTTCTCGAGAATTTTCTTCCATTCTCAAGCTCATTTTTTCAAAGGCTTGCTTGAAAAATTCCATATTCGCCTGGTCCATTTCCTCTTCTTGTGATCTCGTTATCGGCATTCAAAAGTTCCACAATGAAATTAACAATTCAATTAGCACAGCAGTTCAATTGACCCCACACCTGACACCAATGTAACGTTCTCGGGGTTAAACAAATTGTCTGCTGAATTTAAACGTCTAATTTATTTCCAATACCACTTACTTATCACACTAATTTATGTACAATAACTAATACTGATTTCTTTACACACTTGCTAATAATGCTGATTTATATTCACTACTTGGAATTCGCGATTCACAATTCCATCCGGCTCTATTCAGATAGTAACTGACTTCGTCCCCATCGTGCGCGTCTTTATCTACCCATACGGACCTGTCTAGAACGATCGGATAGTTTCTGGAGGCTTCTCGAATTCCTGTACGCGGAATCAGAGAGTCCAGAGACGTATTCAGGAGGATTTCGTCCGCTACAATATGGTTGTAAGGTTGACAAAAATCTACAAACTAAAAATAATTTTACATAAACTTGGTGCGTCGAAAAAGGGTTATGGAAAAATAGGTAGTTTTGGCATAATTCTTTCGAGGACAATAAGGGCTTTACACTTATACCTCACTTTTTAAATTTCATTACGTATTTTTAGGATCTTTTTAGTATTTTAAGGAGTTCCTCAAAATTCTTGTAACAACCGCTGTGTTCAATCTAGATAAACGAAATTTTCACTGTAGTTAGCTCAAGGTGACAGCTCCATCATTCGGTAAAGATCAGTTTTTTTCATACAGAGTGTCCAATATAAATTTACCAATTTACTCAAATTAAATATGCGATAACTCGATTTTTTCAAATGGCACCCTGCATTTTTCTCTTTCATGAAATTTGTTGTCTACATTTCTTACAAATAATTTATTTTTTATTCATACTGACAAGCCATTTTACATTATATTAAACACTATTGAAAATATATTAACCAAAAGAATAAACATAATCTTCTTTCAACTATATCACTAATTTGAACGTTCCAGATTATAATGTCGCACTGTTTAGAAAGTTCTCAAGGAATTTTCACCTTCTGATCAAAACTTGAGATGAGAAATAACGCTTTAGTGAAAAAATTGATGCAGAGAATAGATCCATGTCACAAGCATTTGCAGAACGAAGTGCTCTATGGATTGGACCATTCATGGTGTAATTTGTAGGGTTGAACCTTATGTGGAACGTTTCTCTGGATCTCAACAATGCTGGTCTACAATTCAGTACTATTCGATCCAAAAGGTACTCACTCTCAACAAAGTTGTGCAATAATTTGTAATGTGCCCTATACCCTATACCTAACTTTTGAGATATTCCACATGTAAGAATGGGACATACTTTGTGAAAAATGTAGGCAGATTTGATGAAAGAGAAAAATATATAGGGTGTTCCATTTGCAAAAATGGAATAATTGCATTTCTAATAAATATAAATTGGTAAATTTATATTAGACACTCTGTATGAAGTTCAGATGTTTACCGAACGATGAAGCTGTAACCTTGAGATAACTACTGTAAAAATTTCGTTTATCTAGATTGAACACAGCGGTTGCTATAAGAATTTTAATGAACTCCTGAATAAAAATATCCTAAAAATAAGAATTATTTGTCAACGTCATGATGAAATTTCAACAATGAGTGTGATGCTCTTATTGTCCTCGAAAGAATTATGCCATGGCCCATGAAATACAGGGAGTTTTATTTGACAAAACTACCTATATTACCATAACTTTTTTTAACGCATTTTTATTTGTAAAATCATTTTTAGTTTGTAGATTTTTGTCAACCTCACAACCATATCATATAAGTATTCTTCCAAAGGGTACAGTTTAGGCGCTATTGCTGACGCCTCCTGTATACATAATCAAATATAAGGAACTTATACAAACATCAGAAAGACAGAAAAAAGTTTAATGGTGGGTTTCACAAAGCGTAATCACTGTGGATTTGAGCTTGATCTAGAATCAACTCGACTTGACAGTTCAAAAATTAGAGATTCAAGCAGTTGATCTCGGATCACCGGTGATTACGCTTTGTGAAACCCACCGTGTACCAGATAAAATTCAATACTACTTACTTATGTGTGATATTGGCCATCCTGGTTTTTTTTCTTCGAGAATATTTTGCACCTTCACACCACTTGAAACAATCACTTCTATTGGATTGGATGTGTGTCTATTATTTCTAAGAACTTGATGTGAATTCAAATAGAAAAAGAATACCAAAAAACAAAGATATACGTATTTACTCGTATTTACTATTCCGCTTGAGTCTACCGGAGACCAACCTCTACTACTAACGGAAAAGGAATGCAGAAGTATTGAAATGGGCCATTTGGCAATTTGCAAGAATTTGTGGAAAGGGAAAAAAACCTGTTGAAATTTTGGTAATTCCAAATAGTATCACTTGACGCATTATATGCAAGGGCCAGAGAGGTCATTATTGTATATTGTAGAGTTAGTACCTGACCTGCTTATGGAAAAGGGCAGATCAATAAACAGATTGTTTGAAAATATTAGTCATAAATGTCGGCATCTTTATTTGAGACGCTTTCTGATGAAAGTGCAAATATCTGGAACGTTTTAGCAACCTAAAACGTCTAATAAGAGATGCCCACAAAAGATTCCATATTATTTGCATTAATATTCCTTTTCTGTAACGTTTTCCGTGCATTTGAATGTACATAATATTTCGTTAAACTGTGATACACTGCATAATATGGTGATAGTATGTAATAGAAAATGTTTATTTCATTAAATCCATAAACATATACGCAAGTTATCAAAATGAAACATATGCGTAACTTGAATTAAACAATTTTCTCAGCCTGCGAAATGAAATACATATTATAAACAAATGTAACAATGCTTATTATCATGACATATTATTGATATTTCATTATCATAATCCTTATTTCCATAACGTGCACAAAATAGTTTTTATATGATAGATAATGATGTAAAATCACATAAGCGGTAAGGCGGTACTTTGTTGGGTTTTGAAAAACCTTCAAACTGCGAACGTCTCCGCGCTTCCCAGGTGAATAGATTCATTACGTTTAGAACGTTGCAATTCAAAATCTGGTGTTGCAATTTGGAAGAAAGTTTCCTTTATTGTTCATTCGATCACCGAGAGTGGAGTCTTTTCTGAAGGTGGATAGATGTCGCTCATTAATATTCATTTCGAAATAATGCGCGACAGATATCCATATCTTCACGAAAAGATTTTCCATCCAGCGTTAACTTTGGGATATTCCACCCTGATGATTCCTAAGTAGGACGAAACTGCAGTTGGTGCAATTCTCAGTTGACGTTGGATGGGGTGAACAGTATGAGAGACCTAGTTCGTATTCACATTTCATTTGTTATTATTTATAGTGGCAAATGATTTGTGTCTTATTCCTTTCAATTAAAAAAGTTTTCTTTTAAATCGATCGGCATCGAATGTTATCCCTATTTTGTTTATCGTTTGGATTGGAAACAATAAATTTACACTGTTTTGTATTGCTCACACAATAAATCACCATCGAGAATGTATTGGTTGATGACAGGTAGGTAATATACATATTGTCTCTTTACCAGCTACTTTTAATATTTAGCAGTATCAATATTCTATTTATTATCTAGATGCAAATGGAATTTGGGTTCTGAGGGGTAGTGATTGCCAAATTTTTGACATGCTATTAAGAATTGTATTTTCATCAAACTTATGGGTAATGTTCTTTATTTTTTCAGATAATGTTATATTAGATACTAGCTGGCCCGGCGAACTTTGTTCCGCCCTAATGATACTTACGGTGGATTTCACAAATGCACTCTGATTTTTGAACTGTCAAATGTTTCCATGGATATGATATGAGCTATCACACAGAACAGATACCCAAAAATAACATGTCATAATATGTCAATCACTAATAATGGCAATTTTGGATTCAGTTATTTCCGCAAATATATTTATTACCCAAACAGAAATTCAAAAACGTTTCAAAAATTATGAGGAAAGATAAGAACGGACAATTCCCGATTGAAACTGATCGCCAAAATCCGATTTACTTGTGATTTCGATAAAAATTCACTGTGATATTCAACCGCTTCTTGATCTGTTAATAGCCTTTCATGGTACTATAAGCCCTATGTAAATTACACGGTAATTGAAGTCATATGTTCTTTTTTCGACCATTTCAAACCACGACGACTGAACTGCTCGAAAAAAGAACAGATGACATCGATCGATGGCCGCGAAAGCCTCAACAAATTCATTGTCATTTAATTGTGATAATGTCAAATATAGTACCTTCACGATTACGTTATTTGGAATGAATAAAACTATAAAAATAACTAATAAACATCAGTCATAATGTGTGAATAGCGCCATCTGAAGTGGTAAGAACGAAACTTTTCTCATATCTCAACGAAATCTAATCATTTTAGACATCTGTACTCCTACGCTGAGACATTTTGGTTTTGCCCAAAAGCGCAGAGTTGTAGGCAACTCAAATTACACACTATTACAGTGACTATAGAGGGAATATGGTCACTGTACACGCTATTTTTTTATATCTCCATCTAACGCGGAGAATATCAAATGAAGTACCAACGAATAAGCGGTAGCGAACTGTAGCGACATCTAGTGGCCTTACTCAAAAGGAGGAATAGCATTTCCTGTTTAAGTGAAATTTTAATCGATATTTTCAAAGTTTTATTGTATTTTATAATAATCAGACCGTAGACGAATCCAAATATGAAGTTTCATAACAAACAGTCCATCCGATCTCGAGTTATAAATGGTGTAACCAACATCTTTCTTTTATATATATAGATCAATATAGGTTAATATATTGAAAGAAGATAAAATATGTGATGAGATGTTTTATTTATAGATGCGACTCCATCTTGCATTTACCCACTACCAGTGACAGATTTTATTTTTTTTTTCTGGCCCTTCGACGGCTATCCAAAAACAAGTTTTCTCGGTTTAAGTATACTAGATTCATTATCTTTCCGAATAATTATTTTCGCGACACCGCAAATCCATCCTGCATTTCCCCACCTCCAGTGACAGATTTTATTTTTTTCTGCGACGGTCACCCAAAAAAAAGTTTTGATGTCCCAAATTTTTTAATGGGTAAGCATATCTGAATTTTTGGATTGTAATCCAACGTAACTCATCCCTATTTCTCCGAATTCTTCTGCAGCACTATAAAGTTTGAATGCAGAACATATTATTTCATCACACATCGTATCTATTCGCATAATTATTGATTGGCCCTTAAACCGAGAAATTCCAAATCTCCTGTTACAGAGTAGCTATGGCACCACTGTGAGCCGTTATTCCTCTATCCCACAGTCGACGTCCGAAACAGTGGCTGGAGAAGTGTGACTATGGGCGCCCACAGGGGGAGGCCATGCCCCCACCCCCATGAGATTTTGAGCACAACACCCCCATGGACCCTCATCGTTTTTCAATAATTTTTATTTGCCCCCCCCCTTAGACAAATTTCTGCTGGCGTCCATGAGTGTGGCTATCTTTACGGTATTATTATTCATGTTTTGCTCCATTTTCGTCTAGACGGTGTAATGAAGCGCCCTTCATTTCAAGAATCTTTGTAAAATCATTTCGAAATTTTCCGATAGGCAACCCGTAAATCTCATTCATGTTTTTCGGGTTCAATTTAAAATCAAGCGCCGATTGTTGGCGACCGGGTGTTGTTATCTCTCTTCGTCGTTGTTGCTCTTGAAAATTTGAGGAATTTTCACGCGCGCGACTCCCGATGATGGGGGGCCTTTTTAGGAGGGGATGCACGCGACGAAAAGGGATTATTCATTCAGATTTCGAGATTTAGCCGGAAGGTAGAGGAATTGAAAAAAGTGTTAAGAGATTGATTTCGAGATTTAGAGAAATTGCGAGTAGTTTAAAAAGTTTGAAATCGGTAGATTCGAAAACAGTGTATACCGAATCATTCATTTTGGGACCGTGAAGTTCTATTCCACCGTTTAGTGCCTTGTGAAAGCTAACGAAATCTCCATCAGGTAGGAAGATCTTGATCTGGGCTTTTCCGAATCTGTATTCCGTATTCCGAACCGTTATTGTGTTTATTTTATGTAGAATCATTTTCCTGCTCGAACTACGTGTTATTTTCATTATTTATTTGTAACATTCCCGTGAAAGAAAACCGGTTCTGCTTGAAGCTACGTCCGGGGCAGCGGTGCGTTGATGAGCGGTCGAGTGTCTCGATTCAAGGTCGCCGGTTTTCGCCACCCGGTCTCTCGGTCCTTTAGAAATTTTCGTGAATTTTGACTTGTCCCGTCGCTTATTGGACGGTGTTGGGTCCATTGTTTCTTCAGCACATTAGTTTTGGTCACACAGAGCGCGGTGCAACCCATTTGTTGTGGCTGGCTGGTGGCTGGGGGTATTTTGGGGCAACACACGGCCTGTGAGCGTCGTGACTCGTCGCGACATTTTAGCGGATGCGCTAGCCCCTCTGACCGATCGAATTCTGGGTTATCTTTTCGACCGCCGGTAAATTGTTCGAGTGGGAAACATTGTATTGTTATCTCTTCCCACGAGTATCCAGACATACAGTTGTGGTTCGGAAATCTTAGCCCATTTCATTTTTCTATACGATTTTTTTTTATTTACATGCTCACTGCTTTGCTCCTTCACGGCTGCTTTGAATGCTCTCATTGTTCATTTGTTGCAATTAGATTGTCATTTTCTATCACCGCTTATTTTCCGTCTGTCTCACCTGCACACCTCGTTAACCCGCAACCGTTTTCATCTCTTTTCATAATATCAGTAAGGTTTTTGTAACTTTTATACTTGCATTTCAATTGCTTAATAGTTGATCTTTGGAAACAGTTTAGTTGTTTAATACTTTGATTTTGGTTGTTGCATACATTATTTAGTTGAGTTTACATTGTATTACATTTTAGTTTCACATTATAGTTGTTTAAGGTTTTACTTGTTTTATTATTCCAGGAACAGCTAGAAATATTCAATAAAGAACATACTTATCAATCGCTAACACCTAAGATTGAGCCGAGCCCTTCTCGAACTGTCTAAAAGCTACCCAGGCAGGGCTCGAAGTGAAACATTTTATAAAGGAGTCACAACCTTTTGAAACCCATTGTGGCTGGCGCCCGAGCGATTATATTTCCGCCGCCCATAGCCAATAGGTAAAGAACAGGCCCGCCGCTAGCTGTCTGAGCGCCCGCGTGCAAATACTGTTATGCCGCCCCCAATAGGGCGCTACATCAGGGGCGTATGTATCCAGTGAGCAATTCGGGGGGGTGGGGGGGTTAGTGGCAAGTTTTAGCGAGGGACCTGATCGTTTCCATTCGAAGATTCGAAGATTTAGTGTGAAAAACTCTTCCCTGGGGATAATTTTTAATTTTGAAAAAGATCTTTCTCCAGATGCAACTGAAACCGGCAATGTTAGTAGTATTCTTAGTGCTATTGTTATATTCGGAAATGTAGAAATTAAGTCATTGCCAAAAATATATTGTAACAGTGATTGTGGATCCTTCGATTGGTGTTCTGCAAAATGCGATTTTAGTACAATAATTTCATTAAACAAATCAATACCGTCAATGTCTGATTCATTAGTAGCATCATCTTTAAGCTTCAGATTCAAGTCTTGACAATACTTCATTCAATCAACATTGGAATAGTCGAAAAGGTTGTCGCTAAGAAACCCAAACACGTCGCCGCAAAATGTTGTCAACTCTTCGAATCTATTTTTCAAGGAATTGATTGTTTGATCCTAAAATAAAACTCCACTCGGTATTTGGTTTTTGGGTCGGATGGAACTTCATCACTGTGTTCATATTGAAATTGTGTTGGTTCTCTTCTTGGTCTGATTTTATTGATTGGTGGAAAATCTGTTTCTACATTGAGTTCGTGGGCCACTTTGGAAGATTCTGCTAACACAATTTCAAAATGTTCAGCCGTACTATATTGTTTGAACTTATCAATCAACGTCTCCAACAAATTCATGCAAATTTGGGTATTCATGGTGGGGCTCTGCATCATTTTACTCAGGGCATTAATTTCATTTAGAATGGCAAACCAAATTACTACCGAGCAAATAAATCTATAATTTTGTACGTTTAAGGCCAGCGAATGAGCTTTGTGGGAAGTAGTACTGGTAACAGATGGTTTTTTATGACATACAATAATTGGGATAAACGATACGGCGACACTGAAAATATTCAACTACTACTACTACTACTACTACCTGGTTGTTATATTGGGAAAAAGAACATCTGCAATTTTTTCTCGTAGAATATTCAACAAAATCAGAGATGCCGTAGGAACTTTCTAAATCGATGTTTCTTTCAGAAAATTTTTCCCGAGGGCGCAATTCGAAGTTCCGGGAGAGCAATTTATCGGATTATGTGAATTTTTCGATCTTGAAGTTTTACGCCATAACTGTATCTAGGCGCTCTCAGTATTTCGCCAAGGGGGGGGGGTTGTGGCACCTGCGGAACTTCGGGGGGCGGCAGTGCCCCTCCCGGAAATATGCCTGAAAGAAACACTGCAGTGAATACACTGAATTCCGTGGATATACGGAAATTATCGATGTTGGCCGCCTGTCCTCCCGATCCTTCAGAGAAAAAGTCTCTCTAAGGGGGATGGGGAGACCTTGCCGCCCCCAATGTTGAACGGAGTTGGAGAAATTTCAAAGCAGTTGGCAAAGTTTCGATCGCATATGGCAAAATTTCTATGTTTCTATGACTGTTCGAAATTCGAACATTATTCTAAAAAATATTCATCTTAGATAATATGGAAAATTCCATTTAAATTATTAATCAAAAGTGGGTCACGACCGAGTGAGCCGCCGATCGACCAAAATCTGCTGACTGGCTAGAAACAATTGATGCAATTGATGCAACCGGGCACTCCGCTAGTGAAATGATACCAAATAAGGCAATGTTATTTTTATCGTCAATATTCAATTTAGTATATAAGATTAGATTGTAATCAATAAAGACATCATTCATCATTAGTCTGATCAATACACCTCTTCGGCAACTGTGGAGTTAAGACATCCCTTGAACGTTCTGAGTCTGGTCGTTCAGTTGCCTCAACCTCAAAGCAAGTGTTGTTTCAAACCAAAGAAACAACATTTTTTGGTCCTTCGAGCCGGATCGAGAGAAAGGATTTACGACCCTAATCTCGATCAAATCTTCAACGCCTGTGGGGAAGCCTTCCAGAGCCAAATCCAGCGCCAGCAGAAGTCCTCCAGAGCCAACAACAGCATCCGTGAAGAAGCCATCCAGCGCCAACTACGAGCCAGTGAACTAGCCTTCCGGAAAATCAACAAAAAAAAAAATCTTCAAAGCCGAGATATCATGAACCCTTCAACCAAAATGGAAGAAAAATTGGGAGAACAAATTACTATTGGCCAAGACCTGAACAAAATATTATCTTCACTCAAGAAAGATGGGTCTGCACGCAAAACAGAAGAATACTTCAAGAAGAAATTCATGGCGGCCACAGATCTACTGAACAATTTTCAAGAAAATCATAACGAACTCCGGAAATCCCTTGATGAAGAGCATTCCTACTTCAAACAAGATTTACATGGGCAGATATCCAAATGCTACCAGGAAATCAAGAACTATATCAATACATGGCAGAAGTCTAATCCGATGTCAGAAGAAGTCAGCTACCATCACCCTTCCATCCTTCAAATTCAAATAAAATTGGGTTTATTCAAGAAGGAAATGGAAAGGGCACAAGAGAAAATAAAAAGCCAACTACATCCCAAAATATACAACTTCCTTGAAGAAAACCTAACCAGGATCTGGCGGGACATAGAAGCACTCTATGAACAGATGCTAGCTATCAATGAAGAAGAAGTAATCAAGTACAAGAAAACCGGAGTCTTCGAAAAATATAGAACTAAATATGAGGAAATCATAGAAGAAATAATCACTGCTTCTCCTACTGATACTAAAACACTCCAAAACAAAAACATTTCCATAAATTTACCACGGATCAGCATCCCTATCTTCACTGGTGACTACGAGACTTGGATCACATTCCGAGATATATTCCTTCAAACTATACACCAAAACCACGAACTAGGAGACGCTGAAAAAATGCAGTACCTGAAGAGCCAAACCAGGGGTGAAGCAGCGAAGCTCATTCAACATTTAGAAGTATCATCAAGAAACTACCCCATCGCCTGGGAACTAATAACGAGGAGGTACAACAACAACAGACACCTCTTCAGCAAGTACGCCGACAACATCTTAAATCTACCAATTTTGCAACAAGAGTCGGCAGCATCCATTAAAAAACTTCACGACACTGTTCAAGAAAATCTCAGAGCCATTGAAAATATGGGAATCACAGCCGAACAATTGGGTAACAACATAATAGCGCATATGCTGCTAAAGAAATTAGACAGCGATTCAAGAAGACTCTATGAACAATCTACCACAACACATAAGGATATTCAAGAACTGGCAGACCTCTTGGAGTTTCTAGAAAATCGATTCCAATCCCTCGAAGCACTTCGAGGCACAATCAAAAAATCGGATCATCCATCAACAGGACAAAGGCATAAGTTTCAAAACTACCATACTGACTTACAATCATGCAGTTTATGTGACAGCAACCATGAAACTTATCGCTGCCAAAAATTCAAGGATATGTCAGTAAAAGAACGAAACGACTTTGTACGAAAACAACACCTCTGCAAGAATTGTTTGAAGCATCCGAGCAATACGAAATGCCCAAGCAAGAATCTCTGCTTCAAATGTAACAACTTTCATCACTCATCATTGCATTGGGAAAATTACCGGAACTTTAAAACAAATTTCGGTCAGCAAGGACAGAAGCAAGAGACGTCCAGAAATCAGCACACAAGAGAGCATGAAAATGGATTTGGGTCCCATCTAGGAAAAGCTACAAATAACAATGATGGACCAACCATCCCCATCCTGGCCACAGCATTCGTCAATGTTATAAACAACAAAGGGTACCAAGAACTTATGCGAGTCCTTATTGATCCAGGCTCCCAAGTATCATTTATAACTGAAGGAGCCGCAAATACCTTAGGAATGCCCAAGCAAAGGCATCATGCAAACATAACAGGGTTAGGATCTTGCGACGCAGGTACTTCAAAATGGAAAATCCACACCGTGATGAAACCAAGATTCTCAAGCGACTTCAAATTACAAGCCGAGCTATACATCCTACCAAAATTGACCAGCTCCATGCCTCAACAACCGATAACTGCTGATGAAAATTGGAACAATGTAATCCTTGCAGATCCCACTTACTTCAGACCCGGAAAAATCGACATTCTCCTAGGAATCGACTTATACACGGAAATCGTACAGGATGGTGTTAAAAAATCTAAAAATGGTCTGCTTGCACAAAACACCGAGTTAGGATGGATTCTCTCTGGTAGCACATCAGCTGGTCCGAAACTCCAAATAACCAGTATGATTGCCACCACTGCACCGGAAACACAGTTAACAAAATTCTGGGAAATAGAAGAAGCGGATACTCTCACAAACAACAATACCCAGGAAAGCCTCTGCCAAGAATTCTTCAAGAAAACTTATACAAGAAATCAGGATGGTACATATACTGTTCAACTGCCATTCAAGGAGAAGGAACAATTGCTAGGCCAATCAAGAAAAACCGCCATCGCTCGACTTTTGCAAATAGAGAAGAAGTTCGAGAAGGACGAGAAATTGGAAGCAATGTACAAGGAATTCATGTGGGAATATATCGAACTAAAACACATGACTCCAGCAAATCAGACGAACAGCACAAGATACTACATTCCGCATCAAGCAGTAATAAAAGAGGACAGAGAAACAACAAAACTGCGTGTCGTATTCGACGCGAGCCAGAAAACTAGTACCGGAATCAGTTTAAATGATATATTGCACACTGGTCCCAAGCTTCAACAAGATTTGATTGATATATTATTGAGATGGAGAAAATACGAAATCGCATTGACTGCAGATGTGGAAAAGATGTACAGGCAGGTCAAACTACATGAAGATGATCAAAGATTCCACACTATTTTATGGAGGTTCAACAAAAATGACCCAATCCAGGAATATCAACTCACGACAATCACCTACGGAACCGCTCCCGCTGCCTACCTTGCTATAAGGACCATGCACCAATTAGCCATGGATGAATGCGACAAATTCCCGAGAGTTGCGGAACTGATACTTGAAGCAGTGGCGGCGCGTGGGTTTTAATTTTGGGAGTGCACATGTGGACAGGTACCGAGGGTCTGAGGGGTACGGAGTAACCCCTTAGTAAAGGAAGCTTCGGGGGAGGAAAAAATTTTGAAAACTAACCTTCAAAACTCGCATTTTAGAGCAGTTTGTGGCGTTCTTTCGCCTTATCTTGGGATAATATTCAGAAAAGGGTTTAGCGCAAAAATCCGAACTTGTAAGTTCTTGTATTCATACTGAGCAGTCACATAAAAAAAACAAAAATGACTTAAACTAATAATATGTAGTTTGAAAAATCCTACCTCTTCAACCAGACAGCACATCTTCTTGATCATGTTTCACCTGTTGCTACTTTTATTGTCTAATTAGGTATCTGATAACTTACTAACTAACACAAACACTTAGAACTAATTTTCACACACACGTTTTGTATTGGAATTCAAGTCGCCTGTTCTTTCTAGATATGAATTCTTCAATAACCAATTCATTAAAGTTTGGAAGATCCTGAATCATTTGTTTCTCAATAGATAACATTGCGAGAGCACCCAACTAGCAAAATAGCCCCCTAAAAGAACGAAATTATTTCATAATCATCGTATTGCGCAGATAGAAACAACAAAATTATTTTTTTATGCGTCCCAATACGACAATTTTATCTTAAAATATAGAGATTTCTATAATGCGGTTATTGCGGTTGTATAAACGTTCTCACAACTCATATCATACGATAAAGAAAAAGTCTAAGTGAAGGAATTTTATAACAGTTGCATAACGTACCATAAAATTCTTATAGAATAATTTTAAAACAGTCTTATACAGATTATAATAAGGTTGCATAGCTATTGTGTTACTTATAATAGCGGCGTTAAACGATGGTTGTAAAAGAATCTGTATAAATAGTTGCATTAGAGTTCCATAACAAAATAATAGGATTGTTGCTTTACGAAGAAGTAAAACATATATACACAATTAATATTAATGGATTTTATAATCATCTTATAACAACTACATTATTCTCTCTTATGAAGAGCTTATAGAATAAAAATGTAGTTCCCAGGAATAAATTTATATCAAGTCATGCATTATAAAATCATTTTAAAATTTACTGTATCCCCTACTAGAAGAATTGCGCGGGTTTTTTAGCAGGTTCCGTTAACAAAATGAATTCGGCAATATCTGATTATGAGTGGAAACGAATAAAAAGGATCAATTAAAAAGAAGTACAATGGAATGGAATACTTCAGACGCAGAGGCTGAAGTGGCATGTAACGAAAAGGCTAATCGAGAAGAAACGACAATTTTAGCTTCAGCCAGCAGTGATAGGTAATACTGAAGAAGAATCCAAAAGAAATGAAGGCCAACCTGATATGTTGGAAGAAAGCGTCAACATTAATAGTGCTGATGAAGAAACCACTGATACAGACGACGTAAATTTGATGCATTACCTGTCTGAAATTGAAAAAAAGATCAAAATAAGAGATCAACTCAAGATTTGGGCAACGTCTTTTTACATCAATCATTCTGCATTAAGAGAGCTTTTCGTTATATGAAACCTGGCTATTCCTTATCTTCTTCCTACAGCTCCACGAACATTCTTAAATACTCCCCAACAAGTTTAATTGGTACCACTTGAGAATGGAACTTATTGGTAAAATGGTCTAGTATTCAACTTAAAAATTTTTTTGGAAAATATCCAGAAGTTAAACCGCTTGCGTTTTCTTGGAGACTATCCAGCGCAAGCTTTCATTGGAGAGGACTGTTTTTTTTTCTTTCATTAATTTTTATTTATTTTCAGGAGTAGCGAATTTTAATGCTTAACATAATGCTAATGCAAATCCAATTTGATTCGGGCACCGAATCACTTTCACGTTGTAATTTGGAGGCAAATCTTCTTGGAAAGGATAACTTGCGATTCTTTTTCCAGTTTGTAGGCCCATTTGTCAACCCCTTTCTATTATTTTCCACTGTTTCCACTATTTTGACATCTTTTATGGTTTATTATATAAATACCTATCTATAAATTTCACGATGGGAAAAAATCTGTATACAAAAGTTATTCGAAACACAAAATAACTGAATGATTGTTAACTGTCGTACCCCAAGCACGTTAAGCGATAATTCTGTTCTATTATGTAGTTTGCCAACACGCTATAGGATAACGCGGATATCTAACGTACAGTGTTGATAGCTTGGGCAGTTAGAAGTAATATCTTTGTTTAAACAATGGATATATTATACCAACATTCATAATATTAGGTGCAATAATTAGGTCGTAGACTATTCATTTTATTATGATACATCTTGAAGTTCAAAACGTGTTGCAAATCAATCAAAAAAGCCAGCAATTTTTTTTCATTATACATCATCAGAATATTAATCATATCATTGTCATCTCTGACAAACAAATCGTTTGGAGATGTAATTTCTTGAAGTTGGAATAACTTCGCAAAAAGTTTGACAAGAGCGCCGAAACAACCTGACCTCACGTCAGAGTGCTTACAAAATTTCTTCACCAGGACAAACATTTTTTTAACAATAACTGAAAAATTATTGCAATAAATTTTATGTCGCGTGCACTTAATGCAAAACAGCGACATGTGTTGAACAATTCACCATTCAAACTGTGTAGTATAAAATCTGGCAACATTCAGAGGTGGTCAAGAATCATAACCTAGCAATGACTCTTGAAACTATCAAATGCAATGGTATGGCGCTGTATTGAACAACATAATAAAACTTTAATATCGTATATAGCTCAGAAGGAAATAGAATCATTGTATAAGGTCTTTAAAGTGTGTTCTACCATATACGCCATTTTATTAAACTTTCGTATGTTCCGAAACCGCCGCCATTGTGAGAAAAACATAAATAAACGTGAAAAGTTAAATTAAAATTTAATTTTTTAGAGAAATGTAGAGATTTTTCTCTGCTTTTACAACAGTCACAATATATGTTTTATTCTTAGTTGAAAACTAAACAAAGAAAACATAATTTGTTATTCTTTATCTTTTAATAATATCAATAAAATGTATACTAAACTGAGGCGCTTTAATTTTTTATCATCAATGTATAATATATTGTCAGAAAATTTATCTGCGCAAATAAATTTAGCCCCTGGACTAGCGACAAAGATCCTCAATATGTTCAATCAACAGATACGATAATAATTCCGCCGCCATATAATGTCGCTGGCATTATGATATTGAATCTCTGTCATGACTCAACGCAAACGTTGACATACCTCTATATCTAATAAAATATTTTTGTGACAATTCTATTCCGAATTTCAACAGTAGACAACAAAATTATTTTATTAGCGATTCTTTCTGCATTATAAAATAATTTCTTAGTAGTTCTATAAATGTTCGTTAAATACTCTCAAACCGCAGAATAAAAGAACTGCTATGCAAAAGTTTCATAGCAGTTGCCAAATAGTTTTGTAAATGTATTGTATAAGTAATTTTGAAGACATCCTTATAGGACAGTTTTATAGTGATAATACGGATTATCTTATAACGGTTGTATAGTTAACTATAGAACTGTCCTAAAAGAACTAATCTGTTGTATAAACTGGGGCCCTTTTTGGTTGTAAAGACATTGTATAGTGGTTTATAGCCGCATTATAAGATTTTAACGTTTCTATAAGATATGCTGTATAGCATTTCTCACAGCCTTTATAAAATAAGTTTTGCTAGTTGGGCAGTTAACCTTTCCTGGCCCATAGTACTTCTCAAAAAAGTTTTAATGCGCTTCAAAGTGGAGAAACAACGTTCTGCTTCTGCAGTTGTCATGGGCATGGTTACAATTGCGAGTAGCACATGAAAGGTCTCTGAGAAGTCTTCTTGCAAATTATTTTCTATCAAAAACTTTAGGAGATGGATTGCTCCGGAGACCTCTCTAAAATCTGTCCTTCTGTAAATAATTTCCAACTCTGTCTTCAGTTTGTTTCTGTCTAAAAATGGATAGGCAGAAATTGCAGAATTTAAATATTGGATGGGAAAATTCGACGAATATACTTCGAAATTCTCCACCAAAAACAAATTAGCCACTTCTAAATGACCTGTAAACGAAAATCTCCTTTTTATTTCTGATATAATGGTGTCGCACACTTCTTTAGCTTGAACAGTCGTGGAAACATAAGAAGTTCTTTCATCTACCTTCCTTCTTTTCCTAGAGTGACTCACCTCAATGTCGTCTAGTTCGGAGTCTCTGATGGTGTGTATATTTTCCCTTTCTTTTTGAATGTTTTTTTTCCAGCTCTGCAATACATTTTTTTATGGTCACAGAATCAGCAGTTCTTTTTTGCAGCTGAGAATATATTATATCAATATGAGGCATTAAACGATGAAAAACTGTCAGCCAAAAAACGAACTTGGTGTCATTCAATAATCTTAAAAGGGCACCAGCTTTTGTGATGGTATCCGATTGTCTGGACGACGATTGTATTTTCTCCATACACTCGATAAGGGCTTCTCTGTTTTCATAAACAGTGTTAACAGTTCTAATTTTGAAATTCCACCTTGTAGCAGATGCACTCGGAACTCTTCTTCCAACGACCTCATCTAATACAGAAACTCGTTGTGGAGAATTGGAGAAGAAATTCGTAATATCACTCAGATCGGCAAAAAAGATGCGAACATTTGTATTTATACTTGTTGCTTGTGACATTATTAAATTTATTTGGTGTGCGTAACAGTGTATATAATACGCATACTGGAATTTATCTTTGATAAGTTTTTGCACACCACCGTGGACGCCACTCATAACACTTGCGCCGTCATAGCTTTGCGAAATCAACTGATCAGGTTTTTTCAAAACAGAATTTAGAACGTTTTCAATACAGCCAGCTAACGCAACAGCATGATGATCAGAAGGTTTCAAAAAACCCCAAAATCTTTCAACAGGTGAACCGTCTGCTAAGGTATAACGGAAAACTATAACCATTTGGAAAATGTTCGAAATGTCACTTGTTTCATCACTTATCACGTATACAAATTTTGAGGCAGCGATTTCTTTCTTAATGTGTGCATGACACACAGAAAGCATACAGTCCAATAATTCATTTTGAATGTCTTTGGATGTTCCTTTAAATACTGTGGATTGATCCAAATGATCCCTGAGCGCTAAATCTAATTCAGCAGAAAAATTGATAAGACCTTTAAATATACCAGGATTTATCGAATCATTTCCTTCATCATGGCCACGTAATGCTAATTCGAAAGCACCACAAAATTTAACACAGTTTATTATTTTCGATAAAATGTACCTGTTCTTCTTCACTTGCTCATTATGTTTCTCGATATTCAGTCGGTAAGCACTGTTTAATTGTTGTCGAATATCTTGTTTACCCAACAAATTGAAACCTAATTTGGCAGAGAGGTGTGTCTTGGAATTTTGATGTTTTTTAATTTTTTCTTTTAAATGGATTAAATCCTTGACACCGGATCTGGTCCATTCTGTTTGATCATCACCAGCAAATAACAAACAAGGAAAACAATAAAGACTGTTACTAATTTCACAACCACATAACCATTCGGCTTTTTCATAAGTGTCTATCTTGAAGGTTCTTTTATAATCGCGTGTTTTACATTTTGTTACATGCGTGATCGATAAATTCGGTTTTGGACGACCGGCACTTTTGATTTTTTGTTTTTCTTCCAATGTCAGCGAAGAAAAACGAATTGTTTTTAAATATTGCACGCTAATGCAAATCGGATTCTCCAAACTTTCGGCCATAATTGCGCGAATACGACAAACGAACAAACACGGTGAATACAGCAGCGCTTCTGGACACGACGGTACACAAACTGGATGTATCGGATGTCGGTTCACAAACTGGATGTGTACCTACGTGAGCTAAATACTATGGACTGCTACGGGAAGCTCGGGGCGCGAGGGGTGGCTTAAGCTCCAATCATGGACCACTTCGGATGTGCAGTGTACGGTCCATCTAGTCTAGCACGGTCGGGCGTTTACGCGTATGATAATGCATTTGCGTGGCGTTTGGCGTTCAAAGTTCGTTCACCGTCTTGAGTCTGAAATACAGAGCCGTGAACCGGAACATCGGAAATGAAAAATAAAATCAAATACACAAAAAGAAAACGTTACGTTTACTTCAAACACAAAAGTAAATTTCTTTGGATGAAGATATTAGTTGGGGGTACACGTGCACATGTGCACCTATGGAGCAGCCGCCACTGACTTGAAGACTTCTACGTCGATGATTTTCTCTCCGGTGCCCACAATAAAGAAGATGCACAAAAAATCAAACAAGAAATTAAAACGCTACTTCTCAAGGGAGGATTCAACATTCGAAAATGGAAGAGCAATCTCACATTAAATGATGATACGTCCTTTCAAGATTTCGACAGCAGAGAGGACATAACCAAAATTCTGGGAATTAAATGGTCACCACAAAATGATAACTTCCAATACACTATTAAACAAACTTCCAATCGAACAAACACAAAAAGACAAGTGCTATCTGAAATTGCTTCAATATTCGATCCATTAGGTCTCATGGCTCCAATTGTGATCAAGGCGAAAATAATCATGCAAGATATATGGAAAACCGGCAAAAAATGGGATGAAACTATTCCTACAGAAATCCAAACAGCATGGGACAAATTCAAAGAAGAACTACCAATAATAGAAAACCTGCAACTACCACGATGGTTTCAGTATAATCCAGAGCAGCCCATCGAACTACACGGATTCTGTGATGCATCGCAAAGAGCCTATGGAGCAGCAATATACGCCAAAACAGTCATGAAGGACAATGCCCAGACAACATTACTGGTAGCCAAAACAAAGGTTGCACCCGTGAAAAACAAATTAACCATTCCCCAATTGGAACTTTGTGCCGCAACATTATTGGCGAAACTAATGAAACGAACAATTACAGCCCTGAAAATCGCCGACATAAATATTTACACATGGTCAGACTCAAAAGTTGTGTTAGCCTGGTTACAGAAAACTCCGAGTAAGCAAAACGTCTTCATAGTCAACAGAGTCAACGAAGTTCATCGGTTACTAGGTCAAGTTCAATGGAACTACGTGAAATCGGAGGAGAATCCAGCTGATTTACTGTCCAGAGGCGCGCTACCAAGTAAACTCCAGAAAAATACACTATGGTGGAATGGACCTGCGTGGCTCAAAACATCAAGTGATGAAATCAAGACAACTGAAGGGATTCCAAAAGAAATCGTTATAAATAACGAAGAATTTCAAGAACTAACGGTGTTTACCACCAAGACCAAAGAACCTCTAGAATTGTTAACAAAACTTTCATCCTGGAGGAAGACAAAAAGGGTGATGGCTTATTGCAAAAGATTCATAGACAATTGCAGATCTAGAAATGCGACCGAGTTACCAACAAAGCGAGTACCTCCATTCATCACACCGACCGAACTTCAATGGGCAAAAACAACACTCATAAAATTGGTCCAGAATGAACATTTTCAAGAGGAATTAACCAGATTAAACAACAACCTAACTATCAAAAGAACTGATCACCTTAAAAACTTGGATCCCTACATAGATGAAGAGGGAGTGCTTCGTGTTGGAGGTAGATTACAAAACTCATCACTAAGCTTCAACCAAAGACACCCAATAATTCTACCGACAAAATGCCTTCTGACCGACATAATTATCCGAAACGCACACTACGAAACCCTGCATGGAGGAACACAGCTGACATTGAGTCAAGTTAGACAAGAATACTGGATACCGCATGGAAAAAATAAAGTCAAACACATAATAAGGAGTTGTGTTATATGCACTCGATACCGTTCCACTCCATGTGTCCAGAAAATGGGAAATTTACCCAGAGAAAGAGTTAATCCATCTCACCCATTCACTAATGTTGGGATAGACTATGCTGGCCCGATACACATGAGATTATCAAGAGGTAGAGGATCCAAATCCTTCAAGGGATACATCTCCATCTTCGTCTGTCTTGCAACAAAGGCAATACATCTGGAAGCAGTAAGTGACCTTTCTACAGAAGCATTCATGGCTGCCTTCAGAAGATTCACTTCGCGCCGTGGATTATGCTCTGCAATATTCAGTGATAATGGAACCAATTTCATCGGAGCTAAACGTATACTGGACAAAGAATATCAAGAAGCCATTAATGAAGGTTCAATAGAGAAGGCATTAGCAGAGAAATCGATAAAATGGCACCGCATACCACCTGGCAGTCCTCACTTCGGCGGATTATGGGAAGCCGGCGTAAAATCTATGAAGTTTCACCTACGAAGAATTGTTGGAGACCACAAATTGACCTTTGAAGAAATGAGTACACTCCTATGTCAAATAGAAGCATGCCTCAATTCTCGCCCTCTTATCCCAATCACTGAAAACCCACAAGAATTAGATGTGCTGACGCCTGGACATTTTCTCATAGGAAAATCACTACATTCAATCCCTGATCCAGAGATCAATGAAAAGAATATCACCCTACAACATAGATGGAGGCTTGTACAAAAAATGAAACAAGATTTCTGGAAGAAATGGACACCGGAATATCTCTCCAGATTACAACACAGGAGCAAATGGACGGATAAAAAAGAAAACATCAAAATAGGAGATATGGTACTGGTCAAACAGGACAACATTAATCCCAACTGTTGGCCCTTGGGAAGAGTGACGCAGAGTCACCCAGGAAACGACGGATTTGTGAGAGTGGCTACGATACGATGCAAGGATGGGAAAGAGATCAGAAGACCTATAACCAAAATTTGTAAACTTCCGGTTGAGCAAGAAGAAAGAAGAATCGATAAGACTAAGAAAGTCGGATCTTCCTCGAACAGTGGACTGATACAAACATTAATGATGGTCACGGTACTATGTGTAGCCAATACTAAAAACGCAACAGCGCACCACACAATTCAAAAACTGCCGCCTGGATTCTACGTGGAGCATTTAGGCAAAGCATACATAAATGGAGGAGAGTTGAAATTATCAACACCGTTTTCTCTTGACCAACTACACTTAGACCGAAAAAATCTTAACAGAACAGTTGAAAACTTTCGAGGGTTATGTACTACAGCTTCCCAACTATCGCAGACAAATCACTGTCACGAGTTTCAACACCATATCGCAGAAATGAAGTATGAAAATAACCTGCTCATCGACAGCATCCAACATCTATCATCCAGATCCAGGAGAGGAATATTAGGAGAATTAATGACATCCATTTTCGGCGTAAACGATGAAGTCTATCACGATATAGACGACCTTCAGGAAAACCAACAACACCTCATAGAAGTCACCAATCATCAGAGAAAACTAATGATTTCCACAACGAATGACGTGCGACAGATCGAAGAAAAAATAAGCCAAAAACTAGAACATTTTCGTGTAAAATTCAACAAGGGCATAGCTATCATCAACGAAATGCATTTATGGTACAAAAATGTTGATGAAAACAACATAAATCTTCAAATCATTCAGAACTACCAATTAGCTGTCAACTATTTGAAAGAAGTCAATAACAAATACACAAAAATCATAAACATCTGTCATGGTCAGGGCCACATCACGGATTTACTTTCTCCAAGCGAACTAGCAAAGCTGACCCAGAAGGCTGAAACAACCATTCCATCAGACATGCACATACTACTCAAACCTGTGAGCAGGATGGAAGTCTTCTATGATGCGAATGAACTAAGAATAGTCACCTTCTTCTTCATTATTCAGAGACAAAGTTACGACATAATCAAAGTATTTCCCGTTCCGGTTAAGAAGACAGAAAACATATTCATAGCACCAAAAGTATCCAATGACTTACTAGCAGTAGAGTACAACAGTCAAAAATACTTCGAAATAAATGAACAGGAAGTGAGAGAAGCCGTAAAACTACGAGAGGGCCTATACATTTATAATCCTGGAATAGTCAAAAACATGGAGCAGCATCCGAATTGCATCATCCAAAGCATCTACCAGAAAAATGGGAAATTCGACTGTGAACTCTCCAGCATTCGAGTCCAAGACGTATTATGGAAAGAACTACTCAAACCAAATACGTGGATGTTCATTTCCAACCAACCCTCCACTATATCAAAACTATGCGGAGGAAAACGAGAAGAAATAACCATCAATGGAACGGGCACAATTCACATAGGAGCAGACTGTCTCCTCCGAACGCAAAACATAATTCTTCGAGCGAGGTTCACGAATGAGATGCAATCAACAACGACGTTCAGCAAGCCAATCCCATTGAACTTATGGCAAGGGAACTCGAATCCTTCAAACAAAAACCTCATCGAACCCGAGATAGCAATGGACAATATCTCTGCAAACATAACAAAGATAATTATGGAAGAAGAGGAACCAAATTCACATATCTGGAGGCATTTTTCACACCCTCTTGCCACAACCACTGTGATAGGAATCTCCGCGATAGTCACACTAGCTGTAACATACCTCTGTATGCGATATATAAGTCCACTTCTTCGGAACAGAAGAGCTAACAGATCCACCACGGAAATGAATGAAGCAGAAGCCGAAATTCCGTTGACGGAAATCACACCAAGTTCAAAACCACGCCAGCAATGTTTCGACCTTGACCAGCTCTACGCCGAGGCAAAAACAGAATTCCAGACGTCAGCACCCATTCCTGACCATGCACAATAAAGCATTCGAGTGAGACACGAGTTAGAATAGGAAATTAGGAAATAGGACAATAGAAGTAACAGATTGCCAACACTGGAGCTCCAACATCATAGCCTGCAGCATTTCGGCCTTGAGAGTAATGTTCGAAATTCGAACATTATTCTAAAAAATATTCATCTTAGATAATATGGAAAATTCCATTTAAATTATTAATCAAAAGTGGGTCACGACCGAGTGAGCCGCCGATCGACCAAAATCTGCTGACTGGCTAGAAACAATTGATGCAATTGATGCAACCGGGGACTCCGCTAGTGAAATGATACCAAATAAGGCAATGTTATTTTTATCGTCAATATTCAATTTAGTATATAAGATTAGATTGTAATCAATAAAGACATCATTCATCATTAGTCTGATCAATACACCTCTTCGGCAACTGTGGAGTTAAGACATCCCTTGAACGTTCTGAGTCTGGTCGTTCAGTTGCCTCAACCTCAAAGCAAGTGTTGTTTCAAACCAAAGAAACAACAATGACAGTTGGCAAAATTTTAAAGCAGTTGGAGTTGGACAACCGCTCCCCCCCCCGCTTACCACGTTGTTTGTCCCCTCCAAAAAAAAAATAATTTTACTGGATTTGCCGCCCCCCCGGACGTGCCGCCCTTGTGCCGGGCACGCCTTGCACGCCCGCTTACGGCGGGCCTGGTAAAGAAAGCCCGTTACAACGGCTAAAGCCTATTGCCTCAAAAACTTAAAGAAAGCGCGAAATCTAACAACGACGTTCAGTCCACCTGGAAAGATTATCCTTCCAATCTGGACCTCACAAACTTTCACTGACCGAGACGCCGTCAAGTAAACACGTACCGAGAGTTGAGTTTGTGCGAGAAGAAAGTTCAAAATTTATTTGGAAACAAACTTAGACCATAGAAAGAGGAGACACACCTTTCAAACATAAATAGTGAATAATCAAAATAGGGGATCACGTCCATAAGACAAGAGTAATTAATAAGAGAAATGGACTAGTAGAGATCTAATCTCCAAAGTATACCACCGGGTGGCACCACCGCAGCAGGATAGTGACGTACCGGTTTCTGGCTTTTTAGCCGTCATCAGCGCCACTTAATCCATTGCTACGATGAGCGCCAACTGAAACCGTAGAACCTATATAATCTCTAGCAGGAACAAGTCGAGTACAATTAATTGAATAAATGTACCGTGTTCCACCTAGCGGGCATATGTCTACGCTTCATCCCAGAGGTCCCCTCGAAAACTAGATCTCTACGTGCATTCATTTTTCCCATACGGATTTCGCAACGACTCACTTTGGAGTCTTATGCAGTGTACCGAGGGAAGTAGAATTCGCCCGTTCATACGGTTTGGAGCCCGCAAGGTGAATAATCAAAATAGGGGATCACGTCCATAAGACAAGAGTAATTAATAAGAGAAATGGACTAGTAGAGATCTAATCTCCAAAGTATACCACCGGGTGGCACCACCGCAGCAGGATAGTGACGTACCGGTTTCTGGCTTTTTAGCCGTCATCAGCGCCACTTAATCCATTGCTACGATGAGCGCCAACTGAAACCGTAGAACCTATATACTCTCTAGCAGGAACAAGTCGAGTACAATTAATTGAATAAATGTACCGTGTTCCACCTAGCGGGCATATGTCTACGCTTCATCCCAGAGGTCCCCTCGAAAACTATATCTCTACGTGCATTCATTTTTCCCATACGGATTTCGCAACGACTCACTTTGGAGTCTTATGCAGTGTACCGAGGGAAGTAGAATTCGCCCGTTCATACGGTTTGGAGTCCGCAAGGTGAATAATCAAAATAGGGGATCACGTCCATAAGACAAGAGTAATTAATAAGAGAAATGGACTAGTAGAGATCTAATCTCCAAAGTATACCACCGGGTGGCACCACCGCAGCAGGATAGTGACGTACCGGTTTCTGGCTTTTTAGCCGTCATCAGCGCCACTTAATCCATTGCTACGATGAGCGCCAACTGAAACCGTAGAACCTATATACTCTCTAGCAGGAACAAGTCGAGTACAATTAATTGAATAAATGTACCGTGTTCCACCTAGCGGGCATATGTCTACGCTTCATCCCAGAGGTCCCCTCGAAAACTAGATCTCTACGTGCATTCATTTTTCCCATACGGATTTCGCAACGACTCACTTTGGAGTCTTATGCAGTGTACCGAGGGAAGTAGAATTCGCCCGTTCATACGGTTTGGAGCCCGCAAGGTGAATAATCAAAATAGGGGATCACGTCCATAAGACAAGAGTAATTAATAAGAGAAATGGACTAGTAGAGATCTAATCCTTGCGGGCTCCAAACCGTATGAACGGGCGAATTCTACTTCCCTCGGTACACTGCATAAGACTCCAAAGTGAGTCGTTGCGAAATCCGTATGGGAAAAATGAATGCACGTAGAGATCTAGTTTTCGAGGGGACCTCTGGGATGAAGCGTAGACATATGCCCGCTAGGTGGAACACGGTACATTTATTCAATTAATTGTACTCGACTTGTTCCTGCTAGAGAGTATATAGGTTCTACGGTTTCAGTTGGCGCTCATCGTAGCAATGGATTAAGTGGCGCTGATGACGGCTAAAAAGCCAGAAACCGGTACGTCACTATCCTGCTGCGGTGGTGCCACCCGGTGGTATACTTTGGAGATTAGATCTCTACTAGTCCATTTCTCTTATTAATTACTCTTGTCTTATGGACGTGATCCCCTATTTTGATTATTCACCTTGCGGACTCCAAACCGTATGAACGGGCGAATTCTACTTCCCTCGGTACACTGCATAAGACTCCAAAGTGAGTCGTTGCGAAATCCGTATGGGAAAAATGAATGCACGTAGAGATATAGTTTTCGAGGGGACCTCTGGGATGAAGCGTAGACATATGCCCGCTAGGTGGAACACGGTACATTTATTCAATTAATTGTACTCGACTTGTTCCTGCTAGAGAGTATATAGGTTCTACGGTTTCAGTTGGCGCTCATCGTAGCAATGGATTAAGTGGCGCTGATGACGGCTAAAAAGCCAGAAACCGGTACGTCACTATCCTGCTGCGGTGGTGCCACCCGGTGGTATACTTTGGAGATTAGATCTCTACTAGTCCATTTCTCTTATGAATAGTGAAGCCAAGTTTCAAAATCATCAGAACTGAACTGGGTAATTGTAATACTACGGAATCAAAATGTAGTAGAAATTTTTGCAACGTTGTGACGTTCGTTGAATTTTCTAATAAATAAACTCTCAATCAAAATGAAAAGTTTCTTAGATTGAAATTCATTTACTCATTTGTGCGTGAATGCCAGAAACGAGTATTGGTTTCTTCAACTATTGTGCATTCTTCACATTACATATACTGTAATAGGGTTTTTTTCCCCGTAGAAACCTTACCTCGAGCGCCAGCTATTCTTTTTGCTTATAAGGTAGAATAGCAAACCTGCCAGGATAGCTGCTTAGCCGGAGACAGAGTTCGGTTGTATCTAGGGTGTTAGCGATAACTGAGAAATCGAAAATAGAGCAATTCACACAATTTATTCAAACGGTTGAAATAGTGATACAAATGCAATAATGTCAAGAACATATCAAATATGCAGTAATAAGAAAATATCAAATATTCACCAATATCAATAAAACATCAAATATGCATTAATCCCGAGATATATCAAATATATACAAAGGTAAAGAAAAGTGATTCAGCTTTGCCTGACTGCGAGCATTCATTCAAAAGAAATATTTTACGGTACGAGTCAGCCAGAATAGAAGGGGGGGAAATTTGAATTAAACGGAGAATTTAAATCTACAGTTGAAAAATGTGGGACGGATATGAAAATGTATAGTGCTTATTTTCTGTCCGATATTCTTTCAGTCCGGAAACTCAAAAGAGTTATATTGTCTACTTAGCTTGTTTCACGTCTAGAAAGGTCGGGTTTGGCCAGGTTAAATATAAATGGTCAAACAGGACGCACCGAACTAGGGGCGCGAAGGATCGGTACCGAAGCGGAATTCGACTCCACGTTCTATAGCATTGGTTTGCATGAACCCTCCGGTCTGATGGTGAGACTACTCTCCACCAAGATCAGACGTTAAATCGGGTACCGACTAACTCAGTTAAACGTGCTATAGACTATAGGAAATCTTGTACGAGTAAAGGAAGGTTTAATACGGATCTCGACGTAACAGCTATTTTGATAGACTCAACGAAGATACAGGAAAATGAGACTGAAATGAATTGGATCGGTACTTACGATTTCGGTGCACTACTTCTCACTCGGTAAAGAAAAGAAACAAATCGAGAATTACGGAATTCGTTAAACTTTCAAATCAAAAAGAAAGGATATTTCGGAAACGCAAATGGTACTATTCTATTCAGGCCGGAGCAAAAATGAATAATGGGTGACAGATGAGGGGAAAATCGCCTTTTATAATCTCCCTGAGGGGGGCGGAAACGGCAGGCGCAGAAATGTTACTTTTCTAGAAAAGTACTCCGGTAAAACATCTTCGAATCTGGCTTATCGTACGTATAAACTAGAAAAACGGCGTTATCTACATTCTACGTGGTTCTTATGACTCTTTTTACTAGGTTCTCTGCATGTAAAACAATATCGAACGAACCATATTCGATCTTCTCGGTTTAATTCTGAACGGAAATGAAATGCAGGAATTCGAAATAAAAATCCGGAAAAATTAATTTAAAATGAAGACCGATTTCATGATCGGAAAATCGAACTTCATTACATCTCCCTAAGCACGGACGGAAAATTCAATCAATCACAATTTGAATTTTCGCGGCTCCCGACCATCTAAATAAACAAATCAACACGGTTGTCTCGCAATCAGGCTTACATTATTTACAATCTATCATCTCCATGTTCTGTGGTTCGTAGGCGATGCGTGGTCCGTGGTCGTAGATCTCTGTTCCTCCAGTCAAAGGGTAGTTCCAATATCCCATATCTCATATCTGCGCATGTGTCGCCGCCATTTCGTTCCTTCCTGTCAGGGTTGCCTTGTTAATTGGGTTATTTGCTGACATTTCCATTTTCTGGTTAATAGTAAACCGTGAATTAATAAATGTGTACAGCAAAGGGTGATGGAATAATAAAATAATTGGTCGAAGACACCTCCTACACAGTAAGTACTTAATTACAAGTCCTCTTCGATGTGGTTTGACTTAGTGCTTTTCAGATTTTGGGCTTGACTTTGACTGATGCTGGTTGCTGGACTTGAAATAGGGCACGCCGAATTGGTATGATCCAAGCCAGTGGAGTAGACGATGAAATCGGCGTCCCAAACTGACGCAATAGATGTTGGCGTCGGTGTAGGTACTCGGTGGATTGTTGACTTCGGCTGTTTCGTGACTGTTACAGGTGGGTATTTCATTTAGTTCCAACCATCTGATCTCGATGAAACTTCTCCCATTTTCTTGTTTCTTTCTAGCGGACTTCCCCCGATAGACTAGTCCTCATTTCCACAGACAGTGAACAGCGAACAATTGTGTACATAAAACACACATAATACAATAATTAATCATCAGTTATTAATACAATAATGCTTGATTCAGAATGGAAACGGTGCAATAGGTTGACCTTCCTGGACTAACAGACCGATTTAATAATTCTGAACTAGAAATACTTAGAAGTAATGATGTTACGTTTAACGGTATTAGCCCAGACAGGTACCTTGATGAATGTTTTACAGATGAAGGTTTAGTAGTCTAACGAGTGAAACAGATATCAATTCATAGGCAAAATATGACAGTTCAGACAGTTTATATAATGGGTTAGTTGTTTCCCGGTAGAGAAAAGATCAAGATCAGATAACACCACCAGGTAACGTTATTGAAAGGTTGTTATTAATTTAGGTATTATTTTGAACGATTACCTGGTGTTGTTGGCCGGAAAATGCGGTGGCTTCTCTAAGGTGACGGTGTTACGGTGTGTTGAGGGTAATACTAGTGCTGACGGTTCTCTGTGTTACAGGTCTCAGCCCTCGCTCTACATCTGGGGCAAGCACGGAGGGCCAATTCCCTACTGGTTGGCATCCTAATCCTGCTGGATCCTCGGTGAGTCGTCCTTATACGCAGAACCCTCTGAGTAGCTTCTCTTGGCCTGGACCGAGACGGAAGGCTACATTGGACGGCCACTTCCTTCTGGCGGGTATGGCAGGGACAATTCCGGGAGAGGGTGCCCAGTAGGCCACAATGGCTGCAGAGCAGCAGCGGTGTTCCGGTGCAGTTGGCCCTACTATGTTTTCCTTGGCCACATTTCCAACACATACCAGGACGGAGCTCCAGGTAGACGTTATGGCCCATGGTGCCAACCGTACGGACTCTGGGAGGTGAGTCATTTCGTGTCCTGTTCGAGCCAGGATGTTGCGGCTTGTCAACGGTGTGTTTTTCCCAGGTATCGACTTCCATGGGATCGGCGGGATGGTTGGGTGTGGTGGTGCTACCCTCTTTCATCCGGGACGGCTTCTGACGCAGGCAGGGTTGCCCGGAGGTGGACGGTGAGTGGGCTGGCTTGGGAACTCTCAACGGCGGCGGGACTGGGTCGGCGTGAGAGACACCCTCGCAGGCACAGGGGTCGACGAAGGACAGGTCTTTGCCCTCTAAATACCTGGGTTCTGATTCGGTCATGATGTTCGGTTATCTGTGGGCGAAACAAGCAAATGTAAGCGGATTTTGAATAAATAACAAAAATGTGTTAGTAAACAGTATTTCTCTTAATTTTTCTTTTACTTTTTCAGGACAAAAGAACAATTTCACCTGTTTTCGCCCCCGGAGCTTGTCTCAGTCGTTGAACGGTAGCCAAATTCGCCGGACGGTGCCTGAGGGGAACTGGATTCTGAACCGGGCTCGACGCTGGACGAACCGGTGAGGACATAGGGCTTTCATCCTCTTCTTCAATCCTTCCGTCCAGAGCCGTGGATTTGGTTGCGCCTTTATCCTAGCGGCCACTCCTGGAGTCAGTCTTACGGCACCCGGTGGACTTGGAATGTCTGCTGGTACGACTGGGGGCGACGGTGGTGTGGGACTGTCTTCTACCTTGACCATCATGACTTCGGCAGGAGGGTGCCATTCCCACTGTGCAGCTGGTCGGCGGAGAGCTGGCACCTCCTGCAACAGTCCCGACACGAACCACCGGACGGAGGGATGTAGGGTGCCTAGTGTCCTCTGGTACCCCTCGGCAAGGGTGGCGGCCCAGTGCTGTCCCGGGATAGTGCCGGTGTACGGATCTCAGCCGGTGGCAACGTCCAGGGCGGTCATCCCCAGCGCCCACAGGTCCACCTCCCGACCATAGGGCGCCCTCCGACGCTGCTCTGGAGCCCAGTACGCCTCTGTCCCCGCATTGTACTGGAATCGCTGTCCGGGCTCCAGTTCATCAGCCACCCCGAAGTCAGCTATCTGAAACCGACGGCCATTGCGGAGTACATTACCCGGTTTCAGATCCCGATGTACCACTCGTTGCCGGTGACACTCAGCGAGGCCCGCCGAGATCTGCCAGAGTATCCAAAAGAATTGGGCCGGCTCTGGCCTCGGGCCCACACGGCTGAGGTAACCCTCCAGGTCCTCCTCGCACAGGGTCACCACTAGGTATCGGTAGGGGGCCTCTACTATCTGCTCGTGCAGGGTCAGGATGTTCGGGTGCCGAAACCGGTGGAGAAGTCTTGCCTCGTGGACGGACTGCGGCGTCAGACGTACCCTCTTCACAGCGACGGAAGTTGTCTGGTCCGTCCTGCGGGCCCGGTACACCTGACCGAACCCCCCCTCGCCTAGGAGTTCGTCCAGTACGTAGTTCTCCATCTGAAACGGTAGTTGATACAATCCACAGGCAAGAACTTACAGAACTATCGTCCTATTCTGGCTGACGAGTTCACGGATAGCTCCCCTGCAACGACTGAGAACTTGACTGTATTGGCGGCCTGAAAGCAGAGGATGGTAAGTGAACAGAATTATGATCAAATCAGAAAATTTATAGATACAGTAGTCAAACATACTCACAGAAACGGTTATTTTATAACTACTTAACAGTTTTACTCATGATATGGCTTAAGGTCTTTAATGTGGATGTTTGACACTCTTTTACCACCGTCATCTTTCAGGTCGTATACAACGGGGGAAACTACTTTTACTACGGTGTATGGGCCGACGAACTTTGGTGCAAGTTTGGAAGCGAAATGGTCGGCGGCAGACGATAACGGGCGATCACGGCGCAGAACTCTGTCTCCAACAAGGTAACGGGCATCTCTACGGCGGAGATTGTAACTGTGAGCCTGCTGATCGAAAGCACGGTACAACCTGGTTCGGACAAACTCATATGCCTCCTGGAGATGTTTGAGCTGATTAGTACGGTGAGTCATATCTCTTCTTTCTGCTTCCTGACTGCCGGATTCCTGGCCGGTTTCTTCATTATGGGGGTTTGTCGAATAAATCGCCCTTGGAACTTCTAGTTCTCTTCCATAATTCAAATAGGCAGGTGTGAATCCGGTAGATCCTTGTTTGGCAGTGTTAATGGCAAAAGTCAGCTCTCCTAGCTTTTCATCCCAGTTTCGTTGATCGGTTTCGCAGAACTGTGCTACCATCGTTTTCAATGTACGGTTGGCCCTTTCTACAGGGTTACATTGCGGTGTGTAAGGAGGGGTGAAACGGTGAGCTATGTTCAGCTCGCGGAGACTGTTCTTGAATAATTGGCTGTCAAATTGTACCCCATTGTCGGATATCACCAGTTTTGGACAGCCATATTTCAGAATTACTTGTTCGTAGAGGGCAGAGTAAACAGTTTTGGCGGTGGCTTTTCGCAACGGCCGGCATTCTACCCACTTTGTAAACCGGTCTTGCATCACAACGATGTAGGAATTTCCCTTTTTGGATCGCGGCAATGGCCCCACGATGTCGGTAGATACTTCCTTGAACGGCGCATCCGCCATTCGGTGTGGTTGCATTTTCCCAGGAGTTTTCTGTTGCGAAACTTTGAACTTCTGGCACGAAGTGCAGCTCCTTACATATTTCGCAACGTCTCTAAACATCCCTGGCCAGTAGTACTTCCGGGCTATCCTAGAAATGGTTTTGGCAATTCCCATGTGACCAGCTAATTCGGAATCGTGGTTTTCTTTCAGGATTTCAGTTCTTTGGTCAGTAGGAATACAGAGTTTCCAGGGTCGGCCGGATCCATCTTCAGTGAAGTCGGATGAGTCCCAGAAATGCCTGAATAATTTTCCATTTTCTACGGAATAATCAGGGAAATTTGCCGGATCTTTTTCCACCTCCTGTAACTTCTTGTTATACCATTTGCAGGGGGTTGTTTCTACCTCGGTTAAACACACAGAATCCACGGACGGCAATGGATTCCGGGACAGACTGTCAGCAACTTTATTCGTAGATCCTTTTCGGTACTGGACTTCGAAGGCTTTTTGTCGGCCTTCTCTCCATTTACATCGGTGTTTCTTCTTCTGTTTGCTGGTCAGTTCCAAAATAGGTTTATCGGCGATGTTTACTTCAGGAGTTGGTTCACAGACAGGAATTGCTTTAGAAATCGGTTGTCCTTCCAGATAGCATTCTGCTGTTTTCAGATTAATGTTGAAGTTATAGTTTGAGAGTATGTCCATTCCCAGAATGAGGTCTACAGGTAGGTCAGGAACCAACAGGAATTTTAAGTCGGGCAAGGTATAATCGTCTATCCGGACCATAGTCGTGTAGCGTTTCGGTACGACGGTAGTTTTGCCATTGGCGATCACCACAAACTCGTTAAACATGGGCTCTCCCTTTATTCCTTTTTCTTCCAAGCATTCTGCAACTTTCTGGCTGCAGAAGCTTTTGGTTGCTCCTGTATCCATTAATGCTCGGAAGGGCTCGCATGTCACATGAACCTCTACTAACGGACGATTTTCTTTACAGATGGACGGTGTCAGTGGAGTCAAAGTCTCCGGAGATATGGCTGACCCCGATGTCATACCTCCATTTAGTTTTCCGAACACGGGCAGTCTCTGGAGAGAATATTCTCCCTCTGGCATCGAGAACAAAACAGTTTCGGGGGTCTCCGGCACTCTCGTCGCATGTGGCCGTATCCACCACAGCGGAAACATTGGGTCTGAAAGGAGACTCTCCGGGCTCTCTGTTGATCGGTCCGGTCCGGAGGTGATGAATTCTCAGCCTGACGGTGTGCGGGGGTGGCGGTCGACTGTGGTTGACTGTAAGTATTACTTGTTGATGCTGAACGTGATGTTTGTGTCCGAGAAACTGACTCTGCAGGTTTTGGATGGACTGCTGCGGTTGCTGGTTGCACTCGATTCTCGGTGAACAATTGGCCTGATAACGGTTTCGCTGCTGGGTGTGGTAGGTCAGGTGCGGTTCATCAATGAGGCCTGGTTTGGAGGGTGGCCTGGTGTATTGGTGCATCTGCCATTGGACCAGTTCGAACACTTTTCCTTTCCGAAGAAGTTCATCGTAAGTCCTAGTTTCTTGGAAGGCCAAGGCTTGCTGTAGGGACGGTAGCAACCTCTGTCTAATCAGACGGATCTGTTCCTCCTCGGACGGTCGAATACCTGATAGTTTCTGGAACAGGTTCTGCATCCTGGTAACGTAGAGCAGAAGTTTCTCGTCTGGGCCCTGCATTCGCCTTTTTATTTCCTCCAACAGATTTTCCTCGTAGTTAACAGGCAGAAACGCGTCCTTCAATTGGGCCTTGAAGTCGTCCCAGTTCTGAAACGTTCCCCTCCTGGGAATGAACCAATCCCGAGCATCTGTCCTCAGAAGTTCGTACACAGAGTCAAACACCTGTCGTAAGGGTACTTTCCGTGATTCTGCCAGCCTCTCCACTTCATCAATGAAGTCGGTGACACTCTGGGTCCCATCAAAAGAAATCGACCATTTGTACAGCGGGACAAACGGTGTTGATGTAGGTCGGGCTTCGGGCTCAGGTCGGTAACTGCCTTGTGCCAATGATCTTAGGGGGTTTCTCGGTGGTAGATTTGCCGGAAAAGATACCCCTCGTGTGGAGTTCGCCCAGCGGTCCGGTGTCAGTCTCTCAGGTCGTGATATCGCAGGCGGCTCCTGAGAAGTAGGTATGGTCGGCATTTCCTGTAGTATGCTTCTACATGTCCGTCTAGTGTCATTCATAACTCGATCTGATATGGAATTCCTTTCAGGTGTGCGAGCTCGTGAGATCCTGCCAGCTGACGGTGGATGGATGTCTTCTCCCAGATCAATAAGGGAGGGCTCGACCCTTGCTGCTCGCTGTGGCTGAACTGGAGACATCCCAGGTGACGGTGGGACCTCCAGATCCAGGAGAGACCTTCCTTCCGGCTGCGACGACGGTTGCTGAATGCTGACTTTATGAACTGCCTGTAAAGCATCCAAGGCCTTGAGGGTGGCTCCTTTGAGCTGATTTACCACCTGTAACTGTGATTCATCAGTTGTGTCAATAAAATTCAGTCTTCCCTGTATGTGTTTCAGCCTTGTGAAAATGCGCGAATACTCGTTATCGGCGTTGTCGTGATTGAAGTTATGAACTGCCTCTACTAAATCGGTGAGCTTGTCCTGGCACACCTCGATATCTTGAGCAGGATCCATCCATGCCCCAGATTGTAAGGCTGCATCCGAATGGAGAACCTGTCGTAACAAACTTCGTTTGGTCATCACTGTGCTGGGTACCGTTTGCCCTCGGAGTTGAAGTTCGTAGGTTAGCTCATCACTCAGCAGCCGGTTCACATCCATGGTTATTGTTTGCGGTCAAGTCTTTCCACGTAAAGTTGTGTCCAATTAGAAATGTTCACAGTTGCCGGTTATGTCACTCACGAACTGTGGATTATTTGTTTATGTGTACAGGCAACAGTAAAAATATAAATGTCGCAACAGTTACAAATGATATAGCCGGAATAACACCAGATCTGTCTTTATTTCATTCACCAATAAATGTTCCGATAAAGAATAGAAAAAGAACTTTCAGTCTCAAGTACAAAAATTCAAAACCACCTACCTCGGAATAATCCTTTAACGGTTCCTGTAACAGAAAATTAAACAACGAAATCCAATAATATCAAAAACAACTGATCAGTACTGAAAGTTCAATGTTCATCAGAAATAAAAACACTACCGGGAAAGATTCAATATTTCATAACAGTTCAAAAACAATGGCAACAAATCAAACTCAGAACAATGTATTTATTTCACACAGTTTTCAAAAAGAAATATCAGAAACAGCGGGTTTGCACAGTTCAAGCATAAAACTCAATATATGGTATTCACTTCACTTACTGAATAAATCGGGAATCAACTCAGTTCAGAAAGTCAATTTCGAACGAAAAAAAATGCACAGTATCAGGTAATGAATACGGTCAGAATCGGGGCGCAAATTTTGCACAGAAACTCTATTTTTGCAGTCCCTGCTCGGGCGCCATTTTGTAATTGGGTTTTTTTTCCCCGTAGAAACCTTACCTCGAGCGCCAGCTATTCTTTTTGCTTATAAGGTTGAATAGCAAACCTGCCAGGATAGCTGCTTAGCCGGAGACAGAGTTCGGTTGTATCTAGGGTGTTAGCGATAACTGAGAAATCGAAAATAGAGCAATTCACACAATTTATTCAAACGGTTGAAATAGTGATACAAATGCAATAATGTCAAGAAAATATCAAATATGCAGTAATAAGAAAATATCAAATATTCACCAATATCAATAAAACATCAAATATGCATTAATCCCGAGATATATCAAATATATACACAGGTAAAGAAAAGTGATTCAGCTTTGCCTGACTGCGAGCATTCATTCAAAAGAAATATTTTACGGTACGAGTCAGCCAGAATAGAAGGGGGGGAAATTTGAATTAAACGGAGAATTTAAATCTACAGTTGAAAATGTGGGACGGATATGAAAATGTATAGTGCTTATTTTCTGTCCGATATTCTTTCAGTCCGGAAACTCAAAAGAGTTATATTGTCTACTTAGCTTGTTTCACGTCTAGAAAGGTCGGGTTTGGCCAGGTTAAATATAAATGGTCAAACAGGACGCACCGAACTAGGGGCGCGAAGGATCGGTACCGAAGCGGAATTCGACTCCACGTTCTATAGCATTGGTTTGCATGAACCCTCCGGTCTGATGGTGAGACTACTCTCCACCAAGATCAGACGTTAAATCGGGTACCGACTAACTCAGTTAAACGTGCTATAGACTATAGGAAATCTTGTACGAGTAAAGGAAGGTTTAATACGGATCTCGACGTAACAGCTATTTTGATAGACTCAACGAAGATACAGGAAAATGAGACTGAAATGAATTGGATCGGTACTTACGATTTCGGTGCACTACTTCTCACTCGGTAAAGAAAAGAAACAAATCGAGAATTACGGAATTCGTTAAACTTTCAAATCAAAGAGAAAGGATATTTCGGAAACGCAAATGGTACTATTCTATTCAGGCCGGAGCAAAAATGAATAATGGGTGACAGATGAGGGGAAAATCGCCTTTTATAATCTCCCTGAGGGGGGCGGAAACGGCAGGCGCAGAAATGTTACTTTTCTAGAAAAGTACTCCGGTAAAACATCTTCGAATCTGGCTTATCGTACGTATAAACTAGAAAAACGGCGTTATCTACATTCTACGTGGTTCTTATGACTCTTTTTACTAGGTTCTCTGCATGTAAAACAATATCGAACGAACCATATTCGATCTTCTCGGTTTAATTCTGAACGGAAATGAAATGCAGGAATTCGAAATAAAAATCCGGAAAAATTAATTTAAAATGAAGACCGATTTCATGATCGGAAAATCGAACTTCATTACAATACTTAAGTATATGTGAATGTTCGCGAAACGGATCGATCTTTTTGCCCCAGATTAATGTATAAAAACGTTTGGCAATACGGTTTTTTGAATCTATGTCCAGTTCATTCATTAGTTACGTGCCGCCATCTTTATTCTATGAAATTTCTGACAATTCGAACAGTGTTGTCAACAAGATTTTGAGCTTCATTGTATGTTAAAAGCGTTATTTGGATTCACTTTTGAATATCTCCAGCTAAATACGATAAGAAAATGGTTCGTAAGTGTCTTGTGTGTGGTAAATTTGACTAATTGAATCCTAACTTGAATTTGCACAGGTATGTTCTAATCTTTTCGTAGATTTTTAGAATTTCACTTTTCAGATTCCATTCTGATATTCAGAAGAGGAACATCTGGTTTTCAATCCTGAATATTATACTTGATCATCTTTCTCAGAAACTGTGTGTATGTTTCGAACACTTTGAGCTCAAAGATTTCGTTATTCGAGTGAATGGTACCAGATATCTCAAAAATGATGCCAATCCCCTTCTTGCCAAACCAATCTTCGAACTTTCGTCCTTAAGGTAAGTTTCTGGGAATTTCCAGAGAAAGAACCAAAATATTGAAATCAAATATTAGCCATTTCATCACAAAAATCATCATTGTGCCGCTACTCTGGAAACTCAACAGAGGGATGGATCAGATATAAGCATCTCACATATGATAAATTCGATAAATTGATAAGTCTCTTCCCAGTACCTGTTCTCCTACCGGCAGGTGGAATGGTTGTAATTTTTGTTGCATTAGTGATTAATTATATCTGGTGTAATCTGTTTTGCAGGGTTGAAAAAATTGAGCCAGTGGAGAAATGAGATTCATCTTCCGTTTCACTGAGGCACCATCTTCTTCAAAATTAGAAGAATAAGGTGAATATTTCATCTCAAATCTCTTAAATTCCTTTAACTCTGACAACTAAGTCATGTTCATATCACAAAATCTTCTCTTCTTTTCAGGCATTCATTAATTCAGGAGTTGCAAGAGATTCATTTCAAAGAATGTCGAAAGATCCAAGCAAGCAGGAGTACAACGTACAACCCAACATTGAAAGCCTTTGCATTAACATTGGCCCTTTTTTCCCCAAGAATACAATTCTGTGAGAAAAACATTCATCAACAAACCTCCCGTTTTAGAAACTATCTCAAAGTATAGATCTGTGGATGGAAGTCCAGGTTTCATACAAGAAGCATTGACTGCTCTGGTCCAAAGACAAGAAGATGTTTCATATCCCTGGTACTGGTACAAGATTCTCAGAATATGTTAATATTGGCAGTTGGCACCAACTTGGATTCTGCTTTCCAAATGGAACTGTAGTATTCTTGTGTTTATATAGGGTTCGGAATAAACTGAGAACAACGCAACTTGTGTATTTTTCTGTTTAATCCACTAAAACTAAACTTGTACAATATTGAAATGTAAATCGTAAGTGATCGTAAGTGTTGTAAGAACATGTGTATATTACTCAGTATTAGGTTAACTAACTGTCAATTCCCCCATCTTCAATCCCTTGTCAACTGTCCAGTATTGCCAACATAATATTTGGCATAGTTGCCAATCATAATATGCAACTCCCCCTTCACTAAAAGAAAATTACAAATTCAATCTTTGGACAGGTTTCCTAGCCCTAGAAGATCTCCTAACTTGTGGAACCTCGGGATCACTCGATTGAGGACATTCTTCGACTCTTAAATTCTCACTCTGTTCTGGGACCTCAACAGTGTCCTTTTGAATGGTAGGAGGGGAAGGTATAATTTCAGTTACCCTTTCCTTACTTACACCATCACCTATCTTAATTATCTGATCTATATGTCTTCTGACAACTCTCTTATCATCTAATTCAACCAAATAATGAAATAAACCGTCTCTTTCCTTAACACTTCCAAAAATCCATTTATCACCGTTATAATTCCTTACAGCTACTCGTGAACTTAACTCAAGGTGTCTAGACATATTTTCATTGAATTTAATATCCTCATCCTTGGATAATACACCCAAACAACACACACACATCTAAATGACATCTAATCGATATCAAAAGTGATCTAAAGCCATCTTGCTCTAAATTCTGATTGAAATTAGATTATCTAAATAAGATGTTTTCTATACATGATGTCTAGAAGACATCCTTTAGATGCATTATCGAAGACCTGAAAAAATTTTTATATCCTGCAGATATCCAAAAATGTATAGCTTTTTGATAACACGTTTAAAAGCCGTATATTAAATATCAAATTTTTAAAATCGTGGAGGGGGTATTTCATTAAACGTTCAATGGACATCTTTTGTTTTACGTATGTTAGACATCCACATTTGGCTCTTTTTTGTCATCTAAAATACATCGATAAAACATCTAACTCATATGGTCATAAAACAGTAGATTGATTGACATTTTTTAAATATATACTGTATATATTGTCTTTAAACGTACGGTTTTGTATGTCTCAAATATGTCGATAATTGTATTTCAATTCGACCACACGTTTTTTAAACGTTTATAAGATATCTGATTGATACTATCGAAAAAAGAATAACTTTTTGACGTGTAATAGATATGCCATGCCACATCGATTTTAGACATCATTATTCGACATAATTTAGTCATCTAGAATACATAAATAAAATATCTAACTTCAAAGGTCAGAGAATTGTGAATTGATTAACATCTTTAAGAAGTATTATTTTTATAAAGTCTCTGAACCATTGATTACGAATGTTTTTAAGATGTTGATGGAAATATTGCATTTCGACCATACGTTCTTAAAATGTTTTTACGAGTAGAATATCCATTTGATGCAATAGAGAAATGAGCCATTTGTTGATGTTTTTCAGATATGCTATGCTACAATTTCAATAATATCATATTGAAAATAAAAATTTATTTAGGTATGAATTCGACAAGCAGATACGCATAGACATACAGGTTGTATGTCTCAGACCATCCCTTTTCGCGATTTCACCCCTGAAAGGTGGTGACTAAAAAAAAATCCTTGAACGTGCACGGCAATCCATGACATGTAAACTACGTTCACATATTTTGGCTGGAGGTTGTCATTTCCAGCATTCAGCATTCATTATGTTTTTTTTTTCAAATGACGCACTAGGTATATTTTTTCACATTTTTATTGTAAATATCAATTTTAGTATAAATTTGTATCACTTGTTAACATACTATATTATGTGATTTTTTTTTTATTATTTCAGTTTCGTCCTAAATGAGTGAAAATGTCATCGTTGAATTTTCATTCCAACATCAGGGAAAAATTGACCCCCCTCCCGAAAAAAGTCTAAAATTTCCCAGTTTCTTCAGCCTTCAAAATTTTCGGAATGTTAATCTTTTTCTTCAGATGTAAATACATTGGAAACAAAGTATTATTAGAAAAGCCATTTTTTTCTGCTTAATTCGATACATAATACATCAGAATCGCATCAATAATCATCAAGAGACAATACTCTATATCTGGCAATCTTGTCAGATGACGCATATTGTGCTCTGGAAATAAAATATAAATATAAATTCTAATATTTCGGTATCTAAGTTAAATTTGAAAAAACGAAATCGAAAACTTCAATAGCACCTATTCAAATGTGAGCGTGTTTCCATGTTCCGTTAAAATATAAAATAGGTGATCTATGCGATCACGATGAGAAAAGTCAGCGATATGTGAACACCTATATCGGCCTCGATCACGTGGTAACGAACCACCGTACCGCCGAATGTTAAAGTTCATACAGGGATAGCGGATGCCGGACAGGACAGGGTTATAATAGGAAGACATTTGAACTTGGTCATTTCGTTAGAACACTGCTTCGTCAAAAGGTCAAGTCGAATAGTGATTGTTTTCCCTTTCGCCGTAGTTTAGTGAATATAGTATTTAGTGATTAGTGCTGTCACAATTGAAGAAGATGAGTGCAAATGTTGCTTATGGTACCTAGTTCCAGTAAGTATAATTTCTTCATCATTTAGCTCTTGAAATGTAGCGGGTTCCGGTCTGGGCTCACTATTATAAAAATGAGATTTATTTATAATTTTCAAAAACTAACCTGCATTTTTGGATACAAGCAAAATAGGTATTATGGTAGATCTTGAATGAAAATATCTTCCATAAATGGATCATCTATTAAGATCTATTGAATGATGTTTTTTTGATAACCGTTCAAAAGTGAATATGTAATGTTGAATTATATAGGAACCTATTATTCCCGGTGTAGTACTTAAAATGTGTTCCTCCGAATAATGTGGTAGCACTGAGATATGGTAATTATTATAAAATTGGAGATTTGTTATCTTTCATGGTCCGATGATCTAGAAAAGTAGATTGAATGATATCTTTCAGATAACCGTTCACTAGTGAATAACTTTTGATTAGCCCTGTAAATTATACCTATAACATGTGTTCTACTGGAGAATATATTGATTAATTAATGATTAATTATTAGGAATTAGGTAGGTAAATTGTGATAAGAAATTTGAAACCTTTCATAGAATGATCATCTGAAAGAGTCTATTGAATGATATCTTTTGAATAACCGTCCCATTGAATTGTTATGTCTGTTATCACTATTTTGAATACTCTGTTTATTCAGATATTATCCCAGGAATATAATACCTGAAATCCACTCTTTCTGGAAATATGTTTCGAAATCTTTTTCGAATAGTTTACGATAAATATTTCAAGATCATCTGAAATTTCAAATTATAGAATTTCATAATTTGCGTTGGAGATTTCGTAGGGCTGAAATTATAACAGTCCCTATCATAGTGGTAATATTTTTCTGAATAAATAACTTGGTAAGAATATTATCTAAGAAATCTATTGATAGACCTCTTTGAGATATTGGTTGAGTAAGAAATAATACTCAACCACTCGACTTGAAAAACTTGCTGAAAAATATTACCATTACACTTTAGTCAAAAAGTCGAGCACAAAATAGATTCAATCACGATTTGAAGAATAATTGAATTTCCAGAGTTTGAAATCTTCGAAGAAATGTTTAGATGTTTTTCAGATCATTTTAGACTCCAAATGTAATTCGTAACTCGATGTTCGAATTAAAAACTTTTGTATGAATAATTGAACCATTAGAACCCCAATTATAGCAGTGGGTATAAGCGTTTTCCATTTATGTGTAGAATGTTGCCCTTTTTCATATATCGTTTCAAAATTGGATATTTATTGGATATAAGTAGGTACTCAATATACAATGTCAAAAAATGAAGCATTCATATGAAAGATAGATTTAATAAACAATATTGCAATTTTATCGATTTTGGAATTATCAGATTATTCACATTCACTTTTTGACATTTCTTGATCATCTTGAATTCAAAATATCATTTATTATTTTTCTGATGTTGTATTCGAAGGTCATATTATTACGAATAGGTCGAAATCTCAGAAAAAATACACTCTGTGTTCATAAACTTTCAATTCTTTCTATTTCTTATGAAAAACTGAACGCAATATCGTTTGAAAAAAAACTAAAATAATTTTCTGCAAATCTTTGATATTCTTTTAGTCTAAGATATAGCATTTGTTGTGATTGTTTTCAAAAGTTGTACTTAATTGCAAAAAAAATCACTTATTTTGATTTGTGTGTTGGTTCCAGAGGCTGATGTTTATAATCTGTTCGAGAGTGAAACACGGCAGATCTCAACGACACGACCATAACAAAGGAAATTCAAGACTAGTTACGCCTTGCAAACCAACGATACGAATATGAGACAACGAAGAGCAAATCCACACGAAGTGCCAGTGCCTACGACACAGTTATATATTTTTTTATTTAAACAAATTGTCTCGACTACATTAGTCACTGACACAATTTATATTTTTGATACATTTGAATTATGTTTATTTATTTTTTTATTATTATGAATATACCTTTTTATTTTTTCATATCAGAACTTGTTTTTGCTTTCCTAACTGATATAAGAGATTTCAACTGTGTAGATAATAATATATTATATCTGATAATTAGCCGGACCGCACACCACAGAAACATGAAACGAGAAACAAAATACATGAAACCCTTTTCATACTCACAATGTGATCTGATGGAAATGCAATAATATTTAAAAATATTCAGAAGTTATGAAATTTAAATCTTTATCTGCATACTTTTGAAGTCTCTCACCAAATCTCCTCATGGTAACCATGATCTTGAAACGATCAAATGTCAATTTTCTTTGAAATTTTAGACCATATAACTCCCTTCTTCGAAAAATCTGATGGAATTAATCAGTAGGTCATTAATATGATGTTTTTCAAATCATTACATCAATATTGTTTTGGAATTGACAATAATTAGATGTCAAAAACTATACAATTCAAAGACTTTTTAGGGACATTGAACAAACGTTCATCTTATGTCATCTAATAAACGTGTACAATATGACCAACTATTTTCATCAATAATATTCCGTCTAATAGACGTCTAATTTCGATCATGACGACAATGCTCCAAAAAAGATCTATGATGTTATATATTTTAGAGGTCATGAGTGTGGATGTTTTTCGGATCATCTATATATTATCAGATTGTTGATAAAAAGAAAACGACAAAGTTCTAATGATATATAGACATAAGCGAGTCATAACAATAACATAAATCCTCAAACGTCTAATACATGTCAATCGTGATACTTAGTTAGGATAAACTAAAAAAAGACAGAAATTCCACTTGTTATAGAAAGACTTCTTTTTACGTAAAATAGACGTCTGAAAAAGTGATATTTTTCAACGTAAATCTCGCGGACATTTTTACGTCGAATCTAGGTTAGAAATTCAATACATTTTGATGTTTTATAGATAATCTAATAATCTATTTCATGTCGTCTATAAAATGTTTAAAAGATGTTTGTGTGTTGTTTGGGCATCAGGCATCATTCTGTCCAACCTTGACTTAATCTCACGACCTAATAACATGAAAGATGGTGACTTTCCCGTTGTGACATGAGGCATCTTCCTATATTGCAACAACAGCATACTTAGTTTTTCGTTCACAGACAAGTTTTGTCCATCATAGAACATGGCACGCAGGGAATTCTTTAAAATCTGAACATAACGCTCTGCCTGGCCATTCGTAGCTGGATGATAAGGGGCGGAAAACTTTGGAATTATTCCGTTTGAATTCAAAAATTTCTGAAATTCGTCAGACTTAAATTGAGTTCCATTATCGCTAACAAAATTATCTGGAACCCCAAATCTCGCAAATATTGACATACAAATTTCGATTGTGGTTTTTGACGTTATATTTTTCACGGTGAAAATCTCTGGCCACTTTGAATATGAATCGACTAACAAAAAGAAATAGTGTCCCTGAAATGGACCTGCAAAATCGCAATGTACCCTTTGGAATGGTCTATTGGATGGCATCCAAGGATGATGCACCTTTGGAGGGTTATTCCTCACTTTACAGCAAGAAGAACAATTTACGGCTATGTTTGTTATATCTGCATCTATCTGTGGCCACCAGCAATAACTGCGAGCCAAAGACTTCATTTTTGTTATTCCAAAATGACCTACATGTAATTCATCTAAGATACGCTTTCTAAGGCGTTCAGGAATATATACTCTAATACCCCGCATTAAGCAGTCATTCTGCAATGAAAATTCATTTTGGTCAACGTTGAATCGAAATTTGGGAAGGACAGTCGTACCCGTCTTTAGACCATTTACCAATTCAAATACATCTCCGTCCTCTTTCGTATATTCCGACAATTCCGAAACTGTAATTGGCAAAGTATTGATCTGATTTATATTGAAAAACTCTGACTCTTCAATGGTACTCTCATTCGAAACTGATTTGTTTAATAGTCTGGACATAGCATCGGCATTACCGTGATGTTTTGTGTTCTTGTACTTAATGTTATAATTGAAGGCTTGCAAATAAATTGCATAGTGCTGCATCCGTGCAGCAGAATATATGGGAAGGTTTTTACTTGGATTAAAAATTTGGACTAAGGCACTACAGTCAGTAATTAAGGTAAACTTGGTTCCATATAAATATTGGTAAAAACGTTTAACACCAAAAATAATTGCGTATGCTTCTTTATCAATTTGGGAATACTTCTTCTGGGTATCAGACAAAGTTTGTGAAACAAATTGAATTGGTCTTTCACTTCCGTCAGGCATTATGTGAGATAAGACAGCTCCTACCCCGAAGGAACTACTATCTGTAGCAAGGACTAATGGCAATTTAGGATTGTAATGTGTCAAAATCTTATCTGAATTCATTTCATCTTTAACAAATTTGAAAGAACTTTCGCATTCTTTACTCCATCTCCAAGGTGTATCTTTATGTAATAATTGATGCAATGGAAAAGTCACTGAACTCAAATTTTTAAAAAAACGTCCATAATAATTTACTAAGCCTAGGAACGAACGCAATTCGTCTTTATTTATTGGTCTGTTAATATTCTGTATTGCATCAACTTTCTTTCTAGATTTTGCTATACCTAATTTAATAATAGTATAACCGCAATATTCTATCTGGTCTACCATAAAAACGCTTTTATTGAAATTTATGCGTATATTGTACTCATGGAATCTTTTGAATATTTCTTTTAATCTTTGTAAATGTGTTCCATCATCTGGGGCAGTGATCCTTAAGTCATCAAAGAATATTGCTACTCCCTCAATACCTTGCAAAATGGTCTCAATGGTTTTCTGCCAAATGGCAGGTGCTGACGCAACTCCGTACATTAAACGTGTAGGTTTTAACAGGCTGTAATAGGGTTTTCTTCCCTTTTTGGAAACCTTACCTCGAGCGCCAGCTATTCTTTTTGCTTATAAGGTAGAATAGCAAACCTGCCAGGATAGCTGCTTAGTCGGAGACAGAGTTCGGTTGTATCTAGGGTGGTAGCGATAACTGAGAAATCGAAAATAGAGCAATTCACACAATTTATTCAATAGATTGAAATAGTGATACAAATGCAATAATGTCAAGAAAATATCAAATATGCAATAATAAGAAAATATCAAATATTCACCAATAGCAATAAAACATTAAATATACGTTAATCCCAAGATAGATCAAATATGCAGTAATCAGAAAATATCAAATATACACAGTTAAAGAAAAGTGATTCAGTTTTGCCTGACTGCGAGCATTTATTCAAAAGAAATATTTTACGGTACGAGTCAGCCAGAATAGAAGGGGGGGGGAAAATTGAATTAAACGGAGAATTTAAATCTACAGTTGAAAAGAATGTGGGACGGATATGAAAATGTAAAGTGCTCACTGTCTGTCCGATATTCTTTCAGTCCGGAAACTCAAAAGGGTTATATTGTCTACTTAGCTTGTTTTACGTCTAGAAAGGTCGGGTTTGGCCAGGTTAAATATAAATGGTCAAACAGGACGCACCGAACAAGGGGCGCGAAAGATCGGTACCGAAACGGAATTAGACTCCACGTTCTATAGCATAGGTTTGCATAAGCCCTCCGGTCTGATAGTGAGATTACTCGCCACTAAGATTCAGACATTATCGAGCACTGACTAACTCAGATAAACATACTATAGACTCAGGAAATCTTGTACGAATAAAGGAAGATTTAATACGGATCTCGACGTAACAGCTATTTTGATAGACTCAACGAAGATACAGGAAAATGAGACTGAAATGAATTGGCTCGGTACTTACGGTTTCAGTGCACTACTTTTCACTCGGTAAAGAAAAGAGAAAATCAGGAATTACGTTCGTTAAACTTTCGACTCAAAAAGAAAGGAAATTTCGGAAACGCAAGAAAATACTATTCGATTCAGGCCGGAGCAAAAATGAATAATGGGGTCCCAGATGAGGGGAAAACCGCCTTTTATAATCTCCCTGAGTGGGGAAGAAATGACAGGCGCAGAAATGTTATTTTTCTAGAAAAGTACTCCGGTAAAACATCTTCGAATCTGGCTTATCGTACGTATAAACTAGAAAAACGGCGTTATCTACATTCTACGTGGTTCTTATGACTCTTTTTACTAGATTCTCTGCATGCAAAACAATATCGAACGAACCATATTCGATCTTCTCGGTTTAATTCTGAACGGAAATGAAATGCAGGAATTCGAAATAAAAATCCGGAAAAATTAATTTAAGATGAAGACCGATTTCATGATCGAAAAATCGAGCTTCGTCACATCTCCCGAAGGACGGACGGCAAAATTCAATCAATCACAATTTGAATTTTCGCGGTTCCCGACCATCTAAATAAACAAATCAACACGGTTGTCTCGCAATCAGGCTTACATTATTTACAATCTATCGTCTCCATGTTCTGTGCGTGGTCTGTGGTCGTAGATCTTTGTCCCTCCAGTCAAAGGGTAGTTCCAATATCCCATATCTCATATCTGCGCATGTGTCGCTGTCGACGCCGCCGCCATTTCGATGCCTTGTTTACGATGTGTCATCAGCTGACATTTCCATTTTCTGGTTAACAGTAAACCTTGAATTAATAAATGTGTACAGCGAAGGGTGATGGAATAATGAAATAATTGGTCGAAGACACCTCCTACACAGTAAGTACTTAATTACAAGTCCTCTTCGATGTGGTTTGACTTAGTGCTTTTCAGATGTTGGCTTGACTTTGTTGGTTGTTGGACTCGAAATAGGGCACGCCGAATTGGTATGAATTAATCCAGTGGAATAGACGATGGAGTCGGCGTCCAAAACCGACGCACTGGATGTTGGCATCGGAGTTGATGGGTCGTCGATGTAGACACTAGGCGGATTGTCGACTTCGGCTGTTTAGTGATTGTTACAGGTAGGTATTCCATATAGTTCCAACCATCTGATCTCGGTGAAACTTCTCCCATTTTCTTGTTTCTTTCTAGCGGACTTCCCTCGATAGACTAGTCCTCATTTCCACAGACAGTGAACAGCGAACAGTTGTGTACATAAAACATACATAATACAATAATTAATCATCAGTTATTAATGCAATAATGCTTGATTCAGAATGGAAACGGTGCAATAGGTTGACCTTCCTGGACTAACAGACTGATTTAATAATTCTGAACTAGAAATACTCAGAAGTAATGATGTTACGTTTAACGGTATTAGCCCAGACAGGTACCTTGATGAATGTTTTACAGATGAAGGTTTAGTAGTCTAACGAGTGAAACAGATATCAATTCATAGGCAAAATATGACAGTTCAGACAGTTTATATAATGGGTTAGTTGTTTCCCGGTAGAGAAAAGATCAAGATGAGATAACACCACCAGGTAACGTTATTGAAAGGTTGTTATTAATTTATGTATTATTTTGAACGATTACCTGGTGTGGTTGGCCGGAAAATGCGGTGGCTTCTCTAAGGTGACGGTGTTACGGTGTGATGGGGATACTACTAGTGCTGACGGTTTTCTGTATTGCAGGTCTCAGTTCTATGGAGGTTTCCCCATCTCTGCTCAGGCTGGACGATTTTCCACTCTGGGGTTGTTGGCCGGAAGTAGACGGTGAGCTGGCCTGCTTGGCGGCTCCCATATAATGACAGGAAAACCAGACTGTACCGGTGGCTTGGAAGAGTTTTACTCATGATATGGCTTAAGGTCTTTAATGTGGATGTTTGACACTCTTTTACCGCCGTCATCTTTCAGGTCGTACACGACGGGGGAAATTACTTTTACTACGGTGTATGGGCCGACGAACTTTGGTGCTAGTTTGGAAGCGAAATGGTCAACGGCAGACGATAGCGGGCGATCACGGCGCAGAACTCTGTCTCCAACATGGTAACGGGCATCTCTACGGCGGAGATTGTAACTGTGAGCCTGCTGATTGAAAGCACGGTACAACCTGGTTCGGACAAACTCATATGCCTCCTGGAGATGTTTGAGCTGATCAGTACGGTGAGTCATATCTCTTCTTCCTGCTTCCTGACTGCCGGATTCCTGGCCGGTTTCTTCATTATGGGGGTTTGTCGAATAAATCGCCCTTGGAACTTCTAGTTCTCTTCCATAATTCAAATAGGCAGGTGTGAATCCGGTAGATTCTTGCTTGGCAGTGTTGATTGCAAAAGTCAGTTCTCCTATCTTCTCATCCCAGTTTCGCTGATCGGTTTCGCAGAACTGTGCTACCATTGTTTTCAATGTACGGTTGGCCCTTTCTACGGGGTTACATTGCGGTGTGTAAGGAGGGGTGAAACGGTGAGCTATGTTCAACTCGCGGAGACTGTTCTTGAATAATCGGCTGTCAAATTGTACCCCATTGTCGGATATCACCAGTTTTGGACAGCCATATTTCAGAATTACTTGTTCGTAGAGGGCAGAGTAAACAGTTTTGGCGGTGGCTTTTCGCAACGGACGGCATTCTACCCACTTTGTAAACCGGTCTTGCATCACAACGATGTAGGAATTTCCCTTTTTGGATCGTGGCAATGGCCCCACGATGTCGGTAGATACTTCCTTGAACGGCGCATCCGCCATTCGGTGTGGTTGCATTTTCCCAGGAGTTTTCTGTTGCGAAACTTTGAACTTTTGGCACGAAGTGCAGCTCCTTACATATTTGGCAACGTCTCTAAACATCCCTGGCCAGTAGTACTTCCGGGCTATCCTAGAAATGGTTTTGGCAATTCCCATGTGACCAGCTAATTCGGAATCGTGGTTTTCTTTCAGGATTTCAGTTCTTTGGTCAGTAGGAATACAGAGTTTCCAGGGTCGGCCGGATCCATCTTCAGTGAAGTCGGATGAGTCCCAGAAATGCCTGAATAATTTTCCATTTTCTACGGAATAATCAGGGAAATTTGCCGGATCTTTTTCCACCTCCTGTAACTTCTTGTTATACCATTTGCAGGGGGTTGTTTCTACCTTGGTTAAACACACAGAATCCACGGACGGCAACGGATTCCGGGACCGACTGTCAGCACCTTTGTTCGTAGATCCTTTTCGGTACTGGTTTTCGAAGGCTTTTTGTCGGTCTTCTCTCCATTTACATCGGTGTTTCTTCTTCTGTTTGCTTTTCAGTTCCAAAATAGGTCCATCGGCGAGGTTTATCTCAGGGGTTTGTTCGTAGACCGGAGTCGGTTTGGAAATCGGTCGACCTTCCAAATAGCATTCTGCTGTTTTCAGATTGATGTGGAAGTTGTAGTTTGAGAGTATGTCCATTCCCAGAATGAGGTCTACAGGTAGGTCAGGAACCAACAGGAATTTTAAGTCGGCCAAGGTATAATCGTCTATCCGGACCATAGTCGTGTAGCGTTTCGGTACGACGGTAGTTTTGCCATTGGCGATCACCACAAACTCGTTAACCATGGGCTCTCCCTTTATTCCTTTTTCTTCCAAGCATTCTGCAACTTTCTGGCTGCAGAAGCTTTTGGTGGCTCCTGTATCCATTAATGCTCGGAAGGGCTCGCCTGTCACATGAACCTCTACTAACGGACGATTTTCTTTACAGATGGACGGTGTCAGTGGAGTCAAAGTCTCCGGAGATATGGCTGACCCCGATTTCATACCTCCATTTAGTTTTCCGAACACGGGCAGTCTCTGGAGAGAATATTCTCCCTCTGGCATCGAGAACAAAACAGTTTCGGGGGTCTCCGGCACTCTCGTCGCATGTGGCCGTATCCACCACAGCGGAAACATTGGGTCTGAAAGGAGACTCTCCGGGCTCTCTGTTGATCGGTCCGGTCCGGAGGTGATGAATTCTCAGCCTGACGGTGTGCGGGGGTGGCGGTCGACTGTGGTTGACTGTAAGTAATACTTGTTGATGCTGAACGTGATGTTTGTGTCCGAGAAACTGACTCTGCCGGTTTTGGATGGACTGCGGCGGTTGCTGGTTGGACTCGATTCTCGGTGTCCAGCGAACAATTGGCCTGATAACGGTTTCGCTGCTGGGTGTGGTAGGTCAGGTGCGGTTCATCAATGAGGCCTGGTTTGGAGGGTGGCCTGGTGTATTGGTGCATCTGCCATTGGACCAGTTCGAACACCTTTCCTTTCCGAAGAAGTTCATCGTAAGTCCTAGTTTCTTGGAAGGCCAAGGCTTGCTGTAGGGACGGTAGCAACCTCTGTCTAATCAGACGGATCTGTTCCTCCTCGGACGGTCGAATACCTGACAGTTTCTGGAACAGGTTCTGCATCCTGGTAACGTAGAGCAAAAGTTTCTCGTCTGGGCCCTGCATTCGCCTTTTTATTTCCTCCAACAGATTTTCCTCATAATTCACCGGTAGGAACGCGTCCTTCAATTGGGCCTTGAAGTCGTCCCAGTTCTGAAACGTTCCCCTCCTGGGGATGAACCAATCCCGAGCATCTGTCCTCAGAAGTTAGTACACAGAGTCAAACACCTGTCGTAAGGGTACTTTCCGTGATTCTGCCAGCCTCTCCACTTCATCAATGAAGTCGGTGACACTCTGGGTCCCATCAAAAGAAATCGACCATTTGTACAGCGGGACAACCGGTGTTGATGTAGGTCGGGCTTCGGGCTCAGGTCGGTAACTGCCTTGTGCCAATGATCTTAGGGGGTTTCTCGGCGGTAGATTTGCCGGGAAAGATACCCCTCGTGTGGAGTTCGCCCAGCGGTCCGGTGTCAGTCTCTCAGGTCGTGATATCGCAGGCGGCCCTTGAGAAGTAGGTATGGCCGGCATTTCCTGTAGTATGCTTCTACATGTCCGTCTAGTGTCATTCATAACTCGATCTGATATGGAATTTCTTTCAGGTGTGCGAGCTCGTGAGATCCTGCCAGCTGACGGTGGAGGGATGTCTTCTCCCAGGTCAATAAGGGAGGGCTCGACCCTTGCTGCTCGCTGTGGCTGAATTGGAGACATCCCAGGTGACGGTGGGACCTCCAGATCCAGGAGAGACCTTCCTTCCGGCTGCGACGACGGTTGCTGACTGCTGACTTTGTGAACTGCCTGTAAAGCATCCAAGGCCTTGAGGGTGGCTCCTTTGAGCTGATTTACCACCTGTAATTGTGACTCCTCAGTTGTGTCAATAAAATTCAGTCTTCCCTGTATGTGTTTCAGCCTCGTGAAAATGCGCGAATACTCGTTATCGGCGTTGTCGTGATTGAAGTTCTGAACTGCCTCCACTAAATCGGTGAGCTTGTCCCGGCACACCTCGATATCTTGAGCAGGATCCATCCATGCCCCAGATTGTAAGGGTGCATCCGAATGGAGAACCTGTCGTAGCAAACTTCGTTTGGTCATCACTGTGCTGGGTACCGTTTGCCCTCGGAGTTGAAGTTCGTAGGTTAGCTCATCACTCAGCAGCCGGTTCACATCCATGGTTATTGTTTGCGGTCAAGTCTTTCCACGTAAAGTTGTGTCCGAGTAGAAATGTTCACAGTTGCCGGTTATGTCACTCACGAACTGTGGATTATTTGTTTATGTGTACAGGTAACAGTAAAAATATAAATGCCGCAACAGTTACAAATGATATAGCCGGAATAACACCAAATCTGTCTTTATTTCACTCACCAATAATTGTTCAGATAAAGAATAGAAAAGAAGAACTTTCAGTCTTAAGTACAAAAATTCAAAACCACCTACCTCGGAATAATCCTTTAACGGTTCGATTTCTGTAACAGAAAATTAAACAACGAAATCCAATAATATCAAAAAAAAACAACTGATCAGTACTGAAAGTTCAATGTTCATCAGAAATAAAACACTACCGGGAAAGATTCAATATTTCATAACAGTTCAAAAACAATGGCAACAAATCAAACTCAGAACAATGCATTTATTTCACACAGTTTTCAAAAAGAAATACCAGAAACAGCGGTTTTCACAGTTCAAGCATAAAACTCAATATATGGTATTCACTTTACTTACTGAATAAATCGGGAATCAACTCAGTTCAGAAAGTCAATTTCGAACGAAAAAAAAATGCACAGTATCAGGTAATGAATACGGTCAGAATCGGGGCGCAAATTTTGCACAGAAACTCTATTTTTGCAGTCCCTGCTCGGGCGCCATTTTGTAATAGGGTTTTCTTCCCTTTTTGGAAACCTTACCTCGAGCGCCAGCTATTCTTTTTGCTTATAAGGTAGAATAGCAAACCTGCCAGGATAGCTGCTTAGTCGGAGACAGAGTTCGGTTGTATCTAGGGTGGTAGCGATAACTGAGAAATCGAAAATAGAGCAATTCACACAATTTATTCAATAGATTGAAATAGTGATACAAATGCAATAATGTCAAGAAAATATCAAATATGCAATAATAAGAAAATATCAAATATTCACCAATAGCAATAAAACATTAAATATACGTTAATCCCAAGATAGATCAAATATGCAGTAATCAGAAAATATCAAATATACACAGTTAAAGAAAAGTGATTCAGTTTTGCCTGACTGCGAGCATTTATTCAAAAGAAATATTTTACGGTACGAGTCAGTCAGAATAGAAGGGGGGGGAAAATTGAATTAAACGGAGAATTTAAATCTACAGTTGAAAAGAATGTGGGACGGATATGAAAATGTAAAGTGCTCACTGTCTGTCCGATATTCTTTCAGTCCGGAAACTCAAAAGGGTTATATTGTCTACTTAGCTTGTTTTACGTCTAGAAAGGTCGGGTTTGGCCAGGTTAAATATAAATGGTCAAACAGGACGCACCGAACAAGGGGCGCGAAAGATCGGTACCGAAACGGAATTAGACTCCACGTTCTATAGCATAGGTTTGCATAAGCCCTCCGGTCTGATAGTGAGATTACTCGCCACTAAGATTCAGACATTATCGAGCACTGACTAACTCAGATAAACATACTATAGACTCAGGAAATCTTGTACGAATAAAGGAAGATTTAATACGGATCTCGACGTAACAGCTATTTTGATAGACTCAACGAAGATACAGGAAAATGAGACTGAAATGAATTGGCTCGGTACTTACGGTTTCAGTGCACTACTTTTCACTCGGTAAAGAAAAGAGAAAATCAGGAATTACGTTCGTTAAACTTTCGACTCAAAAAGAAAGGAAATTTCGGAAACGCAAGAAAATACTATTCGATTCAGGCCGGAGCAAAAATGAATAATGGGGTCCCAGATGAGGGGAAAACCGCCTTTTATAATCTCCCTGAGTGGGGAAGAAATGACAGGCGCAGAAATGTTATTTTTCTAGAAAAGTACTCCGGTAAAACATCTCCGAATCTGGCTTATCGTACGTATAAACTAGAAAAACGGCGTTATCTACATTCTACGTGGTTCTTATGACTCTTTTTACTAGATTCTCTGCATGCAAAACAATATCGAACGAACCATATTCGATCTTCTCGGTTTAATTCTGAACGGAAATGAAATGCAGGAATTCGAAATAAAAATCCGGAAAAATTAATTTAAGATGAAGACCGATTTCATGATCGAAAAATCGAGCTTCGTCACAAGGCCTTTTACAGTGTTTAGAGTAAGCAATTCCCTATCATCAGGATGAATTTCTAAGTGTAAGTATGCTTGAGTGATATCGATTTTGGAAAACTTTTCTCCCCCTGCCATATTTGTGAATAACTCGTCAATAGTTGGCAAAGGATAATCATCCACAACTAAATTTGGATTGAGGGTAGATTTCTAGTCCCCACAAATTCTTATTTTGCCATTGGATTTAACGACAGGTACAATTGCACTTGCCCACTCGCTTGTATCAACAGGCTCTAAAATTTCCTGATCAATTAAAGAATCTAACTCCTCTTTTACTTTTTCTTGTAAAGAGAAAGGTACTGATCTGCTTTTCGCGAATCTTGGGGTAACTCCCTCTTTAAGCCTTAGACGTGTAATATTTCTGATTTTTCCAACTGTATTTTGAAATAAAGGCTTATAGTCATTTAATAGTTGTTCTAAATTTGTAACTGAAGTATTGCTATTGTGGCAAGTAACAGAATTTATATTGAAAAAATTTGCCAAATTCAACTCTAACTTTCGAAGCCATTCTCTACCAAACAATGGATTACTGTTTGTCTTTACTATGTATAATTTCAACAAATGTATCTGATTTTTATATGTAACCTGAACTTCAACATAACCCAGCACAATTAAATTGCTCCCTCCATAAGTAACTAAAGTGATATCACAAGGTTTAAGTGTAAGGTAAGGAAAGTGTACATTGAAATCATGTCTGCCCATTATGGAAACAGCAGCTCCGCTATCTAATTCTCCTACCTTCAACTTTTATCGTGCAGAAAAATTTCTTGCGTAGGGACGAACTGTCATTTGTAGCAACCTGATATAGCTCGCAAATGTCCTCTCTCGAATCACCCGAGCCTCCAATGATATCCTGGTTTGAATCTGAAACTTCATTGCATTCATTAGATTTCTTGAATTTGAAACAAACTTTTTGTAGATGTCCTTTGTTTTTACAAAAATGACAAAATGAATTCATGAATTTGCATGTATTTGCCAGATGGTCTGAATCTCCACAACGGTAACATTTTCTCCCCCTTGTCGAACAGCTATCCATGTGATGTTTCTTCGGTTTTGTATTACTATCTGTATTGTTCCTATTCTTCCTAAAGATGACCTTATTAACTTCTCCATTTCCATTCATAGCATTCATTTGTAGTTCTGTTGCTTCAAAAGCCTTGGAAATTTCTCGAACTTCTTCCAATTTAATTTCACCCTTCTCCAGGAATTTTCTTCTCAGTTCAGACGATGAGCATTTCTCGATTACCTGGTCTCTAATTTGATCGTCCAAATCGATGTAATTACAGTTTTTCCCTTGTTCCTTCAATTTTGTGATGAACTGTTCCATGGATTCTCCCTGTATTTGTTTAATACTACGAAATATGTACCTTTCGTAAACTGTATTTGTTTTTGGGCTGAAGTAGCTATCTAACGCCTTCATTGTATCATTGTATTGGGTTTCCGAGGTAGTGTCTTCGGACGCTGGTAGTGTAAAGTACACATCTTGGACTTCTGGCCCTGCACAATGTAAGAGCAGGTTCTTCTTTCTATTATCGTCTGAAATACCTTTAGCACTAATGAATATTTCAAAACTTCTTCTCCACTTTTTCCATTTCACGCCTAACGACGCTATTTCTTCATTACAGTTGAAGGGTGGCATTTGTAAAGCATCCATTTCAGTTTATTTCCTCGATCTCGTCGCCACTGTAGTATTCTTGTGTTTATATAGGGTTCGGAATAAACTGAGAACAACGCAACTTGTGTATTTTTCTGTTTAATCCACTAAAACTAAACTTGTACAATATTGAAATGTAAATCGTAAGTGTTGTAAGAACATGTGTATATTACTCAGTATTAGGTTAACTAACTGTCAATTCCCCCATCTTCAATCCCTTGTCAACTGTCCAGTATTGCCAACATAATATTTGGCATAGTTGCCAATCATAATATGCAACAGGAACTATGACTATCGAATGTATATATGGCTTTGAGAGGAGCAGTTAACAACAAATGGACCTGTTTTCAATATCAATGTTTATTTTAATATCGTATTCAGTAGATTTACTATGGTTTTATGATTGTATTATGTTCTTCTTCATGATGTGGATAGTGGATGAATAAATGAGGTTCATCTTCTTCAAGGAATTATGCTAAATTTTGTGAATAAATAAAGAAGGCATGAATTATTCTTGCTTTTTTCATACTGAACGCCGTTCATAGGCATATAATGTACGCTCGGCAATTCGCCGCACCGTAGATTTTCATCTCAAATATTGATGACTCGGTTTGATGCGTTTTGCAGCCATTACTTATCATATTTGTAATAACGTGATAAAATACCTCAATTTATAATAAAATCTCGTGAACAGAAAAATCTGATTCCTTCACATGAATTTACACATTTTTGTGGTAAGTTTCAGCATTTAATGAATCGTGTAGTTTATTTTATATACCTTAATTGAATTCCTAAAGAATCAATTGTTTTTCTATACTTTTTCATACTTATTTTCACTAATTCCAAGTAATATAAAAATGCTACGCATTTTAATATGTTCAATATAATTCATTTGCATCAATTACGAATCTTCAAATATATTTATAGTACAAAATAATTTCACATTTCTATAAACCGCCCTCGTACCAATATTGAAAGAATTCGCCATAAAATTATTTACACTTGTAAAATTATTATTAACTCGTTATTTTATTTCCATTCTTCAAAATCAATAACTCCACGCCACTGGATTTTTCAAAGTTAGATTCTGCAATGTTGCCACATGAATGTAAAATGATATTGCTATCCTTTATGCTATCTTCGTCCCACTCATTGAAGTCTGACTGAATTTTGGCTTCATCAATTCCCGAATTTATGAATGAGATACTGTGTCTCCTCTTTCTATGGTCTAAGGAAACAAATAATTTATGAACAAACAATCATAACTAGAAAATCTGAAGATAGTTTTCTGGAATGTTAAGGGAATCAGAGCCCGTAAATCCGATATTGAACAATTGTTAGAAGAAAAACATCCTGATATTATGGCGCTTCAGGCAACAAAATTGACCCCAAATGATAGAATTTCCTTCGAAAACTACGAAATATACAGAAGAGACAGAAATAATAAAAGAGGCGGGGGCGTTGACATTCTTGCTGAAGAATCATTACCTGAACGGGGTCATAAATCCCGATGACAATGACGCATCTATAGAGACACTATCGATAACAGTAAAGATAAGAAGAGAAAGGATTAAGGAATTCTCGGTATATAAACCACCGCAAATAATTCTGCCAGAGGATGAAATAAAGATTTTATTAGGTGGTAATTTTCCGAGAATAATACTTGGAGATCTCAATAGTAAATCACAACAATGGATTTCCAAAACGGAGAATGCAAATGGCAAGAAATTGTTAGAATTTGCCGGAAAGGATAATGCGATAATAATGGGACCCTATATACAGACCTATTCACCTAGTGGTAATGGATCCCCTGATGTGCTAGACATAGTGATAATGAAAATTTTAAAGCAAGATTTTGCCCTTGAAACGATAAAGAATGGTACATCTGATTACAACCCGATAGAGTTCATTTTAGGACGAGGACCTAGAAATGAATTGACTCAAACAAGGGAAAATACCGATTGGGACAAGTTTAAAACTAAACTACAAGAGAATATCACGATTTAATTTATTATAGAAAGGAAGTCAAGAATGAATTATTGTGAAGAAGACGATGAGGAACTAGAGAAATTAATTGAAGATAATAAAGAAGAAATGAAAGAAGCACCCCCGGATGGAGAAATCCCTCACCCAACATCTCCGGCCGAAATCGAAGAGTTAATCAAAAATCTGGAAACAAGAAAGGCTCCTGGAAAAGATGAAATTACAAATCTCATGCTGAAGAAAATGTCAAAAAAAGGAATGGCAGCTCTCACTAGCATAGCAAATGGCGTGATGAGAACAGAGCTGCACTTTCCAAAAAGATGGAAAACTGCCGAAGTGATTGTTTTCAATAAACCAGGTAAAGACAAAAAGTTCCCACAGAACTATAGACCGTAAGCCTGCTCCCAGCCCTAGGAAAAATTGTGGAGAGAGTCTTAGCCAGACGACTTAATGAAGAAACAGAAGCCCTAGCGACGATACAGAGTGAACAATTTGGGTTCCCAAAATCCATTCTACTGAACAACAGCTCCTAAGAATGACTGAGTATATCACAGAAGGATTTCAGAATAAACATGCCACAGGACTACTAGTACTAGATGTAACCAGCGCTTTTGATAGAGTATGGCATGAAGGACTAGCATATGAAATGATAACCGCAGGTTACTCACCCAGGTTATGCAGAATACTGAATATTAAGAAATTATTTGAAGGAAAGGAACTTTTGTGTGAAAATAGGTGATGTTCATTCCACACTCAGATATTTAGAAGCAGGAGTTCCCCAAGGATCCATACTAGGCAGGCGCGGATCCAGGCCCGAATTTTGGGGGGGGGGGAACTTTTAGATATTAAAATGCCAAAAGTACTGGTATTTTAGGCAAAGGTTAATCAACACCAACTGCATAAATATTCAAAAACTGCCATGGGTGCCCGCAAGGGGGGGCAGGGGTGGCCATGCCCCCCCCTGAGATTCTGATGGCATTTTCAGCACAACACCCTCAATATTACTTTCTTTACACAAAGGGCAAGGAAAAATTTTTTGATCGCCATTACCTACTCGAAAACTATATTTTATAAAAAATATCTGATTATCTGATAGCCTATTAGTAATCTACGACCTCAAATTGGTGAATACAGTAACTTTAGTGGCTATCTGAGAAAATTATTGTTACGGATAAATCCAAATTTCTCTATTAAGGCTGTTTCAAAAGTGGACTATATATAATTTTGTTGACTTATTTGGGCTTCTCCGCCACATATGATTGCGAATAAAAGATAAAACTACAACGCGAACCAGAATTGAACAATCTGAGAGGAATTTCCACCAGGAACTACGAAAGAAATAAAGAGGGAAGCTCAAAAAAAGGAAGAAGGACTCACCGTGGTTTCCTTGCCTGTTCTGCACACCAATTTCTAAACTTTCGGTGTCTCCAACTTCACTGTTTCCTTCACTTTTAACTAGCGATGAGTCTTTTTTCTCTCAGCTATTCACCAATTTACAAACTAGAGTAACCAAATAATGTTTATGCGAAAATGCGAATTCTTTAAAACCCCTTTTAAATTGCGGTAAGACCGAGAACGTACACCATCTATGCGGAAAACCAAAGTGATGGAAAAATCTGGAGGGGATGGGAACGTGATAGGAATTAAGAAGGGATTTCAACATGTGAAAAATCCTCTCAAATCATCATCTCCCATCAATCGACCGGGTCTGTCCGAAAATGCACTAACCGCATGAATAAAGAAATTTGGATTTCGACTCAATATTGAACATACCCCCCACCCAAAATAATTATTTTGTAAAGGAAAAAGAATATTTTAATTCTTAGAGTTCATCCTTAGCAAGGATTAAAATAAAAAAAATGATGGCAAGAGCCAAGATCCCGACATCCGAAAAATTTATGGAAAAGGATTAAATTCAAAATCAACCAATATTGAGGACAAAACTAACTTCAATGAGGGATTATGTCTCAACCCCTTTCCTAAAACCATAAACTAATTAGAAAAAAAATATTTTTACATATTTGCTGGGAGTAAAATAACCTTATTAGTCGGTCTGGTTACCGTACCTTTACTCGAACGAATTTTCAAGACTCGTGGAACGTTATCTCTACCCAAAATCAGCTCCTGAATGATACCTATTGGCCATTCAGCCGGTGGACGACCAGGCTCGAACCAAAGCACAACATCGCCCACTTTCAACGGAGGAGATGGGGCTGTCCATTTTTTGCGCTTAAGATTTTCCGCGACGCACTCTGGACTCCATCGTTTCCAAAATCCCTGAACGATCCGCTGCGTAAGTTGCCATCTATCCAAAAGGTTAATCGGCACCTCCGTTAAATCTACTTCTGGGCGAGACAGAAGTTCCGTACCAATTAAAAAATGCCCTGGAGTGAGCGTTTGAATATCATTAGGTGAACTAGAAAGCACCCCGAGAGGGCGTGAATTTAAAATCGCTTCAACGCGAGTACAAACCGTCTGAAATTCTTCCAGCGTGAGAATCTGAGAACCAATTAGTCTCTTTAGATGATGCTTCACCGATTTTATTCCGGCCTCCCATATGCCACCGAAGTTCGGAGCGTAAGGTGGGTTGAAGACCCATCGTATCGCTCTAGGCGCTAAATGATTTTTTATTTCCTCATTTCCTGACTGAAGAAACTGCGTCAGCTCTGAAATCTCTCGTGCCGCGCCACGGAAGTTTCGTCCTTGGTCAGAATACATACACGAAGGAATACCCCTACGAGCGATAAATCGGTCAAATGCAGCTAAAAAGGCGGCCGTGGACAAACTGACTACCACCTCAACGTGAACTGCGCGCGTAGCGAAGCAAACAAATAAAACTATGTATGTTTTTTCTGTTTTAGCATTTCTTCTGGTGGTATATTTCGTAAGAAAAGGACCACCCACATCCACCCCACAATGCGTAAAACATCTTGAAGGTGTAACTCGCGATGGGGGAAGATCAGCCATTGGGGGTTGTAACGGAGCAGCTTGAAACTTATAACATGGCAAGCAGTGAAAAATCCTATTTCGGATTAGACTCCTCGCCGAAGGAATGTAATATTCTCTCTGTAGGAGAGACTGAACCAACTTTGGACCACCATGACCGGAAAAAAGATGATAATGATCGCATAATAGTCGAGCCAAATGAGAGTCCCGAGGAACAAAGTACGGATGCCTCGTGTGATAGGGAAGAGTAGCTCTATCCAACCTGCCCCCCACCAGCAAAAAACCCGAGGGATCCAAAAACGGGGAGAGTGCACGTAATTTCGGTGCACAGAATTTTCCCGCCTTTAAAGAAGCAATTTCGGCGCCCAAGTAATAATCCTGAGTGATATGAATGAAAAACTTCAAACTATTTTGATACTCTGATGCCGAAATACTTCCCGTCATTTCAGAAGAGGAATGTGACTTGGAAACTCTAGTTTTCAACCTATTCAAGAACCGATATACATAAGAAAACACTCTCTGTGCGCGTAATAACGAAGAAAAACGTTCCAAAAGGGTTAACATATAATTTTTCTCGACTGTGGTCACTTACGAAACTGGAGGTATGACCTTCGTTTCAGGGAGATCATGATCTGTAATAGTGGTCCCTTTAGGCCACGAACTAACCGGAGTTAACAGAAAAGGTGGTCCGGTCCACCAAGTCTGATTATTCAAAAACTGAGATGGTGTTAGTCCACGACTAGCAGAGTCAGCGGCATTGAGTTCTCCGGGAATGTGCTTCCAAACGGCATTTTTTTTTTTTTTTTTTTTTAATTATAGGAGAGGTGAATCTTACATAAGACACCCAGTCTTTCTGGGTAGTGTCGGATTCTTACCGACTAAACACCTCTCCCGTTGTTAGGTTCCGGGCATATGCCTATAAACCTTTCATCTTCTCATATGTTATTTTCTCTTTCGCATTCTTTTATGCTGAGTGTTTGTGTTCATCCTTCAATTGGATATCTCTCACTAAGTGTGGAGTTTTATATCTTCATTTTCGCAATTGGTCTCTAGGTCTTTTGCGGTAAATTCTCACTGCTTTTTCATCTTCAGCGGGGTCATAGTCAACTAACCTTCTAAGTTCGTCATTTGGATGTTCACTAGCACTTTCATAGGCTTTTGCAGCTTTTCGCTTGATGAATGTAGTAATGGACTCCCATTTTATGTCCTTTCGGATTTGTTCATTCCTAACAAACCAGGGGGCGTCTAATGCCCATCTCAGAAATTTGTTTTCTGTACTTTGTATCTTATTTATATGGGTTCTCGCTGCATATCCCCATGCTGTTGATCCATATGTTAGCTGCGGTCTGGCGACTGCTTTTATGATCCTCAATTTCGTGTTCTTGTTCATTTGACTTCTTCTGCCTATTATCGGGTATAATCTTTTCATGGCCACATTCGTTTTATCCACTGCATACTTAATATGCTGTTTCCACGTTAGTCCTTTGTCTAATATTACTCCTAGATATTTAGCTTCATTCTTCCATTCAATTTCATTATTGTCTATGGATATCTTCGATTCCATCTTCAGTTTTCTCTTCTGAAGGAGTATTGCTTGACTCTTTTCTCCATTGATTTTGATTTTCCATCTGTTACACCATTGACTGATATCATCTGCAGCTTCTTGAAGTCTTTTGTGAATTATTTTTGTATTTCTGTGCCTAATTGCTATGCCCGTATCGTCTGCGTATAGAGCAAGCAGGCATCTTGGATTTCTTGGTATATCATGTATGTATATGTTATAGAGTAGCGGTCCTAGTATGGATCCTTGGGGAACTCCTGCTTCTAAATATCTGAGTGTGGAATGAACATCACCTATTTTCACACAAAAGTTCCTATCCCTCAAATAATTTCTTATTATTCTGCATAACTTGGGTGAATATCCTGCGGTTATCATTTTATATGCTAGTCCTTCATGCCATACTCTATCAAAAGCTCTGGTTACATCCAGTAGTAGTAGTCCTGTGGCTTCTTTATTCTGAAATCCTTCTGTGATATACTCGGTTATTCTTAGGAGCTGTTGTTCAGTTGAATGTTGTTTTCGGAAACCAAATTGTTCACTCGGTATCGTCGCCAGGGCTTCTGTTTCTTCATTAAGTCGTCTGGCTAAGACTCTCTCTACAATTTTTCCTAGGGCTGGGAGCAAGCTTATCGGTCTATAGTTCTGTGGGAACTTTTTGTCTTTACCTGGTTTATTAAAAACAATCACTTCGGCAGATTTCCATCTTTTTGGAAAGTGCTCTGTTCTCATCACGCCATTTGCTATGCTAGTGAGAGCTGCCGTTCCTTTCTTTGACATTTTCTTCAGCATGAGATTTGTAATTTTATCTTTCCCAGGAGCCTTTCTTGTTTTCAAATTATTGATTATCTCTTTGATTTCTGCCGGAGATGTTGGGTGAGGGATTTTACCATCCGATAGCGCTTCTTTCATTTCTTCTTCATTATCTTCAATTAATTCTTCTAGGTCCTCATCGTCTTCTTCACAATAATTTATTCTTGACTCTCTTTCTATAGTATCGGCCAGAGCGTTACATTTATCGCTTTTTGAATATGCCATTCCATGCATTCCATGCAGTGGTGGAATTTGAGTTTTTTCATTGCGTAATTTTTTTTGCATTTTCCATGCAGAGTGGTCTTCTGTGTTGAGTTCACTGATTTTCTTATTCCATCTATTCGTTCTGAGTTCCCTTAGTGCATTTTTAAGTATTTGACTATGTCTGTTCAGTCTGATTTTATCATTATCTGTTTTATACATCCTGTAGTTCTTTCTTAGTCTTCGGTTGACTTTAATCAGTTCTTTCACCTCTTTTGGAGTATCGCCATAGGGATGTTTGGGAGTAGGTTTAGTTTTTCTAACCGTGCTCTCTTCATAGGATTTCATAATCGCACTCTCCAAAGCTATGACTGATTGATCTAATTCATCAGGAGTGTTAATTTGTGGAATACTCGTGATATTTTCTTGGAGTTTATTCTTATATTCGTCCCAATCGGTATGTTCTCGTGTTTGAGTCACTTCATTTCTAGTTCCATGTCCTAAAATGAACTCTATCGGGTTGTGATCAGATGTTCCATCCTCTATCGTTTCAAGAGCAAAATCTTGCTTTATATTCTTCATTATAACTATGTCTAGCACATCAGGGGTTCCATTGCCACTAGGTAAAAATGTCGGTATGTCCGGTCCCATTATAATCGCATCTTCCTTCTCGGCATACTCTATCAATTTCTTGCCATTTGCGTTCTCTGTTCCAGAATTCCATTGTTGAGATTTACAGTTGAGATCTCCAAGTATTATTCTTGGAAAATGACCCCCTAATAAAATCTTTATCTCTTCCTCTGGCAGATTTATTTGCGGTGGTTTATATACAGAGAATACCTTAATGCTTTCTCTTCTTATTTCTACTGTGATCGATAGTGCTTCTATAGTTGCGTCATTGTTCTCGTGATTTACAACCGCATTCAGGTAATGGTTCACGTCTCTTTTAACGAGAATAGCAACCCCTCCACCGTTTCTTTCATTTCTGTCTCTTCTGTATATTTCGTAGTTTTCGAAGGATATTTTATCTTTAGGAGTTAATTTAGTTTCCTGAAGCGCCATAATATCAGGATGTCTTTCTTCTAACAATTGTTCAAGATCTGATTTACGGGCTCTGATTCCGTTAATATTCCAGGAAACTATCTTCAGATTTTCTAGCTGTGATTGCATGTTCATAAATTATTTATTTCCAAATAAGTTTTGAAATTTCTTCTCGAATTCTTTTTCAAATTTCTGCATTATTCTGCTGAATATTTTCTCAGTGAGTTTGTCAAGTTCATCTTTAGGGTCTTCCCTTCTGGTTTCAATTGGTTTTGTGGACGAGTTCTTGGTTTTTTGTACCTGTGGTTTTTCAACAGTAACAACAGTCTCTATTTTTTCAGCGATTTTCTTGGGGGGGGCTTCTTTTTTTGTCGGTGTTTTTTTCTTCGTAAGATTTTTATATGCGCTGCAGCCTTTATAACTGGCGGGATGTCCACTTTGGTTACATAAAACGCATGCCGCGTTCCTTTCCCCTTCTTTTTCGTTCAATACACAATCTTTTGTGCAATGCGCTCCTAAGCATTTTACGCATCTCCATGGAAATGTGCATTTGTTTTGCGCATGGCCATATCTCTGACAGCGATGACACTGTCCTGGGACTTCTGGTTTCTTTTTTGGCTCTATTTCGATACAGAGGCTGTAGATCTTTTTGATTTGGAATATTTCCTTGTGTTGAGTTTTTACAAGGTAGAGAGGGATTGCCTTTTTCGTTTTGTTCGACGTCATTCTCGTTACTTCAGCATCTTTAATGCCTTGTAGTCCTAAATCATTTTTGATCACTTCAATATCCGCGTCAAGTGGCAAGTACCTTATGACAGCGTATATTCTCTTTTCATCTTCCATTTGGTAAGTAAAATATTCCTTACCCTGTTGATCGAGGAATTTTGTTAATTTCCTAAAATCTTCTGCAGACGAGGCAATGACAACCGTTGCCCGGTTATAATTTATTCTTTTGCTGTACAGCGCTTTGGACATTTCCGTCCAGTCTGAAGTCCCCATCATTGTTACTGGGGGGATTTTATCTTTAACAGGTGACTGAGACGTCATCGTTGTCTTTTTCAAATTGTCCTCCATTGAGGACGAACTGTCTTTTCTGGCACGCTTGGCCCGAGGAGCACCTGGGGGTTGAGGGGCTTTTTTTGTTATCCTCATTATTTGTGGCAATTTTTTTGGGAAGGACAATTGGGACAATCTTGGAATCGATTTGGGCCGATGTCCCAGGTTCAGAAGTCAAAACCTGGGAATAACTTTTTGTTTGCGGATTTGGAGATTTCGTAACCTGGGAATAACTTTTTGTTTGCGGATTTGGAGATTTCGTTTTCGAGAGTTCTTCCCTCAGGAGTTTCATTTCGCGGGTCAAATTTTCCATGCAGCTTGTAAGAGCGGCTAAGTTTGCTTTGAGCTCGTCATTCTCCTTTCGGAGCCTGACGAGTTCTTTAAGTTCATCACTTTCATCCTCAGAGGTCGTGTATCTGTCCTCGGTATCCATGAAGGATCCATCGTTATCCGAATTTTCATCCATCTTCAAACACGGATAATAGGTTAATTAAAAGGCACTTACCCTTTTTACAACTTCAATAAAAAGTCCGTAAATCACTCACGCACGGAACCAACGATCCTTTCGGACCTGGACTCTACGTACGAAATCACAGAAACTTTTCACAAGCACTAACTTGGATGCGCATCAACGTGGCGTTCGGCGCACTGAACTGGTTTACACAAACTCAACTCTCGGTACGTGTACACTAGTCGACGTCTCGGTCAGTACTGACCAAACGGCATTAGGGCATGCTTCGGAAATTTGTACAACTCTATTCGACACGAATGTTTTCAACTTATAAGGAGGAGTTTTAATCCACGCGAGGGTGGTCGTTGAATCCGAAAAACAAATTATTTCAGAATTTGGAAGAGTCAGAGAGAGTGGGTGTAGCAGACGAATAAGCTTAGCAAGTAAGACAGCGGATCCCAACTCGAGACGATTGATCGTCCAACACTTGAGAGGAGCAACCTTAGTTTTCGATCGGAGTAAATTGCAAACAATGCCGTGTTCAGTCTCCACACGCAGGTATACAACTGCCGCCATACCTAATATACTCGCATCGCAAAAACCGATGATTTGTACCTTAGACGGGGTACTGGGAACTACGCACCGAGGAATAGAAATATTTTCTAACAGCTTGAACTCCCTCTCGAGAGGGTTCCATAGCTCAAGTACATCAGAAGGCAAAAGTTCATCCCAATCCGTCTTAATCAGCCAAAGTCTTTGAAGAATCACCTTCATAGCGAAGGTTACCGGAGATAAATACCCGTTGTAATCATACACCCGAGCAACACGGGATAAAATGCCGCGTTTAGTAAGAGTTGTCGGGGTGTCATCCACCTTGAAGTGAAATTTATCTTGTATGGGATCCCAGATTAAACCCAATACTTTAATTGAAGAGGTGCCGACAACAGACAGATCTTTCGATTCCATCGCGCAATCATTGCATACTGAAGAACAAGAACTTGCCCATTTACCCAGTTCAAAACCGCCCAACCGGAGTAGGGCCACCAAATCCCGACACAATTCGTTAGCCTCGGATGTGCTGAAAGCACCAAAGAGAATATCATCCATAAACCGACTGGATTCCAATATTTGTGCCGCCCGCGGAAATTTCGCACCCTCATCTAATATGAGATGTTTGACAGTTCGTTGTGCTAAAAACGGACTACTCGATATGCCAAATGTCACCGTGCGTAATTCCCATTCCATGATCGGATCGTCGGAAGAAAAACGCCAAAAAATGTGTTGATATTCGCAATCTTCTGGGTGGAGCCAGATGGCTCGATACATTTGTTTAATATCGCACGTTACAGCGATAGGAAAAAGCCGAAATTGAGTAACAATCTGACCAATGTCGCTCTGTAATTTTGGACCGGTACACAAGGTTTCATTCAAACTGACACCCAATGAAGTTTTTTCCGCTGGAGAAAATACCACCCTTAGTTTAGATTTTTCGGTCGATGACTTCAAAACCCCGTGATGTGTCATCACATAGTCGGATTTTCGAGGAGCTGGAACCATATGTCCCTGTTCTACATAGTCACCCAAATTTTCTTTATATAATCTATAATATTCCGGATCGCGTTTGAATCTACATTCCAGTTTATGAAACCGCGCCAGTGATCGCTGCCGATTTGAGCCTAAAACCGGACGGGAATTATTTTTGAAGGGAAGTCTGGTGACGTATCGCCCCTTCAAATCTCGTGAGACCGTAGAAGAAAAGTAGTCTTCGCAAAACTTATCCTCCGGTGACTGAACCACGCCCGGAATCGAAACATTTTCAGATTCCCAAAACATTTTTAAGGTGTTATTTAGTGACTCTTCCTCCGAAATCGTAAATAGTGAACTGGCCATTTGAGAAACCGTCGATGGTACACTCCCCATTATTACCCAACCCAATCGCGTAGAAATCGCAGATGGATTCCCCAATATATGTTGCGGTTCGTCCGTCATTATATCCAAGTATGATTGAACCCCCAGTAGAATATCAACCGACGCAGGGCGATAAAATTCAGGATCGGCGAGTCGTAGATCTGAAAAGTTTTCCTCTATCGTAGAGGGGAGATTTCCTGTCGGCAGGTTCGAAGTTATTTCATCTACCATTGCCGCTTCAAAACAAATTAATTGCTCTTCATTGAATACTGACGCCAATGAGCAAGAAATCAAACCGCGAAGAGAAGAGAGCTGGCTATTACCCACCCCAGAAATCTGAAATTTACACTTTCTTCTTGGAATACCGAGCCGTAATGCAAAGTTCTATGTGACCAGATTAATCTGACTACCAGAATCCAACACTAACCTACAAGTTTGCCATAACCCATTTATATCTCGAACTCTAGCGCGAGCCGTTCCCAGAAGACAAGTGGTATCCACAGTCGAATATGAACAAGTGTTCACAATTTTCGAACCCTTTGACGTGGAAGGCATATCGACTCCTTGACCAGCAGGAGCAGGATCAACCGGTGTTTTTCCTCGCGAACTATTATCGGAAACTGTAGTTCCCTCGATATTCGACCGCTGAAAACATATCAAAGTATTGTGCTTCCTACTTCCGCATTTGCGACAGCAATTCTTAGAATTACAGTTCGCGATCGAATGACGACCAAGGCATGAATAACATCTTCTATGTAATTGTATGAATCTTTTCCGTTTTTCGACGGAAGAATGCAAAAATTCCGGACATTGTGCGAACTTATGTGGACCCTCGCAACACGGACACAATGAATCCTTTTGATCATTTGAAGTGAAAATAGATTCTTCACGTGTGGTAACGAAAGCTCTTTTATTATTATTAGCAACTGAAGAGTGCCCTTGAATTTTGGGTTTGAGTGTGTCTGAACTCAAGTCATTAACAGCGCACCGATCTCTGAGAAACTTAATCAGTTCAGTGAATTTAGGAAAATCTGTTTTTAAAAATTTCGTTTCAAAATCTCGACGGGTATGCGGATCGAGAAGTCTCAAACTCCAGAATAACAGGGTGAACTGTCCCAAATCCGGGATCTTTAGTTTATTCAAACAGTTGACATTAGTCTGTAAAGTGTCACAAAACACTTTCAATGAATTTTGATTGCCCGATTTTATAGGTTGCAATGAAAATATTTGATTTAAATAATGCGATGCTACAACTCTAACATTTGAGAATTCATTTTTGAGGAGATCATAAACAGTCTCGTAGTTATTCGGATCAAAAACCACTGTTTGTGCAAGAGCCAGGGCTCTTCCGTCTAAATAAGAAAGCAAAAAGGCAAATTTTTCTATGTCAGACAAATCCTGGTTGGTATGAATTACTTTATCATAAAGTGCAATAAATCCCGGAAAACTTTCGAGTTCCCCGTTGAACCGTGGTAACTGAATTTGCGGCATATAGTTCGGTAAGGATTTAGTCGTCCTGGAAGTATTCTCTTTCGCTTCTACACCTTGAAAAGTCGCTCTTTGAGCTGCTCTTACCTCTAATATTTTGTAGTATAAATCATCGAAAGCTGTCGATAAACTACCCGTATCTTTTCTTAAATCTCGGTGACGTGTACCGATCACATCTAATTGCGAAAGATAACCCTCATATTCCTCAGCGATTTGTTCCATCCTCTCAGAGCGTATCATAAATGAATTGAGGGAGGAAGGAAGTTTCCCGATTAAATCGTACACTTGCTGTACCCTCGTCCAGATTCTATCTAAACGTCCTTTCACCTGAGTAAAAGCACGAACATCCTCGGTGCTGGGTGCCGGTACCCTGGCCCCCGACTCATCATCCGCATTTCCCATTTCCAAATAATGAAAATATGCCAGAAAATCTAACCTGTTTATTTACAAACAGTTCCGGCTCCCGCTACAAATGAAATAAACCGATATAATGCGTTGATCACTACGTCGAACCTGCGCGCACCCCGAGTGATAAGAAACTCTGACAGACTTATCTCAAGCCGCCATGTTACCCCTGAAAAAATTAAATATTCCTTTTCCAAGACCCCTGAATTCTAAAATCCGGCCACCGAATGGACCAATTATGTTACGGATAAATCCAAATTTCTCTATTCAGGCTGTTTCAAAAGTGGACTATATATAATTTTGTTGACTTATTTGGGCTTCTCCGCCACATATGATTGCGAATAAAAGATAAAAGGATCTTAGAACTACAACGCGAACCAGAATTGAACAATCTGAGAGGAATTTCCACCAGGAACTACGAAAGAAATAAAGAGGGAAGCTCAAAAAAAGGAAGAAGGACTCACCGTGGTTTCCTTGCCTGTTCTGCACACCAATTTCTAAACTTTCGGTGTCTCCAACTTCACTGTTTCCTTCACTTTTAACTAGCGATGAGTCTTTTTTCTCTCAGCTATTCACCAATTTACAAACTAGAGTAACCAAATAATGTTTATGCGAAAATGCGAATTCTTTAAAACCCCTTTTAAATTGCGGTAAGACCGAGAACGTACACCATCGATGCGGAAAACCAAAGTGATGGAAAAATCTGGAGGGGATGGGAACGTGATAGGAATTAAGAAGGGATTTCAACATGTGAAAAATCCTCTCAAATCATCATCTCCCATCAATCTACCGGGTCTGTCCGAAAATGCACTAACCGCATGAATAAAGAAATTTGGATTTCGACTCAATATTGAACAATTATATTTCGGCAAATTTCGCGCATTTTGAGAAAAAAATCCTTGGATCCGCGCCTGATACTAGGACCGCTACTCTATAACATACATGATATACCAAGAAATCCAAGATGCCTGCTTGCTCTATTCGCAAACGATACAGGCATAGCAATAAGGCACACAAATACAAAAATATTTCACAAAAGACTTCAAGAAGCTGCAGACGATATCAGTCAATGGTGTAACAGATGGAAAATCATAATCAATGGAGAAAAGAGTCGAGCAATACTCCTTCAAAAGAGAAGACTGAAGATGGAATCGAAGATATCCATAGACAATAATGAAAATGAATGGAAGGATGAAGCTAAATACCTAGGAGTAAGCTGCAAAAGCCTATAATAGAGCTTGTGAACATCCAAATGACGACCTTAGAAGGTTAGTTGACTATGACCCCGCTGAAGATGAAAAAACAGCGAGAATTCACCGCGAAAGACTTAGAGACCAATTGTGAAAATGAAGATATAGACCTCTTAACTTAGAGAGAGAGAGATATCCAATTGAAGGATGAACACAAACACTCAGCATAAAGAATGCGAAAGAGGAATTAACAGACACGAAGTTGAATGGTTTACAGGCATATGCCTGGAACCAAACAACGGGAGAGGTGTTTATTCGGTAAGAATCCGACACTACCCAGAAAGACTGAGTGTCTGATGTAAGATTCTCCTCTTCTATAAAAAAAACAAAATTTTATCCAGGCCTGTCCGTCCTGTTGAAAACGGAATAAACTGTTGTAGTGTGACAGCTAGTCAGTTTCGGCGGTTGCTTTCACTCCCAGGGGAACTACTTCCAAGGCAGTTGGCCGTCATGTCACGGTTTTAGATGACCGGAAAGAATTGAAGGTCTCGGGAAAGACGAAGGATAGAAAGAAAAGTCTTCATATCGTTTTCCTGTAAGTAATCGTTTTCCTTTTACGTGAAAAAGGTTCGGGATACAAATTAATATTAATTAAATAATTAAATCATTCCTAAACCTGGTACATAAGAGAGAGGACAGAATTCTTCAACTGAAAAAAAGGTCCTATACTAGTAAAACGAAATTGTATGTGGGTGATGTATGAGTCAGCTGTAGATTTCTGAGGAAAAATTAATTTTTTTTTTTCTAACTGACTATCTGACAAGGAAACTGCAACACCCAAAAGGATCTCCTCGAACAGCTGGTTTCTTATAAAATTAAAAAACATTGAAAAAACGACTACAAGATTTGAGTTACAAAAAATGTTTACATGACTATTCCACTCTTTTCATTTTTAGTGAGGAAGTATCCGTAGCAACGATCGTTTCATCCCGAAAAAATTTTCAAGTCGGCAAAACCAACATGTTGGTTTTTCAGCGACAAAATTTTGACGTTTCTCGAATTCATAGATAGCTTCGGAAATAAATATCATAGAGAGAACAAACAAAGTTTAGTGGTTTAATCAATCTATGATGAATTCTAATTTGCCAAATAGCGCAATACGCGTCAAATGTGAACATATCACCATATTTTCTTGTGGAATAGTCATGTCGAATTCCACTCGAGATGAAATTTAAGCAGGTAAAATTTCTCTCTTGTGATATTCAAGTTTGTTGCTTTGCGGAAATTTCGCTCATGACATTTTTTCCAAAATCACTCGCCTCACGGGCCACGGCTCGTGATTTTGATACAAATGTCATTCACAAAATTTCCGAGCAACAAACTTTCATATTGCAATCGAGAAATTTTGCCGGCAAAATTCCATCTCTAGTGGTATTACATATGAAAAAACCTTTACGATTTTTTTCCCAAATATGAATCATTTACTCCTACAAAAAATTAAAATTCAACTAGCTGCTTCTGGATATTGCAGTTTCTTCGTCAGTTTGTATATCTTCATCAAATCTAGTCTAGAAGTTGAATCCGGCCGTGAGAGTCAACATCGAAATATATTATCTTCAAATCGAAAAAATCAAATTTGATGAAATTTAAGTTAAGTTGAATCACAACATAATCTTCATTCTTAATTTTTTTTTGGAGCAAAAATTATTTTCACATTTCGAGCCACATTCAGAAATATCTACAGGGTGTGCCACTAGTCAACTATTGCCGCAGCGGACGATATAAGCGCAACGGTCTGAGTTTGGCGAAAATTTTCGATCCAAACTTGATATATTCCAAGAATAGCACAACTTAAAAATATTTTCGAATATATCGGGTGTCCCACAAGTGAGGAATACAGGGTGACTTTAATTTTTCAAATAGGACACCCTATATTCAGTAGTGTTTTTCAATTCTATAAAACTTCCAGCATGTTTTCGTATACTTTTCACATATTTATATTCAACAGTTTTCAAAATATTGGTCATTTTGACAAAAAATGATACTTGTAGTGGCTGTATCCAATTATATTTCACGAACCCTTGCACATACCAATAACAGCTTTATATGGATTGAAAGACAAGACTTCAAAGTATCCTAGCCAGCTATAATAAAGCATCTCCAGCAATGGAGTGTCCACAAAGAGACTATCAACATGACGAATTTCTTCATTTTTTTCAAATGTAATGCATATACTTTTTCATCATTGTAGTCACTATTCATTTTACTTCATTTTTTATCAAATACATGATATGCATATCTTTAACGGAATAGGATTTTTTTAGAGTTTTTTCGGAATGTTTCCCTAAAATTCACATATACCTTCGAATTCAAATAGCAGATTTGGTTTCCTGTGGTTATTGAGAACTGTCGAATGATTTTACTCAGAATTAACATCATTGTAGCTTCAATTCATATTATGATATTGGAGCGAAATGAGGAACTAGAAATTTTCGGTGTATCCACACAAAAATGTCATGAAATCAGTTACTGAAGACAGAAACTTGCTTTCTGTACCCATTTTTCAAGATACATTTTTAATGATTTTCTATGTTTCTACTTGAAGATTCGAATCTTAAGAAGCACGTTGAGCGTGTCGAACAAGAAGTTGGGTTAGATAATGTATTTTAACCTAACTTTACTTTATGAAGCACAAGAAAATTTTTTCTAAGAAGCACGTTGAGTTAGGTTAGATATATTCTAACTCACCATCCCCTTCTGCCACAATGTAGCTCTAGAAATGATTTGACCATTTTAAGTAATTTACATCACATTGTTTTGGGTGTTTGTACACCTGTTTGCATTTTTATATGTAAATAAATTAATACATCGTGGTCTATCATGCCGGTTATCGCTATACGCATGAGTCGTTCATGGGACTGACGTTTTAGACGCAGAACCAAAGACTATTTGGCAGACTAACGGTTTGTCTCGCGCGCGCATCGTGAAGTAGCGTACCATTGTCTTTTCGAAAGCTCTGTGAAATATTATAGAAGAGGGGTAGGTTAGGTCATTGGCCTAGAAACTTATTATGACCTAGGTTGATGGAGTTAGGTTAGGTTGGTGAAAAAACAATTTTTATGAGCTATTTAAGGGATTTCGAGGAAATATGAACAAGTTATTAGTGTTTCCAAACTGATCTGCAGGAAAATCGAAGAAGGAACTTATTTTGGTGGGAATAATATGTCTTTTCAATTGCAGAAAAAATCGGACAAAACTAAGTGTATTTCTTAGAAAATATCGTGTTTGTAACATTCCTTTTCAAATATGGTTAGTACTTTAGTGTATCCTGAATGTATCAACTCAATTCCAATCGAGAAATATGGACTTTGCACCAATTCCAGAGAATCGTATCAGGCGTGTATTGGGCCCAAATTGGTTTTTCAAATGGCGTTATCTTTCGAACAGTGTCCCATTCGGAAAAAAAAGGTTCTTCTGACCCCAAGAGTCTACAGTTAAAATATATGTACAAGTCAACGACCCACCTGGTATTGTATATACGAAAATATTGACTGGTGCATTTCTGCAAACGAAAAGCAATCGAGTCAAATTGTCGCACTATCCTTTATAATATAGAAAGAATTAACGGCAAGCGATAATTTTTTTTTTGGAAATTCCGGAAAACGTTACACACCGAGCAGGAATCGAACCAACTTTAATCTCCATCGCCGGTTCGTTCCGCATTTCCGAAACAAAATCGTGCCAAATATTATGTTGAAACTCGAAACTAGAAAATTTCGAAAATAAAAAAAGGTACCTGGAATACTCGAAATCAGAGCCTGCAAATCATCTATTGAACAATTGTTAGAAGAAAAAAATCCTGATATCAAGGCGCTTCAAGAACAAAAATTGATCCCAAATGATAGAATTTCCTTCGAGAACCACGAAATATGCAGAAGAGACAGAAATAATAGAAATGGCGCTGACGTCTTCAGAAGAAGAGAAAGCATCAAGGTATGCTCTGTATATAAACCACCGCAAATAATTCTGCCAGATAAAGAAATGATGGTTTTATTAGGTGGTCATTTTCCAAGAATAATACTTGGGGATCCCAATTGTGAATCTCAACAATGAAATTCTATGATGTTTAATGCAAATGGCAAGAAATTGGAAAAACATGCCGAAAAGTATAATGCGATAATAATGGGACCGACCTATTTACCTAGTGACAATGGAACCCCTGATATGCTAGACATAGTGATAATGAAAAATATGGAGAAAGATTCACGCAATGAAAAAACTCAAATTCCACCACTGTAAGGAATGGCATTTTATTCAAAAAGCGATTAATCGAACGCTCTTGCCGATACTATAGAAAGGGAGTCAAAAGAATATATTATTGTGAAGAGGACGATGGGGACCTAGAAGAATTAATTGATGATAATGAAGAAGAAATGAAAGAACGAAAGAAGCGCCGGAGGATGGCATAATACGTCATCCAACATTTTGATGTTGGATAATCAACAATTTGAAAAAAGCAAAGGAACAGCGGTTGCGAAAACATTTGATTTTCATCAGCTGCCGAAAATGTCGTTGTTGATATTGTTCCAGAGTTTTTATATGGCGTCTATTCTATAGGGGACCCAAGTTTCGCAATCCCATATTAGCGTGGGTATGATGACTGCTCGATACACTGCTGATTTTATTTTTGTGTTGAGTTCGTGGTTATTGAAAACTCTATCTCTCAGCCTCCAGGGCATTGCAGAATAAACACAAACAGTCAGCATGAGAAATGCGAAAGAGAAAATATACAGATGAGGAGATGTAAGGTTTATAGGCATATGCCCGGAACCAACCGCAGTAGAGGTGTTCAGTCGATAAGAATCCGACACTACCCAGAAAGACGGTGTCTGATGTAAGATTCACCTCTTCTATATAAAAAAAAAACGTTGGATTTGTGAAGATTTTTTTTTGCATTTACTGAGAACCACGTACATATTATATTATGCATCCCTTTCAGCCACAGTCGACTTCTCTTACAGTATTGAACGATCTCTCGATTAATTCAGAAATCCGATCACATGATCATTATTATAGGTTCGTTATCGTTACACAATATCTCATCATCACATGGACTTTATGGGAACTGATATCAGTCATTTTCTTCCAATATAGCCAAGATTATGTGTAGGAATAAGTCGAACGTCAGGTATCAGGAATTCCGAGACGTATCTGATGCGTCGTCTGTTCTCAGAATACAGGATATCTTCTTCTTGTTTATCGATTAGGCCAAACTACTGACGAATAACACAATTCAAGAAAGATAACATGCATCAATTGATTACGCCAATTTCGCACAAATCTTTCGAAGAATAATGGTATCGGATTTTGAAGCAGAATAGAAATTCGAACGGCCTGGCACTTGGCCGCGATCAAATTTCCGTTCACTTCGTCTGTAACTATATATAGCCGGCTGCCGGAGTAATGAAAATTAATATTAAAATTAGTCATTACTATCATTAGTATATGAGATTTTTCCCGACAGTTGACGTGTCTTAACACTCTTAACATACAGGGTGGGGCAGAAGAACCTATCCGATTTCAAATCCTTTTTTCTCAGAAGAGAGAGCAGGTAGAGTAGTGGGGTAAAAACCGTTAGAAAGCTGGTTTTATGCCATTTGTCAGTAGTCAACATGCCTTGGTCTGGTGAACATCGTGCTTTTGTTATTGAGCGGTTTATCGAATGCGGCGGTTCGATAATTGCTACACAACGTGCTTTTCGAATTCATTTCGGACTCGGGCGTCATGATCCTGTTCCACATCACGCTACGATTAAAGTGTGGGTGTCAAATTTTAGACAGACGAGTTCAGCATTGAAAAAGAAGTCGCCTGGACGTCCCAGGACAGCAACAGGACCTGAAAACGTGGCCAATGTGAGAGCCGCGATTGAACGTTCCCCGCGTCGTTCGGCGCGAAAGCATTCGCTCGCTTTGGGGATTTCCAACCGCAGTATTCGGCGAATTTTGCACCGGGACCTCAATCTTCAATCAACGAGTGACAAGATGTCGACGTCCCAGACGGAATTGCAACAAAGCACGGCTTCGGTGCCGACTGGCGGAAAAAATGCTAAGAAGTCCGAGAAGAAGACAACTTCGAAGCAAACGAAACCCAGCCATCCTCCGACATCTGATATGGTCAACAATGCAATCAAGGATTTGAAGGAAAGGAGCGGATCCTCGTTGCAAGCAATCAAGAAATTCATTGGTGCCAACTACAAGGCCGATCCAGAAAAGCACGCCCCGTTCATAAGGAAATATCTCAAGTCTGCAGTACAGTCCGGTTCTCTGGTTCAGACCAAAGGTCAAGGCGCCTCCGGTTCCTTCAAATTGGCCGCTGGAGGCTCCACGACCGGAACTCAAAAGAAAATCGTCAAAAAGGCCGTTGCCAAGTCGGAAGACGGCGTAACCAAAAATAGCACCACAGCAAAGGAAAAGAAGAAGGCGACCGCAGCGAAACCGCAGACAACGACAATAAGGAAGTCTAAAAAGTCTGTAGTGGCAGCACCAGCAAAAAAGAAGCAGAAAGTTACAAAATCTCCCTCCAAGGCCAAAAAGAACGCGAAATCGCCGACGAAGAAACCCAAAGCCCCGAAACCCAAAACGGTGAAATCGGTAGCGACAGCTAAGAAAGTGGTTTCTCCGAAGAAGAAGTAAAATCTGCGTTCCTTCACGGCAGGAGTACCGTGTATCGGCCCTTTTCAGGGCCTCCATATACAAAATCAATGAGTAGAGCGATCCATCACATGTCACAACACTAAAATCATGTTGGAACTAATGCAATTCTGATCAGTTATTCACGTTGGTTATCTGGATATAGTTTGTTATCAATTGAAGCTGTTCAGGGCGATAGCTAATATTTGACTCGATAGCTATCCCAGTTAATATTGGTCGTACAAAATCGTTTACACTGGCCAATTTGTATTATTTTTTATGGGCCTTCAGAACAAAAAAAAAATGCATAAAAGCATCGTAAACCTAAAAATTATTTTTTAAATAGTACACTTGTATTTTATTCTCCTAATCGGTAGAGCTCTTCATTCTGATTACAAAAATATGTATACACTTTATGGAGGTTATTTCTCGACAGTTTTCCAAGAATGTAATTGGGCAACAAGACGGAGCACCAGCTCATAGTATTCTACCTGTTAGAGAATACCTCAATGACAGATACAGTATGTGCATTAGTAGAAACGGGACCATTTTATGGCAGTCCCGACTTGACACCATTGGATGCAGAATAGAGGAATAAATTGACAGCCTCAATAATGATCCAGAAATGGTAAGGAAAACCCTCCAAACGTTAATAAAAAGATTGTTTGTACAAGTATATGGGGATCATTTCGAACAATTAATTCAACTCTTAGCTAATAAATATCAGTATTTTTCATTATCCACGGTCTCTTTGATATAAAGAAATCGCCTCGTTGTCGTGTCGCGTTCTACAGCTACTTTAGACTTAGGCGAAAAAACCGATATCTTTAGAAACCTGCCGAAAATAACCTCTATAAAGTATATATTTTCAAATCAGAAGAAAGAGCTCTACCGATTAGGAAAATAAAATGCAGGCTGTACTATTTGAAAAATAATAGTTCCCATAAAATTTTGAATGCTCATAAAAAAAACTACAAATTTGAACGTTTTTGTACGACCAATATTAATCGAGTCGGATATTGAGTAAAATATGAACAATCACCCGGATCCAAGTTAGGTAAGCAGTCAAGATGTTCGAACAAATACGACTTATAAGCTTGTGGCAGTTTTAGACGAGTGAAGCCTATAGCAAAAAAATCTAAGTCTAATGTTACGTCGAAGCTCAGACCTGAAAAAGACAGCACATATTTCAAATCATATTGCTCTGTCCTCTTTCCCCTGAAATATTCCAACGAAGGCCAAAATTTTCATGATACAATCTAGGTCGGTTACAGTTAGACCTTTTTATTATCATAGTTGCTGGGGTGGATTGGCTAGCTGTCAGACCTGCCACTCAAATTGAGCAAACTTATTCAATTCCTGAGTCGATCATCCCGCGAAAGTGCAGTTTCAATTTTCTTGTGTAAATTTACGTCAAACTGTTATTTTATTTTTTTTATTTATTCATTTACAAGGAATACAAACAGGATATACCCATAAATAGTATTCACAGTTTACACCAATAAGCGAAATAACCAGTGACAAACTAATTAACCAAATTTATATAGAAAAAAAAACAACAAAAAAATTATATTCGAAGAAAATGTCTTTTGAGGAGCAATTTGGAATTCAAAATGTTACCATGAAAAATGTCAACAACTTCTTGTAGTTCATTACAGGTGCGGAGCATTCGAATTAAATTATATCATGGATTGCCTTGAAATGGTAATTGGTGTAGAGGTTCGGTATATAGGCAAAAACTTCTTTAGTCTACTGATGATTTAATTACGCAACAGTTTCGGAAACCAAACTGTTTCCTGCTTCAGGCTACAAAAATGACGAAATTTATTTTAAAAACATCTTTTACCGTGATTACAATAGTGACTCACCGTTATAAATCTAATTATTGTTCGAAAAAGTCCAAATATATCTCAAAATTTTTTCCACACTATCTAACTGATACATCATTGATTTAAAATGGATAACATAAAATCTGTCATATACCCTCAATAGGGCAAATGTCAAAAACTACAGAAAAAGAACAAGAAAACGAACAGTGACAAACACACAGAGTATTAGTAGCTATAACAACAACAATATGTAACGTTAACCTACTTGTCATAATTTAACCTCTTGAAATCCTCGGGAGCACAACAAACAATAAAAACAACAATCAGCAACCGAAAGCATCTAAATTTTACACCTATTGATAATATTACTGTATATGGCACTTAAATTTTCTAAATCAGACCTAAAATTAACACAATTGGACTTCTTTATACATATCATTTCAGCAAATAATCTCTTTTTGTAGTTTACTTCTTTATGGAGTATTTTCACGTTGTCTAGAGAGAAGTCAAACAAATGTCCTGTAGCCAAGTGATGTTCTGCTAGTGCTGTTCTTTGATTTGAAATATTCTTACATGAATTTTTATGATTGGATATTCTATTAACCAGATACTGCTTGGTTGTGCCTACATAACATTTTTCACAGTGGCTGCAGTTTATCTGATAAATGACGTTGGATTGGTATTGTTTAGGAATTGCATCCTTCAGTCGACTGAATATGATATTGTTTAAGGTATTTTTTGAATAATTAGGTCTGATTTAGAAAATTTAAGTGCCATATACAGTAATATTATCAATAGGTGTAAAATTTAGATGCTTTCGGTTGCTGATTGTTGTTTTTATTGTTTGTTGTGCTCCCGAGGATTTCAAGAGGTTAAATTATGACAAGTAGGTTAACGTTACATATTGTTGTTGTTATAGCTACTAATACTCTGTGTGTTTGTCACTGTTCGTTTTCTTGTTCTTTTTCTGTAGTTTTTGACATTTGCCTTATTGAGGGTATATGACAGATTTTATGTTATCCATTTTAAATCAATGATGTATCAGTTAGATAGTGTGGAAAAAATTTTGAGATATATTTGGACTTTTTCGAACAATAATTAGATTTATAACGGTGAGTCACTATTGTAATCACGGTAAAAGATGTTTTTAAAATAAATTTCGTCATTTTTGTAGCCTGAAGCAGGAAACAGTTTGGTTTCCGAAACTGTTGCGTAATTAAATCATCAGTAGACTAAAGAAGTTTTTGCCTATATACCGAACCTCTACACCAATTCGAATTAAAGGTTGATTTTTCGAAGCATTGGTTCGCCTCAAAGGAATGAAAAAAGTTTCGAAAGTTCTGACATTGAATGTTGGAACATTTAGACCAACAGCCTGCAACAGACTCGGCACCTGCAACTCACCACTCACAAATGTTCCAAATATATTGCCCACCATCGGTAGCAAGTAATACCAAGTATCACCACTCCTAAACAGAATGATCGATATTAGGAATCCTATGGGAAAAATCAACAGGCATATTTAAAAGTTATATCTCGGATTAAGGTTAACACGTAATTCTTTTTATCGCCTAACATATTGCACAATATTGAAAAAATATACTGCATTTTAGTGGTTCTAAAAAGAACCGTTTTCCTATATCAACAAGGACATTCGTCAATCAACTTAAGCGCGTTCTCCCCTGATACGTCTGGCGAGCTGTATGTCCTTGGGCATGATGGTGACCCTTTTGGCGTGAATGGCGCACAAATTCGTGTCCTCGAACAAACCAACTAAATAGGCTTCGCTCGCTTCTTGAAGAGCCATAACGGCGGAGCTCTGAAACCTGAGATCGGTCTTGAAATCTTGCGCGATTTCACGTACCAAACGCTGGAAGGGCAACTTTCTGATAAGCAGCTCGGTACTCTTCTGATAGCGACGGATCTCGCGCAGAGCTACGGTTCCCGGACTTTTTTTTTTTTTTTTAATTATAGGAGAGGTGAATCTTACATAAGACACCCAGTCTTTCTGGGTAGTGTCGGATTCTTACCGACTAAACACCTCTCCCGTTGTTAGGTTCCGGGCATATGCCTATAAACCTTTCATCTTCTCATATGTTATTTTCTCTTTCGCATTCTTTTATGCTGAGTGTTTGTGTTCATCTTTCAATTGGATATCTCTCACTAAGTGTGGAGTTTTATATCTTCATTTTCGCAATTGGTCTCTAGGTCTTTTGCGGTAAATTCGCGCTGCTTTTTCATCTTCAGCGGGGTCATAGTCAATTAACCTTCTGAGGTCGTCATTTGGATGTTCACTAGCTCTTTCATAGGCTTTTGCAGCTTTTCGCTTGATGAATGTAGTAATGGACTCCCATTTTATGTCTTTTTGGATTTGTTCATTCCTAACAAACCAGGGGGCGTCTAATGCCCATCTCAGTAATTTGTTTTCTGTACTTTGTATCTTCTTTATATGGGTTCTCGCTGCATATCCCCATGCTGTTGATCCATATGTGAGCTGCGGTCTGGCGACTGCTTTTATGATTCTCAATTTCGTGTTCTTGTTCATTTGACTTCTTCTGCCTATTATCGGGTATAATCTTTTCATGGCTACATTCGTTTTATCCACTGCATACTTAATGTGCTGTTTCCACGTTAGTCCTTTGTCTAATATTACTCCTAGGTATTTAGCTTCATTCTTCCATTCAATTTCATTATTGTCTATGGATATCTTCGATTCCATCTTCAGTTTTCTCTTTTGAAGGAGTATTGCTTGACTCTTTTCCCCATTGATTTTGATTTTCCATCTGTTACACCATTGACTGATATCATCTGCAGCTTCTTGAAGTCTTTTGTGAATTATCTTTGTATTTCTGTGCCTAATTGCTATGCCCGTATCGTCTGCGTATAGAGCAAGCAGGCATCTTGGATTTCTTGGTATATCATGTATGTATATGTTATAGAGTAGCGGTCCTAGTATGGATCCTTGGGGAACTCCTGCTTCTAAATATCTGAGTGTGGAATGAACATCACCTATTTTCACACAAAAGTTCCTATCCCTCAGATAATTTCTTATTATTCTGCATAACTTGGGTGAATATCCTGCGGTTATCATTTTATATGTAAGTCCTTCATGCCATACTCTATCAAAAGCTCTGGTTACATCCAGTAGTAGTAGTCCTGTGGCTTCTTTATTCTGAAATCCTTCTGTGATATACTCGGTTATTCTTAGGAGCTGTTGTTCAGTTGAATGTTGTTTTCGGAATCCAAATTGTTCACTCGGTATCGTCGCCAGGGCTTCTGTTTCTTCATTAAGTCGTCTGGCTAAGACTCTCTCCACAATTTTTCCTAGGGCTGGGAGCAAGCTTATCGGTCTATAGTTCTGTGGGAACTTTTTGTCTTTACCTGGTTTATTGAAAACAATCACTTCGGCAGATTTCCATCTTTTTGGAAAGTGCTCTGTTCTCATCACGCCATTTGCTATGCTAGTGAGAGCTGCCGTTCCTTTCTTTGACATTTTCTTCAGCATGAGATTTGTAATTTTATCTTTCCCAGGAGCCTTTCTTGTTTTCAAGTTATTGATTATCTCTTTGATTTCTGCCGGAGATGTAGGGTGAGGGATTTTGTCATCCGGTGGTGTTTCTTTCATTTCTTCTTCATTATCTTCAATTAATTCTTCTAGGTCCTCATCGTCTTCTTCAAAATAATTTATCCTTGACTCCCTTTCTATAGTATCGGCAAGAGCGTTAGATTTATCGCTTTTTGAATATGCCATTCCATGCATTCCATGCAGTGGTGGAATTTGAGTTTTTTCATTACGTAAATTTTTTTGCATTTTCCATGCAGAGTGGTCTTCTGTGCTGAGTTCACTGATTTTCTTATTCCATCTATTCGTTCTGAGTTCCCTTAGTGCATTTTTAAGTATTTGACTATGTCTGTTCAGTCTGATTTTATCATTATCTGTTTTATACATCCTGTAGTTCTTTCTTAGTCTTCGGTTGACTTTAATCAGTTCTTTCACCTCTTTGGGAGTATCGCCATAGGGATGTTTGGGAGTAGGTTCAGTTTTTCTAACCGTGCTCTCTTCATAGGATTTCATAATCGCACTCTCCAAAGCTATGACTGATTGATCTAATTCATCCGGAGTGTTAATTTGTGGAATACTCGTGATATTTTCTTGGAGTTTATTCTTATATTCGTCCCAATCGGTATGTTCTCGTGTTTGAGTCACTTCATTTCTAGTTCCATGTCCTAAAATGAACTCTATCGGGTTGTGATCAGATGTTCCATCCTCTATCGTTTCAAGAGCAAAATCTTGCTTTATATTCTTCATTATAACTATGTCTAGCACATCAGGGGTTCCATTGCCACTAGGTAAAAATGTCGGTATGTCCGGTCCCATTATAATCGCATCTTCCTTCTCGGCATACTCTTTCAATTTCTTGACTTGGATTACCAATTTTCCCCTATAATTATATACAGCACCGCTGATCGGAACGCCGCGTGGGACGCTATTGGTTGCGACCATTTCAATGGAGGGGGATGGCAGAATAGTATAAAATGATGCGACTGGCATAAAACTGCTCTATACGCAGACGATACGGGCATAGCAATTAGGCACAGAAATACAAAAATAATTCACAAAAGACTTCAAGAAGCTGCAGATGATATCAGTCAATGGTGTAACAGATGGAAAATCAAAATCAATGGAGAAAAGAGTCAAGCAATACTCCTTCAGAAGAGAAAACTGAAGATGGAATCGAAGATATCCATAGACAATAATGAAATTGAATGGAAGAATGAAGCTAAATATCTAGGAGTAATATTAGACAAAGGACTAACGTGGAAACAGCATATTAAGTTTGCAGTGGATAAAACGAATGTGGCCATGAAAAGATTATACCCGATAATAGGCAGAAGAAGTCTAATGAACAAGAACACGAAATTGAGAATCATAAAAGCAGTCGCCAGACCGCAGCTCACATATGGATCAACAGCATGGGGATATGCAGCGAGAACCCATATAAAGAAGATCCAAAGTACAGAAAACAAATTACTGAGATGGGCATTAGACGCCCCCTGGTTTGTTAGGAATGAACAAATCCAAAAAGACATAAAATGGGAGTCCATTACTACATTCATCAAGCGAAAAGCTGCAAAAGCCTATGAAAGTGCTAGTGAACATCCGAATGACGAACTTAGAAGGTTAGTTGACTATGACCCCGCTGAAGATGAAAAAGCAGTGAGAATTTACCGCAAAAGACCTAGAGACCAATTGCGAAAATGAAGATATAAAACTCCACACTTAGTGAGAGATATCCAATTGAAGGATGAACACAAACACTCAGCATAAAAGAATGCGAAAGAGAAAATAACATATGAGAAGATGAAAGGTTTATAGGCTTATGCCCGGAACCTAACAACGGGAGAGGTGTTTAGTCGGTAAGAATCCGACACTACCCAGAAAGACTGGGTGTCTTATGTAAGATTAACCTCTCCTATAATTAAAAAAAAAAAAAAAAAACTGACTAATTGAGTTCTGTTCTGACCGTTCTTAGCAGAGTAATTGACGTAGCAACACCAAAATTGTAGTCGATAGTATTCATTTTTATTTTTTAATTCTCTAACCCTAACGAAGATCATGACTGGAAGAGGAAAGGGTGGCAAGGGTTTGGGAAAAGGTGGCGCCAAGCGTCACAGGAAGGTTCTTCGTGATAACATCCAAGGAATCACCAAGCCTGCCATCAGGATGTTGGCTAGACGTGGCGGTGTTAAACGTATCTCTGGTCTTATTTACGAAGAAACTAGAGGCGTACTAAAAGTTTTCTTAGAAAACGTCATCAGAGACGCAGTAACTTACACCGAGCACGCCAAGAGGAAGACCGTTACCGCCATGGACGTCGTGTACGCCCTAAAACGTCAGGGTCGCACTCTGTACGGTTTCGGAGGTTAATTCCTTTACATTGCGTATAATTCAACAACCGGTCCTTTTCAGGACCACAATATAATTATATATCATGATACATATTTGAGACAACATTCAACATGGTGCTACGAATAGCCTCATTGGTAATTAATTTTAAGATAATGAAATAAATACACTATGCGCGTTTGGCAATAGCATTCGAGAGCGGACGGATTTTTCAGTCACGTGATGACAGATTGTAAAGATTTTCCTATAATAAACGGACGATACGGAGCGTTCAGAGCGTTTTTTCTGGTAGATTGTTAGAAGTATGTAACGCCTCACCCGAGCCAGATATTAAATTAGAGCTTGAAGGTATGTTCGGCCGGAGACCTCTACTAGGTACTATTTCAATCTTCTGTTATAGCTCGCAACATTTCTACCCCTTGATTGAGATGATATTCTGAATCATTATTTTTTTTATCAAACTACATTTTTTCTATTTATTACTACACAACAAATAACACGAAATTTCAACAGATTGTTCAAGAATATTCGAAGCGGGATAAAAATCCATCGACAAAGGCAGAAAAGTAATTTTGGTTTCTGTTCTGTGGAAAAAATCCGTTTCCTCCGTCGAAATACACGGAGCAAAAAGATCTACATCCGATTGATCAGATTTTCTTGCCGAACGGTCCAGATGTGTACTCCCCTCAATATGGATGTAATAAACGAACGGTTCTGATCAATCCGAACAGTTAGATATAATTGCCGAACGCGCTTATTGTATCGAAACGAAATCATTCGATTTGAGCATGTATAAATCAAAATATTATTTTGGCTGTACAACGTCAATCACTTTAGCAGGACCATAATGAATGCATATTTTCATTACGCCAGAAAATATTTGCATTCTTCACTAGTGATCAATAAATAAAATTGAGAAAATGAAAATAAATTCAATGATGAAAATCATCCACACCTTAGATTTTGAACTACTTATGTCCAGGTACTGGAGTGTTTGACGGAACGTTTAAGTTTTTATTGGATGAAATCTTGCACCACACTTTTTACATATGTTCAATTTATCAGTTGATACCGAATCACAGACTATATTGCCATTGCCGGCTTGGATAATTTCAAACGGGAAATTATAACGAAACCAACAATGGTAAGACGAATTACGACTTTGCCGATTGTTACAACGGAAATTGAAGAGAATAGAATTCTAGGCCTGTTAGTTACTAGTGCTACTACTGTACTAACATGGTAACAAACGAATAGAAGAGAAAAGAGTATTAGGAAACCGACAAGGTTTACGACAAATGGCTACTACCTGAATATATCCAGCAAAAAATATTTATAACGCCCAACATCGCAATAGCCTCGTCTATTCTCGCCGAATAACAAAATTAATTTTTCATTATTTTCAGCGACCATAGTAAACAAGATAGCAAGATTTTTTCCAATTACAAGAAATTCACAATGCGTTAGCAGAATGTTCTTGATAATGAAATGCCAGTTCTCTCGAAAACGGTTCACATTAGAGTAATGAACCAAGTATCCCTTTTTTATGTAAAACACAATGGCGCATCGGCATTTGCTGTGCAAATGTAAATTTTCTCAGTGGTGTGAAGGTTGGGGGGTCAAACCTGTGTGCAAATTCAATATCTCCGCCACTGGATCGTCTAATAAAACCAAGTAAGGTGCAAGAAAGTAGCTATTATTAGATACAATGTATGTACAGAAAGTCAATTTTGTAATTCGAACAGTTCCTGAGATATTAGCAAAATATTGTATCTTTAAAACGAAGACTCGGAGAAAAAAATGGAAGAGAAAATGAAATGTTATATTTTTTATGCGAAATCTGAAGTTGACCGTTGATACACTTATTTAGGAATAGCCTGTATAGTGCTTCTCAAAAGGCACCTCCCCACCTCTTATTTATGGAAGGAACATTCATGAACAAGTGAAACTTGAAAAATGAATATTGAATGTTGTAAACTTCTCTATTAGTGAAGATTGATGTCGAAATCGTCAAAGATGACGCCACAAGGCCATTGTCAGTTGTGACCAACAATTTTAAATGGAACCCTACGGCAAATGGCACCCCTTTCGAAAGGTTTCGAAAAATCCTATGATACTAATTTTGTTTCCGTTTGGTATTTTTTTTCAATACCAATTTAACTGGTGAGGTTTATCTGGAGATCTTGCAAAACGCAATAGAAACGTTAATCTTTGAAATTTTGGAAGATAATCCAGTTGATATGAACTGAAAATTTGAAACAATTATTTATATGTACTCTCATTACAATCTTCCGTAAGAACTACAGCTAATACAGGTAAGTTATGAATATTTTCTTCATATAATTGGAATATACATATGTTGTTATATCACTCAGTAGAAATTAAATTTGAATTAAAAAGTTATAATTCCCTCTCCAGAAATATAAGAGAAACAAAATATTATGTAATAGATAATTTCGACTCTGTTCTGTATCCACAGAGATTATTTCGGCAGCCCTTTCGCCTAGGTATTAAAATAAAGCGCTTTGTCACCAAACAACCAATTTCGATCTGTACCTATTGTTCAGGTACGATTGGAATACAAGAAACCATTCAGATAGAAACCCAGTGAAATTTTTATGGTTTTTAAGGTCATAAAAACTTGTAAACTCCTTTTACACCACTCATATCTCACAAATTTCCTCTGGTATTGAAATAAAGAAGCAGATCAATGTACCGACAATCGTTGGCATCATAACCCTCATTATAAAACTTCTTTGAGTAAAATATTGCCCCCTTCAAAGCCATAAATCAAAATTCAACTGAAGATGTACGTTTTCATTGATTAGCCGATATTTAGAGGCGGTGCTAGATGGGAGGCGTGAATTTTTTTAAAACTTCTGGACGCTCTACACTCAATACCATTCGGAAAAATAAATAAAATTCGTATTAACTTCTTTGAGTGAGCAGAGAACTGTAACCCCTTTCTGACTATATGTGCGTCAATGTGTGCATGAAAAGAAACCTTTAAGTGGTACGCATTAACATCGCAACGGACAGACAAGCAAAAGCAACACTAAATGCTCTGGGATCTAACAGTCTGAGGCTGAGCTCACTGATCACTTGGAATGCCGCCATTTTCTAAAGCAACTGGCTAGTGTCTAGCGAAGTTCTTATGGGTGCAAGGAATTGTGGAAAATGAAAACCGTGAGTCAGGAATGTACACTTGGGTAAGTCGATTCTTGAACCTCGCGATTCATCGCGAATGCGCCGAAGCATTCATTTGATATGATCATTTCAGGAATAATAAGTTGCATTTTATTGGATGAGAACCAACAAAAGATCAATTATGTGGCAGCTCTTGAAGGTCGTGAGCCAGCCTATCGACCCTTCTATGATAGTATTCAAAATATCTATCTGTAACCGACCTAGACCAAATTTAATCTGACCAAAAGAATTCACGTTTTGTTGTGATGTTCGAGTCGAAGAGTTGAAAAATCTCTCCAGAATAATACAAATATGAATATACCCAATTCACTAACATTGAACTTCATATTAATTTAAAAAAGATTGGAAGTATGTATAATTTTCCGGGTGATTCTAATCCTATTGGTGAGCGGAGTGCGAGTCCACGTGAGAAGGCGAGGCCGCATAAATCCTGCTTCTGCGTGATATAGCTCACAGAGCAAAGAGTTTCCGCACATCAACAGTACTGACCGAGACGTCGACTAGTGTACACGTACCGAGAGTTGAGTTTGTGTAAACCAGTTCAGTGCGCCGAACGCCACGTTGATGCGCATCCAAGTTAGTGCTTGTGAAAAGTTTCTGTGATTTCGTACGTAGAGTCCAGGTCCGAAAGGATCGTTGGTTCCGTGCGTGAGTGATTTACGGACTTTTTAGTGAAGTTGTAAAAAGGGTAAGTGCCTTTTAATTAACCTATTATCCGTGTTTGAAGATGGATGAAAATTCGGATAACGATGGATCCTTCATGGATACCGAGGACAGATACACGACCTCTGAGGATGAGAGTGATGAACTCAAAGAACTCGTCAGGCTCCGAAAGGAGAATGACGAGCTCAAAGCAAACTTAGCCGCTCTTACAAGCTGCATGGAAAATTTGACCCGCGAAATGAAACTCCTGAGGGAAGAACTCTCGAAAACGAAATCTCCAAATCCGGAAACAAAAAGTTATTCCCAGGTTACGAAATCTCCAAATCCCCAAACAAAAAGTTATTCCCAGGTTTTGACTTCTGAACCTGGGACATCGGCCCAAATCGATTCCAAGATTGTCCCAATTGTCCTTCCCAAAAAAAATTGCCACAAATAATGAGGATAACAAAAAAGCCCCTCAACCCCCAGGTGCTCCTCGGGCCAAGCGTGCCAGAAAAGACAGTTCGTCCTCAATGGAGGACAATTTGAAAAAGACAACGATGACGTCTCAGTCACCTGTTAAAGATAAAATCCCCCCAGTAACAATGATGGGGACTTCAGACTGGACGGAAATGTCCAAAGCGCTGTACAGCAAAAGAATAAATTATAACCGGGCAACGGTTGTCAGAGACGGCATTAAAATCATTGCCTCGTCTGCAGAAGATTTTAGGAAATTAACAAAATTCCTCGATCAACAGGGTAAGGAATATTTTACTTACCAAATGGAAGATGAAAAGAGAATATACGCTGTCATAAGGTACTTGCCACTTGACGCGGATATTGAAGTGATCAAAAATGATTTAGGACTACAAGGCATTAAAGATGCTGAAGTAACGAGAATGACGTCGAACAAAACGAAAAAGGCAATCCCTCTCTACCTTGTAAAAACTCAACACAAGGAAATATTCCAAATTAAAAAGATCTACAGCCTCTGTATCGAAATAGAGCCAAAAAAGAAACCAGAAGTCCCAGGACAGTGTCATCGCTGTCAGAGATATGGCCATGCGCAAAACAAATGCACATTTCCATGGAGATGCGTAAAATGCTTAGGAGCGCATTGCACAAAAGATTGTGTATTGAACGAAAAAGAAGGGGAAAGGAACGCGGCATGCGTTTTATGTAACCAAAGTGGACATCCCGCCAGTTATAAAGGCTGCAGCGCATATAAAAATCTTACGAAGAAAAAAACACCGACAAAAAAAGAAGCCCCCCCCAAGAAAATCGCTGAAAAAATAGAGACTGTTGTTACTGTTGAAAAACCACAGGTACAAAAAACAAAGAACTCGTCCACAAAACCAATTGAAACCAGAAGGGAAGACCCTAAAGATGAACTTGACAAACTCACTGAGAAAATATTCAGCAGAATAATGCAGAAATTTGAAAAAGAATTCGAAAAGAAATTTCAAAACTTATTTGGAAATAAATAATTTATGAACATGCAATCACAGCTAGAAAATCTGAAGATAGTTTCCTGGAATATTAACGGAATCAGAGCCCGTAAATCAGATATTGAACAATTGTTAGCAGAAAGACATCCTGATATTATGGCGCTTCAGGAAACTAAATTAACTCCTAAAGATAAAATATCCTTCGAAAACTACGAAATATACAGAAGAGACAGAAATGAAAGAAACGGTGGAGGGGTTGCTATTCTCGTTAAAAGAGACGTGAACCATTACCTGAATGCGGTTATAAATCACGAGAACAATGACGCAACTATAGAAGCACTATCGATCACAGTAGAAATAAGAAGAGAAAGCATTAAGGTATTCTCTGTATATAAACCACCGCAAATAAATCTGCCAGAGGAAGAGATAAAGATTTTATTAGGGGGTCATTTTCCAAGAATAATACTTGGAGATCTCAACTGTAAATCTCAACGATGGAATTCTAGAACAGAGAACGCAAATGGCAAGAAATTGATAGAGTATGCCGAGAAGGAAGATACGATTATAATGGGACCGGACATACCGACATTTTTACCTAGTGGCAATGGAACCCCTGATGTGCTAGACATAGTTATAATGAAGAATATAAAGCAAGATTTTGCTCTTGAAACGATAGAGGATGGAACATCTGATCACAACCCGATAGAGTTCATTTTAGGACATGGAACTAGAAATGAAGTGACTCAAACACGAGAACATACCGATTGGGACGAATATAAGAATAAACTCCAAGAAAATATCACGAGTATTCCACAAATTAACACTCCTGATGAATTAGATCAATCAGTCATAGCTTCGGAGAGTGCGATTATGAAATCCTATGAAGAGAGCACGGTTAGAAAAACTAAACCTACTCCCAAACATCCCTATGGCGATACTCCAAAAGAGGTGAAAGAACTGATTAAAGTCAACCGAAGACTAAGAAAGAACTACAGGATGTATAAAACAGATAATGATAAGATCAGACTGAACAGACATAGTCAAATACTTAAAAATGCACTAAGGGAACTCAGAACGAATAAATGGAATAAGAAAATCAGTGAACTCAACACAGAAGACCACTCTGCATGGAAAATGCAAAAAAATTTACGCAATGAAAAAACTCAAATTCCACCACTGCATGGAATGAATGGAATGGCATATTCAAAAAGCGATAAATCTAACGCTCTGGCCGATACTATAGAAAGAGAGTCAAGAATAAATTATTGTGAAGAAGACGATGAGGACCTAGAAGAATTAATTGAAGATAATGAAGAAGAAATGAAAGAAGCGCTATCGGATGGTAAAATCCCTCACCCAACATCTCCGGCAGAAATCAAAGAGATAATCAATAATTTGAAAACAAGAAAGGCTCCTGGGAAAGATAAAATTACAAATCTCATGCTGAAGAAAATGTCAAAGAAAGGAACGGCAGCTCTCACTAGCATAGCAAATGGCGTGATGAGAACAGAGCACTTTCCAAAAAGATGGAAATCTGCCGAAGTGATTGTTTTTAATAAACCAGGTAAAGACAAAAAGTTCCCACAGAACTATAGACCGATAAGCTTGCTCCCAGCCCTAGGAAAAATTGTGGAGAGAGTCTTAGCCAGACGACTTAATGAAGAAACAGAAGCCCTGGCGACGATACCGAGTGAACAATTTGGTTTCCGAAAACAACATTCAACTGAACAACAGCTCCTAAGAATAACCGAGTATATCACAGAAGGATTTCAGAATAAAGAAGCCACAGGACTACTACTACTGGATGTAACCAGAGCTTTTGATAGAGTATGGCATGAAGGACTAGCATATAAAATGATAACCGCAGGATATTCACCCAAGTTATGCAGAATAATAAGAAATTATTTGAGGGATAGGAACTTTTGTGTGAAAATAGGTGATGTTCATTCCACACTCAGATATTTAGAAGCAGGAGTTCCCCAAGGATCCATACTAGGACCGCTACTCTATAACATATACATACATGATATACCAAGAAATCCAAGATGCCTGCTTGCTCTATACGCAGACGATACGGGCATAGCAATTAGGCACAGAAATACAAAAATAATTCACAAAAGACTTCAAGAAGCTGCAGATGATATCAGTCAATGGTGTAACAGATGGAAAATCAAAATCAATGGAGAAAAGAGTCAAGCAATACTCCTTCAGAAGAGAAAACTGAAGATGGAATCGAAGATATCCATAGACAATAATGAAATTGAATGGAAGAATGAAGCTAAATATCTAGGAGTAATATTAGACAAAGGACTAACGTGGAAACAGCATATTAAGTATGCAGTGGATAAAACGAATGTGGCCATGAAAAGATTATACCCGATAATAGGCAGAAGAAGTCAAATGAACAAGAACACGAAATTGAGGATCATAAAAGCAGTCGCCAGACCGCAGCTAACATTTGGATCAACAGCATGGGGATATGCAGCGAGAACCCATATAAATAAGATACAAAGTACAGAAAACAAATTTCTGAGATGGGCATTAGACGCCCCCTGGTTTGTTAGGAATGAACAAATCCGAAAGGACATAAAATGGGAGTCCATTACTACATTCATCAAGCGAAAAGCTGCAAAAGCCTATGAAAGTGCTAGTGAACATCCAAATGACGAACTTAGAAGGTTAGTTGACTATGACCCCGCTGAAGATGAAAAAGCAGTGAGAATTTACCGCAAAAGACCTAGAGACCAATTGCGAAAATGAAGATATAAAACTCCACACTTAGTGAGAGATATCCAATTGAAGGATGAACACAAACACTCAGCATAAAAGAATGCGAAAGAGAAAATAACATATGAGAAGATGAAAGGTTTATAGGCATATGCCCGGAACCTAACAACGGGAGAGGTGTTTAGTCGGTAAGAATCCGACACTACCCAGAAAGACTGGGTGTCTTATGTAAGATTCACCTCTCCTATAATTAAAAAAAAAAAAAAAAAAGCGTCATCTTCAGCTGGCCATCAGGAACGACGAAGAATTGAACAAATTGCTCTCAGGAGTCACCATCGCACAAGGAGGTGTTTTACCCAACATCCAAGCCGTTCGGGCTTGTCATATGGGGTGGATGCACTGATTTGACCAAACTATTTGTTCTGCAAAAATACGCCCTGAGAGCAATTCTCGGGTTGGGATATCGTGAGTCATGTAGAGGTCACTTCAGAAAAAATTCAATGCTCACACTTCCGGGACTATATGTTTTGGAATGTCTGCTATTCGTGAAAAAACATCCACAATATTTTGAAGAACTGTTGAATAAAAACAACACAAGACGTATAATTCCATACCACTTCCCGAAGCATTCTCTTACACTGACAGAAAGAAACACAAGATATATGTGTATAAAAATTTTCAATCTACTACCAAAGAGTTTCATGACTTTACCAGATTTAAAAAAATTTAAAATAGAAATAACTAAACTTATTGTTCATATCGAACCATATTCCATCAAGGAATTCATGGAATATTCTTTTAAATCTTATTGAATTTATATTATTTTTGACGGTTATCTCTTTTCATTTGTAAATTTTGCATTGATTATGAGAATAAAGATTATGTTATGTTATGTTATGTTCTCTTGCCGAAAAAGACCGAAAAAAAATCGTAGACATCTCGACGATACGTTCTCATCAGGTCATACATCAAAGGCCCTTATCAGGGCCACCAAAAAGATCTTTCATGAAAATGTACACCGACATATTACGTTGCACCTTCCATTTAGTTTAGTTGCGGAAATTTCTCATTTGGTAGCTAAATGATACAAACATTACAGACGGCGTTTAGTAATGATTTAATAAACCACCTTTTTGTGTTACCGATAAATAAAGTCAGTCTGTAAATAATTACTGTTATTATTCGAAACAGATCGTCTTGAATGTATCCGTGGCGTCGTCTTTAGTCTTGCTCGGTCACATGTGACTTGTGGGATCGCTCCTTACTTGTGTACAAATATATGTATTGTACTATCCGGTCACCGGTTCAGGATCGCATCATTTGAGATAATTTTTCATTGAGAATAATTCATCGTAAGTTGAATATTATGGGAATTACTTTCAAACTTTCCTTGATAACTTGCATTGCGTATAATACAGAGAGACCTTTTCAGGATAGCAATATAAATGTATCGTTTCCACCAATTATCATGATTTTCCTTATTTTGCGAAATTTGCATTCGACATGATACTACTACATACGTATTTATAGCCTCCCTCATTCTGCTTGAGCAACTTTTATGGAGGGCACAATGGATCTTGAGGTCGCACGAAACTATAACCAAGTTCAAGTATAGGACCTTAATAAAAATGTATCATTTCATCAAGATTTTACTCATTACGCACGTAATCATATGCGTCGCAATCCACTGGCATTAACATTCGACAAATTACTACGTATAGTCACATTAGTAATTGATTGAGTTGTTTATAATTAATAACGAAAAAGTGAATACCTAAAGATTTAATTGTGAACACGCGAATTTCTTCGATTAGACGAACTGGTATATAAATCGAAATTGGTTTTTGACCGAACAACGTCAGTCACTGAAAAATCGAAAGACTTTTAGAGCTTGAAAAAAATTCCTAAAACTTTGTAGGGACAGGCCATGTTAAGAACAAATAACTTCATCTCTGATGAGTCATTATCACGATTCTTTGGTTGAGTTTCTCGAAGTAAGGCAGGTAACTTTATGGTGGATCTCATAGATATTTACTATGAAATCCATTGTACCATTGTAAGGCCGCTGGAAAATTTCACCGTGTGAATAAAACATGTGCGTGGTCCACGGGAACACGGGAAGTGTTTTTGAATAAGTATAGGAGCAATATCTATCCTTGTGATGAGGATTTGCAAATCACATGGGATACCCGCATGAAAAACAGCTTTGGAAGTTTGACGCTAGAGGGGTGTAGCGGTACCTATTGCTCGAACGGAGGAGCTTTTGAGTGCTCGTTCATATATCTTGTATATTGATCCATCTTGAAGGTAGATTCGCATTCATAAATAAAACGAAATTTTTTTCAAAGCTATCAACGTCCTTGACCATGGATACGTAACTACAGGAATGGGAATTTTTTGTCAATAATTCGGTTGCATTTCATATGATTTCGCCTGAATAGGTCATTTTCTATCCAAATGCGGAATTTCATCTAGGTCTAATCTGTAGTTTTGAAATTAGAAGGAAAACCAAATCCGAGATCCGAACCTATCCTAGAAATTTCAAGAGATATGGTGTTTCCAGACCATTCTCGACATAAAATCCGAAAAATGCAGATATCGTGACGAAATGATAAAGCCCCCGTGAGTGTAATGAACGCCCACAAAACATGAAATTTAAAATTTCAGCGCAGACCTGAGGTCATAAAGAAATATCAACATATGTCTATATGTTTTTGAAAGAGAGAAATACATACTGTTTTCTTGGATAAAACAATATATGGCATATGGCACGTGTGAAGAAATAGCGACAAGGAACATATTGTTCAAAAGAATGAAATCTGATTCCGCTCCAAATCTAAGTGTTAGCAAAGGGAATGTAAACGGGGTACCATACAGTTCTGCGTATAATAACATCGAACATGAAAATATGCAATTATAGAACTAAGAATCAGTCATTACTGCGTTTACTCACAACAAAATAACAAAATAATAAAAACAAAAATTCACAGCCTCAGCCTCAAACAGATCACAGATTTCTTCCAAACAAATCAAACTTTAACAGGAATGAAATATCGGGTTTTTTGGTCAAAAGGAAAGAGATTGATGTTATTACAATTGAATGGTCGATACAATTTGTTGGAATTACATATATAGGATGGGTTTCTTCGAGAACATTTGACGAGAATTTGGCATGAAGAAAAGAGGTTGTCGATTGGGACCATTCTCGATTAAAAATTCGAATGATACAGACACCGTGACAAATTGATATAGCCCTCGTTTAAGTGTAATGAACGCTCAAAAGAGCCTAAAGTTTCAGCAAGGTTTGGGGTCTAAAAGAAATATCATCTAAATTGAAAAAGTGAAATTATAGAACCTAGAATCAGTTATTACTGCCTTCATAAATATTCACAGCCTCAGCTTCAAACATATCACAGATTTCTTTAAACAAATCAAACAGGTTCAAATCATGATTTTTAATATGTTTTCACATTAGATTGAATAAACGTGTAATTTATCATATTCAGTTTCGTTTACTTTTATCATTGTCTATAGATAAAGAACAAAAAAATCTCATTATTAATAGCGATTCTTCCAAATTCAAATATTTCTGTCTTCGGTGCTGTTTTCATTATTATTGCATTTTGTTTGAATATTTCAAACCATTCATTTTGAGGCCGTGTTGCAACACTTCAACAATCGAAATCAACTGGCAAATTGAAGTCTGAGTTTTGTTTTATAGTAAGTATTCATATTTTTTCTATACCACATATCTTCTCTCCTGGTGTCGGAAGTAGCAGTGTGACCTAGTCCAAAATTCACAGAAAAATGCTATTAACTTTTTGAAATTACCAATAATTGCGGAAAGTGCAACGTTTTTGCATAAAGACGCCGTTTTCGAGAAATTCCTTATTTCGTCTTATGATGCCTTGTCGGAAAAGTCGTCAGTATTACTATAACTTCGGATCCGCTTCCATTTTTAGAATACCACCGAACTAAATCCACATATTGTTTTCGTTATCGTCTTTGAAATACATATTTCGAAATGGATATCATACACTTAAACTTATAGATACTGAATAACCGCCTCACGAGTGCCAAAAAATGTCAAGAAGAATTAATCTATGAAAATATAGTTGTATAATTTGTATTGATTATTTTCATAAATAATAAAATATGAGTTTTAAATACTTTCAGTTAATTGATAATAAAAATTCACAATTGAATGTGAAAAATTCAGCTTGCGGAAAAAACATATATGATATTGTAACGTTCTCGGGGTTAAACAAATTGTCTGCCGAATTTAAACGTCTAATTTATTTCCAATACCACTAACTTATCACACTAATTTATGTACAATAACTAATACTGATTTATTTACACACTTGCTAATAATGCTGATTTATATTCACTACTTGGAATTCGCGATTCACAATTCCATCCGGCTCTATTCAGATAGTAACTGACTTCGTCCCCATCGTGCGCGTCTTTATATACCCATACGGACCTGTCTAGAACGATCGGATAGTTTCTGGAGGCTTCTCGAATTCCTGTACGCGGAATCAGAGAGTCCAGAGACGTATTCAGGAGGATTTCGTCCGCTACACTGCCCCCTCCTTAAGACGTTCGGTCCCCGAACACCCTGGATGGTGTGGCTGAATCTACACGCGTCTCCCTTTCTGCAGCACCCCTGTCGTCCGAAATAGCATTCCACTGTCTTCTTCTTCGGCGTATATCCGCTCGGGTTGAAACTGCAAACCAGTATCTTCATTCCCGTCCTTTGGAAAATGACCTCAAGCATACTTCTAACGATTCTCCAGTTGAGCTGATCTAGACCACAACTCAACTTTGGCACAGCTAGCTTTTTCACCTTCAACTTGGTGAGCTCGTCTCTCAGCTGCAACAGGGTGTCCCACATATTTTTGTAGCTGGGTTTGTTGTCGGAGAATCTCTTGGTTACCAGGTAGAAGAGGTAACGCTGGCCATCAGCAAACCTCAGCGTTTTCCCAGTACGGGGATGTTGTTTTAGGAGTTCTGGTACACGGCCAAATTTCTTCCGGAAGACGAATGCTATTCCTCTCTTGTGTCTTCCGAGACACAATGGGCTAGTGAATAGTCTTCAGATACAGAGAAGAGATCTTGCTGTTTCTCGATGGTTACTCCGAATCTTGCCTTTCCGGTTCCACCGTAGTTTGCCATGAATAGGTCGAAACTCATCTCCTCATGCTCCGCTTTCTGAAAAGTCGTTCTTCTCAGATGGGTTTCGCCATGTTCTTCGTAGTCTGCCTCATATTTGCCTAGACGATTTATATGGACCACACGTTTCTTGCCTCTGGGTAGTTTCTGGATACGGTACACTACATCGTTGATTCGTTTCACTACTCTGTATGGCCCTTCCCAATCCTTCTGCAGCTTAGGTGATAAACCCCTCTTTCTCTGGGGGTTGTACAGCCAGACTAGGTCTCCCACATTGAAACCACCTTCTGCAGCTTTGCTGTCATACCGAGTCTTCATTCGGTCACTCGCTGTTCGGAGGTTCTGTCTGACCTTCTCATGGATGTAATGTAGCCTACCCTTCAAGAGGCTCGCGTAGTCCTCACCAGCTATCTCCGCTCCAGGCTTGCATCCAAACTCCAGGTCACAAGGCAACCTTATTTCTCGACCGAACATAATACAGGCTGGTGTCTCTCCAGTCGATTCTTGCAGTGACGACCTGTAGGCCATAGTGAACAGATGGAGATACCTGTCCCAGTCTCTTTGGTGATCAGAGACCACTTTAGCCAGATATTTTTCCACAGTTCTATTCATTCTTTCGACCATGCCATCTGACTGTGGGTGAAGCGCAGTTGTCCTTGTCTTTTTGATTCCGAGTAATTGGCATACATTCTGGAACAGGCTAGACTCGAAGTTTCGTCCTTGATCCGAATGAAGTTCGAGAGGCACACCAAATCGGCTAAACATCTCCTTAATCAGAACATCCGCCACTGTCGAGGCCTCTTGATTTGGAATAGCATAAGCTTCAACCCATTTGGTGAAATAATCCATCGCAACCAGTATGTACTTATTCCCATCTTCGGTTTCGGGGAATGGACCTGCAATATCGATGGCAACTCGTTCCAGAGGACTCCCCACGTTATACTGCTTCATTGGAGCTCTACGACTTCTCCTCGGGTCATTCGATGAGGCACATAATCTGCATTTCCGGCACCAAGTCTTTAACATCTTCTTTGCAGTTGACCCAGTAAAAACGCTCTCTGATCTTTTCTAGCGTTTTTTTGATACTGAAATGGCCACCGGAAGTTCCGTCATGTAACTTCTCTAAAACCTCTCTCACTCGACTCCTGGGAATTATCAGCTGTTTCCTTGCTGCGGTACCTTCGTCATTTTCGATGGACCGTTTCAGCAGTCCATCCTCCAAAATTATAGAATCCCACTGTGCCCAGTAGGACTTGACCCTAGGATTCAGATGACTCACTTCCTCCCATCTTGGTCTCCATCCGCTTATCTTCCAATGCAACAGCATTTTCAATTCTGGGTCACTTTCTAGATCTCGCTTCAGGGATTCTGGCATCCAGTCCGTATCCACGATGGTCGTTCTCAAGCAGAATTATTTCTCTTCTACTTTATTACAGTGCTTGCAATCTGACGGACATGGTCTCCTAGATAATGCGTTAGCGTTGCCATGAATCTTTCGTGCACGATGTTTGACAGAAGAATTATATTCCCGTTTCTGACATTTAGCTGGCTCTTTGCAGTAGCGCCGAATATGTCCTTCTCCGCCACAATTCCAGCATCTAAGTCCTCTATTCCGTCGCCCTTGACGAACTCGGCATAGAACCTCTTCTATAATTTCATCGCTGACCGAGGAATCATCTACAGTGCGGCTCATCTTGCTGTGTATCATGTGCGAAGCTTATTTGGCAGCTTCAAACTCTAATGCAACGGCCAGGACGTCATCCAGAGTCTTGGGTCGGGCCAATCGTAGTGTCTGCTGGGTTTCCAAATCTCTCAAACCATCGACAAAGGTCTGGATAGCGAGCAGTTCCAGGAAGCTCTCCGGTGCTGTAGGATATGCCAGTCTTACCAACCTTGCTATATCTGCTTCAAATTCCTGCAACGTTTCTGCACTATTCTGCTGGCGACTCTTGATCTGCGCGTGATACACTTGATGAAGGTGTGCATCACCATATCTCATTTGGAGTTTAGTTGTTAAAGCCTCGTAATTACCTTGATGACTTGCAGGAACAGTCTGAAGTATATTCAATGCATCCCCCCTTAGTGCAACACTCAAGGCTGCCACGTTTTCTTCCGCTCCCCATCCATTGGCATTCGCTGCTGCTTCAAATTGCTTCTGGTACGTGCACCAAGTTGTTTTGCCGTCAAAAGTTGGAGGTTTTATCTTCATTTTACCACTTTCTGTGTTGTTCTTCACTTTCACGAAGGATGGTGAAGCGAGGGTTTCTTTTCTAGTTGCCTTTCCTCTCAGGGACTCTATCAACTTGGCATGTTGTTCAATTATTCCTGATATTTCTTCAAATTTTCCGTTAACCTCATCCACTACTCCTTCAATTTTTTTGTTAACCTCTTCAAACTTTTCATTAACTTCCTCAATTATTACTTCCTTGACAGCTTCCATTCTCTCGTCCAATGTACTTGCGATTTGACTTACCAATTCATTACAATTGTCCATTTTTCCTTCCACTTTATTTTCCATTTTATCCATTTTTAACCCATTTCTCGAGAATTTTCTTCCATTTTCAAGCTCATTTTTTCAAAGGCTTGCTTGAAAAATTCCATACTCGCCTGGTCCATTTCCTCTTCTTGTGATCTCGTTATCGGCATTCAAAAGTTCCACAATGAAATTAACAATTCAATTAGCACAGCAGTTCAATTGACCCCACACCTGACACCAATGTAACGTTCTCGGGGTTAAACAAATTGTCTGCTGAATTTAAACGTCTAATTTATTTCCAATACCACTAACTTATCACACTAATTTATGTACAATAACTAATACTGATTTACTTACACACTTGCTAATAATGCTGATTTATATTCACTACTTGGAATTAGCGATTCACAATTCCATCCGGCTCTCTTCAGATAGTAACTGACTTCGTCCCCATCGTGCGCGTCTTTATATACCCATACGGACCTGTCTAGAACGATCGGATAGTTTCTGGAGGCTTCTCGAATTCCTGTACGCGGAATCAGAGAGTCCAGAGACGTATTCAGGAGGATTTCGTCCGCTACAATATGGTTGTAAGGTTGACAAAAATCTACAAACTAAAAATAATTTTACATAAACTTGGTGCGTCGAAAAAGGGTTATGGAAAAATAGGTAGTTTTGGCATAATTCTTTCGAGGACAATAAGGGCTTTACACTTATACCTCACTTTTTAAATTTCATTACGTATTTTTAGGATCTTTTTAGTATTTTAAGGAGTTCCTCAAAATTCTTGTAACAACCGCTGTGTTCAATCTAGATAAACGAAATTTTCACTGTAGTTAGCTCAAGGTGACAGCTCCATCATTCGGTAAAGATCAGTTTTTTTCATACAGAGTGTCTAATATAAATTTACCAATTTACTTAAATTAAATATGCGATAACTCGATTTTTTCAAATGGAACACCCTGCATTTTTCTCTTTCATGAAATTTGTTGCCTACATTTCTTACAAATAATTTATTTTTTATTCATACTGACAAGCCATTTTACATTATATTAAACACTATTGAAAACATATCAACCAAAAGAATAAACATAATCTTCTTTCCAGGCCCGCCGCTAGCTGTCTGAGCGCCCGCGTGCAAATACTGTTATGCCGCCCCCAATAGGGCGCTACATCAGGGGCGTATGTATCCAGTGAGCAAGTTTTAGCGAGGGACCTGATCGTTTCCATTCGAAGATTCGAAGATTTAGTGTGAAAAACTCTTCCCTGGGGATAATTTTTAATTTTGAAAAAGATCTTTCTCCAGATGCAACTGAAACCGGCAATGTTAGTAGTATTCTTAGTGCTATTGTTATATTCGGAAATGTAGAAATTAAGTCATTGCCAAAAATATATTGTAACAGTGATTGTGGATCCTTCGATTGGTGTTCTGCAAAATGCGATTTTAGTACAATAATTTCATTAAACAAATCAATACCGTCAATGTCTGATTCATTAGTAGCATCATCTTTAAGCTTCAGATTCAAGTCTTGACAATACTTCATCAAATCAACATTGGAATAGTCGAAAAGGTTGTCGCTAAGAAACCCAAACACGTCGCCGCAAAATGTTGTCAACTCTTCGAATCTATTTTTCAAGGAATTGATTGTTTGATCCTAAAATAAAACTCCACTCGGTATTTGGTTTTTGGGTCGGATGAAACTTCATCACTGTGTTCATATTGAAATTGTGTTGGTTCTCTTCTTGGTCTGATTTTATTGATTGGTGGAAAATCTGTTTCTACATTGAGTTCGTGGGCCACTTTGGAAGATTCTGCTAACACAATTTCAAAATGTTCAGCCGTACTATATTGTTTGAACTTATCAATCAACGTCTCCAACAAATTCATGCAAATTTGGGTATTCATGGTGGGGCTCTGCATCATTTTACTCAGGGCATTAATTTCATTTAGAATGGCAAACCAAATTACTACCGAGCAAATAAATCTATAATTTTGTACGTTTAAGGCCAGCGAATGAGCTTTGTGGGAAGTAGTACTGGTAACAGATGGTTTTTTATGACATACAATAATTGGGATAAACGATACGGCGACACTGAAAATATTCAACTACTACTACTACTACTACTACCTGATTGTTATATTGGGAAAAAGAACATCTGCAATTTTTTCTCGTAGAATATTCAACAAAATCAGAGATGCCGTAGGAACTTTCTAAATCGATGTTTCTTTCAGAAAATTTTTCCCGAGGGCGCAATTCGAAGTTCCGGGAGAGCAATTTATCGGATTATGTGAATTTTTCGATCTTGAAGTTTTACGCCATAACTGGATCTAGGCGCTCTCAGTATTTCGCCAGGGGGGGGGGGCACCTGCGGAACTTCGGGGGGCGGCAGTGCCCCTCCCGGAAATATGCCTGAAAGAAACACTGCAGTGAATACACTGAATTCCGTGGATATACGGAAATTATCGATGTTGGCCGCCTGTCCTCCCGATCCTTCAGAGAAAAAGTCTCTCTAAGGGGGATGGGGAGACCTTGCCGCCCCCAATGTTGAACGGAGTTGGAGAAATTTCAAAGCAGTTGGCAAAGTTTCGATCGCATATGGCAAAATTTCTATGTTTCTATGACAGTTGGCAAAATTTTAAAGCAGTTGGAGTTGGACAACCGCTCCCCCCCCCCGCTTACCACGTTGTTTGTCCCCTCAAAAAAAAAAAATAATTTTACTGGATTTGCCGCCCCCCCGGACGTGCCGCCCTTGTGCCGGGCACGCCTTGCACGCCCGCTTACGGCGGGCCTGCTTCTTTCAACTATATCACTAATTTGAACGTTCCAGATTATAATGTCGCACTGTTTAGAAAGTTCTCAAGGAATTTTCACCTTCTGATCAAAACTTGAGATGAGAAATAACGCTTTAGTGAAAAAATTGATGCAGAGAATAGATCCATGTCACAAGCATTTGCAGAACGAAGTGCTCTATGGATTGGACCATTCATGGTGTAATTTGTAGGGTTGAACCTTATGTGGAACGTTTCTCTGGATCTCAACAATGCTGGTCTACAATTCAGTACTATTCGATCCAAAAGGTACTCACTCTCAACAAAGTTGTGCAATAATTTGTAATGTGCCCTATACCGTATACCTAACTTTTGAGATATTCCACATGTAAGAATGGGACATACTTTGTGAAAAATGTAGGCAGATTTGATGAAAGAGAAAAATATATAGGGTGTTCCATTTGCAAAAATGGAATAATTGCATATTTAATAAATATAAATTGGTAAATTTATATTAGACACTCTGTATGAAGTTCAGATGTTTACCGAACGATGAAGCTGTAACCTTGAGATAACTACTGTAAAAATTTCGTTTATCTAGATTGAACACAGCGGTTGCTATAAGAATTTTAATGAACTCCTGAATAAAAATATCCTAAAAATAAGAATTATTTGGCAACGTCATGATGAAATTTCAACAATGAGTGTGATGCTCTTATTGTCCTCGAAAGAATTATGCCATGGCCCATAAAATACTGGGAGTTTTATTTGGCAAAACTACCTATATTACCATAACTTTTTTTAACGCCTTTTTATTTGTAAAATCATTTTTAGTTTGTAGATTTTTGTCAACCTCACAACCATATCATATAAGTATTCTTCCAAAGGGTACAGTTTAGGCGCTATTGCTGACGCCTCCTGTATACATAATCAAATATAAGGAACTTATACAAACATCAGAAAGACAGAAAAAAGTTTAATGGTGGGTTTCACAAAGCGTAATCACTGTGGATTTGAGCTTGATCTAGAATCAACTCGACTTGACAGTTCAAAAATCAGAGATTCAAGCAGTTGATCTCGGATCACCGGTGATTACGCTTTGTGAAACCCACCGTGTACCAGATAAAATTCAATACTACTTACTAATGTGTGATATTGGCCATCCTGGTTTTTTTTCTTCGTGAATATTTTGCACCTTCACACCACTTGAAACAATCACTTCTATTGGATTGAAAGTGTGTCTATTATCTCTAAGAACTTGATGTGAATTCAAATAGAAAAAGAATACCAAAAAACAAAGATATACGTATTTACTATTCCGCTTGAGTCTACCGGAGACCAACCTCTACTACTAACGGAAAAGGAATGCAGAAGTATTGAAATGGGCCATTTGGCAATTTGCAAGAATTTGTGGAAAGGGAAAAAAACCTGTTGAAATTTTGGTAATCCCAAATAGTATCACTTGACGCATTATATGCAAGGGCCAGAGAGGTATTATTGTATATTGTAGAGTTAGTACCTGACCTGCTTATGGAAAAGGGCAGATCAATAAACAGATTGTTTGAAAATATTAGTCATAAATGTCGGCATCTTTATTTGAGACGCTTTCTGATGAAAGTGCAAATATCTGGAACAATTGTCTGTTTTAGCAACCTAAAACGTCTAATAAGAGATGCCCACAAAAGATTCCATATTATTTGCATTAATATTCCTTTTCTGTAACGTTTTTCGTGCATTTGAATGTACATAATATTTCGTTAAACTGTGATACACTGCATAATATGGTGATAGTATGTAATAGAAAATGTTTATTTCATTAAATCCATAAACATATACGCAAGTTATCAAAATGAAACATATGCGTAACTTGAATTAAACAATTTTCTCAGCCTGCGAAATGAAATACATATTATAAACAAATGTAACAATGCTTATTATCATGACATATTATTGATATTTCATTATCATAATCCTTATTTCCATAACGTGCACAAAATAGTTTTTATATGATAGATAATGATGTAAAATCACATAAGCGGTAAGGCGGTACTTTGTTGGGTTTTGAAAAACCTTCAAACTGCGAACGTCTCCGCGCTTCCCAGGTGAATAGATTTATTACGTTTAGAACGTTGAAATTCAAAATCTGGTGTTGCAATTTGGAAGAAAGTTTCCTTTATTGTTCATTCGATCACCGAGAGGGGAGTCTTTTCTGAAGGTGGATAGATGTCGCTCATTAATATTCATTTCGAAATAATGCGCGACAGATATCCATATCTTCACGAAAAGATTTTCCATCCAGCGTTAACTTTGGGATATTCCACCCTGATGATTCCTAAGTAGGACGAAACTGCAGTTGGTGCAATTCTCAGTTGACGTTGGATGGGGTGAACAGTATAAGAGACCTAGTTCGTATTCATATTTCATTTGTTATTATTTATAGTGGCGAATGATTTGTGTCTTATTCCTTTCAATTAAAAAAGTTTTCTTTTAAATCGATCGGCATCGAATGTTATCCCTATTTTGTTTATTGTTTGGATTGGAAACAATAAATTTACACTGTTTTGTATTGCTCACACAATAAATCACCATCGATAATGTATTGGTTGATGACAGGTAGGTAATATACATATTGTCTCTTTACCAGCTACTTTTAATATTTAGCAGTATCAATATTCTATTTATTATCTAGATGCAAATGGAATTTGGGTTCTGAGGGGTAGTGATTGCCAAATTTTTGACATGCTATTGAGAATTGTATGTTCATCAAATTTATGGGTAATGTTCTTTATTTTTTCAGATAATGTTATATTAGATACTAGCTGGCCCGGCGAACTTTGTTCCGCCCTAATGATACTTACGGTGGATTTCACAAATGCACTCTGATTTTTGAACTGTCAAATGTTTCCATGGATATGATATGAGCTATCACACAGAACAGATACACAAAAATAACATGTCATAATATGTCAATCACTAATAATGGCAATTTTGGATTCAGTTATTTCCGCAAATATATTTATTTCCCAAACAGAAATTCAAAAACGTTTCAAAAATTATGAGGAAAGATAAGAACGGACAATTCCCGATTGAAACTGATCGCCAAAATCCGATTTACTTGTGATTTCGATAAAAATTCACTGTGATATTCAACCGCTTCTTGATCTGTTAATAGCCTTTCATGGTACTATAAGCCCTATGTAAATTACACGGTAATTGAAGTCATATGTTCTTTTTTCGACCATTTCAAACCACGACGACTGAACTGCTCGAAAAAAGAACAGATGACATCGATCGATGGCCGCGAAAGCCTCAACAAATTCATTGTCATTTAATTGTGATAATGTCAAATATAGTACCTTCACGATTACGTTATTTGGAATGAATAAAACTATAAAAATAACTAATAAACATCAGTCATAATGTGTGAATAGCGCCATCTGAAGTGGTAAGAACGAAACTTTTCTCATATCTCAACGAAATCTAATCATTTTAGACATCTGTACTCCTACGCTGAGACATTTTGGTTTTGCCCAAAAGCGCAGAGTTGTAGGCAACTCAAATTACACACTATTACAGTGACTATAGAGGGAATATGGTCACTGTACACGCTATTTTTTTATATCTCCATCTAACGCGGAGAATATCAAATGAAGTACCAACGAATAAGCAGTAGCGTAACTGTAGCGACATCTAGTGGCCTTACTCAAAAGGAGGAATAGCATTTCCTGTTTGAGTGAAATTTTAATCGATATTTTCAAAGTTTTATTGAATTTTATAATAACCAGACCGTAGACGAATCCAAATATGAAGTTTCATAACAAACAGTCCATCCGATCTCGAGTTATAAATGGTGTAACCAACATCTTTCTTTTATATATATAGATTAATATAGGTTAATATATTGAAAGAAGATAAAATATGTGATGAGATGTTTTATTTATAGATGCGACTCCATCTTATTCAAAATTCGGATATTAATGATGAATGTCCATACAAACAACGTATTGAATTGAAATCAATGAAAAATGAAATGATGCTTAGCACTAAATAATCAGTGGCGATTTTTCTATCCAAACTATAACCTCTTGGAATTTTGTGAACTCTACCTTACACGAGATCTAAGAAAACCTCCTGAAATAATCACCATCCCCTTCTGCCACAACGTAGCTCTAGAAATGATTTGACCATTTTAAGCAATTTACATCACATTGTTTTGGGTGTTTGTACACCTGTTTGCATTTTTGTATGTAAATAAATTAATACATCGTAGTCTATCATGCCGGTTATCGCTACACGCATGAGTCGTTCATGGGACTGACGTTTTAGACGCAGAACCAAAGACTATTTGGCAGACTAACGGTTTGTCTTGCGCGCCGGCTACCTCGCATCGTGAAGTAGCGTACCATTGTCTTTTCGAAAGCTCTGTGAAATATAATAGAAGAGGGGTAGGTTAGGTCATTGACCTTGAAACTTATTATGACCTAGGTTAATGCAGTTAGGTTAGGTTGGTGAAAAAACAATTTTTATGAGATATTTTAGGGATTTCGAGGAAATATGAACAAGTTATTAGTGTTTATAAACAAAACTAAGTGTATTTCTTAGAAAATATCGTGTTTGTAACATTCCTTTTCAAATATGGTTAGTACTCTAGTGTATCCTGAATGTATCAACTCAATTCCAATCGAGAAATATGGACTTTGCACCAATTCCAGAGAATCGTATCATTCGTATCAGGCGTGTATTGGGCCCAAATTGGGTTTTTCAAATGGCGTTATCTTTCGAACAGTGTCCCATTCGGAAAAAAAAAGGTTCTTCTGAACCCAAGAGTCTACAGTTAAAATATATGTACAAGTCAACGACCCACCTTGTATTGTATATACAAAATTTTGACTGGTGCATTCGCTTCTGCAAACGAAAAGCAATCGAGTCAAATTTTCGCACTATCCTATATAATATAGAAAGAATTAACGGCAAGCGATAATTTTTTTTTGGAAATTCCGGAAAACGTTACACACCGAGCAGGGATCGAACCAACTTTAATCTCCATCGCCGGTTCGTTCCGCATTTCCGAAACAAAATCGTGCCAAATATTATGTTGAAACTCGAAACTAGAAAATTTCGAAAATAAAAAAAAGGTACCTGGAATACTCGAAATCAGAGCCTGCAAATCATCTTGTTATGTCCGGAATTGGCGAACGCTAGTTTTCCGATCCCTGATCGTGGTCACGCCACTGTGTTACGACGAGATTGGGGGAATATGTTTTATTGTCTGTTGTATCGCCTGCGGTGTGGGAACGAGATGGATTTTGGAAATTTCGAATTGTGGGACAAGGATGAGGATATGTTGTTTCGGGATTTTATTTGAGATTGTCGAATCTGAAATACGGTGTTAGGGAGATTTAACTCACATGAGGACTTGGGATGGTGGTTTTCTGCGCATTCTTCAGTTAAATGGTGGTTTTTCGAAAGTCGAGGAGTTTTAATACTTACCTGATTGAGGGATTTGAATTTCGAAAACGTTACATACAGTGGGATTATTTTCGTTTAGCTTCAGAGCTTATTTAGAGGATTTCGTGAAATCTTACTGTGTACCTGAAAGGGGATTTACCATATTGAGAGGTGAGATTACCCATTTCTGCAATTCTGCCTCGTGCAACTTGTGCTTTCTATTTTAGAACCAGGATCAATATTCTGCTGAAACTCTATTTCGGTGAAGCATTCTCATTTATAATCATTGAGGAAACCGTACCTAATTTGGTACTGAGAGAACCCTCCGAAAGAGGTAGGTATTTCTGACTGGCGAGTTCGCCATTTTGATTTCTTCGAATTTGTGTTCGTAGGGTCCTTGTTCTGGGACATTTCAGTGGTTTCGTTGGAATATCTGCAACATCAATTGTCGATTTATAAGTCACCGGGTCGAATCAGCCCCAGGAAAATCAGTACTGCTGCCGTCCGTTACCTTTTGGTGATTTCAACATCGTGGAGGTTCTAAATCGTCACTACCTTTCCCCTTTGGATCGAGGAGCTTTATTAAGGTCGTATCGTCAATTTCTGGAATTTGTCAGCGCTTATATCGAGCTGTATTTGTTAAGTTTAAGTCTGATAATATTTTCATTATTATTTAGTATCATCAATAATAGGTTAACGTATGAGACCTATTTAAGCTATTTTGATAGGAACCTCATAAGGTTTCTGTACCTGATTTCGCACATAATTTGCTATTGTTGTATGATCTATTTATGTATACAGTGTGAGCCATATATAGCGCTATATAGGGACCTCGAGGTAATTACCCCCCCTTTAGATTTATTATTAGAGATCATTTATCTAGATTTATTTAGTGATTTTTCGGAAACTAGAGCAAGTGTGCTGGATGTGAATATTAAATCACTTGGCGCCCCCTTAATATATCGTTTTTGTATAACCCACTCCCATCTTCAACTGAGCTTTGGGACCATCCAGCATATAAGCGAGATTTTGAGTCCTAAGTGCTTATAAAGAATAATATATCGTGGCAAAAATGGCGCCCAACGTGTAATTTCGGTGTAATTTCTGATAGATTTCAGGTCGATATTTTTTTTGGTAGGCTGTTTTGTTACCGGTGACTTGAAATTTTGTTGTTTTTTTTTATAGTCGATATAGATTGTGGGAGACTTCTGTCTGCTTACGCGAATATTCGTTTTTTTTTTGTTTTTTTTGATATATCCTGAGTATCTGTTTCATTCAGATAGGGATTTTCTTCTTTGAATTTTCGTTGACATTGTATATTTAATCATGGAATCGAAACTTGATATAAACAGGTTGGAAAAAGATGAATTGGCGTACGAATTATCTTTTCGGGGCGTGACGGATCCAAAGACTGTTGAATCCATGAGAAAGACTTTGAGAAATATTATTAGATTCGAGAGATCGGGTTCGAAGTTCACTTATCCAACTTACCCATACACATTCGCAGATGATTTGAAGTATTTAAATGATAAGGTTGCCGAAGTCAAAGTTTTAGTTGCCGATTTCTCAAATAATGAGGAGAGCAATATATTCAAAAAAATTTCGACGAAGATTGTGCATTGTATAGGAAGGACAAATAAAAGCAAACCAGTCCAACCTGAGGATATTGCTACTAAAGCAAATTTATTGGCTTCTCTGATAAACTTACAAGCGGAGCTGAATAGTAGGGCAAGGAGATTTGAGAGACGTAGGGTTTCAGAGGCTAACCCCTCAAATATTTCGATGATGTTGGCGTCGAATCTGTCGTTGGGATCTTCTTCTTCTGAGACGGAATCAGATGACGACAAGGTTCTTGATAGAAGCTTGCCTGTCTCGGATAGGTCAGCGAATGACGTCACAAGGTGGTGGTAAGTCAGTTCCGGTTTATAAATGGAATCTGAAGTTCAGTGGAAAAAAATCGGGTATGTCCTTAAGTACCTTTTTAGAAACTGTAGAAGAGAACTGTTGTTCTCGAAATGTATCAAAGTCTGATTTAATAGTTTCTGCGGCAGATTTGTTCTCTGATGATGCATATCAATATTATTGTTCCATCCGTAAAGATATTCATACCTGGGAGAAATTGGTGAGTGCGCTGAGGAGTCAATTCCAATCGCCTTACTGGCTTACTATGATGAAGAACTGTTTGATCAAATCAAACGTCGAACGCAAGGCGTAGATGAGTCGGTTGGTATCTATATAGCAAAAATTTCTAATATGTTCAATAAATTATCGCGTCCGATTGCCGAGAATGTGAAGGTCCGTCTTCTTGTGAATAATTTGCTCCCATTCTTCCAAACTCAATTGGGGTTGGTTGATATCAGTTCTGTTACGGAACTAGTTAATTTGTGTAGAAAGTTGGAAGCTAGAAAAGAATCCATTGATAAATTTGCACCGCCTACACGTTCTAGAAGATGGGTAGAGCCTGAGTTGGCATACGTTAATGCGAGTGGTGTGTCTGATGGGACGGATTGCTCCGGGAGAGGAAGAGATAAAGATTTTATTAGGGGGTCATTTTCCAAGAGTAATACTTGGAGATCTCAACTGTAAATCTCAACAATGGAATTCTAGAACAGAGAACGCAAATGGCAAGAAATTGAAAGAGTATGCCGAGAAGGAAGATGCGATTATAATGGGACCGGACATACCGACATTTTTACCTAGTGGCAATGGAACCCCTGATGTGCTAGACATAGTTATAATGAAGAATATAAAGCAAGATTTTGCTCTTGAAACGATAGAGGATGGAACATCTGATCACAACCCGATAGAGTTCATTTTAGGACATGGAACTAGAAATGAAGTGACTCAAACACGAGATCATACCGATTGGGACGAATATAAGAATAAACTCCAAGAAAATATCACGAGTATTCCACAAATTAACACTCCGGATGAATTAGATCAATCAGTCATAGCTTTGGAGAGTGCGATTATGAAATCCTATGAAGAGAGCACGGTTAGAAAAACTGAACCTACTCCCAAACATCCCTATGGCGATACTCCCAAAGAGGTGAAAGAACTGATTAAAGTCAACCGAAGACTAAGAAAGAACTACAGGATGTATAAAACAGATAATGATAAAATCAGACTGAACAGACATAGTCAAATACTTAAAAATGCACTAAGGGAACTCAGAACGAATAGATGGAATAAGAAAATCAGTGAACTCAGCACAGAAGACCACTCTGCATGGAAAATGCAAAAAAATTTACGTAATGAAAAAACTCAAATTCCACCACTGCATGGAATGCATGGAATGGCATATTCAAAAAGCGATAAATCTAACGCTCTTGCCGATACTATAGAAAGGGAGTCAAGAATAAATTATTGTGAAGAAGAAGATGAGGACCTAGAAGAATTAATTGAAGATAATGAAGAAGAAATGAAAGAAACACCACCGGATAACAAAATCCCTCACCCTACATCTCCGGCAGAAATCAAAGAGATAATCAATAACTTGAAAACAAGAAAGGCTCCTGGGAAAGATAAAATTACAAATCTCATGCTGAAGAAAATGTCAAAGAAAGGAACGGCAGCTCTCACTAGCATAGCAAATGGCGTGATGAGAACAGAGCACTTTCCAAAAAGATGGAAATCTGCCGAAGTGATTGTTTTCAATAAACCAGGTAAAGACAAAAAGTTCCCACAGAACTATAGACCGATAAGCTTGCTCCCAGCCCTAGGAAAAATTGTGGAGAGAGTCTTAGCCAGACGACTTAATGAAGAAACAGAAGCCCTGGCGACGATACCGAGTGAACAATTTGGATTCCGAAAACAACATTCAACTGAACAACAGCTCCTAAGAATAACCGAGTATATCACAGAAGGATTTCAGAATAAAGAAGCCACAGGACTACTACTACTGGATGTAACCAGAGCTTTTGATAGAGTATGGCATGAAGGACTTGCATATAAAATGATAACCGCAGGATATTCACCCAAGTTAGGCAGAATAATAAGAAATTATCTGAGGGATAGGAACTTTTGTGTGAAAATAGGTGATGTTCATTCCACACTCAGATATTTAGAAGCAGGAGTTCCCCAAGGATCCATACTAGGACCGCTACTCTATAACATATACATACATGATATACCAAGAAATCCAAGATGCCTGCTTGCTCTATACGCAGACGATACGGGCATAGCAATTAGGCACAGAAATACAAAGATAATTCACAAAAGACTTCAAGAAGCTGCAGATGATATCAGTCAATGGTGTAACAGATGGAAAATCAAAATCAATGGAGAAAAGAGTCAAGCAATACTCCTTCAAAAGAGAAAACTGAAGATGGAATCGAAGATATCCATAGACAATAATGAAATTGAATGGAAGAATGAAGCTAAATACCTAGGAGTAATATTAGACAAAGGACTAACGTGGAAACAGCACATTGAGTATGCAGTGGATAAAACGAATGTAGCCATGAAAAGATTATACCCGATAATAGGCAGAAGAAGTCAAATGAACAAGAACACGAAATTGAGAATCATAAAAGCAGTCGCCAGACCGCAGCTCACATATGGATCAACAGCATGGGGATATGCAGCGAGAACCCATATAAAGAAGATCCAAAGTACAGAAAACAAATTACTGAGATGGGCATTAGACGCCCCCTGGTTTGTTAGGAATGAACAAATCCAAAAAGACATAAAATGGGAGTCCATTACTACATTCATCAAACGAAAAGCTGCCAAAGCCTATGAAAGAGCTAGTGAACATCCAAATGACGACCTTAGAAGGTTAATCGACTATGACCCCGCTGAAGATGAAAAAGCAGCGAGAATTTACCGCAAAAGACCTAGAGACCAATTGCGAAAATGAAGATATAAAACTCCACACTTAGCGAGAGATATCCAATTGAAGGATGAACACAAACACTCAGCATAAAAGAATGCGAAAGAGAAAATAACATATGAGAAGATGAAAGGTTTATAGGCATATGCCCGGAACCTAACAACGGGAGAGGTGTTTAGTCGGTAAGAATCCGACACTACCCAGAAAGACTGGGTGTCTTATGTAAGATTCACCTCTCCTATAATTAAGAAAAAAAAAAAATTGCTCCGGGAAGGTGAATAGAGGTGCATCAGGGTCCTCTAAACAGTCTGCGGTATGTTGGAATTGTCGATTGGCTGGACATATGCGTTCAAATTGCCCAACACCACAAGTCAACCGTTTTTGTTATAAGTGTGGAAAACAGGGATTTACCACTAAAACTTGCGATTTTTGCAACCGAAGTCCGGAAAACTACCGCCGAGGGAATTAGATGACCGCCTAGTTTCCTCAACCTTCATCGATAAGTCGGTCTGTGATAATTTTTCTCCGCCGTTTTCACAACTGTTGTCCAATCAACGAGTTATTTTGGACTTTCTTCTAGCTAGTACGCAGGGTGATGAGAGGCCATACTTGACGGTAAAAATATTTGATAGAGAGATCGTCGGTCTTTTGGATTCTGGAGCAAATCGTACCATTATGGGTAGAGCAGGAGCACGGTTAGTAGAGCAATTAAAGCTAACTTGGAGTACGGAACCACCAGTTTCGTGTGTGGTGGCCGATGGCACAAAGCATGTGTCTAAAGGATCTGTTTACGTTCCTTTTAGTGTAGAGGGTAAATTAAGTATCATAAAGGTTTTAGTTATGCCTTCATTACCGCATGCCCTCATATTGGGCGCTGATTTTTGGAGAGATATGGGTATTGTACCTGATCTGCGAGGGGGAAATTGGCGATTTTCGTCAGAAGCTCCTTGTGAGTTAAGTTCCGTGTCTGCATTGAAACCTCAGTCAGAACTAACCTCTGATCAATGTCTGAGGTTGGATAATTTAGTAAAGAAGTCATTCGATGAAATGGGAGACGGTTTGGGTTGTACTCATCTGGTGGAGCATAAGATAGTAACTGACTCGCCAGCCATAAAGCAGCGGTGCTTTCCGGTGAATCCAATAATGCAGGATCATTTAGATAGGGAACTTGACAAATTGTTGAAGGAAGGTGTGGTAGAACCATCGAATAGTCCATGGTCCTCACCCATTTTGCTAGTGAAGAAAAAGGATGGGTCATATCGCGTATGTGTTGACTTTCGAAAATTAAATAAAGTCACGGTCAAGGATGCTTATCCTTTGCCGTTTGTCTCTTCGGTACTTGATAAGTTGAGAGATGCCCGCTATTTGTCTTCGTTAGATGTAAAGTCAGCTTACTTTCAAATTCCTTTGGCCCCAGATTCCCAACAATATACAGCATTTTCGGTTCCGAATAGAGGTCTTTTCCATTTTAAGAGACTTCCTATGGGGTTGTCGAATTCGACGGCAACTTTTCAGCGTTTCATCGACTCAGTTTTGGGACCTGAATTGGAACCTTATGTCCTCGTTTATGTAGACGACATTATTATAGTAACGCAGACTTTTGAGAGGCATCTGGAGATCCTTGAGGAGGTTTTTAGTCGCCTGAAAAAGGCAGGATTATCTTTAAGCAAAGAAAAATGCCAGTTTTGTAGGCCTGAACTTCGTTTTCTGGGCTATGTAGTTGACAAGAATGGGTTACATGTAGATTCGCAGAAAGTAGAGGCAGTTCTTTCTATACCGGCACCTCGTAACGTTTCGGAAGTCCGAAGATTTTTGGGTTTGGCATCTTGGTATAGGCGTTTTATACCGGACTTCTCAACTATCGTTGCCCCTATATCTTCATTGTTGAAGAAGAGTAAAGTATTTTCTTGGGACGAAAATTGTGAAAGGTCTTTCAATAAGATAAAGGAATATCTCGTGTCGTCTCCTGTGCTTGCGTGTCCAGATTTTGATCTCCCGTTCTTTGTGCAAACTGATGCTTCTGATTTCGGATTGGGCGCAGTGTTATATCAGGTACATCCCGAAATGGGAGAGAGAATTGTTTGCTATTTGAGTAGGTCTTTGAGCAAACAAGAGCGAAAATATAGTACAACTGAAAAGGAGTGTTTGGCTGTTTTGTATGCGATAGAGAAGTTGAGACCCTATTTGGAGGGCACTCATTTCACTGTGGTCACTGACCATTACAGTCTCAAATGGATTAACACTATAAAAGATCCCGTCGGTCGTATCGCTCGTTGGGCAGTTAGGCTGCAGCAATTTTCATTTGATGTTGAACATCGAAAGGGTAAGGATAATGTCGTTCCTGACGTCCTATCGCGAAGTGTACCGGTCATTCATGAAGTGGTACAAGTATCACAGGATTCTGAAGAGCCTCTTAGGGATCATTGGTATCTAAAAATGCTGAAAAGTGTGCAGAGTAAACCTCATAAGTTCCCAGGTTGAAGAGTGGAGCATGGTAAGCTGTTTAAGCATGCTAAACTGAAAGTTTCGGATTTATCTGAGGAGGAATCGTGGAAAAAGGTAATTCCTAAGGAGGAGCGAGCGGATATGATGTCGAGATGTCATGATCATCCTTTGGCAGGGCACTGCGGTGTTCGAAAAACAATCGCAAGATTGTCAACTTTTTATTATTGGCCAAAAAAGAGGTCGGATGTGGCACGATATGTTCGGAGATGCGAGGTTTGCCTCAAAATTAAGCCAGAACAGAAAAGTCCGGCTGGACTAATGCTGAGTAAAACACCCACCATAAAAGAACCTTGGCAGCTTTTAAGTCTGGATCTGATAGGTCCTTTGCCTCGCTCATCAAAAGGATTCCAATATATTTTATCGGTAAATGATAGTTTCAGTAAGTTCACGCTTTTATTCCCGTTGCGCAAAGCTACTGCTGATCTGGTCGTTAGGCATCTTGAGGATGATGTTATTTTGTTGTTTGGTCCTCCCTCAATTATATTATGTGATAATGGGAAACAGCTGAAAGGAAAAGTGTTTTCGAGTTTTGCTGAGAAATACAATATCAAGGTGGTCTATAATGCTAATTATCATCCACAAACGAATCCTACGGAAAGAGTGAATAGGGTCACTAAGTCAATTCTTACGGCATATGTAGCGGATAATCAGAAAAATTGGGATAAATATTTGCCATCTACAGGTGCCGCTTCGAGGTCTGCTAAACATGAGGCTACCGGATATTCTCCAAATTTCTTAATGTTCGGAAGAGAAATTAATTTTTTCCAGTCACAGGATATGAACCTCGATGTGAAAAACATTGAAATCGAGAGGAAAACCGATTTTGAAAAACGGGCAGCTACGTTGAAGAGCTTGTTTTGTGACGTACAGAAGCGTTTGAAGTTAGCGCATGAAAAGAGTAAACGCTATTAGGATTTACGGCGACGTCCCGACACATTATCTAAGAATCAGAAGGTGTGGAAAAGAAATTATGTTTTGTCGGATGCAACAAAGAATTTCACTTCCAAATTAGCCAATAAGTTTGTGGGACCATTCGTTATTCACAAGATAGTATCTCCGTGGACTTATGAGCTACGGGATGATTCTGGCAAGAATTGTGGAGTATGGCATGCGAAAGATTTGAAGGCCCACCCTCCGGATGAATAGGATGCCAGTGTTTTTTTTTATCGTTTTTTTTTTCTTTTCAAGTAAGGGGAGAGTTGTTATGTCCGGAATTGGCGAACGCTAGTTTTCCGATCCCTGATCGTGGTCACGCCACTGTGTTACGACGAGATTGGGGGAATATGTTTTATTGTCTGTTGTATCGCCTGCGGTGTGGGAACGAGATGGATTTTGGAAATTTCGAATTGTGGGACAAGGATGAGGATATGTTGTTTCGGGATTTTATTTGAGATTGTCGAATCTGAAATACGGTGTTAGGGAGATTTAACTCACATGAGGACTTGGGATGGTGGTTTTCTGCGCATTCTTCAGTTAAATGGTGGTTTTTCGAAAGTCGAGGAATTTTAATACTTACCTGATTGAGGGATTTGAATTTCGAAAACGTTACATACAGTGGGATTATTTTCGTTTAGCTTCAGAGCTTATTTAGAGGATTTCGTGAAATCTTACTGTGTACCTGAAAGGGGATTTACCATATTGAGAGGTGAGATTACCCATTCCTGCAATTCTGCCTCGTGCAACTTGTGCTTTCTATTTTAGAACCAGGATCAATATTCTGCTGGAACTCTATTTCGGTGAAGCATTCTCATTTATAATCATTGAGGAAACCGTACTTAATTTGGTACTGAGAGAACCCTCCGAAAGAGGTAGGTATTTCTGACTGGCGAGTTCGCCATTTTGATTTCTTCGAATTTGTGTTCGTAGGGTCCTTGTTCTGGGACATTTCAGTGGTTTCGTTGGAATATCTGCAACATCAATTGTCGATTTATAAGTCACCGGGTCGAATCAGCCCCAGGAAAATCAGTACTGCTGCCGTCCGTTACCTTTTGGTGATTTCAACATCGTGGAGGTTCTAAATCGTCACTACCTTTCCCCTTTGGATCGAGGAGCTTAATTAAGGTCGTATCGTCAATTTCTGGAATTTGTCAGCGCTAATATCGAGCTGTATTTGTTAAGTTTAAGTCTGATAATATTTTCATTATTATTAAGTATCATCAATAATAGGTTAACGTATGAGACCTATTTAAGCTATTTTGATAGGAACCTCATAAGGTTTCTGTACCTGATTTCGCACATAATTTGCTATTGTTGTATGATCTATTTATGTATACAGTGTGAGCCATATATAGCGCTATATAGGGACCTCGAGGTAATTACCCCCCCTTTAGATTTATTATTAGAGATCATTTATCTAGATTTACTTAGTGATTTTTCGGAAACTAGAGCAAGTGTGCTGGATGTGAATATTAAATCACTTGGCGCCCCCTTAATATATCGTTTTTGTATAACCCACTCCCATCTTCAACTGAGCTTTGGGACCATCCAGCATATAAGCGAGATTTTGAGTCCTAAGTGCTTATAAAGAATAATGTACCGTGGCAATCTATTGAACAATTGTTAGAAGAAAAAAATCCTGATATCAAGGCGCTTCAAGAACAAAAATTGACCCCAAATGATAGAATTTCCTTCGAGAATCACGAAATATGCAGAAGAGACAGAAATAATAGAAATGGCGCTGACGTCTTCAGAAGAAGAGAAAGCATCAAGGTATGCTCTGTATATAAACCACCGCAAATAATTCTGCCAGATAAAGAAATGATGGTTTTATTAGGTGGTCATTTTCCAAGAATAATACTTGGGGATCCCAATTGTGAATCTCAACAATGAAATTCTATGACGTTTAATGCAAACGGCAAGAAATTGGAAAAACATGCCGAAAAGTATAATGCGATAATAATGGGACAGGATATACCGACCTATTTACCTAGTGACAATGGAACCCCTGATATGCTAGACATAGTGATAATGAAGAATATGGAGAAAGATTCACGCAATGAAAAAACTCAAACTCCAACACTGTAAGGAATGGCATATTATTCAAAAAGCGATTAATCGAACGCTCTTGCCGATACTATAGAAAGGGAGTCAAAAGAATATATTATTGTGAAGAGGACGATGAGGACCTAGAAGAATTAATTGATGATAATGAAGAAGAAATGAAAGAACGAAAGAAGCACCGGAGAATGGCATAATACGTCATCCAACATTTTGATGTTGGATAATCAACAATTTGAAAAAAGGAAAGGAACAGCGGTTGCGAAAACATTTGATTTTCATCAGCTGCCGAAAATGTCGTTGTTGGTATTGTTCCAGAGTTTTTATATGGCGTCTATTCTATTTGGGACCCAAGTTTCGCAATCCCATATTAGCGTGGGTATGATGACTGCTCGATACACTGCTGATTTTGTTTTTGTGTTGAGTTCGTGGTTATTGAAAACTCTATCTCTCAGCCTCCAGGGCATTGCAGAATAAACACAAACAGTCAGCATGAGAAATGCGAAAGAGAAAATATACAGATGAGGAGATGTAAGGTTTATAGGCATATGCCCGGAACCAACCGCAGTAGAGGTGTTCAGTCGATAAGAATCCGACACTACCCAGAAAGACGGTGTCTGATGTAAGATTCACCTCTTCTATATAAAAAAAAAACGTTGGATTTGTGAAGATTTTTTTTTTGCATTTACTGAGAACCACGTACATATTATATTATGCATCCCTTTCAGCCACAGTCGACTTCTCTTACAGTATTGAACGATCTCTCGATTAATTCAGAAATCCGATCACATGATCATTATTATAGGTTCGTTATCGTTACACAATATCTCATCATCACATGGACTTTATGGGAACTGATATCAGTCATTTTCTTCCAATATAGCCAAGATTATGTGTAGGAATAAGTCGAACGTCAGGTATCAGGAATTCCGAGACGTATCTGATGCGTCGTCTGTTCTCAGAATACAGGATATCTTCTTCTTGTTTATCGATTAGGCCAAACTACTGACGAATAACACAATTCAAGAAAGAAAACATACATCAATTGATTACGCCAATTTCGCACAAATCTTTCGAAGAATAATGGTATCGGATTTTGAAGCAGAATAGAAATTCGAACGGCCTGGCACTTGGCCGCGATCAAATTTCCGTTCACTTCGTCTGTAACTATATATAGCCGGCTGCCGGAGTAATGAAATCGGGTGTCTTATGTAAGATTCACCTCTCCTATAATTAAAAAAAAAAAAAAAAGTAATGAAAATTAATATTAACATTAGTCATTACTATCATTAGTATATGAGATTTCTCCCGACAGTTGACGTGTCTTAACATACTTCAATCAACGAGTGACAAGATGTCGACGTCCCAGACGGAATTGCAACAAAGCACGGCTTCGGTGCCGACTGGCGGAAAAAATGCTAAGAAGTCCGAGAAGAAGACAACTTCGAAGCAAACGAAACCCAGCCATCCTCCGACATCTGATATGGTCAACAATGCAATCAAGGATTTGAAGGAAAGAAGCGGATCCTCGTTGCAAGCAATCAAGAAATTCATTGGTGCCAACTACAAGGCCGATCCAGAAAAGCTCGCCCCGTTCATAAGGAAATATCTCAAGTCTGCAGTACAGTCCGGTTCTCTGGTTCAGACCAAAGGTAAAGGCGCCTCCGGTTCCTTCAAATTGGCCGCTGGAGGCTCCACGACCGGAACTCAAAAGAAAATCGTCAAAAAGGCCGTTGCCAAGTCCGAAGACGGCGTAACCAAATGTAACAACCGCCCTCGTATGAAGATTTTTTCACGCGAGTTTGGAAATTATTATTGAATTAAAAAAAAAAGAAAAGATGGAATTTACGATCCTATTGCAGTCGAGCGGCTGTCTGCATGTAGGTTCGTGCCTCAAGCTAATGAGAGGTCTTTGATGTTAAGATTTTCTTTTCAGAGGGGTGAGGTATTAGAATTTAAAAACAGAGGTAAATACATATATCTATATTAGAAAATAAAACAAAAAAACAGAATTACTAACTTTGACAATAGCTACAATGAACTTTTGGAAATCTGTACAAATAGTTTACCTTATTTTATCGATCAATCAATTGTTACAATGAACCAGTTCAAGTTAATGAAAAACTTCAATTTCACCTGTTACACTAATAAACACTTATTTTAGCGATCCCCAAATGGTATTTGATGAGGGAGAGAGTGATGAACTCCGTCACCCGATAGAATAGACAATTACACACAAAAATTTATATAAAAAAGAAATTATAAGAAAAATTGCTATGGTCAACTATTCGCCCTCTTGGATATCTACTGGGTTAAGTAATTAAAACCAGGTCTTCTAAACCTCTTACCTTAGATTAATTTTTCCACCAACACCTTCTCACGATATCGCGAACCACGTCACGGTACGTTACTTAAAATACCTAGTCTTTTCTCTTTGAATTACACGAAATTTTTGACCAACACTTTGAATCGACTTTGAATTAATTCGGATTTTTAACCAACTTCGAACTTTAAATCTTATTCGGATTTTAAACAACTTCGACTTTAAATTAATTAGGATTTTAACCAACTTCGCACTTTAAATCTTATTCAGATTTTAAACAACTTCGACTTTAAATTAATTAGAATTTTAACCAACTTCGAACTTTAAATTTATTCTCCCTTCTCGGACTCTACCAAAAATTCCCAAAACTACTACCCTTCGCAGTACCACCAACGTTTCCTCACGCGATCTAAAAACCGTCTCCTTCCAATTATACCTCAAACGACACAAAACCTTTTCTCCACGATCTCAACCTTAAACTTGCATAAACATCGCGCCCTATCGCGACGTCTTTGCCCTTAATTGGCACTCCCTTCTCCGCACGCGATCTTAAGCCCGTCGCCCCACGCGATCTTAAGCCGGTCTCCCCCGCGCTATCTCAAGCCCGTCTTTCCACGCGATCTTAACCCGGTCTCCCCCGCGATCTTCATACACGCCTTATAAAGTGCTCTCTGAATCTAGGGGGTAAACCCCCCTCCACACGTCACAGTTACACCGCCACTTTGTTCCTATTCCCCTCCCCTTGAGAGGGCACAGAAAAATATTTTCTCACAAACTGGCAATTGGGTGGTCTTAGAAAAACACCCCCGAGAAAAAAAAAAGACGTTTCCGCACCCTCGGCGTTGGGTGCGGAGGCTACGATGAAACCCTACCCTCGGCGATTTTTATGGCTTTTCCAGGGACCTGCATTGAGAATAATCCTAAGAACCATATGTGAATTCCTTGATTTATTTTAGGCGATCGTAACTACTCAAGGTCCGAGCTTTTATGGGTCTATTCGAATTTGCCGATGCAATTTGAATAGAATTCTCCAAAATGGTAAACGGGTGTTGGTTGATGGTGGTCGGTGACAGCAATATCACCTTTTTTTTTATGTTTTTTTTTCTAAATTCCCTGTACCGAAGGACCTTTAGGGATTGAAATTTAAAACTTTGTTTTTATACCAAATGGTCACTTGCCATAAATTGTTGAACTGACGTTCTTTTTCTAACCCCACAAGTGTTTTTAATTAGGGTACATTTCCGGCCTATTACATCACTCTCTCCATTGAAAAAGTTTTTTGCTTAAATGCGAAAACTTTTCCCCAACTAATATTACAAAAAAAAAAGAGAAGTTATTCTAATATTGGATTTCATATCCCTACTTAACTTACCTATCTAAACATGCACTTATGACCTTATAATTCGACAAATAGGTCAAGCTCAATTATTTTCACATCTTAATTTGATAACCATTCTATAGCTATTCTAAATACTAAAACCTAAATTTTATAGTCCTTAAACCTAAAACACATAATCGTCCCACTAACGACGTCAGTACACCGGCAGACATCTTCTTCCGGGATAAACCTTTTTCTCAAAGACCTCCGGCTACCTGCTCCAGGGTAGTTAGCGCCACTGACGACAATAATGTCACCTATTGTCAATTGTTTATCAGTTTGGGCGTCCCTTTACCGCAAAACCGCTAACCCAACGACACAGTGTTTATACCGACCGATGATGGTTTTATTGCTTTCGTCGGTCACTTTCCACGCACAGATGTTCATTTTTGAGCGCCACTACTCCTTTTGAGTCCAATGGGTTGCCTTAGGGGTGAGTACGGGATATAATTTCGAAATCGTGCCAGTTTCATTGGTGGGTGTTTCACTTATCGGTTTTTCGTTCGGGTTCACTTCATCTACTTCAGCTGCGTTCAACTATCCTCATACTGGAATTTCAAGTTTGTCTCTGGTGATAACCTCTCCGGAGTCACATCTATTGATCATCTAACAGGCAAAACGGGCATTAATCCATTTCAGCCCTATCTCAAGTGGTTCCAAAACGATTTCCTTCTGGCCTCGTAATCAGTGCCTCTTCTTCTCATAGTAGTGACGATAACAACACCTTCCCATGTTTATCCATTTTCGTCTACGTTTTTTGGTTACAAATTTGAAGCGATGCATATCCTGTCATTTCTCGGCACCCATACGTTTTATAAAGTTCTAGATTCCCCCGGCTACAACCGAACTATGGCTGTGCATACCACGGTGAGTTATTTAACGCGTTACCTCCAACCAACAAGTCCACACAGATTAAATTTCAATTTCGTCTTTTCACCTTTTTGGGTTCACTCGAATATGCCGTTTTTAGTTCTGGCCACTCCGCGACATCCCGAATAGATACCGCGTTTTTATCCGCACAATCGTACGCGATTATCACTAACACCTGAGCATGTAGACTTATGGTCATGAGAAAGGTTACCCCTAATCAGAACTCACTGATTACTACTCGCCATTGGTTCTGTCCCCTTGCTGTCTAGCATCTTCTTCGGCTTAGTTAAAATTAATTGTCTCCATACGACAACATAATTACAAAATTGTTACATCAATTCACACGGTGACTATAACTAAACACAGGTGAACACAATTCCGTCATAATCTTACCTAAACATCTGCATGCAAAATTGTTAAAAACATATTTATATGACTTCGTTGTGCTCGCCTTAAGCAGCGACCACAACGATTCTGGTTCTCCCTTTTGGATTTTCTTTCCTCAAATTTGTTTAATTGTGATCACGATCCGCGTGATCGGGGCTAATTTTTATTGAACAAAAGAAAAATTTGACTTTGACTTTACTTCTCACTATTAATTATCTAACGTTAACTATCACTTTTATCACGATTCATATAATTACTTTTAACGAACTTTCAACTCTTCAACGATCAAATATTTACTTTTCAACGATTAATTATTAACTATTAACTATTACTCTTCACGCCTAACTATTACTTTTGACGAACTTTCAACTCTTAAACGATTAAATATTTACTTTTTACAATTAATTATCAACTATTAACTCGGATCGTGGGGTCGTCAATCCCCAATGGCACCCCAAAAACCATTCCGTGCGGGAGAGATGATTTTTTTCTTCTTCAATTTTGGGTCCATCGGTCTGGTGGACGTCTAAGCCTGCTGGACTTCCCCAGCGCTAAAATTGGCTTTTCCAGAAATTCCTCCTCCGCCACATCGATATCTGACTCCTCATCCGAATCAGTTACGAATTCGGTTGACAGTCTATCTACATGGACGACTTTTTCGTCAGATCCCCTACATTCTTTTATTCTGCAGGTCCCGTAACTACTGATTCCCATAATTCGATATGGTCCTATCCAGTTTTCCCCCATTGTCTTTGACGACCCATGCCTTGTGTTCACGTATACCTTGTCTCCCAACTCGAATTGGTGATCCGACACAAGGTACTCGCTCGCAAACCCCTTTAAAATTTCGTTTTTCTGACGCCCCGTTTCATGTCGCTTTTCCTCCACTTTTGGTTTCGACCTCACCTGCCCAATTTTCATTTTCGCGTCTTCAAAATGCTCCCCAACTTTTGGTTTTACATTTTTCGCTGATTTCTCTACTCCAGAAGCGGTTTTCTCAATACAGTTCGTATCCACTGTACACTTCATATGTGTTGGAATCGTAGCCCCTTTTTCCCTAATGATATCGGTTTCCCATTTAATATCATTACCTCTGATATTAGGTCCACCCATTTCTATCTTCTCCGCCGTAAGTTCCCTATCTACCTTCTGTTGTGTTTGTGTGCAAGCGTCCACGCCAACCTTCCCTATATTCGTTTTCCTATTAGCCTCAGGGTTTCCCGAAATTACTGTTTCCCTATTCATATTTTCCGTATGATTACCCCTGTCCTTTTTATTACTAGTAATTCCCCCTATGTTTATGGAAATTTGATTTGAACTATTGTCAACCGCGTCCTTGAGCAAGAGTTTAAAGACATGTCCCCTTATGGTTATGGCTGGGCCGTGCAAATAGTCTATTTGCGCCTGATTGGCAAAAAGAAAATCTCTTCCCAATATGACCTGAACATTCCCTAGAATGCTATTGTCGCAAACAACGGCCTTCCAATGGGTGCTCCATTCACCATTTTTCGGGCCTACCGATACTTGGGTCATGCCATATGTCCGCAAAGCGTGCCCCGTCACACTTGTTAAACGGCCAGAAATCGTTTCGGCCTCATAAATTGCGTTCTTTTGAACCAATCCCTTTTGGATCAAAGTAACCGCCGCCCCTGTATCGATTAAACAATCGCATACTTTGCCATTTACCTTCATTTTTATAATATGCGGTATCTCGTCGATTTCCTCAGGATTTATTTCCGGGATGACTACCCGACTTTGTTTAGCATTACCTGCTAGTCGCTGATTTCGACACTCCCGGGCGAAGTGTCCTCCCTGACGACAGGAAAAACACTTTTTCCTTGAATCCTGTCGTCCCTTGCAACCATTCCCATATTCCATCGACAAATTCCCTCTTTTTTCACACAAGTGGAACTGCTTTTCAGTATCCATCTTGGAAATTCCCATGATAAAATCCCTTCTCTGAATCATCATGAGGGTGATTTCCTGCAGCTTCACTATTTCCTCTGCCTTTTCCAAATCTAAATGTTTCTCCCTCAACAACCAGATTCCCGTATGCTGCATCAAGTCTTTCCGAAGGCCTAACTTAAATTGATCTAAGATCATATCCCTATTCTTCTTCTTGATCCCAGCTACTTCTTCCTTAGTGGCCCCAACGAGATCATCCTGCAAAAGATCTGCCCCTATAATCCGTAACCTAGTACAAAATGAAGAAACATCTTCATCTTGTCCTTGAAAACACCGATATAAATTCCACTGGTTCTCTTCTGGCAATCTAGATGGAGTAAATTTCTTCAAAATTTTCGCTTTGAAGTCTGCATAAGATAATTTATCTAAGGATATGTCTGACTTGAAGAAATCATACGCTTCACCACTCAGTTTGAATTTGAGTAATTTTAGCGTGACTTCTTTCGTCCACCCATCTAATTTAGACCGTAATTCTAATTTGTCGAAATATTCGACCGCCCCTTTTCCTGTGAAGTTATCTAAAGTACCTGCTACCATACCAAGAGAATACATCATTGACGGGAACATTTTATTGGTGTTAGTACCAGAGGGAGTAGTTGCCATTTTACTAATTACTCTATTTGATTCCTACCAGTAACAAAAAAAAACTTGCACCTACCAGCATTTGGCTTATCTCGTTCACCTACCCTGAAAACCCTATCTTACGATCCGCAAAAAAAAAATTGTTTTTTTGAAAAAACAAACAACTAATCAAAAACCAACTACATGAAAGTATAACTTTTGCAACTAAAATTGTTCAATGCAAGAATCATTACGGTAATTCTCACTAAATCCGTGATGATTTCACTATGTGTCAATATAATTCGTCGTACCAATTCTAAAGTAACTAAGATATGTCATGAATACAAACCTTCACCTAAAATCTCCAAAATACTCAAACATCACCCTTTTAACGCAAAATTTTATGACCAAAATAAACGTACACTAGACAAATCCAATCACCACTTATTATTTTTCAATATATACGGAAACGTGATAAGTACAACTTTTCGACAAAACAAACCGGATACCTTCCTTCAGAAAATTTTTAAAATTATACCAGCGACTGAATTTTTATCTGAACAAAACAACTCAGCTACCTCACCTCAGAAAATCATTTAGAAATATCTCACCGTTTGAATTTTCTATCTCAACACAACAAAAAATCTGCTACCTCCCCTCAGAAAATATTTTTGAAATATCCCACCGTTTGGATTTTATATGATCAAAACAAATCTGCTACAATTCCTCATAAAATCTTTTTAAAAGGATCTCACCGTTCGAATTCTTATCTCAACAAAACAAATCTGCTACCTCCCCTCAGAAAATCTTCTTGAACTATCCCACCGCTGTCACCATTTGTAACAACCGCCCTCGTATGAAGATTTTTTCACGCGAGTTTGGAAATTATTATTGAATTAAAAAAAAAAGAAAAGATGGAATTTACGATCCTATTGCAGTCGAGCGGCTGTCTGCATGTAGGTTCGTGCCTCAAGCTAATGAGAGGTCTTTGATGTTAAGATTTTCTTTTCAGAGGGGTGAGGTATTAGAATTTAAAAACAGAGGTAAATACATATATCTATATTAGAAAATAAAACAAAAAAACAGAATTACTAACTTTGACAATAGCTACAATGAACTTTTGGAAATCTGTACAAATAGTTTACCTTATTTTATCGATCAATCAATTGTTACAATGAACCAGTTCAAGTTAATGAAAAACTTCAATTTCACCTGTTACACTAATAAACACTTATTTTAGCGATCCCCAAATGGTATTTGATGAGGGAGAGAGTGATGAACTCCGTCACCCGATAGAATAGACAATTACACACAAAAATTTATATAAAAAAGAAATTATAAGAAAAATTGCTATGGTCAACTATTCGCCCTCTTGGATATCTACTGGGTTAAGTAATTAAAACCAGGTCTTCTAAACCTCTTACCTTAGATTAATTTTTCCACCAACACCTTCTCACGATATCGCGAACCACGTCACGGTACGTTACTTAAAATACCTAGTCTTTTCTCTTTGAATTACACGAAATTTTTGACCAACACTTTGAATCGACTTTGAATTAATTCGGATTTTTAACCAACTTCGAACTTTAAATCTTATTCGGATTTTAAACAACTTCGACTTTAAATTAATTAGGATTTTAACCAACTTCGCACTTTAAATCTTATTCAGATTTTAAACAACTTCGACTTTAAATTAATTAGAATTTTAACCAACTTCGAACTTTAAATTTATTCTCCCTTCTCGGACTCTACCAAAAATTCCCAAAACTACTACCCTTCGCAGTACCACCAACGTTTCCTCACGCGATCTAAAAACCGTCTCCTTCCAATTATACCTCAAACGACACAAAACCTTTTCTCCACGATCTCAACCTTAAACTTGCATAAACATCGCGCCCTATCGCGACGTCTTTGCCCTTAATTGGCACTCCCTTCTCCGCACGCGATCTTAAGCCCGTCGCCCCACGCGATCTTAAGCCGGTCTCCCCCGCGCTATCTCAAGCCCGTCTTTCCACGCGATCTTAACCCGGTCTCCCCCGCGATCTTCATACACGCCTTATAAAGTGCTCTCTGAATCTAGGGGGTAAACCCCCCTCCACACGTCACAGTTACACCGCCACTTTGTTCCTATTCCCCTCCCCTTGAGAGGGCACAGAAAAATATTTTCTCACAAACTGGCAATTGGGTGGTCTTAGAAAAACACCCCCGAGAAAAAAAAAAGACGTTTCCGCACCCTCGGCGTTGGGTGCGGAGGCTACGATGAAACCCTACCCTCGGCGATTTTTATGGCTTTTCCAGGGACCTGCATTGAGAATAATCCTAAGAACCATATGTGAATTCCTTGATTTATTTTAGGCGATCGTAACTACTCAAGGTCCGAGCTTTTATGGGTCTATTCGAATTTGCCGATGCAATTTGAATAGAATTCTCCAAAATGGTAAACGGGTGTTGGTTGATGGTGGTCGGTGACAGCAATATCACCTTTTTTTTTATGTTTTTTTTTCTAAATTCCCTGTACCGAAGGACCTTTAGGGATTGAAATTTAAAACTTTGTTTTTATACCAAATGGTCACTTGCCATAAATTGTTGAACTGACGTTCTTTTTCTAACCCCACAAGTGTTTTTAATTAGGGTACATTTCCGGCCTATTACACAAAAATAGCACCACAGCAAAGGAAAAGAAGAAGGCGACCGCAGCGAAACCGCAGACAACGACAATAAGGAAGTCTAAAAAGTCTGTAGTGGCAGCACCAGCAAAAAAGAAGCAGAAAGTTACAAAATCTCCCTCCAAGGCCAAAAAGAACGCGAAATCGCCGACGAAGAAACCCAAAGCCCCGAAACCCAAAACGGTGAAATCGGTAGCGACAGCTAAGAAAGTGGTTTCTCCGAAGTAGAAGTAAAATCTGCGTTCCTTCACGGCAGGAGTACCGTGTATCGGCCCTTTTCAGGGCCTCCATATACAAAATCAATGAGTAGAGCGATCCATCACATGTCACAACACTAAAATCATGTTGGAACTAATGCAATTCTGATCAGTTATTCACGTTGGTTATCTGGATATAGTTTGTTATCAATTGAAGCTGTTCAGGGCGATAGCTAATATTTGACTCGATAGCTATCCCAGTTAATATTGGTCGTACAAAATCGTTTACACTGGCCAATTTGTATTATTTTTTATGGGCCTTCAGAACAAAAAAAAATGCATAAAAGCATCGTAAACCTAAAAATTATTTTTTAAATAGTACACTTGTATTTTATTCTCCTAATCGGTAGAGCTCTTCATTCTGATTTCAAAAATATGTATACACTTTATGGAGGTTATTTCTCGACAGTTTTCCAAGAATGTAATTGGGCAACAAGACGGAGCACCAGCTCATAGTATTCTACCTGTTAGAGTTAGAGAATACCTCAATGACAGATACAGTATGTGCATTAGTAGAAACGGGACCATTTTATGGCAGTCCCGACTTGACACCATTGAATGCAGAATAGAGGAATAAATTGACAGCCTCAATAATGATCCAGAAATGGTAAGGAAAACCCTCCAAACGTTAATAAAAAAAATTTTTTGTAGAAGTACAATTAATTCAACTCTTAGTCAATAAATATCAGTATTTTCATTATCCACGGTCTCTTTGATATAAAGAAATCGCCTCGTTGTCGTGTCGCGTTCTACAGCTACTTTAGACTTAGGCGAAAAAACCGATATCTTTAGAAACCTGCCGAAAATAACCTCTATAAAGTATATATTTTCAAATCAGAAGAAAGAGCTCTACCGATTAGGAAAATAAAATGCAGGCTGTACTATTTGAAAAATAATAGTTCCCATAAAATTTTGAATGCTCATAAAAAAAACTACAAATTTGAACGTTTTTGTACGACCAATATTAATCGAGTCGGATATTGAGTAAAATATGAACAATCACCCGGATCCAAGTTAGGTAAGCAGTCAAGATGTTCGAACAAATACGACTTATAAGCTTGTGGCAGTTTTAGACGAGTGAAGCCTATAGCAAAAAATCTAAGTCTAATGTTACGTCGAAGCTCAGACCTGAAAAAGACAGCACATATTTCAAATCATATTACTCTGTCCTCTTTCCCCTGAAATATTCCAACGAAGGCCAAAATTTTCATGATACAATCTAGGTCGGTCACAGTTAGATCTTTTTATTATCATAGTTGCTGGGGTGGATTGGCTAGCTGTCAGACCTGCCACTCAAATTGAGCAAACTTATTCAATTCCTGAGTCGATCATCCCGCGAAAGTGCAGTTTCAATTTTCTTGTGTAAATTTACGTCAAACTGTTCCAAATATATTGGCCACCATCGGTAGTAATACCAAGTATCACCACTCCTAAACAGAATGATCGATATTAGGAATCCTTTGAGAAAAATCAACAGGCGTATTTAAAAGTTATATCTCGGATTAAGGTTAACACGTAATTCTTTTTATCGCCTAACATATTGCACAATATTGAAAAAATATACTGCATTTTGGTGGTTCTAAAAAGAACCGTTTTCCTATAACAAGGACATTCGTCAATCAACTTAAGCGCGTTCTCCCCTGATACGTCTGGCGAGCTGTATGTCCTTGGGCATGATGGTGACCCTTTTGGCATGAATGGCGCACAAATTCGTGTCCTCGAACAAACCAACTAAATAGGCTTCGCTCGCTTCTTGAAGAGCCATAACGGCGGAGCTCTGAAACCTGAGATCGGTCTTGAAATCTTGGGCGATTTCACGTACCAAACGCTGGAAGGGCAACTTTCTGATAAGCAGCTCGGTACTCTTCTGATAGCGACGGATCTCGCGCAGAGCTACGGTTCCCGGACGGTAACGGTGAGGATTCTTAACTCCACCGGTAGCGGGGGCACTCTTACGTGCCGCTTTCGTTGCTAACTGTTTACGAGGAGCTTTTCCTCCGGTCGATTTTCTTGCGGTCTGCTTGGTACGGGCCATTTCGAAAACAAATAGATTTCGGCAGCAACAGTTCGCAGTTGTATAACTTGGATTACCTTTTTTTTTTTTTTTTTTTTTAATTATAGGAGAGGTGAATCTTACATAAGACACCCAGTCTTTCTGGGTAGTGTCGGATTCTTACCGACTAAACACCTCTCCCGTTGTTAGGTTCCGGGCATATGCCTATAAACCTTTCATCTTCTCATATGTTATTTCTCTTTCGCATTCTTTTATGCTGAGTGTTTGTGTTCATCCTTCAATTGGATATCTCTCGCTAAGTGTGGAGTTTTATATCTTCATTTTCGCAATTGGTCTCTAGGTCTTTTGCGGTAAATTCTCGCTGCTTTTTCATCTTCAGCGGGGTCATAGTCGATTAACATTCTAAGGTCGTCATTTGGATGTTCACTAGATCTTTCATAGGCTTTTGCAGCTTTTCGCTTGATGAATGTAGTAATGGACTCCCATTTTATGTCTTTTTGGATTTGTTCATTCCTAACAAACCAGGGGGCGTCTAATGCCCATCTCAGTAATTTGTTTTCTGTACTTTGGATCTTCTTTATATGGGTTCTCGCTGCATATCCCCATGCTGTTGATCCATATGTGAGCTGCGGTCTGGCGACTGCTTTTATGATTCTCAATTTCGTGTTCTTGTTCATTTGACTTCTTCTGCCTATTATCGGGTATAATCTTTTCATGGCTACATTCGTTTTATCCACTGCATACTTAATGTGCTGTTTCCACGTTAGTCCTTTGTCTAATATTACTCCTAGGTATTTAGCTTCATTCTTCCATTCAATTTCATTATTGTCTATGGATATCTTCGATTCCATCTTCAGTTTTCTCTTTTGAAGGAGTATTGCTTGACTCTTTTCTCCATTGATTTTGATTTTCCATCTGTTACACCATTGACTGATATCATCTGCAGCTTCTTGAAGTCTTTTGTGAATTATCTTTGTATTTCTGTGCCTAATTGCTATGCCCGTATCGTCTGCGTATAGAGCAAGCAGGCATCTTGGATTTCTTGGTATATCATGTATGTATATGTTATAGAGTAGCGGTCCTAGTATGGATCCTTGGGGAACTCCTGCTTCTAAATATCTGAGTGTGGAATGAACATCACCTATTTTCACACAAAAGTTCCTATCCCTCAGATAATTTCTTATTATTCTGCATAACTTGGGTGAATATCCTGCGGTTATCATTTTATATGCAAGTCCTTCATGCCATACTCTATCAAAAGCTCTGGTTACATCCAGTAGTAGTAGTCCTGTGGCTTCTTTATTCTGAAATCCTTCTGTGATATACTCGGTTATTCTTAGGAGCTGTTGTTCAGTTGAATGTTGTTTTCGGAATCCAAATTGTTCACTCGGTATCGTCGCCAGGGCTTCTGTTTCTTCATTAAGTCGTCTGGCTAAGACTCTCTCCACAATTTTTCCTAGGGCTGGGAGCAAGCTTATCGGTCTATAGTTCTGTGGGAACTTTTTGTCTTTACCTGGTTTATTGAAGACAATCACTTCGGCAGATTTCCATCTTTTTGGAAAGTGCTCTGTTCTCATCACGCCATTTGCTATGCTAGTGAGAGCTGCCGTTCCTTTCTTTGACATTTTCTTCAGCATGAGATTTGTAATTTTATCTTTCCCAGGAGCCTTTCTTGTTTTCAAGTTATTGATTATCTCTTTGATTTCTGCCGGAGATGTAGGGTGAGGGATTTTGTCATCCGGTGGTGTTTCTTTCATTTCTTCTTCATTATCTTCAATTAATTCTTCTAGGTCCTCATCGTCTTCTTCACAATAATTTATTCTTGACTCCCTTTCTATAGTATCGGCAAGAGCGTTAGATTTATCGCTTTTTGAATATGCCATTCCATGCAGTGGTGGAATTTGAGTTTTTTCATTACGTAAATTTTTTTGCATTTTCCATGCAGAGTGGTCTTCTGTGCTGAGTTCACTGATTTTCTTATTCCATCTATTCGTTCTGAGTTCCCTTAGTGCATTTTTAAGTATTTGACTATGTCTGTTCAGTCTGATTTTATCATTATCTGTTTTATACATCCTGTAGTTCTTTCTTAGTCTTCGGTTGACTTTAATCAGTTCTTTCACCTCTTTGGGAGTATCGCCATAGGGATGTTTGGGAGTAGGTTCAGTTTTTCTAACCGTGCTCTCTTCATAGGATTTCATAATCGCACTCTCCAAAGCTATGACTGATTGATCTAATTCATCCGGAGTGTTAATTTGTGGAATACTCGTGATATTTTCTTGGAGTTTATTCTTATATTCGTCCCAATCGGTATGTTCTCGTGTTTGAGTCACTTCATTTCTAGTTCCATGTCCTAAAATGAACTCTATCGGGTTGTGATCAGATGTTCCATCCTCTATCGTTTCAAGAGCAAAATCTTGCTTTATATTCTTCATTATAACTATGTCTAGCACATCAGGGGTTCCATTGCCACTAGGTAAAAATGTCGGTATGTCCGGTCCCATTATAATCGCATCTTCCTTCTCGGCATACTCTTTCAATTTCTTGCCATTTGCATTCTCTGTTCTAGAATTCCATTGTTGAGATTTACAGTTGAGATCTCCAAGTATTATTCTTGGAAAATGACCCCCTAATAAAATCTTTATCTCTTCCTCTGGCAGATTTATTTGCGGTGGTTTATATACAGAGAAAACCTTAATGCTTTCTCTACTTATCTTTACTGTGATCGATAGTGCCTCTATAGATGCGTCATTGTCCTCGGGATTTATAACCGAATTCAGGTAGTGGTTCACGTCTCTTTTAACAAGAATGGCAACCCCTCCTCCGTTTCTATTATTTCTGTCTCTTCTGTATATTTCGTAATTTTTGAAGGAAATTCTATCATTGGTAGTCATTTTTGTTTCCTGAAGCGCCATAATATCAGGATGTTTTTCTTCTAACAATTGTTCAATATCTGATTTACGGGCTCTGATTCCGTTAACATTCCAGGAAACTATCTTCAGATTTTCTAGATGTGATTGTTTGTTCATAAATTATTTGTTTCCAAATAAATTTTGGAATTTTTTCTCGAATTCTTTTTCGAATTTCTGCATTATTCTGCTGAATAATTTCTCTGTAAGTTTGTCTAGTTCATCTTTGGGATCTTCTTTTTTGGCTGGAGTCGGTTTTTTGGACGGGTTCTTTGTTTTTGGTACCTGTGGTTTTTCAACAGCGATAGCAGTCTCCATTTTTTTGGTAGGGGCTTCTTTTTTTGGGGGTGTTTTCTTTTTAGTCAGATTTTTATAAGCACTGCAGCCTTTATAACTGGCCGGATGCCCACTCTGGTTACATAAAACGCATGTAGCGTTCCTTTCCCCTTCTTTTTCTGTCAATACACAATCTTTTGTGCAATGCGCTCCTAAGCATTTTACACATCTCCACGGAAATGTGCATTTGTTTTGCGCATGGCCATATCTCTGACAGCGATGACACTGTCCTGGGCCTTCTGGTTTCTTTTTTGGCTCTATTTCGATACAGAGGCTGTAGATCTTTTTGATTTGGAATATTTCCTTGTGTTGGGTTTTCACGAGGTATAGAGGGATAGCCTTTTTCGTTTTGTTTGACGTCATTCTCGTCACTTCAGCATCTTTAATACCCTGGAGTCCTAAGTCTTCCTTTATCACTCCAATATCCGCATCAAGTGGCAAGTACCTTATTACAGCGTAAATTCTTCTTTCTTCCTCCATTTGGTAAGTAAAATACTCTTTTCCTTGTTGCTCAAGGAATTTTGTTAGTTTCCTGAAGTCGTCTGCAGTCGAGGCAATGATTTTTATACCGTCTTTAACAACCGTTGCACGGTTATAATTTATCTTTTTGCTGTATAGCGTTTTGGAAATTTCTGTCCAGTCAGAAGTCCCCATCATTGTTATTGGGGGAATTTTATCTTTTATAGGTGACTGAGACGTCACCGTCGACTTTTTTAAGTTGTCCTCTATTGAGGACGAACTTTCTTTTCTGGCACGCTTGGCCCGAGGTGCTCCTTGGGGTTGGGGGGCTTTTTTGTTGTCCTCAATATTTGAGGCTATCGCTTTGGGAGAGACAACAGTTGATGTTTTGGGAGGGACAACAGTTATAGTTTTGGGAGGGACAACCGTTATTGTTTTAGGAATAGTTTGGGCTGATGTTCCTGGTTCGGAAAGCAAAGCCTGGGAATAACTTCTTGCGCTTGTATTTGGGGATTTCTTGTTGGAGAGTTCTTCTCTCAAGAGTTTTAATTCGTTGGTCAGATTGGCCATGCAGTTTGTTAAAGCCGCTAAATTGGCTTTGAGCTCATCATTTTCCTGTCGGAGCCTGACGAGTTCTTTAAGTTCATCGCTTTCATCCTCAGAGGTCGTGTATCTGTCCTCGGTATCCATGAAGGATCCATCGTTATCCGAATTTTCATCCATGTTCAAACACGGATAAAAGGATAATTAAAAGACACTTACCGTTTTTCTCAGCTTCACAAAAAGTCCGTATATCACTCACGCACGGAACCAACGATCCTTCCTGGACTCTACGTACGAAATCACAGAAACTTTTCACAAGCACTAACTTGGATGCGCATCAACGTGGCGTTCGGCGCACTGAACTGGTTTACACAAACTCAACTCTCGGTACGTGTACACTAGTCGACGCCTCGGTCAGTACTGTTGATGGATTACCAATTTTCCCCTATAATTATATAAAGCACCGCTGATCGGAACGCCGCGTGGGACGCTATTGGTTGCGACCAATTCAATGGAGGGGGATGGCAGAATAGTATAAATTGATGCGACTGGCATAAAACTGGAGAAACTACCATGACCTAGTAACATCATTAAGGTGTCGAAGAAATGAAGAAATAACACTCAGGAAAACGAACATGACGACAGCAGCAATAGAAGAAATTCTCGCCTGCAAATTCAACGATGATACTTGGTACTTGGTACTTGGTAAAACTGATTATGTAATTGAGTTCTGTTCTAACCGTTCTGAGCAGAGTAACTGACGTAGCAACACCAAAATTGTTGTCGATAGTATTCATTTTTAATTCTCTAACCCTAACGAAGATCATGACTGGAAGAGGAAAGGGTGGCAAGGGTTTGGGAAAAGGTGGCGCTAAGCGTCACAGGAAGGTTTTTCGTGATAACATCCAAGGAATCACCAAGCCTGCCATCAGGAGGTTGGCAAGACGTGGCGGCGTTAAACGTATCTCTGGTCTTATTTACGAAGAAACTAGAGGCGTACTAAAAGTTTTCTTAGAAAACGTCATCAGAGACGCAGTAACTTACACCGAGCACGCCAAGAGGAAGACTGTTAACGCCATGGACGTCGTGTACGCCCTAAAACGTCAGGGTCGCACTCTGTACGGTTTCGGAGGTTAATTCCTTTACATTGCGTATAACTCAACAACCGGTCCTTTTCAGGACCACAATATAATTATATATCAATGAGATGGGTAATGGTGTCTATAACCAACAATTCTTTTTAATCTTTATTGATTAATGGGACCGGTTTCGGAAACTTGTTTCCATCTTCAGCCAAAGACTACAAAAATTACATTAATGAACACAAAAAGATTTCAACGATCACCAAAACACACTTACACTCAAAATACATGCGATATCACAAAACAATATTTATAACATTACGACATTATACTCTGACAGTTCTGACACTCTCAAATCTGCTCTATTCCAAAATTACAACAATTCTTCCTCTAATCTATCATCCTACTAATACATGCTAAGATCTAACCTATATGTCAGGCGCACAAACAAACTGTCTTTATCCGTCCATTGACATCTAACTTTGTTCTCCCATTCTGTGCTTACAGGGCACGTTCCGTCAGAAATCCCCTACCCACGTTCAATTCTCACGCATATTATTCAGACGCAATTGTTCTCCATGATCGACCGTAAACCGAAACAATGATTGATACTCAAAATTCGTCTGTACATTAAGTGGATGTTCACACCTCTTAGAGTTTCTGAATATTTCCAGATTCTCCTTTATGTCCAACTTTATGCCCTTGGTTTGGATATGCAGTGCCTTGAAATCTGTCAAACTATAATCATGATTGGACTCGAAAAAATGGTCCGCATAATGTGAACCTGATTTTCTCAGTCTGAATGACCTTTGCTGTTCAATTAGTCTGTCTTTGAATTTTCTCCCTGTTTGTCCTATATATGTGGCATTGCATTCTTGGCATGTCAGGGAGTAAACTCCGCTCTTTTCCATCTTATCTGTCATGTCTACATTGTTCAAGAGTACATTCTTCAGTTGATTTTTAGGTCGAAAGGATATGTTCACTCTTTCTCCTTTTAATATATTCGCAACTACCAATGAGGGGTTTCCTATGTATAACAGTGACCCATAATGGACCCCGTTGCTTCTTGTATTATTCTCTAAGTTAACTGATCTTAATGTCATTCTATTTTTCTTATGGTTCAACATTTTATCGACCAATTCTGCTCTGAAACCATTGTTGACTGCAATTTGCCTAATAAAGTTCAGTTCTAGGTTATATTCTGTCTCAGATAAAGGTAGACTCGTTAATCTATGTATATAGGCATGAAAAGAACTGAGTTTCTGCTGCATTGGGTGGAATGAAGCATAATCTATTATACTATCTGTTTGTGTTTCTTTGTGAAAAACACCAAAAGAAATTCTCTGCTCTGTTCTCATCAACTTCAGGTCCAGGAAATTCAAGTTCTGCTGTTCCTCGATTTCGAATGTGAACTTTATTTTACTATGTCTGTTATTGATGTAATTCAAAAAATCCTCCAGTTCCTTCCTTGTTCCCAGCCACAATACCACCACATCGTCAACATATCTATACCAGAATTTTATCTTTTCTCTGTAACTATTCTTCTCTGAAGATATATGAACACTCTCAAAATGGTCCATGAAGATCTCCGCCAGCAACGGTGACAGTGGTGAACCCATCGCAAGGCCTTCCTGTTGTGTGTAAATTGTTTGATTGAACTGGAAAAAATTCTGTTCCAAACATAAATCCGGCAACTTCATCACATCTCTTATTTCCGACATCGACAATTCTGCATTATTATCCAAAAGTTCCTTCACTATATCTTTACATTCTGAGGTTGGGATATTTGTAAATAGATTTTTTATATCAAAAGAAACTAATATTGCTTCTTCAGGAACCAACACATTTTTGATCCTGTTTATCAGATCTAATGAATTCAGCAGACCATGTCTTGACCTGAATTTTGTGATTCTTTTCAACACCCTGCATAACCATTTGGTTAAATTATAAGTGGGGGACTGCAAGTAATTAACTACTGGTCTTATTGGTTGTTCTGGCTTATGTAGTTTAATTAAGCCATACATTTTTGGGATTATTGGATTCATCGGTAGAGATTGGTACATATTGCCAAACTTCTTAATGGTATCTTCAGTGGCATTCAAAGTCTTCTTACATTTGGTCACGAAACTGGATATCAATGATCTACTGGTAGCTGTATTAAAATTATTTTCTGTCAAAAATGTGGAAACTTTGTTTATGTAATTGGTTTGGTTTAGAATCACCACACTGTTCCCTTTGTCTGCTTTTGTAAAAACCAGATTTTCATTTTTTATTTTTTGTCTCAATGATTTAATGACTTCTGAGTAATCTGTATCTTTCCTTCTACTATCATGGTTTAAGAATTTTTTCAATTTTTGTGCACAGCAATTCCTTATTATTTCTTTGTTAGGGATCTTTTTACTCTGTAAGATGAATTCTACATCAGTCAATAAATTCTCCATATCACTGACTGTGTATTTCGTAGGTACACTAAATTTCAAGCCTTTGTTTATTAACTTCAACTCATCTACTGTAAATGTTGTTGTAGACAGGTTCACTACTCTTGGTGCAAACTTGAAGTTGCTAAAAGTTCCATGTATAGGTACTTCTTTACTCCGAAGGAGTTTGTTCAACTTCTTCTCATGTATCCTTCTTCGTTTCTCCTTATATTTGTCTAACTCCCACTGTAGGTCAATCATGAATCGATCCAACTCTGCTGGGTGTAGTTTTGATGTCAGAACATTGAATATCTTCAAAAGGTTTAGGTTTACTTCATGTGTTCATATATCTTCAGAGAAGAATAGTTACAGAGAAAAGATAAAATTCTGGTATAGATATGTTGACGATGTGGTGGTATTGTGGCTGGGAACAAGGAAGGAACTGGAGGATTTTTTGAATTACATCAATAACAGACATAGTAAAATAAAGTTCACATTCGAAATCGAGGAACAGCAGAACTTGAATTTCCTGGACCTGAAGTTGATGAGAACAGAGCAGAGAATTTCTTTTGGTGTTTTTCACAAAGAAACACAAACAGATAGTATAATAGATTATGCTTCATTCCACCCAATGCAGCAGAAACTCAGTTCTTTTCATGCCTATATACATAGATTAACGAGTCTACCTTTATCTGAGACAGAATATAACCTAGAACTGAACTTTATTAGGCAAATTGCAGTCAACAATGGTTTCAGAGCAGAATTGGTCGATAAAATGTTGAACCATAAGAAAAATAGAATGACATTAAGATCAGTTAACTTAGAGAATAATACAAGAAGCAACGGGGTCCATTATGGGTCACTGTTATACATAGGAAACCCCTCATTGGTAGTTGCGAATATATTAAAAGGAGAAAGAGTGAACATATCCTTTCGACCTAAAAATCAACTGAAGAATGTACTCTTGAACAATGTAGACATGGCAGATAAGATGGAAAAGAGCGGAGTTTACTCCCTGACATGCCAAGAATGCAATGCCACATATATAGGACAAACAGGGAGAAAATTCAAAGACAGACTAATTGAACACCAAAGGTCATTCAGACTGAGAAAATCAGGTTCACATTATGCGGACCATTTTTTCGAGTCCAATCATGATTATAGTTTGACAGATTTCAAGGCACTGCATATCCAAACCAAGGGCATAAAGTTGGACATAAAGGAGAATCTGGAAATATTCAGAAACTCTAAGAGGTGTGAACATCCACTTAATGTACAGACGAATTTTGAGTATCAATCATTGTTTCGGTTTACGGTCGATCATGGAGAACAATTGCCTCTGAATAATATGCGTGAGAATTGAACGTGGGTAGGGGATTTCTGACGGAACGTGCCCTGTAAGCACAGAATGGGAGAACAAAGTTAGATGTCAATGGACGGATAAAGACAGTTTGTTTGTGCGCCTGACATATAGGTTAGATCTTAGCATGTATTAGTAGGATGATAGATTAGAGGAAGAATTGTTGTAATTTTGGAATAGAGCAGATTTGAGAGTGTCAGAACTGTCAGAGTATAATGTCGTAATGTTATAAATATTGTTTTGAGATATCGCATGTATTTTGAGTGTAAGTGTGTTTTGGTAATCGTTGAAATCTTTTTGTGTTCATTAATGTAATTTTTGTAGTCTTTGGCTGAAGATGGAAACAAGTTTCCGAAACCGGTCCCATTAATCAATAAAGATTAAAAAGAATTGTTGGTTATAGACACCATTACCCATCTCATTAATAATTGAACCAACATGGATAATTCTACCGATTATATAATTATATATCATTATATCATGATACATATTTGAGACAACATTCAACATGGTGCTACGAATAGCCTCATTGGTAATTAATCTTAAGATAATGAAATAAATACACTTTGCGCGTTTGGCAATAGCATTCGAGAGCGGACGGATTTTTTAGTCACGTGATAACAGATTGTAAAGATTGTCAGATTTTCCTATAATAAACGGACGATAGGGAGCGTTCAGAGCGTTTTTTTTCTGTTAGATTGTTAGAAGTATGTAACGCCTCACCCGAGCCAGATGTTATATTAGAGCGTGTAGGTCTGTTCGGCCGGAGATCTCACTAGGTACTATTTCAATCTTCTGTTATAGCTCGCAACATTTCTACCCCTTGATTGAGATGATATTCTGAATCATTATTTTTTTTATCAAACTACATTTTTTCTATTTATTACTACACAACAAATAACACGAAATTTCAACAGATTGTTCAAGAATATTCGAAGCGGGATAAAAATCCATCGACAAAGGCAGAAAAGTAATTTTGGTTTCTGTTTTGTGGAAAAAATCCGTTTCCTCCGTCGAAATACACGGAGCAAAAAGATCTACATCCGATTGATCAGATTTTCTTTCCGAACGGTCCAGATGTGTACTCCCCTCAATATGGATGTAATAAACGAACGGTTCAGATCAATCCGAACAGTCAGATATAATTGCCGAACGCGCTTATTGTATCGAAACGAAATCATTCGATTTGAGCATGTATAAATCAAAATATTATTTTGGCTGTACAACGTCAATCACTTTAGCAGGACCATAATGAATGCATATTTTCATTACGCCAGAAAATATTTGCATTCTTCACTAGTGATCAATAAATAAAATTGAGAAAATGAAAATAAATTCAATGATGAAAATCATCCACACCTTAAATTTTGAACTACTTATGTCCAGGTACTGGAGTGTTTGACGGAACGTTTAAGTTTTTATTGGATGAAATCTTGCACCACATTTTTTACATAAATGTTCAATTTATCAGTTGATACCGAATCACAGACTATATTGCCATTGCCGGCTTGGATAATTTCAAACGGGAAATTATAACGAAACCAACAATGGTAAGACGAATTACGACTTTGTCGATTATTACAACGGAAATTGAAGAGAATAGAATTTTAGGCCTGATAAATTAGGAACAAATGATGCCGTACATTTTTATCCAGACCATATCATTTAGGATGATGAAAATTGTGCTACCATTTTAAGGATACTCTATGGTCATTTGATACTGTACGGCATCAACATATTCTTTAAGAGAAAAATTGAAAAAATGACAAAATCATCATACCGTCTGAAGTGTCTATATCATACCCAACAAGTGAAACCGTCAATCCAAGTATCAACAGTTTTGTATACTTTTTGGTTTAAAAAAGGTATACTTGAAACATATATAATTGATTGTTCACTGTTATAATGTGAATGAATAAATCAACTATTCTCTAGAAAAATTTTATATATTTATAACTATCAATGGTGATAATAACACAAATAAAAGATGGGATACGCGTTTGCAGCGGCCTCGGTGTCAGTTTATTGAACTAACCACGGTGAGCGCCCCCTGTAGCAGGAAACCGTAACTAACTCAATGAGTTATGTGTCTTCATTCTCAAATCATTCTTCCAAATGCGAATGAAAACACTGTAAATATTGAATAAACAGTATATCCAATATTAACAATCCAAAGGTTGATTCGGATAGCGAATAATTTAAGTTATTAAATTTGAGTTATTATCACCATTGATAGTTATAAATATATAAAATTTTTCTAGAGAATAGTTGATTTATTCATTCAGATTATTACAGTGAACAATCAATTGTATATGCATCAATAATGTTTCAAGTATACCTTTTTTAAACCAAAAAGTATACAAAACTGTTGATACTTGGATTGACGGTTTCACTTGTTGGGTATGATATAGACACTTCAGACGGTATAATGATTTTGTCATTTTTTTCAATTTTTCTCTTCAAAAATATGTTGATGCCGTACAGTATCAAATGACCATAGAGTATCCTTAAAATGGCAGCGCAAGTTTCATCATCCTAAATGATATGGTCTGGATAAAAATGTACGGCATCATTTGTTCCTAATTTATTTACCTTAATACTATTCAAAACAAGGGATAAAATGTAGAAAATTGTTATATATCATTAATCTATGAGTTCCAAACTTTTACAATAATATGAAAAATTTCACTTTTTGTATTTCTCTATAATTTTTTTTAGAACAGTTTCTTTTGAACGGCAATATAATATAAGAATTGTATCTTAAAGTATCATGTAAAAAAAGAGGTTGCCGTACGTGGTCAAATGACTTTAGAGCTTTATGGGTCAAGCATAAGATGAAATTAAGATAATTATTGATATAACATCAAAATGAACAATTGTTTGTTGACGGCCTTATTTTTAATAGTAATTTTGAGTGCTGGATAATGTTTTGGAACCGAAGCCGTACTTTTTCAAATGACCCCCTGGAGCACAGCAAGAGAGGGGGTTGCAACCCTCGATTTTTTCCCTTTGTCGCATGATTTTTGTACGGCGTTGCTGAATAATGGATTAGAAGATGTATGGCAACCGTATAAAACTGATGCCGTACAAAGTCAAATGACCTATTTCACCATGGAAATTTTCGGAAAATCAAAAAAATTTTCCGAATATATGGCGCATCATTTTTGTACGGCACTGCCCGTTTTCCTATTATTTTCCATGGAGCTATCGATGGTAAGAATGCCGTCAAAAGTCATATGACCCAAATGTACCCAGTCTACCTGTCCTTTTGAATTACCACCTGTACTCAGTTGGACAGCTTACAAGTGACGGCATAGTGCTGAATCTTATTATTTTATGTCCTTCTATCGTACTAGATAGGTCATCTTCTGGTTCAAATGACCCATCAATTTTCGACACGGGCCTGTAGTCTATATCAATTATGGGAAAATTACGCAAATATATCAAGAGTTTATCAGATCTTTGATTACGCAAATATATTTATTACACAAGGGGCAATTCAAAAATGTCAATTCGGCGGTCATTGTTTAATCGACATGAGAGGTATCAAGTATAGAATATACACATAATCAAATACCAGGATATTATCAGAGAGGCAAAAAACTTAATAAAACGAAATACTTACAAGTGTGTGACATTAGGGATATCCTGAGATTTTTCTAGGTGAATATGTTGAACCCACTTGAAACAATCACTTTTATCGCAAATGATTCTATTATTTCATAGCACTTGAGGATAACTCGATGTGAATTCAAATAGAAAAAGAATTCGAAAAGACGAACTATTCCACTTGAATCTACGGAGACCAATCTGTACTACGAACGGAAAAAGAATGACGAAATTTGAAATGAACCATTCGAGGCAAATCGCCAGAATTTGTGGAAAGGGAAAAAAACCCAGAAATACCCCGAAAACCACCCCGGTAATAAACCCAATAATAATAATAAAGGGCCGGACAGATGATTATTGTTTATTAGTAGATGTATGACCTGCTTATGGGTGAAAGGTAGATCAATGAACTTATTGTTTGGAAATGTTGGTCATAAATATCGGCATCTTTATTTGAGATGCCTTCTGATGAAACTGCAGATTCCTGGATGGACAGTATTATGACAATTGTCACTTTCAACAACGTGAAACGTACTGATAAGAGATGCCATAAAATATTCCATATTTTGCTATTTCTATTTGTCCCACGTGTGAAGAAAACCGAAGGAATGATCAGGAGGGACTTTATGCTTGAAATGATATGACAGATACAATTCAGTAGGCTCCTAATCCCCGAGGGGTCACTGAATCGAAGCCAATTATGGGATTGATAAACTAAAAGAATTGTCCACTTTTTTATATCCATTTTATAATTGGTTAAAAAAAAACACGTTAAATCGAATTTGGTCCGAAGCATTCATCGATATGAAAAATTGATAGATAGATAATTTCCTTGATTAATATATTTGAAGTAGTTGAGAGGAACTAGTTTCTGTCAACTACTTCAAAGATATGAAAAATTTCGTAACTGCCAATAGACGCTTGGATCTATTTTGAGTCATTTTCATCCAAATGGAATCGAAAAACGCATAGCTTACGCTTACACAGTTTTATCGAAATGTAAACAAGCCTATTCACAGATTGAAAAAGAAGCATTGACCAATATTTTCGGAGTACTTTAGTTGATGAATTCAACCAATACTTATCTCATGAAAAGCTCTCTCAATTGATAATATTCTCTTCCAGCATGGAAATACCCAAATTTTCTACAAACAGGTTCCGAAGATGGGCCGTTATTTCGTCAAATCACGATTACAACATGGAATATGTCAAGTCCAAAAGTAATTGGATGGATACTTTTTCTAGATTACCAAGTACCCTTTAAAAATTAGAATTTGCGAGAGATGTCGAATCCAATTATTTTTTGATGATTATACAGCTATTAAATTAAGTTTTGAAAATATTGAATCGGTGTCGAGGAACGACATATTTATGAAAGAAATATGTAATTAAATGAGAGAAGAATAGAAGGAAATTTTACCATAATTTCAGAAGAGGTTCTTACTTAGTTCACAAGATAATTGTTCATTTCGGAATCCAAGGATAATTGTTCCTCAATAACTAAGATTTGAAGAAGATTTTGAATGAATTCCATTCTACCCATCAGGTCATGGTAAAGATGAAAAGACTACGTTGAATCCTTGGAGCTGCCCTTACACTCGATGGGAACGTATTCTTTTCGACTGTTTTGGACCATTTATGGGAAATCAGTATCTGGTGATTTTGGAATACCCAAGGTTATTGTTTCAGGTAGTGCGATCACATCGAGAGTGTTTATAGATTTTTTTAAAACAGCATCCTACACATTACTATTCATCTTTTTCATCCAGCGTCTAATAAGCCGGCGGGAAATACTGTAACAACAGCTTGAAAATGCAACAGTATGGTTAAGAAACGTCGCTGATAAAGGTAATTAAGTGTTCTGTAAATATTCCTATTCCCACGATTCACTTCATATTAAGGAATTATGTATGGCTCTATCACGAATATGTTCAAGAAGCGGGTATCCATGTGAATATCTCGAACACGCCCATGTAGGATGACGAAATGAAAACTCGACGCGATTGGCGTAACGTCGAATCTATATAGGTGGAGCACGCAATGTTAAAGAGCACCATTTGATAATACGTTATATCAAAGTAAAGTTAGTAGTTAATCATGTCTGGTCGCGGTAAAGGTGGTAAAGTTAAAGGCAAGGCGAAGTCCCGTTCTAACAGAGCTGGGTTGCAGTTTCCCGTAGGACGTATTCATCGTTTATTACGTAAGGGTAATTACGCCGAACGGGTTGGAGCGGGAGCACCCGTGTACCTTGCGGCTGTAATGGAGTATCTTGCCGCCGAAGTATTGGAATTGGCTGGTAACGCCGCGAGAGACAACAAGAAGACCAGAATCATTCCGCGTCATCTTCAGCTGGCCATCAGGAACGACGAAGAATTGAACAAATTGCTCTCAGGAGTCACCATCGCACAAGGAGGTGTTTTACCCAACATCCAAGCTGTTCTCTTGCCGAAAAAGACCGAAAAAAAATCGTAGACATCTCGACGATACGTTCTCATCAGGTCATACATCAAAGGCCCTTGTCAGGGCCACCAAAAAGATCTTTTATGAAAATGTACACCGACATATTACGTTGCACCTTCCATTTAGTTTAGTTGCGGAAATTTCTCATTTGGTAGCTAAATGATACAAACATTACAGACGGCGTTTAGTAATGATTTAATAAACCACCTTTTTGTGTTAACGATAAATAAAGTCAGTCTGTAAATAATTACTGTTATTATTCGAAACAGATCGTCTTGAATGTATCCGTTGCGTCAGCTTTAGTCTTGCTCGGTCACATGTGACTTGTGGGATCGCTCCTTACTTGTGTACAAATATAAAGTACTATCCGGTTCAGGATCGCATCATTTGAGATAATTTTTCATTGGGAATAATTCATCGTAAGTTGAATATTATGGGAATTACGTTCAAACTTTCCTTGATAACTTGCATTGCGTATAATATGTTGGATCTATTTTATATCATTTTCATGTTCATATTTAATCGAGTTATATAAAAAACAATTGTAGTTGTCAGAAAGATTATAAAGTTGAAACAGTCATTTCTTTCCTTGGTCCATAAAACAGGCCCAAACTCAAAAGAACATTCCTGGACATATAGACTTTAAATTTGGCGATCCTGCCAGGATTTTGTTACTTTGTTGGCAGTTGAAACGGGAAGCCCTGAGAACTGAAATTAGCCAGATATTCACTGATGTACGTTCCAGTTCTAGGACCAGGGATGAATACAAGAGTAGAATATGGAAAAGAACAATTCACGATAAGTCAAAAAGAATTTTCGAACTTGATAATAAAATAGAAGAGATTTTGATGTCGGAAGAACCACTTAATAATAATAATAATATTTATTTCAGCATCAAAATATTCACATGCTTCGTCAACAATTACAGAAATAATCAATTTTTCAAAAATTCATCCAAACTATACATTGCATTTTTAACTAGAATTTTTTTTAAACATTTCTTGAATTTTGTCCTTGGAATTGCTTGATGTTATCTGGTACTTTATTGTAGATTTTAGGACCCCAAAAGTCCACTCCTTGTTGTGAGTAATTGCGACTGTGGTATGGTATTGTTAGGTGGTTTCGGTTGCGGGTATTGAATTTGTGGAAAATAGCATTGGCTGGAAAGTCTCTTAAGTTTGTCAAGTAAATCGGATTTTGGCAATGAGTTCCAATCGTGAGATGTCCATTCTCATCTTTTCTCATAATTTTTAAAATGTTTTCGAATTTCTGTTGGGGTAATAAATATATTTGCGGAAATAACTGAATCCAAAATTGCCATTATTAGTGATTGACATATTATGATCTATTATTTTTGTGTATCTGTTCTGTGGGATAGCTCATATCCATGGAAACATTTGACAGTTCAAAAATTAGAGAACCAAGCCGTTGACATCTCCGATCACCGGTGATTACGATTTGTGAAATCCACCGTAAGTATCATTTAGGCGGAACAAGCTAGTTTCTTCATAATTTATACAAGAAGCAGTATCAGCGTACTTTCTTTCGTTCCACTGCACTGTTGCGAAACAAATTTCTTACAATGATAGAATTTGGAGATATAAACACTCATTTGTGACCATCTTTCCGTCAAAAAATTTGAGAATCAAGCTATAACTCAACAATCACCTGATGTGGTTGCGCATTTCATACATTGCTGAATTAAACGGAGAATTCGAATATGTATAAATATACAGGGTGTTGCATTTGAAATAAGGAAGTTCACATTCGTTTCCAGTAGAACCGGAAGTAGATTCCGCTTGAAAATATTTTACAAATTGAGTTCATGTACTCTTAAGTTAGGATAGGTTTGCGGCCGCAAAACAATAAAATAGAAGATTTGAGATTAGATAGGTTGGAAATAAAATATCGGGGTTGGTGGCGCTCAATAATTTAAATGTATATATGGCAAATTAATAACAAACCGATTATAAAAAATTATGTCTAATTTTTTTGTTGGGAGAGGGGTAGTGTAACGATTTTAAATTCCACTGCTTATTTCAAAAATATTTCATTACAATTCACAAGCTTCCTCTTTACATCCTAGGTCCATCTACATGATTTAATAAGAGTTAAATAAATTTAAAAAGAAATAAAATCTCGTGGTTTCGTTGTGATACATATTCAACACAGGTGGCGGTCAGTGTCCAAGAATCTTGATGTTTCGTTCTTCATATGTAAATCGGGTGTTAGATAAGGTCATTTCTGATTATTCGATTCCACGCATAACTGCCGACCTGAAAAGGGATTTGCTGATTGTTATATTACGTCTTAACGAATTTATTGAATATTACCGAAGAATTTACCTTCTTGTCGAAGTTTATGAAAGCCCTTTTGTTGATAAAAGGTGAGTGTTTGCCTTCGCTTCATTCCGTCTGAAACTATTGTTTCATTTCGTCGGTTTCATAAATGTTGACTTTTAGGGTTTTTCTCTATACCGGAGATTTGATGCGCATTTCATGTACATAGAAGTACATTGTCAGATTTGTTGGTGTTCCTACGAGGGAATTAACGAATTATCGACGTCAATCACAACATATCTACATACACACCTACCTTGTAGAAGATTCCGACCTGCTGCTGCCATTTTGAAATCTGCTGACTCACCAGGTTTCCTAACATCAAGGCCAGTATCGATTAAATTATTGATTTAGTCCAATTCATTCCTTAACATAAAGGAAAAGTTTGGTGTACTGTTGTAAATTGTAGACATTGCGTTGTATTATCCTTCTTTGCTGTTATTTCGAAATATTACTAACCCCTTTATTGAGCATTATAATCTGCACACAAATACCTATTATAAAATCTTCGCAAGTTATTATATTATTTCATTCACTGTCACCTAGAAGAAGAATAGACTGATTGTTTCTTGATTTTCAATTAGTCAGCTCATATACATGATATTTTTAAATTAAATCAAGTGGCGCCCATTTCAATCAACTTTAATTATATATTGTAAATTATACAAATCCACGACCTAAATGTTCTCTGGCGAAAAGCTGTCGATCGCATTTGTAACTTTTCTAAAATAAGGGAAAAGTACGTTACAGTACGTACATTGGATGCACATGTACGTAAATTGGATGATCAATGGACGTTTATTATGGATGTTCGAGACATCCATTGGATGTCCAGAATTGGTACATTATTTATCCAATGGACGTACAATTCAAGTCCAATGGATGTTTATTGTACGTAACCTGCAAATATCGGTCTATGCTTCACTTTCAAAAACTGTTAATATCATCCACCACAAGATAAGGAATGCATTATTATTAATAATATAAACAAATCTTTGTGATTCAAATCAATGAAATTTATTTGGTAACACTGAAATTCATCAGATTCAGATACGGCGTTACTAGATATACCTATAACATAACAATGGGATCTGACTCAATCTTGTCAGCTTGCCACTTGCTACACTTCATCATCCAGGTTCCATCCTCATCAGTTCAAGATCTTGTACGGATCTTCGGAGTTAATCATATCATCGGAGCGGAACGAAGGTCCTCTTAAAACAAAAGGGAAGATCGTTTTGGGGAAAGACTACCACATGGCGACATCTACCTAAGAATTAGACAAACAATTCGCTCTCGAAGTTACGCGGACGAAGATAGATGGCATATCTCACATTTTCTCCTTACAGTGACTATATGGTAATATAGTCACTATATTTCTCCTCAGCAAGCAAGAATGTGAGTTTTCACATATGAAACATGAAAGCCGGGAGCGTGAGAATCGTTCATACTTATCGGCATGTCCGAAAATAATAATTATCCAACGAAAGTTCATTCTAGAAGGAATTATTCCGAAAGAAAATTAATCAGTAAAACTGAGATCTGATTTATCTTAGCTTTACTGAATTATTTTCTTTTTGGAATAATTTCTTCTGGAATTAACTTTCGTCTTGGTCTGAAACATGGCCAATATGGCGCTCATCTGCGAACCGTCTATAATGTATCTGAATTGGACGTACAATGAATGCTCACTGTTGGATATACAATGGACGTCCAGAAATGTACATTAACTGGACCAACAAAATATGCAACATTAATAATGTATCTGAATTGGACGTACAATGAATGTTCACTTTTGGATGTACAATTGAAGTCCAGAAATGTACATTAACTGGACCAACAAAATATGCACCATTAATAATGTATCTGAATTGGACGTACAATGAATGTTCACTGTTGGATGTACAATGGACGTCCAGAAATGTACATTAACTGGACGAACAAAATGCACCATTCATCAAATTTCATTTCAAGATTGTGTTTGGAAATACTATTGATTTTCATTTGGAACAGAGAAAAAATATGAGATTCAAACAGAGAATTCATATATATTTTTGGACATTATATGTATGTACAATGGACGTACGTTCGTAACAACCAATGGACGTCAACAATTGTAAGTACAATGGACATCCATTCAACGTCCATGGACGTTTGGACTTGATATGGTCGTAAAATGGACGTCCAATGGATGTCGTGTGCTGTATGGGTAGAGTCTCCATAAATTGCTCAAAACTTGTATCCACATCGGAATCATTACAAATATTATTAAATCTAGTGCTGGAAAGGGCTGAAGTATACACGCCAAGAGTAGTAGCAGATACACACCTGACATATTTTGTTTCAGGTTTTTCCCTATTTAGACTTTCTATTGAATTGGAAAAGGTATATTTTAAAAAGGGAGCCTTATGATCACTGAGACAAGGTTCAGTAGTGTAAGATTTGCAACAGCCCAAATCCATATCTGTCAATATGTAATCTACCTTCGTGCTAGATGTATAGCGACACACACATTCGTGAACACTCTAGTAGGATCTAAGCAAGTAATTTTCAAATTGTAACAATGAAATAGATCTGACAGTAACTTTTCATTGGTACTATCACTTTTCAGAAAGTCAACGTTAAGGTCACCGCACACAAACAAGTGGTCAACCAGCTTAGAACAGTATTGTAGAATGTAGGAAAATTTTCCCAAAAAATATTCAAAATCACTTACGGGTGGTCTATAAACACTAATAATACCCAAACGAAGATCCAAAATGAGCACTTCAACACCACATACTTCACATTCCACCTGGTCTGCGAACTGGGAGATTTTCAGAGGCTTCATCTGGAGGTTTGACCTTAAGTAGATCATGGTACCACCGTGCTTCCTAGTTGTTATAATTTGGTCTTCCAAATACCTGTGTACAATTCCAAGAATGCTAGTACTTTTACAAGCATTTGCAGAATTCTTGGTTTTTCCAAGCAAGTGCGATCGCAACAGTTTGTCCGAAAATTTTTATGGCAGTTTAAGACGAATAGACCTATTTAACGAGTTTATGAAGGTGTTATAATAGGTACGTTCCCATGACTCTTGTCGAAATATTCATGGAATGAACAACGGAACCCCCAATAAAACCTCTACCTATTGAAAGCATTCAAGTTTGACAGGTAGAGAAAGACGAATTTTGAATTTGCCTTATAACAAGGAAGTACTTGTTTTGGATATGGCATTGAAAATGGTCATGAGGATAATTCACTTATAAGTTATGATCTTCAAATAAAAAAATGTATGTGATTCTTGCTATCAATAATCAATTGCAAATTTTGAATAATCGAATAAAAAAATTATCGTGATCAATTTATGCATAAATGAATTGCGAATCATTAATCATGGAAGATGGTCGAATATCGAAATCATTGTCATATTACTGGAATAACGATCTGCTATACGATTGAATAACCAAAGGTTTGTGATTACAAGTAGGTACATATACAGGGTGATTTTTTTAAGTTTCATTAGACGAATTTGAGGAAGGAATTGCGATAGGAATTCAAAATTTTGTATTTCTGTTTAACCTATTTCAACCTATCCTAATGAAGTAGTCTAAACTACCTATCTTAATCTACTATCCTAACCTACCTATCCCTATCTGTATAATTTTATATACAACCATGGAACAAATCCTGACTCAGGAATGAATATAAAAATTCATGTGATGGACACACGTGTACCCAATTCAACGAAAGTTTAAGTCAAAAATCGTTAGTTACGATACGGAAATATCTGAATTGGAACCAAAATATGGCTTCAAATCCTTCACGTGCCATTTTCCGTCTTTAGAGCCATCAAGACCCTCTAAATTATAGCATAACCCTGAAATTTTGCAACGAACTCTACGCAGAACATATTTCGGGACTAGTTTGGCTGAGAAATTTTTTGTTGCATCCGAGAGCACCTTATTGCGGCGCCAGACCTTTTCTCCTACCTCGAAACTGTGGTTTCTTCTACGCAAATTGAAAGTACGTACATTCCTACAATAGGCCTCATGAAGCTTCTTTCTAATTTTCGGAAAAACACTTGACAGTGGCCCGATACCAGTCGCATATAAATCCCTGTTTTCAGGAAGCAACTGAATACCGTCAGTTGATTCTATCTGACCGTAGTAATTTCCACTAATCGGTACATATCTCCCAAAATTTAAGAAAACTGGTGAGAAACCAGTGACGTCATGTTTGGCGGTATTTATTGCGAACGCGATCTTCTGCAGATCTTTATCCCATTCTCTATGATCTTGGTCATTGATGTAACAACGGATAGTAGTACCAACCGTTTGATTCGACCTTTCGACAAAATTGCATTGTGGCGAATAAACTGGAGTAAACCAAATTTTTTGTACAGAATACGCCTTCGCTAAATTTTTCATAACACGACCAGCGAATTGTGTGCCGTTATCACATATGATGAATTGGGGGACTCCGAATTTAAGAAAAACATCCGACTCCAAAAATTGTACAATATTCTCAGCGGTAGCTTTACGCAAAGGATGTAAAATTACGTATTTAGTAAACCAATCAGATATTACTAATAAAAAGGTATTACCGCGTTTGGATCGGGGAAAGGGGCCCACTAAATCTACAGCTATTATTTGCCAAGGACGACTTACATTTTTCTCTTTCCCCATCAACCCCAAGCCTGGTTGATTATAGATTTTATTAGCTCCACATGTCTTACATAGTCTTATAAACTTAAAAACATCTGCACGTATTTTAGGCCAATAATAAAGTTCACTTAAACGGGAAAATGTCTTGAATTGGCCGAGATGGCCACAAGTTGGAGGGTCATGACAAGACTTAATTATCTTTTGACGTTGAGATTTCGGAACTACAATTTTCCATTCGGGAATATTTGAGTCGACAGGCAAATTCGAAGGGACTAGTTTATAAAGAACGTCATTATCTAGTTTCCACTGAGGAAATGCATCTTCGTTCAGTCGAATCTTATCACACATACTCGCATACCATTTATCGGAATCATTTTTGTCAATCGATATTGAACTGATCTCTTTGGATTCGGGAATACGCGACAGGAAGTCGGGAACTACATTATTTTTACCTTTTCGATGGAGTAACTCGAAATCGAATTGTCTCAAACGAACCGCCCATCTAGAAAGTCTGCCGGAAGGGTTGGAAAGTTTGGTGAGCCATAGAAGCGAGTAGTGGTCAGTTATGACGGTAAATTTAACACCCTCAACATACGGTCTGAATTTTTCCAAACAAAATATCAACGCAAGAAGTTCGCGTTCTGTAACGGTATAATTTCTTTCCGATCTTGAAAGAGAGCGACTAGCGTACGCTATTACTTTTTCGTCACCGTTTTGACACTGAGTTAGTACACCTCCCACGCCAGTAGCAGAAGCATCACTTTGGATTGTGAAAGGCAGATCGAAATTAGGAGACGTCAGTATAGGTGAAGCTACAAGAGCCTCTTTGATTTTTAGAAAAGCTCCTTCAGCTTGAGCGTTCCAACAAATGGTTTGACGTTTTTTCTTGCCTTTTAGTAGATCATTTATAGGAGAGAGTAAAGTAGAGAAATTTTTAATAAAAGCTCGATACCACGAACACATCCCAATAAATCGTTTGATTTCGGTGCTAGTATTAGGACGTGGAAAATTCACCATACACGAAACTTTATCTGGGTCTGTTCTTAAACCATGACCGTCTACTATATAGCCTAAATATTTTAAAGATTCACGAAAGAATTGACATTTGTCCAAGTTGACGGTTAGATTCGCGTCTTTGAGGCGACTTAGAACCTCCTTCAGAAGAGAAACATGTTCTTCAAAATTATCCGAAATAATGATTATGTCATCAAGGTAAGCAAAAATTTTATACTCAAATTCGGGGCCAAAGAGTTTGTCAACAAACCGCTGTTGTGTTTGCGCGCTATTTCGTAGGCCGAATGGTGTAACTGTAAATTGAAATAACCCTCTTCCAGGTATACTAAAAGCAGTTTTTTCTTTGGACTGTGGCTCTAATGGAATCTGCCAAAAAGATTTTCTCAAATCAATACTACTAATATACTTAGCTCCTGTGAGACTTCTTAGTATACGGTCTATTCGTGGAAGTGGATATGAATCATGCCGTGTTATTTCGTTGAGTTTACGTCCATCGAAACAGAATCTATATTCTCCACCTTTTTTCTTGACTAGGATTACGGGACTACACCATGGAGAATTCGAAGGTTCTACAACGCCCAAGCTCAACATTTCATTAAGTTCACTATTCAATTTCTGTAACATATAGGGTGACATTGGGTATTGCTTCAAACGGAAAGGCTTAGCGTCTCCTGTGTCAATTGTGAGAGAAATTTTATCAGTTCTTCCTAAACGAGTTTTGCTACTAACTTCATTGAAAGATATCATTAAATCGTCTATCATAGTTTTCTGAACAGCCGATAAGTTTTCTAAATTACAAACTTCAGTTTTTAATTCTGCAGCTGTACTAGAAGAGAGAAGAGAAATATCTCTTTGTTGGACGTACCAAGAGCCCTCGAGGTAATCTATCTTTATGGCAAATCTCTGACAGAAATCGCTGCCGAAAATCAAAGCGTGCATAAGGCTAGGAACAACTAAAGCTTCAATAATATGACATTCATCATTAATAACAATTGGCAAATGTACGATACCAGTTATTTGCTGTTTATTGTCGTCCGCAGTGTGAACAAATCTAGTTCTTGGTGGAAAAATTTTCAAATTGAAAGATTTCACTATTTCAACGCCTTCTTTACCCAAAATAGTAACGTTGGACCCGGAATCCAACAAACCAACTAAAGGATGGTCTAATAGTCTGACTTCTATAAAAGGTCTATTATCTGTCACGATGGCAGGACGAATTCGGGATTTTCCGTTTTTTCGGAAATAATTCATCTTCGAAGTTGAGGCCGCGGGCATAAATAATTGGGACGATTCATGGGCCTCTAAATGCGCCCCATAATTTAGTTTTTTGAACATCGCGAGCAAGTATTGACCGTAACATTAGGTAAACCACAACGGTAACAGAATTTTGATTTTTTGCATCTACACTCGGTATAAAAGTGTCCTTTCTTACGACAATTCCAACATTCAAGATTAGTTCTATAATTCGAACCATTGTTATTCTGCTCATCTAAAGTTAACAATCTAGGTGAATTGTTATAATTCTTGGAATTACTTTTTTCAGCTGCATTTTTTTTAAACCCAGGAATACTCTCACGCGAATATTTTTTATGATCTTTATAGAGACTAGGATCTTTACCCGACTCATCAATGTCTAAATAATTTTCATCTTCCAAACGCTTAACTAGTTTATAAAGTTCCGAAACAGAACAAATTTCGACCATCGCTACGGCCTTTCGATATTCTGGAATTAGACCATTACGAATATATCTTAATTTAGTAGTCTCTACAGGAATTCTAGTCAGTTGACTGAATAATATGTTCATCTTTGCAAAGTAAATGACTACTGATTCGTCTTTGAATTGTGTCCGCCCTTTTATTCTATCCCAGAGTTCATCGTCATGGTAAGGTGACCTAAAATCTCGTTTAAGCGCGTCAACTAAACTATCCCAATCTTTAATATCGCCGATTATTTGTCGGAACCAACATCTCGCATCACCAGTGAAGAGGTCTCTAGCTGAATCAAATAACTCGACTTTGCTTACATGTCTGGCTTTTCTCAATTCTTCAATATTCTGTAAAAATGAAGACAACGCACTTTTGTCCCCGGAAAATGACTCTCCCCACTTATAAACAGGTATTGATTTAAATTGTGTTGAATTCTGTGCAGGTTGTGAAAAATTAGAGACACCCTGTATACAAGAGGTGCCAGCACTATTATTGGTGGCAGTTGGTTCTTCCGTAATCTTGTCGTATAAATCTGCTTCTAAACTCAAGCCAGCCGCAAATGCTTCGTTTTTGAATGACTTACGTTCTTCTTCATCTTCTACCCCTTCATTTATCGTTAAACGTGAAATTCTACCTAACACATGAGCCAGACGTGACTTTACTCTTTTAAAAACCGAGTCTTCCTTGTTACCTTCGAATTCAATTATAAGTTGTGTTATTGATTCTAATGTCGAATTTATTTCACTTTGTTCAGTAACGAACGAAAAGGTTGGATCAACCAACTGGATATCTGAGTTCTGACGTTGCAACAATCTACGCAAAATTTTCCTCTTTTCATCCTGTCCTCTACTTGATATGACGCCTCTAATTCGTAATTCATAATTGAGTTCATTTATAGACAGATGAATCGGTTTAATTTCGCTGTCCATTTTTCAAAACGCGAAAGAAAATTACGAAAAGTAAATGATTCAATGATCAGCACATATGTCCACAATATCGCGATAATCAATCACAACAATAACCAAAAAAATTGGAAAAAGAAATTGGAAAGTTTGGTGCAGTACAGATAGCAGAATAAGAAATTGAAAAGCAAATATATGAACAAATAATAATAACCATTACATTACAATATTCCTTAAAAATCGAAAATTTCAAAAATTATCATTCAATATCTCGCCTAGCTGATTATACATTAGCCCCACGTTTGGACGCCAAATTTTGTAACGTACTTTTCCCTTATTTTAGAAAAGTTACAAATGCGATCGACAGCTTTTCGCCAGAGAACATTTAGGTCGTGGATTTGTATAATTTACAATATATAATTAAAGTTGATTGAAATGGGCGCCACTTGATTTAATTTAAAAATATCATGTATATGAGCTGACTAATTGAAAATCAAGAAACAATCAGTCTATTCTTCGTCTAGGTGACAGTGAATGAAATAATATAATAACTTGCGAAGATTTTATAATAGGTATTTGTGTGCAGATTATAATGCTCAATAAAGGGGTTAGTAATATTTCGAAATAACAGCAAAGAAGGATAATACAACGCAATGTCTACAATTTACAACAGTACACCAAACTTTTCCTTTATGTTAAGGAATGAATTGGACTAAATCAATAATTTAATCGATACTGGCCTTGATGTTAGGAAACCTGGTGAGTCAGCAGATTTCAAAATGGCAGCAGCAGGTCGGAATCTTCTACAAGGTAGGTGTGTATGTAGATATGTTGTGATTGACGTCGATAATTCGTTAATTCCCTCGTAGGAACACCAACAAATCTGACAATGTACTTCTATGTACATGAAATGTGCATCAAATCTCCGGTATAGAGAAAAACCCTAAAAGTCAACATTTATGAAACCGACGAAATGAAACAATAGTTTCAGACGGAATGAAGCGAAGGCAAACACTCACCTTTTATCAACAAAAGGGCTTTCATAAACTTCGACAAGAAGGTAAATTCTTCGGTAATATTCAATAAATTCGTTAAGACGTAATATAACAATCAGCAAATCCCTTTTCAGGTCGGCAGTTATGCGTGGAATCGAATAATCAGAAATGACCTTATCTAACACCCGATTTACATATGAAGAACGAAACATCAAGATTCTTGGACACTGACCGCCACCTGTGTTGAATATGTATCACAACGAAACCACGAGATTTTATTTCTTTTTAAATTTATTTAACTCTTATTAAATCATGTAGATGGACCTAGGATGTAAAGAGGAAGCTTGTGAATTGTAATGAAATATTTTTGAAATAAGCAGTGGAATTTAAAATCGTTACAGTACAATGGATGTCCAAGATAGGCACAATGTACATCCATTGGACGTTATCTGGGCTTGAATTGTACGTCCAAAGTGGTGTCCTGGACGTCCCATGAACGTCCATTGGATGTACTATGTACCAATTCTGGACATCCGATGGATGTCTCGAACATCCATAATAAACATCCATTGTTCGTCCGTTGTACGTACATGTGCTGTGTGGGTAATAGATGAAAGTTTTCCACTGAAACGTATTAACTTTGCAAACAATATCTGCATCGGTTGGGTTACCTCGGAAATCAGAACAGCTAGTGGGCTCCATGCTAACTTGAAGACTCAAGAATCGCTCAATTTATACAAAACAGCTAAGAGAGATTATAAGGTTTTGCTGAGAAAAAGCAAGCTTGAGTATCATGAGGATCTTCTAGCAACATCACAAAATAAAAATAACACTATTTGGAATTTAGTTAAGATCGAAACTGGTAAGCAGTCTCGTAGTAAACATAATATTGCCTTGGACATGAGGGGTACCTTATGCTCTGACCCACACGAGGTTGCAACAGTGTTTGCTAAGCACTTTTCAACGATTGCTTCCCTTGAACTTGAGCGTTGTTATGGAAATGATATTTCAAAGTCGTGTACAACCGCTTCGTTATTATGTCATACATTCTTTTTTTATCCAGTGTCTGAGACTGAGGTTATCAATGTCATTTGTAATATGAAGAACAAAGAAAGCACAGGCACAGATTACATTTCTTCCAAAATTTTGAAAATATCAGCTGAATACATTGCACAACATTTTGCTGAACTCATTAACCTATCGGTCTCATGTGGTACATTTCCAACTATTCTAAAAAAATCTATAGTCATTCCAGTATTTAAAAAAAATAACATAAACGACATAGCTAACTATCGTCCCATATCCATCTTAAGTGTGTTATCTAAGGTTATTGAGAAAATTGTTCTCGAGCGGATTACTGATTATTTGGCTAGGTTTAAGATCTTGACAAAATGCCAACATGGCTTTAGACCTGGACATTCAACGGGGACAGCAGCATGTTCTTTTGTAGAATACGTTTACGATAGGTTAGATGCCGGCCAGTTGGTGGCTGGAATCTTCTTTGATCTCTCACGAGAATTTGACGTTCTTGCCTTCGATTTCATGTTGAATAAATACTACAGCCTGGGTTTTCGTGGTATTATCCTGGACTGGCTTTACAGTTTTGTTTCGGGGAGGACTATGAGAGTTCATATGAAGAATGCTTGCTCAAATGACTACAACATAACGTCAGGAGTGCCTCAGGGTTCGGTAATGGGACCTCTTTTATTTATTCTATTCGTAAATGATCTGCCTGACCATGTCCGAGGTTTTCAGATTACATTATTTGCTGACGATACTTCTATTGCGGTGGCAGCACAGAGTTTTGAGGAACTTACCTCTGCTTGCAATGGGCTTATACGTGACTTTTCTGACTGGTGTAAGGCGAACTCACTTATAGTTAACGTCCATAAAACTGATTGTATCTACTTCGGAATCAAGAATATAGGTAGGAGTCCATTGACCATAGGTTATTCCAACACAGTTATTGAGACACAAGAGTGTATAAAATTTCTAGGGATGTATATAGATACCAATCTTAGGTGGTGCCAACATATTGATATGTTGAGTAAAAAGTTAAACACTTCATTCTTTGCTATAAATCGTATAAAACATTCCTTTCAAACCAAATGCTTGTTAACAATCTATTACAGCATGGTTTATAGCCATATAGCTTATAATATTTTATTATGGGGAGTGTCATCGGATGTTGGTAGAATTTTCATTGCGCAAAAGAGAATCCTCCGTATGATATTTAATCAGGAGCCTCGCTCCTCTTGTAAACCATTATTTATAAAGAATAATATTTTAACCGTTCCCTGTATATATATATCTATAAATTTTAGGTTACTGTTTTTGCAGTGGAAGGACAGGGCCCTGAAGAAGATCATAATAAAGTGATCGAAACGTTGGCAATTTACTAAGAATAGTTTATTTACCTGTCCTTCCACTGCAAAAACAGTAACCTAAAATCTAAATCTAAAGGACACAATACTTCTTACATTATATCTATAAATGTCTTGTATATGCTAAGGATAATGTTAATAACTTCACAGCATTGTCAAGTTATCATTCTTATACTACCAGAAATAGTGATGTTTTGTCTTTACCGAAGCATAGAACTAGTAAATTCGAGTGCTCTCCATCATATGAAGCAATTAAACTATATAACCACTTGCTTAGTACAGTTAAGTCTATGTGTAAATTTAAGTATAAAAAAGCTGTGAGAGAGATTTTGTTGAGGAAATGCTTCTATAGTGTGGATGAATACTTGCGAAGTAATTTATCTGTTTAGTTTGTAGGTACATATATTGACGACTTGTCCTATACATTGATTTGTCAGAAGGGATCAATAAACTTTATTATTATTTTTTTTTAACGTCCGTGTGAGGGGGAAACCCTTTATGGGCACCGAGAGGGTCCGCACTCTCGGTAGTGTGAGAATCCAGGATCTTGTTTGGCTACTCACTAAAAACCCCTCACACCTTCAATGGAGGAGTTCTTCATCCTGCCCTCGCAGCGTCCCTTAACAAAAGAGATGAGCTGCAAGTGGCTTCTAGAGTTCATGGGACCTGATGATATGGAGTGACCCGAGCAACACTGCTTTCTGCATTCTGTGCGCCAATACCTCGGCCAGTGATCTGCAGACCGGGATAATCTTCAGTTCATCCACATAGTTAGCTCTCATTCCACCGAGACATCCTATGATAAGTACGACCATCCTAATTTTATGACCTGGGTATAAAGTTCCAAGCTCGAACATAAGGTCTTTGTATTTTTGCCTCTTCTGTTGTTCCTTCATCACAACATTATTTTCGGCAGGGGAGGAGAATTCCACGACAAATAACTCCTTCAGCTCCTTGTCCAGCAGAAGTATGTCTGGCTTAACAGCATTGATCTGTCGTGTTGTTGAGATAGGATAGTTCCAGCATATCCGAGATCTTTCGTTCTGGACCACCGCTTCAATCTCCAGAGGCACATATGGTAGCACCGGTTCTTTGTCTATCCCATACGCGGCTCTCAGATGGAAGTATAGAATTCGGAGTGCCGCGTTGTGTCTCTCTACATACCCCGATGGAGCATGTACTCTGCAGGCGAAAAGGATGTGCATAATCGTTTCCTGTTGCCCATGGCAAGCCCTGCAAGTTGTTGGGGTGTCCATTTTCATGATGTTCTTTTTATACCATCTCGTATTCAGTACTCCATCTTGACACGCCATCACAAATCCTTCTGTCTCTGACTTAAGGCTAGCTGACTTTAGAAAGGCGAAAGACAATTCTTCAGACAGGTCCTGGTCTTTTAAACTCCTGAAATATATGGAGTGCAAGATCTTACTCATATGATGTTCGAGTAATGTATCTGACTGAGACTTTCGGATCAGTCTTGCTAGGCTTCTTTGGTCCGCTTGAGTGATCGGTGCTCCAGCGAGCTCAGGATTGATCGATACGCCGGTTATGCTGAGCTTATCCAGGGCCCTTTGTGCAGCTCGGAATAGGAAGGCTCCATGGTTCGCCATTTCATGCTGAGCGACAAATTTCAGAAGCGGATCTTCACTTCTTACAATCCTTACTGCCATTTCCAATGTTTGTTGATAGTGTTGATATTCCAAACATTGCAATCCTCTACCCCCCTGGCTTCGGGGAAGGTATATCCTCTGTATTGAGCTGTTGGGATGTAGGCTACGATTCATGTTCATCGTTTTCCTTGTTAACCTATCAAGATCGAGGAGCTCGTTTACCGTCCAGTTCACCCCTCCGAAAGAGTAGGTGAGAATCGGGATGGCTAGCATATTTGTAGCAGATACTTTATTCTTTCCTGACAGCTGCGATTTCCAAATGTCTCTCAGCTTCTTTTTGTAGCTGGCTGTTAAGTCTTCCTTTATCTGGGTTGTCTCCAGTACACCCCTCTGTTTCATCCCAAGAAACTTGTAAGTTTCTCCGTCTCCGAGATGTCGAAAAGTCATTCCATCTTCCAGTAGAATATCTTCTCCTGCATCTTCAGCTTTTCCCCTGCGCAGATGAAATACAGCACACTTGTCCAAACCGAATGACATTCCTGTGGCTGAGGCGTAGTCTGAAACGATATTCAGTAGTTGCTGTAGTGCGGACTCGGAGGGAGCGGTCGGGAGCGGTCGTCCACGTATAAGAGATGAGAGATCAGGTGGTTCCTTCTGCCTGGTGGTCCGGCCCTGTATCCTATTTTGCTCTCCCTCAACTCAATTGTTAGTGGTATGAGTGTTATGCAGAATAATAGCGGGCTTAGCGAATCTCCCTGAAAAACTCCCCTCCTGTATCTCACCCATCCCGTATATACGGTTCGACCCTCTGCTCGGCTGGCAAACTTCGTTTTCCACAGCGCTATGATGTTTTCTATTGCATGGATGATGTTAGGATGGACTTTCAGCATTTTTAATAGCCGTATTATCAGTTCGTGAGGCGAGGTGTCATATGCTTTCGCGTAGTCCAACCATGATGTGTGCAGGTCGCGCTTGTAGTATCAGGCGTCTAGACATAAGCTCTTGTCTATGAGCAAGTTGTCCTTGCATCCTTGCACTCCTTTCTTTGCTCCCCTCTGTTCGTAGATACTTTTCCACACTGGTCCAATAACCCTCAGTATTTGATCTTGAATTACACTTGTGAGGATCTTATACAGTGTATTGAGGCAAGTGATTGGGCGATAGTTCTTGGGTTGCCCTAAATCACCTGATTTTGGTATCAGCACTGTTCTACCCTCCACCAACCATGACGGAATCGGCTCACGGCGAGTCAGCATCCCGCTGAATAATCTTGCCAGGTGTTGATGTGTAGCTGGAAAACTCTTCCACCAGTAGTTTTGAATACCGTCCAGTCCAGGTGCTGTGAAATCACGCTTGTTCTTAAGGGCTTGTCTAATATCTTCGGTTGATATTTCAGAAAGTTCATCGTTCTGCTGTTGGTTTTGATCACACATCTGCTGGAATCTGAGAAGTGCTGGAGTATCCCTGATTTCTGCTTGTTGTTCATACAGGCTTTTCCAAAATTCTTCGACCTCCTGCGGTGATGGTGGGTTCTGTGCCTTTTGTTGTTGGGACTGAAATAGTTTCGATGGTTCTGAGGTGAAGGTGTTGTTATCTTCAATCCATTTTTGCCTTTTTATTAGTTTCTTCCGCGCTGCAGCAAGTGATCTTATTTTATCTACAGCTTTCTGCTTCAGTAGATGGACTGTGGGCAAGTCTACTGTATGATGTATGGAACGAAGCTCCTCAATCATATCCTTCATTTTCTTGCTGGATTCAATTTTGCCTCTCAGAACATCTATGATACATTGGTACCAAGATGCCTGCTGCCTCATTGATTTTATTTTGATGTCAAGCCGACTGAGTCTTAACCTATGCTTATCGTTCTTCATAGCTGTACTTTTATGTGGACATAGAAGCGAAGCGGCCGCTCTCACTGCAGCCACTACATCCTCTAGTGAACAGGTCTCGTTAAGATGATCTTGAATTACTTTATCCCATATGGCTAGATCTTCAGCCTTATGTCTTGTTTTCATTCGGGTGGCCTTGACTAGTGGGTTTCTGACGGCAGCCTCAAATGCTTCCCTTGTTTTGATGATTAACTTCGGAACATCTCTCACCGTTCTTGGCCTCTGTTGCTGTTGATCTGGTGCATCTGTCACCTGCTCTTCAGCGTGTTCTATTTCTGGAACATCTCTCACTTGTTCCGCTCTTGGCCTTGCCCTCCGGGCTGATGCTTGGTGTTGTTGGTTTGGAGCATCTGTCACCTGCTCTTCACCTTGTTCTTTATCCGGAACATCTCTCACTTGTTCCACTCTTGGCCTTGCCCCCAGGACTATTGCTTGGTGTTGTTGGTTTGGAGCATATGTCACCTGCTCTTCACCGTGTTCTTTTTCCGGAACATCTCTCACTTGTTCCGTTCTTGGCCTTGCTCCCAGGGCTATTGCTTGATGTTGTTGGTTTGGAGCATCTGTCACCTGCTCTTCACCGTGTTTTATTTCGGGAACATCTCTCACATGTTCTGTTGTTGACCTGTTGGAGCGTGTACCAGTCCCGGTTCGGCCCGTAATATTTCTCACCAGGGCTACAGCTTGTTCTTCAGCTGTGTCAATCGTCAATTGCTGATGTTGGCTCGAAGCATCTGTCACCTGCTCCTCAGCTTGCTGTTCCGTCCTTTCTTGCTCTTGAGACCGCCATAAGATTCCTCTTCTTTCGAGATGACTGATCTGATCTCTAAGGTTTTGCTGCGTCATGAAGTCAAGGTCTGGATAATTTTCGCGCCACAGACCATGCAGCCTATTCATGTACCCTCGTCTTTCGGGTCTTGATCTTCTGTATAGTGATGTCAGCAGGCTATGCTGCTCGGGCGTCCACTTGTGGCGTCCCCTTTGTGCCGTCCTGTTTCGGCTGCCGGTTCCGACTACGGGCTGCTCTTTCGAACGTTGAATCCCTATGCGACCGACAACCTGAACTCTCTCCTCGTCGATGTCCTCCTCGTCTGAAGGCATAGCTTCTTGTATGGCAGGCGCCTGCCTTCTCAGCATCCTGCCGTTGGTGTCCCGCATGCTGTCACGTCCAGCACCAACTCCAGACGCGCCCTGACGACCCCCAGGCAGCGACTGTTCTCCGAGGCTTAGTATATTTCTTTCCGACATCGGTTGAGAGTGACCGGGGTCCGCGGGATTGTCACACCCGTACACTACAAAGTAGTACCCCCCGTGCGGGTTTGCCACCATTTACCTTGGTGGCCCAGGTAACCCGGGCCGTGGGGACGTCACCCCCCATGTGGTATGGCAGAAACCACACCACACCCGTGCGGTATTATTATTATTATTATGTGCCGGAATATCCGTAGAATATCTAATTGTTTTGAATATCTTAAAACATTCTGTTGAGGCCATTCGACCTATATGGGTTACAGTAATTTTGATTCATGAAGAGTTAGAGCTCTCTCTTAATTGGTTTATGGGCTCCTCACAGTCAGTTATACATTTATTGTTTATGTTGCCAGGTAAACTTCATAGTACCCGTAATTATGAATTTCCTTTTGTTGAACAATTGCCATACCTACACAATTAGATAGACAATATAAAATTATAAAATCAACACTCAACAAGAAAATAATTTAACACCGGTTGAGTACAGATTCAGAAAAATTCAAATCCGTAGGTCGTATAACGTTTGTCGGTAGCTTACACATGAACTTTTTTTTTTTTTTTTTTTTTTTTTAATTATAGGAGAGGTGAATCTTACATAAGACACCCAGTCTTTCTGGGTAGTGTCGGATTCTTACCGACTAAACACCTCTCCCGTTGTTAGGTTCCGGGCATATGCCTATAAACCTTTCATCTTCTCATATGTTATTTTCTCTTTCGCATTCTTTTATGCTGAGTGTTTGTGTTCATCCTTCAATTGGATATCTCTCGCTAAGTGTGGAGTTTTATATCTTCATTTTCGCAATTGGTCTCTAGGTCTTTTGCGGTAAATTCTCGCTGCTTTTTCATCTTCAGCGGGGTCATAGTCGATTAACCTTCTAAGGTCGTCATTTGGATGTTCACTAGCTCTTTCATAGGCTTTTGCAGCTTTTCGTTTGATGAATGTAGTAATGGACTCCCATTTTATGTCTTTTTGGATTTGTTCATTCCTAACAAACCAGGGGGCGTCTAATGCCCATCTCAGTAATTTGTTTTCTGTACTTTGGATCTTCTTTATATGGGTTCTCGCTGCATATCCCCATGCTGTTGATCCATATGTGAGCTGCGGTCTGGCGACTGCTTTTATGATTCTCAATTTCGTGTTCTTGTTCATTTGACTTCTTCTGCCTATTATCGGGTATAATCTTTTCATGGCTACATTCGTTTTATCCACTGCATACTTAATGTGCTGTTTCCACGTTAGTCCTTTGTCTAATATTACTCCTAGGTATTTAGCTTCATTCTTCCATTCAATTTCATTATTGTCTATGGATATCTTCGATTCCATCTTCAGTTTTCTCTTTTGAAGGAGTATTGCTTGACTCTTTTCTCCATTGATTTTGATTTTCCATCTGTTACACCATTGACTGATATCATCTGCAGCTTCTTGAAGTCTTTTGTGAATTATCTTTGTATTTCTGTGCCTAATTGCTATGCCCGTATCGTCTGCGTATAGAGCAAGCAGGCATCTTGGATTTCTTGGTATATCATGTATGTATATGTTATAGAGTAGCGGTCCTAGTATGGATCCTTGGGGAACTCCTGCTTCTAAATATCTGAGTGTGGAATGAACATCACCTATTTTCACACAAAAGTTCCTATCCCTCAGATAATTTCTTATTATTCTGCATAACTTGGGTGAATATCCTGCGGTTATCATTTTATATGCAAGTCCTTCATGCCATACTCTATCAAAAGCTCTGGTTACATCCAGTAGTAGTAGTCCTGTGGCTTCTTTATTCTGAAATCCTTCTGTGATATACTCGGTTATTCTTAGGAGCTGTTGTTCAGTTGAATGTTGTTTTCGGAATCCAAATTGTTCACTCGGTATCGTCGCCAGGGCTTCTGTTTCTTCATTAAGTCGTCTGGCTAAGACTCTCTCCACAATTTTTCCTAGGGCTGGGAGCAAGCTTATCGGTCTATAGTTCTGTGGGAACTTTTTGTCTTTACCTGGTTTATTGAAAACAATCACTTCGGCAGATTTCCATCTTTTTGGAAAGTGCTCTGTTCTCATCACGCCATTTGCTATGCTAGTGAGAGCTGCCGTTCCTTTCTTTGACATTTTCTTCAGCATGAGATTTGTAATTTTATCTTTCCCAGGAGCCTTTCTTGTTTTCAAGTTATTGATTATCTCTTTGATTTCTGCCGGAGATGTAGGGTGAGGGATTTTGTCATCCGGTGGTGTTTCTTTCATTTCTTCTTCATTATCTTCAATTAATTCTTCTAGGTCCTCATCGTCTTCTTCACAATAATTTATCCTTGACTCCCTTTCTATAGTATCGGCCAGAGCGTTAGATTTATCGCTTTTTGAATATGCCATTCCATGCATTCCATGCAGTGGTGGAATTTGAGTTTTTTCATTACGTAAATTTTTTTGCATTTTCCATGCAGAGTGGTCTTCTGTGCTGAGTTCACTGATTTTCTTATTCCATCTATTCGTTCTGAGTTCCCTTAGTGCATTTTTAAGTATTTGACTATGTCTGTTCAGTCTGATTTTATCATTATCTGTTTTATACATCCTGTAGTTCTTTCTTAGTCTTCGGTTGACTTTAATCAGTTCTTTCACCTCTTTGGGAGTATCGCCATAGGGATGTTTGGGAGTAGGTTCAGTTTTTCTAACCGTGCTCTCTTCATAGGATTTCATAATCGCACTCTCCAAAGCTATGACTGATTGATCTAATTCATCCGGAGTGTTAATTTGTGGAATACTCGTGATATTTTCTTGGAGTTTATTCTTATATTCGTCCCAATCGGTATGTTCTCGTGTTTGAGTCACTTCATTTCTAGTTCCATGTCCTAAAATGAACTCTATCGGGTTGTGATCAGATGTTCCATCCTCTATCGTTTCAAGAGCAAAATCTTGCTTTATATTCTTCATTATAACTATGTCTAGCACATCAGGGGTTCCATTGCCACTAGGTAAAAATGTCGGTATGTCCGGTCCCATTATAATCGCATCTTCCTTCTCGGCATACTCTTTCAATTTCTTGCCATTTGCGTTCTCTGTTCTAGAATTCCATTGTTGAGATTTACAGTTGAGATCTCCAAGTATTATTCTTGGAAAATGACCCCCTAATAAAATCTTTATCTCTTCCTCTGGCAGATTTATTTGCGGTGGTTTATATACAGAGAATACCTTAATGCTTTCTCTTCTTATCTTTACTGTGATCGATAGTGCCTCTATAGATGCGTCATTGTCCTCGGGATTTATAACCGCATTCAGGTAGTGGTTCACGTCTCTTTTAACAAGAATGGCAACCCCTCCTCCGTTTCTATTATTTCTGTCTCTTCTGTATATTTCGTAATTTTTGAAGGAAATTCTATCATTGGTAGTCATTTTTGTTTCCTGAAGCGCCATAATATCAGGATGTTTTTCTTCTAACAATTGTTCAATATCTGATTTACGGGCTCTGATTCCGTTAACATTCCAGGAAACTATCTTCAGATTTTCTAGATGTGATTGTTTGTTCATAAATTATTTGTTTCCAAATAAATTTTGAAATTTTTTCTCGAATTCTTTTTCGAATTTCTGCATTATTCTGCTGAATAATTTCTCTGTAAGTTTGTCTAGTTCATCTTTGGGATCTTCTTTTTTGGCTGGAGTCGGTTTTTTGGACGGGTTCTTTGTTTTTGGTACCTGTGGTTTTTCAACAGCGATAGCAGTCTCCATTTTTTTGGTAGGGGCTTCTTTTTTTGGGGGTGTTTTCTTTTTAGTCAGATTTTTATAAGCACTGCAGCCTTTATAACTGGCCGGATGCCCACTCTGGTTACATAAAACGCATGTAGCGTTCCTTTCCCCTTCTTTTTCGGTCAATACACAATCTTTTGTGCAATGCGCTCCTAAGCATTTTACACATCTCCACGGAAATGTGCATTTGTTTTGCGCATGGCCATATCTCTGACAGCGATGACACTGTCCTGGGCCTTCTGGTTTCTTTTTTGGCTCTATTTCGATACAGAGGCTGTAGATCTTTTTGATTTGGAAAATTTCCTTGTGTTGAGTTTTCACGAGGTATAGAGGGATAGCCTTTTTCGTTTTGTTTGACGTCATTCTCGTCACTTCAGCATCTTTAATACCCTGGAGTCCTAAGTCTTCCTTAATCACTCCAATATCCGCATCAAGTGGCAAGTACCTTATTACAGCGTAAATTCTTCTTTCTTCCTCCATTTGGTAAGTAAAATACTCTTTTCCTTGTTGCTCAAGAAATTTTGTTAGTTTCCTGAAGTCGTCTGCAGTCGATGCAATGATTTTTATACCGTCTTTAACAACCGTTGCACGGTTATAATTTATCTTTTTGCTGTATAGCGTTTTGGAAATTTCTGTCCAGTCAGAAGTCCCCATCATTGTTATTGGGGGAATTTTATCTTTTATAGGTGACTGAGACGTCACCGTCGACTTTTTTAAGTTGTCCTCTATTGAGGACGAACTTTCTTTTCTGGCACGCTTGGCCCGAGGTGCTCCTTGGGGTTGGGGGGCTTTTTTGTTGTCCTCAATATTTGAGGCTATCGCTTTGGGAGAGACAACAGTTGATGTTTTGGGAGGGACAACAGTTATAGTTTTGGGAGGGACAGCCGTTATTGTTTTAGGAATAGTTTGGGCTGATGTTCCTGGTTCGGAAAGCAAAGCCTGGGAATAACTTCTTACGCTTGTATTTGGGGATTTCTTGTTGGAGAGTTCTTCTCTCAAGAGTTTTAATTCGTTGGTCAGATTGGCCATGCAGTTTGTTAAAGCCGCTAAATTGGCTTTGAGCTCATCATTTTCCTGTCGGAGCCTGACGAGTTCTTTAAGCTCATCGCTTTCATCCTCAGAGGTCGTGTATCTGTCCTCGGTATCCATGAAGGATCCATCGTTATCCGAATTTTCATCCATGTTCAAATACGGATAAAAGGATAATTAAAAGACACTTACCGTTTTTCTCAGCTTCACAAAAAGTCCGTATATCACTCACGCACGGAACCAACGATCCTTTCGGACCTGGACTCTACGTACGAAATCACAGAAACTTTTCACAAGCACTAACTTGGATGCGCATCAACGTGGCGTTCGGCGCACTGAACTGGTTTACACAAACTCAACTCTCGGTACGTGTACACTAGTCGACGCCTCGGTCAGTACGTTACACATGAACAAATTTCTGGCCGGATATTTGATTGTAAGGTCATACGAATGAGAATTATTCGGAAATTCGATTGTTGACATAATCGCTAGAATCCGACTATTATCATGAATCATTCGAATGAAAAATTATCGGCGCAGAACCAAAATAGCTTATTATGCGCATGAATCGAATGAAACTAATGATGGGCTTTATAATAATCGGAATAACCGAATAACTCTGCTCAGTCTGGTCTCGATGGAATTTCAATTCGATTGAAGCAAAACAAATCTTTACGAATCCAGTGCTTCAATATTACGATATTTAAGTTACGAGCCAGCGTTCCAGTGTTGCTTTTGCGCGATAAAAGGGTTCGATGAACATAATATATAGGTGGCAAACGAGGTGGCAAGGGATTCAGATAGAATTATTTTTGATTTTCCGAATTTGTGTTCGATTCAGATGCTCATTAATAGCTTTTAGGATTCACTTTCCCGTAGGTCATAAGAGAAAGTTTTTATTCTGAATGTCTAGCAAAATTGATTCCAATATTATTCGATAATTTTTATTTTCAATGATCATTCGATTATGAGCAACACTATTCGATTCAATTACACTATTATGCTAGTGTGGACTAAAACTTTTCAATATTTAGCGGCTGGAGGTCATAATTCATATAAGACAATTTTAATTGTTTAGCATATTCGCAGGGAGCATGGGTTCCCAAAATTTAACAAGATGCTTTAGCATTCGAGACTAATTATTGAAATATATTCATGATTTACTGATCGTCATTTACGATAGATGTTGAGTCGTATCTGACAACGAGATTTGAAAATTGGTGGTTCTGAAAAGAACCGATTGCGTGTAGTCGTGCAAATGAAGTAAATTTCCATTCACTTTATTTGGAACTGGTGTCACGGCTTTGTTACCTTCGCTGACGGCGTGCTTGGCCAATTCACCGGGAAAGGGGAGACGTACGGCGGTCTGAATTTCCCTGCTGGTAATGGTGGAGATTTCGTTGTAGTGTGCCAATGCCCAATCTGCTCGCTTCGGCTGCGATACGTTCGAAGATATCGGTAACAAAACTGTTCATGACACTCATGGCTTTGCTGGAAATTCCGGTTTCGGGATGGACCTGCTTCAACACCTTGTGGATGTAGATAGCGTAACTTTCCTTCCTCTTGCGCTTCTTCTTATCGGTCTTGGTAATGTTCTTCTGGGCTTTAACAGCCTTCTTCACGGCTTTTCCACTAGTTTTTGGTGGCATCCATCAAACATAATGTAACTACACCCATCAAACTTACACATGCATTCGGAATGCTGGTACCAGATGCCGAAATGGATACGGAAATTACGCCAGTGAACCAGAATAGTACTACAATAACCAAGACTACCAACAAAATTCAAAGGTTTCCCCTCATAACGATCACCCAAGAAATAAGAAGCAACCAAGTATTTCACCAAAAACTTATAAAGCACAAATATTCCGTGAAATATAATGAGAATGAAACTAAAGTTCATATATCTGAGCTGAGTGACTAGAGCTCTGATAGCCAACCTAAAAAAAAAACACTGAATTCTACATTTATACAACCAAAGAATACGCGAAGAAAAAAATAGTCATCAAGGCAGCCCCTTTCATGGCCGAAGAAATGATCCTTGAAGAAATCACAAAAAGAGGAAAACTGAAGAAATTCAATTAAAATGAAAGGAAAAGGCCCAAATCCCCATTCATTTTTGGTATATTTCCCGAAGCAAACCAACCCCCAGGAGCTGAGATCCATCCAAGAAATAGACAGTGTTAAAGTGTAGTGGCAGGAGTACTAACGCAAAACAAAATGAAACAGCGTCATAGATGCCAAAAATTTGGCCACGGTTCGACCAACTGCAACATTACACCCAAGTGCGTAAAATGCGGTAGAAATCATTTAACTTCGGAGTGCGGAATGAAATTCATCGAAAGTGCGCGAAATGCAACGGTCCCACACACGGCCAATTATACAAAGTGCACAGCCATGTTAAAAGTTAAAATATGTGGAGTCAATCCAAATTGTCATTGAGACACATTCTACTCAGGTAAGCACAAAGACTTTTACCGAGTACCGACGACTTCCCGAAACTACCAAGACAACAGCACACTGCACAGACTTGACAGACTAACAATAGTGACAATTTCGTCAATTTCCCTTATGCCTTATGCCAGTATAGTCAAGAATGGCAAATCAAAAGTTAAGTTAGAAAATGTGGTGGTCGATTACTCAATCCGTTTCATTACGCAGAAGCTGGTCACTTCCGGCCACGCCTACTCACGTTGACTACTAGTGCACTCGCTAATAAATAAAATGATTGGTATCACCACGTGGTTTCAAATCGACGACAGTTATGTCGGACGCCGTCTACTCTACTCATGTGTAGGGATGGGCGATCCGCCGATTCCGATGGTTTTGATATGATTGTGTCTCACTAGGATTCATGCGTCGATTTCTTTGCTATGAATACTAGTATGAAATACGAATATTCGGAATTGGGATTGAGCACTGCTTGCTACAGATGGTCGGCAATATGTTTGGACCAGTTTGTTGTTATGGAGAACCCTCATTATTTTGGCTAATTGCATTGTAAAGTGGTTCTTTGAGTATACATCCCCGTTTTTCATGCTTGAACAAAGGAAATTTCGTTTCGGCGTAAAGGATGTAATAAGACAATGAATACTTCAAATAGGAATTGATTGTAGTTTTTTTGGAATCGGAATGTCAGATATGACACTTCCAAGTTTCTCATTATTTTTATTTTTTTCCCACGACTTAAGGTTCAATGGTATACCACTATATGCTTTTGATGGTCCTAAGCCTTATGAATTTTATGCCTTTATCCGTATTTTAATAGCATGAACGTGCAACAACTATATCTGAAACGTTTGAATGTGTAAACCTTCACGAATCTTCATACTACCATAGGAGAGTTTCATAATTATTCGTTGAAGTTTTTGACATGATGGCCAGTCATATTCTTAATAGTTTGAATATAGATGCATCTATGTTTGAATGTATAATTCTACAATCGCCTCTCAGTATTTTCCATGTCAACGTCACACTATGAATTCATGTCCAGAATAGTTACTTTGCTGGGGTCCATTTTCTAGCTCACAGCCTTTCACAACTGCAACCTTATTTATCTTTTGTACTTAATGTAACGGGTGTCCCAAATTCGTTGTCTAATGAGGGTATCTTAGAAACCCGATGAGCTAGAACAAAATGAGTGGCAAATTTTCAGGCTCGATCTCTGAGCGAATTATTCTGATGAAAGCCGCAACCTTCTAAGTCAACCCGTTTCAGAGCTATCAGAAAATATTGGAAAATGGCGCCAAATGAGAAGTTCTCATAACTTCATTATAACTGGTGCTATAAACATGAAATAAAAATATTATACAAGCATTTTTTTCAGTTAATTCATTGGCGTAATAATTTTTTTATTACAATTATTCTCGAAGTCATAATTCATATTTGTATTTCGTTAAATGTAATCCATACAAATCTTTGAAACATATAAAATTGCTTTTTGCTCTCTTTCAAGAATAAATAACATGAAATACAAATATTTTCTCAAAAGCCATTAAATAACGAATAAACGATAAATCGAATATTATAATGAGTAAACAGATCATCGTAGATTGGCACCTGCTTGATTTGTCGTGTGTAAATGAAACTTGATTATTTTCATACTGTGATAAGGTATTTTGTATATCATGTTATGTATTTATGAAAAGAAAAAACAGCAATTTTGTCTGTTGCGCCAATGAATTCTACTGAAAACATTGCCTGTATAATGTTTTTGCTTCATGTTTACAGCACCAGTAATCAAGTTATGAGAGCTTTTCATATGACGCCATTGGTTGCGGTTCCTACCGAAATAATTCTCTCCAAAATCAAGCCCGAAAATGAGCTATCATTTTGTTCTAGCTCATCGGGTTTTGATTATTTATCGTCAACGTTTCCAAACTCCAGAACTTTTCAAAGATAACGTTTTCGTTATTATCAACTAATTAATATAAACATGGCATCGATGAAATGCGAAAATGATAAATATATGTTGGTGGTCCTAAAAAGGACCGATTGTTGTATTAATAGCAATACTATTTCGATAAGAATTAACCTCCGAAACCATACAAAGTGCGACCTTGACGTTTCAGGGCATATACGACGTCCATAGCAGTAACAGTCTTCCTCTTAGCGTGCTCGGTGTAAGTAACTGCATCCCTGATAACGTTCTCTAGGAAAACCTTCAGTACGCCTCTAGTTTCTTCGTAGATAAGTCCCGATATACGTTTAACGCCACCACGTCTTGCCAACCTCCTGATGGCAGGTTTGGTGATTCCTTGGATGTTATCACGAAGCACCTTCCTGTGACGCTTAGCGCCGCCTTTTCCCAATCCCTTGCCTCCTTTTCCTCTTCCAGTCATTTTTACGTATGTTCAGGCTTGCTTCGGTAAGTTGAACTGCGTTCTTTTTTTTTTTTTTTTTTTTTTTTTTTTTAATTATAGGAGAGGTGAATCTTACATAAGACACCCAGTCTTTCTGGGTAGTGTCGGATTCTTACCGACTAAACACCTCTCCCGTTGTTAGGTTCCGGGCATAAGCCTATAAACCTTTCATCTTCTCATATGTTATTTTCTCTTTCGCATTCTTTTATGCTGAGTGTTTGTGTTCATCCTTCAATTGGATATCTCTCACTAAGTGTGGAGTTTTATATCTTCATTTTCGCAATTGGTCTCTAGGTCTTTTGCGGTAAATTCTCACTGCTTTTTCATCTTCAGCGGGGTCATAGTCAACTAACCTTCTAAGTTCGTCATTTGGATGTTCACTAGCACTTTCATAGGCTTTTGCAGCTTTTCGCTTGATGAATGTAGTAATGGACTCCCATTTTATGTCCTTTCGGATTTGTTCATTCCTAACAAACCAGGGGGCGTCTAATGCCCATCTCAGAAATTTGTTTTCTGTACTTTGTATCTTATTTATATGGGTTCTCGCTGCATATCCCCATGCTGTTGATCCATATGTTAGCTGCGGTCTGGCGACTGCTTTTATGATCCTCAATTTCGTGTTCTTGTTCATTTGACTTCTTCTGCCTATTATCGGGTATAATCTTTTCATGGCCACATTCGTTTTATCCACTGCATACTTAATATGCTGTTTCCACGTTAGTCCTTTGTCTAATATTACTCCTAGATATTTAGCTTCATTCTTCCATTCAATTTCATTATTGTCTATGGATATCTTCGATTCCATCTTCAGTTTTCTCTTCTGAAGGAGTATTGCTTGACTCTTTTCTCCATTGATTTTGATTTTCCATCTGTTACACCATTGACTGATATCATCTGCAGCTTCTTGAAGTCTTTTGTGAATTATCTCTGTATTTCTGTGCCTAATTGCTATGCCCGTATCGTCTGCGTATAGAGCAAGCAGGCATCTTGGATTTCTTGGTATATCATGTATGTATATGTTATAGAGTAGCGGTCCTAGTATGGATCCTTGGGGAACTCCTGCTTCTAGATATCTGAGTGTGGAATGAACATCACCTATTTTCACACAAAAGCTCCTATCCCTCAAATAATTTCTTATTATTCTGCATAACTTGGGTGAATATCCTGCGGTTATCATTTTATATGCTAGTCCTTCATGCCATACTCTATCAAAAGCTCTGGTTACATCCAGTAGTAGTAGTCCTGTGGCTTCTTTATTCTGAAATCCTTCTGTGATATACTCGGTTATTCTTAGGAGCTGTTGTTCAGTTGAATGTTGTTTTCGGAAACCAAATTGTTCACTCGGTATCGTCGCCAGGGCTTCTGTTTCTTCATTAAGTCGTCTGGCTAAGACTCTCTCCACAATTTTTCCTAGGGCTGGGAGCAAGCTTATCGGTCTATAGTTCTGTGGGAACTTTTTGTCTTTACCTGGTTTATTAAAAACAATCACTTCGGCAGATTTCCATCTTTTTGGAAAGTGCTCTGTTCTCATCACGCCATTTGCTATGCTAGTGAGAGCTGCCGTTCCTTTCTTTGACATTTTCTTCAGCATGAGATTTGTAATTTTATCTTTCCCAGGAGCCTTTCTTGTTTTCAAATTATTGATTATCTCTTTGATTTCTGCCGGAGATGTTGGGTGAGGGATTTTACCATCCGATAGCGCTTCTTTCATTTCTTCTTCATTATCTTCAATTAATTCTTCTAGGTCCTCATCGTCTTCTTCACAATAATTTATTCTTGACTCTCTTTCTATAGTATCGGCCAGAGCGTTAGATTTATCGCTTTTTGAATATGCCATTCCATTCATTCCATGCAGTGGTGGAATTTGAGTTTTTTCATTGCGTAAATTTTTTTGCATTTTCCATGCAGAGTGGTCTTCTGTGTTGAGTTCACTGATTTTCTTATTCCATCTATTCGTTCTGAGTTCCCTTAGTGCATTTTTAAGTAATTGACTATGTCTGTTCAGTCTGATCTTATCATTATCTGTTTTATACATCCTGTAGTTCTTTCTTAGTCTTCGGTTGACTTTAATCAGTTCTTTCACCTCTTTTGGAGTATCGCCATAGGGATGTTTGGGAGTAGGTTTAGTTTTTCTAACCGTGCTCTCTTCATAGGATTTCATAATCGCACTCTCCAAAGCTATGACTGATTGATCTAATTCATCAGGAGTGTTAATTTGTGGAATACTCGTGATATTTTCTTTGAGTTTATTCTTATATTCGTCCCAATCGGTATGTTCTCGTGTTTGAGTCACTTCATTTCTAGTTCCATGTCCTAAAATGAACTCTATCGGGTTGTGATCAGATGTTCCATCCTCTATCGTTTCAAGAGCAAAATCTTGCTTTATATTCTTCATTATAACTATGTCTAGCACATCAGGGGTTCCATTGCCACTAGGTAAAAATGTCGGTATGTCCGGTCCCATTATAATCGCATCTTCCTTCTCGGCATACTCTTTCAATTTCTTGCCATTTGCGTTCTCTGTTCTAGAATTCCATTGTTGAGATTTACAGTTGAGATCTCCAAGTATTATTCTTGGAAAATGACCCCCTAATAAAATCTTTATCTCTTCCTCTGGCAGATTTATTTGCGGTGGTTTATATACAGAGAATACCTTAATGCTTTCTCTTCTTATCTTTACTGTGATCGATAGTGCCTCTATAGATGCGTCATTGTCCTCGGGATTTATAACCGCATTCAGGTAGTGGTTCACGTCTCTTTTAACAAGAATGGCAACCCCTCCTCCGTTTCTATTATTTCTGTCTCTTCTGTATATTTCGTAATTTTTGAAGGAAATTCTATCATTGGTAGTCATTTTTGTTTCCTGAAGCGCCATAATATCAGGATGTTTTTCTTCTAACAATTGTTCAATATCTGATTTACGGGCTCTGATTCCGTTAACATTCCAGGAAACTATCTTCAGATTTTCTAGATGTGATTGTTTGTTCATAAATTATTTGTTTCCAAATAAATTTTGAAATTTTTTCTCGAATTCTTTTTCGAATTTCTGCATTATTCTGCTGAATAATTTCTCTGTAAGTTTGTCTAGTTCATCTTTGGGATCTTCTTTTTTGGCTGGAGTCGGTTTTTTGGACGGGTTCTTTGTTTTTGGTACCTGTGGTTTTTCAACAGCGATAGCAGTCTCCATTTTTTTGGTAGGGGCTTCTTTTTTTGGGGGTGTTTTCTTTTTAGTCAGATTTTTATAAGCACTGCAGCCTTTATAACTGGCCGGATGCCCACTCTGGTTACATAAAACGCATGTAGCGTTCCTTTCCCCTTCTTTTTCGGTCAATACACAATCTTTTGTGCAATGCGCTCCTAAGCATTTTACACATCTCCACGGAAATGTGCATTTGTTTTGCGCATGGCCATATCTCTGACAGCGATGACACTGTCCTGGGCCTTCTGGTTTCTTTTTTGGCTCTATTTCGATACAGAGGCTGTAGATCTTTTTGATTTGGAAAATTTCCTTGTGTTGAGTTTTCACGAGGTATAGAGGGATAGCCTTTTTCGTTTTGTTTGACGTCATTCTCGTCACTTCAGCATCTTTAATACCCTGGAGTCCTAAGTCTTCCTTAATCACTCCAATATCCGCATCAAGTGGCAAGTACCTTATTACAGCGTAAATTCTTCTTTCTTCCTCCATTTGGTAAGTAAAATACTCTTTTCCTTGTTGCTCAAGAAATTTTGTTAGTTTCCTGAAGTCGTCTGCAGTCGATGCAATGATTTTTATACCGTCTTTAACAACCGTTGCACGGTTATAATTTATCTTTTTGCTGTATAGCGTTTTGGAAATTTCTGTCCAGTCAGAAGTCCCCATCATTGTTATTGGGGGAATTTTATCTTTTATAGGTGACTGAGACGTCACCGTCGACTTTTTTAAGTTGTCCTCTATTGAGGACGAACTTTCTTTTCTGGCACGCTTGGCCCGAGGTGCTCCTTGGGGTTGGGGGGCTTTTTTGTTGTCCTCAATATTTGAGGCTATCGCTTTGGGAGAGACAACAGTTGATGTTTTGGGAGGGACAACAGTTATAGTTTTGGGAGGGACAGCCGTTATTGTTTTAGGAATAGTTTGGGCTGATGTTCCTGGTTCGGAAAGCAAAGCCTGGGAATAACTTCTTACGCTTGTATTTGGGGATTTCTTGTTGGAGAGTTCTTCTCTCAAGAGTTTTAATTCGTTGGTCAGATTGGCCATGCAGTTTGTTAAAGCCGCTAAATTGGCTTTGAGCTCATCATTTTCCTGTCGGAGCCTGACGAGTTCTTTAAGCTCATCGCTTTCATCCTCAGAGGTCGTGTATCTGTCCTCGGTATCCATGAAGGATCCATCGTTATCCGAATTTTCATCCATGTTCAAATACGGATAAAAGGATAATTAAAAGACACTTACCGTTTTTCTCAGCTTCACAAAAAGTCCGTATATCACTCACGCACGGAACCAACGATCCTTTCGGACCTGGACTCTACGTACGAAATCACAGAAACTTTTCACAAGCACTAACTTGGATGCGCATCAACGTGGCGTTCGGCGCACTGAACTGGTTTACACAAACTCAACTCTCGGTACGTGTACACTAGTCGACGCCTCGGTCAGTACGTTACACATGAACAAATTTCTGGCCGGATATTTGATTGTAAGGTCATACGAATGAGAATTATTCGGAAATTCGATTGTTGACATAATCGCTAGAATCCGACTATTATCATGAATCATTCGAATGAAAAATTATCGGCGCAGAACCAAAATAGCTTATTATGCGCATGAATCGAATGAAACTAATGATGGGCTTTATAATAATCGGAATAACCGAATAACTCTGCTCAGTCTGGTCTCGATGGAATTTCAATTCGATTGAAGCAAAACAAATCTTTACGAATCCAGTGCTTCAATATTACGATATTTAAGTTACGAGCCAGCGTTCCAGTGTTGCTTTTGCGCGATAAAAGGGTTCGATGAACATAATATATAGGTGGCAAACGAGGTGGCAAGGGATTCAGATAGAATTATTTTTGATTTTCCGAATTTGTGTTCGATTCAGATGCTCATTAATAGCTTTTAGGATTCACTTTCCCGTAGGTCATAAGAGAAAGTTTTTATTCTGAATGTCTAGCAAAATTGATTCCAATATTATTCGATAATTTTTATTTTCAATGATCATTCGATTATGAGCAACACTATTCGATTCAATTACACTATTATGCTAGTGTGGACTAAAACTTTTCAATATTTAGCGGCTGGAGGTCATAATTCATATAAGACAATTTTAATTGTTTAGCATATTCGCAGGGAGCATGGGTTCCCAAAATTTAACAAGATGCTTTAGCATTCGAGACTAATTATTGAAATATATTCATGATTTACTGATCGTCATTTACGATAGATGTTGAGTCGTATCTGACAACGAGATTTGAAAATTGGTGGTTCTGAAAAGAACCGATTGCGTGTAGTCGTGCAAATGAAGTAAATTTCCATTCACTTTATTTGGAACTGGTGTCACGGCTTTGTTACCTTCGCTGACGGCGTGCTTGGCCAATTCACCGGGAAAGGGGAGACGTACGGCGGTCTGAATTTCCCTGCTGGTAATGGTGGAGATTTCGTTGTAGTGTGCCAATGCCCAATCTGCTCGCTTCGGCTGCGATACGTTCGAAGATATCGGTAACAAAACTGTTCATGACACTCATGGCTTTGCTGGAAATTCCGGTTTCGGGATGGACCTGCTTCAACACCTTGTGGATGTAGATAGCGTAACTTTCCTTCCTCTTGCGCTTCTTCTTATCGGTCTTGGTAATGTTCTTCTGGGCTTTAACAGCCTTCTTCACGGCTTTTCCACTAGTTTTTGGTGGCATCCATCAAACATAATGTAACTACACCCATCAAACTTACACATGCATTCGGAATGCTGGTACCAGATGCCGAAATGGATACGGAAATTACGCCAGTGAACCAGAATAGTACTACAATAACCAAGACTACCAACAAAATTCAAAGGTTTCCCCTCATAACGATCACCCAAGAAATAAGAAGCAACCAAGTATTTCACCAAAAACTTATAAAGCACAAATATTCCGTGAAATATAATGAGAATGAAACTAAAGTTCATATATCTGAGCTGAGTGACTAGAGCTCTGATAGCCAACCTAAAAAAAAAACACTGAATTCTACATTTATACAACCAAAGAATACGCGAAGAAAAAAATAGTCATCAAGGCAGCCCCTTTCATGGCCGAAGAAATGATCCTTGAAGAAATCACAAAAAGAGGAAAACTGAAGAAATTCAATTAAAATGAAAGGAAAAGGCCCAAATCCCCATTCATTTTTGGTATATTTCCCGAAGCAAACCAACCCCCAGGAGCTGAGATCCATCCAAGAAATAGACAGTGTTAAAGTGTAGTGGCAGGAGTACTAACGCAAAACAAAATGAAACAGCGTCATAGATGCCAAAAATTTGGCCACGGTTCGACCAACTGCAACATTACACCCAAGTGCGTAAAATGCGGTAGAAATCATTTAACTTCGGAGTGCGGAATGAAATTCATCGAAAGTGCGCGAAATGCAACGGTCCCACACACGGCCAATTATACAAAGTGCACAGCCATGTTAAAAGTTAAAATATGTGGAGTCAATCCAAATTGTCATTGAGACACATTCTACTCAGGTAAGCACAAAGACTTTTACCGAGTACCGACGACTTCCCGAAACTACCAAGACAACAGCACACTGCACAGACTTGACAGACTAACAATAGTGACAATTTCGTCAATTTCCCTTATGCCTTATGCCAGTATAGTCAAGAATGGCAAATCAAAAGTTAAGTTAGAAAATGTGGTGGTCGATTACTCAATCCGTTTCATTACGCAGAAGCTGGTCACTTCCGGCCACGCCTACTCACGTTGACTACTAGTGCACTCGCTAATAAATAAAATGATTGGTATCACCACGTGGTTTCAAATCGACGACAGTTATGTCGGACGCCGTCTACTCTACTCATGTGTAGGGATGGGCGATCCGCCGATTCCGATGGTTTTGATATGATTGTGTCTCACTAGGATTCATGCGTCGATTTCTTTGCTATGAATACTAGTATGAAATACGAATATTCGGAATTGGGATTGAGCACTGCTTGCTACAGATGGTCGGCAATATGTTTGGACCAGTTTGTTGTTATGGAGAACCCTCATTATTTTGGCTAATTGCATTGTAAAGTGGTTCTTTGAGTATACATCCCCGTTTTTCATGCTTGAACAAAGGAAATTTCGTTTCGGCGTAAAGGATGTAATAAGACAATGAATACTTCAAATAGGAATTGATTGTAGTTTTTTTGGAATCGGAATGTCAGATATGACACTTCCAAGTTTCTCATTATTTTTATTTTTTTCCCACGACTTAAGGTTCAATGGTATACCACTATATGCTTTTGATGGTCCTAAGCCTTATGAATTTTATGCCTTTATCCGTATTTTAATAGCATGAACGTGCAACAACTATATCTGAAACGTTTGAATGTGTAAACCTTCACGAATCTTCATACTACCATAGGAGAGTTTCATAATTATTCGTTGAAGTTTTTGACATGATGGCCAGTCATATTCTTAATAGTTTGAATATAGATGCATCTATGTTTGAATGTATAATTCTACAATCGCCTCTCAGTATTTTCCATGTCAACGTCACACTATGAATTCATGTCCAGAATAGTTACTTTGCTGGGGTCCATTTTCTAGCTCACAGCCTTTCACAACTGCAACCTTATTTATCTTTTGTACTTAATGTAACGGGTGTCCCAAATTCGTTGTCTAATGAGGGTATCTTAGAAACCCGATGAGCTAGAACAAAATGAGTGGCAAATTTTCAGGCTCGATCTCTGAGCGAATTATTCTGATGAAAGCCGCAACCTTCTAAGTCAACCCGTTTCAGAGCTATCAGAAAATATTGGAAAATGGCGCCAAATGAGAAGTTCTCATAACTTCATTATAACTGGTGCTATAAACATGAAATAAAAATATTATACAAGCATTTTTTTCAGTTAATTCATTGGCGTAATAATTTTTTTATTACAATTATTCTCGAAGTCATAATTCATATTTGTATTTCGTTAAATGTAATCCATACAAATCTTTGAAACATATAAAATTGCTTTTTGCTCTCTTTCAAGAATAAATAACATGAAATACAAATATTTTCTCAAAAGCCATTAAATAACGAATAAACGATAAATCGAATATTATAATGAGTAAACAGATCATCGTAGATTGGCACCTGCTTGATTTGTCGTGTGTAAATGAAACTTGATTATTTTCATACTGTGATAAGGTATTTTGTATATCATGTTATGTATTTATGAAAAGAAAAAACAGCAATTTTGTCTGTTGCGCCAATGAATTCTACTGAAAACATTGCCTGTATAATGTTTTTGCTTCATGTTTACAGCACCAGTAATCAAGTTATGAGAGCTTTTCATATGACGCCATTGGTTGCGGTTCCTACCGAAATAATTCTCTCCAAAATCAAGCCCGAAAATGAGCTATCATTTTGTTCTAGCTCATCGGGTTTTGATTATTTATCGTCAACGTTTCCAAACTCCAGAACTTTTCAAAGATAACGTTTTCGTTATTATCAACTAATTAATATAAACATGGCATCGATGAAATGCGAAAATGATAAATATATGTTGGTGGTCCTAAAAAGGACCGATTGTTGTATTAATAGCAATACTATTTCGATAAGAATTAACCTCCGAAACCATACAAAGTGCGACCTTGACGTTTCAGGGCATATACGACGTCCATAGCAGTAACAGTCTTCCTCTTAGCGTGCTCGGTGTAAGTAACTGCATCCCTGATAACGTTCTCTAGGAAAACCTTCAGTACGCCTCTAGTTTCTTCGTAGATAAGTCCCGATATACGTTTAACGCCACCACGTCTTGCCAACCTCCTGATGGCAGGTTTGGTGATTCCTTGGATGTTATCACGAAGCACCTTCCTGTGACGCTTAGCGCCGCCTTTTCCCAATCCCTTGCCTCCTTTTCCTCTTCCAGTCATTTTTACGTATGTTCAGGCTTGCTTCGGTAAGTTGAACTGCGTTCTTATGCCCATTGCATCAATTTATACTATTCTGTCAGCCCCTCCAATGAATTCGTTACAACCAATAGCGTCCCACTGGGCGTTCCGTTCAGTGAAGTAGTGGTTAAATATACGGGAAATGAGTAAATTTGTCATTATTAGTCAATTGATAATAGATATTCAAGCTGAATCAACATAATTTGAATTTCGAAATGGCCCGTACCAAGCAGACTGCACGAAAATCGACCGGAGGAAAAGCTCCGCGCAAACAACTAGCAACGAAAGCGGCACGTAAAAGTGCTCCCGCTACTGGTGGCGTCAAGAAACCTCACCGTTACCGTCCAGGAACCGTAGCACTTCGTGAGATCCGTCGTTACCAGAAAAGTACCGAACTTCTTATCAGAAAATTGCCCTTCCAGCGTTTGGTGCGTGAAATCGCACAAGATTTCAAGACTGATCTCCGATTTCAGAGCTCCGCAGTAATGGCTCTTCAAGAAGCCAGTGAAGCATATTTAGTTGGATTATTCGAGGATACCAATTTGTGTGCCATTCACGCCAAAAGGGTAACCATCATGCCCAAAGACATACAGCTCGCCAGACGTATCAGGGGAGAACGCGCCTAAGATAATTAACGAATATCCCTGCTGATATACAAAAACGGTTCTTTTCAGAACCACAAAAATTTAGTGATGTCATTCTATTCTTGTACGATTCCTTAGGCGATAAAATGAGTGTTTCGGGACAGGTGAATATTAAAGCGTGATAACCCTGAAAGTTCATCCAACAATAAATTGGCGTTCAACCAGAATATGGATCAATTCCAAATCTATCCTATAATCAACCAGCTTCAACTTATATTTTCCTCGACGGGACAAGTCAGGAACTAGTTATTAGATAAACTATATTCTACTTTTTTTGAACGTTTTATCTCATTTCACCTCTGAATATTTCCTTTTCTGATTTTTTTATTTCACATGCATAGTTTTATTTTCCCGGTGTGTAATGATCGGAATTCGCATTTTTAATTTGTTCATACTTTATCCTTGCATCTGCACTCCTCAAGAATCGAGGCTAGCCAAGGCCCGACAGTTCCTCTCCCTTCAATTCACTACCTCCGAACACAGTTCGCCAGCCTGAACTATTTTGCAGTTCACTTTCATTCATCCTATGCATCTCAACGCTCATTTGAGGCAATGTAACATGTAAACCATAATTTGCTAGGCAGATTCATTTAATTTTCGATGAAAAGGAATATAACAATTTCTCATCCTACTTAAGAGAAACACCGGTGTATCGTGCAATTGCAGCAATTACTTTTAAAAACGATAAATTCTATGGATGAGCATACGTATTTCCTAACGGCCACAGGAAATAGGAATCGGTTACGGCTGTGACACCAGCGACGTTCGAATGAGCAGCTGCAAAACTGGAGCCCCTCGACCTGACGAATTGACCCTCGTTTGTCATATATCAGCCAACGTTCAGCGAGTTGATAAAGGGCGAAGCGCGGTCGTAACCTCTTTGTGATCACGCCGATCTCAATCCGCACACCCTCATAATCGAATTAAAAATTTTTTTTCTACTTGTGATCGCTAGTCGAAGAGTTTTTATATCACATGGAAATATACGACAAATTATGAAAAACATCGTTGAGAGGTGTGAAACACCGAATTGTTTGTACGATATTTCAAATGAGAGCCATGTTAAGTGATGTAAACGGGTCTTACCACTTTCAGAAATCTTTGGTGACCGCACTAAAACTACGTGTCTCATCTCAACCTATGTACTAAGGTTTGGAGAGGGAAAAATGAGTGACCGATACATCTGTTACCTCAATCTATTCGTACCTTGCCTTGTTTCGTGATTTTTATCTAATAGCAACATTGTGTATGAATTGATTAATTCTTTAGTATAAACTGATAAATTAAAGTTTGTTTCAAGAATTATGTCAATAAAAACCCAATATGTGTCGAAGATTGGTTTCGATAAAAACTCAAAAAGTCCTTCAGAAAACTCTAGTGCTTGAATACAGTCCAAAAAGTTGTGTTGATTAAAATGGATCATGATACATTGCTGTTGATACTGATATTGCCAAGTTGAATTTGACTTATGTCATTTTGATTCCAATTAACCCCTATTTGAACTCGTAAAGGTATAGAACTGAATGAGCCCGATGCTTTTTCAAGTTTAAATTGGCGAGAATAAGAAAAATGACAGGTCAAAATTACCTTCGCAAATCCATTTCAAACTGGCATTCCCCTGGAATGTCGGTACCTGCTGTCGGGCCCGGAGCGGACCTGAGAGTAATGAATAAAAGAAATGATTTTATTACTCTGGGCAATAAGACACATACATTTTATAACTCTGAGATCCTGATGTAACGTAGTGAAATCACCAGATGTAAGCTGTATGTAGGGTTTACTAGTAACGCTACCAATTTGACAAATTATAGTTGGGAGCATTACTATTATGGGGGGTCACGTATTTGAGTTTGAGTATTTCCCTTACATCACTATGGTGTTGTAAAGCTGTTACTTGAAGAATAATTCTCTCTTTTCGAACACGAGAAGGGTGGGATGACTCATTTTGGCGTTATGAATATTTCAGAAATATGTTTTGTTTGCAGGTAGAATGTTTGGTAATTTGGTATTTGCGAACTGGGAGTACAAATAGTACACTCGTTGGCTCAGTTAAGTTTTTCCGTGATTCCAAGTAAAGGGAATAGGTTGTTTCGATGGTGCGAACACTGCGAACAGTGTGAGTAAAAACGAAGCGGAAGGTGATAAAATAACACGTCTAATTTCTGACAGCATCTGAAGGTACATTGTCTTCGGGGAAATATATAGGTAAGAATTAAAACTGCCCATCCAGTTAATGAAATTATATTATTTCGTGATCAAAGAATATTATGATAATGTGTTTAGTCCGGTTTGTGACATGTTTATTACAGTAAAATTTTCTTCTATTTCGTAGCTATTTTGTGAAGGAATTATCAATGAATGAAGAAGTATTGAGTTCGAGAGAAATATAAATTTATTTTTTGTGAATAACAGATCGCAAACCCGATTAACTATAGTGTCGGATTATACAGTACAACCGCAAACTAATGGTTTTTATATCGATATTCTTTTGTTTTATTGGTTGTTTCAGAAAAAGGAAATAGATAAGGTTTCGCCAAACGTGCAAGCTTCTTTATCAGCTGAACCAGTTGCAGAGGAAAGAAATTACTATCTGAAAAATATTCCAGACACTAAGGTTAGTTCCAATTAGAAATATATGACCAGTTATTCATCGAACATCCAAATTTTCAAATAAACAACTATGGACTTCGAACCAAAAATTCTTGTCAGATCAATCACCACCAAACTGACAGTTCCTTGGTTGGTGCATATGAATATCATATAATTATCAACGATAGTTGAGAAGTCGTGTGATAAAGAGTTTTAAAAGTTGTGGTTCTGAAAAGAACCGATTGTGTAGTATTCAAGCGTACCAGTGAAGTTGATTACCACCCACTTTACTTGGAACTGGTGTATTTGGTTACGGCTTTGGTACCTTCACTGACGGCGTGCTTGGCCAATTCACCGGGTAAGAGGAGACGTACCGCGGTCTGAATTTCCCTGCTGGTAATGGTGGAGCGTTTGTTGTAGTGTGCCAATCTGCTCGCTTCTGCTGCGATACGTTCGAAGATATCGTTAACAAAACTGTTCATGATACTCATAGCCTTACTGGAAATACCGGTATCGGGATGGACCTGCTTCAACACCTTGTAGATGTAGATAGCGTAACTTTCCTTCCTCTTGCGCTTCTTCTTCTTATCGGTCTTGGTAATGTTTTTCTGGGCTTTTCCCGCCTTCTTCACGGCTTTTCCACTAGTTTTAGGTGGCATGATTAATTTATACTGATTTATAACGGTATATCACTAGAAAATGAATGGTGTGGTCAATAAAACACATATTGCTTTTCAGCGTTTTTATTTTAATATTTTCTAAACTATATATACAGGATTATTTACAAGGTGAAATGTACATGATATATATATGTTCAAGTTATAATTTACAGATTAGTTCCTGATCTTTCAGACCTTACCAAATGATTTAATTTTATACAGTTCATTCATGATAATCTATTTACATATTATTTTGTACAGGAGGTATGTTGGAGTCAATAAAACACATATTCTACTCCTGTGGGATAAGTGACGTCAAGTTAGTTGTTTTCATCATGATTGTAGCAGATGATGTATTAGTCTATGTTTTATTTTAATGTTTGTGTTTTCGGTCGATGTTGTGCCTAAGTGTTCCGTTTTGTCTAGTTTGTTGGTTGTAAGATTGAAGAATTTTTTAGTTTGGTTTGTTATTAATTCGTTGACGGTTTCTGTGTATCCAGTTTCGTGAAGTTGTTTGATGGGAGTGTATCTATTTTTGTTGAGAATTATTCGTAGGAATTTGTTCTGTAATCTTTGTAGTTTTGTGTAGTTAGAGTCAGAAGTTTTGCTCCATATTGGATTTGCATACAAGAATGCTGGTCTAATTCCTTGTTTAAAAATTCTGATTTTGGATTCTTGACAGAGTTTGCTCTGCTTGCTTATCAATGGAAATATTTTATTGAGAATTATGTAACATTTTTGTGTGATGTTACATATGTGCGGATTAAAAGTTAATTTTCTGTCCAGGGTGAGTCCCAGGTACTTGACGGAATTTTGAATGTTTATTAATTCTCCATTGAATTCCACATTGCAGTGGATTGGAGGTAATTTTCGCCTCTGTGTGAAGTGAATCATAGTGGTCTTTTTTGCATTTATTTTAATTTTCCACTTGTTATAGTATTTTTCTAACAGTTTTACATGATCTTGGATGTATTTATTAGCTAAGTTTGGATTTGAAGATTCCGAGATTACGGCGGTGTCGTCGGCGAAAATTTTTATTTTTGTTTGTTGGGTTTTTGGTATGTCGTTAATGTAGTAATTGAAGAGGGCTGGAGAGAGTAATACACCTTGAGGAACTCCGGCGGAATTATAATATTTTTTGGATAATGTCTTCTCAACTCTTACTTGATATGTTCTACCGATGAGGTATGAATGAATTATTTTGATCAGTTGAGGTGGAAGTTTGGTCATTATGAGTTTGTATATGAGGCCTTTGTGCCACACTGTGTCAAAAGCTTTTTCGATATCTAAATTTAACATTGCGGTGATTTTTTTATAATTGAAATTTTTAGTAATTTGGTCTGTTATTGTTGCGAGTTGGAGCACTGTGCTGTGTGATGTTCTGAATCCGTATTGTTCGTCTATTATTTCGTTATGACTATCTTCGTGATTTTTGATTTTATTTAATATAATTTTTTCTAACACTTTTGACATCGTTGGTAACAGGCTGATAGGGCGATAATTGGATGCAAATTTGGGGTCTTTATTTGGTTTGGGAAAGGAAAGAACTATTGCATTCTTCCATATGTTTGGGAAGTAATTTAGTTTCAGGCAGTTGTTGAAGATGTGGTTCAATTGGACTATGGCTTTCCTCGGGAGGTATTTCAGAGTAAGGTTGCTGATTTTGTCTTCTCCGGGAGCTTTTTTGTTTTTAAGGGATTTGATGATTTGTTTTATTTCACTGGGAGAAGTTATGAAGTCGGCGGAAATGTCGAGAGATGAGTTATTGAAGGAGCGAACGGTTTCTTCAACTGTTCTTTCTGTCAGTCTGTCGGACATATCACGAGTCGAGTTATGGATTTTATTGTAAGTTTCGGCCAAGTGTTCAGCCTTGCTTTCTACGTCGAAAATTAAACCTTGGGGTCCGTGTAGTGTGGAAATTCCGCTGGAGTTCATGTTGTTTTTTAATGAGCGCGCTATTCGCCACATTTCATCAGTGTTCGTAAGGCTTTTTGTGAAATTTTCCCATTTTTCAGCTTTGAGAGAGTTGATCATTGTTCTAACAAGATTTACTGAATCTTTGTATTGTTGGTACAAGCTCATACTGTACCCTCGCTGTAGTCTTTTGCGTAATTTATTTTTCGTCTTTATCAGTTCGTGGACGTGATGTGGAATTGAGAGTTGGAAGTTTGTTTGTGGGTCTGTTTTTGTTGTCGCTTGATGTGTGCAATATTTTATTGTTTTTGTCAGTTGTTTGACGCTTTTGTCAATGTCGTCGGTTGAGTCCAGGTTGCTGTTTATTTTGATGTTTTGGCTGACTAGTTTTTTGAATTTTGTCCAGTTTGTGTTGTAATTGTTCTTGGGTTTCGGTAGAAAACATGAGTTTATCTTTGGAATGGTGGTAAGAACGGGAAAATGATCCGAGTCTAGTGCCTGGATTGTAAACGGTTGTGTTACTGGCAAGTTTTTTGTTAGCATCAGGTCGATTGTTGACGGCGTCATGCGATGTGCTGGATAGTACGTGTAGGAATTTATTGGGAAATTTAAGATAAAATTGGAGTTATCCAGATACCTCTTCAGAAGGTTACCGTTGCGGTTTGAATTTGTACAATTCCAGGAACGGTTTCTACTGTTTAAGTCGCCGGCTATTATGACCCTCTGGCCGAGGCTCATCAGGTAGTGAATTTCGTCCGTGTTTAATGGGGTTTGGTGTCCGTTGTAGAAATTGACAATGATAATGTCGTTAAGTCTGATTGCTTGGGATTCGGAATTTACAGTACAAGTTTGTATCTCGATAGGTTTCAAATGCTTCCTGTAGTAGATGATCAGGCCTCCATGGGTGTTTTTCGGTTTGTTGAAGTGATAAAAGTTTGGAATTTTGGGGGGTTTGCGTTTGTTTAATTTAGATTCTTGAATGCAAATAACTTCGACCTTAATTTCGTTGGTTAGGACTTCTAGCTCGCCTACTTTATTTGAAATGCCGTTGGCATTCCACGATATTAAATTAATGTCTTTAAGTATGGTTTTAGAACCCATATTTTTCGACAAGGTTTTGAATTGTCATAATTTTGTCTAGTGGTGATGAACAGTTTTTCAGCTGGTTTTTCAGTTCTCTAACCAACGAGATAAGGTGTTTAAAGTTGCAAATGGAGTTCAGCTCTTTTAATTCTTTCAGAAGAGTTTGAAAATCGTCGAAATCGTCCGTTTTGAGGTCATTTGTTCGAGTTGGATTAGCTGTTATGGTGGAGGTTTTAGTAGATTGACCATTCTTGGCAATACTGGCATAAGGGAAATTGTTAGTCTGTGCTGTTATCTTACTTGGTAGTTTCGGGAAGTCTTTGTCGGTAAATGTCTTCGTGCTTACCTGAGTAGAATGTGTCTTATTTTGTATTGACTCCACATATTTAAGCATGGCTGGGCACTGTGTAAAATTGGCCGTGTGTGGGCCGTTGCAGTTCGCGCACTGTAGTTGGGCGCTTTCGATGAATTTCACACCGCACTCCGAAGTTAAATGGTTTCTTCCGCATTTTACGCACTTCGGTGCAATGTTGCAGTTGGTCGAACCGTGGCCAAATTTTTGGCATCTATGACACTGTGTTACATTTTGTTTTCGCGAGTACTCCTGCCACTGCACTCTAACATTGTCTATTTCCTGGATGGATCTCAGCTCCTGGGGGTTGATTTGTTTCGGGAAATACACCAAAAATGAATGGGGATTTGGGCCTTTTCCTTTCATTTTATTTATTTGAATTTCTTCAGGTTTCAGTTTTCCTCTTTTTATAATTTCATCAAGGATCATTTTTTCGGTCATGAATGGGGCTGCCTTGATCACAATTTTCTTCTTCGACTGCTCTTTGGGAGTAAATGTGAAAAATTCCACATTTTCGCTTCGAAGCGAGTGAAGTAGTGTTTTATAATCCTCGTCATTGTTGGTGTGGATCTTTATATTGGTTTTGGCATATCTGATGTTGAACTTGCTTTTCAGTATAGATTTAATTTTCTGATGGAATGTTGTGTAGCAATCTATTTTTTGTGTGATAGTCACTGGAGGTGGTTTTTTTATTGCGAGTTGTGGAAGGTTCGCTGATGGTAGGCTGGCTTCTGTTTCCATAGATTCTTCAGACTGGAGGACTCCAAAAGAATTTTTTGTTTTGATTGGTGTTGACGGAACTGGTTGAATGGGATCTATTTTTCTCGTTTTTTTTGGTAGTTGAAAACTTGAGTCGACCTCGTTGGCCCATAGTTTTGGATCCTTCATCTTAAGATTTTTGAAGACGCGGGTGTGCGTGACACCTTTGTCATTGAATGAAATTTTGACAATTCGGTTAGTCTTCGGCTTTATTTTCGCAGTTTGTTGCACATGAAAAACACACTTAAATTTCACACTGAGGGTTGAGGTGCAGTACCATCGATCGGAGATCTGGACACTTGTTACCTCTACCTGTCGCGTTACACCCTGTCACTTGACTCACTGTTCTGTTGAATGGTGTGGCATTTGCACTTTCCTATTTATGACGCCGAAGTTGGTTACTTCTGACCCCGCCTTCTCGCGTTGACTCGCGGTTAGCACACCAATAGAATAAGCAACACGTATTAGCAGAAAGTCGACTATCGAAAGAGTGTCTTACATTTTATACTTGATAGGAATGTCTCTAAGGAGTCTAAGGAGAAATTATCGTAAATAATTTCCTGCAATATATTTGAAATTATGGGATGTGTTTTATTGAAAAGGTATATTTTCTACATCGAACATGTTATCGCAATATCGCATTATTATGAATGCTATCATCTGATTTTCTTAGGGTTGTACAGTACAGTACGAGAGAGAATTAAACTAGTGGAGATCTAATTCTCATGGATTATATTGTCTCTAAGGACGTCAACTCTTTTGATTGTTGTACAGTATTTTCATTCGCTTCTTAATGCCAATTGAAAGTCACTGCAACTCAAAATTGGCAAGATTGATTCCTTTTATTTCGTAGAGTAGACTCAGAAGGAATCGCAATCGATGTGTTTATGTGTTCATCATATAACTTTGGTAGAACATAATCGATGTCTCCTGGAATTTCAGTTGTAAAAGAGAAATTTTTTGAAGGATTATGTCCCGTGTTCGGCTCCGCCTCACACCGGAACTCTTCGCGCGCGCACGGAAAACGCTTACTTTCTGGACTAGAAATGAAATATACTATTTCTGTACCAGAATTGACGAACATTTGAAACATGTTCCTTTTTACATATGCGCTGATTTGTTGAAGAATTGTATTCTCTATATTTCAATTTATAAGCCCGTAGAGGCGTAGAAGCGTAGAATTGCAATGAATTGAAAAATCATGTTTATTTTCAAATTTCTTCATTCTCTGAAAAATCTAGCAATTAAAACCTATTGATTGCTTCATTTTTATCAGTAAATCGGATCGTAGAGGATAAATTAATGATCTGAATTGAATATTGAAGACAATGCTCCATATTTTCCATTACACATTTTTGTTTCCAAGAAATCCATAATATTCTCATGGTTATGCGCTCAATATTTGAAGAATCTTTCTTCGAACAAAATAATATTGGATAGAAAGAATTAAGACACAAATCATATGCCACTATGAAATATTGACAAATGAAATGTGAATACGAACTAGGTCTCCCATATTTTTTTGTAAAAAATAATCTTGGTCTAGACCAACTCAGAGAATTACTATTTATAGTGTCGGCCCTATTGTGAAGAAATAGACCACTTGAAATATTATTGCTATCACAGTTATGAACTAAAACAATTTGAACACAACATAACCAATTCTGTACCTGTTTTTCGTTATACTGAAACCGATGATCCTAGTATACATACAAAAAGCAAATCGAAAACATTCTAAACAACAATACAGCATCAATTGAACAATGATGTCGCTTTTGGTTGCCATCGTCAACGATATCCCAACGATTCGGCACCGGATGCCGGTATGGTTCTATTCTGAACAACATTGACATTTAATAATTGACTAATGCGATGATCCAATCGAAAATATGTAGACAATATACTTCTTCAATAAATGGTCTCAAACAACTCTTTGAGAGATTTGAATATGTTACTATATTTATGACTTCATTCATTGCTAGACACATCCTTCAAGTATAAAATATACCAGCCTACTAAGTCTAGGTTGCGGCTTCGTACTTTCATTGTAATTTCTCACGAAAAGAGTGTCGTCTATCTGTACGTACTAACAGCGCGCAGCTGCGAGTCAACGTGAGGAGGCGTGGCCAGAACCAACCTACTTCACCGTAATAAAGGGGGCGTTGAAAACGGTACCACAGTATTAACTGATTTACGATATTATATATATCACGGTTTTATAACTAATTTTGTTACGATGCCACCTAAAACCAGTGGAAAAGCCGTGAAGAAGGCCGGTAAAGCCCAGAAGAATATTACCAAGACCGATAAGAAGAAGAAGCGCAAGAGGAAGGAAAGTTATGCTATCTACATCTACAAGGTGTTGAAGCAGGTCCATCCCGATACCGGAATTTCCAGCAAGGCCATGAGTATAATGAACAGTTTTGTTAACGATATCTTCGAACGTATCGCAGCAGAAGCGAGCAGATTGGCACACTACAACAAACGCTCCACCATTACCAGCAGGGAAATTCAGACTGCCGTACGTCTCCTCTTGCCCGGCGAATTAGCGAAGCACGCCGTCAGTGAAGGTACCAAAGCCGTGACCAAATACACCAGTTCTAAGTAAAGTGGGTGAAAATCAACTTCCTTGGTGCGCTTTAAGGCTACACAATCGGTTCTTTTCAGAACCACCAATTTTTAAGACTCGTTATCACGGCTTCTCAACTATCGATTTGGTTTGATGATTACCTTTAATCAAATTCTGAGCATTTGACTGGAAGCAATCGATTCTTTTCAGATCAACCAATTTTGAAGACTCGTCACATGTCATTCAAAGTATACCGTCAATAGTAGGAAATTAGTAATATTTATTTTGATAACATGGGAGGCTGAATACGCATGAACGTTTTCAATATTTCTCTATGAATGGCACTTAAGCACTACGAAAATACGATGCATTAAATATTTCAATGGCCATTTCTTGCCGAATTACTTTGAAAACAATTTTTGACGGAACATAAACATCTGGTAGTATTACAATTTATGACCCCTAATATAGCAGTGCAGATTTTTAAAGTGACTTATTTCTGGTTGTCTAAATTTCTAAAGAACTATGCTTCGATTCCTTAGATCGATAGCTTAACCGGAGTCCGGAATGTTACATACATTTGAACATTTGGATATATCATATTAGTAAGGCTCTATAAAGATAGGTATGCTAGATAGACCTGGCTCTATGGTTGATTGGGTCCAACCATAGACTCGAAAATTACAGATCCCTTCGAATGAAATGAAATCTGTAAGAGAATAAGTATATTTTCGGAATGAGAGATCTTGTGGTGACTTTTTTCGGCATGCTCACATGAAAAACATTGGAAATAGGTTAGGTTCGTGGTGTTAGAATAATGCCGCGGCATCTAATAGTCAAATTTATAATATTTTATTGTTTATGTTGGTGTATCACCCCGATAGATGGTGATGAAAATGTTGCGAATCCTGTAATTTTCGAGTCTATGGTTGGACCCAATCAACCATAGAGCCAGGTCTATCTAGCATACCTATCTTTATAGTGCCTTAATATTAGTATTAACTAGGAGCATAGAATATTCTATTAATTATGAGAAAAGTGTATATTCCATGATTACTCCTATCAAATGAAAATGTTTATTTGTTGATTTATTCCTGACCCATAAACAGCAGAAAAGCTCGTATCAGAGCCTACTGATTACTCTTCACGTCTACACTACACACACAACAAAATGATTTTCAAAATATCTTTATTTATCCTCTCAAAATGAGCATCTCGTCAGTGGTGGGCCACCCGGTATAACTGTACTTCACGCTATCTACATCTACAAGGTGTTGAAGCAGGTCCATCCCGATACGGGAATTTCCAGCAAAGCCATGAGTATCATGAACAGCTTTGTTAACGATATATTCGAACGCATAGCAGCAGAAGCGAGCAGATTGGCACACTACAACAAACGCTCCACGATTACCAGCAGGGAAATTCAGACTGCCGTACGTCTCCTCTTGCCCGGTGAATTAGCGAAGCACGCCGTCAGCGAAGGTACCAAAGCCGTGACCAAATACACCAGTTCCAAGTAGAAGTGAGATGGAAGTCGTCTGTGTTATTTTGACCAAGACAATTGCATACAATCGGTTCTTTTCAGAACCACAAATTTCTACGATTCGTTGTCACATACCACTACTCGACTATCGCAAATGAAGTTTTAGTAATGAATTATACTGTATCCCTTCTGTCTATATTTTATAATCGAATTATGAGCATTCGAATAATATCAATATTAGGAAGATCAGAGTTTTCGCTTTCCCTGTTATTTTAAAGATAGCCTTTATCTGGACTAGTCTGGTGATTGAATTATTTTCGAATTCGATATGGATAGAAAATACGCACAGTAGAAAATTAATAAAGAATTCGCATATCCTAATTTAAGTTAGAGAAGTCTACTCGGGAGACTAATCATTACAAGTATAAGTTCGATAAAAAATTTTACTACAAAGGAAAGAAGATGAAACTATCAAAGAGCTCTATGAATATATTTCGTTATTTGTTATATTAATTAGAAATTATCGTCTGTGTGAAATATTTTTGAGAGAAATCATTATCGGTAAACAGACAATTTTCGATTTGCGACAAGACATCAAAGACGCGTGGTTCGATTCCCGCTCGAAGTGGAAATTTTTCCGGAATTGGAAAATTGTTTACCGATAATGATTTCTTTTAAAAATATATTTCGTTATGAAGTTGTATCCTGTTTTTGGATTGCAGTCCTTTCTTGTACAACTCCATATTGTAATCACAAAACATATTTTCTTTTTTGAAGCGATGATAAGTTATAGGTAATGTGTCGTTGAATTTCAGCTCAGGAATCGATTGATAATAATACTCCCACGTACATAATTTATTGACATTTACTTTCCTAGATATGATAAACACAAATCTCCCTGAAAAGACCAAATCTATCTATCAATTATGGGAAAATTACGCAAATATATCAAGAGTTTATCAGATCTTTGATTACGCAAATATATTTATTACACAAGGGGCAATTCAAAAATGTCAATTCGGCGGTCATTGTTTAATCAACATGAGATGTATCAAGTATAGAATATACACATAATCAAATACCAGGATATTATCAGAGAGGCAAAAAACTTAATAAAACGAAATACTTACAAATGTGTGACATTAGGGACATCCTGAGATTTTTCTAGGTGAATATGTTGAACCCACTTGAAACAATCACTTTTATCGCAAATGATTTTATTATTTCATAGCACTTGAGGATAACTCGATGTGAATTCAAATAGAAATGAATTCGAAAAGACGAACTATTCCACTTGAATCTACGGAGACCAATCTGTACTACGAACGGAAAAAGAATGACGAAGTTTTGAAATGAACCATTCGAGGCAAATCGCCAGAATTTGTGAAAAGGGAAAAAACCCAGAAATACCCCGAAAACCACCCCGGTAATAAACCCAATAATAATAATAAAGGGCCGGACAGATGGTTATTGTTTATTAGTAGATTTATGACCTGCTTATGGGTGAAAGGTAGATCAATAAACTTATTGTTTGGAAATGTTGGTCATAAATATCGGCATCTTTATTTGAGATGCCTTCTGATGAAACTGCATATTCCTGGATGGACAGTATTATGACAATTGTCACTTTCAACAACGTGAAACGTACTGATAAGAGATGCCATAAAATATTCCATATTTTGCTATTTCTATTTGTCCCACGTGTGAAGAAAACCGAAGGAATGATCAGGAGGGACTTTATGCTTGAAATGATATGACAGATACAATTCAGTAGGCTCCTAATCCCCGAGGGGTCACTGAATCGAAGCCAATTATGGGATTGATAAACTAAAAGAATTGTCCACTTTTTTATATCCATTTTATAATTGGTTAAAAAAAAACACGTTAAATCGAATTTGGTCCGAAGCATTCATGAATATGAAAAATTGATAGATAGATAATTTCCTTGATTAATATATAGTTGTAGTTGAGAGGAACTAGTTTCTGTCAACTACTTTAAAGATATGAAAAATTTCGTAACTGCCAATAGACGCTTGGATCTATTTTGAGTCATTTTCATCCAGATGGAATCGAAAAACGCATAGCTTACGCTTACACAGTTTTATCGAAATGTAAACAAGCCTATTCACAGATTGAAAAAGAAGCATTGGCCAATATTTTTGGAGTACTTTAGTTCATGAATTCAACCAATACTTATCTCATGAAAAGCTCTCTTAATTGATAATATTCTCTTCCAGCATGGAAATACCCAAATTTTCTACAAACAGGTTCCGAAGATGGGCCGTTATTTCGTCAAATCAGGATTACAACATGGAATATGTCAAGTCCAAAAGTAATTGGATGGATACTTTGTCTAGATTACCAAGTACCCTTTAAAAATTAGAATTTGCGAGAGATGTCGAATCCAATTATTTTTTGATGATTATACAGCTATTAAATTAAGTTTTGAAAATATTGAATCGGTGTCGAGGAACGACATATTTATGAAAGAAATATGTAATTAAATGAGAGAAGAATAGAAGGATATTTTACCATAATTTCAGAAGAGGTTCTTACTTAGTTCACAAGATAATTGTTCATTTCGGAATCCAAGGATAATTGTTCCTCAAAAACTAAGATTTGAAGAAGATTTTGAATGAATTCCATTCTACCCATCAGGTCATGGTAAAGATGAAAAGACTACGTTGAATCCTTGGAGCTGCCCTTACACTCGATGGGAACGTATTCTTTTCGACTGTTTTGGACCATTTATGGGAAATCAGTATCTGGTGATTTTGGAATACCCAAGGTTATTGTTTCAGGTAGTGCGATCACATCGAGAGTGTTTATAGATTTTTTTAAAACAGCATCCTACACATTACTATTCATCTTTTTCATCCAGCGTCTAATAAGCCGGCGGGAAATACTGTAACAACAGCTTGAAAATGCAACAGTATGGTTAAGAAACGTCGCTGATAAAGGTAATTAAGTGTTCCTATTCCCACGATTCACTTCATATTAAGGAATTATGTATGGCTCTATCACGAATATGTTCAAGAAGCGGGTATCCATGTGAATATCTCGACCACGCCCATGTAGGATGACGAAATGAAAACTCGACGCGATTGGCGTAACGTCGAATCTATATAGGTGGAGCACGCAATGTTAAGGAGCATCATTTGATAATACGTTATATCAAAGTAAAGTTAGTAGTTAATCATGTCTGGTCGCGGTAAAGGTGGTAAAGTTAAAGGCAAGGCGAAGTCCCGTTCTAACAGAGCTGGGTTGCAGTTTCCCGTAGGACGTATTCATCGTTTATTACGTAAGGGTAATTACGCCGAACGGGTTGGAGCGGGAGCACCCGTGTACCTTGCGGCTGTAATGGAGTATCTTGCCGCCGAAGTATTGGAATTGGCTGGTAACGCCGCGAGGGACAACAAGAAGACCAGAATCATTCCGCGTCATCTTCAGCTGGCCATCAGGAACGACGAAGAATTGAACAAATTGCTCTCAGGAGTCACCATCGCACAAGGAGGTGTTTTACCCAACATCCAAGCCGTTCTCTTGCCGAAAAAGACCGAAAAAAAATCGTAGACATCTCGACGATATGTTCTCATCAGGTCATACATCAAAGGCCCTTCTCAGGGCCACCAAAAAGATCTTTTATGAAAATGTACACAGACATATTACGTTGCACCTTCCATTTAGTTTAGTTGCGGAAATTTCTCATTTGGTAGCTAAATGATACAAACATAACAGACGGCGTTTAGTGATGATTTAATAAGCCACCTTTTTGTGTTACCGATAAATAAAGTCAGTCTGTAAATAATTACTGTTATTATTCGAAACAGATCGTCTTGAATGTATCCGTTGCGTCAGCTTTAGTCTTGCTCGGTCACATGTGACTTGTGGGATCGCTCCTTACTTGTGTACAAATATAAAGTACTATCCGGTTCAGGATCGCATCATTTGAGATAATTTTTCATTGAGAATGATTCATCGTAAGTTGAATATTATGGGAATTACGTTCAAACTTTCCTTGATAACTTGCATTGCGTACAATATGTTGGATCTATTTTATATCATTTTCATGTTCATATTTAATCGAGTTATATAAAAAACAATTGTAGTTGTCAGAAAGATTATAAAGTTGAAACAGTCATTTCTTTCCTTGGTCCATAAAACAGGCCCAAACTCAACAGAACATTCCTGGACATATAGACTAGTGTTGTTCATAATCGAATGATCTCAATAATCGAATGATGAGCATTCGAGTGATTGCAATAATCGAATGATCACTCGAATTAAAAATAATCGAATGGTCGAACACCTGTTTTCTGCTTGTATCAGCGTTAACCGCAGAGTTTTCGCTTTTCCGACTTTCATTCGTTCATTTCCTACAGTAAATATTTTATCTTAATGATTTTATTATTTTATCTTAGTACCTATTTCTATATTCTCAAATCAAAATTTCTATTTAGTAAAGAATATTTTATTGTTCATTCATTATCATTTTCAATATGAAAATTCTCAAAAAGAAGTTAGTTACCTCATAAATACTTCCATGCATTTCACGAAATTGAAATATTCGAACGGCCATATTGAAGAGGTACAAAAGGACCATGAATCAAAATCGAAACTTTTTCTTGTGACCTCCTGCCGCGAGAAAAAAAATTCTAAAATTCATAAATATTCATAAAATCCAAAAGAATCCTATAAGAGTCCGCACCTGTGTTCATTGGACGCATTTATCAAAAAGCGATTTGAAAGAATGTGTTTCACATCTTTCGAATTAAAATTCACTCGAGATCAGACGTATCATTCGAGCGATCGCTCGAATTAAAATTCACTCGAGATCAAACGTATCATTCGAGCGATCTCTCGATTTATCATTCGAATTAAATTTCACTCGAGATCAAACGTATCATTCGAGCGATCGCTCGATTTATCATTCGAATTAAATTTCACTCGAGATCAAACGCATCATTCGAGCGATCGCTCGATTTATCATTCGAATTAAATTTCACTCGATATCAAACGCATCATTCGAGCGATCGCTCGATTTATCATTCGAATTAAATTTCACTCGAGATCAAACGCATCATTCGAGCGATCGCTCGATTTATCATTCGAATTAAATTTCACTCAAGATCAAACGCATCATTCGAGCGATCGCTCGAGTTATTATTCGATTCATGCGCAGAAAACGGGACTTTAGTTCTGCGTCGATTATTTTATCATTCGAATGATCCATTCTAATAATCGAATAATGTCGATTATAGCAATAATCGAATGATCGATTATTTTTCATTCGAATGATAACATCACTAATATAGACTTTAAATTTGGCGATCCTGCCAGGATTTTGTTACTTTGTTGGCAGTTGAAACGGGAAGCCCTGAGAACTGAAATTAGCCAGATATTCACTGATGTACGTTCCAGTTCTAGGACCAGGGATGAATACAAGAGTAGAATATGGAAGAGAACAATTCAGGATAAGTCAAAAAGAATTTTCGAACTTGATAATAAAATAGAAGAGATTTTGATGTCGGAAGAACCACTTAATAATAATAATAATATTTATTTCAGCATCAAAATATTCACATGCTTCGTCAACAATTACAGAAATAATCAATTTTTCAAAAATTCATCCAAACTATACATTGCATTTTTAACTAGAATTTTTTTTAAACATTTCTTGAATTTTTTCCCTTGGAATTGCTTGATGTTATCTGGTACTTTATTGTTGATTTTAGGACCCCAAAAGTCCACTCCTTGTTGTGAGTAATTGCGACTGTGGTATGGTATTGTTAGGTGGTTTCGGTTGCGGGTATTGAATTTGTGGAAAATAGCATTGGCTGGAAAGTCTCTTAAGTTTGTATGCACATGGGTTGCACACTCCAATACATATACTGCTGGTATGGTGAGTATTTTTAATTCAGCAAACACAGGTCTACAGCTGTCTGTCTGTTTCAGCCTCATTATTGCTCGTACTGCCCTCTTCTGGAGAATAAGAAGATCATGTGCATGAGTGGTTGCACCCCATAGGAGAATCCCATATGTCGCTATGGAGTGGAAATTAGCGAAATAGGCGATCAAAGCTGCATTTTTGGTTGAAAATCTACTCACCGCAGATATTGCGTAAATTGCTACTGTAAGTTTCTTTTTTGTTTCCTGAACATGAGGCTCCCATTAAAGTGCTCCATCAATTGTAATCCCAAGCAGTCTAATGGTTTCATTTTTATTACTTTTTAATTTAATTTGCTGCGTTTTTGTCTCATTGACAGCAAGGGAGTTACAGTTGAACCAGTGGTTTGATGTTGAGTGGACATAATGCTCTAACTCGGGGATTTTTAACAGGTTTCTAGGTCCAAAAATAATTCACAAAACCATCTTTTTGGAAAAACGGCCAACTAGTTTCGATTTTATTCTAAAATCTTCATCAGGGCTCTGAAATGGAATAACATACAGTGACATACACTACAATAATCTAGAAGTTTGTTTTCCATTTTTTTTTTTTTTTTTAATTATAGGAGAGGTGAATCTTACATAAGACACCCAGTCTTTCTGGGTAGTGTCGGATTCTTACCGACTAAACACCTCTCCCGTTGTTAGGTTCCGGGCATATGCCTATAAACCTTTCATCTTCTCATATGTTATTTTCTCTTTCGCATTCTTTTATGCTGAGTGTTTGTGTTCATCCTTCAATTGGATATCTCTCACTAAGTGTGGAGTTTTATATCTTCATTTTCGCAATTGGTCTCTAGGTCTTTTGCGGTAAATTCTCGCTGCTTTTTCATCTTCAGCGGGGTCATAGTCGATTAACCTTCTAAGGTCGTCATTTGGATGTTCACTAGCTCTTTCATAGGCTTTTGCAGCTTTTCGCTTGATGAATGTAGTAATGGACTCCCATTTTATGTCTTTTTGGATTTGTTCATTCCTAACAAACCAGGGGGCGTCTAATGCCCATCTCAGTAATTTGTTTTCTGTACTTTGTATCTTCTTTATATGGGTTCTCGCTGCATATCCCCATGCTGTTGATCCATATGTGAGCTGCGGTCTGGCGACTGCTTTTATGATTCTCAATTTCGTGTTCTTGTTCATTTGACTTCTTCTGCCTATTATCGGGTATAATCTTTTCATGGCTACATTCGTTTTATCCACTGCATACTTAATGTGCTGTTTCCACGTTAGTCCTTTGTCTGATATTACTCCTAGGTATTTAGCTTCATTCTTCCATTCAATTTCATTATTGTCTATGGATATCTTCGATTCCATCTTCAGTTTTCTCTTTTGAAGGAGTATTGCTTGACTCTTTTCTCCATTGATTTTGATTTTCCATCTGTTGCACCATTGACTGATATCATCTGCAGCTTCTTGAAGTCTTTTGTGAATTATCTTTGTATTTCTGTGCCTAATTGCTATGCCCGTATCGTCTGCGTATAGAGCAAGCAGGCATCTTGGATTTCTTGGTATATCATGTATGTATATGTTATAGAGTAGCGGTCCTAGTATGGATCCTTGGGGAACTCCTGCTTCTAAATATCTGAGTGTGGAATGAACATCACCTATTTTCACACAAAAGTTCCTATCCCTCAGATAATTTCTTATTATTCTGCATAACTTGGGTGAATATCCTGCGGTTATCATTTTATATGCAAGTCCTTCATGCCATACTCTATCGAAAGCTCTGGTTACATCCAGTAGTAGTAGTCCTGTGGCTTCTTTATTCTGAAATCCTTCTGTGATATACTCGGTTATTCTTAGGAGCTGTTGTTCAGTTGAATGTTGTTTTCGGAATCCAAATTGTTCACTCGGTATCGTCGCCAGGGCTTCTGTTTCTTCATTAAGTCGTCTGGCTAAGACTCTCTCCACAATTTTTCCTAGGGCTGGGAGCAAGCTTATCGGTCTATAGTTCTGTGGGAACTTTTTGTCTTTACCTGGTTTATTGAAAACAATCACTTCGGCAGATTTCCATCTTTTTGGAAAGTGCTCTGTTCTCATCACGCCATTTGCTATGCTAGTGAGAGCTGCCGTTCCTTTCTTTGACATTTTCTTCAGCATGAGATTTGTAATTTTATCTTTCCCAGGAGCCTTTCTTGTTTTCAAGTTATTGATTATCTCTTTGATTTCTGCCGGAGATGTAGGCTGAGGGATTTTGTCATCCGGTGGTGTTTCTTTCATTTCTTCTTCATTATCTTCAATTAATTCTTCTAGGTCCTCATCGTCTTCTTCACAATAATTTATTCTTGACTCCCTTTCTATAGTATCGGCAAGAGCGTTAGATTTATCGCTTTTTGAATATGCCATTCCATGCATTCCATGCAGTGGTGGAATTTGAGTTTTTTCATTACGTAAATTTTTTTGCATTTTCCATGCAGAGTGGTCTTCTGTGCTGAGTTCACTGATTTTCTTATTCCATCTATTCGTTCTGAGTTCCCTTAGTGCATTTTTAAGTATTTGACTATGTCTGTTCAGTCTGATTTTATCATTATCTGTTTTATACATCCTGTAGTTCTTTCTTAGTCTTCGGTTGACTTTAATCAGTTCTTTCACCTCTTTGGGAGTATCGCCATAGGGATGTTTGGGAGTAGGTTCAGTTTTTCTAACCGTGCTCTCTTCATAGGATTTCATAATCGCACTCTCCAAAGCTATGACTGATTGATCTAATTCATCCGGAGTGTTTATTTGTGGGATACTCGTGATATTTTCTTGGAGTTTATTCTTATATTCGTCCCAATCGGTATGTTCTCGTGTTTGAGTCACTTCATTTCTAGTTCCATGTCCTAAAATGAACTCTATCGGGTTGTGATCAGATGTTCCATCCTCTATCGTTTCAAGAGCAAAATCTTGCTTTAAATTCTTCATTATAACTATGTCTAGCACATCAGGGGTTCCATTGCCACTAGGTAAAAATGTCGGTATGTCCGGTCCCATTATAATTGCATCTTCCTTCTCGGCATACTCTTTCAATTTCTTGCCATTTGCGTTCTCTGTTCTAGAATTCCATTGTTGAGATTTACAGTTGAGATCTCCAAGTATTATTCTTGGAAAATGACCCCCTAATAAAATCTTTATCTCTTCCTCTGGCAGATTTATTTGCGGTGGTTTATATACAGAGAATACCTTAATGCTTTCTCTTCTTATCTTTACTGTGATCGATAGTGCCTCTATAGATGCGTCATTGTCCTCGGGATTTATAACCGCATTCAGGTAGTGGTTCACGTCTCTTTTAACAAGAATGGCAACCCCTCCTCCGTTTCTATTATTTCTGTCTCTTCTGTATATTTCGTAATTTTTGAAGGAAATTCTATCATTGGTAGTCATTTTTGTTTCCTGAAGCGCCATAATATCAGGATGTTTTTCTTCTAACAATTGTTCAATATCTGATTTACGGGCTCTGATTCCGTTAACATTCCAGGAAACTATCTTCAGATTTTCTAGATGTGATTGTTTGTTCATAAATTATTTGTTTCCAAATAAATTTTGAAATTTTTTCTCGAATTCTTTTTCGAATTTCTGCATTATTCTGCTGAATAATTTCTCTGCAAGTTTGTCTAGTTCATCTTTGGGATCTTCTTTTTTGGCTGGAATCGGTTTTTTGGACGGGTTCTTTGTTTTTGGTACCTGTGGTTTTTCAACAGCGATAGCAGTCTCCATTTTTTTGGTAGGGGCTTCTTTTTTTGGGGGTGTTTTCTTTTTAGTCAGATTTTTATAAGCACTGCAGCCTTTATAACTGGCCGGATGCCCACTCTGGTTACATAAAACGCATGCCGCGTTCCTTTCCCCTTCTTTTTCGGTCAATACACAATCTTTTGTGCAATGCGCTCCTAAGCATTTTACACATCTCCACGGAAATGTGCATTTGTTTTGCGCATGGCCATATCTCTGACAGCGATGACACTGTCCTGGGCCTTCTGGTTTCTTTTTTGGCTCTATTTCGATACAGAGGCTGTAGATCTTTTTGATTTGGAATATTTCCTTGTGTTGAGTTTTCACGAGGTATAGAGGGATAGCCTTTTTCGTTTTGTTTGACGTCATTCTCGTCACTTCAGCATCTTTAATACCCTGGAGTCCTAAGTCTTCCTTAATCACTCCAATATCCGCATCAAGTGGCAAGTACCTTATTACAGCGTAAATTCTTCTTTCTTCCTCCATTTGGTAAGTAAAATACTCTTTTCCTTGTTGCTCAAGAAATTTTGTTAGTTTCCTGAAGTCGTCTGCAGTCGAGGCAATGATTTTTATACCGTCTTTAACAACCGTGGCACGGTTATAATTTATCTTTTTGCTGTATAGCGTTTTGGAAATTTCTGTCCAGTCAGAAGTCCCCATCATTGTTATTGGGGGAATTTTATCTTTTATAGGTGACTGAGACGTCACCGTCGACTTTTTTAAGTTGTCCTCTATTGAGGACGAACTTTCTTTTCTGGCACGCTTGGCCCGAGGTGCTCCTTGGGGTTGGGGGGCTTTTTTGTTGTCCTCAATATTTGAGGCTATCGTTTTGGGAGAGACAACAGTTGATGTTTTGGGAGGGACAACAGTTATAGTTTTGGGAGGGACAACCGTTATTGTTTTAGGAATAGTTTGGGCTGATGTTCCTGGTTCGGAAAGCAAAGCCTGGGAATAACTTCTTACGTTTGCATTTGGGGATTTCTTGTTGGAGAGTTCTTCTCTCAAGAGTTTTAATTCGTTGGTCAGATTGGCCATACAGTTCGTTAAAGCCGCTAAATTGGCTTTGAGCTCATCATTTTCCTGTCGAAGCCTGACGAGTTCTTTAAGTTCATCGCTTTCATCCTCAGAGGTCGTGTATCTGTCCTCGGTATCCATGAAGGATCCATCGTTATCCGAATTTTCATCCATGTTCAAACACGGATAAAAGGATAATTAAAAGACACTTACCGTTTTTCTCAGCTTCACTAAAAAGTCCGTATATCACTCACGCACGGAACCAACGATCCTTTCGGACCTGGACTCTACGTACGAAATCACAGAAACTTTTCACAAGCACTAACTTGGATGCGCATCAACGTGGGGTTCGGCGCACTGAACTGGTTTACACAAACTCGACTCTCGGTACGTGTACACTAGTCGATGTCTCGGTCAGTACTGTTGTTTTCCAACCCAGGTGTGTAAGTTGTTATAATAATCCGCGCTGCGAGTCAACGTGAGGAGGCGTGGCCAGAACCAACCTATTTCACCGTAATAAAGGGGGCGTTGAAAACAGTAAACACAGTAAAAACAAACTATAATAAAAAAAAAAAAATAAACACAGTAAAAGATGCTGAAGTAACGAGAATGACGTCGAACAAAACGAAAAAGGCAATCCCTCTCTACCTTGTAAAAACTCAACACAAGGAAATATTCCAAATCAAAAGATCTACAGCCTCTGTATCGAAATAGAGCCAAAAAAGAAACCAGTAGTGGAACCACAAGCGCTCGACTCGACAGTAATCCCTTTACCCCTCCTTCCGACGACCCTTCTTCAAGACGAGTCGGGTAAAATCGGTACCACGTGCGATCGACAAGGTCTCTCTTGTCGTTTTTATCGACACGTGCATTGTCGGGTACAATCAGTTTGCCGCCAACACTCGAGTAAGTTATTTTAGAAGTTTTTTCATTTATATTCATCATGGCCGAGAAACAGAAAAGAATGCGTGTACACTCTAACCATTGGGAACTACTGTTGAACATGAAATTAAATTTATAGATATTCAAAAATAAATAAATTTTAAGAACATGATGTTTTATTACCCGTTGATAACAATACTTAACAACAGATGAGAACAAATGCATACTATGAATATAATAATATTATGTATATTTTATTGATATTCAATTCGACAAAATGAAATACAGTTCTGAAATTTCACAATAATTGACACGAATAAAACATCCTTGAAGATAATATTTTTATTTATTAGATTACAGTCTGATGAGAGAATTATGCTCAATAACAAAAATTATTTCATTCAAAATATCTGGCTACAATCTGCCTTCTAATACTAAGACCTTCATTAAACAAATGACTTGGAAAATATTGAGGAACCACATTGGAATTATCTTCTCGTAATGAGGCTAAATCTTCGTTATCATTAATTATCAAATTGTTCATTGTACATATATTATGTAGAACTGCACAAGCCGTAATGATGTTTCCTACCACTTCAGGCTCATATCTAAGTGATCTATCACCTCCTGCTAATCAAAATATTCACAGGTAAAATAATGATATGCAATCACAATTGAATTTTAAAGCTATATCTTTGAAAATGCAATTTCACTTTTACTTTTCACCAAACTAAACAGTGTGAACTGCTGTAAACAATCAACATAACCTCGAAAAGTGACAGATTTCATTCAACGTTTTTAGGACAGACGATATTTCCTTGTCGAGATAACGAACTTAGCCGAGCGCTTGTCGAGATTTCCTTCTCAAGTATTGTTGGTACCGAATTCTCTTCGACTCGACAGTGGCGTCCCCGACTTCGATGTCGGGATCGATACGCTGTCGAGCGCTTGTGGTTCCACTGCAGAAGTCCCAGGACAGTGTCATCGCTGTCAGAGATATGGCCATGCGCAAAACAAATGCACATTTCCATGGAGATGCGTAAAATGCTTAGGAGCGCATTGCACAAAAGATTGTGTATTGAACGAAAAAGAAGGGGAAAGGAACGCGGCATGCGTTTTATGTAACCAAAGTGGACATCCCGCCAGTTATAAAGGCTGCAGCGCATATAAATATCTTACGAAGAAAAAAACACCGACAAAAAAAGAAGCCCCCCCCAAGAAAATCGCTGAAAAAATAGAGACTGTTGTTACTGTTGAAAAACCACAGGTACAAAAAACAAAGAACTCGTCCACAAAACCAATTGAAACCAGAAGGGAAGACCCTAAAGATGAACTTGACAAACTCGCTGAGAAAATATTCAGCAGAATAATGCAGAAATTTGAAAAAGAATTCGAGAAGAAATTTCAAAACTTATTTGGAAATAAATAATTTATGAACATGCAATCACAGCTAGAAAATCTGAAGATAGTTTCCTGGAATATTAACGGAATCAGAGCCCGTAAATCAGATATTGAACAATTGTTAGAAGAAAGACATCCTGATATTATGGCGCTTCAGGAAACTAAATTGACTCCTGAAGATAAAATATCCTTCGAAAACTACGAAATATACAGAAGAGACAGAAATGAAAGAAACGGTGGAGGGGTTGCTATTCTCGTTAAAAGAGACGTGAACCATTACCTGAATGCGGTTGTAAATCACGAGAACAATGACGCAACTATAGAAGCACTATCGATCACAGTAGAAATAAGAAGAGAAAGCATTAAGGTATTCTCTGTATATAAACCACCGCAGATGAATCTGCCAGAGGAAGAGATAAAGATTTTATTAGGGGGTCATTTTCCAAGAATAATACTTGGAGATCTCAACTGTAAATCTCAACAATGGAATTCTAGAACGCAAATGGCAAGAAATTGATAGAGTATGCCGAGAAGGAAGATGCGATTATAATGGGACCGGACATACGGACATTTTTACCTAGTGGCAGTGGAACCCCTGATGTGCTAGACATAGTTATAATGAAGAATATAAAGCAAGATTTTGCTCTTGAAACGATAGAGGATGGAACATCTGATCACCACCCGATAGAGTTCATTTAAGGACATGGAACTAGAAATGAAGTGACTCAAACACGAGAACATACCGATTGGGACGAATATAAGAATAAACTCCAAGAAAATATCACGAGTATTCCACAAATTAACACTCCTGATGAATTAGATCAATCAGTCATAGCTTTGGAGAGTGCGATTATGAAATCCTATGAAGAGAGCACGGTTAGAAAAACTAAACCTACTCCCAAACATCCCTATGGCGATACTCCAAAAGAGGTGAAAGAACTGATTAAAGTCAACCGAAGACTAAGAAAGAACTACAGGATGTATAAAACAGATAATGATAAAATCAGACTGAACAGACATAGTCAAATACTTAAAAATGCACTAAGGGAACTCAGAACGAATAGATGGAATAAGAAAATCAGTGAACTCAACACAGAAGACCACTCTGCATGGAAAATGCAAAAAAATTTACGCAATGAAAAAACTCAAATTCCACCACTGCATGGAATGCATGGAATGGCATATTCAAAAAGCGATAAATCTAACGCTCTGGCCGATACTATAGAAAGAGAGTCAAGAATAAATTATTGTGAAGAAGACGATGAGGACCTAGAAGAATTAATTGAAGATAATGAAGAAGAAATGAATGAAGCGCTATCGGATGGTAAAATTCCTCACCCAACATCTCCGGCAGAAATCAAAGAGATAATCAATAATTTGAAAACAAGAAAGGCTCCTGGGAAAGATAAAATTACAAATCTCATGCTGAAGAAAATGTCAAAGAAAGGAACGGCAGCTCTCACTAGCATAGCAAATGGCGTGATGAGAACAGAGCACTTTCCAAAAAGATGGAAATCTGCCGACGTGATTGTTTTTAATAAACCAGGTAAAGACAAAAAGTTCCCACAGAACTATAGACCGATGAGCTTGCTCCCAGCCCTAGGAAAAATTGTGGAGAGAGTCTTAGCCAGACGACTTAATGAAGAAACAGAAGCCCTGGCGACGATACCGAGTGAACAATTTGGTTTCCGAAAACAACATTCAACTGAACAACAGCTCCTAAGAATAACCGAGTATATCACAGAAGGATTTCAGAATAAAGAAGCCACAGGACTACTACTACTGGATGTAACCAGAGCTTTTGATAGAGTATGGCATGAAGGACTAGCATATAAAATGATAACCGCAGGATATTCACCCAAGTTATGCAGAATAATAAGAAATTATTTGAGGGATAGGAACTTTTGTGTGAAAATAGGTGATGTTCATTCCACACTCAGATATTTAGAAGCAGGAGTTCCCCAAGGATCCATACTAGGACCGCTACTCTATAACATATACATACATGATATACCAAGAAATCCAAGATGCCTGCTTGCTCTATACGCAGACGATACGGGCATAGCAATTAGGCACAGAAATACAAAAATAATTCACAAAAGACTTCAAGAAGCTGCAGATGATATCAGTCAATGGTGTAACAGATGGAAAATCAAAATCAATGGAGAAAAGAGTCAAGCAATACTCCTTCAGAAGAGAAAACTGAAGATGGAATCGAAGATATCCATAGACAATAATGAAATTGAATGGAAGAATGAAGCTAAATATCTAGGAGTAATATTAGACAAAGGACTAACGTGGAAACAGCATATTAAGTATGCAGTGGATAAAACGAATGTGGCCATGAAAAGATTATACCCGATAATAGGCAGAAGAAGTCAAATGAACAAGAACACGAAATTGAGGATCATAAAAGCAGTCGCCAGACCGCAGCTAACATATGGATCAACAGCATGGGGATATGCAGCGAGAACCCATATAAATAAGATACAAAGTACAGAAAACAAATTTCTGAGATGGGCATTAGACGCCCCCTGGTTTGTTAGGAATGAACAAATCTGAAAGGACATAAAATGGGAGTCCATTACTACATTCATCAAGCGAAAAGCTGCAAAAGCCTATGAAAGTGCTAGTGAACATCCAAATGACGAACTTAGAAGGTTAGTTGACTATGATCCCGCTGAAGATGAAAAAGCAGTGAGAATTTACCGCAAAAGACCTAGAGACCAATTGCGAAAATGAAGATATAAAACTCCACACTTAGTGAGAGATATCCAATTGAAGGATGAACACAAACACTCAGCATAAAAGAATGCGAAAGAGAAAATAACATATGAGAAGATGAAAGGTTTATAGGCATATACCCGGAACCTAACAACGGGAGAGGTGTTTATGTAAGATTCACCTCTCCTATAATTAAAAAAAAAAAAAGGTAATCCAAGTTATACAACTGCGAACTGTGTAACGATCAAGTAGCCACCAGGGTGTTCTTCAAACACCCAACTAACGATACGCCACTGACTTCGATTCCGGGCATGTCAATGTGGATCGATTGAGTTCGGATCTTCGTGTTCAACGACTTTTTCCGATCCCATCGAGGTCTTTGATTCAGATTTGATCTGGGGAATTATTACCGATTTGCGATTGTTAGCTGTAACGTAGATTTTCGATTTTGATAGATATTAACAGGTGGAAGGTGAAAGTGAGTTTTCTGGTTGCTCTTTTGGATAAGTATATCATTCGATCATACTTTATCAAATATTAATTACCTCTGAAATTTCAATAATCTATTTTCTCTATTATTATATTGAGATATTCATTTCTCTTCTTTTCGTTTCTTATCTATACTGGCACTCTGTCAGTGTGTTCGAAAGTTTTTTCTGAGCTACCAGGAAGCAATTTTTTGCTCTTTCATACTGATTTGTGAAATCATTTCTTATTTTTCCTAAATTTCTAAATCACTCAATTCTTATAATTATTCATTAATTCTTTCGGATCGAATATACTTTTTCTAAATTGTATTCATTCATATTATTCAATTCTTGTTTGTAACTTTCCGGAAAGCACTTTTATATAGTTTGGTTTTTCTCAAATTCGATTTAACTACAATTAACTCATTTTTCTTATTTTGGATATTATCAGAACATATTTAACATCTTATTTTGTAATAAACTAATATCTGATCTTCTCTCTACGCATGCTCGAGAAACCATTGCTATCTGAGGAACCTCTAGAACCTCGAAGAGGATTTTCATCTGGGCTACGAGAATTTGCATTTTGGACGCAGATTGAAAATTATCCAAATCCAAGTTTGGCAATTCGACATCAAGTTATCGTTGAGGCTGAAATTTCCACCCAACAGCACATCTGTCGATTCTAAGAGAACCACGTGAGATAACGACAATTTTCCAAATTCCATCTGGCATTGAAATCAAAATTGCATATTACTAGAGTATCCACAAAATTTCAAGATTGGACCATACCACGTGAGATCAAAATTTTCTCTTCAATACATACCAGTTATTTTTCCAAATTCTGTCTGGAGCCCACCAAATTGGAATTTAAATATTAGAGACTATCAGATTTAACCTACATTTGTAAATGTTCTGAACACATTGTATTTTTTTTTAAATTCACTACCTAATTCTTTTGTTCAAAATTCCTTGCAGCCTTCAGCTAAACATTAATTTGTACACAATTTTAATAAATGATCAAAATTCAATTTTTTCCTTGAATTCCAACCGCAAGCAAGATTCTTTTTCTTTTCTTATTTTTTTGTTATTTTTGGTTTAATTTCTGTTAAACCTGGCGCCCAACATAGTCAAGTTCTAAACATTCAATATAAGCTTTTAGTCGATCCACACCCTCGCCGTATCAACTGAGCAGCCGACAGGCATACGTGTAACTAGTAGTTTACAACTGTTGCTGCCGAAATTTATTTGTTTTCGAAATGGCCCGTACCAAGCAGACCGCAAGAAAATCGACCGGAGGAAAAGCTCCTCGTAAACAGTTAGCAACGAAAGCGGCACGTAAGAGTGCCCCCGCTACCGGTGGAGTTAAGAAACCTCACCGTTACCGTCCGGGAACCGTAGCTCTGCGCGAGATCCGTCGCTATCAGAAGAGTACCGAGCTGCTTAGAAAGTTGCCCTTCCAGCGTTTGGTACGTGAAATCGCCCAAGATTTCAAGACCGATCTCAGGTTTCAGAGCTCCGCCGTTATGGCTCTTCAAGAAGCGAGCGAAGCCTATTTAGTTGGTTTGTTCGAGGACACGAATTTGTGCGCCATTCACGCCAAAAGGGTCACCATCATGCCCAAGGACATACAGCTCGCCAGACGTATCAGGGGAGAACGCGCTTAAGTTGATTGACGAATGTCCTTGTTGATATAGGAAAACGGTTCTTTTTAGAACCACTAAAATGCAGTATATTCTTTCAATATTGTGCAATATGTTAGGCGATAAAAAGAATTACGTGTTAACCTTAATCCGAGATATAACTTTTATTCGCCTGTTGATTTTTCAAAGGATTCCTAATATCGATCATTCTGTTTAGGAGTGGTGATACTTGGTATTACTTGCTACCGATGGTGGGCAATATATTTGGAACAGTTTGACGTAAATTTACACAAGAAAATTGAAACTGCACTTTCGCGGGATGATCGACTCAGGAATTGAATAAGTTTGCTCAATTTGAGTGGCAGGTCTGACAGCTAGCCAATCCACCCCAGCAACTATGATAATAAAAAGATCTAACTGTGACCGACCTAGATTGTATCATGAAAATTTTGGCCTTCGTTGGAATATTTCAGGGGAAAGAGGACAGAGTAATATGATTTGAAATATGTGCTGTCTTTTTCAGGTCTGAGCTTCGACGTAACATTAGACTTAGATTTTTTTGCTATAGGCTTCACTCGTCTAAAACTGCCACAAGCTTATAAGTCGTATTTGTTCGAACATCTTGACTGCTTACCTAACTTGGAACCGGGTGATTGTTCATATTTTACCCAATATCAGACTCGATTAATATTGATCGTACAAAAACGTTCAAATTTGTAGTATTTTTTATGAGCATTCAAAATTTTATGGGAACTATTATTTTTCAAATAGTACAGCCTGCATTTTATATTCCTAATCGGTAGAGCTCTTTCTTCTGAATTAAAAATATATACTTTATAGAGGTTATTTTCGGCAGGTTTATAAAGATATCGGTTTTTTCGCCTAAGTCTAAAGTAGCTGTAGAACGCGACACGACAACGAGGCGATTTCTTTATATCAAAGAGACCGTGGATAATGAAAATACTGATATTTATTGACTAAGAGTTGAATTAATTGTACTTCTACAAATAATTTTTTTTATTAACGTTTGGAGGGTTTTCCTTACCATTTCTGGATCATTATTGAGGCTGTCAATTTATTCCTCTATTCTGCATTCAATGGTGTCAAGTCGGGACTGCCATAAAATGTTCCCGTTTCTACTAATGCACATACTGTATCTGTCATTGAGGTATTCTCTAACAGGTAGAATACTATGAGCTGGTGCTCCGTCTTGTTGCCCAATTACATTCTTGGAAAACTGTCGAGAAATAACCTCCATAAAGTGTATACATATTTTTGAAATCAGAATGAAGAGCTCTACCGATTAGGAGAATAAAATACAAGTGTACTATTTAAAAAATAAATTTTAGGTTTACGATGCTTTTATGCATTTTTTTTTGTTCTGAAGGCCCATAAAAAATAATACAAATTGGCCAGTGTAAACGATTTTGTACGACCAATATTAACTGGGATAGCTATCGAGTCAAATATTAGCTATCGCCCTGAACAGCTTCAATTGATAACAAACTATATCCAGATAACCAACGTGAATAACTGATCAGAATTGCATTAGTTCCAACATGATTTTAGTGTTGTGACATGTGATGGATCGCTCTACTCATTGATTTTGTATATGGAGGCCCTGAAAAGGGCCGATACACGGTACTCCTGCCGTGAAGGAACGCAGATTTTACTTTTTCTTCGGAGAAACCACTTTCTTAGCTGTCGCTACCGATTTCACCGTTTTGGGTTTCGGGGCTTTGGGTTTCTTCGTCGGCGATTTCGCGTTCTTTTTGGCCTTGGAGGGAGATTTTGTAACTTTCTGCTTCTTTTTTGCTGGTGCTGCCACTACAGACTTTTTAGACTTCCTTATTGTCGTTGTCTGCGGTTTCGCTGCGGTCGCCTTCTTCTTTTCCTTAGCTGTGGTGCTATTTTTGGTTACGCCGTCTTCGGACTTGGCAACGGCCTTTTTGACGATTTTCTTTTGAGTTCCGGTCTGGAGCCTCCAGCGGCCAATTTGAAGGAACCGGTGGCGCCTTAACCTTTGGTCTGAACCAGAGAACCGGACTGTACTGCAGACTTGAGATATTTCCTTATGAACGGGGCGAGCTTTTCTGGATCGACCTTGTAGTTGGCACCAATAAATTTCTTGATTGCTTGCAACGAGGATCCGCTCCTTTCCTTCAAATCCTTGATTGCATTGTTGACCATATCAGATGTCGGAGGATGGCTGGGTTTCGTTTGCTTCGAAGTTGTCTTCTTCTCGGACTTCTTAGCATTTTTTCCGCCAGTCGGCACCGAAGCCGTGCTTTGTTGCAATTCCGTCTGGGACGTCGACATCTTGTCACTCGTTGATTCAGTTGATTGAAGTATGTTAAGACACGTCAACTGTCGGGAGAAATCTCATATACTAATGATAGTAATGACTAATGATAATATTGATTTTCATTTTTTTTTTTTTTTAATTATAGGAGAGGTGAATCTTACATAAGACACCCAGTCTTTCTGGGTAGTGTCGGATTCTTACCGACTAAACACCTCTCCCGTTGTTAGGTTCCGGGCATATGCCTATAAACCTTTCATCTTCTCATATGTTATTTTCTCTTTCGCATTCTTTTATGCTGAGTGTTTGTGTTCATCCTTCAATTGGATATCTCTCACTAAGTGTGGAGTTTTATATCTTCATTTTCGCAATTGGTCTCTAGGTCTTTTGCGGTAAATTCTCACTGCTTTTTCATCTTCAGCGGGGTCATAGTCAACTAACCTTCTAAGTTCGTCATTTGGATGTTCACTAGCACTTTCATAGGCTTTTGCAGCTTTTCGCTTGATGAATGTAGTAATGGACTCCCATTTTATGTCCTTTCGGATTTGTTCATTCCTAACAAACCAGGGGGCGTCTAATGCCCATCTCAGAAATTTGTTTTCTGTACTTTGTATCTTATTTATATGGGTTCTCGCTGCATATCCCCATGCTGTTGATCCATATGTTAGCTGCGGTCTGGCGACTGCTTTTATGATCCTCAATTTCGTGTTCTTGTTCATTTGACTTCTTCTGCCTATTATCGGGTATAATCTTTTCATGGCCACATTCGTTTTATCCACTGCATACTTAATATGCTGTTTCCACGTTAGTCCTTTGTCTAATATTACTCCTAGATATTTAGCTTCATTCTTCCATTCAATTTCATTATTGTCTATGGATATCTTCGATTCCATCTTCAGTTTTCTCTTCTGAAGGAGTATTGCTTGACTCTTTTCTCCATTGATTTTGATTTTCCATCTGTTACACCATTGACTGATATCATCTGCAGCTTCTTGAAGTCTTTTGTGAATTATTTTTGTATTTCTGTGCCTAATTGCTATGCCCGTATCGTCTGCGTATAGAGCAAGCAGGCATCTTGGATTTCTTGGTATATCATGTATGTATATGTTATAGAGTAGCGGTCCTAGTATGGATCCTTGGGGAACTCCTGCTTCTAAATATCTGAGTGTGGAATGAACATCACCTATTTTCACACAAAAGTTCCTATCCCTCAAATAATTTCTTATTATTCTGCATAACTTGGGTGAATATCCTGCGGTTATCATTTTATATGCTAGTCCTTCATGCCATACTCTATCAAAAGCTCTGGTTACATCCAGTAGTAGTAGTCCTGTGGCTTCTTTATTCTGAAATCCTTCTGTGATATACTCGGTTATTCTTAGGAGCTGTTGTTCAGTTGAATGTTGTTTTCGGAAACCAAATTGTTCACTCGGTATCGTCGCCAGGGCTTCTGTTTCTTCATTAAGTCGTCTGGCTAAGACTCTCTCCACAATTTTTCCTAGGGCTGGGAGCAAGCTTATCGGTCTATAGTTCTGTGGGAACTTTTTGTCTTTACCTGGTTTATTAAAAACAATCACTTCGGCAGATTTCCATCTTTTTGGAAAGTGCTCTGTTCTCATCACGCCATTTGCTATGCTAGTGAGAGCTGCCGTTCCTTTCTTTGACATTTTCTTCAGCATGAGATTTGTAATTTTATCTTTCCCAGGAGCCTTTCTTGTTTTCAAATTATTGATTATCCCTTTGATTTCTGCCGGAGATGTTGGGTGAGGGATTTTACCATCCGATAGCGCTTCTTTCATTTCTTCTTCATTATCTTCAATTAATTCTTCTAGGTCCTCATCGTCTTCTTCACAATAATTTATTCTTGACTCTCTTTCTATATTATCGGCCAGAGCGTTACATTTATCGCTTTTTGAATATGCCATTCCATGCATTCCATGCAGTGGTGGAATTTGAGTTTTTTCATTGCGTAAATTTTTTTGCATTTTCCATGCAGAGTGGTCTTCTGTGTTGAGTTCACTGATTTTCTTATTCCATCTATTCGTTCTGAGTTCCCTTAGTGCATTTTTAAGTATTTGACTATGTCTGTTCAGTCTGATTTTATCATTATCTGTTTTATACATCCTGTAGTTCTTTCTTAGTCTTCGGTTGACTTTAATCAGTTCTTTCACCTCTTTTGGAGTATCGCCATAGGGATGTTTGGGAGTAGGTTTAGTTTTTCTAACCATGCTCTCTTCATAGGATTTCATAATCGCACTCTCCAAAGCTATGACTGATTGATCTAATTCATCAGGAGTGTTAATTTGTGGAATACTCGTGATATTTTCTTGGAGTTTATTCTTATATTCGTCCCAATCGGTATGTTCTCGTGTATGAGTCACTTCATTTCTAGTTCCATGTCCTAAAATGAACTCTATCGGGTTGTGATCAGATGTTCCATCCTCTATCATTTCAAGAGCAAAATCTTGCTTTATATTCTTCATTATAACTATGTCTAGCACATCAGGGGTTCCATTGCCACTAGGTAAAAATGTCGGTATGTCCGGTCCCATTATAATCGCATCTTCCTTCTCGGCATACTCTATCAATTTCTTGCCATTTGCGTTCTCTGTTCTAGAATTCCATTGTTGAGATTTACAGTTGAGATCTCCAAGTATTATTCTTGGAAAATGACCCCCTAATAAAATCTTTATCTCTTCCTCTGGCAGATTTATTTGTGGTGGTTTATATACAGAGAATACCTTAATGCTTTCTCTTCTTATTTCTACTGTGATCGATAGTGCTTCTATAGTTGCGTCATTGTTCTCGTGATTTACAACCGCATTCAGGTAATGGTTCACGTCTCTTTTAACGAGAATAGCAACCCCTCCACCGTTTCTTTCATTTCTGTCTCTTCTGTATATTTCGTAGTTTTCGAAGGATATTTTATCTTTAGGAGTTAATTTAGTTTCCTGAAGCGCCATAATATCAGGATGTCTTTCTTCTAACAATTGTTCAATATCTGATTTACGGGCTCTGATTCCGTTAATATTCCAGGAAACTATCTTCAGATTTTCTAGCTGTGATTGCATGTTCATAAATTATTTATTTCCAAATAAGTTTTGAAATTTCTTCTCGAATTCTTTTTCAAATTTCTGCATTATTCTGCTGAATATTTTCTCAGTGAGTTTGTCAAGTTCATCTTTAGGGTCTTCCCTTCTGGTTTCAATTGGTTTTGTGGACGAGTTCTTTGTTTTTTGTACCTGTGGTTTTTCAACAGTAACAACAGTCTCTATTTTTTCAGCGATTTTCTTGGGGGGGGCTTCTTTTTTTGTCGGTGTTTTTTTCTTCGTAAGATTTTTATATGCGCTGCAGCCTTTATAACTGGCGGGATGTCCACTTTGGTTACATAAAACGCATGCCGCGTTCCTTTCCCCTTCTTTTTCGTTCAATACACAATCTTTTGTGCAATGCGCTCCTAAGCATTTTACGCATCTCCATGGAAATGTGCATTTGTTTTGCGCATGGCCATATCTCTGACAGCGATGACACTGTCCTGGGACTTCTGGTTTCTTTTTTGGCTCTATTTCGATACAGAGGCTGTAGATCTTCTTGATTTGGAATATTTCCTTGTGTTGAGTTTTTACAAGGTAGAGAGGGATTGCCTTTTTCGTTTTGTTCGACGTCATTCTCGTTACTTCAGCATCTTTAATGCCTTGTAGTCCTAAATCATTTTTGATCACTTCAATATCCGCGTCAAGTGGCAAGTACCTTATGACAGCGTATATTCTCTTTTCATCTTCCATTTGGTAAGTAAAATATTCCTTACCCTGTTGATCGAGGAATTTTGTTAATTTCCTAAAATCTTCTGCAGACGAGGCAATGATTTTAATGCCGTCTCTGACAACCGTTGCCCGGTTATAATTTATTCTTTTGCTGTACAGCGCTTTGGACATTTCCGTCCAGTCTGAAGTCCCCGGCCGCGTGAAGTTAGCGAAAAGTTGGTGGAACAAATTCTGAAACCAAGCTGAATATTTAGTACTGAATTTGTTCTAATTTGTTCTGTATCAATCATCCCCAGCACCCTTATGGTTTTCGAGTTATTCGCATGTCTTTGATTTAGTGCTGACTTCACGCTCAGCACCAACATGTCCGAATTTGGAAAAAAATTTTATGTCAATATTTAGTCCCGAATTTGTTCCAATTTGTTCTGAAGAAAATTCTCCGATATCATTTTTCGTTAACGAGTTATTCACATTCGTAACATTCGGTGATGACGTCACACCCAGCTCCAAAGCTTTTTGTTCTCCAAGAAATTCGAAGAAATTTTGATGCAAATATTTAGTACCCAATTTGTTCCAATCAGTAAAAGTTGTTTTGTTGAAATAAAATTGTTGGTTTTCGAGTTATTAACGTTTTGAGCGAGCGTGAAGTTAGCGAAAAGTTGGTGGAACAAATTCTGAAACCAAGCTAAATATTTAGTACTGAATTTGTTCTAATTTGTTCTGTATCAATCATCCCCAGCACCCTTATGGTTTTCGAGTTATTCGCATGTCTTTGATTTAGTGCTGACTTCACGCTCAGCAGTCAGCACCAAAATTTTCGAATTTGGAAAAAAATTTTATGCCAATATTTAGTCCCGAATTTGTTCCAATTTGTTCTGAAGAAAATTCTCCGATATCATTTTTCGTTAACGAGTTATTCACATTCGTAACATTCGGTGATGACGTCACACCCAGCTCCAAAGCTTTTTGTTCTCCAAGAAATTCGAAGAAATTTTGATGCAAATATTTAGTACCCAATTTGTTCCAATCAGTAAAAGTTGTTTTGTTGAAATAACATTGTTGGTTTTCGAGTTATTAACGTTTTGAGCGAGCGTGAAGTTAGCGAAAAGTTGGTGGAACAAATTCTGAAACCAAGCTAAATATTTAGTACTGAATTTGTTCTAATTTGTTCTGTATCAATCATCCCCAGCACCCTTATGGTTTTCGAGTTATTCGCATGTCTTTGATTTAGTGCTGACTTCACGCTCAGCAGTCAGCACCAACATTTTCGAATTTGGAAAAAAATTTTATGCCAATATTTAGTCCCGAATTTGTACCAATTTGTTCTGAAGAAAATTCTCCGATATCATTTTTCGTTAACGAGTTATTCACATTCGTAACATTCTGTGGTGACGTCACACCAAGCACCAAAGCTTTTTGTTATCCAAGAAATTTTGAAACAAATATTTAGTACCCAATTTGTTCCAATCAGAAAAAGTTGTTTTGTTGAAATACCATTGTTGGTTCTCGAGTTATTAACAATTATTGTTTTGAGCGAGCGTGAAGTTAGCGATAAAGTTTTAAATTATCACTTTTTTTTTCAACATATTTTAGTACTCAATTTGTTCCAATTTCTTCTAAAAAGAAGGATTCAATTTCATTGTTTTCTCTCAGATATTAAAGATTTGATTACGTCACAATAGGTGTAGCTTTGAATCTCCATTCGAGACCATACCACTGTCGGCAGTTTTGGCTCATACAAAGCTATCTGTAATTGGTCATAAATCAAACATGAGAAGAGCCGTTGTCTCTTTGATCATGCGCCGCACGCAGCCGCTTTTATCACGTTTGAATGCAGATTTGGATTCAGTACAAATTCGTTTCGTATCATCGCTTATTAAATTGTTAGGAAATAATTATTTATATCAACAACTTCTAAATTTGTAGTTTCCGTTATTTGGACTCAGTGAAATCCTCTTCATACGGAGGCAATTTTTCAGATTGAAGCAAATTATTCAGTTAGATAAATCGTCTGTTATACAGGGCGAGTCTTTGACCTGAACATATAAAGGGTGTTTCAAATTGCGTGTTTTTTTTTCAAGAATAAATAAAATATAGATGGCGCATTGAATTCGTCTGGGTATTTTGACATTCAAAAAGTGTGATTTATGACATTTATAAAAATGGCTTCGTACACTATACAACAACGCGTTGAAATTGTTGAATTATTTTATGAGAATCAGCGTTCTGTGAAATGGTGTTGGGTACCGTCGGATTATAATCGGATTTATGTGGCCTGAATTAATGAATATTGATCTAGAGGACATATGGTTTCAAAAGGATGGCGCTACACCTCACTTTGCAACTCACACAATTGATTTATTGAGAAAAAAATTTGCTGTTCCTGGTTTGTCGCAAGAAGAAGCCGCTCAGCGGCTGAATGTTTCACAAAGTGGAGTTAGTAGAGCTTGGAATCGGTTTCTTAAAACAGGATAATTTATCCAAATTGAAATTGTTTTCTGATATTGCCAAATATTTCCAGCATTCTGAGCAATTTCTCCTCACAAATACGTTCAATGCTTTCGCAGAAATTTTGTTATCAAATTCTCTGCTGATGAATGTCCATATTTCATCACTGGGTTTCCCCAATTTATCTAATAATTTTTCCTTGTGTTCAACTAGTTTTTTCACAACTAAGGCATTATCTAACGCTCGCTTTCTTCCGGCCGTATTAACTGCACTACAGAAGTGCGAAATAGAGCAATTTCTACAGAAAATCACCTTTTCTAAATCAACTGATATCGGGGTAGGTATATACGATAATTATTACGAGATCACTGCAACATATAACTTCGAAAATTTTCACAAGAATGATTGAATTTGAGTTCTGCGCATCTTTTTATACTATCGTGTTTTGCAAAAAATCGAAATAATGGAGCAGTCTATAAATCTAAATAATTCATTACTGGACTAAAAGCAACCGCGCATGTTTTTTCTGAAAGCAACGACACCGATAGCTCAAGGAAAACGTCGCAGATCAAACGAACATGCGCCGGGCGCAGTCGCTCTTATCTTTATATACGCTTTCGCGGCATTTTGATCTCTACGAAGAAACGCCGTCATAAAATCGTACCTTGCATGTAGATTTCAAGGCATTGAGATTGAGCACTGGGGTGGATTAGGAAAATCAAAAAATGTGAAAAGTAAGAGATACTACGGAATTCCTACCCCAGAAATTCATTACATCGGTTACGACAAGAATATTGAAATTCCACTTATGAAAAATGGCAAAATGTTGAATTTGGTTCATATTGTCAACAGAAACAGATATCGTGTCACGAATATCTGTCAGTTCGATACACTCGTACGAAGCCTTTTTTATAAATCACAGTTCTTGAATGCAAAAATACCAAGACGAAAATAACAGACGATTTATCTAACTGAATAATTTGCTTCAATCTGAAAAATTGCCTCCGTATAAAGAGGATTTCATTGAGTCCAAATAAAGAAACTACAAATTTAGAAGTTCTGATATAAATAATTATTTCCTAACAATTTAATAAGCGAGAAAAAGAAACGAATTGGTCCTGAATCCAAATCTGCATTCAGTGGTATGGTCTCGAATGGATGATTCAAAGCTACACCTATTGCGACGTAATCAAATCTTCGTAAATCCTTAATATCTGGAAAACTAATAATGAAATTGATTCGTTCTTTTTAGAACAAATTGGAACAAATTGAGTACTTACTATTAGATGTTGAAAAAAAAAATTTTAATTTAAAACTTTATGGCTAACTTCACGCTCGCTCAAAACAATAATTGTTAATAACTCGAAAACCAACAATGGTATTTCAACAAAACACCTTTTTCTGATTGGAACAAATTGGGTACTAAATATTTGCATCAAAATAACTTCGAATTTCTTGGAGAACAAAAAGCTTTGGTGCTTGGTGTGACGTCACCACAGAATGTTACGAATGTGAATAACTCGTTAACGAAAAATGATATCGGAGAATTTTCTTCAGAACAAATTGGTACAAATTCGGGACTAAATATTGGCATAAAATTTTTTTCCAAATTCGAAAATGTTGGTGCTGACTGCTGAGCGTGAAGTCAGCACTAAATCAAAGACATGCGAATAACTCGAAAACCATAAGGGTGCTGGGGATGATTGATACAGAACAAATTAGAACAAATTCAGTACTAAATATTTAGCTTGGTTTCAGAATATGTTCCACCAACTTTTCGCTAACTTCACGCTCGCTCAAAACGTTAATAACTCGAAAACCAACAATGTTATTTCAACAAAACAACTTTTACTGATTGGAACAAATTGGGTACTAAATATTTGCATCAAAATTTCTTCGAATTTCTTGGAGAACAAAAAGCTTTGGAGCTGGGTGTGACGTCATCACCGAATGTTACGAATGTGAATAACTCGTTAACGAAAAATGATATCGGAGAATTTTCTTCAGAACAAATTGGAACAAATTCGGGACTAAATATTGGCATAAAATTTTTTTCCAAATTCGAAAATGTTGGTGCTGACTGCTGAGCGTGAAGTCAGCACTAAATCAAAGACATGCGAATAACTCGAAAACCATAAGGGTGCTGGGGATGATTGATACAGAACAAATTAGAACAAATTCAGTACTAAATATTTAGCTTGGTTTCAGAATTTGTTCCACCAACTTTTCGCTAACTTCACGCTCGCTCAAAACGTTAATAACTCGAAAACCAACAATGTTATTTCAACAAAACAACTTTTACTGATTGGAACAAATTGGGTACTAAATATTTGCATCAAAATTTCTTCGAATTTCTTGGAGAACAAAAAGCTTTGGAGCTGGGTGTGACGTCATCACCGAATGTTACGAATGTGAATAACTCGTTAACGAAAAATGATATCGGAGAATTTTCTTCAGAACAAATTGGAACAAATTCGGGACTAAATATTGGCATAAAATTTTTTTCCAAATTCGAAAATGTTGGTGCTGACTGCTGAGCGTGAAGTCAGCACTAAATCAAAGACATGCGAATAACTCGAAAACCATAAGGGTGCTGGGGATGATTGATACAGAACAAATTAGAACAAATTCAGTACTAAATATTTAGCTTGGTTTCAGAATTTGTTCCACCAACTTTTCGCTAACTTCACGCTCGCTCAAAACGTTAATAACTCGAAAACCAACAATGTTATTTCAACAAAACAACTTTTACTGATTGGAACAAATTGGGTACTAAATATTTGCATCAAAATTTCTTCGAATTTCTTGGAGAACAAAAAGCTTCGGAGCTGGGTGTGACGTCATCACCGAATGTTACGAATGTGAATAACTCGTTAACGAAAAATGATATCGGAGAATTTTCTTCAGAACAAATTGGAACAAATTCGGGACTAAATATTGACATAAAATTTTTTTCCAAATTCGGACATGTTGGTGCTGAGCGTGAAGTCAGCACTAAATCAAAGACATGCGAATAACTCGAAAACCATAAGGGTGCTGGGGATGATTGATACAGAACAAATTAGAACAAATTCAGTACTAAATATTTAGCTTGGTTTCAGAATTTGTTCCACCAACTTTTCGCTAACTTCACGCGGCCGAAGTCCCCATCATTGTTACTGGGGGGATTTTATCTTTAACAGGTGACTGAGACGTCATCGTTGTCTTTTTCAAATTGTCTTCCATTGCGGACGAACTGTCTTTTCTGGCACGCTTGGCCCGAGGAGCACCTGGGGGTTGAGGGGCTTTTTTGTTATCCTCATTATTTGTGGCAATTTTTTTGGGAAGGACAATTGGGACAATCTTGGAATCGATTTGGGCCGATGTCCCAGGTTCAGAAGTCAAAACCTGGGAATAACTTTTTGTTTGGGGATTTGGAGATTTCGTAACCTGGGAATAACTTTTTGTTTCCGGATTTGGAGATTTCGTTTTCGAGAGTTCTTCCCTCAGGAGTTTCATTTCGCGGGTCAAATTTTCCATGCAGCTTGTAAGAGCGGCTAAGTTTGCTTTGAGCTCGTCATTCTCCTTTCGGAGCCTGACGAGTTCTTTGAGCTCATCGCTTTCATCCTCAGAGGTCGTGTATCTGTCCTCGGTATCCATGAAGGATCCATCGTTATCCGAATTTTCATCCATGTTCAAACACGGATAAAAGGATAATTAAAAGACACTTACCGTTTTCCTCAGCTTCACAAAAAGTCCGTATATCACTCACGCACGGAACCAACGATCCTTTCGGACCTGGACTCTACGTACGAAATCACAGAAACTTTTCACAAGCACTAACTTGGATGCGCATCAACGTGGCGTTCGGCGCACTGAACTGGTTTACACAAACTCAACTCTCGGTACGTGTACACTAGTCGACGCCTCGGTCAGTACTGTTGGATTACCAATTTTCCCTTATAATTATATAAAGCACCGCTGATCGGAACGCCGCGTGGGACGCTATTGGTTGCGACCAATTCTATGGAGGGGGATGGCAGAATAGTATAAATTGATGCGACTGGCATAAAACTGACTATAGAAATCAAAGAGATAATCAATAATTTGAAAACAAGAAAGGCTCCTGGGAAAGATAAAATTACAAATCTCATGCTGAAGAAAATGTCAAAGAAAGGAACGGCAGCTCTCACTAGCATAGCAAATGGCGTGATGAGAACAGAGCACTTTCCAAAAAGATGGAAATCTGCCGAAGTGATTGTTTTTAATAAACCAGGTAAAGACAAAAAGTTCCCACAGAACTATAGACCGATAAGCTTGCTCCCAGCCCTAGGAAAAATTGTGGAGAGAGTCTTAGCCAGACGACTTAATGAAGAAACAGAAGCCCTGGCGACGATACCGAGTGAACAATTTGGTTTCCGAAAACAACATTCAACTGAACAACAGCTCCTAAGAATAACCGAGTATATCACAGAAGGATTTCAGAATAAAGAAGCCACAGGACTACTACTACTGGATGTAACCAGAGCTTTTGATAGAGTATGGCATGAAGGACTAGCATATAAAATGATAACCGCAGGATATTCATCCAAGTTATGCAGAATAATAAGAAATTATTTGAGGGATAGGAACTTTTATGTGAAAATAGGTGATGTTCATTCCACACTCAGATATTTAGAAGCAGGAGTTCCCCAAGGATCCATACTAGGACCGCTACTCTATAACATATACATACATGATATACCAAGAAATCCAAGATGCCTGCTTGCTCTATACGCAGACGATACGGGCATAGCAATTAGGCACAGAAATACAAAAATAATTCACAAAAGACTTCAAGAAGCTGCAGATGATATCAGTCAATGGTGTAACAGATGGAAAATCAAAATCAATGGAGAAAAGAGTCAAGCAATACTCCTTCAGAAGAGAAAACTGAAGATGGAATCGAAGATATCCATAGACAATAATGAAATTGAATGGAAGAATGAAGCTAAATATCTAGGAGTAATATTAGACAAAGGACTAACGTGGAAACAGCATATTAAGTATGCAGTGGATAAAACGAATGTGGCCATGAAAAGATTATACCCGATAATAGGCAGAAGAAGTCAAATGAACAAGAACACGAAATTGAGGATCATAAAAGCAGTCGCCAGACCGCAGCTAACATATGGATCAACAGCATGGGGATATGCAGCGAGAACCCATATAAATAAGATACAAAGTACAGAAAACAAATTTCTGAGATGGGCATTAGACGCCCCCTGGTTTGTTAGGAATGAACAAATCTGAAAGGACATAAAATGGGAGTCCATTACTACATTCATCAAGCGAAAAGCTGCAAAAGCCTATGAAAGTGCTAGTGAACATCCAAATGACGAACTTAGAAGGTTAGTTGACTATGACCCCGCTGAAGATGAAAAAGCAGTGAGAATTTACCGCAAAAGACCTAGAGACCAATTGCGAAAATGAAGATATAAAACTCCACACTTAGTGAGAGATATCCAATTGAAGGATGAACACAAACACTCAGCATAAAAGAATGCGAAAGAGAAAATAACATATGAGAAGATGAAAGGTTTATAGGCATATGCCCGGAACCTAACAACGGGAGAGGTGTTTATGTAAGATTCACCTCTCCTATAATTAAAAAAAAAAAAGTAATCCAAGTTATACAACTGCGAACTGTTGCTGCCGAAATTTATTTGTTTTCGAAATGGCCCGTACCAAGCAGACCGCAAGAAAATCGACCGGAGGAAAAGCTCCTCGTAAACAGTTAGCAACGAAAGCGGCACGTAAGAGTGCCCCCGCTACCGGTGGAGTTAAGAAACCTCACCGTTACCGTCCGGGAAGCATATTCATATCCCACGTACCGTATCGCAGCTCGGAGACAGCCGAAGCTTACTCAATAAACCACGCGCGTGATCGCGTCTTATTTGGCGATATCAGTCGTGGAATATGAATTGGGATTATACGTTATATTGATACCCCGATTCTTTTAATTCTTTTCAGTTCAAATAATAACGATTAGGTTTTTTCCATATTCCCGAATAATAACGGCTACCCCTTATTCAAGAGTGAATGCTTTAAGGTTATGAATTTATTGGGGTAAAAAAATAAGTAAATTTAGAATAGATTTTATACTGAAGCCAAAAGAATGATCGAAATCTTCTCTTTAATGGTATATTTTTTTTAACTTTTTGAGGGGTGTTCTAATAGTTGTTGTCATTGATCGAGTTACTTTTGTTCGGCCTCCCACTTCTGAAACGAATTGACAAAATTAATCTTAATTTACATAGCTATCAAGCAAATTGAATTTTGTGAGTAGGTACATATTATATTCCGTTGCTGTTGCAAAGATACACAAAGTAAAAAGCTGCTGAAAAGAAGGATCACTGAGCTTAATGTAAACAATTGATAGGGGAGTTAGGAAGTTCAAAAGTTGTCAACAGAAGAATGGTATCAAAAAAGAATATCACTTAATTGAGATAAGTTGTCCAACATACGAAAGACAAAATAAGGATCATCGTTGCTTGGAGAAATTTGTGAAAGTAAAAGTATGATTGGAAGACTATTCAAAAAGTTAAGGGGACAGAATTTTTTCGAAAATTATATTCAATGAATAAGATCACTCGACATTTTTATCAAATGGTATAGTTATATCAGAACTAAATTTGGGAATACCTAATTAACAACATCCAATAACCCTGCCCAATTGATGATTCAGATCGTTATAACAAAAAGTAGTTTGTAAGGAGTAAGAGTAACCCTATTTACCTGAATGAATAGGAAAATGAGGAGCTCAGCTATATGTCGATATAAATTTCATTCTATATATAATCCGCAATCCCTCAGTTGCCCGCCCATATATTATGTTTAGCCATTAGTAAAAGGAATTTATAAATATGAAATTTTTTTGGGTATGATATTTTAAGATTATTAAAATCTTTTCACAATTAACTTTTTCACAATTATTTCCATTCATCAAATAAATGATGATTCTTTATGTTGACTTAGATTCTTTTAGGTATCCATTCAGAAACTGCACTTACCAATTCATTATTCAGTCTCCTATTTTATTTCAAGATTTGATTTTTTTAATTGTAGTTGAAGAAGGTCCTGATGTAATTCCCTCTTGTTTTTTGATTCAATAATTTTTCGAATTGCTATTATGGGAATATTACGCAAAACCCCTCACCACAGTTTGAATTTCCCCTTCTGTGGCTGTTTTCGTTCTTACCATTTAATAATCGATTTGCAAAAAAATCTGCGCTTATTTTCTTCAAAAACTCTATCTATGCGATAGCGATCCCATACAGGTCATTAAATACGTTCAAGACCGCAGGAACGGACGCGATCTCTTACGTTGAGTGTGCTTCGGCTTCGGGTGAATCATAGATTAAAGAATTATATAGATTCGACACCCCCCCTCTAATAGGCGGAAAATGGTTGAGCGCTATTTCGCGGCGGATGCGAACAGAACTTTAGCAGTATATAAATAGAGATATAGAAATCTACTTTATCGATGAATGGCGCGAAAATTTGAATTTGCCTTTGGGTTCTTGGTGGTAAAAAAATATCTTGAAGTTGGTAGAAATTCATTTTCAATGTAATCAACAAACTCCAATTTTGTTGAAGTTGTCTAAATTACATTGAGAATGAATTTCTAATAGTATTGGTGGAATTTTGAATAGTAAAGAAAATTGCTGTTAATAATATAATTATTTATTCATACATAATGATACAATCGAATGCAAAATTATGATTTTCACCTATATATGTAAGTTGTATACATATCAATTTAATTCTACATTTCTGATTATCAACATATTGTAGCGTCTCCTGAAGAAAGCTTAAATAAAGTCGAAAGCTTGAGAAACAAGGAAAAGAGTGTTTCTTTTATTACCGACTGCTAAGCCAAATGAAGTCAACTAATTATGTATATATATAAATATTTGAAATGAATATCTGACACATATAATTTACTTTAGTAGGAACATTCTGAGAACAAACAGTCTCGTCTTAGAAGCCCTAGAGGAATCAATAATCAGATTATAATACTTTTGTAATGAGGACTTTACAGCAAGGCACTATATAAATTAGAAGACGAACATGAATACCCTTAAAAAATAATATATGATGTTGACAGATGATATCCTACAAGACTTCTATACTCATCAAAGGCACCTAGTGTACAAAATAAATTCATATTAAAAATCTGTTCCTCGTTCATGAAAATTTGAATTGTTCAATGATTGTAACTTACATATCAATCATATTTCTTTCTGTAAAAGTAAAAAAACTTATAATTGCATGTGATACATACAGATGTTAAGCATCTAAGTGTCATTGTTGATAAATAAATAAATAAATAAATTGATGAGCCTAATTTCTTACAAAATATTTCGAGAGCATCTCTCTATCTACGTTTCCTTCTTGAATCGAAAGAATTTTTGGCTTGAACCTATCTATCAAGTGTTTGTCTGGATTACTTGAGAGAAATTTGAAAAATTTTGAATCGCCTTAATTAGCAATTTTATTTATTTGATTACACCACCAAAACAAAGAACACCTAACAATTGTTTCACACATCACTTTGTCAAGGTTGTGTGTTGGGCATTCAATAATTTTAAATTGAAATTTGTTAAAAGGATTTTTTGAAGTAATTTTGAAATATTTTTTGTTTTCGCAAATTCTAGGGATTAAATAAAACAAATAATTGAATGAATGAGTAAATAGGAAAGAAGTGCATTTGCCTGGTTTGATTAAATGCCCAAACTCATACTCTCTATAATCAATAAAATCTAGATCTTGTCCCAACTCATTATTACTGAGCATGTTATTCCTACAAGATTCACAGTCCTTAATGAATTTATTTTTTAGAAGAATCTTGCAAATTGCACCACTCATATAAACGAGAGTGCATCTTCCAAGTTTACTTCTTTTATAAAGTGCTACGCTTGGAGGAATAACCGCAGATATTTCATCAACAGTTAATGGGGCACTAACTGCTGATGGAATGTTCCGTGTAAGAAAAGATTTAAGATTATCCAAACACTCTGTGGACGAATCCTCACGACAATTTGAGCCAGCAGAGTGTACAGATAAGAAATTATTGATAAGTAAAGTTTTGAATGACATAGTAAAGTGTGCAACATCTGAATTGGTGTTCCTTACCCCATGAGATCAGATGTAGCCAAAAAAATTTTCCAGACAATCTTGATTAAAAGCCCTTGTCAAGATGTAGCTAAAACCCTTTCTGTTCAGAAGTTTTGGTCGTAAATAGAGAAATGCTCTCAAACTTTGCACCATGTTCTTTACACTGGGTACAACAACAAAACTTTTCTTCGAGGGACAGCAAAAAGTCATGGTATTCAAGACTTCTATAGCATGCTGCCAGAAACTATCATAATTTGAATTACTGTTTACTTCCCTCTTCAAAGGTTTTGCTGTTGGCCCATATGCTACGTTGACATTCAAGGAATCAAACAATTTATCCAGAAATAGTATTAAGTCTGCCGTGTCTGCAGCTTCTGGGGATAGCTTGAAGTCGCTGTTTATATCTGAAATGAAAAATATATGTAATACTATCACTTTCTTTTTTCAGAAAGAAAAAACTTAGTTGGATCATTTTTTTCATATGACTTCATAACTACCAGAAACAACCTATTGTTGGAATAATATTACATACCTTTTAGAGCTTCCTCCTCTATAACCTGCATCGCATCAGAACATGTTGGCTCATCAAAATGAAGTATCACTTATGTTCTCCTCAACATTAATTAGCTCCAGAATATGTTGGTTGATCTAACGAAACATAATCATCTTTTAAAATAAACAATGCAATTGATGAATTTCAAAGGACTGAATATTGTTTTTGTAAAACTTACCAGGAACATTTATAGTAGGGAACGCATCAACTGTAAGACCCCTTCTGAATTCTGGCAAACTATGAGCCTCAGAAAAATGTGCATGGCAGACATAATACCTGCTGTAAATCTGATCATTGTTAAATTTTGCCAATTCAGAGGTTTAATAATTTCTATTCATCTTTTGAACAAAATTGGATTGCTCTTCGGTAAACGATGTTTTTTGTTCACATCGTCGTTCGTCGTTGCACCCAGATACACAGCATTTCCTTATTCTCGACGGCATTTTTCACTACATTATTGTAGTTGACTAACTTAAAATTATTAAAAATTCCACGTGTTACAAGAGCAATGTTTCTTCTTAAAAGCAAAGACTTATAAACTAAGTTCTAACCAAAAAGAACCTCAAATGCTGAAATCACTAATCAGTGAAATCAAAACAACGAAAGAAACGACATATACAGCGCCGTCTACAGGCGGCTGAACTTATTAAAAGCGTATGCAGCGCTCCTGGTGTATGCCCACATAAATAAAACTCGTTGAATGGTGGGGGAAAGGAAGTGCCAGGACCCTGGGATGAATTCGGACTGCGATACGGTACGTGGGATATGAATATGCGTCCGGGAACCGTAGCTCTGCGCGAGATCCGTCGCTATCAGAAGAGTACCGAGCTGCTTAGAAAGTTGCCCTTCCAGCGTTTGGTACGTGAAATCGCCCAAGATTTCAAGACCGATCTCAGGTTTCAGAGCTCCGCCGTTATGGCTCTTCAAGAAGCGAGCGAAGCCTATTTAGTTGGTTTGTTCGAGGACACGAATTTGTGCGCCATTCACGCCAAAAGGGTCACCATCATGCCCAAGGACATACAGCTCGCCAGACGTATCAGGGGAGAACGCGCTTAAGTTGATTGACGAATGTCCTTGTTGATATAGGAAAACGGTTCTTTTTAGAACCACTAAAATGCAGTATATTCTTTCAATATTGTGCAATATGTAAGGCGATAAAAAGAATTACGTGTTAACCTTAATCCGAGATATAACTTTTATTCGCCTGTTGATTTTTCAAAGGATTCCTAATATCGATCATTCTGTTTAGGAGTGGTGATACTTGGTATTACTTGCTACCGATGGTGGGCAATATATTTGGAACAGTTTGACGTAAATTTACACAAGAAAATTGAAACTGCACTTTCGCGGGATGATCGACTCAGGAATTGAATAAGTTTGCTCAATTTGAGTGGCAGGTCTGACAGCTAGCCAATCCACCCCAGCAACTATGATAATAAAAAGATCTAACTGTGACCGACCTAGATTGTATCATGAAAATTTTGGCCTTCGTTGGAATATTTCAGGGGAAAGAGGACAGAGTAATATGATTTGAAATATGTGCTGTCTTTTTCAGGTCTGAGCTTCGACCTAACATTAGACTTAGATTTTTTTGCTATAGGCTTCACTCGTCTAAAACTGCCACAAGCTTATAAGTCGTATTTGTTCGAACATCTTGACTGCTTACCTAACTTGGAACCGGGTGATTGTTCATATTTTACCCAATATCAGACTCGATTAATATTGATCGTACAAAAACGTTCAAATTTGTAGTATTTTTTATGAGCATTCAAAATTTTATGGGAACTATTATTTTTCAAATAGTACAGCCTGCATTTTATATTCCTAATCGGTAGAGCTCTTTCTTCTGAATTAAAAATATATACTTTATAGAGGTTATTTTCGGCAGGTTTATAAAGATATCGTTTTTTTCGCCTAAGTCTAAAGTAGCTGTAGAACGCGACACGACAACGAGGCGATTTCTTTATATCAAAGAGACCGTGGATAATGAAAATACTGATATTTATTGACTAAGAGTTGAATTAATTGTACTTCTACAAATAATTTTTTTTATTAACGTTTGGAGGGTTTTCTTTACCATTTCTGGATCATTATTGAGGCTGTCAATTTATTCCTCTATTCTGCATTCAATGGTGTCAAGTCGGGACTGCCATAAAATGTTCCCGTTTCTACTAATGCACATACTGTATCTGTCATTGAGGTATTCTCTAACAGGTAGAATACTATGAGCTGGTGCTCCGTCTTGTTGCCCAATTACATTCTTGGAAAACTGTCGAGAAATAACCTCCATAAAGTGTATACATATTTTTGAAATCAGAATGAAGAGCTCTACCGATTAGGAGAATAAAATACAAGTGTACTATTTAAAAAATAAATTTTAGGTTTACGATGCTTTTATGCATTTTTTTTTTGTTCTGAAGGCCCATAAAAAATAATACAAATTGGCCAGTGTAAACGATTTTGTACGACCAATATTAACTGGGATAGCTATCGCCCTGAACAGCTTCAATTGATAACAAACTATATCCAGATAACCAACGTGAATAACTGATCAGAATTGCATTAGTTCCAACATGATTTTAGTGTTGTGACATGTGATGGATCGCTCTACTCATTGATTTTGTATATGGAGGCCCTGAAAAGGGCCGATACACGGTACTCCTGCCGTGAAGGAACGCAGATTTTACTTCTTCTTCGGAGAAACCACTTTCTTAGCTGTCGCTACCGATTTCACCGTTTTGGGTTTCGGGGCTTTGGGTTTCTTCGTCGGCGATTTCGCGTTCTTTTTGGCCTTGGAGGGAGATTTTGTAACTTTCTGCTTCTTTTTTGCTGGTGCTGCCACTACAGACTTTTTAGACTTCCTTATTGTCGTTGTCTGCGGTTTCGCTGCGGTCGCCTTCTTCTTTTCCTTAGCTGTGGTGCTATTTTTGGTTACGCCGTCTTCGGACTTGGCAACGGCCTTTTTGACGATTTTCTTTTGAGTTCCGGTCGTGGAGCCTCCAGCGGCCAATTTGAAGGAACCGGAGGCGCCTTTACCTTTGGTCTGAACCAGAGAACCGGACTGTACTGCAGACTTGAGATATTTCCTTATGAACGGGGCGAGCTTTTCTGGATCGACCTTGTAGTTGGCACCAATAAATTTCTTGATTGCTTGCAACGAGGATCCGCTCCTTTCCTTCAAATCCTTGATTGCATTGTTGACCATATCAGATGTCGGAGGATGGCTGGGTTTCGTTTGCTTCGAAGTTGTCTTCTTCTCGGACTTTTTAGCATTTTTTCCGCCAGTGGGCACCGAAGCCGTGCTTTGTTGCAATTCCGTCTGGGACGTCGACATCTTGTCACTCGTTGATTGAAGTATGTTAAGACACGTCAACTGTCGGGAGAAATCTCATATACTAATGATAGTAATGACTAATGATAATAATAATTTTCATTACTCCGGCAGCCGGCTATATATAGTTACAGACGAAGTGAACGGAAATTTGATCGCTGCCAAGTGCCAGGCCGTTCGAATTTCTATTCTGCTTCAAAATCCGATACCATTATTCTTCGAAAGATTTGTGCGAAATTGGCGTAATCAATTGATGTATGTTATCTTTCTTGAATTGTGTTATTCGTCAGTAGTTTGGCCTAATCGATAAACAAGAAGAAGATATCCTGTATTCTGAGAACAGACGACGCATCAGATACGTCTCGGAATTCCTGATACCTGACGTTCGACTTATTCCTACACATAATCTTGGCTATATTGGAAGAAAATGACTGATATCAGTTCCCATAAAGTCCATGTGATGATGAGATATTGTGTAACGATAACGAACCTATAATAATGATCATGTGATCGGATTTCTGAATTAATCGAGAGATCGTTCAATACTGTAAGAGAAGTCGACTGTGGCTGAAAGGGATGCATAATATAATATGTACGTGGTTCTCAGTAAATGCAAAAAAAATCTTCACAAATCCAACGTTTTTTTTTTATATAGAAGAGGTGAATCTTACATCAGACACCGTCTTTCTGGGTAGTGTCGGATTCTTATCGACTGAACACCTCTACTGCGGTTGGTTCCGGGCATATGCCTATAAACCTTACATCTCCTCATCTGTATATTTTCTCTTTCGCATTTCTCATGCTGACTGTTTGTGTTTATTCTGCAATGCCCTGGAGGCTGAGAGATAGAGTTTTCAATAACCACGAACTCAACACAAAAACAAAATCAGCAGTGTATCGAGCAGTCATCATACCCACGCTAATATGGGATTGCGAAACTTGGGTCCCCTATAGAATAGACGCCATATAAAAACTCTGGAACAATACCAACAACGACATTTTCGGCAGCTGATGAAAATCAAATGTTTTCGCAACCGCTGTTCCTTTCCTTTTTTCAAATTGTTGATTATCCAACATCAAAATGTTGGATGACGTATTATGCCATTCTCCGGTGCTTCTTTCGTTCTTTCATTTCTTCTTCATTATCATCAATTAATTCTTCTAGGTCCTCATCGTCCTCTTCACAATAATATATTCTTTTGACTCCCTTTCTATAGTATCGGCAAGAGCGTTCGATTAATCGCTTTTTGAATAATATGCCATTCCTTACAGTGTTGGAATTTGAGTTTTTTCATTGCGTGAATCTTTCTCCATATTTTTCATTATCACTATGTCTAGCATATCAGGGGTTCCATTGTCACTAGGTAAATAGGTCGGTATATCCTGTCCCATTATTATCGCATTATACTTTTCGGCATGTTTTTCCAATTTCTTGCCGTTTGCATTAAACGTCATAGAATTTCATTGTTGAGATTCACAATTGGGATCCCCAAGTATTATTCTTGGAAAATGACCACCTAATAAAACCATCATTTCTTTATCTGGCAGAATTATTTGCGGTGGTTTATATACAGAGCATACCTTGATGCTTCCTCTTCTTCTGAAGACGTCAGCGCCATTTCTATTATTTCTGTCTCTTCTGCATATTTCGTGATTCTCGAAGGAAATTCTATCATTTGGGGTCAATTTTTGTTCTTGAAGCGCCTTGGTATCAGGATTTTTTTCTTCTAACAATTGTTCAATAGATGATTTGCAGGCTCTGATTTCGAGTATTCCAGGTACCTTTTTTTTATTTTCGAAATTTTCTAGTTTCGAGTTTCAACATAATATTTGGCACGATTTTGTTTCGGAAATGCGGAACGAACCGGCGATGGAGATTAAAGTTGGTTCGATCCCTGCTCGGTGTGTAACGTTTTCCGGAATTTCCAAAAAAAATTATCGCTTGCCGTTAATTCTTTCTATATTATATAGGATAGTGCGAAAATTTGACTCGATTGCTTTTCGTTTGCAGAAGCGAATGCACCAGTCAATATTTTCGTATATACAATACAAGGTGGGTCGTTGACTTGTACATATATTTTAACTGTAGACTCTTGGGTTCAGAAGAACCTTTTTTTTCCGAATGGGACACTGTTCGAAAGATAACGCCATTTGAAAAACCCAATTTGGGCCCAATACACGCCTGATACGATTCTCTGGAATTGGTGCAAAGTCCATATTTCTCGATTGGAATTGAGTTGATACATTCAGGATACACTAGAGTACTAACGATATTTGAAAAGGAATGTTACAAACACGATATTTTCTAAGAAATATGTGACGTACCCAGCTAGGGTAGGTTCGGCCAATCGTTATGCAGTTAAGGATGGTGAAGAATAATACCAGGCAGACTCATCAATAGGGTTTATTTCTTAACCATACTGGCACAGATGATAATTCACATTCAATGTAACTGTTTACTACCGACAATAACTGTTGACTAACAAACATTCAATACGTACACGCTTCTGAATGAATCACTCTTGAATGAATCTCCCTAGCCAATTGTTATATATATTTTACAAATGTTTACTTGTTTCAATAACATTATATTTGATAAACATAACTGGCAATGATGAGACCTAGAGCTCTGGCTTTACGTGCCGCTGTAGGTCTAAAGGGAGGTCGCACTAATCTTATTATATCACGTACGAAATATACAGGGTGTTCAACATACTACACCTTCCCTCTTTGAGAGAAAAAAAAAATTTTATACAAATTTAAAAAAAATTTTTTTTTTTTTTACTTATCTAAAGCTTAATATCTATATCTATAATACATATCACAGTCTCAATGGATCTTACCTCTACAAAGTTTAATACGATATTCATCTAACTAATTTTTCATTACATTTTTTGTCGAAAATTTCCGATTTTACCTTCACCAAGTTTTCTCTAGCATCTTTCTAAGCCATTTGCAACCTATATATTAATCCAAGAGTTGTCAAAATTGTAAATAATATCTACTCGGCTTTTTAAATTTTGTGAAAATCTACTAGGTTTCTGAAAACTAAATTAAACATGTCTGAATGTCCACCGGTTGGAAGCATGTGAACATCGTTCAGAATGATACGCGTCACATCTCGTATTTCATTCATTTTTAGGATGTTTCTAGAATTTCATTCTTATAATTTGACAACATATTCGAAAATTCTATATTGCTAGCTAGCTTTATGAGGTACAATTCTAATATATTATTTTCTGCGCACAATTTTTCCAGTTTCCTCAACGATGTACCTAAGTCTTACGCCGATCGGATGTCCTGGTTAATGAAAATAATTTCTGAATTCACATTATGTATTAAATTCTCATTGTAAACCTCTGAATGTTGATTTTTCAAATTATGAAATTCTTTTTCTGAAAGTGGACTTTACTCAATACTTTTTACTGGACGTTTTGAAACTTCGACAACAACAAGGTGATCAATCCTTTTACTATCGGAGGCATTCGTCTCGTATTGCTTAGGACCTAATTCATTTTAAATACGTGATAAGGCATGTGCTGAAAAAATTTTCTGAAACTTTTACATAATGACACTTGAAGTTATACTCTTCTAAAATCAAACGGAATTTGGTTAATCTACTAGACGGATTATAATAATATTGAACAAATAAATCCGAGGTGTTATTGTTTTCAGAATGATTCGTGAACTGGTGACCGAGACCTTGTGCGTAACTCTCTTACGCTGACATGAAATTTTGTTTCGGTCAGGGGTCACGACCTCGATTTGAATGGTACGAATTTTCTTTCTGATTAAAATAACCATAATTCATTTGCGATGCTTTGAGAAAATTTGGTTCCGACTTGACAATTTACATAATTTGTTAAATTTAAATCTTGATTAATTCATTATTTACCCTATCGGCCCGTTCACTATGTTCTCGCGGATCATTTTTGATGTTTTCACACCATTTAAGTCAGCAATTAGTTCATCACTACTCACTTCACAATCAGACATAATGGGGTATACGAAATAGTTCTTACACTAATTCCTGGTGGCTTCTCCTGGCCTCGAGTTGTATCCTCGGCCCAATCGGCTCCATGGGGCAATAATGATCTCGTCTGGCTTGGGCTGGCCTGATCCCATTTTGGCTTGTACTAAGAATTGTCAATGAAGTCACATACCCATATCCAAATCCTGATGAAAACCTTCTGGACCCTGGACCTTTAACTGCATAGAACTGGCAGGATCGCCATGTGACGTACCCAGCTAGGGTAGGTTCGGCCAATCGTTATGCAGTTAAGGATGGTGAAGAATAATACCAGGCAGACTCATCAATAGGGTTTATTTCTTAACCATACTGGCACAGATGATAATTCACATTCAATGTAACTGTTTACTACCGACAATAACTGTTGACTAACAAACATTCAATACGTACACGCTTCTGAATGAATCACTCTTGAATGAATCTCCCTAGCCAATTGTTATATATATTTTACAAATGTTTACTTGTTTCAATAACATTATATTTGATAAACATAACTGGCAATGATGAGACCTAGAGCTCTGGCTTTACGTGCCGCTGTAGGTCTAAAGGGAGGTCGCACTAATCTTATTATATCACGTACGAAATATACAGGGTGTTCAACATACTACAAATACACTTAGTTTTGTCCGATTTTTTCTGCAATTGAAAAGACATATTATTCCCACCAAAATAAGTTCCTTCTTCGATTTTCCTGCAGATCAGTTTGGAAACACTAATAACTTGTTCATATTTCCTCGAAATCCCTAAGATATCTCATAAAAATTGTTTTTTCACCAACCTAACCTAACTCCATTAACCTAGGTCATAATAAGTTTCAAGGTCAATGACCTAACCTACCCCTCTTCTATTATATTTCACAGAGCTTTCGAAAAGACAATGGTACGCTACTTCACGATGCGAGGTAGCCGGCGCGCAAGACAAACCGTTAGTCTGCCAAATAGTCTTTGGTTCTGCGTCTAAAACGTCAGTCCCATGAACGACTCATGCGTATAGCGATAACCGGCATGATAGACTACGATGTATTAATTTATTTACATACAAAAATGCAAACAGGTGTACCGGGTTTTTCACTATAATTTGACCCCCCCTTTAACTTTGTTACTAAAGGAGATACAAAAAAATGTTTCATACAAAAATTTCACGAAATCAACTGAGGTTTTTTAATATGACTTCACGAACTGAAATATATACAAGGTGGCCAACATATTGATGGCAACTCAATTTTTTCAAATGGAACACCCTGTATATTTTCCTATATTTGGCTAGCTCTTTTTCCCCTAATTTCGAATATGTAACATATGTTGGTCTATCTCTCTTATTCTGAGCACCACAGAGTTTCAAATTTAAAGAACAACCTGGCAAGCTCTGTAATCTTTTTTCAAGTGGCAGACTGGGTTTACTGAAAATGCCCATTTTTGGAGTTATGATAACGTATGTCATATCGTTACTAAGGAGATAACTCCAAAAACGGGCATTTTGAGTAATCGCAGCCTGCCACTTGAAAAGTTATTGCTGAGCTTGCCAGGTTGTTCTTTAAATTTGAAACTCTGTGGTGCTCAGAATCAGAGAGATAGACCAACATATGTTACATTGTAATGAAGCTCGATTTTCCAATCATGAAATCGGTCTTCATTTTAAATTAATTCTTCCGGATTTTTATTTCGAATTCCTGCATTTCATTTCCGTTCAGAATTAAACCGAGAAGATCGAATATGGTTCGTTCGATATTGTTTTCCATGCAGAGAACCTAGTAAAAAGAGTCATAAGAACCACGTAGAATGAAGATAACGCCGTTTTTCTAGTTTATACGTACGATAAGCCAGATTCGAAGATGTTTTACCGGAGTACTTTTCTAGAAAAGTAACATTTCTGCGCCTGCCGTTTCCGCCCCACTCAGGGAGATTATAAAAGGCGATTTTCCCCTCATCTGGGACCCATTATTCATTTTTGCTCCGGCCTGAATAGAATAGTATCATTTGCGTTTCCGAAATTCCTTTCTTTTTGATTCGAAAGTTTAACGATTTCCGTAATTCCTGATTTTTTCTTTTCTTTACCGAGTGAAAAGTAGTGCACTGAAATCGTAAGTACCGATCCAATTCATTTCAGTCTCATTTTCCTGTATCTTCGTTGAGTCTATCAAAATAGCTGTTACGTCGAGATCCGTATTAAATCTTCCTTTACTCGTACAAGATTTCCTGTAGTCTATAGCACGTTTAACTGAGTTAGTCGGTACCCGATAACGTCTGATCTTGGTGGCGAGTAATCTCACTATCAGACCGGAGGGTTCATGCAAACCAATGCTATAGAACGTGGAGTCTAATTCCGCTTCGGTACCGATCCTTCGCGCCCCTAGTTCGGTGCGTCCTGTTTGACCATTTATATTTAACCTGGCCAAACCCGACCTTTCTAGACGTGAAACAAGCTAAGTAGACAATATAACTCTTTTGAGTTTCCGGACTGAAAGAATATCGGACAGAAAGTAAGCACTATACATTTTCATATCCGTCCCACATTTTTCAACTGTAGATTTAAATTCTCCGTTTAATTCAAATTTCCCCCCCCTTCTATTCTGGCGCTCGAGGTAAGGTTACTAAAGGAAAAAAAAACCCTATTACAACATATTCGAAATTAGGGGAAAAAAGCTAGCCAAATATAGGAAAATATGCAGGGTGTTCCATTTGAAAAAATGAAGTTGCCATCAATATGTTGGCCACCTTGTATATATTTCAGTTCGTGAAGTCATATTAAAAAACCTCAGTTGATTTCGTGAACTTTTTGTATGAAACATTTTTTTGTATCTCCTTTAGTAACAAAGTTAAAGGGGGGGTCAAATTATAGTGAAAAACCCGGTACAAACACCCAAAACAATGTGATGTAAATTGCTTAAAATGGTCAAATCATTTCTAGAGCTACGTTGTGGCAGAAGGGGATGGTGATTATTTCAGGAGGTTTTCTTAGATCTCGTGTAGTGTAGAGTTCACAAAATTCCAAGAGGTTATAGTTTGGATAGAAAAATCGCCACTGATTATTTAGTGCTAAGCATCATTTCATTTTTCATTGATTTCAATTCAATACGTTGTTTGTATGGACATTCATCATTAATATCCGAATTTTGAATACCATGGATTTTTATTTTTAACATGGACCGGTAGCAATAAGTTTTAAAAAAAAACTGTGTGCATAAAATGTATAACTTCATGCTTCTTAGAATTCAATTTGATCTCCCACATCACATTTGTGGGATTTTATGGTTACAATAAAACAATTTTTCAAGAATTTGGACTTTAATGTTTTTCGTTAAATTTCTTCAATTCATCACCAACATTTCGGATCCAGTTGATCCTTTATCAAGGCTCCAATTTACTCTAATTCAACAAACATTTTTGAAGAAAAATTATTTAAAACTTTAATTTATGAAGCATAAGAAAATTTTCCTTTAAGAAGCACGTTAAATGTGTCGAACAAGAAGTTAGGTTAGAATTTATCTAACCTAACTCAACGTGCTTCTTAGAAAAAAATTTTCTTATGCTTCATAAAGTAAAGTTAGGTTAGAATACATTATCTAACCCAACTTCATGTTCGACACGCTCAACGTGCTTCTTAAGATTCGAATCTTCAAGTAGAAACATAGAAAATCATTAAAAATGTATCTTGAAAAATGGGTACAGAAAGCAAGTTTCTGTCTTCAGTAACTGATTTCATGACATTTTTGTGTGGATACACCAAAAGTTTCTAGTTCCTCATTTCGCTCTAATATCATAATATGAATTGAAGCTACAATGATGTTAATTCTGAGTAAAATCATTTGACAGTTCTCAATAACCACAGGAAACCAAATCTGCTATTTGAATTCGAAGGTATATGTGAATTTAAGGGAAACATTTCGAAAAAACTCTAAAAAATCGTATTCCGTTAAAGATATGCATATCATGTATTTGATAAAAAATGAAGTAAAATGAATAGTGATTACAATGATGAAAAAGTATATGCATTACATTTGAAAAAAATGAAGAAATTCGTCATGTTGATAGTCTCTTTGTGAACACTCCATTGCTGGAGATGCTTTATTATAGCTGGCTAGGATACTTTGAAGTCTTGTCTTTCAATCCATATAAAGCTGTTATTGGTATGTGCAAGGGTTCGTGAAATATAATTGGATACAGCCACTACAAGTATCATTTTTTGTCAAAATTACCAATATTTTGAAAACTGTTGAATATAAATATGTATGTGAAAAGTATACGAAAACATGCTGGAAGTTTTATAGAATTGAAAAACACTACTGAATATAGGGTGTCCTATTTGAAAAATTAAAGTCACCCTGTATTCCTCACTTGTGGGACACCCGATATATTCGAAAATATTTTTAAGTTGTGCTATTCTTGGAATATATCAAGTTTGGATTGAAAATTTTCGCCAAACTCAGACCGTTGCGCTTATATCGTCCGCTGCGGCAATAGTTGACTAGTGCCACACCCTGTAGATATTTCTGAATGTGGCTTGAAATGTGAAAATAGTTTCTGCTCCAAAAAAAAATTAAGAATGAAGATTATGTTGTGATTCAACTGAACTTAAATTTCACCAAATTTGATTTTTTCGATTTGAAGATAATATATTTCGATGTTGACTCTCACGGCCGAATTCAACTTCTAGACTAGATTTGATGAAGATATACAAACTGACGAAGAAACTGCAATATCCAGAAGCAGCTAGTTGAATTTTAATTTTTTGTAGGAGTAAATGATTCATATTTGGGAAAAAAATCGTAAAGGTTTTTTCATATGTAATACCACTAGAGATGGAATTTTGCCGGCAAAATTTCTCGATTGTAATATGAAAGTTTGTTGCTCGGAAATTTTGTGAATGACATTTGTATCCAAATCACGAGCCGTGGCCCGTGAGGCGAGTGATTTTGGAAAAAATGTCTTGAGCGAAATTTCCGCAAAGCAACAAACTTGAATATCACAAGAGAGAAATTTTACCTGCTTAAATTTCATCTCGAGTGGAATTCGGCATGACTATTCCACGAGAAAATATGGTAATATGTTCACATTTGACGCTTATTGCCCTATTTGTCAAATTAGAATTCATCATAGATTAATTAAACCACTAAACTTTGTTTGTTCCCTCTATGATATTTATTTCCGAAGCTATCAATGAATTCGAGAAACGTCAAAAATTTTGTCGCTGAAAAACCAACATGTTGGTTTTGCCGACTTGAAAATTTTTTCGGGATGCAACGATCGTTGCTACGGATACTTCCTCACTAAAAATGAAAAGAGTGGAATAGTCATGTAAACATTTTTTGTAACTCAAATCTTGTAGTCGTTTTTTCAATGTTTTTTAATTTTATAACAAACCAGCTGTTCGAGGAGATCCTTTCGGGTGTTGCAGTTTCCTTGTCAGATAGTCAGTTAGAGAAAAAAAAAGTTATTTTTTCATCAGAAATCTACAGCTGACTCATACATCACTCACATACAATTTCGTTTAACTAGTATAGGACCTTTTTTTCAGTTGAAGAATTTTGTCCTCTCTCTTATGTACCAGGTTTAGGGATGATTTAATTTTAATTAATATTAATTTGTATCCCGAACCTTTTTCACGTAAAAGGAAAACGATTACTTACAGGAAAACGATATGAAGACTTTTCTTTCTATCCTTCGTCTTTCCCGAGACCTTCAATTCTTTCCGGTCATCTAAAACTTGTAACGTTTTTCGTTTCTCACTCTCATGTAACATTGGATGGCTCCCCGTACAGACGGATTTGAAAACTTAACCGTGACATGACGGCCAACTGCCTTGGAAGTAGTTCCCCTGGGAGTGAAAGCAACCGCCGAAACTGACTAGCTGTCACACTACAACAGTTTATTCCGTTTTCAACAGGCCTGACAGGCCTGGATAAAATTTTGTTTTTTTTCATAGAAGAGGAGAATCTTACATCAGCCACTCAGTCTTTCTGGGTAGTGTCGGATTCTTACCGAATAAACACCTCTCCCGTTGTTTGGTTCCAGGCATAAGCCTGTAAACCATTCAACTTCGTGTCTGTTAATTCCTCTTTCGCATTCTTTATGCTGAGTGTTTGTGTTCATCCTTCAATTGGATATCTCTCTCTCTTAGTTAAGAGGTCTATATCTTCATTTTCACAATTGGTCTCTAGGTCTTTTGCGGTGAATTCTCGCTGTTTTTTCATCTTCAGCGGGGTCATAGTCAACTAACCTTCTAAGGTCGTCATTTGGATGTTCACAAGCTCTATTATAGGCTTTTGCAGCTTTTCGTTTGATGAATGTAGTAATGGACTCCCATTTCATGTCTTTTCGGATTTTTTCATACCTATAACAAACCAGGGGGCGTCTAATGCCCATCTCAGAAATTTGTTTTCTGTACTTTGTATCCTCTTTATATGAGTTCTCGCTGCATATCCCCATGCTGTTGATCCATATGTTAGCTGCGGTCTGGCGACTGCTTTTATGATCCTCAATTTCGTGTTTCTGTTGATTTGGCTTCTTCTGCCTATAATCTCGGGGTATAATCTTTTCATTGCTACATTCGTTTTATCCACTGCATACTTAATGGGCTGTTTCCACGTTAGTTCTTTGTCTAATATTACTCCTAGGTATTTAGCTTCATCCTTCCATTCAATTTCATTATTGTCTATGGATATCTTCGATTCCATCTTCAGTCTTCTCTTTTGAAGGAGTATTGCTCGACTCTTTTCTCCATTGATTTTGATTTTCCATCTGTTACACCATTGACTGATATCGTCTGCAGCTTCTTGAAGTCTTTTGTGAAATATTTTTGTATTTGTGTGCCTTATTGCTATGCCTGTATCGTCTGCGAATAGAGCAAGCAGGCATCTTGGATTTCTTGGTATATCATGTATGTTATAGAGTAGCGGTCCTAGTATGGATCCTTGGGGAACTCCTGCTTCTAAATATCTGAGTGTGGAATGAACATCACCTATTTTCACACAAAAGTTCCTTTCCTTCAAATAATTTCTTAATATTCAGTATTCTGCATAACTTGGGTGAGTAACCTGCGGTTATCATTTCATATGCTAGTCCTTCATGCCATACTCTATCAAAAGCTCTGGTTACATCTAGTAGTAGTGGTCCTGTGGCATGTTTATTCTGAAATCCTTCTGTGATATTCTCAGTCATTCTTAGGAGCTGTTGTTCAGTAGAATGTGATTTTCGGAACCCAAATTGTTCACTCTGTATCGTCGCTAGGGCTCCTGTTTCTTCATTAAGTCGTCTGGCTAAGACTCTCTCCACAATTTTTCCTAGGGCTGGGAGCAGGCTTACGGTCTATAGTTCTGTGGGAACTTTTTGTCTTTACCTGGTTTATTGAAAACAATCACTTCGGCAGTTTTCCATCTTTTTGGAAAATGTAGCTCTGTTCTCATCACACCATTTGCTATGCTAGTGAGAGCTGCCATTCCTTTTTTTGACATTTTCTTCAGCATGAGATTTGTAATTTCATCTTTTCCAGGAGCCTTTCTTGTTTCCAGATTTTTGATTAACTCTTTGATTTCGGCCGGAGATGTTGGGTGAGGGATTTCTCCATCCGGTGGTGCTTCTTTCATTTCTTCTTCATTATCATCAATTAATTTTTCTAGTTCCTCATCGTCTTCTTCACAATAATTCATTCTTGACTTCTTTTCTATAATAAATAAAATCGTGATATTCTCTTGTAGTTTAGTTTTAAACTTGTCCCAATCGGTATTTTCTCTTGTTTGAGTCAATTCATTTCTAGGTCCTCGTCCTAAAATGAACTCTATCGGGTTGTAATCAGATGTACCATTCTCTATCGTTTCAAGGGCAAAATCTTGCTTTAAAATTTTCATTATCACTATGTCTAGCACATCAGGGGATCCATTACCACTAGGTGAATAGGTCTGCATATACGGTCCCATTATTATCGCATTATCCTTTTCGGCAAATTCTAACAATTTCTTGCCATTTGCATTCTCCGTTTTGGAAATCCATTGTTGTGATTTACTATTGAGATCTCCAAGTATTATTCTCGGAAAATTACCACCTAATAAAATCTTTATTTCATCCTCTGGCAGAATTATTTGCGGTGGTTTATATACCGAGAATACCTTAATCCTTTCTCTTCTTATCTTTACTGTGATCGATAGTGTCTCTATAGATGCGTCATTGTCATCGGGATTCATGACCCCGTTCAGGTAATGATTCTTCAACAAGAATGTCAACGCCCCCGCCTCTTTTATTATTTCTGTCTCTTCTGTATATTTCGTAGGTTTCGAAAGAAATTCTATCATTTGGGGTCAATTTTGTTGCCTGAAGCGCCATAATATCAGGATGTTTTTCTTCTAACAATTGTTCAATATCGGATTTACGGGCTCTGATTCCCTTAACATTCCAGAAAACTATCTTCAGATTTTCTAGTTATGATTGTTTGTTCATAAATTATTTGTTTCCAAATAAATTTTGAAATTTCTTCTCGCACAAACTCAACTTTCGGTACGTGTTTACTTGACGGCGTCTCGGTCAGTGAAAGTTTGTGAGGTCCAGATTGGAAGGATAATCTTTCCAGGTGGACTGTTACGTCGTTGTTATATTTCGCGCTTTCTTTAAGTTTTTAAAGCAATAGGCTTTAGCCGTTGTAACGGGCTTTCTTTACCTATTGGCTATGGGCGGCGGAAATATAATCGCTCGGGCGCCAGCCACAATGGGTTTCAAAAGGTTGTGACTCCTTTATAAAAAGTTTCACTTCGAGCCCCTGCCTGGGTAGCTTTTAGACAGTTGGAGAAGGGCTCGGCTCAATCTTAGGTGTTAGCGATTGATAAGTATGTTCTTTATTGAATATTTCTAGCTGTTGCTGGGATAATAAAACAAGTAAAACCTTAAACAACTATAATGTGAAACTAAAATGTAATACAATGTGAACTCAACTAAATAATGTATGCAACAACCAGAATCAAAGTATTAAACAACTAAACTGTTTCCAAAGATCAACTATTAAGCAATTGAAATGCAAGTACAAAAGTTACAAAAACCTTACTGATATTATGAAAAGAGATGAAAACGGTTGCAGGTTAACGGGGTGAGCAGGTGAGACAGACGGAAAATAAGCGGTGATAGAAAATGACAATCTAATTGCAACAAATGAACAATGAGAGCATTCAAAGCAGCCGTGAAGGAGCAAAGCCGTGAGCATGTAAATAAAAAAAAATCGTATAGAAAAATGAAATGGGCTACGATTTCCGAACCACAACTGTATGTCTGGATACTCGTGGGAAGAGATTACAATACAATGTTTCCCACTCGAACAATTTACCGGCGGTCGAAAAGATAACCCAGAATTCGATCGGTCAGAGGGGCTAGCGCATCCGCCAAAATGTCGCGACGAGTCACGACGCTCACAGGCCGTGTGTTGCCCCAAAATACCCCCAGCCACCAGCCAGCCACAACAAATGGGTTGCACCGCGCTCTGTGTGACCAGAACTAATGTGCTGAAGAAACAATGGACCCAACACCGTCCAACAAGCGACGGGACAAGTCGAAATTTACAAAGACTCGGGAAACGGCGCGGCGCATCCGCCAAAATGTCGCGACGAGTCACGACGCTCACAGGCCGTGTGTTGTCCCAAAATACCCCCAGCAAACAGCCAGCCACAACAAATGGGTTGCACCGCGCTCTGTGTGACCAAAACTAATGTGCTGAAGAAACAATGGACCCAACACCGTCCAATAAGCGACGGGACAAGTCAAAATTCACGAAAATTTCTAAAGGACCGAGAGACCGGGCGGCGAAAACCGGCGACCTTGAATCGAGACACTCGACCGCTCATCAACGCACCGCTGCCCCGGACGTAGCTTCAAGCAGAACCGGTTTTCTTTCACGGGAATGTTACAAATAAATAATGAAAATAACACGTAGTTTGAGCAGGAAAATGATTCTACATAAAATAAACACAATAACGGTTCGGAATACGGAATACAGATTCGGAAAAGCCCAGATCAAGATCTTCCTACCTGATGGAGATTTCGTTAGCTTTCACAAGGCACTAAACGGTGGAATAGAACTTCACGGTCCCAAAATGAATGATTCGGTATACACTGTTTTCGAATCTACCGATTTCAAACTTTTTAAACTACTCGCAATTTCTCTAAATCTCGAAATCAATCTCTTAACACTTTTTTCAATTCCTCTACCTTCCGGCTAAATCTCGAAATCTGAATGAATAATCCCTCTTCGTCGCGTGCATCCCCTCCTAAAAAGGTCCCCCATCATCGGGAGTCGCGCGCATGAAAATTCCTCAAATTTTCAAGAGCAACAACGACGAAGAGAGATAACAACACCCGGTCGCCAACAATCGGCGCTTGATTTTAAATTGAACCCGAAAAACATGAATGAGATTTACGGGTTGCCTATCGGAAAATTTCGAAATGATTTTACAAAGATTCTTAAAATGAAGGGCGCTTCATTACACCGTCTAGACGAAAATGGAGCAAAACATGAATAATAATACCGTAAAGATAGCCACACTCATGGACGCCCGCAAAAATTTGTCTCAGGGGGGGGGGGCAAAAAAAAATTATTGAAAAACGATGAGGGTCCATGGGGGTGTTGTGCTCAAAATCTCATGGGGGTGGGGGCATGGCCTCCCCCTGTGGGCGCCCATAGTCACACTTCTCCAGCCACTGTTTCGGACGTCGACTGTGGGATAGAGGAATAGCTCACAGTGGTGCCATAGCTACTCTGTAACAGGAGATTTGGAATTTCTCGGTTTCAGGGCCAATCAATAATTATGCAAATAGATACGATGTGTGATGAAATAATATGTTCTGCATTCAAACTTGTGCTGCAGAAGAATTCGGAGAAATAGGGATGAGTTACGTTGGATTACAATCCAAAAATTCAGATATGCTTACCCATTAAAAAATTTGGGACAGCAAAACTTTTTTTTGGGTGACCGTCGCAGAAAAAAATAAATTCTGTCACTGGAGGTGGGGAAATGCAGGATGGATTTGCGGTGTCGCGAAAATAATTATTCGGAAAGATAATGAATCTAGTATACTTAAACCGAGCAAACTTGTTTTTGGATAGCCGTCGAAGGGCCAGAAAAAAAAATAAAATCTGTCACTGGTAGTGGGTAAATGCAAGATGGAGTCGCATCTATAAATAAAACATCTCATCACATATTTTATCTTCTTTCAATATATTAACCTATATTAATCTATATATATAAAAGAAAGATGTTGGTTACACCATTTATAACTCGAGATCGGATGGACTGTTTGTTATGAAACTTCATATTTGGATTCGTCTACGGTCTGGTTATTATAAAATACAATAAAACTTTGAAAATATCGATTAAAATTTCACTTAAACAGGAAATGCTATTCCTCCTTTTGAGTAAGGCCACTAGATGCCGCTACAGTTATGCTACCGCTTATTCGTTGGTACTTCATTTGATATTCTCCGCGTTAGATGGAGATATAAAAAAATAGCGTGTACAGTGACCATATTCCCTCTATAGTCACTGTAATAGTGTGTAATTTGAGTTGCCTACAACTCTGCGCTTTTGGGCAAAACCAAAATGTCTCAGCGTAGGAGTACAGATGTCTAAAATGATTAGATTTCGTTGAGATATGAGAAAAGTTTCGTTCTTACCACTTCAGAGGGCGCTATTCACACATTATGACTGATGTTTATTAGTTATTTTTATAGTTTCATTCATTCATTCCAAATAACGTAATCGTGAAGGTACTATATTTGACATTATCACAATTAAATGACAATGAATTTGTTGAGGCTTTCGCGGCCATCGATCGATGTCATCTGTTTTTTTTTCGAGCAGTTCAGTCGTCGTGGTTTGAAATGGTCGAAAAAAGAACATATGACTTCAATTACCGTGTAATTTACATAGGGCTTATAGTACCATGAAAGGCTATCAACAGATCAAGAAGCGGTTGAATATCACAGTGAATTTTTATCGAAATCACAAGTAAATCGGATTTTGGCGATCAGTTTCAATCAGGAATTGTCCGTTCTTATCTTTCCTCATAATTTTTGAAACGTTTTTGAATTTCTGTTTGGTAATAAATATATTTGCGGAAATAACTGAATCCAAAATTGCCATTATTAGTGATTGACATATTATGACATGTTATTTTTGTGTATCTGTTCTGTGTGATAGCTCATATCATATCCATGGAAACATTTGACAGTTCAAAAATCAGAGTGCATTTGTGAAATCCACCGTAAGTATCATTAGGGCGGAACAAAGTTCGCCGGGCCAGCTAGTATCTAATATAACATTATCTGAAAAAATGAAGAACATTACCCATAAGTTTGATGAACATACAATTCTTAATAGCATGTCAAAAATTTGGCAATCACTACCCCTCAGAACCCAAATTCCATTTGCATCTAGATAATAAATAGAATATTGATACTGCTAAATATTAAAAGTAGATGGTAAAGAGACAATATGTATATTACCTACCTGTCATCAACCAATACATTCTCGATGGTGATTTATTGTGTGAGCAATACAAAACAGTGTGAATTTATTGTTTCCAATCCAAACAATAAACAAAATAGGGATAACATTCGATGTCGATCGATTTAAAAGAAAACTTTTTTAATTGAAAGGAATAAGACACAAATCATTTGCCACTATAAATAATAACAAATGAAATGTGAATACGAACTAGGTCTCTCATACTGTTCACCCCATCCAACGTCAACTGAGAATTGCACCAACTGCAGTTTCGTCTTACTCAGGAATCATCAGGGTGGAATATCCCAAAGTTAACGCTGGATGGAAAATCTTTTCGTGAAGATATGGATATCTGTCGCGCATTATTTCGAAATGAATATTAATGAGCGACATCTATCCACCTTCAGAAAAGACTCCACTCTCGGTGATCGAATGAACAATAAAGGAAACTTTCTTCCAAATTGCAACACCAGATTTTGAATTTCAACGTTCTAAACGTAATGAATCTATTCACCTGGGAAGCGCGGAGACGTTCGCAGTTTGAAGGTTTTTCAAAACCCAACAAAGTACCGCCTTACCGCTTATGTGATTTTACATCATTATCTATCATATAAAAACTATTTTGTGCACGTTATGGAAATAAGGATTATGATAATGAAATATCAATAATATGTCATGATAATAAGCATTGTTACATTTGTTTATAATATGTATTTCATTTCGCAGGCTGAGAAAATTGTTTAATTCAAGTTACGCATATGTTTCATTTTGATAACTTGCGTATATGTTTATGGATTTAATGAAATAAACATTTTCTATTACATACTATCACCATATTATGCAGTGTATCACAGTTTAACGAAATATTATGTACATTCAAATGCACGGAAAACGTTACAGAAAAGGAATATTAATGCAAATAATATGGAATCTTTTGTGGGCATCTCTTATTAGACGTTTTAGGTTGCTAAAACGTTCCAGATATTTGCACTTTCATCAGAAAGCGTCTCAAATAAAGATGCCGACATTTATGACTAATATTTTCAAACAATCTGTTTATTGATCTGCCCTTTTCCATAAGCAGGTCAGGTACTAACTCTACAATATACAATAATGACCTCTCTGGCCCTTGCATATAATGCGTCAAGTGATACTATTTGGGATTACCAAAATTTCAACAGGTTTTTTTCCCTTTCCACAAATTCTTGCAAATTGCCAAAAGGCCCATTTCAATACTTCTGCATTCCTTTTCCGTTAGTAGTAGAGGTTGGTCTCCGGTAGACTCAAGCGGAATAGTAAATACGAGTAAATACGTATATCTTTGTTTTTTGGTATTCTTTTTCTATTTGAATTCACATCAAGTTCTTAGAGATAATAGACACACATCCAATCCAATAGAAGTGATTGTTTCAAGTGGTGTGAAGGTGCAAAATATTCACGAAGAAAAAAACCAGGATGGCCAATATCACACATAAGTAAGTAGTATTGAATTTTATCTGGTACACGGTGGGTTTCACAAAGCGTAATCACCGGTGATCCGAGATCAACTGCTTGAATCTCTGATTTTTGAACTGTCAAGTCGAGTTGATTCTAGATCAAGCTCAAATCCACAGTGATTACGCTTTGTGAAACCCACCATTAAACTTTTTTCTGTCTTTCTGATGTTTGTTTAAGTTCCTTATATTTGATTATGTATACAGGAGGCGTCAGCAATAGCGCCTAAACTGTACCCTTTGGAAGAATACTTATATGATATGGTTGTGAGGTTGACAAAAATCTACAAACTAAAAATGATTTCACAAATAAAAATGCGTTGAAAAAAGTTATGGTAATATAGGTAGTTTTGTCAAATAAAACTCCCTGTATTTTATGGGCCATGGCATAATTCTTTCGAGGACAATAAGAGCATCACACTCATTGTTGAAATTTCATCATGACGTTGACAAATAATTCTTATTTTTAGGATATTTTTATTCAGGAGTTCATTAAAATTCTTATAGCAACCGCTGTGTTCAATCTAGATAAACGAAATTTTTACAGTAGTTATCTCAAGGTTACAGCTTCATCGTTCGGTAAACATCTGAACTTCATACAGAGTAAAGACAAATTATCAGGTAACTGGATATATTTATATTATATTATATATATTCATACAGAGTGTCTAATATAAATTTACCAATTTATATTTATTAAATATGCAATTATTCCATTTTTGCAAATGGAACACCCTATATATTTTTCTCTTTCATCAAATCTGCCTACATTTTTCACAAAGTATGTCCCATTCTCACATGTGGAATATCTCAAAAGTTAGGTATAGGGTATAGGGCACATTACAAATTATTGCACAACTTTGTTGAGAGTGAGTACCTTTTGGATCGAATAGTACTGAATTGTAGACCAGCATTGTTGAGATCCAGAGAAACGGTCCACATAGGGTTCAACCCTACAAATTACACCATGAATGGTCCAATCCATAGAGCACTTCGTTCTGCAAATGCTTGTGACATGGATCTATTCTCTGCATCAATTTTTTCACTAAAGCGTTATTTCTCATCTCAAGTTTTGATCAGAAGGTGAAAATTCCTTGAGAACTTTCTAAACAGTGCGACATTATAATCTGGAACGTTCAAATTAGTGATATAGTTGAAAGAAGATTATGTTTATTCTTTTGGTTAATATGTTTTCAATAGTGTTTAATATAATGTAAAATGGCTTGTCAGTATGAATAAAAAATAAATTATTTGTAAGAAATGTAGGCAACAAATTTCATGAAAGAGAAAAATGCATCAGGGTGTTCCATTTGAAAAAATCGAGTTATCGCATATTTAATTTAAGTAAATTGGTAAATTTATATTGGACACTCTGTATGAAAAAAACTGATCTTTACCGAATGATGGAGCTGTCACCTTGAGCTAACTACAGTGAAAATTTCGTTTATCTAGATTGAACACAGCGGTTGTTACAAGAATTTTGAGGAACTCCTTAAAATACTAAAAAGATCCTAAAAATATGTAATGTATAAGTGTAAAGCCCTTATTGTCCTCGAAAGAATTATGCCAAAACTACCTTTTTTTCCATAACCCTTTTTCGACGCACCAAGTTTATGTAAAATTATTTTTAGTTTGTAGATTTTTGTCAACCTTACAACCATATTGTAGCGGACGAAATCCTCCTGAATACGTCTCTGGACTCTCTGATTCCGCGTACAGGAATTCGAGAAGCCTCCAGAAACTATCCGATCCTTCTAGACAGGTCCGTATGGGTATATAAAGACGCGCACGATGGGGACGAAGTCAGTTACTATCTGAATAGAGCCGGATGGAATTGTGAATCGCGAATTCCAAGTAGTGAATATAAATCAGCATTATCAGCAAGTGTGTAAATAAATCAGTATTAGTTATTGTACATAAATTAGTGTGATAAGTAAGTGGTATTGGAAATAAATTAGACGTTTAAATTCAGCAGACAATTTGTTTAACCCCGAGAACGTTACATTGGTGTCAGGTGTGGGGTCAATTGAACTGCTGTGCTAATTGAATTGTTAATTTCATTGTGGAACTTTTGAATGCCGATAACGAGATCACAAGAAGAGGAAATGGACCAGGCGAGTATGGAATTTTTCAAGCAAGCCTTTGAAAAAATGAGCTTGAGAATGGAAGAAAATTCTCGAGAAATGGGTTCAAAAATGGATAAAATGGAAAATAAAGTGGAAGGAAAAATGGACAATTGTAATGAATTGGTAAGTCAAATCGCAAGTACATTGGACGAGAGAATGGAAGCTGTCAAGGAAGTAATAATTGAGGAAGTTAATGAAAAGTTTGAAGAGGTTAACAAAAAAATTGAAGGAGTAGTGGATGAGGTTAACGGAAAATTTGAAGAAATATCAGGAATAATTGAACAACATGCCAAGTTGATAGAGTCCCTGAGAGGAAAGGCAACTAGAAAAGAAAACCTCGCTTCACCATCCTTCGTGAAAGTGAAGAACAACACAGAAAGTGGTAAAATGAAGATAAAACCTCCAACTTTTGACGGCAAAACACCTTGGTGCACGTACCAGAAGCAATTTGAAGCAGCCAATGGATGGGGAGCGGAAGAAAACGTGGCAGCTTTGATTGTTGCACTAAGGGGGGATGCATTGAATATACTTCAGAATGTTCCTGAAAGTCATCAAGGTAATTACGAGGCTTTAACAACTAAACTCCAAATGAGATATGGTGATGCACACCTCCATCAAGTGTATCACGCGCAGATCAAGAGTCGCCAGCAGAATAGTGCAGAAACGTTGCAGGAATTTGAAGCAGATATAGCAAGGTTGGTAAGACTGGCATATCCTACAGCACCGGAGAGCTTCCTGGAACTGCTCGCTATCCAGACCTTTGTCGATGGTTTGAGAGATTTGGAAACCCAGCAGACACTACGATTGGCCCGACCCAAGACTCTGGATGACGCCCTGGCCGTTGCATTAGAGTTTGAAGCTGCCAAACAAGCTCCGCACATGATACACAGCAAGATGAGCCGCACTGTAGATGATTCCTCGGTCAGCGATGAAATTATAGAAGAGGTTCTATGCCGAGTTCGTCAAGGGCGACGGAATAGAGGACTTAGATGCTGGAATTGTGGCGGAAAGGGATATATTCGGCGCTACTGCAAAGAGCCAGCTAAATGTCAGAAACGGGAATATAATTCTTCTGTCAAACATCGTGCAGAAAAGATTCATGGCAACGCTAACGCATTATCTAGGAGACCATGTCCGTCAGATTGCAAGCACTGTAATAAAGTAGAAGAGAAAGAATTCTGCTTGAGAACGACCCTCGTGGATACGGACTGGATGCCAGAATCCCTGAAGCGAGATCTAGAAAGTGACCCAGAATTGAAAATGCTGTTGCATTGGAAGATAAGCGGATGGAGACCAAGATGGGAGGAAGTGAGTCATCTGAATCCTAGGGTCAAGTCCTACTGGGCACAGTGGGATTCTATAATTTTGGAGGATGGACTGCTGAAGAGGTCCATCGAAAATGACGAAGGTACCGCAGCAAGGAAACAGCTGATAATTCCCAGGAGTCGAGTGAGAGAGGTTTTAGAGAAGTTACATGACGGAACTTCCGGTGGCCATTTCGGTATCAAAAAAACGCTAGAAAAGATCAGAGAGCGTTTTTACTGGGTCAACTGCAAAGAAGATGTTAAAGACTGGTGCCGGAAATGCAGATTATGTGCCTCATCGAATGGCCCGAGGGGAAGTCGTAGAGCTCCAATGAAGCAGTATAACGTGGGGAGTCCTCTGGAACGAGTTGCCATCGATATTGCAGGTCCATTCCCCGAAACCGAAGATGGGAACAAGTACATACTGGTTGCGATGGATTATTTCACCAAATGGGTTGAAGCTTATGCTATTCCAAATCAAGAGGCCTCGACAGTGGCGGATGTTCTGATTAAGGAGATGTTTAGCCGATTTGGTGTGCCTCTCGAACTTCATTCGGATCAAGGACGAAACTTCGAGTCTAGCCTGTTCCAGAATGTATGCCAATTACTCGGAATCAAAAAGACAAGGACAACTGCGCTTCACCCACAGTCAGATGGCATGGTCGAAAGAATGAATAGAACTGTGGGAAAATATCTGGCTAAAGTGGTCTCTGATCACCAAAGAGACTGGGACAGGTATCTCCATCTGTTCACTATGGCCTACAGGTCGTCAGTGCAAGAATCGACTGGAGAGACACCAGCCTGTATTATGTTCGGTCGAGAAATAAGGTTGCCTTGTGACCTGGAGTTTGGATGCAAGCCTGGAGCGGAGATAGCTGGTGAGGACTACGCGAGCCTCTTGAAGGGTAGGCTACATTACATCCATGAGAAGGTCAGACAGAACCTCCAAATAGCGAGTGACCGAATGAAGACTCGGTATGACAGCAAAGCTGCAGAAGGTGGTTTCAATGTGGGAGACCTAGTCTGGCTGTACAACCCCCAGAGGAAGAGGGGATTATCACCTAAGCTGCAGAAGGATTGGGAAGGGCCATACAGAGTAGTGAAACGAATCAACGATGTAGTGTACCGTATCCAGAAACTACCCAGAGGCAAGAAACGTGTGGTCCATATAAATCGTCTAGGCAAATATGAGGCAGACTACGAAGAACATGACGAAACACATCTGAGAAGAACGACTTTTCAGAAAGCGGAGCATGAGGAGATGAGTTTCGACCTATTCATGGCAAACTACGGTGGAACCGGAAAGGCAAGATTCGGAGTAACCATCGAGAAACAGCAAGATCTCTTCTCTGTATCTGAAGACTATTCACTAGCCCATTGTGTCTCGGAAGACCTGCGTATGTCGAGAGGAAAAGCATTCGTCTTCCGGAAGAAATTTGGCCGTGTACCAGAACTCCTAAAACAACATCCCCGTACTGGGAAAACGCTGAGGTTTGCTGATGGCCAGCGTTACCTCTTCTACCTGGTAACCAAGAGATTCTCCGACAACAAACCCAGCTACAAAAATATGTGGGACACCCTGTTGCAGCTGAGAGACGAGCTCACCAAGTTGAAGGTGAAAAAGCTAGCTGTGCCAAAGTTGGGTTGTGGTCTAGATCAGCTCAACTGGAGAATCGTTAGAAGTATGCTTGAGGTCATTTTCCAAAGGACGGGAATGAAGATACTGGTTTGCAGTTTCAACCCGAGCGGATATACGCCGAAGAAGAAGACAGTGGAATGCTATTTCGGACGACAGGAGTGCTGCAGAAAGGGAGACGCGTGTAGATTCAGCCACACCATCCAGGGTGTTCGGGGACCGAACGTCTTAAGGAGGGGGCAGTGTAGCGGACGAAATCCTCCTGAATACGTCTCTGGACTCTCTGATTCCGCGTACAGGAATTCGAGAAGCCTCCAGAAACTATCCGATCGTTCTAGACAGGTCCGTATGGGTATATAAAGACGCGCACGATGGGGACGAAGTCAGTTACTATCTGAATAGAGCCGGATGGAATTGTGAATCGCGAATTCCAAGTAGTGAATATAAATCAGCATTATTAGCAAGTGTGTAAATAAATCAGTATTAGTTATTGTACATAAATTAGTGTGATAAGTTAGTGGTATTGGAAATAAATTAGACGTTTAAATTCAGCAGACAATTTGTTTAACCCCGAGAACGTTACAATATCATATAAGTTTTTTCCGCAAGCTGAATTTTTCACATTCAATTGTGAATTTTTATTATCAATTAACTGACAGTATTTAAAACTCATATTTTATTATTTATGAAAATAATCAATACAAATTATACAACTATATTTTCATAGATTAATTCTTCTTGACATTTTTTGGCACTCGTGAGGCGGTTATTCAGTATCTATAAGTTTAGGTGTATGATATCCATTTCGAAATATGTATTTCAAAGACGATAACGAAAACAATATGTGGATTTAGTTCGGTGGTATTATAGTAAAACTGACGACTTTTCCGACAAGGCATCATAAAACGAAATAAGGAATTTCTCGAAAACGGCGTTTTTATGCAAAAACGTTGCACTTTCCGCAATTATTGGTAATTTCAAAAAGTTAATAGCATTTTTCTGTGAATTTTGGACTAGGTCACACTGCTACTTCCGACACCAGGAGAGAAGATATGTGGTATAGAAAAAATATGAATACTTACTATAAAACGAAACTCAGACTTCAATTTGCCAGTTAATTTCGATTGTTGAAGTGTTGCAACACGGCCTCAAAATGAATGGTTTGAAATATTCAAACAAAATGCAATAATAATGAAAACAGCACCGGAGACAGAAATATTTGAATTTGGAAGAATCGCTATTAATAATAAAATTTTTTTGTTCTTTATCTATAGACAATGATAAAAGTAAACGAAACTGAATATGATAAATTACACGTTTATTCAATCTAATGTGAAAACATATTAAAAATCATGATTTGAACCTGTTTGATTTGTTTAAAGAAATCTGTGATATGTTTAAAGCTGAGGCTGTGAATATTTATGAAGGCAGTAATAACTGATTCTAGGTTCTATAATTTCACATTTTCAATTTAGATGATATTTCTTTTAGACCCCAAACCTTGCTGAAACTTTAGGCTCTTTTGAGCGTTCATTACACTTAAACGAGGGCTATATCAATTTGTCACGGTGTCTGTATCATTCGAATTTTTAATCGAGAATGGTCCCAATCGACAACCTCTTTTCTTCATGCCAAATTCTCGTCAAATGTTCTCGAAGAAACCCATCCTATATATGTAATTCCAACAAATTGTATCGACCATTCAATTGTAATAACATCAATCTCTTTCCTTTCGACCAAAAAACCCGATATTTCATTCCTGTTAAAGTTTGATTTGTTTGGAAGAAATTTGTGATCTGTTTGAGGCTGAGGCTGTGAATTTTGTTTTTATTATTTTGATATTTTGTTGTAAGTAAACGCAGTAATGACTGATTCTTAGTTCTATAATTGCATATTTTCACGTTCGATGTTATTATACGCAGAACTGTATGGTACCCCGTTTACATTCCCTTTGCTAACACTTAGATTTGGAGCGGAATCAGATTTCATTCTTTTGAACAATATGTTCCTTGTCGCTATTTCTTCACACGTGCCATATGCCATATATTGTTTTATCCAAGAAAACAGTACCTATGTATTTCTCTCTTTCAAAAACATATAGACATATGTTGATATTTCTTTATGACCTCAGGTCTGTGCTGAAATTTTAAATTTCATGTTTTGTGGGCGTTCATTACACTCACGGGGGCTTTATCATTTCGTCACGATATCTGCATTTTTCGGATTTTATGTCGAGAATGGTCTGGAAACACCATATCTCTTGAAATTTCTAGGGTAGGTTCGGATCTCGGATTTGGTTTTCCTTCTAATTTCAAAACTACAGATTAGACCTATGTGAAATTCTGCATTTGGATAGAAAATGACGTATTCAGGCGAAATCATATGAAATGCATCCGAATTATTGACAAAAAATTCCCATTCCTGTAGTTACGTATCCATGGTCAAGGACGTTGATAGCTTTGAAAAAAATTTCGTTTTATTTATGAATGCGAATCTACCTTCAAGATGGATCAATATACAAGATATATGAACGAGCACTCAAAAGCTCCTCCGTTCGAGCAATAGGTGCCGCTACACCCCTCTAGCGTCAAACTTCCAAAGCTGTTTTTCGTGCGGGTATCCCGTGTGATTTGCAAATCCTCTTCACAAGGATAGATAGTGCTCCTATACTTATTCAAAAACACTTCCCGTGTTCCCGTGGACCACGCACATGTTTTATTCACACGGTGAAATTTTCCAGCGGCCAATGGTACAATGGATTTCATAGTAAATATCTATGAGATCCACCATAAAGTTACCTGCCTTACTTCGAGAAATTCAACCAAAGAATCGTGATAATGACTCATCAGAGATAAAGTTTTTTGTTCTTAACATGGCCTGTCCCTACAAAGTTTTAGGAATTTTTTTCAAGCTCTAAAAGTCTTTCGATTTTCCAGTGACTGACGTTGTTCAGTCAAAAACCAATTTCGATTTATATACCAGTTCGTCTAATCGAAGAAATTCGCGTGTTCACAATTTAATCTATAGTTATTCACTTTTTCGTTATTAATTATAAACAACTCAATCAATTACTAATGTGACTATACGTAGTAACTTGTCGAATGTTAATGCCAGTGGATTGCGACGCATATGATTACGTGCGTAATGAGTAAAATCTTGATGAAATGATACATTTTTATTAAGGTCCTATACTTGGATATAGTTATAGTTTCGTGCGACCTCAAGATCCATTGTGCCCTCCATGAAAGTTGCTCAAGCAAAATGAGGGAGGCTATAAATACGTATGTAGTAGTATCATGTCGAATGCAAATTTCGCAGTAAATATTTATCACTGTAATAAGGAAAATCATGATAATTGGTGGAAACGATACATTTATATTGTTAACCTGAAAAGGTCTCTCTGTATTATGTAAAGTCTATATGTCCAGGAATGTTCTGTTGATTTTGGGCCTGTTTTATGGACCAAGGAAAGAAATTGAATATGAACATGAAAATGATATAAAATAGATCCAACATCCTCCGGCCTGAGGGATTCTCTTTTTCAAAATTCGACAATATCTTGACTTTCCTTCTTCTGTCCGCTGGCTGCACTGATGATCTTGATGGTGTTCTGGTTTTTCTTGCTGGTTTTCCTGTTCATCCGCTTTCTTTTCTGCGTCCTTTTGTCCTGTTTCTAATAAATATAATTTTTGTTGAGGGCGAATTAGAAATCCTGTAGCTGTCTTTAATTTCACCACTCGGCAAGCTCCATCTCTTCCAAAATATATTTCTTCGATTTTTCCAATGGGCCAAGAAAACCTTTTAATTCCCACACCTTCGACCAGGACTATATCACCAACCTTCAAAGAACCGAATTTTGTTTTTCCCATATGAACCAGTTCTGCTAAATATTCCTTCGTGATACGACTACGCAAATCGTTTCTTATTCGATTAATATAACGGAATCGGTCGTTTAAGAATTCACTATCTATTTGGTCCAAATCAACAACCTCTTTTGCTTCTAATGAACCTGACGAATAACTGAAAAATTTATATGGAGTAAGAGGAACCCAATCATCCCCATCTGCCACGTATGTTAATGTTCTTCGATTAATTACATCTTCTATATCACAAAGGATTGTGTATAACTCAACATAATGGAGTGAAGCTTTTCCGACGTTACAAATCAAAAGACTTTTGATAATTCTTATCAACCGTTCCCACCACCCTCCCCACCATGCGGCGGAAGGTGGATTAAAAATCCACTTTATTCTTTTAATATTGTTGAATTTTTCTATTTCACTCCAATTCAAATGGGAAAAATAATTTGCCGAACCCCTGAAATTACTACCATTATCAGAGTAAATTATTTGAGGGCGAACTCGTCTACTAATGAAGCGTCTTAACGCATAGAGAAAAGCTTCCGTCGATAAAGATTTAACTAGTTCTAAATGAACTGCTCTATATATAGCGCACGTGAATAATACAATCCAAGCCTTTCCTTCACTTTTTAGATACAAAGGTCCGGCTAAATCCACACCGGTAACTTCAAATACTCCAGCGTTTTTAATTCTATTTTCTGATAAAGGCGAAAACGGTGGTTCTATAGGTTTACTCTTATATTTTTTACAAACGAAACATCTTCGTAATACGTATTGTATTTCTTTCCTACATTTGAAAATCCAAAATCTTTCCCTAAGTATACCAAGAAGAATTTTTGGTCCAGCATGACAATTGTTTAAATTTTCCTGCATGATGAGCTTTCTAACAATGTCATGCTTACTTGGTAATATTATCGGAAATTTGAAATCTTCCGCAAAGTCTCCATAAGTCAATCTTGATTTGATTCTCAAAACGCCATCTCGATCATCAAAAATTTGAAAACCTTTTAAGCTATTGAACTTATTGTTCACAATATCAGTTTGAATCAACCGCAATAAAAAATTCTCTGCTCTCCTAATTTCATCATTAATCAATATCATACTAGTATTTTTGCCTGAACGTCTACAATTGTCATAAAACCTCAGTATCCAAGCCATAATCTTTACAGTTTTTTGAAGAGAGGAAGAATATTGAAATATTCTCGAGAAATTTTGTACAAGAACAGTGTTCACTTCCAAACACCGTTCTTGTAGAACTTCATCGCTGCAATGTATATTTATTTCTTTAGCATTAGGCCACTCTGACACGCTGCTCTTCAACCAATCGGGACCTTCCCACCATCTATTTTGAACTAATTGTTGACCACTACATCCTCTCGATAAAACATCTGCTATGTTCATATTACCAGGAACGTGATTCCATTGATCAATCGTACTCTCAGACCTGATTTCCTTTACACGGTTTCCCACAAATGGTTTCCATGTAGCATTTGTTTTTATCCAAGCTAATACGATAGTTGAATCAGACCAAAAATGTACCGGTGTATTTCCAAATTCAAAAATATTCTTCACAACCTTTACTAAGCGTACACCTATCAGAGCCGCCATCAGTTCCAATCTTGGTAGAGAAACTGTCTTAACAGGACTTATCCTAGCTTTTCCCAACAAAAGCTTTACCAAAACTCTGTCTTCAAACTCGAATCTAATGAAAACACAAGCAGCATAGGATAATTTACTAGCATCAACGAAAACATGGATACTCGAATCCCTCGGGACTCCGGATTCGTATTCCAATAGGTGCCGATGTATTCTACAGGTTTTGCAATATCATCAGGTAAAATTTCATCCCATGAAAGTTTCAAATGCCATGTCTCCTTCAACAAAAGTTTGGGAAGAATTGTTAAGGGTGTAGTGAAACCTATAGGATCGAAAATTTTTTGCATCATAGATAAGAGACCTCTTTTTGTTTTTGGAACGCTGTCAATGTCCTCAATTGTATCGCACACTAGAACATCTGACTGAGGATTCCACATTAAGCCTAGTACAGAAATTGTCTTGTTATCCACCCCTATATAATCATCAGTACTCTGCTTATCTAAAGAATAGAAAACCCAACCTCTCAATTCGAACTTAGCCTTGGACAATATATCTTTTACACTTGCAACACAATTGTCTACATAGAAGGAATTCAACAGTTTATCTGCTGTACTTGGATATTTAAGCGTGAATTTACGAATATGTAATTTCAAGGTCGCTGCTAATAAAAATGGACTCGATTTCAAACCAAAAACTACTCTACAGTGTCTATAAATTTTAACGATTCTCTGAGAATAATCTTCCCACCATAAAAACCTCAAATAGTCTCTTTCTTTCTCTGAAAGAGCTATTTGTAGAAAGGCTTTTGTAATATCTGCTGTGACACCAATTTTATTGATTCGAAACTGAATCAGGAGAGGTACAATCAACTCAATCAAATTAGGACCCTTGAGTAATAAATCATTCAATGATACACCATTTTTATCTTTTGCTGAAGCGTCGAATACTGGTCTTATTTTGGTTGTGGTACTGGTTTCTTTGATTACAGCGTGATGAGCTAAATAGTGTACATTTTTATTAGAATCATCATCATTTACTACTTCCTCTGTTATATCCTGATTAACCCAATCAGAAAAAACAGTCTCATAATCTGACAATTTACTATTATCCATTAACCTCTTGGAATTTGAGAACAGTCGTCTTTCTGTTAAATCATAATTTGACATTAAACATCTATTAGATATTAGAATACTCTTGCTGCCATGGTAAGTTAACAACATACCTGCCATCCTCATTCCGGATAGTAGTTTCATGGAAGTTTTCTAGAGTTTCCACATCTAGTATTTCTTTGCCTTTTGATTCCGCAGACTCTCGAATACCTAATGTTTCTAAATTCCATAAATCAGATATGGAATATTCCAGGAAAGTATTTGTGATAAAAGAATTCACATGAGTCAAGACTTGTTTTCCTAAAACCGTCCAACCAAAATGAGTGTGAACCGCGAATATTGATTCACTTATATTCTCCATCTTTCCTGTTAAAAGTCCACCCAAAAAATCAGCACCAATCAACAAATCTATTTCCGAACCATGATCATTATATTGAACCAGATCTGTTAGAACTATTTTCCTCTTCTTTAAATATTCAATTACTTTATGATCCCTTAGTTTTGGAATGTGATTGCAAATTTTCGGTTGTTCTAATACCGAAATATCAGTTTGAAATAATTTATTTAGAGAACGTAGTGTAATATTATACCTATTTACTACTTTTGGAGTACCCATTGTACCCCCGAATACCCCTTGAACGATATTCTCAATACCTACTTTAGATAACATCATCTCTTGAGCACATTTCTCTGTGATATATGAACGTTGTGAACCAGAATCTAGAAGTGCACGAATTGTTTTTATCTTATTCCCTGATAGGATTTCTTCTCTTAAAGTTTGTAGAAGTGTTTCGGAATTTAAAGTCGTGTTGGAACTCAGAATTTGTCCATCCCTATCATCATTTTCATTATTGTCTAATTTATGCCTATTCAATTCAGGACACATTATCGGATGATGTTTTTTGGAACAGATGATACATTTCAGGGGAACTTTGCAAACGCGAAAAGAATGATTCAAATTCAGACAAGAAAAACAACCTTTCTTTTTGATGAGCAATTGAGCAAACCTATTTTCTGTTCTAACGACATGCTCTGAGCTTTAAAACAGTCTTGACTAGCATGTCCTCTGTCACAGAAAACACAAATAATTTTATGGTTTCTACCTGTTTCAAATTTAGAACTTCCAGTATGAAGAGTTTCTAATGTGGATCTAGTCGAAGAAACATTTTCTTTTCTAAATGTAAAACTGGATTGAATGAGATTGATTCGTTCCTCTGCCTCCACTTCTCTTTTCAAAAAATCTAAAAGACCATGTAAATCATTATTACTTCTACTAAGTACAGTACGTTGTCTTTCCCAAATTTTGATTAAATCAATTGGTAAAGCAGATTCTACTAAAGGAAGAAGCATAGCAGCATATTTATCTCTAACAACTCCTGAAGTTTCTAAAGCCCTCAATTGAGTTTCTAATTTATCATAAAGAATTGATAAAGATGTACTATTAGAAACATCCTACTTTTGCTGATTAAGGACCAATTCAAGTAATTCTCTCACGTATACTTCAATCAAAAATTCTTCTCTACCAAATCTATTCTTCAACTGGTCTATTGCTTCTGAACAGTTGGAGGCCGAAGGTGGGATACTTTCCACGAGCATTCTGGCTTGACTTCCCTCTTCGGTGGCTTGCAGTAGATATTGAAATTTATCCTCTTGCATAATTTTCTTATCTTCATGAATTTTCTTAAATTGTCCCCAACATTTTATCCAGTTCTTGACATTCCCATCAAATTTTGGCAGTTCAAGTTTCGGATAATTTAAATTAATCGATTTTTCACTCGTTGCTTCATTTTGTGTAAGTATCATATCTTCTTATTCGATCTTGATAATTTCGTTTCTTAACATCTCTTGCTCGGCGACTTCTTTCATCAATTTGTCTCTATTGCGTCAAGATGGTCGCTGGTGAACTTACGCGAGATCAAGAGCTTCTGTCTCGAGAGCTAAATAGAGTAAATAAAAGAGTAATAATTGATATTTTAGTTACTAAAGAGGTTCCAAGTGATATTTCAAGTGATGTGTTGAAGGATTTCTTCACGGATCTACAAATAAAGAAAATGTCGATTGAACGGACAGTCCCAGATGACAAATTAATGGATCAACTGAAATTGGAAAATGATTATTTGAAGAAATTGTTGGAAGAATGTCAAGAAAGTAATCGAACACTTCGAGAAAATAATAAGCTGCTATCAGAAAAGGTTAGTTCATTCCAGCAGAAATCCGATAAAAAATCGTATAGTCAGATTGTACAAAAAAATGTAAACACTAACTTGAATCCTCCGCCTCAAGGAACGAGTAGGCATACTGACAAACAGCCTTCGGAACTACGCGCATCGAAACCGATGTTGATCATACCGTCACAAAATGACGTGAATGTCAATCCTAACCCCAATTCGGCGAACACTGAGAATAAACAAACATCGCCAAACAACAACATTAGAGACGATTTATGGAAGAAAGTGAAATCAAAGAGAACAAGAACGATAGGCACAGCGGAATTAACAACGGAAAATGAAAATTTTACATTTCAGGGCAGAAATACTGAAAGTAAGAAAGTATGGCTGTTCATATCCAAAATAAAAACAGGAGTGACGGAGGAGATAATCAGAAACTACCTCACAAAGAAACTGAAACCATTAGATGCAGAACCTGTAATTGTCAGAAAAATAAGTACATACCATAAAACAACTGATAATGAATGTTTCCAAATTGGTTTAGATTTTAAACATAAGGACAAAGTTTATGAATGTAAATTTTGGCCCGTAGGAGTTGCTTTTGCACGGTTCAGGTTTAACTGTAATAGAAATCTCACAGAAAATACATCGCAAAATCCAAATTTTCAACAAGTATCAATGTTCCAACAACCAAATTGATGTCAACAAATATTAAATTATTAAATCTGAATATACAATGTTTGAAAAATAAATTGAGCCTAATGAATCTTACCCTGAATGAAATACTTCCTGATATTGTTTGTATATCCGAACATTGGTATAGTGATAAAGAGAGTGTGATCTTCCCACATATTAAATTAGATGATTATATCATTGCTGATCACTTTTCTAGATCAAAACTCAAGAATGGTGGTAGTCTGATACTCATCAAGAAATCCTTAAATTTCAAACAAATAGCCGATATTAGTGAATATAAAGAAGAAATCACATAAGAAATTTCTGGGGTAGAACTTCCAGAAGAAAAACTAATAGTTTTTAATGTATATAGATCACCAAAGGCACATATTGATCATTTCCTAGCCAAAATGGACCAAATTTTTGAAAACATTATCCAACTTGATATTTTCGGTAATTATAGATGGATTATATCTGGGGATTTCAATATAGATGTTTTAAATGAAAGCAAAGATAAGGAAAAACTATGCAATTTATTCAGATGCTACAATGCGGAATATAAAATAAATGAACCAACTAGGGTAACAACTGAAAGTTCAACATGTATTGACAATATTTTCTGCAATTTCAAACCGGTCACTGTCAGTGTAGAAAACCTGTACATGGGAGACCACCTCGCCCAAATTATGACTTTTCCATCTGAAAGAAAAAATGTAGTAATCAAATATCCAAATGTCAAATATAGAAAAATTACAACAACAGGTATAAATATAATTAGGGAAAAGATCAAAGATATGAACTGGGAACATATACTCACTTCTTCGCCAGGAGAAGATAGTTTCCGATGTTTCTTCGATAAACTGAGATTCTGGTTTGATTTAGAATTTCCTGAAAAAAACAGAAAAATTGTTTGCAATTCTTACAAAAATAAAATACAAAATAATAAGGAAATTAAAGACATCAAAAATAAATTAGAAATACACAATTTTCAGAGTAACTAAATCAAAAGAAGTATTCAAAAAATATAAGCTGTACAAGGAAGAGTTAAGAAATCATATTGAAAAAACGAAGAGAGAACTGAATGAAGAGCTCATAAATAATTCTGAAAATCAATCAAAAACAATATGGTCCATCATAAAAAAAGAAACCAATAGAAAGAACACTACTAAAATAAATGAAAATTTGAATCCTGATACCTTTAACAATTATTTTTCCTCAGTAACTGATCGAATTAAAGAAAATATGAACTTGCCACCTAATGTCACAGATGAAGCACTAAAACTTCTTCAACAAATCAATCTAAAAAGGGATAAATTGACTGGATTCGATGAAACTTCGGAGTTTGAAATCCTGAGTATCATGAAAATAATTAAGGGAAAGGAAACTCAGGACATTTATGGTATGACAACCATATTTATTAAATCCCTATCAATAGAAATTGCCCAACCTCTCAGAATAATATTTAATAGGTGTCTATCTGAGGGTGTATTTCCTGAAATGCTGAAGATTGCAAGAGTTGTGCCAATATATAAGAAAGGGGATGAAAACGAACCATCTAATTATCGTCCAATTTCCATCTTACCAACTATATCAAAGATACTGGAAGAAATCATCAAAATCAAACTCTTGAGACATTTTGAAGACGGTGAAATGCTTGGCAAACAACAACATGGATTCAGGAACTCCAAGTCCACAACAACTATGCTACTGGAGGTCATGAAGGAGATAATTACAGCCTTGGAGGAGAGGTGGCCCTCAAAGATTATTTCAAGGGACTTATCGAAGGCATTTGATCCAGTGGATCATGATATCCTTGAGAGAAAAATGAATTATTATGGATTGGAGGGTGCTGCATTGAATATGATTTGTTCCTACCTTTCAAGCAGACAACAACGAGTCCAGTGGAATGGTTCAAGGTCAAATTGTAGGAACATAACATCTGGAGTTCCTCAAGGATCGAAACTGGGACCCTTGCTTTTCCTAGTCTACATAAATGATCTGAACTTGAAAAGGACATTTACTTAATGACTCTATTGTTTGCCGATGACACTTCCTTTTTCATGAAGGCCTCGGACATCACCGGTCTGAGAATGTTAGAGCATTATGTCCACTCAACATCAAACCACTGGTTCAACTGTAACTCCCTTGCTGTCAATGAGACAAAAACGCAGCAAATTAAATTAAAAAGTAATAAAAATGAAACCATTAGACTGCTTGGGATTACAATTGATGGAGCACTTTCATGGGAGCCTCATGTTCAGGAAACAAAAGAGAAACTTACAGTAGCAATTTACGCAATATCTGCGGTGAGTAGATTTTCAACCAAAAATGCAGCTTTGATCGCCTATTTCGCTAATTTCCACTCCATAGCGACATATGGGATTCTCCTATGGGGTGCAACCACTCATGCACATGATCTTCTTATTCTCCAGAAGAGGGCAGTACGAGCAATAATGAGGCTGAAACAGACAGACAGCTGTAGACCTGTGTTTGCTGAATTAAAAATACTTACCATACCAGCAGTATATGTATTGGAGTGTGCAACCCATGTGCATACAAACTTAAGAGACTTTCCAGCTAATGCTATTTTCCACAAATTCAATACCCGCAACCGAAACCACCTAACAATACCATACCACAGTCGCAATTACTCACAACAAGGAGTGGACTTTTGGGGTCCTAAAATCTACAATAAAGTACCAGATAACATCAAGCAATTCCAAGGGAAAAAATTCAAGAAATGTTTAAAAAAAATTCTAGTTAAAAATGCAATGTATAGTTTGGATGAATTTTTGAAAAATTGATTATTTCTGTAATTGTTAAAGAAGCATGTAAATATTTTGATGCTGAAATAAATATTTTTTTTTTTTTTTAATATTATTATTATTATTAAGTGGTTCTTCCGACATCAAAATCTCTTCTATTTTATTATCAAGTTCGAAAATTCTTTTTGACTTATCGTGAATTCTTCTCTTCCATATTCTACTCTTGTATTCATCCCTGGTCCCAGAACTGGAACGTACATCAGTGAATATCTGGCTAATTTCAGTTCTCAGGGCTTCCCGTTTCAACTGCCAACAAAGTAACAAAATCCTGGCAGGATCGCCAAATGTAAAGTCTATATGTCCAGGAATGTTCTGTTGAGTTTGGGCCTGTTTTATGGACCAAGGAAAGAAATGACTGTTTCAACTTTATAATCTTTCTGACATCTACAATTGTTTTTTATATAACTCGATTAAATATGAACATGAAAATGATATAAAATAGATCCAACATATTATACGCAATGCAAGTTATCAAGGAAAGTTTGAACGTAATTCCCATAATATTACACCTACGATGAATTATTCTCAAATGATGCGATCCTGAACCGGTGACCGGATAGTACTTTATATTTGTACACAAGTAAGGAGCGATCCCACAAGTCACATGTGACCGAGCAAGACTAAAGCTGACGCAACGGATACACTCAAGACGATCTGTTTCGAATAATAACAGTAATTATTTACAGACTGACTTTATTTATCGGTAACACAAAAAGGTGGTTTATTAAATCATTACTAAACGCCGTATGTAATGTTTGTATCCTTTAGCTACCAAATGAGAAATTTCCGCAACTAAACTAAATGGAAGGTGCAACGTAATATGTCGGTGTACATTTTCATAAAAGATCTTTTTGGTGGCCCTGAGAAGGGCCTTTGATGTATGACCTGATGAGAACGTATCGTCGAGATGTCTACGATTTTTTTTCGGTCTTTTTCGGCAAGAGAACGGCTTGGATGTTGGGTAAAACACCTCCTTGTGCGATGGTGACTCCTGAGAGCAATTTGTTCAATTCTTCGTCGTTCCTGATGGCCAGCTGAAGATGACGCGGAATGATTCTGGTCTTCTTGTTGTCTCTCGCGGCGTTACCAGCCAATTCCAATACTTCGGCGGCAAGATACTCCATTACAGCCGCAAGGTACACGGGTGCTCCCGCTCCAACCCGTTCGGCGTAATTACCCTTACGTAATAAACGATGAATACGTCCTACTGGAAACTGCAACCCAGCTCTGTTAGAACGGGACTTCGCCTTGCCTTTAACTTTACCACCTTTACCGCGACCAGACATGATTAACTACTAACTTTACTTTGATATAACGTATTATCAAATGATGCTCCTTTTTTTTTTTTTTTTTTTTTTTTAATTATAGGAGAGGTGAATCTTACATAAGACACCCAGTCTTTCTGGGTAGTGTCGGATTCTTACCGACTAAACACCTCTCCCGTTGTTAGGTTCCGGGCATAAGCCTATAAACCTTTCATCTTCTCATATGTTATTTTCTCTTTCGCATTCTTTTATGCTGAGTGTTTGTGTTCATCCTTCAATTGGATATCTCTCACTAAGTGTGGAGTTTTATATCTTCATTTTCGCAATTGGTCTCTAGGTCTTTTGCGGTAAATTCTCACTGCTTTTTCATCTTCAGCGGGGTCATAGTCAACTAACCTTCTAAGTTCGTCATTTGGATGTTCACTAGCACTTTCATAGGCTTTTGCAGCTTTTCGCTTGATGAATGTAGTAATGGACTCCCATTTTATGTCCTTTCGGATTTGTTCATTCCTAACAAACCAGGGGGCGTCTAATGCCCATCTCAGAAATTTGTTTTCTGTACTTTGTATCTTATTTATATGGGTTCTCGCTGCATATCCCCATGCTGTTGATCCATATGTTAGCTGCGGTCTGGCGACTGCTTTTATGATCCTCAATTTCGTGTTCTTGTTCATTTGACTTCTTCTGCCTATTATCGGGTATAATCTTTTCATGGCCACATTCGTTTTATCCATTGCATACTTAATATGCTGTTTCCACGTTAGTCCTTTGTCTAATATTACTCCTAGATATTTAGCTTCATTCTTCCATTCAATTTCATTATTGTCTATGGATATCTTCGATTCCATCTTCAGTTTTCTCTTCTGAAGGAGTATTGCTTGACTCTTTTCTCCATTGATTTTGATTTTCCATCTGTTACACCATTGACTGATATCATCTGCAGCTTCTTGAAGTCTTTTGTGAATTATCTCTGTATTTCTGTGCCTAATTGCTATGCCCGTATCGTCTGCGTATAGAGCAAGCAGGCATCTTGGATTTCTTGGTATATCATGTATGTATATGTTATAGAGTAGCGGTCCTAGTATGGATCCTTGGGGAACTCCTGCTTCTAAATATCTGAGTGTGGAATGAACATCACCTATTTTCACACAAAAGCTCCTATCCCTCAAATAATTTCTTATTATTCTGCATAACTTGGGTGAATATCCTGCGGTTATCATTTTATATGCTAGTCCTTCATGCCATACTCTATCAAAAGCTCTGGTTACATCCAGTAGTAGTAGTCCTGTGGCTTCTTTATTCTGAAATCCTTCTGTGATATACTCGGTTATTCTTAGGAGCTGTTGTTCAGTTGAATGTTGTTTTCGGAAACCAAATTGTTCACTCGGTATCGTCGCCAGGGCTTCTGTTTCTTCATTAAGTCGTCTGGCTAAGACTCTCTCCACAATTTTTCCTAGGGCTGGGAGCAAGCTTATCGGTCTATAGTTCTGTGGGAACTTTTTGTCTTTACCTGGTTTATTAAAAACAATCACTTCGGCAGATTTCCATCTTTTTGGAAAGTGCTCTGTTCTCATCACGCCATTTGCTATGCTAGTGAGAGCTGCCGTTCCTTTCTTTGACATTTTCTTCAGCATGAGATTTGTAATTTTATCTTTCCCAGGAGCCTTTCTTGTTTTCAAATTATTGATTATCTCTTTGATTTCTGCCGGAGATGTTGGGTGAGGGATTTTACCATCCGATAGCGCTTCTTTCATTTCTTCTTCATTATCTTCAATTAATTCTTCTAGGTCCTCATCGTCTTCTTCACAATAATTTATTCTTGACTCTCTTTCTATAGTATCGGCCAGAGCGTTAGATTTATCGCTTTTTGAATATGCCATTCCATTCATTCCATGCAGTGGTGGAATTTGAGTTTTTTCATTGCGTAAATTTTTTTGCATTTTCCATGCAGAGTGGTCTTCTGTGTTGAGTTCACTGATTTTCTTATTCCATCTATTCGTTCTGAGTTCCCTTAGTGCATTTTTAAGTATTTGACTATGTCTGTTCAGTCTGATCTTATCATTATCTGTTTTATACATCCTGTAGTTCTTTCTTAGTCTTCGGTTGACTTTAATCAGTTCTTTCACCTCTTTTGGAGTATCGCCATAGGGATGTTTGGGAGTAGGTTTAATTTTTCTAACCGTGCTCTCTTCATAGGATTTCATAATCGCACTCTCCAAAGCTATGACTGATTGATCTAATTCATCAGGAGTGTTAATTTGTGGAATACTCGTGATATTTTCTTTGAGTTTATTCTTATATTCGTCCCAATCGGTATGTTCTCGTGTTTGAGTCACTTCATTTCTAGTTCCATGTCCTAAAATGAACTCTATCGGGTTGTGATCAGATGTTCCATCCTCTATCGTTTCAAGAGCAAAATCTTGCTTTATATTCTTCATTATAACTATGTCTAGCACATCAGGGGTTCCATTGCCACTAGGTAAAAATGTCGGTATGTCCGGTCCCATTATAATCGCATCTTCCTTCTCGGCATACTCTTTCAATTTCTTGCCATTTGCGTTCTCTGTTCTAGAATTCCATTGTTGAGATTTACAGTTGAGATCTCCAAGTATTATTCTTGGAAAATGACCCCCTAATAAAATCTTAATCTCTTCCTCTGGCAGATTTATTTGCGGTGGTTTATATACAGAGAATACCTTAATGCTTTCTCTTCTTATCTCTACTGTGATCGATAGTGCCTCTATCGATGCGTCATTGTCCTCGGGACTTATAACCGCATTCAGGTAGTGGTTCACGTCTCTTTTAACAAGAATGGCAACCCCTCCTCCGTTTCTATTATTTCTGTCTCTTCTGTATATTTCGTAATTTTTGAAGGAAATTCTATCATTGGTAGTCATTTTTGTTTCCTGAAGCGCCATAATATCAGGATGTTTTTCTTCTAACAATTGTTCAATATCTGATTTACGGGCTCTGATTCCGTTAACATTCCAGGAAACTATCTTCAGATTTTCTAGATGTGATTGTTTGTTCATAAATTATTTGTTTCCAAATAAATTTTGAAATTTCTTCTCGAATTCTTTTTCAAATTTCTGCATTATTCTGCTGAATATTTTCTCAGTGAGTTTGTCGAGTTCATCTTTAGGGTCTTCCCTTCTGGTTTCAATTGGTTTTGTGGACGAGTTCTTTGTTTTTTGTACCTGTGGTTTTTCAACAGTAACAACAGTCTCTATTTTTTCAGCGATTTTCTTGGGGGGGGCTTCTTTTTTTGTCGGTGTTTTTTTCTTCGTAAGATTTTTATATGCGCTGCAGCCTTTATAACTGGCGGGATGTCCACTTTGGTTACATAAAACGCATGCCGCGTTCCTTTCTCCTTCTTTTTCGTTCAATACACAATCTTTTGTGCAATGCGCTCCTAAGCATTTTACGCATCTCCATGGAAATGTGCATTTGTTTTGCGCATGGCCATATCTCTGACAGCGATGACACTGTCCTGGGACTTCTGGTTTCTTTTTTGGCTCTATTTCGATACAGAGGCTGTAGATCTTTTTGATTTGGAAAATTTCCTTGTGTTGAGTTTTAACAAGGTAGAGAGGGATTGCCTTTTTCGTTTTGTTCGACGTCATTCTCGTTACTTCAGCATCTTTAATGCCTTGTAGTCCTAAATCATTTTTGATCACTTCAATATCCGCGTCAAGTGGCAAGTACCTTATGACAGCGTATATTCTCTTTTCATCTTCCATTTGGTAGGTAAAATATTCCTTGCCCTGTTGATCGAGGAATTTTGTTAATTTCCTAAAATCTTCTGCAGACGAGGCAATGATTTTAATGCCGTCTCTGACAACCGTTGCCCGGTTATAATTTATTCTTTTGCTGTACAGCGCTTTGGACATTTCCGTCCAGTCTGAAGTCCCCATCATTGTTACTGGGGGGATTTAATCTTTAACAGGTGACTGAGACGTCATCGTTGTCTTTTTCAAATTGTCCTCCATTGAGGACGAACTGTCTTTTCTGGCACGCTTGGCCCGAGGAGCACCTGGGGGTTGGGGGGCTTTTTGTTATCCTCATTATTTGTGGCAATTTTTTTGGGAAGGACAATTGGGACAATCTTGGAATCGATTTGGGCCGATGTCCCAGGTTCAGAAGTCAAAACCTGGGAATAACTTTTTGTTTGGGGATTTGGAGATTTCGTAACCTGGGAATAACTTTTTGTTTCCGGATTTGGAGATTTCGTTTTCGAGAGTTCTTCCCTCAGGAGTTTCATTTCGCGGGTCAAATTTTCCATGCAGCTTGTAAGAGCGGCTAAGTTAGCTTTGAGCTCGTCATTCTCCTTTCGGAGCCTGACGAGTTCTTTGAGTTCATCACTTTCATCCTCAGAGGTCGTGTATCTGTCCTCGGTATCCATGAAGGATCCATCGTTATCCAAATTTTCATCCATCTTCAAACACGGATAATAGGTTAATTAAAAGGCACTTACCCTTTTTACAACTTCACTAAAAAGTCCGTAAATCACTCACGCACGGAACCAACGATCCTTTCGGACCTGGACTCTACGTACGAAATCACAGAAACTTTTCACAAGCACTAACTTGGATGCGCATCAACGTGGCGTTCGGCGCACTGAACTGGTTTACACAAACTCAACTCTCGGTACGTGTACACTAGTCGACGTCTCGGTCAGTACTGGGCATGATGCTCCTTAACATTGCGTGCTCCACCTATATAGATTCGACGTTACGCCAATCGCGTCGAGTTTTCATTTCGTCATCCTACATGGGCGTGGTCGAGATATTCACATGGATACCCGCTTCTTGAACATATTCGTGATAGAGCCATACATAATTCCTTAATATGAAGTGAATCGTGGGAATAGGAATATTTACAGAACACTTAATTACCTCTATCAGCGACGTTTCTTAACCATACTGTTGCATTTTCAAGCTGTTGTTACAGTATTTCCCGCCGGCTTATTAGACGCTGGATGAAAAAGATGAATAGTAATGTGTAGGATGCTGTTTTAAAAAAATCTATAAACACTCTCGATGTGATCGCACTACCTGAAACAATAACCTTGGGTATTCCAAAATCACCAGATACTGATTTCCCATAAATGGTCCAAAACAGTCGAAAAGAATACGTTCCCATCGAGTGTAAGGGCAGCTCCAAGGATTCAACGTAGTCTTTTCATCTTTACCATGACCTGATGGGTAGAATGGAATTCATTCAAAATCTTCTTCAAATCTTAGTTTTTGAGGAACAATTATCCTTGGATTCCGAAATGAACAATTATCTTGTGAACTAAGTAAGAACCTCTTCTGAAATTATGGTAAAATTTCCTTCTATTCTTCTCTCATTTAATTACATATTTCTTTCATAAATATGTCGTTCCTCGACACCGATTCAATATTTTCAAAACTTAATTTAATAGCTGTATAATCATCAAAAAATAATTGGATTCGACATCTCTCGCAAATTCTAATTTTTAAAGGGTACTTGGTAATCTAGACAAAGTATCCATCCAATTACTTTTGGACTTGACATATTCCATGTTGTAATCGTGATTTGACGAAATAACGGCCCATCTTCGGAACCTGTTTGTAGAAAATATTGGTCAATGCTTCTTTTTCAATCTGTGAATAGGCTTGTTTACATTTCGATAAAACTGTGTAAGCGTAAGCTATGCGTTTTTCGATTCCATTTGGATGAAAATGACTCAAAATAGATCCAAGCGTCTTTTGGCAGTTACGAAATTTTTCATATCTTTAAAGTAGTTGACAGAAACTAGTTCCTCTCAACTACTTTAAATATATTAATCAAGGAAATTATCTATCTATCAATTTTTCATATCGATGAATGCTTCGGACCAAATTCGATTTAATGTGTTTTTTTTTTTAACCAATTATAAAATGGATATAAAAAAGTGGACAATTCTTTTAGTTTATCAATCCCATAATTGGCTTCGATTCAGTGACCCCTCGGGGATTAGGAGCCTACTGAATTGTATCTGTCATATCATTTCAAGCATAAAGTCCCTCCTGATCATTCCTTCGGTTTTCTTCACACGTGGGACAAATAGAAATAGCAAAATATGGAATATTTTATGGCATCTCTTATCAGTACGTTTCACGTTGTTGAAAGTGACAATTGTCATAATTCTGTCCATCCAGGAATCTGCACTTTCATCAAAAGGCATCTAAAATAAAGATGCCGATATTTATGACCAACATTTCCAAACAATAAGTTTATTGATCTACCTTTCACCCATAAGCAGGTCATAAATCTACTAATAAACAATAACCATCTGTCCGGCCCTTTATTATTATTATTGGGTTTATTACCGGGGTGGTTTTCGGGGTATTTCTGGGTTTTTTTCCCTTTCCACAAATTCTGGCGATTTGCCTCGAATGGTTCATTTCAAAACTTCGTCATTATTTTTCCGTTCGTAGTACAGATTGGTCTCCGTAGATTCAAGTGGAATAGTTTGTCTTTTCGAATTCTTTTTCTATTTGAATTCACATCGAGTTATCCTCAAGTGCTATGAAATAATAGAATCATTTGCGATAAAAGTGATTGTTTCAAGTGGGTTCAACATATTCACCTAGAAAAATCTCAGGATGTCCCTAATGTCACACATTTGTAAGTATTTCGTTTTATTAAGTTTTTTGCCTCTCTGATAATATCCTGGTATTTGATTATGTGCATATTTTATACTTGACACATCTCATGTTGATTAAACAATGACCGCCGAATTGACATTTTTGAATTGCCCCTTGTGTAATAAATATATTTGCGTAATCAAAGATCTGATAAACTCTTGATATATTTGCGTAATTTTCCCATAATTGATAGATAGATATGGTCTTTTCAGGGAGATTTGTGTTTATCATATCTAGGAAAGTAAATGTCAATAAATTATGTACGTGGGAGTATTATTATCAATCGATTCCTGAGCTGAAATTCAACGACACATTACCTATAACTTATCATCGCTTCAAAAAAGACAATATGTTTTGTGATTACAATATAGAGATGTACAAGAAAGGACTGCAATCCAAAAACAGGATACAACTTCATAACGAAATATATTTTTAAAAGAAATCATTATCGGTAAACAATTTTCCAATTCCGGAAAAATTTCCACTTCGAGCGGGAATCGAACCACGCGTCTTTGATGTCTTGTCGCAAATCGAAAATTGCCTGTTTACCGATAATGATTTCTCTCAAAAATATTTCACACAGACGATTATTTCTAATTAATATTACAAATAACGAAATATATTCATAGAGCTCTTTGATAGTTTCATCTTCTTTCCTTTGTAGTAACATTTTTTATCGAACTTATAATTGTAATGATTAGCCTCCCGAGTAGACTTCTCTAACTTAAATTAGGATATGCGAATTCTTTATTAATTTTCTACTGTGCGTATTTTCTATCCATATCGAATTCGAAAATAATTCAATCACCAGACTAGTCCAGATAAAGGCTATCTTTAAAATAACAGGGAAAGCGAAAACTCTGATCTTTCAATATTGATATTATTCGAATGCTCATAATTCGATTATAAAATATAGACAGAAGGGATACAGTATAATTCATTACTAAAACTTCATTTGCGATAGTCGAGTAGTGGTATGTGACAACGAATCGTAGAAATTTGTGGTTCTGAAAAGAACCGAATGTATGCAATTGTCTTGGTCAAAATAACACAGACGACTTCCATCTCACTTCTACTTGGAACTGGTGTATTTGGTCACGGCTTTGGTACCTTCGCTGACGGCGTGCTTCGCTAATTCACCGGGCAAGAGGAGACGTACGGCACTCTGAATTTCCCTGCTGGTAATCGTGGAGCGTTTGTTGTAGTGTGCCAATCTGCTCGCTTCTGCTGCTATGCGTTCGAATATATCGTTAACAAAGCTGTTCATGATACTCATGGCTTTGCTGGAAATTCCCGTATCGGGATGGACCTGCTTCAACACCTTGTAGATGTAGATAGCGTAACTTTCCTTCCTCTTGCGCTTCTTTTTTTTATCGGTCTTGGTAATGTTCTTCTGGGCTTTACCCGCCTTCTTCACGGCTTTTCCACTAGTTTTCGGTGGCATCGTAAATAACTAGTATCGTTATGCTAGATAGTAAATACTTAGAACATGTGCGGAAACTTTTTTTTTTTTTTTTTTTAATTATAGGAGAGGTGAATCTTACATAAGACACCCAGTCTTTCTGGGTAGTGTCGGATTCTTACCGACTAAACACCTCTCCCGTTGTTAGGTTCCGGGCATATGCCTATAAACCTTTCATCTTCTCATATGTTATTTTCTCTTTCGCATTCTTTTATGCTGAGTGTTTGTGTTCATCCTTCAATTGGATATCTCTCGCTAAGTGTGGAGTTTTATATCTTCATTTTCGCAATTGGTCTCTAGGTCTTTTGCGGTAAATTCTCGCTGCTTTTTCATCTTCAGCGGGGTCATAGTCGATTAACCTTCTAAGGTCGTCATTTGGATGTTCACTAGCTCTTTCATAGGCTTTTGCAGCTTTTCGCTTGATGAATGTAGTAATGGACTCCCATTTTATGTCTTTTTGGATTTGTTCATTCCTAACAAACCAGGGGGCGTCTAATGCCCATCTCAGTAATTTGTTTTCTGTACTTTGGATCTTCTTTATATGGGTTCTCGCTGCATATCCCCATGCTGTTGATCCATATGTGAGCTGCGGTCTGGCGACTGCTTTTATGATTCTCAATTTCGTGTTCTTGTTCATTTGACTTCTTCTGCCTATTATCGGGTATAATCTTTTCATGGCTACATTCGTTTTATCCACTGCATACTTAATGTGCTGTTTCCACGTTAGTACTTTGTCTAATATTACTCCTAGGTATTTAACTTCATTCTTCCATTCAATTTCATTATTGTCTATGGATATCTTCTTGTCGTAAACCTTGTCGGTTTCCTAATACTCTTTTCTCTTCTATTCGTTTGTTACCATGTTAGTACAGTAGTAGCACTAGTAACTAACAGGCCTAAAATTCTATTCTCTTCAATTTCCGTTGTAATAATCGGCAAAGTCGTGATTCGTCTTACCATTGTTGGTTTCGTTATAATTTCCCGTTTGAAATTATCCAAGCCGGCAATGGCAATATAGTCTGTGATTCGGTATCAACTGATAAATTGAACATTTATGTAAAAAATGTGGTGCAAGATTTCATCCAATAAAAACTTAAACGTTCCGTCAAACACTCCAGTACCTGGACATAAGTAGTTCAAAATTTAAGGTGTGGATGATTTTCATCATTGAATTTATTTTCATTTTCTCAATTTTATTTATTGATCACTAGTGAAGAATGCAAATATTTTCTGGCGTAATGAAAATATGCATTCATTATGGTCCTGCTAAAGTGATTGACGTTGTACAGCCAAAATAATATTTTGATTTATACATGCTCAAATCGAATGATTTCGTTTCGATACAATAAGCGCGTTCGGCAATTATATCTAACTGTTCGGATTGATCTGAACTGTTCGTTTATTACATCCATATTGAGGGGAGTACACATCTGGACCGTTCGGCAAGAAAATCTGATCAATCGGATGTAGATCTTTTTGCTCCGTGAATTTCGACGGAGGAAACGGATTTTTTCCACAGAACAGAAACCAAAATTACTTTTCTGCCTTTGTCGATGGATTTTTATCCCGCTTCGAATATTCTTGAACAATCTGTTGAAATTTCGTGTTATTTGTTGTGTAGTAATAAATAGAAAAAATGTAGTTTGATAAAAAAAATAATGATTCAGAATATCATCTCAATCAAGGGGTAGAAATGTTGCGAGCTATAACAGAAGATTGAAATAGTACCTAGTAGAGATCTCCGGTCGAACAGACCTACAAGCTCTAATTTAACATCTGGCTCGGGTGAGGCGTTACATACTTCTAACAATCTAACAGAAAAAAAACGCTCTGAACGCTCCCTATCGTCCGTTTATTATAGGAAAATCTGACAATCTTTACAATCTGTTATCACGTGACTAAAAAATCCGTCCGCTCTCGAATGCTATTGCCAAACGCGCATAGTGTATTTATTTCATTATCTTAAGATTAATTACCAATAAGGCTATTCGTAGCACCATGTTGAATGTTGTCTCAAATATGTATGATATAATGATATATAATTATATTGTGGTCCTGAAAAGGACCGGTTGTTGAGTTATACGCAATGTAAAGGAATTAACCTCCGAAACCGTACAGAGTGCGACCCTGACGTTTTAGGGCGTACACGACGTCCATGGCGGTAACAGTCTTCCTCTTGGCGTGCTCGGTGTAAGTTACTGCGTCTCTGATGACGTTTTCTAAGAAAACTTTTAGTACGCCTCTAGTTTCTTCGTAAATAAGACCAGAGATACGTTTAACGCCGCCACGTCTTGCCAACCTCCTGATGGCAGGCTTGGTGATTCCTTGGATGTTATCACGAAGAACCTTCCTGTGACGCTTAGCGCCACCTTTTCCCAAACCCTTGCCACCCTTTCCTCTTCCAGTCATGATCTCCGTTAGGGTTAGAGAATTAAAAATGAATACTATCGACAACAATTTTGGTGTTGCTACGACATTTACTCTGCTCAGAACGGTCAGAACAGAACTCAATTACATATACATAGTCAGTTTTATGCTAGTCGCATCAATTTATACTATTCTGCCATCCCCCTCCATAGAATTGGTCGCAACCAATAGCGTCCCACGCGGCGTTCCGATCAGCGGTGCTTTATATAATTATAGGGGAAAATTGGTAATCCAAGAAATTATTGATACTCGGTCTATTTTTCTTCTCATCCTTTATTCCTTTTTGTCGATTATAAAAGTAGTGCAATATTTCCAATTCTTGTAGTGATTTTTTGAGTTTGTTCCGGTGAGGGTTTCATTTCTACTATTTCCATTAGTAGCTTCGACAGTTCCGATACGATTTCGGTTCTCTTGTTGGTATTGGTTTTTTGATCTTCTGTGTTTCGATTCTTCTTTTCTGCCTTCTGTTCATCCATTATTTCCTTCAAGTTTTTGGTTTCTACTTGTTCAACGCGCCAGTGATTGACGCTGTCTGGTATCTTCTTGATGGGTTTTTTTGGGCACTTGACCGAGCTCGCCGGGTGGGGTCCGCCGCAGTTGGCGCATTTTGCTGGTATAGTTTTTACTTTTTCGCATAGGTGTGTGGAATGGTTTTCGCTGCATTTTAGACAGCGATAATCAGCTGTGCAGTTCCTCTGCACGTGGCCATATTCTTGACAGCGGTGACATTGTATGATTTGTTTTCGGTGAAGGCTTTCCATCACGACGTTGATTCCTCGGATTTGGGTTATCTCGTAGAGGGATTTATATTTTCGGTCGATGTCGATTAATACCATGGGAAGCTCTCGTTGGTTCTTGCCCAGCATCCGGTTGACTTTTCTGATCGGGTATCCTTTTTCATTTAGGTCATCTTCTATTTCTCTCATTGTGAATTCCGTTGGAACGCCTTTTGCGACAATTTTAAGTGGTCGCTCATCTCTTAGTGTGTATGTAGTCATGGGTATTTTTTGTTCTTCTAAAACCTGTCTCAATTTTGTGTAGTCTTCAATCGTTTGTGGCTGTATTCTTATGCCGTGAATAGTCGTTGTCGCTCTGGTGTATTTAATCTTTTTGTTTTTCAGTATTTTTTCAACCAGACCCCAGTCCTCTCTTCTTTTGATGGTTATGGGGGTGTGGGCCATTTTTCCGTTTTGATCTTGAATCCATTCATTGTTCTGGGTCCTCTTTCTTTTTTGGCTCTCTTCATGCGCGTCTTTAGTCTCGTCTTCGTTCGCTTGTGATTTCTCGTCTTGTGAATCACAGTTATTCACGTCGTCAGTGTCAATGTCGTTGGATAGTATTTCGTATCTGTTGTGAGTTGTAATTTGTGGTTCTGCAGTTTTGTTAGAATATTTCTGTTTTTTGTTTGGTGTTTCATCCTCGTCGTCGGTTTCCTTATGTTTTTTGTCTCGTTTGATTTTTTCGTATAAGTATTCAATCACCTTTCGGGCTCCCGCTTCATCGAGCGAGTCCAAGTCCTCCTTGAAGCTGTTTGCCATTATGATAGTGCTGAGACCATCCGATGTCGCTCGCTGTGGTTCGTGGTCACCCAACTCCCCTACAACACTCTAAGGAATAACGTCAAGGAATAACCCCGAAAAAACAAGAATTAACTGCTCTCATAGAAGAAAACAACCCGGATATCGTTCTTCTGATGATGATATACGCCAAATAACGAGAACACCAAAACTCGAAGACTTCATCACAGAAATGGCCAAAAGAGCCTACAAAAAAGCAGAGACACACCAAAACAACCAACTAAAAGAAGCGACCAACTACGACCCAGATGAAAAAAGAAAAACAAAAAGACCGAGAACCTTACTGAAAGAGAGACTGGAGAAACTACCATGACCTAGTAACATCATTAAGGTGTCGAAGAAATGAAGAAATAACACTCGGGAAAACGAACATGACGACAGCAGCAATAGAAGAAATTCTCGCCTGCAAATTCAACGATGATACTTGGTACTTGGTAATCCAAGTTATACAACTGCGAACTGTTGCTGCCGAAATCTATTTGTTTTCGAAATGGCCCGTACCAAGCAGACCGCAAGAAAATCGACCGGAGGAAAAGCTCCCTCGTAAACAGTTAGCAACGAAAGCGGCACGTAAGAGTGCCCCCGCTACCGGTGGAGTTAAGAAACCTCACCGTTACCGTCCGGGAACCGTAGCTCTGCGCGAGATCCGTCGCTATCAGAAGAGTACCGAGCTGCTTATCAGAAAGTTGCCCTTCCAGCGTTTGGTACGTGAAATCGCCCAAGATTTCAAGACCGATCTCAGGTTTCAGAGCTCCGCCGTTATGGCTCTTCAAGAAGCGAGCGAAGCCTATTTAGTTGGTTTGTTCGAGGACACGAATTTGTGCGCCATTCATGCCAAAAGGGTCACCATCATGCCCAAGGACATACAGCTCGCCAGACGTATCAGGGGAGAACGCGCTTAAGTTGATTGACGAATGTCCTTGTTATAGGAAAACGGTTCTTTTTAGAACCACCAGAATGCAGTATATTTTTTCAATATTGTGCAATATGTTAGGCGATAAAAAGAATTACGTGTTAACCTTAATCCGAGATATAACTTTTAAATACGCCTGTTGATTTTTCTCAAAGGATTCCTAATATCGATCATTCTGTTTAGGAGTGGTGATACTTGGTATTACTACCGATGGTGGCCAATATATTTGGAACAGTTTGACGTAAATTTACACAAGAAAATTGAAACTGCACTTTCGCGGGATGATCGACTCAGGAATTGAATAAGTTTGCTCAATTTGAGTGGCAGGTCTGACAGCTAGCCAATCCACCCCAGCAACTATGATAATAAAAAGATCTAACTGTGACCGACCTAGATTGTATCATGAAAATTTTGGCCTTCGTTGGAATATTTCAGGGGAAAGAGGACAGAGTAATATGATTTGAAATATGTGCTGTCTTTTTCAGGTCTGAGCTTCGACCTAACATTAGACTTAGATTTTTTTGCTATAGGCTTCACTCGTCTAAAACTGCCACAAGCTTATAAGTCGTATTTGTTCGAACATCTTGACTGCTTACCTAACTTGGAACCGGGTGATTGTTCATATTTTACTCAATATCCGACTCGATTAATATTGGTCGTACAAAAACGTTCAAATTTGTAGTATTTTTTATGAGCATTCAAAATTTTATGGGAACTATTATTTTTCAAATAGTACAGCCTGCATTTTATATTCCTAATCGGTAGAGCTCTTTCTTCTGAATTAAAAATATATACTTTATAGAGGTTATTTTCGGCAGGTTTCTAAAGATATCGGTTTTTTCGCCTAAGTCTAAAGTAGCTGTAGAACGCGACACGACAACGAGGCGATTTCTTTATATCAAAGAGACCGTGGATAATGAAAATACTGATATTTATTGACTAAGAGTTGAATTAATTGTACTTCTACAAATAATTTTTTTTATTAACGTTTGGAGGGTTTTCCTTACCATTTCTGGATCATTATTGAGGCTGTCAATTTATTCCTCTATTCTGCATTCAATGGTGTCAAGTCGGGACTGCCATAAAATGGTCCCGTTTCTACTAATGCACATACTGTATCTGTCATTGAGGTATTCTCTAACAGGTAGAATACTATGAGCTTTTCTCCGTCTTGTTGCCCAATTACATTCTTGGAAAACTGTCGAGAAATTACCTCCATAAAGTATACATATTTTTGAAATCAGAATGAAGAGCTCTATCGATTAGGAGAATAAAATACAAGTGTACTATTTAAAAAATAATTTTTAGGTTTACGATGCTTTTATGCATTTTTTTTTGTTCTGAAGGCCCATAAAAAATAATACAAATTGGCCAGTGTAAACGATTTTGTACGACCAATATTAACTGGGATAGCTATCGAGTCAAATATTAGCTATCGCCCTGAACAGCTTCAATTGATAACAAACTATATCCAGATAACCAACGTGAATAACTGATCAGAATTGCATTAGTTCCAACATGATTTTAGTGTTGTGACATGTGATGAATCGCTCTACTCATTGATTTTGTATATGGAGGCCCTGAAAAGGGCCGATACACGGTACTCCTGCCGTGAAGGAACGCAGATTTTACTTCTTCGGAGAAACCACTTTCTTAGCTGTCGCTACCGATTTCACCGTTTTGGGTTTCGGGGCTTTGGGTTTCTTCGTCGGCGATTTCGCGTTCTTTTTGGCCTTGGAGGGAGATTTTGTAACTTTCTGCTTCTTTTTTGCTGGTGCTGCCACTACAGACTTTTTAGACTTCCTTATTGTCGTTGTCTGCGGTTTCGCTGCGGTCGCCTTCTTCTTTTCCTTAGCTGTGGTGCTATTTTTGGTTACGCCGTCTTCGGACTTGGCAACGGCCTTTTTGACGATTTTCTTTTGAGTTCCGGTCGTGGAGCCTCCAGCGGCCAATTTGAAGGAACCGGAGGCGCCTTTACCTTTGGTCTGAACCAGAGAACCGGACTGTACTGCAGACTTGAGATATTTCCTTATGAACGGGGCGAGCTTTTCTGGATCGACCTTGTAGTTGGCACCAATAAATTTCTTGATTGCTTGCAACGAGGATCCGCTCCTTTCCTTCAAATCCTTGATTGCATTGTTGACCATATCAGATGTCGGAGGATGGCTGGGTTTCGTTTGCTTCGAAGTTGTCTTCTTCTCGGACTTTTTAGCATTTTTTCCGCCAGTGGGCACCGAAGCCGTGCTTTGTTGCAATTCCGTCTGGGACGTCGACATCTTGTCACTCGTTGATTGAAGTATGTTAAGACACGTCAACTGTCGGGAGAAATCTCATATACTAATGATAGTAATGACTAATGATAATAATAATTTTCATTACTCCGGCAGCCGGCTATATATAGTTACAGACGAAGTGAACGGAAATTTGATCGCTGCCAAGTGCCAGGCCGTTCGAATTTCTATTCTGCTTCAAAATCCGATACCATTATTCTTCGAAAGATTTGTGCGAAATTGGCGTAATCAATTGATGTATGTTATCTTTCTTGAATTGTGTTATTCGTCAGTAGTTTGGCCTAATCGATAAACAAGAAGAAGATATCCTGTATTCTGAGAACAGACGACGCATCAGATACGTCTCGGAATTCCTGATACCTGACGTTCGACTTATTCCTGCACATAATCTTGGCTATATTGGAAGAAAATGACTGATATCAGTTCCCATAAAGTCCATGTGATGATGAGATATTGTGTAACGATAACGAACCTATAATAATGATCATGTGATCGGATTTCTGAATTAATCGAGAGATCGTTCAATACTGTAAGAGAAGTCGACTGTGGCTGAAAGGGATGCATAATATAATATGTACGTGGTTCTCAGTAAATGCAAAAAAAATCTTCACAAATCCAACGTTTTTTTTTTATATAGAAGAGGTGAATCTTACATCAGACACCGTCTTTCTGGGTAGTGTCGGATTCTTATCGACTGAACACCTCTACTGCGGTTGGTTCCGGGCATATACGTGAAATATAATTGGATACAGCCACTACAAGCATCATTTTTTGTCCAAATGACCAATATTTTGAAAACTGTTGAATATAAATATGTATGTGAAAAGTATACGAAAACATGCTGGAAGTTTTATAGAATTGAAAAACACTACTGAATATAGGGTGTCCTATTTGAAAAATTAAAGTCACCCTGTATTCCTCACTTGTGGGACACCCGATATATTCGAAAATATTTTTAAGTTGTGCTATTCTTGGAATATATCAAGTTTGGATTGAAAATTTTCGCCAAACTCAGACCGTTGCGCTTATATCGTCCGCTGCGGCAATAGTTGACTAGTGCCACACCCTGTAGATATTTCTGAATGTGGCTTGAAATGTGAAAATAGTTTTTGCTCCAAAAAAAAATTAAGAATGAAGATTATGTTGTGATTCAACTGAACTTAAATTTCATCAAATTTGATTTTTTCGATTTGAAGATAATATATTTCGATGTTGACTCTCACGGCCGGATTCAACTTCTAGACTAGATTTGATGAAGATATACAAACTGACGAAGAAACTGCAATATCCAGAAGCAGCTAGTTGAATTTTAATTTTTTGTAGGAGTAAATGATTCATATTTGGGAAAAAAATCGTAAAGGTTTTTTCATATGTAATACCACTAGAGATGGAATTTTGCCGGCAAAATTTCTCGATTGTAATATGAAAGTTTGTTGCTCGGAAATTTTGTGAATGACATTTGTATCCAAATCACGAGCCGTGGCCCGTGAGGCGAGTGATTTTGGAAAAAATGTCTTGAGCGAAATTTCCGCAAAGCAACAAACTTGAATATCACAAGAGAGAAATTTTACCTGCTTAAATTTCATCTCGAGTGGAATTCGGCATGACTATTCCACGAGAAAATATGGTAATATGTTCACATTTGACGCTTATTGCCCTATTTGTCAAATTAGAATTCATCATAGATTAATTAAACCACTAAACTTTGTTTGTTCCCTCTATGATATTTATTTCCGAAGCTATCAATGAATTCGAGAAACGTCAAAAATTTTGTCGCTGAAAAACCAACATGTTGGTTTTGCCGACTTGAAAATTTTTTCGGGATGCAACGATAGTTGCTACGGATACTTCCTCACTAAAAATGAAAAGAGTGGAATAGTCATGTAAACATTTTTTGTAACTCAAATCTTGTAGTCGTTTTTTCACTGTTTTTTAATTTTATAACAAACCAGCTGTTCGAGGAGATCCTTTCGGGTGTTGCAGTTTCCTTGTCAGATAGTCAGTTAGAGAAAAAAAAGTTATTTTTTCATCAGAAATCTACAGCTGACTCATACATCACTCACATACAATTTCGTTTAACTAGTATAGGACCTTTTTTTCAGTTGAAGAATTTTGTCCTCTCTCTTATGTACCAGGTTTAGGAATGATTTAATTTTAATTAATATTAATTTGTATCCCGAACCTTTCTCACGTAAAAGGAAAACGATTACTTACAGGAAAACGATATGAAGACTTTTCTTTCTATCCTTATATGCACAATAGATCTTTAGGTCAAGGTGGTTGCGAGTTCAGATGATCTTCCGCCCCTCCTCTAATCTAATCCTTCGTCTTTCCCGAGACCTTCAATTCTTTCCGGTCATCTAAAACTTGTAACGTTTTTCGTTTCTCACTCTCATGTAACATTGGATGGCTCCCCGTACAGACGGATTTGAAAACTTAACCGTGACATGACGGCCAACTGCCTTGGAAGTAGTTCCCCTGGGAGTGAAAGCAACCGCCGAAACTGACTAGCTGTCACACTACAACAGTTTATTCCGTTTTCAACAGGACGGACAGGCCTGGATAAAATTTTGTTTTTTTTTTCATAGAAGAGGAGAATCTTACATCAGACACTCAGTCTTTCTGGGTAGTGTCGGATTCTTACCGAATAAACACCTCTCCCGTTGTTTGGTTCCAGGCATAAGCCTGTAAACCATTCAACTTCGTGTCTGTTAATTCCTCTTTCGCATTCTTTATGCTGAGTGTTTGTGTTCATCCTTCAATTGGATATATCTCTCTCTTAGTTAAGAGGTCTATATCTTGATTTTCACAATTGGTCTCTATGTCTTTTGCGGTGAATTCTCGCTGTTTTTTCATCTTCAGCGGGGTCATAGTCAACTAACCTTCTAAGGTCGTCATTTGGATGTTCACAAGCTCTATTATAGGCTTTTGCAGCTTTTCGTTTGATGAATGTAGTAATGGACTCCCATTTCATGTCTTTTCGGATTTTTTCATACCTAACAAACCAGGGGGCGTCTAATGCCCATCTCAGAAATTTGTTTTCTGTACTTTGTATCCTCTTTATATGAGTTCTCGCTGCATATCCCCATGCTGTTGATCCATATGTTAGCTGCGGTCTGGCGACTGCTTTTATGATCCTCAATTTCGTGTTTCTGTTCATTTGGCTTCTTCTGCCTATAATCGCGGGGTATAATCTTTTCATTGCTACATTCGTTTTATCCACTGCATACTTAATGGGCTGTTTCCACGTTAGTTCTTTGTCTAATATTACTCCTAGGTATTTAGCTTCATCCTTCCATTCAATTTCATTATTGTCTATGGATATCTTCGATTCCATCTTCAGTCTTCTCTTTTGAAGGAGTATTGCTCGACTCTTTTCTCCATTGATTTTGATTTTCCATCTGTTACACCATTGACTGATATCGTCTGCAGCTTCTTGAAGTCTTTTGTGAAATATTTTTGTATTTGTGTGCCTTATTGCTATGCCTGTATCGTCTGCGAATAGAGCAAGCAGGCATCTTGGATTTCTTGGTATATCATGTATGTTATAGAGTAGCGGTCCTAGTATGGATCCTTGGGGAACTCCTGCTTCTAAATATCTGAGTGTGGAATGAACATCACCTATTTTCACACAAAAGTTCCTTTCCTTCAAATAATTTCTTAATATTCAGTATTCTGCATAACTTGGGTGAGTAACCTGCGGTTATCATTTCATATGCTAGTCCTTCATGCCATACTCTATCAAAAGCTCTGGTTACATCTAGTAGTAGTAGTCCTGTGGCATGTTTATTCTGAAATCCTTCTGTGATATTCTCAGTCATTCTTAGGAGCTGTTGTTCAGTAGAATGTGATTTTCGGAACCCAAATTGTTCACTCTGTATCGTCGCTAGGGCTCCTGTTTCTTCATTAAGTCGTCTGGCTAAGACTCTCTCCACAATTTTTCCTAGGGCTGGGAGCAGGCTTACGGTCTATAGTTCTGTGGGAACTTTTTGTCTTTACCTGGTTTATTGAAAACAATCACTTCGGCAGTTTTCCATCTTTTTGGAAAGTGTAGCTCTGTTCTCATCACGCCATTTGCTATGCTAGTGAGAGCTGCCATTCCTTTTTTTGACATTTTCTTCAGCATGAGATTTGTAATTTCATCTTTTCCAGGAGCCTTTCTTGTTTCCAGATTTTTGATTAACTCTTTGATTTCGGCCGGAGATGTTGGGTGAGGGATTTCTCCATCCGGTGGTGCTTCTTTCATTTCTTCTTCATTATCATCAATTAATTTTTCTAGTTCCTCATCGTCTTCTTCACAATAATTCATTCTTGACTTCTTTTCCATAATAAATAAAATCGTGATATTCTCTTGTAGTTTAGTTCTAAACTTGTCCCAATCGGTATTTTCTCTTGTTTGAGTCAATTCATTTCTAGGTCCTCGTCCTAAAATGAACTCTATCGGGTTGTAATCAGATGTACCATTCTCTATCGTTTCAAGGGCAAAATCTTGCTTTAAAATTTTCATTATCACTATGTCTAGCACATCAGGGGATCCATTACCACTAGGTGAATAGGTCTGCATATACGGTCCCATTATTATCGCATTATCCTTTTCGGCAAATTCTAACAATTTCTTGCCATTTGCATTCTCCGTTTTGGAAATCCATTGTTGTGATTTACTATTGAGATCTCCAAGTATTATTCTCGGAAAATTACCACCTAATAAAATCTTTATTTCATCCTCTGGCAGAATTATTTGCGGTGGTTTATATACCGAGAATACCTTAATCCTTTCTCTTCTTATCTTTACTGTGATCGATAGTGTCTCTATAGATGCGTCATTGTCATCGGGATTCATGACCCCGTTCAGGTAATGATTCTTCAACAAGAATGTCAACGCCCCCGCCTCTTTTATTATTTCTGTCTCTTCTGTATATTTCGTAGGTTTCGAAAGAAATTCTATCATTTGGGGTCAATTTTGTTGCCTGAAGCGCCATAATATCAGGATGTTTTTCTTCTAACAATTGTTCAATATCGGATTTACGGGCTCTGATTCCCTTAACATTCCAGAAAACTATCTTCAGATTTTCTAGTTATGATTGTTTGTTCATAAATTATTTGTTTCCAAATTAATTTTGAAATTTCTTCTCGCACAAACTCAACTTTCGGTACGTGTTTACTTGACGGCGTCTCGGTCAGTGAAAGTTTGTGAGGTCCAGATTGGAAGGATAATCTTTCCAGGTGGACTGTTACGTCGTTGTTAGATTTCGCGCTTTCTTTAAGTTTTTAAAGCAATAGGCTTTAGCCGTTGTAACGGGCTTTCTTTACCTATTGGCTATGGGCGGCGGAAATATAATCGCTCGGGCGCCAGCCACAATGGGTTTCAAAAGGTTGTGACTCCTTTATAAAAAGTTTCACTTCGAGCCCCTGCCTGGGTAGCTTTTAGACAGTTGGAGAAGGGCTCGGCTCAATCTTAGGTGTTAGCGATTGATAAGTATGTTCTTTATTGAATATTTCTAGCTGTTGCTGGGATAATAAAACAAGTAAAACCTTAAACAACTATAATGTGAAACTGAAATGTAATACAATGTGAACTCAACTAAATAATGTATGCAACAACCAGAATCAAAGTATTAAACAACTAAACTGTTTCCAAAGATCAACTATTAAGCAATTGAAATGCAAGTACAAAAGTTACAAAAACCTTACTGATATTATGAAAAGAGATGAAAACGGTTGCGGGTTAACGGGGTGAGCAGGTGAGACAGACGGAAAATAAGCGGTGATAGAAAATGACAATCTAATTGCAACAAATGAACAATGAGAGCATTCAAAGCAGCCGTGAGGGAGCAAAGCCGTGAGCATGTAAATAAAAAAAAATCGTATAGAAAAATGAAATGGGCTACGATTTCCGAACCACAACTGTATGTCTGGATACTCGTGGGAAGAGATTACAATACAATGTTTCCCACTCGAACAATTTACCGGCGGTCGAAAAGATAACCCAGAATTCGATCGGTCAGAGGGGCTAGCGCATCCGCCAAAATGTCGCGACGAGTCACGACGCTCACAGGCCGTGTGTTGCCCCAAAATACCCCCAGCCACCAGCCAGCCACAACAAATGGGTTGCACCGCGCTCTGTGTGACCAGAACTAATGTGCTGAAGAAACAATGGACCCAACACCGTCCAACAAGCGACGGGACAAGTCAAAATTTACAAAGACTCGGGAAACGGCGCGGCGCATCCGCCAAAATGTCGCGACGAGTCACGACGCTCACAGGCCGTGTGTTGTCCCAAAATACCCCCAGCAAACAGCCAGCCACAACAAATGGGTTGCACCGCGCTCTGTGTGACCAAAACTAATGTGCTGAAGAAACAATGGACCCAACACCGTCTAATAAGCGACGGGACAAGTCAAAATTCACGAAAATTTCTAAAGGACCGAGAGACCGGGCGGCGAAAACCGGCGACCTTGAATCGAGACACTCGACCGCTCATCAACGCACCGCTGCCCCGGACATAGCTTCAAGCAGAACCGGTTTTCTTTCACGGGAATGTTACAAATAAATAATGAAAATAACACGTAGTTTGAGCAGGAAAATGATTCTACATAAAATAAACACAATAACGGTTCGGAATACGGAATACAGATTCGGAAAAGCCCAGATCAAGATCTTCCTACCTGATGGAGATTTCGTTAGCTTTCACAAGGCACTAAACGGTGGAATAGAACTTCACGGTCCCAAAATGAATGATTCGGTATACACTGTTTTCGAATCTACCGATTTCAAACTTTTTAAACTACTCGCAATTTCTCTAAATCTCGAAATCAATCTCTTAACACTTTTTTCAATTCCTCTACCTTCCGGCTAAATCTCGAAATCTGAATGAATAATCCCTCTTCGTCGCGTGCATCCCCTCCTAAAAAGGCCCCCCATCATCGGGAGTCGCGCGCGTGAAAATTCCTCAAATTTTCAAGAGCAACAACGACGAAGAGAGATAACAACACCCGGTCGCCAACAATCGGCGCTTGATTTTAAATTGAACCCGAAAAACATGAATGAGATTTACGGGTTGCCTATCGGAAAATTTCGAAATGATTTTACAAAGATTCTTAAAATGAAGGGCGCTTCATTACACCGTCTAGACGAAAATGGAGCAAAACATGAATAATAATACCGTAAAGATAGCCACACTCATGGACGCCCGCAGAAATTTGTCTCAGGGGGGGGGGGGCAAAAAAAAAATTATTGAAAAACGATGAGGGTCCATGGGGGTGTTGTGCTCAAAATCTCATGGGGGTGGGGGCATGGCCTCCCCCTGTGGGCGCCCATAGTCACACTTCTCCAGCCACTGTTTCGGACGTCGACTGTGGGATAGAGGAATAACGGCTCACAGTGGTGCCATAGCTACTCTGTAACAGGAGATTTGGAATTTCTCGGTTTCAGGGCCAATCAATAATTATGCGAATAGATACGATGTGTGATGAAATAATATGTTCTGCATTCAAACTTGTGCTGCAGAAGAATTCGGAGAAATAGGGATGAGTTACGTTGGATTACAATCCAAAAATTCAGATATGCTTACCCATTAAAAAATTTGGGACAGCAAAACTTTTTTTTGGGTGACCGTCGCAGAAAAAAATAAAATCTGTCACTGGAGGTGGGGAAATGCAGGATGGATTTGCGGTGTCGCGAAAATAATTATTCGGAAAGATAATGAATCTAGTATACTTAAACCGAGCAAACTTGTTTTTGGATAGCCGTCGAAGGGCCAGAAAAAAAAATAAAATCTGTCACTGGTAGTGGGTAAATGCAAGATGGAGTCGCATCTATAAATAAAACATCTCATCACATATTTTATCTTCTTTCAATATATTAACCTATATTAATCTATATATATATATAAAAGAAAGATGTTGGTTACACCATTTATAACTCGAGATCGGATGGACTGTTTGTTATGAAACTTCATATTTGGATTCGTCTACGGTCTGGTTATTATAAAATACAATAAAACTTTGAAAATATCGATTAAAATTTCACTTAAACAGGAAATGCTATTCCTCCTTTTGAGTAAGGCCACTAGATGTCGCTACAGTTACGCTACCGCTTATTCGTTGGTACTTCATTTGATATTCTCCGCGTTAGATGGAGATATAAAAAAATAGCGTGTACAGTGACCATATTCCCTCTATAGTCACTGTAATAGTGTGTAATTTGAGTTGCCTACAACTCTGCGCTTTTGGGCAAAACCAAAATGTCTCAGCGTAGGAGTACAGATGTCTAAAATGATTAGATTTCGTTGAGATATGAGAAAAGTTTCGTTCTTACCACTTCAGAGGGCGCTATTCACACATTATGACTGATGTTTATTAGTTATTTTTATAGTTTCATTCATTCATTCCAAATAACGTAATCGTGAAGGAACTATATTTGACATTATCACAATTAAATGACAATGAATTTGTTGAGGCTTTCGCGGCCATCGATCGATGTCATCTGTTTTTTTTTCGAGCAGTTCAGTCGTCGTGGTTTGAAATGGTCGAAAAAAGAACATATGACTTCAATTACCGTGTAATTTACATAGGGCTTATAGTACCATGAAAGGCTATTAACAGATCAAGAAGCGGTTGAATATCACAGTGAATTTTTATCGAAATCACAAGTAAATCGGATTTTGGCGATCAGTTTCAATCAGGAATTGTCCGTTCTTATCTTTCCTCATAATTTTTGAAACGTTTTTGAATTTCTGTTTGGGTAATAAATATATTTGCGGAAATAACTGAATCCAAAATTGCCATTATTAGTGATTGACATATTATGACATGTTATTTTTGTGTATCTGTTCTGTGTGATAGCTCATATCATATCCATGGAAACATTTGACAGTTCAAAAATCAGAGTGCATTTGTGAAATCCACCGTAAGTATCATTAGGGCGGAACAAAGTTCGCCGGGCCAGCTAGTATCTAATATAACATTATCTGAAAAAATGAAGAACATTACCCATAAGTTTGATGAACATACAATTCTTAATAGCATGTCAAAAATTTGGCAATCACTACCCCTCAGAACCCAAATTCCATTTGCATCTAGATAATAAATAGAATATTGATACTGCTAAATATTAAAAGTAGATGGTAAAGAGACAATATGTATATTACCTACCTGTCATCAACCAATACATTCTCGATGGTGATTTATTGTGTGAGCAATACAAAACAGTGTGAATTTATTGTTTCCAATCCAAACAATAAACAAAATAGGGATAACATTCGATGCCGATCGATTTAAAAGAAAACTTTTTTAATTGAAAGGAATAAGACACAAATCATTTGCCACTATAAATAATAACAAATGAAATGTGAATACGAACTAGGTCTCTCATACTGTTCACCCCATCCAACGTCAACTGAGAATTGCACCAACTGCAGTTTCGTCTTACTCAGGAATCATCAGGGTGGAATATCCCAAAGTTAACGCTGGATGGAAAATCTTTTCGTGAAGATATGGATATCTGTCGCGCATTATTTCGAAATGAATATTAATGAGCGACATCTATCCACCTTCAGAAAAGACTCCACTCTCGGTGATCGAATGAACAATAAAGGAAACTTTCTTCCAAATTGCAACACCAGATTTTGAATTTCAACGTTCTAAACGTAATGAATCTATTCACCTGGGAAGCGCGGAGACGTTCGCAGTTTGAAGGTTTTCCAAAACCCAACAAAGTACCGCCTTACCGCTTATGTGATTTTACATCATTATCTATCATATAAAAACTATTTTGTGCACGTTATGGAAATAAGGATTATGATAATGAAATATCAATAATATGTCATGATAATAAGCATTGTTACATTTGTTTATAATATGTATTTCATTTCGCAGGCTGAGAAAATTGTTTAATTCAAGTTACGCATATGTTTCATTTTGATAACTTGCGTATATGTTTATGGATTTAATGAAATAAACATTTTCTATTACATACTATCACCATATTATGCAGTGTATCACAGTTTAACGAAATATTATGTACATTCAAATGCACGGAAAACGTTACAGAAAAGGAATATTAATGCAAATAATATGGAATCTTTTGTGGGCATCTCTTATTAGACGTTTTAGGTTGCTAAAACGTTCCAGATATTTGCACTTTCATCAGAAAGCGTCTCAAATAAAGATGCTGACATTTATGACTAATATTTTCAAACAATCTGTTTATTGATCTGCCCTTTTCCATAAGCAGGTCAGGTACTAACTCTACAATATACAATAATGACCTCTCTGGCCCTTGCATATAATGCGTCAAGTGATACTATTTGGGATTACCAAAATTTCAACAGGTTTTTTCCCTTTCCACAAATTCTTGCAAATTGCCAAAAGGCCCATTTCAATACTTCTGCATTCTTTTTCCATTAGTAGTAGAGGTTGGTCTCCGGTAGACTCAAGCGGAATAGTAAATACGAGTAAATACGTATATCTTTGTTTTTTGGTATTCTTTTTCTATTTGAATTCACATCAAGTTCTTAGAGATAATAGACACACATCCAATCCAATAGAAGTGATTGTTTCAAGTGGTGTGAAGGTGCAAAATATTCACGAAGAAAAAAACCAGGATGGCCAATATCACACATAAGTAAGTAGTATTGAATTTTATCTGGTACACGGTGGGTTTCACAAAGCGTAATCACCGGTGATCCGAGATCAACTGCTTGAATCTCTGATTTTTGAACTGTCAAGTCGAGTTGATTCTAGATCAAGCTCAAATCCACAGTGATTACGCTTTGTGAAACCCTCCATTAAACTTTTTTCTGTCTTTCTGATGTTTGTATAAGTTCCTTATATTTGATTATGTATACAGGAGGCGTCAGCAATAGCGCCTAAACTGTACCCTTTGGAAGAATACTTATATGATATGGTTGTGAGGTTGACAAAAATCTACAAACTAAAAATGATTTCACAAATAAAAATGCGTTAAAAAAAGTTATGGTAATATAGGTAGTTTTGTCAAATAAAACTCCCTGTATTTTATGGGCCATGGCATAATTCTTTCGAGGACAATAAGAGCATCACACTCATTGTTGAAATTTCATCATGACGTTGACAAATAATTCTTATTTTTAGGATATTTTTATTCAGGAGTTCATTAAAATTCTTATAGCAACCGCTGTGTTCAATCTAGATAAACGAAATTTTTACAGTAGTTATCTCAAGGTTACAGCTTCATCGTTCGGTAAACATCTGAACTTCATACAGAGTGTCTAATATAAATTTACCAATTTATATTTATTAAATATGCAATTATTCCATTTTTGCAAATGGAACACCCTATATATTTTTCTCTTTCATCAAATCTGCCTACATTTTTCACAAAGTATGTCCCATTCTTACATGTGGAATATCTCAAAAGTTAGGTATAGGGTATAGGGCACATTACAAATTATTGCACAACTTTGTTGAGAGTGAGTACCTTTTGGATCGAATAGTACTGAATTGTAGACCAGCATTGTTGAGATCCAGAGAAACGTTCCACATAGGGTTCAACCCTACAAATTACACCATGAATGGTCCAATCCATAGAGCACTTCGTTCTGCAAATGCTTGTGACATGGATCTATTCTCTGCATCAATTTTTTCACTAAAGCGTTATTTCTCATCTCAAGTTTTGATCAGAAGGTGAAAATTCCTTGAGAACTTTCTAAACAGTGCGACATTATAATCTGGAACGTTCAAATTAGTGATATAGTTGAAAGAAGATTATGTTTATTCTTTTGGTTAATATGTTTTCAATAGTGTTTAATATAATGTAAAATGGCTTGTCAGTATGAATAAAAAATAAATTATTTGTAAGAAATGTAGGCAACAAATTTCATGAAAGAGAAAAATGCATCAGGGTGTTCCATTTGAAAAAATCGAGTTATCGCATATTTAATTTAAGTAAATTGGTAAATTTATATTGGACACTCTGTATGAAAAAAACTGATCTTTACCGAATGATGGAGCTGTCACCTTGAGCTAACTACAGTGAAAATTTCGTTTATCTAGATTGAACACAGCGGTTGTTACAAGAATTTTGAGGAACTCCTTAAAATACTAAAAAGATCCTAAAAATATGTAATGTATAAGTGTAAAGCCCTTATTGTCCTCGAAAGAATTATGCCAAAACTACCTATTTTTCCATAACCCTTTTTCGACGCACCAAGTTTATGTAAAATTATTTTTAGTTTGTAGATTTTTGTCAACCTTACAACCATATTGTAGCGGACGAAATCCTCCTGAATACGTCTCTGGACTCTCTGATTCCGCGTACAGGAATTCGAGAAGCCTCCAGAAACTATCCGATCGTTCTAGACAGGTCCGTATGGGTATATAAAGACGCGCACGATGGGGACGAAGTCAGTTACTATCTGAATAGAGCCGGATGGAATTGTGAATCGCGAATTCCAAGTAGTGAATATAAATCAGCATTATCAGCAAGTGTGTAAATAAATCAGTATTAGTTATTGTACATAAATTAGTGTGATAAGTAAGTGGTATTGGAAATAAATTAGACGTTCAAATTCAGCAGACAATTTGTTTAACCCCGACTTTTGACGGCAAAACACCTTGGTGCACGTACCAGAAGCAATTTGAAGCAGCCAATGGATGGGGAGCGGAAGAAAACGTGGCAGCTTTGATTGTTGCACTAAGGGGGGATGCATTGAATATACTTCAGAATGTTCCTGCAAGTCATCAAGGTAATTACGAGGCTTTAACAACTAAACTCCAAATGAGATATGGTGATGCACACCTCCATCAAGTGTATCACGCGCAGATCAAGAGTCGCCAGCAGAATAGTGCAGAAACGTTGCAGGAATTTGAAGCAGATATAGCAAGGTTGGTAAGACTGGCATATCCTACAGCACCGGAGAGCTTCCTGGAACTGCTCGCTATCCAGACCTTTGTCGATGGTTTGAGAGATTTGGAAACCCAGCAGACACTACGATTGGCCCGACCCAAGACTCTGGATGACGCCCTGGCCGTTGCATTAGAGTTTGAAGCTGCCAAACAAGCTTCGCACATGATACACAGCAAGATGAGCCGCACTGTAGATGATTCCTCGGTCAGCGATGAAATTATAGAAGAGGTTCTATGCCGAGTTCGTCAAGGGCGACGGAATAGAGGACTTAGATGCTGGAATTGTGGCGGAGAAGGACATATTCGGCGCTACTGCAAAGAGCCAGCTAAATGTCAGAAACGGGAATATAATTCTTCTGTCAAACATCGTGCAGAAAAGATTCATGGCAACGCTAACGCATTATCTAGGAGACCATGTCCGTCAGATTGCAAGCACTGTAATAAAGTAGAAGAGAAAGAATTCTGCTTGAGAACGACCCTCGTGGATACGGACTGGATGCCAGAATCCCTGAAGCGAGATCTAGAAAGTGACCCAGAATTGAAAATGCTGTTGCATTGGAAGATAAGCGGATGGAGACCAAGATGGGAGGAAGTGAGTCATCTGAATCCTAGGGTCAAGTCCTACTGGGCACAGTGGGATTCTATAATTTTGGAGGATGGACTGCTGAAGAGGTCCATCGAAAATGACGAAGGTACCGCAGCAAGGAAACAGCTGATAATTCCCAGGAGTCGAGTGAGAGAGGTTTTAGAGAAGTTACATGACGGAACTTCGGGTGGCCATTTCGGTATCAAAAAAACGCTAGAAAAGATCAGAGAGCGTTTTTACTGGGTCAACTGCAAAGAAGATGTTAAAGACTGGTGCCGGAAATGCAGATTATGTGCCTCATCGAATGGCCCGAGGGGAAGTCGTAGAGCTCCAATGAAGCAGTATAACGTGGGGAGTCCTCTGGAACGAGTTGCCATCGATATTGCAGGTCCATTCCCCGAAACCGAAGATGGGAACAAGTACATACTGGTTGCGATGGATTATTTCACCAAATGGGTTGAAGCTTATGCTATTCCAAATCAAGAGGCCTCGACAGTGGCGGATATCTTACCATTGTTGGTTTCGTTATAATTTCCCGTTTGAAATTATCCAAGCCGGCAATGGCAATATAGTCTGTGATTCGGTATCAACTGATAAATTGAACATTTATGTAAAAAATGTGGTGCAAGATTTCATCCAATAAAAACTTAAACGTTCCGTCAAACACTCCAGTACCTGGACATAAGTAGTTCAAAATTTAAGGTGTGGATGATTTTCATCATTGAATTTATTTTCATTTTCTCAATTTTATTTATTGATCACTAGTGAAGAATGCAAATATTTTCTGGCGTAATGAAAATATGCATTCATTATGGTCCTGCTAAAGTGATTGACGTTGTACAGCCAAAATAATATTTTGATTTATACATGCTCAAATCGAATGATTTCGTTTCGATACAATAAGCGCGTTCGGCAATTATATCTAACTGTTCGGATTGATCTGAACTGTTCGTTTATTACATCCATATTGAGGGGAGTACACATCTGGACCGTTCGGCAAGAAAATCTGATCAATGGGATGTAGATCTTTTTGCTCCGTGAATTTCGACGGAGGAAACGGATTTTTTCCACAGAACAGAAACCAAAATTACTTTTCTGCCTTTGTCGATGGATTTTTATCCCGCTTCGAATATTCTTGAACAATCTGTTGAAATTTCGTGTTATTTGTTGTGTAGTAATAAATAGAAAAAATGTAGTTTGATAAAAAAAATAATGATTCAGAATATCATCTCAATCAAGGGGTAGAAATGTTGCGAGCTATAACAGAAGATTGAAATAGTACCTAGTAGAGATCTCCGGTCGAACAGACCTACAAGCTCTAATTTAACATCTGGCTCGGGTGAGGCGTTACATACTTCTGACAATCTAACATAAAAAAAAAGCCCTGAACGCTCCCTATCGTCCGTTTATTATAGGAAAATCTGACAATCTTTACAATCTGTTATCACGTGACTAAAAAATCCGTCCGCTCTCGAATGCTATTGCCAAACGCGCATAGTGTATTTATTTCATTATCTTAAGATTAATTACCAATGAGGCTATTCGTAGCACCATGTTGAATGTTGTCTCAAATATGTCTCATGATATAATGATATATAATTATATTGTGGTCCTGAAAAGGACCGGTTGTTGAGCTATACGCAATGTAAAGGAATTAACCTCCGAAACCGTACAGAGTGCGACCCTGACGTTTTAGGGCGTACACGACGTCCATGGCGGTAACAGTCTTCCTCTTGGCGTGCTCGGTGTAAGTTACTGCGTCTCTGATGACGTTTTCTAAGAAAACTTTTAGTACGCCTCTAGTTTCTTCGTAAATAAGACCAGAGATACGTTTAACGCCGCCACGTCTTGCCAACCTCCTGATGGCAGGCTTGGTGATTCCTTGGATGTTATCACGAAGAACCTTCCTGTGACGCTTAGCGCCACCTTTTCCCAAACCCTTGCCACCCTTTCCTCTTCCAGTCATGATCTCCGTTAGGGTTAGAGAATTAAAAATGAATACTATCGACAACAACTTTGGTGTTGCTACGACATTTACTCTGCTCAGAACGGTCAGAACAGAACTCAATTACATATAGTCAGTTTTATGCCAGTCGCATCAATTTATACTATTCTGCCATCCCCCTCCATAGAATTGGTCGCAACCAATAGCGTCCCACGCGGCGTTCCGATCAGCGGTGCTTTATATAATTATAGGGAAAAATTGGTAATCCAATCGACGTACTGACCGAGACGTCGACTAGTGTACACGTACCGAGAGTTGAGTTTGTGTAAACCAGTTCAGTGCGCCGAACGCCACGTTGATGCGCATCCAAGTTAGTGCTTGTGAAAAGTTTCTGTGATTTCGTACGTAGAGTCCAGGTCTGAAAGGATCGTTGGTTCCGTGCGTGAGTGATTTACGGACTTTTTAGTGAAGTTGTAAAAAGGGTAAGTGCCTTTTAATTAACCTATTATCCGTGTTTGAAGATGGATGAAAATTCGGATAACGATGGATCCTTCATGGATACCGAGGACAGATACACGACCTCTGAGGATGAGAGTGATGAACTCAAAGAACTCGTCAGGCTCCGAAAGGAGAATGACGAGCTCAAAGCAAACTTAGCCGCTCTTACAAGCTGCATGGAAAATTTGACCCGCGAAATGAAACTCCTGAGGGAAGAACTCTCGAAAACGAAATCTCCAAATCCGGAAACAAAAAGTTATTCCCAGGTTACGAAATCTCCAAATCCCCAAACAAAAAGTTATTCCCAGGTTTTGACTTCTGAACCTGGGACATCGGCCCAAATCGATTCCAAGATTGTCCCAATTGTCCTTCCCAAAAAAATTGCCACAAATAATGAGGATAACAAAAAAGCCCCTCAACCCCCAGGTGCTCCTCGGGCCAAGCGTGCCAGAAAAGACAGTTCGTCCTCAATGGAGGACAATTTGAAAAAGACAACGATGACGTCTCAGTCACCTGTTAAAGATAAAATCCCCCCAGTAACAATGATGGGGACTTCAGACTGGACGGAAATGTCCAAAGCGCTGTACAGCAAAAGAATAAATTATAACCGGGCAACGGTTGTCAGAGACGGCATTAAAATCATTGCCTCGTCTGCAGAAGATTTTAGGAAATTAACAAAATTCCTCGATCAACAGGGTAAGGAATATTTTACTTACCAAATGGAAGATGAAAAGAGAATATACGCTGTCATAAGGTACTTGCCACTTGACGCGGATATTGAAGTGATCAAAAATGATTTAGGACTACAAGGCATTAAAGATGCTGAAGTAACGAGAATGACGTCGAACAAAACGAAAAAGGCAATCCCTCTCTACCTTGTAAAAACTCAACACAAGGAAATATTCCAAATTAAAAAGATCTACAGCCTCTGTATCGAAATAGAGCCAAAAAAGAAACCAGAAGTCCCAGGACAGTGTCATCGCTGTCAGAGATATGGCCATGCGCAAAACAAATGCACATTTCCATGGAGATGCGTAAAATGCTTAGGAGCGCATTGCACAAAAGATTGTGTATTGAACGAAAAAGAAGGGGAAAGGAACGCGGCATGCGTTTTATGTAACCAAAGTGGACATCCCGCCAGTTATAAAGGCTGCAGCGCATATAAAAATCTTACGAAGAAAAAAACACCGACAAAAAAAGAAGCCCCCCCCCAAGAAAATCGCTGAAAAAATAGAGACTGTTGTTACTGTTGAAAAACCACAGGTACAAAAAACAAAGAACTCGTCCACAAAACCAATTGAAACCAGAAGGGAAGACCCTAAAGATGAACTTGACAAACTCACTGAGAAAATATTCAGCAGAATAATGCAGAAATTTGAAAAAGAATTCGAGAAGAAATTTCAAAACTTATTTGGAAATAAATAATTTATGAACATGCAATCACAGCTAGAAAATCTGAAGATAGTTTCCTGGAATATTAACGGAATCAGAGCCCGTAAATCAGATATTGAACAATTGTTAGCAGAAAGACATCCTGATATTATGGCGCTTCAGGAAACTAAATTAACTCCTAAAGATAAAATATCCTTCGAAAACTACGAAATATACAGAAGAGACAGAAATGAAAGAAACGGTGGAGGGGTTGCTATTCTCGTTAAAAGAGACGTGAACCATTACCTGAATGCGGTTGTAAATCACGAGAACAATGACGCAACTATAGAAGCACTATCGATCACAGTAGAAATAAGAAGAGAAAGCATTAAGGTATTCTCTGTATATAAACCACCGCAAATAAATCTGCCAGAGGAAGAGATAAAGATTTTATTAGGGGGTCATTTTCCAAGAATAATACTTGGAGATCTCAACTGTAAATCTCAACGATGGAATTCTAGAACAGAGAACGCAAATGGCAAGAAATTGATAAAGTATGCCGAGAAGGAAGATGCGATTATAATGGGACCGGACATACCGACATTTTTACCTAGTGGCAATGGAACCCCTGATGTGCTAGACATAGTTATAATGAAGAATATAAAGCAAGATTTTGCTCTTGAAACGATAGAGGATGGAACATCTGATCACAACCCGATAGAGTTCATTTTAGGACATGGAACTAGAAATGAAGTGACTCAAACACGAGAACATACCGATTGGGACGAATATAAGAATAAACTCCAAGAAAATATCACGAGTATTCCACAAATTAACACTCCTGATGAATTAGATCAATCAGTCATAGCTTTGGAGAGTGCGATTATGAAATCCTATGAAGAGAGCACGGTTAGAAAAACTAAACCTACTCCCAAACATCCCTATGGCGATACTCCAAAAGAGGTGAAAGAACTGATTAAAGTCAACCGAAGACTAAGAAAGAACTACAGGATGTATAAAACAGATAATGATAAGATCAGACTGAACAGACATAGTCAAATACTTAAAAATGCACTAAGGGAACTCAGAACGAATAGATGGAATAAGAAAATCAGTGAACTCAACACAGAAGACCACTCTGCATGGAAAATGCAAAAAAATTTACGCAATGAAAAAACTCAAATTCCACCACTGCATGGAATGAATGGAATGGCATATTCAAAAAGCGATAAATCTAACGCTCTGGCCGATACTATAGAAAGAGAGTCAAGAATAAATTATTGTGAAGGAGACGATGAGGACCTAGAAGAATTAATTGAAGATAATGAAGAAGAAATGAAAGAAGCGCTATCGGATGGTAAAATCCCTCACCCAACATCTCCGGCAGAAATCAAAGAGATAATCAATAATTTGAAAACAAGAAAGGCTCCTGGGAAAGATAAAATTACAAATCTCATGCTGAAGAAAATGTCAAAGAAAGGAACGGCAGCTCTCACTAGCATAGCAAATGGCGTGATGAGAACAGAGCACTTTCCAAAAAGATGGAAATCTGCCGAAGTGATTGTTTTTAATAAACCAGGTAAAGACAAAAAGTTCCCACAGAACTATAGACCGATAAGCTTGCTCCCAGCCCTAGGAAAAATTGTGGAGAGAGTCTTAGCCAGACGACTTAATGAAGAAACAGAAGCCCTGGCGACGATACCGCGTGAACAATTTGGTTTCCGAAAACAACATTCAACTGAACAACAGCTCCTAAGAATAACCGAGTATATCACAGAAGGATTTCAGAATAAAGAAGCCACAGGACTACTACTACTGGATGTAACCAGAGCTTTTGATAGAGTATGGCATGAAGGACTAGCATATAAAATGATAACCGCAGGATATTCACCCAAGTTATGCAGAATAATAAGAAATTATTTGAGGGACAGGAACTTTTGTGTGAAAATAGGTGATGTTCATTCCACACTCAGATATTTAGAAGCAGGAGTTCCCCAAGGATCTATACTAGGACCGCTACTCTATAACATATACATACATGATATACCAAGAAATCCAAGATGCCTGCTTGCTCTATACGCAGACGATACGGGCATAGCAATTAGGCACAGAAATACAAAGATAATTCACAAAAGACTTCAAGAAGCTGCAGATGATATCAGTCAATGGTGTAACAGATGGAAAATCAAAATCAATGGAGAAAAGAGTCAAGCAATACTCCTTCAAAAGAGAAAACTGAAGATGGAATCGAAGATATCCATAGACAATAATGAAATTGAATGGAAGAATGAAGCTAAATACCTAGGAGTAATATTAGACAAAGGACTAACGTGGAAACAGCACATTAAGTATGCAGTGGATAAAACGAATGTAGCCATGAAAAGATTATACCCGATAATAGGCAGAAGAAGTCAAATGAACAAGAACACGAAATTGAGAATCATAAAAGCAGTCGCCAGACCGCAGCTCACATATGGATCAACAGCATGGGGATATGCAGCGAGAACCCATATAAAGAAGATCCAAAGTACAGAAAACAAATTACTGAGATGGGCATTAGACGCCCCCTGGTTTGTAAGGAATGAACAAATCCAAAAAGACATAAAATGGGAGTCCATTACTACATTCATCAAGCGAAAAGCTGCAAAAGCCTATGAAAGAGCTAGTGAACATCCAAATGACGACCTTAGAAGGTTAATCGACTATGACCCCGCTGAAGATGAAAAAGCAGCGAGAATTTACCGCAAAAGACCTAGAGACCAATTGCGAAAATGAAGATATAAAACTCCACACTTAGCGAGAGATATCCAATTGAAGGATGAACACAAACACTCAGCATAAAAGAATGCGAAAGAGAAAATAACATATGAGAAGATGAAAGGTTTATAGGCATATGCCCGGAACCTAACAACGGGAGAGGTGTTTAGTCGGTAAGAATCCGACACTACCCAGAAAGACTGGGTGTCTTATGTAAGATTCACCTCTCCTATAATTAAAAAAAAAAAAAAAAAAAAAAAAAAAAAGGTAATCCAAGTTATACAACTGCGAACTGTTGCTGCCGAAATCTATTTGTTTTCGAAATGGCCCGTACCAAGCAGACCGCAAGAAAATCGACCGGAGGAAAAGCTCCTCGTAAGCAGTTAGCAACGAAAGCGGCACGTAAGAGTGCCCCCGCTACCGGTGGAGTTAAGAAACCTCACCGTTACCGTCCGGGAACCGTAGCTCTGCGCGAGATCCGTCGCTATCAGAAGAGTACCGAGCTGCTTATCAGAAAGTTGCCCTTCCAGCGTTTGGTACGTGAAATCGCCCAAGATTTCAAGACCGATCTCAGGTTTCAGAGCTCCGCCGTTATGGCTCTTCAAGAAGCGAGCGAAGCCTATTTAGTTGGTTTGTTCGAGGACACGAATTTGTGCGCCATTCATGCCAAAAGGGTCACCATCATGCCCAAGGACATACAGCTCGCCAGACGTATCAGGGGAGAACGCGCTTAAGTTGATTGACGAATGTCCTTGTTATAGGAAAACGGTTCTTTTAAGAACCACCAAAATGCAGTATATTTTTTCAATATTGTGCAATATGTTAGGCGATAAAAAGAATTACGTGTTAACCTTAATCCGAGATATAACTTTTAAATACGCCTGTTGATTTTTCTGAAAGGATTCCTAATATCGATCATTCTGTTTAGGAGTGGTGATACTTGGTATTACTACCGATGGTGGCCAATATATTTGGAACAGTTTGACGTAAATTTACACAAGAAAATTGAAACTGCACTTTCGCGGGATGATCGACTCAGGAATTGAATAAGTTTGCTCAATTTGAGTGGCAGGTCTGACAGCTAGCCAATCCACCCCAGCAACTATGATAATAAAAAGATCTAACTGTGACCGACCTAGATTGTATCATGAAAATTTTGGCCTTCGTTGGAATATTTCAGGGGAAAGAGGACAGATTAATATGATTTGAAATATGTGCTGTCTTTTTCAGGTCTGAGCTTCGACCTAACATTAGACTTAGATTTTTTTGCTATAGGCTTCACTCGTCTAAAACTGCCACAAGCTTATAAGTCGTATTTGTTCGAACATCTTGACTGCTTACCTAACTTGGAACCGGGTGATTGTTCATATTTTACTCAATATCCGACTCGATTAATATTGGTCGTACAAAAACGTTCAAATTTGTAGTATTTTTTATGAGCATTCAAAATTTTATGGGAACTATTATTTTTCAAATAGTACAGCCTGCATTTTATATTCCTAATCGGTAGAGCTCTTTCTTCTGAATTAAAAATATATACTTTATAGAGGTTATTTTCGGCAGGTTTCTAAAGATATCGGTTTTTTCGCCTAAGTCTAAAGTAGCTGTAGAACGCGACACGACAACGAGGCGATTTCTTTATATCAAAGAGACCGTGGATAATGAAAATACTGATATTTATTGACTAAGAGTTGAATTAATTGTACTTCTACAAATAATTTTTTTTATTAACGTTTGGAGGGTTTTCCTTACCATTTCTGGATCATTATTGAGGCTGTCAATTTATTCCTCTATTCTGCATTCAATGGTGTCAAGTCGGGACTGCCATAAAATGGTCCCGTTTCTACTAATGCACATACTGTATCTGTCATTGAGGTATTCTCTAACAGGTAGAATACTATGAGCTGGTGCTCCGTCTTGTTGCCCAATTACATTCTTGGAAAACTGTCGAGAAATTACCTCCATAAAGTATACATATTTTTGAAATCAGAATGAAGAGCTCTACCGATTAGGAGAATAAAATACAATTTAAAAAATAATTTTTAGGTTTACGATGCTTTTATGCATTTTTTTTTTGTTCTGAAGGCCCATAAAAAATAATACAAATTGGCCAGTGTAAACGATTTTGTACGACCAATATTAACTGGGATAGCTATCGAGTCAAATATTAGCTATCGCCCTGAACAGCTTCAATTGATAACAAACTATATCCAGATAACCAACGTGAATAACTGATCAGAATTGCATTAGTTCCAACATGATTTTAGTGTTGTGACATGTGATGGATCGCTCTACTCATTGATTTTGTATATGGAGGCCCTGAAAAGGGCCGATACACGGTACTCCTGCCGTGAAGGAACGCAGATTTTACTTCTTCTTCGGAGAAATCACTTTCTTAGCTGTCGCTACCGATTTCACCGTTTTGGGTTTCGGGGCTTTGGGTTTCTTCGTCGGCGATTTCGCGTTCTTTTTGGCCTTGGAGGGAGATTTTGTAACTTTCTGCTTCTTTTTTGCTGGTGCTGCCACTACAGACTTTTTAGACTTCCTTATTGTCGTTGTCTGCGGTTTCGCTGCGGTCGCCTTCTTCTTTTCCTTAGCTGTGGTGCTATTTTTGGTTACGCCGTCTTCGGACTTGGCAACGGCCTTTTTGACGATTTTCTTTTGAGTTCCGGTCGTGGAGCCTCCAGCGGCCAATTTGAAGGAACCGGAGGCGCCTTTACCTTTGGTCTGAACCAGAGAACCGGACTGTACTGCAGACTTGAGATATTTCCTTATGAACGGGGCGAGCTTTTCTGGATCGACCTTGTAGTTGGCACAAATAAATTTCTTGATTGCTTGCAACGAGGATCCGCTCCTTTCCTTCAAATCCTTGATTGCATTGTTGACCATATCAGATGTCGGAGGATGGCTGGGTTTCGTTTGCTTCGAAGTTGTCTTCTTCTCGGACTTTTTAGCATTTTTTCCGCCAGTGGGCACCGAAGCCGTGCTTTGTTGCAATTCCGTCTGGGACGTCGACATCTTGTCACTCGTTGATTGAAGTATGTTAAGACACGTCAACTGTCGGGAGAAATCTCATATACTAATGATAGTATTGACTAATGATAATAATAATTTTCATTACTCCGGCAGCCGGCTATATATAGTTACAGACGAAGTGAACGGAAATTTGATCGCTGCCAAGTGCCAGGCCGTTCGAATTTCTATTCTGCTTCAAAATCCGATACCATTATTCTTCGAAAGATTTGTGCGAAATTGGCGTAATCAATTGATGTATGTTATCTTTCTTGAATTGTGTTATTCGTCAGTAGTTTGGCCTAATCGATAAACAAGAAGAAGATATCCTGTATTCTGAGAACAGACGACGCATCAGATACGTCTCGGAATTCCTGATACCTGACGTTCGACTTATTCCTGCACATAATCTTGGCTATATTGGAAGAAAATGACTGATATCAGTTCCCATAAAGTCCATGTGATGATGAGATATTGTGTAACGATAACGAACCTATAATAATGATCATGTGATCGGATTTCTGAATTAATCGAGAGATCGTTCAATACTGTAAGAGAAGTCGACTGTGGCTGAAAGGGATGCATAATATAATATGTACGTGGTTCTCAGTAAATGCAAAAAAAATCTTCACAAATCCAACGTTTTTTTTTTATATAGAAGAGGTGAATCTTACATCAGACACCGTCTTTCTGGGTAGTGTCGGATTCTTATCGACTGAACACCTCTACTGCGGTTGGTTCCGGGCATATACGTGAAATATAATTGGATACAGCCACTACAAGCATCATTTTTTGTCCAAATGACCAATATTTTGAAAACTGTTGAATATAAATATGTATGTGAAAAGTATACGAAAACATGCTGGAAGTTTTATAGAATTGAAAAACACTACTGAATATAGGGTGTCCTATTTGAAAAATTAAAGTCACCCTGTATTCCTCACTTGTGGGACACCCGATATATTCGAAAATATTTTTAAGTTGTGCTATTCTTGGAATATATCAAGTTTGGATTGAAAATTTTCGCCAAACTCAGACCGTTGCGCTTATATCGTCCGCTGCGGCAATAGTTGACTAGTGCCACACCCTGTAGATATTTCTGAATGTGGCTTGAAATGTGAAAATAGTTTTTGCTCCAAAAAAAAATTAAGAATGAAGATTATGTTGTGATTCAACTGAACTTAAATTTCATCAAATTTGATTTTTTCGATTTGAAGATAATATATTTCGATGTTGACTCTCACGGCCGGATTCAACTTCTAGACTAGATTTGATGAAGATATACAAACTGACGAAGAAACTGCAATATCCAGAAGCAGCTAGTTGAATTTTAATTTTTTGTAGGAGTAAATGATTCATATTTGGGAAAAAAATCGTAAAGGTTTTTTCATATGTAATACCACTAGAGATGGAATTTTGCCGGCAAAATTTCTCGATTGTAATATGAAAGTTTGTTGCTCGGAAATTTTGTGAATGACATTTGTATCCAAATCACGAGCCGTGGCCCGTGAGGCGAGTGATTTTGGAAAAAATGTCTTGAGCGAAATTTCCGCAAAGCAACAAACTTGAATATCACAAGAGAGAAATTTTACCTGCTTAAATTTCATCTCGAGTGGAATTCGGCATGACTATTCCACGAGAAAATATGGTAATATGTTCACATTTGACGCTTATTGCCCTATTTGTCAAATTAGAATTCATCATAGATTAATTAAACCACTAAACTTTGTTTGTTCCCTCTATGATATTTATTTCCGAAGCTATCAATGAATTCGAGAAACGTCAAAAATTTTGTCGCTGAAAAACCAACATGTTGGTTTTGCCGACTTGAAAATTTTTTCGGGATGCAACGATAGTTGCTACGGATACTTCCTCACTAAAAATGAAAAGAGTGGAATAGTCATGTAAACATTTTTTGTAACTCAAATCTTGTAGTCGTTTTTTCACTGTTTTTTAATTTTATAACAAACCAGCTGTTCGAGGAGATCCTTTCGGGTGTTGCAGTTTCCTTGTCAGATAGTCAGTTAGAGAAAAAAAAGTTATTTTTTCATCAGAAATCTACAGCTGACTCATACATCACTCACATACAATTTCGTTTAACTAGTATAGGACCTTTTTTTCAGTTGAAGAATTTTGTCCTCTCTCTTATGTACCAGGTTTAGGAATGATTTAATTTTAATTAATATTAATTTGTATCCCGAACCTTTTTCACGTAAAAGGAAAACGATTACTTACAGGAAAACGATATGAAGACTTTTCTTTCTATCCTTATATGCACAATAGATCTTTAGGTCAAGGTGGTTGCGAGTTCAGATGATCTTCCGCCCCTCCTCTAATCTAATCCTTCGTCTTTCCCGAGACCTTCAATTCTTTCCGGTCATCTAAAACTTGTAACGTTTTTCGTTTCTCACTCTCATGTAACATTGGATGGCTCCCCGTACAGACGGATTTGAAAACTTAACCGTGACATGACGGCCAACTGCCTTGGAAGTAGTTCCCCTGGGAGTGAAAGCAACCGCCGAAACTGACTAGCTGTCACACTACAACAGTTTATTCCGTTTTCAACAGGACGGACAGGCCTGGATAAAATTTTGTTTTTTTTTTCATAGAAGAGGAGAATCTTACATCAGACACTCAGTCTTTCTGGGTAGTGTCGGATTCTTACCGAATAAACACCTCTCCCGTTGTTTGGTTCCAGGCATAAGCCTGTAAACCATTCAACTTCGTGTCTGTTAATTCCTCTTTCGCATTCTTTATGCTGAGTGTTTGTGTTCATCCTTCAATTGGATATATCTCTCTCTTAGTTAAGAGGTCTATATCTTGATTTTCACAATTGGTCTCTATGTCTTTTGCGGTGAATTCTCGCTGTTTTTTCATCTTCAGCGGGGTCATAGTCAACTAACCTTCTAAGGTCGTCATTTGGATGTTCACAAGCTCTATTATAGGCTTTTGCAGCTTTTCGTTTGATGAATGTAGTAATGGACTCCCATTTCATGTCTTTTCGGATTTTTTCATACCTAACAAACCAGGGGGCGTCTAATGCCCATCTCAGAAATTTGTTTTCTGTACTTTGTATCCTCTTTATATGAGTTCTCGCTGCATATCCCCATGCTGTTGATCCATATGTTAGCTGCGGTCTGGCGACTGCTTTTATGATCCTCAATTTCGTGTTTCTGTTCATTTGGCTTCTTCTGCCTATAATCGCGGGGTATAATCTTTTCATTGCTACATTCGTTTTATCCACTGCATACTTAATGGGCTGTTTCCACGTTAGTTCTTTGTCTAATATTACTCCTAGGTATTTAGCTTCATCCTTCCATTCAATTTCATTATTGTCTATGGATATCTTCGATTCCATCTTCAGTCTTCTCTTTTGAAGGAGTATTGCTCGACTCTTTTCTCCATTGATTTTGATTTTCCATCTGTTACACCATTGACTGATATCGTCTGCAGCTTCTTGAAGTCTTTTGTGAAATATTTTTGTATTTGTGTGCCTTATTGCTATGCCTGTATCGTCTGCGAATAGAGCAAGCAGGCATCTTGGATTTCTTGGTATATCATGTATGTTATAGAGTAGCGGTCCTAGTATGGATCCTTGGGGAACTCCTGCTTCTAAATATCTGAGTGTGGAATGAACATCACCTATTTTCACACAAAAGTTCCTTTCCTTCAAATAATTTCTTAATATTCAGTATTCTGCATAACTTGGGTGAGTAACCTGCGGTTATCATTTCATATGCTAGTCCTTCATGCCATACTCTATCAAAAGCTCTGGTTACATCTAGTAGTAGTAGTCCTGTGGCATGTTTATTCTGAAATCCTTCTGTGATATTCTCAGTCATTCTTAGGAGCTGTTGTTCAGTAGAATGTGATTTTCGGAACCCAAATTGTTCACTCTGTATCGTCGCTAGGGCTCCTGTTTCTTCATTAAGTCGTCTGGCTAAGACTCTCTCCACAATTTTTCCTAGGGCTGGGAGCAGGCTTACGGTCTATAGTTCTGTGGGAACTTTTTGTCTTTACCTGGTTTATTGAAAACAATCACTTCGGCAGTTTTCCATCTTTTTGGAAAGTGTAGCTCTGTTCTCATCACGCCATTTGCTATGCTAGTGAGAGCTGCCATTCCTTTTTTTGACATTTTCTTCAGCATGAGATTTGTAATTTCATCTTTTCCAGGAGCCTTTCTTGTTTCCAGATTTTTGATTAACTCTTTGATTTCGGCCGGAGATGTTGGGTGAGGGATTTCTCCATCCGGTGGTGCTTCTTTCATTTCTTCTTCATTATCATCAATTAATTTTTCTAGTTCCTCATCGTCTTCTTCACAATAATTAATTCTTGACTTCTTTTCCATAATAAATAAAATCGTGATATTCTCTTGTAGTTTAGTTCTAAACTTGTCCCAATCGGTATTTTCTCTTGTTTGAGTCAATTCATTTCTAGGTCCTCGTCCTAAAATGAACTCTATCGGGTTGTAATCAGATGTACCATTCTCTATCGTTTCAAGGGCAAAATCTTGCTTTAAAATTTTCATTATCACTATGTCTAGCACATCAGGGGATCCATTACCACTAGGTGAATAGGTCTGCATATACGGTCCCATTATTATCGCATTATCCTTTTCGGCAAATTCTAACAATTTCTTGCCATTTGCATTCTCCGTTTTGGAAATCCATTGTTGTGATTTACTATTGAGATCTCCAAGTATTATTCTCGGAAAATTACCACCTAATAAAATCTTTATTTCATCCTCTGGCAGAATTATTTGCGGTGGTTTATATACCGAGAATACCTTAATCCTTTCTCTTCTTATCTTTACTGTGATCGATAGTGTCTCTATAGATGCGTCATTGTCATCGGGATTCATGACCCCGTTCAGGTAATGATTCTTCAACAAGAATGTCAACGCCCCCGCCTCTTTTATTATTTCTGTCTCTTCTGTATATTTCGTAGGTTTCGAAAGAAATTCTATCATTTGGGGTCAATTTTGTTGCCTGAAGCGCCATAATATCAGGATGTTTTTCTTCTAACAATTGTTCAATATCGGATTTACGGGCTCTGATTCCCTTAACATTCCAGAAAACTATCTTCAGATTTTCTAGTTATGATTGTTTGTTCATAAATTATTTGTTTCCAAATTAATTTTGAAATTTCTTCTCGCACAAACTCAACTTTCGGTACGTGTTTACTTGACGGCGTCTCGGTCAGTGAAAGTTTGTGAGGTCCAGATTGGAAGGATAATCTTTCCAGGTGGACTGTTACGTCGTTGTTAGATTTCGCGCTTTCTTTAAGTTTTTAAAGCAATAGGCTTTAGCCGTTGTAACGGGCTTTCTTTACCTATTGGCTATGGGCGGCGGAAATATAATCGCTCGGGCGCCAGCCACAATGGGTTTCAAAAGGTTGTGACTCCTTTATAAAAAGTTTCACTTCGAGCCCCTGCCTGGGTAGCTTTTAGACAGTTGGAGAAGGGCTCGGCTCAATCTTAGGTGTTAGCGATTGATAAGTATGTTCTTTATTGAATATTTCTAGCTGTTGCTGGGATAATAAAACAAGTAAAACCTTAAACAACTATAATGTGAAACTGAAATGTAATACAATGTGAACTCAACTAAATAATGTATGCAACAACCAGAATCAAAGTATTAAACAACTAAACTGTTTCCAAAGATCAACTATTAAGCAATTGAAATGCAAGTACAAAAGTTACAAAAACCTTACTGATATTATGAAAAGAGATGAAAACGGTTGCGGGTTAACGGGGTGAGCAGGTGAGACAGACGGAAAATAAGCGGTGATAGAAAATGACAATCTAATTGCAACAAATGAACAATGAGAGCATTCAAAGCAGCCGTGAGGGAGCAAAGCCGTGAGCATGTAAATAAAAAAAAATCGTATAGAAAAATGAAATGGGCTACGATTTCCGAACCACAACTGTATGTCTGGATACTCGTGGGAAGAGATTACAATACAATGTTTCCCACTCGAACAATTTACCGGCGGTCGAAAAGATAACCCAGAATTCGATCGGTCAGAGGGGCTAGCGCATCCGCCAAAATGTCGCGACGAGTCACGACGCTCACAGGCCGTGTGTTGCCCCAAAATACCCCCAGCCACCAGCCAGCCACAACAAATGGGTTGCACCGCGCTCTGTGTGACCAGAACTAATGTGCTGAAGAAACAATGGACCCAACACCGTCCAACAAGCGACGGGACAAGTCAAAATTTACAAAGACTCGGGAAACGGCGCGGCGCATCCGCCAAAATGTCGCGACGAGTCACGACGCTCACAGGCCGTGTGTTGTCCCAAAATACCCCCAGCAAACAGCCAGCCACAACAAATGGGTTGCACCGCGCTCTGTGTGACCAAAACTAATGTGCTGAAGAAACAATGGACCCAACACCGTCTAATAAGCGACGGGACAAGTCAAAATTCACGAAAATTTCTAAAGGACCGAGAGACCGGGCGGCGAAAACCGGCGACCTTGAATCGAGACACTCGACCGCTCATCAACGCACCGCTGCCCCGGACATAGCTTCAAGCAGAACCGGTTTTCTTTCACGGGAATGTTACAAATAAATAATGAAAATAACACGTAGTTTGAGCAGGAAAATGATTCTACATAAAATAAACACAATAACGGTTCGGAATACGGAATACAGATTCGGAAAAGCCCAGATCAAGATCTTCCTACCTGATGGAGATTTCGTTAGCTTTCACAAGGCACTAAACGGTGGAATAGAACTTCACGGTCCCAAAATGAATGATTCGGTATACACTGTTTTCGAATCTACCGATTTCAAACTTTTTAAACTACTCGCAATTTCTCTAAATCTCGAAATCAATCTCTTAACACTTTTTTCAATTCCTCTACCTTCCGGCTAAATCTCGAAATCTGAATGAATAATCCCTCTTCGTCGCGTGCATCCCCTCCTAAAAAGGCCCCCCATCATCGGGAGTCGCGCGCGTGAAAATTCCTCAAATTTTCAAGAGCAACAACGACGAAGAGAGATAACAACACCCGGTCGCCAACAATCGGCGCTTGATTTTAAATTGAACCCGAAAAACATGAATGAGATTTACGGGTTGCCTATCGGAAAATTTCGAAATGATTTTACAAAGATTCTTAAAATGAAGGGCGCTTCATTACACCGTCTAGACGAAAATGGAGCAAAACATGAATAATAATACCGTAAAGATAGCCACACTCATGAACGCCCGCAGAAATTTGTCTCAGGGGGGGGGGGGGGGGGGCAAAAAAAAAATTATTGAAAAACGATGAGGGTCCATGGGGGTGTTGTGCTCAAAATCTCATGGGGGTGGGGGCATGGCCTCCCCCTGTGGGCGCCCATAGTCACACTTCTCCAGCCACTGTTTCGGACGTCGACTGTGGGATAGAGGAATAACGGCTCACAGTGGTGCCATAGCTACTCTGTAACAGGAGATTTGGAATTTCTCGGTTTCAGGGCCAATCAATAATTATGCGAATAGATACGATGTGTGATGAAATAATATGTTCTGCATTCAAACTTGTGCTGCAGAAGAATTCGGAGAAATAGGGATGAGTTACGTTGGATTACAATCCAAAAATTCAGATATGCTTACCCATTAAAAAATTTGGGACAGCAAAACTTTTTTTTGGGTGACCGTCGCAGAAAAAAATAAAATCTGTCACTGGAGGTGGGGAAATGCAGGATGGATTTGCGGTGTCGCGAAAATAATTATTCGGAAAGATAATGAATCTAGTATACTTAAACCGAGCAAACTTGTTTTTGGATAGCCGTCGAAGGGCCAGAAAAAAAAATAAAATCTGTCACTGGTAGTGGGTAAATGCAAGATGGAGTCGCATCTATAAATAAAACATCTCATCACATATTTTATCTTCTTTCAATATATTAACCTATATTAATCTATATATATATATGAAAGAAAGATGTTGGTTACACCATTTATAACTCGAGATCGGATGGACTGTTTGTTATGAAACTTCATATTTGGATTCGTCTACGGTCTGGTTATTATAAAATACAATAAAACTTTGAAAATATCGATTAAAATTTCACTTAAACAGGAAATGCTATTCCTCCTTTTGAGTAAGGCCACTAGATGTCGCTACAGTTACGCTACCGCTTATTCGTTGGTACTTCATTTGATATTCTCCGCGTTAGATGGAGATATAAAAAAATAGCGTGTACAGTGACCATATTCCCTCTATAGTCACTGTAATAGTGTGTAATTTGAGTTGCCTACAACTCTGCGCTTTTGGGCAAAACCAAAATGTCTCAGCGTAGGAGTACAGATGTCTAAAATGATTAGATTTCGTTGAGATATGAGAAAAGTTTCGTTCTTACCACTTCAGAGGGCGCTATTCACACATTATGACTGATGTTTATTAGTTATTTTTATAGTTTCATTCATTCATTCCAAATAACGTAATCGTGAAGGAACTATATTTGACATTATCACAATTAAATGACAATGAATTTGTTGAGGCTTTCGCGGCCATCGATCGATGTCATCTGTTTTTTTTTCGAGCAGTTCAGTCGTCGTGGTTTGAAATGGTCGAAAAAAGAACATATGACTTCAATTACCGTGTAATTTACATAGGGCTTATAGTACCATGAAAGGCTATTAACAGATCAAGAAGCGGTTGAATATCACAGTGAATTTTTATCGAAATCACAAGTAAATCGGATTTTGGCGATCAGTTTCAATCAGGAATTGTCCGTTCTTATCTTTCCTCATAATTTTTGAAACGTTTTTGAATTTCTGTTTGGGTAATAAATATATTTGCGGAAATAACTGAATCCAAAATTGCCATTATTAGTGATTGACATATTATGACATGTTATTTTTGTGTATCTGTTCTGTGTGATAGCTCATATCATATCCATGGAAACATTTGACAGTTCAAAAATCAGAGTGCATTTGTGAAATCCACCGTAAGTATCATTAGGGCGGAACAAAGTTCGCCGGGCCAGCTAGTATCTAATATAACATTATCTGAAAAAATGAAGAACATTACCCATAAGTTTGATGAACATACAATTCTTAATAGCATGTCAAAAATTTGGCAATCACTACCCCTCAGAACCCAAATTCCATTTGCATCTAGATAATAAATAGAATATTGATACTGCTAAATATTAAAAGTAGATGGTAAAGAGACAATATGTATATTACCTACCTGTCATCAACCAATACATTCTCGATGGTGATTTATTGTGTGAGCAATACAAAACAGTGTGAATTTATTGTTTCCAATCCAAACAATAAACAAAATAGGGATAACATTCGATGCCGATCGATTTAAAAGAAAACTTTTTTAATTGAAAGGAATAAGACACAAATCATTTGCCACTATAAATAATAACAAATGAAATGTGAATACGAACTAGGTCTCTCATACTGTTCACCCCATCCAACGTCAACTGAGAATTGCACCAACTGCAGTTTCGTCTTACTCAGGAATCATCAGGGTGGAATATCCCAAAGTTAACGCTGGATGGAAAATCTTTTCGTGAAGATATGGATATCTGTCGCGCATTATTTCGAAATGAATATTAATGAGCGACATCTATCCACCTTCAGAAAAGACTCCACTCTCGGTGATCGAATGAACAATAAAGGAAACTTTCTTCCAAATTGCAACACCAGATTTTGAATTTCAACGTTCTAAACGTAATGAATCTATTCACCTGGGAAGCGCGGAGACGTTCGCAGTTTGAAGGTTTTCCAAAACCCAACAAAGTACCGCCTTACCGCTTATGTGATTTTACATCATTATCTATCATATAAAAACTATTTTGTGCACGTTATGGAAATAAGGATTATGATAATGAAATATCAATAATATGTCATGATAATAAGCATTGTTACATTTGTTTATAATATGTATTTCATTTCGCAGGCTGAGAAAATTGTTTAATTCAAGTTACGCATATGTTTCATTTTGATAACTTGCGTATATGTTTATGGATTTAATGAAATAAACATTTTCTATTACATACTATCACCATATTATGCAGTGTATCACAGTTTAACGAAATATTATGTACATTCAAATGCACGGAAAACGTTACAGAAAAGGAATATTAATGCAAATAATATGGAATCTTTTGTGGGCATCTCTTATTAGACGTTTTAGGTTGCTAAAACGTTCCAGATATTTGCACTTTCATCAGAAAGCGTCTCAAATAAAGATGCTGACATTTATGACTAATATTTTCAAACAATCTGTTTATTGATCTGCCCTTTTCCATAAGCAGGTCAGGTACTAACTCTACAATATACAATAATGACCTCTCTGGCCCTTGCATATAATGCGTCAAGTGATACTATTTGGGATTACCAAAATTTCAACAGGTTTTTTCCCTTTCCACAAATTCTTGCAAATTGCCAAAAGGCCCATTTCAATACTTCTGCATTCTTTTTCCGTTAGTAGTAGAGGTTGGTCTCCGGTAGACTCAAGCGGAATAGTAAATACGAGTAAATACGTATATCTTTGTTTTTTGGTATTCTTTTTCTATTTGAATTCACATCAAGTTCTTAGAGATAATAGACACACATCCAATCCAATAGAAGTGATTGTTTCAAGTGGTGTGAAGGTGCAAAATATTCACGAAGAAAAAAACCAGGATGGCCAATATCACACATAAGTAAGTAGTATTGAATTTTATCTGGTACACGGTGGGTTTCACAAAGCGTAATCACCGGTGATCCGAGATCAACTGCTTGAATCTCTGATTTTTGAACTGTCAAGTCGAGTTGATTCTAGATCAAGCTCAAATCCACAGTGATTACGCTTTGTGAAACCCTCCATTAAACTTTTTTCTGTCTTTCTGATGTTTGTATAAGTTCCTTATATTTGATTATGTATACAGGAGGCGTCAGCAATAGCGCCTAAACTGTACCCTTTGGAAGAATACTTATATGATATGGTTGTGAGGTTGACAAAAATCTACAAACTAAAAATGATTTCACAAATAAAAATGCGTTAAAAAAAGTTATGGTAATATAGGTAGTTTTGTCAAATAAAACTCCCTGTATTTTATGGGCCATGGCATAATTCTTTCGAGGACAATAAGAGCATCACACTCATTGTTGAAATTTCATCATGACGTTGACAAATAATTCTTATTTTTAGGATATTTTTATTCAGGAGTTCATTAAAATTCTTATAGCAACCGCTGTGTTCAATCTAGATAAACGAAATTTTTACAGTAGTTATCTCAAGGTTACAGCTTCATCGTTCGGTAAACATCTGAACTTCATACAGAGTGTCTAATATAAATTTACCAATTTATATTTATTAAATATGCAATTATTCCATTTTTGCAAATGGAACACCCTATATATTTTTCTCTTTCATCAAATCTGCCTACATTTTTCACAAAGTATGTCCCATTCTTACATGTGGAATATCTCAAAAGTTAGGTATAGGGTATAGGGCACATTACAAATTATTGCACAACTTTGTTGAGAGTGAGTACCTTTTGGATCGAATAGTACTGAATTGTAAACCAGCATTGTTGAGATCCAGAGAAACGTTCCACATAGGGTTCAACCCTACAAATTACACCATGAATGGTCCAATCCATAGAGCACTTCGTTCTGCAAATGCTTGTGACATGGATCTATTCTCTGCATCAATTTTTTCACTAAAGCGTTATTTCTCATCTCAAGTTTTGATCAGAAGGTGAAAATTCCTTGAGAACTTTCTAAACAGTGCGACATTATAATCTGGAACGTTCAAATTAGTGATATAGTTGAAAGAAGATTATGTTTATTCTTTTGGTTAATATGTTTTCAATAGTGTTTAATATAATGTAAAATGGCTTGTCAGTATGAATAAAAAATAAATTATTTGTAAGAAATGTAGGCAACAAATTTCATGAAAGAGAAAAATGCATCAGGGTGTTCCATTTGAAAAAATCGAGTTATCGCATATTTAATTTAAGTAAATTGGTAAATTTATATTGGACACTCTGTATGAAAAAAACTGATCTTTACCGAATGATGGAGCTGTCACCTTGAGCTAACTACAGTGAAAATTTCGTTTATCTAGATTGAACACAGCGGTTGTTACAAGAATTTTGAGGAACTCCTTAAAATACTAAAAAGATCCTAAAAATATGTAATGTATAAGTGTAAAGCCCTTATTGTCCTCGAAAGAATTATGCCAAAACTACCTATTTTTCCATAACCCTTTTTCGACGCACCAAGTTTATGTAAAATTATTTTTAGTTTGTAGATTTTTGTCAACCTTACAACCATATTGTAGCGGACGAAATCCTCCTGAATACGTCTCTGGACTCTCTGATTCCGCGTACAGGAATTCGAGAAGCCTCCAGAAACTATCCGATCGTTCTAGACAGGTCCGTATGGGTATATAAAGACGCGCACGATGGGGACGAAGTCAGTTACTATCTGAATAGAGCCGGATGGAATTGTGAATCGCGAATTCCAAGTAGTGAATATAAATCAGCATTATCAGCAAGTGTGTAAATAAATCAGTATTAGTTATTGTACATAAATTAGTGTGATAAGTAAGTGGTATTGGAAATAAATTAGACGTTCAAATTCAGCAGACAATTTGTTTAACCCCGACTTTTGACGGCAAAACACCTTGGTGCACGTACCAGAAGCAATTTGAAGCAGCCAATGGATGGGGAGCGGAAGAAAACGTGGCAGCTTTGATTGTTGCACTAAGGGGGGATGCATTGAATATACTTCAGAATGTTCCTGCAAGTCATCAAGGTAATTACGAGGCTTTAACAACTAAACTCCAAATGAGATATGGTGATGCACACCTCCATCAAGTGTATCACGCGCAGATCAAGAGTCGCCAGCAGAATAGTGCAGAAACGTTGCAGGAATTTGAAGCAGATATAGCAAGGTTGGTAAGACTGGCATATCCTACAGCACCGGAGAGCTTCCTGGAACTGCTCGCTATCCAGACCTTTGTCGATGGTTTGAGAGATTTGGAAACCCAGCAGACACTACGATTGGCCCGACCCAAGACTCTGGATGACGCCCTGGCCGTTGCATTAGAGTTTGAAGCTGCCAAACAAGCTTCGCACATGATACACAGCAAGATGAGCCGCACTGTAGATGATTCCTCGGTCAGCGATGAAATTATAGAAGAGGTTCTATGCCGAGTTCGTCAAGGGCGACGGAATAGAGGACTTAGATGCTGGAATTGTGGCGGAGAAGGACATATTCGGCGCTACTGCAAAGAGCCAGCTAAATGTCAGAAACGGGAATATAATTCTTCTGTCAAACATCGTGCAGAAAAGATTCATGGCAACGCTAACGCATTATCTAGGAGACCATGTCCGTCAGATTGCAAGCACTGTAATAAAGTAGAAGAGAAAGAATTCTGCTTGAGAACGACCCTCGTGGATACGGACTGGATGCCAGAATCCCTGAAGCGAGATCTAGAAAGTGACCCAGAATTGAAAATGCTGTTGCATTGGAAGATAAGCGGATGGAGACCAAGATGGGAGGAAGTGAGTCATCTGAATCCTAGGGTCAAGTCCTACTGGGCACAGTGGGATTCTATAATTTTGGAGGATGGACTGCTGAAGAGGTCCATCGAAAATGACGAAGGTACCGCAGCAAGGAAACAGCTGATAATTCCCAGGAGTCGAGTGAGAGAGGTTTTAGAGAAGTTACATGACGGAACTTCGGGTGGCCATTTCGGTATCAAAAAAACGCTAGAAAAGATCAGAGAGCGTTTTTACTGGGTCAACTGCAAAGAAGATGTTAAAGACTGGTGCCGGAAATGCAGATTATGTGCCTCATCGAATGGCCCGAGGGGAAGTCGTAGAGCTCCAATGAAGCAGTATAACGTGGGGAGTCCTCTGGAACGAGTTGCCATCGATATTGCAGGTCCATTCCCCGAAACCGAAGATGGGAACAAGTACATACTGGTTGCGATGGATTATTTCACCAAATGGGTTGAAGCTTATGCTATTCCAAATCAAGAGGCCTCGACAGTGGCGGATATCTTACCATTGTTGGTTTCGTTATAATTTCCCGTTTGAAATTATCCAAGCCGGCAATGGCAATATAGTCTGTGATTCGGTATCAACTGATAAATTGAACATTTATGTAAAAAATGTGGTGCAAGATTTCATCCAATAAAAACTTAAACGTTCCGTCAAACACTCCAGTACCTGGACATAAGTAGTTCAAAATTTAAGGTGTGGATGATTTTCATCATTGAATTTATTTTCATTTTCTCAATTTTATTTATTGATCACTAGTGAAGAATGCAAATATTTTCTGGCGTAATGAAAATATGCATTCATTATGGTCCTGCTAAAGTGATTGACGTTGTACAGCCAAAATAATATTTTGATTTATACATGCTCAAATCGAATGATTTCGTTTCGATACAATAAGCGCGTTCGGCAATTATATCTAACTGTTCGGATTGATCTGAACTGTTCGTTTATTACATCCATATTGAGGGGAGTACACATCTGGACCGTTCGGCAAGAAAATCTGATCAATGGGATGTAGATCTTTTTGCTCCGTGAATTTCGACGGAGGAAACGGATTTTTTCCACAGAACAGAAACCAAAATTACTTTTCTGCCTTTGTCGATGGATTTTTATCCCGCTTCGAATATTCTTGAACAATCTGTTGAAATTTCGTGTTATTTGTTGTGTAGTAATAAATAGAAAAAATGTAGTTTGATAAAAAAAATAATGATTCAGAATATCATCTCAATCAAGGGGTAGAAATGTTGCGAGCTATAACAGAAGATTGAAATAGTACCTAGTAGAGATCTCCGGTCGAACAGACCTACAAGCTCTAATTTAACATCTGGCTCGGGTGAGGCGTTACATACTTCTAACAATCTAACATAAAAAAAAAGCTCTGAACGCTCCCTATCGTCCGTTTATTATAGGAAAATCTGACAATCTTTACAATCTGTTATCACGTGACTAAAAAATCCGTCCGCTCTCGAATGCTATTGCCAAACGCGCATAGTGTATTTATTTCATTATCTTAAGATTAATTACCAATGAGGCTATTCGTAGCACCATGTTGAATGTTGTCTCAAATATGTCTCATGATATAATGATATATAATTATATTGTGGTCCTGAAAAGGACCGGTTGTTGAGCTATACGCAATGTAAAGGAATTAACCTCCGAAACCGTACAGAGTGCGACCCTGACGTTTTAGGGCGTACACGACGTCCATGGCGGTAACAGTCTTCCTCTTGGCGTGCTCGGTGTAAGTTACTGCGTCTCTGATGACGTTTTCTAAGAAAACTTTTAGTACGCCTCTAGTTTCTTCGTAAATAAGACCAGAGATACGTTTAACGCCGCCACGTCTTGCCAACCTCCTGATGGCAGGCTTGGTGATTCCTTGGATGTTATCACGAAGAACCTTCCTGTGACGCTTAGCGCCACCTTTTCCCAAACCCTTGCCACCCTTTCCTCTTCCAGTCATGATCTCCGTTAGGGTTAGAGAATTAAAAATGAATACTATCGACAACAACTTTGGTGTTGCTACGACATTTACTCTGCTCAGAACGGTCAGAACAGAACTCAATTACATATAGTCAGTTTTTTTTTTTTTTTTTTTTTTTTTAATTATAGGAGAGGTGAATCTTACATAAGACACCCAGTCTTTCTGGGTAGTGTCGGATTCTTACCGACTAAACACCTCTCCCGTTGTTAGGTTCCGGGCATATGCCTATAAACCTTTCATCTTCTCATATGTTATTTTCTCTTTCGCATTCTTTTATGCTGAGTGTTTGTGTTCATCCTTCAATTGGATATCTCTCACTAAGTGTGGAGTTTTATATCTTCATTTTCGCAATTGGTCTCTAGGTCTTTTGCGGTAAATTCTCACTGCTTTTTCATCTTCAGCGGGGTCATAGTCAACTAACCTTCTAAGTTCGTCATTTGGATGTTCACTAGCACTTTCATAGGCTTTTGCAGCTTTTCGCTTGATGAATGTAGTAATGGACTCCCATTTTATGTCCTTTCGGATTTGTTCATTCCTAACAAACCAGGGGGCGTCTAATGCCCATCTCAGAAATTTGTTTTCTGTACTTTGTATCTTATTTATATGGGTTCTCGCTGCATATCCCCATGCTGTTGATCCATATGTTAGCTGCGGTCTGGCGACTGCTTTTATGATCCTCAATTTCGTGTTCTTGTTCATTTGACTTCTTCTGCCTATTATCGGGTATAATCTTTTCATGGCCACATTCGTTTTATCCACTGCATACTTAATATGCTGTTTCCACGTTAGTCCTTTGTCTAATATTACTCCTAGATATTTAGCTTCATTCTTCCATTCAATTTCATTATTGTCTATGGATATCTTCGATTCCATCTTCAGTTTTCTCTTCTGAAGGAGTATTGCTTGACTCTTTTCTCCATTGATTTTGATTTTCCATCTGTTACACCATTGACTGATATCATCTGCAGCTTCTTGAAGTCTTTTGTGAATTATTTTTGTATTTCTGTGCCTAATTGCTATGCCCGTATCGTCTGCGTATAGAGCAAGCAGGCATCTTGGATTTCTTGGTATATCATGTATGTATATGTTATAGAGTAGCGGTCCTAGTATGGATCCTTGGGGAACTCCTGCTTCTAAATATCTGAGTGTGGAATGAACATCACCTATTTTCACACAAAAGTTCCTATCCCTCAAATAATTTCTTATTATTCTGCATAACTTGGGTGAATATCCTGCGGTTATCATTTTATATGCTAGTCCTTCATGCCATACTCTATCAAAAGCTCTGGTTACATCCAGTAGTAGTAGTCCTGTGGCTTCTTTATTCTGAAATCCTTCTGTGATATACTCGGTTATTCTTAGGAGCTGTTGTTCAGTTGAATGTTGTTTTCGGAAACCAAATTGTTCACTCGGTATCGTCGCCAGGGCTTCTGTTTCTTCATTAAGTCGTCTGGCTAAGACTCTCTCCACAATTTTTCCTAGGGCTGGGAGCAAGCTTATCGGTCTATAGTTCTGTGGGAACTTTTTGTCTTTACCTGGTTTATTAAAAACAATCACTTCGGCAGATTTCCATCTTTTTGGAAAGTGCTCTGTTCTCATCACGCCATTTGCTATGCTAGTGAGAGCTGCCGTTCCTTTCTTTGACATTTTCTTCAGCATGAGATTTGTAATTTTATCTTTCCCAGGAGCCTTTCTTGTTTTCAAATTATTGATTATCTCTTTGATTTCTGCCGGAGATGTTGGGTGAGGGATTTTACCATCCGATAGCGCTTCTTTCATTTCTTCTTCATTATCTTCAATTAATTCTTCTAGGTCCTCATCGTCTTCTTCACAATAATTTATTCTTGACTCTCTTTCTATAGTATCGGCCAGAGCGTTACATTTATCGCTTTTTGAATATGCCATTCCATGCATTCCATGCAGTGGTGGAATTTGAGTTTTTTCATTGCGTAAATTTTTTTGCATTTTCCATGCAGAGTGGTCTTCTGTGTTGAGTTCACTGATTTTCTTATTCCATCTATTCGTTCTGAGTTCCCTTAGTGCATTTTTAAGTATTTGACTATGTCTGTTCAGTCTGATTTTATCATTATCTGTTTTATACATCCTGTAGTTCTTTCTTAGTCTTCGGTTGACTTTAATCAGTTCTTTCACCTCTTTTGGAGTATCGCCATAGGGATGTTTGGGAGTAGGTTTAGTTTTTCTAACCGTGCTCTCTTCATAGGATTTCATAATCGCACTCTCCAAAGCTATGACTGATTGATCTAATTCATCAGGAGTGTTAATTTGTGGAATACTCGTGATATTTTCTTGGAGTTTATTCTTATATTCGTCCCAATCGGTATGTTCTCGTGTTTGAGTCACTTCATTTCTAGTTCCATGTCCTAAAGTGAACTCTATCGGGTTGTGATCAGATGTTCCATCCTCTATCGTTTCAAGAGCAAAATCTTGCTTTATATTCTTCATTATAACTATGTCTAGCACATCAGGGGTTCCATTGCCACTAGGTAAAAATGTCGGTATGTCCGGTCCCATTATAATCGCATCTTCCTTCTCGGCATACTCTATCAATTTCTTGCCATTTGCGTTCTCTGTTCTAGAATTCCATTGTTGAGATTTACAGTTGAGATCTCCAAGTATTATTCTTGGAAAATGACCCCCTAATAAAATCTTTATCTCTTCCTCTGGCAGATTTATTTGTGGTGGTTTATATACAGAGAATACCTTAATGCTTTCTCTTCTTATTTCTACTGTGATCGATAGTGCTTCTATAGTTGCGTCATTGTTCTCGTGATTTACAACCGCATTCAGGTAATGGTTCACGTCTCTTTTAACGAGAATAGCAACCCCTCCACCGTTTCTTTCATTTCTGTCTCTTCTGTATATTTCGTAGTTTTCGAAGGATATTTTATCTTTAGGAGTTAATTTAGTTTCCTGAAGCGCCATAATATCAGGATGTCTTTCTTCTAACAATTGTTCAATATCTGATTTACGGGCTCTGATTCCGTTAATATTCCAGGAAACTATCTTCAGATTTTCTAGCTGTGATTGCATGTTCATAAATTATTTATTTCCAAATAAGTTTTGAAATTTCTTCTCGAATTCTTTTTCAAATTTCTGCATTATTCTGCTGAATATTTTCTCAGTGAGTTTGTCAAGTTCATCTTTAGGGTCTTCCCTTCTGGTTTCAATTGGTTTTGTGGACGAGTTCTTTGTTTTTTGTACCTGTGGTTTTTCAACAGTAACAACAGTCTCTATTTTTTCAGCGATTTTCTTGGGGGGGGCTTCTTTTTTTGTCGGTGTTTTTTTCTTCGTAAGATTTTTATATGCGCTGCAGCCTTTATAACTGGCGGGATGTCCACTTTGGTTACATAAAACGCATGCCGCGTTCCTTTCCCCTTCTTTTTCGTTCAATACACAATCTTTTGTGCAATGCGCTCCTAAGCATTTTACGCATCTCCATGGAAATGTGCATTTGTTTTGCGCATGGCCATATCTCTGACAGCGATGACACTGTCCTGGGACTTCTGGTTTCTTTTTTGGCTCTATTTCGATACAGAGGCTGTAGATCTTCTTGATTTGGAATATTTCCTTGTGTTGAGTTTTTACAAGGTAGAGAGGGATTGCCTTTTTCGTTTTGTTCGACGTCATTCTCGTTACTTCAGCATCTTTAATGCCTTGTAGTCCTAAATCATTTTTGATCACTTCAATATCCGCGTCAAGTGGCAAGTACCTTATGACAGCGTATATTCTCTTTTCATCTTCCATTTGGTAAGTAAAATATTCCTTACCCTGTTGATCGAGGAATTTTGTTAATTTCCTAAAATCTTCTGCAGACGAGGCAATGATTTTAATGCCGTCTCTGACAACCGTTGCCCGGTTATAATTTATTCTTTTGCTGTACAGCGCTTTGGACATTTCCGTCCAGTCTGAAGTCCCCATCATTGTTACTGGGGGGATTTTATCTTTAACAGGTGACTGAGACGTCATCGTTGTCTTTTTCAAATTGTCTTCCATTGAGGACGAACTGTCTTTTCTGGCACGCTTGGCCCGAGGAGCACCTGGGGGTTGAGGGGCTTTTTTGTTATCCTCATTATTTGTGGCAATTTTTTTGGGAAGGACAATTGGGACAATCTTGGAATCGATTTGGGCCGATGTCCCAGGTTCAGAAGTCAAAACCTGGGAATAACTTTTTGTTTGGGGATTTGGAGATTTCGTAACCTGGGAATAACTTTTTGTTTCCGGATTTGGAGATTTCGTTTTCGAGAGTTCTTCCCTCAGGAGTTTCATTTCGCGGGTCAAATTTTCCATGCAGCTTGTAAGAGCGGCTAAGTTTGCTTTGAGCTCGTCATTCTCCTTTCGGAGCCTGACGAGTTCTTTAAGCTCATCGCTTTCATCCTCAGAGGTCGTGTATCTGTCCTCGGTATCCATGAAGGATCCATCGTTATCCGAATTTTCATCCATGTTCAAACACGGATAAAAGGATAATTAAAAGACACTTACCGTTTTTCTCAGCTTCACAAAAAGTCCGTATATCACTCACGCACGGAACCAACGATCCTTTCGGACCTGGACTCTACGTACGAAATCACAGAAACTTTTCACAAGCACTAACTTGGATGCGCATCAACGTGGCGTTCGGCGCACTGAACTGGTTTACACAAACTCAACTCTCGGTACGTGTACACTAGTCGACGCCTCGGTCAGTACTGATAGTCAGTTTTATGCCAGTCGCATCAATTTATACTATTCTGCCATCCCCCTCCATAGAATTGGTCGCAACCAATAGCGTCCCACGCGGCGTTCCGATCAGCGGTGCTTTATATAATTATAGGGAAAAATTGGTAATCCAAGTTATACAACTGCGAACTGTTGCTGCCGAAATCTATTTGTTTTCGAAATGGCCCGTACCAAGCAGACCGCAAGAAAATCGACCGGAGGAAAAGCTCCTCGTAAGCAGTTAGCAACGAAAGCGGCACGTAAGAGTGCCCCCGCTACCGGTGGAGTTAAGAAACCTCACCGTTACCGTCCGGGAACCGTAGCTCTGCGCGAGATCCGTCGCTATCAGAAGAGTACCGAGCTGCTTATCAGAAAGTTGCCCTTCCAGCGTTTGGTACGTGAAATCGCCCAAGATTTCAAGACCGATCTCAGGTTTCAGAGCTCCGCCGTTATGGCTCTTCAAGAAGCGAGCGAAGCCTATTTAGTTGGTTTGTTCGAGGACACGAATTTGTGCGCCATTCATGCCAAAAGGGTCACCATCATGCCCAAGGACATACAGCTCGCCAGACGTATCAGGGGAGAACGCGCTTAAGTTGATTGACGAATGTCCTTGTTATAGGAAAACGGTTCTTTTAAGAACCACCAAAATGCAGTATATTTTTTCAATATTGTGCAATATGTTAGGCGATAAAAAGAATTACGTGTTAACCTTAATCCGAGATATAACTTTTAAATACGCCTGTTGATTTTTCTCAAAGGATTCCTAATATCGATCATTCTGTTTAGGAGTGGTGATACTTGGTATTACTACCGATGGTGGCCAATATATTTGGAACAGTTTGACGTAAATTTACACAAGAAAATTGAAACTGCACTTTCGCGGGATGATCGACTCAGGAATTGAATAAGTTTGCTCAATTTGAGTGGCAGGTCTGACAGCTAGCCAATCCACCCCAGCAACTATGATAATAAAAAGATCTAACTGTGACCGACCTAGATTGTATCATGAAAATTTTGGCCTTCGTTGGAATATTTCAGGGGAAAGAGGACAGAGTAATATGATTTGAAATATGTGCTGTCTTTTTCAGGTCTGAGCTTCGACCTAACATTAGACTTAGATTTTTTTGCTATAGGCTTCACTCGTCTAAAACTGCCACAAGCTTATAAGTCGTATTTGTTCGAACATCTTGACTGCTTACCTAACTTGGAACCGGGTGATTGTTCATATTTTACTCAATATCCGACTCGATTAATATTGGTCGTACAAAAACGTTCAAATTTGTAGTATTTTTTATGAGCATTCAAAATTTTATGGGAACTATTATTTTTCAAATAGTACAGCCTGCATTTTATATTCCTAATCGGTAGAGCTCTTTCTTCTGAATTAAAAATATATACTTTATAGAGGTTATTTTCGGCAGGTTTCTAAAGATATCGGTTTTTTCGCCTAAGTCTAAAGTAGCTGTAGAACGCGACACGACAACGAGGCGATTTCTTTATATCAAAGAGACCGTGGATAATGAAAATACTGATATTTATTGACTAAGAGTTGAATTAATTGTACTTCTACAAATAATTTTTTTTATTAACGTTTGGAGGGTTTTCCTTACCATTTCTGGATCATTATTGAGGCTGTCAATTTATTCCTCTATTCTGCATTCAATGGTGTCAAGTCGGGACTGCCATAAAATGGTCCCGTTTCTACTAATGCACATACTGTATCTGTCATTGAGGTATTCTCTAACAGGTAGAATACTATGAGCTGGTGCTCCGTCTTGTTGCCCAATTACATTCTTGGAAAACTGTCGAGAAATTACCTCCATAAAGTATACATATTTTTGAAATCAGAATGAAGAGCTCTACCGATTAGGAGAATAAAATACAATTTAAAAAATAATTTTTAGGTTTACGATGCTTTTATGCATTTTTTTTTTGTTCTGAAGGCCCATAAAAAATAATACAAATTGGCCAGTGTAAACGATTTTGTACGACCAATATTAACTGGGATAGCTATCGAGTCAAATATTAGCTATCGCCTTGAACAGCTTCAATTGATAACAAACTATATCCAGATAACCAACGTGAATAACTGATCAGAATTGCATTAGTTCCAACATGATTTTAGTGTTGTGACATGTGATGGATCGCTCTACTCATTGATTTTGTATATGGAGGCCCTGAAAAGGGCCGATACACGGTACTCCTGCCGTGAAGGAACGCAGATTTTACTTCTTCTTCGGAGAAATCACTTTCTTAGCTGTCGCTACCGATTTCACCGTTTTGGGTTTCGGGGCTTTGGGTTTCTTCGTCGGCGATTTCGCGTTCTTTTTGGCCTTGGAGGGAGATTTTGTAACTTTCTGCTTCTTTTTTGCTGGTGCTGCCACTACAGACTTTTTAGACTTCCTTATTGTCGTTGTCTGCGGTTTCGCTGCGGTCGCCTTCTTCTTTTCCTTAGCTGTGGTGCTATTTTTGGTTACGCCGTCTTCGGACTTGGCAACGGCCTTTTTGACGATTTTCTTTTGAGTTCCGGTCGTGGAGCCTCCAGCGGCCAATTTGAAGGAACCGGAGGCGCCTTTACCTTTGGTCTGAACCAGAGAACCGGACTGTACTGCAGACTTGAGATATTTCCTTATGAACGGGGCGAGCTTTTCTGGATCGACCTTGTAGTTGGCACCAATAAATTTCTTGATTGCTTGCAACGAGGATCCGCTCCTTTCCTTCAAATCCTTGATTGCATTGTTGACCATATCAGATGTCGGAGGATGGCTGGGTTTCGTTTGCTTCGAAGTTGTCTTCTTCTCGGACTTTTTAGCATTTTTTCCGCCAGTGGGCACCGAAGCCGTGCTTTGTTGCAATTCCGTCTGGGACGTCGACATCTTGTCACTCGTTGATTGAAGTATGTTAAGACACGTCAACTGTCGGGAGAAATCTCATATACTAATGATAGTATTGACTAATGATAATAATAATTTTCATTACTCCGGCAGCCGGCTATATATAGTTACAGACGAAGTGAACGGAAATTTGATCGCTGCCAAGTGCCAGGCCGTTCGAATTTCTATTCTGCTTCAAAATCCGATACCATTATTCTTCGAAAGATTTGTGCGAAATTGGCGTAATCAATTGATGTATGTTATCTTTCTTGAATTGTGTTATTCGTCAGTAGTTTGGCCTAATCGATAAACAAGAAGAAGATATCCTGTATTCTGAGAACAGACGACGCATCAGATACGTCTCGGAATTCCTGATACCTGACGTTCGACTTATTCCTGCACATAATCTTGGCTATATTGGAAGAAAATGACTGATATCAGTTCCCATAAAGTCCATGTGATGATGAGATATTGTGTAACGATAACGAACCTATAATAATGATCATGTGATCGGATTTCTGAATTAATCGAGAGATCGTTCAATACTGTAAGAGAAGTCGACTGTGGCTGAAAGGGATGCATAATATAATATGTACGTGGTTCTCAGTAAATGCAAAAAAAATCTTCACAAATCCAACGTTTTTTTTTATATAGAAGAGGTGAATCTTACATCAGACACCGTCTTTCTGGGTAGTGTCGGATTCTTATCGACTGAACACCTCTACTGCGGTTGGTTCCGGGCATATACGTGAAATATAATTGGATACAGCCACTACAAGCATCATTTTTTGTCCAAATGACCAATATTTTGAAAACTGTTGAATATAAATATGTATGTGAAAAGTATACGAAAACATGCTGGAAGTTTTATAGAATTGAAAAACACTACTGAATATAGGGTGTCCTATTTGAAAAATTAAAGTCACCCTGTATTCCTCACTTGTGGGACACCCGATATATTCGAAAATATTTTTAAGTTGTGCTATTCTTGGAATATATCAAGTTTGGATTGAAAATTTTCGCCAAACTCAGACCGTTGCGCTTATATCGTCCGCTGCGGCAATAGTTGACTAGTGCCACACCCTGTAGATATTTCTGAATGTGGCTTGAAATGTGAAAATAGTTTTTGCTCCAAAAAAAAATTAAGAATGAAGATTATGTTGTGATTCAACTGAACTTAAATTTCATCAAATTTGATTTTTTCGATTTGAAGATAATATATTTCGATGTTGACTCTCACGGCCGGATTCAACTTCTAGACTAGATTTGATGAAGATATACAAACTGACGAAGAAACTGCAATATCCAGAAGCAGCTAGTTGAATTTTAATTTTTTGTAGGAGTAAATGATTCATATTTGGGAAAAAAATCGTAAAGGTTTTTTCATATGTAATACCACTAGAGATGGAATTTTGCCGGCAAAATTTCTCGATTGTAATATGAAAGTTTGTTGCTCGGAAATTTTGTGAATGACATTTGTATCCAAATCACGAGCCGTGGCCCGTGAGGCGAGTGATTTTGGAAAAAATGTCTTGAGCGAAATTTCCGCAAAGCAACAAACTTGAATATCACAAGAGAGAAATTTTACCTGCTTAAATTTCATCTCGAGTGGAATTCGGCATGACTATTCCACGAGAAAATATGGTAATATGTTCACATTTGACGCTTATTGCCCTATTTGTCAAATTAGAATTCATCATAGATTAATTAAACCACTAAACTTTGTTTGTTCCCTCTATGATATTTATTTCCGAAGCTATCAATGAATTCGAGAAACGTCAAAAATTTTGTCGCTGAAAAACCAACATGTTGGTTTTGCCGACTTGAAAATTTTTTCGGGATGCAACGATAGTTGCTACGGATACTTCCTCACTAAAAATGAAAAGAGTGGAATAGTCATGTAAACATTTTTTGTAACTCAAATCTTGTAGTCGTTTTTTCACTGTTTTTTAATTTTATAACAAACCAGCTGTTCGAGGAGATCCTTTCGGGTGTTGCAGTTTCCTTGTCAGATAGTCAGTTAGAGAAAAAAAAGTTATTTTTTCATCAGAAATCTACAGCTGACTCATACATCACTCACATACAATTTCGTTTAACTAGTATAGGACCTTTTTTTCAGTTGAAGAATTTTGTCCTCTCTCTTATGTACCAGGTTTAGGAATGATTTAATTTTAATTAATATTAATTTGTATCCCGAACCTTTTTCACGTAAAAGGAAAACGATTACTTACAGGAAAACGATATGAAGACTTTTCTTTCTATCCTTATATGCACAATAGATCTTTAGGTCAAGGTGGTTGCGAGTTCAGATGATCTTCCGCCCCTCCTCTAATCTAATCCTTCGTCTTTCCCGAGACCTTCAATTCTTTCCGGTCATCTAAAACTTGTAACGTTTTTCGTTTCTCACTCTCATGTAACATTGGATGGCTCCCCGTACAGACGGATTTGAAAACTTAACCGTGACATGACGGCCAACTGCCTTGGAAGTAGTTCCCCTGGGAGTGAAAGCAACCGCCGAAACTGACTAGCTGTCACACTACAACAGTTTATTCCGTTTTCAACAGGACGGACAGGCCTGGATAAAATTTTGTTTTTTTTTTCATAGAAGAGGAGAATCTTACATCAGACACTCAGTCTTTCTGGGTAGTGTCGGATTCTTACCGAATAAACACCTCTCCCGTTGTTTGGTTCCAGGCATAAGCCTGTAAACCATTCAACTTCGTGTCTGTTAATTCCTCTTTCGCATTCTTTATGCTGAGTGTTTGTGTTCATCCTTCAATTGGATATATCTCTCTCTTAGTTAAGAGGTCTATATCTTGATTTTCACAATTGGTCTCTATGTCTTTTGCGGTGAATTCTCGCTGTTTTTTCATCTTCAGCGGGGTCATAGTCAACTAACCTTCTAAGGTCGTCATTTGGATGTTCACAAGCTCTATTATAGGCTTTTGCAGCTTTTCGTTTGATGAATGTAGTAATGGACTCCCATTTCATGTCTTTTCGGATTTTTTCATACCTAACAAACCAGGGGGCGTCTAATGCCCATCTCAGAAATTTGTTTTCTGTACTTTGTATCCTCTTTATATGAGTTCTCGCTGCATATCCCCATGCTGTTGATCCATATGTTAGCTGCGGTCTGGCGACTGCTTTTATGATCCTCAATTTCGTGTTTCTGTTCATTTGGCTTCTTCTGCCTATAATCGCGGGGTATAATCTTTTCATTGCTACATTCGTTTTATCCACTGCATACTTAATGGGCTGTTTCCACGTTAGTTCTTTGTCTAATATTACTCCTAGGTATTTAGCTTCATCCTTCCATTCAATTTCATTATTGTCTATGGATATCTTCGATTCCATCTTCAGTCTTCTCTTTTGAAGGAGTATTGCTCGACTCTTTTCTCCATTGATTTTGATTTTCCATCTGTTACACCATTGACTGATATCGTCTGCAGCTTCTTGAAGTCTTTTGTGAAATATTTTTGTATTTGTGTGCCTTATTGCTATGCCTGTATCGTCTGCGAATAGAGCAAGCAGGCATCTTGGATTTCTTGGTATATCATGTATGTTATAGAGTAGCGGTCCTAGTATGGATCCTTGGGGAACTCCTGCTTCTAAATATCTGAGTGTGGAATGAACATCACCTATTTTCACACAAAAGTTCCTTTCCTTCAAATAATTTCTTAATATTCAGTATTCTGCATAACTTGGGTGAGTAACCTGCGGTTATCATTTCATATGCTAGTCCTTCATGCCATACTCTATCAAAAGCTCTGGTTACATCTAGTAGTAGTAGTCCTGTGGCATGTTTATTCTGAAATCCTTCTGTGATATTCTCAGTCATTCTTAGGAGCTGTTGTTCAGTAGAATGTGATTTTCGGAACCCAAATTGTTCACTCTGTATCGTCGCTAGGGCTCCTGTTTCTTCATTAAGTCGTCTGGCTAAGACTCTCTCCACAATTTTTCCTAGGGCTGGGAGCAGGCTTACGGTCTATAGTTCTGTGGGAACTTTTTGTCTTTACCTGGTTTATTGAAAACAATCACTTCGGCAGTTTTCCATCTTTTTGGAAAGTGTAGCTCTGTTCTCATCACGCCATTTGCTATGCTAGTGAGAGCTGCCATTCCTTTTTTTGACATTTTCTTCAGCATGAGATTTGTAATTTCATCTTTTCCAGGAGCCTTTCTTGTTTCCAGATTTTTGATTAACTCTTTGATTTCGGCCGGAGATGTTGGGTGAGGGATTTCTCCATCCGGTGGTGCTTCTTTCATTTCTTCTTCATTATCATCAATTAATTTTTCTAGTTCCTCATCGTCTTCTTCACAATAATTCATTCTTGACTTCTTTTCTATAATAAATAAAATCGTGATATTCTCTTGTAGTTTAGTTCTAAACTTGTCCCAATCGGTATTTTCTCTTGTTTGAGTCAATTCATTTCTAGGTCCTCGTCCTAAAATGAACTCTATCGGGTTGTAATCAGATGTACCATTCTCTATCGTTTCAAGGGCAAAATCTTGCTTTAAAATTTTCATTATCACTATGTCTAGCACATCAGGGGATCCATTACCACTAGGTGAATAGGTCTGCATATACGGTCCCATTATTATCGCATTATCCTTTTCGGCAAATTCTAACAATTTCTTGCCATTTGCATTCTCCGTTTTGGAAATCCATTGTTGTGATTTACTATTGAGATCTCCAAGTATTATTCTCGGAAAATTACCACCTAATAAAATCTTTATTTCATCCTCTGGCAGAATTATTTGCGGTGGTTTATATACCGAGAATACCTTAATCCTTTCTCTTCTTATCTTTACTGTGATCGATAGTGTCTCTATAGATGCGTCATTGTCATCGGGATTCATGACCCCGTTCAGGTAATGATTCTTCAACAAGAATGTCAACGCCCCCGCCTCTTTTATTATTTCTGTCTCTTCTGTATATTTCGTAGGTTTCGAAAGAAATTCTATCATCTGGGGTCAATTTTGTTGCCTGAAGCGCCATAATATCAGGATGTTTTTCTTCTAACAATTGTTCAATATCGGATTTACGGGCTCTGATTCCCTTAACATTCCAGAAAACTATCTTCAGATTTTCTAGTTATGATTGTTTGTTCATAAATTATTTGTTTCCAAATTAATTTTGAAATTTCTTCTCGCACAAACTCAACTTTCGGTACGTGTTTACTTGACGGCGTCTCGGTCAGTGAAAGTTTGTGAGGTCCAGATTGGAAGGATAATCTTTCCAGGTGAACTGTTACGTCGTTGTTAGATTTCGCGCTTTCTTTAAGTTTTTAAAGCAATAGGCTTTAGCCGTTGTAACGGGCTTTCTTTACCTATTGGCTATGGGCGGCGGAAATATAATCGCTCGGGCGTCAGCCACAATGGGTTTCAAAAGGTTGTGACTCCTTTATAAAAAGTTTCACTTCGAGCCCCTGCCTGGGTAGCTTTTAGACAGTTGGAGAAGGGCTCGGCTCAATCTTAGGTGTTAGCGATTGATAAGTATGTTCTTTATTGAATATTTCTAGCTGTTGCTGGAATAATAAAACAAGTAAAACCTTTAACAACTATAATGTGAAACTAAAATGTAATACAATGTGAACTCAACTAAATAATGTATGCAACAAACAAAATCAAAGTATTAAACAACCAAACTGTTTCCAAAGATCAACTATTAAGCAATTGAAATGCAAGTATAAAAGTTACAAAAACCTTACTGATATTATGAAAAGAGATGAAAACGGTTGCGGGTTAACGGGGTGAGCAGGTGAGACAGACGGAAAATAAGCGGTGATAGAAAATGACAATCTAATTGCAACAAATGAACAATGAGAGCATTCAAAGCAGCCGTGAAGGAGCAAAGCAGTGACCATGTAAATAAAAAAAAATCGTATTGAAAAATGAAATGGGCTACGATTTCCGAACCACAACTGTATGTCTGGATACTCGTGGGAAGAGATTACAATACAATGTTTCCCACTCGAACAATTTACCGGCGGTCGAAAAGATAACCCAGAATTCGATCGGTCAGAGGGGCTAGCGCATCCGCTAAAATGTCGCGACGAGTCACGACGCTCACAGGCCGTGTGTTGCCCCAAAATACCCCCAGCAATCAGCCAGCCACAACAAATGGGTTGCACCGCGCTCTGTGTGACCAAAACTAATGTGCTGAAGAAACAATGGACCCAACACCGTCCAACAAGCGACGGGACAAGTCAAAATTTACGAAGACTCGGGAAACGGCGCGGCGCATCCGCCAAAATGTCGCGACGAGTCACGACGCTCACAGGCCGTGTGTTGCCCCAAAATACCCCCAGCAATCAGCCAGCCACAACAAATGGGTTGCACCGCGCTCTGTGTGACCAAAACTAATGTGCTGAAGAAACAATGGACCCAACACCGTCCAACAAGCGACGGGACAAGTCAAAATTTACGAAGACTCGGGAAACGGCGCGGCGCATCCGCCAAAATGTCGCGACGAGTCACGACGCTCACAGGCCGTGTGTTGCCCCAAAATACCCCCAGCAATCAGCCAGCCACAACAAATGGGTTGCCCCGCGCTCTGTGTGACCAAAACTAATGTGCTGAAGAAACAATGGACCCAACACCGTCCAACAAGCGACGGGACAAGTCAAAATTTACGAAGACTCGGGAAACGGCGCGGCGCATCCGCCAAAATGTCGCGACGAGTCACGACGCTCACAGGCCGTGTGTTGCCCCAAAATACCCCCAGCAATCAGCCAGCCACAACAAATGGGTTGCACCGCGCTCTGTGTGACCAAAACTAATGTGCTGAAGAAACAATGGACCCAACACCGTCCAATAAGCGACGGGACAAGTCAAAATTCACGAAAATTTCTAAAGGACCGAGAGACCGGGCGGCGAAAACCGGCGACCTTGAATCGAGACACTCGACCGCTCATCAACGCACCGCTGCCCCGGACGTAGCTTCAAGCAGAACCGGTTTTCTTTCACGGGAATGTTACAAATAAATAATGAAAATAACACGTAGTTCGAGCAGGAAAATGATTCTACATAAAATAAACACAATAACGGTTCGGAATACGGAATACAGATTCGGAAAAGCCCAGATCAAGATCTTCCTACCTGATGGAGATTTCGTTAGCTTTCACAAGGCACTAAACGGTGGAATAGAACTTCACGGTCCCAAAATGAATGATTCGGTATACACTGTTTTCGAATCTACCGATTTCAAACTTTTTAATCTACTCGCAATTTCTCTAAATCTCGAAATTAATCTCCTAACCCTTTTTTCAATTCCTCTACCTTCCGGCTAAATCTCGAAATCTGAATGAATAATCCCCTCTTCGTCGCGTGCATCCCCTCCTAAAAAGGCCCCCCATCATCGGGAGTCGCGCGCGTGAAAATTCCTCAAATTTCCAAGAGCAACAACGACGAAGAGAGATAACAACACCCGGTCGCCAACAATCGGCGCTTGATTTTAAATTGAACCCGAAAAACATGAATGAGATTTACGGGTTGCCTATCGGAAAATTTCGAAATGATTTTACAGAGATTCTTAAAATGAAGGGCGCTTCATTACACCGTCTAGACGAAAATGGAGCAAAACATGAATAATAATACCGTAAAGATAGCCACACTCATGGACGCCCGCATCAGAAATTTGTTTCAGGGGGGGCCAAATAAAAATTATTGAAAAACGATGAGGGTCCATGAGGGTGTTGTGCTCAAAATCTCATAGGGGTGGGGGCATGGCCTCCCCCTGTGGGCGCCCATAGTCACATTTCTCCAGCCACTGTTTCGGACGTCGACTGTGGGATAGAGGAATAACGGCTCACAGTGGTGCCATAGCTACTCTGTAACAGGAGATTTGGAATTTCTCGGTTTCAGGGCCAATCAATAATTATGCGAATAGATACGATGTGTGATGAAATAATATGTTCTGCATTCAAACTTTATAGTGCTGCAGAAGAATTCGGAGAAATAGGGATGAGTTACGTTGGATTACAATCCAAAAATTCAGATATGCTTACCCATTAGAAAATTTGGGACAGCAAAACTTTTTTTTGGGTGACCGTCGCAGAAAAAAATAAAATCTGTCACTGGAGGTGGGGAAATGCAGGATGGATTTGCGGTGTCGCGAAAAAAATTATTCGGAAAGATAATGAATCTAGTATACTTAAACCGAGAAAACTTGTTTCTGGATAGCCGTCGAAGGGCCAGAAAAAAAAATAAAATCTGTCACTGGTAGTGGGTAAATGCAAGATGGAGTCGCATCTATAAATAAAACATCTCATCACATATTTTTTCTTTTTTCAATATATTAACCTATATTAATCTATATATATATATATAAGAGAAAGATGTTGGTTACACCATTTATAACTCGAGATCGGATGGACTGTTTGTTATGAAACTTCAAATATGGATTCGTCTACGGTCTGGTTATTATAAAATACAATAAAACTTTGAAAATATCGATTAAAATTTCACTTAAAAAGGAAATGCTTTTCCTCCTTTTGAGTAAGGCCACTAGATGTCGCTACAGTTACGCTACCGCTTATTCGTTGGTACTTCATTTGATATTCTCCGCGTTAGATGGCGATATAAAAAATAGCGTGTACAGTGACCATATTCCCTCTATAGTCACTGTAATAGTGTGTAATTTGAGTTGCCTACAACTCTGCGCTGTGGGGCAAAACCAAAATGTCTCAGCGTAGGAGTACATATGTCTAAAATGATTAGATTTCGTTGAGATATGAGAAAAGTTTCGTTCGTACCACTTCAGATGGCGCTATTCACACATTATGACTGATGTTTATTAGTTATTTTTATAGTTTTATTCATTCCAAATAACGTAATCGTGAAGGTACTATATTTGACATTATCACAATTAAATGACAATGAATTTGTTGAGGCTTTCGTGGCCATCGATTGATGTCATCTGTTCTTTTTTCGAGCCTTTCAGTCGTCGTGGTTTGAAATGGTCGAAAAAAGAACATATGACTTCAATTACCGTGTAATTTACATAGGGCTTATAGTACCATGAAAGGCTATTAACAGATCAAGAAGCGGTTGAATATCACAGTGAATTTTTATCGAAATCACAAGTTAATCGGATTTTGGCGATCAGTTTCAATCGTGAATTGTCCGTTCTTATCTTTCCTCATAATTTTTGAAACGTTTTTGAATTTCTGTTTGGGTAATAAATATATTTGCGGAAATAACTGAATCCAAAATTGCCATTATTAGTGATTGACATATTATGACATGTTATTTTTGTGTATCTGTTCTGTGTGATAGCTCATATCATATCCATGGAAACATTTGACAGTTCAAAAATCAGAGTGCATTTGTGAAATCCACCGTAAGTATCATTAGGGCGGAACAAAGTTCGCCGGGCCAGCTAGAATCTAATATAACATTATCTGAAAAAATAAAGAACATTACCCATAAGTTTGATGAACATACAATTCTTAATAGCATGTCAAAAATTTGACAATCACTACCCCTCAGAACCCAAATTCCATTTGCATCTAGATAATAAATAGAATATTGATACTGCTAAATATTAAAAGTATAAAAGTAGCTGGTAAAGAGACAATACAGGGTCTTTCACGAGGAACCTCACCCATATTTATACGGGAAACTACTGAACGTATTTTCATGAAATTCAGCACTTATAAGTATTTCACGATGCTGATGAAATCTAAAATATTTTCAAGGCATGAGCACCTCCGGTTTTTCCGGAAATGACGTCAACTTCCGTTTTTCAAATAAAAACACCATTTTTTTATTGCAGAAATAGATTCCTTAGAAAATTTCAAGTTATATTGATGTAACATTTTTCAGTTTTGGTTGGAAAATTCTCTCTGAGCGGGAAAATTCGAAAAAAAATCGAAAATAGAGCTCCGCTGAAACAAGAATAACTTCGAGGTTTTTGGATGGAAAACTTTCATTTTTGGGATTTTTCAAGATATAAGATTGATGTATCCACTTTAAAAATCGAAATCGCGATTCATGATACAGGGGGTGAAAAAATCGCTTTCAAAATTAGGGATGACAAAACCGTGAAAAATCAATTTTTTCAAACTAGAACCCCATTTTTTTATGGTAGATATTGAATCTACGTTAAAAAATAATTTGAGTGTATGCATCACAACCTTGCCCTAAAATGGATATTTTCTGAGTTATTCACAAAAAACTGTTTTTCGTCTTGAATTTTCAGCTATTTCTTTTCCCTTCACGCCAAAAAGATGAGATTTACAGGAACTGTTATTTGAACCATGCTGTAGATTTTTCACCCCTTCTTGAAACCGACTTCAAGTTACTATTAGGAGAATCATGGCAAACTCTCGCAGTTATAACTAGAGAAGATGCTCAAAGTTTTGACAGTTAATTTCTAGACATTTATTTATACGTCTCAGGAATGCTTCGTGCGTTGCTCTTCTTATTTCATCGGGAGGAAGAGATCTGCAAAAGTGTTTAAAAACCAAATTGAGTTTCAAAACTATGAATCTAAAAATCTAAACAAACCTGAACGCATTTCTGACTCGTTCTATGCAGTCCTCTTTATCAGTCAGGGGAGTTGAGTAGACAATATTTTTTATTCTACCCCAAACATAATAGTCTAAAGGAGTTAAATCGGGAGAACGTGGTGGCCAAAGGTGTGGACCATTGTTCGCCAACCATCGATCTTCAAATAGTCTGTAGAGGATATTTGACACATTGAGTGAATTGTGTGGAGGCGCGCCATCTTGTTGATACCATAAGTCATTATGGTTCTGTACCAGCGACTCAATTATTTGAGTCAATATGTCAGAATATCTATCTCCTAAGGGAGAACATTCTTTAAATAATGCAAACATGTGTAGTGTTCTATCTTACCAGTTAAAGTCCCATCATACCATCATAAACATCGAGAATTGCATTATTTTTGATGGCGCAAAAAACATTGAAACTCCAGGTCTCTTGAAAGTTCCATTGTCTGAAGTGGTGGTTGTTCTCTTCATCCCAATAATGACTGTTATGCCTATTGAAAGAACCATTCTTTGTGAATTTAGATTCATCTGTCCAAATTATACAGTCCAAAAAGTTTTCATTCTCTTGAAATCGAATCATCATAGCTTCGCAAAACTCTGTTCTCCTGACGAAATCAGTTTCCTTCAAATGCTGTACCCTATTGAATTTATATGGGTGCATTTTATGTTTTTTTAATATTCTCCAAACACTGGATTGAGATAATCCCAGATCAATCTCGGCATCTTTGAGAGAATTTTGAGGATTCACACGAAAATATGCAAGAACTGTAATTTCGTTGTTCTCATCTTCTACTACACTTTTTTCTCTGTGTATAGTTTTCTTAACGAAAGATCCGACATTTCTCAAGTTTGTCATGGTTCTGTTAATGGTATCTCTTGTTGGTCTGGGTCGGTCAGGAAACCTCTCAATGAACAGTCGAATCGTTCTATCTACAACTTTATTACATTCTCCATGAAGAAGAATTAGGCATAGTGATCGATTTCATAACTTAATACGAATTATCACCAAATTAATAGTAAACACAAAATGCTACTGAATAAAGAGGAATTTGGCAGATGTAATTAATGATATCTATCATTTAAAAAAAAAGAATGTAAAACATGGTAAGTTTTTGCATATGGTTCATAAGGAATTATTTTTTTATCACTGGAGAGACAACCGATTGCCGATTAGTTGAAATAAAGAGGTTTCCGATACAAATTCGAATCCAAATTCGCCATCTATTTAGGAACAACCTGTAACTTTTTTCTCTTGCATATTAGGGTAGTAAAATCTAAAACATGGTTTAAGTAAGAGTTCCTGAAAATTTCATCTTTTTGGCGTGAAGGGAAAAGAAATAGCTGAAAATTCAAGACGAAAAACAGTTTTTTGTGAATAACTCAGAAAATATCCACTTTAGGGCAAGGGTGTTTTGCATACACTCACATTATTTTTTAACGTAGATTCAATATCTGCCATAAAAAAATGGGGTTCTAATTAAAAAAAATTGATTTTTCACGATTTTGTCATCCCTAACTTTGAGAGCGATTTTTTCACCCCCTATATCATGAATCGCGATTTCGATTTTCAAAGTGGATACAGCAATCTTACATCTTGAAAAATCCAAAAAATGAAAAATTTCCATCCAAAAACCTCGAAGTTATTCTTGTTTCAGCGGAGCTCTATTTTCGATTTTTTTTTCGAATTTTCCCGCTGAGAGAATTTTCCAACCAAAACTGAAAAATGTTACAACAAAATACATAACTTGAAATTTTCTAAGGAACTATTTCTGCAATAAAAAAATGGTGTTCTAATTTGAAAAACGGACGTTGACGTCATTTCCGGAAAAACCGGAGGTGCTCATGCCTTGAAAATATTTTAGATTTCATCAGCATCGTGAAATACTTATAAGTGCTGAATTTCATGAAAATACGTTCAGTAGTTTCCCGTATAAATATGGGTGAGGTTCCTCGTGACAGACCCTGTATATTACCTACCTGTCATCAACCAATACATTCTCGATGGTGATTTATTGTGTGAGCAATACAAAACAGTGTAAATTTATTGTTTCCAATCCAAACCATATACGAAATAGGGATAACATTCGATGCCGATCGATTTAAAAGAAAACTTTTTTAATTGAAAGGAATAAGACACAAATCATTTGCCACTATAAATAATAACAAATGAAATGTGAATACGAACTAGGTCTCCCATACTGTTCACCCCATCCAACGTCAACTGTGAATCGCACCAACTGCAGTTTCGTCCTACTTAGGAATCATCAGGGTGGAATATCCCAAAGTAAACGCTGGATGGAAAATCTTTTCGTGAAGATATGGATATCTGTCGCGCATTATTTCGAAATGAATATTAATGAGCGACATCTATCCACCTTCAGAAAAGACTCCCCTCTCGGTGATCGAATGAACAATAAAGGAAACTTTCTTCCAAATTGCAACACCAGATTGTGAATTTCAACGTTCTAAACGTAATAAATCTATTCACCTGGGAAGCGCGGAGACGTTCGCAGTTTGAAGGTTTTTCAAAACCCAACAAAGTACCGCCTTACCGCTTATGTGATTTTACATCATTATCTATCATATAAAAACTATTTTGTGCACGTTATGGAAATAAGGATTATGATAATGAAATATCAATAATATGTCATGATAATAAGCATTGTTACATTTGTTTATAATATGTATTTCATTTCGCAGGCTGAGAAAATTGTTTAATTCAAGTTACGCATATGTTTCATTTTGATAACTTGCGTATATGTTTATGGATTTAATGAAATGAACATTTTCTATTACATACTATCACCATATTATGCAGTGTATCACAGTTTAACGAAATATTATGTACATTCAAATGCACGGAAAACGTTACACAAAAGGAATATTAATGCAAATAATATGGAATCTTTTTTGGGCATCTCTTATTAGACGTTTTAGGTTGCTAAAACAGACAATTGTTCCAAATATTTGCACTTTCATCAGAAAGCGTCTCAAATAAAGATGCCGACATTTATGACTAATATATTCAAACAATCTGTTTATTGATCTGCCCTTTTCCATAAGCAGGTCAGGTACTAACTCTACAATATACAATAATGACCTCTCTGGCCCTTGCATATAATGCGTCAAGTGATACTATTTGGGTTTACCAAAATTCCAACTGGTTTTTTTCCCTTTCCACAAATTCTTGCAAATGGCCAAATGGTTCATTTCAATACTTCTGCATTCCTTTTCCGTTAGTAGTAGAGGTTGGTCTCCGGTAGACTCAAGCGGAATAGTAAATACGAGTAAATACGTATATCTTTGTTTTTTGGTATTCTTTTTCTATTTGAATTCACATCAAGTTCTTAGAGATAATAGACACACATCCAATCCAATAGAAGTGATTGTTTCAAGTGGTGTGAAGGTGCAAAATATTCACGAAGAAAAAAAACCAGGATGGCCAATATCACCCATAAGTAAGTAGTATTGAATTTTATCTGGTACACGGTGGGTTTTACAAAGCGTAATCACCGGTGATCCGAGATCAACTGCTTGAATCTCTGATTTTTGAACTGTCAAGTCGAGTTGATTCTAGATCAAGCTCAAATCCACGGTGATTACGCTTTGTGAAACCCACCATTAAACTTTTTTCTGTCTTTCTGATGTTTGTATAAGTTCCTTATATTTGATTATGTATACAGGAGGCATCAGCAATAGCGCCTAAACTGTACCCTTTGGAAGAATACTTATATGATATGGTTGTGAGGTTGACAAAAATCTACGAACTAAAAATGATTTTACAAATGAAAAGGCGTTAAAAAAAGTTATGGTAATATGTATAGGTAGTTTAGTCAAATAAAACTCCCTGTATTTTATGGGCCATGGCATAATTCTTTCGAGGACAATAAGAGCATCACACTCATTGTTGAAATTTCATCATGACGTTGCCAAATAATTCTTATTTTTAGGATACTTTTATTCAGGAGTTCATTAAAATTCTTATAGCAACGCTGTGTTCAATCTAGATGAACGAAATTTTTACAGTAGTTATCTCAAGATTACAGCTTCATCGTTCGGTAAACATCTGAACTTCATACAGAGTGTCTAATATAAATTTACCAATTTATATTTATTAAATATGCAATTATTCCATTTTTGCAAATGGAACACCCTATATATTTTTCTCTTTCATGAAATCTGCCTACATTTTTCACAAAGTATGTCCCATTCTCACATGTGGAATATCTCAAAAGTTAGGTATAGGGTATAGGGCACATTACAAATTAATGCACAACTTTGTTGAGAGTGAGTACCTTTTGGATCGAATAGTACTGAATTGTAGACCAGCATTGTTGAGATCCAGTGAAACGTTCCACATAAGGTTCAACCCTACAAATTACACCATGAATGGTCCAATCCATAGAGCACTTCGTTCTGCAAATGCTTGTGACATGGATCTATTCTCTGCATCAATTTTTTCACTAAAGCGTTATTTCTCATCTCAAGTTTTGATCAGAAGGTGAAAATTCCTTGAGAACTTTCTAAACAGTATAATTTCTAAATTCTAAACATTATAATCTGGAACGTTCAAATTAGTGATATAGTTGAAAGGAGTTTATGTTTATTTTTTTGGTTAATATGTTTTCAATAGTGTTTAATATAATGTGAAATGGCTTGTCAGTATAAATAATAAATAAATTATTTGTAAGAAATGTAGACAACAAATTTCATGAAAGAGAAAAATGCAGGGTGTTCCATTTGAAAAAATCGAGTTATCGCATATTTAATTTAAGTAAATTGGTAAATTTATATTGGACACTCTGTATGAAAAAAACTGATCTTTACCGAATGATGGAGCTGTCACCTTGAGCTAACTACAGTGAAAATTTCTTTTATCTAGATTGAACACAGCGGTTGTTACAAGAATTTTGAGGAACTCGTTAAAATACTAAAAAGATCCTAAAAATACGTAATGAAATTTAAAAAGTGAGGTATAAGTGTAAAGCCCTTATTGTCCTCGAAAGAATTATGCCAAAACTACCTATTTTTCCATAACTCTTTTTCGACGCACCAAGTTTATGTAAAATTATTTTTAGTTTGTAGATTTTTGTCAACCTTACAACCATATCATATAAGTTTTTTCCGCAAGCTAAATTTTTCACATACAATTGTGAATTTTTATTATCAATTAAGTAAAAGTATTTAAAACTCATATTTTATTATTTATGAAAATAATCAATACAAATTATATAACTATATGTTCATAGATTAATTCTTCTTGACATTTTTTGGCACTCGTGAGGCGGTTATTCAGTATCTATAAGTTTAGGTGTATGATATCCATTTCGAAATATGTATTTCAAAGACGATAACGAAAACAATATGTGGATTTAGTTCGGTGGTATTCTAAAAATGGAAGCGGATCCGAAGTTATAGTAAAACTGACGACTTTTCCGACAAGGCATCATAAGACGAAATAAGGAATTTCTCGAAAACGGCGTCTTTATGCAAAAACGTTGCACTTTCCGCAATTATTGGTAATTTCAAAAAGTTTATAGCATTTTTCTGTGAATTTTGGACTAGGTCACACTGCTACTTCCGACACCAGGAGAGAAGATAATATGTGGTATAGAAAAAATATGAATACTTACCATAAAACAAAACTCAGACTTCAATTTGCCAGTTAATTTCGATTGTTGAAGTGTTGCAACACGGCCTCAAAATGAATGGTTTGAAATATTCAAACAAAATGCAATAATAATGAAAACAGCACCGAAGACAGAAATATTTGAATTTGGAAGAATCGTTATTAATAATAAGATTTTTTTGTTCTTTATCTATAGACAATGATAAAAGTAAACGAAACTGAATATGATAAATTACACGTTTCTTCAATCTAATGTGAAAACATATTAAAAATCATGATTTGAACCTGTTTGATTTGTTTAAAGAAATCTGTGATATGTTTGAAGCTGAGGCTGTGAATATTTATGAAGGCAGTAATAACTGATTCTAGGTTCTATAATTTCACATTTTCAATTTAGATGATATTTCTTTTAGACCCCAAACCTTGCTGAAACTTTAGGCTCTTTTGAGCGTTCATTACACTCAAACGAGGGCTATATCAATTTGTCACGGTGTCTGTATCATTCGAAATTTTAATCGAGAATTGTCCCAATCGACAACCTCTTTTCTTCATGCCAAATTCTCGTCAAATGTTCTCGAAGAAACCCATCCTATATATGTAATTCCAACAAATTGTATCGACCATTCAATTGTAATAACATCAATCTCTTTCCTTTTGACCAAAAAACCCGATATTTCATTCCTGTTAAAGTTTGATTTGTTTGGAAGAAATCCGTGATCTGTTTGAGGCTGAGGCTGTGAATTTTTTTTTTTATTATTTTGTTATTTTGTTGTAAGTAAACGCAGTAATGACTGATTCTTAGTTCTATAATTGCATATTTTCACGTTCGATGTTATTATACGCAGAACTGTATGGTACCCCGTTTACATTCCCTTTGCTAACACTTAGATTTGGAGCGGAAAACAGATTTCATTCTTTTGAACAATATGTTCCTTGTCGCTATTTCTTCACACGTGCCATATGCCATATATTGTTTTATCCAAGAAAACAGTATGTATTTCTCTCTTTCAAAAACATATAGACATATGTTGATATTTCTTTATGACCTCAGGTCTGCGCTGAAATTTTAAATTTCATGTTTTGTGGGCGTTCATTACACTCACGGGGGCTTTATCATTTCGTCACGATATCTGCATTTTTCGGATTTTATGTCGAGAATGGTCTGGAAACACCATATCTCTTGAACAGATAGCCTTGATTTTTCTAGGGTAGGTTCGGATCTCGGATTTGGTTTTCCTTCTAATTTCAAAACTACAGATTAGACCTAGATGAAATTCTGCATTTGGATAGAAAATGACGTATTCAGGCGAAATCATATGAAATACAACCGAATTATTGACAAAAAAATTCCCATTCCTGTAGTTACGTATCCATGGTCATGGACGTTTGCTTTGATAGCTTTGAAAAAAATTTCGTTTTATTTATGATTGCGAATCTACCTTCGAGATGGATCAATATACAAGATATACCTTCTGTATAAAAAGTACCCGGAATTGTAAAAAAAAACACATAAATTTAAATTTAATCATCAATATTTATTTTGTCTCCTTCAAAATAGTCCCCATTGCTTACAATACAACTATGATATCGGCGAACCCACTTTTCCATGCACCGCTCATACGCCGCCAAAGGTATGGCCTTCAGTTCTCGTTGCGAATTTGTTTTGATGGCTTCAATGGACTCAAAACGCGTTCCACGTAGGGGCAATTTGAGTCTTGGGAATAGAAAAAAGTCGCACGGAGCTAAGTCAGGTGAATACGGCGGTTGTTCGATGGTATTTATTGAGTTTTTGGTCTTGTATTCCTTAATAATTATGGCTCGGTGCGACGGCGCGTTATCATCATGCAAAATCCACGAATTGTCTTTCCATAAATCTGGCCGTTTACGACGAACATTCTCACGCAAACGCCTCAATACACCCAAGTAATACTATTTATTCACTGTCTGTCCTTCAGGAAGAAATTCTGAGTGCACAACACCACGATAATCGAAGAAAACAGTGAGCAAAACTTTAATTTTCGATCGACTTTGACGTGGTTTTTCGGAACGTCTTTGAATGATTTGTACCAATCGTATGCTTGTGTTTTTGACATACAATTATCACCAAAGGCTTTTTTTAACATTTTCAATGAATCGGCACAAGAAAATTCGTTTGCAAGACAAAATTTGAGACAAACTCTTTGATCAACTATTTTTTCCATTGTAAAATTCGCAGAGCACTTTTGAGGTCGACTGATACTGACAGCTGTTGTAAACACACTAGTTGACAGATCGTGCTCAAATTTGGCTTGGTAATAAAGGAAGGTCCTACCAACTTTAAGAAAAAAAAATTACCGATTCCTTTTTGGCGGTTCATTTAAATAACATTTTCCGGGTACTTTTTATACAGAGAGTATGAACGAGCACTCAAAAGCTCCTCCGTTCGAGCAATAGGTACCGCTACACCCCTCTAGCGTCAAACTTCCAAAGCTGTTTTTCATGCGGGTATCCCGTGTGATTTGCAAATCCTCTTCACAAGGATAGATAGTGCTCCTATACCCTATACTTATTCAAAAACACTTCCCGTGTTCCCGTGGACCACGCACATGTTTTATTCACACGGTGAAATTTTCCAGCGGCCTTACAATGGTACAATGGATTTCATAGTAAATATCTATGAGATCCACCATAAAGTTACCTGCCTTACTTCGAGAAATTCAACCAAAGAATCGTGATAATGACTCATCAGAGATGAAGTTATTTGTTCTTAACATGGCCTGTCCCTACAAAGTTTTAGGATTTTTTTTCAAGCTCTAAAAGTCTTTCGATTTTCCAGTGACTGACGTTGTTCGGTCAAAAACCAATTTCGATTTATATACCAGTTCGTCTAATCGAAGAAATTCGCGTGTTCACAATTAAATCTTTAGGTATTCACTTTTTCGTTATTAATTATAAACAACTCAATCAATTACTAATGTGACTATACGTAGTAATTTGTCGAATGTTAATGCCAGTGGATTGCGACGCATATGATTACGTGCGTAATGAGTAAAATCTTGATGAAATGATACATTTTTATTAAGGTCCTATACTTGAACTTGGATATAGTTATAGTTTCGTGCGACCTCAAGATCCATTGTGCCCTCCATAAAAGTTGCTCAAGCAGAATGAGGGAGGCTATAAATACGTATGTAGTAGTATCACGTCGAATGCAAATTTCGCAAAATAAGGAAAATCATGATAATTGGTGGAAACGATACATTTATATTGCTATCCTGAAAAGGTCTCTCTGTATTATACGCAATGCAAGTTATCAAGGAAAGTTTGAAAGTAATTCCCATAATATTCAACTTACGATGAATTATTCTCAATGAAAAATTATCTCAAATGATGCGATCCTGAACCGGATAGTACTATACATATATTTGTACACAAGTAAGGAGCGATCCCACAAGTCACATGTGACCGAGCAAGACTAAAGCTGACGCCACGGATACATTCAAGACGATCTGTTTCGAATAATAACAGTAATTATTTACAGACTGACTTTATTTATCGGTAACACAAAAAGGTGGTTTATTAATTAAATCATTACTAAACGCCGTCTGTAATGTTTGTATCATTTAGCTACCAAATGAGAAATTTCCGCAACTAAACTAAATGGAAGGTGCAACGTAATATGTCGGTGTACATTTTCATGAAAGATCTTTTTGGTGGCCCTGATAAGGGCCTTTGATGTATGACCTGATGAGAACGTATCGTCGAGATGTCTACGATTTTTTTTCGGTCTTTTTCGGCAAGAGAACGGCTTGGATGTTGGGTAAAACACCTCCTTGTGCGATGGTGACTCCTGAGAGCAATTTGTTCAATTCTTCGTCGTTCCTGATGGCCAGCTGAAGATGACGCGGAATGATTCTGGTCTTCTTGTTGTCTCTCGCGGCGTTACCAGCCAATTCCAATACTTCGGCGGCAAGATACTCCATTACAGCCGCAAGGTACACGGGTGCCCCCGCTCCAACCCGTTCGGCGTAATTACCCTTACGTAATAAACGATGAATACGTCCTACGGGAAACTGCAGCCCAGCTCTGTTAGAACGGGACTTCGCCTTGCCTTTAACTTTACCACCTTTACCGCGACCAGACATGATTAACTACTAACTTTACTTTGATATAACGTATTATCAATAATGATGCTCCCTAACATTGCGTGCTCCACCTATATAGATTCGACGTTACGCCAATCGCGTCGAGTTTTCATTTCGTCCTCCTACATGGGCGTGGTCGAGATATTCACATGGATACCCGCTTCTTGAACATATTCGTGATAGAGCCATACATAATTCCTTAATATGAAGTGAATCGTGGGAATAGGAATATTTACAGAACACTTAATTACCTCTATCAGCGACGTTTCTTAACCATACTGTTGCATTTTCAAGCTGTTGTTACAGTATTTCCCGCCGGCTTATTAGACGCTGGATGAAAAAGATGAATAGTAATGTGTAGGATGCTGTTTTAAAAAAATCTATAAACACTCTCGATGTGATCGCACTACCTGAAACAATTACCTTGGGTATTCCAAAATCACCAGATACTGATTTCCCATAAATGGTCCAAAAAAGTCGAAAAGAATACGTTCCCATCGAGTGTAAGGGCAGCTTCAAGGATTCAACGTAGTCTTTTCATCTTAACCATGACCTGATGGGTAGAATGGAATTCATTCAAAATCTTCTTCAAATCTTAGTTTTTGAGGAACAATGATCCTTGGATTCCGAAATGAACAATTATCTTGTGAACTAAGTTAGAACCTCTTCTGAAATTATCCGTAGATTCAAGTGGAATAGTTTGTCTTTTCGAATTATTTTTCTATTTGAATTCACATCGAGTTATCCTCAAGTGCTATGAAATAATAGAATCATTTGCGATAAAAGTGATTGTTTCAAGTGGGTTCAACATATTCACATAGAAAAATCTCAGGATGTCCCTAATGTCACACATTTGTAAGTATTTCGTTTTATTAAGTTTTTTGCTTCTCTGATAATATCCTTGTATTTGATTATGTGTATATTCTATACATGATACATCTCATGTTGATTAAACAATGACCGTCGAATTGACATTTTTGAATTGCCCCTTGTGTAATAAATATATTTGCGTAATTTTCCCATAATTGATACATAGATATGGTCTTTTCAGGGAGATTGGTGTTTATCATATCTAGGAAAGTAAATGTCAATAAATTATGTACGTGGGATTATTATTATCAATCGATTCCTGAGCTGAAATTCAACGACACATTACCTATAACTTATCATCGCTTCAAAAAAGAAAATATGTTTTGTGATTACAATATGGAGATGTACAAGAAAGGACAGCAATCCAAAAACAGGATACAACTTCATAACAAAATATATTTTTAAAAGAAATCATTATCGGTAAACAATTTTCCAATTCCGGAAAAATTTCCACTTCGAGCGGGAATCGAACCACGCGTCTTTGATGTCTTGTCGCAAATCGAAAATTGTCTGTTTACCGATAATGATTTCTCTCAAAAATATTTCACAGACGATAATTTCTAATTAATATAACAACGAAATATATTCATAGAGCTCTTTGATAGTTTCATCTTCTTTCCTTTGTAGTAAAATTTTTTATCGAACTTATAATTGTAATGATTAGTCTCCCGAGTAGACTTCTCTAACTTAAATTAGGATATGCGAATTTTTTATTAATTTTCTACTGTGCGTATTTTCTATCCATATCAAATTCGAAAATAATTCAATCACCAGACTAGTCCAGATAAAGGCTATCTTTAAAATAACAGGGAAAGTGAAAACTCTGATCTTCCTAATATTGATATTATTCGAATGCTCATAATTCGATTATAAAATATAGACAGAAGGGATACAGTATAATTCATTACTAAAACTTCATTTGCGATAGTCGAGTAGTGGTATGTGACAACGAATCGTAGAAATTTGTGGTTCTGAAAATAACCGATTGTATGCAATTGTCTTGGTCAAAATAACACAGACGACTTCCATCTCACTTCTACTTGGAACTGGTGTATTTGGTCACGGCTTTGGTACCTTCGCTGACGGCGTGCTTCGCTAATTCACCGGGCAAGAGGAGACGTACGGCAGTCTGAATTTCCCTGCTGGTAATCGTGGAGCGTTTGTTGTAGTGTGCCAATCTGCTCGCTTCTGCTGCTATGCGTTCGAATATATCGTTAACAAAGCTGTTCATGATACTCATGGCTTTGCTGGAAATTCCCGTATCGGGATGGACCTGCTTCAACACCTTGTAGATGTAGATAGCGTAAAGTACAGTTATACCGGGTGGCCCACCACTGACGAGATGCTCATTTTGAGAGGATAAATAAAGATATTTTGAAAATCATTTTGTGGTGTGTGTAGTGTAGACGTGAAGAGTAATCAGTAGGCTCTGATACGAGCTTTTCTGCTGTTTATGGGTCAGGAATAAATCAACAAATAAACATTTTCATTTGATACGAGTAATCATGGAATTTGCACTTTTCTCATTATTAATACCTAGGAGCATAGAATATTCTATGCTCCTAGTTAATACTAATATGATATATCCAAATGTTCAAATGTATGTAACATTCCGGACTCCGGTTAAGCTATCGATCTAAGGAATCGAAGCATAGTTCTTTAGAAATTTAGACAACCAGAAATAAGTCACTTTAAAAATCTGCACTGCTATATTAGGGGTCATAAATTGTAATATGTACTACCAGATGTTTATGTTCCGTCAAAAATTGTTTTCAAAGTAATTGGGCAAGAAATGGCTATTGAAATATTTAATGCATCGTATTTTCGTAGTGCTTAAGTGCCATTTATCGAAATTAGAGCTTTCCAGCCAATGCCAAAGGGCGTGACACTGAATCAGCAGAGAAATATTGAAAACGTTCATGCGTATTCAGCCTCCCATGTTATCAAAATAAATATTACTAATTTCCTACTATTGACACACTATTTTCGGTATATTTTGAATGGCATGTGACGAGTCTTTAAAGTTGGTGGATCTGAAAAGAATCGATTGCTTGCAGTCAAATGCTCAGAATTTGATTAAAGGTAATCATCAAACCAAATCGATAGTTGAGAAGTCATGATAATGAGTCTTAAAAATTGGTGGTTCTGAAAAGAACCGATTGTGTAGCCTTACAGAGCACCAAGGAAGTTGATTTTCACCCACTTTACGTAGAACTGGTGTATTTGGTCACGGCTTTGGTACCTTCACTGACGGCGTGCTTCGCTAATTCACCGGGCAAGAGGAGACGTACGGCAGTCTGAATTTCCCTGCTGGTAATGGTGGAGCGTTTGTTGTAGTGTGCCAATCTGCTCGCTTCTGCTGCGATACGTTCGAAGATATCGTTAACAAAACTGTTCATTATACTCATGGCCTTGCTGGAAATTCCGGTATCGGGATGGACCTGCTTCAACACCTTGTAGATGTAGATAGCATAACTTTCCTTCCTCTTGCGCTTCTTCTTCTTATCGGTCTTGGTAATATTCTTCTGGGCTTTACCGGCCTTCTTCACGGCTTTTCCACTGGTTTTAGGTGGCATCGTAACAAAATAAGTTATCAAACCGTGATGATATATATAATATCGTAAATCAGATAATACTGTGGTTTTTTTTTTTTTTTAATTATAGGAGAGGTGAATCTTACATAAGACACCCAGTCTTTCTGGGTAGTGTCGGATTCTTACCGACTAAACACCTCTCCCGTTGTTAGGTTCCGGGCATATGCCTATAAACCTTTCATCTTCTCATATGTTATTTTCTCTTTCGCATTCTTTTATGCTGAGTGTTTGTGTTCATCCTTCAATTGGATATCTCTCACTAAGTGTGGAGTTTTATATCTTCATTTTCGCAATTGGTCTCTAGGTCTTTTGCGGTAAATTCTCACTGCTTTTTCATCTTCAGCGGGGTCATAGTCAACTAACCTTCTAAGTTCGTCATTTGGATGTTCACTAGCACTTTCATAGGCTTTTGCAGCTTTTCGCTTGATGAATGTAGTAATGGACTCCCATTTTATGTCCTTTCGGATTTGTTCATTCCCAACAAACCAGGGGGCGTCTAATGCCCATCTCAGAAATTTGTTTTCTGTACTTTGTATCTTATTTATATGGGTTCTCGCTGCATATCCCCATGCTGTTGATCCATATGTTAGCTGCGGTCTGGCGACTGCTTTTATGATCCTCAATTTCGTGTTCTTGTTCATTTGACTTCTTCTGCCTATTATCGGGTATAATCTTTTCATGGCCACATTCGTTTTATCCACTGCATACTTAATATGCTGTTTCCACGTTAGTCCTTTGTCTAATATTACTCCTAGATATTTAGCTTCATTCTTCCATTCAATTTCATTATTGTCTATGGATATCTTCGATTCCATCTTCAGTTTTCTCTTCTGAAGGAGTATTGCTTGACTCTTTTCTCCATTGATTTTGATTTTCCATCTGTTACACCATTGACTGATATCATCTGCAGCTTCTTGAAGTCTTTTGTGAATTATTTTTGTATTTCTGTGCCTAATTGCTATGCCCGTATCGTCTGCGTATAGAGCAAGCAGGCATCTTGGATTTCTTGGTATATCATGTATGTATATGTTATAGAGTAGCGGTCCTAGTATGGATCCTTGGGGAACTCCTGCTTCTAAATATCTGAGTGTGGAATGAACATCACCTATTTTCACACAAAGATTCCTATCCCTCAAATAATTTCTTATTATTCTGCATAACTTGGGTGAATATCCTGCGGTTATCATTTTATATGCTAGTCCTTCATGCCATACTCTATCAAAAGCTCTGGTTACATCCAGTAGTAGTAGTCCTGTGGCTTCTTTATTCTGAAATCCTTCTGTGATATACTCGGTTATTCTTAGGAGCTGTTGTTCAGTTGAATGTTGTTTTCGGAAACCAAATTGTTCACTCGGTATCGTCGCCAGGGCTTCTGTTTCTTCATTAAGTCGTCTGGCTAAGACTCTCTCCACAATTTTTCCTAGGGCTGGGAGCAAGCTTATCGGTCTATAGTTCTGTGGGAACTTTTTGTCTTTACCTGATTTATTAAAAACAATCACTTCGGCAGATTTCCATCTTTTTGGAAAGTGCTCTGTTCTCATCACGCCATTTGCTATGCTAGTGAGAGCTGCCGTTCCTTTCTTTGACATTTTCTTCAGCATGAGATTTGTAATTTTATCTTTCCCAGGAGCCTTTCTTGTTTTCAAATTATTGATTATCTCTTTGATTTCTGCCGGAGATGTTGGGTGAGGGATTTTACCATCCGATAGCGCTTCTTTCATTTCTTCTTCATTATCTTCAATTAATTCTTCTAGGTCCTCATCGTCTTCTTCACAATAATTTATTCTTGACTCTCTTTCTATAGTATCGGCCAGAGCGTTACATTTATCGCTTTTTGAATATGCCATTCCATGCATTCCATGCAGTGGTGGAATTTGAGTTTTTTCATTGCGTAATTTTTTTTGCATTTTCCATGCAGAGTGGTCTTCTGTGTTGAGTTCACTGATTTTCTTATTCCATCTATTCGTTCTGAGTTCCCTTAGTGCATTTTTAAGTATTTGACTATGTCTGTTCAGTCTGATTTTATCATTATCTGTTTTATACATCCTGTAGTTCTTTCTTAGTCTTCGGTTGACTTTAATCAGTTCTTTCACCTCTTTTGGAGTTTCGCCATAGGGATGTTTGGGAGTAGGTTTAGTTTTTCTAACCGTGCTCTCTTCATAGGATTTCATAATCGCACTCTCCAAAGCTATGACTGATTGATCTAATTCATCAGGAGTGTTAATTTGTGGAATACTCGTGATATTTTCTTGGAGTTTATTCTTATATTCGTCCCAATCGGTATGTTCTCGTGTTTGAGTCACTTCATTTCTAGTTCCATGTCCTAAAATGAACTCTATCGGGTTGTGATCAGATGTTCCATCCTCTATCGTTTCAAGAGCAAAATCTTGCTTTATATTCTTCATTATAACTATGTCTAGCACATCAGGGGTTCCATTGCCACTAGGTAAAAATGTCGGTATGTCCGGTCCCATTATAATCGCATCTTCCTTCTCGGCATACTCTATCAATTTCTTGCCATTTGCGTTCTCCGTTCTAGAATTCCATTGTTGAGATTTACAGTTGAGATCTCCAAGTATTATTCTTGGAAAATGACCCCCTAATAAAATCTTTATCTCTTCCTCTGGCAGATTTATTTGCGGTGGTTTATATACAGAGAATACCTTAATGCTTTCTCTTCTTATTTCTACTGTGATCGATAGTGCTTCTATAGTTGCGTCATTGTTCTCGTGATTTACAACCGCATTCAGGTAATGGTTCACGTCTCTTTTAACGAGAATAGCAACCCCTCCACCGTTTCTTTCATTTCTGTCTCTTCTGTATATTTCGTAGTTTTCGAAGGATATTTTATCTTTAGGAGTTAATTTAGTTTCCTGAAGCGCCATAATATCAGGATGTCTTTCTTCTAACAATTGTTCAATTTCTGATTTACGGGCTCTGATTCCGTTAATATTCCAGGAAACTATCTTCAGATTTTCTAGCTGTGATTGCATGTTCATAAATTATTTATTTCCAAATAAGTTTTGAAATTTCTTCTCGAATTCTTTTTCAAATTTCTGCATTATTCTGCTGAATATTTTCTCAGTGAGTTTGTCAAGTTCATATTTAGGGTCTTCCCTTCTGGTTTCAATTGGTTTTGTGGACGAGTTCTTTGTTTTTTGTACCTGTGGTTTTTCAACAGTAACAACAGTCTCTATTTTTTCAGCGATTTTCTTGGGGGGGGCTTCTTTTTTTGTTGGTGTTTTTTTCTTCGTAAGATTTTTATATGCGCTGCAGCCTTTATAACTGGCGGGATGTCCACTTTGGTTACATAAAACGCATGCCGCGTTCCTTTCCCCTTCTTTTTCGTTCAATACACAATCTTTTGTGCAATGCGCTCCTAAGCATTTTACGCATCTCCATGGAAATGTGCATTTGTTTTGCGCATGGCCATATCTCTGACAGCGATGACACTGTCCTGGGACTTCTGGTTTCTTTTTTGGCTCTATTTCGATACAGAGGCTGTAGATCTTCTTGATTTGGAATATTTCCTTGTATTGAGTTTTTACAAGGTAGAGAGGGATTGCCTTTTTCGTTTTGTTCGACGTCATTCTCGTTACTTCAGCATCTTTAATGCCTTGTAGTCCTAAATCATTTTTGATCACTTCAATATCCGCGTCAAGTGGCAAGTACCTTATGACAGCGTATATTCTCTTTTCATCTTCCATTTGGTAAGTAAAATATTCCTTACCCTGTTGATCGAGGAATTTTGTTAATTTCCTAAAATCTTCTGCAGACGAGGCAATGATTTTAATGCCGTCTCTGACAACCGTTGCCCGGTTATAATTTATTCTTTTGCTGTACAGCGCTTTGGACATTTCCGTCCAGTCTGAAGTCCCCATCATTGTTACTGGGGGGATTTTATCTTTAACAGGTGACTGAGACGTCATCGTTGTCTTTTTCAAATTGTCCTCCATTGAGGACGAACTGTCTTTTCTGGCACGCTTGGCCCGAGGAGCACCTGGGGGTTGAGGGGCTTTTTTGTTATCCTCATTATTTGTGGCAATTTTTTTGGGAAGGACAATTGGGACAATCTTGGAATCGATTTGGGCCGATGTCCCAGGTTCAGAAGTCAAAACCTGGGAATAACTTTTTGTTTGGGGATTTGGAGATTTCGTAACCTGGGAATAACTTTTTGTTTCCGGATTTGGAGATTTCGTTTTCGAGAGTTCTTCCCTCAGGAGTTTCATTTCGCGGGTCAAATTTTCTATGCAGCTTGTAAGAGCGGCTAAGTTTGCTTTGAGCTCGTCATTCTCCTTTCGGAGCCTGACGAGTTCTTTAAGTTCGTCACTTTCATCCTCAGAGGTCGTGTATCTGTCCTCGGTATCCATGAAGGATCCATCGTTATCCGAATTTTCATCCATCTTCAAACACGGATAATAGGTTAATTAAAAGGCACTTACCCTTTTTACAACTTCACTAAAAAGTCCGTAAATCACTCACGCACGGAACCAACGATCCTTTCGGACCTGGACTCTACGTACGAAATCACAGAAACTTTTCACAAGCACTAACTTGGATGCGCATCAACGTGGCGTTCGGCGCACTGAACTGGTTTACACAAACTCAACTCTCGGTACGTGTACACTAGTCGACGTCTCGGTCAGTACTGGGATACTGTGGTTACCGTTTTCAACGCCCCCTTTATTACGGTGAAGTAGGTTGGTTCTGGCCACGCCTCCTCACGTTGACTCGCAGCTGCGCGCTGTTAGTACGTACAGATAGACGACACTCTTTTCGTGAGAAATTACAATGAAACCACGAAGCCGCAACCTAGACTTAGTAGGCTGGTATATTTTATACTTGAAGGATGTGTCTAGCAATGAATGAAGTCATAAATATAGTAACATATTCAAATCTCTCAAAGAGTTGTTTGAGTCCATTTATTGAAGAAGTATATTGTCTACATATTTTCGATTGGATCATCGCATTAGTCAATTATTAAATGTCAATGTTGTTCAGAATAGAACCATACCGGCATCCGGTGCCGAATCGTTGGGATATCGTTGACGATGGCAACCAAAAGCGACATCCGTTCATTGTGAATTGATGCTGTATTGTTGTTTATAATGTTTTCGCTTTGCTTTTTGTATGTATACTAGGATCATCGGTTTCAGTGTAACGAAAAACAGGTACAGAATTGGTTATGTTGTGTTCAAATTGTTTTAGTTCATAACTGTGAGAGCAATAATATTTCAAGTGGTCTATTTCTTCACAATAGGGCCGACACTATAAATAGTAATTCTCTGAGTTTGTCTATACTCTGTTCAAATATAAGAGACATCAAAATAAACAAAGTCGCGCAGAGGTAGGATGGGCTTTCTTCATGTAGAGACTTTATTTCAGGGCTCCAGGGTCGGATCGAGGATAGTTCACACAATCATATAAACTCAAATTCATTTATTCAACATATTCAAATTACAAATGTCATAAGTTTGAAAAAAATAATGCTGCGTCCAAAATAATATATTATGTATTACGCTATTAAAAATTATTCAGAATTTTGTTGGTCTTCTTCTGTGTCACTTTCATCCAGATTCACCAGCACTCGCTCTATTGTTGACTCCATGATATTATCGAGCTGACACATTTTTTCTTCGACATCAGTTACAACATGATGTATGCATGTCTTCCATTTCTCAGCACCAATCGAGCCTATAGCTCCCAGAAACAAATTACGAACCTCAGCAATTTTAAATGAGGAGTTCTGAGCAGCTACTTTTCCTTTTACTTGAGCCCAAATGAGCTCGATTGGATTCAGCTCGCAATGATATGGTGGGAGTCTCAATACTGTTCTTCCCGTCTCATTGGCCATTTCATCTATAATTAATTTTTCATACCTCCCTCTATTTGCCTTGACCAGAGCAAGAAGTTCCGCCTTCAAAAGATCATTTTCGAAGGAAATATTTTTACTGAGCAACCAATTTTTGACATCTTCCTTGCGGGTTGAAGACGGAATCGATTCCATTTTTCTCGAATGATAACTGGCGTTGTCCATTACGATGACAGCGTTATGATCCAGAGTTGGCAAAATTGTTGAGAACCACTTTTCGAACGATTCCCCGTTCATTTCCTGATGGTAATCTCCGGATTTTTTCGATTCGAAAAACCATAGGCCGTTCTCTACAAATCCGTCTTCTCCCCCTATATGACATATAATCAGTCCTTTTCCTTTTCCACTTGGGTTTTTGAGACCAGTTGACAGACCTTCTCGAAAAGCCTGTCTGTTGGACCCAATCGATTCATCGACCCATATTGAATTTTTTGTACATCCCGCATTTATCCATGTCTCGTCAAGGTAATAAATTTTTCGGCCTTGCTCCCTAAATTCTCGAATTTTCTTCAAATAATTTCTCCTCCAAACAACTATTTCGTCTCTATCAATCAATAAACTATTACGACCACGTTTTTTGAATTTGAATTTCATTTTTTTCAATAATTTATAAAATGTTGTTTTTTTAAAATTCGGCAGGCTGTCATCGTTATAAACAACTTCCAAAACCTTCGAAATTGTAGGAATTTCATCAAGAAAAAAAACCGTGAACTATTCTCCTAATTAAGTTCATGTCGAAATCGTCTATTGCATCGATGCTTTTTAGCGACTGGGATTTCTGCTTAGGTGGAATCAATAGATGATTTCGTTTATATTATTTTTCAGAAATCTCGTCGGAAACCGACAAAGGGTTAAGTACAATTCAAACAAATATTTATAATCGGGACAAATTGAGGTACCTACTTCAGATATATCAGGTTATAACCGTTGCGAATTTTAGAGGACCTAATTACAAGGGTTACAAGGGTGTAACTGAGTGTAACAAAGAAATCCAAAACATTCACTTGTATTCAAATTTTATAACTCTCCTGTACCTACTATCGACATTCCGTTCTAAGCTTTAAGTACGATCCTGGCAGTCTTTTGGGCGCGTGACAAGAATTGTAGAAAAGATCCTTTGACCAATAAGCTGTTAGTATGCGCAAAACAAACCGATTTGGTTTGTTTGTTTACATTCTCTTATATTTGAACAGACTATAGACCAAGATTATTTTTTACAAAAAAAGATGGGAGACCTAGTTCGTATTCACATTTCATTTGTCAATATTTCATAGTGGCATATGATTTGTGTCTTAATTCTTTCTATCCAAGATTATTTTGTTTGAAGAAAGATTCTTCAAATATTGAGCGCATAACCATGAGAATATTATGGATTTCTTGGAAACAAAAATGTGTAATGGAAAATATGGAGCATTGTCTTCAATATTCAATTCAGATCATTAATTTATCCTCTACGATCCGATTTACTGATAAAAATGAAGCAATCAATAAGTTTTAATTGCTAGATTTTTCAGAGAATGAAGAAAATTGAAAATAAACATGATTTTTCAATTCATTGCAATTCTACGCTTCTACGCCTCTACGGGCTTATAAATTGAAATATAGAGAATACAATTCATCAACAAATCAGCGCATATGTAAAAAGGAACATGTTTCAAATGTTCGTCAATTCTGGTACAGAAATAGCATATTTCATTTCTAGTCCAGAAAGTAAGCTTTTTCCGTGCGCGGCTCCGCCTCACACGGGAATTCGTGCAAGCACGGAGAAAGCCTTTCTGGACGTGTACTGAACGATATTTTTCATTACATCTCTTTGAAAACAATCCAACGATATATGTTCTTCGACAGAAAGCATTTCGATATTGTAAAACAATAATTATTCGAAACACTGACGTCTACTGTCATCACGCAATCGTTGCTTTGTGTCTCAGCATAGATGCATCTATGTCTCAGCGCACGGAAAAGGGTCACTTTCGGTGCGGCCGCACGGAAAAGGGTCACTTTCGGTGCGGCCGCACGGAAAAGGGTCACTTTCGGTGCCCCGAATCGACATGTTTTGATAGGGTGTAATGAAAAAGGAATTCTGTGTTCACAAAGTTCAGTTTATATTGTTTAGGTACAGGATTTGGACATGAGTCCTTCTACAAAAAACAAATATTTCAAATTAAAAAAAATTCCTCGAGATTTTTGAACGTTTTCGCTTTACACAGAACTTTGCAGTTAGGGGACATAATCCTTCAAAAAATTTCTCTTTTACAACTGAAATTCCAGGAGACATCGATTATGTTCTACCAAAGTTATATGATGAACACATGAACACATCGATTGCGAATTCCTTCTGAGTCTACTCTACGAAATAAAATGAATCAATCTTGCCAATTTTGAGTTGCAGTGACTTTCAATTGACATTAAGAAGCGAATGAAAGTACTGTACAACAATCAAAAGAGTTGACGTCCTTAGAGACACTATAATCCATGAGAATTAGATCTCCACTAGTCTAATTCTCTCTCGTACTGTACTGTACAACCCTAAGAAAATCAGATGATAGCATTCATAATAATGCGATATTGCGATAACATGTTCGATGTAGAAAATATACCTTTTCAATAAAACACATCCCATAATTTCAAATATATTGCAGGAAATTATTCACGATAATTTCTCCTTAGACTCCTTAGAGGCATTCCTATCAAGTATAAAATGTAAGACACTCTTTCGATAGTTTCAACTGTCGACTTTCTGCTAATACGTGTTGCTTATTCTATTGGTGAGCTAACCGCGAGTCAACGCGAGAAGGCGGGGTCAGAGGTAACCAACTTCGGCGTCATAAATAGGAAAGTGCAAATGCCACACCATTCATTTTCTAGTGATATACCGATATAAATCAGTATAAATTAATCATGCCACCTAAAACTAGTGGAAAAGCCGTGAAGAAGGCGGGAAAAGCCCAGAAAAACATTACCAAGACCGATAAGAAGAAGCGCAAGAGGAAGGAAAGTTACGCTATCTACATCTACAAGGTGTTGAAGCAGGTCCATCCCGATACCGGTATTTCCAGTAAGGCTATGAGTATCATGAACAGTTTTGTTAACGATATCTTCGAACGTATCGCAGCAGAAGCGAGCAGATTGGCACACTACAACAAACGCTCCACCATTACCAGCAGGGAAATTCAGACCGCGGTACGTCTCCTCTTACCCGGTGAATTGGCCAAGCACGCCGTCAGTGAAGGTACCAAAGCCGTAACCAAATACACCAGTTCCAAGTAAAGTGGGTGGTAATCAAGTTCACTGGTACGCTTGAATACTACACAATCGGTTCTTTTCAGAACCACAACTTTTAAGACTCATTTTCAAACGACTTCTCAACTATAGTTGATAATTATATGATGTTCATATGCACCAACCAAGGAACTGTCAGTTTGGTGGTGATTGATCTGACAAGAATTTTTGGTTCGAAGTCCATAGTTGTTTATTTGAAAATGTGGATGTTCGTTGAATAACTGGTCATATATTTCTAATTGGAACTAACCTTAGTGTCTGGAATATTTTTCAGATAGTAATTTCTTTCCTCTGCAACTGGTTCAGCTGATAAAGAAGCTTGCACGTTTGGCGAAACCTTATCTATTTCCTTTTTCTGAAACAACCAATAAAACAAGAATATCGATGTAAAAACCATTAGTTTGCGGTCGTACTGTATAATCCGGCACTATAGTTAATCGGATTTGCGGTCTGTTATTCACAAAAAAGAAATTTATATTTCTCTCGAACTCAATACTTCTTCATTCATTGATCATTCCTTCACAAAATAGCTACGAAATAGAAGAAAAAGATAATTTTACTGTAATAAACATGTCACAAACCGGACTAAACACATTATCATAATATTCTTTGATCACAAAATAATATTATTTCATTAACTGGATGGGCATTTTTAATTCATACCTATATATTTCCCCGAAGACAACGTACCTTCAGATGCTGTCAGAAATTAGACGTGTTATTTTATCACCTTCCGCTTCGTTTTTACCCACACTGTTCGCACCATCCAAACAACCTATTCCCTTTACTTGCAATCAAGGAATAACTTAACTGAGCCAACGAGTGTACTATTTGTACTCCCAGTTCGCAAATACCAAATTACCAAACATTCTACCTGCAAATAAAACATATTTCTGAAATATTCATAAAGGGCACATTTTTCATCGTTTCCATGTAGAGAAAGGCCTCTAAATGACTGAAATCAGTCTAAACTTCTAGGGTATCTTATCGACATTACATTCATAATTTCCAACTTTTCGGCTCTAATATCATTGAAACTTGGACAGAATCTGAAAAATATCGTTGTAATCCACCTCAAAACACCTCATTGAATTAATTCACTGCCATTTTTCACCGAATAAAAGGTTTTTGAACAATTTTATTGTTCGTTGATTCTACCTTCGTGGTACTGAAATATCTTCACAAATGATGCAACCGATTGGAATTTTAGCTAAAATGTAAAAAGACAACGAAGATTCACGTTTTCGAACAGAATCAGCCCCCTACCTTTCTGTTTAAATGCGAAAACATTCTTCATTCCTTCAACGTAGCAATGTCAATTTTATTTTGTTGATAACTTTCTTGAAATTGATGTTGGGGTATAAAACTGGGCTGCGTTTGTTTGAAAGACATCTAAAGAACGTATTTTTTACCGTCTAGACCTTTGAAAGTCATTTCTTACAGGAGAATCAGGTCTAAGTTCCAGCTCAGTAGTGACGTGTACTTAAATTTCCCAAATCTACTCGAATATCGCCGAAATTCCTGTAAAACCTGAAAAATATCATCGTAATCGACTTCTGGAGGCTATATCCCACCCATCCACTTCGATATTTTTACAAATAACAGCTTTTTCAACGAAATTCCATGTACCCCTTCTAACCTGTAAATCTAAACATTCGGCCTGGTCTTGAAAATCGTCCTCACGATTGGTACCTTAGCGTAAACGTCGAAAGACAACGTAGATTTACGTTTTCGAACAGAATGGGCCCTCTACCTTTCTGTTTAAATGCAAAAACATGATTTCTTTCTTTTGCCGAGCAATGTCAGAATGTCAATTTTGTTTTGTTCATAACTTCCTGAAAACTTACTTTGGAGTGTAAATCTAGGTCTCGTTTGTTTAAAGAACATCTAAAGAAGACATTTTTCACCATCTCGACTTTCGAAAGCCATTTCTTCTAAGAGAATCAGGTCTTAGTTCCATCTCATTAGTGACGTACCTAAATTTCCCAAATCTACTCGAAATATCGCGAAATTCCTGTAAAACCTGAAAAATATCATCGTAATCGACTTCTGGAGGCTATATCCGACCCATCCATTTCGATATTTTTACAAATAACAGCTTTTTCAACGAAATTCCATGTATCCCTTCTAACCTGTAAATATAAACATTCGTCCTGGTCTTGAAAATCGTCCTCACGATTGGTACCTTGGCTAAAACGTTGAAAGACAACGTAGATTTACGTTTTCGAACAGAATGGGCCCCCTACCTTCCTGTTTAAATGCAAAAACATAATTTTTTTCACCACCGAGCAATGTCAGAATGTCAATTTTATTTCGTTCATAACTTCCTGAAAACTTACTTTGGAGTGTGAATCTAGGTCTCGTTTGTTTAAAGAACATCTAAAGAAGACATTTTTCACCATCTCGACTTTCGAAAGCCATTTCTTCTAGGAGAATCAGGCCTAAGTTCCATCTCGTTAGTGACGTACCTAAATTTCGCAAATCTGCTCAGATTTCGCCGAAATTCCTGGAAAACCTGAAAAATATCAACGTAATCGACCTTTAGAGGCCCCATCCTATCCATCCACTACGATATTTGGCCAAATAACAGCATTTTTGACGAAATTCCGTTTACCCCTTGTAACCTCGAAATGTAAACATTCCTCCTGGTCTTGAAAATCATATTTACGGTCCAAACTGGTGCTAAAAACGATAAACATACGTTAATCTTCGATAATCGACACATAACTCACCTGCAAATATCGATTAAATACCAAAAATCTGCATTTTAAAAAATTTCGTCGGCATTCGAAAGTCCGTACGTCAAATCGAAATAATTATCTCTGTGACGCGTCTGTGTCGATTCGACCTCGAAAAATTCCCGAGAAACGTCAAAACTTTGTAGACTCCTGGGGGGCGTTTGGGGGCACTTGGAGATTGGATATTTCCTGGCATGATTAGACCCGTTCTTTCTCTTTCCGTAGCAGGTTTCGGTTTTCTCCTAGATGCCCTGTGAAAAAAGCCTTTTGCCCTGATTGTTGGGCGTTTTCGTCGATTTCGACGAAATTGACGATTTTCGCGAATTTTTTTAAAATACTTGCCGACGTCCTAGGGCCTCGATTCTCGCACCGAAATCCGCTCCGTCTCACCGACCACACGGCTCGCCGGCAAGCCGGCTCGACGGGGCTGCCTTCGGCAGCGGTTTAAGACAGTTTACCTGACCCTTTTTTCGTCCTTTTTATCCCCTTCTATATTCCGTCATAGAATTTCCTGTTTAAATGCAAAAACATAATTTTTTTCACCACCGAGCAATGTCAGAATGTCGATTTTATTTCGTTCATAACTTCCTGAAAACTTACTTTGGAGTGTAAATCTAGGTCTCGTTTGTTTAAAGAACATCTAAAGAAGACATTTTTCACCATCTCGACTTTCGAAAGCCAATCAATAATTATGCGAATAGATACGATGTGTGATGAAATAATATGTTCTGCATTCAAACTTTATAGTGCTGCAGAAGAATTCGGAGAAATAGGGATGAGTTACGTTGGATTACAATCCAAAAATTCAGATATGCTTACCCATTAGAAAATTTGGGACAGCAAAACTTTTTTTTGGGTGACCGTCGCAGAAAAAAATAAAATCTGTCACTGGAGGTGGGGAAATGCAGGATGGATTTGCGGTGTCGCGAAAAAAATTATTCGGAAAGATAATGAATCTAGTATACTTAAACCGAGAAAACTTGTTTCTGGATAGCCGTCGAAGGGCCAGAAAAAAAAATAAAATCTGTCACTGGTAGTGGGTAAATGCAAGATGGAGTCGCATCTATAAATAAAACATCTCATCACATATTTTTTCTTTTTTCAATATATTAACCTATATTAATCTATATATATATATAAGAGAAATTTGTTGGTTACACCATTTATAACTCGAGATCGGATGGACTGTTTGTTATGAAACTTCAAATATGGATTCGTCTACGGTCTGGTTATTATAAAATACAATAAAACTTTGAAAATATCGATTAAAATTTCACTTAAAAAGGAAATGCTTTTCCTCCTTTTGAGTAAGGCCACTAGATGTCGCTACAGTTACGCTACCGCTTATTCGTTGGTACTTCATTTGATATTCTCCGCGTTAGATGGCGATATAAAAAATAGCGTGTACAGTGACCATATTCCCTCTATAGTCACTGTAATAGTGTGTAATTTGAGTTGCCTACAACTCTGCGCTGTGGGGCAAAAACAAAATGTCTCAGCGTAGGAGTACATATGTCTAAAATGATTAGATTTCGTTGAGATATGAGAAAAGTTTCGTTCTTACCACTTCAGATGGCGCTATTCACACATTATGACTGATGTTTATTAGTTATTTTTATAGTTTTATTCATTCCAAATAACGTAATCGTGAAGGTACTATATTTGACATTATCACAATTAAATGACAATGAATTTGTTGAGGCTTTCGTGGCCATCGATTGATGTCATCTGTTCTTTTTTCGAGCCTTTCAGTCGTCGTGGTTTGAAATGGTCGAAAAAAGAACATATGACTTCAATTACCGTGTAATTTACATAGGGCTTATAGTACCATGAAAGGCTATTAACAGATCAAGAAGCGGTTGAATATCACAGTGAATTTTTATCGAAATCACAAGTTAATCGGATTTTGGCGATCAGTTTCAATCGTGAATTGTCCGTTCTTATCTTTCCTCATAATTTTTGAAACGTTTTTGAATTTCTGTTTGGGTAATAAATATATTTGCGGAAATAACTGAATCCAAAATTGCCATTATTAGTGATTGACATATTATGACATGTTATTTTTGTGTATCTGTTCTGTGTGATAGCTCATATCATATCCATGGAAACATTTGACAGTTCAAAAATCAGAGTGCATTTGTGAAATCCACCGTAAGTATCATTAGTGTAACGATTTTAAATTCCACTGCTTATTTCAAAAATATTTCATTACAATTCACAATCTTCCTCTTTACATCCTAGGTCCATCTACATGATTTAATAAGAGTTAAATAAATTTAAAAAGAAATAAAATCTCGTGGTTTCGTTGTGATACATATTCAACACAGGTGGCGGTCGGTGTCCAAGAATCTTGATGTTTCGTTCTTCATATGTAAATCGGGTGTTAGATAAGGTCATTTCTGATTATTCGATTCCACGCATAACTGCCGACCTGAAAAGGGATTTGCTGATAGTTAATATTACGTCTTAACGAATTTATTGAATATTACCGAAGAATTTACCTTCTTGTCGAAGTTTATGAAAGCCCTTTTGTTGATAAAAGGTGAGTGTTTGCCTTCGTTTTATTCCGTCTGAAACAATTGTTTCATTTCGTCGGTTTCATAAATGTTGACTTTTAGGGTTTTTCTCTATACCGGAGATTTGATGCACACGTCATATATAAGTACATTGTCAGATTTGTTGGTGTTCCTACAAGGGAATTAACGAATTATCGACGTCAATCACAACATATCTACATACACACCTACCTTGTAGAAGATTCCGACCTGCTGCTGCCATTTTGAAATCTGCTGACTCACCAGGTTTCCTAACATCAAGGCCAGTATCGATTAAATTATTGATTTAGTCCAATTCATTCCTTAACATAAAGGAAAAGTTTGGTGTACTGTTGTAAATTGTAGACATTGCGTTGTATTATCCTTCTTTGCTGTTATTTCGAAATATTACTAACCCCTTTATTGAGCATTATAATCTGCACACAAATACCTATTATAAAATCTTCGCAAGTTATTATATTATTTCATTCACTGTCACCTAGACGAAGAATAGACTGATTGTTTCTTGATTTTCAATTAGTCAACTCATATACATAATATTTTTAAATTAAATCAAGTGGCGCCCATTTCAATCAACTTTAATTATATATTGTAAATTATACAAATCCACGACCTAAATGTTCTCTGGCGAAAAGCTGTTGATCGCATTTGTAACTTTTCTAAAATAAGGGAAAAGAACGTTACAAAATTTGGCGTCCAAACGTGGGGCTAATGTATAATCAGCTAGGCGAGATATTGAATGATAATTTTTGAAATTTTCGATTTTTAAGGAATATTGTAATGTAATGGTTATTATTATTTGTTCATATATTTGCTTTTCAATTTCTTATTCTGCTATCTGTACTGCACCAAACTTTCCAATTTCTTTTTCCAATTTTTTTGGTTATTGTTGTGATTGATTATCGCGATATTGTGGACATATGTGCTGATCATTGAATCATTTACTTTTCGTAATTTTCTTTCGCGTTTTGAAAAATGGACAGCGAAATTAAACCGATTCATCTGTCTATAAATGAACTCAATTATGAATTACGAATTAGAGGCGTCATATCAAGTAGAGGACAGGATGAAAAGAGGAAAATTTTGCGTAGATTGTTGCAACGTCAGAACTCAGATATCCAGTTGGTTGATCCAACCTTTTCGTTCGTTACTGAACAAAGTGAAATAAATTCAACATTAGAATCAATAACACAACTTATAATTGAATTCGAAGGTAACAAGGAAGACTCGGTTTTTAAAAGAGTAAAGTCACGTCTGGCTCATGTGTTGGGTAGAATTTCACGTTTAACGATAAATGAAGGGGTAGAAGATGAAGAAGAACGTAAGTCATTCAAAAACGAAGCATTTGCGGCTGGCTTGAGTTTAGAAGCAGATTTATACGACAAGATTACGGAAGAACCAACTGCCACCAATAATAGTGCTGGCACCTCTTGTATACAGGGTGTCTCTAATTTTTCACAACCTGCACAGAATTCAACACAATTTAAATCAATACCTGTTTATAAGTGGGGAGAGTCATTTTCCGGGGACAAAAGTGCGTTGTCTTCATTTTTACAGAATATTGAAGAATTGAGAAAAGCCAGACATGTAAGCAAAGTCGAGTTATTTGATTCAGCTAGAGACCTCTTCACTGGTGATGCGAGATGTTGGTTCCGACAAATAATCGGCGATATTAAAGATTGGGATAGTTTAGTTGACGCGCTTAAACGAGATTTTAGGTCACCTTACCATGACGATGAACTCTGGGATAGAATAAAAGGGCGGACACAATTCAAAGACGAATCAGTAGTCATTTACTTTGCAAAGATGAACGAATTATTCAGTCAACTGACTAGAATTCCTGTAGAGACTACTAAATTAAGATATATTCGTAATGGTCTAATTCCAGAATATCGAAAGGCCGTAGCGATGGTCGAAATTTGTTCTGTTTCGGAACTTTATAAACTAGTTAAGCGTTTGGAAGATGAAAATTATTTAGACATTGATGAGTCGGGTAAAGATCCTAGTCTCTATAAAGATCATAAAAAATATTCGCGTGAGAGTATTCCTGGGTTTAAAAAAAATGCAGCTGAAAAAAGTAATTCCAAGAATTATAACAATTCACCTAGATTGTTAACTTTAGATGAGCAGAATAACAATGGTTCGAATTATAGAACTAATCTTGAATGTTGGAATTGTCGTAAGAAAGGACACTTTTATACCGAGTGTAGATGCAAAAAATCAAAATTCTGTTACCGTTGTGGTTTACCTAATGTTACGGTCAATACTTGCTCGCGATGTTCAAAAAACTAAATTATGGGGCGCATTTAGAGGCCCATGAATCGTCCCAATTATTTATGCCCGCGGCCTCAACTTCGAAGATGAATTATTTCCGAAAAAACGGAAAATTCCGAATTCGTCCTGCCATCGTAACAGATAATAGACCTTTTATAGAGGTCAGACTATTAGACCATCCTTTGGTTGGTTTGTTGGATTCCGGGTCCAACGTTACTATTTTGGGTAAAGAAGGCGTTGAAATAGTGAAATCTTTCAATTTGAAAATTTTTCCACCAAGAACTAGATTTGTTCACACTGCGGACGACAATAAACAGCAAATAACTGGTATCGTACATTTGCCAATTGTTATTAATGATGAATGTCATATTATTGAAGCTTTAGTTGTTCCTAGCCTTATGCACGCTTTGATTTTCGGCAGCGATTTCTGTCAGAGATTTGCCATAAAGATAGATTACCTCGAGGGCTCTTGGTACGTCCAACAAAGAGATATTTCTCTTCTCTCCTCTAGTACGGCTGCAGAATTAAAAACTGAAGTTTGTAATTTAGAAAACTTATCGGCTGTTCAGAAAACTATGATAGACGATTTAATGATATCTTTCAATGAAGTTAGTAGCAAAACTCGTTTAGGAAGAACTGATAAAATTTCTCTCACAATTGACACAGGAGACGCTAAGCCTTTCCGTTTGAAGCAATACCCAATGTCACCCTATATGTTACAGAAATTGAATAGTGAACTTAATGAAATGTTGAGCTTGGGCGTTGTAGAACCTTCGAATTCTCCATGGTGTAGTCCCGTAATCCTAGTCAAGAAAAAAGGTGGAGAATATAGATTCTGTTTCGATGGACGTAAACTCAACGAAATAACACGGCATGATTCATATCCACTTCCACGAATAGACCGTATACTAAGAAGTCTCACAGGAGCTAAGTATATTAGTAGTATTGATTTGAGAAAATCTTTTTGGCAGATTCCATTAGAGCCACAGTCCAAAGAAAAAACTGCTTTTAGTATACCTGGAAGAGGGTTATTCCAATTTACAGTTACACCATTCGGCCTACGAAATAGCGCGCAAACACAACAGCGGTTTGTTGACAAACTCTTTGGCCCCGAATTTGAGTATAAAATTTTTGCTTACCTTGATGACATAATCATTATTTCGGATAATTTTGAAGAACATGTTTCTCTTCTGAAGGAGGTTCTAAGTCGCCTCAAAGACGCGAATCTAACCGTCAACTTGGACAAATGTCAATTTTTTCGTGAATCTTTAAAATATTTAGGCTATATAGTAGACGGTCATGGTTTAAGAACAGACCCAGATAAAGTTTCGTGTATGGTGAATTTTCCACGTCCTAATACTAGCACCGAAATCAAACGATTTATTGGGATGTGTTCGTGGTATCGAGCTTTTATTAAAAATTTCTCTACTTTACTCTCTCCTATAAATGATCTACTAAAAGGCAAGAAAAAACGTCAAACCATTTGTTGGAACGCTCAAGCTGAAGGAGCTTTTCTAAAAATTAAAGAGGCTCTTGTAGCTTCACCTATACTGACGTCTCCTAATTTCGATCTGCCTTTCACAATCCAAAGTGATGCTTCTGCTACTGGCGTGGGAGGTGTACTAACTCAGTGTCAAAACGGTGACGAAAAAGTAATAGCGTACGCTAGTCGCTCTCTTTCAAGATCGGAAAGAAATTATACCGTTACAGAACGCGAACTTCTTGCGTTGATATTTTGTTTGGAAAAATTCAGACCGTATGTTGAGGGTGTTAAATTTACCGTCATAACTGACCACTACTCGCTTCTATGGCTCACCAAACTTTCCAACCCTTCCGGCAGACTTTCTAGATGGGCGGTTCGTTTGAGACAATTCGATTTCGAGTTACTCCATCGAAAAGGTAAAAATAATGTAGTTCCCGACTTCCTGTCGCGTATTCCCGAATCCAAAGAGATCAGTTCAATATCGATTGACAAAAATGATTCCGATAAATGGTATGCGAGTATGTGTGATAAGATTCGACTGAACGAAGATGCATTTCCTCAGTGGAAACTAGATAATGACGTTCTTTATAAACTAGTCCCTTCGAATTTGCCTGTCGACTCAAATATTCCCGAATGGAAAATTGTAGTTCCGAAATCTCAGCGTCAAAAGATAATTAAGTCTTGTCATGACCCTCCAACTTGTGGCCATCTCGGCCAATTCAAGACATTTTCCCGTTTAAGTGAACTTTATTATTGGCCTAAAATGCGTGCAGATGTTTTTAAGTTTATAAGACTATGTAAGACATGTGGAGCTAATAAAATCTATAATCAACCAGGCTTGGGGTTGATGGGGAAAGAGAAAAATGTAAGTCGTCCTTGGCAAATAATAGCTGTAGATTTAGTGGGCCCCTTTCCCCGATCCAAACGCGGTAATACCTTTTTATTAGTAATATCTGATTGGTTTACTAAATACGTAATTTTACATCCTTTGCGTAAAGCTACCGCTGAGCATATTGTACAATTTTTGGAGTCGGATGTTTTTCTTAAATTCGGAGTCCCCCAGTTCATCATATGTGATAACGGCACACAATTCGCTGGTCGTGTTATGAAAAATTTAGCGAAGGCGTATTCTGTACAAAAAATTTGGTTTACTCCAGTTTATTCGCCACAATGCAATTTTGTCGAAAGGTCGAATCAAACGGTTGGTACTACTATCCGTTGTTACATCAATGACCAAGATCATAGAGAATGGGATAAAGATCTGCAGAAGATCGCGTTCGCAATAAATACCGCCAAACATGACGTCACTGGTTTCTCACCAGTTTTCTTAAATTTTGGGAGATATGTACCGATTAGTGGAAATTACTACGGTCAGATAGAATCCACTGACGGTATTCAGTTGCTTCCTGAAAACAGGGATTTATATGCGACTGGTATCGGGCCACTGTCAAGTGTTTTTCCGAAAATTAGAAAGAAGCTTCATGAGGCCTATTGTAGGAATGTACGTACTTTCAATTTGCGTAGAAGAAACCACAGTTTCGAGGTAGGAGAAAAGGTCTGGCGCCGCAATAAGGTGCTCTCGGATGCAACAAAAAATTTCTCAGCCAAACTAGTCCCGAAATATGTTCTGCGTAGAGTTCGTTGCAAAATTTCAGGGTTATGCTATAATTTAGAGGGTCTTGATGGCTCTAAAGACGGAAAATGGCACGTGAAGGATTTGAAGCCATATTTTGGTTCCAATTCAGATATTTCCGTATCGTAACTAACGATTTTTGACTTAAACTTTCGTTGAATTGGGTACACGTGTGTCCATCACATGAATTTTTATATTCATTCCTGAGTCAGGATTTGTTCCATGGTTGTATATAAAATTATACAGATAGGGATAGGTAGGTTAGGATAGTAGATTGAGATAGGTAGTTTAGACTACTTCATTAGGATAGGTTGAAATAGGTTAAGTTAGGATAGGTTTGCGGCCGCAAAACAATAAAATAGAAGATTTGAGATTAGATAGGTTGGAAATAAAATATCGGGGTTGGTAGCGCTCAATAATTTAAATGTATCTATGGCAAATTAATAACAAACCGATTATAAAAAATTATGTCTAATTTTTTTGTTGGGAGAGGGGTATTGTAACGATTTTAAATTCCACTGCTTATTTCAAAAATATTTCATTACAATTCACAATCTTCCTCTTTACATCCTAGGTCCATCTACATGATTTAATAAGAGTTAAATAAATTTAAAAAGAAATAAAATCTCGTGGTTTCGTTGTGATACATATTCAACACAGGTGGCGGTCGGTGTCCAAGAATCTTGATGTTTCGTTCTTCATATGTAAATCGGGTGTTAGATAAGGTCATTTCTGATTATTCGATTCCACGCATAACTGCCGACCTGAAAAGGGATTTGCTGATAGTTAATATTACGTCTTAACGAATTTATTGAATATTACCGAAGAATTTACCTTCTTGTCGAAGTTTATGAAAGCCCTTTTGTTGATAAAAGGTGAGTGTTTGCCTTCGTTTTATTCCGTCTGAAACAATTGTTTCATTTCGTCGGTTTCATAAATGTTGACTTTTAGGGTTTTTCTCTATACCGGAGATTTGATGCACACGTCATATATAAGTACATTGTCAGATTTGTTGGTGTTCCTACAAGGGAATTAACGAATTATCGACGTCAATCACAACATATCTACATACACACCTACCTTGTAGAAGATTCCGACCTGCTGCTGCCATTTTGAAATCTGCTGACTCACCAGGTTTCCTAACATCAAGGCCAGTATCGATTAAATTATTGATTTAGTCCAATTCATTCCTTAACATAAAGGAAAAGTTTGGTGTACTGTTGTAAATTGTAGACATTGCGTTGTATTATCCTTCTTTGCTGTTATTTCGAAATATTACTAACCCCTTTATTGAGCATTATAATCTGCACACAAATACCTATTATAAAATCTTCGCAAGTTATTATATTATTTCATTCACTGTCACCTAGACGAAGAATAGACTGATTGTTTCTTGATTTTCAATTAGTCAACTCATATACATAATATTTTTAAATTAAATCAAGTGGCGCCCATTTCAATCAACTTTAATTATATATTGTAAATTATACAAATCCACGACCTAAATGTTCTCTGGCGAAAAGCTGTTGATCGCATTTGTAACTTTTCTAAAATAAGGGAAAAGAACGTTACAACGGAACGGAACAAAGTTCGCCGGGCCAGCTAGAATCTAATATAACATTATCTGAAAAAATAAAGAACATTACCCATAAGTTTGATGAACATACAATTCTTAATAGCATGTCAAAAATTTGACAATCACTACCCCTCAGAACCCAAATTCCATTTGCATCTAGATAATAAATAGAATATTGATACTGCTAAATATTAAAAGTATAAAAGTAGCTGGTAAAGAGACAATACAGGGTCTTTCACGAGGAACCTCACCCATATTTATACGGGAAACTACTGAACGTATTTTCATGAAATTCAGCACTTATAAGTATTTCACGATGCTGATGAAATCTAAAATATTTTCAAGGCATGAGCACCTCCGGTTTTTCCGGAAATGACGTCAACTTCCGTTTTTCAAATAAAAACACCATTTTTTTATTGCAGAAATAGATTCCTTAGAAAATTTCAAGTTATATTGATGTAACATTTTTCAGTTTTGGTTGGAAAATTCTCTCTGAGCGGGAAAATTCGAAAAAAAATCGAAAATAGAGCTCCGCTGAAACAAGAATAACTTCGAGGTTTTTGGATGGAAAATTTTCATTTTTGGGATTTTTCAAGATATAAGATTGATGTATCCACTTTAAAAATCGAAATCGCGATTCATGATACAGGGGGTGAAAAAATCGCTTTCAAAATTAGGGATGACAAAACCGTGAAAAATCAATTTTTTCAAACTAGAACCCCATTTTTTATGGTAGATATTGAATCTACGTTAAAAAATAATTTGAGTGTATGCATCACAACCTTGCCCTAAAATGGATATTTTCTGAGTTATTCACAAAAAACTGTTTTTCGTCTTGAATTTTCAGCTATTTCTTTTCCCTTCACGCCAAAAAGATGAGATTTACAGGAACTGTTATTTGAACCATGCTGTAGATTTTTCACCCCTTCTTGAAACCGACTTCAAGTTACTATTAGGAGAATCATGGCAAACTCTCGCAGTTATAACTAGAGAAGATGCTCAAAGTTTTGACCGTTAATTTCTAGACATTTATTTATACGTCTCAGGAATGCTTCGTGCGTTGCTCTTCTTATTTCATCGGGAGGAAGAGATCTGCAAAAGTGTTTAAAAACCAAATTGAGTTTCAAAACTATGAATCTAAAAATCTAAACAAACCTGAACGCATTTCTGACTCGTTCTATGCAGTCCTCTTTATCAGTCAGGGGAGTTGAGTAGACAATATTTTTTATTCTACCCCAAACATAATAATCTAAAGGAGTTAAATCGGGAGAACGTGGTGGCCAAAGGTGTGGACCATTGTTCGCCAACCATCGATCTTCAAATAGTCTGTAGAGGATATTTGACACATTGAGTGAATTGTGTGGAGGCGCGCCATCTTGTTGATACCATAAGTCATTATGGTTCTGTACCAGCGACTCAATTATTTGAGTCAATATGTCAGAATATCTATCTCCTAAGGGAGAACATTCTTTAAATAATGCAAACATGTGTAGTGTTCTATCTTACCAGTTAAAGTCCCATCATACCATCATAAACATCGAGAATTGCATTATTTTTGATGGCGCAAAAAACATTGAAACTCCAGGTCTCTTGAAAGTTCCATTGTCTGAAGTGGTGGTTGTTCTCTTCATCCCAATAATGACTGTTATGCCTATTGAAAGAACCATTCTTTGTGAATTTAGATTCATCTGTCCAAATTATACAGTCCAAAAAGTTGTCATTCTCTTGAAATCGAATCATCATAGCTTCGCAAAACTCTGTTCTCCTGACGAAATCAGTTTCCTTCAAATGCTGTACCCTATTGAATTTATATGGGTGCATTTTATGTTTTTTTAATATTCTCCAAACACTGGATTGAGATAATCCCAGATCAATCTCGGCATCTTTGAGAGAATTTTGAGGATTCACACGAAAATATGCAAGAACTGTAATTTCGTTGTTCTCATCTTCTACTACACTTTTTTCTCTGTGTATAGTTTTCTTAACGAAAGATCCGACATTTCTCAAGTTTGTCATGGTTCTGTTAATGGTATCTCTTGTTGGTCTGGGTCGGTCAGGAAACCTCTCAATGAACAGTCGAATCGTTCTATCTACAACTTTATTACATTCTCCATGAAGAAGAATGAGATTTAAATAATCTTCATCGGTAAAATTAGGCATAGTGATCGATTTCATAACTTAATACGAATTATCACCAAATTAATAGTAAACACAAAATGCTACTGAATAAAGAGGAATTTGGCAGATGTAATTAATGATATCTATCATTTAAAAAAAAAGAATGTAAAACATGGTGAGTTTTTGCATATGGTTCATAAGGAATTATTTTTTTATCACTGGAGAGACAACCGATTGCCGATTAGTTGAAATAAAGAGGTTTCCGATACAAATTCGAATCCAAATTCGCCATCTATTTAGGAACAACCTGTAACTTTTTTCTCTTGCATATTAGGGTAGTAAAATCTAAAACATGGTTTAAGTAACAGTTCCTGAAAATTTCATCTTTTTGGCGTGAAGGGAAAAGAAATAGCTGAAAATTCAAGACGAAAAACAGTTTTTTGTGAATAACTCAGAAAATATCCACTTTAGGGCAAGGGTGTTTTGCATACACTCACATTATTTTTTAACGTAGATTCAATATCTGCCATAAAAAAATGGGGTTCTAATTAAAAAAAATTGATTTTTCACGATTTTGTCATCCCTAACTTTGAGAGCGATTTTTTCACCCCCTATATCATGAATCGCGATTTCGATTTTCAAAGTGGATACAGCAATCTTACATCTTGAAAAATCCAAAAAATGAAAAATTTCCATCCAAAAACCTCGAAGTTATTCTTGTTTCAGCGGAGCTCTATTTTCGATTTTTTTTTCGAATTTTCCCGCTGAGAGAATTTTCCAACCAAAACTGAAAAATGTTACAACAAAATACATAACTTGAAATTTTCTAAGGAACTATTTCTGCAATAAAAAAATGGTGTTCTAATTTGAAAACGGAAGTTGACGTCATTTCCGGAAAAACCGGAGGTGCTCATGCCTTGAAAATATTTTAGATTTCATCAGCATCGTGAAATACTTATAAGTGCTGAATTTCATGAAAATACGTTCAGTAGTTTCCCGTATAAATATGGGTGAGGTTCCTCGTGACAGACCCTGTATATTACCTACCTGTCATCAACCAATACATTCTCGATGGTGATTTATTGTGTGAGCAATACAAAACAGTGTAAATTTATTGTTTCCAATCCAAACCATATACGAAATAGGGATAACATTCGATGCCGATCGATTTAAAAGAAAACTTTTTTAATTGAAAGGAATAAGACACAAATCATTTGCCACTATAAATAATAACAAATGAAATGTGAATACGAACTAGGTCTCCCATACTGTTCACCCCATCCAACGTCAACTGTGAATCGCACCAACTGCAGTTTCGTCCTACTTAGGAATCATCAGGGTGGAATATCCCAAAGTTAACGCTGGATGGAAAATCTTTTCGTGAAGATATGGATATCTGTCGCGCATTATTTCGAAATGAATATTAATGAGCGACATCTATCCACCTTCAGAAAAGACTCCCCTCTCGGTGATCGAATGAACAATAAAGGAAACTTTCTTCCAAATTGCAACACCAGATTGTGAATTTCAACGTTCTAAACGTAATAAATCTATTCACCTGGGAAGCGCGGAGACGTTCGCAGTTTGAAGGTTTTTCAAAACCCAACAAAGTACCGCCTTACCGCTTATGTGATTTTACATCATTATCTATCATATAAAAACTATTTTGTGCACGTTATGGAAATAAGGATTATGATAATGAAATATCAATAATATGTCATGATAATAAGCATTGTTACATTTGTTTATAATATGTATTTCATTTCGCAGGCTGAGAAAATTGTTTAATTCAAGTTACGCATATGTTTCATTTTGATAACTTGCGTATATGTTTATGGATTTAATGAAATGAACATTTTCTATTACATACTATCACCATATTATGCAGTGTATCACAGTTTAACGAAATATTATGTACATTCAAATGCACGGAAAACGTTACAGAAAAGGAATATTAATGCAAATAATATGGAATCTTTTTTGGGCATCTCTTATTAGACGTTTTAGGTTGCTAAAACAGACAATTGTTCCAGATATTTGCACTTTCATCAGAAAGCGTCTCAAATAAAGATGCCGACATTTATGACTAATATATTCAAACAATCTGTTTATTGATCTGCCCTTTTCCATAAGCAGGTCAGGTACTAACTCTACAATATACAATAATGACCTCTCTGGCCCTTGCATATAATGCGTCAAGTGATACTATTTGGGTTTACCAAAATTCCAACTGGTTTTTTTCCCTTTCCACAAATTCTTGCAAATGGCCAAATGGTTCATTTCAATACTTCTGCATTCATTTTCCGTTAGTAGTAGAGGTTGGTCTCCGGTAGACTCAAGCGGAATAGTAAATACGAGTAAATACGTATATCTTTGTTTTTTGGTATTCTTTTTCTATTTGAATTCACATCAAGTTCTTAGAGATAATAGACACACATCCAATCCAATAGAAGTGATTGTTTCAAGTGGTGTGAAGGTGCAAAATATTCACGAAGAAAAAAAACCAGGATGGCCAATATCACCCATAAGTAAGTAGTATTGAATTTTATCTGGTACACGGTGGGTTTTACAAAGCGTAATCACCGGTGATCCGAGATCAACTGCTTGAATCTCTGATTTTTGAACTGTCAAGTCGAGTTGATTCTAGATCAAGCTCAAATCCACGGTGATTACGCTTTGTGAAACCCACCATTAAACTTTTTTCTGTCTTTCTGATGTTTGTATAAGTTCCTTATATTTGATTATGTATACAGGAGGCATCAGCAATAGCGCCTAAACTGTACCCTTTGGAAGAATACTTATATGATATGGTTGTGAGGTTGACAAAAATCTACGAACTAAAAATGATTTTACAAATGAAAAGGCGTTAAAAAAAGTTATGGTAATATAGGTAGTTTAGTCAAATAAAACTCCCTGTATTTTATGGGCCATGGCATAATTCTTTCGAGGACAATAAGAGCATCACACTCATTGTTGAAATTTCATCATGACGTTGCCAAATAATTCTTATTTTTAGGATATTTTTATTCAGGAGTTCATTAAAATTCTTATAGCAACGCTGTGTTCAATCTAGATGAACGAAATTTTTACAGTAGTTATCTCAAGATTACAGCTTCATCGTTCGGTAAACATCTGAACTTCATACAGAGTGTCTAATATAAATTTACCAATTTATATTTATTAAATATGCAATTATTCCATTTTTGCAAATGGAACACCCTATATATTTTTCTCTTTCATGAAATCTGCCTACATTTTTCACAAAGTATGTCCCATTCTCACATGTGGAATATCTCAAAAGTTAGGTATAGGGTATAGGGCACATTACAAATTAATGCACAACTTTGTTGAGAGTGAGTACCTTTTGGATCGAATAGTACTGAATTGTAGACCAGCATTGTTGAGATCCAGTGAAACGTTCCACATAAGGTTCAACCCTACAAATTACACCATGAATGGTCCAATCCATAGAGCACTTCGTTCTGCAAATGCTTGTGACATGGATCTATTCTCTGCATCAATTTTTTCACTAAAGCGTTATTTCTCATCTCAAGTTTTGATCAGAAGGTGAAAATTCCTTGAGAACTTTCTAAACAGTGCGACATTATAATCTGGAACGTTCAAATTAGTGATATAGTTGAAAGGAGTTTATGTTTATTTTTTTGGTTAATATGTTTTCAATAGTGTTTAATATAATGTGAAATGGCTTGTCAGTATAAATAATAAATAAATTATTCGTAAGAAATGTAGACAACAAATTTCATGAAAGAGAAAAATGCAGGGTGTTCCATTTGAAAAAATCGAGTTATCGCATATTTAATTTAAGTAAATTGGTAAATTTATATTGGACACTCTGTATGAAAAAAACTGATCTTTACCGAATGATGGAGCTGTCACCTTGAGCTAACTACAGTGAAAATTTCTTTTATCTAGATTGAACACAGCGGTTGTTACAAGAATTTTGAGGAACTCCTTAAAATACTAAAAAGATCCTAAAAATACGTAATGAAATTTAAAAAGTGAGGTATAAGTGTAAAGCCCTTATTGTCCTCGAAAGAATTATGCCAAAACTACCTATTTTTCCATAACTCTTTTTCGACGCACCAAGTTTATGTAAAATTATTTTTAGTTTGTAGATTTTTGTCAACCTTACAACCATATCATATAAGTTTTTTCCGCAAGCTAAATTTTTCACATACAATTGTGAATTTTTATTATCAATTAAGTAAAAGTATTTAAAACTCATATTTTATTATTTATGAAAATAATCAATACAAATTATATAACTATATGTTCATAGATTAATTCTTCTTGACATTTTTTGGCACTCGTGAGGCGGTTATTCAGTATCTATAAGTTTAAGTGTATGATATCCATTTCGAAATATGTATTTCAAAGACGATAACGAAAACAATATGTGGATTTAGTTCGGTGGTATTCTAAAAATGGAAGCGGATCCGAAGTTATAGTAAAACTGACGACTTTTCCGACAAGGCATCATAAGACGAAATAAGGAATTTCTCGAAAACGGCGTCTTTATGCAAAAACGTTGCACTTTCCGCAATTATTGGTAATTTCAAAAAGTTTACAGCATTTTTCTGTGAATTTTGGACTAGGTCACACTGCTACTTCCGACACCAGGAGAGAAGATAATATGTGGTATAGAAAAAATATGAATACTTACCATAAAACAAAACTCAGACTTCAATTTGCCAGTTAATTTCGATTGTTGAAGTGTTGCAACACGGCCTCAAAATGAATGGTTTGAAATATTCAAACAAAATGCAATAATAATGAAAACAGCACCGAAGACAGAAATATTTGAATTTGGAAGAATCGTTATTAATAATAAGATTTTTTTGTTCTTTATCTATAGACAATGATAAAAGTAAACGAAACTGAATATGATAAATTACACGTTTCTTCAATCTAATGTGAAAACATATTAAAAATCATGATTTGAACCTGTTTGATTTGTTTAAAGAAATCTGTGATATGTTTGAAGCTGAGGCTGTGAATATTTATGAAGGCAGTAATAACTGATTCTAGGTTCTATAATTTCACATTTTCAATTTAGATGATATTTCTTTTAGACCCCAAACCTTGCTGAAACTTTAGGCTCTTTTGAGCGTTCATTACACTCAAACGAGGGCTATATCAATTTGTCACGGTGTCTGTATCATTCGAAATTTTAATCGAGAATTGTCCCAATCGACAACCTCTTTTCTTCATGCCAATTTCTCGTCAAATGTTCTCGAAGAAACCCATCCTATATATGTAATTCCAACAAATTGTATCGACCATTCAATTGTAATAACATCAATCTCTTTCCTTTTGACCAAAAAACCCGATATTTCATTCCTGTTAAAGTTTGATTTGTTTGGAAGAAATCCGTGATCTGTTTGAGGCTGAGGCTGTGAATTTTTTTTTTTATTATTTTGTTATTTTGTTGTAAGTAAACGCAGTAATGACTGATTCTTAGTTCTATAATTGCATATTTTCACGTTCGATGTTATTATACGCAGAACTGTATGGTACCCCGTTTACATTCCCTTTGCTAACACTTAGATTTGGAGCGGAAAACAGATTTCATTCTTTTGAACAATATGTTCCTTGTCGCTATTTCTTCACACGTGCCATATGCCATATATTGTTTTATCCAAGAAAACAGTATGTATTTCTCTCTTTCAAAAACATATAGACATATGTTGATATTTCTTTATGACCTCAGGTCTGCGCTGAAATTTTAAATTTCATGTTTTGTGGGCGTTCATTACACTCACGGGGGCTTTATCATTTCGTCACGATATCTGCATTTTTCGGATTTTATGTCGAGAATGGTCTGGAAACACCATATCTCTTGAACAGATAGCCTTGATTTTTCTAGGGTAGGTTCGGATCTCGGATTTGGTTTTCCTTCTAATTTCAAAACTACAGATTAGACCTAGATGAAATTCTGCATTTGGATAGAAAATGACGTATTCAGGCGAAATCATATGAAATACAACCGAATTATTGACAAAAAAATTCCCATTCCTGTAGTTACGTATCCATGGTCATGGACGTTTGCTTTGATAGCTTTGAAAAAAATTTCGTTTTATTTATGATTGCGAATCTACCTTCGAGATGGATCAATATACAAGATATACCTTCTGTATAAAAAGTACCCGGAATTGTAAAAAAAAACACATAAATTTAAATTTAATCATCAATATTTATTTTGTCTCCTTCAAAATAGTCCCCATTGCTTACAATACAACTATGATATCGGCGAACCCACTTTTCCATGCACCGCTCATACGCCGCCAAAGGTATGGCCTTCAGTTCTCGTTGCGAATTTGTTTTGATGGCTTCAATGGACTCAAAACGCGTTCCACGTAGGGGCAATTTGAGTCTTGGGAATAGAAAAAAGTCGCACGGAGCTAAGTCAGGTGAATACGGCGGTTGTTCGATGGTATTTATTGAGTTTTTGGTCTTGTATTCCTTAATAATTATGGCTCGGTGCGACGGCGCGTTATCATCATGCAAAATCCACGAATTGTCTTTCCATAAATCTGGCCGTTTACGACGAACATTCTCACGCAAACGCCTCAATACACCCAAGTAATACTACTTATTCACTGTCTGTCCTTCAGGAAGAAATTCTGAGTGCACAACACCACGATAATCGAAGAAAACAGTGAGCAAAACTTTAATTTTCGATCGACTTTGACGTGGTTTTTCGGAACGTCTTTGAATGATTTGTACCAATCGTATGCTTGTGTTTTTGACATACAATTATCACCAAAGGCTTTTTTTAACATTTTCAATGAATCGGCACAAGAAAATTCGTTTGCAAGACAAAATTTGAGACAAACTCTTTGATCAACTATTTTTTCCATTGTAAAATTCGCAGAGCACTTTTGAGGTCGACTGATACTGACAGCTGTTGTAAACACACTAGTTGACAGATCGTGCTCAAATTTGGCTTGGTAATAAAGGAAGGTCCTACCAACTTTAAGAAAAAAAAATTACCGATTCCTTTTTGGCGGTTCATTTAAATAACATTTTCCGGGTACTTTTTATACAGAGAGTATGAACGAGCACTCAAAAGCTCCTCCGTTCGAGCAATAGGTACCGCTACACCCCTCTAGCGTCAAACTTCCAAAGCTGTTTTTCATGCGGGTATCCCGTGTGATTTGCAAATCCTCTTCACAAGGATAGATAGTGCTCCTATACTTATTCAAAAACACTTCCCGTGTTCCCGTGGACCACGCACATGTTTTATTCACACGGTGAAATTTTCCAGCGGCCTTACAATGGTACAATGGATTTCATAGTAAATATCTATGAGATCCACCATAAAGTTACCTGCCTTACTTCGAGAAATTCAACCAAAGAATCGTGATAATGACTCATCAGAGATGAAGTTATTTGTTCTTAACATGGCCTGTCCCTACAAAGTTTTAGGATTTTTTTTCAAGCTCTAAAAGTCTTTCGATTTTCCAGTGACTGACGTTGTTCGGTCAAAAACCAATTTCGATTTATATACCAGTTCGTCTAATCGAAGAAATTCGCGTGTTCACAATTAAATCTTTAGGTATTCACTTTTTCGTTATTAATTATAAACAACTCAATCAATTACTAATGTGACTATACGTAGTAATTTGTCGAATGTTAATGCCAGTGGATTGCGACGCATATGATTACGTGCGTAATGAGTAAAATCTTGATGAAATGATACATTTTTATTAAGGTCCTATACTTGAACTTGGATATAGTTATAGTTTCGTGCGACCTCAAGATCCATTGTGCCCTCCATAAAAGTTGCTCAAGCAGAATGAGGGAGGCTATAAATACGTATGTAGTAGTATCACGTCGAATGCAAATTTCGCAAAATAAGGAAAATCATGATAATTGGTGGAAACGATACATTTATATTGCTATCCTGAAAAGGTCTCTCTGTATTATACGCAATGCAAGTTATCAAGGAAAGTTTGAAAGTAATTCCCATAATATTCAACTTACGATGAATTATTCTCAATGAAAAATTATCTCAAATGATGCGATCCTGAACCGGATAGTACTATACATATATTTGTACACAAGTAAGGAGCGATCCCACAAGTCACATGTGACCGAGCAAGACTAAAGCTGACGCCACGGATACATTCAAGACGATCTGTTTCGAATAATAACAGTAATTATTTACAGACTGACTTTATTTATCGGTAACACAAAAAGGTGGTTTATTAATTAAATCATTACTAAACGCCGTCTGTAATGTTTGTATCATTTAGCTACCAAATGAGAAATTTCCGCAACTAAACTAAATGGAAGGTGCAACGTAATATGTCGGTGTACATTTTCATGAAAGATCTTTTTGGTGGCCCTGATAAGGGCCTTTGATGTATGACCTGATGAGAACGTATCGTCGAGATGTCTACGATTTTTTTTCGGTCTTTTTCGGCAAGAGAACGGCTTGGATGTTGGGTAAAACACCTCCTTGTGCGATGGTGACTCCTGAGAGCAATTTGTTCAATTCTTCGTCGTTCCTGATGGCCAGCTGAAGATGACGCGGAATGATTCTGGTCTTCTTGTTGTCTCTCGCGGCGTTACCAGCCAATTCCAATACTTCGGCGGCAAGATACTCCATTACAGCCGCAAGGTACACGGGTGCCCCCGCTCCAACCCGTTCGGCGTAATTACCCTTACGTAATAAACGATGAATACGTCCTACGGGAAACTGCAGCCCAGCTCTGTTAGAACGGGACTTCGCCTTGCCTTTAACTTTACCACCTTTACCGCGACCAGACATGATTAACTACTAACTTTACTTTGATATAACGTATTATCAATAATGATGCTCCCTAACATTGCGTGCTCCACCTATATAGATTCGACGTTACGCCAATCGCGTCGAGTTTTCATTTCGTCCTCCTACATGGGCGTGGTCGAGATATTCACATGGATACCCGCTTCTTGAACATATTCGTGATAGAGCCATACATAATTCCTTAATATGAAGTGAATCGTGGGAATAGGAATATTTACAGAACACTTAATTACCTCTATCAGCGACGTTTCTTAACCATACTGTTGCATTTTCAAGCTGTTGTTACAGTATTTCCCGCCGGCTTATTAGACGCTGGATGAAAAAGATGAATAGTAATGTGTAGGATGCTGTTTTAAAAAAATCTATAAACACTCTCGATGTGATCGCACTACCTGAAACAATTACCTTGGGTATTCCAAAATCACCAGATACTGATTTCCCATAAATGGTCCAAAAAAGTCGAAAAGAATACGTTCCCATCGAGTGTAAGGGCAGCTTCAAGGATTCAACGTAGTCTTTTCATCTTAACCATGACCTGATGGGTAGAATGGAATTCATTCAAAATCTTCTTCAAATCTTAGTTTTTGAGGAACAATGATCCTTGGATTCCGAAATGAACAATTATCTTGTGAACTAAGTTAGAACCTCTTCTGAAATTATCCGTAGATTCAAGTGGAATAGTTTGTCTTTTCGAATTATTTTTCTATTTGAATTCACATCGAGTTATCCTCAAGTGCTATGAAATAATAGAATCATTTGCGATAAAAGTGATTGTTTCAAGTGGGTTCAACATATTCACATAGAAAAATCTCAGGATGTCCCTAATGTCACACATTTGTAAGTATTTCGTTTTATTAAGTTTTTTGCTTCTCTGATAATATCCTTGTATTTGATTATGTGTATATTCTATACATGATACATCTCATGTTGATTAAACAATGACCGTCGAATTGACATTTTTGAATTGCCCCTTGTGTAATAAATATATTTGCGTAATTTTCCCATAATTGATACATAGATATGGTCTTTTCAGGGAGATTGGTGTTTATCATATCTAGGAAAGTAAATGTCAATAAATTATGTACGTGGGATTATTATTATCAATCGATTCCTGAGCTGAAATTCAACGACACATTACCTATAACTTATCATCGCTTCAAAAAAGAAAATATGTTTTGTGATTACAATATGGAGATGTACAAGAAAGGACAGCAATCCAAAAACAGGATACAACTTCATAACAAAATATATTTTTAAAAGAAATCATTATCGGTAAACAATTTTCCAATTCCGGAAAAATTTCCACTTCGAGCGGGAATCGAACCACGCGTCTTTGATGTCTTGTCGCAAATCGAAAATTGTCTGTTTACCGATAATGATTTCTCTCAAAAATATTTCACAGACGATAATTTCTAATTAATATAACAACGAAATATATTCATAGAGCTCTTTGATAGTTTCATCTTCTTTCCTTTGTAGTAAAATTTTTTATCGAACTTATAATTGTAATGATTAGTCTCCCGAGTAGACTTCTCTAACTTAAATTAGGATATGCGAATTTTTTATTAATTTTCTACTGTGCGTATTTTCTATCCATATCAAATTCGAAAATAATTCAATCACCAGACTAGTCCAGATAAAGGCTATCTTTAAAATAACAGGGAAAGTGAAAACTCTGATCTTCCTAATATTGATATTATTCGAATGCTCATAATTCGATTATAAAATATAGACAGAAGGGATACAGTATAATTCATTACTAAAACTTCATTTGCGATAGTCGAGTAGTGGTATGTGACAACGAATCGTAGAAATTTGTGGTTCTGAAAATAACCGATTGTATGCAATTGTCTTGGTCAAAATAACACAGACGACTTCCATCTCACTTCTACTTGGAACTGGTGTATTTGGTCACGGCTTTGGTACCTTCGCTGACGGCGTGCTTCGCTAATTCACCGGGCAAGAGGAGACGTACGGCAGTCTGAATTTCCCTGCTGGTAATCGTGGAGCGTTTGTTGTAGTGTGCCAATCTGCTCGCTTCTGCTGCTATGCGTTCGAATATATCGTTAACAAAGCTGTTCATGATACTCATGGCTTTGCTGGAAATTCCCGTATCGGGATGGACCTGCTTCAACACCTTGTAGATGTAGATAGCGTAAAGTACAGTTATACCGGGTGGCCCACCACTGACGAGATGCTCATTTTGAGAGGATAAATAAAGATATTTTGAAAATCATTTTGTGGTGTGTGTAGTGTAGACGTGAAGAGTAATCAGTAGGCTCTGATACGAGCTTTTCTGCTGTTTATGGGTCAGGAATAAATCAACAAATAAACATTTTCATTTGATACGAGTAATCATGGAATTTGCACTTTTCTCATTATTAATACCTAGGAGCATAGAATATTCTATGCTCCTAGTTAATACTAATATGATATATCCAAATGTTCAAATGTATGTAACATTCCGGACTCCGGTTAAGCTATCGATCTAAGGAATCGAAGCATAGTTCTTTAGAAATTTAGACAACCAGAAATAAGTCACTTTAAAAATCTGCACTGCTATATTAGGGGTCATAAATTGTAATATGTACTACCAGATGTTTATGTTCCGTCAAAAATTGTTTTCAAAGTAATTGGGCAAGAAATGGCTATTGAAATATTTAATGCATCGTATTTTCGTAGTGCTTAAGTGCCATTTATCGAAATTAGAGCTTTCCAGCCAATGCCAAAGGGCGTGACACTGAATCAGCAGAGAAATATTGAAAACGTTCATGCGTATTCAGCCTCCCATGTTATCAAAATAAATATTACTAATTTCCTACTATTGACACACTATTTTCGGTATATTTTGAATGGCATGTGACGAGTCTTTAAAGTTGGTGGATCTGAAAAGAATCGATTGCTTGCAGTCAAATGCTCAGAATTTGATTAAAGGTAATCATCAAACCAAATCGATAGTTGAGAAGTCATGATAATGAGTCTTAAAAATTGGTGGTTCTGAAAAGAACCGATTGTGTAGCCTTACAGAGCACCAAGGAAGTTGATTTTCACCCACTTTACGTAGAACTGGTGTATTTGGTCACGGCTTTGGTACCTTCACTGACGGCGTGCTTCGCTAATTCACCGGGCAAGAGGAGACGTACGGCAGTCTGAATTTCCCTGCTGGTAATGGTGGAGCGTTTGTTGTAGTGTGCCAATCTGCTCGCTTCTGCTGCGATACGTTCGAAGATATCGTTAACAAAACTGTTCATTATACTCATGGCCTTGCTGGAAATTCCGGTATCGGGATGGACCTGCTTCAACACCTTGTAGATGTAGATAGCATAACTTTCCTTCCTCTTGCGCTTCTTCTTCTTATCGGTCTTGGTAATATTCTTCTGGGCTTTACCGGCCTTCTTCACGGCTTTTCCACTGGTTTTAGGTGGCATCGTAACAAAATAAGTTTTTTTTTTTTTTTTTTTTAATTATAGGAGAGGTGAATCTTACATAAGACACCCAGTCTTTCTGGGTAGTGTCGGATTCTTACCGACTAAACACCTCTCCCGTTGTTAGGTTCCGGGCATATGCCTATAAACCTTTCATCTTCTCATATGTTATTTACTCTTTCGCATTCTTTTATGCTGAGTGTTTGTGTTCATCCTTCAATTGGATATCTCTCGCTAAGTGTGGAGTTTTATATCTTCATTTTCGCAATTGGTCTCTAGGTCTTTTGCGGTAAATTCTCGCTGCTTTTTCATCTTCAGCGGGGTCATAGTCGATTAACCTTCTAAGGTCGTCATTTGGATGTTCACTAGCTCTTTCATAGGCTTTTGCAGCTTTTCGCTTGATGAATGTAGTAATGGACTCCCATTTTATGTCTTTTTGGATTTGTTCATTCCTAACAAACCAGGGGGCGTCTAATGCCCATCTCAGTAATTTGTTTTCTGTACTTTGGATCTTCTTTATATGGGTTCTCGCTGCATATCCCCATGCTGTTGATCCATATGTGAGCTGCGGTCTGGCGACTGCTTTTATGATTCTCAATTTCGTGTTCTTGTTCATTTGACTTCTTCTGCCTATTATCGGGTATAATCTTTTCATGGCTACATTCGTTTTATCCACTGCATACTTAATGTGCTGTTTCCACGTTAGTCCTTTGTCTAATATTACTCCTAGGTATTTAGCTTCATTCTTCCATTCAATTTCATTATTGTCTATGGATATCTTCGATTCCATCTTCAGTTTTCTCTTTTGAAGGAGTATTGCTTGACTCTTTTCTCCATTGATTTTGATTTTCCATCTGTTACACCATTGACTGATATCATCTGCAGCTTCTTGAAGTCTTTTGTGAATTATCTTTGTATTTCTGTGCCTAATTGCTATGCCCGTATCGTCTGCGTATAGAGCAAGCAGGCATCTTGGATTTCTTGGTATATCATGTATGTATATGTTATAGAGTAGCGGTCCTAGTATGGATCCTTGGGGAACTCCTGCTTCTAAATATCTGAGTGTGGAATGAACATCACCTATTTTCACACAAAAGTTCCTATCCCTCAGATAATTTCTTATTATTCTGCATAACTTGGGTGAATATCCTGCGGTTATCATTTTATATGCAAGTCCTTCATGCCATACTCTATCAAAAGCTCTGGTTACATCCAGTAGTAGTAGTCCTGTGGCTTCTTTATTCTGAAATCCTTCTGTGATATACTCGGTTATTCTTAGGAGCTGTTGTTCAGTTGAATGTTGTTTTCGGAATCCAAATTGTTCACTCGGAATCGTCGCCAGGGCTTCTGTTTCTTCATTAAGTCGTCTGGCTAAGACTCTCTCCACAATTTTTCCTAGGGCTGGGAGCAAGCTTATCGGTCTATAGTTCTGTGGGAACTTTTTGTCTTTACCTGGTTTATTGAAAACAATCACTTCGGCAGATTTCCATCTTTTTGGAAAGTGCTCTGTTCTCATCACGCCATTTGCTATGCTAGTGAGAGCTGCCGTTCCTTTCTTTGACATTTTCTTCAGCATGAGATTTGTAATTTTATCTTTCCCAGGAGCCTTTCTTGTTTTCAAGTTATTGATTATCTCTTTGATTTCTGCCGGAGATGTAGGGTGAGGGATTTTGTCATCCGGTGGTGTTTCTTTAATTTCTTCTTCATTATCTTCAATTAATTCTTCTAGGTCCTCATCGTCTTCTTCACAATAATTTATCCTTGACTCCCTTTCTATAGTATCGGCAAGAGCGTTAGATTTATCGCTTTTTGAATATGCCATTCCATGCATTCCATGCAGTGGTGGAATTTGAGTTTTTTCATTACGTAAATTTTTTTGCATTTTCCATGCAGAGTGGTCTTCTGTGCTGAGTTCACTGATTTTCTTATTCCATCTATTCGTTCTGAGTTCCCTTAGTGCATTTTTAAGTATTTGACTATGTCTGTTCAGTCTGATTTTATCATTATCTGTTTTATACATCCTGTAGTTCTTTCTTAGTCTTCGGTTGACTTTAATCAGTTCTTTCACCTCTTTGGGAGTATCGCCATAGGGATGTTTGGGAGTAGGTTCAGTTTTTCTAACCGTGCTCTCTTCATAGGATTTCATAATCGCACTCTCCAAAGCTATGACTGATTGATCTAATTCATCCGGAGTGTTAATTTGTGGAATACTCGTGATATTTTCTTGGAGTTTATTCTTATATTCGTCCCAATCGGTATGTTCTCGTGTTTGAGTCACTTCATTTCTAGTTCCATGTCCTAAAATGAACTCTATCGGGTTGTGATCAGATGTTCCATTCTCTATCGTTTCAAGAGCAAAATCTTGCTTTATATTCTTCATTATAACTATGTCTAGCACATCAGGGGTTCCATTGCCACTAGGTAAAAATGTCGGTATGTCCGGTCCCATTATAATCGCATCTTCTTTCTCGGCATACTCTTTCAATTTCTTGCCATTTGCGTTCTCTGTTCTAGAATTCCATTGTTGAGATTTACAGTTGAGATCTCCAAGTATTATTCTTGGAAAATGACCCCCTAATAAAATCTTTATCTCTTCCTCTGGCAGATTTATTTGCGGTGGTTTATATACAGAGAATACCTTAATGCTTTCTCTTCTTATCTTTACTGTGATCGATAGTGCCTCTATAGATGCGTCATTGTCCTCGGGATTTATAACCGCATTCAGGTAGTGGTTCACGTCTCTTTTAACAAGAATGGCAACCCCTCCTCCGTTTCTATTATTTCTGTCTCTTCTGTATATTTCGTAATTTTTGAAGGAAATTCTATCATTGGTAGTCATTTTTGTTTCCTGAAGCGCCATAATATCAGGATGTTTTTCTTCTAACAATTGTTCAATATCTGATTTACGGGCTCTGATTCCGTTAACATTCCAGGAAACTATCTTCAGATTTTCTAGATGTGATTGTTTGTTCATAAATTATTTGTTTCCAAATAAATTTTGAAATTTTTTCTCGAATTCTTTTTCGAATTTCTGCATTATTCTGCTGAATAATTTCTCTGTAAGTTTGTCTAGTTCATCTTTGGGATCTTCTTTTTTGGCTGGAGTCGGTTTTTTGGACGGGTTCTTTGTTTTTGGTACCTGTGGTTTTTCAACAGCGATAGCAGTCTCCATTTTTTTGGTAGGGGCTTCTTTTTTTGGGGGTGTTTTCTTTTTAGTCAGATTTTTATAAGCACTGCAGCCTTTATAACTGGCCGGATGCCCACTTTGGTTACATAAAACGCATGTAGCGTTCCTTTCCCCTTCTTTTTCGGTCAATACACAATCTTTTGTGCAATGCGCTCCTAAGCATTTTACACATCTCCACGGAAATGTGCATTTGTTTTGCGCATGGCCATATCTCTGACAGCGATGACACTGTCCTGGGCCTTCTGGTTTCTTTTTTGGCTCTATTTCGATACAGAGGCTGTAGATCTTTTTGATTTGGAAAATTTCCTTGTGTTGAGTTTTCACGAGGTATAGAGGGATAGCCTTTTTCGTTTTGTTTGACGTCATTCTCGTCACTTCAGCATCTTTAATACCCTGGAGTCCTAAGTCTTCCTTAATCACTCCAATATCCGCATCAAGTGGCAAGTACCTTATTACAGCGTAAATTCTTCTTTCTTCCTCCATTTGGTAAGTAAAATACTCTTTTCCTTGTTGCTCAAGAAATTTTGTTAATTTCCTGAAGTCGTCTGCAGTCGAGGCAATGATTTTTATACCGTCTTTAACAACCGTTGCACGGTTATAATTTATCTTTTTGCTGTATAGCGTTTTGGAAATTTCTGTCCAGTCAGAAGTCCCCATCATTGTTATTGGGGGAATTTTATCTTTTATAGGTGACTGAGACGTCACCGTCGACTTTTTTAAGTTGTCCTCTATTGAGGACGAACTTTCTTTTCTGGCACGCTTGGCCCGAGGTGCTCCTTGGGGTTGGGGGGCTTTTTTGTTGTCCTCAATATTTGAGGCTATCGCTTTGGGAGAGACAACAGTTGATGTTTTGGGAGGGACAACAGTTATAGTTTTGGGAGGGACAGCCGTTATTGTTTTAGGAATAGTTTGGGCTGATGTTCCTGGTTCGGAAAGCAAAGCCTGGGAATAACTTCTTACGCTTGTATTTGGGGATTTCTTGTTGGAGAGTTCTTCTCTCAAGAGTTTTAATTCGTTGGTCAGATTGGCCATGCAGTTTGTTAAAGCCGCTAAATTGGCTTTGAGCTCATCATTTTCCTGTCGGAGCCTGACGAGTTCTTTAAGCTCATCGCTTTCATCCTCAGAGGTCGTGTATCTGTCCTCGGTATCCATGAAGGATCCATCGTTATCCGAATTTTCATCCATGTTCAAACACGGATAAAAGGATAATTAAAAGACACTTACCGTTTTTCTCAGCTTCACAAAAAGTCCGTATATCACTCACGCACGGAACCAACGATCCTTTCGGACCTGGACTCTACGTACGAAATCACAGAAACTTTTCACAAGCACTAACTTGGATGCGCATCAACGTGGCGTTCGGCGCACTGAACTGGTTTACACAAACTCAACTCTCGGTACGTGTACACTAGTCGACGCCTCGGTCAGTACTGACTGGATGGGCATTTTTAATTCATACCTATATATTTCCCCGAAGACAACGTACCTTCAGATGCTGTCAGAAATTAGACGTGTTATTTTATCACCTTCCGCTTCGTTTTTACCCACACTGTTCGCACCATCCAAACAACCTATTCCCTTTACTTGCAATCAAGGAATAACTTAACTGAGCCAACGAGTGTACTATTTGTACTCCCAGTTCGCAAATACCGAATTACCAAACATTCTACCTGCAAATAAAACATATTTCTGAAATATTCATAACGCCAAAATGAGTCATCCCACCCTTCTCGTGTTCGAAAAGAGAGAATTATTCTTCAAGTAACAGCTTTACAACACCATAGTGATGTAAGGGAAATACTCAAACTCAAATACGTGACCCCCCATAATAGTAATGCTCCCAACTATAATTTGTCTAATTGGTAGCGTTACTAGTAAACCCTACATACAGCTTACATCTGGTGATTTCACTACGTTACATCAGGATCTCAGAGTTATAAAATGTATGTGTCTTATTGCCCAGAGTAATAAAATCATTTCTTTTATTACTCTGAGGTCCGCTCCGGGCCCGACAGCAGGTACCGACATTCCAGGGGAATGCCAGTTTGAAATGGATTTGCGAAGGTAATTTTGACCTGTCATTTTTCTTATTCTCGCCAATTTAAACTTGAAAAAGCATCGGGCTCATTCAGTTCTATACCTTTACGAGTTCAAATAGGGGTTAATTGGAATCAAAATGACATAAGTCAAATTCAACTTGGCAATATCAGTATCAACAGCAATGTATCATGTATCCATTTTAATCAACACAACTTTTTGGACTGTATTCAAGCACTAGAGTTTGCTGAAGGACTTTTTGAGTTTTTATCGAAACCAATCTTCGACACATATTGGATTTTTATTGACATAATTCTTGAAACAAACTTTAATTTATCAGTTTATACTAAAGAATTAATCAATTCATACACAATTTTGCTATTAGATAAAAATCACGAAACAAGGCAAGGTACGAAAAGAATGAGGTAACAGATGTATCGGTCACTCATTTTTCCCTCTCCAAACCTTAGTACATAGGTTGAGATGAGACACGTAGTTTTAGTGCGGTCACCAAAGATTTCTGAAAGTGGTAAGACCCGTTTACATCACTTAACATGGCTCTCATTTGAAATATCGTACAAACAATTCGGTGTTTCACACCTCTCAACAATGTTTTTCATAATTTGTCGTATATTTCCATGTGATATAAAAACTCTTCGACTAGCGATCACAAGTAGAAAAAAAATTTTCAATTCGATTATGAGGGTGTGCGGATTGAGATCGGCGTGATCACAAAGAGGTTACGACCGCGCTTCGCCCTTTATCAACTCGCTGAACGTTGGCTGATATATGACAAACGAGGGGCTCCAGTTTTGCAGCTGCTCATTCGAACGTCGCTGGTGTCACAGCCGTAACCGATTCCTATTTCCTGTGGCCGTTAGGAAATAGGTATGCTCATCCATAGAATTTATCGTTTTCAAAAGGATTTGCTGCAATTGCACGATACACCGGTGTTTCTCTTAAGTAGGATGAGAAATTGTTATATTCCTTTTCATCGAAAATTAAATGAATCTGCCTAGCAAATTATGGTTTACATGTTACATTGCCTCAAATGAGCGTTGAGATGCATTGGATGAATGAAAGTGAACTGCAAAATAGTTCAGGCTGGCGAACTGTGTTCGGAGGTAGTGAATTGAAGAGAGAGGAACTGTCGGGCCTTGGCTTGCCTCAATTCTTGAGGAGTGCAGATGCAAGGATAAAGTATGAACAAATTAAAAATGCGAATTCCGATCATTAAACACCGGGAAAATAAAAATATGCATGTGAAATAAAAAAATCAGAAAAGGAAATATTCAGAGAAAAAATTTCAAAGGTGAAATGAGATAAAACGTTCAAAAAAAGTAGAGGATTATAGTTTATCTAATAACTATTAGTTCCTGACTTGTCCCGTCGAGGAAAATATAAGTTGAAGCTGGATGATTATAGGATAGATTTGGAAGTTAATTGATCCATATTCTGGTTGAACGCCAATTTATTGTTGGATGAACTTTCAGGGTTATCACGCTTTAATATTCCCCTGTCCCGGAAGCATATTCATATCCCACGTACCGTATCGCAGCTCGGAGACAGCCGAAGCTTACTCGATAAACCACGCGCGTGATCGCGTCTTATTTGGCGATATCAGTCGTGGAATATGAATTGGGATTATACGTTATAATGATACCCCGATTCTTTAATTTTTTTTCAGTTCAAATAATAACGATTAGGTTTTTTCCATATTCACGAATAATAACGGCTACCTCTTATTCAAGAGTGAATGCTTTCAGGTTATGAATTTATTGGGATGAAAAAATAAGTAAATTTAGAATACGAGTAGATATTATACTGAAGCCAAAATAATGATCGAAATCCACTCTTTAATGGTATGTTTTTTTAAACATTTTGAGGAGTGTTCTGATAGTTGTTGTCATCGATCGAGTTACTTCTGTTGCATTCATAAGTTCGGCCTCCCTCTTCTGAAACGAATTGACAAAATTAATCTTAATTTACATAGCTATCAAGCAAATTCAATTTTGTGAGTAGGTACATATTATATTCCGTTGCTGTTGCCAAGATAAACAAAGTAAAAAGCCGTTGAAAAGAATAACCACCGAGCTTAATGTACGAAATTAATAGAAAAGTTATGAAGTTCAAAAGTTGTCAAAGGGAGAATGGTATCAAAAAAGAATACCACTTAATTGAGATAAGTTGTCCAACATTCGAAAGACAAAAATAAGGATCATCGTTGCTTGGAAAAATTTGTGAAAGTAAAAGTATGATTGATTGGACGACAATAGTCAAAAAGTTAAGTGGAAAGAATTTCTTCGAAAATTATATTCAATGAATAAGATCAGTCCACAGTTTTTCTCAAATGGTATAGTTATATCAGAACTAAATTTGGGAATACCTAATTAACAACATCCAATAACCCTGTCCAAATGATGATTCAGATTATTAAACCAAAAAGTAGTTTGTAAAAAGTAAGAGTAACCCTATTTTACCTGAATGAATAAGAAAATGAGAAGCTCAGCTATATGTCGATATAAATTTCATTCTTATATATGTATAATCCGCAATCCCTCAGTTGCCCGCCAATATATTATGTTTAGCTATTGGTAAACGGCATTTATAAATATGAAATTTTTTTGGGTATGATATTTTAAGATTAAAATCTTTTCACAATTACCTTTTTTACAATTACCTATTTCCATTCATCAAATAAATGATGATTCCTTATGTTGACTTAGATTATTTTATCCATTCAGAAACTGCACTCACCAATTCATTATTCAGTCTCCTATTTTATTTCAAGATTTGATTTTTTTAATTGTGGTTAAAGATGGTCTTGATGTAATTCCCTCTCGTTTTTTGATTCAATAATTTTTCGAATTGCTACTATGAGAATATTACGCACGCAAAACCCCTCACCTCAGTTTCAATTTCCTCTTCTGTGGCTATTTTCGTTATTACCATTTAATTATCGATTTGCAAAAATATCAGCGCTTATTTTCTTCAAAAAATCTATTTGGTAACAATGCGATAGCAATCCCATACAGGTCATAAAATACGTTCAAGATTGCAGGAACAGATGCGTTGAGTTTACTTCGGCTTCGGGTGAATTCGGACTGCGATACGGTACGTGGGATATGAATATGCGTCCCGGAACACTCATTTTATCGCCTTAGGAATCGTACAAGAATAGAATGACATCACTAAATTTTTGTGGTTCTGAAAAGAACCGTTTTTGTTTATCAGCAGGGATATTCGTTAATTATCTTAGGCGCGTTCTCCCCTGATACGTCTGGCGAGCTGTATGTCTTTGGGCATGATGGTTACCCTTTTAGCGTGAATGGCACACAAATTGGTATCCTCGAATAATCCAACTAAATATGCTTCACTGGCTTCTTGAAGAGCCATTACTGCGGAGCTCTGAAACCGGAGATCGGTCTTGAAATCTTGTGCGATTTCACGCACCAAACGCTGGAAGGGCAATTTTCTGATAAGAAGTTCGGTACTTTTCTGGTAACGACGGATCTCACGAAGTGCTACGGTACCTGGACGGTAACGATGAGGTTTCTTGACGCCACCGGTAGCGGGAGCACTCTTACGTGCCGCTTTCGTTGCTAGTTGTTTGCGCGGAGCTTTTCCTCCGGTCGATTTTCGTGCAGTCTGCTTGGTACGAGCCATTTCGAATTCGAATTATGTTGATTCAGCCTGAATATCAACTATCAAGTATCAATTGACTAATATAATAATGACAATTTTACTAATTTCCCGTATATTTAACCACGACTTCACTGAACGGAACGCCCAGTGGGACGCTATTGGTTGTAACGAATTCATTGGAGGGGATGACAGAATAGTATAAATTGATGCAATGGGCATAAGAATGCAGTTCAACGTACCGAAGCAGACTTGAATATATGTAAAGATGACTGGAAGAGGTAAAGGAGGCAAGGGTTTGGGAAAAGGTGGCGCTAAGCGTCACAGGAAGGTGCTTCGTGATAACATTCAAGGAATCACCAAACCTGCCATCAGGAGGTTGGCAAGACGTGGTGGCGTTAAACGTATTTCGGGACTTATCTACGAAGAAACTAGAGGCGTACTGAAGGTTTTCCTAGAGAACGTTATCAGGGATGCAGTTACTTACACCGAGCACGCTAAGAGGAAGACTGTTACTGCTATGGACGTCGTATATGCCCTGAAACGTCAAGGTCGCACTTTGTATGGTTTCGGAGGTTAATTCTTATCGAAATAGTATTGCTATTAATACAACAATCGGTCCTTTTTAGGACCACCAACATATATTTATCATTTTCGCATTTCATCGATGCCATGTTTATATTAATTAGTTGATAATAACGAAAACGTTATCTTTGAAAAGTTCTGGAGTTTGGAAACGTTGACGATAAATAATCAAAACCCGATGAGCTAGAACAAAATGATAACTTGATTACTGGTGCTGTAAACATGAAGCAAAAACATTATACAGGCAATGTTTTCAGTAGAATTCATTGGCGCAACAACAGACAAAATTGCCGTTTTTTCTTCTCATAAATACATAACATGATATACAAAATTCCTTATCACAGTATGAAAATAGTCAAGTTTCATTTACACACGACAAATCAAGCAGGTGCCAATCTACGATGATCTGTTTACTCATAATTATAATATTCGATTTATCGTTTATTCGTTATTTAATGGCTTTTGAGAAAATATTTGTATTTCATGTTATTTATTCTTGAAAGAGCAAAAAGCAATTTTATATGTTTCAAAGATTTGTATGGATTACATTTAACGAAATACAAATATGAATTATGACTTCGAGAATAATTGTAATAAAAAAATTATTACGCCAATGAATTAACTGAAAAAAATGCTTGTATAATATTTTTATTTCATGTTTATAGCACCAGTTATAATGAAGTTATGAGAACTTTTCATTTGGCGCCATTTTCCAATATTTTCTGATAGCTCTGAAACGGGTTGACTTAGAAGGTTGCAGTTTTCATCAGAATAATTCGCTCAGAGATCGAGCCTGAAAATTTGCCACTCATTTTGTTCTAGCTCATCGGGTTTCTAAGATACCCTCATTAGACAACGAATTTGGGACACCCGTTACATTAAGTACAAAAGATAAATAAGGTTGCAGTTGTGAAAGGCTGTGAGCTAGAAAATGGACCCCAGCAAAGTAACTATTCTGGACATGAATTCATAGTGTGACGTTGACATGAAAAATACTGAGAGGCGATCGTAGAATTATACATTCAAACATAGATGCATCTATATTCAAACTATTAAGAATATGACTGGCCATCATGTCAATAACTTCAACTTCAACGAATAATTATGAAACTCTCCTATGGTAGTATGAATATTCGTGAAGGTTTACACATTCAAACGTTTCAGATATAGTTGTTGCACGTTCATGCTATTAAAATACGGATAAGGGCATAAAATTCATAAGGCTTAGGACCATCAAAAGCATATAGTGGTATTCCATTGAACCTTAAGTCGTGGGAAAAAAAATAAAAATAATGAGAAACTTGGAAGTGTCATATCTGACATTCCGATTCCAAAAAAACTACAATCAATTCCTATTTGAAGTATTCATTGTCTTATTACATCCTTTACGCCGAAACGAAATTTCCTTTGTTCAAGCATGAAAAACGGGGATGTATACTCAAAGAACCACTTTACAATGCAATTAGCCAAAATAATGAGGGTTCTCCATAACAACAAACTGGTCCAAACATATTGCCGACCATCTGTAGCAAGCAGTGCTCAATCCCAATTCCGAATATTCGTATTTCATACTAGTATTCATAGCAAAGAAATCGACGCATGAATACTAGTGAGACACAATCCCAATATCAAAACCATCGGAATCGGCGGATCGCCCATCCCTACACATGAGTAGAGTAGACGGCGTCGGACATAACTGTCGTCGATTTGAAACCACGTGGTGATACCAATCATTTTATTTATTAGCGAGTGCACTAGTAGTCAACGTGAGTAGGCGTGGCCGGAAGTGACCAGCTTCTGCGTAATGAAACGGATTGAGTAATCGACCACCACATTCGTCCCACAGTGTGGGTAATTAATATTCGATTTCAGTAGAACAGACAGGTGACAGGTAGAGGTAACAAGTGTCCAGATCTCCGATCGATGGTACTGCACCTCAACCCTCAGTGTGAAATTTAAGTGTGTTTTTTATGTGCAACAAACTGCGAAAATAAAGCCGAAGACTAACCGAATTGTCAAAATTTCATTCAATGACAAAGGTGTCACGCACACCCGCGTCTTCAAAAATCTTAAGATGAAGGATCCAAAACTATGGGCCAACGAGGTCGACTCAAGTTTTCAACTACCAAAAAAACGAGAAAAATAGATCCCATTCAACCAGTTCCGTCAACACCAATCAAAACAAAAAATTCTTTTGGAGTCCTCCAGTCTGAAGAATCTATGGAAACAGAAGCCAGCCTACCATCAGCGAACCTTCCACAACTCGCAATAAAAAAACCACCTCCAGTGACTATCACACAAAAAATAGATTGCTACACAACATTCCATCAGAAAATTAAATCTATACTGAAAAGCAAGTTCAACATCAGATATGCCAAAACCAATATAAAGATCCACACCAACAATGACGAGGATTATAAAACACTACTTCACTCGCTTCGAAGCGAAAATGTGGAATTTTTCACATTTACTCCCAAAGAGCAGTCGAAGAAGAAAATTGTGATCAAGGCAGCCCCATTCATGACCGAAAAAATGATCCTTGATGAAATTATAAAAAGAGGAAAACTGAAACCTGAAGAAATTCAAATAAATAAAATGAAAGGAAAAGGCCCAAATCCCCATTCATTTTTGGTGTATTTCCCGAAACAAATCAACCCCCAGGAGCTGAGATCCATCCAGGAAATAGACAATGTTAGAGTGCAGTGGCAGGAGTACTCGCGAAAACAAAATGTAACACAGTGTCATAGATGCCAAAAATTTGGCCACGGTTCGACCAACTGCAACATTGCACCGAAGTGCGTAAAATGCGGAAGAAACCATTTAACTTCGGAGTGCGGTGTGAAATTCATCGAAAGTGCCCAACTACAGTGCGCGAACTGCAACGGCCCACACACGGCCAATTTTACACAGTGCCCAGCCATGCTTAAATATGTGGAGTCAATACAAAATAAGACACATTCTACTCAGGTAAGCACGAAGACATTTACCGACAAAGACTTCCCGAAACTACCAAGTAAGATAACAGCACATACTAACAATTTCCCTTATGCCAGTATTGCCAAGAATGGTCCATCTACTAAAACCTCCACCATAACAGCTAATCCAACTCGAACAAATGACCTCAAAACGGACGATTTCGACGATTTTCAAACTCTTCTGAAAGAATTAAAAGAACTGAACTCCATTTGCAACTTTAAACACCTTATCTCGTTGGTTAGAGAACTGAAAAACCAGCTGAAAAACTGTTCATCACCACTAGACAAAATTATGACAATTCAAAACCTTGTCGAAAAATATGGGTTCTAAAACCATACTTAAAGACATTAATTTAATATCGTGGAATGCCAACGGCATTTCAAATAAAGTAGGCGAGCTAGAAGTCCTAACCAACGAAATTAAGGTCGAAGTTATTTGCATTCAAGAATCTAAATTAAACAAACGCAAACCCCCCAAAATTCCAAACTTTTATCACTTCAACAAACCGAAAAACACCCATGGAGGCCTGATCATTTACTACAGGAAGCATTTGAAACCTATCGAGATACAAACTTGTACTGTAAATTCCGAATCCCAAGCAATCAGACTTAACGACATTATCATTGTCAATTTCTACAACGGACACCAAACCCCATTAAACACGGACGGAATTCACTACCTGATGAGCCTCGGCCAGAGGGGCATAATAGCCGGCGACTTAAACAGTAGAAACCGTTCCTGGAATTGTACAAATTCAAACCGCAACGGTAACCTTCTAAAGAGGTATCTGGATAACTCCAATTTTATCTTAAATTTCCCAATAAATTCCTACACGTACTATCCAGCACATCGCATGACGCCGTCAACAATCGACCTGATGCTAACAAAAAACTTGCCAGTAACACAACCGTTTACAATCCAGGCACTAGACTCGGATCATTTTCCCGTTCTGACCACCATTCCAAAGATAAACTCATGTTTTCTACCGAAACCCAAGAACAATTACAACACAAACTGGACAAAATTCAAAAAACTAGTCAGCCAAAACATCAAAATAAACAGCAACCTGGACTCAACCGACGACATTGACAAAAGCGTCAAACAACTGACAAAAACAATAAAATATTGCACATATCAAGCGACAACAAAAACAGACCCACAAACAAACTTCCAACTCTCAATTCCACATCACGTCCACGAACTGATAAAGACGAAAAATAAATTACGCAAAAGACTACAGCGAGGATACAGTATGAGCTTGTACCAACAATACAAAGATTCAGTAAATCTTGTTAGAACAATGATCAACTCTCTCAAAGCTGAAAAATGGGAAAATTTCACAAAAAGCCTTACGAACACTGATGAAATGTGGCGAATAGCGCGCTCATTAAAAAACAACATGAACTCCAGCGGAATTTCCACACTACACGGACCCCAAGGTTTAATTTTCGACGTAGAAAGCAAGGCTGAACACTTGGCCGAAACTTACAATAAAATCCATAACTCGACTCGTGATATGTCCGACAGACTGACAGAAAGAACAGTTGAAGAAACCGTTCGCTCCTTCATTAACTCATCTCTCGACATTTCCGCCGACTTCATAACTTCTCCCAGTGAAATAAAACAAATCATCAAATCCCTTAAAAACAAAAAAGCTCCCGGAGAAGACAAAATCAGCAACCTTACTCTGAAATACCTCCCGAGGAAAGCCATAGTCCAATTGAACCACATCTTCAACAACTGCCTGAAACTAAATTACTTCCCAAACATATGGAAGAATGCAATAGTTCTTTCCTTTCCCAAACCAAATAAAGACCCCAAATTTGCATCCAATTATCGCCCTATCAGCCTGTTACCAACGATGTCAAAAGTGTTAGAAAAAATTATATTAAATAAAATCAAAAATCACGAAGATAGTCATAACGAAATAATAGACGAACAATACGGATTCAGAACATCACACAGCACAGTGCTCCAACTCGCAACAATAACAGACCAAATTACTAAAAATTTCAATTATAAAAAAATCACCGCAATGTTAAATTTAGATATCGAAAAAGCTTTTGACACAGTGTGGCACAAAGGCCTCATATACAAACTCATAATGACCAAACTTCCACCTCAACTGATCAAAATAATTCATTCATACCTCATCGGTAGAACATATCAAGTAAGAGTTGAGAAGACATTATCCAAAAAATATTATAATTCCGCCGGAGTTCCTCAAGGTGGATTACTCTCTCCAGCCCTCTTCAATTACTACATTAACGACATACCAAAAACCCAACAAACAAAAATAAAAATTTTCGCCGACGACACCGCCGTAATCTCGGAATCTTCAAATCCAAACTTAGCTAATAAATACATCCAAGATCATGTAAAATTGTTAGAAAAATACTATAACAAGTGGAAAATTAAAATAAATGCAAAAAAGACCACTATGATTCACTTCACACAGAGGCGAAAATTACCTCCAATCCACTGCAATGTGGAATTCAATGGAGAATTAATAAACATTCAAAATTCTGTCAAGTACCTGGGACTCACCCTGGACAGAAAATTAACTTTTAATCCGCACATATGTAACATCACACAAAAATGTTACATAATTCTCAATAAAATATTTCCATTGATAAGCAAGCAGAGCAAACTCTGTCAAGAATCCAAAATCAGAATTTTTAAACAAGGAATTAGACCAGCATTCTTGTATGCAAATCCAATATGGAGCAAAACTTCTGACTCTAACTACACAAAACTACAAAGATTACAGAACAAATTCCTACGAATAATTCTCAACAAAAATAGATACACTCCCATCAAACAACTTCACGAAACTGGATACACAGAAACCGTCCACGAATTAATAACAAACCAAACTAAAAAATTCTTCAATCTTACAACCAACAAACTAGACAAAACGGAACACTTAGGCACAACATCGACCGAAAACACAAACATTAAAATAAAACATAGACTAATACATCATCTGCTACAATCATGATGAAAACAACTAACTTGACGTCACTTATCCCACAGGAGTAGAATATGTGTTTTATTGACTCCAACATACCTCCTGTACAAAATAATATGTAAATAGATTATCATGAATGAACTGTATAAAATTAAATCATTTGGTAAGGTCTGAAAGATCAGGAACTAATCTGTAAATTATAACTTGAACATATATATATCATGTACATTTCACCTTGTAAATAATCCTGTATGTATAGTTTAGAAAATATTAAAATAAAAACGCTGAAAAGCAAAAAAAAAAAATATATGTGTTTTATTGACCACCACATTTTCTAACTTAACTTTTGATTTGCCATTCTTGACTATACTGGCATAAGGCATAAGGAAAATTGACGAAATTGTCACTATTGGTTAGTCTGTCAAGTCTGTGCAGTTGTCTTGGTAGTTTCGGGAAGTCGTCGGTACTCGGTAAAAGTCTTTGTGCTTACCTGAGTAGAATGTGTCTCAATGACAATTTGGATTGACTCCACATATTTTAACTTTTAATATGGCTGTGGACTTTGTATAATTGGCCGTGTGTGGGACCGTTGCATTTCGCGCACTTTCGATGAATTTCATTCCGCACTCCGAAGTTAAATGATTTCTACCGCATTTTACGCACTTGGGTGTAATGTTGCAGTTGGTCGAATCGTGGCCAAATTTTTGGCATCTATGACGCTGTTTCATTTTGTTTTGCGTTAGTACTCCTGCCACTACACTTCAACACTGTCTACTTCTTGGATGGATCTCAGCTCCTGGGGGTTGGTTTGCTTCGGGAAATATACCAAAAATGAATGGGGATTTGGACCTTTTCCTTTCATTTTAATTGAATTTCTTCAGTTTTCCTCTTTTTGTGATTTCTTCAAGGATCATTTCTTCGGCCATGAAAGGGGCTGCCTTGATGACTATTTTTTTCTTCGCGTATTCTTTGGTTGTATAAGTGTAGAATTCAGTGTTTTTTTTTAGGTTGGCTATCAGAGCTCTAGTCACTCAGCTCAGATATATGAACTTTAGTTTCATTCTCATTATATTTCACGGAATATTTGTGCTTTATAAGTTTTTGGTGAAATACTTGGTTGCTTCTTATTTCTTGGGTGATCGTTATGAGGGGAAACCTTTGAATTTTGTTGGTAGTCTTGGTTATTGTAGTACTATTCTGGTTCACTGGCGTAATTTCCGTATCCATTTCGGCATCTGGTACCAGCATTCCGAATGCATGTGTAAGTTTGATGGGTGTAGTTACATTATGTTTGATGGATGCCACCAAAAACTAGTGGAAAAGAGCATACATTAATTCTCACGAATGCCTAACCAATCAAACTCACTCGCTTCCGAGTGCACCCGAGTGGAAGATCGTGAGAAGAGTCGCCAAGCCGTTATTCAGATCGCGCTTTTTGTGGATTTGTCTTTTGTCGTTCTTCAAGAATCAATCTGATCGTGAAAACGTTTGGAACTTGGAACAGTTTGATTTTTATTGAATACAATATCCAGCAAAATCTATAACAATTTCTCATTATGGACGCCGAAGTAAGTACCTGCATGGTTTTTGTCTTGCTGAAGTTTCATATAAATGCTCGACTTCATTGCAGATTGAATCCACTTGCGGCATATTATGTGGAAAAGAGTTTACCAGCGTATCAGTTAAGAACTCCGGACAATCCATAATGATGATTCCGCTAAAGTGGCAACATATTTTGTGTTCTCTTAGTTCTACTCATGAAAACCAGGAAACGTTTTCTACATATATGATCATTTGAGAATAATTCATGATGTACTGATCAAACAGAGTGTTTTGATTTTCGGGAACCGAGAAGATTTTGAAACCTGGCGAGGAAAGGAGAAAAGTGTTGATTACGTTTTGGCGAGGACTAAAAGTATGAATAAGGGGTTGAGGGGGAAACAGTAGTTAACTACTATTGTAACAGGAGTAATTACAGAGGTATGTTCTGAATATTTTCTATGTGAATAGAAACAGGGAAATCAACATTGTCCATTTTATTGTTCTGCAGTCAATTTTTCTACTTACCACTGTATGGAGTTGCGTTTTGTATATAAATGATATTATTACAGATGTATTGTTTTCTTCTTTCTTACAAATAATAAAATATACTTTTTCAGTTTTTATTCATTATTTCCATTTGAAACAATATCAAACATTGTTTCTGTATGATTGATATTTCTTACATTTCATCCATCCAAGAAGAATATGATACAACATACAGTTATATTGTCATATTTCAAAATATGCTAAATTACCTACCTACTTAAATTCCCACTTTTGAGGTTTTTGTAAGCGCATAATATATATGTGCTTTTTCTGAATTGGACACCCTGTATATTTCTACATATTTCGATAAAGATAACTCTTTCAAAACTATAGCATATTTTGATGTTTTTCTGAAATCACATTCAAGAATGAACCTCAGGTAGACTTTGGTGAGTGGGACTGACATGTTTCGCAGCAGAAAGGTAAACACAAGAATACGAAATTACGAAAATTATAAGAAGTGGGACATATGATAGTCCAACATTCCAAAGCCTACTTATTCAAGAGATAAATTGAAGTATCTCAGATATGACTTCTGAAAAATATCAAGTATGCTATATACAAATATACAGGGTGTCTCAAGTTCGAGTGCCTATTAGACGTTTCTGGAGAACTAGACATATTTGAAATCTGAAATTTGGGATTATGATATTGTTCGAAATTCTCTACAGAACTAAAATATTTTCAGAGCGAGAGCACTTCCGGTTATACAGGGAGTGAAAATAAATTTGCTCAAAAATTTTTTTTTTCAATGTTTTCGTTTCTGATATGATTAAGTATTCAGTACTGAAGACATTTCTGTTGAAACCATTGTATTTATTCGAATAGTTTTCAAAATATCGAAAAAAAAAACCTGAAAAAAAGTAAAATATTCATAGTCAGTATTATGTTCATTTTTCATATTCTGAACATCCTGAGTGTTAACCGTTTTCACAACGTCGAAGTAGAAGAATGTGGAAAGGTCATGCATCTTTTGAATTTCATAAATATCATCACAGGGTGTTTCAAATTTCGTGTCAAAAACTGTGATCCAAAATTGGCCATAACTTCTGTTTTTCAAATAGGGTTCTAATTTGAATCACAGTTTTTGACACGAAATTTGAAACACCCTGTGATGGATATTTATGAAATTCAAAAGATGCATGACCTTTCCACATTCTTCTACTTTGACGTTGTGAAAACGGTTAACACTCAGGATGTTCAGAATAAGAAAAATGAACATAATACTGACTATGAATATTTTACTTTTTTTCAGGTTTTTTTTTCGATATTTTGAAAACTATTCGAATGAATACAATGGTTTCAACAGAAATGTATTCAGCACTGAATACTCAATCATATCAGAAACGAAAACATTGAAAAAAATTTTTTTTCAGCAAATTTATTGTCACTCCCTGTATAACCGGAAGTGCTCTGGCTCTAAAAATATTTTAGGTCTGTAGAGAATATCGAACAATATCATAATCCCATTTTTCAGATTTCAAATATGTCCAGTTCTCCAGAAACGTCTAATAGGCACTCGAACTTGGGACACCCTGTATGTATTTTAATTTCAAGTTCTAGTTTCTATGAAGAAATATATAAACATATGGGTGTCTCATTTGAAAAATTTTCATTTCTATATCTCAAAATATCAGTTTGTAGTGAAAACAATTAGGTAACATACTCGTAAACAAATTGCTTCAGTAATTTTTTTACTGAAATAGAACATTTCTAACAGAAAGCCCCTATTAGACTACCGCATTTTTGGTATCAAATTTCGTACGATCTTTCAAAGGTGAGAGAGAATTCCGAAGAATTCTTAAGGAGTCTCTTTGTCATCTTTGACAGTTCGTACGAAATTTGGCACCAAAATTATGATAGTCTAATACGGCCTGAAGGGAAGTTAGAATAATATCTCAAACATAAATACTTCGTAGAACTCCCGTGCGATAAGTTATGTGCCGACACTTAGCGCAAGTTCGAAGCAAATTAATTTCAAATTCGCGCCGAATTGACCACGCCCACATCGTGGTTGATTGGCTAGGCATTCGTGAGAATTAATGTATGCTGTGGAAAAGCCGTGAAGAAGGCTGGTAAAGCCCAGAAGAACATTACCAAGACCGATAAGAAGAAGCGCAAGAGGAAGGAAAGTTACGCTATCTACATCCACAAGGTGTTGAAGCAGGTCCATCCCGAAACCGGAATTTCCAGCAAAGCCATGAGTATCATGAACAGTTTTGTTACCGATATCTTCGAACGTATCGCAGCCGAAGCGAGCAGATTGGGCATTGGCACACTACAACGAAATCTCCACCATTACCAGCAGGGAAATTCAGACCGCCGTACGTCTCCCCTTTCCCGGTGAATTGGCCAAGCACGCCGTCAGCGAAGGTAACAAAGCCGTGACACCAGTTCCAAATAAAGTGAATGGAAATTTACTTCATTTGCACGACTACACGCAATCGGTTCTTTTCAGAACCACCAATTTTCAAATCTCGTTGTCAGATACGACTCAACATCTATCGTAAATGACGATCAGTAAATCATGAATATATTTCAATAATTAGTCTCGAATGCTAAAGCATCTTGTTAAATTTTGGGAACCCATTCTCCCTGCGAATATGCTAAACAATTAAAATTGTCTTATATGAATTATGACCTCCAGCCGCTAAATATTGAAAAGTTTTAGTCCACACTAGCATAATAGTGTAATTGAATCGAATAGTGTTGCTCATAATCGAATGATCATTGAAAATAAAAATTATCGAATGAATTTTTTATCGAATAATATTGGAATCAATTTTGCTAGACATTCAGAATAAAAACTTTCTCTTATGACCTACGGGAAAGTGAATCCTAAAAGCTATTAATGAGCATTGAATCGAACACAAATTCGGAAAATCAAAAATAATTCTATCTGAATCCCTTGCCACCTATACAGGGTCTTTCACGAGGAACCTCACCCATATTTATACGGGAAACTACTGAACGTATTTTCATGAAATTCAGCACTTATAAGTATTTCACGATGCTGATGAAATCTAAAATATTTCCAAGGCATGAGCACCTCCGGTTTTTCCGGAAATGACGTCAACTTCCGTTTTTCAAATTAGAACACCATTTTTTTATTGCAGAAATAGATTCCTTAGAAAATTTCAAGTTATTTTGATGTAACATTTTTCAGTTTTGGTTGGAAAATTCTCTCTGAGCGGGAAAATTCGAAAAAAAAATCGAAAATAGAGCTCTGCTGAAACAAGAATAACTTCGAGGTTTTTGAATGGAAAATTTTCATTTTTGGAATTTTTCAAGATGTAAGATTGATGTATCCACTTTAGAAATCGAAATCGCGATTCATGATACAGGGGGTGAAAAAATAGCTTTCAAAATTAGGGATGACAAAATCGTGAAAAATCAATTTTTTCAAATTAGAACCCCATTTTTTATGGCAGATATTGAATCTACGTTAAAAAATAATGTGAGTGTATGCATCACACCCTTGCCCTAAAGTGGATATTTTCTGAGTTATTCACAAAAAACTGTTTTTCGTCTTGAATTTTCAGCTATTTCTTTTCCCTTCACGCCAAAAAGATGAAATTTTCAGGAACTGTTACTTAAACCATGTTTTAGATTTTACTACCCTAATATGCAAGAGAAAAAAGTTACAGGTTCCTAAATAGATGGCGAATTTGGATTCGAATTTGTATCGGAAACCTCTTTATATCAACTAATCGGCCATCGAGCCAGTGATAAATAAATAATTCCTTATGAACCATATGCAAAAACTTACCATGTTTTACATTCTTTTTTTTAATGATAGATATCATTAATTACATGCTACTGAATAAAGAGGAATTCGCCAGATGTAATTAATGATATCTATCATTAAAAAAAAGAATGTAAAACATGGTAAGTTTTTGCATATGGTTCATAAGGAATTATTTATTTATCACTGGAGAGAAAACCGATGGCCGATTAGTTGAAATAAAGAGGTTTCCGATACAAATTCGATCCAAATTCGCCATATATTTAGGAACAACCTGTAACTTTTTTCTCTTGCATATTAGGGTAGTAAAATCTTAAACATGGTTTAAGTAACAGTTCCTGAAAATTTCATCTTTTGGCGTGAAGGGAAAAGAAATAGCTGAAAATTCAAGACGAAAAACAGTTTTTTGTGAATAACTCAGAAAATATCCATTTTAGGGCAAGGGTGTGATGCATACACTCACATTATTTTTTAACGTAGATTCAATATCTGCCATAAAAAAATGGGGTTCTAATTTGAAAAAATTGATTTTTCACGATTTTGTCATCCCTAACTTTGAAAGCGATTTTTTCACCCCCTCTATCATGAATCGCGATTTCGATTTCTAAAGTGGATACATCAATCTTACATCTTGAAAAATCCCAAAAATGAAAATTTTTCATCCTAAAACCTCGAAGTTATTCTTGTTTCAGCGGAGCTCTATTTTTTTCGAATTTTCCCGCTCATAGAGAATTTTCCAACCGAAACTGAAAAATGTTATATCAAAATAACTTGAAATTTTTTAAGGAATCTATTTCTGCAATAAAAAAATGGTGTTCTAATTTGAAAAACGGAAGTTGAGGTCATTTCCGGAAAAACCGGAGGTGCTCATGCCTTGAAAATATTTTAGATTTCATCAGCATCTTGAAATACTTATAAGTGCTGAATTTCATGAAAATACGTTCAGTAGTTTCCCGTATAAATATGGGTGAGGTTCCTCGTGAAAGACCCTGTATATTATGTTCATCGAACCCTTTTATCGCGCAAAAGCAACACTGGAACGCTGGCTCGTAACTTAAATATCGTAATATTGAAGCACTGGATTCGTAAAGATTTGTTTTGCTTCAATCGAATTGAAATTCCATCGAGACCAGACTGAGCAGAGTTATTCGGTTATTCCGATTATTATAAAGCCCATCATTAGTTTCATTCGATTCATGCGCATAATAAGCTATTTTGGTTCTGCGCCGATAATTTTTCATTCGAATGATTCATGATAATAGTCGGATTCTAGCGATTATGTCAACAATCGAATTTCCGAATAATTCTCATTCGTATGACCTTACAATCAAATATCCGGCCAGAAATTTGTTCATGTGTGAGCTACCGACAAACGTTATACGACCTACGGATTTGAATTTTTCTGAATCTGTACTCAACCGGTGTTAAATTATTTTCTTGTTGAGTGTTGATTTTATAATTTTATATTGTCTATCTAATTGTGTAGGTATGGCAATTGTTCAACAAAAGGAAATTCATAATTACGGGTACTATGAAGTTTACCTGGCAACATAAACAATAAATGTATAACTGACTGTGAGGAGCCCATAAACCAATTAAGAGAGAGCTCTAACTCTTCATGAATCAAAATTACTGTAACCCATATAGGTCGAATGGCCTCAACAGAATGTTTTAATAAAAAAAGGTAAATGGTGGCAAACCCGCACGGGGGGTACTACTTTGTAGTGTACGGGTGTGACAATCCCGCGGACCCCGGTCACTCTCAACCGATGTCGGAAAGAAATATACTAAGCCTCGGAGAACAGTCGCTGCCTGGGGGTCGTCAGGGCGCGTCTGGAGTTGGTGCTGGACGTGACAGCATGCGGGACACCAACGGCAGGATGCTGAGAAGGCAGGCGCCTGCCATACATGAAGCTATGCCTTTAGACGAGGAGGACATCGACGAGGAGAGAGTTCAGGTTGTCGGTCGCATAGGGATTCAACGTTCGAAAGAGCAGCCCGTAGTCGGAACCGGCAGCCGAAACAGGACGGCACAAAGGGGACGCCACAAGTGGACGCCCGAGCAGCATAGCCTGCTGACATCACTATACAGAAGATCAAGACCCGAAAGACGAGGGTACATGAATAGGCTGCATGGTCTGTGGCGCGAAAATTATCCAGACCTTGACTTCATGACGCAGCAAAACCTTAGAGATCAGATCAGTCATCTCGAAAGAAGAGGAATCTTATGGCGGTCTCAAGAGCAAGAAAGGACGGAACAGCAAGCTGAGGAGCAGGTGACAGATGCTTCGAGCCAACATCAGCAATTGACGATTGACACAGCTGAAGAACAAGCTGTAGCCCTGGTGAGAAATATTACGGGCCGAACCGGGACTGGTACACGCTCCAACAGGTCAACAACAGAACATGTGAGAGATGTTCCCGAAATAGAACACGGTGAAGAGCAGGTGACAGATGCTCCAAACCAACAACATCAAGCAATAGCCCTGGGAGCAAGGCCAAGAACGGAACAAGTGAGAGATGTTCCGGAAAAAGAACACGGTGAAGAGCAGGTGACATATGCTCCAAACCAACAACACCAAGCAATAGTCCTGGGGGCAAGGCCAAGAGTGGAACAAGTGAGAGATGTTCCGGATAAAGAACAAGGTGAAGAGCAGGTGACAGATGCTCCAAACCAACAACACCAAGCATCAGCCCGGAGGGCAAGGTCAAGAGCGGAACAAGTGAGAGATGTTCCAGAAATAGAACACGCTGAAGAGCAGGTGACAGATGCACCAGATCAACAGCAACAGAGGCCAAGAACGGTGAGAGATGTTCCGAAGTTAATCGTCAAAACAAGGGAAGCATTTGAGGCTGCCGTCAGAAACCCACTGGTCCCGGCCACCCGAATGAAAACAAGACATAAGGCTGAAGATCTAGCCATATGGGATAAAGTAATTCAAGATCATCTTAACGAGACCTGTTCACTAGATGATGTAGTGGCTGCAGTGAGAGCGGCCGCTTCGCTTCTATGTCCACCTAATAGTACAGCTATGAAGAACGATAAGCATAGGTTAAGACTCAGTCGGCTTGACATCAAAATAAAATCAATGAGGCAGCAGGCATCTTGGTACCAATGTATCATAGATGTTCTGAGTGGCAAAATTGAATCCAGCAAGAAAATGAAGGATATGATTGAGGAGCTTCGTTCCATACATCATACAGTAGACTTGCCCACAGTCCATCTACTGAAGCAGAAAGCTGTAGATAAAATAAGATCACTTGCTGCAGCGCGGAAGAAACTAATAAAAAGGCAAAAATGGATTGAAGATAACAACACCTTCACCTCAGAACCATCGAAACTATTTCAGTCCCAACAACAAAAGCCACAGAACCCACCATCACCGCAGGAGGTCGAAGAATTTTGGAAAAGCCTGTATGAACAACAAGCAGAAATCAGGGATACTCCAGCACTTCTCAGATTCCAGCAGATGTGTGATCAAAACCAACAGCAGAACGATGAACTTTCTGAAATATCAACCGAAGATATTAGACAAGCCCTTAAGAACAAGCGTGATTTCACAGCACCTGGACTGGACGGTATTCAAAACTACTGGTGGAAGAGTTTTCCAGCTACACATCAACACCTGGCAAGATTATTCAGCGGGATGCTGACTCGCCGTGAGCCGATTCCGTCATGGTTGGTGGAGGGTAGAACAGTGCTGATACCAAAATCAGGTGATTTAGGGCAACCCAAGAACTATCGCCCAATCACTTGCCTCAATACACTGTATAAGATCCTCACAAGTGTAATTCAAGATCAAATACTGAGGGTTATTGGACCAGTGTGGAAAAGTATCTACGAACAGAGGGGAGCAAAGAAAGGAGTGCAAGGATGCAAGGACAACTTGCTCATAGACAAGAGCTTATGTCTAGACGCCTGATACTACAAGCGCGACCTGCACACATCATGGTTGGACTACGCGAAAGCATATGACACCTCGCCTCACGAACTGATAATACGGCTATTAAAAATGCTGAAAGTCCATCCTAACATCATCCATGCAATAGAAAACATCATAGCGCTGTGGAAAACGAAGTTTGCCAGCCGAGCAGAGGGTCGAACCGTATATACGGGATGGGTGAGATACAGGAGGGGAGTTTTTCAGGCCCGCTATTATTCTGCATAACACTCATACCACTAACAATTGAGTTGAGGGAGAGCAAAATAGGATACAAGGCCGGACCACCAGGCAGAAGGAACCACCTGATCTCTCATCTCTAATACGTGGACGACTTGAAGCTCTACGCTCCCTCCGAATCCGCACTACAGCAACTACTGAATATCGTTTCAGACTACACCTCAGCCATAGGAATGTCATTCGGTTTGGACAAGTGTGCTGTATTTCATCTGCGCAGGGGAAAAGCTGAAGATGCAGGAGAAGATATTCTACTGGAAGATGGAATGACTTTTCGACATCTCGGAGACGGAGAAACTTACAAGTTTCTTGGGATGAAACAGAGGGGTGTACTGGAGACAACCCAGATAAAGGAAGACTTAACAGCCAGCTACAAAAAGAAGCTGAGAGACATTTGGAAATCGCAGCTGTCAGGAAAGAATAAAGTATCTGCTACAAATATGCTAGCCATCCCGATTCTCACCTACTCTTTCGGAGTGGTGAACTGGACGGTAAACGAGCTCCTCGATCTTGATAGGTTAACAAGGAAAACGATGAACATGAATCGTAGCCTACATCCCAACAGCTCAATACAGAGGATATACCTTCCCCGAAGCCAGGATTGCAATGTTTGGAATATCAACACTATCAACAAACATTGGAAATGGCAGTAAGGATTCTAAGAAGTGAATATCCGCTTCTGAAATTTGTCGCTCAGCATGAAATGGCGAACCACGGAGCCTTCCTATTCCGAGCTGCACAAAGGGCCCTGGATAAGCTCAGCATAACCGGCGTATCGATCAATCCTGAGCTCGCTGGAGCAGCGATCACTCAAGCGGACCAAAGAAGCCTAGCAAGACTGATCCGAAAGTCTCAGTCAGATACATTACTCGAACATCATATGAGTAAGACCTTGCACTCCATATATTTCAGGAGTTTAAAAGACCAGGACCTGTCTGAAGAATTGTCTTTCGCCTTTCTAAAGTCAGCTAGCCTTAAGTCAGAGACAGAAGGATTTGTGATGGCGTGTCAAGATGGAGTACTGAATACGAGATGGTATAAAAAGAACATCATGAAAATGGACACCCCAACAACTTGCAGGGCTTGCCATGGGCAACAGGAAACGATTATGCACATCCTTTTCGCCTGCAGAGTACATGCTCCATCGGGGTATGTAGAGAGACACAACGCGGCACTCCGAATTCTATACTTCCATCTGAGAGCCGCGTATGGGATAGACAAAGAACCGGTGCTACCATATGTGCCTCTGGAGATTGAAGCGGTGGTCCAGAACGAAAGATCTCGGATATGCTGGAACTATCCTGTCTCAACAACACGACAGATCAATGCTGTTAAGCCAGACATACTTCTGCTGGACAAGGAGCTGAAGGAGTTATTTGTCGTGGAATTCTCCTCCCCTGCCGAAAATAATGTTGTGATGAAGGAACAACAGAAGAGGCAAAAATACAAAGACCTTATGTTCGAGCTTGGAACTTTATACCCAGGTCATAAAATTAGGATGGTCGTACTTATCATAGGATGTCTCGGTGGAATGAGAGCTAACTATGTGGATGAACTGAAGATTATCCCGGTCTGCAGATCACTGGCCGAGGTATTGGCGCACAGAATGCAGAAAGCAGTGTTGCTCGGGTCACTCCATATCATCAGGTCCCATGAACTCTAGAAGCCACTTGCAGCTCATCTCTTTTGTTAAGGGACGCTGCGAGGGCAGGATGAAGAACTCCTCCATTGAAGGTGTGAGGGGTTTTTAGTGAGTAGCCAAACAAGATCCTGGATTCTCACACTACCGAGAGTGCGGACCCTCTCGGTGCCCATAAAGGGTTTCCCCCGCACACGGACGTTAAAAAAAAATAATAAAGTTTATTGATCCCTTCTGACAAATCAATGTATAGGACAAGTCGTCAATATATGTACCTACAAACTAAACAGATAAATTACTTCGCAAGTATTCATCCACACTATAGAAGCATTTCCTCAACAAAATCTCTCTCACAGCTTTTTTATACTTAAATTTACACATAGACTTAACTGTACTAGGCAAGTGGTTATATAGTTTAATTGCTTTATATGATGGAGAGCACTCGAATTTACTAGTTCTATGCTTCGGTAAAGACAAAACATCACTATTTCTGGTAGTATAAGAATGATAACTTGACAATGCTGTGAAGTTATTAACATTATCCTTAGCATATACAAGACATTTATAGATATAATGTAAGAAGTATTGTGTCCTTTAGATTTAGATTTTAGGTTACTGTTTTTGCAGTGGAAGGACAGGTAAATAAAATATTCTTAGTAAATTGCCAACGTTTCGATCACTTTATTATGATCTTCTTCAGGGCCCTGTCCTTCCACTGCAAAAACAGTAACCTAAAATTTATAGATACGCAGTAGAATCCGCTTATAATGACATTGAAGGGAAGTGACGAATAGGTCATACTAACCGGACGTCATATAAAGCATAATCTTCGAAAAATTGAGGCACTTCAAATTTTTGTTATGGATTCAGTTTGACGGAAAAAAAAAACAGTATTTGAAAATATATAATTAAAAAATAGAAAAAACAGGTCACACTGAAAACATACATAATGTACTAAATATGTACAACTTAAAAAAACCATTTTTGATGTTTATTTTTTATATAGGAAATCTGTTATTTTTGATTGTCTTTGAGTTTTTATTGAATTATAATAATATTTTCTAACGCCATTGTGCAAAGTAGACATTGCCATATTCAAATTATCATTTTCAATATTGCTATGCACGAATCTTGATAATAGGTCTGCAGCTTTCAGAGCCTCTTCTGCGGTAGGTGACGAGTCTTCTTCAATTTCCTCTTCTTCATCACTATCGTTTTGCTGAATAGCTTTTATGTTATGCACGATATCTTCATCTGTCATTTCCTCGCATGTGATGAGGTTCCTATCGATGTTGACATAATCGTTCCATTTTTCCGGCGCAGCTAAGTTGTCTGAATTTGAAGTTCTCACCCACAAAGATAATGGAATGTCATCTTCATCATCGAATTCATCTTCTACTGTTTCTTGAATAGATGAATCGTGAAGGTTTTGAACGAATCCTGCATGTTTAAAACAGTTGCGAATGGTACTTTGTGAGATATTATTCCAGGCATCATAAATCATAAGAATTGCATCTAAAATTGTCACTTTTACGGAGGAACTGTTTTGGTCAGAATCAAGACAATTAATCATTTTGACAACAAGATTTCTTCGGAAGTTGCTTTTGAGTGACCGTATTATTCCTTGATCCATGGGCTGTAAGATTGATGTTGTATTGGGTGGAAGGAAAGCAAGTGTTATAGACTTTAAATCAGAAACATTTGGATGCGCTGGGCAATTATCAACAAGCAATAAAATCTTCTTCTTGTGCTTTATCAAGTCGCGATCCCAATCTCGAAGCCATTTCTCGAAAAGTTCAGACGTCATCCAGGCCTTACGGTTGTTTGCATAATCAACCGGTAACGACTTAACACAGCTAAAACATCTAGGTTTCTTAGATTTGCCAATAACCAACAGTTTTTTTTTCTCTGTGCCGCTCAGATTTGCTGCTACCATGACGGTTACTCTATCCTTCGACAACTTGCCCCCACTGCAATTCTCACTTTTGAATTTTAAAGTCCTGTCCGGCATTAACCTATAAAACAAACCAGCTTCATCTGCATTGAAAATCTGATCATCAGAAAACTCTCTTCTTAAATTTGGCCACACAGTCAACAGCCAGTTTGTTGTTGAGCTCTGGTCAACAGACGAAGATTCACCGACAATTTTTCCTGACACAATGTTATGTCTAACTTTGAACCGACTTATCCAGCTTGCGGAACAATTGAAGTTGCTGATTCCCAAATTGGAGGCAAAAACATTTGCTTTTTCCTGTTACATAGGGCCGCTGACAGGTATTCCTCTGTTTCGTTGGATTTTAAACCACTGAATCAACGCTTTGTCAACATTCTCTTGTCGAGACTTCCGAAGCCTCTTCGGTTTCAAAACATTAGAATTGAACGATTCCTTAATCTGGTTCTTTTTTCTTAATATCATGGAAATGGTCGAATGACCGACCCCAAATTCTTTTGCGAGAGATGAGTTTGATTCTCCATTCTCTAATCTGGCTATAATTGCACCTTTCTCCTCAATAGTAAATGCTTTACGACGTTGCGATGTCATTTTCAATATAAATTACAGGACAACTCCCCGCGACTGTATTATTTCGACTGGGAAACAAAAGGGAAGTCAAGTAGTTACGCGTCTAAAACACATAAAATATAGGAAAGGGGTAGGGAGGTTCGCGAAAACGATCGAGATGTCACTATAACCGGACATAAGTTCTTCAAATTGAGTCATAATAAACGACATGTCATTATAAGCGAAGTCATTATATCCGAACACTGTTATATGGATCTTTATATGGAAACCAAACTTCACACTGCAATAACGTCATATTAAGCGGTTGGTCAGTATAGCCGGCGTCATATTAAACGGATTCTACTGTATATATATATACAGGGAACGGTTAAAATATTATTCTTTATAAATAATGGTTTACAAGAGGAGCGAGGCTCCTGATTAAATATCATACGGAGGATTCTCTTTTGCGCAATGAAAATTCTACCAACATCCGATGACACTCCCCATAATAAAATATTATAAGCTATATGGCTATAAACCATGCTGTAATAGATTGTTAACAAGCATTTGGTTTGAAAGGAATGTTTTATACGATTTATAGCAAAGAATGAAGTGTTTAACTTTTTACTCAACATATCAATATGTTGGCACCACCTTAGATTGGTATCTATATAGATCCCTAGAAATTTTATACACTCTTGTGTCTCAATAACTGTGTTGGAATAACCTATGGTCAATGGACTCCTACCTATATTCTTGATTCCGAAGTAGATACAATCAGTTTTATGGACGTTAACTATAAGTGAGTTCGCCTTACACCAGTCAGAAAAGTCACGTATAAGCCCATTGCAAGCAGAGGTAAGTTCCTCAAAACTCTGTGCCGCCACCGCAATAGAAGTATCGTCAGCAAATAATGTAATCTGAAAACCTCGGACATGGTCAGGCAGATCATTTACGAATAGAATAAATAAAAGAGGCCCCATTACCGAACCCTGAGGCACTCCTGACGTTATGTTGTAGTCATTTGAGCAAGCATTCTTCATATGAACTCTCATAGTCCTCCCCGAAACAAAACTGTAAAGCCAGTCCAGGATAATACCACGAAAACCCAGGCTGTAGTATTTATTCAACATGAAATCGAAGGCAAGAACGTCAAATGCTCGTGAGAGATCAAAGAAGATTCCAGGCACCAACTGGCCGGCATCTAACCTATCGTAAACGTATTCTACAAAAGAACATGCTGCTGTCTCCGTTGAATGTCCAGGTCTAAAGCCATGTTGGCATTTTGTCAAGATCTTAAACCTAACCAAATAGTCAGTAATCCGCTCGAGAACAATTTTCTCAATAACCTTAGATAACACACTTAAGATGGATATGGGACGATACTTAGCTATGTCGTTTATGTTATTTTTTTTTAAATACTGGAATGACTATAGATTTTTTTAGAATAGTTGGAAGTGTACCACATGAGACCGATATGTTAATGAGTTCAGCAAAATGTTGTGCAATGTATTCAGCTGATATTTTCAAAATTTTGGAAGAAATGTAATCTGTGCCTGTGCTTTTTTTGTTCTTCATATTACAAATGACAGACACTGGATAAAAAAAGAATGTATGACATAATAACGAAGCGGTTGTACACGACTTTGAAATATCATTTCCATAACAACGCTCAAGTTCAAGGGAAGCAATCGTTGAAAAGTGCTTAGCAAACACTGTTGCAACCTCGTGTGGGTCAGAGCATAAGGTACCCCTCATGTCCAAGGCAATATTATGTTTACTACGAGACTGCTTACCAGTTTCAATCTCATCTAAATTCCAAATAGTGTTATTTTTATTTTGTGATGTTGCTAGAAGATCCTCATGATACTCAAGCTTGCTTTGTCTCAGCAAAACCTTATAATCTCTCTTAGCTGTTTTGTATAAATTGAGCGATTCTTGAGTCTTCAAGTTAGCATGGAGCCAATGGAGGTCTTTCAGATGCCCACTAGCTGTTCTGATTTCCGAGGTAACCCAACCGATGCAGATATTGTTTGCAAAGTTAATACGTTTCAGTGGAAAACTTTCATCTATTAAGGATTTAAGAGTCTCCATAAATTGCTCAAAACTTGTATCCACATCGGAATCATTACAAATATTATTAAATCTAGTGCTGGAAAGGGCTGAAGTATACACGCCAAGAGTAGTAGCAGATACACACCTGACATATTTTGTTTCATGTTTTTCCCTATTTAGACTTTCTATTGAATTGGAAAAGGTATATTTTAAAAAGAGAGCCTTATGATCACTGAGACAAGGTTCAGTAGTGTAAGATTTGCAACAGCCCAAATCCATATCTGTCAATATGTAATCTACCTTAGTGCTAGATGTATAGCGACACACACATTCGTGAACACTCTAGTAGGATCTAAGCAAGTAATTTTCAAATTGTAACAATGAAATAGATCTGACAGTAACTTTTTATTGGTACTATCACTTTTCAGAAAGTCAACGTTAAGGTCACCGCACACAAACAAGTGGTCAACCAGCTTAGAACAGTATTGTAGAATGTAGGAAAATTTTCCCAAAAAATATTCAAAATCACTTACGGGTGGTCTATGAACACCAATAATACCCAAACGAAGATCCAAAATGAGCACTTCAACACCACATACTTCACATTCCATCTGGTCTGCGAACTGGGAGATTTTCAGAGGCTTCATCTGGAGGTTTGACCTTAAGTAGATCATGGTACCACCGTGCTTCCTAGTTGTTATAATTTGGTCTTCCAAATACCTGTGTACAATTCCAAGAAGGCTAGTACTTTTACAAGCATTTGCAGAATTCTTGGTTTTTCCAAGCAAGTGCGATCGCAACAGTTTGTCCGAAAATTTTTATGGCAGTTTAAGACGAATAGACCTATTTAACGAGTTTATGAAGGTGTTATAATAGGTACGTTCCCATGACTATTGTCGAAATATTCATGGAATGAACAACGGAACCCCCAATAAAACCTCTACCTATTGAAAGCATTCAAGTTTGACAGGTAGAGAAAGACGAATTTTGAATTTGCCTTATAACAAGGAAGTACTTGTGATCTTCAAATAAAAAAATGTATGTGATTCTTGCTATCAATAATCAATTGCAAATTTTGAATAATCGAATAAAAAAATTATCGTGATCAATTTATGCATAAATGAATTGCGAATCATTAATCATGGAAGATGGTCGAATATCGAAATCATTGTCATATTACTGGAATAACGATCTGCTATACGATTGAATAACGGAATGATTGTGATTATGATTCTCAAATAACCAAAGGTTTGTGATTACAAGTAGGTACATATACAGGGTGATTTTTTTTAAGTTTCATTAGACGAATTTGAGGAAGGAATTGCGATACGAATTCAAAATTTTGTATTTCTGTTTAAGAGTACATGAACTCAATTTGTAAAATATTTTCAAGCGGAATCTTCTACTTCCGGTTCTACTGGAAACGAATGTGAACTTCCTTATTTCAAATGCAACACCCTGTATATTTATACATATTCGAATTCTCCGTTTAATTCAGCAATGTATGAAATGCGCAACCACATCAGGTGATTGTTGAGTTATAGCTTGATTCTCAAATTTTTTGACGGAAAGATGGTCACAAATGAGTGTTTATATCTCCAAATTCTATCATTGTAAGAAATTTGTTTCGCAACAGTGGAACGAAAGAAAGTACGCTGATACTGCTTCTTGTATAAATTATGAAGAAACTAGCTGGCCCGGCGAACTTTGTTCCGCCTAAATGATACTTACGGTAATCACCGGTGATCGGAGATGTCAACGGCTTGGTTCTCTAATTTTTGAACTGTCAAATGTTTCCATGGATATGAGCTATCACACAGAACAGATACACAAAAATAATAGATCATAATATGTCAATCACTAATAATGGCAATTTTGGATTCAGTTATTTCCGCAAATATATTTATTACCCCAACAGAAATTCGAAAACATTTTAAAAATTATGAGAAAAGATGAGAATGGACATCTCACGATTGGAACTCATTGCCAAAATCCGATTTACTTGACAAACTTAAGAGACTTTCCAGCCAATGCTATTTTCCACAAATTCAATACCCGCAACCGAAACCACCTAACAATACCATACCACAGTCGCAATTACTCACAACAAGGAGTGGACTTTTGGGGTCCTAAAATCTACAATAAAGTACCAGATAACATCAAGCAATTCCAAGTATTCAACAGTACTGACCGAGACGTCGACTAGTGTACACGTACCGAGAGTTGAGTTTGTGTAAACCAGTTCAGTGCGCCGAACGCCACGTTGATGCGCATCAAAGTTAGTGCTTGTGAAAAGTTTCTGTGATTTCGTACGTTGAGTCCAGGTCCGAAAGGATCGTTGGTTCCGTGCGTGAGTGATATACGGACTTTTTAGTGAAGCTGAGAAAAACGGTAAGTGTCTTTTAATTATCCTTTTATCCGTGTTTGAACATGGATGAAAATTCGGATAACGATGGATCCTTCATGGATACCGAGGACAGATACACGACCTCTGAGGATGAAAGCGATGAACTTAAAGAACTCGTCAGGCTCCGACAGGAAAATGATGAGCTCAAAGCCAATTTAGCGGCTTTAACAAACTGCATGGCCAATCTGACCAACGAATTAAAACTCTTGAGAGAAGAACTCTCCAACAAGAAATCCCCAAATACAAACGTAAGAAGTTATTCCCAGGCTTTGCTTTCCGAACCAGGAACATTAGCCCAAACTATTCCTAAAACAATAACGGTTGTCCCTCCCAAATCTATAACTGTTGTCCCTCCCAAAACATCAACTGTTGTCTCTCCCAAAACGATAGCCTCAAATATTGAGGACAACAAAAAAGCCCCCCAACCCCAAGGAGCACCTCGGGCCAAGCGTGCCAGAAAAGAAAGTTCGTCCTCAATGGAGGACAACTTAAAAAAGTCAACGGTGACGTCTCAGTCACCTATAAAAGATAAAATTCCCCCAATAACAATGATGGGGACTTCTGACTGGACAGTTGTTAAAGTTGTTAAAGACGGTATAAAAATCATTGCCTCGACTGCAGACGACTTCAGGAAACTAACAAAATTTCTTGAGCAACAAAGAAAAGAGTATTTTACTTACCAAATGGAGGAAGAAAGAAGAATTTACGCTGTAATAAGGTACTTGCCACTTGATGCGGATATTGGAGTGATTAAGGAAGACTTAGGACTCCAGATGCTGAAGTGACGAGAATGACGTCAAACAAAACGAAAAAGGCTATCCCTCTATACCTCGTGAAAACTCAACACAAGGAAATATTCCAAATCAAAAAGATCTACAGCCTGTGTATCGAAATAGAGCCAAAAAAGAAACCAGAAGGCCCAGGACAGTGTCATCGCTGTCAGAGATATGGCCATGCGCAAAACAAATGCACATTTCCGTGGAGATGTGTAAAATGCTTAGGAGCGCATTGCACAAAAGACTGTGTATTGACCGAAAAAGAAGGGGAAAGGAACGCTACATGCGTTTTATGTAACCAGAGTGGGCATCCGGCCAGTTATAAAGGCTGCAGTGCTTATAAAAATCTGACTAAAAAGAAAACACCCCCAAAAAAAGAAGCCCCTACCAAAAAAATGGAGACTGCTATCGCTGCTGAAAAACCACAGGTACCAAAAACAAAGAACCCGTCCAAAAAACCGACTCCAGCCAAAAAAGAAGATCCCAAAGATGAACTAGACAAACTTACAGAGAAATTATTCAGCAGAATAATGCAGAAATTCGAAAAAGAATTCGAGAAAAAATTTCAAAATTTATTTGGAAACAAATAATTTATGAACAAACAATCACATCTAGAAAATCTGAAGATAGTTTCCTGGAATGTTAACGGAATCAGAGCCCGTAAATCAGATATTGAACAATTGTTAGAAGAAAAACATCCTGATATTATGGCGCTTCAGGAAACAAAAATGACTACCAATGATAGAATCTCCTTCAAAAATTACGAAATATACAGAAGAGACAGAAATAATAGAAACGGAGGAGGGGTTGCCATTCTTGTTAAAAGAGACGTGAACCACTACCTGAATGCGGTTATAAATCCCGAGGACAATGGCGCATCTATAGAGGCACTATCGATCACAGTAAAGATAAAAAGAGAAAGCATTAAGGTATTCTCTGTATATAAACCACCGCAAATAAATCTGCCAGAGGAAGAGATAAAGATTTTATTAGGGGGTCATTTTCCAAGAATAATACTTGGAGATCTCAACTGTAAATCTCAACAATGGAATTCTAGAACAGAGAACGCAAATGGCAAGAAATTGAAGGAGTATGCCGAGAAGGAAGATGCGATTATAATGGGACCGGACAAACCGACATTTTTACCTAGTGGCAATGGAACCCCTGATGTGCTAGACATAGTTATAATGAAGAATATAAAGCAAGATTTTGCTCTTGAAACGATAGAGGATGGAACATCTGATCACAACCCGATAGAGTTCATTTTAGGACATGGAACTAGAAATGAAGTGACTCAAACACGAGAACATACCGATTGGGACGAATATAAGAATAAACTCCAAGAAAATATCACGAGTATTCCACAAATTAACACTCCTGATGAATTAGATCAATCAGTCATAGCTTTGGAGAGTGCGATTATGAAATCCTATGAAGAGAGCACGGTTAGAAAAACTGAACCTACTCCCAAACATCCCTATGGCGATACTCCCAAAGAGGTGAAAGAACTGATTAAAGTCAACCGAAGACTAAGAAAGAACTACAGGATGTATAAAACAGATAATGATAAAATCAGACTGAACAGACATAGTCAAATACTTAAAAATGCACTAAGGGAACTCAGAACGAATAGATGGAATAAGAAAATCAGTGAACTCAGCACAGAAGACCACTCTGCATGGAAAATGCAAAAAAATTTACGTAATGAAAAAACTCAAATTCCACCACTGCATGGAATGGCATATTCAAAAAGCGATAAATCTAACGCTCTTGCCGATACTATAGAAAGGGAGTCAAGAATAAATTATTGTGAAGAAGACGATGAGGACCTAGAAGAATTAATTGAAGATAATGAAGAAGAAATGAAAGAAACACCACCGGATGACAAAATCCCTCACCCTACATCTCCGGCAGAAATCAAAGAGATAATCAATAACTTGAAAACAAGAAAGGCTCCTGGGAAAGATAAAATTACAAATCTCATGCTGAAGAAAATGTCAAAGAAAGGAACGGCAGCTCTCACTAGCATAGCAAATGGCGTGATGAGAACAGAGCACTTTCCAAAAAGATGGAAATCTGCCGAAGTGATTGTTTTCAATAAACCAGGTAAAGACAAAAAGTTCCCACAGAACTATAGACCGATAAGCTTGCTCCCAGCCCTAAGAAAAATTGTGGAAAGAGTCTTAGCCAGACGACTTAATGAAGAAACAGAAGCCCTGGCGACGATACCGAGTGAACAATTTGGATTCCGAAAACAACATTCAACTGAACAACAGCTCCTAAGAATAACCGAGTATATCACAGAAGGATTTCAGAATAAAGAAGCCACAGGACTACTACTACTGGATGTAACCAGAGCTTTTGATAGAGTATGGCATGAAGGACTTGCATATAAAATGATAACCGCAGGATATTCACCCAAGTTATGCAGAATAATAAGAAATTATCTGAGGGATAGGAACTTTTGTGTGAAAATAGGTGATGTTCATTCCACACTCAGATATTTAGAAGCAGGAGTTCCCCAAGGATCCATACTAGGACCGCTACTCTATAACATATACATACATGATATACCAAGAAATCCAAGATGCCTGCTTGCTCTATACGCAGACGATACGGGCATAGCAATTAGGCACAGAAATACAAAGATAATTCACAAAAGACTTCAAGAAGCTGCAGATGATATCAGTCAATGGTGTAACAGATGGAAAATCAAAATCAATGGAGAAAAGAGTCAAGCAATACTCCTTCAAAAGAGAAAACTAAAGATGGAATCGAAGATATCCATAGACAATAATGAAATTGAATGGAAGAATGAAGCTAAATACCTAGGAGTAATATTAGACAAAGGACTAACGTGGAAACAACACATTAAGTATGCAGTGGATAAAACGAATGTAGCCATGAAAAGATTATACCCGATAATAGGCAGAAGAAGTCAAATGAACAAGAACACGAAATTGAGAATCATAAAAGCAGTCGCCAGACCGCAGCTCACATATGGATCAACAGCATGGGGATATGCAGCGAGAACCCATATAAAGAAGATACAAAGTACAGAAAACAAATTACTGAGATGGGCATTAGACGCCCCCTGGTTTGTTAGGAATGAACAAATCCAAAAAGACATAAAATGGGAGTCCATTACTACATTCATCAAGCGAAAAGCTGCAAAAGCCTATGAAAGAGCAAGTGAACATCCAAATGACGACCTTAGAAGGTTAATCGACTATGACCCCGCTGAAGATGAAAAAGCAGCGAGAATTTACCGCAAAAGACCTAGAGACCAATTGCGAAAATGAAGATATAAAACTCCACACTAAGTGAGAGATATCCAATTGAAGGATGAACACAAACACTCAGCATAAAAGAATGCGAAAGAGAAAATAACATATGAGAAGATGAAAGGTTTATAGGCATATGCCCGGAACCTAACAACGGGAGAGGTGTTTAGTCGGTAAGAATCCGACACTACCCAGAAAGACTGGGTGTCTTATGTAAGATTCACCTCTCCTATAATTAAAAAAAAAAAAAAAGCAATTCCAAGGACAAAATTCAAGAAATGTTTAAAAAAAATTCTAGTTAAAAATGCAATGTATAGTTTGGATGAATTTTTGAAAAATTGATTATTTCTGTAATTGTTGACGAAGCATGTGAATATTTTGATGCTGAAATAAATATTATTATTATTATTAAGTGGTTCTTCCGACATCAAAATCTCTTCTATTTTATTATCAAGTTCGAAAATTCTTTTTGACTTATCGTGAATTGTTCTCTTCCATATTCTACTCTTGTATTCATCCCTGGTCCTAGAACTGGAACGTACATCAGTGAATATCTGGCTAATTTCAGTTCTCAGGGCTTCCCGTTTCAACTGCCAACAAAGTAACAAAATCCTGGCAGGATCGCCAAATTTAAAGTCTATATGTCCAGGAATGTTCTGTCGAGTTTGGGCCTGTTTTATGGACCAAGGAAAGAAATGACTGTTTCAACTTTATAATCTTTCTGACAACTACAATTGTTTTTTATATAACTCGATTAAATATGAACATGAAAATGATATAAAATAGATCCAACATATTATACGCGATGCAAGTTATCAAGGAAAGTTTGAACGTAATTCCCATAATATTCAACTTACGATGAATTATTCTCAATGAAAAATTATCTCAAATGATGCGATCCTGAACCGGATAGTACTTTATATTTGTACACAAGTAAGGAGCGATCCCACAAGTCACATGTGACCGAGCAAGACTAAAGCTGACGCAACGGATACATTCAAGACGATCTGTTTCGAATAATAACAGTAATTATTTACAGACTGACTTTATTTATCGGTAACACAAAAAGGTGGTTTATTAAATCATTACTAAACGCCGTCTGTAATGTTTGTATCATTTAGCTACCAAATGAGAAATTTCTGCAACTAAACTAAATGGAAGGTGCAACGTAATATGTCGGTGTACATTTTCATAAAAGATCTTTTTGGTGGCCCTGACAAGGGCCTTTGATGTATGACCTGATGAGAACGTATCGTCGAGATGTCTACGATTTTTTTTCGGTCTTTTTCGGCAAGAGAACGGCTTGGATGTTGGGTAAAACACCTCCTTGTGCGATGGTGACTCCTGAGAGCAATTTGTTCAATTCTTCGTCGTTCCTGATGGCCAGCTGAAGATGACGCGGAATGATTCTGGTCTTCTTGTTGTCTCTCGCGGCGTTACCAGCCAATTCCAATACTTCGGCGGCAAGATACTCCATTACAGCCGCAAGGTACACGGGTGCTCCCGCTCCAACCCGTTCGGCGTAATTACCCTTACGTAATAAACGATGAATACGTCCTACGGGAAACTGCAACCCAGCTCTGTTAGAACGGGACTTCGCCTTGCCTTTAACTTTACCACCTTTACCGCGACCAGACATGATTAACTATTAACTTTACTTTGATATAACGTATTATCAAATGATGATCCTTAGTCAATAAAACACATATGCTTTTCAGCGTTTTTATTTTAATATTTTCAAAACTATATATACAGTGTTATTTACAAGGTGAAATGTACATGATATATATATGCTTAAATTATAAATTACAAATTAGTTCCTGATCTTTCAGACCTTACCAAATGATTTAATTTTATACAGTTCGTTTATTATAATCTAATCACATATTATTTTGTACAAGAGGTATGTTGAAGTCAATAAAACACATATTCTACTCCTGTGGGGTAAGTGACGTCAAGTTAGTTGTTTTCATCGTGATTGTAACAGATGATGTATCAGTCTATGTTTTATTTTAATGTTTGTGTTTTCGGTCGATGTTGTGCCTAAGTGTTTCGTTTTGTCTAGTTTGTTGGTTGTAAGATTGAAGAATTTTTTAGTTTGGTTTGTTATTATTTCGTGGACGGTTTCTGTGGATCCAGTTTCGTGAAGTTGTTTGATGGGGGTGTATTTATTTTTGTTAAGAATTATTCGTAGGAATTTGTTCTGTAATCTTTGTAGTTTTTCGTAGTTAGAGATAGAAGTTTTGCTCCATATTGGATTTGCATACAAGAATGCCGGTCTAATTCCTTGTTTAAATATTCTGATTTTAGAATTACGACAGAGTTTGCTCTGTTTGCTTATCAATGGAAAAATTTTGTTGAGAATTATGTAACATTTTTGTGTGATGTTACATATGTGCGGATTGAAGGTTAATTTTCTGTCCAGGGTGAGGCCCAGGTACTTGACGGAATTTTGAATATTAATTAATTCTCCATTGAATTCCACATTGCAATGGATTGGAGGTAATTTTCGTTTCTGTGTGAAGTGGATCATAGTGGTCTTTTTTGCATTTATTTTAATTTTCCACTTGCTATAATATTTTTCTAGCAAATTTACATGGTCTTGGATGTATTTATTCGCTAAGTTTGGGTTTGAAGATTCCGAGATTACGGCGGTGTCGTCGGCGAAAATTTTTATTTTTGTTTGTTGAGTTTTTGGTATGTCGTTAATGTAGTAATTGAAGAGGGCTGGAGAGAGTAATCCACCTTGAGGAACTCCGGCGGAATTGTAAAATTTTTTGGACAATGTTTTCTCAACTCTTACTTGATATGTTCGACCGGTGAGGTATGAATGGATTATTTTGATCAGGTGGGGTGGAAGTTTGGTCATTATGAGTTTATATATTAGGCCTTCATGCCACACGGTGTCAAAAGCTTTTTCGATATCTAAATTTAACATTGCGGTGATTTTTTTATAATTGAAGTTTTTAGTAATTTGATCTGTTATTGTTGCGAGCTGGAGCACTGTGCTGTGTGTTGTTCTGAATCCGTATTGTTCATCTATTATTTCGTTATGACTATCTTCATGATTTTTGATTTTATTTAATATGATTTTTTCTAATACTTTTGACAACGTTGGTAGCAGGCTGATAGGACGATAATTGGATGCAAATTTGGGGTCTTTATTTGGTTTAGGAAAGGAAAGAACTATTGCATTCTTCCATATGTTTGGGAAGTAATTTAATTTTAAACAGTTGTTGAAGATGTGGTTCAATTGGACTATGGCTTTCTTCGGGAGATATTTCAGAGTAAGGTTACTGATTTTGTCTTCTCCGGGAGCTTTCTTGTTTTTAAGGGATTTAATGATTTGTTTTATTTCACTGGGGGAAGTTATGAAGTCGGCGGAAATGTCGAGAGACGAGTTAATGAAGGAACGAACAGTTTGACCAACTGTTCTTTCTGTCAGTCGGTCGGACATATCACGAGTCGAGTTATGAATTTTACTGTAAGTTTCAGCCAAGTGTTCAGCCTTGCTTTCTACGTCGAAAATTAAACCTTGGGGTCCGTGTAGTGTGGAAATTCCGCTGAAGTTATTATTGTTCTTTAGTGAGCGCGCTATTCGCCACATTTCGTCAGAGTTTGTAAGGCTTTTCGTGAAATTTTCCCATTTTTCAGCTTTGAGAGAGTTGATCATTGTTCTTACAAGATTTATTGAATCCTTGTATTGTTGGTACAAGCTCATACTGTAGCCTCGCTGTAGTCTTTTGCGTAATTTATTTTTCGTCTTTATCAGTTCGCGGACGTGATGTGGAATTGCAAGTTGGAAGTTCGTTTGTGGGTCTGTTTTAGTTGTCGCTTGGTGTGTGCAATGTTTTATTGTTTTTGTCAGTTGTTTGATGCTTTTTTCAATGTCGTCAGTTGAGTTCAGGTTGCTGTTTATTTTGATGTTTTTGCTGACTAGTTTTTTGAATTTTGTCCAGTTTGTGCTGTAATTATTCTTGGGTTTCGGTAGAAAAGATGAATTTATTTTTGGAATGGTGGTCAGAACGGGAAAATGATCAGAGTCTAGGGCCTGAATTGTAAACGGTTGTGTCACTGGTAAGTTTTTCGTTATCATCAGGTCAATTGTTGACGGCGTCATGCGATGTGCCGGGTAGTAGGTGTAGGAATTTATTGGGAAATTCAAGATAAAATTGGTATTATCCAGGTACCTCTTCAGAAGGTTTCCGTTACGGTTTGAATTTGTACAATTCCAGGAACGGTTTCTACTGTTTAGGTCGCCGGCTATTATGACCCTCTGGCCGAGGCTCATCAGGTACTGAATTTCGTCCGTGTCTAATGGGGTTTGGTGTCCGTTGTAGAAATTGACAATGGTAATGTCGTTAAGTCTGATTGCTTGGGATTCGGAATTTACAGTAGAAGTTTGTATCTCAATAGGTTTCAAATGCTTCCTGTAGTAAATAATCAGGCCTCCGTGGGTGTTTTTCGGTTTGTTGTAGTGATAAAAATTTGGAATTTTGGGGGGTTTCCGTTTGTTCAATTTAGATTCTTGAATGCAAATAACTTCGACCTTAATTTCGTTGGTTAGGACTTCTAGCTCGCCTATTTTATTTGAAATGCCGTTGGCATTCCACGATATTAAATTAATGTCTTTAAGAATGGTTTTAGAAGCCATATTTTTCGGCAAGGTTTTGAATTATCATAATTTTGTCTAATGGTGATGAACAGTTTTTCAGCTGGTTTTTCAGTTCTCTTACCAACGAGATAAGCTGTGTAAAGTTGCAAATGGAGTTAAGTTCTTTTAATTCTTTCAGTAGAGTTTGAAAATCGTCGAAATCATCCGTTTTGAGGTCATTTGTTTGTGTTGGATTAGCTGTTACGGTGGACGTTTTATTAGATTGGCCATTTTTGACTGTACTGGCATAAGGGAAATTGTTAGTCTGTGAAGTTGTCTTACTTGGTAGTTTCGGGAAGTCTTTGTCGGTAAAGGTCTTTTTGCTTACCTGAGTAGAATGTGTTTTAGTTGGTATTGACTCCACATATTTTAACATGGCTGGGCACTTTGTATAATTGGCCGTGTGTGGGCCGTTGCAGTTCGCGCACTGTAATTGGGTACTTTCGATGAATTTCATACCGCACTCCGAAGTTAAATGATTTCTACCGCATTTTACGCACTTGGGTGAAATGTTGCAGTTGGTCGAACCGTGGCCAAATTTTTGGCATCTATGGCACTGTGTTATATTTTGTTTTCGCGAGTACTCCTGCCACTGTACTTTAACTCTGTCTATTTCTTGGATGGATCTCAGCTCCTGGGGGTTGGTTTGCTTCGGGAAATAAACCAAAAATGAATGGGGGTGTGGGCCTTTGCCTTTCATTTTGGTTATTTGAATTTCTTCAGGTTTCAGTTTTCCTCTTTTTGTGATCTCTTCAAGGATCATTTCTTCCGTCATGAAAGGGGCTGCCTTGATGACCAATTTTCTTTTTGCGTCTTCTTTGGTTGTGTATGTGTAAAATTCGATGTTGTTCTCTTTGAGGTTGGCTATCAGTGCTCTGTAGTCACTCTTCTCAGATATGTGAACTTTAGTTTCTTTCTTATTATATTTTACGGAGTATTTATGCTTTATAATAGTTTTGAGTTTTTGGTGGAATACTTGGTAGCTTCCTATTTCTTGGGTGATCGTTATGGGGGGGAATCTTTGAATTTTGTTGGTAGTCTTGGTTGTTGTATTCTCGTTCGCTGGCGTATTCTCGTTCACTGGCGTAGTTTCGGCATCTGGTACCAGCATTCCGAATGCATTGGTAAGTTTTATCGGTGTAGTTATATTATGTTTGATGGGGCGAGAGGTGTTCTTCGGTGTTTTAAATTCCTTATCTTCGGCTTCATTAGCCCAGTTTAATTGCGGCATTGTTACCTCCTGGGGAGGAGTGCCGTTCTTCTCGTTTATTCGCTGTAGGCGGTTTAAAAAATCGTTGTAGACGCTTCCGCCTCGGGTTGAATTTAACCTTTTCACTATCACTTTAATTTTTGTTCTTATTCCTTCTTTGTTCTACCTTGTTCTTCTTTCACGGCTGGGCCGGTTCGTTCTCACGTCTTACCCTCGATGATCCTTAACATTGCGTGCTCCACCTATATAGATTCGACGTTACGCCAATCGCGTCGAGTTTTCATTTCGTCATCCTACATGGGCGTGTTCGAGATATTCACATGGATACCCGCTTCTTGAACATATTCGTGATAGAGCCATACATAATTCCTTAATATGAAGTGAATCGTGGGAATAGGAATATTTACAGAACACTTAATTACCTCTATCAGCGACGTTTCTTAACCATACTGTTGCATTTTCAAGCTGTTGTTACAGTATTTCCTGCCGGCTTATTAGACGCTGGATGAAAAAGATGAATAGTAATGTGTAGGATGCTGTTTTAAAAAAATCTATAAACACTCTCGATGTGATCGCACTACCTGAAACAATAACCTTGGGTATTCCAAAATCACCAGATACTGATTTCCCATAAATGGTCCAAAACAGTCGAAAAGAATACGTTCCCATCGAGTGTAAGGGCAGCTCCAAGGATTCAACGCAGTCTTTTCATCTTTACCATGACCTGATGGGTAGAATGGAATTCATTCAAAATCTTCTTCAAATCTTAGTTATTGAGGAACAATTATCCTTGGATTCCGAAATGAACAATTATCTTGTGAACTAAGTAAGAACCTCTTCTGAAATTATGGTAAAATTTCCTTCTATTCTTCTCTCATTTAATTACATATTTCTTTCATAAATATGTCGTTCCTCGACACCGATTCAATATTTTCAAAACTTAATTTAATAGCTGTATAATCATCAAAAAATAATTGGATTCGACATCTCTCGCAAATTCTAATTTTTAAAGGGTACTTGGTAATCTAGACAAAGTATCCATCCAATTACTTTTGGACTTGACATATTCCATGTTGTAATCGTGATTTGACGAAATAACGGCCCATCTTCGGAACCTGTTTGTAGAAAATTTGGGTATTTCCATGCTGGAAGAGAATATTATCAATTAAGAGAGCTTTTCATGAGATAAGTATTGGTTGAATTCATGAACTAAAGTACTCCGAAAATATTGGTCAATGCTTCTTTTTCAATCTGTGAATAGGCTTGTTTACATTTCGATAAAACTGTGTAAGCGTAAGCTATGCGTTTTTCGATTCCATTTGGATGAAAATGACTCAAAATAGATCCAAGCGTCTATTGGCAGTTACGAAATTTTTCATATCTTTAAAGTAGTTGACAGAAACTAGTTCCTCTCAACTACTTCAAATATATTAATCAAGGAAATTATCTATCTATCAATTTTTCATATCGATGAATGCTTCGGACCAAATTCGATTTAACGTGTTTTTTTTTAACCAATCATAAAATGGATATAAAAAAGTGGATAATTCTTTTAGTTTATCAATCCCATAATTGGCTTCGATTCAGTGACCCCTCGGGGATTAGGAGCCTACTGAATTGTATCTGTCATATCATTTCAAGCATAAAGTCCCTCCTGATCATTCCTTCGGTTTTCTTCACACGTGGGACAAATAGAAATAGCAAAATATGGAATATTTTATGGCATCTCTTATCAGTACGTTTCACGTTGTTGAAAGTGACAATTGTCATAATACTGTCCATCCAGGAATCTGCAGTTTCATCAGAAGGCATCTCAAATAAAGATGCCGATATTTATGACCAACATTTCCAAACAATAAGTTTATTGATCTACCTTTCACCCATAAGCAGGTCATAAATCTACTAATAAACAATAACCATCTGTCCGGCCCTTTATTATTATTATTGGGTTTATTACCGGGGTGGTTTTCGGGGTATTTCTGGGTTTTTTTCCCTTTCCACAAATTCTGGCGATTTGCCTCGAATGGTTCATTTCAAAACTTCGTCATTCTTTTTCCGTTCGTAGTACAGATTGGTCTCCGTAGATTCAAGTGGAATAGTTCTTCTTTTCGAATTCTTTTTCTATTTGAATTCACATCGAGTTATCCTCAAGTGCTATGAAATAATAGAATCATTTGCGATAAAAGTGATTGTTTCAAGTGGGGTCAACATATTCACCTAGAAAAATCTCAGGATGTCCCTAATGTCACACATTTGTAAGTATTTCGTTTTATTAAGTTTTTTGCCTCTCTGATAATATCCTGGTATTTGATTATGTGTATATTCTATACTTGATACATCTCATGTTGATTAAACAATGACCGCCGAATTGACATTTTTGAATTGCCCCTTGTGTAATAAATATATTTGCGTAATCCAAGATCTGATAAACTTTTTTGCGTAATTTTCCCATAATTGATAGATAGATTTGGTCTTTTCAGGGAGATTTGTGTTTATCATATCTAGGAAAGTAAATGTCAATAAATTATGTACGTGGGAGTATTATTATCAATCGATTCCTGAGCTGAAATTCAACGACACATTACCTATAACTTATCATCGCTTCAAAAAAGAAAATATGTTTTGTGATTACAATATGGAGATGTACAAGAAAGGACTGCAATCCAAAAACAGGATACAACTTCATAACGAAATATATTTTTAAAAGAAATCATTATCGGTAAACAATTTTCCAATTCCGGAAAAATTTCCACTTCGAGCGGGAATCGAACCACGCGTCTTTGATGTCTTGTCGCAAATCGAAAATTGTCTGTTTACCGATAATGATTTCTCTCAAAAATATTTCACACAGACGATAATTTCTAATTAATATAACAAATAATGAAATATATTCATAGAGCTCTTTGATAGTTTCATCTTCTTTCCTTTGTAGTAAAATTTTTTATCGAACTTATAATTGTAATGATTAGTCTCCCGAGTAGACTTCTCTAACTTAAATTAGGATATGCGAATTCTTTATTAATTTTCTACTGTGCGTATTTTCTATCCATATCGAATTCGAAAATAATTCAATCACCAGACTAGTCCAGATAAAGGCTATCTTTAAAATAATAGGGAAAGCGAAAACTCTGATCTTCCTAATATTGATATTATTCGAATGCTCATAATTCGATTATAAAATATAGACAGAAGGGATACAGTATAATTCATTACTAAAACTTCATTTGCGATAGTCGAGTAGTGGTATGTGACAACGAATCGCAGAAATTTGTGGTTCTGAAAAGAACCGATTGTCTTGGTCAAAATAACACAGACGACTTCCATCTCACTTCTACTTGGAACTGGTGTATTTGGTCACGGCTTTGGTACCTTCGCTGACAGCGTGCTTCGCTAATTCACCGGGCAAGAGGAGACGTACGGCAGTCTGAATTTCCCTGCTGGTAATCGTGGAGCGTTTGTTGTAGTGTGCCAATCTGCTCGCTTCTGCTGCTATGCGTTCGAATATATCGTTAACAAAGCTGTTCATGATACTCATGGCTTTGCTGGAAATTCCCGTATCGGGATGGACCTGCTTCAACACCTTGTAGATGTAGATAGCGTAACTTTCCTTTCTCTTGCGCTTCTTTTTTTTATCGGTCTTGGTAATGTTCTTCTGGGCTTTACCCGCCTTCTTCACGGCTTTTCCACTAGTTTTCGGTGGCATCGTAAATAACTAGTATCGTTATGCTGGATAGTAAATACTTAGAACATGTGCGGAAACTCTTTGCTCTGTGAGCTATATCACGCAGAAGCAGGATTTATGCGGCCTCGCCTTCTCACGTGGACTCGCACTCCGCTCACCAATAGGATTAGAATCACCCGGAAAATTATTCATACTTCCAATCTTTTTTAAATTAATATGAAGTTCAATGTTAGTGAATTGGGAATATTCATATTTGTATTATTCTGGAGAGATTTTTCAACTCTTCGACTCGAACATCACAACAAAACGTGAATTCTTTTGGTCAGATTAAATTTGGTCTAGGTCGGTTACAGTTAGATATTTTGATTACTATCATAGAAGGGTCGATAGGCTGGCTCACGACCTTCAGAGCTGCCCCATAATTGATCTTTTGTTGGTTCTCATCCAATAAAATGCAACTTAATATTCCTGAAATGATCATATCACATGAATGCTTCGGCGCATTCGCGATGAATCGACTTACCCAAGTGTACATTCCTGACTCACGGTTTTCATTTTCCACAATTCCTTGCACCCATAAGAACTTTGCTAGACACTAGCCAGTTGCTTTAGAAAATGGCGGCATTCCAAGTGATCAGTGAGCTCAGCCTCAGACTGTTAGATCCCAGAGCATTTAGTGTTGCTTTTGCTTGTCTGTCCGTTGCGATGTTAATGCGTACCACTTAAAGGTTTCTTTTCATGCACACATTGACGCACATATAGTCAGAAAGGGGTTACAGTTCTCTGCTCACTCAAAGAAGTTAATACGAATTTTATTTATTTTTCCGAATGGTATTGAGTGTAGAGCGTCCAGAAGTTTTAAAAAAATTCACGCCTCCCATCTAGCACCGCCTCTAAATATCGGCTAATCAATGAAAACGTACATCTTCAGTTGAATTTTGATTTATGGCTTTGAAGGGGGCAATATTTTACTCAAAGAAGTTTTTATAATGAGGGTAATGATGCCAACGATTGTCGGTACATTGATCTGCTTCTTTATTTCAATACCAGAGGAAATTTGTGAGATATGAGTGTTGTAAAAGAAGTTTACAAGTTTTTATGACCTTAAAAACCATAAAAATTTCACTGGGTTTCTATCTGAATGGTTGTTTGTATTCCAATCGTACCTGAACAGGTACAGATCGAAATTGGTCGTTTGGTGACAAAGCGCTTTATTATAATACCTAGGCGAAAGGGCTGCCGAAATAATCTCTGTAGATACAGAACAGAGTCGAAATTATCTTTTACATAATATTTTGTTTCTCTTATATTTCTGGAGAGGGAATTATATCTTTTTAATTCAAATTTAATTTCTACTGAGTGATATAACAACATATGTATATTCCAATTATGTGAAGAAAATATTCATAACTTACCTGTATTAGCTGTAGTTCTTACGGAAGATTGTATATGAGAGTACATATAAATAATTGTTTCAAATTTTCAGTTCATATCATCTGGATTATCTTCCAAAATTTCAAGGATTAACGTTTCTATCGCGTTTTGCAAGATCTCCAGATAAACCTCACCAGTTAAATTAGTATTGAAAAAAAAATACCAAACGGAAACAAAATTAGTATCATAGGATTTTTCGAAACCTTTCAAAAGAGGTGTCATTTGCCGTAGGGTTCCATTTAAAATTGTTGGTCACAACTGACAATGGCCTTGTGGCGTCATCTTTGACGATTTCGACATCAATCTTCACTAATAGAGAAGTTTACAACATTCAATATTCATTTTTCAAATTTCACTTGTTCATGAATGTTCCTTCCATAAATAAGAGGAGGGGAGGTGCCTTTTGAGAAGCACTATACAGGCTATTCCTTAATAAGTGTATCAACGGTCAACTTTAGATTTCGCATAAAAAATATAACATTTCATTTTCTCTTCCATTTTTTCTCCGAGTCTTCGTTTTAAAGATACAATATTTTGCTAATATCTCGGGAACTGTTCGAATTACAAAATTGACTTTCTGTACATACATTGTATCTATTAATAGCTACTTTCTTGCACCTTACTTGGTTTTATTAGACGATCCAGTGGCGGAGATATTGAATTTGCACACAGGTTTGACCCCCCAACCTTCACACCACTGAGAAAATTTACATTTGCACAGCAAATGCCGATGCGCCATTGTGTTTTACATAAAAAAGGGATACTTGGTTCATTACTCTAATGTGAACCGTTTTCATTATCAAGAACATTCTGCTAACGCATTGTGAATTTCTTGTAATTGGAAAAAATCTTGCTATCTTGTTAACTATGGTCGCTGAAAATAATGAAAAATTAATTTTGTTATTCGGCGAGAATAGACGAGGCTATTGCGATGTTGGGCGTTATAAATATTTTTTGCTGGATATCTTCAGGTAGTAGCCATTTGTCGTAAACCTTGTCGGTTTCCTAATACTCTTTTCTCTTCTATTCGTTTGTTACCATGTTAGTACAGTAGTAGCACTAGTAACTAACAGGCCTAAAATTCTATTCTCTTCAATTTCCGTTGTAATAATCGGCAAAGTCGTAATTCGTCTTACCATTGTTGGTTTCGTTATAATTTCCCGTTTGAAATTATCCAAGCCGGCAATGGCAATATAGTCTGTGATTCGGTATCAACTGATAAATTGAACATTTATGTATAAAATGTGGTGCAAGATTTCATCCAATAAAAACTTAAACGTTCCGTCAAACACTCCAGTACCTGGACATAAGTAGTTCAAAATTTAAGGTGTGGATGATTTTCATCATTGAATTTATTTTCATTTTCTCAATTTTATTTATTGATCACTAGTGAAGAATGCAAATATTTTCTGGCGTAATGAAAATATGCATTCATTATGGTCCTGCTTAAGTGATTGACGTTGTACAGCCAAAATAATATTTTGATTTATACATGCTCAAATCGAATGATTTCGTTTCGATACAATAAGCGCGTTCGGCAATTATATCTAACTGTTCGGATTGATCTGAACCGTTCGTTTATTACATCCATATTGAGGGGAGTACACATCTGGACCGTTCGGCAAGAAAATCTGATCAATCGGATGTAGATCATTTTGCTCCGTGTATTTCGACGGAGGAAACGGATTTTTTCCACAGAACAGAATCCAAAATTACTTTTCTGCCTTTGTCGATGGATTTTTATCCCGCTTCGAATATTCTTGAACAATCTGTTGAAATTTCGTGTTATTTGTTGTGTAGTAATAAATAGAAAAAATGTAGTTTGATAAAAAAAATAATGATTCAGAATATCATCTCAATCAAGGGGTAGAAATGTTGCGAGCTATAACAGAAGATTGAAATAGTACCTAGTAGAGATCTCCGGTCGAACAGACCTACAAGCTCTAATTTAACATCTGGCTCGGGTGAGGCGTTACATACTTCTAACAATCCAACAGAAAAAAAACGCTCTGAACGCTCCCTATCGTCCGTTTATTATAGGAAAATCTGACAATCTTTACAATCTGTTATCACGTGACTAAAAAATCCGTCCGCTCTCGAATGCTATTGCCAAACGCGCATAGTGTATTTATTTCATTATCTTAAGATTAATTACCAATGAGGCTATTCGTAGCACCATGTTGAATGTTGTCTCAAATATGTATCATGATATATAATTATATTGTGGTCCTGAAAAGGACCGGTTGTTGAGTTATACGCAATGTAAAGGAATTAACCTCCGAAACCGTACAGAGTGCGACCCTGACGTTTTAGGGCGTACACGACGTCCATGGCGGTAACAGTCTTCCTCTTGGCGTGCTCGGTGTAAGTTACTGCGTCTCTGATGACGTTTTCTAAGAAAACTTTTAGTACGCCTCTAGTTTCTTCGTAAATAAGACCAGAGATACGTTTAACGCCGCCACGTCTTGCCAACCTCCTGATGGCAGGCTTGGTGATTCCTTGGATGTTATCACGAAGAACCTTCCTGTGACGCTTAGCGCCACCTTTTCCCAAACCCTTGCCACCCTTTCCTCTTCCAGTCATGATCTTCGTTAGGGTTAGAGAATTAAAAATGAATACTATCGACAACAATTTTGGTGTTGCTACGTCAGTTACTCTGCTCAGAACGGTCAGAACAGAACTCAATTACATAGTCAGTTTTATGCCAGTCGCATCAATTTATACTATTCTGCCATCCCCCTCCATTGAATTGGTCGCAACCAATAGCGTCCCACGCGGCGTTCCGATCAGCGGTGCTTTATATAATTATAGGGGAAAATTGGTAATCCAAGTCAGTACTGACCGAGACGTCGACTAGTGTACACGTACCGAGAGTTGAGTTTGTGTAAACCAGTTCAGTGCGCCGAACGCCACGTTGATGCGCATCCAAGTTAGTGCTTGTGAAAAGTTTCTGTGATTTCGTACGTAGAGTCCAGGTCCGAAAGGATCGTTGGTTCCGTGCGTGAGTGATTAACGGACTTTTTAGTGAAGTTGTAAAAAGGGTAAGTGCCTTTTAATTAACCTATTATCCGTGTTTGAAGATGGATGAAAATTCGGATAACGATGGATCCTTCATGGATACCGAGGACAGATACACGACCTCTGAGGATGAAAGTGATGAACTCAAAGAACTCGTCAGGCTCCGAAAGGAGAATGACGAGCTCAAAGCAAACTTAGCCGCTCTTACAAGCTGCATGGAAAATTTGACCCGCGAAATGAAACTCCTGAGGGAAGAACTCTCGAAAACGAAATCTCCAAATCCGGAAACAAAAAGTTATTCCCAGGTTACGAAATCTCCAAATCCCCAAACAAAAAGTTATTCCCAGGTTTTGACTTCTGAACCTGGGACATCGGCCCAAATCGATTCCAAGATTGTCCCAATTGTCCTTCCCAAAAAAATTGCCACAAATAATGAGGATAACAAAAAAGCCCCCCAACCCCCAGGTGCTCCTCGGGCCAAGCGTGCCAGAAAAGACAGTTCGTCCTCAATGGAGGACAATTTGAAAAAGACAACGATGACGTCTCAGTCACCTGTTAAAGATAAAATCCCCCCAGTAACAATGATGGGGACTTCAGACTGGACGGAAATGTCCAAAGCGCTGTACAGCAAAAGAATAAATTATAACCGGGCAACGGTTGTCAGAGACGGCATTAAAATCATTGCCTCGTCTGCAGAAGATTTTAGGAAATTAACAAAATTCCTCGATCAACAGGGCAAGGAATATTTTACCTACCAAATGGAAGATGAAAAGAGAATATACGCTGTCATAAGGTACTTGCCACTTGACGCGGATATTGAAGTGATCAAAAATGATTTAGGACTACAAGGCATTAAAGATGCTGAAGTAACGAGAATGACGTCGAACAAAACGAAAAAGGCAATCCCTCTCTACCTTGTAAAAACTCAACACAAGGAAATATTCCAAATCAAAAAGATCTACAGCCTCTGTATCGAAATAGAGCCAAAAAAGAAACCAGAAGTCCCAGGACAGTGTCATCGCTGTCAGAGATATGGCCATGCGCAAAACAAATGCACATTTCCATGGAGATGCGTAAAATGCTTAGGAGCGCATTGCACAAAAGATTGTGTATTGAACGAAAAAGAAGGGGAAAGGAACGCGGCATGCGTTTTATGTAACCAAAGTGGACATCCCGCCAGTTATAAAGGCTGCAGCGCATATAAAAATCTTACGAAGAAAAAAACACCGACAAAAAAAGAAGCCCCCCCCAAGAAAATCGCTGAAAAAATAGAGACTGTTGTTACTGTTGAAAAACCACAGGTACAAAAAACAAAGAACTCGTCCACAAAACCAATTGAAACCAGAAGGGAAGACCCTAAAGATGAACTCGACAAACTCACTGAGAAAATATTCAGCAGAATAATGCAGAAATTTGAAAAAGAATTCGAGAAGAAATTTCAAAATTTATTTGGAAACAAATAATTTATGAACAAACAATCACATCTAGAAAATCTGAAGATAGTTTCCTGGAATGTTAACGGAATCAGAGCCCGTAAATCAGATATTGAACAATTGTTAGAAGAAAAACATCCTGATATTATGGCGCTTCAGGAAACAAAAATGACTACCAATGATAGAATTTCCTTCAAAAATTACGAAATATACAGAAGAGACAGAAATAATAGAAACGGAGGAGGGGTTGCCATTCTTGTTAAAAGAGACGTGAACCACTACCTGAATGCGGTTATAAGTCCCGAGGACAATGACGCATCGATAGAGGCACTATCGATCACAGTAGAGATAAGAAGAGAAAGCATTAAGGTATTCTCTGTATATAAACCACCGCAAATAAATCTGCCAGAGGAAGAGATTAAGATTTTATTAGGGGGTCATTTTCCAAGAATAATACTTGGAGATCTCAACTGTAAATCTCAACAATGGAATTCTAGAACAGAGAACGCAAATGGCAAGAAATTGAAAGAGTATGCCGAGAAGGAAGATGCGATTATAATGGGACCGGACATACCGACATTTTTACCTAGTGGCAATGGAACCCCTGATGTGCTAGACATAGTTATAATGAAGAATATAAAGCAAGATTTTGCTCTTGAAACGATAGAGGATGGAACATCTGATCACAACCCGATAAAGTTCATTTTAGGACATGGAACTAGAAATGAAGTGACTCAAACACGAGAACATACCGATTGGGACGAATATAAGAATAAACTCAAAGAAAATATCACGAGTATTCCACAAATTAACACTCCTGATGAATTAGATCAATCAGTCATAGCTTTGGAGAGTGCGATTATGAAATCCTATGAAGAGAGCACGGTTAGAAAAACTAAACCTACTCCCAAACATCCCTATGGCGATACTCCAAAAGAGGTGAAAGAACTGATTAAAGTCAACCGAAGACTAAGAAAGAACTACAGGATGTATAAAACAGATAATGATAAGATCAGACTGAACAGACATAGTCAAATACTTAAAAATGCACTAAGGGAACTCAGAACGAATAGATGGAATAAGAAAATCAGTGAACTCAACACAGAAGACCACTCTGCATGGAAAATGCAAAAAAATTTACGCAATGAAAAAACTCAAATTCCACCACTGCATGGAATGAATGGAATGGCATATTCAAAAAGCGATAAATCTAACGCTCTGGCCGATACTATAGAAAGAGAGTCAAGAATAAATTATTGTGAAGAAGACGATGAGGACCTAGAAGAATTAATTGAAGATAATGAAGAAGAAATGAAAGAAGCGCTATCGGATGGTAAAATCCCTCACCCAACATCTCCGGCAGAAATCAAAGAGATAATCAATAATTTGAAAACAAGAAAGGCTCCTGGGAAAGATAAAATTACAAATCTCATGCTGAAGAAAATGTCAAAGAAAGGAACGGCAGCTCTCACTAGCATAGCAAATGGCGTGATGAGAACAGAGCACTTTCCAAAAAGATGGAAATCTGCCGAAGTGATTGTTTTTAATAAACCAGGTAAAGACAAAAAGTTCCCACAGAACTATAGACCGATAAGCTTGCTCCCAGCCCTAGGAAAAATTGTGGAGAGAGTCTTAGCCAGACGACTTAATGAAGAAACAGAAGCCCTGGCGACGATACCGAGTGAACAATTTGGTTTCCGAAAACAACATTCAACTGAACAACAGCTCCTAAGAATAACCGAGTATATCACAGAAGGATTTCAGAATAAAGAAGCCACAGGACTACTACTACTGGATGTAACCAGAGCTTTTGATAGAGTATGGCATGAAGGACTAGCATATAAAATGATAACCGCAGGATATTCACCCAAGTTATGCAGAATAATAAGAAATTATTTGAGGGATAGGAGCTTTTGTGTGAAAATAGGTGATGTTCATTCCACACTCAGATATTTAGAAGCAGGAGTTCCCCAAGGATCCATACTAGGACCGCTACTCTATAACATATACATACATGATATACCAAGAAATCCAAGATGCCTGCTTGCTCTATACGCAGACGATACGGGCATAGCAATTAGGCACAGAAATACAGAGATAATTCACAAAAGACTTCAAGAAGCTGCAGATGATATCAGTCAATGGTGTAACAGATGGAAAATCAAAATCAATGGAGAAAAGAGTCAAGCAATACTCCTTCAGAAGAGAAAACTGAAGATGGAATCGAAGATATCCATAGACAATAATGAAATTGAATGGAAGAATGAAGCTAAATATCTAGGAGTAATATTAGACAAAGGACTAACGTGGAAACAGCATATTAAGTATGCAGTGGATAAAACGAATGTGGCCATGAAAAGATTATACCCGATAATAGGCAGAAGAAGTCAAATGAACAAGAACACGAAATTGAGGATCATAAAAGCAGTCGCCAGACCGCAGCTAACATATGGATCAACAGCATGGGGATATGCAGCGAGAACCCATATAAATAAGATACAAAGTACAGAAAACAAATTTCTGAGATGGGCATTAGACGCCCCCTGGTTTGTTAGGAATGAACAAATCCGAAAGGACATAAAATGGGAGTCCATTACTACATTCATCAAGCGAAAAGCTGCAAAAGCCTATGAAAGTGCTAGTGAACATCCAAATGACGAACTTAGAAGGTTAGTTAACTATGACCCCGCTGAAGATGAAAAAGCAGTGAGAATTTACCGCAAAAGACCTAGAGACCAATTGCGAAAATGAAGATATAAAACTCCACACTTAGTGAGAGATATCCAATTGAAGGATGAACACAAACACTCAGCATAAAAGAATGCGAAAGAGAAAATAACATATGAGAAGATGAAAGGTTTATAGGCTTATGCCCGGAACCTAACAACGGGAGAGGTGTTTAGTCGGTAAGAATCCGACACTACCCAGAAAGACTGGGTGTCTTATGTAAGATTCACCTCTCCTATAATTAAAAAAAAAAAAAAAAAAAGTAATCCAAGTTATACAACTGCGAACTGTTGCTGCTGAAATTTATTTGTTTCCGAAATGGCCCGTACCAAGCAGACCGCAAGAAAATCGACCGGAGGAAAAGCTCCTCGTAAACAGTTAGCAACGAAAGCGGCACGTAAGAGTGCCCCCGCTACCGGTGGAGTTAAGAAACCTCACCGTTACCGTCCGGGAACCGTAGCTCTGCGCGAGATCCGTCGTTATCAGAAGAGTACCGAGCTGCTTATCAGAAAGTTGCCCTTCCAGCGTTTGGTACGTGAAATCGCCCAAGATTTCAAGACCGATCTCAGGTTTCAGAGCTCCGCCGTTATGGCTCTTCAAGAAGCGAGCGAAGCCTATTTAGTTGGTTTGTTCGAGGACACGAATTTGTGCGCCATTCACGCCAAAAGGGTCACCATCATGCCCAAGGACATACAGCTCGCCAGACGTATCAGGGGAGAACGCGCTTAAGTTGATTGACGAATGTCCTTGTTGATATAAGAAAACGGTTCTTTTTAGAACCACTAAAATGCAGTATATTTTTTCAATATTGTGCAATATGTTAGGCGATAAAAAGAATTACGTGTCAACCTTAATCCGAGATATAACTTTTAAATACGCCTGTTGATTTTTCTCATCATGAAACTTTTGGCCTTCGTTGGAATATTTCAGGGGAAAGAGGACAGAGTAATATGATTTGAAATATGTGCTGTCTTTTTCAGGTCTGAGCTTCGACGTAACATTAGACTTAGATTTTTTTGCTATAGGCTTCACTCGTCTAAAACTGCCACAAGCTTATAAGTCGTATTTGTTCGAACATCTTGACTGCTTACCTGACTTGGAACCGGGTGATTGTTCATATTTTACTCAATATCCGACTCGATTAATATTGGTCGTACAAAAACGTTCAAATTTGTAGTATTTTTTATGAGCATTCAAAATTTTATGGGAACTATTATTTTTCAAATGGTACAGCCTGCATTTTATATTCCTAATCGGTAGAGCTCTTTCTTCTAAATTAAAAATATATACTTTATAGAGGTTATTTTCGGCAGGTTTCTAAAGATATCGGTTTTTTCGCCTAAGTCTAAAGTAGCTGTAGAACGCGACACGACAACGAGGCGATTTCTTTATATCAAAGAGACCGTGGATAATGAAAATACTGATATTTATTGACTAAGAGTTGAATTAATTGTACTTCTACAAATAATTTTTTTTATTAACGTTTGGAGGGTTTTCCTTACCATTTCTGGATCATTATTGAGGCTGTCAATTTATTCCTCTATTCTGCATGTGTCAAGTCGGGACTGCCATAAAATGGTCCCGTTTCTACTAATGCACATACTGTATCTGTCATTGAGGTATTCTCTAACAGGTAGAATACTATGAGCTGGTGCTCCGTCTTGTTGCCCAATTACATTCTTGGAAAACTGTCGAGAAATAACCTCCATAAAGTGTATACATATTTTTGAAATCAGAATGAAGAGCTCTACCGATTAGGAGAATAAAATACAAGTGTACTATTTAAAAAATAATTTTTAGGTTTACGATGCTTTTATGCATTTTTTTTTTGTTCTGAAGGCCCATAATAGTTATTTATGTAATAAGGATCATAAAGACGATCATTATGGTACAAGTCGTGAATGTTATCGGGCGAGGCGTAGCCGAGTCCGATAACACGGCGTGTGCCATAATGATTGTTTATGATTCGTATTACATACAAAATTTTATCTGATGGCATTTATATCAATACATTTTCGAAAAATTAAAAACTGCATTTTCGACATGTCACAATGACAACTATTTTTAAAGTTATGTCACTCAATTTTGATGACATAAGGAAGCTCATTATGGTACTTAGTCCCATAATGAGCTTCCTTATGTCATCAAAATTGAGTGACATAACGTTGTCATTATGACATGCAATCAGATAAAAAATAATACAAATTGGCCAGTGTAAACGATTTTGTACGACCAATATTAACTGGGATAGCTATCGAGTCAAATATTAGCTATCGCCCTGAACAGCTTCAATTGATAACAAACTATATCCAGACAACCAACGTGAATAACTGATCAGAATTGCATTAGTTCCAACATGATTTTAGTGTTGTGACATGTGATGGATCGCTCTACTCATTGATTTTGTATATGGAGGCCCTGAAAAGGGCCGATACACGGTACTCCTGCCGTGAAGGAACGCAGATTTTACTTCTTCTTCGGAGAAACCACTTTCTTAGCTGTCGCTACCGATTTCACCGTTTTGGGTTTCGGGGCTTTGGGTTTCTTCGTCGGCGATTTCGCGTTCTTTTTGGCCTTGGAGGGAGATTTTGTAACTTTCTGCTTCTTTTTTGCTGGTGCTGCCACTACAGACTTTTTAGACTTCCTTATTGTCGTTGTCTGCGGTTTCGCTGCGGTCGCCTTCTTCTTTTCCTTTGCTGTGGTGCTATTTTTGGTTACGCCGTCTTCGGACTTGGCAACGGCCTTTTTGACGATTTTCTTTTGAGTTCCGGTCGTGGAGCCTCCAGCGGCCAATTTGAAGGAACCGGAGGCGCCTTTACCTTTGGTCTGAACCAGAGAACCGGACTGTACTGCAGACTTGAGATATTTCCTTATGAACGGGGCGAGCTTTTCTGGATCGACCTTGTAGTTGGCACCAATAAATTTCTTGATTGCTTGCAACGAGGATCCGCTCCTTTCCTTCAAATCCTTGATTGCATTGTTGACCATATCAGATGTCGGAGGATGGCTGGGTTTCGTTTGCTTCGAAGTTGTCTTCTTCTCGGACTTCTTAGCATTTTTTCCGCCAGTCGGCACCGAAGCCGTGCTTTGTTGCAATTCCGTCTGGGACGTCGACATCTTGTCACTCGTTGTTTGAAGTATGTTAAGACACGTCAACTGTCGGGAGAAATCTCATATACTAATGATATGATAGTAATGACTAATGTTGACATTAATTTTCATTACTCCGGCAGCCGGCTATATATAGTTACAGACGAAGTGAACGGAAATTTGATCGCTGCCAAGTGCCGGGCCGTTCGAATTTCTATTCTGCTTCAAAATCCGATACCATTATTCTTCGAAAGATTTGTGCGAAATTGGCGTAATCAATTGATGTATATTATCTTTCTTGAATTGTGTTATTCGTCAGTAGTTTGGCCTAATCGATAAACAAGAAGAAGATATCCTGTATTCTGAGAACAGACGACGCATCAGATACGTCTCGGAATTCCTGATACCTGACGTTCGACTTATTCCTACACATAATCTTGGCTATATTGGAAGAAAATGACTGATATCAGTTCCCATAAAGTCCATGTGATGATGAGATATTGTGTAACGATAACGAACCTATAATAATGATCATGTGATCGGATTTCTGAATTAATCGAGAGATCGTTCAATACTGTAAGAGAAGTCGACTATGGCTGAAAGGGATGCATAATATAATATGTACGTGGTTCTCAGTAAATGCAAAAAAAATCTTCACAAATCCAACGTTTTTTTTTATATAGAAGAGGTGAATCTTACATCAGACACCGTCTTTCTGGGTAGTGTCGGATTCTTATCGACTGAACACCTCTACTGCGGTTGGTTCCGGGCATATGCCTATAAACCTTACATCTCCTCATCTGTATATTTTCTCTTTCGCATTTCTCATGCTGACTGTTTGTGTTTATTCTGCAATGCCCTGGAGGCTGAGAGATATAGTTTTCAATAACCACGAACTCAACACAAAAACAAAATCAGCAGTGTATCGAGCAGTCATCATACCCACGCTAATATGGGATTGCGAAACTTGGGTCCCCTATAGAATAGACGCCATATAAAAACTCTGGAACAATACCAACAACGACATTTTCGGCAGCTGATGAAAATCAAATGTGTTCGCAACCGCTGTTCCTTTCCTTTTTTCAAATTGTTGATTATCCAACATCAAAATGTTGGATGACGTATTATGCCATTCTCTGGTGCTTCTTTCGTTCTTTCATTTCTTCTTCATTATCATCAATTAATTCTTCTAGGTCCTCATCGTCCTCTTCACAATAATATATTCTTTTGACTCCCTTTCTATAGTATCGGCAAGAGCGTTCGATTAATCGCTTTTTGAATAATATGCCATTCCTTACAGTGTTGGAATTTGAGTTTTTTCATTGCGTGAATCTTTCTCCATATTTTTCATTATCACTATGTCTAGCATATCAGGGGTTCCATTGTCACTAGGTAAATAGGTCGGTATATCCTGTCCCATTATTATCGCATTATACTTTTCGGCATGTTTTTCCAATTTCTTGCCGTTTGCATTAAACGTCATAGAATTTCATTGTTGAGATTCACGCAATTGGGATCCCCAAGTATTATTCTTGGAAAATGACCACCTAATGAAACCATCATTTCTTTATCTGGCAGAATTATTTGCGGTGGTTTATATACAGAGCATACCTTGATGCTTTCTCTTCTTCTGAAGACGTCAGCGCCATTTCTATTATTTCTGTCTCTTCTGCATATTTCGTGATTCTCGAAGGAAATTCTATCATTTGGGGTCAATTTTTGTTCTTGAAGCGCCTTGATATCAGGATTTTTTTCTTCTAACAATTGTTCAATAGATGATTTGCAGGCTCTGATTTCGAGTATTCCAAGTACCTTTTTTTTATTTTCGAAATTTTCTAGTTTCGAGTTTCAACATAATATTTGGCACGATTTTGTTTCGGAAATGCGGAACGAACCGGCGATGGAGATTAAAGTTGGTTCGATCCCTGCTCGGTGTGTAACGTTTTCCGGAATTTCCAAAAAAAAATTATCACTTGCCGTTAATTCTTTCTATATTATATAGGATAGTGCGAAAATTTGACTCGATTGCTTTTCGTTTGCAGAAGCGAATGCACCAGTCAATATTTTCGTATATACAATACAAGGTGGGTCGTTGACTTGTACATATATTTTAACTGTAGACTCTTGGGTTCAGAAGAACCTTTTTTTTCCGAATGGGACACTGTTCGAAAGATAACGCCATTTGAAAAACCCAATTTGGGCCCAATACACGCCTGATACGATTCTCTGGAATTGGTGCAAAGTCCATATTTCTCGATTGGAATTGAGTTGATACATTCAGGATACACTAGAGTACTAACCATATTTGAAAAGCAATGTTACAAACACGATATTTCCTAAGAAATACACTTAGTTTTGTCCGATTTTTTCTGCAATTGAAAAGACATATTATTCCCACCAAAATAAGTTCCTTCTTCGATTTTCCTGCAGATCAGTTTGGAAACACTAATAACTTGTTCATATTTCCTCGAAATCCCTAAAATATATCATAAAAATTGTTTTTTCACCAACCTAACCGAACTCCATTAACCTAGGTCATAATAAGTTTCAAGGTCAATGACCTAACCTACCCCTCTTCTATTATATTTCACAGAGCTTTCGAAAAGACAATGGTACGCTACTTCACGATGCGAGGTAGCCGGCGCGCAAGACAAACCGTTAGTCTGCCAAATAGTCTTTGGTTCTACGTCTAAAACGTCAGTCCCATGAACGACTCATGCGTATAGCGATAACCGGCATGAGAGACTACGATGTATTAATTTATTTACATACAAAAATGCAAACAGGTGTACAAACACCTAAAACAATGTGATGTAAATTGCTCAAAATGGTCAAATCATTTCTAGAGCTACGTTGTGGCAGAAGGGGATGGTGATTATTTCAGGAGGTTTTCTTAGATCTCGTGTAGTGTAGAGTTCACAAAATTCCAAGAGGTTATAGTTTTGATAGAAAAATCGCCACTGATTATTTAGTGCTAAGCATCATTTCATTTTTCATTGATTTCAATTCAATACGTTGTTTGTATGGACATTCATCATTAATATCCGAATTTTGAATACCATGGATTTTTATTTTTAACATGGACCGGTAACAATAAGTTTTTAAAAAAAAACTGTGTGTATAAAATGTATAATTTCATGCTTCTTAGAATTCAATTTGATCTCCCACATCACATTTGTGGGATTTTATGGTTACAATAAAACAATTTTTCAAGAATTTGGACTTTAATGTTTTTCGTTAAATTTCTTCAATTCATCACCAACATTTCGGATCCAGTTGATCCTTTATCAAGGCTCGAATTTACTCGAATTCAACAAACATTTTTGAAGAAAAATTATTTAAAACTTTAATTTATGAAGCATAAGAAAATTTTCCTTTAAGAAGCACGTTAAATGTGTCGAACAAGAAGTTAGGTTAGAATTTATCTAACCTAACTCAACGTGCTTCTTAGAAAAAAATTTTCTTATGCTTCATAAAGTAAAGTTAGGTTAGAATACATTATCTAACCCAACTTCATGTTCGACACGCTCAACGTGCTTCTTAAGATTCGAATCTTCAAGTAGAAACATAGAAAATCATTAAAAATGTATCTTGAAAAATGGGTACAGAAAGCAAGTTTCTGTCTTCAGTAACTGATTTCATGACATTTTTGTGTGGATACACCAAAATTTTCTAGTTCCTCATTTCGCTCTAATATCATAATACGAATTGAAGCTACAATGATGTTAATTCTGAGTAAAATCATTTGACAGTTCTCAATAACCACAGGAAACCAAATCTGCTATTTGAATTCGAAGGTATATGTGAATTTTAGGGAAACATTTCGAAAAAACTCTAAAAAATCCTATTCCGTTAAAGATATGCATATCATGTATTTGATAAAAAATGAAGTAAAATGAATAGTGATTACAATGATGAAAAAGTATATGCATTACATTTGAAAAAAAATGAAGAAATTCGTCATGTTGATAGTCTCTTTGTGAACACTCCATTGCTGGAGATGCTTTATTATAGGTGGCTAGGATACTTTGAAGTCTTGTCTTTCAATCCATATAAAGCTGTTATTGGTATGTGCAAGGGTTCGTGAAATATAATTGGATACAGCCACTACAAGTATCATTTTTTGTCAAAATGACCAATATTTTGAAAACTGTTGAATATAAATATGTATGTGAAAAGTATACGAAAACATGCTGGAAGTTTTATAGAATTGAAAAACACTACTGAATATAGGGTGTCCTATTTGAAAAATTAAAGTCACCCTGTATTCCTCACTTGTGGGACACCCGATATATTCGAAAATATTTTTAAGTTGTGCTATTCTTGGAATATATCAAGTTTGGATTGAAAATTTTCGCCAAACTCAGACCGTTGCGCTTATATCGTCCGCTGCGGCAATAGTTGACTAGTGCCACACCCTGTAGATATTTCTGAATGTGGCTTGAAATGTGAAAATAGTTTTTGCTCCAAAAAAAAATTAAGAATGAAGATTATGTTGTGATTCAACTGAACTTAAATTTCATCAAATTTGATTTTTTCGATTTGAAGATAATATATTTCGATGTTGACTCTCACGGCCGGATTCAACTTCTAGACTAGATTTGATGAAGATATACAAACTGACGAAGAAACTGCAATATCCAGAAGCAGCTAGTTGAATTTTAATTTTTTGTAGGAGTAAATGATTCATATTTGGGAAAAAAATCGTAAAGGTTTTTTCATATGTAATACCACTAGAGATGGAATTTTGCCGGCAAAATTTCTCGATTGTAATATGAAAGTCTGTTGCTCGGAAATTTTGTGAATGACATTTGTATCCAAATCACGAGCCGTGGCCCGTGAGGCGAGTGATTTTGGAAAAAATGTCTTGAGCGAAATTTCCGCAAAGCAACAAACTTGAATATCACAAGAGAGAAATTTTACCTACTTAAATTTCATCTCGAGTGGAATTCGGCATGACTATTCCACGAGAAAATATGGTAATATGTTCACATTTGACGCTTATTGCCCTATTTGTCAAATTAGAATTCATCATAGATTAATTAAACCACTAAACTTTGTTTGTTCCCTCTATGATATTTATTTCCGAAGCTATCTATGAATTCGAGAAACGTCAAAAATTTTGACGCTGAAAAACCAACATGTTGGTTTTGCCGACTTGAAAATTTTTTCGGGATCCAACGATCGTTGCTACGGATACTTCCTCACTAAAAATGAAAAGAGTGGAATAATCATGTAAACATTTTTTGTAACTCAAATCTTGTAGTCGTTTTTTCAATGTTTTTTAATTTTATAACAAACCAGCTGTTCGAGGAGATCCTTTCGGGTGTTGCAGTTTCCTTGTCAGATAGTCAGTTAGAGAAAAAAAAAGTTATTTTTTCATCAGAAATCTACAGCTGACTCATACATCACTCACATACAATTTCGTTTAACTAGTATAGGACCTTTTTTTCAGTTGAAGAATTTTGTCCTCTCTCTTATGTACCAGGTTTAGGAATGATTTAATTTTAATTAATATTAATTTGTATCCCGAACCTTTTTCACGTAAAAGGAAAACGATTACTTACAGGAAAACGATATGAAGACTTTTCTTTCTATCCTTCGTCTTTCCCGAGACCTTCAATTCTTTCCGGTCATCTAAAACTCGTAACGTTTTTCGTTTCTCACTCTCATGTAACATTGGATGGCTCCCCGTACAGACGGATTTGAAAACTTAACCGTGACATGACGGCCAACTGCCTTGGAAGTAGTTCCCCTGGGAGTGAAAGCAACCGCCGAAACTGACTAGCTGTCACACTACAACAGTTTATTCCGTTTTCAACAGGCCTGACAGGCCTGGATAAAATTTTGTTTTTTTTCATAGAAGAGGAGAATCTTACATCAGACACTCAGTCTTTCTGGGTAGTGTCGGATTCTTACCGAATAAACACCTCTCCCGTTGTTTGGTTCCAGGCATAAGCCTGTAAACCATTCAACTTCGTGTCTGTTAATTCCTCTTTCGCATTCTTTATGCTGAGTGTTTGTGTTCATCCTTCAATTGGATATCTCTCTCTCTTAGTTAAGAGGTCTATATCTTCATTTTCACAATTGGTCTCTAGGTCTTTTGCGGTGAATTCTCGCTGTTTTTTCATCTTCAGCGGGGTCATAGTCAACTAACCTTCTAAGGTCGTCATTTGGATGTTCACAAGCTCTATTATAGGCTTTTGCAGCTTTTCGTTTGATGAATGTAGTAATGGACTCCCATTTCATGTCTTTTCGGATTTTTTCATACCTAACAAACCAGGGGGCGTCTAATGCCCATCTCAGAAATTTGTTTTCTGTACTTTGTATCCTCTTTATATGAGTTCTCGCTGCATATCCCCATGCTGTTGATCCATATGTTAGCTGCGGTCTGGCGACTGCTTTTATGATCCTCAATTTCGTGTTTCTGTTCATTTGGCTTCTTCTGCCTATAATCGCGGGGTATAATCTTTTCATTGCTACATTCGTTTTATCCACTGCATACTTAATGGGCTGTTTCCACGTTAGTTCTTTGTCTAATATTACTCCTAGGTATTTAGCTTCATCCTTCCATTCAATTTCATTATTGTCTATGGATATCTTCGATTCCATCTTCAGTCTTCTCTTTTGAAGGAGTATTGCTCGACTCTTTTCTCCATTGATTTTGATTTTCCATCTGTTACACCATTGACTGATATCGTCTGCAGCTTCTTGAAGTCTTTTGTGAAATATTTTTGTATTTGTGTGCCTTATTGCTATGCCTGTATCGTCTGCGAATAGAGCAAGCAGGCATCTTGGATTTCTTGGTATATCATGTATGTTATAGAGTAGCGGTCCTAATATGGATCCTTGGGGAACTCCTGCTTCTAAATATCTGAGTGTGGAATGAACATCACCTATTTTCACACAAAAGTTCCTTTCCTTCAAATAATTTCTTAATATTCAGTATTCTGCATAACTTGGGTGAGTAACCTGCGGTTATCATTTCATATGCTAGTCCTTCATGCCATACTCTATCAAAAGCTCTGGTTACATCCAGTAGTAGTAGTCCTGTGGCATGTTTATTCTGAAATCCTTCTGTGATATTCTCAGTCATTCTTAGGAGCTGTTGTTCAGTAGAATGTGATTTTCGGAACCCAAATTGTTCACTCTATATCGTCGCTAGGGCTCCTGTTTCTTCATTAAGTCGTCTGGCTAAGACTCTCTCCACAATTTTTCCTAGGGCTGGGAGCAGGCTTACGGTCTATAGTTCTGTGGGAACTTTTTGTCTTTACCTGGTTTATTGAAAACAATCACTTCGGCAGTTTTTCATCTTTTTGGAAAGTGTAGCTCTGTTCTCATCACGCCATTTGCTATGCTAGTGAGAGCTGCCATTCCTTTTTTTGACATTTTCTTCAGCATGAGATTTGTGATTTCATCTTTTCCAGGAGCCTTTCTTGTTTCCAGATTTTTGATTAACTCTTTGATTTCGGCCGGAGATGTTGGGTGAGGGATTTCTCCATCCGGTGGTGCTTCTTTCATTTCTTCTTCATTATCATCAATTAATTTTTCTAGTTCCTCATCGTCTTCTTCACAATAATTCATTCTTGACTTCTTTTCTATAATAAATAAAATCGTGATATTCTCTTGTAGTTTAGTTTTAAACTTGTCCCAATCGGTATTTTCTCTTGTTTGAGTCAATTCATTTCTAGGTCCTCGTCCTAAAACGAACTCTATCGGGTTGTAACCAGATGTACCATTCTCTATCGTTTCAAGGGCAAAATCTTGCTTTTTCATTATCACTATGTCTAGCACATCAGGGGATCCATTACCACTAGGTGAATAGGTCTGCATATACGGTCCCATTATTATCGCATTATCCTTTTCGGCAAATTCTAACAATTTCTTGCCATTTGCATTCTCCGTTTTGGAAATCCATTGTTGTGATTTACTATTGAGATCTCCAAGTATTATTCTCGGAAAATTACCACCTAATAAAATCTTTATTTCATCCTCTGGCAGAATTATTTGCGGTGGTTTATATACCGAGAATACCTTAATCCTTTCTCTTCTTATCTTTACTGTGATCGATAGTGTCTCTATACAGGGTCTTTCACGAGGAACCTCACCCATATTTATACGGGAAACTACTGAACGTATTTTCATGAAATTCAGCACTTATAAGTATTTCACGATGCTGATGAAATCTAAAATATTTTCAAGGCATGAGCACCTCCGGTTTTTCCGGAAATGACGTCAACTTCCGTTTTTCAGATTAGAACACCATTTTTTTATTGCAGAAATAGATTCCTTAGAAAATTTCAAGTTATTTTGATGTAACATTTTTCAGTTTTGGTTGGAAAATTCTCTCTGAGCGGGAAAATTGTAAAAAAAAATCGAAAATGGAGCTCCGCTGAAACAAGAATAACTTCGAGGTTTTTGGATGGAAAATTTTCATTTTTGGGATTTTTCAAGATGTAAGATTGCTGTATCCACTTTAAAAATCGAAATCGCGATTCATGATACAGGGGGTGAAAAAATCGCTTTCAAAGTTAGGGATGACAAAATCGTGAAAAATCAATTTTTTCAAATTAGAACCCCATTTTTTTATGGCAGATATTGAATATACGTTAAAAAATAATGTGAGTGTATGCATCACACCCTTGCCCTAAAGTGGATATTTTTTGAGTTATTCACAAAAAACTGTTTTTCGTCTTGAATTTTCAGCTATTTCTTTTCCCTTCACGCCAAAAAGATGAAATTTTCAGGAACTGTTACTTAAACCATGTTTTAGATTTTACTACCCTAATATGCAAGAGAAAAAAGTTACAGGTTGTTCCTAAATAGATGGCGAATTTGGATTCGAATTTGTATCGGAAACCTCTTTATTTCAACTAATCGGCCATCGGTTTTTTCTCCAGTGATAAATAAATAATTCCTTATGAACCATATGCAAAAACTTACCATGTTTTACATTCTTTTTTTTCAATGATAGATATCATTAATTACATCTGCCAAATTCCTCTTTATTCAGTAGCATTTTGTGTTTACTATTAATTTGGTGATAATTCGTATTAAGTTATAAAATCGATCACTATGCCTAATTTTACCAATGAAGCATTCCTGAGACGTATAAATAAATGTCTAGAAATAAACGGTCAAAACTTTGAGCATCTTCTCTAGTTATAACTGCGAGAGTTTGCCATGGTTCTCCTAATAGTAACTTGAAGTCGGTTTCAAGAAGGGGTGAAAAATCTACAGCATGGTTCAAATAACAGTTCCTGAAAATTTCATCTTTTTGGCGTGAAGGAAAAAGAAATAGCTGAAAATTGAAGACGAAAAACAGTTTTTTGTGAATAACTCAGAAAATATCCATTTTAGGGCAAGGGTGTGATGCATACACTCACATTATTTTTTAACGTAGATTCAATATCTGCCATAAAAAAATGGGGTTCTAATTTGAAAAATTGATTTTTCACGAGTTTGTCATCACTAACTTTGAAAGCAATTTTTTCACCCCCTGTTTCATGAATCGCGATTTCGATTTTTAAAGTGGATACAGCAATCTTACATCTTGAAAAATCCCAAAAATGAAAATTTTCCATCCAAAAACCTCGAAGTTATTCTTGTTTCAGCGGAGCTCTATTTTCGATTTTTTTTTCGAATTTTCCCGCTCAGAGAGAATTTTCCAACCAAAACTGAAAAATGTTACATCAAAATAACTTGAAATTTTCTAAGGAATCTATTTCTGCAATAAAAAAATGGTGTTCTAATTTGAAAAACGGAAGTTGACGTCATTTCCGGAAAAACCAGAGGTGCTCATGCCTTGAAAATATTTTAGATTTCATCAGCATCGTGAAATACTTATAAGTGCTGAATTTCATGAAAATACGTTTAGTAGTTTCCTGTATAAATATGGGTGAGGTTCCTCGTGAAAGACCCTGTAGATGCGTCATTGTCATCGGGATTCATGACCCCGTTCAGGTAATGATTCTTCAACAAGAATGTCAACGCCCCCGCCTCTTTTATTATTTCTGTCTCTTCTGTATATTTCGTAGGTTTCGAAAGAAATTCTATCATCTGGGGTCAATTTTGTTGCCTGAAGCGCCATAATATCAGGATGTTTTTCTTCTAACAATTGTTCAATATCGGATTTACGGGCTCTGATTCCCTTAACATTCCAGAAAACTATCTTCAGATTTTCTAGTTATGATTGTTTGTTCATAAATTATTTGTTTCCAAATTAATTTTGAAATTTCTTCTCGCACAAACTCAACTTTCGGTACGTGTTTACTTGACGGCGTCTCGGTCAGTGAAAGTTTGTGAGGTCCAGATTGGAAGGATAATCTTTCCAGGTGGACTGTTACGTCGTTGTTAGATTTCGCGCTTTCTTTAAGTTTTTAAAGCAATAGGCTTTAGCCGTTGTAACGGGCTTTCTTTACCTATTGGCTATGGGCGGCGGAAATATAATCGCTCGGGCGTCAGCCACAATGGGTTTCAAAAGGTTGTGACTCCTTTATAAAAAGTTTCACTTCGAGCCCCTGCCTGGGTAGCTTTTAGACAGTTGGAGAAGGGCTCGGCTCAATCTTAGGTGTTAGCGATTGATAAGTATGTTCTTTATTGAATATTTCTAGCTGTTGCTGGAATAATAAAACAAGTAAAACCTTAAACAACTATAATGTGAAACTAAAATGTAATACAATGTGAACTCAACTAAATAATGTATGCAACAAACAAAATCAAAGTATTAAACAACCAAACTGTTTCCAAAGATCAACTATTAAGCAATTGAAATGCAAGTATAAAAGTTACAAAAACCTTACTGATATTATGAAAAGAGATGAAAACGGTTGCGGGTTAACGGGGTGAGCAGGTGAGACAGACGGAAAATAAGCGGTGATAGAAAATGACAATCTAATTGCAACAAATGAACAATGAGAGCATTCAAAGCAGCCGTGAAGGAGCAAAGCAGTGACCATGTAAATAAAAAAAAATCCTATTGAAAAATGAAATGGGCTACGATTTCTGAACCACAACTGTATGTCTGGATACTCGTGGGAAGAGATTACAATACAATGTTTCCCACTCGAACAATTTACCGGCGGTCGAAAAGATAACCCAGAATTCGATCGGTCAGAGGGGCTAGCGCATCCGCCAAAATGTCGCGACGAGTCACGACGCTCACAGGCCGTGTGTTGCCCCAAAATACCCCCAGCAATCAGCCAGCCACAACAAATGGGTTGCACCGCGCTCTGTGTGACCAAAACTAATGTGCTGAAGAAACAATGGACCCAACACCGTCCAACAAGCGACGGGACAAGTCAAAATTTACGAAGACTCGGGAAACGGCGCGGCGCATCCGCCAAAATGTCGCGACGAGTCACGACGCTCACAGGCCGTGTGTTGCCCCAAAATACCCCCAGCAATCAGCCAGCCACAACAAATGGGTTGCACCGCGCTCTGTGTGACCAAAACTAATGTGCTGAAGAAACAATGGACCCAACACCGTCCAATAAGCGACGGGACAAGTCAAAATTCACGAAAATTTCTAAAGGACCGAGAGACCGGGCGGCGAAAACCGGCGACCTTGAATCGAGACACTCGACCGCTCATCAACGCACCGCTGCCCCGGACGCATTTTTCCGTTCCCTATACAGTCAGCGCGACAGGTCGCTCTCACCGTATAGGAAACGGAATGCACAATGGAACTCCGTTTCCTAGCAGATATGCGCGATGTGCTCACTGTCCTGTTATAGTCTTCTGGGTGCCGATGGGACAAATTGCAAATTATTAATAAAGTTTTCTTACTTCCTGTATAGCTTTATTAGGTAGAGTCTACCACATTTTTCCTCTGTGAACATTTTTGTAGTCGCGGTTTTTTTTCAGCAAACCTCTCGTAAGTCGACGATATTTTCATTTTTTTTAATCATACGTACTCTTTTTTTGTAAAATGCAATCATAAAAACAATCTGGGAGAAATGACAAAACATGATTGTCTACCAACATACCTAAACATGACTAAAAATCGCATTTTTTCAAAGTATTAATACCCTCCCGAATTTTTCAGAATCGGTTGATACACCCATATGAAGTATAAAAATGCAATTGTCCGACAAAAAAATGTGGCGATTTCCTTGTCCGACAACTGGAAAACGAAGATTTTCTGGGATAAAAAATTATGAATAATGTCTTTTTTTTCTTATTCTCTCTCCACCTTGAAAATACAATGTAGTGCACTAGTTGTCCGACAAAAAAATGTGGCGTTCATTCAAAAATTGAAGAATTCACTGCTCTAATTTGGTTATGAATAGACTATATGCATTTACCGGATGTAACTTAGCTCATGTTACGAATAAACATTCGATTTTTCGAGGACCATTTATGAAGGATGTGCTGAATACTATCATCTAGCTGTCCGACGAATAAAGTTCGGCAATTTCAGTTGTTGCCGATATAATATTGCTAGTACTAGTAGTGATGGAGTGTTTTTTGTGCAGACATTTAAAACATATTCGTGGCTTTAAAACGAAAAAGGAGGAAGTGACATCCTTAAACTGTGCAAAATATTCTTGGCATCAAGAGAACATCATAATCACAAATATGTCATTCTACCTGACGATTGGTGTGATACTTTTACTAGATACCATTACTCTTGTTAAAATGAATTCAATGTGAGGAAGGAGTATTTTCATTGTTTTTTTTTAGACTTGAATAAATAAAATGTCAGTAAACAATTTGAATTATACACTTTCAATCGAAATCAATAGTTTCATTTCAATAATAATCGAAAAAAGATTCTGAAACAAAACCATTATATTCAACTAGACTAAGGATTTGCCGCATTTTATATGGTGGACAGTTGTTTTTTCTATGAAACGAATCTGTCTAAAATATAAATATATTCTTGTCCGGCAAATATTAATGAATTTAAAAACTCAAAAAAAATCGTCGAGTTTCATCTGTCGGACAAGAAAACATCAACATTTTTTTTGTCGGACAATTGCATTTTCATATTTCATATGGTTATATAAACGGATTCTGAAAAAATAAGGAGTGTATATATTATATATTTTAAAAAATGCGATTTTCAGTCATGTTTATATTGGTAGACAATCATGTTTTCTCATTTTTCCCAGATTGTTTTTATGATTGCATTTTACAAAAAAAGAGTACGTATGATTAAAAAAAATGAAAATATGGTCGACTTACGAGAGGTTTGATGAAAAAAACCCGCGACTACAAAAATGTGCACAGAGGAAAAATGTGGTAGACTCTACCTAATAAAGCTATACAGGAAGTAAGAAAACTTTATTAATAATTTGCAATTTGTCCCATCGGCACCCAGAAGACTATAACAGGGCAGTGAGCACATCGCGCATATCTGCTAGGAAACGGAGTTTCATTGTGCGCATTCCGTTTCCTATACGGCGAGAGCGACCTGTCGCGCTGACTGTATAGGGAACGGAAAAATGCGCCCCGGACGTAGCTTCAAGCAGAACCGGTTTTCTTTCACGGGAATGTTACAAATAAATAATGAAAATAACACGTAGTTCGAGCAGGAAAATGATTCTACATAAAATAAACACAATAACGGTTCGGAATACGGAATACAGATTCGGAAAAGCCCAGATCAAGATCTTCCTACCTGATGGAGATTTCGTTAGCTTTCACAAGGCACTAAACGGTGGAATAGAACTTCACGGTCCCAAAATGAATGATTCGGTATACACTGTTTTCGAATCTACCGATTTCAAACTTTTTAATCTACTCGCAATTTCTCTAAATCTCGAAATTAATCTCCTAACCCTTTTTTCAATTCCTCTACCTTCCGGCTAAATCTCGAAATCTGAATGAATAATCCCCTCTTCGTCGCGTGCATCCCCTCCTAAAAAGGCCCCCCATCATCGGGAGTCGCGCGCGTGAAAATTCCTCAAATTTCCAAGAGCAACAACGACGAAGAGAGATAACAACACCCGGTCGCCAACAATCGGCGCTTGATTTTAAATTGAACCCGAAAAACATGAATGAGATTTACGGGTTGCCTATCGGAAAATTTCGAAATGATTTTACAGAGATTCTTAAAATGAAGGGCGCTTCATTACACCGTCTAGACGAAAATGGAGCAAAACATGAATAATAATACCGTAAAGATAGCCACACTCATGGACGCCCGCATCAGAAATTTGTTTCAGGGGGGGCCAAATAAAAATTATTGAAAAACGATGAGGGTCCATGAGGGTGTTGTGCTCAAAATCTCATAGGGGTGGGGGCATGGCCTCCCCCTGTGGGCGCCCATAGTCACACTTCTCCAGCCACTGTTTCGGACGTCGACTGTGGGATAGAGGAATAACGGCTCACAGTGGTGCCATAGCTACTCTGTAACAGGAGATTTGGAATTTCTCGGTTTCAGGGCCAATCAATAATTATGCGAATAGATACGATGTGTGATGAAATAATATGTTCTGCATTCAAACTTTATAGTGCTGCAGAAGAATTCGGAGAAATAGGGATGAGTTACGTTGGATTACAATCCAAAAATTCAGATATGCTTACCCATTAGAAAATTTGGGACAGCAAAACTTTTTTTTGGGTGACCGTCGCAGAAAAAAATAAAATCTGTCACTGGAGGTGGGGAAATGCAGGATGGATTTGCGGTGTCGCGAAAAAAATTATTCGGAAAGATAATGAATCTAGTATACTTAAACCGAGAAAACTTGTTTCTGGATAGCCGTCGAAGGGCCAGAAAAAAAAATAAAATCTGTCACTGGTAGTGGGTAAATGCAAGATGGAGTCGCATCTATAAATAAAACATCTCATCACATATTTTTTCTTTTTTCAATATATTAACCTATATTAATCTATATATATATATAAGAGAAAGATGTTGGTTACACCATTTATAACTCGAGATCGGATGGACTGTTTGTTATGAAACTTCAAATATGGATTCGTCTACGGTCTGGTTATTATAAATATATATATAAGAGAAAGATGTTGGTTACACCATTTATAACTCGAGATCGGATGGACTGTTTGTTATGAAACTTCAAATATGGATTCGTCTACGGTCTGGTTATTATAAAATACAATAAAACTTTGAAAATATCGATTAAAATTTCACTTAAAAAGGAAATGCTTTTCCTCCTTTTGAGTAAGGCCACTAGATGTCGCTACAGTTACGCTACCACTTATTCGTTGGTACTTCATTTGATATTCTCCGCGTTAGATGGCGATATAAAAAATAGCGTGTACAGTGACCATATTCCCTCTATAGTCACTGTAAAAGTGTGTAATTTGAGTTGCCTACAACTCTGCGCTGTGGGGCAAAACCAAAATGTCTCAGCGTAGGAGTACATATGTCTAAAATGATTAGATTTCGTTGAGATATGAGAAAAGTTTCGTTCTTACCACTTCAGATGGCGCTATTCACACATTATGACTGATGTTTATTAGTTATTTTTATAGTTTTATTCATTCCAAATAACGTAATCGTGAAGGTACTATATTTGACATTATCACAATTAAATGACAATGAATTTGTTGAGGCTTTCGTGGCCATCGATTGATGTCATCTGTTCTTTTTTCGAGCCTTTCAGTCGTCGTGGTTTGAAATGGTCGAAAAAAGAACATATGACTTCAATTACCGTGTAATTTACATAGGGCTTATAGTACCATGAAAGGCTATTAACAGATCAAGAAGCGGTTGAATATCACAGTGAATTTTTATCGAAATCACAAGTTAATCGGATTTTGGCGATCAGTTTCAATCGTGAATTGTCCGTTCTTATCTTTCCTCATAATTTTTGAAACGTTTTTGAATTTCTGTTTGGGTAATAAATATATTTGCGGAAATAACTGAATCCAAAATTGCCATTATTAGTGATTGACATATTATGACATGTTATTTTTGTGTATCTGTTCTGTGTGATAGCTCATATCATATCCATGGAAACATTTGACAGTTCAAAAATCAGAGTGCATTTGTGAAATCCACCGTAAGTATCATTAGGGCGGAACAAAGTTCGCCGGGCCAGCTAGAATCTAATATAACATTATCTGAAAAAATAAAGAACATTACCCATAAGTTTGATGAACATACAATTCTTAATAGCATGTCAAAAATTTGACAATCACTACCCCTCAGAACCCAAATTCCATTTGCATCTAGATAATAAATAGAATATTGATACTGCTAAATATTAAAAGTATAAAAGTAGCTGGTAAAGAGACAATACAGGGTCTTTCACGAGGAACCTCACCCATATTTATACGGGAAACTACTGAACGTATTTTCATGAAATTCAGCACTTATAAGTATTTCACGATGCTGATGAAATCTAAAATATTTTCAAGGCATGAGCACCTCCGGTTTTTCCGGAAATGACGTCAACTTCCGTTTTTCAAATAAAAACACCATTTTTTTATTGCAGAAATAGATTCCTTAGAAAATTTCAAGTTATTTTGATGTAACATTTTTCAGTTTTGGTTGGAAAATTCTCTCTGAGCGGGAAAATTCGAAAAAAAATCGAAAATAGAGCTCCGCTGAAACAAGAATAACTTCGAGGTTTTTGGATGGAAAATTTTCATTTTTGGGATTTTTCAAGATATAAGATTGATGTATCCACTTTAAAAATCGAAATCGCGATTCATGATACAGGGGGTGAAAAAATCGCTTTCAAAATTAGGGATGACAAAACCGTGAAAAATCAATTTTTTCAAACTAGAACCCCATTTTTTTATGGTAGATATTGAATCTGCGTTAAAAAATAATTTGAGTGTATGCATCACAACCTTGCCCTAAAATGGATATTTTCTGAGTTATTCACAAAAAACTGTTTTTCGTCTTGAATTTTCAGCTATTTCTTTTCCCTTCACGCCAAAAAGATGAGATTTACAGGAACTGTTATTTGAACCATGCTGTAGATTTTTCACCCCTTCTTGAAACCGACTTCAAGTTACTATTAGGAGAATCATGGCAAACTCTCGCAGTTATAACTAGAGAAGATGCTCAAAGTTTTGACCGTTAATTTCTAGACATTTATTTATACGTCTCAGGAATGCTTCGTGCGTTGCTCTTCTTATTTCATCGGGAGGAAGAGATCTGCAAAAGTGTTTAAAAACCAAATTGAGTTTCAAAACTATGAATCTAAAAATCTAAACAAACCTGAACGCATTTCTGACTCGTTCTATGCAGTCCTCTTTATCAGTCAGGAGAGTTGAGTAGACAATATTTTTTATTCTACCCCAAACATAATAGTCTAAAGGAGTTAAATCGGGAGAACGTGGTGGCCAAAGGTGTGGACCATTGTTCGCCAACCATCGATCTTCAAATAGTCTGTAGAGGATATTTGACACATTGAGTGAATTGTGTGGAGGCGCGCCATCTTGTTGATACCATAAGTCATTATGGTTCTGTACCAGCGACTCAATTATTTGAGTCAATATGTCAGAATATCTATCTCCTAAGGGAGAACATTCTTTAAATAATGCAAACATGTGTAGTGTTCTATCTTACCAGTTAAAGTCCCATCATACCATCATAAACATCGAGAATTGCATTATTTTTGATGGCGCAAAAAACATTGAAACTCCAGGTCTCTTGAAAGTTCCATTGTCTGAAGTGGTGGTTGTTCTCTTCATCCCAATAATGACTGTTATGCCTATTGAAAGAACCATTCTTTGTGAATTTAGATTCATCTGTCCAAATTATACAGTCCAAAAAGTTGTCATTCTCTTGAAATCGAATCATCATAGCTTCGCAAAACTCTGTTCTCCTGACGAAATCAGTTTCCTTCAAATGCTGTACCCTATTGAATTTATATGGGTGCATTTTATGTTTTTTTAATATTCTCCAAACACTGGATTGAGATAATCCCAGATCAATCTCGGCATCTTTGAGAGAATTTTGAGGATTCACACGAAAATATGCAAGAACTGTAATTTCGTTGTTCTCATCTTCTACTACACTTTTTTCTCTGTGTATAGTTTTCTTAACGAAAGATCCGACATTTCTCAAGTTTGTCATGGTTCTGTTAATGGTATCTCTTGTTGGTCTGGGTCGGTCAGGAAACCTCTCAATGAACAGTCGAATCGTTCTATCTACAACTTTATTACATTCTCCATGAAGAAGAATGAGATTTAAATAATCTTCATCGGTAAAATTAGGCATAGTGATCGATTTCATAACTTAATACGAATTATCACCAAATTAATAGTAAACACAAAATGCTACTGAATAAAGAGGAATTTGGCAGATGTAATTAATGATATCTATCATTTAAAAAAAAAGAATGTAAAACATGGTAAGTTTTTGCATATGGTTCATAAGGAATTATTTTTTTATCACTGGAGAGACAACCGATTGCCGATTAGTTGAAATAAAGAGGTTTCCGATACAAATTCGAATCCAAATTCGCCATCTATTTAGGAACAACCTGTAACTTTTTTCTCTTGCATATTAGGGTAGTAAAATCTAACACATGGTTTAAGTAACAGTTCCTGAAAATTTCATCTTTTTGGCGTGAAGGGAAAAGAAATAGCTGAAAATTCAAGACGAAAAACAGTTTTTTGTGAATAACTCAGAAAATATCCACTTTAGGGCAAGGGTGTTTTGCATACACTCACATTATTTTTTAACGTAGATTCAATATCTGCCATAAAAAAATGGGGTTCTAATTAAAAAAAATTGATTTTTCACGATTTTGTCATCCCTAACTTTGAGAGCGATTTTTTCACCCCCTATATCATGAATCGCGATTTCGATTTTCAAAGTGGATACAGCAATCTTACATCTTGAAAAATCCAAAAAATGAAAAATTTCCATCCAAAAACCTCGAAGTTATTCTTGTTTCAGCGGAGCTCTATTTTCGATTTTTTTTTCGAATTTTCCCGCTGAGAGAATTTTCCAACCAAAACTGAAAAATCTTACAACAAAATACATAACTTGAAATTTTCTAAGGAACTATTTCTGCAATAAAAAAATGGTGTTCTAATTTGAAAAACGGAAGTTGACGTCATTTCCGGAAAAACCGGAGGTGCTCATGCCTTGAAAATATTTTAGATTTCATCAGCATCGTGAAATACTTATAAGTGCTGAATTTCATGAAAATACGTTCAGTAGTTTCCCGTATAAATATGGGTGAGGTTCCTCGTGACAGACCCTGTATATTACCTACCTGTCATCAACCAATACATTCTCGATGGTGATTTATTGTGTGAGCAATACAAAACAGTGTAAATTTATTGTTTCCAATCCAAACCATATACGAAATAGGGATAACATTCGATGCCGATCGATTTAAAAGAAAACTTTTTTAATTGAAAGGAATAAGACACAAATCATTTGCCACTATAAATAATAACAAATGAAATGTGAATACGAACTAGGTCTCCCATACTGTTCACCCCATCCAACGTCAACTGTGAATCGCACCAACTGCAGTTTCGTCCTACTTAGGAATCATCAGGGTGGAATATCCCAAAGTTAACGCTGGATGGAAAATCTTTTCGTGAAGATATGGATATCTGTCGCGCATTATTTCGAAATGAATATTAATGAGCGACATCTATCCACCTTCAGAAAAGACTCCCCTCTCGGTGATCGAATGAACAATAAAGGAAACTTTCTTCCAAATTGCAACACCAGATTGTGAATTTCAACGTTCTAAACGTAATAAATCTATTCACCTGGGAAGCGCGGAGACGTTCGCAGTTTGAAGGTTTTTCAAAACCCAACAAAGTACCGCCTTACCGCTTATGTGATTTTACATCATTATCTATCATATAAAAACTATTTTGTGCACGTTATGGAAATAAGGATTATGATAATGAAATATCAATAATATGTCATGATAATAAGCATTGTTACATTTGTTTATAATATGTATTTCATTTCGCAGGCTGAGAAAATTGTTTAATTCAAGTTACGCATATGTTTCATTTTGATAACTTGCGTATATGTTTATGGATTTAATGAAATGAACATTTTCTATTACATACTATCACCATATTATGCAGTGTATCACAGTTTAACGAAATATTATGTACATTCAAATGCACGGAAAACGTTACAGAAAAGGAATATTAATGCAAATAATATGGAATCTTTTTTGGGCATCTCTTATTAGACGTTTTAGGTTGCTAAAACAGACAATTGTTCCAGATATTTGCACTTTCATCAGAAAGCGTCTCAAATAAAGATGCCGACATTTATGACTAATATATTCAAACAATCTGTTTATTGATCTGCCCTTTTCCATAAGCAGGTCAGGTACTAACTCTACAATATACAATAATGACCTCTCTGGCCCTTGCATATAATGCGTCAAGTGATACTATTTGGGTTTACCAAAATTCCAACTGGTTTTTTTCCCTTTCCACAAATTCTTGCAAATGGCCAAATGGTTCATTTCAATACTTCTGCATTCCTTTTCCGTTAGTAGTAGAGGTTGGTCTCCGGTAGACTCAAGCGGAATAGTAAATACGAGTAAATACGTATATCTTTGTTTTTTGGTATTCTTTTTCTATTTGAATTCACATCAAGTTCTTAGAGATAATAGACACACATCCAATCCAATAGAAGTGATTGTTTCAAGTGGTGTGAAGGTGCAAAATATTCACGAAGAAAAAAAACCAGGATGGCCAATATCACCCATAAGTAAGTAGTATTGAATTTTATCTGGTACACGGTGGGTTTTACAAAGCGTAATCACCGGTGATCCGAGATCAACTGCTTGAATCTCTGATTTTTGAACTGTCAAGTCGAGTTGATTCTAGATCAAGCTCAAATCCACGGTGATTACGCTTTGTGAAACCCACCATTAAACTTTTTTCTGTCTTTCTGATGTTTGTATAAGTTCCTTATATTTGATTATGTATACAGGAGGCATCAGCAATAGCGCCTAAACTGTACCCTTTGGAAGAATACTTATATGATATGGTTGTGAGGTTGACAAAAATCTACGAACTAAAAATGATTTTACAAATGAAAAGGCGTTAAAAAAAGTTATGGTAATATAGGTAGTTTAGTCAAATAAAACTCCCTGTATTTTATGGGCCATGGCATAATTCTTTCGAGGACAATAAGAGCATCACACTCATTGTTGAAATTTCATCATGACGTTGCCAAATAATTCTTATTTTTAGGATATTTTTATTCAGGAGTTCATTAAAATTCTTATAGCAACGCTGTGTTCAATCTAGATGAACGAAATTTTTACAGTAGTTATCTCAAGATTACAGCTTCATCGTTCGGTAAACATCTGAACTTCATACAGAGTGTTGTGTTCTCGTCCATGTTGTCTAATTGGATATGGTGTCTTAGGGAATTGGACTAATAGTCAAGTTTAATTACAACTTCGTCGACGTTTCGGAACTTTTATTGTTCCTTTCTCAAGACTGAAAAATATTTATTGAAAACACATAATACATTAATTGGTTTCTGACAATTACCTCGTTGTGGTCACTTTGATGATTTGAAATTGAATAAAAACGAAAAATAGTTTGGGTTCTGGATTGGACCATCGGATTTCTTATAAATTCAAATTATAATCTTTAATTAATATACCTAATCTCGCTATTACACGTGGAAAAGACAGTCATCGAAACATAAAATATTAAACTTCACATTTTGACGCACGTCAACGTCACAGGCACAATGTCATAGATATGTCACGACGCGGTTCACAGAGTTCAGGCTCCAATGCGGTGGCCTCACGAGTTTTTGGATTGGACTATTAGTCCAATTCCCTAAGACACCATATCCAATTCATACAGAGTGTCTAATATAAATTTACCAATTTATATTTATTAAATATGCAATTATTCCATTTTTGCAAATGGAACACCCTATATATTTTTCTCTTTCATGAAATCTGCCTACATTTTTCACAAAGTATGTCCCATTCTCACATGTGGAATATCTCAAAAGTTAGGTATAGGGTATAGGGCACATTACAAATTAATGCACAACTTTGTTGAGAGTGAGTACCTTTTGGATCGAATAGTACTGAATTGTAGACCAGCATTGTTGAGATCCAGTGAAACGTTCCACATAAGGTTCAACCCTACAAATTACACCATGAATGGTCCAATCCATAGAGCACTTCGTTCTGCAAATGCTTGTGACATGGATCTATTCTCTGCATCAATTTTTTCACTAAAGCGTTATTTCTCATCTCAAGTTTTGATCAGAAGGTGAAAATTCCTTGAGAACTTTCTAAACAGTGCGACATTATAATCTGGAACGTTCAAATTAGTGATATAGTTGAAAGAAGTTTATGTTTATTTTTTTGGTTAATATGTTTTCAATAGTGTTTAATATAATGTGAAATGGCTTGTCAGTATAAATAATAAATAAATTATTTGTAAGAAATGTAGGCAACAAATTTCATGAAAGAGAAAAATGCAGGGTGTTCCATTTGAAAAAATCGAGTTATCGCATATTTAATTTAAGTAAATTGGTAAATTTATATTGGACACTCTGTATGAAAAAAACTGATCTTTACCGAATGATGGAGCTGTCACCTTGAGCTAACTACAGTGAAAATTTCTTTTATCTAGATTGAGCACAGCGGTTGTTACAAGAATTTTGAGGAACTGCTTAAAATACTAAAAAGATCCTAAAAATACGTAATGAAATTTAAAAAGTGAGGTATAAGTGTAAAGCCCTTATTGTCCTCGAAAGAATTATGCCAAAACTACCTATTTTTCCATAACTCTTTTTCGACGCACCAAGTTTATGTAAAATTATTTTTAGTTTGTAGATTTTTGTCAACCTTACAACCATATCATATAAGTTTTTTCCGCAAGCTAAATTTTTCACATTCAATTGTGAATTTTTATTATCAATTAAGTAAAAGTATTTAAAACTCATATTTTATTATTTATGAAAATAATCAATACAAATTATATAACTATATGTTCATAGATTAATTCTTCTTGACATTTTTTGGCACTCGTGAGGCGGTTATTCAGTATCTATAAGTTTAAGTGTATGATATCCATTTCGAAATATGTATTTCAAAGACGATGACGAAAACAATATGTGGATTTAGTTCGGTGGTATTCTAAAAATGGAAGCGGATCCGAAGTTATAGTAAAACTGACGACTTTTCCGACAAGGCATCATAAGACGAAATAAGGAATTTCTCGAAAACGGCGTTTTTATGCAAAAACGTTGCACTTTCTGCAATTATTGGTAATTTTATAGCATTTTTCTGTGAATTTTGGACTAGGTCACACTGCTACTTCCGACACCAGGAGAGAAGATAATATGTGGTATAGAAAAAATATGAATACTTACCATAAAACAAAACTCAGACTTCAATTTGCCAGTTAATTTCGATTGTTGAAGTGTTGCAACACGGCCTCAAAATGAATGGTTTGAAATATTCAAACAAAATGCAATAATAATGAAAACAGCACCGAAGACAGAAATATTTGAATTTGGAAGAATCGCTATTAATAATAAGATTTTTTTGTTCTTTATCTATAGACAATGATAAAAGTAAACGAAACTGAATATGATAAATTACACGTTTATTCAATCTAATGTGAAAACATATTAAAAATCATGATTTGAACATGTTTGATTTGTTTAAAGAAATCTGTGATATGTTTGAAGCTGAGGCTGTGAATATTTATGAAGGCAGTAATAACTGATTCTAGGTTCTATAATTTCACATTTTCAATTTAGATGATATTTCTTTTAGACCCCAAACCTTGCTGAAACTTTAGGCTCTTTTGAGCGTTCATTACACTCAAACGAGGGCTATATCAATTTGTCACGGTGTCTGTATCATTCGAATTTTTAATCGAGAATTGTCCCAATCGACAACCTCTTTTCTTCATTGCAAATTCTCGTCAAATGTTCTCGAAGAAACCCATCCTATATATGTCATTCCAACAAATTGTATCGACCATTCAATTGTAATAACATCAATCTCTTTCCTTTTGACCAAAAAACCCGATATTTCATTCCTGTTAAAGTTTGATTTGTTTGGAAGAAATCTGTGATCTGTTTGAGGCTGAGGCTGTGAATTTTTTTTTTATTATTTTATTATTTTGTTGTAAGTAAACGCAGTAATGACTGATTCTTAGTTCTATAATTGCATATTTTCACGTTCGATGTTATTATACGCAGAACTGTATGGTACCCCGTTTACATTCCCTTTGCTAACACTTAGATTTGGAGCGGAAAACAGATTTCATTCTTTTGAACAATATGTTCCTTGTCGCTATTTCTTCACACGTGCCATATGCCATATATTGTTTTATCCAAGAAAACAGTATGTATTTCTCTCTTTCAAAAACATATAGACATATGTTGATATTTCTTTATGACCTCAGGTCTGCGCTGAAATTTTAAATTTCATGTTTTGTGGGCGTTCATTACACTCACGGGGGCTTTATCATTTCGTCACGATATCTGCATTTTTCGGATTTCATGTCGAGAATGGTCTGGAAACACCATATCTCTTGAACGGATAGCCTTGAAATTTCTAGGGTAGGTTCGGATCTCGGATTTGGTTTTCCTTCTAATTTCAAAACTACAGATTAGACCTAGATGAAATTCTGCATTTGGATAGAAAATGACGTATTCAGGCGAAATCATATGAAATGCAACCGAATTATTGACAAAAAAATTCCCATTCCTGTAGTTACGTATCCATGGTCATGGACGTTTGCTTTGATAGCTTTGAAAAAAAATTTCGTTTTATTTATGAATGCGAATCTACCTTCAAGATGGATCAATATACAAGATATATGAACGAGCACTCAAAAGCTCCTCCGTTCGAGCAATAGGTACCGCTACAACCCTCTAGCGTCAAACTTCCAAAGCTGTTTTTCATGCGGGTATCCCGTGTGATTTGCAAATCCTCTTCACAAGGATAGATAGTGCTCCTATACTTATTCAAAAACACTTCCCGTGGACCACGCACATGTTTTATTCACACGGTGAAATTTTCCAGCGGCCTTACAATGGTACAATGGATTTCATAGTAAATATCTATGAGATCCACCATAAAGTTACCTGCCTTACTTCGAGAAATTCAACCAAAGAATCGTGATAATGACTCATCAGAGATGAAGTTATTTGTTCTTAACATGGCCTGTCCCTACAAAGTTTTAGGAATTTTTTTCAGGCTCTAAAAGTCTTTCGATTTTCCAGTGACTGACGTTGTTCGGTCAAAAACCAATTTCGATTTATATACCAGTTCGTCTAATCGAAGAAATTCGCGTGTTCACAATTAAATCTTTAGGTATTCACTTTTTCGTTATTAATTATAAACAACTCAATCAATTACTAATGTGACTATACGTAGTAATTTGTCGAATGTTAATGCCAGTGGATTGCGACGCATATGATTACGTGCGTAATGAGTACAATCTTGATGAAATGATACATTTTTATTAAGGTCCTATACTTGAACTTGGATATAGTTATAGTTTCGTGCGACCTCAAGATCCATTGTGCCCTCCATAAAAGTTGCTCAAGCAGAATGAGGGAGGCTATAAATACGTATGTAGTAGTATCATGTCGAATGCAAATTTCGCAAAATAAGGAAAATCATGATAATTGGTGGAAACGATACATTTATATTGCTATCCTGAAAAGGTCTCTCTGTATTATACGCAATGCAAGTTATCAAGGAAAGTTTGAAAGTAATTCCCATAATATTCAACTTACGATGAATTATTCTCAATGAATAATTATCTCAAATGATGCGATCCTGAACCGGTGACCGGATAGTACAATACATATATTTGTAGTTTGTACACAAGTAAGGAGCGATCCCACAAGTCACATGTGACCGAGCAAGACGAAAGACTAAAGCTGACGCCACGGATACATTCAAGACGATCTGTTTCGAATAATAACAGTAATTATTTACAGACTGACTTTATTTATCGGCAACACAAAAAGGTGGTTTATTAAATCATTACTAAACGCCGTCTGTAACGTTTGTACCATTTAGCTACCAAATGAGAAATTTCCGCAACTAAACTAAATGGAAGGTGCAACGTAATATGTCGGTGTACATTTTCATGTAAGATCTTTTTGGTGGCCCTGATAAGGGCCTTTGATGTATGACCTGATGAGAACGTATCGTCGAGATGTCTACGATTTTTTTTCGGTCTTTTTCGGCAAGAGAACGGCTTGGATGTTGGGTAAAACACCTCCTTGTGCGATGGTGACTCCTGAGAGCAATTTGTTCAATTCTTCGTCGTTCCTGATGGCCAGCTGAAGATGACGCGGAATGATTCTGGTCTTCTTGTTGTCTCTCGCGGCGTTACCAGCCAATTCCAATACTTCGGCGGCAAGATACTCCATTACAGCCGCAAGGTACACGGGTGCCCCCGCTCCAACCCGTTCGGCGTAATTACCCTTACGTAATAAACGATGAATACGTCCTACGGGAAACTGCAGCCCAGCTCTGTTAGAACGGGACTTCGCCTTGCCTTTAACTTTACCACCTTTACCGCGACCAGACATGATTAACTACTAACTTTACTTTGATATAACGTATTATCAATTGATGCTCCCTAACATTGCGTTCTCCACCTATATAGATTCGACGTTACGCCAATCGCGTCGAGTTTTCATTTCGTCCGCCTACATGGGCGTGGTCGAGATATTCACATGGATACCCGCTTCTTGAACATATTCGTGATAGAGCCATACATAATTCCTTAATATGAATAGAATCGTGGGAATAGGAATATTTACAGAACACTTAATTACCTCTATCAGCGACGTTTCTTAACCATACTGTTGCATTTTCAAGCTGTTGTTACAGTATTTCCCGCCGGCTTATTAGACGCTGGATGAAAAAGATGAATAGTAATGTGTAGGATGCTGTTTTAAAAAAATCTATAAACACTCTCGATGTGATCGCACTACCTGAAACAATAACCTTGGGTATTCCAAAATCACCAGATACTGATTTCCCATAAATGGTCCAAAAAAGTCGAAAAGAATACGTTCCCATCGAGTGTAAGGGCAGCTCCAAGGATTCAACGTAGTCTTTTCATCTTTACCATGACCTGATGGGTAGAATGGAATTAATTCAAAATCTTCTTCAAATCTTAGTTTTTGAGGAACAATGATCCTTGGATTCCGAAATGAACAATTATCTTGTGAACTAAGTTAGAACCTCTTCTGAAATTATGGTAAAATTTCCTTCTATTCTTCTCTTATTTAATTACCATAAAATATTGGTCAATGCTTCTTTTTCAATTTGTGAATAGGCTTGTTTACATTTCGATAAAACTGTGTAAGCGTAAGCTATGCGTTTTTCGATTCCATTTGGATGAAAATGACTCAAAATAGATCCAAGCGTCTATTGGCAGTTACGAAATTTTTCATATCTTTAAAGTAGTTGACAGAAACTAGTTCCTCTCAACTACTTTAAATATATTAATCAAGGAAATTATCTATCTATCAATTTTTCATATCGATGAATGCTTCGGACCAAATTCGATTTAACGTGTTTTTTTTAACCAATTATAAAATGGATATAAAAAAGTGGACAATTCTTTTAGTTTATCAATCCCATAATTGGCTTCGATTCAGTGACCCCTCGGGGATTAGGAGCCTACTGAATTGTATCTGTCATATCATTTCAAGCATAAAGTCCCTCCTGATCATTCCTTCGGTTTTCTTCACACGTGGGACAAATAGAAATAGCAAAATATGGAATATTTTATGGCATCTCTTATCAGTACGTTTCACGTTGTTGAAATTGACAATTGTCATAATACTGTCCATCCAGGAATCTGCACTTTCATCAGAAGGCATCTCAAATAAAGATGCCGATATTTATGACCAACATTTCCAAACAATAAGTTTATTGATCTACCCTTCACCCATGAGCAGGTCATAAATCTACTAATAAACAATAACCATCTGTCCGGCCCTTTATTATTATTATTGGGTTTATTACCGGGGTGATTTTCGGGGTATTTCTGGGTTTTTTTCCCTTTCCACAAATTCTGGCGAATTGCCTCGAATGGTTCATTTCAAAACTTCGTCATTCTTTTTCCGTTCGTAGTACAGATTGGTCTCCGTAGATTCAAGTGGAATAGTTTGTCTTTTCGAATTCTTTTTCTATTTGAATTCACATCGAGTTATCCTCAAGTGCTATGAAATAATAGAATCATTTGCGATAAAAGTGACTGTTTCAAGTGATACATCTCATGTTGATTAAACAATGACCGTCGAATTGACATTTTTGAATTGCCCCTTGTGTAATAAATATATTTGCGTAATTTTCCCATAATTGATACATGGATATGGTCTTTTCAGGGAGATTGGTGTTTATCATATCTAGGAAAGTAAATGTCAATAAATTATGTACGTGGGATTATTATTATCAATCGATTCAACGACACATTACCTATAACATATCATCGCTTCAAAAAAGAAAATATGTTTTGTGATTACAATATGGAGATGTACAAGAAAGGACAGCAATCCAAAAACAGGATACAACTTCATAACAAAATATATTTTTAAAAGAAATCATTATCGGTAAACAATTTTCCAATTCCGGAAAAATTTCCACTTCGAGCGGGAATCGAACCACGCGTCTTTGATGTTTTGTCGCAAATTGTCTGTTTACCGATAATGATTTCTCTCAAAAATATTTCACAGACGATAATTTCTAATTAATATAACAACGAAATATATTCATAGAGCTCTTTGATAGTTTCATCTTCTTTCCTTTGTAGTAAAATTTTTTATCGAACTTATAATTGTAATGATTAGTCTCCCGAGTAGACTTCTTTAACTTAAATTAGGATATGCGAATTTTTTATTTATTTTCTACTGTGCGTATTTTCTATCCATATCAAATTCGAAAATAATTCAATCACCAGACTAGTCCAGATAAAGGCTATCTTTAAAATAACAGGGAAAGCGAAAACTCTGATCTTCCTAATATTGATATTATTCGAATGCTCATAATTCGATTATAAAATATAGACAGAAGGGATACAGTATAATTCATTACTAAAACTTCATTTGCCATAGTCGAGTAGTGGTATGTGACAACGAATCGTAGAAATTTGTGGTTCTGAAAAGAACCGATTGTATGCAATTGTCTTGGTCAAAATAACACAGACGACTTCCATCTCACTTCTACTTGGAACTGGTGTATTTGGTCACGGCTTTAGTACCTTCGCTGACGGCGTGCTTCGCTAATTCACCGGGCAAGAGGAGACGTACGGCAGTCTGAATTTCCCTGCTGGTAATCGTGGAGCGTTTGTTGTAGTGTGCCAATCTGCTCGCTTCTGCTGCTATGCGTTCGAATATATCGTTAACAAAGCTGTTCATGATACTCATGGCTTTGCTGGAAATTCCCGTATCGGGATGGACCTGCTTCAACACCTTGTAGATGTAGATAGCGTGAAGTACAGTTATACCGGGTGGCCCACCACTGACGAGATGCTCATTTTGAGAGGATAAATAAAGATATTTTGAAAATCATTTTGTTGTGTGTGTAGTGTAGACGTGAAGAGTAATTAGTAGGCTCTGATACGAGCTTTTCTGCTGTTTATGGGTCAGGAATAAATCAACAAATAAACATTTTCATTTGATAGGAGTAATCATGAAATTTACACTTTTCTCATTATTAATACCTAGGAACATAGAATATTCTATGCTCCTAGTTAATACTAATATTAAGGCACTATAAAGATAGGTATGCTAGATAGACCTGGCTCTATGGTTAATTGGGTCCAACCATAGACTCGAAAATTACAGGATTCGCAACATTTTCATCACCATCTATCGGGGTGATACACCAACATAAACAATAAAATATTATAAATTTGACTATTAGATGCCGCGGCATTATTCTAACACCACGAACCTAACCTATTTCCAATGTTTTTCATGTGAGCATGCCGAAAAAAGTCACCACAAGATCCCTCATTCCGAAAATATACTTATTCTCTTACAGATTCCATTTCTTTGGATTACAGATTTCATTTCATTCGAAGGGATCTGTAATTTTCGACTCTATGGTTGGACCCAATCAACCATAGAGCCAGGTCTATCTAGCATACCTATCTTTATAGAGCCTTACTAATATGATATATCCAAATGTTCAAATGTATGCAACATTCCGGACTCCGGTTAAGCTATCGATCTAAGGAATCGAAGCATAGTTCTTTAGAAATTCAGACAACCAGAAATAAGTCACTTTAAAAATCTGCACTGCTATATTAGGGGTCATAAATTGTAATACTACCAGATGTTTATGTTCCGTCAAAAATTGTTTTCAAAGTAATTCGGCAAGAAATGGCTATTGAAATATTTAATGCATGGTAATTTCGTAGTGCTTAAGTGCCATTCATCGAAATTAGAGCTTTCTAGCCAATGCCAAAGGGTGTGACACTGAATCAGCAGAGAAATATTGAAAACGTTCATGCGTATTCAGCCTCCCATGTTATCAAAATAAATATTACTAATTTCCTACTATTGACACACTATTTTCGGTATATTTTGAATGGCATGTGACGAGTCTTTAAAATTGGTGGATCTGAAAAGAATCGATTGCTTCCAGTCAAATGCTCAGAATTTGATTAAAGGTAATCATCAAACCAAATCGATAGTTGAGAAGTCATGATAATGAGTCTTAAAAATTGGTGGTTCTGAAAAGAACCGATTGTGTAGCCTTAAAGCGCACCAAGGAACTTGATTTTCACCCACTTTACTTAGAACTGGTGTATTTGGTCACGGCTTTGGTACCTTCACTGACGGCGTGCTTCGCTAATTCACCGGGCAAGAGGAGACGTACGGCAGTCTGAATTTCCCTGCTGGTAATGGTGGAGCGTTTGTTGTAGTGTGCCAATCTGCTCGCTTCTGCTGCGATACGTTCGAAGATATCGTTAACAAAACTGTTCATTATACTCATGGCCTTGCTGGAAATTCCGGTATCGGGATGGACCTGCTTCAACACCTTGTAGATGTAGATAGCATAACTTTCCTTCCTCTTGCGCTTCTTCTTCTTATCGGTCTTGGTAATATTCTTCTGGGCTTTACCGGCCTTCTTCACGGCTTTACCACTGGTTTTAGGTGGCATCGTAACAAAATTAGTTATAAAACCGTGATGATATATATAATATCGTAAATCAGTTAATACTGTGGTTACCGTTTTCAACGCCCCCTTTATTACGGTGAAGTAGGTTGGTTCTGGCCACGCCTCCTCACGTTGACTCGCAGCTGCGCGCTGTCAGTACGTACAGATAGACGACACTCTTTTCGTGAGAAATTACAATGAAAGTACGAAGCCGCAACCTAGACTTAGTAGGCTAGTATATTTTATACATTCATAAATATAGTTACATATTCAAATCTCTCAAAGAGTTGTTTGAGACCATTTATTGAAGAAGTATATTGTCTACATATTTTCGATTGGATCATCGCATTAGTCAATTATTAAATGTCAATGTTGTTCAGAATAGAACCATACCGGCATCCGGTGCCGAATCGTTGGGATATCGTTGACGATGGCAACCAAAAGCGACATCCGTTCATTGTGAATTGATGCTGTATTGTTGTTTATAATGTTTTCGCTTTGCTTTTTGTATGTATACTAGGATCATCGGTTTCAGTGTAACGAAAAACAGGTACAGAATTGGTTATGTTGTGTTCAAATTGTTTTAGTTCATAACTGTGAGAGCAATAATATTTCAAGTGGTCTATTTCTTCACAATAGGGCCGACACTATAAATAGTAATTCTCTGAGTTTGTCTGGACCAAGATTATTTTTTACAAAAAAAGATGGGAGACCTAGTTCGTATTCACATTTCATTTGTCAATATTTCATAGTGGCATATGATTTGTGTCTTAATTCTTTCTATCCAAGATTATTTTGTTCGAAGAAAGATTCTTCAATTATTGAGCGCATAACCATGAGAATATTATGGATTTCTTGGAAACAAAAATGTGTAATGGAAAATATGGAGCATTGTCTTCAATATTCAATTCAGATCATTAATTTATCCTCTACGATCCGATTTACTGATAAAAATGAAGCAATCAATAAGTTTTAATTGCTAGATTTTTCAGAGAAAGAAGAAAATTGAAAATAAACATGATTTTTCAATTCATTGCAATTCTACGCTTCTACGGGCTTATAAATTGAAATATAGAGAATACAATTCATCAACAAATCAGCGCATATGTAAAAAGGAACATGTTTCAAATGTTCGTCAATTCTGGTACAGAAATAGTATATTTCATTTCTAGTCCAGAAAGTAAGCTTTTTCCGTGCGCGCGCGAATTCGTGCAAGCACGTAAAAAGCCTTTCTGGACGTGTACTGAACGATATTTTTCATTACATCTCTTTGAAAACAATCCAACGATATATGTTCTTCGACAGAAAGCATTTCGATATTGTAAAACAATAATTATTCGAAACACTGACGTCTACTGTCATCACGCAATCGTTGCTTTGTGTCTCAGCATATAGATGCATCTATGTCTCAGCGCACGGAAAAGGGTCACTTTCGGTGCCCTGAATCGACATGTTTTGATAGGGTGTAATGAAAAAGGAATTCTGTGTTCACAAAGTTCAGTTAATATTGTTTAGGTCCCCGATTTGGACATGAGTTCTTCTACAAAAAAACAAATATTTCAAATTGAAAAAAATTCCTCGAGATTTTTGAACATGTTTTCGCTTTACACAGAACTTTGCAGTTAGGGGACATAATCCTTCAAAAAATTTCTCTTTTACAACTGAAATTCCAGGAGACATCGATTATGTTCTACCAAAGTTATATGATGAACACATGAACACATCGATTGCGAATTCCTTCTGAGTCTACTCTACGAAATAAAATGAATCAATCTTGCCAATTTTGAGTTGCAGTGACTTTCAATCGGCATTAAGAAGCGAATGAAAGTACTGTACAACAATCAAAAGAGTTGACGTCCTTAGAGACACTATAATCCATGAGAATTAGATCTCCACTAGTCTAATTCTCTCTCGTACTGTACTGTACAACCCTAAGAAAATCAGATGATAGCATTCATAATAATGCGATATTGCGATAACATGTTCGATGTAGAAAATATACCTTTTCAATAAAACACATCCCATAATTTCAAATATATTGCAGGAAATTATTTACGATAATTTCTCCTCAGACTCCTTAGAGGCATTCCTATCAAGTATAAAATGTAAGACACTCTTTCGATAGTTTTAACTGTCGACTTTCTGCTAATACGTGTTGCTTATTCTATTGGTGAGCTAACCGCGAGTCAACGCGAGAAGGCGGGGTCAGCAGTAACCAACTTCGGCGTCATAAATAGGAAAGTGCAAATGCCACACCATTCATTTTCTAGTGATATACCGATATAAATCAGTGTAAATTAATCATGCCACCTAAAACTAGTGGAAAAGCCGTGAAGAAGGCGGGAAAAGCCCAGAAAAACATTACCAAGACCGATAAGAAGAAGAAGCGCAAGAGGAAGGAAAGTTACGCTATCTACATCTACAAGGTGTTGAAGCAGGTCCATCCCGATACCGGTATTTCCAGTAAGGCTATGAGTATCATGAACAGTTTTGTTAACGATATCTTCGAACGTATCGCAGCAGAAGCGAGCAGATTGGCACACTACAACAAACGCTCCACCATTACCAGCAGGGAAATTCAGACCGCGGTACGTCTCCTCTTACCCGGTGAATTGGCCAAGCACGCCGTCAGTGAAGGTACCAAAGCCGTAACCAAATACACCAGTTCCAAGTAAAGTGGGTGGTAATCAACTTCACTGGTACGCTTGAATACTACACAATCGGTTCTTTTCAGAACCACAACTTTTAAGACTCATTATCACACGACTTCTCAACTATAGTTGATAATTATATGATATTCATATGCACCAACCAAGGAACTGTCAGTTTAGTGGTGATTGATCTGACAAGAATTTTTGGTTCGAAGTCCATAGTTTATTTGAAAATGTGGATGTTCGTTGAATAACTGGTCATATATTTCTAATTGGAACTAACCTAGTGTCTGGAATATTTTTCAGATAGTAATTTCTTTCCTCTGCAACTGGTTCAGCTGATAAAGAAGCTTGCACGTTTGGCGAAACCTTATCTATTTCCTTTTTCTGAAACAACCAATAAAACAAAAGAATATCGGTATAAAAACCATTAGTTTGCGGTCGTACTGTATAATCCGGCACTATAGTTAATCGGATTTGCGGTCTGTTATTCACAAAAAAGAAATTTATATTTCTCTCGAACTCAATACTTCTTCATTCATTGATCATTCCTTCACAAAATAGCTACGAAATAGAAGAAAAAGATAATTTTACTGTAATAAACATGTCACAAACCGGACTAAACACATTATCATAATATTCTTTGATCACAAATTAATATAATTTCATTAACTGGATGGGCATTTTTAATTCATACCTATATATTTCCCCGAAGACAACGTACCTTCAGATGCTGTCAGAAATTAGACGTGTTATTTTATCACCTTCCGCTTCGTTTTTACCCACACTGTTTGCACCATCGAAACAACCTATTCCCTTTACTTGCAATCAAGGAATAACTTAACTGAGCCAACGAGTGTACTATTTGTACTCCCAGTTCGCAAATACCAAATTACCAAACATTCTACCTGCAAACAAAACATATTTCTGAAATATTCATAACGCCAAAATGAGTCATCCCACCCTTCTCGTGTTCGAAAAGAGAGAATTATTCTTCAAGTAACAGCTTTACAACACCATAGTGATGTAAGGGAAATACTCAAATACGTGACCCCCCATAATAGTAATGCTCCCAACTATAATTTGTCTAATTGGTAGCGTTACTAGTAAACCCTACATACAGCTTACATCTGGTGATTTCACTACGTTACATCAGGATCTCAGAGTTATAAAATGTATGTGTCTTATTGCCCAGAGTAATAAAATCATTTCTTTTATTACTCTGAGGTCCGCTCCGGGCCCGACAGCAGGTACCGACATTCCAGGGGAATGCCAGTTTGCAATGGATTTGCGAAGGTAATTTTGACCTGTCATTTTTCTTATTCTCGCCAATTTAAACTTGAAAAAGCATCGGGCTCATTCAGTTCTATACCTTTACGAGTTCAAATAGGGGTTAATCGGAATCAAAATGACATAACGTATGGTCCTAAAGTTTTGGGAAAAATTTCAAAAGCATATAACTCTGACTTAAATAATCTTATATTTTTATCAAATTATTCAACAATTTAACTTAACTATCCTCATTATAAATCAAAATTCAAATAACAGACAAGGGACCATTTTTTTCGATTTGCCTAATAATTCCCCTGACACGTTGCCTCTCAATCACACCAGGTGAAATTTTTCCCAAAACTTTCGGACCATACGTTAAGTCAAATTCAACTTGGCAATATCAGTATCATGTATCCATTTTAATCAACACAACTTTTTGGACTGTATTCAAGCACTAGAGTTTGCTGAAAGACTTTTTGAGTTTTTATCGAAACCAATCTTCGACACATATTGGGTTTTTATTGACATAATTCTTGAAACAAACTTTAATTTATCAGTTTATACTAAAGAATTTATCAATTCATACACAATTTTGCTATTAGATAAAAATCACGAAACAAGGCAAGGTACGAATAGAATGAGGTAACAGATGTATCGGTCACTCATTTTTCCCTCTCCAAACCTTAGTACATAGGTTGAGATGAGACACGTAGTTTTAGTGCGGTCACCAAAGATTTCTGAAAGTGGTAAGACCCGTTTACATCACTAAACATGGCTCTCATTTGAAATATCGTACAAACAATTCGGTGTTTCACACCTCTCAACGATGTTTTTCATAATTTGTCGTATATTTCCATGTGATATAAAAACTCTTCGACTAGCGATCACAAGTAGAAAAAAATTTTTAATTCGATTATGAGGGTGTGCGGATTGAGATCGGCGTGATCACAAAGAGGTTACGACCGCGCTTCGCCCTTTATCAACTCGCTGAACGTTGGCTGATATATGACAAACGAGGGTCAATTCGTCAGGTTGAGGGGCTCCAGTTTTGCAGCTGCTCATTCGAACGTCGCTGGTGTCACAGCCGTAACCGATTCCTATTTCCTGTGGCCGTTAGGAAATAGGTATGCTCATCCATAGAATTTATCGTTTTCAAAAGGATTTGCTGCAATTGCATGATACACCGGTGTTTCTCTTAATTAGGATGAGAAATTGTTATATTCCTTTTCATCGAAAATTAAATGAATCTGCCTAGCAAATTATGGTTTACATGTTACATTGCCTCAAATGAGCGTTGAGATGCATAGGATGAATGAAAGTGAACTGCAAAATAGTTCAGGCTGGCGAACTGTGTTCGGAGGTAGTGAATTGAAGGGAGAGGAACTGTCGGGCCTTGGCTAGCCTCGATTCTTGAGGAGTGCAGATGCAAAGATAAAGTATGAACAAATTAAAAATGCGAATTCCGATCATTAAACACCGGGAAAATAAAAATATGCATGTGAAATAAAAAAATCAGAAAAGGAAATATCCAGAGAAAAAATTTCAAAGGTGAAATGAGATAAAACGTTCAAAAAAAGTAGAGGATTATAGTTTATCTAATAACTATAAGTTCCTGACATGTCCCGTCGAGGAAAATATAAGTTGAAGCTGGTTGATTATAGGATAGATTTAGAAGTTAATTGATCCATATTCTGGTTGAACGCCAATTTATTGTTGGATGAACTTTCAGGGTTATCACGCTTTAATATTCCCCTGTCCCGAAACACTCATTTTATCGCCTTAGGAATCGTACAAGAATAGAATGACATCACTAAATTTTTGTGGTTCTGAAAAGAACCGTTTTTGTATATCAGCAGGGATATTCGTTAATTATCTTAGGCGCGTTCTCCCCTGATACGTCTGGCGAGCTGTATGTCTTTGGGCATGATGGTTACCCTTTTGGCGTGAATGGCACATAAATTGGTATCCTCGAATAATCCAACTAAATATGCTTCACTGGCTTCTTGAAGAGCCATTACTGCGGAGCTCTGAAATCGGAGATCAGTCTTGAAATCTTGTGCGATTTCACGCACCAAACGCTGGAAGGGCAATTTTCTGATAAGAAGTTCGGTACTTTTCTGGTAACGACGGATCTCACGAAGTGCTACGGTTCCTGGACGGTAACGGTGAGGTTTCTTGACGCCACCAGTAGCGGGAGCACTTTTACGTGCCGCTTTCGTTGCTAGTTGTTTGCGCGGAGCTTTTCCTCCGGTCGATTTTCGTGCAGTCTGCTTGGTACGGGCCATTTCGAATTCGATTTATGTTGATTCAGCTTGTATATCTAGTATCAATTGACTAATAATGACAAATTTACTCATTTCCCGTATATTTAACCACTACTTCACTGAACGGAACGCCCAGTGGGACGCTATTGGTTGTAACGAATTCATTGGAGGGGATGACAGAATAGTATGAATTGATGCAATGGGCATAAGAACGCAGTTCAACTTACCGAAGCAAGCCTGAATATATGTAAAGATGACTGGAAGAGGAAAGGGAGGCAAGGGTTTGGGAAAAGGTGGCGCTAAGCGTCACAGGAAGGTGCTTCGTGATAACATCCAAGGAATCACCAAACCTGCCATCAGGAGGTTGGCAAGACGTGGTGGCGTTAAACGTATTTCGGGACTTATCTACGAAGAAACTAGAGGCGTACTGAAGGTTTTCCTAGAGAACGTTATCAGGGATGCAGTTACTTACACCGAGCACGCTAAGAGGAAGACTGTTACTGCTATGGACGTCGTATATGCCCTGAAACGTCAAGGTCGCACTTTGTATGGTTTCGGAGGTTAATTCTTATCGAAATAGTATTGCTTTTAATATAACAATCGGTCCTTTTCAGGACCACCAACATATATTTATCATTTTCGCATTTCATCGATGCCATGTTTATATTAATTAGTTGATAATAACCAAAACGTTATCTTTGAAAAGTTCTGGAGTTTGGAAAAGTTGACGATAAATAATCAAATCCCGATGAGCTAGAACAAAATGATAGCACATTTTCGGGCTCGATTTTTGAGAGAATTATTTCGGTAGAAACCGCAACCAATGGCGTCATATGAAAAGCTCTCATAACTTGATTACTGACGCTGTAAACATGAAGCAAAAACATTATACAGGCAATGTTTTCAGTAGAATTCATTGGCGTAACAACAGATAAAATTGCTGTTTTTTCTTTTCAGAAATACATAACATGATATACAAAATTCCTTATCACAGTATGAAAATCAAGTTTCATTTTCACACGACAAATCAAGCAGGTGCCAATCTACGATGATCTGTTTACTCATAATTATAATATTCGATTTATCGTTTATTCGTTATTTAATGGCTTTTGAGAAAATATTTGTATTTCATGTTATTTATTCTTGAAAGAGAGCAAAGAGCAATTTTATGTTTCAAAGAATTGTATGGTTACATTTAACGAAATACAAATATGAATTATAACTTCGAGAATAATTGTAATAAAAAAATTATTACGCCAATGAATTAACTGAAAAAAATGCTTGTATAATATTTTTATTTCATGTTTATAGCACCAGTTATAATGAAGTTATGAGATCTTTTCATTTGGCGCCATTTTCCAATATTTTCTGATAGGCATCTGAAAATATGAATGCAGCGCCAAGGTGGGCGGTCGTGGAACTACAGTTATTGACATTAGATTGTTGTGTTTACTTGTGTTGTGTTAGTTCTGAGTTTATATTTTCGTTGTAAAAGTTTGAATAAACAATAAACTTTTAGAATTCCATAGAGAACGAGTGTCTTACTGTTTATATAATTTTATTTTAGGTAAAGAAGGTAGGAATCATCATTTGTTTCAGACTTTCAGATCAGTTATGTTATGCGAGGTTAGAAGTCTTCAAAAAATGACGAATCACATTCGTGTGTATATAACATGTGAACATGTTTCAATCAATATACTACAGGCAAATAGTCTTTGCTACAGGATTCTAATAGTACCTTTTTTTAGGTCCAAATGGCGAGACTGAGTTTAGTTCAGTACATGGAGTATCTCAAAGGCACGAACACTTCTAGATGTGTATATGAAGGGGAAGAAGTTTTGAATGCTGGCCACATAATCCTATGTGGAAGGTTGAATTCTTCCACTTCTGACAAAGTGAAGATTTGTGCTTTGTGTTTACAGAGTAGCTCACTTAATTCGGATCCGCATCAAATTCAAGGAGAACTTCATTGCAACTCAGAGAAAGGGGGCATTGAAATAAAGTCCATGTTGTGTTCGTGCAAAGCTGGAAATAGCGGTAGATGTAAACACATTTCTGCTGTTTTAATCAAGTGCACAAGGTGTATCATTTTGCTAATTCAGAAAGGCGTTATCGTGCCAAGTTGATTTTTAATAAGAATGAATTATGTGCTTATTGTCTCTGTTCTTTTTCTGCTGTTTTTTTGTTTTGTTTTAGGGCAAATCTTGAAGATCTTGAGATCATTTCTCAAACAGAAATGAAATGTGTTTGGTCTGCTCAAAAACACATAATCAGTGAAAAATATAAAGCCGTTCCGATAAAAGATATACCATGTTTCCAAAATAAAATTGAGCAGTGTGAATTGGAAATTGATAGTGATAAACTGTATAATTTTTTCATAAGGGAATCACCCGAATCTGCAGTTTCTACACATAAGTAGGTTTAATATAGCCTAGATTAAATTAGGTAATGGATGGTAAAATTAAAACATCGTAATTAATGCTTCTAGTATTGGAAGAAGAAATAATAGTCATAAAATTTTGGAAAAAAAAGTTGTGCCTGACAATAATGATCTCCAAGCAATTTTGGATAATGCATGTCAGTCGGTTATAATGTTAGAAATCTCAACTGTACCAGCCCTTTATGAAAACGAATGTTGTGAATTATTGTGTTCGGAACTTTTCAGTGAAGTTCCTGATGCAATAATCAATATTCGTCAACAATCCAAAGAGTGGCATGAACAGAGGAAATATAGAGTAACAGGTAAAATTTTATATAACCTAAATATCTTTGTTTAAAACTAAACTATAATTATTTATAGGTTCACGAATATATGAGATTTTTACGTACTCCAAATCAGAGTGGGACAACAAAGCAACTAAATACTTTTATGGCAAAGGCTTCAGTAGTAAGTACACCAAACATGGAGTCAAGTACGAAGGTGATGCTAAAGAAGCTTTTATTGCTCGAACGTCCTTGCAAGTTGTGGATTGTGGTATGGTTGTCTCACACTCGAATCCATGGCTGGGTTATTCTCCAGATGGTGTTATTTTTGAGGACAACATACCTGTTGCTCTACTGGAAGTGAAATGTCCATATGAAGGTGATTTCCCTTAGAATTTTCATGAAGTGGAAAGTGGAATTAACACCTGATGTTTAAAATGATAGATTAAAATGTACTTTGAATGCAATCAGTTTTATTGATTGAAACTTTATTTTTCAGGTGCTACCAGGACCATAAATGAAGTGCTGCAAAACACTAAATTTATTGAAAAAATAGAAAATGAATATTATTTAAAAGAAAAGCATAAATATTATGCTCAAATTCAGTTGGGCATGGCATTACTGAATTTATCTACCTGTTATTTTGCATTATACGCTTCATTCGATAACAGTGTAGAAATATTAAAAATTGAATTCAATTATGGATTCACACAAAAATTGTTAACAAAGACTAAGAAAAACTTTTTCGAAAAAATGTTACATGTTGTTTGTAACACTAATAAACTTTAGTTGAAAGGTTTTTTGCTTATTCGAATTGATGATTCCAGGTTACCCTTCAATTTTCCAGTCCCAACAAAGTATTACAAATACTAATGTACTGAATATTTTTAGGAATATTACAAAAAGTCACATATACACTTTTTTTAAATTTACTAATTCAATTTACATAAGATATTTCTAAAAATAAATGAAATAAATTTATATAATGAAATATTTCTAAGGAATTTTCCCAATGTTATGAAAAATTAAGGTACATAAGTTCTGAAGACTTCGAAATAAAATATTCGGTATGATTTTTTGATTGTCTAGTATGAATTACTTTTTTAAGAAATCAACTTGTGAACAACTAGTCTATTTGCTGCATACTTTTTGAAAAATGCTGCACATACAGTATAACTTCAGTAGTCCGGGCAAATATCCGACTGGAGTGATTTGAATTCATCATATAAAACAACTTGAAAATGATGAAAATTAGTTCAGACAACAGTGACGTTTTCAACCCTTCATGCAACTGCTTTGCACAAGTTCAGACAAGAAAATTATATTGTTTTGCATATGAATGTTCTCGCGCTCGGATTTCAGAGGTGAAAATTTCAAACTGCCTGAATCATAGCAGTGCCCGGGCTAGCGAGTGTCAGAACTACTGAAGTTGTACTGTATTTCATTATTTTAAATAATCTAATCCCTTAAAAATCTATGTTCTGCAAATATTGAATTGGACAAATTGGTGATAGCACAAGCAATTGTAAATATATCTTTAACTTTCTTCACAAGAGACCACTGTAATTTACATCCTAAAATTTTAAATATTTTAATACGTTGATTGACTCGTTCAATATGTACTCGAGCAGCGGCTATTTTAGCATTCAACAATGCTTCCTCGGTACTCAACTGTTTTTTATCTTTCAAAAAGGGAGGCCTGATGAGCTCTATTTTAAACTGATGACAAATATCATCTATTAAAAAGCCTTTGTCCACCATAATAGCATCCTGTGAACTTTCCAACTTCAAAATCAAGTCACTTTGTTGAAAAATTGTTTTATCAGATGCTCTTCCGCCATATGGTTCACTGATAAAAGTTATTAAACCTCCAGGGGAAACACCTGTCATGAATTTAACTGTGTTGTTTGATTTATACTGAGAGTAAAATCTAATTCGGCAGCAAAGGCATTTTGGTTTTTGTATAAAAATTTCTGTACAATCTAGGATGATTCTAACATTTTGAAAGCTTTCAAAACATTTTGGCATATTTCTCTGTACTTCAGCAAAATCTGGAAATCTTACAACACAACTTAGAACCTTACTTAAAATGGGTAGCATTTTATAAATATAGCTTTGGCACAATTCTTGTGAAATTCCAAATAAAACAGATAATGTCACATATGTAAGATCACATTTCATTTTGGTCAGTACCAACACAATACGCTGTTTAATCGATAAACGATGTGATCTTTGATCACTGTAAACAGATTCTACTGCTTCTACAATTGTATCTAATAGCTTTATATTATTGAGACCGGTGAAGCTGTTCAGAGCACTATCTGTCGTTATTAGGTCACACAAAGTAGACACTTTAGGAGTATTTACTTGAACTTCAAAATCCTTGAAAGTTTTAGGCCCATTATAATCCGGCTGACCCTGAAGAAGCTGTAATAGACCTTGAGCAGCTTCTAATTCATCTTGAGAAGTAGCTTGTACAGCAGGTTTGATTTCTTCACAAGGGCATTCTTCGACAACAAGTTTTTCTTTGTTGATACATCTTTGTCTAAATCTTTCAGATCTAGTACCAGAACATTCAGGTTGTTCCTTTGTGATAATAGATCCAACAGGAAGATTTCTAGAAGGCACAGCAGTCTTTTTCAAAAACTTTCTCTGTTTGGAACTGGGATCTGTAAATGATTATTCCCATAAATATAACCTAAAATTTTCGGTGCAATCCGTGCTTACCTCGATAAAAATAATCATCATCGATAAAATGCAGGGAACATACTTTCATATTTCTTGTCACTGGTTTACCGATTTTGAGTTTCAGTTGCCAAGCTTTTTGTCGATCCATCAGCACTTTACTACCCAATTTCCCTTCAATCCAAACACGATATTTATCACCAGTTTGAGGGAAAGCATGGAAATTGATATTTGAACTTTTTTTTTCCCATGAAGAACACTGAGGAACTGAACAATAGCGATTCGAACGACTCATAACTATTAGAATAATTTTAAAATATAAATATTTGTAGGAATTCACATCAACACAAAGCCCAATGCACGAACAATGTCAAGATTTTTAGGGACTCTGATTGTCACCAGGTGGCGTAGCGCTTATGTTCAGATGCCTATAGCTCTGAAACGGGTTGACTTAGAAGGTTGCGGCTTTCATCAGAATAATTCGCTCAGAGATCGAGCCTGAAAATTTGCCACTCATTTTGTTCTAGCTCATCGGGTTTCTAAGATACCCTCATTAGACAACGAATTTGGGACACCCGTTACATTAAGTACAAAAGATAAATAAGGTTGCAGTTGCGAAAGGATGTGAGCTAGAAAATGGACCCCAGCAAAGTAACTATTCTGGACATGAATTCATAGTGTGACGTTGACATGGAAAATACTGAGAGGCGATCCTAGAATTATACATTCAAACATAGATGCATCTATATTCAAACTATTAAGAATATGATTGGCCATCATGTCAATAACTTCAACGAATAATTATGAAACTCTCCTATGGTAGTATGAAGATTCGTGAAGGTTTACACATTCAAACGTTTCAGATATAGTTGATGCACGTTCATGCTATTAAAATACCGATAAGGGCATAAAATTCATAAGGCTTAGGACCATCAAAAGCATATAGTGGTATTCCATTGAATCTTAAGTCGTGGGAAAAAAATAAAAATAATGAGAAACTTGGAAGTGTCAAATCTGACATTCCGATTCCAAAAAAACTACAATCAATTCCTATTTGAAGTATTCATTATCTTATTACATCCCTTACGCCGAAACGAAATTTCCTTTGTTCAAGCATGAAAAACGGGGATGTATCCTCAAAGAACCACTTTACAATGCAATTAGCCAAAATAATGAGGGTTCTCCATAACAACAAACTGGTCCAAACATATTGCCGACCATCTGTAGCAAGCAGTGCTCAATCCCAATTCCGAATATTCGTATTTCATACTAGTATTCATAGCAAAGAAATCGACGCATGAATACTAGTGAGACACAATCCCAATATCAAAACCATCGGAAAATATCAGAATCGGTGGATCGCCCATCCCTACACATGAGTAGAGTAGACGGCGTCCGACATAACTGTCGTCGATTTGAAACCACGTGGTGATACCAATCATTTCATTTATTAGCGAGTGCACTAGTAGTCAACGTGAGTAGGCGTGGCCGGAAGTGACCAGCTTCTGCGTAATGAAACGGATTGAGTAATGGACCACCACTTGACAAACCCGAACATCACTGACCGAGACGTCGACTAGTGTACACGTACCGAGAGTTGAGTTTGTGTAAACCAGTTCAGTGCGCCGAACGCCACGTTGATGCGCATCCAAGTTAGTGCTTGTGAAAAGTTTCTGTGATTTCGTACGTAGAGTCCAGGTCCGAAAGGATCGTTGGTTCCGTGCGTGAGTGATTTACGGACTTTTTAGTGAAGTTGTAAAAAGGGTAAGTGCCTTTTAATTAACCTATTATCCGTGTTTGAAGATGGATGAAAATTCGGATAACGATGGATCCTTCATGGATACCGAGGACAGATACACGACCTCTGAGGATGAAAGTGATGAACTCAAAGAACTCGTCAGGCTCCGAAAGGAGAATGACGAGCTCAAAGCTAACTTAGCCGCTCTTACAAGCTGCATGGAAAATTTGACCCGCGAAATGAAACTCCTGAGGGAAGAACTCTCGAAAACGAAATCTCCAAGTCCGGAAACAAAAAGTTATTCCCAGGTTACGAAATCTCCAAATCCCCAAACAAAAAGTTATTCCCAGGTTTTGACTTCTGAACCTGGGACATCGGCCCAAATCGATTCCAAGATTGTCCCAATTGTCCTTCCCAAAAAAATTGCCACAAATAATGAGGATAACAAAAAAGCCCCCCAACCCCCAGGTGCTCCTCGGGCCAAGCGTGCCAGAAAAGACAGTTCGTCCTCAATGGAGGACAATTTGAAAAAGACAACGATGACGTCTCAGTCACCTGTTAAAGATAAAATCCCCCCAGTAACAATGATGGGGACTTCAGACTGGACGGAAATGTCCAAAGCGCTGTACAGCAAAAGAATAAATTATAACCGGGCAACGGTTGTCAGAGACGGCATTAAAATCATTGCCTCGTCTGCAGAAGATTTTAGGAAATTAACAAAATTCCTCGATCAACAGGGCAAGGAATATTTTACCTACCAAATGGAAGATGAAAAGAGAATATACGCTGTCATAAGGTACTTGCCACTTGACGCGGATATTGAAGTGATCAAAAATGTTTTAGGACTACAAGGCATTAAAGATGCTGAAGTAACGAGAATGACGTCGAACAAAACGAAAAAGGCAATCCCTCTCTACCTTGTAAAAACTCAACACAAGGAAATATTCCAAATCAAAAAGATCTACAGCCTCTGTATCGAAATAGAGCCAAAAAAGAAACCAGAAGTCCCAGGACAGTGTCATCGCTGTCAGAGATATGGCCATGCGCAAAACAAATGCACATTTCCATGGAGATGCGTAAAATGCTTAGGAGCGCATTGCACAAAAGATTGTGTATTGAACGAAAAAGAAGGGGAAAGGAACGCGGCATGCGTTTTATGTAACCAAAGTGGACATCCCGCCAGTTATAAAGGCTGCAGCGCATATAAAAATCTTACGAAGAAAAAAACACCGACAAAAAAAGAAGCCCCCCCCAAGAAAATCGCTGAAAAAATAGAGACTGTTGTTACTGTTGAAAAACCACAGGTACAAAAAACAAAGAACTCGTCCACAAAACCAATTGAAACCAGAAGGGAAGACCCTAAAGATGAACTCGACAAACTCACTGAGAAAATATTCAGCAGAATAATGCAGAAATTTGAAAAAGAATTCGAGAAGAAATTTCAAAATTTATTTGGAAACAAATAATTTATGAACAAACAATCACATCTAGAAAATCTGAAGATAGTTTCCTGGAATGTTAACGGAATCAGAGCCCGTAAATCAGATATTGAACAATTGTTAGAAGAAAAACATCCTGATATTATGGCGCTTCAGGAAACAAAAATGACTACCAATGATAGAATTTCCTTCAAAAATTACGAAATATACAGAAGAGACAGAAATAATAGAAACGGAGGAGGGGTTGCCATTCTTGTTAAAAGAGACGTGAACCACTACCTGAATGCGGTTATAAGTCCCGAGGACAATGACGCATCGATAGAGGCACTATCGATCACAGTAGAGATAAGAAGAGAAAGCATTAAGGTATTCTCTGTATATAAACCACCGCAAATAAATCTGCCAGAGGAAGAGATTAAGATTTTATTAGGGGGTCATTTTCCAAGAATAATACTTGGAGATCTCAACTGTAAATCTCAACAATGGAATTCTAGAACAGAGAACGCAAATGGCAAGAAATTGAAAGAGTATGCCGAGAAGGAAGATGCGATTATAATGGGACCGGACATACCGACATTTTTACCTAGTGGCAATGGAACCCCTGATGTGCTAGACATAGTTATAATGAAGAATATAAAGCAAGATTTTGCTCTTGAAACGATAGAGGATGGAACATCTGATCACAACCCGATAGAGTTCATTTTAGGACATGGAACTAGAAATGAAGTGACTCAAACACGAGAACATACCGATTGGGACGAATATAAGAATAAACTCAAAGAAAATATCACGAGTATTCCACAAATTAACACTCCTGATGAATTAGATCAATCAGTCATAGCTTTGGAGAGTGCGATTATGAAATCCTATGAAGAGAGCACGGTTAGAAAAATTAAACCTACTCCCAAACATCCCTATGGCGATACTCCAAAAGAGGTGAAAGAACTGATTAAAGTCAACCGAAGACTAAGAAAGAACTACAGGATGTATAAAACAGATAATGATAAGATCAGACTGAACAGACATAGTCAAATACTTAAAAATGCACTAAGGGAACTCAGAACGAATAGATGGAATAAGAAAATCAGTGAACTCAACACAGAAGACCACTCTGCATGGAAAATGCAAAAAAATTTACGCAATGAAAAAACTCAAATTCCACCACTGCATGGAATGAATGGAATGGCATATTCAAAAAGCGATAAATCTAACGCTCTGGCCGATACTATAGAAAGAGAGTCAAGAATAAATTATTGTGAAGAAGACGATGAGGACCTAGAAGAATTAATTGAAGATAATGAAGAAGAAATGAAAGAAGCGCTATCGGATGGTAAAATCCCTCACCCAACATCTCCGGCAGAAATCAAAGAGATAATCAATAATTTGAAAACAAGAAAGGCTCCTGGGAAAGATAAAATTACAAATCTCATGCTGAAGAAAATGTCAAAGAAAGGAACGGCAGCTCTCACTAGCATAGCAAATGGCGTGATGAGAACAGAGCACTTTCCAAAAAGATGGAAATCTGCCGAAGTGATTGTTTTTAATAAACCAGGTAAAGACAAAAAGTTCCCACAGAACTATAGACCGATAAGCTTGCTCCCAGCCCTAGGAAAAATTGTGGAGAGAGTCTTAGCCAGACGACTTAATGAAGAAACAGAAGCCCTGGCGACGATACCGAGTGAACAATTTGGTTTCCGAAAACAACATTCAACTGAACAACAGCTCCTAAGAATAACCGAGTATATCACAGAAGGATTTCAGAATAAAGAAGCCACAGGACTACTACTACTGGATGTAACCAGAGCTTTTGATAGAGTATGGCATGAAGGACTAGCATATAAAATGATAACCGCAGGATATTCACCCAAGTTATGCAGAATAATAAGAAATTATTTGAGGGATAGGAGCTTTTGTGTGAAAATAGGTGATGTTCATTCCACACTCAGATATTTAGAAGCAGGAGTTCCCCAAGGATCCATACTAGGACCGCTACTCTATAACATATACATACATGATATACCAAGAAATCCAAGATGCCTGCTTGCTCTATACGCAGACGATACGGGCATAGCAATTAGGCACAGAAATACAAAAATAATTCACAAAAGACCTCAAGAAGCTGCAGATGATATCAGTCAATGGTGTAACAGATGGAAAATCAAAATCAATGGAGAAAAGAGTCAAGCAATACTCCTTCAGAAGAGAAAACTGAAGATGGAATCGAAGATATCCATAGACAATAATGAAATTGAATGGAAGAATGAAGCTAAATATCTAGGAGTAATATTAGACAAAGGACTAACGTGGAAACAGCATATTAAGTATGCAGTGGATAAAACGAATGTGGCCATGAAAAGATTATACCCGATAATAGGCAGAAGAAGTCAAATGAACAAGAACACGAAATTGAGGATCATAAAAGCAGTCGCCAGACCGCAGCTAACATATGGATCAACAGCATGGGGATATGCAGCGAGAACCCATATAAATAAGATACAAAGTACAGAACACAAATTTCTGAGATGGGCATTAGACGCCCCCTGGTTTGTTAGGAATGAACAAATCCGAAAGGACATAAAATGGGAGTCCATTACTACATTCATCAAGCGAAAAGCTGCAAAAGCCTATGAAAGTGCTAGTGAACATCCAAATGACGAACTTAGAAGGTTAGTTGACTATGACCCCGCTGAAGATGAAAAAGCAGTGAGAATTTACCGCAAAAGACCTAGAGACCAATTGCGAAAATGAAGATATAAAACTCCACACTTAGTGAGAGATATCCAATTGAAGGATGAACACAAACACTCAGCATAAAAGAATGCGAAAGAGAAAATAACATATGAGAAGATGAAAGGTTTATAGGCTTATGCCTGGAACCTAACAACGGGAGAGGTGTTTAGTCGGTAAGAATCCGACACTACCCAGAAAGACTGGGTGTCTTATGTAAGATTCACCTCTCCTATAATTAAAAAAAAAAAAAAAAAAAACAAACCCGAGACCAGCATTCATTAAGAAACCGGAGAGGATCTCTCATCTCATTGTGAGGGAAAAAACAAAATGGAGCAAGATCAACAGCTTGATGACGCAAGTTGGAATCTCCACTAAAAGAGTCAAATTAGTTAACCAGGGTGTTCAAGTGGAACCAAAGACAGAGGATGACTACAGAAAATTATACAGGATGCTAAAAGAAGAAAAGGTCGAATTTCACGGATATGAATTGAAAAGCGAGAAAAAATTGAAGGTGGTAATACGAGGAGTATTACTGGAAGCCACGGAAGAAGATATCAGGAACGATTTGATGAAACAAGGATACCCAGTTACCAAGATCACGAGAATGAAAGGAAATAAAGGACTTCCAGCACCCCTTGTACTGGTAGAAATAGACAAGGCATACAAGTCGATCTTCACGAAACTACAATCGTGCTGTGGAATATCTGTACAAGTTGAGAGCCTACGCTTGAAAACCGAAACCATCCAATGTCATCGATGCCAATTGTTTGGTCATGCACAGAGGAACTGCCACGCATCGTACAAGTGTATGAAGTGTGGAGACGGACACATGACTTCAGAGTGCCCTAAGCCGAGGACAAGCGCACCAAAATGCTCAAACTGTGGAGGGGATCACCTTTCCACAAATTTGAAATGCAAATTGAACCCAAACAACCCGGACAACAAGGAAAAAATGAAGAAAATGAGAGACGCACCGCCACCCAAAGAAAACATTTGGGAAAAACGCGCTGAACAGAGGAAGCAGGAAGTCGCTAGAGAAGCTGAGCCAAAGAAAACGACGATTGATGCTAACCCAGCAAGAAAAATCGAAGAGAAAAACGTTGAACCGGAAACTAAAAAGAAGGAACCGAATACGGAGGAGGAACTTGCAAAAATCCTGGGAAGAATGACACTCGCATTCTGCGAAACAAATGCGAATATGAAACAGAAGATTGCGTTAATCGAAGAACAATCGAAACTAATAGAACTATTCAGAAGAAAATGAACCACAAGAAAAAAAATTTAAATATCGCGTTCTGGAATGCGGAATCTCTCCCAGCCAAACGACAAGAACTAACACTGTTCCTAGAAGAAAACAAAATCGACGTTGGACTCCTGAGCGAAACATTCCTGAAGCCATCAATGAATATGAAGATAAGAAATTACGACGTATACCGAAGAGACCGAGAACACGGAAGAGGTGGTGGAACAGCAGTGCTAGTGAAGAAGGGAATCGAACATAGCGAACTACCAGCTATACCAGGAATCAATATCGAGGAAAACGGGGTAAGCATTAAAACAAAAAGAGGTTATATTAATGTTTTTTCTGTTTACAGGCAACCCGACAAAAATATCAACGAGCAAGATGTCACGCCATTTTTCAGCGGAAGGACGCCAACAATCGCAGCCGGAGATTGGAACTGCAAACACCCAGAATGGAACAGCCGAAAGACGAACCCCCAAGGACATGTGTTAAGGGATATAACACACAAACACAACCTGATAGTAGTAAGCCCGAATGACCCGACCCACTTCCACCGTCCAACCGGAACCAGAGATTGGTTGGACATCGCAGTGATGAAGAACATAACATGGAACTTTGAAATCGAGACGAAAACGGACATATCAACTTCGGACCACAGCCCCGTAGTACTGACATTAGAGGTTGAAACAGATGAACGACCGACAACTAGGGGGGTGACCAATTGGAACAGGTTCAGGAACATATTTGAAACTAAATCAACAAGGGCTACCAACCGAGAAGAAATTGACGCAGTGATCGAAGACTTGGAGAAGAGGATTCTAACCGCCCAAGAAAAATGCACCAAAATCAAGGAGACACCTAAGAGGAAACCGCTACCTGTAGATGTAAAAATACTACTAGAAGAAAAGAAGAGAGCCAAGAAACAATACCTGAGAACTCTACACCCCGACGATAAAACGAAATTCAATCGACTGGCGAATCAGGTGAAATCAAGAATTCGAGAATTATTCACCGCAGAATGGGACAGGAGGCTTGAAGAACTGAACACCGAGGACCAATCACTCTGGAGCATGACACAATCACTCAAAGGAAAGAAAACCAGAACGAAAATACCACAACTCCAAAACGGAATCAATACAGCAACAACAGTTGAAGAAAAAGCAGAAATGTTCGCTGAATCCCTTGAAACTCAATTCAAGCCGAACAATGTAAATAACGATGCAAAGTTCAATGAAGAAGTGGAAACAGAAGACAGAAATGAAGATATAGACGACACAGAAGACGAAGCGATTAGTGAAGTGACCAAGGAAGAAATTCAAGACATCCTGAAAAACCTCAAGAAGAGAAAGGCCCCAGGAATGGATGGAATTCAGAATCAAGCATTGAAAAATTTACCGGAGGAAGCACATGAAGAAATAACTGAGATAGCCCGAGCAATACTAGAAACAGGACATTACCCAGATAGATGGAAAACAGCGGACACCATGGTCATTTGGAAGAAAGGAAAGGACAAAAAGGACCCGACAAGCTACCGACCAATAAGTCTACTACCGGCCTTGAGCAAAGTAATCGAGAAAGTGATACATCGACGTCTGACTGAATACGTCGATGAAAATGAAATCATCCCAAATCACCAATGTGGTTTCAGGACCAAACACTCAACAATTGATCAGCTGGCAAGAATCACGGAAGAAATAAAGGAGAAACTTAACCTGTCCACGAACACCGGCGCTGTTTTTCTAGACATAGAAAAAGCATTCGACAAGATGTGGCATCAAGGACTTATATACAAAATGAAGGAGATGAAATTCCCGAAGAAGCTAATAAATATCGTTAAGGCGTATCTGAGCAACCGAAAGTTCAGAGCGAACATAGATGGAAACCGATCCCAAGAAAGAAAAATCGAAGCAGGCGTACCACAAGGATCTGTCATAGGGCCCCTACTGTTTAACATTTATATGGCGGATATACCCGAGATGAAATATTGCAAAGTAGCACAGTTCGCAGACGATACGGCACTGTACTACTCAAACAGGCAAAGGAAAAGCTTGACGATACAAGAGGACATGAACCGCTTGACTGACTACTTCAAGAAATGGAGAATCAAGATAAATACGAAGAAGACTGTTGCAATATACTTTGGCGGCAACAGATGGAACAAAGAGGGACTTACTAAGATCAGGATAGAACAAGACGCGATAGAATGGAAAGAAGAAGCGAAGTATCTAGGAGTGACTTTAGACGAGAAATTCAACTTCAACAAGCAAATTGAGGAGAACAAGAAGAAGACGAGGCAACTACACGGGTGTCTGTACCCGCTGCTAAATCCCGAGAGTAAACTTTCACTAGAAAATAAAGTGAAAATAATCAAGACAATCCTAATACCGAGCATAACTTATGCCGGAGTGATATGGAACAACACCAACAGCTGCAAGAAGAAGGAACTTCAGAGTACACTCAACCGAGTAATAAGAACATCGATCGGAGCTCCTTGGTACGTGAGTAACCAGCAAATAAGGGAGGAACTGAAAATAGAATCGATAGAAGATATCGTAAAAAAGCAAACAAAGAACTTGATAGAGAAAATGAGAGAACATCAGAACGACGAACTGAGGAAAATAACAAATATCCGGATCAGAATGACTGACAAGAGAAAATACCTGGCACACTCGACAGACTCATGAAACCAACAGGGAGATGAAAACCAACACACAGTAGAAGAAAGTGGATAATCGAGACAAGAGGCGTAGGGAATCAAAGTTCCGGTCCTCGTATGAAAAACCCATGATGACCAATGGACCACCACTTGACGCGGATATTGAAGTGATCAAAAATGATTTAGGACTACAAGGCATTAAAGATGCTGAAGTAACGAGAATGACGTCGAACAAAACGAAAAAGGCAATCCCTCTCTACCTTGTAAAAACTCAACACAAGGAAATATTCCAAATCAAAAAGATCTACAGCCTCTGTATCGAAATAGAGCCAAAAAAGAAACCAGAAGTCCCAGGACAGTGTCATCGCTGTCAGAGATATGGCCATGCGCAAAACAAATGCACATTTCCATGGAGATGCGTAAAATGCTTAGGAGCGCATTGCACAAAAGATTGTGTATTGAATGAAAAAGAAGGGGAAAGGAACGCAGCATGCGTTTTATGTAACCAAAGTGGACATCCCTCCAGTTATGAAGGCTGCAGCGCATATAAAAATCTTACGAAGAAAAAAACACCGACAAAAAAAGAAGCCCCCCCAAGAAAATCGCTGAAAAAATAGAGACTGTTGTTACTGTTGAAAAACCACAGGTACAAAAAACAAAGAACTCGTCCACAAAACCTATTGAAACCAGAAGGGAAGACCCTAAAGATGAACTTGACAAACTCACTGAGAAAATATTCAGCAGAATAATGCAGAAATTTGAAAAAGAATTCGAGAAGAAATTTCAAAACTTATTTGGAAATAAATAATTTATGAACATGCAATCACAGCTAGAAAATCTGAAGATAGTTTCCTGGAATATTAACGGAATCAGAGCCCGTAAATCAGATATTGAACAATTGTTAGAAGAAAGACATCCTGATATTATGGCGCTTCAGGAAACTAAATTAACTCCTAAAGATAAAATATCCTTCGAAAACTACGAAATATACAGAAGAGACAGAAATGAAAGAAACGGTGGAGGGGTTGCTATTCTCGTTAAAAGAGACGTGAACCATTACCTGAATGCGGTTGTAAATCACGAGAACAATGACGCAACTATAGAAGCACTATCGATCACAGTAGAAATAAGAAGAGAAAGCATTAAGGTATTCTCTGTATATAAACCACCGCAAATAAATCTGCCAGAGGAAGAGATAAAGATTTTATTAGGGGGTCATTTTCCAAGAATAATACTTGGAGATCTCAACTGTAAATCTCAACAATGGAATTCTAGAACGGAGAACGCAAATGGCAAGAAATTGATAGAGTATGCCGAGAAGGAAGATGCGATTATAATGGGACCGGACATACCGACATTTTTACCTAGTGGCAATGGAACCCCTGATGTGCTAGACATAGTTATAATGAAGAATATAAAGCAAGATTTTGCTCTTGAAACGATAGAGGATGGAACATCTGATCACAACCCGATAGAGTTCATTTTAGGACATGGAACTAGAAATGAAGTGACTCAAACACGAGAATATACCGATTGGGACGAATATAAGAATAAACTCCAAGAAAATATCACGAGTATTCCACAAATTAACACTCCTGATGAATTAGATCAATCAGTCATAGCTTTGGAGAGTGCGATTATGAAATCCTATGAAGAGAGCACGGTTAGAAAAACTAAACCTACTCCCAAACATCCCTATGGCGATACTCCAAAAGAGGTGAAAGAACTGATTAAAGTCAACCGAAGACTAAGAAAGAACTACAGGATGTATAAAACAGATAATGATAAAATCAGACTGAACAGACATAGTCAAATACTTAAAAATGCACTAAGGGAACTCAGAACGAATAGATGGAATAAGAAAATCAGTGAACTCAACACAGAAGACCACTCTGCATGGAAAATGCAAAAAAATTTACGCAATGAAAAAACTCAAATTCCACCACTGCATGGAATGCATGGAATGGCATATTCAAAAAGCGATAAATGTAACGCTCTGGCCGATACTATAGAAAGAGAGTCAAGAATAAATTATTGTGAAGAAGACGATGAGGACCTAGAAGAATTAATTGAAGATAATGAAGAAGAAATGAAAGAAGCGCTATCGGATGGTAAAATCCCTCACCCAACATCTCCGGCAGAAATCAAAGAGATAATCAATAATTTGAAAACAAGAAAGGCTCCTGGGAAAGATAAAATTACAAATCTCATGCTGAAGAAAATGTCAAAGAAAGGAACGGCAGCTCTCACTAGCATAGCAAATGGCGTGATGAGAACAGAGCACTTTCCAAAAAGATGGAAATCTGCCGAAGTGATTGTTTTTAATAAACCAGGTAAAGACAAAAAGCTCCCACAGAACTATAGACCGATAAGCTTGCTCCCAGCCCTAGGAAAAATTGTGGAGAGAGTCTTAGCCAGACGACTTAATGAAGAAACAGAAGCCCTGGCGACGATACCGAGTGAACAATTTGGTTTCCGAAAACAACATTCAACTGAACAACAGCTCCTAAGAATAACCGAGTATATCACAGAAGGATTTCAGAATAAAGAAGCCACAGGACTACTACTACTGGATGTAACCAGAGCTTTTGATAGAGTATGGCATGAAGGACTAGCATATAAAATGATAACCGCAGGATATTCACCCAAGTTATGCAGAATAATAAGAAATTATTTGAGGGATAGGAACTTTTGTGTGAAAATAGGTGATGTTCATTCCACCCTCAGATATTTAGAAGCAGGAGTTCCCCAAGGATCCATACTAGGACCGCTACTCTATAACATATACATACATGATATACCAAGAAATCCAAGATGCCTGCTTGCTCTATACGCAGACGATACGGGCATAGCAATTAGGCACAGAAATACAAAAATAATTCACAAAAGACCTCAAGAAGCTGCAGATGATATCAGTCAATGGTGTAACAGATGGAAAATCAAAATCAATGGAGAAAAGAGTCAAGCAATACTCCTTCAGAAGAGAAAACTGAAGATGGAATCGAAGATATCCATAGACAATAATGAAATTGAATGGAAGAATGAAGCTAAATATCTAGGAGTAATATTAGACAAAGGACTAACGTGGAAACAGCATATTAAGTATGCAGTGGATAAAACGAATGTGGCCATGAAAAGATTATACCCGATAATAGGCAGAAGAAGTCAAATGAACAAGAACACGAAATTGAGGATCATAAAAGCAGTCGCCAGACCGCAGCTAACATATGGATCAACAGCATGGGGATATGCAGCGAGAACCCATATAAATAAGATACAAAGTACAGAAAACAAATTTCTGAGATGGGCATTAGACGCCCCCTGGTTTGTTAGGAATGAACAAATCCGAAAGGACATAAAATGGGAGTCCATTACTACATTCATCAAGCGAAAAGCTGCAAAAGCCTATGAAAGTGCTAGTGAACATCCAAATGACGAACTTAGAAGGTTAGTTGACTATGACCCCGCTGAAGATGAAAAAGCAGTGAGAATTTACCGCAAAAGACCTAGAGACCAATTGCGAAAATGAAGATATAAAACTCCACACTTAGTGAGAGATATCCAATTGAAGGATGAACACAAACACTCAGCATAAAAGAATGCGAAAGAGAAAATAACATATGAGAAGATGAAAGGTTTATAGGCATATGCCCGGAACCTAACAACGGGAGAGGTGTTTAGTCGGTAAGAATCCGACACTACCCAGAAAGACTGGGTGTCTTATGTAAGATTCACCTCTCCTATAATTAAAAAAAAAAAAAAAAAAAACACCACATTTGGCACATTTTCTAACTTAACTTTTGATTTGCCATTCTTGACTATACTGGCATAAGGGAAATTGACGAAATTGTTACTATGGTTAGTCTGTCAAATCTGTGCAGTGTGCTGTTGTCTTGGTAGTTTCGGGAAGTCGTCGGTACTCGGTAAAAGTCTTTGTGCTTACCTGAGTAGAATGTGTCTCAATTTGGATTGACTCCACATATTTTAACATGGCTGGGCACTTTGTATAATTGGCTGTGTGTGGGACCGTTGCATTGCGCGCACTTTCGATGAATTTCATACCGCACTCCGAAGTTAAATGATTTCTACCGCATTTTACGCACTTGGGTGTAATGTTGCAGTTGGTCGAACCGTGGTCAAATTTTTGGCATCTATGACTCTGTTTCATTTTGTTTTGCGTTAGTACTCCTGCCACTACACTTAAACACTGTCTATTTCTTGGATGGATCTCAGCTCCTGGGGGTTGGTTTGCTTCGGGAAATATACCAAAAATGAATGGGGATTTGGGCCTTTTCCTTTCATTTTAATTGAATTTCTTCAGTTTTCCTCTTTTTGTGATTTTTTCAAGGATCATTCCTTCGGCCATGAAAGGGGCTGCCTTGATGACTATTTTTTTCTTCGCGTATTCTTTGGTTGTATGAGTGTAGAATTCAGTGTTGTTTTTTTTGAGGTTGGCTATCAGAGCTCTGTAGTCACTCAGCTCAGATATATGAACTTTAGTTTCAGTCTTTGGTTGTATGAGTGTAGAATTCAGTGTTGTTTTTTTTGAGGTTGGCTATCAGAGCTCTGTAGTCACTCAGCTCAGATATATGAACTTTAGTTTCATTCTCATTATTTTTCACGGAATATTTGTGCTTTATAAGTTTTTGGTGAAATACTTGGTTGCTTCTTATTTCTTGGGTGATCGTTATGAGGGGAAACCTTTGAATTTTGTTGGTAGTCTTGGTTATTGTAGTACTATTCTAGTTCACTGGCGTAATTTCCGTATCCATTTCGGCATCTGGTACCAGCATTCCGAATGCATGTGTAAGTTTGATGGGTGTAGTTACATTATGTTTGATGGATGCAACCAAAAACTAGTGGAAAAGCCGTGAAGAAGGCTGGTAAAGCCCAGAAGAACATTACCAAGACCGATAAGAAGCGCAAGATCAAGGAAAGTTACGCTATCTACATCCACAAGGTGTTGAAGCAGGTCCATCCCGAAACCGGAATTTCCAGCAATGCCATGAGTATAATGAACAGTTTTGTTACCGATATCTTCGAACGTATCGCAGCCGAAGCGAGCAGATTGGGCATTGGCACACTACAACGAACGCTCCACCATTACCTGCAGGGAAATTCAGACCGCCGTACGTCTCCCCTTTCCCGGTGAATTGGCCAAGCACGCCGTCAGCGAAGGTAACAAAGCCGTGACACCAGTTCCAAATAAAGTGAATGGAAATTTACTTCATTTGCACAACTACACGCAATCGGTTCTTTTCAGAACCACCAATTTTCAAATCTCGTTGTCAGATACGACTCAACATCTATCGTAAATGACGATCAGTAAATCATGAATATATTTCAATAATTAGTCTCGAATGCTAAAGCATCTTGTTAAATTTTGGGAACCCATGCTCCCTGCGAATATGCTAAACAATTAAAATTGTCTTATATGAATTATGACCTCCAGCCGCTAAATATTGAAAAGTTTTAGTCCACACTAGCATAATAGTGTAATTGAATCGAATAGTGTTGCTCATGATCGAATGATCATTGAAAATAAAAATTATCGAATGAATTTTTTATCGAATAATATTGGAATCAATTTTGCTAGACATTCAGAATAAAAACTTTCTCTTATGACCTACGGGAAAGTGAATCCTAAAAGCTATTAATGAGCATCTGAATCGAACACAAATTCGGAAAATCAAAAATAATTCTATCTGAATCCCTTGCCACCTCGTTTGCCACCTATATATTATGTTCATCGAACCCTTTTATCGCGCAAAAGCAACACTGGAACGCTGGCTCGTAACTTAAATATCGTAATATTGAAGCACTGGATTCGTAAAGATTTGTTTTGCTTCAATCGAATTGAAATTCCATCGAGACCAGACTGAGCAGAGTTATTCGGTTATTCCGATTATTATAAAGCCCATCATTAGTTTCATTCGATTCATGCGCATAATAAGCTATTTTGGTTCTGCGCCGATAATTTTTCATTCGAATGATTCATGATAATAGTCGGATTCTAGCGATTATGTCAACAATCGAATTTCCGAATAATTCTCATTCGTATGACCTTACAATCAAATATCCGGCCAGAAATTTGTTCATGTGTAAGCTACCGACAAACGTTATACGACCTAAGGATTTGAATTTTTCTGAATCTGTACTCAACCGGTGTTAAATTATTTTCTTGTTGAGAGTTGATTTTATAATTTTATATTGTCTATCTAATTGTGTAGGTATGGCAATTGTTCAACAAAAGGAAATTCATAATTACGGGTACTATGAAGTTTACCTGGCAACATAAACAATAAATGTATAACTGACTGTGAGGAGCCTTAAACCAATTAAGAGAGAGCTCTAACTCTTCATGAATCAAAATTACTGTAACCCATATAGGTCGAATGGCCTCAACAGAATGTTTTAAGATATTCAAAACAATTAGATATTCTACGGATATTCCGGCACATATAATTTGGTCTTCCAAATCATCATCATCATCATCATCATACAGCCCATCTCACGTCCATTGTTGGACATAGGCCTCCTCTAAACGTCTCCAGTTCTCTCTGTCTCTGGCTGTTGCAATCCAATTTGTCGCTATCCTCTTTAGGTCATCCGTCCATCGAGTGGGAGGTCTGCCTCGGCTACGTTTATCAGCTCTTGGTCTCCACTCCAACAGTCTTTTGGTCCATCGCCCGTCGTCCATTCTAGCAATGTGGCCAGCCCATTTCCATTTCCGTGTAGTGATTCGTTGTATAATATCATCTACTCCGGTACGTCGGCGTATCTCTTCATTTCTCACTCGATCCCTCAGGGTCAGGCCAAGCATCGATCTCTCCATTCGTCTTTGTGTCACTCTTAGTTTTTCTGCGGTTTTCCTCGTTAATGTTAGTGTCTCCGCGCCGTAGGTCAGAACCGGTAATATGCATTGGTTAAATGCTTTTCGTTTCAAACGAATTGGGATATTTCCCTTAAGGATGTCCTTCATTCTTCCGTACGCCGCCCATCCCAGGGTGATTCGCCTGTTTAGTTCGCAGGTTTGGTTGTCTTTGGTTATCCTAATCTCATGACCCAAATATATATATTTGTCAACCAATTCTACTTTGTTGTTATTAATTTGTATTTGGTCACTGGGAACCATGTTAGTCATTATTTTGGTCTTTCCAAAATTTATTGTCAGCCCAATCTCTTGTATGGCATCGTTGAGCTCCCGGAGCATGTCCTTGGCCTCTCCCAGACATTCTGACAAAATAACGATGTCATCCGCGAAACGTAGGTGATTGAGTCTCTCTCCATCGATGAGTATTCCTTTTTGTCGCCATGCCAATCTTTTAAATGCATATTCGAGCACAGTAATAAACAGCTTTGGTGACATAGTGTCACCTTGCCTAACTCCCCTTCCCATCTTTATCTTTTCGGTTGTAGAGTGTAGATTTACAGTTGTTGTGGCATTTTCATATATATTTTTAATTATGTCGCAATATCGGTGGTCGACTCTACAATCTTGCAGTGCTCTTAATATGGCTGCTAATTCTACTGTATCGAAAGCTTTTTTAAAATCGACAAATATCAATGCTAGAGGGCGGTTATATTCAATGGTTTTTTCTATCAAGGTTTTCAAGCACTGTAGGTGGTCGTTTGTACCGTACTTCGAGCGGAAACCAGCTTGCTCCCGTGGCTGATAGAAGTCCAGCTTTGCCTCCAATCTACATGTTATAATTCTGGTGTAGAGTTTATAAAGATGGTTAAGGAGACTAATTGGTCTGTATGTTTCCAGGTCCGTTATATCTCCCTTCTTGTGCAGAAGTATGGTTATTGAATTATTCCACTTTGTTGGGATATTCTGATTGAACAGGCATAGATTAAAGAGTTTTTGAATCATGGACATCAGTACTGGTCCTCCTATCTTTAACGCCTCAGCGACGACACCGTCCTCCCCTGGGGCTCTATTATTCTTCATCTTTTTCAAAGCCATACTAATTTCATCCAGAGAAATCTCCGGAATATCCTCAGAGCCTTGATTTTGAACCTTTCTCCGCAGGTATTCCTCTGGATTTAGAGTGGTTTGCTTAGCGTATAAAATGCCATAAAATGATTCCACAATTTGTAGCAAATGTTCTCTGTTCGACGTGACATTTCCATCCTTGTTCTTAAGTTTCACAATTTCTCTCCTCCCACCTGTTAGTTTGCGTCTCATTACCTTCATGCTTTTATTCTCCTCGATAGTTTCTACGATTTTCTCTTCTTTGTACTTTCTTAAGTCTTTCCTGATTGCCTTTGCTACTTCCTTGTTCAGTTTATTTATTTCATCTTGGCTAGCGTTTTTCTCACTTTTCAGTGTTCTTCTCTGTTCCATTTTGTGGTGCGTTTCCAGGCTGATTTTTTCTTCCTTCGGGCTTGTTGGGCAACATTTCTTTTGGGCGTCTGTTATTGCTTCCACTATTGCATCATTCAAGACGTTAATATCATTGGATAAGGGTTTATCTTGGAGTATTTTGCTGAGATGTTCCTCGAATTTCCGTTCATCTCTTGGGTGTGTCCATGTCTTCGTTCGGTTTTTTCCAATCATTCTTTGTCGTTCATAGCTAGTGTTTAGTACGATAGTGGCTCTTACCATTCGGTGGTCGCTTGATTTTGCAAATCTATTTAGGACTGTTACATCCTTGAATATATGTCTTTTGTCAGTTATAAAATAGTCGATCTCATTCTTTGTCCTTCCGTTTGGACTCTTCCAGGTCCATCTGCGCTGGAGTTTCTTGTAGTAGAAGCTGTTCATAAGAAATAGGTTCTTCTCCAACAGAAAATTTAAAAGAGTGTTGCCACGATCATTTCGCCCTGGACTGCCAAAATTACCAAGAGCCGTTTCTGATGGATCCATTTTTGTTCCTATTTTGGCATTAAAATCGCCGCATACAATGGTGAAATGTGTAGGATTGTTTGAGAGAGCTGCATCTAAATCATCATAAAGAACTTCGACTTCCTCGTCTGTATGATCCGTTGTTGGGGCATAGACCTGAATAACTTTTAAATCATACCTGGTGTTTATTCTAAGGATGGCATATACTACTCTAGTGGAAACCGGCTGGACCATTCTGAGATTTCTCACTATTTCTTTGTTTATGAAAAACCCAACACCTCCCACTGACTCATGTTGTTCTCCGTGGTAGTAAAATAAGTGACCGGATTTTAGGGTCTCAAGACCTTCACCTCGCCTTCTGACTTCACCAACTCCCACTATATCCCATTTTATGTTTTCTAATTCTTTTTCCATTTCAGTAAAACTTTCGTCTGAAAGTAGAGTTCTAGTGTTTAAGGTCGCAATTTTGAGAACTGTTTGTTTCTTTGAACGGTCTTCCAAATACCTGTATACAATTCCAAGAATGCTAGTACTTTTACAAGCATTTGCAGAATTCTTGGTTTTTCCAAGCAAGTGCGATCGCAACAGTTTGTCCGAAAATTTTTACGGCAGTTTATGACGAATAGACCTATTTAACGAGTTTATGAAGGTGTTATAATAGGTACGTTCCCATGACTATTGTCGAAATATTCATGGAATGAACAATGGAACCCCCAATAAAACCTCTACCTATTGAAAGCATTCAAGTTTGACAGGTAGAGAAAGACGAATTTTGAATTTGCCTTATAACAAGGAAGTACTTGTTTTGGATATGGCATTGAAAATGGTCATGAGGATAATTCACTTATAAGTTATGATCTTCAAATAAAAAAATTTATGTGATTCTTGCTATCAATAATTAATTGCAAATTTTGAATAATCGAATAAAAAAATTATCGTGATCAATTTATGCATAAATGAATTGCGAATCATTAATCATGGAAGATGGTCGAATATCGAAATCATTGTCATATTACTGGAATAACGAATTGCTATACGATTGAATAACGGAATGATTGTGATTATGATTCTCAAATAACCAAAGGTTTGTGATTACAAGTAGGTACATATACAGGGTGATTTTTTTAAGTTTCATTAGACGAATTCGAGGAAGGAATTGCGATACGAATTCAAAATTTTATATTTTTGTTTTAGAGTACATGAACTCAATTTGTAAAATATTTTCAAGCGGAATCTACTTCCGGTTCTACTGGAAACGAATGTGAACTTCCTTATTTCAAATGCAACACCCTGTATATTTATACATATTTGAATTCTCCGTTTAATTCAGCAATGTATGAAATGCCCAACCACATCAGGTGATTGTTGAGTTATAGCCTGATTCTCAAATTTTTTGACGGAAAGATGGTCACAAATGAGTGTTTATTTTATATCTCCAAATTCTATCATTGTAAGAAATTTTTTTCGCAACAGTGCAACGAAAGAAAGTACGCTGATACTGCTTCTTGTATAAATTATGAAGAAACTAGCTGGCCCGGCGAACTTTGTTCCGCCTAAATGATACTTACGGTGGATTTCACAAATCGTAATCACCGGTGATCGGAGATGTCAACGGCTTGGTTCTCTAATTTTTGAACTGTCAAATGTTTCCATGGATATGAGCTATCACACAGAACAGATACACAAAAATAACAGATCATAATATGTCAATCACTAATAATGGCTATTTTGGATTCAGTTATTTCCGCAAATATATTTATTACCCAAACAGAAATTCGAAAACATTTTAGAAATTATGAAAAAAGATGAGAATAGAATGGACATCTCACGATTGGAACTCATCACCAAAATCCGATTTACTTGACATTTCGATAAAAATTCACTGTGATATTCACCCGCTTCTGGATCTCGTAATAGCCTTTCATGGTACTATAAAGGTGAATACAGACTATTCTGACGTGACGTGATTCCACGTCACGTCAGACGTGTAGCAGTGCTCCCATTGGGCTAATATGAACGTGAACGTCAAAATGTGAGTGATAGAAAAATTTAACACATCGTTCTGTGCGTTCACGTTCATATCAGGCCAATGGGAGCACTGAAGGTGCCTGACGTGACGTGAAATCACGTCACGTCAGAATAGTCTGTATTCAAGTTAAGCCCTATGTGAATTACACAGTAACTGATGTCATATGTTCTTTTTTCGACTATTTCAAACCACCAGGACCGAAATGCACGAAAAAAGAACAGATGACATCAATCGATGGCCGCGAAAGCCTCAACAAATTCATCGCCATTTAATTGTGATAATGTCAAATATGGAACCTTCACGATTACGTTATTTGGTATAAATAAAACTATAAAAATAACTAATAATCATCAGTCATAATTTGCGAATAGCGCCATCTGAAGTGGTAAGAACGAAACTCATATCTCAACGAAATCTAATCATTTTAGACATCTGTACTCCTACGCTAAGACATTTTGGTTGTGCCCAACAGCGCAGAGTTGTAGGCAACTCAAATCACACACTATTACAGTGACTATAGAGGAAATATAGTCACTGTACACACTATTTGTTTATATCGCCATCTAACGCGGAGAATATCAAATGAAGTACAAACGAATAAGCGGTAGCGTACCTGCAATTTTAGCGACATCTAGTGGCCTTTCTCAAAAGGAGGAAAAGCATTTCCTGTATAAGTAAAATTTTCATCGATTTTTTCAAAGTTTTATTGTATTTTATAATAACCAGACCGTAGACGAATCCATATATGAAGTTTCATAACAAACAGTCCATCCGATCTCGAGTTATAAATGGTGTAACCAACATCTTTCTTTTATATATATATATAGACATTATACAGGCCACAGGGTGTCTGAAACAGGGCTTCAAAATAAGCCTCAACAAAACTAAATTTCAAACATTTTTCCCAAGGGTTCCTTATGTCCATCTTCAATCGTTTTCTAGAAATCTCATGTTTCATATGAAATTGTCTGATTAATTCTCTGAATTGATGTTCTTGGTTGGCTATGATACGTTTCGCGGACCTCTGCAACCGGCCATTTTCTCATAGAAGTCCTTATATCTTCGTAACCATGACGATTACGTAAAAATGTTTGAGATAAAAAATGTGTGAAATGAACAAAATCCATTTCTGGTTAGAAAGATAAGTAGTTCCATTTGAAATAACAAAGCTGATGGTCACGTCTGGTATAAACGGAAGTGCGATTTCGATGAAAATATTTTAGTATGATTTCCCCCTTTGAAAAGCGGCCGTGTGCCAAATTTCAGAAATCTTTTCCTCATAGAAGCCGAGAAACGTCTAATGCACGGATTATTATGATAACATTGATAACCCTGTATATATGGTTTTAACGTCTGTTATTATGAAATAGAAAGATGATACACGGCATGCAGACAATTTTCCGAAATTCCGAAAAAAGTTACTAAATAATCAAGAACTATAGATTATGATATTCGAATAGAGCATTATTTGTGGTTCATGGGCAATCGAAGAGTGAACTATTGTGATTAATTTATAAATGAGCTGAAAAATATGAATGATGTTCAAATATCGAAATAATCATTATTATTTAGTAAATTGACCAATAGCAAAGCATGGATGATGGACAAAAAACGAAAAAAAGTGATTCTGTTTCTGCGACGATCAATTTTCATAGGAATGATAACCCAGAAAAAATCGATCAAGCTCATTGGAGATTGGCGAACTGCGACCGCTTAGCTTTACTTGCGCTGTCTACTAAGTTGTTTTATCATAAATGATTGAATTTGTATTTCGTAATCGAGGGATCGAACATAATGAATGTGTAATTGTGTAATAATCAAAATGTGACAGATATCAGGTGTTAAAGATATCTGCATACTGCAGGTGAATTTGGTTCATCATATTTTTTCCCTCATTTAAAAATTACTGAGATGAAAAATTTGGATTTGGAAAATTCAAATACACACATCGTCTTGACCCCCCCGCCTCTGTAGCAACTCTCAACCTGTTGACGGTAACAATACAATTTTTTTAAATGAAAACAATAGATCACAAGAAAAAGTTTTCAGCGAATAACGAAAGTTGTGATATTGGAAATATTTCGTGGAAAATGGGACAACCAATTTCGCAGTTTGATGAACAAGAATAGAAGCCCTACATCAAGAAGCTTTGTATAACCATCAGATTTGAGATTGCGCAACGTTTGAATATTCTACGGACAACTTTTCTGGAATTGAGTTTTGTCCTTCTAGAGGAATGTAACGATCAGTGGCGTGGTAACGCCACCACGGGCCTGTGTTCAAGATATTTTCCGGGCCCCTACCCTCCCTATTAGCGCTAGTTGTCCCAAGCCCGGGCCCGTGTTCTTCGAACATGCCGAACACTGGTCACTACGCCACTGGTAACGATATACATGAAAATTTCATTTATGACTCTATTCGTAGGATGCCTATAATTATAGGCGTATTGGGCAGTTGATTGAAAGAAGTGGTAGCAATGCGGATTATTGAATTTGGATTCAGTTGTTGAATAACTATAATTAAAATGAATAATAAATTCAGATTTTTTCCTCTCTTTCCTATTTTGTCTCATCCTGCATAAAGCAAAGAGTAAGAAACAAAGCTTTTCTATCAAATATATTGCAGTTGAAATAGAGGAAAATCTTCAACTCATTTCCAGAACATATATTGTTTATTTCTTGAGAAATCTAGAGATGCCAAGACTATTGACAATGTGTGTAAATAATATACGCGAGCTCTCTTGGAGAGAAGAAATGGACTTTTATACCAATTCTTATTGCCTCGAGAAAAGAAAGAATTATATATGGAATAAAAACAATACCACAAAGCAAATACTAAAGGAATGGTACTTACGTTTGTTAAGATGAAAAGTTACGTATCTGCTTCTGTTTTGGTCTCGTATGGTGTTGTGCAGGGTAAATGTCTTTATCACATACGAATTCACTTTGTATAAAGGGTGGCGATAACTGGCGAACTAAAGGCCGACGACGTGGAAAGTGTTTGCTATGGGCTTCGAGCTAAGCCGTATAAAAAGCAATGCGACGAAGGCAGGTTTCTGGAGAACTGAGCAGGTATATGCTTGTGGGATTTTTACAACAGCCATAGAATCGCACAGAGCACAGAAAATCTCGGTCTTATTCTTAACCGAGTAAGCCCATCCTATATATAAACTTTGTGGTATATAAAATAAAAAGTATGAATTCTGAACAGTGTGTGAATAGAATATACATAATAATCACATTAATCAGCAATAGAATCCGCAATTATTATAATTATTTATTTGAAATGAAATTAAAATTATGTATTTACATATTTGATTTCTTTCTCACATTACAACCAAAATTAATAAATCCGTCCTATAGATATTTATCATGAATTAAATTTCAAGCAAGAATTAACGAAATATTTTAACTTTTTTAACATATAGAATATATCTGCGACCTGCCTATAGTAATAATCAATAATATCATTATCCATGCGAGAAGAAGTGTATAATAGTATATTGTTCAATGAGCGGTAATGTAAGTCGTTAACACACGAAGATGAATTTTGCAGCCCGAGCCGTCAGGCGAGGGGTGTAATTCTTCAAGTGTGTTATGACCATAACCGCAAATTGAACACTATGCTTTATCTTCGACAAAATCAGTAAAATTCGAATTAATCTGCATTTTCAAAATTGACAACAGTTGTCAAAAGCGATTTCTGTGGTCCAAAATCGAATCGATATCGAATCCCGTAGAAAACGTCAAGAATTCACGTTTTCCAAATGCAATTTTTGGATATTCAGATCTAAGAAAATGTAGAAATGGATGGCGAGAACGTTACCTTGATGTCTGAAATAGAGTTCCCCATTGACCCGACTTTTTTATTCATTTCGTAAGCTACACTTTTTCCTATTTGTATTAGAGTGAGGTATAGGCGTGGGTTATTATTACCTCACACTATTGGTTTATAGAGACTATTACAGATCAAAATCAGTTGAATAATGGATACCTACAGGGTGTCTCAAGTTCGAGTGCCTATTAGACGTTTCTGGAGAACTGCACATATTTGAAATCTGAAATTTGGGATTATGATATTGTTCGAAATTCTCTACAGACCTAAAATATTTTCAGAGCCAGAGCATTTCCGGTTATAGAGGGAGTGAAAATAAATTTGCTCAAAAAAATTTTTTTTCAATGTTTTCGTTTCTGATATGATTGAGTATTCAGTGCTGAATACATTTCTGTTGAAACCATCGTATTCATTCGAATAGTTTTCAAAATATCGAAAAAAAACCTGAAAAAAAGTAAAATATTCATAGTCAGTATTATGTTGATTTTTCTTATCCTGGACATCCTGAGGCTTAACCGTTTTCACAACGTCAAAGTAGAAGAATGTGGAAAGGTCATGCATCTTTTGAATTTCATAAATATCATCACAGGGTGTTTCAAATTTCGTGTCAAAAACTGTGATCCAAAATTGGCCATAACTTCTGTTTTTCAAATTAGAACCCTATTTTTTTATTATCGCGATGGATTCTGCGGAGAAAAATAATGATAGCACTCTCAGATGCTCTTGCTCTTAAATTCAGTAATTCCCGAGTTATTTGAGCTTTTCTGGATTCATGTTGTACGTAGAATCAAATTCAAATTTTTTGAGCCAATTTATTTTCACTCCCTGTATAACCGGAAGTGCTCTGGCTCTGAAAATATTTTAGGTCTGTAGAGAATTTCGAACAATATCATAATCCCAAATTTCAGATTTCAAATATGTCCAGTTCTCCAGAAACGTCTAATAGGCACTCGAACTTGAGACACCCTGTATATTATTCTATGGGAGTAGATAAAGTTATATAACATATCAAAAAATAAATGCTGAAGCAATGGTATACTCACGATTAATATATGGCCTGCTTCCTCAGCTACTTTACTCTTGGTCTGGTGTATGCGTTGCACGAAGTCGTAAGAGTCTTTTTTCTCGCGGATTGAATTCCCTCAACGAAATACGTGGATTTCACAACTGTTAAATAATTTGCAGACTACGTGCTTGGCAAAAACTTTCTCACTGATAACGGTAGCAGACGAAGTACCATTTTTACAGAATGCTGAACGGCGATCAGGATGTGCGGGTGCGGGACTGTATAGTGGATGTAACCACGCTCACTAGGGGCTAGGGGCTAGGCCGTTTCTGGAGGTCAGGAGGTGGCCGAGGTGGTCATAAATGCAGTAACCCGTACCTGGCTTCGGGTATGCTCGTATATGGTTCGAAAAGGGTCGGAAAGCGTATCGAATTATTACTTGTATTTTAGTCGAATGTGAAATAAAAAGTACCTATATTTATTCCATTAACTGTTTTCCTGATTTTTAAACCCATAAAATTGACTTTGAGTTCAATGTACCCACTGAAAAACTGCTTTTTTCAAACCAACATTCATAACTCATTCTTAAATATTAGAATATAATGAAAAAAGAATTTGGTTCATGCAGAGTCATAAAAAATGTCTTCCATCACTGTGAGGTTTCAAGAAATAAATTATAGAGTTGAATGTGTTTAAGATCATGTTTTATTCCCATTGAGAACTATATTCAGTACATCAATCCCTTATTGCCTAAATAAATGGTGAAATGTACATATATATTTATTTATTGGTTAACTGGGGGGTTTTCACACCCAAAAGCAGTATCCACTGATTAAAACATTAAGAAATGTGCCTAAAATAAGAAGCATAAATTAAAATTCGACTCGAAAATATTTGACAGGATGGACTCAGATTCATTGACTGATATTTAATCCATGTACACATAAAAATCATTAATTTTAGTGAAATCAAAAAACTCAGGTTTTGCACCGTTCAAATTTTTTACCCGAGACTTTTCAATCTGAGGTAGTGGGATTGATTCAATGAAGATTTTCAATAGTATGTTAGGGACTTCAAGACATTGGCAATACAAAATTCCGAATATTTCAAGTAGTTCCCCAAAAATTTACCTATTGTAAAATTAAAATTCAACTCGAGAATACGTATTTGACAGGGTGGACTCAGCTTCATTGAATGATATTTAATCCGTATACACATAAGAATCAACTGAAAATTAATTGCCTCTTGCTAATGACTACAAAAAGCTCTAATTAAGATTTAACAGCAATGAACAAATCAAAAAATTCGATATTGGTACAAAAAAACGCAAATATTAAAAAAAAAAGACACATGCAAGATTGTCCAAATATCATCCGAACAAACTTCAATCTGTCAACGAAAAAAAATGAAACAAACCACATTCCACTCCCTTCTAATAACAGGTACAATCCCCAATTTTTCAAATAGAAAGTATGTTCACCCGAAACATCGTTTAAAAGATCGTGTCATTCTATTGTTTAGAAATGTTATTTTCATGTTTGTTGCAAAAATTAAAACAGAAAAAAATAGAATCATCTTATTATAATATTCCATCGAATATTCTCAAATCTTGTTCTTATAATATCGAACTTATTTACCTTCAAGATGTGGAAAAAACCATACCATTGTGTTTTCCAGAAGGTACCATGAAAACTACTTAAAAAGTTAAAACACTTTCTGTGGCAATGTAAGCTTCTTTAGAACGCATTCTCAAATTGTTTTGTGCTGAAAACTTGTGGCTTTTAAATTGTCTTATAAGTGTTTGAATTTCATTAACTTCTTTTTCGAATGATAGTTCGATCAACGGAGATGCACCAAATAACAATAACACAAATAATTGATTACGGAGATTACACCGGAACTCCAAAAGAAGTAAAAGTCGCTTGTTTCATGAAAAATTTGCTTATTTGTCGCCTGAATCCCAAGGGGCTATAGGTAAAATAGAGAACCAGTATCACGAGTTTGGGCATGTAAGGCAGATTGAGGATATACGCTTTAGTTTAAAGAAAATCCATATAAATCGCCTAGAGACGCCCCACAACATTTAATGCCAGCCATAGATCGATTCCCTGTTCTTAACCCATTTAGATTTCTTTTTATGTGAAGAGCATTGTGTACAGAACTAAACACAGTGGCGTACCGAGGGGGGCGGGGGGTGGCGGTCCGCCCCAGACCCCGCACCAGCATAGTCCCCCAAATGGCCAAAAAGTACAAATGAGTCAAAAAGAAAAATAATTTATCAGGCCCCATGATGGCGGATGCCGGAGGCCTCCATATTAGTCCATATGTCAGTCACATATTTTTTTTTATTCGTAATTACATATTTTCATTTCGTATGAAAAACTATTCGTCTAGCCACTTCGACACTTGTCGGAAAGAGACTTGTCGGTAAAGTGGCGAGAACTAAATAAACTAGGCTTGGCTTGTGATTTCAACGTTATATTCATAACATACTCCAATCTTACGTTCCTGATCTTTCCGTGCACCTCAGATACAGGTAAAGGGCTCAATGTATGCGGTAATTTTCGAACTGTTCAAGTTCCACTTTAAGGAATACGTTTAAAACTAACTGAATAAATCTCTTTCAATATTTCCTGGAATTTTTTCAGAACGATTGTAAAGATTTGCTGTGATCATAAACGAGGTGTTGCGAAAATACCCTTCTTTCGTTATTTGAAACAATATTTGCTAGAAAGAAGGTTCGGTCCACAATAAACAAGAAATCTATGAACGATAATTTATGCAGGGTGTACCTGAATCTCTTCTGAGATATTTTCGGAATAATTGTTAAAATTCCCAACGGTCATAAACGAGCAGTTGAGAAAAACACCCTAATTTGTTTATATGATCACTATTTGTGAATACAATATTCCGACCTAATTGAAGACGGGTAGGTAAGAGCTTGCTTGCATTATACAGTCGGCAGTAATGGTACCTGTGGAAGATATTTTTTGATTTTTCCAATTTTCATCTATTCCACGTGGTTGACATTATATTTGCTCCCTAAAAGAGTTGGTAAAGCCCTATATATATTCTGATCTCGATTCTTTTCAAACTAGTTGAAATATTTTCGTGTTAAGGGTGATAGGTCGTATTTCTAAGTTAATATTTTCTTCCATTTGTGAAAGTGTATATGAATAAGTTGACTTTTTTTGTGTTTTGGAAATCAGAGTTGAAATATTTTTATTATTTTCACAGCCAAGCGAACCGACTATAAAATGAAACGAAACTATCCGAGTGGTTGGGAAAAAAAAGAAACAAAAAGTTAAAAAACAAGAACTCTAGCGTCTGTCAGGTTCAATTCTGAAATATGCTCAAAAAGCGTCATTTTAGGCAAACAATGAAGTAGAGCCTGATGTTTTCAAATCTATAGAAACTCCAAGTACAAGCTTTGACCTACGAGTTACATACATAAGCAATCAAGTACAAGAAGAGGAAGTAGAAGAACAAAAAGAAGGAGGAGTAGAAAAGGAAATGGAAGAAGGAGGGAATGGGAAAGACAAGGAAGAAGACATACCCCCTTTGCTATGTTCTGACTCAGAGTCGGATCCACCTGAAATTTGTGGAAGATTGTTGCTCATATGGATGAATAAATGAATTGAATTGAAAAAAATTGAATTTATCAATACATTTTGATGTTGGAAATTGGCCTATTCCAGTACCAGATAGTCTTAGAACCGAAATAATAAGACGAGGAAGTGAGATTTACCAACACTTAGAGGTACCATTTGGAACTGTGCTCAAGCCTGGGGAAAATCCCAAAGGTCGTACCCGACAGTTGAAAACTTATTGGTTTTACAGACAGCTCCGTAGTGAGGAGAAAATATTAAGGAAATGGATGGTTTATTCTCCTCAAAAAATCATTGTTTTGCTTTTGTTGCAAGCTCTTTGATAATGGATCTATACAGGCTGTCGCTAATGTATCCAGGGTCATCACAGGATTCAACAGTTGGTGGAAATTAAATCCTAAAGTGTCCGACCACGAAAACTCTGAATTCCACGTTGAGAATTTGGAAAAATGGAAAACTCTTGAAGCAAGACCTTTTTCTAAACAAAACCATCGATGCTGCACACCAAAACGTTATGGAAACAGAAAGGAAGAAATGGAGGGACACTTTACATAGGCTTTTAGATGTAACACTTTTTTTAGCTAAGCAGAATTTGCCTGGGAGAGATTTTCCGCGGAAATGGAACACGACCTATACGGGGCGCAGAAGAAAATTTGGGGAATGCTAAGAAGGAGAAAGTTGGATGTGAATGAATATTCGCAAACACAAAAAATCGATAAAGATACCTGGAAGAACTACTTCAAAAATTTGTACAGCTCTGATGAAGACATCCCCCCTATGGACGACGATGGAAACCATGAGAGAGTGAAAATAACTGCTGAAATGACTGCCGAAACAGCGAAGAAACTTAAAAACAGAAAAGCTCCCGGATTCGATGGTATTCCGAATGAACTCATAAAATATGGCGGAGCCTGCCTGATGGAAGAACTCACGAAACTGTATGATAACATCCTAACAACTGGAAAGATAGCAAGGAGCTGGAAGAAAAGTATTACCATTCCTGTTTTCAAAAAGGGTGACAAAAGAGCTCCAGAAAATTATAGAGGAATAACATTGCTCAGTTCGGTCATGAAACTCTTCACAAAAATAATCTACAAATATATAAACATCTCAGAGGAACAACAGGGTTTCAGGAGGAACAGATCAACATTAGATCCCATTTTTATATTGAGGCAGATAACCGAAAAATCGATAGAATACGGAAAACCAGCCTTCCTCTGCTTCATACCAAGGCATTCGATAAGGTGAGACTCAAAGATGTCATCAAAATACTTAAAGATAAAGATCTACCAACACCTTTGATAGAAATTGTGAGACAACTGAATACCGACACCTCCACACATATATCTGTAAACCAACAGCTCACCGAAGAAATTCCAACTCCAACGGGTAAACGACAAGGAGATTCATTAAGTCCCCTACTCTTCAACGTAATAATGGACCAAATAATACACCGCGTCAAGAATTCTGGAATGGGATACAGACTTAGCACAGGAGCTATAAAAATTATCTGCTACGCCGATGACGCAGTGATCGTGGCTGAAGGCGAAGATGACCTGCAGAGACTGCTATATTCATTCTTTTTGGAGGCATGCAAATACAACATGCAAATATCAACAACAAAAACAAAGTCATAAGTCATAAGCAAAGAACCCAAAAGATGCAAACTTGTCGTCGCAGACCAACCAATAGAACAGGTGATGACATTCAACTATCTCGGCGTACATATATCTTCGAACCAAGATAGAACATACGAAGTTCGTGAGCAGGCAAATAAAGCATGTAGAGTGGCAGGTGCACTTCGCGACGTCATATTCAACAACAAATGTATGAGTAAACATTCCAAAACCAGGATCTACAAAACTTGTGTCCGGCCTATCATGACATACGCCATAGAAACCAGAGCGGACAACAAAAGAACTAAGTCCATCCTCAGAACAACTGAAATGAAGATACTAAGAACCATATCTGGATATACGCTGAGAGACGGGAAAAGGAACACAGCCATTTTAGAAGAATGCCAAATCCAGGACATTGTCAAATGGGGAAGAGCGCGACGACGATACTGGAACAACCACGTCAGCAGAATGAACACGGGAAGAATAGCTAAGATCGCCCGAGACGGAATCCCAAGTACCAGAAGACCCATCGGCAGACCTCCCAAACGCTGGAAAGATTCCTGGATGTCTACATCCATAGAGGATTAGAGTGGAATTTACAAGCCTCAGGCTTAACATAAGATGAAGAAGAAGAATTTGCCGTTTAGAGGTCATAGAGAAGACATTGAATCCGAAAACCGTGGCAATCTCTTAGAACTGGTGAATCTCTTGTCACATTAGGACCCTGTTTTAAAGGAGCACAACATACGGCTTCAGCAATCATTGCAAACAGGAAAGATACCAGTAACATACTTATCGCCAGCAGTACAAAATGAGTTTATTTCTCTCTTGGGAAACGCCGTACATTATCTCGGGAATCGAAGCAGCAAAATATTATGGAATACTATTTGATAGCACACCTGACATATCCCAGACAGAACAGATGAGTCAAGTCATAAGATATGTGAAAATTGACAACGAAGAGAGAACTGAATGAAGAGCTCATAAATAATTCTGAAAATCAATCAAAAACAATATGGTCCATCATAAAAAAAGAAACCAATAGAAAGAACACTACTAAAATAAATGAAAATTTGAATCCTGATACCTTTAACAATTATTTTTCCTCAGTAACTGATCGAATTAAAGAAAATATGAACTTGCCACCTAATGTCACAGATGAAGAACTAAAACTTCTTCAACAAATCAATCTAAAAAGGGATAAATTGACTGGATTCGATGAAACTTCGGAGTTTGAAATCCTGAGTATCATGAAAATAATTAAGGGAAAGGAAACTCAGGACATTTATGGTATGACAACCATATTTATTAAATCCCTATCAATAGAAACTGCCCAACCTCTCAGAATAATATTTAATAGGTGTCTATCTGAGGGTGTATTTCCTGCAATGCTGAAGATTGCAAGAGTTGTGCCAATATATAAGAAAGGGGATGAAAACGAACCATCTAATTATCGTCCAATTTCCATCTTACCAACTATATCAAAGATACTGGAAGAAATCATCAAAATCAAACTCTTGAGACATTTTGAAGACGGTGAAATGCTTGGCAAACAACAACATGGATTCAGGAACTCCAAGTCCACAACAACTATGCTACTGGAGGTCATGAAGGAGATAATTACAGCCTTGGAAGAGAGGTGGCCCTCAAAGATTATTTCAAGGGACTTATCGAAGGCATTCGATACAGTGGATCATGATATCCTTGAGAGAAAAATGAATGGATTGGAGGGTGCTGCATTGAATATGATTTGTTCCTTCCTTTCAAGTAGACAACAACGAGTCCAGTGGAATGGTTCAAGGTCAAATTGTAGGAACATAACATCTGGAGTTCCTCAAGGATCGAAACTGGGACCCTTGCTTTTCCTAGTCTACATAAATGATCTGAACTTGAAAAGGACATTTACTTAATGACTCTATTGTTTGCCGATGACACTTCCTTTTTCATGAAGGCCTCGGACATCACCGGTCTGAGAATGTTAGAGCATTATGTCCACTCAACATCAAACCACTGGTTCAACTGTAACTCCCTTGCTGTCAATGAGACAAAAACGCAGCAAATTAAATTAAAAAGTAATAAAAATGAAACCATTAGACTGCTTGGGATTACAATTGATGGAGCACTTTCATGGGAGCCTCATGTTCAGGAAACAAAAAAGAAACTTACAGTAGCAATTTACGCAATATCTGCGGTGAGTAGATTTTCAACCAAAAATGCAGCTTTGATGGCCTATTTCGCTAATTTCCACTCCATAGCGACATATGGGATTCTCCTATGGGGTGCAACCACTCATGCACATGATCTTCTTATTCTCCAGAAGAGGGCAGTACGAGCAATAATGAGGCTGAAACAGACAGACAGCTGTAGACCTGTGTTTGCTGAATTAAAAATACTTACCATACCAGCAGTATATGTATTGGAGTGTGCAACCCATGTGCATACAAACTTGAGAGACTTTCCAGCCAATGCTATTTTCCACAAATTCAATACCCGCAACCGAAACCACCTAACAATACCATACCACAGTCGCAATTACTCACAACAAGGAGTGGACTTTTGGGGTCCTAAAATCTACAATAAAGTACCAGATAACATCAAGCAATTCCAACATCTAGAAAATCTGAAGATAGTTTCCTGGAATGTTAACGGAATCAGAGCCCGTAAATCAGATATTGAACAATTGTTAGAAGAAAAACATCCTGATATTATGGCGCTTCAGGAAACAAAAATGACTACCAATGATAGAATTTCCTTCAAAAATTACGAAATATACAGAAGAGACAGAAATAATAGAAACGGAGGAGGGGTTGCCATTCTTGTTAAAAAAGACGTGAACCACTACCTGAATGCGGTTATAAATCCCGAGGACAATGACGCATCTATAGAGGCACTATCGATCACAGTAAAGATAAGAAGAGAAAGCATTAAGGTATTCTCTGTATATAAACCACCGCAAATAAATCTGCCAGAGGAAGAGATAAAGATTTTATTAGGGGGTCATTTTCCAAGAATAATACTTGGAGATCTCAACTGTAAATCTCAACAATGGAATTCTAGAACAGAGAACGCAAATGGCAAGAAATTGAAAGAGTATGCCGAGAAGGAAGATGCGATTATAATGGGACCGGACATACCGACATTTTTACCTAGTGGCAATGGAACCCCTGATGTGCTAGACATAGTTATAATGAAGAATATAAAGCAAGATTTTGCTCTTGAAACGATAGAGGATGGAACATCTGATCACAACCCGATAGAGTTCATTTTAGGACATGGAACTAGAAATGAAGTGACTCAAACACGAGAACATACCGATTGGGACGAATATAAGAATAAACTCCAAGAAAATATCACGAGTATTCCACAAATAAACACTCCGGATGAATTAGATCAATCAGTCATAGCTTTGGAGAGTGCGATTATGAAATCCTATGAAGAGAGCACGGTTAGAAAAACTGAACCTACTCCCAAACATCCCTATGGCGATACTCCCAAAGAGGTGAAAGAACTGATTAAAGTCAACCGAAGACTAAGAAAGAACTACAGGATGTATAAAACAGATAATGATAAAATCAGACTGAACAGACATAGTCAAATACTTAAAAATGCACTAAGGGAACTCAGAACGAATAGATGGAATAAGAAAATCAGTGAACTCAGCACAGAAGACCACTCTGCATGGAAAATGCAAAAAAATTTACGTAATGAAAAAACTCAAATTCCACCACTGCATGGAATGGCATATTCAAAAAGCGATAAATCTAACGCTCTTGCCGATACTATAGAAAGGGAGTCAAGAATAAATTATTGTGAAGAAGACGATGAGGACCTAGAAGAATTAATTGAAGATAATGAAGAAGAAATGAAAGAAACACCACCGGATGACAAAATCCCTCACCCTACATCTCCGGCAGAAATCAAAGAGATAATCAATAACTTGAAAACAAGAAAGGCTCCTGGGAAAGATAAAATTACAAATCTCATGCTGAAGAAAATGTCAAAGAAAGGAACGGCAGCTCTCACTAGCATAGCAAATGGCGTGATGAGAACAGAGCACTTTCCAAAAAGATGGAAATCTGCCGAAGTGATTGTTTTCAATAAACCAGGTAAAGACAAAAAGTTCCCACAGAACTATAGACCGATAAGCTTGCTCCCAGCCCTAAGAAAAATTGTGGAAAGAGTCTTAGCCAGACGACTTAATGAAGAAACAGAAGCCCTGGCGACGATACCGAGTGAACAATTTGGATTCCGAAAACAACATTCAACTGAACAACAGCTCCTAAGAATAACCGAGTATATCACAGAAGGATTTCAGAATAAAGAAGCCACAGGACTACTACTACTGGATGTAACCAGAGCTTTTGATAGAGTATGGCATGAAGGACTTGCATATAAAATGATAACCGCAGGATATTCACCCAAGTTATGCAGAATAATAAGAAATTATCTGAGGGATAGGAACTTTTGTGTGAAAATAGGTGATGTTCATTCCACACTCAGATATTTAGAAGCAGGAGTTCCCCAAGGATCCATACTAGGACCGCTACTCTATAACATATACATACATGATATACCAAGAAATCCAAGATGCCTGCTTGCTCTATACGCAGACGATACGGGCATAGCAATTAGGCACAGAAATACAAAGATAATTCACAAAAGACTTCAAGAAGCTGCAGATGATATCAGTCAATGGTGTAACAGATGGAAAATCAAAATCAATGGAGAAAAGAGTCAAGCAATACTCCTTCAAAAGAGAAAACTAAAGATGGAATCGAAGATATCCATAGACAATAATGAAATTGAATGGAAGAATGAAGCTAAATACCTAGGAGTAATATTAGACAAAGGACTAACGTGGAAACAACACATTAAGTATGCAGTGGATAAAACGAATGTAGCCATGAAAAGATTATACCCGATAATAGGCAGAAGAAGTCAAATGAACAAGAACACGAAATTGAGAATCATAAAAGCAGTCGCCAGACCGCAGCTCACATATGGATCAACAGCATGGGGATATGCAGCGAGAACCCATATAAAGAAGATACAAAGTACAGAAAACAAATTACTGAGATGGGCATTAGACGCCCCCTGGTTTGTTAGGAATGAACAAATCCAAAAAGACATAAAATGGGAGTCCATTACTACATTCATCAAGCGAAAAGCTGCAAAAGCCTATGAAAGAGCTAGTGAACATCCAAATGACGACCTTAGAAGGTTAATCGACTATGACCCCGCTGAAGATGAAAAAGCAGCGAGAATTTACCGCAAAAGACCTAGAGACCAATTGCGAAAATGAAGATATAAAACTCCACACTAAGTGAGAGATATCCAATTGAAGGATGAACACAAACACTCAGCATAAAAGAATGCGAAAGAGAAAATAACATATGAGAAGATGAAAGGTTTATAGGCATATGCCCGGAACCTAACAACGGGAGAGGTGTTTAGTCGGTAAGAATCCGACACTACCCAGAAAGACTGGGTGTCTTGTGTAAGATTCACCTCTCCTATAATTAAAAAAAAAAAAAAAGCAATTCCAAGGACAAAATTCAAGAAATGTTTAAAAAAAATTCTAGTTAAAAATGCAATGTATAGTTTGGATGAATTTTTGAAAAATTGATTATTTCTGTAATTGTTGACGAAGCATGTGAATATTTTGATGCTGAAATAAATATTATTATTATTATTAAGTGGTTCTTCCGACATCAAAATCTCTTCTATTTTATTATCAAGTTCGAAAATTCTTTTTGACTTATCGTGAATTGTTCTCTTCCATATTCTACTCTTGTATTCATCCCTGGTCCTAGAACTGGAACGTACATCAGTGAATATCTGGCTAATTTCAGTTCTCAGGGCTTCCCGTTTCAACTGCCAACAAAGTAACAAAATCCTGGCAGGATCGCCAAATTTAAAGTCTATATGTCCAGGAATGTTCTGTCGAGTTTGGGCCTGTTTTATGGACCAAGGAAAGAAATGACTGTTTCAACTTTATAATCTTTCTGACAACTACAATTGTTTTTTATATAACTCGATTAAATATGAACATGAAAATGATATAAAATAGATCCAACATATTATACGCGATGCAAGTTATCAATGAAAGTTTGAACGTAATTCCCATAATATTCAACTTACGATGAATTATTCTCAATGAAAAATTATCTCAAATGATGCGATCCTGAACCGGATAGTACTTTATATTTGTACACAAGTAAGGAGCGATCCCACAAGTCACATGTGACCGAGCAAGACTAAAGCTGACGCAACGGATACATTCAAGACGATCTGTTTCGAATAATAACAGTAATTATTTACAGACTGACTTTATTTATCGGTAACACAAAAAGGTGGTTTATTAAATCATTACTAAACGCCGTCTGTAATGTTTGTATCATTTAGCTACCAAATGAGAAATTTCTGCAACTAAACTAAATGGAAGGTGCAACGTAATATGTCGGTGTACATTTTCATAAAAGATCTTTTTGGTGGCCCTGACAAGGGCCTTTGATGTATGACCTGATGAGAACGTATCGTCGAGATGTCTACGATTTTTTTTCGGTCTTTTTCGGCAAGAGAACGGCTTGGATGTTGGGTAAAACACCTCCTTGTGCGATGGTGACTCCTGAGAGCAATTTGTTCAATTCTTCGTCGTTCCTGATGGCCAGCTGAAGATGACGCGGAATGATTCTGGTCTTCTTGTTGTCTCTCGCGGCGTTACCAGCCAATTCCAATACTTCGGCGGCAAGATACTCCATTACAGCCGCAAGGTACACGGGTGCTCCCGCTCCAACCCGTTCGGCGTAATTACCCTTACGTAATAAACGATGAATACGTCCTACGGGAAACTGCAACCCAGCTCTGTTAGAACGGGACTTCGCCTTGCCTTTAACTTTACCACCTTTACCGCGACCAGACATGATTAACTATTAACTTTACTTTGATATAACGTATTATCAAATGATGCTCCTCAACATTGCGTGCTCCACCTATATAGATTCGACGTTACGCCAATCGCGTCGAGTTTTTATTTCGTCATCCTACATGGGCGTGTTCGAGATATTCACATGGATACCCGCTTCTTGAACATATTCGTGATAGAGCCATACATAATTCCTTAATATGAAGTGAATCGTGGGAATAGGAATATTTACAGAACACTTAATTACCTTTATCAGCGACGTTTCTTAACCATACTGTTGCATTTTCAAGCTGTTGTTACAGTATTTCCCGCCGGCTTATTAGACGCTGGATGAAAAAGATGAATAGTAATGTGTAGGATGCTGTTTTAAAAAAATCTATAAACACTCTCGATGTGATCGCACTACCTGAAACAATAACCTTGGGTATTCCAAAATCACCAGATACGGATTTCCCATAAATGGTCCAAAACAGTCGAAAAGAATACGTTCCCATCGAGTGTAAGGGCAGCTCCAAGGATTCAACGTAGTCTTTTCATCTTTACCATGACCTGATGGGTAGAATGGAATTCATTCAAAATCTTCTTCAAATCTTAGTTTTTGAGGAACAATTATCCTTGGATTCCGAAATGAACAATGATCTTGTGAACTAAGTAAGAACCTCTTCTGAAATTATGGTAAAATTTCCTTCTATTCTTCTCTCATTTAATTACATATTTCTTTCATAAATATGTCGTTCCTCGACACCGATTCAATATTTTAAAAACTTAATTTAATAGCTGTATAATCATCAAAAAATAATTGGATTCGACATCTCTCGCAAATTCTAATTTTTAAAGGGTACTTGGTAATCTAGACAAAGTATCCATCCAATTACTTTTGGACTTGACATATTCCATGTTGTAATCGTGATTTGACGAAATAACGGCCCATCTTCGGAACCTGTTTGTAGAAAATTTGGGTATTTCCATGCTGGAAGAGAATATTATCAATTAAGAGAGCTTTTCATGAGATAAGTATTGGTTGAATTCATGAACTAAAGAACTCCGAAAATATTGGTCAAAGCTTCTTTTTCAATCTGTGAATAGGCTTGTTTACATTTCGATAAAACTGTGTAAGCGTAAGCTATGCGTTTTTCGATTCCATTTGGATGAAAATGACTCAAAATAGATCCAAGCGTCTATTGGCAGTTACGAAATTTTTCATATCTTTAAAGTAGTTGACAGAAACTAGTTCCTCTCAACTACTTTAAATATATTAATAAAGGAAATTATCTATCTATCAATTTTTCATATCGATGAATGCTTCGGACCAAATTCGATTTAACGTGTTTTTTTTTAACCAATTATAAAATGGATATAAAAAAGTGGACAATTCTTTTAGTTTATCAATCCCATAATTGGCTTCGATTCAGTGACCCCTCGGGGATTAGGAGCCTACTGAATTGTATCTGTCATATCATTTCAAGCATAAAGTCCCTCCTGATCATTCCTTCGGTTTTCTTCACACGTGGGACAAATAGAAATAGCAAAATATCGAATATTTTATGGCATCTCTTATCAGTACGTTTCACGTTGTTGAAAGTGACAATTGTCATAATACTGTCCATCCAGCAATCTGCAGTTTCATCAGAAGGCATCTCAAATAAAGATGCCGATATTTATGACCAACATTTCCAAACAATAAGTTTATTGATCTACCTTTCACCCATAAGCAGGTCATAAATCTACTAATAAACAATAACCATCTGTCCGGCCCTTTATTATTATTATTGGGTTTATTACCGGGGTGGTTTTCGGGGTATTTCTGGTTTTTTTTCCCTTTCCACAAATTCTGGCGATTTGCCTCGAATGGTTCATTTCAAAACTTCGTCATTCTTTTTCCGTTCGTAGTACAGATTGGTCTCCACTCTCCGTAGATTCAAGTGGAATAGTTCGTCTTTTCGAATTCTTTTTCTATTTGAATTCACATCGAGTTATCCTCAAGTGCTATGAAATAATAGAATCATTTGCGATAAAAGTGATTGTTTCAAGTGGGTTCAACATATTCACCTAGAAAAATCTCAGGATGTCCCTAATGCCACACATTTGTAAGTATTTCGTTTTATTAAGTTTTTTGCCTCTCTGATAATATCCTGGTATTTGATTATGTGTATATTCTATACTTGATACATCTCATGTTGATTAAACAATGACCGCCGAATTGACATTTTTGAATTGCCCCTTGTGTAATAAATATATTTGCGTAATCAATGATCTGATAAACTCTTGATATATTTGCGTAATTTTCCCATAATTGATAGATAGATATGGTCTTTTCAGGGAGATTTGTGTTTATCATATCTAGGAAAGTAAATGTCAATAAATTATGTACGTGGGAGTATTATTATCAATCGATTCCTGAGCTGAAATTCAACGACACATTACCTATAACTTATCATCGCTTCAAAAAAGAAAATATGTTTTGTGATTACAATATGGAGATGTACAAGAAAGGACTGCAATCCAAAAACAGGATACAACTTCATAACGAAATATATTTTTAAAAGAAATCATTATCGGTAAACAATTTTCCAATTCCGGAAAAATTTCCACTTCGAGCGGGAATCGAACCACGCGTCTTTGATGTCTTGTCGCAAATCGAAAATTGTCCGTTTACCGATAATGATTTCTCACAAAAATATTTCACACAGACGATAATTTCTAATTAATATAACAAATAACGAAATATATTCATAGAGCTCTTTGATAGTTTCATCTTCTTTCCTTTGTAGTAAAATTTTTTATCGAACTTATAATTGTAATGATTAGTCTCCCGAGTAGACTTCTCTAACTTAAATTAGGATATGCGAATTTTTTATTAATTTTCTACTGTGCGTATTTACTATCCATATCGAATTCGAAAATAATTCAATCACCAGACTAGTCCAGATAAAGGCTATCTTTTTTTTTTTTTTTTTTTTATTAAAATTAATGTGTCTCGACTGCGAGGTCATTGACACCAGGTACAGTAGTCTTACATTATACAATAAGTCTTACATTACGTACTATATCAAAATACAAATATGGTCAGGCAATATTAGATTCCGCTGTATAAACCAGTGTTCTTGAGGAAGTCAATCAAGTTCTGAAAGTGGTTCGGGTTACTCAATAGTTCCTTGAAATCTTGGAGGTTGTGTAGTTTCCGTTGGGCCTCATAACATTTGCACTCTGTTAGTATGTGTTTAACGGAGAGTGTGACGTGACAGTCATTGCATGTTGGTGGATTTTCGGATTTGAAAAGGTAGGAGTGAGTCAGTGCCGTGTGTCCAATTCGGAGTCGCCTCAGAATAGCCAGATCTCGTCTGGATGAACAACAGAACTTAGCCGGAGAGACGGTGGGATGAACTTCCCTCAATTTGGAAGCTATACCGTTCCAATGGCTGCGCCAAGTCTTTTTTATATGATCTTTGATGTGGGATCTGACATCGACTTCATATTGGAACTCTTCTGGAAGGTGGTTGGACGAAGAAAATACCCCTTTCGCAGCATGGTCAGCTTTTTCGTTTCCTTTAATGCCTTTATGAGATGGGACCCATATCAGTGTGAGCTCGGCGCCGGTTGCTGCTATGCCGTTATATTGTTCATGGATGGAATGAACAAGGGGATGTTTGGCGTATGTCTTCGAGATAGCGTGAACTGCTGCTAAGGAGTCTGTGCAAATTGCAATGCGTTTTTCAGTTTTGATAGCCCTTACTGCTTGGAGAATGGCAAATAACTCCCCGGAAAAGACACTACACAAAGGAGGAAGCAGGTTTATTACCAGTTCTTCATCTTCACTTGTTACAGCTGAGGCAACTCCGTGTTTACTTTTTGAGCAGTCGGTGAACAGGATTCGATCAAAGTGGTTCGAGCCGATCAGCTTCTCAAGGCAGCTTTTGAGGAAGTTTGGGGTATATTCTTTCCCGTTGAACTTCAATAATGAGAGGTTTTTCTGTGGAATTCTTTTACACCAAGGCGGAATAGTGGATATTGGAGTTGGGCTTGTCCTTCGGACGTCTATATCTGGAAGGTAGTTTTTTATTTGATGGAATGTTGATCTATATGCAGAAGACATTTGCACTGTATCAATTTTTGAAGCAATCAGATTGGATACTGGATTGTTCATGTCGGTGGATACTCTTGAAGCATATCGAAGAAGGAGGTGGCGTCTTCTTAACCAGAGAGGGGGCTCATGGGCTTCAATGTATAGACTTTCGGATGGGCTGGAACGGTAGGCACCAAGACACAAGCGTAAGGCAGTATTTTGTACCGATTCCAAGGATTTTAAAGCTGATTTAGAGGCCGAATTATAGACAATACAACCGTAGTCCAACCGCGACAGTACTAGTGCTCTGTATATCTTCAACAGTACTTCTTCTTCCGCTCCCCACTGTATGTGAGACAAAGCTTTAATAATGTTCATATTTTTGCAGTTTTTTGCTTTTACTTTTGCTATATGCTGTTTGAAGCTGAGCCGAGAATCGAAAATCAGTCCTAGAAGTTTTAGTTCTTTTACTAGAGGTATTTGGGTTTTTTGTAGATAAATTTTTGGACTTTCCGTGGATGATGGTCTTCTGCTGAATTTTATCACTTTCGATTTTTCTGCGGAGATTTTGAAAAGATTTTGTGAACACCAGTCACTGAGTTGGTTAACTGCGTCTTGGAGTAGCGTTGATACAGTGCTAACATTTTTGCCATGGCAGAATATGAATAGATCGTCTGCATACAGAGCAAGTTTCATAGGAGGTTTGATACAGCTGCAGATGTCGTTAATTGCTAGGAGGAACAAAGTTGGACTTAAAACGGATCCTTGGGGGACACCGTTTGTAACTGTGTGTGGCTCTGAAGTTTCTCCGTTAACTGATACTCTGAACTGTCTATATTGTAGGAATTTATCTATAAATGAGTAAATGTTGCCATCTAAATTACATTTCTCAATCTGTCTTAGGATGACTGATCGATGAGCAGTATCAAATGCTCCTTCTATGTCGAATATTGCTGCCACAAGGTCTTGTTTATTCTGAAAAGCCTCAACGATATGTTCGTGTAGTATAACTAGGTTGTCAGTAGTACTTCTTTTAGGTCGGAATCCAGACTGCACATTCGATAAAATCTCATATTTCTCCATATACCATAAGAGCCTTCGGTTGATCATTTTTTCTAGTATCTTACACATAGTGCAGGTTAAAGATATAGGACGGTACGAGGCCACTTCATGGCTAGGTTTATCAGCTTTCTGAATGGGTAATATGATGGATTCTCGCCAGATCTGAGGAAATGCATTTTCGCACCATATTGCGTTGAAGATCTCTAACATTTTGTCTAAACCAGAGTCTGGTAGGTTCTTCAGGAAGATGTTTGGTATACCATCCGGGCCAGCTGCCGAGTTTTTTGTCGATAATAGAGAATCATGCAATTCTTGTCTGGAGAATGGTAAATTCATAGCATCCACATCCTCAGAGGACGTTCGTAGCTTTTTTGTGTCATTATTGTATATTGTTGGGAGTTCACTACTGCTGGTGGATTTTGATTGAAAGTGATTAGCAATTATGTTAGCAATCTGTGTGTGGTCATGAATTAGTTGTTGATTTTGGTATAATCCTGAGATTCTCGAAAAGGTTTTTTTACCCTTCATTTGACCGATTTTTTTCCACACTTGGCGAGGGGAAGAATCACAGTTCAAGGTTGATACATATTCTCTCCAGGAGTCCCTCTTACTTTCTTTTACCACTCGTCTAGCTATTGCTCTCAGTTTCCGGAACTCAATCAAATCACTAGTGTTTCTAGTCTTGCGGTATCTGTTAAGTGCAGTTTTGGAATTTCTAATGGCAGATTCGCAGTTTTTGTTCCACCACGGAACTGCTTTGTGTTCAGGGGATATGGTAAGTTTTCCTATGTGAATTTCGGCAGCTGAAGTTATGATGTTAATCAGGCTAGATAGTTTTGCGTCTATGTCATGGAAGTTCTGGAGTTTTTCAGTTTGTTCATCTATTTCGAGTTTGAAATTATACCAGTTGGCCCTAGCTAGATTCCACATTGTGAGCTTGTGTGTTGGTTTTGTGAAGCTGTCAGTGATGAATATAGGGAAATGATCGCTGTCGTACAAATTCTCTAGGACCTTCCAAGACAAGGAAGGAAATGTAACTGGGTCGCAGAGGCTCAAATCTATTGATGAGAATTCTCCGGATGAGATATTGAAGTGTGTCGCTTGGTCGGTGTTTAGCAGGCATAGTTGGGATGAATTTAAGATATTCTCAACTAATCGGCCTCTTCTGGATATACGATCAGATCCCCATATTATATTGTGTGCGTTGAAATCTCCAACGAGAAGAAAAGGTGTCTCAAGTTGTGCGATCAGATCTGTTATTTCAATTTCAGACGGAGAAGTATTTGGGGGTATGTATATGCAGCAAATCAATATCTTCTTCGGACACCAGACATTTACGGCGATGGCTTCTAAGGAAGTTTTCAATGGAAACGTTGTAGAAAACATGTCATGACTCACAAAAATTGATGCACCCCCACTTGCTCTATCATATTCAGTTCTCAAATAGTGATAGCCTTCAAATCCTTTGAGTTGTTTTGCGTGTGTTTCTTTAAAATTAGTTTCCTGTAGACAGATTATATCAGCATTCATTTCCGCTATGATATGTTGGATATGTTCTAGTCTGGCGTAAAAGCCATCACAGTTCCATTGTATTAGGTTGAAGTCTAAATAATTATTGTTTTAAGGAAGATTGGGAGCTGTCAGAAAATTCATCTTCGTGTGTGGGATCAGCTGAATAGTCAGAACCTATACTTTCTATGTCATCTGCGTCGGATCTTAATTCTTGTTTCAGTTTTTTTGTTATTCGAGTGAATCGATTTTTGAGAGATCTTTCAGTAAGGAAAGGGTATATATTATACATGTCGGATAATAGTGCTTTCAAATTTTTGGTGAATTTTAAAGCTTCTAACTGAGGACTTTTATTTCCGAAGGTGTTGTCGATGAAGGCTAGAAAATTGTTCAGGGCTAGAGAGTATCGCTTGGGATTTTCGTCATAAAGTTTTTTGATGTCGTTTTTAGATATTTCCGAAATTCCTATATTTTCACTGTATTGTATTTTAGCTTTTTTCTTTTTTTGTTTGATTTTTTGGTTGTTAGGTGGAGGCATAAATTTCTCTAGATCTGTGATAGATTCAGTTTCTTCAATACGATCGGGATCGGTCGAGTCTAAAGATGTAGATAAAGGTCTCTTCTGTCCAACAATTGGTGAGTTGGGTGTTTCTAGTTCAGCTGGGTGATGTATATCTGCAATTGTCGCGATGGATTGGTGGGAGACGTTCTTTGCTGGTCTAGGTGTGGTAAAAGATGTCTGTAATTCTTCGGTGAGCATTTCGGTAATTGGTGTGTGATTTATTGTTGGTTCTTCTAGAGCTGTTGTCGCCTCTGTATTTTTGCAGTTATTGGCAACATGACCGGGTTGCTTACAAATGAAACACTCCATGCGTTCGGTAGATAGAAATATGCGGTATGCTGTGTTGTCGTGTGTAATGGCAATTGACGTTTGCAGTTCAAACTCACTGGATGGAGGAATAATATAAACCTGTCTTCTGAAGGATATTATATGACTGTATTCTTCTCCTGGCAGCCCTGCCTTTAGGTAAGATACAGGGGAGGCCAATTGGAAGCCCAACACCTTTAAGGCTGCTTCGATATCGTCATGGGGTATTGTTGGTGAGACGTTCGAGATTACTACTCTCTTGGCTGGGGTGATCAAGCGCCGTAGTGGAAATTCTGAATCTGCTATATTAATAATAGGATGGTTGACTATAAGGTCGTCTACTAGTTCTGTTTTAGATAGGTAGATACATATTCGATTATTGGAAATTCTTGAAACAGCAATAATGTTTTTCGGACCTATAATGTCGCCAATAGCTTTTGTGTAATCAAATAATTTGAGGTTATCGACAGCGTGAATGAGTATGGCTTGTTCTTTTTTAGGAAAGTTTGGTTTTGGTTTAGATTTCGTGATTGAAACGTAAGACTTTACTGTTCCATTAAGATCAGAGACTGGAGAAGACATTGCAGGATTGTTTGCACTGTGGTGTGTAGAAGAGTTTGTGTTACCCCTGTAGTCAGAGGTAACGTTTAGTTGTGTAGTGGTTATGTTTGAAAATTTATCGAATGTATGCAATCTGACATACTTATCTCATGTATTGTTGGTTGCCGGACCCACCGATATCGGCAAGTGTGTGCCGCGGCCGGTCCGAACGTTATCTGTTGATACTCGATAAGATGCGATGAGTTTGTTTTGATTTCGATGGTGAGATATCGATCTGAATTATATCAACTGATATTTTTACCCTGGACAGTTACTGTTCAATATCACTCAGGACTATATTGTCACATCACTTATTTCACAAAGCCGGAATGAAAAAGGAGGAGAATCACTCGTAAACTTCGTTTTATCGGAGTGCACAAGCAACCGTGTTTACTCGTTCAAGGGAACACGCGGAATCCCGGCTATCTTTAAAATAACAGGGAAAGCGAAAACTCTGATCTTCCTAATATTGATATTATTCGAATGCTCATAATTCGATTATAAAATATAGACAGAAGGGATACAGTATAATTCATTACTAAAACTTCATTTGCGATAGTCGAGTAGTGGTATGTGACAACGAATCGTAGAAATTTGTGGTTCTGAAAAGAACCGATTGTATGCAATTGTCTTGGTCAAAATAACACAGACGACTTCCATCTCACTTCTACTTGGAACTGGTGTATTTGGTCACGGCTTTGGTACCTTCGCTGACGGCGTGCTTCGCTAATTCACCGGGCAAGAGGAGACGTACGGCAGTCTGAATTTCCCTGCTGGTAATCGTGGAGCGTTTGTTGTAGTGTGCCAATCTGCTCGCTTCTGCTGCTATGCGTTCGAATATATCGTTAACAAAGCTGTTCATGATACTCATGGCTTTGCTGGAAATTCCCGTATCGGGATGGACCTGCTTCAACACCTTGTAGATGTAGATAGCGTAACTTTCCTTCCTCTTGCGCTTCTTTTTTTTATCGGTCTTGGTAATGTTCTTCTGGGCTTTACCCGCCTTCTTCACGGCTTTTCCACTAGTTTTCGGTGGCATCGTAAATAACTAGTATCGTTATGCTAGATAGTAAATACTTAGAACATGTGCGGAAACTCTTTGCTCTGTGAGCTATATCACGCAGAAGCAGGATTTATGCGGCCTCGCCTTCTCACGTGGACTCGCACTCCGCTCACCAATAGGATTAGAATCACCCGGAAAATTATACATACTTCCAATCTTTTTTAAATTAATATGAAGTTCAATGTTAGTGAATTGGGTATATTCATATTTGTATTATTCTGGAGAGATTTTTCAACTCTTCGACTCGAACATCACAACAAAACGTTAATTCTTTTGGTCAGATTAAATTTGGTCTAGGTCGGTTACAGTTAGATATTTTGATTACTATCATAGAAGGGTCGATAGGCTGCCCCATAATTGATCTTTTGTTGGTTCTCATCCAATAAAATGCAACTTATTATTCCTGAAATGATCATATCACATGAATGCTTCGGCGCATTCGCGATGAATCGACTTACCCAAGTGTACATTCCTGACTCACGGTTTTCATTTTCCACAATTCCTTGCACCCATAAGAACTTCGCTAGGCACTAGCCAGTTGCTTTAGAAAATGGCGGCATTCCAAGTGATCAGTGAGCTCAGCCTCAGACTGTTAGATCCCAGAGCATTTAGTGTTGCTTTTGCTTGTCTGTCCGTTGCGATGTTAATGCGTACCACTTAAAGGTTTCTTTTCATGCACACATTGACGCACATATAGTCAGAAAGGGGTTACAGTTCTCTGCTCACTCAAAGAAGTTAATACGAATTTTATTTATTTTTCCGAATGGTATTGAGTGTAGAGCGTCCAGAAGTTTTAAAAAAATTCACGCCTCCCATCTAGCACCGCCTCTAAATATCGGCTAATCAATGAAAACGTACATCTTCAGTTGAATTTTGATTTATGGCTTTGAAGGGGGCAATATTTTACTCAAAGAAGTTTTTATAATGAGGGTAATGATGCCAACGATTGTCGGTACATTGATCTGCTTCTTTATTTCAATACCAGAGGAAATTTGTGAGATATGAGTGGTGTAAAAGGAGTTTACAAGTTTTTATGACCTTAGAAACCATAAAAATTTCACTGGGTTTCTATCTGAATGGTTTCTTGTATTCCAATCGTACCTGAACAGGTACAGATCGAAATTGGTTGTTTGGTGACAAAGCGCTTTATTATAATACCTAGGCGAAAGGGCTGCCGAAATAATCTCTGTAGATACAGAACAGAGTCGAAATTATCTATTACATAATATTTTGTTTCTCTTATATTTCTGGAAAGGGAATTATATCTTTTTAATTCAAATTCAATTTCTACTGAGTGATATAACAACATATGTATATTCCAATTATGTGAAGAAAATATTCATAACTTACCTGTATTAGCTGTAGTTCTTACGGAAGATTGTATATGAGAGTACATATAAATAATTGTTTCAAATTTTCAGTTCATATCATCTGGATTATCTTCCAAAATTTCAAGGATTAACGTTTCTATCGCGTTTTGCAAGATCTCCAGATAAACCTCACCAGTTAAATTAGTATTGAAAAAAAAATACCAAACGGAAACAAAATTAGTATCATAGGATTTTTCGAAACCTTTCAAAAGAGGTGTCATTTGCCGTAGGGTTCCATTTAAAATTGTTGGTCACAACTGACAATGGGCTTGTGGCGTCATCTTTGACGATTTCGACATCAATCTTCACTAATAGAGAAGTTTACAACATTCAATATTCATTTTTCAAATTTCACTTGTTTATGAATGTTCCTTCCATAAATAAGAGGTGGGGAGGTGCCTTTTGAGAAGCACTATACAGGCTATTCCTAAATAAGTGTATCATCGGTCAACTTTAGATTTCGCATAAAAAATATAACATTTCATTTTCTCTTCCATTTTTTCTCCGAGTCTTTGTTTTAAGGATACAATATTTTGCTAATATCTCGGGAACTGTTCGAATTACAAAATTGACTTTCTGTACATACATAGTATCTGATAATAGCTACTTTCTTGCACCTTACTTGGTTTTATTAGACGATCCAGTGGCGGAGATATTGAATTTGCACACAGGTTTGACCCCCCAACCTTCACACCACTGAGAAAATTTACATTTGCACAGCAAATGCCGATGCGCCATTGTGTTTTACATAAAAAAGGGATACTTGGTTCATTACTCTAATGTGAACCGTTTTCGAGAGAACTGGCATTTCATTATCAAGAACATTCTGCTAACGCATTGTGAATTTCTTGTAATTGGAAAAAATCTTGCTATCTTGTTAACTATGGTCGCTGAAAATAATGAAAAATTAATTTTGTTATTCGGCGAGAATAGACGAGGCTATTGCGATGTTGGGCGTTATAAATATTTTTGGCTGGATATCTTCAGGTAGTAGCCATTTGTCGTAAACCTTGTCGGTTTCCTAATACTCTTTTCTCTTCTATTCGTTTGTTACCATGTTAGTACAGTAGTAGCACTAGTAACTAACAGGCCTAAAATTCTATTCTCTTCAATTTCCGTTGTAATAATCGGCAAAGTCGTAATTCGTCTTACCATTGTGGTTTCGTTATAATTTCCCGTTTGAAATTATCCAAGCCGGCAATGGCAATATAGTCTGTGATTCGGTATCAACTGATAAATTGAACATTTATGTAAAAAATGTGGTGCAAGATTTCATCCAATAAAAACTTAAACGTTCCGTCAAACACTCCAGTACCTGGACATAAGTAGTTCAAAATTTAAGGTGTGGATGATTTTCATCATTGAATTTATTTTCATTTTCTCAATTTTATTTATTGATCACTAGTGAAGAATGCAAATATTATCTGGCGTAATGAAAATATGCATTCATTATGGTCCTGCTAAAGTGATTGACGTTGTACAGCCAAAATAATATTTTGATTTATACATGCTCAAATCGAATGATTTCGTTTCGATACAATAAGCGCGTTCGGCAATTATATCTAACTGTTCGGATTGATCTGAACCGTTCGTTTATTACATCCATATTGAGGGGAGTACACATCTGGACCGTTCGGCAAGAAAATCTGATCAATCGGATGTAGATCTTTTTGCTCCGTGTATTTCGACGGAGGAAACGGATTTTGTCCACAGAACAGAAACCAAAATTACTTTTCTGCCTTTGTCGATGGATTTTTATCCCGCTTCGAATATTCTTGAACAATCTGTTGAAATTTCGTGTTATTTGTTGTGTAGTAATAAATAGAAAAAATGTAGTTTGATAAAAAAAATAATGATTCAGAATATCATCTCAATCAAGGGGTAGAAATGTTGCGAGCTATAACAGAAGATTGAAATAGTACCTAGTAGAGATCTCCGGCCGAACAGACCTACAAGATCTAATTTAACATCTGGCTCGGGTGAGGCGTCACATACTTCTAACAATCTAACAGAAAAAAAACGCTCTGAACGCTCCCTATCGTCCGTTTATTATAGCTAAGTCTGACAATCTTTACAATCTGTTATCACGTGACTAAAAAATCCGTCCGCTCTCGAATGCTATTGCCAAACGCGCATAGTGTATTTATTTCATTATCTTAAGATTAATTACCAATGAGGCTATTCGTAGCACCATGTTGAATGTTGTCTCAAATATGTATCATGATATATAATTATATTGTGGTCCTGAAAAGGACCGGTTGTTGAGTTATACGCAATGTAAAGGAATTAACCTCCGAAACCGTACAGAGTGCGACCCTGACGTTTTAGGGCGTACACGACGTCCATGGCGGTAACAGTCTTCCTCTTGGCGTGCTCGGTGTAAGTTACTGCGTCTCTGATGACGTTTTCTAAGAAAACTTTTAGTACGCCTCTAGTTTCTTCGTAAATAAGACCAGAGATACGTTTAACGCCGCCACGTCTTGCTAACCTCCTGATGGCAGGCTTGGTGATTCCTTGGATGTTATCACGAAGAACCTTCCTGTGACGCTTAGCGCCACCTTTTCCCAAACCCTTGCCACCCTTTCCTCTTCCAGTCATGATCTTCGTTAGGGTTAGAGAATTAAAAAATAAAAATGAATACTATCGACAACAATTTTGGTATTGCTACGTCAGTTACTCTGCTCAGAACGGTCAGAACAGAACTCAATTACATAGTCAGTTTTTTTTTTTTTTTTTTTTAATTATAGGAGAGGTGAATCTTACATAAGACACCCAGTCTTTCTGGGTAGTGTCGGATTCTTACCGACTAAACACCTCTCCCGTTGTTAGGTTCCGGGCATATGCCTATAAACCTTTCATCTTCTCATATGTTATTTTCTCTTTCGCATTCTTTTATGCTGAGTGTTTGTGTTCATCCTTCAATTGGATATCTCTCACTAAGTGTGGAGTTTTATGTCTTCATTTTCGCAATTGGTCTCTAGGTCTTTTGCGGTAAATTCTCGCTGCTTTTTCATCTTCAGCGGGGTCATAGTCGATTAACCTTCTAAGGTCGTCATTTGGATGTTCACTAGCTCTTTCATAGGCTTTTGCAGCTTTTCGCTTGATGAATGTAGTAATGGACTCCCATTTTATGTCTTTTTGGATTTGTTCATTCCTAACAAACCAGGGGGCGTCTAATGCCCATCTCAGTAATTTGTTTTCTGTACTTTGTATCTTCTTTATATGGGTTCTCGCTGCATATCCCCATGCTGTTGATCCATATGTGAGCTGCGGTCTGGCCACTGCTTTTATGATTCTCAATTTCGTGTTCTTGTTCATTTGACTTCTTCTGCCTATTATCGGGTATAATCTTTTCATGGCTACATTCGTTTTATCCACTGCATACTTAATGTGCTGTTTCCACGTTAGTCCTTTGTCTAATATTACTCCTAGGTATTTAGCTTCATTCTTCCATTCAATTTCATTATTGTCTATGGATATCTTCGATTCCATCTTCAGTTTTCTCTTTTGAAGGAGTATTGCTTGACTCTTTTCTCCATTGATTTTGATTTTCCATCTGTTACACCATTGACTGATATCATCTGCAGCTTCTTGAAGTCTTTTGTGAATTATCTTTGTATTTCTGTGCCTAATTGCTATGCCCGTATCGTCTGCGTATAGAGCAAGCAGGCATCTTGGATTTCTTGGTATATCATGTATGTATATGTTATAGAGTAGCGGTCCTAGTATGGATCCTTGGGGAACTCCTGCTTCTAAATATCTGAGTGTGGAATGAACATCACCTATTTTCACACAAAAGTTCCTATCCCTCAGATAATTTCTTATTATTCTGCATAACTTGGGTGAATATCCTGCGGTTATCATTTTATATGCAAGTCCTTCATGCCATACTCTATCAAAAGCTCTGGTTACATCCAGTAGTAGTAGTCCTGTGGCTTCTTTATTCTGAAATCCTTCTGTGATATACTCGGTTATTCTTAGGAGCTGTTGTTCAGTTGAATGTTGTTTTCGGAATCCAAATTGTTCACTCGGTATCGTCGCCAGGGCTTCTGTTTCTTCATTAAGTCGTCTGGCTAAGACTCTCTCCACAATTTTTCCTAGGGCTGGGAGCAAGCTTATCGGTCTATAGTTCTGTGGGAACTTTTTGTCTTTACCTGGTTTATTGAAAACAATCACTTCGGCAGATTTCCATCTTTTTGGAAAGTGCTCTGTTCTCATCACGCCATTTGCTATGCTAGTGAGAGCTGTCGTTCCTTTCTTTGACATTTTCTTCAGCATGAGATTTGTAATTTTATCTTTCCCAGGAGCCTTTCTTGTTTTCAAGTTATTGATTATCTCTTTGATTTCTGCCGGAGATGTAGGGTGAGGGATTTTGTCATCCGGTGGTGTTTCTTTCATTTCTTCTTCATTATCTTCAATTAATTCTTCTAGGTCCTCATCGTCTTCTTCACAATAATTTATTCTTGACTCCCTTTCTATAGTATCGGCAAGAGCGTTAGATTTATCGCTTTTTGAATATGCCATTCCATGCATTCCATGCAGTGGTGGAATTTGAGTTTTTTCATTACGTAAATTTTTTTGCATTTTCCATGCAGAGTGGTCTTCTGTGCTGAGTTCACTGATTTTCTTATTCCATCTATTCGTTCTGAGTTCCCTTAGTGCATTTTTAAGTATTTGACTATGTCTGTTCAGTCTGATTTTATCATTATCTGTTTTATACATCCTGTAGTTCTTTCTTAGTCTTCGGTTGACTTTAATCAGTTCTTTCACCTCTTTGGGAGTATCGCCATAGGGATGTTTGGGAGTAGGTTCAGTTTTTCTAACCGTGCTCTCTTCATAGGATTTCATAATCGCACTCTCCAAAGCTATGACTGATTGATCTAATTCATCCGGAGTGTTTATTTGTGGAATACTCGTGATATTTTCTTGGAGTTTATTCTTATATTCGTCCCAATCGGTATGTTCTCGTGTTTGAGTCACTTCATTTCTAGTTCCATGTCCTAAAATGAACTCTATCGGGTTGTGATCAGATGTTCCATCCTCTATCGTTTCAAGAGCAAAATCTTGCTTTATATTCTTCATTATAACTATGTCTAGCACATCAGGGGTTCCATTGCCACTAGGTAAAAATGTCGGTATATCCGGTCCCATTATAATCGCATCTTCCTTCTCGGCATACTCTTTCAATTTCTTGCCATTCGCGTTCTCTGTTCTAGAATTCCATTGTTGAGATTTACAGTTGAGATCTCCAAGTATTATTCTTGGAAAATGACCCCCTAATAAAATCTTTATCTCTGGCAGATTTATTTGCGGTGGTTTATATACAGAGAATACCTTAATGCTTTCTCTTCTTATCTTTACTGTGATCGATAGTGCCTCTATAGATGCGTCATTGCCTTTGGGATTCATAACCGCATTCAGGTAGTGGTTCACGTCTCTTTTAACAAGAATGGCAACCCCTCCTCCGTTTCTATTATTTCTGTCTCTTCTGTATATTTCGTAATTTTTGAAGGAAATTCTATCATTGGTAGTCATTTTTGTTTCCTGAAGCGCTATAATATCAGGATGTTTTTCTTCTAACAATTGTTCAATATCTGATTTACGGGCTCTGATTCCGTTAACATTCCAGGAAACTATCTTCAGATTTTCTAGATGTGATTGTTTGTTCATAAATTATTTGTTTCCAAATAAATTTTGAAATTTTTTTCTCGAATTCTTTTTCGAATTTCTGCATTATTCTGCTGAATAATTTCTCTGCAAGTTTGTCTAGTTCATCTTTGGGATCTTCTTTTTTGGCTGGAATCGGTTTTTTGGACGGGTTCTTTGTTTTTGGTACCTGTGGTTTTTCAACAGCGATAGCAGTCTCCATTTTTTTGGTAGGGGCTTCTTTTTTTGGGGGTGTTTTCTTTTTAGTCAGATTTTTATAAGCACTACAGCCTTTATAACTGGCCGGATGCCCACTCTGGTTACATAAAACGCATGCCGCGTTCCTTTCCCCTTCTTTTTCGGTCAATACACAATCTTTTGTGCAATGCGCTCCTAAGCATTTTACACATCTCCACGGAAATGTGCATTTGTTTTGCGCATGGCCATATCTCTGACAGCGATGACACTGTCCTGGGCCTTCTGGTTTCTTTTTTGGCTCTATTTCGATACAGAGGCTGTAGATCTTTTTGATTTGGAATATTTCCTTGTGTTGAGTTTTCACGAGGTATAGAGGGATAGCCTTTTTCGTTTTGTTTGACGTCATTCTCGTCACTTCAGCATCTTTAATACCCTGGAGTCCTAAGTCTTCCTTAATCACTCCAATATCCGCATCAAGTGGCAAGTACCTTATTACAGCGTAAATTCTTCTTTCTTCCTCCATTTGGTAAGTAAAATACTCTTTTCCTTGTTGCTCAAGAAATTTTGTTAGTTTCCTGAAGTCGTCTGCAGTCGAGGCAATGATTTTTATACCGTCTTTAACAACCGTGGCACGGTTATAATTTATCTTTTTGCTGTATAGCGTTTTGGAAATTTCTGTCCAGTCAGAAGTCCCCATCATTGTTATTGGGGGAATTTTATCTTTTATAGGTGACTGAGACGTCACCGTCGACTTTTTTAAGTTGTCCTCTATTGAGGACGAACTTTCTTTTCTGGCACGCTTGGCCCGAGGTGCTCCTTGGGGTTGGGGGGCTTTTTTGTTGTCCTCAATATTTGAGGCTATCGTTTTGGGAGAGACAACAGTTGATGTTTTGGGAGGGACAACAGTTATAGTTTTGGGAGGGACAACCGTTATTGTTTTAGGAATAGTTTGGGCTGATGTTCCTGGTTCGGAAAGCAAAGCCTGGGAATAACTTCTTACGTTTGCATTTGGGGATTTCTTGTTGGAGAGTTCTTCTCTCAAGAGTTTTAATTCGTTGGTCAGATTGGCCATGCAGTTCGTTAAAGCCGCTAAATTGGCTTTGAGCTCATCATTTTCCTGTCGGAGCCTGACGAGTTCTTTGAGTTCATCGCTTTCATCCTCAGAGGTCGTGTATCTGTCCTCGGTATCCATGAAGGATCCATCGTTATCCGAATTTTCATCCATGTTCAAACACGGATAAAAGGATAATTAAAAGACAATTACCGCTTTTCTCAGCTTCACTAAAAAGTCCGTATATCACTCACGCACGGAACCAACGATCCTTTCGGACCTGGACTCTACGTACGAAATCACAGAAACTTTTCACAAGCACTAACTTGGATGCGCATCAACGTGGCGTTCGGCGCACTGAACTGGTTTACACAAACTCAACTCTCGGTACGTGTACACTAGTCGACGTCTCGGTCAGTACTGAGATTACTTGAGAGTACGTTAGTCAGTTTTATGCCAGTCGCATCAATTTATACTATTCTGCCATCCCCCTCCATTGAATTGGTCGCAACCAATAGCGTCCCACGCGGCGTTCCGATCAGCGGTGCTTTATATGATTATAGGGGAAAATTGGTAATTCAAGTTATACAACTGATGCTGCCGAAATTTATTTGTTTTCGAAATGGCCCGTACCAAGCAGACCGCAAGAAAATCGACCGGAGGAAAAGCTCCTCGTAAACAGTTAGCAACGAAAGCGGCACGTAAGAGTGCCCCCGCTACCGGTGGAGTTAAGAAACCTCACCGTTACCGTCCGGGAACCGTAGCTCTGCGCGAGATCCGTCGCTATCAGAAGAGTACCGAGCTGCTTATCAGAAAGTTGCCCTTCCAGCGTTTGGTACGTGAAATCGTAACCTCCGCTAAGATAGACGCTCTATAGACGGTTGTGGTGAAATCGCCCAAGATTTCAAGACCGATCTCAGGTTTCAGAGCTCCGCCGTTATGGCTCTTCAAGAAGCGAGCGAAGCCTATTTAGTTGGTTTGTTCGAGGACACGAATTTGTGCGCCATTCACGCCAAAAGGGTCACCATCATGCCCAAGGACATACAGCTCGCCAGACGTATCAGGGGAGAACGCGCTTAAGTTGATTGACGAATGTCCTTGTTGATATAGGAAAACGGTTCTTTTTAGAACCACTAAAATGCAGTATATTTTTTCAATATTGTGCAATATGTAATGCGATAAAAAGAATTACGTGTTAACCTTAATCCGAGATATAACTTTTAAATACGCCTGTTGATTTTTCTCAAAGGATTCCTAATATCGATCATTCTGTTTAGGAGTGGTGATACTTGGTATTACTTGCTACCGATGGTGGGCAATATATTTGGAACAGTTTGACGTAAATTTACACAAGAAAATTGAAACTGCACTTTCGCGGGATGATCGACTCAGGAATTGAATAAGTTTGCTCAATTTGAGTGGCAGGTCTGACAGCTAGCCAATCCACCCCAGCAACTATGATAATAAAAAGATCTTACTGACCGACCTAGATTGTATCATGAAAATTTTGGCCTTCGTTGGAATATTTCAGGGGAAAGAGTAATATGATTTGAAATCTGTGCTGTCTTTTTCAGGTCTGAGCTTCGACGTAACATTAGACTTAGATTTTTTTGCTATAGGCTTCACTCGTCTCAAACTGCCACAAGCTTATAAGTCGTATTTGTTCGAACATCTTGACTGCTTACCTAACTTGGAACCGGGTGATTGTTCATATTTTACTCAATATCCGACTCGATTAATATTGGTCGTACAAAAACGTTCAAATTTGTAGTATTTTTTATGAGCATTCAAAATTTTATGGGAACTATTATTTTTCAAATAGTACAGCCTGCATTTTATATTCCTAATCGGTAGAGCTCTTTCTTCTGAATTAAAAATATATACTTTATAGAGGTTATTTTCGGCAGGTTTCTAAAGATATCGGTTTTTTCGCCTAAGTCTAAAGTAGCTGTAGAACGCGACACGACGAGGCGATTTCTTTATATCAAAGAGACCGTGGATAATGAAAATACTGATATTTATTGACTAAGAGTTGAATTAATTGTACTTCTACAAATAATTTTTTTTATTAACGTTTGGAGGGTTTTCCTTACCATTTCTGGATCATTATTGAGGCTGTCAATTTATTCCTCTATTCTGCATTCAATGGTGTCAAGTCGGGACTGCCATAAAATGGTCCCGTTTCTACTAATGCACATACTGTATCTGTCATTGAGGTATTCTCTAACAGGTAGAATACTATGAGCTGGTGCTCCGTCTTGTTGCCCAATTACATTCTTGGAAAACTGTCGAGAAATAACCTCCATAAAGTGTATACATATTTTTGAAATCAGAATGAAGAGCTCTACCGATTAGGAGAATAAAATACAAGTGTACTATTTAAAAAATAATTTTTAGGTTTACGATGCTTTTATGCATTTTTTTTTGTTCTGAAGGCCCATAAAAAATAATACAAATTGGCCAGTGTAAACGATTTTGTACGACCAATATTAACTGGGATAGCTATCGAGTCAAATATTAGCTATCGCCCTGAACAGCTTCAATTGATAACAAACTATATCCAGATAACCAACGTGAATAACTGATCAGAATTGCATTAGTTCCAACATGATTTTAGTGTTGTGACATGTGAGGGATCGCTCTACTCATTGATTTTGTATATGGAGGCCCTGAGAAGGGCCGATACAGGGTACTCCTGCCGTGAAGGAACGCAGATTTTACTTCTTCTTCGGAGAAACCACTTTCTTAGCTGTCGCTACCGATTTCACCGTTTTGGGTTTCGGGGCTTTGGGTTTCTTCGTCGGCGATTTCGCGTTCTTTTTGGCCTTGGAGGGAGATTTTGTAACTTTCTGCTTCTTTTTTGCTGGCGCTGCCACTACAGACTTTTTAGACTTCCTTATTGTCGTTGTCTGCGGTTTCGCTGCGGTCGCCTTCTTCTTTTCCTTTGCTGTGGTGCTATTTTTGGTTACGCCGTCTTCGGACTTGGCAACGGCCTTTTTGACGATTTTCTTTTGAGTTCCGGTCGTGGAGCCTCCAGCGACCAATTTGAAGGAACCGGAGGCGCCTTTACCTTTGGTCTGAACCAGAGAACCGGACTGTACTGCAGACTTGAGATATTTCCTTATGAACGGGGCGAGCTTTTCTGGATCGACCTTGTAGTTGGCACCAATAAATTTCTTGATTGCTTGCAACGAGGATCCGCTCCTTTCCTTCAAATCCTTGATTGCATTGTTGACCATATCAGATGTCGGAGGATGGCTGGGTTTCGTTTGCTTCGAAGTTGTCTTCTTCTCGGACTTCTTAGCATTTTTTCCGCCAGTCGGCACCGAAGCCGTGCTTTGTTGCAATTCCGTCTGGGACGTCGACATCTTGTCACTCGTTGATTGAAGTAGGTTAAGACTAGTGATGTTATCATTCGAATGAAAAATAATCGGTCATTCGATTATTGCAATAATCGACATCATTCGATTATTAGAATGGATCATTCGAATGATAAAATAATCGACGCAGAACTAAAATCCCGTTTTCTGCGCATGAATCGAATAATAACTCGAGCGATCGCTCGAATGATGCGTTTGATCTCGAGTGAAATTTAATTCGAATGATAAATCGAGCGATCGCTCGAATGATACGTCTGATCTCGAGTGAATTTTAATTCGAAAGATGTGAAACACATTCTTTCAAATCGATTTTTGATAAATGCGTCCAATGAACACAGATGCGGACTCTTATAGGATTCTTTTTCATTTTATGAATATTTATGAATTTTAGAATTTACTTTCTCGCGGCAGGAGGTCACAAGAAAAAGTTTCGATTTTGATTCATGGTCCTTTTGTACCCCTTCAATATGAGGATACAGTATCGGTCAGAATTTTCGGACCCTCGGCAATCGCCGCGCGACCATTCGGCTCCCGTCGTGATATTCCAACCATTCCAACTCAGAATCTGTAACTGCAATCCTCTGTTCTGGACTCTGGTTGTGACGGCGGAGTTTGCGTACATGCGAAGAGTGTTTCGCGATATTTCAAATTTCGACTTTATTCAGCTGATTGGTTCAGATAGTTAATTAAGTGTTTTAAACAGCAATTAATAATAATGGGAATTTATTGCAGAAGCAAATAGCCGTCGACCTACGATCCTTCAGCCCATTTGCAGTTACAAAAATAAAAAAACTGCAATCATTATTGCTTGATTAGCGAATTTTGAATAGGAAGTCATCACAGAGAATGAAATTTTTACATCATTTGCATGTTTCATGGTTTTTCTTACTTTTTCATCAAACAAATTTTACAATTAAGAATTTTTATAATACAAAACAATAATATTTGAAAACAAATTATATCTAAGGTGTAGAAAATCAAATTTCATATTAATTTGGTATGTTTGAAACTTAACATCGACCAATTTGTCCTATAATATTGAATTATCCTTGAAAACGAACAATGTGTGATCTAACACAAGTTAATATCTTTTTTTGTGGCATCTTGGGGATGCATGCTTTTAGTTGATGAACAATAGTTTAGAAACTTTGAGAAATCCACTACGTATCTTTGTTCACTTTTCATGGAAAGCATTACAGATATTGTTAAATGTAGACTTAAACGGAATACTGGAATCATTTGATATGTTTATTTCTAAATTAGGAGAATATTCTCAAAGCAAAAAGTTCACATGTTTTTCTATGTTGTTAGCAATATGTTTGGCAAAGAATTGATTCTTAGTTAATTCGAAGTAGTTGTTCGTTTTTGGCTCGTCATTTCATATTTCACTTGAGAATTTGGTCTTTTTTATGGATGATGATGTAAACTATTAATATCTAACAACGAAGATGGCCACCCTTTATGGAATACTTCCTTCTGTACTTATCGAGGTAGGCCATCTTCACACTTACGCATATGTGTAATCTCCATTGGAATATAATTGTAACTATTAATTTGTCTTTGCTTGTTACTGAATTTTCAATATTTCACAGGTCAATTATGTACCTAAGAAATTATGCAGTTTCATACTCAATGATTGTCAGTAAACGATCTATTTCAAGAACCAATCTTTCTCTTTTACGTTACCTCACAGCTGTTCAAAAGAAAACCTTGCATATAAGTTCTGATGGAATTCTTCTTAATTTGTATCTTCAGATTCATTATATAAATATATTAGGTATTAGCCTAATTTTCCTAAAATCTATATCTGATTTGGTAGAACAGTTGTTTTGTTTTCGAAGGCTTGTTTGCTCGATGTGATTTATACATCTTCAGCATATTCTTCCTGAAAAATTTGAGAATTCCAATGGAAATAACTGTACATACTTATCACAATACTTTTCTATGATAAAAAGTGTTAAGGATTTTCACCAGTTTTTACATTTTACATCAGAAAAAAATCGTAAAATCCTACCCTATAATAGGTTATGACAGAAATCAGCTGATTGCCGAGAAGATTGAGAGTTGCGGTGTTCGGTTCGCCGATGAGATGTTTGCGCCGACAGCCGAATGACCGCTCGGTGATTGTCGGAAGGGTCCGAAAATTCTGACCGATACTGTAACCTTTCAATATGGCCGTTCGAATATTTCAATTTCGTGAAATGCATGGAAGTATTTATGAGGTAACTAACTTCCTTTTGAGAATTTTCATATTGAAAATTAATGAACAATAAAATATTCTTTACTAAATAGAAATTTTGATTTGAGAATATAGAAATAGGTACCTACTGAGATAAAATAATAAAATCATTAAGATAAAATATGTATTGTATGAAATGAACGAATGAAAGTCGGAAAAGCGAAAACTCTGCGGTTAACGCTGGTACAAGCAGAAAACAGGGGTTCGACCATTCGATTATTTTTAATTCGAGTGATCATTCGATTATTGCAATCACTCGAATGCTCATCATTCGATTATTGAGATCATTCGATTATGAACAACACTAGTTAAGACACGTCAACTATCGGGAGAAATCTCATATACTAATGATAGTAATGACTAATGATAATATTAATTTTCATTACTCCGGCAGCCGGCTATATATAGTTACAGACGAAGTGAACGGAAATTTGATCGCTGCCAAGTGCCAGGCCGTTCGAATTTCTATTCTGCTTCAAAATCCGATACCATTATTCTTCGAAAGATTTGTGCGAAATTGGCGTAATCAATTGATGTATGTTATCTTTCTTGAATTGTGTTATTCGTCAGTAGTTTGGCCTAATCGATAAACAAGAAGAAGATATCCTGTATTCTGAGAACAGACGACGCATCAGATACGTCTCGGAATTCCTGATACCTGACGTTCGACTTATTCCTACACATAATCTTGGCTATATTGGAAGAAAATGACTGATATCAGTTCCCATAAAGTCCATGTGATGATGAGATATTGTGTAACGATAACGAACCTATAATAATGATCATGTGATCGGATTTCTGAATTAATCGAGAGATCGTTCAATACTGTAAGAGAAGTCGACTGTGGCTGAAAGGGATGGATAATATAATATGTACGTGGTTCTCAGTAAATGCAAAAAAAAAATCTTCACAAATCCAACGTTTTTTTTATATAGAAGAGGTGAATCTTACATCAGACACCGTCTTTCTGGGTAGTGTCGGATTCTTATCGACTGAACACCTCTACTGCGGTTGGTTCCGGGCATATGCCTATAAACCTTACATCTCCTCATCTGTATATTTTCTCTTTCGCATTTCTCATGCTGACTGTTTGTGTTTATTCTGCAATGCCCTGGAGGCTGAGAGATAGAGTTTTCAATAACCACAACTCAACACAAAAACAAAATCAGCAGTGTATCGAGCAGTCATCATACCCACGCTAATATGGGATTGCGAAACTCGGGTCCCCTATAGAATAGACGCCATATAAAAACTCTGGAACAATACCAACAACGACATTTTCGGCAGCTGATGAAAATCAAATGTTTTCGCAACCGCTGTTCCTTTGCTTTTTTCAAATTGTTGATTATCCAACATCAAAATGTTGGATGACGTATTATGCCATCCTCCGGCGCTTCTTTCGTTCTTTCATTTCTTCTTCATTATCATCAATTAATTCTTCTAGGTCCTCATCGTCCTCTTCACAATAATATATTCTTTTGACTCCCTTTCTATAGTATCGGCAAGAGCGTTCGATTAATCGCTTTTTGAATAAAATGCCATTCCTTACAGTGGTGGAATTTGAGTTTTTTCATTGCGTGAATCTTTCTCCATATTTTTCATTATCACTATGTCTAGCATATCAGGGGTTCCATTGTCACTAGGTAAATAGGTCGGTATATCCTGTCCCATTATTATCGCATTATACTTTTCGGCATGTTTTTCCAATTTCTTGCCGTTTGCATTAAACATCATAGAATTTCATTGTTGAGATTCACAATTGGGATCCCCAAGTATTATTCTTGGAAAATGACCACCTAATAAAACCATCATTTCTTTATCTGGCAGAATTATTTGCGGTGGTTTATATACAGAGCATACCTTGATGCTTTCTCTTCTTCTGAAGACGTCAGCGCCATTTCTATTATTTCTGTCTCTTCTGCATATTTCGTGGTTCTCAAAGGAAATTCTATCATTTGGGATCAATTTTTGTTCTTGAAGCGCCTTGATATCAGGATTTTTTTCTTCTAACAATTGTTCAATAGATGATTTGCAGGCTCTGATTTCGAGTATTCCAGGTACCTTTTTTTTATTTTCGAAATTTTCTAGTTTCGAGTTTCAACATTATATTTGGCACGATTTTGTTTCGGAAATGCGGAACGAACCGGCGATGGAGATTGAAGTTGGTTCGATTCCTGCTCGGTGTGTAACGTTTTCCGGAATTTCCAAAAAAAAAATTATCGCTTGCCGTTAATTCTTTCTATATTGTAAAGGATAGTGCGACAATTTGACTCGATTGCTTTTCGTTTGCAGAAGCGAATGCACCAGTCAATATTTTCGTATATACAATACCAGGTGGGTCTTTGACTTGTACATATATTTTAACTGTAGACTCTTGGGGTCAGAAGAACCTTTTTTTCCGAATGGGACACTGTTCGAAAGATAACGCCATTTGAAAAACCAATTTGGGCCCAATACACGCCTGATACGATTCTCTGGAATTGGTGCAAAGTCCATATTTCTCGATTGGAATTGAGTTGATACATTCAGGATACACTAAAGTACTAACCATATTTGAAAAGGAATGTTACAAACACGATATTTTCTAAGAAATACACTTAGTTTTGTCCGATTTTTTCTGCAATTGAAAAGACATATTATTCCCACCAAAATAAGTTCCTTCTTCGATTTTCCTGCAGATCAGTTTGGAAACACTAATAACTTGTTCATATTTCCTAGAAATCCCTTAAATAGCTCATAAAAATTGTTTTTTCACCAACCTAACCTAACTCCATCAACCTAGGTCATAATAAGTTTCTAGGCCAATGACCTAACCTACCCCTCTTCTATAATATTTCACAGAGCTTTCGAAAAGACAATGGTACGCTACTGTCGCTACTTCACAATGCGAGGTAGCCGGCGCGCAAGACAAACCGTTAGTCTGCCAAATAGTCTTTGGTTCTGCGTCTAAAACGTCAGTCCCATGAACGACTCATGCGTATAGCGATAACCGGCATGATAGACCACGATGTATTAATTTATTTACATATAAAAATGCAAACAGGTGTACAAACACCCAAAACAATGTGATGTAAATTGCTTAAAATGGTCAAATCATTTCTAGAGCTACATTGTGGCAGAAGGGGATGGTGAGTTAGAATATATCTAACCTAACTCAACGTGCTTCTTAGAAAAAAATTTTCTTATGCTTCACAAAGTAAAGTTAGGTTAAAATACATTATCTAACCCAACTTCTTGTTCGACACGCTCAACGTGCTTCTTAAGATTCGAATCTTCAAGTAGAAACATAGAAAATCATTAAAAATGTATCTTGAAAAATGGGTACAGAAAGCAAGTTTCTGTCTTCAGTAACTGATTTCATGACATTTTTGTGTGGATACACCAAAATTTTCTAGTTCCTCATTTCGCTCTAATATCATAATATGAATTGAAGCTACAATGATGTTAATTCTGAGTAAAATCATTTGACAGTTCTCAATAACCACAGGAAACCAAATCTGCTATTTGAATTCGAAGGTATATGTGAATTTTAGGGAAACATTTCGAAAAAACTCTAAAAAAATCCTATTCCGTTAAAGATATGCATATCATGTATTTGATAAAAAATGAAGTAAAATGAATAGTGATTACAATGATGAAAAAGTATATGCATTACATTTGAAAAAAATGAAGAAATTCGTCATGTTGATAGTCTCTTTGTTGACACTCCATTGCTGGAGATGCTTTATTATAGCTGGCTAGGATACTTTGAAGTCTTGTCTTTCAATCCATATAAAGCTGTTATTGGTATGTGCAATACTCCTTCAAAAGAGAAAACTGAAGATGGAATCGAAGATATCCATAGACAATAATGAAATTGAATGGAAGAATGAAGCTAAATACCTAGGAGTAATATTAGACAAAGGACTAACGTGGAAACAGCACATTAAGTATGCAGTGGATAAAACGAATGTAGCCATGAAAAGATTATATCCGATAATAGGCAGAAGAAGTCAAATGAACAAGAACACGAAATTGAGAATCATAAAAGCAGTCGCCAGACCGCAGCTCACATATGGATCAACAGCATGGCGATATGCAGCGAGAACCCATATAAAGAAGATACAATGTACAGAAAACAAATTACTGAGATGGGCATTAGACGCCCCCTGGTTTGTTAGGAATGAACAAATCCAAAAAGACATAAAATGGGAGTCCATTACTACATTCATCAAGCGAAAAGCTGCAGAAGCCTATGAAAGAGCTAGTGAACATCCAAATGACGACCTTAGAAGGTTAATTGACTATGACCCCGCTGAAGATGAAAAAGCAGCGAGAATTTACCGCAAAAGACCTAGAGACCAATTGCGAAAATGAAGATATAAAACTCCACACTTAGTGAGAGATATCCAATTGAAGGATGAACACAAACACTCAGCATAAAAGAATGCGATAGAGAAAATAACAGATGAGAAGATGAAAGGTTTATAGGCTTATGTCCGGAACCTAACAACGGGAGAGGTGTTTAGTCGGTAAGAATCCGACACTACCCAGAAAGACTGGGTGTCTTATGTAAGATTCACCTCTCCTATAATTAAAAAACCCACCGTGTAGATTGAATCAATTAACAGTGTTACGTCTATTTATCACAATTGCCATGCCACCGAAAACTAGTGGAAAAGCAGGGAAGAAAGCGGGTAAAGCCCAGAAGAACATTACCAAGTCTGATAAGAAGAAGAAGCGTAAGAGGAAGGAAAGTTATGCTATCTACATTTACAAGGTGTTGAAACAAGTTCATCCCGATACCGGAATTTCCAGCAAAGCTATGAGTATAATGAAAAGTTTTGTTAACGATATATTCGAACGCATCGCAGCAGAAGCGAGCAGACTGGCACACTACAACAAACGCTCTACTATTACTAGCAGGGAAATTCAGACTGCTGTACGTCTTCTGTTGCCCGGTGAATTGGCCAAGCACGCTGTCAGCGAAGGTACCAAAGCCGTGACGAAATACACCAGTTCTAAGTAGAATGAATTTGAAATATATGTCGTTGGTACGCTAAGGAGACTACTCAATCGGTTCTTTTCAGAACCACAAATTTTTAAGACTCGTTCTCACAAAACTTCACGACTATCTGCAATAACATACAATTATGAATATAGAATGTGCGAGTTGTTGTCGAATACTTGCGTTGATAGCGATCTAATATTTTGACGATGAAATTTGAAGTCGTCTGTTTCCGGCTTGGATCAGCGTTAACCGCAGAGTTTTCGATTTCCCTACTTTTTATGCTAAACCCGTTAAGCACGCAGTTTCAGGCAGACTGTTAGAATTTGCTAATGTTTTATAGTCCCATCTTTGTAGTAATTCTAAGTTTGTTTCCAGAAGGAAATTTCCCAGAGAGAATGATAATATATTAAATTATATTATTATATATAGGTATATTGATTTTTTTTGATGAGGCAAAACTCTTTTAAACTTTCAAAATTTCAATTTTTTAAAGGATGATTTTAATGCATCATGTTGAACACTCCACGTAGTAACACTAATCAGTGTCTTCAGTCTTCACTTTCTCCCCAACAGTTTCGATAAGAAATATAAATTCTATCTAGAACAATGAAGGGAACAAAAAACAAACATATGAATATGTTAATATTGATATTTTATTTCAAAATCACAAAATACTATGTTGCATAATACGTATAAAAATAAAACAAGACAATGAAAAATAAAAAGAAGAAATACACTAAAATGTTTTTTTGCGATACTGGACTTCTGAAAATTGTTTGATTAATTCATCGAAATTCACATGTTTTGCAATGTCATTTTCAATTGACAGTATGGCCAAGCTTGTCAAACGGGACTGGCCATTGTAGAACGGAGATAGTTTTTTATTCATTTTAGTTTTGAAAAACTTCTTTCACAAGAAGCCACGGACACACAAATAGTGAAAAACAGTTTGAGCGCCTCGGTTATGTTCGGTAATGACTGACGAAAGTCCATTTCAATTATAAACTTCAGCATTTGAAGTCATGTCCATGAAGCTGCTTCATCAATTTTTTTTTGTCAGAAGCCTGCAGATGCCTTCTGAGCCTCTTCACTTCTGGCAAAATTTCTTCTTCCTCTAAATCGTCGAAAGTAGCCGTGAACTGTTGTATATGAATTATTATCGTTTCATCATTTGATTTAAGAAGATTTTCTGAGTGCACAAAAGCTAACTGTTCACATACACTGTTTATCGATCTTAGTCTTTTTTCTAGTTCCCCATGAAACTTGTCGATACACTCTAACATGGAACGCTTCAGTACTTGCTGTGGAGTCAAACCTGCATCCTGAGCTTTTTCTCCTGGCATCATCTTTTCGAATTCTGCTTTCGACGTCAATGTTCATTTCAGCACAGGAGGTGGTCACATATTCGAAGACTTCTCAGCTTCAGTGCACACTTTTCCAAACTATTTCCTCGGATTTGAAGGTACTTTTGGACTTGGTTCACTTGTTGTAAAATATGGTACCATAGATGCAAGAAGCAAAGAAAATTGAAGTTGCAAATGTTTTTCATCAGCAACTCCGCAGCTCCCCTCGTATCCAGATTTTCGGAAGCTGGATATATTAGGGACAGCCTGTATAGATCCATTATCAAAGAGCTTGCAATGAAAGCAAAAAAATGATTTTTTTTGAGAGGAATAAACCATCCATTTCCTTAATATTTTCTCCCCACTACGGAGCTGTCTGTAAAACCAATAAGTTTTCAACTGTCGCGTACGACCTTTGGGATTTTCCCCAGGCTTGAGCACAGTTCCAAATGGTACCTCTAAGTGTTGGTAAATCTCACTTCCTCGTCTTATTATTTCGGTTCTAAGACTATCTGGTACTGGAATAGGACAATTTCCAACATCAAAATGTATTGATAAATCCCCAGATTCTTCAGGTGGATCCGAGTCAGAACATAGCAAAGGGGGTATGTCTTCTTCCTTGTCTTTCCCATTCCCTCCTTCTTCCATTTCCTTTTCTACTCCTCCTTTTTTTCGTTCTTCTACTTCCTCTTCTTGTACTTGATTGCTTATGTATGTAACTCGTAGGTCAAAGCTTGTACTTGGAGTTTCTACAGATTGTTTGCCTAAAATAACGCTTTTTGAGCATATTTCAGAATTGAACCTGACAGACGCTGAAGTTCTTGTTTTTTAACTTTTTGTTTCTTCTTTTTTTCCCAACCACTCGGATAGTTTCGTTTCATTTTATAGTCGGTTCGCTTGGCTGTGAAAATAATAATAATATTTCAACTCTGATTTCCAAAACACAAAAAAAGTAAACTTATTTATATACACTTTCACATAGTTACAAAACAATTAAGAAATACGAATTCAATAATAAAACACAAAACTTACCATTAAAGTCCGCACAATTTAAATCTAGGTATGAACAAATGGAAGAAAATATTATCTTAGAAATACGACCTATCACCCTTAACACGAAAATATTTCAACTAGTTTGTAAAGAATCGAGATCAGAATTTATATAGGGCTTCACCTACTCTTTTGGGGAGCAAATATGATGTCAACCACGTGAAATAGATAAAAATTGGAAATACGGAAAAATATCTTCCACAGGTACCATTACTGCCGACAAAGGACTGTATAATGCAAGCAAGCTCTTACCTACCCGTCTTCAATTAGGTCGGAATATTGTATTCACACATAGTGATCATATAAACAAATTAGGGTGTTTTTCTCAACTGCTCGTTTATGACCGTTGAGAATTTTAACAATTATTCCGAAAATATCTCAGAAGAGGTTCAGGTACACCCTGCATAAATTGTCGTTCATAGATTTCTTGTTCATTGTGGACCGAACCTTCTTTTTAGCAAATATTGTTTCAAATAACGAAAGAAGGGTATTTTCGCAACACCTCGTTTATGATCACAGCAAATCTTTACAATCGTTCTGAAAAAATTCCAGGAAATATTGAAAGAGATTTATTCAGTTATTTTTAAACGTATTCCTTAGAGTGGAACTTGAACAGTTCGAAAATTACCGCATACATTGAGGCATTGAGCCCTTTACCTGTATCTGAGGTGCACGGAAAGATCAGGAACGTAAGATTGGAGTATTTATGTGAATATAACGCTGAAATCACAAGCCAAGCCTAGTTTATTTAGTTCTCGTTTTTTTTGCCGATGGCAGTGATGGCACCACGCCACTTTCCGACAAGTGTCGAAGTGGTTAGACGAATAGTTTTTCATACGAATGAAAATATGTGATTACGAATAACAAAAAATATTTGACTGACATATGGACTAATATGGAGGCCTCCGGCCTCCGCCATCATGGGGCCTGATAAATTATTTTTCTTTTTGACTCATTTGTACTTTTTGCCATTTGGCGGGCCTATGCTGGTGCGAGGCCAGGGCCGCAAAACCGCTGACGTTAACATTCGACGTATAGTCTCATTAGTAATTGATTGTGTCAATCGTAATTTAATTTGAGAAAATGAATATAGATTAAATTGTGAACACGTGAAATTCTTCGATTAGACGAAATGGAATATGAATCGAACATGGTTTTTGACTGAACAACGTCAATCACTGGAAAATCGAATGAGTTCTACAGCTTGAAAATAATTATTTAAATTTTGTAGGGACAGGTGATGATTATCAAATACTAGTTACTTGGGTAGTTCGGATATATTGAATCAGAGGCTTGACACTTTTCACTAAGGTTATTTATTAACATTCAATCGGTTCGCTAAATACAAAAAGAAGATTGTCGTGCATCGCGTCACCTGGTAGAACTGTCCTTTTTTGTTGATACAAGAAAAACTACTGGGGGTGCAGCGTTGCCAAGTGACAACTAAATAACTTAAACTGAATACATCACATGTCCCCTTCAATTAAAAAAGAAAAAAAAAAACAATCGTATGCAAAACCAAAAAAAATGTTAGGATAAATTTAGTCTCTGTGGAGGTTTTACAGTTCTTCCACTCCTCGTCTGGTAATAATCCAAATTCACATTCGAAGTAGGTAAGCTTGTTTGTAAATCTCCAGCTTGTCTCATTGATTCTCCATGTATAGGCCGATCCATATTTTCCGTTATCTCTAGATTATTTCCTGGGGTTATATCCAGTGATCCATTCTGTTCTGGAAATGTATTTCTCGAATACGATGAGGAAGGTCTTAGAGATTGTCTATTCCTGCGATATTCCATGCCGTTAAGCAATACATTATAATCATCCGGACCGGATTTATTCAGTATACAATTCCGGGTTCCCATTCACGAATATTTCTTTGGACTAGTACAGGCTGGTGCTCAGAAAGCTCAGGCAGTTTCTTGGTGCCTACATCGTAATATTTCTTCTGTGAGTTCTGTCTGACACAAAGTTTACTTCTCACTCCTTCCAAAGGAAAATTTGGCTTCAAGATTTCCTTTGATACTGGAAGCATAGATCTCAATTTCCTTCCCATAAGAAGACTGCTAGGACATGGGAAATCCTGTTTCGGGGTTGTGTTGTAATTTAATATTGCCAAGAATGGATCCTGTTTATCTGGAAGTGATTTTTTCAACAAATTTTTTACAGTTTGTATCATTCGTTCAACCATGCCATTAGATTTGGCATAATAGGGACTCGACGTGGATAATTCGATATCATATTTTTTTGCAAATGTTTTAAATTCATGCGAATTGAACGGCGGTCCATTGTCAGAGAAAATTTCCAGGGGAAGACCATGTGTTGCAAAAATATTCTTCAGTGTGGAAATCACAGTTGATCCTGTTTTGTTCATCACTCTATTCACCACTGCAAATTTGCTATAATAATCCACCAGAACTAGATAACTTGAACTACCCAAGGACATAAAATCAATGCCCACTTTCCACCAAGGGTACTCTGAGACTTCATGTGACATGAGGGGTTGTCTTTGATTAGACTTTGAAAATTTCTGGCACGTGTTGCAACTTGCCACTAATTTCTCAATGTCTGCCATTATTCCTGGATAATAAATCGAATCTTGGGCACGTGCAATGCAGGACACTATTCCCTGATGAGATTGGTGTATTACGTTCAACAGTTCATCTTTTAAGCAGTCTGGAACTGTCACACGCTTTTTGTAAAATAGTATGTCTTGGTGAAGAAAAATGTCATTTCTTATAGTCCAAAAAGTTTTGATCTCACTGGGCACTTTGCTCTTGTGATCAGGCCACCCTCCTGTTACATAAAATTTCACTTTTCTTAGAGTTTCATCTTCAGATGTGGCTTGTTGTAACCTTTTTTCATTTTCGACTGATGTTGCCAGGATTGAATACACTTTCAGGTTATTCTCTAAGTATTCAGTATTTATGACTTCTGGAATGGAGTCTCGACTCAGAGTGTCCGATACATACATGTTTTTTCCTGGGACATTTGTCAACACAAACTGGTATCTGAGAAGTCTCATTGCTAGACGTTGAAGGCGGGGAGACAGCTCATCCAGTGGTTTTTTCAGCAAACCAATTAATGGTCGGTGATCTGTTTCCATTTTGAAAGTTTGTCCAAAAACATAGTAGTGGAATCTTTCACACCCAAATACCAATGCTAACAACTCTTCTTCCATATGGTTGTAGCGTTGTTGAGTATCAGTCAATGACACTGATGCAAACTCAATGGGTTTGTTATTTTGGAAAATACAAGCCCCAAGGCCATACGGACTCGCGTCAACTGAAATTGTGGTTGCTTTTGACGTGTCAAAATATGACAGAGTTGTAGCTGATGTAACGAAGTCTTTTATTTTTTCGAAGCACTTGTTTTCATTTTCAGTCCACGACCACTCAGTTTTATCACTCAATAGTTTTCTTATTGGGTTTGTTTCTTGTGATAGATTTGGCAGAAATTTGGACAAATAAGTTATCATTCTGTCCGAAATTCTTTCAGTCCGGAAACTCAAAAGAGTTATATTGTCTACTTAGCTTGTTTCACGTCTAGAAAGGTCGGGTTTGGCCAGGTTAAATATAAATGGTCAAACAGGACGCACCGAACTAGGGGCGCGAAGGATCGGTACCGAATCGGAATTAGACTCCACGTTCTATAGCTTTGGTTTGCATAAGCTCTCCGGTCTGGTTATGAGATTACTCTCCATAAAGAACAGACTCTAAATCGAGCACCGACTTACTCGGTTAAACGTACTATAGACTATAGGGAATCTTGTACGAGTAAAGGAAGGTTTAATACGGATCTCGACGTAACAGCTATTTTGATAGACTCAACGAAGATACAGAAAAATGGGACTGAAATGAATTGGATCGGTACTTACGATTTCGGTGCACTACTTCTCACTCGGTAAAGAAAAGAAAAATCGAGAATTACGGAAGTCGCTAAACTTTCAAATCAAAAAAAGGATAATTCGGAAACGCAAAAGAGAATACTCTACTCAGGCCGGAGCAAAAGTGAATAATGGATGACAGATGAGGGGAAAATCGCCTTTTATCATCTCCCTGAGGGGGGCGGAAGGAAACGGCAAGCGCAGAAATGCTACTTTTCTAGAAAAGTACTCCGGTAAAACATCTTCGAATCTGGCTTATCGTACGTATAAACTAGAAAAACGGCGTTATCTACATTCTACGTGGTTCTTATGACTCTTTTTACTATGTTCTCTGCATGTAAAACAATATCGAACGAACCATATTCGATCTTCTCGGTTTAATTCTGAACGGAAATGAAATGCAGGAATTTGAAATAAAAATCCGGAAAAATTAATTTAAAATGAAGACCGATTTCATGATCGGAAAATCGAACTTCATTACATTTCCCCCACAACGGACAGAAAATTCAATCAATCACAATTTGAATTTTCGCGGCTCCCGACCATCCAAATAAACAAATCAACACGGCTGTCTCGCAATCAGGCTTACTTTATTTACAATCTATCATCTCCATGTTCTGTGGTTCGTAGGCGATGCGTGGTCCGTGGTCGTAGATCTTCGTTCCTCCAGTCAAAGGGTAGTTCCAATATCCCATATCCCATATCTGCGCATGTGTCACGCAGACGTCGCCGCCATTTCGTTCCGTCCTGTCAGGGTTGCCTTGTTTACCTTGAGCTGACATTTCCATTTTCTGGTTAACAGTAAACCGTGAATTAATAAATGTGTACAGCGAAGGGTGATGGAATAATGGGTCGAAGACACCTCATACACAGTAAGTACTTAATTACAAGTCCTCTTCGATGTGGTTTGACTTAGTGCTTTTCAGATTTTGGCTTGACTTTGACTGATGCTGGTTGCTGGACTTGAAATAGGGCACGCCGAATTGGTATGATCCAATCCAGTGGAGTAGGCGATGAAATCGGCGTCCAAAACCGGCGCAATAGATGTTGGCGTCGGTGTAGGTACTCGGTGGGCTGTTTCGTGACTGTTACAGGTGGGTATTTCATTTAGTTCCAACCATCTGATCTCGATGAAACTTCTCCCATTTTCTTGTTTCTTTCTAGCGGACTTCCCTCGATAGACTAGTCCTCATTCCCACAGACAGTGAGCAGAGAACAATTGTGTACATAAAACATACATAATACAATAATTAATCATCAGTTATTAATACAATAATGCTTGATTCAGAATGGAAACGGTGCAATAGGTTGACCTTCCTGGACTATCAGACCAATTTAATAATTCTGAACTAGAAATACTTAGAAGTAATGATGTTACGTTTAACGGTATTAGTCCAGACAGGTACCTTTATGAATGTTTTACAGATGAAGGTTTAGTAGTCTAACGAGTGAAACAGATATCAATTCATAGGCAAAATATGACAGTTCAGACAGTTTATATAATGCGTTAGTTGTTTCCCGGTAGAGAAAAGATCAAGATCAGATGACACCACCAGGTAACGTTATTGAAAGGTTGTTATTAATTTATGAATTATTTTGAACGATTACCTGGTGTTGTTGGCCGGAAAATGCGGTGGCTTCTCTAAGGTGACGGTGTTACGTGGTACTACTAGTGCTGACGGTTTTCTGTTTTGCAGGTCTCAGCCCTCTATGGCGGTTTCCCCATCTCTGCTCAGGCTGGACGGTTTTCCACTCTGGTGTTGTAGACGGTGAGCTGGCCTGCTTGGCGGCTCCCATATAATGACAGGAAAACCAGACTGTACCGGTGGCTTGGAAGCTGAGGATGGTAAGTGAACAGAATTAGATTCAATTCAGATAAATAATAGATACAGTAGTCAAACATACTCACAGAAACGGTTAATTAATACTACTTACAGTTTTATTCATGGTATAGCTTAAGGTCTTTAATGTGGATGTTTGACACTCTTGTACCACCGTCATCTTTCAGGTCGTATACAACGGGAGAAATTACTTTTACCACGGTATATGGGCCGACGAACTTTGGTGCAAGTTTGGAAGTGAAATGGTCACCGCCAGACGATAGAGGCCGATCACGGCGCAGAACTCTATCTCCAACATGTCTACGGCGGAGATTGTAACTGTGAGCCTGCTGGTCGAAAGCATGTTTTTTGTATATGGACTGGCTCAACTTCAGAATTGGAATCTTTTTTAGAATTATTAAACTCCCTGTATAACTCCATTCAGTTCACTATGGAATTGGAGGATGAAAACAGATGTTTAAATTTTTTAGATATTCAGGTCACGAGAATGAATGAACACCTCGAATTTGGTATATATAGAAAACCCACCTTCTCTGATATTCTGATCCATAATAGTAGTTCGCACCCCTATAAGATCAAGATGTCTGCATTTCACACCCTGGTACATAGGCTGATTTCGATCCCATTGTCGAAAACCAGCTTTGAAAACGAAGTTAGAGTCCTTAAATTACTAGCCAAAAACAACGGCTACTCCTCTAACATAATAGATAATTTAATAATCAAAAAACAACAAACGAAACTACTAACTTTCGTCTATCCACCTCAACTTAAGGATGAAACCAGGAAATTCATGTACATCAATTACATCCCATCTCTCAGTGAACAAATTTGCAAAAGAATAAGAAAAAATGAAATTGATGTTATATGTACCAATAAAGAGAACTTGAGATCAATACTTTTTGGTGGCAAGGATCGACTAAATATCTCACAGTCGAGTGGTGTATACAAGCTACTATGTGATGAGTGCCCTGCATTCTACATAGGTCAGACAGGCCGGTCTCTCGGAATTAGAATTGAGGAACACAAAAAATCCATTCTGCAAAATAAGTCCACAACTGGTTTCTCTGATCATTGCATCACTCACAACCACTTCATAGACCTGAATAACGTAAAAATATTACATAAAGATAATAAGGGTAAACGTTTGGATCTCTTAGAATGCCTAGAAATATCTTCAGCACAAAAACAAAATCTCCCCATTGTAAACGACCAACTAGATTTCCGCCTATCTCCGGTCCTTACATGTGTTACCTAATAATTATGTGAATGTGTACCTTCTGTATTTATTTATTCAGTTTTGAAAATGGGATAAAACCCGAAACATGCATGTCAAAAAATATATTTTTATTATAAATCGTGAAACTTAGTCAAGTGTTTTTCTTTTCTCTTCTGTTTTTGTGGAACCCTTTATTTAAAAATCATTCGGTGACATGTTTCGGCGCATTCGCCATTATCAAATCAAGGAATTCTGAAAAAAAGATGTTAGGGGGAGATCGTTACCCTTCGTACGCGGGGCACATTCATACAGTCAAAATAAAACTTAAACGAAACGACGTACGGCCTTGCTTTTGTATGTGTGCTTGAGTGGAGGTACCAACTTTACGTCAACGAACTATCGCGCCATTCGCACTGGTGAGAGCGAAGTGGCAGGCACGAAAGTGTTTTCGCGCTCCCTAAGTAATTTTTTGTTTAATGTTTTTGTCTATTGTTATCGTAGACAAGATACGTTTTCGGGTAGAGAATTCTATCAGTAACTAGCAAAATATACTTAAGATACTTTTTCAATAATAAATTTATGACGTTTTCCTATCAATTTTGAAAGAGGATATATTTTGGTGTTACTTAGTAAGTGGGGTACTTTCGTACAGAACTAGATGGGGCACATTTGGACGCGTAAGAATGTGCCCCAACTAGGTACGATTTAGTGTGTTAGTGTACAAATTGCTAATTTTTGCATTAACTTCTTTCTTGGAGGTTCCGCCGTTCCGCGAGAACAAACTATCAACTCACCATTGATAACTTATGATGAACTACAAAGGTTTAATTTAGATCCTTTGAATAATTCACCAATCCATCAAATAATAGTAGCTCCTTTGAAGACAGTTTTGACACTAGAGGCAATTCGACCCTATCCGACTGTTGTGAGAAGTAATAAAACAAACAAAGGACGACGGCCAGGAAAATCACGTATTTATACTGACTGTATGTAGGTGCCCCGTTGTTGGGGCAGGTTCGTACATATTCCAGATTTAGTTTTAAATCATAATTATGGTTGAAACATCAGATGAAATCATCTGTAATTTTTTTATATGAATCTCAGATAGTTAGACTATACATTCAAGCTGTCAGGTGATTGATTAGTGAAAAAACAAAAAATGAAAAAAATGAAATGTTGAAACCGTACGAAGGGTCCCCACCTTCCCCTACTCGATAAAACTCAAAAATCAGGTAGTAAACATCCTACATCAATCCCTCATCAGGAACAAGAGCCCAATCGACACTTTGGACAAGCCGGGCGTTTACAGATTAGAATGCGGTGAACCAGGTTGTAATGTCGTTTATGTGGGGAGAAGCGGCAGATCCATTAGAACAAGGACCAAAGAACATCTAGCTAGTTCCAAGAACCCAGGTAATGACAAATCAATTTTTGGTTGTCATTTAAGAGAAGAAAAACACAAGTTTGATTTAGAGGAGAACACCCATCTAATTCATCACAGCGAATTTAACCATAGACAAGAAATTCTAGAAGAAGTAAAGACACTTATAGACTTCTGTATTGACTCTCTCTGCCGACGCCACTGTTTCTCGCTTCGAAATATTTCATACCCGCAGCAACCTGGTTGAATTGAAAAAGAAAAAGAGCAGAACCTGTCTGCGCGAACGTCAGTTGTTCATCTTTCGTTTTATGGTTTTATCTGTCATTTTACGTCCTCACAAGATCTAAACTTTTTGGCTGTTTTTATGTATTATTTTTTGGCTTTTACCTTCTGACTGATATGTTTTTACCATATGACTTTGGAACCTAAAAAATCGTAAGTTTTCATCGAACGATTCCCTATATTTTATTTGTTTTCTTTTACGCGAGCAAAATTTGTAAAAATCTTTTCCAACTAAGACCTCAAATCGGTTTACTACCTGATTTTTGAGTTTTATCGAGTAGGTAACATCTTTTTTTCAGAATTCCTTGGTTTGATAATGGCGAATGCGCCGAAACATGTCACCGAATGATTTTTAAATAAAGGGTTCCACAAAAACAGACGAGCTTTTGAGACTTTTTCCTTCTGCTTCATACCTAGCGCTTCATTATGGGATTTTATGAGTTTATGAAGCTGCAATGATGTTAATTCTGAATAGAATAACTTGACAGTTCTCAATAACCACAGAAAAGCCAAATCTGCTTTTTGAATTCGGAAGTAAATGTGAATTTAGAGGAATAACTCTAAAAAATCCTTTTTTCATTACACCGCTCTGAAAACCCTATCAAAACATGTCGATTCAGGGCACCGAAAGTGACCCTTTTCCGTGCGGCCGCACCGAAAGTGACCCTTTTCCGTGCGCTGAGACATAGATGCATCTATGCTGGGACACAAAGCAACGATTGCGTGATGACAGTAGACGTCAGTGTTTCGAATAATTATTGTTTTACAATATCGAAATGCTTTCTGTCGAAGAACAAATATCGTTGGATTGTTCTCAGAGAGGTGTAATGAAAAATATCGTTCATTACACGTCCAGAAAGGCTTTTTCCGTGTTCGGCTCCGCCTCACACGGGAACTCTTCGCGCGCGCACGGAAAAAGCTTACTTTCTGGACTAGTAATGAAATATACTATTTCGGCGACGCTTTTTCTATGAGAAAGTAACATTTCCCGGTCTAGTCCGGAAAGTACGTCCTTTCCGGACTAGGCCGGGAAACTCACGTCGTCGTTGTCATTGTGATGATCATCACAATAACAACGAAATAACGGATGACAGTTCTGTTCTGTTCAATTCAAATAATAGATAGATAGATAGATAGATAACATCCTTTATTCCATAGTATGTACAAAAAACTCACACATAAAAGGAACAGTGTCAAAAACAAAATTACAAATCACCTCAAATAATCATTCAAGGAATATGGTTCCATAGCAACCAAATATTCCCTGACATTTCTCTTGAAAATCTTAAAATCATTTAAAAGTTTTATTCTATTAGGTAGATTGTTATACAATTTGATGCACATGTAAGACGGATGCCTTTCTGAGAGAGACAATCTATGTATAGGGTAATGTAAATTTTGTGATCTTAAAGGATATTCGGTCTTCCTAGTGTGAACTGAAAAAATATACTTATTCTTGAAGAAAAACACTAAACATTCAAATATATAAATACCAAAAATAGTCAGCATATTATTTTCTTTAAATACTCCCCTACACGATTGAATATAAGACATTTTGAACATGTACCTCAAAACTCTCTTCTGCAGAACAAACAACCTGCTTACTTCCGAGCTCGATCCCCAGAAAATAATACCATATCTCAACAGACATTCAAAATTTGCAAAATAAACAGTTTTTAAATTATTTACATTCAAATATTTTGACAATGTTTTAATAGCAAAACCTACACGACATAACTTTCCTGAAAGGTAGTCTATGTGAAATGACCATTTTAAGAAACTATCCAGATAGACTCCCAAAAACTTAACAGATTCCTCAATTCTCACATTACAATCAGTCAGATTCAAAACACTCTCTTTCACTTTCTGTGATCTGTTTGTGCTAAATAATACAGCTGTTGTTTTGCTTTCATTCATTATCAATTTGTTCTTATCAAACCAGGATTTTAATTGATCATACATTGAAAGAGCTTTTGCTTTGATTTCATCAAAACTACTACCACCAATCATTAAATTTGTGTCATCAACAAAAGAAGTTAACAACTTAATTATTTCGTCAATTATATCACATATATCAATAATAAAAATAATGAAGAGAATGGGACCCAGAACACTTCCCTGAGGTACCCCATATTCTGATTCAATTATATCTGATTTAATATTTTTACCAATGGCTACCCTCTGCAAACGCCCTGACAGATATGAAGCTATCCATTCTTTTGCACTACCCCTTATTCCCAACCTTTCTAATTTTTTCAATAAAAAAGGCCTAAATAAACAGTCATACGCACTAGCTAGATCGATGAACAAACCCAAGCCAAGCCTATCATCCTCCAGTAGCTCTATTATTCTTTCAGTGAACTGATATAATGCAGTTTGAACCGATCGGCCCTCCAAATATCCATGCTGAGAATCATTAAATAGGTTGCATTCATTCATAAAATTCAACAGTCTCTCACGCATTACATGTTCAAATATTTTTGAAAAACTGGACAATATACTGATAGGCCTGTAGCTTTCAAAAGAAGTTTCTTCACCTTTTTTATAAATGGGTTTTATTAGTGCTAGTTTTAGCTGTTTTGGGAATATCCCAAATTTGAGTGAATTATTCACTATGTATGAAATGACAAACTTTATTTCATCCGCACAACTTTTCATAATATTGACTGGTATTCCGTCATCGCCACTACAGTACTTATTCTTTATTTTCCTTAATATTTTAACTATTTCATCAGGATTTGTTGGCTTTAAATCAATAGATCTGGAGTTACTAGGTAAATTACAAGAAAAGGTCTTATCATCCAAACTATTCAGCAAAATAGGAATTTTTTCGACTAAGAAATTGTTATACTTTTCAGCTACATCACCAAAACCTTCATTGAAAATATTGAAACCGTTCTTATATTCTGTGCCCCTAATGTCATTACAAATAGACCACATAGTTTTATTCTTATTGTCAGATGACTGAATTTTCAGATTATAATAATTAGCCCTGGCTGCTGACAGAAGTTTGTCATAATTACGTTTTTCAGTATTATATAACGGTATATAAGAACTATCACATGACTTCAATGTAAGCAAACAATCCAACTTGAACTTACTGTCCCTGACCTCCTTGGTATCATAATAGTTCTTCAATTTCTTTTTTCCAAATTTACACAGTTTCAAAGGAAAATGCTTTTCAAATATGCGAGAGAAACATATCATGAAAGCCTGCCATTGCAAGTCAACATCTGACTCATCAGTAGAAAACACTGACTGCCACTCCTCCTGTTGCAGATCATTTCGGAAATTCATTATTCCCTCATCACTATAAAGTCTGCGATAGACACAATTATTGTTGTTAACTCGTTCTGTAGCTACATTAAAACTTATTTTTTGAGCGAAATGATCTGAAACAGTGGTCTCGATTACCTCTGCATCAACCTTAAAATTAACAAAAACATTATCTAAGCAACTACTTGTACTATGTGTAACGCTTGTGGGCTCATTGATCGTGTGAAAAAGTTGAAAAAAACTGAACAAAGTTAGAAACTCAGTCTTCTTACTGGTGTTTACCAGAAGGTCAATATTGAAATCTCCAGCTACCACAATATGTTTATTTCCCTCAGTCACCAACGAGAGAACTTCCTCCAGACGTGCCATAAACACGTTCATATCACTGTCCGCACTGTTTGGTCTATACACTGCCAGCACAATAAAACTTTCACTGCCCAGACATAATTCAACCGCAGCACACTCAAACTGGCCAATGATGGAGAGCTCTTCTAATTTCTTCCTTCTTCTACACCTAACTCCTTGCTGGATGTATATTGCTGCACCCCCATGTTTTCCTTTGGATCTGCATATCCAAGAGATTAGGTTGAAGTTATTTAACTTTTGTACTAATTCATCTTCACTTTTCCAGTGTTCTGTCACACAAACAATTTTACAGTTTTGCTGAGTTGAAAGGAAGTGCTGAAAACCATCGATACTATTTCCAATGGATTGTAGATTTTGATGGATTAGGCTGTAATTTATCTCAGTGGAATCTTTATCAATGGTGATTACATGAGGTACTTGAGCTTGCGAGTCTTTTATAAAAAAAAATCAGCCGCAGCACTATTTTTTTTGTATACCTGCAAGTTGAATCTTTTAATGACAACATTTTCAGGCCAAAATTCAGATTTATATAACTCATCCTTTCTTTTAATAGGAACCTTTACTAAGAAACTCTTAAGGTCGCCTTTCTCATTTTCGAATTTTAATTGTTTAATTTCCACTTCTTCATTTTCGAAACCTGGTTTCCCTTTGATGTATTTTTCAATAATATTTTCAGTAACATGGGCCTTAACACGGCCTATGAAGAACCATGCCTTTTTTTCTTGGCCCACAAAACCTTTGTTAGAATCACCTTCTGCCGCCTTGTATGTTCCAAACCTAGTTGGTCTGATATATCTCCTTCTTTTGTTCTGAATAGTTTTCCATTCTCCCACATTTTCCACAGAGGTATGGATATGTGATGTGTTTTGAGATGTACCCCCTGTGTGCTTTCCTGTAGCGATGTTTATGTTTTTATTGTTTCTGTCATTGTCATATTTACCAAGACTAATGACATCCTCCATTTTCTTTCTTTGCGCAGTCTCCAATGGATTTTCCATAACCCCCGGATTGTTCTGCGTCACGACCATGTTTAGCGATTTGTTTATATTATGATCGCCTGATATAGCATCTGGTCTGGACTTACTGGAAACCGCTCTCTTGAATGATTTCGGTGCATTTGACCTATCTGCTTCTCGATTGTTTTGGTTTTTTTCTAAGGCTTTTATCTTATTTCCTTGATATATAATTTCCTTTTCTAACATTGAAATTTTGTAGTTTAACAATACACTGTTATCATTCATTAATTGATTCTTTTCCTCCAGTTCTTTAATGATTCTGATCAGAAACTCAATTTGAGTTGTTTGATTTGTTATTTGACACTTATTTACCGGATTTAAATCCATTAATCAAAATGTATGATAAAGAAATGTGTCCCCTCATTGATTTGTGATTCTACACGGTTGCCGAAAAAATATTGTACGCAACACGCCCGAAAATAGTTTTTTTTGGACTCACAGACTTCCAGGACTCGCCTCCGGCTCGTCCTAGAATTTTATTTTCCGGACTTGTTACGTAAATTACTATTCTGAGATATGCATATCATGTATTTGACAAAAAATGAAGTAAAATGAATGGTGATTACAATGATGGGAAAAAATTATGTGCATTGCATTTGAAAAAATGAAGAAAATTCGATTTGAAATTCGTCATGTTGATAGTCTTTTTGTGGACACTCCATATGCTGGAGATGCTTTATTATAGCTGGCTAGAATACTTTGAAGTCTTGTCTTTAAATCCATATGAAGCTGTTATTTGGTATGTGCAAGGGTTCGTGAAATATAATTGGATCACATAGCCTCTACAAGTATCATTTTTTGTCAAAATATCCAATATTTTGAAAACAGTCGAATAAAAATATGTGAAAAGTATACGAAAGCATGCAGGAAGTTTCAGAGAATTGAAAAACACTATTGAATATAGGGTGTCCCATTTATAAAATCAAAGTCACCCTCTATTTCTTTTTTTGTAGGCCACCCGATATATTCGAAAATATTTCCAGGTTGTGCTCTTCTTTGAGTATATCAAGTCTGTATCAAAAATTTTTGCCAAACCCATACCGTTACGCGTATATCCTCCACTGCGGCACTAGTGGAACACCCTGTAAATAACATTTTTTTATGGTTTATTTTGTTAAGTTTTATTACCTGTTGAAAAAAACTCACCTACAGAAATACTATGTTGTACTATGGAAACGAAGCTATGAATGGGGGATGATGGATGTGAGGATAAATATCTTTGGTGTATGAGATACAAGGGGTGCCACGGAAAATCGCCATAGCTATCACCATAAATGCTGAAGACTGACAAGTACTTGAGACAAAATAGAGAGTTGAAGTGCTGCCATGAACGTAAACGTTAACGCAAGAATTGACATCTACGCACGCGCATTTGTCAGGTATTAACGTTAACGTTGAAAATGAGTTTACGGGCGTACGTAACGTAACGCTCTCTCACGGATACCTTATAAATGAACGTACGTAAACCGAAGAATATACGAATGCTACCGATAAGCTCCGAATGGCCGAATTTTGAATTCGAAGTAGATCTCCATAACCTGGAAAATTCATGAAGAAGTTACTAAATATTTGTTTTTGTTTCATTTCAGAATATGTAGTTTTTTTATTTATTTTATATTTAAGAAATGACTGAAACGCTACTAACTTTGATTATTATGTTTGTGGTAATACGACTGTGATTATAATTGATCTCATAATAATGTTAGTCATGTGTACCCGGACTTTCACTTTTTTTTAATATATATTTGATATTAGATTACATTCAGTTGGAAAATTGATGAAGAAATTACTAAATATTTGTTTTTGTTTAATTCCAGATTAGTTTTTCTATTTATTTTATATTTAACAAATGACTGAAACGTTACTGTGATTATAATGTTTGTGGTAATACTACTGTGATTATAATTGATCTCATATTAATGGTAGTGATGTGTAGGTACTAGGACTTTTACTTTTTTTTTAATAAATTTTTGTTATTAGATTACATTCAGTTGGAAAATTCATAAAGAAGTTACTAAATATTTGTTTTGTTTTATTCCAGATTAGTTTTTTTATTTATTTAATATGTAAAGACGAAAAAAACTCTTCTAGTAGTTTAAACTCTTTTTATTAGGTAAATAAGTATCATCAGAACATTCAATTCCCTAAATAATGTTTCAGCTGTGGAGGTTTAATGTTGAAGTATGTACTGGTCTGGCTTCCATATAAACAGGTATGGCAATTAGTCAAAATCATGCATGTTTTGTACATGGTGCCAATTTCCTGCAGTAAAAGCTTCTGATTCTTTTTGAAATCCTCAAAAGCAAATTCCTGTACTATTTTTTGGAATCCCCATTCTACAGCAATTCAATTCTCAAACTATTCATGGTTGTATTGAAAATTTGACGGTCTGGGTGTCCTACTATTTCTAGTTCTGTATATGGCCTCAATAGTAATTTCCTCAAGCCATAGCCTTTGTCTCTATAAATGACATAATTCTGATTTCCAAATATCGTGTACTGGAGAAGTTCTTCATAAGTCTTGACTCCCTTAGCATTCCTGCATCATGTCGGCGACCAGGATAAGCACCTTTCAGACTAATAACAATTCCATCAGGGCATAAAACTGGTATTTCACACAATGCACATTTTTGTTTATCTGTTGGCCTACAAATCGGTCTGATAGTGCCATCTATGAAGCCCCAACAATTGTTCATGGGAGCACCTTTTTCTATTATTGCCTGAAAGTGATGAGAATATCAAATTATATAATATATTAATTTATAAACTGATAATTTTTTTATAATTTGCTAAAATAATTTATAGAAATAGAATGGGTCTTGGCTTGAAATTAATGTCTTATAGCTATTTTTTGGTTCATAACACATTCAGGTTTTCTGTTTGTTTTATTTAACGTTTCTTTATACATCGTTTCGATTAAAATAAATATATTTTTAGAATGTGAATTCACAAAGCACCTGTAAATGATCTAAAGGACCTACACATGACAATATCATTCTTATAAGTATATCACATACCTCTGAATATGCTCTCAACTTGGCTTCATTCAACCATGGCATATTTCCAAGGTTTTCCAATAAATGGCTCTTATTATTGCATATGACCATCATGACAGTGTTAATAATGCTGGAGATACTTTTGTAACTATAACCAAATATACATTCCAAATCTATGAGGCGATATTAGGATATGCAAACCTTCCACACCTAGAAAATAATAAGGATGTTAAAACATTGTTATTAAACCTATAAAAAGAACATTCTATTCAATGTAATGTTGTTTTCCGTCGTTATAGTTTCTGGAAGGCCTAATGCAATTGCAATGCGAGGAATATGACATTTTTCAAAGACAAACCAATTTTTTACCTCGGTATTGGATATATTGTCCAGAGTGAATCGTCCATAAAGCACTACTCGATTCCCAACAGGATCATTGTTAAATTATGTAACAAGATTGCCTCATCCTCAAGTTGCGCTTCATCAAGAATACCTTCCATCTGGAATTAAATTTTCTGAAATAGAGCCTAATTGAACATGTATAACGACGTGCTTACCATGTAGCTTCTATTTTCAGTAGAATTTCAACAAATCCAATTCTAAAATTTTATTATTTTGTTGACAGAAAACAAAATACACTCAAATTTATAGGTTAGGGTTGTTAACGTTTGACATACACGTTAACGTTCATCAACCACGCATGCACATGAACACTTCAACTCAAATTTCATTCAATCCGTAAACCAGACGTAAACGTTATATTTCGTACGTTAACGTTTACGTAAAGCTTCACGTACTGTACTTACTTCAACTCTCTAAGGAGCGACTTCCGTACCGTGTTTTAGTTTTGTTTGATGATGTTGATTCATGGCGGTTTATCACGAAATATTTGAAATGAAGTAGGTATGTCTTCAGCTCACCTGTACATGCCGAAGCAAGCAAATTGACGTTCATATTTTCCATTTTAACTCTACACTGAAAATTAAATTGACATCAGATCCGCAACGAACCCTTATCTAAGTGCCGCGTCATAGTATTTGTTTAAAGATTTGTATATCTTTTGAAAATGATTCGATATTTGAACATCTTGAAATTATATCAATGATTTTGCTTTGTTCTATATTTGTGTGCGTTAACGTTCAGAAGCAGAAGTTGTCCCACAGATAACAGATAATGGAACTGACGTCCAACGAGTTTCGTTGAAACTCAATGTCATTTTTATGCTACGTGTCACTCACAGCAGTCGCAGCATAGAAACTCTGGTGTAACGACTCCTAAGTCGTGACCAAAAATTGTAGATCAAATAGGGCACTCTACATCGACCAGAAAGTCTTAAGCAAATTTAATTAAAGTTTTTCGTCTTCCTTGTTTTCAATACACATACGGGAATTCGTGGGATTGGAAGTGTTTGAAAATAGACACTATGTCATTTCATTAAGCAACGTTTCGTAACTTTTATTTTTGTTACTTCATCAGGCTCTACAATATAAAACACACATTTTTATTACAAGAAATAAACAAGCAATATGAACCGTTTATCTTTGTCAAGTGGTTTTATACTATTTTTGCGTTGATTTATGCCGGGAGGAATATTGAATAAGTTTTGATTTGGGAATATGTATTATGAAGGGAGTGAACACTTCATCAAAATTCATTTGAAATAACGGTTCCGAAGATATGAACAGAAAAGTGTTTTTTTCGTGGATTTTCGACTCTCTGTATCTTCCAAACGAAACCGAATTTTGAAAAATGGTATATGAAAAAAGTGTTTCGTCTGATGAGAGGAATGTAGGGGAAGGTGGGGTAAGACGAGGACCTTGAGGCATTTCTTGAATAAAACTGCTGTTTATAACTGACAATGTTGGAATTTTCATTGGGAAAATAATCGGTCTTTCTTTTTTCAATAATAATCAGTCAAAACAAAAAATAAATAATTCTTCTCATTTAAATATCTATTTCAAAAAATAACAAAATCTTCCCGTCTTACCCCACCTATAGGGCAACACGGGGTACCCCCTTGGGTAAGATGGGGTACAGAATATTCAACCGTCTTCATCTTCACATAATGGGCATATATGGACAGCTTCATCATCTTTGTCTTCCACTCCTTCACAGCCACAATGCGCTCAATTAGCGCAAACCTGGCAAGTGGAGGTAGACTCAAAATACAAGACGTGGCAGTATAGACATGCTGTATCTTCATCTTCTGATGTCTGAGCTTCTTCTTCAGCTTTCTTAGTTTTTCGAGATCTCCTATTTGTTTGTTTTTTCATTTTCTTTTCGCTTGAGACAAAGGCATCAACTGTTTCAGGCTAACCAGATGGAATGCTGCGTCATCCAAAGAATCATTTACTTATAATTATAATTTAGAACGGAATCTGAATCCAAAAAGAATAACAAATCAGCGGGTAAGATGGGGTACCAACCCCGCATCTTGTCCCGAAGGAGGTACCCCATCTTTCCCAAACTAGACTTATAAGTTGTTTAGTATTTTTCGAGGTTATAAATCAAAGCAAACCGAGAAGAATTTATGAGTTTAGAATGGCAAAATAAACAAACATTAATAAAAAAAATATATCACGCACGTTGTATAACATATATTATAAAGTCACGTACTTTATACACGCCAATGATTAGATAAAACCACGTGAATTCAGAAAAACATACTTACCAAGTGGATCTCTGCACTTCTCCGCCTAAATTTTACTAGAGTGACTCTAACAAGACAGTGGCGACAATGGAGTGTCTCGTTTTTGATTGGTTCACGTGACGAAATCCGCCATTAAATTGCTAAATTTCTTTGTTTACATCTTGGATAAATAACTTAGTATTCTCGAGGCTCGAGCACGCTCAAAGACTTATAAACTAAACGCTGCATTATCGTATTTCTCGTCCCTCGTGCGTTCGATGAGTTTAGTTATTTTGAAACTTTTGATTTCTTGTGAGTGAGTGTAATTTCGATATTAGAAACAGACTGTTATAATTATTGGTTGTTGTATTATTGGACTTTATTGTATCTGGTTTGAATATTTAAATAATGACTCAAATTAATCAGACGAGATCTTCACTGCTTTATTTCTAAGAACATACTGACTACAGAATTCATCAGTCATCACGCATCTGTTAAAATACCTTATCTAACATCCCTTTTCTTAAGTCTAAGCTTATAATTTATATGAGAATAGGTATACACTATTGTTATATTTACAATTGAAATTCTTATCTAACATTCCCTTTTTAAGAAAAGAAAAATTATACACTTTTGAATATATTTTCATTAAATCTAATATTTTATATCCAGCTATACACATATCCTTAAATTCTATATCTACATGATAATATTACTATATGGAACCATTATTTTTGTATTACCATATAGTTTATGGGAATATTCAATCTATCCGGAGGTTTCACAGGTCTACCATATCTAGTTCTATATATGCCTTCCTGATTATTTTCACACTTACGATTCAATACATCATTGTCTGTAGAATTTTGAGGATCGATGTCATATCTGTGACAAGTGTCATTTGATCTGAATTTTAAGTGTATTCTATTTCTACGGTATCTTACTCCATTTGTATCTTCAACAATATAGGACCTTTGACATTTCAGTCTTTCTATGACTATAGCTGGAGACCAATCAGATTTATTATTTCTCTTAAAATATACATGATCATTAGGATACAGAAGTGGTAATGGTTTTTTATTTCTATTATAATAAAATTTTTGATTTTCTTCAGATTTTGCAAATTTATTTTTATATTCTTGGAATGTGACTACCTTGGGTGTTAATTTTTTCGTTAAAATTGGAACATTGTTTCTCAAGTTTCGTGACATGAGTAGCTGAGCAGGTGAAGGCAAATTGGATTTTGGAGTGGACCTATAATGCAAAAGAGCCAAATAAGGATCTGTCTTAGATTCTTTAGACTTCCTGAGAATATTCTTGATAATTTTGACCGAACTTTCAGACTGACCATTCGATTGGGGATGATAAGGGCTCGAAAAGATATGTTCAATATCCCAATCAAACAAAAAAGATTTGAATTCAATTGAACCGAAAGGTGGACCGCCATCAGAAACAAGCTGCATTGGAATCCCATGACGTGCGAATATTGATTTCAGACTTACTATCACCTTTTGAGCTGAATAGCCATTATCGAGTAAAGCTATTTCAATGAATTTAGAGTAATAATCTGTGACTACTAAATAAATTTTATTATCAAAGTCAAGTAAATCCAACCCAACTCGTTCCCAAGGGAAATGAGTAATACTATAACTTTGTAGAGGCTCTCTTTGATTGGCAGACATAAATTTTGCGCACACTGAGCATTGATCAATTAAATTCTTCAATTGATTAGACATATTAGGCCAATAAAAAGATTCCCTAGCCAAATTGAGACATTTGTTATGACCCTGATGACCTTCATGTATCTTTTGAAGAATTGTATTTTGCATTGTTACCGGTACAATCAATTTGGTTCCTTTGAAAAGCAAATTTCTTATTTCATGAATTTCATTTTGAAAATTCCAAAAAGGTTTCGCTAGAATATGTGTTTTTTCTTTAGATTTCGGCCATCCTTCATAATAATATTTTCTTAAAATTTTTAAAGTTTCATCTGATGCAGTACTTTGACATAATTTTTCATGATATTGATCCGTTATTGCAAAAGTCGAATAAGTCATATTGACGTGATATGGAATGTCACATTCATAATCTGGAATAAAGTTTTCTTTCAAAGCTGCCCTCGAGAGAGTATCAGATATAAACATTTGTTTTCCTGGTACATAAATGACATCTAATTCATAGGCTTGTAAGGCTAACATCATTCGTTGTAATCTAGCAGGAATGTCAAAAAGGGCTTTTTTGAAAAGATATACCAACGGTTTGTGATCTGTATGTACTGTGATTTTATGACCAAAAATATACTGATGAAACTTGACACAACCAAATTGAATAGCAAATAATTCTTTCTCAATTTGAGCATAGTTTATTTGTGACGAAGTAAGAGTTTTGGAACTGTAGGCAATAGGACGGTTATTTTGCATAATTACTGCTCCAATAGCGGATTGTGAACTATCAACTGACAAGACTAGAGGTAAATTAGGATTGTAGTGTGTTAATACTGGGGATTTTGTAATAATATCTTTCAAATTTATGAATGCTCTTTCACAATTTTCATCCCAGATCCATTGACTGTTTGATTTCAATAAATTTCGAAGTACTTCTGTTCTTTGTGACAAGTTACTGATGAAAGGACCCAAAAAATTAATCATTCCTAAAAATCTTTGGAGCTCTTTTGTGTTAGAAGGTGAAGGTAACTGTTTGATAGCTTCAATCTTTTCATCATCGACTTTGATACCATCTCTATTAAATATATGGCCTAGGAAACGTACTTGAGTTACTGCTATGTTACTTTTTTCTTTGTTGAACTTAAGATTGACTTCCCTGGCTCTTTGTAGTACATTTTTAAGACGTTCATTATGTATTTCCAAAGTTTCCCCATACACTAGAAATTCATCTACAAAAATTAGAACACCCTCAATATCTCCAAATAGATCACTCATAACTTGTACAAATTTTTCCGATGACGAGCATATACCAAAAGGTAAACGTTTAAATTTATATCTACCGAAAGGCGTTTGGAACGTACACAAATCTGAACTTTGTTCATCTAACTTCAACATCCAAAATCCGGAGAAAGCATCTAAATGTGAAAAATAGGCTGCGTTAATTAATTTTGACCTTACATCATCAAAGTTTTTTAGGGGAAAATGCTCTCTCATAATATTTTTGTTTAGATTTCTTGGATCTAGACATATTCTTAACTGACCTGACTTTTTGACGGTAATGACTATAGAATTGACCCAAGACGTAGGTTTTGACACTTTGGATATGACATCCATGCTCTCCATTCTATCTAATTCCTTTCTTAGTTTATCATGTAGGGCAAACGGCACTTTTCGAGGCGGATCGACATGCGGAATAGCATCTGGACGCAACTTGATATGGCAGACTGGAGGTAAACATCCTAGACCTTCAAATACATCCTGAAATTCATTGAGAATTTTATTGTAATCGTTTTTTGTGAGATTAAAAACTCTCTTCAAAATACCAATTTTTTGGCATGTAGGTAGACCCAAGACAGTTTGACAAGATATGTCGACAATTATAAATGTAATAATTTCATGTGTATTATTGAAAAAACATTTGAGATCACATTTTCCAATTACTGGTATCTTATTTCCTCCAAAGCTATTTATCGAGATGTGACATTTAATTATTAATGATTGTGGTAAATTTAATTTTTTGAAATTTTCATTTGACATAATATTAACATTGGCACCAGAATCAAGAATGCACTCAATTTCAAAATTATTGATAAAGATATTCAGAGACCACGAATCTTTTTTCTGACCAACAATATTTTCATTTTTCAGCATACCGACAAAAGGAAAAATTGAATCAGCACTTGAATAGTCTTCTGATTGTACTTTATTGACTGATTTTTTATTTTTAAAACAAAATTTGGCAAAATGGCCCTGTTTTTTACATAACCTGCATTGAACGGTCGCAGCTGGACACTTGAATCTGTGCTGTTGACCACATCTTCCACAAATACTGTTGCTAATGGGAGATGATCTTCGTTTTTGAAACTCACGTCTGGACCCACTGGATGATTGACTTATGCTTCTTGATCTGGATTGCATGGACCTGTCATATCCTGATGTGGAACTTCTTTTATTGATATATAAGACTTGCTCTGTTCCTCCTACAGACTCCTTCTGGATTTTTTCAGAATTTTGTTGAGCTAGAACTACAGATTTGGCCAATTCAACAGCCTTTTGAAGAGAAATATCAACTTCCTGCAGGAGACGCTGACGTATATTTGTAAAATGAGAATTCATGTTAGCAATGAATATATCTCTGACTAAGGACTCTCAAAGATCTTTGAATTCACATTTTATGCTCAAATTTTCCAAGTCTGTTATAAAATTATCTATACTTTCATTCACTTTTTGTTTTCTTGTGAAGAAAGTATGACGTGACATTGTTAGGTTTTTTTGAGGTTCGAAATATCCGTCGAATTTAGCCTTAACATTATCCAGAGTTGTATCTGTTATTTTTAAGTTGAATGAGTTGAAAATTTGTCTACCTTTCGAACCAATGGAATGCAGCATCACAGCAATTTTTCGGCAATCTGATGAATCGATCAGTCCTGTTGCTAATAAGTATATTTCGAAATTTTCCCACCATTCTTTCCAATTTGAAGCATTATTTTCACTCGATGAAATTATCAATTCGTTGATGGGTTTTAAATTTGGCATGTGGTCAACTCTTACTTCACCGTCGTCGGACATCTTGTGCATTTGTTTCATCGAAAAAAAATATTATAATGTTGATTGTTGATATTTTCCGTAGAAATTTAAACACCTGACACCATGTTATAATTATTGGTTGTTGTATTATTGGACTTTATTGTATCTGGTTTGAATATTTAAATAATGACTCAAATTAATCAGACGAGATCTTCACTGCTTTATTTCTAAGAACATACTGACTACAGAATTCATCAGTCATCACGCATCTGTTAAAATACCTTATCTAACACAGACATTATTCTTTTCAAAACTGTTTTAGTTCTGTGAAAAGTGTGAAATCATTTCATTATTTTGTGGAGACCGATTTCTTTTCATTGGTGAGTTACATGATGATATCATGATACTTTTCTTCATATTCAAATATGAACATCAAATATACATTGTTGAATACTGGAATTGAGGTATCAGAAAATTTATTTCATATAAGCCTTTGCACTTGTTAACAGATCATGCCAGCAATTCTGCGAAGAATGGCTTTTTAATGAAACATTTCCCCAAAGATCCATTGAGGAGGCAACAGTGGTTGATAAAAATGAAGAGGGAAAATTGGAAGCCTACGGATTATTCTTGTTTGTGTGAGGTAAGATCTTAATTTTATTCTCTGTCTGTTCTTAAGTTACAAAACATACATTTTAGGTTCATCTTGCTCCAGAAATGTGGGAGAAAACTAGAGTAGACGGAAAACGGGCTTTAAAATCCAATGCTGTACCTACTCTCTTTTTATTTACACAACCTGCGAAAGTTAGAAAATCACCAAAAATAAGAAAACCAATATCTCCAGAAGAACCAGATATTTTACATTCAGGTGAGTACTGAAACTTACGAAGGTAAATCAGGTCATAAAAAGTTACATGTATAATCATGATATTAAGAGATTTCATTTTATCCCCAGATGATATGTCATCAGAAATCCCTGATACGATCCAATGAGGATGAAAATAATCCATCTACTTCTCCGGTGGATTTGAACAAAAGTTCTTCGCCTCAGACTACTAGCGATGATACTCCAATACCAAACATAACATTGGATTCCTCCGAAAAATTAAAGAAACTAGAGAAAATGTACTTACGAGAAAAGCTCAGGGCTAGGAAGTACAAAATGCTTCTCAGAAATTGCACAAAAAAATATAATTTATGAGATGGCGAATTTGAAATTTGATATTCCAAATTGCCACAATTTAAAAGATAAAATCATTAAATGATTTATTTCCTTTCGATTGAAAATAAATTGGAAGAGGAAAAAATCACAATCGAAAAAATATAGCAGCAAGTCAGTAGCTGGTAATTTACTTTGAAGTGGACTGAATTTTAATCAATGTATGTAACTACTCAAACAACATTTATATTGTCTAATTTTGTATATATATAGATATATGTATTCTATATGTAAATATTACAAGATAAGTTTGAAATTTTGGTGTACTCTCTTTATTTTACAATGAATCGATATCATATCATCATATATCTTGGATAGGTATATGATAATGTATGAAGTAGTTAAGTTAGTTCACAGTTTTTCGACCAGGGGCAAGATATTCAAAACAAAGTCAAGTTGTTATTGGCTCTATATATTTTGTTATGAATTGTAACTTCTTCAGGAGCACAATTTGTAACGAATTATATAGATCCAATAACAGTTTGACTTTGATTTGAATATCTTGCCCCTAGTCGAAAGCCTGTGAAGTATCTACTTCAAATATCACAACCGTGAAACATCTAATTCATAATGTATGTACATATCTAGAATGATGGACTTGGTGAATCATTAAAATAATGAAATAAATTTGTCATATTGAAAACTGTGCTTAAATATTGCTAGGATATTCTCCAGTTTTCACACTTCTGATTTTCCTTCAAATGAAACCTTCGTTGATGGGGCAGTCCTGCAAATCTGTTGTTTATATAGAAATTTCAAATAATAAAACCTGAATTTTAAGGGATGTTATATTTCTTATACCTCTGAATAAAAAATGATTATTTCATTTTTTCTATTATCGTTTCAAACTTTCGAAATTATTACTTTCCACGAGCATTCACGTTTCGAAAGTCGTCTTTTTCCAAATTCCCATGCATATACGTGTAGAAAAAGAATAGAATGTCATTTTTCCGCACGCAAATAATGAATATAATCAAAATATATTCCAAATAAAATAGAAAGTCAATTGTCAAACTACTCAGCTGATTCTGATTTAGTCCGCCATTAAATTGCTAAATCAGAATGGGCGGGGCTTAGAGGCCCAATTGTCGCCACTGTCTTGTTAGAGTCACTGTAAATTTTACTAACTCTAACTAGTACTGATAAACAGCGTCAGATGGCATTAAAATAAATTTTCTAGTGGCACTGCATTATCTATTTTGGTAGGGTCCCCATCTTACCTCGCTACCCCGTCTTACCCCACCTTCCCCTACAGTTCAAATGTATGTGCAAGTCAAAGACTCACCCTAAATATATTTTTAATATGGATTCAGTTTACCAATACATATTGAAGTTCATGAATTTTAACCATTTCAAGCTTTCGCTTTGCGTTCGAACTCTAGAATTCGAGATGAATGGCTGAACCAATGAAATCATGGATTAAAAATGTTGAAATGCTCTCTATAGTCTGTTCAAATATAAGAGAATGTAAACAAACAAACCAAATCGGTTTGTTTTGCGCATTACTAACATATGATTGGTGAAACGGTCGGCTGTATAATTCTTTTCACGCCCCCAAAAGACTGCCAGGATCGTACTTAAAGCTTAGAACGATTTCACAGTTATCTTTTCCGGACAATAATGTCGAATTCAGAAACGGACACTGCATCTGAAGGTGGTATATTGGGCCCACCACGAAAAAGAACGAAACGTTCACATTTGTCTATTCAAATCATGTGTATTCCATTCAGAGAATAATATCAAGTTTATATGATTGTGTGAACTATCCTCGATCCGACCCTGGAGCCCTGAAAGCAAGTCTCTACCTGAAGCAAGCCCATCCTTCGTGTGCGCGACTTTGTTTACGTCGTAGTCGCTTATATTTGAACAGAGTATAGTCCCTTTCTCTCCAGTTGCAATTAATTGCTATATCTAATTCGTATAGGAATTGAAGATTATAAAATAAATAGAATATTTTTTATCGGTAGCAGACGGCTTTCGAAATCCGGAAAAGCTTACCTCAAGCTGAAATCAAACCTCGCATCTTCAGATTTATGGTCTAAGGTTTTGACGACTGAACTACCAGGGCTATTAATGTTCCCGAATTTCAATGTTATTGTTACCACGCAGACATGAAATTGGCACGGTGTAAAGAAGTTTATCAACTATTTTGTGTCATCGACATATAGTACGATATCGACCGGTTTGGATTTTTGGGTCTCCGAATGATCAAAATGACCGAACTTAAATACATAGAAGAATTGGAGTTAACGTCTGTGATCAAATAGGGAGAGTGTTGTCGGACCGACAGAATTGAATTTGACCACAGAATCGTGATCAGTCAGTCGAATCTACTAGATTGCTCAAAATTCGAGAAATACAGAAATCCTCACGAAATGATATAGCCCTCGTTCAAGTATAACAAGCGTTCAAAAAAAAAGTACTTGTTCATCCACCTAGTGGGTAAATTCACATTCAACAATCCAACGCAATGAGTGCCACAAAAGGAGCTGTCAAATAACTCGAAGCTGAAGATTTTTCCATGAATATCACTTTACTACTTTCATTGACAACGGCCAGGAAAAATAATAGATAGCTTTGTTTTGATTTCAACAATCAACTCTACCATCTTACCCTGCATTCCCCAACATAGGGAGAAAGAACACCTAACACATGTTCAAAATTATAATTTTTTCATAAATAAAACTGGTCAAACAAAAGTGACTATTTTTTCACAGATAACAGCTAGGACTTATTTAGGTAATGGACATTGTAATCTCCTGCAAATTTGCTACTTTGCAGTATCTACGAAACTCAAATATTCGAGGATTATTCAACAATACGAAGAGCGTAATATTGAATATTTGATTTGAATAAGAATATGTTCCAATATTGCGTCTAATTTGAGATTGAAATACTACACTATTCTGATTGTGTCACTCATGATGATCAGAGCAGTTAATTACAGACTCATCGGAGCATCTTGTTCAGGTAAGCAGAGACTCAAAAGTTTGACATAAATAGATTTGTTTAAATCACTCACGTACAGAATAACGAATTATCCAATAGGATAGCAAAAGAACCAACCTGCTCCAGAAATGGCAGCCTTCACATACAACTTTATAGATATTACTCGGACAGTTTTGAAATTGAATCTATATCCTTTAGTCGAGTGTAGATTTTCATGTCTCTTTCTTTCTTTGAAATATTGTCCGGCACATTTCGCTGAAAAACAAAGTTCAAAAGAAAATAGACTTGGTGTATAATTATAGCCTAAATAGGACAGTTTTGAAATATGTGTCTTTGTCCTTTACTCAGCAGAATTTCCTGTTTTTACAAGCTTTTTAGACCAAGAGCCAGTGACCAATTTTCATATGTCATTTCATAACTCACCAAAATTTACTTGCTTAATATTCAATATCTGCTCGAAAATAAAAACCATTTCTGCCAGCCCATAATGGCCGGAGTAGACTACCATAAGCGCTCAAAGAGGCCAGAAAATTAGGTTCAACTATGTCATAGTATCACACATAAAACTTTCAGGAATTGTTATTGATAGTATATTGAATCTATGAAAAATAATGACAGAACTTTTTCGTCCATCCTAAGTGTTGGCAGAACTCTTTGAAAATTCATTAAGAACAGCTGTACTTAGATACATATGTCATTTCAGTACGCTTGAAATTTTCAGAAAATACAGAAAATGTGTCTAGAAAGCGAATTATAATCACGACAGAAATTTTTTACATCACGAACCATCTGCCAGAACGCCCAGAACGAGAAATGTTGCCGCGCAAATGCGAGCGGAATGAGCCTATTCATATTTGCAAGTCAGACCTTGAGCGCATATTGGGCATTTACGAGACTCATCAAAAGTTGATTGGAAGCTAAAATTCATTAAGCTAAAATTTATGAAATTATAGAATTTGTTTTGAGTTTCATTTACCTGATCCGATGATAAGGGTATTCGCTATGTACCTACTCGTAATACTAAAGCTCACTGTGAAAGTCTAATAGGTCTACACCACGCTCAAGCTTCACCACAGTTTTGCTTGCGCAAACTGGCTTGAACACTGAACACTGAGCGTGCGGTTGGGAAATTGAAGACAGTTTTCTCAACCGCACGCTCAGTGTTCAGTGTTCAAGCTGGTTTGCGCAAGCAAAACTGTGGTGAAGCTTGAGCGTGTGGTAGGCCCATTATACTCTCTTTTACTACTCTTAATCTACCCAACTTTTGGGGTTTTAAATGCCCTGATGGTTTATTTTTTACCCCTCAATGTGACTGAGATCTTACACTTCTTTGAATGTTTCGTAATAAGTCACACAGGTATACTCAAGACCTCCTCAATCCATTCGAAAAATTCTTGAGGAAACAAATTTTGAGGATGCGTAGGAAGAGTTTATTTTTTTGAATAGTTCATTACTAAATGAAGTGTTGTAATGCTAAAAATAAACACCTTCAATTCCTTTAATTGACAATAATACATGCCCAATATGCGCTCTAGGTCTGACTTGCAAATATGAATAAGCTCATTTCGCTCGCATTTGCGCGGCAACATTTCTTGTTCTGACAGATGGTTCGTGATGTAAAAAATTCCTGTCGTGATTATAATTCGCTTTCTAGACACATTTTCTTTATTTTCTGTGAATTCCAAGCGTACTGGAATGACCTATGTATTTAAGTACAGCTGTTCTTAATGAATTCTCAAAGAGTTCTGCCAATACTTAGGAGGGACGAAAAAGTTCTGTCATTATTTTTTATAGATTCAATATATTATCAATAATAATTCCTGAAAGTTTTGTGTGTGATACTATGACATAGTTGAACCTAATGTTTTGGCCTCTTTGAGCGCTTATGGTAGTCTACTCCAGCCATTATGGGCTGGCAGAAATGGTTTTCATTTTCGAGCAGATATTAAATATTAAACAAGTAAATTTTGGTGAGTTATGAAATGACATATGAAAATTGGTCACTGGCTCTTCCTCTATTTATTTAGTTTCACCTGTCCCGTTGTCTGTCTGTCTGTCTGTAATCAAATCTTGCTAGTTGAATATGACACACTTCTAATCGTCCGATTGGTTTGAAATTTTGCAGGTGTACCTAATTCTGGTGACAATGCATCATGAAATATTTTTTAAAGAAAAAACAAAATGGCGGATGAGTTTTGTAATTATGATCCGATTCCATTCAAAATTAGTATCTGGGGGTATTTGGGTTCGAAAATGATGATACTTTTTTCAAAATTGGGAAATTCAAGATGGCGGCTACAATATAGCGGATGAGTTTTGTAATTATGATCCTATTGTATTCAAAATTGGTATATGGGAGTTTTCTGCGTCAGAAATTACGATTCTTCGAAATTCAGGAATTCAAGATGGCGGCTTCGAAATGGCGGATGGGTGTTCTTATATAAGCTTGTCTTCAAAAATGTTTTTTGAGAATTAGGCTTGTTATAATTATAAGCTTTTATTTAGTTTCACCTGACCCGGTGTCTGTCTGTCTGTAATCAAATCTTGCAAGTTGAATATGACACACTTCTAATCGTCCGATTGATTTGAAATTTTGCAGGTGTCCATAATACTGGTGACAATGCATCACGAAATATTTTTTATAGAAAAAAAACAAAATGGCGGATGAGTTTTGTAATTATGATCCGATTCCATTCAAAATTAGTATCTGGAGGTATTTGGGTACGAAAATGATGATACTTTTGTCAAAATTGGGAAATTCAAGATGGCGGCCATTATATGTATGAACTAGCTAATGGCAATATTGGCAATGCATTAGAAGCTAGGCGACAGTACGATTTCCTAACCGTGTTGCACTCGATAGAAAAATATGTCAAAGTATTTATCAACGTTTTCGAGAAACGAGAAAAATCAAATTGAGAAACGCACAGGATAATCGACGGGAGCGAGGATATTCCTTAATAATTCTTCGTACAAGACGAGTTACGTTACTTTTTTGGCACGTTGTATATCGAAATGAACTCAATTATACGCGTGTGGTCATTTCTTTTCCTTGTGATGTGCTTAGATATTTGTTTGTACCTATCCTCTGGTAACATACACACATAGTCAAAAGTCTTGGCACCCCCTATCAACTCACTTGTTGAAAATAACATGACAATTGTTTGTGTGGAATCTCCACTATCTTATCACTTAAATGAAAACAATAAACCAACAAAAATGATTCTTGTTCGGGAGAATACAAGTGTATTCCACTGGCGGATACAGGGAGGGGGCCGTGGGGTCCATGGCCCCCCCTTGGACCTCGAAATTGACAATAATCCCTTTATTAATGGTCCTATAACGTTGGTAAAAAATTTCTGACCTTTGATGCCCCACCCCCTCTTGAAAAACGGTCTGGATCCGCCAGTGGTGTATTCAAAGTCAATCAGTTTTCAGCGAATAACGAGAGGAAATACTGAGGACATTCCGTGGATAATGTCCAATTGCTCAGTTCTACCGGGTAAAAATATTAGCCCTTCATGAAGAAGCCTTGTCAAGCTACCAGATTGAGCAACGTTTGAATATTCCACGGACTGCAGTAAGCAGTAAGACGCATTTTTCCTGGAAAACCAGCAGCGGTGTCCGGAGACCGGTACCTGGTCGACCCAGAGTAACATCTGCAAGGGAAGACCATTAAATCGCAAATTTTAGTCGAAGGAATCTATTGGTATCGGTAACAGCCTTCTAAGCCATTTTTTGAGGACCTATAGACGCAACGAATTTAGGGATAATTTCATTTATCAGGATGATAACGCCCCACCACACCGCACACGAAGGGTTCAAAACATGCTTCGAAAGAAGGATATCCAGAGAATGAACAGACCAGCAATCTCACTGGTCACGAATCCAATTGAGATTGTATGAGGTTACTTAGGGAGAGGAATATCCTATTACCAACCCTCTTCAACTTTTCAGGAATTGAGTTTTGCCTTGATTCGTGGGATGCCTAGCCGCAATGGGCAGTTGATTGAAATAAGAGGTGATAATACGTGCTATCGAATTCGGATTCAGTTGTGGAATAACTATAATCATTGAGTTTAAATATTGTAATATCTTCGACTTCACTTTTATTGAAGTACGGACATATAATTTATAAGAATAATACTAATAATTAATACTGGGGTAGGTAACTATATGTAGCATCGACAACAGCTCGGGAACAAGTGTTTTATTAAAAATCATATGTACAGATAGCATCAGATAGATTCTGCGCAAAACATTAAATTAAATACATTACATATCTCCCTTCCTAAATTATGAAACAACAAACAAATATTCAAATATCATTTGACCCCTTATAATAATTAATAACAGAATCGTTCTACTGGCTTCACCTGTCTTTTTGGATATCGCGCCAAGGCCGTAGCCAGGGGGGGGTCCGATGGGGTCCGTACCCCTCCCGAAATTCATTTTTTCAGAAATGCCAGATAATCATTTCACCGAAAATTCTTCGAATAAATTTTTTTCTAGCTACGGCCTCGGACGGACCCCCCCCCCCCGAAATTTTTTTCTAGCTACGGCCTTGTATCGCGCAGATTTCTCTGGTTCACATTCATTTTCGATTACTACTGGTTGAGTTTCAACATTATTGAATTACTACCTTCAGTTTCCATTTGTTCAATGTCATTATCAAAAGAAATATTATCATCATTGATTGAAGATTCAGAATTGAAACTGACTTCTGGTTGAATTGTTTTCCTCAACTGATTTACATGTCTTTTCCATGTCAGCTGCAAGCTGCAACTCTGGAACTTCGATAATATATGTACAATTACCAATTCTTTTATTCACTATTCCCCTAATCCAAGTACTTTTATTTACAATTCTAAAATCTTTAGCTAAAACCACTTCACCTTTTCTAAATACAACTTTACGCTTTCCTTTGTAGAATTTTTTTTGTTTTGTTCGTTGCAATTCAACATGAGTTCTTAATTTATTTGAAATTTTCAAGTCATTGTCATATTGTCTACTTTTAGGCAAAATCACATTAAATCTACTTCGCAAATTTCTATCAAACATTAACTTTGCTGGGGAGACACCAGTGGTACAGTGCGGAGTGATTCGATAATCAAAAGCAAATCTACTCATTGCTGTTTTAGGGGAAATTGTAGGATTTGAGAATAAAACCTTTTTTAACGCTTGCTTGACTGTTTTCACACTGTTTTCGGCAGCCCCATTAGATTCTGGGTTATATGGGGGCGAAGTAATATGATGAATACCATTTTGAATCAAAAAATTTTGGAATTCTTTCGATGTGAAACCACTATCATTATCGGAGACCACTGTGATTGCCAAACCAAATCTTGAGAAGGTTTCTCGTAGGGCATTGACAGTTTTCTCAGAACTAGTTGATGATGTTCCAAAAACGTCCACCCACTTTGTGTAAGCATCCAATATTACCAAATAATATTTATTTTTCAAAGGTCCCAAATAATCGATATGAATCCGCTCAAACGGTTGACTACTGACTAGGATACTTCCATTGAATTAAATATATTTTTAGGAGGATTATGGAAAAACCGTACACATGATTGACACTGTTTAGTCAATTTATCAATTTCCGTATCCATGCCTGGCCACCAAAATTATGAGCGTGCTAGACTCTTCATTTCAACTGTGCCCAAATGAGTACTATGTAGCTCTTTTAAAACAATAGGGCGTAACTTTACCGGTATCATAATACGATGATTCCAGTAAACGCAATGTTCATCGATTTCATATTCAAAACGCCTGTTGAAATAGGGCTTCAGATCGTCATGAGCTACATATTTAGGCCACCCTCTTGTTATATACTCTCTTAATTTTATAAAAATACTATCACATTTGGATTCATCTGCAATATTCTTGTAATTGACATTGATCTCTGAGCTAGAGAACAAATTACAATAGTCAATTTCCACATCTTCTTCCTCTGTTACTGAATTGTTAAGTGGTAATCGGGATAGCCAATCAGCTTTATTCTCTTCTGATTTAACATATTCTATTTCATATTGTAGCGGACGAAATCCTCCTGAATACGTCTCTGGACTCTCTGATTCCGCGTAGGAATTCTAGAAGCCTTATAGAAACTATCTGGAATTATTCTCGAACAGAGTCGGATCCATATAAAAAGACGCGCGTGTTGCAGAGAGGCAGTTACTATCTGAATAGAGCCGAATCGAATTGTGAATCGCGAATTCAGAGTTGTGAATATAAATCAGCAATATTAGCCAGTGTGTAAATAAATCAGTATTAGTTATTGTACATAAATTAGTGTGATCAGTTAGTGGTATTGTAAATAAATTAGACATTCAATTCAGCAGACAATTTGTTTGAACCCCGAGAACGTTACAATATTGTAGCGGACGAAGTCCGCCTGAATACGTCTCTGGACTCTCTGATTCCGCGTACAGGAATTATTCGAGAAGCCTCCAGAACATATCCGATCGTTCTAGACAGGTCCGTATGGGTATATAAAGACGCGCACGATGAGGACAGTCAGTTACTATCTGAATAGAGCCGAATCGAATTGTGAATCGCGAATTCCAAGTAGTGAATATAAATCAGCATTATTAGTCAGTGTGTAAATAAATCAGTATTAGTTATTGTACATAAATTAGTGTGATAAGTTAGTGGTATTGGAAATAAATTAGACGTTTAAATTCAGCAGACAATTTGTTTAACCCCGGAAACGTTACATTGGTGTCAGGTGTGGGGTCAATTGAACTGCTGTGCTAATTGAATTGTGGACTTCATTGTGGAACTTTTGAATGCCGACAACAAGATCGCAGAAGGAGAAAATGGACCAGGCGAGTATGGAATTCTTCAAGCAAGCCTTTGAACAAATGAGCTTGAAAATGGAAGAAAATTCTCGAGAAATTAGCTTGAAAATGGATAAAATGGAGAATAAAGTGGAAGAAAAAATGGATGAGAATTCTCGAGAAATGAGTTCCAAAATGAACAATTGTAATGAATTGGTGAGTCGAATCGCAAGTACATTGGATGAGAAAATGGAAACCATCAAGGAAGTAATAATAGCGAAGTGAATGAAAAATTTGATAAAGTCGACGAAAAATTTGATAAGGTTGATGAAAAATTTGACGAAGTAATTGATGAGGTTAATGGTAGATATGAAGAAATATCAGGAATTATTGAACAACATGCCAAGTTGATAGAGTCCCTGAAGAGAACATCACATGGAAAAGAAACTCTAGCCTCACCATCCAATAACTTCGTGAAATCAGAAAACAACACAGAAAGTAGTAAAATGAAGATTAAACCTCCAACTTTTGACGGCAAAACACCTTGGTGCACGTACCAGAAGCAATTTGAAGCAGCAGCGAATGCCAATGGTTGGGGAGAGGAAGAGAAAGCGACAGCCTTGATTGTTGCACTAAGGGGAGATGCATTGAATATACTCCAGACTGTTCCTGCAAGCCTACAAGGTAATTACGAGGCTTTAACAACTAAACTCCAAATGAGATATGGTGATGCACACCTCCAACAAGTGTATCACGCACAGATCAAGAGTCGCCAGCAGAGGAGTACAGAAACGTTGCAGGAATTTGAAGCCGATATAGCAAGGTTGGTAAGACTGGCATATCCTACAGCACCGGATAGCTTCCTGGAACAGCTCGCTATCCAGACCTTTGTCGATGGTTTGAGAGATATGGAAACCCAACAGACACTACGATTGGCCCGACCCAAGACTCTGGATGACGCCCTGGCCTTTGCATTAGAGTTTGAAGCTGCCAAACAAGCTTCGCACAGGGGACACAGCAAGGTGAGGCGCACTGTGGATGATCCCTCGGTCAACGATGAAATTATTGAAGAGGTACTACGCCGAGTTCGTCAAGAGCGACGGAATAGAGGACAAAGATGCTGGAACTGCGGCGGAGAAGGACATATTCGGCGTTACTGCAAAGAGCCAGCTAAACGTCAGGAGCAGGAAAACTAAAACGGGTTGGTGAGAAGGGGCATAAACCGACCCGCCATGACAATGCCCCAGAAGTCATAATTCAGACCATCTCTTCAAGTATTTATGTCGACGGTAAAGTTGATGGGCGGTCGGTTAAAATGTTAGTCGACACAGGCGCAACCCGGAACATAGTAAAGCCAGGAATAGTTGAAAGGAATGGAAAAATCCGACAAACAATGGTCCGCTTACGAACAGCTACTGGAGAGGACGTATCAACACATGGAAAGAAAAGATTGTCCTGAGCATTGGAGACATAACTCTCGAACATGAGGTGCTGGTAGCAGATATCATGGAGGAAGTCATCTTGGGAATGGATGTCATCAAAGGTTATGGCTTCCAGATGGATATGAGGAACGATGTCTTGAGAATTGGAAGTCTGGAAATCCCATTCTTGGGATGTGAAGGTGCATCAATTCGAGTCTTGCTCAGCGAAGATGTTGACCTAGGTGGCCAGGCAGAAACGATAGTGAAGGGGTACTTAGACAGAAACCTTCGGGGTAGCGGTATAAGACTCATCGAACCAGCTAGTGAAAATAACCTAGGAAAAGGATTGCTACTCGGAAAAACCTTAGTGAGAGGCGGGAAGGAAGTTCCTGTAAGGATTTTGAATACCAACATGTACCCGGTGACATTAAAGAAGGACACGATTCTGGGAGAAAGCTGCTCCGTGCTTTGTGTGACAGGAGACATTCGGGATGAACAGAACAAGGGTACCAGAAGGGGGAAGTGTTCGCAAAAATTACTTGTGATACTGACTTCTTCCCACATAGACCTTGAACCAGAGCACATAAGCGAGGTGGAGAAATTGATAAGTGAATACAGCGACGTTTTTGCTACGGATGATACTCGAATGGGGAGAACAAATGTTGTGAGACATTCAATCAACACTGATAAATCCGGTCCCATTCGCCAACACCCACGAAGACTTCCGATAGCAAAGAGGGAAGAAGCAGAGAATATTATCAAGGACATGCACCAACAAGGAATAATAGAGCCATCAGATAGTCCTTGGTCATCACCTAAGGTTCTGGTGAAAAAGAAAGATGGCAGCACCAGATTTTGTGTCGATTACCGTCGTCTGAACGAAGTCACTAAGAAGGATTGTTACCCCCTTCCAAGGATTGATGACACTTTGGACACTCTTTCTGGTTCAAGATGGTTCTCCACACTAGACTTGAAGAGCGGGTATTGGCAGGTGGAACTAGATCCCAAGGACAAAGAGAAAACAGCTTTCACAATTGGGACAGGACTGTGGCAGTTCACAGTAATGCCATTTGGTCTATGTAACGCACCTGCGACCTTCGAGCGATTAATGGAAACCATTCTTCGAGGATTATCCTGGAAGACGTGCCTGGTTTATTTGGATGATGTCATTGTTTTTGGTCGGACATTCGAAGAACACCTGAGAAATTTAAGAGATGTTCTGGAGAGGCTACGCACTGCAAATTTGAGACTCAGTCCGAAGAAGTGCTTTTTCAGGAGAGAAGTGAAATACTTGGGGCATGTAGTTTCTGAAAATGGAATTAGTGCTGACCCAGACAAGGTCAAGGTCGTACAAGAATGGCCGATACCGCAAGACAAGCATCAAGTAGGAAGTTTCCTTGGAATGTGTACCTACTATAGGAAATTCGTTCTTGGGTTTGTCAATATTGCGAAGCCTTTGACGAGACTGACGGAAGATGGAAAAGATTTCAGATGGGATGTGGAATGCGGGGATGCTTTCAATCGGCTGAAGCAAGCTCTAACAACGGCTCCTGTTCTAAGTTATCCCCAAGTCAGTGGAAAGTTCATCTTGGACAGATGCGAGTAACATGGCCATAGGAGGCATATTGTCCCAAATTCAGAATGGCCAAGAAAAAGTAATAGGATTTTCAGCAAGGTCCTGTCAAAGCCCGAACGTAACTATTGCGTTACAAGAAGAGAGCTTCTCGCTGCAGTGAAGTCCATGGAACACTTCTATAAATATCTGTACGGCCGAGAATTCCTTCTCAGGACTGACCACGCCGCTCTAAAGTGGCTTCTACAATTCAAGAATCCAGAGGGTCAGGTTGCCAGATGGATAGAAAGATTGCAGGAATATAATTTTACTGTCGAACATCGTGCAGGAAAAACTCATGGTAACGCTGACGCATTATCGAGGAGACCATGTCCGTCAGATTGCAAGCACTGCAATAAGGTAGAAGAGAAAGAATTCTGCTTGAGAACGACCATCGTGGATACGGACTGGATGCCAGAATCCCTGAAGCGAGATCTAGAAAGTGACCCAGAATTGAAGATGCTGTTGTATTGGAAGATAAGCGGACAGAGACCAAGATGGGAGGAAGTGAGTCATCTGAATCCTAGGGTCAAGTCCTACTGGGCACAGTGGGATTCTATCATTTTGGAGGATGGACTGCTGAAGAGGTCCATCGAAAATGACGAAGGTACCGCAGCAAGGAAACAGCTGATAATTCCAAGGAGTCGAGTGAGAGAGGTTCTAGAGAAGTTACATGACGGAACTTCCGGTGGCCATTTCGGTATCAAAAAAACGCTAGAAAAGGTCAGAGAGCGTTTTTACTGGGTCAATTGCAAAAAAGATGTTAAAGACTGGTGCCGGAAATGCAGATTATGTGCCTCATCGAATGGCCCGAGGGGAAGTCGTAGAGCTCCAATGAAACAGTACAACGTGGGGAGTCCTCTGGAACGAGTTGCCATCGATATTGCAGGTCCATTCCCCGAAACCGAAGATGGGAATAAGTACATACTGGTTGCGATGGATTATTTCACCAAATGGGTTGAAGCTTATGCTATTCCAAATCAAGAGGCCTCGACAGTGGCGGATGTTCTGATTAAGGAGATGTTTAGCCGATTTGGTGTGCCTCTCGAACTTCATTCGGATCAAGGACGAAACTTCGAGTCTAGCCTGTTCCAGAATGTATGCCAATTACTCGGAATCAAAAAGACAAGGACAACTGCGTTTCACCCACAGTCAGATGGCATGGTCGAAAGAATGAATAGAACTGTGGGAAAATATCTGGCTAAAGTGGTCTCTGATCACCAAAGAGACTGGGACAGGTATCTCCATCTGTTCACTATGGCCTACAGGTCGTCAGTGCAAGAATCGACTGGAGAGACACCAGCCTGTATTATGTTCGGCCGAGAAATAAGGTTGCCTTGTGACCTGGAGTTTGGATGCAAGCCTGGATCGGAGATAGCTGGTGAGGACTACGCGAGCCTCTTGAAAGGTAGGCTACATTACATCCATGAGAAGGTCAGACAGAACCTCCAAATAGCGAGTGATCGAATGAAGACTCGGTATGACAGCAAAGCTGCAGAAGGTGGTTTCGATGTGGGAGACCTAGTCTGGCTGTACAACCCCCAGAGGAAGAGGGGTTTATCACCTAAGCTGCAGAAGGATTGGGAAGGGCCATACAGAGTAGTGAAACGACTCAACGATGTAGTGTACCGTATCCAGAAACTACCCAGAGGCAAGAAACGTGTGGTTCATATAAATCGTCTAGGCAAATATGAGGCAGACTACGAAGAACATGACGAAACCCATCTGAGAAGAACGACTTTTCAGAAAGCGGGGCATGAGGAGATGAGTTTCGACCTATTCATGGCAAACTACGGTGGAACCGGAAAGGCAAGATTCGGAGTAACTATCGAGAAACAGCAAGATCTCTTCTCTGTATCTGAAGACTATTCACTAGCCCATTGTGTCTCGGAAGACCTGCGTATGTCGAGAGGAATAGCATTCGTCTTCCGGAAGAAATTTGGCCGTGTACCAGAGCTCCTGAAACAACATCCTCGTACTGGAAAAACGCTGAGGTTGGCTAATGGCCAGCGTTACCTCTTCTACCTGGTAACCAAGAGATTCTCCGACAACAAACCCAGCTACAAAAGTATGTGGGACACCCTGTTGCAGCTGAGAGACGAGCTCACCAAGTTGAAGGTGAAAAAGCTAGCTGTGCCAAAGTTGGGTTGTGGTCTAGATCAGCTCAACTGGAGAATCGTTCGAAGTATGCTTGAGGTCATTTTCCATAGGACGGGAATGAAGATACTGGTCTGCAGTTTCAACCCGAGCGGATATACGCCGAAGAAGAAGACAGTGGAGTGCTATTTCGGACGACAGGGGTGCTGCAGAAATGGAGACGCCTGTAGATTCAGCCACACCATCCAGGGTGTTCGGGGACCGAACGTCTTAAGGAGGGGGCAGTGTAGCGGACGAAATCCTCCTGAATACGTCTCTGGACTCTCTGATTCCGCGTAGGAATTCTAGAAGCCTTCCAGAAACTATCTGGAATTATTCTCGAACAGAGTCGGATCCATATAAAAAGACGCGCGTGTTGCAGAGAGGCAGTTACTATCTGAATAGAGCCGAATCGAATTGTGAATCGCGAATTCAGAGTTGTGAATATAAATCAGCAATATTAGCCAGTGTGTAAATAAATCAGTATTAGTTATTGTACATAAATTAGTGTGATCAGTTAGTGGTATTGTAAATAAATAAGACATTCAATTCAGCAGACAATTTGTTTGAACCCCGAAAACGTTACAATATGAATAATTTGATAAAATTACTGCCCAACGTCTCAATCTATTTGCCGAAAATACTGGAATACCCTTCTTAGGGCTAAAAATAGTTATTAATGAACGGTGATCTGTGCACAAAATGAAATGCTTATTGAATAAGTACTGATTGAATTTAGTAACTCCAAAAATTATTGCAAGAGCTTCCTTTTCCAATTGTGAATACGCTTGTTGAGCTTTGCTCAACGTTTTTGAAGCAAAAACAATGGGTTTTTCATCACCGGAGTGAAACAAATGACTTAAAACTGCCCCAATACCGTAACTACTGGAATCAACTGTCAGTGTTTCAAGGGTAAATTTGGATCGAAATGTACCAAAACATCAGCTGACCTCAGCAACTGTTTAATCTTCAAAAATGCTCTCTCACATTCATTCGTCCATTCAAAAGACTCATTCTTATTCAATAATTTATAAAGAGGATATTATAAAAGGGTTTTTTATATATAGTTTGTGCGGTATCGGAAAAACACTAAAGCACGCATGTGTATAACTTTATTCAGTGAATGAGTATAACGCACAAGCGAAAATATTTAAAAAGGAAACGATACGCGTAGCCTTGTCGCTTAACATTTGAAGATTGACTGTCTCGAGACTTCTTTCCTCTCGGCACTTTGGGTACTCGGTTCATAAGCTAGAACCTTTTTGCTGACACGGCAGGGCTCGGTGCTTTATGGATAAGGTTACGACAGGGCCGGCGTAAGGGTGGTTCGTTACAGTCTCCCCCCCTGGTCTCGAACTCGCCTCGAGGAGGGACCAGTTACATTGGTCGCCTGTTTCTTCGGAGGACGCCCCCTTCTTCTCAACCCAATTGCAGGTTGCTCCTCGCTGGCTTTTGCAGGACTAAGAGCTGAGATGTGGTTAATCCCTAACGGAATCTTGGGATCCTCAGGCTTAGCAACTTCATAGCTGACTGGAGATACCTGTCTTAGTATCTTGTAAGGTCCATCTCGTTTTGGATGAAATTTAGCGGTGATCCCTTTCGCAGAATTGCTCATTGCGTGTGTATGAACCCATACTAAATCACCAATGTTGAAAGGGTCCGTATCAAGTCTTCTGGCATCGGCGTAAAGCTTCTGACGATCTTGTGCCTTCTCATTCAAAGTTTTAGCTTCTTGCCAGGTACTCGAAATCTTTTTCAGATAAGGAGTTATCTGAGGGAGGAAATTTTCAGTTTCTGTTACGATCCTGAGATCATGCTTGACATCGTCTGGTGTTCGTAACTCACGTCCAAATGTTAAGTAGGCAGCAGTCTTTCCTGTGGTTTCGCACCATACAGAGTTCATGGAAAATCGAGTGGTAGCTAGCTTTTCTGGCCACGATCGATGATCATTTCCTATACTAGAATAGCCAGTGTAGTGTACCTAACGTTGGAATGTTAAATAGATATTTCTCAATATTGCGTACTCAGCACTGTACCCATTGTCTTATATTAAGTAGGACAGATAGAAGAACGATTGATCAGTCATTAGTCATTTATTGTAGAAGTAAGACATCAGTGTACCTAATGAGCTCAATAGATAATTTTATAGTAAAGTGTTCTCCTTCAAACCCTAAGTAACAACCCCGTTACTACATGGCGATCCTGATGGCGAAACCTTGGAAATTTTTGAATATTTAGTGGAGAGTAAGGAGAAAAGTAAAAATGGGGTCAAGCCAAGCTAAGCAAGAAAGAGAAGAGATTATCATCGCACAGGCTGGTAATAGTGGTGGCCAAACTAATGGACAAATCAGCGAAAAAATTTCCACTCGAGAGGTATGTGAATTGGTAATCTTCCTTCTGGTTATAGCAGCGGCCGTATTCTACACTTTCAACTTATGTAAGAAGAGGTTGGAAAGGAAAATCAGGCGAGAAGTCACGAGAAGCCAGATGTTAGCTCCCATCAACAACGCCTAGGTGATATTAACAGACTCCAAAAGCTTGTTTGATATAAATCAGGTGAGCTTCCAAAGGACACTCTGTAGCCGCACCTTTATTTTTCGTCCACATAAGCGGAACCGACGTAGCACCGGACAGTTGTACAAATTCATTGGTGACGCCCGTGTCATGTGGCAATTGCAAAGTTCGTGAGTTGACCCAGATCATAACGATATACATAATATGCAATGAATAATGATGACATTTTTATTTGAATTTTTATTGTCTCAATTTGATTTTTGATAATACCTTAGTAGAAACTAGAGAATTAGCATTATTTTTTTAAATTTTATGTATGGCAGTCAATAATTTAAAGGAAATTTTGGAATCCCTGAAATCAATAAAAGTATATCTGAGGAAAATTGGCCCTGAGAGGCGACAGAAAGAGATTCTCAAAATTAAAATCAAGGAAGCTACAGTTATTTATGAACGGTTCGAGATTGTTCTTCAGGAAATTCAACAAAGTATTTCAGAAATCCCACCCGATGTTTTGAGCACAATTCAGCAATTTTCCTCCGAAATACGGGAAATATATAGTGTAATATCAAAGTTACAGATCAAGGAGAGCCCTAGTTTGATAGAAATGGAGTCGTTTGATTTGAAAACCGCGTCATCTTTGTTACCGATGCTCAATGATAGCGAAGATACAGTTCGACTATTGATAGATGCTATAGAGTTCTATGATTCAATGCTTAAAGCGGACCAAAAGCAGCATCTAATAAAATTCGTATTGAAAACTCGGTTATCTTCAAGTGCTAAACTTCGTCTTAATAAGGATTATGCTTCAACATCTTCGTTAGTGGCTGATATGAAAACCCATCTCCTCACCATTAAATCTGATACTACTCTCCAAACTAAATTAATAAATTCACGTCAAGGAAATAGATCGATTGAATCTTTCGGTAAATCTTTAGAAGAACTTTTTGTCGATTTGACTATTTCACAGGCTAAAGGTGACGACAATGCATATTCGGTTTTGAAACCTATTAATGAGCGGAATGCTATAAAGCAATTCGCAGACGGATTAAATAATAGAAGATTAAGTACCATTATTGCAGCACGCGATTTTTCTTCACTTAAAGTTGCCATCCGCACAGCACTAGACGAAGCTTCTTCATCGGAAAATATGCATTCTGTGAATCATTTTCAAGTGCAAAGAGGTAGAAAATGGCAAAACCGAGGCAGTGGTAGATTCAGAGGCCCGTCGCATAGATTTCATGGTAATAATTCAAGATATAATACCAATTATAAGCCAGATAAATTTGTCGGTCGGGCACCATCAAATGATAATACGCGGAATTTTGCAGGACGCTCTCGTGGTCAAACACAGAGAAACTTCAATTCTCGAGGAAGACAATCGAGTTATCATTCACAAGAAAACAGAGTCTTGTATTTGAATCGAGGAAATAACGAAACCGAAAAGAAAAATTCAAACAATCAGCAGTTTTTTCTTAACTCCGATAACTGAGTCTATATTCGCTTGCTTGGGTTTGAATAATGTAGAATTTTCAGTGGGATCTCAAAAATTAAAATTTTTAATAGACAGCGGAGCTTCACTCTGTGCAATTAAATTAGATTCTATTAGAGACAAATCTCTGATACGCAAAGATAATCTTACTGTGAACGGTATTTGTGGAAATATAACAGCTATCGGAAATATTTCATTAAGATTGCATACCAACGGTGTTACTTTCGAGCAATTATTTTATGTGTTTCGAGATATCCCTTGTAATTACAATGGTATTTTAGGTCAAGATTTTTTGCAAAAATATAAAGGTATATTAAATTTTGAAGAGAATACGTTAATTCTGGATAACCGCCATAATAAGGTGGAGGTTTCTCTGAACTCTAAAACTGATTCTGTTTTGACTATTCCACCTAGATGCGAAATTATTGAATACTTATCAATAAATACAGAAAACGAATGTGTTGTAATTCCTCAGGAAATATGTGGAGGCGTTTTTCTAGCAGGAACCGTGGTGAAACCTAAGCATAACATCATACCTGTCAAAATTCTTAATACAAGAGAAACCGAAGTAACCCTCAAGAATTGTGTACCAGAAATTCATAATCTCGATAATTATCAAATTTGTTCGTTTACAAAGAGTACCGAGATTTCACCTACTAGAGTAAAAGAATTATTTTCATTGATAAACTTGAACGGTTTGAATAAGGAAGAACAATTATCTATCGAAGAGTTATGTGCTAAGTTCAGCGACATTTTCCATCTTCCAAATGACACATTAACCACAACTAGAATTTTCGAGCAAACTATCACCTTAAAACCAAATGAAGCGCCAGTATATAGAAAACCGTACCGCATTCCTCATTCACAAAAACAGGAGATAGACAAGCAAATTGAGGATATGATAAAAAACGACATTATAGAGGAGGCCCAGAGTGAATGGTCCTCTCCAATTTTACTAGTCCCTAAGAAAGCTGATAAAAATGGCAATAAGAAATGGAGACTTGTAATCGACTTCAGATCATTGAATGAAAAAATTCAAGACGACAAATTCCCCCTTCCCAACATAGTCGACATTTTCGATTCGCTTACCGGAGCGGTATATTTTTCTCACTTAGACTTAAGTCAAGGTTATTACCAGGTAGAGCTGGCAGCTGACAGCAGACCTTACACAGCGTTCGCAACCCACAAAAAACAGTATCAAATGAAAAGACTGCCTATGGGATTGAAAATATCCTGCAGTGCGTTTTCACGGCTAATTTCAATTGCAATGACCGGATTGAATTACGAAAAATGTTTTTGTTATCTGGACGACTTGATTGTTTTTGGTAGAAACTTAGAACAACATAATAAAAATCTTCTGAAAGTGTTTTCCAGACTTAGAGAGGTAAATTTAAAGTTAAACCCTTCAAAATGCGAATTCCTTAAAAAACAAATTTTATATTTAGGTCATCTCATATCTTCCGAAGGTCTTTCACCTGATCCTGATAAAACGAAAGTTCTTAAGTTGTACCCAGTCCCAAAAAACACCGATGACGTCAAAAGATTTATAGCCTTTGCTAATTACTATCGAAAGTTCATTAGAAATTTTGCGGAAATAGCTAATCCTCTGAATAAGTTATGCAGAAAATATTCAGAATTCCATTGGTCAGACGATTGTCAAAATGCTTTCGAAAAATTGAAAATTGCTCTTTCTACAGCTCCAGTGCTTGATTATCCCGATTTCTCAGATGAAAACGAATTTATTGTGCAAACTGACGCAAGTGGAACATGCGCTGGTGCAGTCCTTTCTAACAAAAATAATAAGCCGGTGGCATTTGCTAGTCGCCCTTTCAATAAATCCGAAATCAACTATTCTACTATAGAGAAAGAATTAGCGGCAGTGGTATGGGCAGTAAAATATTTTCGTCCATATTTATTTGGTAGACATTTTAAAATTCGTACTGACCATAGGCCTCTTGTTTATCTTTTTAACCATACCGACCCTTCTAGTCGTCTAACAAAATTTCGTTTGTGTCTGGAAGAATATCAATATCATATTGAATATGTTAAAGGTTCAATGAACGGACCAGCAGATGCTTTGTCTCGCATAACATCAAAGGAATTAAATGAAATGAATCGGAACGTACTTGCTGTTTTAACCAGGGCCCAGGCTAAAGCATCGAGAAACCTTCCTGATTTTGAAAATAAAACTTCAACGAATAATGGGTCTGATCAACCAAATGTTGTTGAAATTTTGAAAAAACCCAATGAAGGTAACGAATTAATTGTTCTAAAAAGAAACGATGATTTAAGTAGTTTTGGAAATTCTGAGAATATATTTTCGAAATCAAAATGTGTATGTTATGAACCGAATTCGAAGTTAGTTTATATACATCCAGATACTCCATCGATAATCTCGCGAGACGAATTATTGAGAGATTTGGAAGAATTATGTACGAAAATGATTATAAAAGAGCTAATCATAGTGAAAAATGAATATAATGCATTTATAGTGGAATTTTTTATGCAGACGATTGCTAAAATTAAATGGACCGGTCCACGAATTTGCGTAATTACAGGTGTAAAAAGAATTTTCAATCCAGATACGAAAAAACTTATTCTAAACGACTTTCATATATTGCCGACGGCTGGTCATTCGGGAGTGCGTAAAATGATCAATAATATACGAAGATATTATTATTGGCCTGGATTATCAAATGATTGTGTCTCTTATGTTAAGAAATGTGCTAATTGTCAAAAACAAAAGTTTAGTAAACCCATAAAAGAACCGATGGTAATAACACCAACTGCGCATTCAGCCTTCGAAAAAGTTTACTTAGATATTGTCGGCCCCTTAGAAAAAGATGACGATGGTTTTATATATGTTCTAACTCTACAATGCGATCTAACGAAATTTGTCGAAGCATATCCCTTAAAATCAAAGGACACAATAACAGTAGCGAAAGCTTTCGTAGATAAATTCATATTAAGATATGGCGTTCCCTCTGAGATTGCTACTGATCAAGGAACAGAATTCATTTCCAGTACAATGTCGGAGATTTGTAAATTTTTAAGAATATCTCATATAAAAGCTACAGCATACCATCATCAAAGCATTGGATCTTTGGAAAATTCACATAAAACATTAAACTCTTTCTTAAGAATACAAATGAGAAACTATGGCTCTTCGTGGTCTTCATGGATCCCATATTTTTGTTTCATGTATAATACATCGTATCATTGTAGTACACGATATTCACCTTATGAGCTGGTTTTCGGAAAAAAGTGTAATTTGCCTAATAATCTAGTGAATAGTGACACTGTCGAACCCTTATATAACGCGGATTCGTATCCTTTAGAACTCAAATTTAGATTGCAAAAAGCACAACAAGATGCAAGGCAAAATTTAGAATTAGAAAAATTCAAAAGAAAAGTGATATATGACAGACAGATAAATCCTATAAAATACGAAAAAGACGATTTAATTTTATTGAAAAACGAAAGTGGAAATAAACTGCAAAGTGTTTACGAAGGTCCTTTCAGTGTAATAAAAGATGATTCTCCGAACGTTCGAATCAGCAAAAACGGTAAAGAGTGTGTGGTTCATAAGAATCGAACTAAACCTTTTGTGCGCGAGGTCAAGGACATGTAACTATTACAAGACAGTGTTGTGAATTAAAAATGACAAAAGTGAAATCCTGAATGTGAGACTAGCCATCCGATATTATTACGAGTTAAACATTTTTATGTCTAGTTAAGCTAGGTTAGTTAGGTATATGAAGAATAAGCGAAATGGGTTTATTATTCTATTGGGATTAGTTTAAAGTTAGTTATAAGAATTGAAATTGATAGAATTTTTATCCCCAAGTAATAAAAATTCTTTTTGAAATTTCGGGAAAGGTGTAGTGTACCTAACGTTGGAATGTTAAATAGATATTTCTCAATATTGCGTACTCAGCACTGTACCCATTGTCTTATATTAAGTAGGACAGATAGAAGAACGATTGATCAGTCATTAGTCATTTATTGTAGAAGTAAGACATCAGTGTACCTAATGAGCTCAATAGATAATTTTATAGTAAAGTGTTCTCCTTCAAACCCTAAGTAACAACCCCGTTACTACACCAGTCTTGGTTTGAGGTCACGATTCTTTCTTTCCACCATATTGGCTGATGGATGATAAAGAGGAGTGAACGCTTCTTTTATGTCTAAGATATAACATAACTGCTGCAGAACAGCAGATACAAATTGAACTCCATTGTCGCTTATAATTTTTCGAGGGAGTCCGTAACGGAAAAACACCTCGTTTATTAGGGTGAGAGCACATTCTTCGGCCGTAGCACGTATCAGGGCAAATAATTCCACTCACTTTGTAGATATATCTTCTACGATTAAAATCCATTTTTCTCCGCCTGGTCGTTCAGGTAATGGCCCAAATAGATCTATTGCTAGAGTCTCAAATCTTCGTGCGTACACAGGAGTTAGGAGAAGTCCACCTGGCTTCTGGTTTGTAGTTTTGTAACGCTGACATTCAAGGCACTTGCCAACATGGTCTGTTACGTATCGTCGCATTCCAATGAAGAAATACCTTTTTGCTATGCGCTGAAGTGTTCTTTCAACACCATAATGAGCAGCTTCTGGGGCATCATAATATTCCTTGAGTTCTCTTTCATGGCTAGGTACAACCAATTGCGCTTCTTCTTCATCTTCTTCGGGTGAACACTGGTATAAAACCCCTTGGGACAGGATATAGCCTCGATCTGTCCACTTGGTGAAGGCTTTATCAGAAGGATCTTCAAAACTGGTAATTATTTTAGCAAGTTCTGGATCTTTCATTTGCTCTATTCTTGTCTCGTCAGCCTTTCTGCGAGGCAATTCTATTATAACCTCAAACAACTCGAAAATTTCTGGTATTTCATGATCGCAGGGTGGTCGAGACAAAGTATCTGCAACAACATTTCGTTTTCCTGGCAGATATTCTATCTTGATGTCATATCCTTGAATTACTAGAGCCCATCGTGCTAACCGTCCAGTTGGCGATTTCAAGCTGAGTAGCCATCGAAACGGTTGATGGTCGGTTTGTACTATAATCGGAGAACCTTCTATGTAACCTCTGAATTTTCCTAGCGCCCACACAACGCCTAAGGCTTCTCGTTCCGTTGTTGAATAATTTCTTTCCGCAGCATTCAGTAGTCGGCTTGCATACTCTACTGGGTGCTCATCATCTCCTTCACACCGCACCTACAGCATTGTTACTGGCATCAGTGCGTATAATATGCGGTTTACTCTCGTCACTTTGTCTCAGTATGGGAGTGGATACTAGTAACTGTTTCAATTTATCGAAGCATGCTTGACATTCAGGAGTCCATTTCCAGACTGTCTTCTTTTTCGTCAAATCGCTGAGCGCGCGAGATACTTCGGAGAAGTACGGTACAAACCGTCTATACCAACTAACTACTTGATAGAACAATCAAATCGTCTAAGTAACTTAGAATCACGACACTGCCAAGGCCACGGCGAAAATGGTCCATCAGCCTCTGGAAGGTACCCGGAGCACCTTTCAGTCCGAATGGCATATAGAGGTAACGATAAGTTCCGAAAGGCGTTACGAAAGCAGTCTTATCTTTGTCGCGATCAGCAACTTCAACTTGATGATAACCTGATCGTAAATCAATCGTTGTCATGTAAAATGTTCGTTTTGCTGCGTGAAGCAGATCGTCCATTCGCGGCAGAGGATACGAATCACTGATTGTTATGGCGTTCAACCGTTGATAGTCCACGCACAACCGAATTCCACCGTCTTTCTTTGGAACGAGTACAACTGGAGCAGCCCACGGACTTTCACATTCTTCTATTATTCCTTCAGCTAGTAGTCGGTCCAATTCGGCCTTCAACGATGACTTTTTAGCTGGCGACAATCGATATGGAGGGAATGCAATAGGAGGATGATCACCTGTGTTAATCTGATGCTCTGCGTAGGGAGTTGGTTCTCCCCCCAGACTGAATATATTCTCATTCTGATGCAGGAAAACGTTGAGACGAAGGCGTTGGTCATCTGTCAGCATGGTTCCTTCTTCTTGTCTCAAGCTTTCACAATTTTGATTTTCTGGAGTTGAGCATGAAGCGATTTCGGGAACCTTGGTTGTATTCTCGAATATCATTTCATACCGGATTGTTTCTTCATCAGAGAAATACCATTCCTTGTTGTGAACATCTAAGATAAGTTTGGCGTCATGAATGAAATCTATTCCGAAAAGTGTTTTATTAGGAGCATCCGGAAATATTATGAATTTGGTAGGTATAGTTTTGTCTTTGAGCTTGACATCAACTCTTGTGACAAGAACATTTTCCAATCCACCTTGACCATCGGCAAACTTAATCATAATATGTTCTTGGAGAAATGTTTGACCTTCGCGTTTCAATATTTCATAAAGTGATTTACCAGCAACACTCTGCTTCGCTGCTGTATCTATCAGCCCTTGACCTTGATGTCCTAGAATGTTGACATGAATGATTGGTCTTGCTCTTGAAGCAATGAGGGTATCCATACTGAAGAATTCCATTGAAGATGCTTCTACGTTGCTACAAGAAGGGCAGTTGGAACGTATGTAACCTGGTTTACCACATCCGTAGCACGAAACTGGAGAACTGATTGAAGTCTGTTGCTTTTTAGCTGTTGATGTTGCAAAAGACGAGTTGGTTCGAGAACTGGTTGAATCCCTTGTAGATTCCTGAGCCTGCGCTGTTGCTTTGGACTTGTCGTCTTTCGAATTCCTATTTACGAGTTTCCTGCGTTCATCCTTGGTATGTCCTACATTCTTGCAGTACTGACAGCGTGTACGTTTCTGATGGTCTTTAACATCATTTGAAACTATTTTAAATTCAAATGTTTCTTCAATCAATCGAGATTGTGACAAGAGTTCGTTGAAAGTTTTCACTTTATCCCTGGGAAGTTTTTCCCTAATTCTGCGATTTCACTCAAAGTGTTTGGCGGAAGTTGCGCTAATATCGAACCCACTTTGCAAATGAAAATGTCGGTTGGTGTATCGGAATTCTGTTCATTCGCGAAAAGTTCCCGGTAAACTTTATAAGGAGGTTTCTGTGGTCCGAACGTGGTTCTCAAGAGAGCTAGTGCTTCATCCCATGTTTTCACTGTAGTCTTTACACCTTGATACCACTTCGCGGCGAATCTATCAAATAACATCGGAAGTCCTTTGAGAGAATTCGAATCAGATACCCGAACACAATCCTTGTGAATGCTAATCGCGTCAATAAAAGCATTCACATCAGAGTCTTTAGAACCGTCGAAACGTGACGATCACTTCGAAAAGTTCCCGGCAGAAGCAACACCCTGTGTAGTGCTACCTGCCACTGTTAATCGCGACATGAGTTCGGCGAATTATTCATTAGTTAACACCACGTTTGACATGTTGTTACTTTCCTGTTCTTCCACTTGCAATTGTTCACGCGAACGCAGAAAATATCGGTGACCACCTTGTTCTTCCGTGATTGTCTTTGATTTTCACAAACTCCGACAAGTGAAGAGGAAAAGATGTACTTACAGTTTGCAGCTTAATCCACTTACAACGTAAAACGAATGGTAATCCCAACGAATACTATTCCTTGTGTTCCTTTGGTGAATCAGACACAACACCAAATCAAAAAAGTATTAATCCACAATTAACGAGTCATCAAAATCACAGACAAGCACGTTAATGTTTCAATCTCGAAAAATGTTAACTTCGCAAGAAATTTCACGTCCTTGAATCGATCGAAAACCGGGAGCGAAAGAAATTCTCCTGCAGCTGTGTTTACGTTTTCACTGGAATGACCGTAAGAATCACACACGAATTTTTAGTTTTTCCGGCCACTAGTTGAGCGCCAATATAAAAGGGTTTTTTATATATAGTTTGTGAGGTATCGGAAAAACACTAAAAAACGCATGTGTATAACTTTATTCAGTGAATGAGTATAACACACAAGCGAAAATATTTAAAAAGGAAACGATACGCGTTGCCTTGTCGCTTAACATTTGAAGATTGACTGTCTGGACTCTGGAGACTTCTTTCCTCTCGGCACTTTGGGTGCTCGGTAGATAAGCTAGAACCTTTTTGCTGACACGGCAGGGCTCGGTGCTTTATGGATAAGGTTACGACAGGGCCGTCGTAAGGGTGGTTTGTTACAATATAGAATTGTAGACATATTTTCTATGAATTTACCGTAATAATTGATACTACTTAAAAAACTCTTCAACTGTTTGACATTGGTGGGCCTGAGTGCTTTATCTATAGCTTCTGTTTTATTTTTACATGGATATAATCCAATTTTATCGATCGTATATCCCAAGTATTCTATCTAACTTTGAAAAAAACTACATTTATCTTTTCGTAACTTGAATCCAGCATCATTTAAAATTTTAAAAACTTGGCGCAATCTACTCAAATGTTCTTGCAAATCTTTTCCCGTTATGAGAATATCGTCAAGAAAAACTTCTACTCCCTCAATTCCTCCTAGCAGAGATTCCATTTTTGGAATTTTGCAGGAGCCGAGGCGATTCCGAAAGCCAAACGATCATATCTATACAAACCTCTATGTGTGGAAACAGTCAGCAAGTGCTTAGATTCTTCACTTACACATATTTGTTGGTAAGCCTGTGATAGGTCAAATTTAGTGAATTTTACTCCCCCTTGTAACCTACCAAACAAATCTTCGATACGTGGAACTGGATACTTGTCCACTTCAATATGAGGATTGATGGTGACATTGGTGACTTTGAAATCTCCACACAAACGTAAATTACCATCTTTCTTGAATACAGGTACCACTGGTGCCGCCCAATCGCTATAGTCGACTGGTGACCATATACCTAGAGAAGTCAAACGATCAATTTCAAAATCTACTTTTGCTTTTATACTGAATATAAAATTTTGGTGATATATTTTCATTTTTCAAAATAATATGTGCTACACCTTTATTGAATTTACCTAATTCATCAGTAAATAAATTTCCAAATTCTAACAACAAGTCATTAATGAAATTTTTATGTGATATGAATCATTCTCATTATCACTCACATAATAAAACCCTCCAAAATCAATACTGAATGAATGCAAAAAATTTCGACCTAATATCGGAGGTCCACCTCCTTCTATAACATATATTTCGAAAAATTTTGTGCAATAAACCTTAAAGAAAACTTTATTGGTTTCATGAAGTATTTCATTTTTGAACTCTTTGTAGAAAAGATCAGCAGATATGGCACTTATTCCAGATCCAGTATCTAATTGAAATCTCATAAATTTTTGATTGATATGTGCATCGATATAATAAGGTGGCGAACTACTTTCATCTAATTTGAATAAATTGAGTTCATCGTTAAAATTACCTGTTTTTTCAGTATCTTTAGCTTCTGAAATGAAATTATTAAAAAATTTAGGTTTATGAGATCTCTTTTTGTAACAAGCTTTTTCATTATGTCCCTTAATATGACAAAAATTACAAACATAATTAGCAAATTTGCACTTATCTTTTGGATGACCGTTACCCCCGCAAACTGAGCAAGATGCCTGTCCATCCGCATGCGTCCTATTGGTTCCTTTGATCCTTCCCTGTGCAGTGTTTCTATTTTCTGCATACTGCGCACGTCTTGACTGAGATGTCGATCCCTGATTGGTTCTCCTGGACTGCGTAGCGTTCCAACTCCTTTTTGAGTTGCGCAGGAACATGACTTCTTCCTTCACCTGTCTGTCGAATTTTTCCTTGTAGCCATTTTCCCCTTTGAATGAAGAAATGGCCGCCATCTTGTGACTTGCAATTTTTACTGCTTCTTCAAAAGTAATTGTTACTTTTTCTTCTATTAATCGGTCCAATACTGGCCCTTCCCCAAATCCACATACGAATTTATCTAGCAATGCATTTTCTAAATGAACTCCGAATTCGCACTGCACTGCTAATTTTCGGACTCGAGCTGCCCAATCATTTGTAGATTCCGTGGGATTCCTCGTTGCATTATAAAATTTGATTCTCTCGGCAAACGGTGTTCGGATCGGTGCGAAATGTTTATCAAATATTTCTTCCAATTCTGCCATGGTTTCTTCTTCGGGTTTTATCGGATTGCACTGATCGAACATCAATCGATAAGAATCTTCATCCAACATGTTCAGGAATATGGAACGGCGCTTCGTTTCGCTGATGTTATTGGCATCGAAATAATTGTGTAAACGTGCCTTGTATATGGTCCAGTCAGAGATCCTGAATAGTTCCCACATTTGTACACGTGTTAAATTCTTCTTTATTTTCCGTCATGACGAAATAAATAATATGCAAATTATAAGTTGTTGATTCACTTTTATCTCGTCGCCAATGTAATATCTTCGACTTCACTTTTATTGAAGTACGGATATATACTTTATATTCAGGGCCCCCGCTACCATGTGTGCAAAGTGTGCAATGCACACGGGCGCCATCCTTTTAGGGGCGCCAAAATCCTGGGTCAAAAATCGCAAAAATATTTATAATAAGGATATAGACTCCAATGATTTGTTTAATGAAATTAACGCCTTAGTTGTTCTCATTACCTTTACCTGATGATACTGACCCATTAAGTATTTTACAATATATATTTGAAAACAATTTAATCTCGACCCTTCCAAACCTAAGCATTTCACTAAGAATTCTTCTGACATTGCCTGTATCTGTAGCCTGTAGCTTCTGGCGAGCGATCTTTCTTAAAGTTAAAAATCATTAAAAATTATTTAAGATCGACAATGCTTCAAGAAAGATTGTCTGGACTAGCAATATTAGCAATTGAACAATAAATTCTTGATGGTATCAATTTTAGCGATGTATTTGATGAATTTGCCACAGCCAAGTCTAGAAAAATATCGCTACTATAATAGCTATTTTTTGCTTTTCTATTGTACCTAGCTTTCATTTTTGATTTTATTAGAAAGTAAACATGGTATTTTTCAAAGAAGTACCTGCATATTTTTTGAAATACCTAAGTATAAGTAGAAAGTGATACTTTTATAGCTATGAATATACAGGGTGTCCCGGAAAATGTGGGAAATCTCTCGGATTCAGATCAAACAAAAAAAATAAGATAACAAGTTCCAATATTTTTTTTTCCTAGCGGTCCTCCCTACGGAGATACGGCCTCCTGAATGACGTCACTGGAAATCCATTTTACTGGAATAAATCTCAAACTACTTAATATAATTAAAAAAAAAATTGATATGATGAACAGTAGTAAGGACCTCTTAAAATACTGCCCTCAAATTTAAATTAGCTCTTTCAGGTTACTAGGGGCAGACTATAGGTTGTACATTTCAATGCTTACAATTTCAACACCCTGTATGATGAGGAGTAAAAAAAACAAATTTGGATAACTTGAAGATTAAGCTAAAAAAAGGTACTCTTGTTTATTGTCGATTAAATGAACTGTTTTCGAAAAACAAAATTACAAAGATTCTCAACTATGCAGTTTTGGCACAGAAAGACACGGTAAAAAAAATTATTTTTCAGAAATTTACTCTTATGAAGTTTTTAATAGATTATTTATAACTAGCGTATTTATATTCAATCGTTGCAAGCTTTAGTGAGAGTACATTTCTGAAAAATAATTTTTGTTAACGTGCCTTTCTATGCCAAAACTGAATGGTTGAGGATCTTTGTAGTTTTGTTCTTCGAAAACGGTTCATTTTATCGACATAAAACAAGAGTACCTTTTTTTTAGCCTAATGTTCACGCTATCCAAATTTGTTTTTTTTACTCCTTATCATACAGGGTGTTGAAAATGTAAGCATTAAAATGTACAACCTAGTCCGCCCCTAGTAACCTAAAAGAGCTAATTTAAATTTAAGGGCAGTATTTTAAGAGGTCCTTACTACTGTTCATCATATCAATTTTTTTTTAAATTATATTAAGTAGTTTGAGATTTATTCCAGTAAAATGGATTTCCAGTGACGTCATTCAGGAGGCCGTATCTCCGTAGGGAGGGCCGCTAGGAAAAAAATTATGGAAACTTGTCATCTTTTTTTTTATGTTTTATCTGAATCCGAGAGATTTTCCACATTTTGCGGGACACCCTGTATATACATATATGTATACATTAGCCAATATTTCTGTTGTTTGTTCCTAAAAAAGATGTGATTTTTAGTTTTGGGTTATTTTATAATATTTATCAACAGAGTGTCAGTACTCTACTAGTCAACGAAATTCTTCAAAGTGGTTGTGAACAAGAATTATTTTGAGTTATTTATTACGTTATGATTTTATTCTGTTTGTTTGTTCTGTTGTGTTTTGTTTGTTTTATATTTTAGTGTACAAAGAAATATCTAGTTTTTGACTTCTGAAGTTCAGTTTTTCGGTTTATTTCAAGCACCTAGCTACCTACCCAACTAACAAATAAAAAAATCCAAAATGCCTTAAGGGGCGCCAAAATTCTTTTTTGCACACAGGCGCCAGTAGCCCTTACGGGGGCCCTGTTAATATTAATAATACTAATAATAATACTGGGGTAGGTTACTATATGTAGCATCGACATTCGACAACAGCTCGGGAACAAGTGTTTTATTAAAAATCATATACTCCATTCACAATTATAAAATCACAACTCTGGCCTTGGAAATTTGACACATTCCACTCTGTATCGAAGTTATGACGTTTTTCAAAATATTTTTATGTTCCAAGTCAACACTATGTTGCCCTTTCTACATTCTTATCTTATTTCTCAGAATTTATTCGGAAAATGAATGAATTCGAAGAGATGTGAGGACGAAAATAATTAACGTTTATATGAATTGATAGAAAGGATTCCTTTTCTAGTTATTTGCATGAAAAGTACAAGAGATCACTGTTGAAATATATTATTTTTCGCCATGGAAGAAAATTGCATTGCTTTCACATGATTTTGATATGCATGTCTGTGAAGATTTAATGTTTATTATCCTCTTGAACTGAAAGTTCAGGACTTGACATCAATTGTTGAATCAAGAATAATGGAACATTATATCCCTCTACTGGAATCCAAATAGTTGAAGGGAGTTCTGATGCAACAGGAACTTTTTCTTGGAACATAACCTTAATAGCTAACTTAATAAAAATAAGAGTAGAAGATGTACATTTCATTTATTTGATCTTATGAACAAGGAGTAAAATATTCTGACTGTATAGTAATTTATTAGTTTAAAAAATATTCATACATTACAACCACAGTAGGTTTGTACAAATTATATGGAACAGGTCAAACATATGCTTCACATTTATCATTCACCTGTTCTAAAATAAGACACAAACTCCTCCACATTATAGGGCCCCTACAGCATTAAATGCTTGTGTCTCTTTTGAAAGAAGTAAAACTAGATATAATATATTCTTTCGATTAAGAGCAAATACCTACCGTTGAATGTTACATACACAAATTTCTTCAAAACGATCAACAATAATCATTTAGAGAACGATGATGGCATCCAAAACCCGTTTACTTATATTTTCCGGTCGCTTTCGTGAAAAGATCGTATAAGGAAGCCTTTTTTGTCCATTTACACATTCCAAATAAATTTTGAGCACCAAAAACGATACCGAAACTAACCAAACTTCTGGGGGACCGGAATTTCGTTTGAAATCTTTCCAAACGACCAGATACCTAAAAAAACTTCGTTATCAAGTGTAAAAAAGGCGATTAGTACTTACTTTTGCTTTATTCATGCTTATAAATCGATTTTTGGTACAATTCAAATTTGCCGTTTGTACCCATGTCAAAATATCTTTGATACTTTTACTTTGATGTAAACAAAGAAACTGGCAACGCCGTTTTGTCATTAAAGATATTCTCTGTACGCGCACAGATTTTTTATCAGGTGCACCAATTCCTGAAAACGAAACCATGGCCAGAGTTGTGATTTTATAATTGTGAATGGAGTATATGTACAGATAGCATCATATAGATTCTGCGCAAGACATTAAATTAAATGCATTACATAATATTTAAACTCAATGCTATAATTAATCAAAAATAAATTATCAGTAAATATAGATATTTTCTCATTTTTCTATTTTGTAACAAACGGAGATTTTCTATCAAATATCTTGCAATTGAAATAGAGGAAAATAGTCATATCATTTCCAGAACATGAATTTTTCATTTCTCGAGAAACCTAGGGGTGCCAAGACCTTGGACGATATGTGTATATTAAATGTCCTGAAATTGTTCCTTATTTTACCCTCATGATCTTGATTTTTGCGCATTTATCGAGACCAAAGGCCATGCCAAGATCGCTGCTGAAGGTGCGTATTGTATTTATGAGCCAATGAAGCTGATTTTGGTTCCTGCTAAAGACTTTGAGATCGTCTATATTGAACAACTGGGGTAATTTTCTCGGGTTCCTCATTACAAGTCTTCACCTCTTGTTCAGAATAGTTATTATAATTAATAATGTACATTTTTTTTTAGTGAACCTTCTTGCATTTTCAACCGGAAATGCTTACGCTTGGTCCTCCACTGTTTTGACAACGCTAAAGACAAAGGAAAGTCCATTAGGAAGGCCACCTACCTCATTCGAAGAATCATGGATAGTTGCCTTGTTAAGTTTGGGAGCAGCCTGTGGCCCTTTATTGGCCGGATTGTGCTCCGATAAGTATGGGAGAAAAAAGACTCTCTTAACTTTCGCTATACCAATGCTGATATCACACATCATGCTTACCTACGCTAGTACTCCTATAGAATTCTACGTGGCAAGATTCATAGTTGGACTTGGAGTTGGATCTGTCTTCACAGTAGTTCCAATGTACATTGGAGAGATCGCTGAGACTGAGACCAGAGGATTTCTTGGATGTATGATGGGTATATTTTTGTCCAGTGGGCTTCTTTTCGTATATGCAGTTGGGCCTTTTGTGAATTTGTTCACATTGAGTTTTTTACTTATGATACCTATTGTTCTTTTCTTGATCTCATTCGGGTTGTTCTTTCCTGAAAGTCCTTATTTTTTCGTGGCGAAAGGAGATGAGCTGGAAGCTGAAATGAGCTTGAACAAACTTAGAAATAGCGAAATCTCGAATTTGAAAGAATTGTCGATGATTAAAGAGGTTGTGGCTGAATCCAAAGCTGGAAATTCCTCCATGTTGTCTGCCTTCAAAGGTAGAAGTTTCAGAAAAGGAATCACAGTCACTTTAATGTTGATGATTTTCCAACAGTTCGTTGGTATAACCATAATTTTATCGTATATGGAAAAAATTTTCATAGCCTCTGGCAGCACAATCTCTTCAAGTACTTCCACTGTTATTGTTGCACTTATTCAGTTCGTAATGGTTATCTTAAGTTCGTTTCTAGTAGATAGATGGGGTAGGAGGCTATTGCTAATATTAGCTAGTGCAGGCTGTGCTTTCCCCTTATTTTCCTTAGGTTTGTATTTTTATCTGAAAGACCAAGGAACAGATGTCTCTGCCTTATGGTGGTTACCCATTTTGAGTTTGATAATCTATATCATTTCATACAATTTTGGTTTAGGTACCTTACCATGGGCTTTGGTAGGGGAGTTGTTCTCAACAAAGACCAAGTCTCTGGCATCAACCATCACAGCAACAACTTGCTTGAGTTTGGCTTTCATCATGACACTAATATTTCCCACGATGGAGGGTATAGTAGGATTGTCTGGTGCCTTCTGGTTTTTCGGAGGAAGTGCCATCACATCTTTTTTTTTCGTACTGTGGTATGTGCCCGAAACTAAAGGAAGGAGCTTTCAAGAAATTCTTATATTATTGGAAAAGTAATATCTTCATCCTATCTATCCTATCTGTGATAAGAGTTTACTATTATTTCTACTCCCTGAGAAGCACCGTGGCTACCAACTCATACTTCGACGCATTCTTTTAGGAAAGGACGTTGTCGACCCAGCTGCTCAAGCGATTGAGAGCCTGTCAAACGTTGGTGCACTATTCGTGTTTTATTTGGAACAGTTCAGTGGCAACGAATCTTTCTTTCACTATCCTTTCAAAAAGAACGCGTCGAAGCATAAATAGCCCAGAAGTAGTATATCACGAGAGCAACGAATACCCGGAATACCCCCAAAACGGACAAAGATTCACTAGAGCATAATTATTTCCTCCACAAAAAATTACCTTCAAGCACTTGTAATTATGATTGAATGTTGATAAACTTCATATAAAATGTGTTATAAAATGAATTTAAAACAGAAATTAAATATATTAACTTTGTGAAATTGTTGTTTTTCTTTCGATCACTTTGATATTTTCTGTGATGTCGAAAATGAATCCTGCCGTGTAGATTCATAGAAACCCTGGTGTTGGCACTGATTATGTAATGACGAAGAAACCTCAACAAATAATAATAATAATAATAATGGACCTTGCTGCAGGATGTAAACATCAACTCACTATAGACGCTGTAGTGCTGAAGCAAGTCTTTGTTATATCGACTATCAGAAGGCCTTCGATACGGTGCCCCACGATTGGCTTGTGAAAGTACTGGAGATTTATAAGATCTGCCCGAAAATAAAAACGGTGCTCCAACATCTTATGAGTACATGGAGAACGAATATTCTGATAAATAACATCAATGCTGGAACCGTGAAAATATCGAGGGGGATATTTCAGGGAGATGCTCTGTCGCCGATGTGGTTTTGTATGGCACTAAATCCTCTGTCTACTCTATTGAAAAACACTACCATAGGGTATAGACCATCAATGAGGAATCCGCGAAAACTGTCCCATTTATTGTACATAGATGACCTGAAACTATTCGGCGAGAACTCAAAACAACTTCACTCGCTGATAGATATAGTGCGATCCTTCAGCAAAGACATTGACATGTCTTTCGGTCTCGATAAATGCGCCATAGTCAACATCAGGAAGGGTAAAATGGAGAACACACAGGAACAATTTCAAGACATCCACAGTTTGTTGCCCGAAGAGACCTACAAGTATCTGGGCATTCCTCAAAATCAACGGATTGACCACACCCGTTTGAAAGCTGAGTTCACTGCGAAATATAAAAACAGGGTAACCAAAGTGCTCAACACCAAGCTGTCTGCTAAAAACCAGATCGATGCCTTGAACTCTTGGGCTACGCCTGCTCTGACCTACACATTCGGAGTCTTGAAGTGGTCAGACGCTGATCTGAATGAGTTGGACCGACTCACCCGTCGCCTAATGACAAAGTTCCGATGTCTGCACACCAATGCATCGGTGAAAAGGCTTTATCTACCCAGAAGAGATGGCGGACGAGGTCTGTTGAACATCTATAAACTCTGCAGAACCCAGGAGAAAAACTTGAGGCAGCAACTGCTCGAGTCTGAAGGTAGCCTGATGAAATTGGTGACAATAGAGGATAAGGGATACACACCTCTGAACCTACAACACAGAGAACTGACATTCGATATCACCACGAGAAGCGAAGATATAAGTATATGGCGGGAACAAGCTCTGCACGGCAGATTTCCCAAACACTTTGAGGGGGAAAATGTCGATAAATTAGCTTCTTTGTCGTGGTTGAATGCGGGACAATTGTATCCTGAAACTGAGGGATTCCTGACGGCTATCCAAGACCGAGTCATAAGAACTCGCAACCATGAGAAGCACTGTTTGAAGCTGAACGTGGAGGACAAATGCAGGAAGTGCGGCGCAGTTGGCGAGTCTATCGAACATATAATAGCAGGCTGTCGAGTTCTTGCCGACAACGCATATCTGGGCCGACACAACCAAGTGGCAAAAATTGTTCACCAGCAGTTAGCTCTTAGACATGGTTTTTTGGATACTTGCCCGCCATACTATAAGTATCAACCTGCAGCAGTGTTGGAAACGGACACAGCGGTTCTCAATTGGGATAGACCCATAACAACAGATAGATCAGTAGACTACAATAGACCGGACCTTGTATTCATTGAGAAGGATCAGAAGTATGGGGTGATAATTGATGTGGCAGTACCATTGACTCATAACATCGGAAGAACGGAGTCGGAAAAAATAACGAAGTACGAGAACTTGGCAATAGAGCTGAAGAATATGTGGAGGATCGCGGGATATGCACAGCAGGCTGTGGCTTTGCAAACCTGTCACATCGTGCGGAAATTCCTGAACTAGTGGGAGGAACTGAAATGTTTTTTCACTGGTTCATAGAAGTAATACCAGCTCGAGCTGAGACCGGGAGACCGATGATGAAGAATAATAAAGGTCTTTCATTGAGAAGAATGCTACATTAACATTTTAATATTTATAATGGGCGAGGTTCAGTTCGCCCGGGGCATATTATCGAACATACCCCGAACGTCTGTTCAACTAAACCATGTCTGTCCCTATACGAGGGAAATAATGAAAAAAACAAAGAAATTAACAAATTAATAGAAGTTAAGAAGGTATACCCAAGCGCTAAACTAAGTATGTAATAGAGACATACACCTCATCCTCATAAACCCGAGACCCAACTCAATGCCAGTTTCCTAATTTTTTCCTTGTAAAGGTTTGACCAACGATCGAAAAATCAATGGGATAATCGTTCAAACACCTCGCGATGTTGTAGGAGAATGACCGCTTGAAGAGCTGCAACGAATGTGATGGTATCGTGAGTCTCCCCCTAAAGCGAACATTGATGGTGTGCACGTCACATCGAAATCTTATTCTATTGTACAGATATGGCGGCGTCTTACTGCTTACTATACAAAAAAACTGGCATGCAGAATGGAGACCACGCCTCTGCCTCATATTTAACCAATCAATTTCAACTAATTTATGGCTAATGTGCTGAAACTTTCGTATACCGAAAATTAATCGCAAACATGAATTCTGTACCCTCTGAAGCCTATTCGAATCCAACACTGTTATACAGGGACCGTATATACTATATTGGTTGACAGAAGATCTAGGTAAATGCTTGCGATTATTTAATTACAAGATTGTGTCCAGCTATTGCAGAAAAAATAAAAAACACGGGGGCGTAGCTTTAGTGGTGAATAATTACTATAAAGCCGAAGAATTGAGCGGAATAATTGAAAATGCCTCAGAAGAATGTTTTGAGATAGTTGCAGCTAAAATCAAGATTATAAAGGCTATAATCGTTGGAGTGTACCGATCACCTGGTTCAAGATTCGAGGATTTCATCGGGAGAATGTCTGAGTGCCTTGAAAAATTGGATCGAATTGCACCTGATTATGAGATCTTCATCATGGGCGATTTCAACATTGATATCTCCGTAAGGTCAAAGATGTCTGGGGAATTTCTTAACACCATGAAATAGTTTAATTTCCACCCACTTTTAAAATCACCTTCGAGGATCACCACTACAAGTTCAACTTGTATTGATAACGTATTTTCTAGAGTAGACACCAATGTTTTAGAACGAATAACTTTCAACCCACACATTTCGTATCACTTGGCGCAGTTAATCAGGTACAAGACAATGTCACGAAGGCAAAAGGCTGAAGGTGGGTCAAATATAAAACTGATCAGAGATATTTCCGAACGAAACACCAAACTCCTCATGGAACACTTGGCAAATATTGACTGGGGCGATGTTCTATTACTTGGAACAGCTGAGAAATCTTTTAGCGACTTTCATGAGTTCATAGTCGGGGCAGTTAATTCTTTCTACCCTTACAAAAAACAACAAATTCAAACAAGAACCAAAAAGTCATTACCGTGGTATACAGATGAAATTAAAAACCTGAAAAATAAATTAGATGCCTTGCAAACTATCATAGAAATAAGAAAAAATAAAGATGATGTGGAATTGTACAAGCAATACAGAAAACTATATAGAGAAATGATAGATCAATCGAAGAGACAATATTACGCAAACCGCATCGAAAATTCAGAAAATAAACAAAAACAAATTTGGAGAATCATAAATGAAAATAGGGTGCATACCATGAGAGAAGAGAACCAGATAAACCCGGAAGCTTTCAGCAGGTATATCAGTGGAAATGGTGGCGATCAAAAAAATAATGGCTCCAAAAAGGAATTCCAAAAATATTTGAAAAAGACCGAAATTAAAAATTCAGAATATTTTTTCCTAAATCCGACAACACCGCAGGAAATAATCGATATAACAAATTCGTTGAAGAATAAAGCGGTTATGGATATTCATGGCCTATCTATCAAAATAGTCAAAAAACTAATAACAACGATAGCCGATCCCAAGGCCGTAGCTAGAAAAAAATTTCGGGGGGGGTCCGTCCGAGGCCGTAGCTAGAAAAAAATTTATTCGAAGAATTTTCGGTGAAATGATTATCTGGCATTTCTGAAAAAATAAATTTCGGGGGGGGTCCGGACCCCATCGGACCCCCCCCTGGCTACGGCCTTGGCCGATCCTCAGAGTCATATTGTCAACAGGTGTTTTGAAGAAGGAGTATTCCGAGCTTCTCAAAAGATAGGAAGGGTCATACCGGTGTATAAGAAAAGCGGAGATAAGCAGATGCCCGAGAATTACAGACCGATCTCGATATTACCATCGATATCGAAAATTATGGAGACTCTCATGAAAAACCGATTGATGTCTTATCTGGAACAGAAAAACTTACTCTCAAAAGAACAGCATGGTTAGAGAAATAACAGGTCAACAATAACAGCGTTGACTGAAGTTGTGGAAAAGATAGCTAATAGTTTGGATGGAGGGAGTAAGACGGAGCTGACCTTGTGTGATTTGTCAAAGGCTTTCGATCGGGTGATTCATTCGATCTTGGTCGATAAATTGGAGCACAATGGAGTGCGCGGTTTACCCCTCAAGTTGTTCACTTCCTATCTGCATGGAAGACAACAATGTGTTGAAAATTCGCTCGGAAAATCAACACTGCAGCAGGTTGCGCAAGGGGTTCCGCAGGGATCAATTCTGGGACCCATACTTTTTGTTGTATATCTGAATGATTTGCCCTTGAACGTGGAATGCATGGCACTTTGCAATTACGCGGATGACACTTCATTCTTGAGTCAAGACAATTCGAAGACCGTTAAAGCGCTAAATGACGCGGAAAACTGGTTCGCTGACAATGGATTATTCCTGAATCGGAATAAGACTGTGGTGCTCCCGATAGACCCCGCAATATCTACGGAAAAATCAAGAAGCGCCAAGTTCCTGGGGGTTATGATGCAGCAGAATTTCAGGTTCGACTCCCATGTTGAGGTTGTCGTTGGCAAGCTGTCTAGTGTTTTGTTTCTGCTTACTAGACTAAAAAAGTTGACCACGGAGGAAATTTTGATGCAAACCTGTTAGATATTGATTTGGTTTTATAGATTAACACACATGTTGGCATATGTTGTACTGACGCTACGTGGAATTTTAATAAAAATATTAGTTCGAATTAGACTTTATTACCGTACGCAACAGCTGGCGACGAGCGATTTAAAAAGAATTTACGTGCTATTATATTAAATCACCAAATTGTGATATTTTGTGCAAAAATGTCGAATCCAACGACGAATCCAACGACAGTTAATCAAGTGATTGGCCATTTAAGAGAGTTCGACGTTCACAATAACGACTGGACCATCTTCAGGCCCCGTTTGACGAATTATTTCGAGGCGAATGATATTCCCGACGAGGCGAGAAGGAGAGCCATACTTTTAAATTTACTCTCAGAAGATTCCTACCGATTGCTGTATAATCTGTGCATTCCAAAAGCCCCAGAATCAAAATCTTATGGTGAGCTGATCGAAATTTTCGACAAACATTTTGGTGGTCAACGAAGTATTTTTGTGGAAAGAAGTAAATTTTATAATTCAAATAAACAACCTCAAGAAACATTGAATGAATGGGCAGCACGTGTACGCAGCCAGCCTGGCACTTCATTGTGGATTTCAAGAGGAACTTCAAAATTGTCTGAGGGACCGTTTCATAATGGGATTACCAACTGGTTCTGTGAAAGACCGATTATTCGAATAAGACAATAATCTGAGCTTGGGGGATGCTATCAAAATTGCCCTATCCAAAGAAGCATCAAGTAAGAAAAATGAATTTGCGCCTCCATTTTCTATCAAGAACGAAGATAAGCAACTTTACCAACTGCGCAGTGGCAGAAATACTGGTGGGACGAAGATGTCAAAGGTGACGTATCAAATGTCTTCAGCAACTTGTTCAGTTTGTGGACGGAAAAATCATCTGTCAAAAGAATGTCATTTTCGTGAGTGTAGTTGTCACATTTGCGATAAGCGTGGACATTTAGCTCCAGTATGTCCAAACAAAAATAATAATAACTCTAATAAAATTCGAAATAAAAGATTTCATAATAAATCAAAAGTAAATGATCCATCTTATAACAATTATTTAGAAGAATTCAATGCAAATTCATCTGTTTTCTACAATATTATTTCAGCTGATAATAAATATAAACCTGTTTATGTTAATCTTTTAATTGATGAAAAATATATCGATTTTCAATTGGATACTGGTGCCGGAGCGTCTGCAATTTCTGATAAATTTTACAGTGAACAATTTTCACATATTAAATTGAATTCTACTAATAAGATCTTTAAAGTTTATTCTGGACAAGAATTGCATCCGCTTGGGTTCATTGAAGTATCTGTTATTTACAATAATATTAATGAATTGATGAAAATATTTGTTATAAAAAATGGTGGACCACCAATTGTGGGCAGAGATTTCTTATCTATTTTCAAATTGTCAATTGGTAATATTTTTTCTTTAGATTCTCATTCCATTGAAGAGCAATTGGTAAATAAATTTTCAGAATTATTTCGTCCAGGTTTAGGTACTTTCAATAAAAGTTAAGCTAAATTAGTTTTGAAAAATTCTTTAGAAATAAAACCTAAATTTTTCAAGCCTAGGACAGTACCATATTCTTTGAAAGAAAAAATTGAAAAAGAAATTGACAGGTTACTTGAATTAGGAGTATTATCTCCTGTGGAATTTTCAGAATGGGGTTCTCCAGTTGTCCCTGTAATTAAAAAGAATGGCAACATTAGATTATGTGGCGATTTTAAGGTAACTATAAACCCTTACCTAGAAATTGATAAACATCCCTTGCCTAGACCGCAAGAATTATTCGATATTTTAGGTAACGGAGTTAAATTTTCCAAAATCGATTTAAGTAATGCTTACCAACAAATTTTGGTAGATGATGACTCATCTAAATTGTTAGTGATTTCAACTCACAAAGGATTGTTTAAATTTAACAGACTCGCATTCGGAGTTAATTCAGCACCTTCAATTTTCCAAAAAATTATGGAGACTTTACTGTTAGGTATTCCGGGGGTAGCAGTATTTATAGACGATATTTGCGTCACAGGAAAAGATTTTACTGAGCATCTTTCAAGATTAAAGAAAGTTCTTCAAACTCTGCAAGATGCTGGGTTGAGAATTGCCCAAGAAAAATGTAGTTTTTTCAGCCTAGCATTGAATACTTAGGTTACATAATTGACAAAAATGGTATTCACCCATGCTTGAATAAAATTTCAGCGATTAAAAATGCTCCCCGTCCAAAGAATGTGGGCGAACTTCAGTCATTTTTGGGTTTAGTCAATTACTATGGCAAATTTATAAAGGGCATGGCAACTTTAATTCAACCACTTTATGAACTTTTGAAGAAAAGAAGTACGTGGTATTGGTCGAAACAATGTGAGAACGCATTTATTGAAATAAAAAATGTACTAACTTCAGATAGCGTTTTAGTTCCATATAATTCAGAATTACCTTTAAAGTTAATTGTTGACGCATCAAGCTATGGTCTCGGAGCAATACTTTGTCACATTATGGACGACAAAAAGGAACTTCCTATTGCCTTTGCGTCTAGGGTATTGAAAGATTCGGAAAGAATATATGCTCAAATTGAAAAAGAAGGTTTGGCAGTAATTTTTGGTTTGTGCAAATTTAATCAATACTTGTACGGTAATAAATTCATTCTAGAGACTGACCAAAAAGCTTTATCATATATTTTTAGTCCAACTAAGGGGATTCCTGAATTTTCGGCTAATAGAATTCGAAGGTGGGCAGTAATATTGGCAAATTACAATTATGAAATAAAATATATACAGTCATCTTCGAATAAAGCTGATTGTTTATCTAGGTTACCACTCGAAAATTCTGAATCGGAATGGTTAGATGTTGATCCAGATTATTTAAATTATTTTTCAGAATCAAATTGTGAAATTAAATTTGAGGACATAGATCAAGCTTCTCGTAATGATAAATTTTTGAAAAAAATAGTTTCCTTTGTTCAAAATAATAAATGGCCGAATTTTACACATAAAATTTCTATTTTTAAACCATATTTGAGAAAACGATTTGAATTCTCAGTTGAATCAAATAGTCTTTTATGGAATAATCGAATAGTCATTCCAGAAAGTTTACGTTCCAACATTTTAAAAAGTTTGCATAACTCGCATCTCGGTATAGTTAAGATGAAAGCCATCGCTAGATCATATTTTTGGTGGCCAGGAATTGACTTAGAAGTTGAAAAATTTGCAAATTCATGCGTTAGTTGTAATTTCAATTGTCAAAATATGCCGAAAGCAACATTGACCCCTTGGCCATGGCCTGAAAAACCTTGGCAACGTGTTCATGTTGATTTCGCAGGACCTTTTCTGGGAAAAATGTTTTTTGTATTGGTCGACGCTCATTCAAAGTGGCTGGAAGTTATCATTATGAAATCTACGACTTCTGAAGCTACTATTCGAGTGTGTAGAGAAATTTTCGCGAGATTTGGATTGCCTGAAATGTTAGTTTCCGATCAAGGTACACAATTTAAATCTGATCTTTTCCAGAAATTTCTATCTGATAATGGAATTAAATATTTGGCAGTGGCGGCTCGTCAGGGACGGCAGGGTCGGCAGTGCCGACCCTATATATTTTATGTCCAGCCAAAATTTGAATTACTCTTTCTTCTGTTTGATTACCAAATTTATTATAATTATTGTATTTCCAAGACCTGTGTGAATAAAATTCTATAAATCATATTTGTATATCACTGATATATTTCAACTTCTTGGAAATACGCTCTTCCAATCTCAACGCAGCGCCGTTTCGTCAACCCAAATCAGTCCGAGAATTGAAATGTGTGTAACTGCGGGAAGACGAGAGCGCCAACTGCCAAGCATCGAACGGTTTCTGGGGACCGACCAGGTACGGCATGCCGTACCTGGCCGTACTGCATCAATGAAAGGCGAATACGAATGAGGCGAAACAATTTTAACTCGACTGTTTTCTGTTGCAATTTCATTCAGATAATGATAATTATTATATTCGCCTCTTAGTTAATGCTTTTTCAAAATCGAAAATGCGATGTTTTCGTTCCACCTCACCAATTTTAAGAGACCAATGTTGCTCAAAACGAATTTTTGTCGTATTTCGTACTTTTATAGACGAGGATTCTGAACATGATAGTACTCATACGAATTCCTGCCCATTTCCACTATTTCCAGAAATTTTTAGCCGAGAAAAAAAAATGCTGAACAGTAGCCGCTAAACTCATATAGAAGGCTCAATCGCTCAATACATCGCAGGGTCGGCAAATGGGATTATGCCGTACTAGAAATGCCTCGACTCGTATACACGAGGAACCATCGGATCGGGGTGCCTCGATTGTTTTCGTTCGGGATGCGGCCCGCTAAGGAGCCTTCAGTGTTAGTTTGTTTCAAAGATATTCTGTAGAATATCTTTGGTTTGTTTGGTTTTGGTTCTTAAAGGGGGGAGTGGTTGGATCGTTTCTTCCAGGAAATTAATTATTTTACGCGAACAAAATGGCCAATAATCAGGTTAGAGAATTTGTAGCTTCTTGTGAACATCCAGACGTCGTAAATTTTATAGTTGATGCGATGATTTTTTTTTTTTTTTTTAAATTATAGGAGAGGTGAATCTTACATAAGACACCCAGTCTTTCTGGGTAGTGTCGGATTCTTACCGACTAAACACCTCTCCCGTTGTTAGGTTCCGGGCATATGCCTATAAACCTTTCATCTTCTCATATGTTATTTTCTCTTTCGCATTCTTTTATGCTGAGTGTTTGTGTTCATCCTTCAATTGGATATCTCTCACTAAGTGTGGAGTTTTATATCTTCATTTTCGCAATTGGTCTCTAGGTCTTTTGCGGTAAATTCTCACTGCTTTTTCATCTTCAGCGGGGTCATAGTCAACTAACCTTCTAAGTTCGTCATTTGGATGTTCACTAGCACTTTCATAGGCTTTTGCAGCTTTTCGCTTGATGAATGTAGTAATGGACTCCCATTTTATGTCCTTTCGGATTTGTTCATTCCTAACAAACCAGGGGGCGTCTAATGCCCATCTCAGAAATTTGTTTTCTGTACTTTGTATCTTATTTATATGGGTTCTCGCTGCATATCCCCATGCTGTTGATCCATATGTTAGCTGCGGTCTGGCGACTGCTTTTATGATCCTCAATTTCGTGTTCTTGTTCATTTGACTTCTTCTGCCTATTATCGGGTATAATCTTTTCATGGCCACATTCGTTTTATCCACTGCATACTTAATATGCTGTTTCCACGTTAGTCCTTTGTCTAATATTACTCCTAGATATTTAGCTTCATTCTTCCATTCAATTTCATTATTGTCTATGGATATCTTCGATTCCATCTTCAGTTTTCTCTTCTGAAGGAGTATTGCTTGACTCTTTTCTCCATTGATTTTGATTTTCCATCTGTTACACCATTGACTGATATCATCTGCAGCTTCTTGAAGTCTTGTGAATTATTTTTGTATTTCTGTGCCTAATTGCTATGCCCGTATCGTCTGCGTATAGAGCAAGCAGGCATCTTGGATTTCTTGGTATATCATGTATGTATATGTTATAGAGTAGCGGTCCTAGTATGGATCCTTGGGGAACTCCTGCTTCTAAATATCTGAGTGTGGAATGAACATCACCTATTTTCACACAAAAGTTCCTATCCCTCAAATAATTTCTTATTATTCTGCATAACTTGGGTGAATATCCTGCGGTTATCATTTTATATGCTAGTCCTTCATGCCATACTCTATCAAAAGCTCTGGTTACATCCAGTAGTAGTAGTCCTGTGGCTTCTTTATTCTGAAATCCTTCTGTGATATACTCGGTTATTCTTAGGAGCTGTTGTTCAGTTGAATGTTGTTTTCGGAAACCAAATTGTTCACTCGGTATCGTCGCCAGGGCTTCTGTTTCTTCATTAAGTCGTCTGGCTAAGACTCTCTCCACAATTTTTCCTAGGGCTGGGAGCAAGCTTATCGGTCTATAGTTCTGTGGGAACTTTTTGTCTTTACCTGGTTTATTAAAAACAATCACTTCGGCAGATTTCCATCTTTTTGGAAAGTGCTCTGTTCTCATCACGCCATTTGCTATGCTAGTGAGAGCTGCCGTTCCTTTCTTTGACATTTTCTTCAGCATGAGATTTGTAATTTTATCTTTCCCAGGAGCCTTTCTTGTTTTCAAATTATTGATTATCTCTTTGATTTCTGCCGGAGATGTTGGGTGAGGGATTTTACCATCCGATAGCGCTTCTTTCATTTCTTCTTCATTATCTTCAATTAATTCTTCTAGGTCCTCATCGTCTTCTTCACAATAATTTATTCTTGACTCTCTTTCTATAGTATCGGCCAGAGCGTTACATTTATCGCTTTTTGAATATGCCATTCCATGCATTCCATGCAGTGGTGGAATTTGAGTTTTTTCATTGCGTAAATTTTTTTGCATTTTCCATGCAGAGTGGTCTTCTGTGTTGAGTTCACTGATTTTCTTATTCCATCTATTCGTTCTGAGTTCCCTTAGTGCATTTTTAAGTATTTGACTATGTCTGTTCAGTCTGATTTTATCATTATCTGTTTTATACATCCTGTAGTTCTTTCTTAGTCTTCGGTTGACTTTAATCAGTTCTTTCACCTCTTTTGGAGTATCGCCATAGGGATGTTTGGGAGTAGGTTTAGTTTTTCTAACCGTGCTCTCTTCATAGGATTTCATAATCGCACTCTCCAAAGCTATGACTGATTGATCTAATTCATCAGGAGTGTTAATTTGTGGAATACTCGTGATATTTTCTTGGAGTTTATTCTTATATTCGTCCCAATCGGTATGTTCTCGTGTTTGAGTCACTTCATTTCTAGTTCCATGTCCTAAAATGAACTCTATCGGGTTGTGATCAGATGTTCCATCCTCTATCGTTTCAAGAGCAAAATCTTGCTTTATATTCTTCATTATAACTATGTCTAGCACATCAGGGGTTCCATTGCCACTAGGTAAAAATGTCGGTATGTCCGGTCCCATTATAATCGCATCTTCCTTCTCGGCATACTCTATCAATTTCTTGCCATTTGCGTTCTCTGTTCTAGAATTCCATTGTTGAGATTTACAGTTGAGATCTCCAAGTATTATTCTTGGAAAATGACCCCCTAATAAAATCTTTATCTCTTCCTCTGGCAGATTTATTTGTGGTGGTTTATATACAGAGAATACCTTAATGCTTTCTCTTCTTATTTCTACTGTGATCGATAGTGCTTCTATAGTTGCGTCATTGTTCTCGTGATTTACAACCGCATTCAGGTAATGGTTCACGTCTCTTTTAACGAGAATAGCAACCCCTCCACCGTTTCTTTCATTTCTATTTCTTCTGTATATTTCGTAGTTTTCGAAGGATATTTTATCTTTAGGAGTTAATTTAGTTTCCTGAAGCGCCATAATATCAGGATGTCTTTCTTCTAACAATTGTTCAATATCTGATTTACGGGCTCTGATTCCGTTAATATTCCAGGAAACTATCTTCAGATTTTCTAGCTGTGATTGCATGTTCATAAATTATTTATTTCCAAATAAGTTTTGAAATTTCTTCTCGAATTCTTTTTCAAATTTCTGCATTATTCTGCTGAATATTTTCTCAGTGAGTTTGTCAAGTTCATCTTTAGGGTCTTCCCTTCTGGTTTCAATTGGTTTTGTGGACGAGTTCTTTGTTTTTTGTACCTGTGGTTTTTCAACAGTAACAACAGTCTCTATTTTTTCAGCGATTTTCTTGGGGGGGGGCTTCTTTTTTTGTCGGTGTTTTTTTCTTCGTAAGATTTTTATATGCGCTGCAGCCTTTATAACTGGCGGGATGTCCACTTTGGTTACATAAAACGCATGCCGCGTTCCTTTCCCCTTCTTTTTCGTTCAATACACAATCTTTTGTGCAATGCGCTCCTAAGCATTTTACGCATCTCCATGGAAATGTGCATTTGTTTTGCGCATGGCCATATCTCTGACAGCGATGACACTGTCCTGGGACTTCTGGTTTCTTTTTTGGCTCTATTTCGATACAGAGGCTGTAGATCTTCTTGATTTGGAATATTTCCTTGTGTTGAGTTTTTACAAGGTAGAGAGGGATTGCCTTTTTCGTTTTGTTCGACGTCATTCTCGTTACTTCAGCATCTTTAATGCCTTGTAGTCCTAAATCATTTTTGATCACTTCAATATCCGCGTCAAGTGGCAAGTACCTTATGACAGCGTATATTCTCTTTTCATCTTCCATTTGGTAAGTAAAATATTCCTTACCCTGTTGATCGAGGAATTTTGTTAATTTCCTAAAATCTTCTGCAGACGAGGCAATGATTTTAATGCCGTCTCTGACAACCGTTGCCCGGTTATAATTTATTCTTTTGCTGTACAGCGCTTTGGACATTTCCGTCCAGTCTGAAGTCCCCATCATTGTTACTGGGGGGATTTTATCTTTAACAGGTGACTGAGACGTCATCGTTGTCTTTTTCAAATTGTCTTCCATTGAGGACGAACTGTCTTTTCTGGCACGCTTGGCCCGAGGAGCACCTGGGGGTTGAGGGGCTTTTTTGTTATCCTCATTATTTGTGGCAATTTTTTTGGGAAGGACAATTGGGACAATCTTGGAATCGATTTGGGCCGATGTCCCAGGTTCAGAAGTCAAAACCTGGGAATAACTTTTTGTTTGAGGATTTGGAGATTTCGTAACCTGGGAATAACTTTTTGTTTCCGGATTTGGAGATTTCGTTTTCGAGAGCTCTTCCCTCAGGAGTTTCATTTCGCGGGTCAAATTTTCCATGCAGCTTGTAAGAGCGGCTAAGTTTGCTTTGAGCTCGTCATTCTCCTTTCGGAGCCTGACGAGTTCTTTAAGCTCATCGCTTTCATCCTCAGAGGTCGTGTATCTGTCCTCGGTATCCATGAAGGATCCATCGTTATCCGAATTTTCATCCATGTTCAAACACGGATAAAAGGATAATTAAAAGACACTTACCGTTTTTCTCAGCTTCACAAAAAGTCCGTATATCACTCACGCACGGAACCAACGATCCTTTCGGACCTGGACTCTACGTACGAAATCACAGAAACTTTTCACAAGCACTAACTTGGATGCGCATCAACGTGGCGTTCGGCGCACTGAACTGGTTTACACAAACTCAACTCTCGGTACGTGTACACTAGTCGACGCCTCGGTCAGTACTGATATGTACTGTGATGCGATGAAAAATTTATCTCACGATGATAGGATATTTTTGAAGAACATGCCAAGACCCTGCCCGAAGATGAGTAGTTTGGTTCAAACGGGATCGCGAAATCAATCGAATAGGTCATTTAATGAAATTTGGTTTTCTAAATTTGGATGGTTAACTGGCAGTACAACTAGAAATAAAAAAATATATATATATATATATATATATATATATATCTGCCGACCCAAGATAAAATTTTACGAGCCGCCACTGATATTTGGATAGTCCAAGTTGGCATCCTCAGTCAAATGGACAAGCTGAATCATTTGTGAAAATAGCTAAAAATGCGTTGAAAAAAGCAATTTCCAATAATGAAACAGACATAGAATTAGCTCTAACGAAGTTTTTATTTGATTATAGAAATTCGGTTCACTCTACGACAGGTGTTTCTCCTACTGAATTGATTTTTCGTCACAAAGTAAGGAATAAATTCAGTTTATTATTGCCATCAAATGAGATGATAAAAAACAGGGTAGCTCATTTGCAAGACAAAGAGAAAAATTGTTTCAGGGGGAAGAGACAAGTACAGTTCCAAAATTTGGAAAAAGTTTTAGTTAGAGGTTACACAAACAATAAAGAATATTGGGAAAAAGGTGAAATTAGATCGGCAATAGGGAAAAGTATTTATCTGGTATGGATAACTAGTAAAAATTGTTTATGGAAAAGACACAAAAATCAATTAAAAAAATATAGTGTTAATTCTTTACCAATAATAGAAAATAAGATTAATGTCAATGAAGATAATTTACCTATTGCTCTAAGAAAACCTCAAAGAAATATCAAACCACCTGATAGATATGGTATGGTATAATGAATAGTTGTAAATATTAGATCAGATCAATTCTATTGATTATTATATATCATAATTGTATATTGGTTAAGGAAAAATTGTGAATGTTCGAATTGAATTGATTATGACATATTCTATGTACTTATGTTGATTTGATTTTTTTGAATTTGTTCAGGAATTTGATATAAATAGTTTGAATATTTTATAAATGTAAAAATTAATTTTTAGGGGAGAAAACTGTTAGATATTGATTTGGTTTTATAGATTAACACACATGTTGGCATATATTATGTTGTACTGTCGCTATGTGGAATTTTAATAAAAAGATTAGTTCGAATTAGACTTTATTACCGTACGCAACAAAACCTACCACTCCTTATTCCATAGTCGAATGTCGTATGCGATAACAATTTGGGGTGATAGTCCAGAGTCCACAGTGTCATGACGTCTTTATCAAGCAGAAGAAGGCAATTCGAATCATAGCAGGTGTGAGCTCCATTACCTCCTGCAGAAATTTTTTTGAAAAATATGGAATATTGACTTTTTACTCTCAGTATATATATGACTGCACAATTTGCGTACACGAAAACCTAACAAAATATAATTCTAACGGAGACACACATGGATATTTTACAAGAGGTCGAGAATGTTTGAGAGTACCATTTCATCGGATTAACTCTACAAGAAAAGGTTCAAATTACTGGGGTACAAGATTTTATAACCACTTACCAGATGACATTCGACAGTCAAGGAATTTTAGGGGGTCTCTCCGGCAATATTTGGTCCGTGGATGTTTCTACAGTCTGGCAGAATTCTTCGAATAAATGTTTCTGTTCGTCATTGAGTTTGGTGGCGTTTTTACACATATTTGTATTTTATAATTTTATTCATATGGGTAACTTGTATTTAATTGTTCGTTGAAATATTGTTCTTAATCGTTTTATGACTAGAGGTATTGCTGGAAATTTGTAATACTTTGTTAAATAAACTTTACTCACAGTCATTGAGATGTGAAAGAACCAGACTGTCGCAAAGCTAGGAGCATAGAATAACTGGAGAGAAGGCTCCCCTACGAAAATGAACTGCCAAAAACGTCCGAACTTGTCAGTTCGCCGCAAGGTCACGAGATGGCGACAACGTCGTTTCTTCCTACAACATGGCTATCCTTAATAAAATTATCTTTAATGGTTATTAGTTGTTATTACTTATTAGGTCCCATTTATTACTATATCATAATATATATTCTTTTGAAAGAAAGCAATACATACTTTTTTTCGTAAATCCGACAATATAATGCATATAGCACGTGTAAAGATATGGCTACAAGGATCAGATTGAATATAGGAAGAAAAATCTGTTTCCCGCTCCGAATCTAAGTGTTAGCAGAGGGAATGTAAACGGGGTACCATACAATTCTGCGTATGATACACGAGAACAGATAAAACCTCAGTCTTCCCGTATAATAATAGTAATACTCACCTGAATGTTCGCTTTTTCCGATAAGGATATTGTTTTGACAAATTTATTACCGATCACAGACTCCCCATATAATTGCGCATAAAAAGTTGATTATAATAAAGCGATGATATGTCATCAATATTGTCTATGTTATGATTTATGGCCATTTTCAATTAAAAAGAAGCATAAATGTATCAATAACAATGACAGCCACATTATATTCTTTGCAATTGTAGCGCCATAGAACAAGATATCTGACATGTTGCTGAATAAACGATCTCAGCGTTATCTATCGGGCGTCACACGAAGCTCTAACCTCCGCCGTTATTGGCAGTTCAAAATGATCTGTCGAGCGTATGAAGCCTTCCCTCCAGTTATTCTATGCTCCTATCGCAAAGCATCGCCTTCAGTTCTCTATTTAGGAAGTGCCTGTTTTGATATAATAGTTTGAGATTCATATATGCATTTTTCAAAACTTGTGAAATATGATGAGAAAATCTTAAGTACTTATCTGTATAGAGACCAAGGTCCTTAATTACATCCTGAAAAATAGTTCTTTTGTTGTCTATTTCCATATTTTGGCCATAATTCTTCAGAAAATATTCTCTGGCACTTCCTTTACCAAACAAGATGGCTGTGGTCTTCTGTGGGTTCAGTTCAAGAGAGTGCTTCGAGGAAAACTGCAACAGATTGCCTAAATCAAATTTTATGGCGGAAAGAGCCTGCTCACACTCCTCAGGGTAAAAGGACAGATAAAGCTGAACATCATCGGCATAGTAGTGCTGAAGACATGACTGGAAAACCTTGGGATAAGAAAGTCTGCTAAGGGATGGAGTTGAGATTGAGTACCTCAAGTGTAATACCTGGGGTGTGTTTAGATGTTTTTCACCGCACCTGTTAGTCCTGTTACCGTGATTGAAATAGGAAACCTTCTGAACCCTGGCACAAGTGGTGGGTTTGCCAACGGGAGCAACGAAAACACGTAAAAAAAATTTTGAGTTTCAGTCATTTTAACCCTGCTGAAATTTACAGAGATGGTAGTTATACAGGGTGAATCCTGTTGAACTGTACATGCTTCCCACGGAGGTAGATGACACTTAGCCGGTTCCAAAAATACCCCACATGTTGGGTCTTTAATCTTTAGTCACTCGTTTGGATTGTACAGGGCGATTTCACGTTTTGGGTCATATTTTCAAAATGCTGTATTGGACGAACGAATAACGAAAATTTGGTACGTATTTTTCTGATTATCGGAATTTATAAAGAAAATCACCCTGTAGATGAAAAAGTCAATAAACCTGTCATGGCAGTTCAAACTACACTGAATACTCTTCAATAAAGAGTAATAAAATCACGTGGCACACCTACAGATTTAGAGAAAAAAATTGAATATGCGTACTCGGACATAAATTTTTTGGACGGCCTAATTCACATGGAAAACCATACCCAAATGTATCAAAAGTTGAAGACAGGAGAATATTATCAGTTTAAATCCTCTCGATATTCAAGTATTCCAATATTCAGGTAATTTTTGTCAGTGCATCGAAATCTTTTAAATTAATTTTCTATTGATAGAAATAAAACTGTTTAATAACACTATTTCAAAAAGTATATGAAAGATTCACAAAAGATGCTCGAAATGTCCTCCTTCCATCTGAATACATTTTCGGGCCCTGATAAAAATATGATTGGTTGATCTCTTTATCATTGCGGGATCACTCCTAATCTTTACACACGCTGCTTCAATCCTTTCTTTGAGATGTTCCCTGGAATTAATCTCAACGTTGTAAACTAATTCTCTCATGTAGCCCCATAAGAAATAGTCTAGGGGCGAAAGGTCAGGAGATCTTGCAAGCCATGGAATTGTAGTACCTGCGGGGTGTTTCTAAACATACCTGTACCCGCAAATAAGAAATTTCAAAAGAAAACCTTACCTTTTCAAGCTTACAGCCGAAAGGGAACCTGAATTCGTGCCTTGAGCAAACGCAAGGTCTTATGAACAATTCAATCGTTTTCTGAGAGGGGATGAAATAAGAAGAAACTGTCATTAAAATCAACAATATAATAATTTAAACAAAATATCTCTTCTACATTTCGTGAGCAAAAAAAACAAAGCTGCTATGTTTCTACCTTTTCAAAAACCCAACAGTAAGCATAAACAAAAACAGTAGAACAGAAAACCAATAAAATAGAGAGCGACGCAGTACCATCTGGTATATGTATGCCTATATCAAATAATCATTTACTGTAGAAAATGTCTCTCTTACCAGACCCAAACACTCCTGAAAACACTTGCCGATAGTCACAAAATAAAACAAATTGATTACCTTCCAAATTACCGTTAATATACTTTTGAAATTTTGAAGAACTGACCGAACTTTACTTCCAATTATAGGTACTTCCTAGGAACTTTGTATCCGCATGTTCCATCCCCGCGATGCACACGCTGTGCCTCTACTTCACGCCACCGCCGGAACTCCCGTCGAATCTCTTTCGTATCTCCCTTTAGTTCCTGAAAATGTGCCTATTTAAATCAAACTCCCCCATGCCTCTTTGACCCCTTGGAATATTCTAGAAGGAATTTGTTTGAGACGACCTGGTCTTACACTATAGGTTAAGAAACCATAAAATCTGACGATAAGCAGAAAAAACCGTTGACTACGCTCCCCTTGGGTTACGCGACCCCTTGAACTGTTTATCAGAGTCCCCAACAGCTTACGCCTGTCGAAATTTTAATTTATGTGTACGAGATTGATCCCACAAGTTTGAACTTCAACCGCCCAAAAAAATTATCTCTGAGTACGATTATTCAATTTTTTTTTATAAATTTATTAGTGTGCCTCGCGATTTTATGACAATTTCTTGTAGGTTATTTAATGGTCTCCCGTAACAGTTTTGTGGAGTTTTCCATATTCAGGGCGAATCTTTCGACCTATCATGTATTGAAAAACCCAATCAGAAATGGGAGTCCGTCCCTGAATATTGAAATACCTGAATGCCTAGAGGATCTTAACCATTAATATTCAACTTTTGATACATTTGGGTATGATTTTCTTTGTGAATTAGGCCGTCCAAAAAAAAAAATTTTCCGAGTACGCATATTCAATATTTTTTTTCTCTAAATCTGTAAGTGTGCCACGTGATTTTATTACTCTTTATTGAAGAGTATTCAGTGTAGTTTGAACTGCCATGACAGGTTTATTGACTTTTTCATCTACAGGGTGGTTTTCTTTATAAATTCCGATAATATCAGAAAAATAGAGTCCGGTCCTGGAAACTGATAATCTGATAAGCTGTATGGGGATGGGTACAGTTCTCCTACGTACCAAATTTGGTGGATTCGTGATTATTCGTTCGTCCAATAGAGCATTTTGAAAATATGACCCAAAACTGGAAATCCCCCTGTATAATTTAAACGAATCGTTTGAGATCTTTCAAGTGGGGTATTTTTGAAACCAGCAAAGTGTCCTCTATCTCCGTGTGAAGTATGTACAGTTCAACAGGATTCACCCTGTATAATTATTCGAATAAAAAAATCGTCCGCTGGCTGTACGTTGGTGGAAAGCCCGTCCGCTGGACATGAAAACTTGTTTTCCACCAAAGTATAGCCAGCGGACGGTTTTTTTATTCGAATAATTATATAAACTACCATCTCTGTAAAATGACTGAAACTCAATTTTTTTTACAAGTTTTCATGTCCAGCGGACGGGTTTTCCACCAACGTACAGCCAGCGGACGATTTTTTTTTTCGAATAATTATATAAGCAACCATCTCTGTAAATTTCAGCAGGGTTAAAATGACTGAAACTCAAAATTTTGTTTACAAGTTTTCATGTCCAGCGGACGTGTTTTCCACCAACGTACAGCCAGCGGACGATTTTTTTTATTCGAATAATTATATAAACAACCATCTCTGTAAATTTCAGCAGGGTTAAAATGATTGAAACTCAAAATTTTCTTACAAGTTTTCATGTCCAGCGGACGGGTTTTCCACCAACGTATAGCCAGCGGAAGATTTTTTTTATTCGAATAATTATATAAACTATCATCTCTGTAAATTTCAGCAGGGTTAAAATGACTTAAACTCAAAATTTTTTTTACAAGTTTCCATGTCCAGCGGACGGGTTTTCCACCAACGTACAGCCAGTGGACGATTTTTTTTATTCGAATAATTATATAAACAACCATCTCTGTAAATTTCAGCAGGGTTAAAATGATTGAAACTCAAAATTTTCTTACAAGTTTTCATGTCCAGCGGACGGGTTTTCCACCAACGTATAGCCAGCGGAAGATTTTTTTTATTCGAATAATTATATAAACTACCATCTCTGTAAATTTCAGCAGGGTTAAAATGACTTAAACTCAAAATTTTTTTTACAAGTTTCCATGTCCAGCGGACGGGTTTTCCACCAACGTACAGCCAGCGGACGATTTCTTTTATTCGAATAATTATATAAACAACCATCTCTGTAAATTTCAGCAGGGTTAAAATGATTGAAACTCAAAATTTTTTTTACAAGTTTCCATGTCCAGCGGACGGGTTTTCCAACAACGTACAGCCAGCGGACGATTTTTTTTATTCGAATAATTATACAAACTACCATCTCTGTGAAGGACCCAGCACTTTTAGTAGGTAAAGTGGCGACCGGTCAATTTTTCTGAAAACTTAGTATGTTGTTGTACCCGACTCATTGACCAAAAGTGTCAATGGGCCCAACCCAATCCTATGGCTAGTTTTCTAAATACGGGGTGTTAAAGTTGAAAATTGCCCAGATTTTCGGATTTATTTGCTAATTAATAAGAGTTACATTGGATTTCTGTTACATACACACGTTTACTACATGTTCTAGGTATGAAATTAGAGGATACGTATGATTAAAAATATTCATATTTACCGGGTGATTCACGAATATATGACGGTAGTTTTTTCCCAAAATTCACTTTTTCTACTGTGACGTCAGGAGGGCATATTTTTGAAATGTTCTTTCCGATTTAGTATTATGACGACAAAATATTGCACAGTGCATATTTTTTATACAGGGTGTTTCACAGAGAGAACCACTAGACATAATCATATTTTTTTAGGATTAATTCGAAATCCTGTATTTTTGAATTGATTTTTGGGAAAAGTGATACCACAAACATATGTGTGTCTCTAATCTCTAAAATATTCAGGGTGGTTTATTCATAGGAAGGTATTCAATTTTGGGAAAAGTACAAAAAACATGAACACTCTGTATTCGAAAATTTCCTCGGTCAAATGCAACTATTTTATCACTTTATATTGATTTCCACAACATCTCCCGAGGTATGAATTTTAAATCCGATACTATGACCAGTTTTCGAGATACAGGGCGTAAAAGCGGAGAATAACTTATTTCATAAATTTTTTTTTTAATTGAAAAGCCGAATTTATTTTATGTTGCGCCCATGAGTTCAGTATGAGAGCAGATCAGATGCACATGGGAAGATTTAGCTAAAATATTTACTGTTACAGGGTGATTCATGAATAAATCACAATAGCTTTTGCAAACACTCGATAATTCTGAAGTTTCGTCGCAGCGAAATTATTCCATGAAGTTAATACCTATAGTCGTTCACAATTTTCAGTCTGAAATACTTCACTCGATATAATGTTAAACAGTTATTCAAAATTCACCAGAAAAGTTCTCCTTTCAATTATTTCAAAGCATATTATTTATGACTCACCCTGTATGAAAAGTACCTAATTATTATGAAGTATTTCAGACTGAAAATTGTGAACGAGGAGGTATTAACTTCATGGAATAATTTCTCTGTGATGAAACTGTAGAATTATCAAGTGTTTGCAAAAGCTATTGTGATTTAATTATTCGTGGATCACCCTGTAACAGTAAATATTTTAGCTGAACCTTTCCTTGTGTATCTTATCTGTACTCATACTGAACTCATGGGCGCAACATAAAATCAATCCGGCTTTTCAATTTGAAAAAAAAATGATGAAATAAGTTATTCTCCGCTTTTACGCCCTGTATCTCGAAAACTGGTCATAGTATCGGATCTAAAATTCATACCTCGGGAGATGTTGTGGGAGTCAATATATAGTGATAAAATAGTTGCATTTGACCGAGGAAATTTTCGAATACAGGGTGTTCATGTTTTTTGTACGTTTCCCAAAATTGAATACCTTCCTATGAATAAACCACCCTGAATATTTTGGAGATTAGAGACACACATATGTTTGTGGTATCACTTTTCCCAAGAATCAATTCAAAAATACAGGATTTCGAATTAATCCTAAAAAATTATGATTATGTCTAGTGGTTCTCTCTGTGAAACACCCTGTATAAAAAATATGCACTGTGCAATATTTTGTCGTCATAATACTAAATCGGAAAGAACATTTCAAAAATATGCCCTCCTGACGTCACAGAAGAAAAAGTGAATTTTGGGAAAAAACTACCGTCATATATTCGTGAATCACCCGGTAAATATAAATATTTTTAATCATACGTATCCTCTAATTTCATACCTAGAACATGTAGTAAACGTGTGTATGCAACAGAAATCCAATGTAACTTTTAATAATTAGCAAATAAATCCGAAAATCTGGGCAATTTTCAACTTTAACACCCCGTATTTAGAAAACTAGCCATAGGATTGGGTTGGGCCCATTGACACTTTTGGTCAATGAGTCGGGTACAACAACATACTAAATTTTCAGAAAATTTGACCTGTCGCCACTTTACCTACTAAAAGTGCGGGGTCCTTTCAGTAATATTTTTTTTACATGTTTTCGTTGCTCCCGTTGGCGAACCCACCACTGTTGAGCCAGCTGACGGTCACTTTGGCTAAAAAAACAACCAAATCAAGCTATATACAAATTATGGCCAGGGTCAAAATGACTGACTGAAAACTATCACTGGCTCCCGGGCGACTACCACATATTAAGCATTTTCCCTTGTGACCCACACATCGTGCTTCTGTATTTCACGCTACTTCGGAACTCAATTACTCAATTTAAAGCAAATTCCCCCTGTCTCTTTGTCCCTTTCGAACGAATTTGTTTTAGGTCGTGGTCTTACACCATTCGTTAAAAAAAATGTAAAATTCGGTGAATGATGAAAAAACAGTCGACTACGCACCCCTTGGATTACGTAACCTCTTGAACTGCATTTCAGCGTTCTTAACGGCTTCTCCCGTCGAAGTTTTGATTTTTATGCCCGGAAAGTACCTATTCGAACATTTCAATGGGCTCTAGAATCTAATTTTCAAATTCCTGCACAGAAGTAATCTGTGTCTACCTAAAACCTAAACATCCATCAAGTAGGGGAAAGCCGGGCAAAGTGGATACCTTGAGGTATTTAAGGTTATAGCAGAAAAGGTATACAATACAAAAACAAAATAATTATCACAAATCAGTCATTATTTATGGCCCTTAGAAATACGAACATCAATTACCATTAATATTCAAACAATAATCAACTGCAATTAAAAGTTTAAAAAGTACGAAAGTATTCGCTTTGCCTGGTACCCCGTTTAAAGCGGACACAGTACTTGAGCAAAGTGAATACTCATATTCAATCTCTGAAAAAAGTTTTGTTGCCATTTTCATTCCACGTCCCCTGCTTAGTTCTTAGTTTTTTTTAATATTTATTCACCATCTGAAACAAACAAATATAGCCGTGTAGATGACACCGGGACTCGGAAGAGTAATTTTTGCCTTATGACATACAATATCCTAGAACGTATAGGTAGTATCTAACTATAAGCATTGAGTTTAAATTTATTCAAACTCAATGCTATAAGTTAATTAATAAATTATAGAAACTATAAGTTCTAAGCATGTATCCCTATAGCTATGTCAAAACTTTGAGCAATATTCTGATAACTGTGGTATATGTAATGCGAGACATTTGAAATAACGGTTTTTGGTCACGTCTTAGTATTTTTTTGGACTCAATTCAAATGTGGTGAAGAATTCCGATGAAAAAAATCAAAATGGCGGAAAACCTGCAAAGTTGAAATTTATTTTTTTACCTCAACGCATTTGGTTTTCTGAGATTTTCCTTGAAGAAATTTTTCCAAAATTCGAACTCAACCGAGAACTCAACTTTTTTTACATGTCTTCAGTGAAAAACAAATCACCCCCAAATGGTTGGAATATTTCATGGTTGAACTCTCTTTCATTCTAAATACTCATGTGAAAACAGAATAAAAAAAATATTCATTGGTTTTCGTTTTGTACTTATATGTATAGTCTTCCGAAGATGTCGCTCGGAATAATTTCGTAATTTTTATTAAAAAAACTGGAGGCCTAACGAGAGCCAAAATTGGTGTAATGGGCTGACAGAATGACCCGGATATGAATATGAATTTATAAACCAACAATTTTTTTTTTTTAAACTGGTAGGAATCGAACTCTTCACTTTCGATAAACTAGAGTTGCTTGTTGCTTTGGAAACGGACATTTATAAGATTAAAATAAATCCAATTCATAGTCGTAGAGAGTTCGATTCCTACCAAAGTTTCTTGAGAAAGATTTTTTTGGTTTGTTGACATTGATCATACTGATAACTCTTACATCTCCCAAGGAGACCCCTCTGAATCAACAAGTTTCTGAGCTTGTAGTTAGTACGAGTTCGAAGAATCAGTTGTGTTCTGTGTAGGCTTTGTTACTGTGTCCTTACGCCACCTTTAGGCACAGCACTGTTAATTTTCGAACCAACAGTGAAATGGTGACCCACTACAGTTGACTGAAACTGAAAATTTCTGTCCTAGCCTCGGGATTGAACTATCCGAGTCATCCTGGCAGCCTATTAGCATAATTGTGTTCTTCGTACGGCCTGCAGTTTTTTAAATAATAATTATGAAAGTACTCCGAGTGTAATCTTTGGAAGGCTACAAAAAGAAAGCCAATGGATATTTTTTAATTCTGTTTTCATCTCAGTATTTTTTTTTCGGAATTCTACACCACATTAGAATTATTGTGCATTAAAAAATACTAAGATGTGACCAGAAACCGTTATTTCAAATGTCACGCAAAACTTACCAGATAACAGAATATTGCTCAAAGTTTACCCTGTACCTCGCTTATGCTTCGAGAACGGGATGTTTGTCATAAAGGCAAAAATGACTCTCGGTGTCATCTACTCGGCTATATATCTTCAACGCTTCAACCTGCCATATCTTTTGATGTACTTGTTGTAATTGTATGAGGTGAAGGGCAATTTCGTCCTAAATTAAATACTGGGGATAAATAACGTATTAGGTTGGATGAGGATCAATACCCAATTCATAAAAACACACTCCCAAATAGTGCATAATTTTGGAAAGCATCTGATTACAATAAACAGGTAATAGCAAGTCAATCTTGTGAGATAGATGTATGCTATCGCGGACTTTTTTGCAGACCTATTTAAGAGGTACATTTCCTTCCGTCATACATTGTATCCACGTAAGTCTTAAGGTTTCTGCAGCGCATGTGAAAATAGCTGATTATGGCTGATTTTTTTTGTAATTATTGAAGTTATAGTTGGTATCCTTATTTTTTTCGGGTAAAAAAAATAGCCTATGTCACTCAGGGATAATGTAGCTTTCTAAGGGTGAAAGAATTTCTGAAATCGGTCCAGTAGTTTTTGAGCCTATTCGTATCAAACAAACAAAAATACAAATCTTTCCTCTTTATAATATTAGTATAGATTTCAAGCGGATAACCAGTAATAACCCCAGTTATCTCTGGTCCTGCCCTTGGTCATAGCCCTTCAGGAATCAATCCTATTTAACCTCACTTCTTATAACCAGAATCTTAACCCAGCTCTCAAGAACGGTCATCTGCGGTCCAAACGATGACGTTGACGGGCTAATTCATGACGTCACATGATTATAACCAACAAGGACCAAAGGCGCTTGAATGAAGTTGGTTATCTTTGGTAATTACCACTTGGGACCAGGTTATCCGCTTGAAATCGACTTATGTTTCAATGTTTGTCCAGTTTATGCCGGTGAAACACCCTGTACATATAGTCCATCCAAGAATTATTGACATCTCGGGCGGCTTTGGAAAATCAAAATTAAGTTGGTATGGTAATGCCCGTTCAGTGATATTTTGAGTTGCAGAATTCAGGTTGGTGTTGGAAATAACACTAATATTTTGTTCTGTCATTAATGTTTCGAATAAATTTGGCAAATAATTGAGCAAGTGAAATAAATATCTTTATCTGATGGCATGTCATAATGACAACGTTATGTCACTCAATTTTGATGACATAAGGAAGCTCATTATGGGACTAAGTCCCATAATGAATTCATTATGGGACTAAGTACCATAATGAATTCATTATGGTACTAAGTACCATAATGAAATTCTATAAGAAAAACATGTAATGGTTTGATCAAAAAAGTTTATTCAAAATGCATAACTATGTACAAAACTATTTATTATAAATGGTAAAAGAACAATTACTACAATTTGTAATATTAATTCCAATGGATTCTACAGTTTTTACATCAGTAGTTGATGATTGTTGGCAAACTTGTAATCCTGTTTGGTTGTTGGCACCAAAAATTGCTTCTGATATTTTTTCTTTTGCTTTTTTTCGATGTAACCTTCAGCGACAGTATTGCTTTTCCATCCGCCATGGCGTTTCACGGTACACAGATCAGCTCCAGAATCAGCCAAAAATGAAGCAGACGATCGCCGAAAACAATGTCCGGTATATTCTTCAGGGCGAGGTAAATTCAAGAAAGTGGCAATAACTTTTGGCATTTTACCAAAGGTATGTATTCCAACGGGTTGTTTTGTGCATTTCTTATTTCTATAAGTGACGAAAAACGTAGATGGTTTGTGTTGCAAGGTCGTATTTTCACATATTGTCTGACAAGTTCTACCATATTCAATCCTGGGATATTTCCCGAAGTTACAAAAAATTCTCGCATTACCTTTGTTTTTGTATTCGGTAATATAATTCTAAAAACGGATCCTTCATCTATTACATTTTCAACAAGCATATTTGTCAATTCCTCTCTTCTGCATGCTCCACTTAGTCCAATTATCATGGCAACTTTATTAAATAAGTATGTATCATCTGATGCTTCCGTTAAAACTTTGTAACATCTTGTTTAGTAAAAATTTTGGATTTTTTAGCTCTGTAACCTTCTGATTTACGTTTTAGTAATGCAACCAGCTGTAAGTACTTACTAATATCGACGTTTTTTCTTGTTGATAAAATACTTCTTATCATCGAATAATACGACCAAAGAGAAGATGGTTTTCTTTCCTTAGATAAGCATTCAAAGTAAGCCAACAGTACTTTTTCATGAGTGATATTCTTGATTTTTTCAGCAGAACACCATTCTTCGTACCGATTAAACACCATTTCATATAGGTACACTCCGTGATTTTTCCGGCAATAGGGAATCCACGATATTTCTCGACATTTCTTCCAAATCAGAAGGTAAACTATCAGCTTCAGAATCACTCATTTTTTAAATTATATTAAATTCTACCTGACAATAATTATTGAGTTTGACAGCGATAAATAAATATTGCCGTTATATATATATATACATAAATTGGATATTTTAAGGATTTATTTTGACTCATTTATTATTAAAGGAGACTTTTATATCATCTACTCTTTATTTCAATTGCCAAGCTTTCGGGCCAATTCGGTCCTTCCTCAGGGCTTTACTAAAAAAACATTTAACAGTTTTAATTTGCATAACATAAACACACGGACATAAACTTACAAAATATTGAGGTTCACGTTTTTAAAAATTGTACATTCATCAATTTCACAGAAAAATCGAAATACTTTGAAAAATTTTTTTTATTACTTTGTTTTGATCTATCTACGTCTTAATTAATTCGAAATGTCAGCGTCTGGGAGTTTTTTGAGGTTGTTGTCATTTTTCTTCTTCTAGTTTGTCGCATTATGTCACCCATCTACTGGTCCCAAATATATTCTGTTGTTCATTTTCCATTCGTCAGAAATTAAGTATGTGTATATACTACTCAATTTGTTGGTATCCGTCTTTTTATTCATTGTCTGTTGTTCCCTATTAATGTAACACATCTCCAAAAATAATCGTTTATTGTATTTGGGTTCTATGTCAAGGACAGTGGCGTCACTATAGTTTGGTCTATGATCTTGTTCATTAGCATGTAATGCCAGTGCACATCTTTGTGGGTGGTTTTTGATATCACTTTTGTGACCAGCTATTCTGTTTTTGACTTTCTGTTGTGTTTGTCCCACGTATACTTTATCACATTGTTGACAGGGTATCTTGTAAATTACATTTGATAGGTCTGATATGTTGATTTTGTCTTTTTTATTGGTGAATAATGACGATACTTTTCTTATGTTGCGTGTTGTTATTTTTATTTTTGGATCTTTCAATTCTCTAATTAGTTTAGTTGTTAGAAACTTTATATTGGGTAGTGATGTGAACCATATATTTTCTCTACTCTCTTCTAACAACTAAACTAATTAGAGAATTGAAAGATCCAAAAATAAAAATAACAACACGCAACATAAGAAAAGTATCGTCATTATTCACCAATAAAAAAGACAAAATCAACATATCAGACCTATCAAATGTAATTTACAAGATACCCTGTCAACAATGTGATAAAGTATACGTGGGACAAACACAACAGAAAGTCAAAAACAGAATAGCTGGTCACAAAAGTGATATCAAAAACCACCCACAAAGATGTGCACTGGCATTACATGCTAATGAACAAGATCATAGACCAAACTATAGTGACGCCACTGTCCTTGACATAGAACCCAAATACAATAAACGATTATTTTTGGAGATGTGTTACATTAATAGGGAACAACAGACAATGAATAAAAAGACGGATACCAACAAATTGAGTAGTATATACACATACTTAATTTCTGACGAATGGAAAATGAACAACAGAATATATTTGGGACCAGTAGATGGGTGACATAATGCGACAAACTAGAAGAAGAAAAATGACAACAACCTCAAAAAACTCCCAGACGCTGACATTTCGAATTAATTAAGACGTAGATAGATCAAAACAAAGTAATAAAAAAAATTTTTCAAAGTAATTCGATTTTTCTGTGAAATTGATGAATGTACAATTTTTAAAAACGTGAACCTCAATATTTTGTAAGTTTATGTCCGTGTGTTTATGTTATGCAAATTAAAACTGTTAAATGTTTTTTTAGTAAAGCCCTGAGGAAGGACCGAATTGGCCCGAAAGCTTGGCAATTGAAATAAAGAGTAGATGATATAAAAGTCTCCTTTAATAATAAATGAGTCAAAATAAATCCTTAAAATATCCAATTTATTAAATATACAAACTGACTCTTAAAACATATTAAATTTATATATACATATATATATATTCTTATGAAATGGAGCAGTACAGATTTGATTCCAAATATGGCATGTGTCTCGAAAAGGCAACAAGGAACAGATCATTCAAACAAACATATTGATCCATTCCCCGCTCCTAATCTCAGTATTAGCAGAGGAATGTCAAACGGGGCACCATACAGTTCTGCGTATGATGCAAGAGCACAGATAAAAACCTCAGCAAAAACTCTGTCTCCCTGTATAAGTGTAGGGATATTGGATTTGTGTACAAATATTCATATTGGAGGGCATCTTCTTCGAATGTAAATCCTTCTTCATTTCTTCAAAGGGGTTGACAAAGCATTTTTAAATAATCTGAAACAAAAACCAAAGGGAGAAAAAAGGAAAAGCAAAATCCACTAATATATTCAAATTGTTTTGAAGGTACCAACCCATCTCAAAAATGAATCAGATACTGAATGAATAGAGTTGAAACCATCTGAAAATTTATATATTGGACAATTATTGACCAAATGGTCAATAGTCTGCTCTTCATGTCCACACTCACATCTCGGGCTATCAATAGCATTCCATTTGAAGAGCATACTATTACAACGTCCATGACCTGTCCTAAGACGATTCAGAAGACACCAATTTTTCCTAGACAGATGAAAACCGGGAACTTTCTCTGAAGGATCGAGAATTAAACTTTTATTGAAAAAATCATATGAAGTCCATTCCGAACTCCAAATTTCTTTATGATTTTTTTTAGAATAAAGAAAATTATTTATCCATAGAGGCTTTCGAGATTTCAATCTAGCCAGTCTTGTATCTGGCATATAACTCATAATAGGAAATGAATTTGGAAAGGAATGAAATTTATCCCAAGACTTCATGGCAGCAACCTGTCTACGAATATGAGGAGGTATTATATTAGAAAGAACTGGTAACCAAGCTAATGGAGTAGATTTAATGGTTCCAGTTATAATCCTCATAGAAATATTCAGTTGCCCATCAATTTTATGGACATGGGAACTATTCAACCAAACAGAACAGCAGTATTCAGCTGCAGAAAAAACCAAGGCTAAAGCAGCCGTACGAAGAGTGGTAGCATCGGCACCCCAGGATGTACCAGCTAATTTTTGAATTATATTTTTCCTCGTCTTCAACTTTAAACGTAAACTTTCCAAATGAGCCTTAAAAGTCAAAGAAGAATCTAGTTTTATTCCCAGATACTTGGGAGTGAAATTATGATTTAAAACTGTATTGTCGAAACTAACCCTCAAAGTTTTATGTTTTTGATGATTATTCAAATGAAAACACGACACCTCTGTTTTAGTGAGACTCGGGCATAAACGCCACTCCAGAAAATAGTTCCTCAAAATTTCTAAATCTTCAGTTAAAGTATTCTCAAGAATGTTGAAATCAGAATGACGGAAGGCAAGAGCAAGAGCAATATCATCTGCATAGATAAATTTCTCGGAGGAAGTATCAGGAATATCACTCAAATATAAATTAAAAAGAAGAGGTGACAACACCGATCCTTGGGGAAGTCCGTTGTTCAAAGTCTTGGAACTACTACTATCACCATCAATAAAAACACGAAGTCTCCTATCCGTCAACATATTTTCAATTAAACCAACCATTTTCCCACATTTCAAATGCTTAAGAAGTTTGAAAATTAAACCATCTTTCCAAACAGTATCATAAGCCGATGATAAGTCGACGAATGCTGTTCCTGTTTTTAATTTCCTATCAAAACCTGATTCGATGAAAGTAGTGAGACTAAGAACCTGATCAGAACAATTCCTATTTTTCCTGAAACCTCCCTGACAATTCTGCAAACCATCTTAAACATGGGATTCAATCCTAAAGAGAATCAATCGTTCTAAAATTTTGAAAGGGACACTCAATAAACTGATAGGACGATAACTACTTGGATCTGAAGAATTTTTACCACGTTTAAGAATCGCTATAACTTTCGCTCTGCGAAATTCAACTGGAAAAAGACCAGAATTCAAAATATCATTATAAAAAGACAATAACCAGGATAAAGCCTTCTTTCCCAAATTTTGTATAAACTCAGGATAAATTCCATCAAACCCAGCTGCTTTTCTAGACCTAGTACATTTAATTGCAGATGTTAATTCTTCCATGTTGAAAGGACTAGATATAGCATCTGAAACAGATGTCGATGTTCTTAACCTATGTACATTTTTCTTCATTTCTTTTATTTTAGATCTAGAAATTTTAACTGAGTTCGAAACATTTAAAAGACGACGAGCAATTAATTCAGGATTTACTTTCGAGGAGGGCTTTGCAAGAGGAGCAGATTCACCTAATTTTCTCAAAACATCCCATGAACTTCTACTGGAATGAGTAAAATTCATATTGCTCACAACATCATTTCATTTCTCCTTGCGACTAATGTTAATTGAATTTAACAACTTTTCTAATTTCTGATCCGTTGGAGAATTTTGGAAATCCTTATATAAATTTTCAGTATCATTTGACCACCCAGGAATATAGTTTTGACGGAAGCCTCTTGGAACGAATTTCTTTGCAGCAGCTTTAACTACACCAATAAATCTAGAATAATTTTTATATGTAGGACGAAACCATCTGATATCACTATCTATTTTTTCCCTAAATTTATCCCATCGAGCTTTTTTGAAATTCCATCTAGGCTTAGGTAGAGATGAATTAATATGAATAGCATCACCTAAACAATGTAAAATTGTTACAACCTGATGACGTTGTCAAGGAAATGGCAAAGGACAGCTCACTCACCTACTAATATTTGAAACTACACAATATTTACTCCTTTAAAAATAGTTGTCATTGTGACATGTCGAAAATGCAGTTTTTAATTTTTCGAAAATGTATTGATATAAATGCCATCAGATAAAATTTTGTATGTAATACGAATCATAAACAATCATTATGGCACACGCCGTGTTATCGGACTCGGCTACGCTTCGCCCGATAACATTCACGACTTGTACCATAATGATCGTCTTTATGATCCTAAAGCCGGCCCCAGACAATGCGTGTATTTGACGAATGTTTGGCATTCGCGGTGCTCCGCGTACTGTGTGGGAGCTCAACTGCGGGTATCGTTCGGCATTCGCCTGCTATCCGAAGTCTTGTCGGTAAAAAGGCACGAATCAAAGGAAGACGAAGTACATTCGCGCTCATTCGCGTTAGCTCCCAGACAGTGTGCTTAACTACGCGTAGTAGATTGCCTATTCTGTCTTCAGTCAGAGTCGCGCCAAACCGTGCTAGTGGAGTGCCTGGAGCATTCAAAACCGTAAAACCTCGGATTAGAGTTATAGTGAATGAAATAATATGATCGATGTGGGATATTGTTTTTTAAACTATAAATTGCAATGTTTACCAATTTTTTTTTTGTGCAATCCATTTTTTCATTGTTTAAACAAATTATAAAAAATTAATGTTTGACCATATATTTTCACTTTAAACAGTAATTTTTTTGTATTTATATGTTGAATCTCACCTGAGTAGACATATAGGAACATTTTTCAAAGATACCTGTGAATAAAAATACCAGTAGACATCTCGAACCTGGAGGGGAAAGCGGAGCGACAGCTGCTATGTACAATGGAATTTCTCGGCCAGTTCAATTATAAATGAAACGTACTCTATTGTGTACATTTAAAGAAATAATGTAATTAATTACGACCATGAAAAAAAATTATCAGTACAAAATCCGTTTATTTAAATATATAACATTGTTGTCAACATCAAATATTTTCTTCTACTTCATCTATCTGCATAATGGGTGAAGTATTGGAATAACTATTTTCGCTGCACTGTAGACATGCTACACTGTAGTGTAAACCACTTTTTCTGCATCCACACGCAGCTCCACATCCCTTTTTGCAATTACAAAATAACATTTGTAATAAATTATCCGGAGCAGGTAATTGATTCATAGTTATTGGGATGTACATGTTATTGGAATACTTCCATCCCCAATTTTCAATAAGTACGTCATTTCCTAGCCATATCTGAATTTGTAGGTACACTCTTTTAAGGTGCTCAAACGCTGCATCAGTTGTTGGAGGCAGTGATGACAAAATAACACTTGTATTTTTGGCTGTTGCTTTCATGAAAGAATTGAACCTTAATGTATTTAAATCATGAGTGTTAGACGGAGCGCCATATAAACTCAAAATACATGCCACACCTGCTTGCAATATATTATTGGGGTCTTCATTGATATTTTTGAATACTTTTACTGAGTCGTGTAAATCAATCCGTTTCTCAAAATTTTTGGCAAACTTAATTTTTCCTTTATTGAAAAATGCAGAAGTAGTGTCACAACCCGTAAAGGCATGTACAAAAAGAATATGTTCTTTACAGTTTGGTAATGATTTTTCTAAACTTATCGATGAAAATATCTTCTGTTGAACTTTGCCTCGGGATGGTTTTAGAAAATATATTTCACGATCTTTATCTACCAATGCCGTTAATATCACTAAGACATCGATATCTTCTGAAACTATAACAACATCTTTTGATTCCAAATTCATTGCCGTCTCAACTATTAATTTGCCGGCATCGCTTTCCGCTTGGCATGTAAATATATTGTTGTCAGCTAATTTAACTCTCAACATTTCTATCAAATTCAATATCTGCACATTTATTTTTTAATGCACGACGATCCGTTCGGCTGATTTAATACTATCTTTTATATACCCATCAAATTAATAGAAATTTCCGGAAATAATTCGTAAAATGTTGATTTTTTTGAAAAAATTGAAATAAAAAATTTTTACCCAAAAAATTAAAAAAAAAATTAGGGGTGGACAACCCCTAACATTTAGGGGGATGAAAAATAGATGTTGGCCTATAAAAATGAAAAACTAGCCTGAAAGAGTTCAATTTAGGTTAGGTTAGGTTGTGTTAGAAAAAGGGGTTGATCGTAGAGGGGTGAAAATTTAGGGTTATATGTATTTTTGTATGCCGTATCATAAGAAAATAAAAATAAAAATAAAAAATTTTGTCCGAAAAAATTGAAAAAATAGTTAGGAGTGGACCATCCTTATCATTTAGGGGGATGAAAAATAGATGTTGGCAGATTCCCAGTCCTACCCGATATGCACACAAAATTTCACGAAAATCGTTCCAGCCGTTTCGGATGAGTTCGGTAACAAAGATGCAGACAGGAGAATTTTATATATTAGAGATAATAGCAGCTGTCGCTCCGCTCTCCCCTCCACGTTCGAGATCCCTACTGGTATTTTTATTCACAGGTATCTTTGAAAAATGTTCCTATATGTCTACTCAGGTGAGATTCAACATATAAATACAAAAAAATTACTGTTTAAAGTGAAAATGTATGGTCAAACATTAATTTTTTATAATAATTTGTTTAAACAATGAAAAAATGGATTGCACAAAAAAAATTGGTAAACATTGCAATTTATAGTTTGAAAAACAATATCCCACATCGATCGTATCAATTCATTCACTATAACCTAGGAGCATAGAATAACTGGAGAGAAGGCTCCCCTTCGAAAATGAACTGCCGAAAACGTCCGAACTTGTCAGTTCGCCGCAAGGTCACGAGATGGCGACAGCGTCGTTTCTTCCTACAACATGGCTATCCTTAATAAAATTATCTTTAATGGTTATTAGTTGTTATTACTTATTAGGTCCCATTTATTACTATATCATAATATATATTCTTTTGAAAAAAAGCAATACATACTTTTTTTCGTAAATCCGACAATATAATGCATATAGCACGTGTAAAGAAATGGCTGCAAGGATCAGATTGAAATTAGGAAGAAAAATCTGTTTCCCGCTCTGAATCTAAGTGTTGGCAGAGGGAATGTAAACGGGGTACCATACAATTCTGCGTATAATACACGAGAACAGATAAAACCTCAGTCTTCCCGCATAATAATAAAAATACTTACCTGAATGTTCGGTTTTTCCGATAAGGATATTGTTTTGACAAATTTATTAACGATCACAGACTTCCCATAAAATTGCACACAAAAAGTTGATTAGAATAAAGCGATTTTATGTCATCAATTGTTTCACACACTAATAAGACTTTTATACTAGACTTAAAACTTCGTCTTATAGGCGTTGAACTGTTTTGGGAATAAAAATTACTCGGCACTTTGCACAATAATCCTTTATTCCCCCTAACTAAATGGAAAACAATACACTTGGATCAACTTTGCGATTTACAACTCACACAGTGGAGAATAATGTAACACTTTACAACATGTAATGAAAAATTCCTAATGAAATGGAGTCTGAAAACTAATGCATACATTCATGCTCAAATATCTAGTTGGGACTATTTTCCCTTGGTTCCCCTTATTCCTTGTCGACGGGCTTCAAGAGCTTTTTGTCGAGTCGGAATTATCCGTTGACGGATTTATGATAAACAATAAACAACGAGCAGACATTCTCGCGTTTATCTTGAGTTGCCTATGTCTCTGACATACTCCCACCTGAGGAATATTTGACCAAACAATGATTCCTCAAAAAAAGAAGAGACATAATAAACAGAGACAACAAAACAAAGATTAAAATAATCCTTAACAAAATAAGAGTTCCTTAGAACTAACACATATCATAGTTTATAATGCGAAGGCACTTTGCATTCCCGACCCGAACGAGTCGTTTTTACTTTACAGACCTTCTGCGCCCGACAAGGTCCTTTCGCACTCACGAACGATCCTGAATCACCGAACGTCTGTTTCTCGGGCTCGGTATCGGTAGGCACCTCACAGGAACTTGAAGGCTTCTCATCATGGCACTCCGGAAAGTCGAAACATTCTAACGGATACAGCCGTTGAATAGGCCTTAGCATAGACCCTTTGCTGGTTTCGATCCGGACCGATCGGACTTCACCATCTTTTCCTGGAAGTACTTCAATTACTCGCGCGACGGGCCAATCTAGACGTTTACTATTGTCGTTACCGACGAGTACCAAATCTTCGACGACAACTGGACGCGCGTTCTTCTTCTCAGATTGAAGCTTCAATTGTCCCAAACACTCATCGCGGACACGACCGCGTGAATTCTCTCGTAGGGTCCGAATTTGGTGCGCTTTTCGACTCAACGACGCACTGTCGATCATATCGCAATCCGGTAAACCGCACTTGCCTCTATCACGAAAAAACATAGAGGGACTTAACGCCACTAAGTCACTAGGTTCATCCGATAAATATGTCAACGATCTCTCGTTCACCACAGCTTCGCACTCGCATAAAAGGGTCACTAGTTTCTTCGCCCTTTCAGCATTTACTTCCTTTTCGTTCATAGGCGGTATTCCTAAGGGCCAGGTGTTCTGAGATCCATACAACCATTCTGGACCCTCCCACCATCTCGGCACAAGTAGACGCTTTGAAGAACATTCTCGTGATGGTAAATCATCAGGATTCACTCCAACTGCTACATGTCGCCAATCACTTTCTGAGGTCAAACTTGGAATCTCCAAAACTCTGTTACACATAAACATATTCGCTTCTTCGGAAGGCCCTCCATATCGTTCGTACATGTTATCCCTCTTCAGTTGTCTAACCGAACACAACCTTTTCTGAGTCAGGGCATAATTCGTGTAGATAGGAGGGTGTTCTTCTTCTCGATCGATGATGAACTCATTTCGCAAAAAGGAATTCTTTACCTCTAGTGCCTTTTCACTTCTAGTGTTTTCATCAGAAGGTTCCTTTATGCCAACTGTCTCCGAGTTCCATAAATCGGTTATCGTAGCATCATTATATAAAAGATTCAGCGTTGTCAAAGCTACATCGCAATGAATCTTAGTAGGCGTCTTGCCCATTAGAGTCCACCCAAAATGGGTACCATATGCCGTCAGCCCACAAGAGAGCTCTAGTCGTTTTCCCGTGTACAAATCTCCAGCAACATCTGCACCAACTAAGAGCTCTATAGGACCGGCATCACCAACATCCGAAACGTCAATACCTACAGCATTCAGCTTATCGATCCAAGGTCCCTTCATAACTGGAGCTACATCATTGCAGATTCCCAATTGATCTAGCACTTCGAAAGTGTAGGACTTCTCACCACCATAACATGTGACGTCATAGCAACAATGTTTGTTCGTCACCTCAGATCCTCCAAATAAGCAGTGTATGAGGTTTTCCTGCCGTTTCGGTTTCAAACCTAATTCCCCTGCAGTTCCCCTGAGAATGTAGGACCGTTGTGATCCGGTATCAATTAACGCCCTCACAACCTTAGTTCCATTCATTCCCCTCAACTTTATCTTCAAAGTCTGCAGGAAAACATGCGTTGCCGTCTGATTCGTCAAAACTTGGTCTTTGATTTCGACACTCCCACCATTTCCTTGTGGGCTACTTATAGGATCCGATTGGTTCAATGGCAAGTTTGGGCACATCAATGTCGAGTGAGAACGACTGCACAGAACACATCGCAAATGTCCTTTACATCGCTTTCCCTGATGTCCGATCCTCAAACATTTGAAACAGGCCTTCCTTCTGTACAGCACGTCCCTTTTTTGTGATAAGCTCATTTTCTGAGCCTTAAAACATTTATCACTTTCGTGGGACCCATTGCAGAATATACAGCCAGCCGTTCCAACATTAACCAGTCCTTGAGCCGTAGGACAATTTGCAGCCTTCTTTTGCGAATATTTGCCCTTTTCCTCTCTCACACTCATTGCGGCATATTTTTCAGTCAAACCGAAAACTTCCGCCGCCATATTGATCCGTTGCTCATTTTCTACTTTTTCCAAGAAACTTATAGAATTTTTACACATACCTGTGTTATCCTCCACACACGGACTATCTGTATGAAGACTTGATACTCTCTTCGTAGACTCTGTCTCCTCTATGATTCCTTCATACCGAATTTTAATATGCGTGAACCTCTTTGCATAATCATCCCAACTCTGCAATTCAGTCTCCAATTCCTCGTCCGTAGCACTGTCCAGCCAAAGCTCATAAATTTGATTATTCACCACACACAAACTGTCGAATTTTGTCGATAAAAGTTCAAACACTGCTCTAATGTCTATCAGAAAGTTTTTATCGCGCCCTTCCATACCAGTCAGCATATCAAATTCCTTGGCCGTTCTTGTGAACGCACTACGGAGTGCTTTCCGGCTTTTCTTTCTTATTTCCAATTCACTCAACATCTTAAACTCGGTTCAAAACCACCAAACGTTTCAACAAATTAACGAAGATTGAAAACGCGGATTAAGTTTACTAACTGGAAAATAATCTACCGAAACTGTTTTTCAACTACACTATTCCACTCGGTTTACGAAAAGTTAATCACACACGAAAAACGAAAACTTTTCCAAATAGTCAAGTCCTGTCACGGTCGCCAGATGTTTCACACACTAATAAGACTTTTATACTAGACTTAAAACTTCGTCTTATAGGCGTTGAACTGTTTTGGGAATAAAAATTACTCGGCACTTTGCACAATAATCCTTTATTCCCCCTAACTAAATGGAAAACAATACACTTGGATCAACTTTGCGATTTACAACTCACACAGTGGAGAATAATGTAACACTTTACAACATGTAATGAAAAATTCCTAATGAAATGGAGTCTGAAAACTAATGCATACATTCATGCTCAAATATCTAGTTGGGACTATTTTCCCTTGGTTCCCCTTATTCCTTGTCGACGGGCTTCAAGAGCTTTTTGTCGAGTCGGAATTATCCGTTGACGGATTTATGATAAACAATAAACAACGAGCAGACATTCTCGCGTTTATCTTGAGTTGCCTATGTCTCTGACATCAATATTGTCTATGTTATGATTTATGGCCATTTTCAATTAAAAAGAAGCATAAATGTATCAATAACAATGACAGCCACATTATATTTTTTGCAATTGTAGCGCCATAGAACAAAATATCTGACATGTTACTGAATAAAGGATCTCAGCGTTATCTATCGGGCGTCACACGAAACTCTAACCTCCGCCGTTATTGGCAGTTCAAAATGATCTGTCGAGCGTATGAAGCCTTCCCTCCAGTTATTCTATGCTCCTAGCTATAACCACAGACCAACAAGACAATCCACTTACCCAATCCCGCCAAATCAGCGACAATGTCCTTGAGAAATTGTGGGGTCTTGGTGGGAGAAAATCATACGAAGCGCGAAATTCAAATCGAAATAACATAACCCCTAACTGTCATTGGGAAACGATATTCTTGTTTCTGTTTATCCGAATCAACTTATTTTAGAAGTATTGATAACTGGCAATCAGATGGATTTGAATAATATTGTGCTCGAATAAATAATGAAAATGGATTTAATGATCTAGGAGTTTATGTTAATTATTAAAACCTTTAATTCTGATGGGTTCTAACTTTAAATTTTCGAAACAGCTGACCTTAAATCAAGATAATTGTACATTCCAGGTGAATGAGAAGATATTTCACATCTTTAATACACCTCACCTAATGAGGAATGTGATAATGACTCCTGAAGTGGAATTTGAGACCTAAAAATTGCTACTAAGCTGTCAGATGCTCATATATACCGAACTGCATTTCAGAAGATGAAAGTTTAATATGCGACACAAATATTCAGTTCAACGGTGGTCTTTTGTATATGTTCGCAAATGTTAAGAATAATGTGTGGAAGTACTAATCTTGCATTCAAAATATGGCCGGTTCTGCAATCACAACTTTCCAAACCGAAAGTATTCCTTGACCTTGACAATCCCTGAAAAGCTGTACAAGACCGAGGACGAGTCGAAAATTAAGAATCGAAGATAATTGTATGGATTCTCAACAAAAAAATCCTCCATTCGAGAATTTTCATTAGCAAAATATGAAAACAAAACATTTTGATATGAGTGATATGACGTTTCACGTAATTGACATTTCATTTATTTCAATCTCGCATGGACACGAGAACTCATCGGTCTTATTCGGTTTTGTCTGCGCTCTGATTGGCCGCCTCCCGTTTTAATCGTTTTCCAAAGCAATCTAATGTAAAATCTGGCGGCTGAGACAAGGACAGAAAACACAACAAGGTTACAAAACACGCGACCAATAGCTGGGAACTAAATTGACAGAGTGCCAAGTCTTGTTGGTCTGTGCTATAACTCTAGTCCGAGCTTGAATGCTCCAGGCACTCCACTATGCGGCGAACGTTTGTCAACAGAGAAACGAATGTCGAACATTTCGCGTTTGCCGCAGTGTGTGGGAGGGTACCTGAAGGCGCACTACGAAGGCACATTCGTCAAATACACGCATTGTCTGGGACCGACTTTATTACATAAATAACTATTAGAATGAGGCTGTTGAAGAGTGTACAGCTAATAATTGGAAAGGCTTTCCATAGCACATATAAAAAGAAATAAGAGAAGATTAGTCGAAATATATGGGATGTTGCTGACATAAAATCCTTCATTATGAACATGATGAGGTCTGCCCAGATGAGGTAATAACAGTTGTGGTGGTTGAAACAACAGTAGGAATATTTACTCTTCATATTTTGCACCTCCATTGTTCACAAATATTGAAAGTTACAATGTCATACAAAATTCTTCATATAATAAATAAATCCAAAAGTTTTGTTTCTGTCTTGATATCTATTACAATTTTCCCAATCCATTCAGTTTGCAGGTAATCGTATGTGATAATTGGAAACATTTTCATGTTCAGATTGCCGTACTTTGAAAAAATGCCATTTAATTCTCAGGTTATTTCTATATTTTTTTTATCGCTGTGTCTAGAATCCCGGTACCAGTAATACATTTTTTACCGGTAGTTTTAATGACGTCACCTACATGACGCAGTGGCTACCCGGGATTTAGGTAAATCCCGGTATTTTCATTCTGTATTTTATGATTATGTTGAAATCGAATTTATTAATTTACTTCAAGCCAATACGTAACTATACAGCTTAGGATGTAACCTCAATGAAATCAGTATTTCAATCTTCTTTTATGAATTTTGTAACATATTGGGTATTTTACACAAACAAGCATAAGTATGTTCCATTTTTTATTTATAATTTTGCATTCGGAACAATACCACATTTTGGATATTTTACACAAACTGGCACATTTCATATGCTTTTGTAACAAACATAAAGAACACACGGGCGGATCCAGGGGGGGTAATTGGGGTAATTACCCCCCCCTAAGAATTTCTCATTCGCTCATTTATTTTTATTCTTAAAATAAAAATTAACAATTTCAATTTCAAAACGAGAATGTAGTCGGCGATCTCGGATCTCGCCCTACGTAAGCAAGTTGCCCAAGAAATTTATACGGGCGAGTTTACTCGATCACTTGTATTATTTGTGAATCGTACCATTAGTTTCTATGGTCCGCTCGCGATACTGCAATAAACTGCGCAAGCGCCGCAAGAGGCTGCCCTAAGATGTGGAATACCTTCTATCTTCCCTCTGATGCAAGTGTTTCCTTTTCTTACAACACTCGACATACGTTGATGCTATTCGCGTATTTTGTAATGTGAATCGTTCCATGATAAAGCTCGAATCGCATTTCTTAGATCAATACTACCTAATAGTATAGGACGAAAGGTTTATAATATTTCTATTTCTCGTCAATTGGTTTGAAAGTAAATAGGTTGAAGAAGAAACTTTTCGCGCGTCGTGTATAAATAAATAATAAAATATATTTCGAATGTTTCACTTTGTTTTTATATGAAAAGAATATATTTAATTTTTATTATACAAAAGGGATTCTGTAAAAAAAAATATTTATTTATAAATATATATATATATAAATACAGGGTGGCCATTTGAAAACGAAACAGACGAGATTACAGACGAAATAAATAGAAATGCTCGGACAAGTCGATTTCTGTTTCGAGGGGGAGTAGGTTACGGACGCATAGCGCTTCAACCCTCACCCCCAATTTTTGAATAGGGAAGATGGGGTGAGTGATACCTGATTTGAAAGGTATTTTTATACTGATTTCAGCACAGTAATTGTTTTTTATTTCATGCATTAGTTCTCGAAATATTCTTAACTAAGTATTTGAAAATGAAGTGGTGTTTTCATGGCACTTGTAGTGTTTTTTTGTGAAAAATCGACATTTTGAGCTTCAAAACAACCATGAATGTGGCTTCCTTCCTCCAATCCACTGACATAGAAATCTTTAATCAAGATGTCGAACAAACAAAGCGTATTGCGAAGGAGCTCAATCTTGCTGAAACTCAATCTAAATTATCTTCGATATAATTTGCAGTATTTCCAATAACATGCGGTAACACTTGATCGATAGAAATCTCCAAAAAGTCCAAATACGTACATATCTCTAATCAGATTACCAGGTAAGAAAATCAAATCATTGATGCCACAGAAATATTCCAGTCCCAATTCGTGAAACGATTTCCGACTTAATTATGAAGTGTTTTCTCAGTTGGCTTCAATAATGTTTTCATTTTGTTGATTATTGAATTCATATCTTTTTCAAAAAAATGAGAATCGATAATTTTTTATTTATTACGAACAGATCATTAAGTTGGCTTACTGGTTCTTTGACATGTGAATTATTCTTAGTTTTGAATCGAGACTTGTATGTGTTCTACTTCATTGTTCGACATGGTTTATTCAATGGCAGAGCGGGTGGAAATAATTTTACTTTTTTTGCAAACAATCAATGTGCGAATAGAACCGCAGAATTCTTCAATCAACGACATTTAGATAAACATGTTAATAGGAAGTATGTTTTGGAATTAGTGTCAAAGTTTCAAGAAACCGGGTCCGTGGCTAATAAAAAACGAAACATGGAAAGAAATGAAGCAGCTGAAGTAGCTGTTCTTGGACAGATTGCTCTGAATCCATTGACGAGTACGAGGCAGCTAGCACATGAATCTGGTTTTACACGAACTCGAATTGCAAATATTTTGAAGCATCATAAATTCCATCCTTACAAAATCCATCTTTCACACGCACTAAACGAAGATGATTTTGACCGTCGTGTTGAATTTTGTGATACAATGAGTGAACGAGTAACTGCTAATCCCAATTATCTGTACAATGTTTGTTTCTCCGATAAGTGTTCGTTCTTTCTAAACGGCACAGTAAATCGACACAATTGTCGTTACTGGGCCGAGATTGTTCCACGAAGTTTATACTCAACAACCACAAAAACTCAATGTTTGGGCTGGAATATTTGGTGACAACATTGTCGGCCCGTTCTTTTTACCTGGTAATCTTACTGGAGATATGTATTTGGACTTATTGGAAAATCACATTGATCCAATTTTGACGGAAATTATTGAAAACAATGCTGGAAATTATGTGGAAGAGCAGATTGTGTTTCAGCAGGATGGAGCTCCTCCACACTACGCCTTACCAGTTCGAGAATATCTGGATCAAAGATTTCCAAATCGGTGGATTGGAAGAAGGGGTCCCACTGAATGGACAGCCAGATCGCCAGATCTGTCACCACTAGATTTCTTTCTTTGGGGCCACTTGAAGAGTAAAATTTACTCTACACAGCCCGATTCCATAGAAGATTTAAGAAGACGTATAGTGAACGAATGTCGTCAAATCACTCCAGAAATGCTGCAAAATGTGCGCCATCGTTTCGAACAAAACTTATTTCATTTTATGGAAGCTAATGGTGAACAATTTGAATATTTAATTAATTGATGTGAGTTTTTGATGAATTATTTAGTTTACTTTGAAAAGTCTTATTTCTTAGATCAATACTTCAAATCGTTCTGATACCGTACAGTTGGAGAATGATTTCAGTGAATAAAACAGCTAGTCGAACATCTGACCCTCGTAGCATTAACACGTACGGTATGACTTCATTTGCCCAGTGGTAGATGTTTTGCAATTTCAAATACAAGTACGGAAATTTTGGTGTTTCGGAAGCACGAAATGTCAATTATTCGCAAAAAATTAATTTAAGTGATAAAATTAACTACCGCATGAATATTTCGAGAACTAATGCATAAAATGAAAAAACAATTACTGTGCTGAAATCAGTATAAAAATACCTTTCAAATGAGGTATCACTCACCCCATCCTCCCTATCCAAAAATTGGGGGTGAGGGTTGTAGTAGCAAGGGTTGAAGCGCTATGCGTCCGTAACCTACATCTTAAGTTGTCCCCCTCAAAACAGAAATCGACCTGTCCGAGCATTTCTATCGAAAAAATTTATTTCGTCTGTAATCTCGTCTGTTTCGTTTTCAAATGGCCAACCTGTATATATATATATACATATATATTTGTGTATTTCGTTGTTGATTATATGAATTTTTGACATTGAATTTCTTGGAATTACCCCCCCTAAGCCAATTGGCTGGATCCGCCCTTGAAAGAACAAACAACAGTTTTGATGCCCTTAATAATTTCGTTTTGACAAACTGCGCAAGGGATGGGATGGGAACCCTAAAAATAATGTGACGTCATTCTAAATCCAATATGGCGGAACATCCAAGATGGCGGAATAGTTATTTTTATGCACGTCTGCAATATGAGTATCAAATGAAAGGGCATGCTGAGAATATTAAGAAATAACTAAAAAGTGAAAAATTAATTAAAAGCAAAAAACCTTATTAAACAAAGCTTTTATTTAAAAATGCCCCAAAGAGTAGAAATAAAATTTTCCTTTAAAATTTCAACTATCAACTTATAACCTCATTATACACAATTTATATGATAATAAAAGCTTGTCGCGTGATTTACTTTTGTAAATAAACTAGTGCCTATTCAATTGAGTATCTTAATCTGCTAGATGAATTTTTTTTATATCAGTTCAAATAAATACTAATAGGAACATACTTACACAGACCTCGCGACAAGCTTTTATGATCATATAAATTATGTATAATAAAGTTATAAGTTGACATTAGGTCTTTGAAATTTTAAAGGAAAATTTCATTTTCTTTTTTTGGAGCATTTAAATAAAAGCTTTCTTTAAAAAGGTTTTTTTTTGCTTGTAATTCATTGTTCAACTGGAAGCAATAAATCGGGCGTCCCTTTTCCAGTGCTTCTCATGCACACACAATGTCTCCTTAACTTCTTTGAAACTAAACTTTCGAAGGTTTGTTCAACAATGAAAATCATTTTTGAGCGTAAATTGACCATATTCACCGTCGCCATACTGTTGTGCGACAATACCAACTACCCAGGGTTCTAAAACATCGAATAACGAAAGTCACTAATTTTTAAAGTTTAAATGGAAATATTTTGATGTCAGTTTCTTATTTTTAGAACTATTTCTTGCCGAATAAGATGTCTTATTGCCGATTAATTACTGACACAACAACCATGGCCTCCCCTATACTGATATCTACCCATATTTCCTGGATTTTATCACAAAATACTTAACCAAAGTTTACCACCAATTTTATATAACCTCTCATACCACATACGATACTAAAAATCTGATAGTATTTTTGATAAACTCAATATTTCTCCGTTGGAAACACTGGGTAGTTGGTATTGTCGCACAACAATATGGCGACGGTGAATATGGTCAATTCACGCAAACCATATATCTAATAATTATTATTAGTATTAGTAGATATATGACGCAAACACTTTCACGCATCAACATAACAACTGAAATACTGAAAACGTTAAGGTTAGGTTATGTTCCACTTTGAGACCGCCAACGACTAAATTTTTTACCGGGAATCGCTTGTATCCCGGTACTTAGTGCCTCATATGGGTGACGTCATCAGAACTACCGGTAAAAAAAGTGTTACCGGTACCGGGATTCTAGACACAGCGTTTTTTTATTGCTATTATGAAAGCACAGAAAACTTTTAGTTACTTTTTTGTAACTAGAAATAAAGCTGCGACTGGACTTCCGAGGCTTGCTCTGATGTCAATGATTCTTATGAAGGTATACCACCTCCATGGTTTCTTCTTCTTCTTCTTCTTCTTCTTTTTGTGTGCTTGGCAGCAGGGCCATCTACACATTGAACATATCACTTAAAGATATACTATCTAGTTCGGAAAACTTTATTTATTGGGTTCTTTCAGCTCCGGGGCGGGAAGGGTGACACAAAGACACCACAAGATGGGACTGAAAGGGGTTGGGGGAGTTAGTAGTTGTACTTCACATTAAAGCCTATATCCGCAAGAATTTAAAAAACCATAGAGTGATTTATAAACTAAAGAATTCTGGGAAAATATTAAATCTTGAATATTCAGGGGGAAAAAACAATTGGGAGACAGCCTTACTATGTCATCATATAGAAGTCTGGATTTACACTCATTAAGAGAACATGCAAAGAATATATGCTGTAAGTCTCCTCTCTCACCACATAAACATCTATCATCGTCTTTAACTTGAATTTTGAACAAGTGGGCAGGGGAGGAGCAATGGTTTGCCCTTAGTCTATTAATCGTGGTGATATTACCTCTAGGGAGATCAACTGATCGAAACCATGGACTCTGATTAAATTGAACGGTATTTATCATCGTCGAATACAAATGACCCCTATGAAGGGATGTCTGTGTCCACTCTTCCTTCCATTTTTTCCAAATGTGTCTTCTAAGCAAGGGCCAAAATTCTTTTATGTCTCCTTTAATGGGGGAGGGGTGAGGCAGTTGACTGCCTTCTTTAGCCAAGCGATCAGCACTTTCGTTTCCTTTTATGTTCGTATGGCTGGGAACCCAGACGAATTTTATTTGCCGGTTGGTAGAAGAGAGGAGGTAGATTTTATGTCGGATGGAGAGGGTGGTGTGGTCATTATGGGAGTGGGGAAGCCAATATTGGATTTTTTCAAGGGCGCTCTTGGAGTCAGTGATCACCAGAACCCTATTGACGTCCATTTTTTCGATCATGGATAGAGCCTTATCGATTGCAAGAAGTTCAGCAGACGAGATCGAGAAAAAGGAAGGAGCTCTCTCCCTCAAGGAAACGCCCCCAGGGTTATACACCCCAATACCAACCTTATCCCTTGACTTTGAGGCGTCAGTAAAAATCCACGAGCAGTGGGGGAATTTTTCACTGCATCTTTGAACAAATAGGGCAGAATTGTCCAAGTCCGATTTACTCAAATTCAAGGAGAAGTAGGGAACATCGAAGTAGTGGACTGACAAGGGGAGATGAAAACAAGGAAGCCGGGAAGAGGAAAAATGGGAGTCGGCCTCAGGAAGCATAGCGACAGCCCCCACTATGGAAGGAACGGATCTACTGCCCCACGCATGGTGCCAAGATGCTAGCTGCGAAATTTTTGTGAGAAGAGGGTTGGGAGATAATCTGGCTAATTTTGTTAGAAATTTAATAGCCAACCAGGAGCGACGATAGGACAGCGGAAGTTCTCCACTTTCTGCTAGCAAAACATTGATGGGGGTTGACCTCATGTATCCCAGTGCTTACCGGATGGCAGCATATTGGACTCTGTCAAGTCGAGCCAGAGCAGATTTGGTACATCTGCCCAAAATTATGGAACCATAATCGAGAAATGGGAGGACTATTCCCTTGTACATTGTTAACAAGGTATGGGGGTGGGAACCCCACCAGGTACGACATAGAGCCTTCATGACGTTTATATTCCTGGTTGCTTTAGAACACATATTCTCGATGTGGTTAGACCAGTCCAGGTTGGCTTGAAATGTCACTCCTAGGTATTTTGTGGAGATCACCCAAGGAATTTCATCCTCAAAGATCCTTAGGGCAGGAAGGTTAATAAGCGTTTTCTTTTTATGAAAGCACATGGCTTTGGATTTTTCGGCAGATATGGAGAGGCCTCTAGTTCGAGTCCAGTGCTCAACTCGCGCTAATGCCTGGGACATATTGTCAAAGGCCTTTTTAAAAGACTTTCCAGAAGAGACTATTGTGGTGTCATCTGCGTATTGAAGAACGTCAACTCCTGAGAGGTTCAAGAAAGAGGCAAGGCCTTTAACAAAAAAATTGAAGAGCACACAACTGTTGGGGGAACCTTGGGCCAGGCCCAGATATGATGTTTCAGGACCAATCAGTACCTTAGAGCATGGATCTAGCAAAAAGATACTCCTACCCACTATTAAACTCTCCAGTAGTTTGACGACTCGGAGGGGAACGCCTTCTTGTATTAGAATAGGGCCCAAAATGCTGAAGTTGACAGAATCATAGGCCTGCTTGATGTCAAGGAAAACAACAAGAGAGATTTCATCCCTCACAAATGCAGAGTAAATGGGGACTGTCAAGGCAGATAGTGCATCGGTAACGGATTTGCCCTTGCGGAAACCATATTGAGGTTCGGATGACAGAACGATTGTTTCATAGATTCTCTCCAGTCTAGTGGCTATAAGGGATTCAAAAATTTTAAGCAAGCAGGAGGTGAGAGCAATCGGTCGATAGCTGGTAGAGATATGAGGGGGTTTTCCAGGCTTACATATGGGCACTACTATAGTCTCTTTAAGGGAAGGGGGGATAATGGGATTGGCCAGCAATCCGTTGAGAATCTGTAAGAGAGCTTCTTTAGCTTGAATGGGGAGATACTTCAGCATTGTATAAGTAATCGAATCCTTGCCTGGTGTGGAGTCTTTTTTTCTGTGAATAGTCTTGGACAGCTCGCTCAAAGTGAACGAAGGGAATAAAAAGGAACGGTCATTTGGGGTTGAATCATCAACGCCCAGAGGGGCTCCTCCAGGGCGGTATATAGCTGGTTGAGAAGGGGGGCAGAGTCTGGACAGGATTTCCTTACCACAAGATTGAGGGGGACGTCTTGACAAATTAGGGGCAACACCAGAGCGGAATCTTCTAACGTTTCTCCATAGATTTTTGGTATCCTTTACAGACAAGTTTTCGCAGAATTCTCTGAATGACGCCTTTTTCTTTTCTTTGATCCTCCTCTTGGCAATAGCTTGTTGTTTTTTAGCATTCAGATAATTTTCTGTTGTGGGCATATGGCGGAAATTTCTATAGGCCTCTGACCTATTTCTCATAATAGTTCTTAGCTCGTCATCCCACCAAGGGACACGAAATTTGGAATGGGATCCATTGTGATTTCTGAGAGGAATTGATTGATCAGCTGCAGTAACGATAATTTCTTGAACGTCAGCAAGACCTTGTATGTCCCGGCCTTCAATCTCTCGGGCAATCAACTCCTGAAACAGCACCCAATTGGCCTTCTTAACGTTGTATTTGGAAGTTGAAAAGGAATTATGAGGGATCTCTGCTAAATTGAGGTTCACAATGTTGGTCATGATTGGATAGTGATCGCTACTACCGGGATCCGGGAGAACCTCCCAGAAGGCGTTAAATCTAATATCTGGGGAGCAAAGTGTAACGTCTGGTGAGCTAGGCTTATCTGGGGAGGTGACTCTAGTATTTGAACCGTCATTAAGGAGGCAAAGATCACTAGATAAAAGGAATTGGTCCAGAATGATTCCATTTCTATTCCTAGAGTGAGAACCCCATGAGGGATGCTGAGCGTTGACGTCACCACAAATGAGGTATGGGGAAGAAATATTGGAATATATGTTTTGCCAAAAGTTCACAGGAAGTAGAATGTCTGGGGGGCAATAAACATTCACGATAGTAAGATATTCAATTTTGAATCCATGAAGGTTGACTCTATCAGGAAGGGTTAGGTTGAAATTAAGCTCTGTAAAAAGAAATTTACCGCTAATAAGTGAGGCAACACCGCCACCTCTGGAAGTTCTATCTTGTCTAAGTACGCTATAGCCAGACATCTTAAAGCTTTGGTCACCTTTCAACCAAGATTCAGAGAGGAGGATGATATTGGGTTGGTATTCCTCTATGTGATATCTAAGATTGTCCATATTAGCAGCAACAGATCTAATGTTCCACTGCAATATTTTAAGCATTGAGATTATAGTAAATAAAATTCACAGAAAAAAAAAATAAAAAATACAAGAAAAATTGAGGAAAAACGGAAAAAAAATAAAATAGAGGGAGATTGAATTGTCATCTATTTAGTAGGAACGTTATCATCGGATTCATTTCTATCATGATGGGGGGTATTAGAGAAGGAAGTATGCGTAGGTTGGTTATTCATCAAAAAGGTCATTAGGCTCTTAACAAACTCAGAATTATGGTTTCCCAACACTCGGTGGGAAATCATTTTGAATAGATCATCGTCAGATAGGGAATTAGAATATGAAGGGTTTTGACCGAGGGAAGAATTGAAAGCAGGAATTGGAGAAAGAGGCAGAGACAGATGAAGGAGCTGTTCATTATGAGCTTCCCTGTTATAGCCTGGGGATGAGGGTAATTTCCTCTTTTTTAATGCTGATGCATAAGAAGGGTTTCTCAGTTGTTTAGATTGAAGCAAGGAATTTCTGTTGTGTACTGAAATAAGAGTTGCATCCTGAGGGGAGCTATATCTATTAGCTTGGGAAACTAGGGTGGGGAAAGAGTTTGGTCGGGAGACCGGATTAATTGCTTCCTTGTCAGATGTATTGACTGGGTCATATGATTTTGGAACAAGTTTCACAGCCTCGAAGTAGGAAATGTTTTCCAATGCTATAAGACTGTTAATTTGTTTTTGTCTGTCATATTCAGGGCAATTTCGGTCTGTAGAGGCATGATTACCTGCGCAAAAGATGCATTTGGGATTTGACTTGTTGGGACAATTTATTTCGGTATGTTTCTCACCGCAGTTTCGACATCTTTTTGAGTCTATAGGGGAGTTGCAGTTGGTCATGGTGTGACCATACCTAAGACAGTTGTAACATTGTATAACTGGGCCCACATATAGTGAGACATTTCTAATAACCCCAAAGATACCTATTTTATCAGGCAGGATCTTACCATGGAAGGTGAGTACCCAGGAATTTGATGGGACGTAAGAGGTATTACCCTCTTTGGTGACTCTCCTTTTCAATTGGCGCGCTCCAATGATCTTTATCCTAGTGTTTGCATGGGACATGATATCTTCTTCAGTGATGTCAGATCCAACATCCTTTATAACACCTCTGCTTGAGACCATACGTGAGGGGATGAAGACATCAAGGTTAGGGTCAGCCATGAAAGGATTTTCAGTTAGAAATTTATTAGCATAGACTGATGTGGAAAACTCAACTGAGATTCTTTTTTTACCTTTTTTGTTGACATCTTTTACTCCCGGCACCTTATGTTTATCTATCTCCTAACCAAAATTCATTGAATGCATGTTGCCAATATTACCTTCCTTTTTGGACTCTACTATTACCAAATAGGGTCTACAATCCGTTAAAGAGTAGGTGTGGGCAATTTTCTTTTTTTCAGACTTATTCTGAGAATTTACAGATAGTTGGGTTAGCAGAGAAGAGATCGCCTGGGAAGCATTTGTAGCCTCTCCAAGTAGTTCGGCATCATCTTGAAAAATGTCTTTTACACAGTTAATCTCCCTAGAGAGTAATGAGATATCTGCTATTGAGAAGTGGGGATCTTCTGGATAATTAACCAGAAGTGAATTGAATGTTTTCTGAGACTTTGGAGTAAGGTGAGTGAGAACTCTGGGGGAGAGAGGAGTCTGGGGGCGAGAAATAGAATTTGGGAAGTTATCCCCTGGGGGATCCTTTGGATCCCCCGAGTTCCAATCCATGAAAACTGTGGCTTTACCACGTGCTCACTCTATCGGTTTTTAAAATTTTTTGGAAACCAAAAAGAAATAAACTTACCCTACTAATTCTAGACTCACGACACAGAGTTAGTATAGGATTTTGATAGTTAGAATTAAGTAATACCCAATAATTAGGAAATAATTGGCGAAAGTAAAGGAAGAGCTGTCACTCATAGGACGGTTAACCTCTTTTTTTTCCTCCATGGTTTCATGGATTATAATTTCTATGCATCTATTTACGAACCATAGAAATACACAAAGTTTAATTTTGAGGTTATTATTTTGATTTCAAAAATTTGCGATTTAGAATTTGAATAACAAATAACGATGTTATGTTCAAAAAAATTACTTAACGAATTTCAAAAGCATTCAGTCCAAATTTTGAGATCAAAACATAAGCCTGATCATTGGGTCAGTATTTTCAATACCTTTCAGGACAACAAGATACCAAAATTGATTAAAATTTCAGTCAGTCGTTCGAAAGAAGATTCATGCAGTAGATAAAGCTTTAGATCATTTTAATGAATTCTACGGACAAATATTCGGTCTGAAATGGCCGGAAATCAGAGCTGGATTACTAGGTAAACAGAAATATATAGCTGTAGTAAATAATTATGCTAATGCTCCTGAAACCTGCAAGAACTTGGAAATCAAAGGGGCTCTCAACATTAGGGCATTATTCCAACTAGAAAAGGAGTACATTGAAGAACGATATTCAAAAAGTAAACGACTAAGAAATTTATTGAAAATATGGCAGATGGACAGAACTACTGGGTTTTATCCCCCAAATAAGGATGCAGATTCCAATTCTGAGCAACCTGTAAGAAGTTTATCCTTAGCAGATGGCCTGAAAGTGGCAGAATTAGACACTAATAGAATATTTGATTCAAGAGAGACTAAATCGTCCGAATTATTCTTGGAATATTTGCCAGCAACTGAAATCAAGGGAAATGAAGATTATGTCCCTGAATTTAGCTACAACTATCGAGATGAAAATAGTGACATGACTGTACGCATTGAAAGAGAATTCGACATACATTTTCCTGAAAATTTGAACATATACAGTTATGAAGTGGAAAATGATGATCCTTTTGATTCACCCCTTAGGGATGATACAGAAGTATACAATTATTATTTGATGGATGGGGGATCCATTTTTCCAGTATTGGCCCTTGATTTGAAACCAAACAATACTTTTTTAGATATGTGTGCAGCACCTGGAGGTAAAAGTATGCTAGCCTTACAGACTCTTTATCCTAGTACAATTACTTCTAATGACTGTACAAAATCAAGAGTGGATAGGCTATATACGGTTTATCGACAATTTTTGTTTGATTTTGATGGCACATTCTTGAAGAATAAAAGGATTATTATAAGCCAAAGAGATGGAAGATCCATTAACAATGCTAGTTATGATAGAGTTTTAGTAAGTCAAGTGGCAATTATTAATTCATTTTGGAAGACTTCCAAATCATATTGTCTTCTAGGTGGATGTTCCGTGTACTACTGATAGGCATTCTCTGAAAGAAAATGATAATAATATCTTCAAACCATCAAGAGTTAAAGAGAGATTGAGGTTACCAGAATTTCAAAGTGATTTACTATATAGTGCTTTGAAATTAGTTAATGTAGGAGGAATTGTTGTTTACTCCACATGTTCGCTTAGCCCTATTCAAAACGATGGAGTAGTGCATATGACGTTGAAGAGGATTTGGGAAGAAAATAAAATAGAAATAGTTGTGAAGTGAGTATTTCCTAGAATATTATTTTTGTTTGAGAATTGGGGAAATTCAAGGAATAATTTAATTGTAGTTACACTGTTTATAATTTGGAAAATACCAGAAAATATTTCACAAACTTAAAAGAAAAAACTTCTTGTTTATTAAAATCTGGATAAGTTTATAAATTCCATCTTGAAATAGAGTACAATAATGCAGTGAATTTTAGAAAATATATCGAACCAAATTATCTTCCCTTCAATCAAATATTTATATGAACATTAATTCAATCATGTCGAAACTGAAGAATCCTAATTGAAAATCTGTAGGTAAAACAAAGCAATGCATTCAGCGATTATGTTATGAATTTGTATAACAAATCATCATTTCCTAAATCGAAGTACATATGTTGAGAGGAAAATAAAATCAAAGTCAATTACATTTCATGTGCACAATTATCTGATCTAAATTCAATTGGTCTCATGTTTAGTAATGACATCGTTTTAATTATATTTTAACCGCGTTTGGTATGTCCTATCCGGAGAGGAGCGAGTGAATACTGAGTACACAGAACATCTAATAAATACTGATACGGATATTCAATTGACCATATTCACCGTCGCCATATTGTTGTGCGACAATACCAACTACCCAGTGTTCCCAACGCCCCCAACGGAGAAATATTGAGCTTATCAAGAATACTATCATGGCGCGTTCACATTAGTCAAGTGAGTTGATCAAGTCAGTTGAATTCAAGTGACTTCCACAAAGTTGACCGTGCTTCAACTTAGAAGCCGTTCAATTCAGCCGATCGAGTGAAACGAATTGGAGGGTTTACACATTCAATTCGCTTTCAATTGACCATATTCACCGTCGCCATATTGTTGTGCGACAATACCAACTACCCAGGGTCCTCAACATCGAATAACGAAAGTTACTAATTTCTTAGGACCGCGAAAGTTTAAATGGACATATTTTGGTGTCAGTTCTTTAATTTTTAGATCTATTTCTTGCCGAACAATTACTGACACAACAACCATGGCCTACACTATACTGATATCTACCCATATTTCCTGGGTTTCATCACAAAATACTCAACCAAAGTTTACCACCAATTTTATATAACCTCTCAAACCACAGACTGTGCTAATAATCTGACAGTAGTTTTGATAAACTCAATATTTCTCCGTTGGAAATACTATCAGATTTTTAGTATCGTATGTGGTATGAGAGGTTATATGAAATTGGTGGTAAACTTTGGTTAAGTATTTTGTGATAAAATCCAGGAAATATGGGTAGATATCAGTATAGGGGAGGCCATGGTTGTTGTGTCAGTAATTAATCGGCAATAAGACATCTTATTCGGCAAGAAATAGATCTAAAAATAAAAAACTGACATCAAAATATTTCCATTTAAACTTTCGCGGTCCTAAGAAATTAGTGACTTTCGTTATTCGATGTTAGAACCCTGGGTAGTTGGTATTGTCGCACAACAGTATGGCGACGGTGAATATGGTCAATTCAACTGACTTGATCAACTCACCTGACTAATGTAAACGCGGTGTCAGTCATCAGATTATTAGCACAGACCTGTGTTATCATTATGGTATGTGGTATGAGGGGTTATATAAAATTGGTGGTAAACTTTGGTTAAGTATTTTGTGATAAAATCCAGGAAATATTGGTATATATCAGTATAGTGGAGGCCATGGTTGTTGTGTCAGTAATTGTTCGGCAAGAAATAGACCTAAAAATGAAAAAACTGACACTAAACCATTTAAACTTTCGCGATCCTAAGAAATTAGTGACTTTCGTTATTCGATGTTGAGAACCGTGGGTAGTTGGTATTGTCGCACAACAGTATGGCGACGGTGAATATGGTCAATTACGTGACTTCGGAGCAGAAACGGAGAGGAAAGTGTCAACAGATGGAATTAGGCAATCCAAACCACGTGGCGCCCTGCCTCCAGATAACCTATAAATTTTCTGACAGGTCGCTGGCAGTAAATATGAGGAATTTTATTATCTTATATGCATTTCATGAGTGAACGAGTGAGTTTTTATGATTTCTAATATCAAAAAGTATCCTGAAGTATCACTGACGAAGAAAATTTCACTCAATCATATGATTACAACTTTTAGTATTGGGAGCCCGAAGAGATTGAAGAGAAAGTATTGGAGAAGGAATATTAATCAGAGCTCTGTCCCTGTAACTTCTTTATGCTTTAATATGATATAAATTTAAATATTCATCAGTTTTACATGAACTGAATACTGCTTATTTCAGTGTCTATGAAGACACATTCACTTTAGTTTCTTATCTTCGATATTGTCAAGTCTTGATGACTGCTGACCCAATTTCCTTTTGTTTCCTGATAAGTCACTTAATATGTGTATAATACACCAAGTTACACACACTGGGTGTTCCAAAATATTCAAGAAAATCCTCATAATTTGAACGACTTGCACATCCAACTTTGGCACACATTTATGGCATTTTTTATTGAAAATGCACTTAATTTAAATAATTTTCACTGGTCTGATATTCCTAAGAGTAAGATTGCCTAGAAATATCGAAAAAATTTCCACATAAAACAATTTTTCAAGCAAATAAACGGTTTTAATGTCTACATGAACAAAGCTAAACTTAGTTTGTTTGACCACCAGCTAACCTCAAAAAAATATTTGACAGGTCGTTGGATTCCCTAATTGTCGCCAACATTGCCACTTTCCTCACCGTTTCTGCTCTGAAGTCACATAATTAATTGTATATCCGTATCCATATTTATCAGATGTTCTGAGTCCATATTCACTCGCGCCACTCCGGATAGGAAATACCGAACGCGGTAAATATGTACTTATAGCTCCGACTGGAGCTTGATCGATTTTATTCATGTGTCAAAAGTTGATCTCCTAAGCTCAATTATGACATGACTACAGAAAGGCACTTAAATGTAAAGAAAGTTTTATACCTTTCCTCAGAACTAATAGAAATCAAAATGTCAAGAATATAAACACAAATTATTGCTTGAAAGAACTATCGACTATTAACACAACACGTTCACCAGAATAAATTCAAATACAGTAAAACCTCTACTAGCGGACACCTCCTTTGATCAGACACCTCTATTGAACGGACGCATTTTCATACTCTGGAATTGGGTAAATGAAAATCTTACATATTGTAACGTTTTCTGCGTTATTAAAACGTCCGGGATAATTAAACTATTTATTTACACTACTTATAACACTTAATAATTAACACTTTGAGTGCCACCATAACTTCTGGCCACGATTTTTTTTTGCATATTCATTTTCTCTGGTGTTCAATTGAATGAAATTATTATATGGACCATCAATTTTCTCATTTTGTATGTACTTTTGAGTCCGATTGTTGGTGATATAATTTCTGTATAGACTTGCACAGGCCCGGATCTAGGGGGGGGGCAAGCGGGTCGCTTGCCCCGGGCGCCAGCTCAAGGGGGCGCCAAAATCAACCAGAGGTTAAAAAAAATTTATTTTGGATTTTCTCGGAAAAAATTAATACCCTAGCGCAGTTTTCGCAACAGTGTAATAAAAGAAAGTACGCTGATACTTCTTCTTGTATGAATTATGAGGAAATATTATACAGGGTGTCTGAAACAGGGTTTCAAAGTGATCCTCAATTAAACTCTATGAAATCTAATTTTTTTCAAATACATGGGAACCATATAATTTTGTAATTCCGATCGATTGCTCGTCAATAGCTAGTGTTCCGAACATTTCACGTATTCAAAATCAGTAGTTCGAATGTCACGACTAAATAAAGCCATGTTGTCTAAGCATCCGGTTTATCAAGATAATTTTCAAGTAGGCTATGTCAATAGTAAGAATATGTCAGTTTTAAACTAAGTTTTTTTCATTTAGTCATCATTCATTATCTGCTTTGTTTATTTGTTACATTCGCCGCAAAAAGAACAGACTTTTGATATATCAATCTAGTGTAACTTTTCATTATTGCTTGTTTTGCATAGTGCTCGATCAATAAAAATGAGTGAGAGTGACAATTACTAATATAGCCTACTTTGAAATAGACTAGCATACCACTGATTTTGACAGAATTTCACGACTGAAGCCAGGTTTGGCTCAGTCAAATTCAGTGGTATGCTCGTCTATTTCAAAGTAGGCTATGTTAGGAATTGTCATTCTTACTCATTTTTATTGATCGAGCACTATGCAAAACAAGCAATAATAAAAAGGTACACTAGAATGATATAACAAAAGTCTGTTCTTTATTTGCGGCGAATGTGACGAATAAACAAAGCCGATAATGAATGATGATCAAAAAAATCTTAGTTTAAAACTGACATTTTCTTACTATTGACATAGCCTATTTAAAAATTATCTGAATAAATTTGATTTTTAGACAAAGAGACCTGGCTTCAGTCGTGAAATTCGAGTTTTATTCAAGAACGGCAAAATTACTGATTTCAAATGTTTGGCACACTCTAACTAGTTTTTGACGAGCAATCGATCGGAATTACAAAATTATATAGTTACCATTTGAAAAAAAATGAGATTTCCTTTTTATTGAGGCTCACTTTGAAGCCCTGTTTCAGACACCCTGTATAATATTTCCTCATAATTTATACCAGAAGCAGTATCAGCGTACTTTCTCTTGTTCCACTGTGGCGAAAAAAATTTCTTACAATGAGGGATTTTGGAGATATAAACACTAATTTGTGACACTCTTTCTGTCAACAAATTTGACAATAACTCAACAATCGCTCAAAGTGGTTGCACATATCATACATCGAATCAGTGCAGAATTGAACCAAGAATTCAAACATGTATGTATAAATAAATATACAGGGTGTTGCATTTGAAATAACGAAGTTCACTTTCGTTTCCGGTAGAACCGGAAGTAGATTCCGCTTGAAAATATTTTACAATTCAAGTTCATGTACTCTAAAACAAAAATACAGAATCTTGAAGTCGTATCGAAATTCCTTCCTGGAATACTTCTAATGAAACACTCAAAAAAATTACACTGTATCTTCATTTTCAAAGCATTCAGTTCTCATATCCAACCTTGAGGAGGGGGGCGCCAGCATGAATTTTTGCCCCGGTCAGAAAAAATCGTAGATCCGGGCCTGGACTTGCATTTTCGTCGTCTGATGGATAAGCGATATTGCATAGTTTATTCAGTCTTGGTTTAGATTGCAAGTGTGAAAAAATTACGCGCTGTCTTATCAAGAGAAAAAAGCAAAAATGATCAAACTGTGGCAGAAGTGCATGTCTGATGAAGAACTGAACGAGTTAGAAGATGTTTCCGAAGCAGATGATTCAGCAGATGAATAACATCCAGATGAAGATACGTCCGATTCCGAAATGGATACAGCTCTGTCAAAATAAAAAAAAAATGAGGACAAATGCGCAAAATATAGATACAGCGATGTGTTAATTGCTACCAAAAAATTTCCGCCACAACTGATAGAGATACTGCTAACAGAATATTCACTACATAAAAAAACTCGAACCCTCCTAGATAATAAATAACATAATGCATCATATCGCAGGCCAAACACAAAATTTGTCATAGCAGACCATGTTCTACTCTATACATCACTTTCCACCTGTAAACCTGAGACCACTGGAGAAATACGCGATTTGGATATGCGTCGTTGGTCGTGAGACAAGAGTGTGATACTTATGTGGTCTCACATGGCACTCAACGTGTTAATAACTAATGAACTTATTCTAACAAAAGTCTGTACAATTTATTTCAACTGATTTATTTGCACTAGTATTTATTTTCACTCGTCGCTTGTCTCTAACTGAATGAATCCCTCATCCGTCGATGGGCCCCTTATATGTATCACGCCGATTGTTTCTAGTTAAGTCCAGACCATTTGGAACCTTCCCGAATCATTCGCAGCCGTTATGTCCGATAGAACACTCCACGCGTTTCCAGAAACCTCTCGATCGAGCCGGAGCGCTGGATGCACAGGGCCGTACTTGTCACACTGTCCCCTCCTTAAGCCTGTTCTGTCCCAGAACAGATCGCATGGATTCTTCAGAGGACCGTGGCATTCTATAGTTCTGCCGGGGAGTTCGATACGATTTGGGTAGAAACTGCATACTAGGATCTGTATACCTGTCCTCTGGAAAATTACTTCAAGCATGCTTCGCACTACCCTCCAATTCAGTAGATCCAGTCCACAACCAAGCTTGGGAACTGCTAGTTTCCTAACGCCCAGTGGCGCACCGAGGGGGGGGGCTGTCGGGCTGCAGCCCCCCCCGAGCTGTGAAAAAAAAGTAATTCAAATATTTCTATCTTATTATTTTTCTAAAAGTAATAATAATTATTTTAGAACAGAATGGAAACTTACAACATTTCCTGTACAGATAGAAATAGGGATTGATATACATATACAGGGTGTTTCATTGGTGAATGAACATACGTTAACCTGAGCTAGAGTTACCCTAGGCGAGTCCAAAAAACCGATATATGATAGGTATAATCAATTCCATAACCGAGATACAGAGTGGTTTATGTATTCATCAAAAATTTCAATTCCTCATAACTTTTGAACCAACTAGTATAGTTGGTTGATATTTGGAACGTATGATTCAGTTCTATAGGCAAGGCCGTAGCCAGGGGGGGTCCGATGGGGTCCGGACCCCCCCCCGAAATTTATTTTTTCAGAAATGCCAGATAATCATCTCACCGAAAATTCTTCGAATACATTTTTTTCTGGCTACGGCCTCGGACGGACCCCCCGAATTTTTTTCTAGCTACGGCCTTGTCTATAGGTCGATCGATTTACTTTTGAATTTCCAAAAAATTTCAGGTCCGTATTTGATAAATATGGGACTTCTTCCAAGCTGAGATTCAACACCTTGTATATTGAAATTTTGGGATTTGATTGAGATATTTGAAAAGAGAAGAAAATTTTCAATGGGGTTCATTAGATTTCATTGTCCCGCACGTCATTTTGCTCAAAGAGAGCTTCAGGGAAAGATCCAATTGAATGTTGGAATTCCACAAAATTCTCAGAAAAATCGTACATTATGATCAAATTGATCTCCAGAAGGTACAACGATTGGATCCAGGTGATGAAATTAGAAGAACTAACTTTAGTAGCTGGATTTTACGAAATGAAAGAATGGTCAACAGAATTTTATCTACCGATTCACGACGGATGGGGTCATTATTAGGGATTCGCATTAGTGGGCTGCAGAGAATCTGCATGCAGTCAGGCATATACGAAATCCTTATACAAATTTTCAAGAAACGTATGGTGTGGCGTTTAATAAAATCGATTGATTAGACCACAGGTCATACCAAGACGGCTTAAAAATTTCCTCCAACATCATTTTCCTGTATTACTCGAAGGTACGGACACTGCAGGATGGAGCTCCACCCCATTTTAGAGTAATGATCAGACAATTTTTAGATCAGAACTTTCCAAATATGTGGATAGGCACAGGTGGACCGCATGCCTGGCCCGCTAGGTCACCAGATTTCAATCTTGTTGATTATTTCATTTGGGGTTATTTGAAAAGTTCAGTAAATTCATCTGAAATAGGAAGTGTCGATGTATCGAAGTCGCGTGCAATGAAATACGTAATAATCCAGACATGATCAAAAAAAATATCTGACATATTTTGAAGAGGGCAAGAATGTGTATTGAACAAAATGGTGGTACTTTCGAGCACTTTCTGTTATTCACGTTAAGTTTTCATGTTTCTTCAGTTATTTATTCATCTTTGTTGACTTCAACTAAATTTTTCTCGATGTTTTTCCGGAAATAACTCCAAATGATTCCACAGAATATTATGAAATTCGAATGTGGAATTAGTGGGACGAAAAAAATTCAATTAATTCACAATGTACGATTTTTCTGAGAATTTTGTGGAACTCCAATATTCAATTGGAAATGACGTGCGGGACAATGAAATCTACTGAACCCCATTGAAAATTTTCTGCTCTTTTCAAATATCTCAATCAAATCCCAAAATTTCAATATGCAGGATGTTGAATCTCAGCTTGGAAAAAGTCCCATATTTTTCGAATACGGACCTGGAATTTTTTGGAAATTCAAAAGTAAATCGATCGACCTGTAGAAATGAATCATACGTTCCAAATATCAATCGACTATACTGGTTGGTTAAAAAGTTATGAGGAATTGAAATTTCTGGTGAATACATGAAGCACCCTGTATGTCGGTTATGGAATTGATTAGACCTATCATATATCGGTTTTTTGGACTCGCCTAGGGTAGCTCTAGCTCAGGTTACCGTATGTTCATTTACCAATGAAACACCCTGTATAATAACGAATGCGATATATCCATTACTTAAGAAGGTTTTCGCTTGCGCCGCATTTTTCAAATTATACAACTTACAAAAACCTGATTACTCTTGAGCAGCCCCCCCCCCCCCCGAATAAAATTTCTGGGTGCGCCACTGCTAACGCCGGAACGCTGAAGGTCTTCTTTCAAGCCATGCAGCGAGGTCCATAAATTATGGTAGGTGGGCTTCTGGAAAGAGTGCTGCTTGGTAACCAAATAGTAAATGAACCGACCTCCGGACTTCAATCTTAAACATTTTCCGATTCTGGGCTGCTGTCCCATTAGCTCCTCTTGCCGACCAAATTTGTTTTTGAATACTCTTGCTATTCCCTTACTCATACGTAGATCGGCTGCTACACAATGCGCAAGCGAGTATTCCTCGGGGACTGTGAATAGGTCCTGATGAACTTCCTGTGTGTTCATAAATTCCTGGAATTCGCAGCTTTCCTTTGCCGGAACCTCGACGAGACGTACTTCTTCTTCATCCTGCGTGGACGCATACGGAGCCAACCGATTGAAATGGACGACTTTCGGTTTTCCTCTGGGGAGCTTCCGTATGCGGTAAACTACATCATTTATTCTTTTCACAACTTCGTACGGTCCTTCCCAATGTCTCTGCAGCTTCGATGAGAAACCTTTTCTTCTTTGGGGGTTATACAACCATACCAGATCTCCTGCGGTAAACCCTCCTTCAATGGCCTTGATGTCATAGCGCATTTTCATCCGGTCACTTGCTTGCTGCATTTGATTACGCACCCTGTCATGGATGTAGTCTAGCTTGCTTCTTAGATTACTAACGTAGTCCTCCCCAGCTACATCTTCTCCAGGCTTACACCCAAACTCGAGATCGCAAGGTAGTCTCATTTCTCGGCCAAACATTATATTGGATGGAGTCTCCTTGGTAGATTCTTGAATCGAAGATCAAGTCCCTTTGATGGTCAGGGACAACTTTGGCCAAATGTTTTCCCATAGTCCGGTTCATTCGTTCCACCGACTGAGGGTGCAAAGGTGTAGTTCTGGTCTTATGTATCCCCAATGTTTTGCAAACTTCCTGGAATTACTTCGACTCGAAGTTTCGGCCTTGATCACAATGCAGCTCAAGGGGGATTCCAAATCTGCAGAAGAACTCTTTGACCAATTTGTCAGCTACCGTGCTTGCCTCTTGATTAGGAATACCGTACGCCTTCCACCCATTTGGTAAAGTAGTCCATCGCTACCAAAATGTACTTGTTTCCACTGGCTGTTTCTGGAAAAGGACCTGCGATGTCGATAGCAACTCGTTCCAAGGGTGATCCGACGTTATATTGCTTCATTGGAGCCTTTCCTTTGCCATAGGGTCCGTTGGCCGCAGCACAAACTTTACATTTCCTACACCAATCTTAAACGTCGTTCTTACAGTTGATCGAATAAAATCGCTGCCTGACCTTTTCCAGGGTCTTAGTAATCCCAAAATGGCCACCCGAAGTTCCATTATGTAGTCTGGTCAAAATGTCTGTTACTCTACTCTTCGGCACAATTAACTGAAGCCTATGCTGAGATCCATCTTCATTTTCCCAGCAACGTTTCAGAAGACCTTCATCCATCTTCAACGTTTCCCATTGGGCCCAATACGACTTGACATTTTGGCTCAGTCTGGATACTTCTTCCCAAGTAGGTCGTCTGCCACTCTTCTTCCAACTTAGGATTACTCTCAATTCATGATCTTCCTCCCGTGCTCGTCGAATTTCTGGGGGTAGCCAGTCGTCTTCGATTACTGTGGTCCGCCTCAAATCGGCCTTTTCTTAAACACGAGAGCAGTGGCTGCAATTTTGGAGGCAAGGTCTTCTTGACAACGCATCCGCATTTCGATGTGTAGCCCCAGCTCTGTGTTCGGTGTCGAAGTCATATTCTTGCAGTCTCTCGATCCATTTGGCCACTTGTCCTTCCGGGTTCTTAAAATTCAGGAGCCATTTTAGAGCAGCATGGTCCGTTCTTAGAAGGAATTTTCTACCATACAAATATTTGTAGAAATGTTCTACGGCTTTGATTACCGCTAAGAGTTCTCTTCTGGTCACGCAGTAATTTCTTTCTGGCTTCGACAGTACCTTGCTGAAATAACCGATGACTCGTTCTTGTCCATCCTGAACTTGTGATAGGACGCCTCCAATGGCCAGATTACTAGCATCGGTATCGAGCACAAATTTTCCATCAGTTCTTGCGTAGCTCAAGACTGGAGCCGTGACCAGAGCCTTTTTCAATCGATCGAAGGCTTCAGCGCAATCATAGGACCAAATATACTCCTGCCCATCTTCCGTTAATTTTGTCAGTGGTTTGGCAACGTTGGCGAATCCAGGCACAAATCTTCTGTAGTAAGTGCACAAGCCTAGGAAACTTCGTAACTCACTCTTGTCTCTCGGTATAGGCCAATCCTGTACCGCCTTGATCTTGTCTGGGTCAACTTTCACACCCCTCCGAGAAACTACGTGTCCTAAATATTTCACCTCTGCTCGTAATAAATGGCATTTCTTGGGACTTAGCTTCAAATTGGTCTCACGTAGTCTCTGAAAGACCTCAGATAGGTTGTGCAGGTGATCTTGGAATGATGTTCCCACTACTATCACGTCATCTAAATACACCAGGCAAATCTTCCAGGAGAGTCCTCTTAATATAGTTTCCATTAAACGCTCAAATGTGGCCGGAGCATTGCATAATCCAAAAGGCATAACCTTAAATTGCCAAAGGCCCGTTCCAATACTGAAGGCAGTTTTCTCTTTGTCTTTTGGATCCAAACCAACTTGCCAATACCCACTCTTCAAATCCAAGGTAGAGAACCAACGAGATCCCGACAGTGTGTCCAGTGTATCATCAATTCTTGGTAAGGGATAGCTATCCTTCTTCGTGACTTGGTTGAGCTGCCTATAGTCTACACAGAACCTGGTGGACCCATCCTTCTTCTTCACCAGCACTACAGGCGATGTCCAGGGACTATTGGATGGTTCAATGACACCTTCTCTCGCCATGTCTTCAATGATCCGTTCGGCTTCTTCTCTCTTTGCCAGAGGAAGACGTCTGGGGTGTTGTCTGACAGGTTGTGCATCACCTGTATTGATTTTATGCTGTACAACATCAGTCTTTCCTGTTCTTTCGCCAGTGGCAAAGACGTCACAGAAGGACTGAATCAATTTTCTGACTTCGGCCAATTGACACTGGTTAAGGTCTTTGTGGTGTACGGGTAAACGGATAAAAAACTTTGATTAGTTTAATAATCTTTAATTATATATTCCGGGAAAAAGGGTAACTCACATTGAGTTGAGACATCGAACATAGGTTATATTCTCTAAATAAATCATAGATCTTCTATTCACAGTGTCAACCATGACACTTCTTCTTCCTTTTGACTTAATCTAATACATAACAACATCCCCCCTCTATAAATTCAGTTTATCAGGAGGTTTAATATTCCTTCTCGGTCTTAGATTAAATCTATTCATATTACCATCTTTGACTGGATTATCATTAATAACACCTTTTATATCATTGCACCCTTCATCAGAAGGTTCAGTTTGACTATTACATTTAACATTCGTTTCAAAAGTTACATTTTCTTCAACAATTTCTTCTGTTACCTTATCTCCTAATAATTCATCATTAAGTTCTTTCAGAATGATCTTATGTGGAACCTCATCTGGTTCTTCCAAAACCTGTTCATAACATTTCATAATTTGGTCTCTATGACGTTTCCACACCAGATCCTCTGTTAACAATTTACATAAATATATAGAGTCACCAATTGGTTAATCAATTTTTGCTTTAGCCCAACTTTTTTTATTTGGATTCCTTAAGTCTCTACAATATACTATCTCCCCAATCTCAAATTTTTTTATACCTTTCCTTTCCTTATCACTATAATTATTTTTCATTGGTTCAATAGGTTTCAAGATATCTAATCTCGTTCTTGGTTGAAATTTAAACATTAAACTCGACGGTGTAACTCCAGTAGAGGCGTGATTTGAATTTCGATAGCTGAACAGAAAACGTGACATTAGTGTTTCAAAACTTACCCCTCTATTGGAATTATCCTTTACATTTTTAGTCAAATTATTTTTGAAACTTTTAACCAGATTTTCTGCCTGACCATTGCTAGATGGATGTCCAACAGGAGATGTTAGAAACTTAATGCCATTTTTAGATAAAAATTCTGTGAATTCGAAAGATGTGAATTGACTACCATTATCAGTTACTAATACCTCCATTAAACCAAACGTAGATATGAAATTCCTAAATTTCTCAATTGTTTCCTTGGCATCTACCGACTTATTCATTATATATGCCTCAGGCCATTTGCTATAAGCATCTATTATCACAAGAACAGTCTTACCCATAAACGGACCCAAAAAATCGGCGTGCACCCTTTGCATCGGCTTATTTGGCCTTAACCAAGGACTAAGCTTACTTTTTGGTGGTTCTGGTCTTTGCTTCATACAAATTTCGCAATTTTTCGCTAATTTTTCTATATCCCCATCCAAAGAAGGCCACCAAAAATAGGATCTAGCCCTAGTTTTCATACTAACGATTCCTTCGTGATTAGCATGTAATTCCTGTAACAATTGCTTTCTCAAAACAAACGGTATAACTACTCTGTATCCCCACATTATTACTCCTTTATCTACAGACAACTCCTCCTTCCTAATATAAAATGGTTATTATTATCAAAACCGTACCTGATCAAGTTGAAAACTTTTCCCAAAATAATATCTTTCCGGGTTTCTGATCTGACCCTATTGATATCAATGACATTCAAACTTTCCACAAAATTCACATAATCTGAGTCCTCATACTCCTTAACGACCGTTTGACTTGGTAATCTTGACAGCGCATCTGCTCTTACATTTTCTGAGCTTTTCACATATTTGAATGTATAATCAAAGTTGGAAAGAAACAATGACCATCGCTGAACCCGACCAGCTGCCATTTGTGGCAAATTCTTATTTTCACCGAACAATGTCATTAACGCTTTATGATCAGAAACTATCTCAAAATGTCTTCCAGCTAAAAAATGATATAATTTTTTCACAGCCCACACTACGCTCAATCCTTCTTTATGTGTTATGCTGTAATTCTGTTCTGTTTTGTTTAACACTCTAGAAATATAACACTGGCTTTTCACTTCCATCTGCCTCAACATGCGATAAACAAGCTCCTATTCCGTAAAACGAAGCATCACACGATAGTCTTAAAGGCTTATCTAAAGAATAATGTGTCAGGATTTCATCTGAAACTAACTTCTTTTTAATTAAGCTAAATGCATCATCACACTTTTTCGACCATTTAAACTGAATGTTCTTTTTGCATAGTTCATACATCGGTTTTAAAACAGTGGAAATATGTGGAATGAATTTATGATAATAATTAACCATGCCACAAAAAGCTTTCACTTCCGTTACATTTTTAGGTTGTGAACATTTTAAAATACCTTCAATTTTGTCAAAATCCTTTTTCAAACCCTTTGCTGAAATATGATGACCTAAATACGTAATACTGTCTTTGAAAAATTCACATTTTTGTCTATTTAATCTAAATCCAAACTGTTTTAATCTACTTAACACCTGTTCTAAATTTTGCAACTGCTCTTCCTCATTCTTCCCTGTGACTACAATGTCATCTATAAAGACTACTACTCCCGGTATTCCACTCAAAACCTTTTCTAGAACTAACTGAAATATCGAACAAGCTGGCTTAGTTCCAAAAGGCAACCTTTTCAATTTGAAAATACCTAAATCCGTACTCCAAGCTAAAAGTAAACCTGTTTTCTCATCCACTTTCAACTGATTATAAGCATCCTTACAACCTAACTTCGTAAACTGTTTGCCTCCCTGCAAAGCAGCAAATATCGTTTGAATTAATGGTAACGGATGGTTAACATTCTCTAAATGCTTATTTATTGTAGCTTTATAATTAGCACATAATCTAATATCTTTGCCACCAGGCTTCAACGCAATAACTAAAGGTGTACCCCAATCTGAATGATTAACCTTTTCGATAACACCTAAATCTATCTATCTAAACAATTCTTGTTTAACTTTATCTCGATAAGCATATGGAACCGGCCTTGGCTTGCAAAAAATGGGTTTTGCGTTTGGATCTATATCCAGTGAAATTTCAGAACCATTATAACAACCTAGTTCCTTCTTGAATAATTCACCAAATTTATCTAATAATTGGTTTAACTGTGTTTGTTTTTCAACCGAATAAATGTCCTTGAATATAGTCCGCAAATCAATGTTAAATCTTTCCAATAAATCTCTACCTAGTAATAATCTACATCCCTTTTCTACTACCATAAGACTACATTTATGTTCCACTCCATTAATGCCTACTTTCAGTTCTAAACTTCCTTTAGGAATAATAACTGTACCGTCATATGTTTTCAATCTGACTGGAGTTTCTGATAATGGAATATTTCTAAAATATTTTGAGTAAATGTTAAATGGCATACAGCTTAAACCAGCTCCTGTATCCACCTCCATATCAACTAATCTATCATTCAAATACACTTTTACAAAAATAGGGTTAGAATACTCGCTTTTTAAATTGAACATTTCGAAAACATGCACATCTTCTGAATCATTTTCTACTGAGTGCACTTCCCCCTTACATGCCTTTTCTATATGCCCCCTTCTTTTACACTTTCTACAAGTAAACTGTTTGAACTTACACTTTGCAAAATCATGTCCAATACCATCACATGCGAAACACTTAGGACCTTTCTGCGAGTCTTCCTGTCTTGGTGCCCTCTTTTTGAAATGACATTCTTCCTTTTTCTTTCCCTGATATGGTTTGATCTTATTGACATCTATCACCCTGGTTTCCCTAATTGCAGCTTCCTTTCCTACTGCTATTTCATATAACTCCGTTAGTGTTTTGCTCTCAGGCTCTTCACACAATCGATCTAAAATTGGACCATTCTTCAAACCAGTAACAAATTTATCTTTTACTCGTTCACTGAGGGAATTACCAAATTTACATGGAGCAGCCAATTGCTTAATCTTTACGAACCATTCGCTGATAGACTCAGCCCCTTGTCTCAAGTTGTTGAATATTATTCTCTTACGAAAGACACTTACTCTGGCTTTGTACTGTGTGTCCAACAATTCAATCAGCTCCTTATATGACTTTTGTTTGGGTAATATTGGGTCACATAAATTTTTAATTGTTTTGTAGACTTCTTCCTCTACCAGTGTTAATAAAACAGCTGTTCTTCTGTCTTCTCCTACTGCATTAGCGATGAAATATTGCTCTAGCCTCTCGATAAATATTTCGAAATCATCGCCTGCTTTGAACCCATTTAATTGGCAAATCCCATTACTCACAACTACTATTTCCTGCGCCATTTTCGGGTAACATGCGGTTAAAAAAAATTGCACTTTTCCAGCTAACAGGAATCAATTTGCCAGAAAATATCAAAGTCCTTACTTTTCAATCCTCGTCGCCAATAATTGTGGTGTACGGGTAAACGGATAAAAAAGTTTGATTAGTTTAATAATATTTAATTATATATTCCGGGAAAAAGGGTAACTCACATTGAGTTGAGACATCGAACATGGGTTATATTCTCTAAATAAATCATAGATCTTCTATTCACAGTGTCAACCATAGAATAAACACTTTTGACACTTCTTCTTCCTTTTGACTTAATCTAATACATAACAGTCTTGACATTTTGAAGTAAGGAGGGCGACCAGCTCTTCGGTATTCTTCTGTGTCTGCGGAACTTCTGCAGTACTCATCCCACCAGAAATATGGTACACTGGTACCCCATGTCCAACCAGGGTGTTCTTCAGGGTGACTGGAAACATGTTCACATTCAGTAATCGGATGGGAATGCTGTCTTTTAACCTCACCAATTTCTTCCCTAGTAATAGTCCGTTAGCTATACTCTGTTCAAATATAAGAGACATCAAAATAAACAAAGTCGCGCAGAGGTAGGATGGGCTTCCTTCAGGTAGAGACTTTATTTCAGGGCTCCAGGGTCGGATCGAGGATAGTTCACACAATCATATAAACTCAAATTCATTTATTCAACATATTCAAATTACAAATGTCATAAGTTTGAAAAAAATAATGCAGCGTCCAAAATAATATAATATGTATTACCCTATTAAAAATTATTCAGAATTTTGTTGGTCTTCTTCTGTGTCACTTTCATCCAGATTCACCAGCACTCGCTCTATTGTTGACTCCATGATATTATCGAGTTGACACATTTTTTCTTCGACATCAGTTACAACATGATGTATGCATTTCTTCCATTTCTCAGCACCAATCGAGCCTATAGCTCCCAGAAACAAATTACGAACCTCAGCAATTTTAAATGAGGAGTTCTGAGCAGCTACTTTTCCTTTTACTTGAGCCCAAATGAGCTCGATTGGATTCAGCTCGCAATGATATGGTGGGAGTCTCAATACTGTTCTTCCCGTCTCATTGGCCATTTCATCTATAATTAATTTTTCATACCTCCCTCTATTTGCCTTGACCAGAGCAAGAAGTTCCGCCTTCAAAAGATCATTTTCGAAGGAAATATTTTTACTGAGCAACCAATTTTTGACATCTTCCTTGCGGGTTGAAGACGGAATCGATTCCATTTTTCTCGAATGATAACTGGCGTTGTCCATTACGATGACAGCGTTATGATCCAGAGTTGGCAAAATTGTTGAGAACCACTTTTCGAACGATTCCCCGTTCATTTCCTGATGGTAATCTCCGGATTTTTTCGATTCGAAAAACCATAGGCCGTTCTCTACAAATCCGTCTTCTCCCCCTATATGACATATAATCAGTCCTTTTCCTTTTCCACTTGGGTTTTTGAGACCAGTTGACAGACCTTCTCGAAAAGCCTGTCTGTTGGACCCAATCGATTCATCGACCCATATTGAATTTTTTGTACATCCCGCATTTATCCATGTCTCGTCAAGGTAATAAATTTTTCGGCCTTGCTCCCTAAATTCTCGAATTTTCTTCAAATAATTTCTCCTCCAAACAACTATTTCGTCTCTATCAATCAATAAACTATTACGACCACGTTTTTTTGAATTTGAATTTCATTTTTTTCAATAATTTATAAAATGTTGTTTTTTTAAAATTCGGCAGGCTGTCATCGTTATTAACAACTTCCAAAACCTTCGAAATTGTAGGAATTTCATCAAGAAAAAAAACCGTGAACTATTCTCCTAATTAAGTTCATGTCGAAATCGTCTATTGAATCGATGCTTTTTAGCGACTGGGATTTCTGCTTAGGTGGAATCAATAGATGATTTCGTTTATATTATTTTTCAGAAATCTCGTCGGAAACCGACAAAGGGTTAAGTACAATTCAAACAAATATTTATAACCGGGACAAATTGAGGTACCTACTTCAGATATATCAGGTTATAACCGTTGCGAATTTTAGAGGACCTAATTACAAGGGTTACAAGGGTGTAACTGAGTGTAACAAAGAAATCCAAAACATTCACTTGTATTCAAATTTCATAACTCTCCTGTACCTACTATCGACATTCCGTTCTAAGCTTTAAGTACGATCCTGGCAGTCTTTTGGGGGCGTGACAAGAATTGTAGAAAAGATCCTTTGACCAATAAGCTGTTAGTATGCGCAAAACAAACCGATTTGGTTTGTTTGTTTACATTCTCTTATATTTGAACAGACTATAGTATCCCATCTGCTGAGGGCCCGATCATTCTAATGCAGCCATTTCTTGTAACATTATCATATTCACCAGTCACTATGCCTTCAGTCCGCCCTGGCAACGTGATGTCCTCGGTCAGTCGGATCTGATATATCTTGTCATCTACATCATTGAACGGAATCTCTTCAATTCCTAGCCGAAGAACATCCTTCTTCATATCCAGTTGGCATCCAAGTTTCTTTACAAGGTCCAATCCCAGGATAACTTCTTCTGTGATTTCGGCTACGAGAACTTCATGCTTGACTATCGTGCTTCCTAATTCAATGGTGGAGATAACTGATCCGTAAGTCGGTATTTCTTGTCCAGATGCAGTTCGGAGTTTAATCATAGCTGGGCAACTCTTCAATCCTTCGGCTATTTCCGGACGCACAATGGTTCTAGTTGATCCTGTGTCCACTAGTATTTTTACACTGTGATCGTTTATCTTTCCGGGAACAAATATGCTTGTTAAATCTGTGGACATGATTCCTCGGATTATCACTTCGGGTGCATTTTTAGCCTGGGTCGATTTATGCCCCTTATCACAGACCCTTTTTAGTTTCCCAGATGCTGTGGCTCTTTTTCAATCCTTGGGCAATTTCGCTTGAAATGCCCACTTTTGTTGCAATACCAGCACACAACATCCTTTTTCCTAGCATTCAATAATCTGCTAACCTCTTCTCGGATGATTTCCTCCACAGGTCGGTCTATTTCTTGGACTTGTCGCACACGAAATTGTCCTCTATGCGACGCCTGTTTCGCTGCCTCGAATTCTAGAGCTTGAGCTAAGGCATCATCGATGGTTTTAGGCCGGGCAAGTCTTAAGGCTTGTTGAACTTCGCTGTCCTTGATATCGTCGATAAACGTCTGGATTGATAGCTGTTCAAGGAAGCTGTCTGGAGCTGATGGATAAGCCAGCCTCACTAATCTGGCAACATCGGCCTCGAACTCCTGGAGATTTTCTCCTGTTTTCTGCACCCGATTCTTTATTTGGGCATGGTAGACTTGCTGTAGGTGAGCATCGCCATATCTCATCTGAAGTTTAGATGTTAAAACTTCATAACAGGCTTGTTGACTCCGGTATTGTCTGCAGGATATTAAGTGCCTCTCCTCGTAAAGCTATTATTAATGCTGTGGCCTTTTCGTTATCGCTCCAACTGTTTGCCAACGCAGCAGCTTCAAATTGTTTTTGATATGTCGACCACCATCAAATGTTGGTGGCTTGATCTTCATTTTACCACTTTCTATGTTATTTTCTGGTTTCACGAAGCTGTAGGATGGTGAAGCTTGAGTTTCTTTCCTATTTGATGTTCTTTTGAGGGAGTCTATCAGCTTGGTATGTTGTTCAATCATTCCTGATATTTCCTCAAATTTTTCATTGACTTCCTCAAATTTTTCGTCAACCTTATCAACGACTTCGTCAAATTTTTTATCCACTTTTTCAAATTTTCCATTGACTTCTTCAAATTTTTCTTCAACCTTATCGAATTTCTCATTAACTTAATCTATTATTACTTCCTTGATGGTTTCCATTTTCTCATCCAATGTACTTGCAATTTGACTCACCAATTGTTCATTGTTTACCTCCACCTTATTTTCCATTTGATCCATTTTTTCTTCTAATTTCAAGCTCATTTCTCGAGAATTCTCTTCCGCCTTATTTTCCATTTTATCCATTTTCAAGCTCATTTTTTCAAAGGCTTGCTTGAAGAATTCCATACTCGCCTGGTCCATTTTCTCTTTTTGCGATCTGGTTATCGGCATTCAAATCCACCCCACACCTGACACCAATGTAACGTTTTCTGCGTTATTAAAACATGCGTCCGGGATAATTAAACTATTTATTTACACTACTTATAACACTAATAATTAATAACTAATGAACTTATTCTAACAAAAGTCTGTACAATTTATTTCAACTGATTTATTTGCACTAGTATTTATTTTCACTCGTCGCTTGTCTCTAACTGAATGAATCCCTCATCCGTCGATGGGCCCCTTATATGTATCACGCCGATTGTTTCTAGTTAAGTCCGGACCATCTGGAACCTTCCCGAATCATTCGCGGCCGTTACGTCCGATAGAACACTCCACGCGTTTCCAGAAACCTCTCGATCGAGCCGGAGCGCTGGATGCACAGGGCCGTACTTGTCACAATATAGTACCCTCTCTTGGGCGGACGCGGACACCTATTTTTCGTATACTAGGTTTCTAATTTTTCCAATCACTATGGGATGAGAAATATAAAGGGTGGCTCGTCTGAGATGGAACACCCTGTATACAATGAGCAAAAACTTAGTGTGAGAGTGTTTTATTTAATTCACCTTTCAAACATTTGTGGTCAATCCTTCCCATATACAGACCCTCCGTTGGACGGACACTTTTTCACAGTCCCAATGGTGTCCACCCAAGAGAGGTTTCATTGTATTTGAAATAAGTAATAAGTTAAGAATGACACATGTTTCACAACATAATACAAGTTATTGAGTTAACATTTGGATAAAAGAATTCATTTAATTTTTAACCTTCATAAATTCTTTTCAGAGATCTTTCTCCAGCCTTATTGATGGCGAGGTGTTTATATAAGTTAGCAAGTCCAAAAATTATGAAATATGGTCATTTAGTTCTACCATGTAAAGCACAGAATTTTGGGCCCACATATTTCTGTAAATTACAAAGAATAAAATAAAAGCTATTTCAAAATATTCGTAGTTGTTTTTGTGTTTTCCACCCATCCTGTTCAAACCCGTAGCAGAGCTGACGCTCATAATCATATGAATAAATAGACAAATAAAGGAAAAGTTTGTGCACAATTTATCCCGATTTAATTCAGATTTGCCTTTTAACGCCGATCAAATTTGTAGATTTCGTTTTTATATAGTCGAAATTATTATGTTTGAGAATTATCAGTAAGTTATAAACTTCAATCTTTGTATAATAACATACAGGATTGGGATAAAGTATGGAACCAAGTAAATATCTTTTAAACGAAAAAAACGATATTTATGAAAATTTGCAGTTAAGTGCAATGGAACAAAATGCATCTAATTCCTGTAAGTTGAGGTTGATTAAAGTGCTGTATTCCTCGTTTTTACAATTTTTTTTACACCAAAGTCGGTATGTATGAATTCAAAATAACAAGCTCTTTCAAAATCTGTAAAAATATAGAGTGTCCCATTTAAATTAAAGAAGTTGATGGCATTTCCGGTTAAACCGAAAGCATATTATTAACAAAAAAATTTACATCAGATGCATTTGTTCCATTGCACTTACCTGCAAATTTTCATAAATACCGTTCTTTTCGTTTAAAAGATATTTACTTGGTTCCATACTTTATCCGAACCCTGTATATTAAGAAATATAGAAACAGAAGATTTCTATTCGAATTTCGACGGAACTAAATTTGTTAAAATTGAATTATTTGATCATCAGCAATTGAATATCTAATGCCGGGTTTCCACCAAGCGGACAGGTCAAAACAAAACACGAAATGATATTAGTTTAGGAGGTGAACTTCGATCAAGTTTTAAGAACTTTTTGCGAATGTCGAGCGCCTGTAGTGCTGGTGAAGAAGAAGGATGGGTCCACCAGGTTCTGTGTAGACTATCGGCAGCTCAACCAAGTTACGAAGAAGGATAGCTATCCCTTACCAAGAATTGATGATACACTGGACACACTGTCGGGATCTCGTTGGTTCTCTACCTTGGATTTGAAGAGTGGGTATTGGCAAGTTGGTTTGGATCACAAAGACAAAGAGAAAACTGCCTTCAGTATTGAAACGGGCCTTTGGCAATTTAAGGTTATGCCTTTTAGATTATGCAACGCTCCGACCACTGTAACATATCTGAATTTCCTACCCTGCAAGAAAATAAAATGCACCGTTGCCAGACTCCATGGCTTCCAACTTTGCAACGTCTATTGTCGAAACGTGGAACTACGTTGAATGAACTTATTTGATATTATTTTATAATTCTATGAATGATGAATATTAGTACGACTTCAATCAATACTTTAGGCAATTCGCATATTTATAAATAGGAGATTTTAATCATATCTAAGATCCACCATGAAGTAAACTTGTTCTTCTGTGACCATCGAAGAAATACGATTCTGTGGAAGGAAAACTAACCTCCGAAACGACAACGAATGAAATGGTCTCTTTGACTTTCACTCATTCACTCGGGTGCTGTGTGTTTTCACTTTCATTCTGATTCACAATAGTGTTCCTTTGAAATGGAGTTCCTCTTCTAGGAATCCGCCATTTTAGTATATTTTAAAGACGCTTGTTTGTTGTCTGGTATGTACTGCCCCCATTTTAAATAACTTTGTTTCATTTCACAGGATTTAATCTCATGTAAGCTTATTCTATCTGATTATTGCATTTCTATTGAATATTGTGGAACTCTGTTCTGCTATCAACCCATTTGGAATATTCTTATACTGTTCGTAAGGCCTACTGCACATTTAACTATTCACTCGACATTATGGTATACGCATTGGAGTTGTTGCTTTTAGTATAATATTTCACGTACAGGGGAAACATGGTTTGGAGGTCTAAGATAAACTGTTTATATCGCCTGTGCCTAAGGAAAACACCCTCCCTAGCATCGTGGAGGAGACTTACCTCTGAGAGTTCTTTAGACGAACGTCCTCAGTAAAACAAGCCTTGGTCATTGGCCTTGGTGAGCCGGGCAAGTATCCTAGGCCGGATTGCTTCGTCCCGGGTCCACCGTTCATCAGTCAACAGGAAATCTAAAGAGTTTATTGTCCACTTCCAAACCAACGCGAATAAAATCACACACACACACTTGGAAGGAAGGATTCTTACACATGGAACTTCAAAAGCTCTGCGCAACAATAAAGTGACACACTCTATATGCCTATAACCTTTGGATGTATTGGATTCTGCTTTTTATCACAATTGTGCCAGTAATAACCTTACCGGAGTATAGGAAGCTCCATATTGTACATATCACCAGTGCTCGTCTTGTTAATAATTGTTCTATGGATTGTAAACATATCATCTGTAATGCTAGAAGGTTTTTTGCTTTGAGTTTCAATTGATTCTCGTTCGTTTTTCCTTCATAGGCTATGGTTCCCCGAACTATGGCGCTGGACGAATAAAGGGCTCTTGTTCCACCTTTATGTCCAATCTAGTGTTTTATTTATTTCCCATATCCTATATTTCACTAATCTGAGTTATTACGAATCTGAATTGCTACGACATAACATAGAGTTCTACCAATCTAGACGATCACATCACAAGCCAAAAATATAAGTATAAAACCCCCTTTAACGTAATTCTACCCTCAGCTCTTCCGAGCAGGGTTGCCCCTTTTCTCTTTTTCATAATGTTCCTAGGATTTACAAACTTGGAATGTTACACCACATTTGAGCGTTTAATGGAAACTATATTAAGAGGACTCTCCTGGAAGACTTGCCTTGTGTATTTAGATGACGTGATAGTAGTGGGAAAATCATTCCAAGATCACCTGCACAACCTATGTGAGGTCTTCCAGAGACTACGTGAGGCCAATTTGAAGCTAAGTTCCAAGAAATGCCATTTATTTCGAGCAGAGGTGAAATATTTAGGACACGTAGTTTCTCGGAGGGGTGTGAAAGTTGACCCAGACAAGATCAAGGCGGTACAGGATTGGCCTATACCGAGAGACAAGAGTGAGTTACGAAGTTTCCTAGGCTTGTGCACTTACTACAGAAGATTTGTGCCTGGATTCGCCAACGTTGCCAAACCACTGACAAAATTAACGGAAGATGGGCAGGAGTATATTTGGTCCTATGATTGCGCTGAAGCCTTCGATCGATTGAAAAAGGCTCTGGTCACGGCTCCAGTCTTGAGCTACGCAAGAACTGATGGAAAATTTGTGCTCGATACCGATGCTAGTAATCTGGCCATTGGAGGCGTCCTATCGCAAGTTCAGGATGGACAAGAACGAGTCATCGGTTATTTCAGCAAGGTACTGTCGAAGCCAGAAAGAAATTACTGCGTGACCAGAAGAGAACTCTTAGCGGTAATCAAAGCCGTAGAACATTTCTACAAATATTTGTATGGTAGAAAATTCCTTCTAAGAACGGACCATGCTGCTCTAAAATGGCTCCTGAATTTTAAGAACCCGGAAGGACAAGTGGCCAAATGGATCGAGAGACTGCAAGAATATGACTTCGACACCGAACACAGAGCTGGGGCTACACATCGAAATGCGGATGCGTTGTCAAGAAGACCTTGCTCCCAAAATTGCAGCCACTGCTCTCGTGTGGAAGAAAAGGCCGATTTGAGGCGGACCACAGTAATCGAAGACGACTGGCAACCCCCAGAAATTCGACGAGCACAGGAGGAAGATCATGAATTGAGAGTAATCCTAAGTTGGAAGAAGAGTGGCAGACGACCTACTTGGGAAGAAGTATCCAGACTGAGCCAAAATGTCAAGTCGTATTGGGCCCAATGGGAAACGTTGAAGATGGATGAAGGTCTTCTGAAACGTTGCTGGGAAAATGAAGATGGATCTCAGCAGAGGCTTCAGTTAATTGTGCCGAAGAGTAGAGTAACAGACATTTTGACCAGACTACATAATGGAACTTCGGGTGGCCATTTTGGTATTACTAAGACCCTGGAAAAGGTCAGGCAGCGATTTTATTGGATCAACTGTAAGAACGACGTTAAAGATTGGTGTAGGAAATGTAAAGTTTGTGCTGCGGCCAACGGACCTCATGGCAAATTAAAAGCTCCAATGAAGCAATATAACGTCGGATCACCCATGGAATGAGTTGCTATCGACATCGCAGGTCCTTTTCCAGAAACAGCCAGTGGAAACAAGTACATTTTGGTAGCGATGGACTACTTTACCAAATGGGTGGAAGCGTACGGTATTCCTAATCAAGAGGCAAGAACGGTAGCTGTCAAATTGGTCAAAGAGTTCTTCTGCAGATTTGGAATCCCCCTTGAGCTGCATTGTGATCAAGGCCGAAACTTCGAGTCGAAGTTATTCCAGGAAGTTTGCACAACATTGGGGATACATAAGACCAGAACTACACCTCTGCATCCTCAGTCAGACGGCATGGTGGAACGAATGAACCGGACTATGGGAAAACATTTGGCCAAAGTTGTCTCTGACCATCAGAGGTACTGGGATGAATACTTGCATTTATTCACCATGGCCTATAAATAATAATAATAATAATAAGGTTTATTGATCCATTATGACATAATATATATGTATAGGACAGGTCAATATAAATGCAAAAATAAATGTAATGCAAACTTCAAAATACTAATCCAGAAAGCTGTCATCAGCCAAATATTCACTAACATTATAATAACAATTATTCAGCAATTTACATTTAATCAATTTCTTAAATTTTGCTCTATTCAACATCTTGATGGCTGGTGGTAAATGATTATATAGAATAATTGCCTGATAAACACAAGACGATTTAAACTTAGTAGTTGAATGAGATGGAATGCACAAAGTGTCGGCATTTCTAGTCGAGTAAGTATGAAAGTCTGACAACTTAACAATAGAATTTTCGTTTTCCTTAACATAAAGTAAACATCTGAATATACCCACTAAGCAAGAAACGTGATTGTTACGTTGAGTTACGTTATTTTCAAGTAACTTAGAAGATGTTCTCCTTAAAATATCTAATTGACATAACTGGTACGATTTTGTGTGACGTTGAAATTGATTATGTTTTTGGAATGTTAAATGTAAGCATATGATTCTAACGTTATCAACAAAACGTGCTAGACACGTAGTATTTATGTTGGTTTAAAAAATGTTTTAGGTTTACATCGCCGACATGTTTTTGGGTCAACTTCTCTGTTAAAGAGAAATAAAATGTAACACAAACGTAACATTTTTGTTAATCTAATAAACGTTTATTTTAATTGTATTAGTTTCGTTGATGTATTAACTTGTTTGAATCACAAATATTATAAATACACCAAAGTTTTCAAGTGAAGTATATGTCTTGTCTAATCTTTTTTTAAATATATTGTACAAGTTTTTCAACCTGACAAAACAAGTATTTACTTCACTTTGATCACTAAGGCAATCCCAGAACGCGCCCTTGAATTCATATCATAAAATCACAGAGCAACTGGTCTGTGATATAATACGTGATACGGTTACGTCGAACATCAAATCAAGTGCCGCCCCAACGCCAACCATAACCTATAAATTATAATCAAAGCCTTTGAATATAGTGTGTTGTATCAAGGACTATTTTATATTCAAAGATTCCAGCCAGGTCCTGAATAATTGTTCGTTTTGTGCAATAAAAACCAAAGACTGTCTGGTCTGTGATAAAATCTGTGTTGGAGTAGAGGAACATGAATCGTAAAGTAAGTACTAAATTCGTTTATTCGTTAGTTTACCTGAAAGAATCTCCTGTTTTTACCCCTACTTATATAATTATTATTAAATGCCACAACATGGGATGCGATTATAAACTGATAAATAGGTCAGAGGTATTGAAGACCATTGAAAATATGCGAAAATACAAAGGGTGATTCATTTAAAAAATCACTCATTTGTTGAATAATTTTTTTGGGAACACCCTAGTTGGCCTAGTTTGAGGATTTTATTTAGCAAATATGTTATTATATATACTTAGTCCTTTTCAAGGATAACACTTTTTCGGCACATATTACAAAACAAATATGTATTCTCTTTCGAAATATTGGAATAAATGGTTTCAATTTATGATCAAGTTATTCTAGTATAGTTGCATGAATATGTGTACATTCTCTGGCTGATGTGTAACATCAAACAGTAGATATTTAAAAATTTTTAAATTCTGATATTTGATTTATTTTTCAGAGGTGTGCAGCAGATGCTTTACATAAATACATATTTATATACATAAGTAAAATAGAATATATTTTTTATTTCAATCTACAGTCTTATTATTTTGAAACCATTCAATAACTACATACTTATAAGTGTTTCAATTGATGTTTGGAACATTTATTAATTGTATTGGGGTGCGTTTAGGTTGGAGCGGTGATAGTGATAAGAACTCAATACTAGTGAAGCAATGAATAGTTAACAAGATATAAACGCCTCCACATGACTAATAAATGGTTACAGTTGCATTACTTGATGTATACACCAAGCTATTCTGATGTGAAGATAGTCATGAATATAATAACTGTATTTTTAGTGGGAAATCGACCAAATAAAAATAATTATATTTTCTCTTATCAAAAGTTCAATAGGAATTCTTGTCAATAGAAAAAACTGGTGCTACAAAGACCATTATGTCTGTCGGTATGAGCTATCAATGAACTTTTGCAAGGGAAAGTATAATTATTTTTTTGGACCGATTTTCCACTAAAAATAGGTTCGCTTTAGTTTCGATTTAGAAGCGTTACATGAATGTAATGTTTTAGTCATTCTGCACTAAAAAGAACATCTCAAAAACGAAAATAATATGTTATAGCTTCGAAACGAAAACGTAACTTAAGTCACATATTCGTAACGTTAAAATTACGAGGTAACTGGAACATTCCAAGAACGGAAATAATATGTTACAGTCTTGTAACAAAAACGTTTATTTGTAAACGTAACTGGGATTTTGTCATGTTTGCGGACATTTCACGTAACTATGAACAAGAAAAGGCTGTAACAAATCTTTTTTGGATAACGTAACAATGTAACTTTCAACGTATCAGTAACGAATCTGCGATGTTTTTTTGCTTAGTGGGTATATAAACTAGAAAGTGTGAAAAGTTGATATTTCTTGAAAGTAGGCCTACAGGATTCGCGGGAATCCAAATTGAAAATGAGGCGTATTATTCTTTTTTGTGCTATAAACACTCTGTTAGAATCAATCGAATTACCCCATAACAAAATATTATAGTTCAGAAAGCTATATACTAAACTGAAATATACTGTAATAATGGACTGAATTGGAAGAGAGTTCTTTATTCTACTTATTGCATAATAAGACTTCCCTAACTTCTTACAAACAGCCGTAATTTGACAATCCCATCTTAAAGAGCAATCTAAATGTATGCCTAAAAATTTAACATGATCACAGGATGTCATTTGCCTGCCCAGACAATTCACAGCTAAGCGCTCTCCACTAGGGTTTCTGATGCGAAAGTACATGCATTCAGTTTTATCGATGTTCAATATTAGGGCATTGGAGTGACACCAATTTTCAAACCCATCGACCAGTTGACTACACAAAAATGAGAGTGCCCCAGGGCTGTGTGCCGAAACCGCCATTGACGTATCGTCAGCAAATATGATCAAATTTATTGAATTATTGTTGACAACATGAAGGGGTAGATCATTAATATAAAGAAGAAACAAAAGCGGCCCCAGAACAGAGCCCTGCGGCACTCCCAGTCCCATCTTACATTTGTCCGAAGTGGAGCTACCAATTCTTACCGAGGAAGTACGATCAACAGTGAAACTAACTATCCACTGCAGAAAAATACCTCGAAATCCTAGGTTGTAAAGCTTACATTCCAAGAAATCACGGGAAAGTACATCAAAGGCACGTGATAGGTCGAAAAATAGACCAGCAACAAAATGACCATCATCCAATTTTTTATACACAAAATTTACAAATGAAAGGGCAGCTGTTTCAGTGGATCTGCCCTCTCGGAAGCCGTGTTGGCAGTCGGTAACAATTTTGAATCGAGTTAAGAACACTAACATCCGACTATATATGATTCTTTCAAAGACTTTTGAAAATATGCTCAAAATTGAAATGGGCCGGTAGTTTGCGATATTACAAGGATCGCCTTTTTTAAACACAGGAATAATCGAAGCCGATTTCAAGAATGAAGGAAATTTTCCTGTGTTTACTGATAAATTTATCACATGTGCGATATGATCTGCAACAATATCCACTATAGCTTTCAAAACCCTGACAGATATGTTATCAATACCTGTACATTTTTTATTTTTAAAGGACATTACAGTATTGATTACGTCTTCTCCCGTGACAGGAAAAAAGAAAAATGTATTGAGTGTTAATTTTGATGTAGTGCAACTTAGTGAGATCGAGCTACCATAATGTTTTTTAAGACTATCCTCTGCAACAGAGCTAAAATAATCAGCGAACATATTTGCAACCTCAATAGGTTCAGAGTACAGTGTGCCAGTCTGGTTGAGTTTGATGTTCTGACGAGAATTATCTTTTCTACCAGTCTCCCTATTGACAATGTTCCAAACAGTCCAATTTTTATTTGTAGAATATTCTAACATATTTTGGTAATAATTGAATTTAGTTTGTTTCAACATATTTCTGAAATTAATTTTTGCTTTTTTATATATTTCATTAGAGGTATGATTTGTTAAATTCTTATTTAGCCATGCTAGATTTTTCAAATCATCACTGGCAACTCTTATGTCATTATTGACCCATCCCTTATTGTTGTCAGAATTACGTTTGGAAAATCTTAATGGACAAGATTTTTCAATAGAGTAACTTATTATATTTAAAAGTTCAGAGAAACAATCGTCAATATCTGGGTGTGAATATAAATTGTCAAAACTCACATACGATAAATAATCAACCAAGTTGATTAAAGACTGAGGCGATACATTCCTGACCAACACACGTTCACAATCAGGTTTTCCAACATTGATGACCCCAGTTAGGTGCTCCAACATGAGAACTCTGTGATCACCAAAGTGGCCCTCGAACACTTTAGATTTAAAATTTATATTGGTATTAGCCAGAATGTAATCAATCTTAGAGACTGAAGTCAAATTGTTCACATTTGTCAAAACTCTGGTGGGCTTCAGAGAGGTCACCCTCAAATCAAAACAATAGAACAGATCGTCCAAAAGTTGTTTACGTGCACATGATTGGTTCAAATAATTTACATTAAGATCACCGCAAACAAATATAACATCTGCAAGCTTATTGCACTGATGTAAAACAAATGTAAACCTTTCAAGAAATTGGAAGAAATCGCCATCAGGAACCCTGTAGGCACTTATAACACAGTAGCTATATTCTCGGAGAGTCACTTTGACACCACAAAACTCGAACTGTTTTTCCACTGAAAATTTCGAAATGCCAATATCTTTCACTTGCAGGTCAGTTCTTGCATAAATAACAGCACCACCATGAATATAGGTTTCGCGACAAAAAGAGGCGGCCTGGATGTAGCCATTAATGGACATGTACTGTAGTTTATCACTGTTGCACCAGTGTTCCACAATGCTAGCAATATGGGGGCGCTCCTCCTCAAATAAGAATTCCAAATTGTTCATCTTGTTGGATAAAGATTGAACATTCACATGCAGAATTTTGAGGTTTTCTGAAACCATGTTTACCGATCGGAGGTCCTCTTTCGGCTCGGGAAAAAATAATTAATGCTTGCATTTTTAGGCCAATTAGCAGCATCTTTGACTTTATCAAGTTCCCCGTGCGTTATTAAAACCTTGAAGGAGGCATATGTATTTGGATATCGTGATTGTAGAGGTTCACATTTCACAAAAGTGAACTTACGTGAGAGAAAATCATGTAAATCTTCAACTGTAGTAGCTGGACTTAGTCTCGAAACGTGGAGGGCTTTAAGCTTTTCAACACCCTGTACTGTAGGTGACTCAGTGCAATTACCGACTACTAAAGCTGGTCTATTTTTTCTCTTAGTTTTTCGGGATTGCGCAGATTTCCAATCAGCATTGTTATTTGAGTTTTCGTTGACAACTTTATTGTTGTCTATAATAGTTTTAACATTTTTCAATGCTTCATTTACTTCACTTAATGTGATTTTATCGGTAGTTTGTTTGACTTTCGATTGGGGAACGCCCGTATTCGGCGATCCCGATGTGGAATCATCACTCTCTTTTGCAACGGGCACCGGATGACCAGTTGCAGTACTCGCAACGTTAGCGTAAGACGGAACTTTTCCAATGTCGTCGGTGTTTTGCTTACGTTTACCGGATTTGATAATTTTTTCTCTCATAGTATGATTAGTATTGTTATCACAACGGCTGCAAACGTGATTTTCATTTTTAAAGATTTCATTTTCCAATTTGGAAATTTTGTATTTCAATAGTTGAGAATTTTCTTCCAATAAGCGATTTTTATCCTCCAGCTCGTGTATTATCCGCAGCAGTAAGTCACGATCCGAGGAGTTGGCGGTAATATGCCTACTGGATTCGGAAATATCGCCCCTCAGGGAATCTTCATTATCGGTTTTCATATTGAGTAAAGTGGAAATCTCCACCTCACAGCATTTTTTGAGTTTCGATGCACAACTACGGTGATATATTTTAGGGCAAATATTGCATTTCAGCCCACTTTTAACTATGGAATTTTTACATTCCCCACATATATACGGATAAACTCGTAGATCGACACTCATAACTTCCGAATTCCTCAAAAGTACAACGTTTTGAAATTGAGCCAGCAAAACAGCTCGATCAATCCGGGGTTTATACCCGGAGTCGGTGGCTGATTACTGAGAACAATATTCGAAAACTAAATAATTCAGAACACTAGACTGTATCACATCCATTAAACTGATCTAGATCTTCGATTCAAGAATCTACCAAGGAGACTCCATCCAATATAATGTTTGGCCGAGAAATGAGACTACCTTGCGATCTCGAGTTTGGGTGTAAGCCTGGAGAAGATGTAGCTGGGGAGGACTACGTTAGTAATCTAAGAAGCAAGCTAGACTACATCCATGACAGGGTGCGTAATCAAATGCAGCAAGCAATAAGTGACCGGATGAAAATGCGCTATGACATCAAGGCCATTGAAGGAGGGTTTACCGCAGGAGATCTGGTATGGTTGTATAACCCCCAAAGAAGAAAAGGTTTCTCACCGAAGCTGCAGAGACATTGGGAAGGACCGTACGAAGTTGTGAAGAGAATAAATGATGTAGTTTACCGAATACGGAAGCTCCCCAGAGGTAAACCGAAAGTCGTCCACTTCAACCGATTGGCTCCGTACGCGTCCACGCAGGATGAAGAAGAAGTACGTCTCGTCGAGGCTCTGGCGAAGGAAAGCTGCGAATTCCAGGAATTTATGAATACCTATGGGGGAACACGCATTGCACGGTTTGGCGTCACACAGGAAGTTCATCAGGACCTATTCACAATCCCCGAGGAATACTCGCTTGCTCATTGTGTAGCAGCCGATCTACGTATGAGTAGGGGAATAGCAAGAGTATTCAAAAACAAATTTGGTCGGCAAGAGGAGCTAATGGAACAGCATCCCGGAATCGGGAAATGTTTAAGATTGAAGTCCGGAGGTCGGCTCATAACCAAGCAGCACTCTTCTCAGAAGCCCACCTAACAGAACTTATGGACCTCGCTGCATGGCTTGAAGGAAGACCTTCAGCGTTCCGGCGTTAGGAAACTAGCAGTTCCCAAGCTTGGTTGTGGACTGGATCTACTGAATTGGAGGGTAGTGCGAAGCATGCTTGAAGTAATTTTCCAGAGGACAGGTATACAGATCCTAGTATGCAGTTTCTACCCAAATCGTATCGAACTCCCCGGCAAAACTATAGAATGCTATTTCCATCAAAGGGGCTACTGTAGAAAAGGAGCCGACTGCAGATTTCGCCACGGTCCTCTGAAGAATCCATGCGATCTGTTCTGGGACAGAACAGGCTTAAGGAGGGGACAGTGTGACAAGTACGGCCCTGTGCATTCCGCGCTACGGCCCGATCGAGAGGTTTCTGGAAACGCGTGGAGTGTTCCATCGGACATAACGGCTGCGAATGATTCGGGAAGGTTCCAGATGGTCCGGACTTGACTAAAAACAATCGGCGTGATACATATAAGGGGCCCATCGACGGATGAGGGATTCATTCAGTTAGAGACAAGCGACGAGTGAAAATAAATACTAGTGCAAATAAATCAGTTGAAATAAATTGTTCAGACTTTTGTTAGAATAAGTTCATTAGTTATTAATTATTAGTGCTATAAGTAGTGTAAAAATAGTTATTTTCCTAACAAGTGCGGAAAGTGATATTTTCCCGCACGAAACTGCCGTTACCCGAACGACGCGAAGCGGAGTTCGGGTAAGCAGTTGAGTGCGGGAAAAACACTTTCCGCACGAGTTAGGAACAATATTTTTTCTACAAGCGCTTATACGAGATCGATTTCAACACACAGATCAAATGTGAATGGATCATTCTAAATACACATGAATGACAAAAGTCTCTGACAAGTCGTTACCATTGTACTCTCATCGTTGACCTTCGGTCCATAGAGACTACAAGCCTATGAAATAAATTTAAACTGTAATAATATTCATAAATTCTTTATTAATTGAAAAGAAAACTAGACTAACAGCACATAAAAATGAATTTTGATAAGGAATCTATGTACATTCTGTTTCTTCCCATTATTATCAATATATTCATTAGAAATATTCAGTTATTAGTTATATTTATTGTAAACGTGCAGTTGGTCGCGTTATGCAAATTTATAGCAGAAGCCATCATATTGATCGAAGTCAACTGCTCCTTGGAAAATAATGATTCTGTATTACAGTTTGAAGAGGAAGAAGCAAAACGTTGAATATTTGCCATCATATTGTTCGAAGGCTCTTTGGAAGGTAATGATTCCGTATTACAGTTTGAAGAGGAAGAACCATTCAAATTAAGAATTTTAGTGGACATTTTTTTTTCTGGTTAATAGATTCTTCCAAGTATCCCTCAGCAACAGCAGTTGACTTCCATCCTCCTAAACGTTTAATATTTGTGATACCTTCTCCACAATTGGCTAGGAAAGTAGCCGAGGAGCGCCTAAAACTGTGTCCTGTGTATAATTCCGGATTTTGTAGGCGTAAGTAAGCTGCAATTTCGGACGGTATTTTTCCTATTGTATTGATTCCGACAGGTTGAATCTTACATTTTCCCCGATTATACTTTATGAAAATTCGGCGATGAGGTATTTCCTTTGGACGTAAATTCATATATTTTCTGTATATGTTCAGAAAATATCCATTATTGGTGTCTTGGGATATAACAAACGATCTTGGTGAATGATTTTTGGAGTCCTTAATATTGACGATGATCAAGTCTCCTTTATCATCTATATCGTCGATGGTGAGTTTTGTAAGTTCCTCTCGTTTGCAGGCACCAGCTAATCCAAAAATTGTTACCAACTTCATCATCAAGTAAATTTCATCAGATGCCTCACTCATGAATTTTGTTATTTCCTCTTCATTAAAAGTTTTGGCCTTTTTTGGACGAAATCCTATATTCTGTCGTTTAATGAAGGCAGTTAATTTATGGAATTTTCCAATATCCAAATCCTGTTTCAGTTTACAAACACTCTTTATCATTGAATATCGGGACCATAATGTGTTTGGTCTCCAAATTTTGGACATTTCCAAAAAATACGCCGAAAACACTTCCTCCTTCCTCGGTTGAACCTTTTTGGAATTACACCAATCAATGAATTCTGAATATTGCTTCTCATATTTTATCTTCGACTTGGCCGGTAACAAATTTAAACTCGCTTCATAAGAAGCTGCTAATATTTCTTCGGGCAGGCCATCATCAGATCCCGAAGTATCCATTTTACCGGAGCGTACTGATTGAATTCGAGTTGATATTATTTATATTTAAACACAATTTCATAATATAATGACAATGTATTAATTCTTATTCACATGCCGTTTCCATAGTAACGTCGTCGGTGGCATAGAGATATATCATTATCCAGTTTATTCTTTAGAAAAAGCGTGCGAGAAAAGCCCTTGCTAATCCATTACCACACGCATTTGCGTGCGGTAATGGAATAGCAGGGGTTTTTCCCACACTGTTTGGCAATGTGACTCTTTACGAATTGAAATACGTGCGGGAAAGAGAATGAACGTGCACGCTTGTAGAAAAAATAGTTTATTCATCCCGGACGTTTTAATAACGCAGAAAACGTTACAGTACCATAGTTTAATATATTTATTCGAAGTTTCGGTACCATCTATGTAAGAAATACCTACCTGTATATCTCCTGTTCAAGTTCAATGGCTTTGCGCGATGAATTAGGTCAATCAGTTCAATGACTGTATGAATGTGCAAATGGACAGAGTCGACATAATTCATTCTTGATTCCATTAATTGTTTGTAAGACCTAGTGAGAACATTGTAATCCAAATTTTATCATTGTGAATAATAACATTGAATGTTGTTTCTTTGATTTACAGGTAAGATCAATATTCTTGCATTCAATTGTATTTTTGTATAAAATAATAAATTCTTTGATTTACAGAGAAACAATTCTTGTTTTATTCGAACCAACAAAAAGGAACTTGGCGAACCCGAATTGAATCCAAACAAACATTATATCTATATCAAGAATTGTGCCAGAAGTATGTAACGCACTGATCGAAGTTTTAAAGTATACAATTAAGGTAGGCATATAATAACAGTAAGGAGTTCAAATTATAGTTCTTCCCTTCACGCACCGAATCAAACTAGCACTAGATCGCTGACAAACAGTCCTAGAACTCGTAAATCCTTTGAAGTTTACCCAGGCGCGTATCCAGGGGGGGGGCTATTGGGGCTCTAGCCCCCCCCAAGGCTTTCGCCTCAGGCGAAAGCCTCATTCTTTCCAGTGAATCAAAAAGATGGAAAAAAGTGGGCTACTTCAACACCGGATGATTCCAAATCATGTGCTTCATCTGCACTTTCAGCTCTAGAGAAATGTAGCGGAGATTTCTATCCAAATTTGTACATATTGCTTCAAATATTTGGGTACACTGTGTCCCATTTTGGTTGAGATTGCTCTGTATCTCAGCTATGATTGAAGATAGAGACATGCGGTTATCGCGAACCTGTATCACATTTTCGTAAAACTTTCAAAGCCACAAACAGAAATATTCCAACTACTCCTTGTTCACGAAATACAGGGCGAAAACGAAAATGTTCACTTTCGGAAATGTAATTATTTCTTAGGCCCTGTATAAGATAGGGAAAAAATGAATACTGCTTAAATTGATATTTTTACATAGAAGTCAGTGCCGTATTTAAAATTTTTGTAAGCACTGTTTTTAAGATTGGACACAAACTTGGTATTTCTCAAATGTATTACCCTGTTTATTTCATCGTCAAATTTTCGCAATTTTTTTCTGAATACATTGATGTATCACAACCCAATCTTCAATAAGTTTACACTTTGAAAATCAGAAAAATCCAAATTGATGTTTTTGATACTAGGCCATGAATCCTTTCACACATGCATAAAAGTTGAACATGCATAAAATATTGTTTTGTTTATTGCATTCAAGAAAACTGAGTCAAAACAAATCAATGATGATGGCTGACGGTGAAAACATGGAATTTCAAAATCTGAAAAATGTCGAATTGAAACTGTGTGGTTTATGTATAAGACAAAATGGACGACAGTTTGAACAACTTCATTAGATTTATATGTTTATTTTTGGTTAATGTAATAAATTGTCTAATTAGAATCTTGTAATTACATCAGTTAATGTTAAATCTGTACCGATATATTTTTTTGTTTACAACATTTTTAAGTTTATGTTGAAGAGTGATATTTTGAGTTGATGTTCAAAATATGATTGAATAAAAAGGTTTGAATCACATGGCGTTTCGAGAAAGTAATAATTGAATGCAGGTGTGGAAGAATTCGTGGCCTACTATTAAAAAACAAACATAAATATGGATTTTTCTGATTTTTGAAGCTATAATTTATTGAAGATAAGGTTGCGAAACATCAAGGTATTCAAAAAAATCGCAAAAATTTGACGTTTAAATATACAGGGTATTCCATTTAAAAAATACCAAGTTTGTGCCCAATCTTAAAAACAGGGCTCTCAATATCTCTTATAAACCGTTTTCATTTTTTTTCTATCTTATACAGGGCCTAAGAAATAATAACATCTCCAAAAGGGAACATTTTCGTTTTCGCCCTGTATTTCAGGAACAAGAGTAGTTGGAATATTTCTGGCTTTGAAAGTTTTACAAAAAAGTGATACAGGGTCGCGAAAATCGCATATCTCTATCTTCAATGATAGCTTAGATACAGAGCAGTCTCAACCCGTGTTCCCGTAACAACGGCTGCAGCGGCGTAGCTACGTGGGTGCAAGGGTGTGCAGTGCACCAGGGCCCCTGACCTCAGGGGCCCCCAAGCGCTGAACATCAAATCGCGTTTGAACTTAAAAAAAAATTCAAACTTTGATTTTTCTATGTGGTCTATAATGTAAATAACATTGTTTTCATTATATTCAGTTGTTGAAAAATGTTTTTTTCCGAAATATCATCAAATCTAGGGATGTATTGCCAAAATTCACTGGTGAATCGGACACCTATCTAAAAAAACTAAATCCGACTAGATGGTCCAGTAGGGTTAACATAATTTCGGCAATCAAATTTCATTTTTTTCATATCATTCGTGCATTAGCTGAAATAGAAGAATAAATTCTTGCAAATAAGAGCAAAAACAAGCAGAAATTAAAAAAAATGTTGAATTTTGAATTTATTTTCCTCGGCGATTTAATGCACTGCATTCTCCATGATATCAATTATGCATCTGAAGTATTACAAAAATGCGATGTCAGTTTGAACGACGTACCTATGCAGAGCTTTAGAAGAGACGAATACAAAGAAAACAATTTATTGGAGTGACTTCGAGTCCTTCAAGTGCAAGGCTAGGGAAAATGTCATAGCATATGGTAAAGATCCCTATTTCGAAGAAAAGAGACAAAAAAAAGATAAAAAATATTTCGATGAATTAGCTTCCGATCACCGATTTCGAAGCAGGGGAGAATTTTCCGAGATAAATATTTTCAATAGAGTGCTCGATACAATAATTTCTCAATTTTAGAAGTCGCCTTCTTATATTTCGGTTGCAGTTTTCAACAAACTGCCGAATCATTGGAAACTATTAAGTTTCATTAAATTTAAAAGAGAATTGAAGGCGCTCCTTGTATCAAAAGCGTATTATTCGCTCTCAGAGTTTTTCTGCGACACAAATCTATCTGTGATATGAGTATAGTTGGCTCCAGACTGTAAGTTCATTTTATGTCCATATTTACATATTTTAATAATGCTTTATTTATGCTGAAGATTGACGAGTACACGCTATTGTATTAAGCCTGTAGTACAATAAAGATTCAATTGATTGAATTCAAGTTTCGGGGTATGACTGCAGTCAACAAAATTTTGAATTTTCACCATCATTTCTACTACTACTAGATATAGGTAGACGAAAAAACTGTAATTCAAAGCTTCGACCAATTTCAAAGTAAATATTGCGATATGAAAGGGACCAACTTTTCAATTCAAGTTCTTAATATTTATCACCTATTTCTACCTGAATTGAATAAGGCATGGACAATTCATGAATTGTGTATGAAAATAATAAGGAAATACGGAATGCTGGAATGCGATCTAACAGAAGTATTTACAGCAATATTACTTTTCCATACAATCTTACTGTCACCTCTGTAGAAGCTGAAAGACCTTTCAGCAAATTAATAATAATATAATATTATTTGCGGAACACTATATGAGCCAAGCTCAACTGCGACATTTATGGCTTAGGTAGGTATACCTATCAATTGAAAATGAAGCTGCATCAAGTCTAGATTTGAATGAAGTCATTGAATCTTTCGCAAAGACTAGGTCTAGAAAGAGGTTGTAAACATATTTTTTCCGAAGAAATAAATGACTTCAAATCTAGACTTGACCTCTAGGTTCGAATCCCCAATAATCAATTTGAATTCATTCCTCGAATAGTTTATTCTTATTGTGATTTCACCAAATAATCTAACGTATCAATAAAAAAAATAAGGCTAGAAGGTCATAGTGACAATGACAATTTTTTTGTGAATATTTGTACATATAGTAAATATCTATAAAAAATGTTTTCAACGCCCTTTTTTTCATCCACATTAATATAATGAATTTAATATACCTAATCAAATACATAAATAACAACATAATGTATTCAAGTATATTCCTCAAACTGTACCTTGAGTAAGTTACTTTGCTTCTTCGAAGTATGTATATTTTGACTCGAAAACAATTCATTAAGGGGCCCCTCTTCGATTTTTGCACCAGGGCCCCGGACTATCTAGCTACGCCACTGAACGGCTGAAGCAGTTTTTCTTAAGACCCTGGCTCAGAACCTATGGCAGAAAACCGCTTGAACGGATTAGCTCTAATGCACATAAATTACGAGATAGTCATAGATACAGAGAAATGGTTGTGACCAGATTCTGGCGCTTGGAACTTTTATTTAATAACTCAAAACTAATAAACCCTTGGATGATATTATATTAATTTGTTTTTTTTGTTTTTTGAAGATTCATATTTACAAGAAATAAATCCATGCTTTAATATTTTCTTTTTTCATGATTTCTCATGGTTAAAAAACATAACTATTTTTGGATAAAAGCTGAGCCCCCCCAACACACCTTTCTGGGTACGCGCCTGAGTTTACCGACATTGGATGGGACTCTGTTTGTGTCCGTAAAAACGCAGTCCGCAAACAGTTCGCGGACTGTCACAAACGGGCCGAGTTCGTGTTTTGTTTTTGTCCAGTTCTCTTGGTGGAAACCCGGCATAAAATAGTTGAATATATTTTTTTGAATATCCCCAAATGACACTAAATTATTAAAATTATTTGCTATACAAAATATCCCATGCAAACAAATTCAAATACTAATCAGGTCAAATGAAATTTATCAAAGTCTGACAGATTAACAACATTAGAATTGCAGAAAAAACTGACAACATTGTTAACATTTAGTTCAGATAGTAAGTAATTCTTCTGTGATACTAATATAATAGAAAACCAGGGCAACATCCAGATTGAACAAGAAATAACATGGAAACTACGCGTTTAATTAAAAAAATAATTGGAAATACTCCCATTTTTCCAAACTGCTCGATTCTTTCGAAAAGATGAACCGTTCATTGTTTTCTAGTATTTTTTTCATAGAATTATGAGTAGACTACGCTGTAACTTTGATGCCGCGAGAAATATTGAAAAAATGTTGATTGAGGAACATGAACCATAAAAAGAGTAAACACTTCATCCAAATTCAATTCAATTAAAAAAACAGTTCCTAAAATTGGCGCAAAAAATTTGTTTTTGTCTGGATTTTCGACATCTTGTATATTTCGAATGAAGAAGCATTTTAGAAAAAGGTATGGTAAAAAACTTGATGAGAGGAATATTCAGTTAGAATATATGTACAAGTCAAAGACTCACCCTGTAGGCCTGTATATTATACTATATGTATATCCCACACATTCTATAAAGTAGGAATCACAGAATCGCCTTGTGCCAGGGCCTCCAGTTATGTTAATCTGCCACTGATCTGACTGACCCTATTATGAACAGAATGATGGTTTGAAATTTTGCCTGGGCATTTCCGCGCTCCACTTTTCATAAAAGCACGAATGTATATCACTGGGAATTTGTATATTGTCCACATTGCAGATACATTTCTTCATTTGACGATGTTGCTGAACCTACCCTCTCACTAAGGTAGCAAATATCTTGGAGTTCGATCTATGACATAAACACTCAAGTGAATAATAAAAGATGTATTTTCCAATAAAAAAATTGAGAACGAACAATCCATCTATAACATCAATGCCTTCAAAAACCATGGATACATCAAACAATATTGTTCCTACATCATATAAACATTGCCGACTGATCTTACACAAAATAATCATATTGGTTTTGGAAAATCGAGATTGGGGCTCTTTTCTGTAGGGGTGCCATCTGTGTCGCTGCCATCTTGAGGTTCTTGATATTCAGGCAGCTTTATGAACGGTAAATGTTCACTGGCGCTCCACATTGAATAGAGGTTTCCATGTATGCGGATGGAATCCTAGAATAAAAGCAAATATGTATATTAAAACTGAACATTCATTTTCATCTAGTCTATCAAGCTACCAATAATGTAGACATTAAGGGCCGGTTTTATAAATAAGGCGAACCGACAGTTGAACCGTGCCCCAACTAGCAGATTTCGAAATTTTAGTGAGGAATTTGGTTGTTGACGCAACGGTTGAAACCCCGGTTGTTCTTTATAATACTGACCCTAAGACATTGATAGTGAAGTAAGGAGGATCACCTCGGTGGCATTTTCGGAGTTACTCATCGTGCGAACTTGGAATGCTTTAGAATCAGTGACGGACCTCGAATTCGTGAGGCCCTGGGCTAACACCATTTGGGGACCCCCTTTTTGTCGAAAATCTATTTTCTATACAGGGTCTTTCACGAGGAACCTCACCCATATTTTTACGGGAAACTACTGAACGTATTTTCATGAAATTCAGCACTTATAAGTATTTCACGATGCTGATGAAATCTAAAATATTTTCAAGGCATGAGCACCTCCGGTTTTTCCGGAAATGACGTCAACTTCCGTTTTTCAAATGAGAACACCATTTTTTTATTGCAGAAATAGATTCCTTAGAAAATTTCAAGTTATTTTGATGTAACATTTTTCAGTTTTGGTTGGAAAATTCTCTCTGAGCGGGAAAATTCGAAAAAAAAATCGAAAATAGAGCTCCGCTGAAACAAGAATATCTTCGATGTTTTTGAATGGAAAATTTTCATTTTTGGGATTTTTCAAGATGTAAGATTGATGTATGCACTTTAAAAATCGAAATCGCGATTCATGATACAGGGGGTGAAAAAATCGCTTTCAAAGTTAGGGATGACAAAATCGTGAAAAATCAATTTTTTCAAATTAGAATCCCATTTTTTTATGGCAGATCAACGTTAAAAAATAATGTGAGTGTATGCATCACACCCTTGCCCTAAAGTGGATATTTTCTGAGTTATTCACAAAAAACTGTTTTTCGTCTTGAATTTTCAGCTATTTCTTTTCCCTTCACGCCAAAAAGATGAAATTTTCAGGAACTGTTACTTAAACCATGTTTTAGATTTTACTACCCTAATATGCAAGAGAAAAAAGTTACAGGTTGTTCCTAAATAGATGGCGAATTCGGATTCGAATTTGTATCGGAAACCTCTTTATTTCAACTAATCGGCCATCGGTTTTCTCTCCAGTGATAAATAAATAATTCCTTATGAACCATATGCAAAAACTTACCATGTTTTACATTCTTTTTTATTAATGATAGATATCAATAATTACATCTGCCAAATTCGTCTTTATTCAGTAGATGTAATTAATGATATCTATCATTAATAAAAAAGAATGTAAAACATGGTAAGTTTTTGCATATGGTTCATAAGGAATTATTTATTTATCACTGGAGAGAAAACCGATGGCCGATTAGTTGAAATAAAGAGGTTTCCGATACAAATTCGAATCCAAATTCGCCATCTATTTAGGAACAACCTGTAACTTTTTTCTCTTGCATATTAGGGTAGTAAAATCTAAAACATGGTTTAAGTAACAGTTCCTGAAAATTTCATCTTTTTGGCGTGAAGGGAAAAGAAATAGCTGAAAATTCAAGACGAAAAACAGTTTTTTGTGAATAACTCAGAAAATATCCACTTTAGGGCAAGGGTGTGATGCATACACTCACATTATTTTTTAACGTTGATCTGCCATAAAAAAATGGGATTCTAATTTGAAAAAATTGATTTTTCACGATTTTGTCATCCCTAACTTTGAAAGCGATTTTTTCACCCCCTGTATCATGAATCGCGATTTCGATTTTTAAAGTGCATACATCAATCTTACATCTTGAAAAATCCCAAAAATGAAAATTTTCCATCCAAAAACCTCGAAGTTATTCTTGTTTCAGCGGAGCTCTATTTTCGATTTTTTTTTCGAATTTTCCCGCTCAGAGAGAATTTTCCAACCAAAACTGAAAAATGTTACATCAAAATAACTTGAAATTTTCTAAGGAATCTATTTCTGCAATAAAAAAATGGTGTTCTAATTTGAAAAACGGAAGTTGACGTAATTTCCGGAAAAACCGGAGGTGCTCATGCCTTGAAAATATTTTAGATTTCATCAGCATCGTGAAATACTTATAACTGCTGAATTTCATGAAAATACGTTCAGTAGTTTCCCGTATAAATATGGGTGAGGTTCCTCGTGAAAGACCCTGTATAAATAATTCCTAATCTGGTACAAACCTGGGATGATAATTCAAAAACAATAATATTCTTTACTTACACCACCACCGGCATTGTCAGATCCTCGTTCCGAAGAGCTTGTCGTTGACCTGCTGTGAATGGATAGACAAGAAGAAGAATCCGTAGAAGAACTGCTTTTTCTGGATATCAGCGGAAGACAAGGTGGAAAAATATCATAATGCTCCGTTACCGACATGCCAGAGTTTGGAACGTCTACTGACTGCCAATTACCCCTATAAAAAATGTTAACAGTAGGTAAATGGGGAGAAAATTAACATGCTGACAGCAGTCTCAAGCCGCATTTTGTTCAGATGGCGTATCAAACAGTTTACTTCTGAATTAGTCTATGGAAGTAAACTCGAAAACACAGTCGTCTGTGTCTGGATAGTCGTGGCCAAGAAAAGTGGAAGGCATTGTACTAATTCCCTAAGCGTGATATTCTGTGACATGTCCTAGGCATGCGGCGATAGTGTGAGGGTTTTAACATATGGTTTCATGTGTATCTGAGAAATTGAAACGAATATTGAATTGATTGGAAGTAGCTTTTTCCCATTACAATAATTTTTCGATCAGCAATGCTGTCTTCTGTTAGCTGAAGATGAGGATAATTTTAGTGAATTCGGTTCAAAGGGAATATCTCAATGGTTAGCATAGTAAAAAGCTCGCATTAATTCAGTACTCATTTCGCGGCTCTACTTGATATGTGCATTGCGAGCTCCACTACGTCCTCTTCACGTTGGGCGTCCAGCAGGTGGATTGGCATTTCGATCTTCAGCCATGTGTCGGGTTTCCACTCGCTGATGTGGTTCTGGCGCTGTATTCTATTGGAGTCCGCTTCCTCAGCACCAAGCCACCGACGGATCACATGCTGTCATGCTCAGTGTCGGCTATGGATATAGTCTGGCGCTCTCCATATAGAAACACGTTACCGACATTTTCATGGGTTTGCTACCTCTTGGTGGCACATGTTACTCGAACCTTGGGGGCGTAACAACCCACGTGGCATGGCGGAAACGCACTGCACCCGTTAGAATTTACTATTATAATTACATATACCGCAATGGAGAAGCCCTCGTATAAGTAGAATGGGCGCTCAAAAATGAAGATATAATTAACAATAGTAGCAGATCCGAGTAGCTATACAGGGTGAGTCTTTGAGACTTGTACATATATTTTAACTATAGATTCCTCTCACCAAACAAAACCCTTTTTCCATTATGTTTATTTTACAAAATTATGTATCGTTTGAAAGATGCTCGAAAATCCATGAAGAAAACACTTCTTTCCATATCTTCGAAATCGTTATTTCAAATGGACTGAATTTTGGAGTTTACTCTATTCTGGTGCAACATTTATTCAATATTCTTCTTGGTATAAAAGTTACAGCGTAACCGACTCTCAAATCCACGCAAAAATACTATTAAACTGCATGAAAAATATGAACGGTTTATATTTAAGGAAGAACCAATCATCTTAAGGTGGATATACATCAGACGAGCGAATGCTCATTCTTACCCCATTCTATCGAATTCTTCTAGTTTAAACATACTTGGAGCATTCTTTCGTCATTCTATCAGCACTAAAACTACTAAAAGATCAACAAAGAATGTTCTTGTTCTAGCTCTTGCTCTTTGTTCGTTTGGCTTAAACCCACATTTAGAAAATAAATTTTATCTGATGAAATTTGTCGAAACAATGATAAATCTCAAGAATAATCTGGATGCTTCCCTGGATTTTAAATATCACCTAATCGCAGTAAAAATTTTCACTCTCTGATCGCACTACAAGTTAACCATGTTGCAGAATGGTTTATCAACTTTGTCGAATTCTCATTTCGAAATCTCAGACCTAGTGACTACTAAAATCTCTATGATAGAAAAAAATTATTGTAGATATATGTTATAAATAATAATAATCTTGATAAAAGTTCACCTTACGCCACATAACAGATTTTTTTCGAAATTATACATTTTATGCGTACAGTTTTTATCGGGAATTTATTGTTACCGGTCCATCCGCCAAGAAAATATTAAAAATAAATGTCAAGGAAATACAAAACTCAGATATATGAATGATGAGTGACGATATAAACGACTTATTAAGTTGGAATTAATCTCGGAATTAATTAAAAATAAAATGATACTTAGGACTAAATAATCTGTCGCGATGTTTCAATCTTAACAATGTCCTCTGTGATAATTTGCAGAAATCATAACTGGGAATGGAACTTTTAACTAGGAAAAAAACTTCTGCGCGAAAAAATATGTTTCGTCCGAAAAAATTGGGAGCTCAGGAATTACCTCCGCCAGTTCAACACTAAAATTCGTAGGGCAACGACTATCGGCACAAGAAAACCGGATTCCATACACTATGAGTGAGATAGATATGTATGATTTTCGTTCCTGTGAATAAACTCTTATTATATTATTATACAGAAAGATGATTTCTTCAGGTATTTTGCACAAAACAAAAGTACTAATAATACATTTCAGAACTGCCAGCGGAAATCTCCTCCAAACTTCCACGAAAAACAGCGTTCGTGTCTAAACTAAATGATAACATCAGGTATGTTCGGGTAGGGAAAATCAATCTGGATGTTTATATTTATTTAAAATGCTGCTTTATATCGCGCTCAGATTTGACACGTCGGTTCTCAAATTGACGGTATCATCAATTGAAATTTGGATCATCTCACTCAAACATCTTTTTTGGTAGTTGCTCTTAATGATACCGTCAATTTGAGAACCGACGTGTCCAATCTGAGCGCTATATGAAGCAGCATTTTAAATAAATATAAACATCTAGATTGATTCTCCTCACCCTAACATGCCAACAATCCTTATCTTTGTCAGGGCACCTGTCAGCATGTTGACAGATTTCATTCGGTAGTTTGACTGGAAATTAATCCTAGAATTAATTAACGGATTTTAGTGGGTAAAAGAAAACTCTACCAGATAAACAACTTAGGTGATTATTAATACCTCAACATGTTTCGAGCTCTATGAAGCTCATCTTCAGGAGTAATCACACATAAGTGAAGCTGAAAACAAATTGAGAAAACATAAAAAAAGCTCAAAAAACTAAAGCAAAGCACAAAAACAACTACAAAAATGAAAAAACAATGTAACTTAACGAGCAAAATGACATGACGGAATAATAAAATAAAACAGATCGAACAAAAAATGGTTAAAGAGTAAAATTGGGCGAAAATGGTCAGTACAAAATAGTAAAAAGTACAATAACATAAAATCTCTAAAAGGTCATTAGCATTAAAAAGGTGAACAGAATATCAATGCAAAAAGGTAGAATGTCATGAAAAACTCACATTAAAATCTTCAAGCACGATTCACAGGAAAATTGTCAGTCATGTAGATGATTAAAATTGATTCCTCTCGGATATTCCAACTAAAAAGGGGTGGCTTAAAGCACGAAACAAATATACTACAAATACAAATGAACAAAGAAACGAACAAACATGACGAAAACAAAGAGAAGGGGGGGGGGAGTCTGAAACATCAAATATAATAAAATTCCAACTATCATGCCATCTAGTTAAGTTACATTGTTTTTTCATTTTTGTAGTTTTTTTTGTGCTTTGCTTTAGTTTTTTGAGCTTTTTTTATGTTTTCTCAATTTGTTTTCAGCTTCACTTATGTGTGATTACTCCTGAAGATGAGCTTCATAGAGCTCGAAACATGTTGAGGTATTAATAATCACCTAAGTTGTTTATCTGGTAGAGTTTTCTTTTACCCATTATGGATCACCCAGATATTAGGACATTCACTTCAAATATATACACAGCGAGACTGGCTTACGTCCTCAATTCACATAGGAGGTTGTATAGGAGCTCAGTGTTACTTGGTCTCAGAATATGGTTCCTTTCTGCGTGCATTAGAGAAGATCTTCACCCGAAGTTCGTTACGAATTTGTTCAACGACAGACAATGGTGTTTTAGTAGCCTGACGAGAAGATTCAAGAACACTGTCATCAGGAGAGAACGTAAAAAAGCTTTTTCCAAGTTATTTCATGTAAAGTTAAAGTTAGACTTAGTTTTGAATGTGATGAAAGGTAGGATGTCACCTAGAGATTTTAGTGATTTTGTTGAGACCTCTAACTTGAGGTTTAAGTTCTTTGAAGATTTCAAGAGAAAGAAATTGTTGAGTAAGTTACTTAGACTTAAGCATACGCGAATTAGAGTTTACGAGAATCGTTTCGATCAAAGGTTTAGTGATCATGTTTTTCAGGATAGGTTTGTGAATCTTTCATCTTGTAAATTTTCACCAGAGGAAACTAACATACTCAATAAAGGTCTTAAGTTCTCACTTCCCCCTGATAAGCGTTCAATAGTTTGGTCTCTTGTTTGAGATGTAGAGTTTGCGCTTAGAAGAGTAAAATATGAAAATTGCACTGTAGTCAGAAGTCTTGTTAATCGCTTAATTGAAGGGTTCAAGAAGGGTGCTTGCTTAACTCATCCTTTTGTTAGCGTGGTTAGGAATTTGAAACGTAAAATCAGGGAACAGGATATTTTTTTGACGAAAGCTGATAAGGGTCACTGTGTAGTCGCTATGGATCGTTCTGTTTATGTCGCCAAGGTGGTTGCCTTTTTGGGTGAGAATGGTATTGTTGAATTCAAAGGCTCGCTGAAGCAATGTTATAGTAAATTTAAGAACACTTTCGAAAATTTTGCTCCGGTTTTAAAGGACAACTATAAAATTTTGTTGCCAATGAATTACCATGTCCCGAGACTGTATGGTTTGCCTAAATTGCATAAAACCGATGTTCCAATCAGACCAGTTGTCTCGTATGTTGGGAGTATTTCTCATAAATTAGCTAAGTTTCTCACAGATTTTTTAGTTAAGAACATCAATTACTTATCTCCCTATTCAGTAAAGAACAACATTGAATTTGTTGAAAGAATTCGAGAGGTGCCACTCGTTCAGAGTTGTAGATTAGTTTCGTTCGATGTACAGAATTTGTTCACAAATATCCCAGTTTCGCAGATCACAGACACTTGATATACTGAAGGATCTACTCGTTTCTTCGTCCCTTAATGATGATGTTTGTGAGTCTTTGTTTTCACTTGTTAAGTTATGTATTGATCAGAACTACTTTGCTTTTGATAATAAAATTTTTGTACAGAAGGATGGTCTTCCGATGGGTAACCCGCTTTCACCCCCTCTATCCGAAATCTTCATGAAGTTTTTCGAGTTGACGTTGTTATTTGGATCGAATAGTTCCTATTTAAGTAGGATAAAATTTTACGCAAGATATGTTGATGATATCGTGGTGGTTTGGGTGGGAGATGATGTCGAGTTGGATTCTTTTTTGACTTGGCTTAATGGTCTGCATAACAACATAAAGTTCACCGTTGAGGTTGAGAGAGACTCTGTGTTGAGTTTTCTCGATTTGAAGTTGATCAGATTGAATGACAAGATTGAATTCGACATCTTTAGAAAGCCTACCCAGACCGATCATATTATATCTCAGGATTCATTCCATCATTACTCACATAAGTTGGCGTCTTTTAATTTCCTCTTCCGCCGTTTATTTAGCATACCTTTATCGCCAATTAATTTTACTAAAGAGTTGCTCAATATTAAGCAGATAGCGTTGAACAATGGCTATACTGTCGGTTTCGTTGATAGATTTTTCAATAAGTTTTCTCAGAAATGGTTAGCTGAACAACTTAGGGTTACACCTGCTCCTAATGATTCCAAAATCCGTGTTGACGCCTCACCTGTTTCTCCTATTGGTCATTCTAACACACCTCATGAGACAAATGTCACTCTGTATATTCCAATGAATTTCTGCGGGAATATTACCTACTCGATCATGAACATACTGAAGAAAGATAATATAATTTTTTCCTTTAAAAGCGGCAACACTTTACAATCGCACCTGGTGAAAAATAAAGATAAACTCGATCCTCTAAATTGTTCTGGAGTTTATATCTTAGAATGTGGATCGAGTGATTGTGGATCGGTGTATGTGGGAAGAACGGGTAGAGCTCTGTCCACTAGAGTGACCGAACATTTGAGGAGCAGAACGAATTTTTTGAATGACAGCTCAGCGTTTGGTGTACATCTGAGAGACACAAGTCACCCCTTTGATAGATCCATTAATTCCAGGATCTTATATCACTGCAATTTTGGTGTCAGACAAATGATTTTAGAAGGTATGTACATTAGTAAATATTCAAGGAACTCAGACGTCGACTTGCTGAATAGAACTGGTATTGAGTTTAACGTCGAGTCTTTGTTGTTCGATCTCATTTGATTGTTTTGTTGATTTGTTTGTTGCAGTCACAAGTTTGCAGTTCCCTTTGTCTCTTTTCACCTATATGGGACTAGTTTCATTCTTGGACAACTAGATGGCATGATAGTTGAAATTTTATTATATTTGATGTTTCAGACTCCCCCCCCCCTTCTCTTTGTTTTCGTCATGTTTGTTCGTTTCTTTGTTCATTTGTATTTGTAGTATATTTGTTTCGTGCTTTAAGCCACCCCTTTTTAGTTGGAATATCCGAGAGGAATCAATTTTAATCATCTACATGACCCTGACAATTTTTCTGTGAATCGTGCTTGAAGATTTTAATGTGAGTTTTTCATGACATTCTACCTTTTTGCATTGATATTCTGTTCACCTTTTTAATGCTAATGACCTTTTAGAGATTTTATGTTATTGTACTTTTTACTATTTTGTACTGACCATTTTCGCCCAATTTTACTCTTTAACCATTTTTTGTTCGATCTGTTTTATTTTATTATTCCGTCATGTCATTTTGCTCGTTAAGTTACATTGTTTTTTCATTTTTGTAGTTGTTTTTGTGCTTTGCTTTAGTTTTTTGAGCTTTTTTTATGTTTTCTCAATTTGTTTTCAGCTTCACTTATGTGTGATTACTCCTGAAGATGAGCTTCATAGAGCTCGAAACATGTTGAGGTATTAATAATCACCTAAGTTGTTTATCTGGTAGAGTTTTCTTTTACCCATTATGGATCACCCAGATATTAGGACATTCACTTCAAATAACGGATTTTAGGATATTCCATCGAATTTTAAATTATATAACTACAGGTTGTTAATTTTTATGATTTCTTGACCCATGTCTAATTCAGACAATATCAAGATTAAGACGAATCAGCCGAACAAAAATTCGCAAGTATTCATAAAGAGGTGAAAATATTCGTGTAAAAAAGTATGCTCGTTGTGTTTTTTACTGCCTTTTCACCTTGGTCCTGCAATTTATGCATTATTTGTTTTTGTTTTTACACTTGATGATTTCTCTCTGAGCGGAGTTTCATTCTATTTTAGATATGTTTAAGTGTGTTAATGGGTGTTATTTTTGATGTCTGAAGATTGATAAGTTCTCATACCGTTGTTTTAATTTGTGTGTGATGTTGAAAGAGTTAGTGTCACTGTTCTGACATTTCCTCGATATTATATTTTAGCCCTGAAGAAGATCATAATAAAGTGATCGAAACGTTGGCAATTTACTAAGAATAGTTTATTTACCTGTCCTTCCACTGCAAACCTGATATTTAGGAAGATGATCTATGGTATAATTCATAGATATTTATACTATGTAATCCGAAAAATCAACGTCTTCGTTAAAAGCTCTGTGAAATATTCATAGAAGATAGTTATATTGAATACAAAATAGGTTGAAATGGCTTAATCGATCATAAATTGAATGAAAAACCTTTCTTATTAAGGTATTTTTCGCTTATCGAGGAAATTATGGACGATTTATTAGTGTTTACAAACCAATCCAAGAAGGAACATAGTTTGGTTGGAGAAATATGGCAATGTAGTGTGTTTTTATTTCAAGTTGCATTTTCAAATGGTTTCACTTTGAGAATTGAAATTTTGTGGGTGAACTCAGAAAGGATTAGGGTTCTTAATGAAATGATTTAAATCGATTTCATTCCGAAAGTTAATTTTTTTCTTTCAAAAATAGAAGAAAAGAGCCAACTCATGCTTCTGATTTATTTCAACAGAAAGACCCATGAAAATAGTTCAACATCCGATTAAAAGTGAATCTACTGATAATTTCGTTCAGAAAAACAACTTGAAATACGGAATTGGCAGAGTATGGCCAAATTCAAATTTTGGAGGGAAAAGTTATTGCTTTACCCACAAATCCACTTATTTTATGTTTCTGCGATTTTCGGATAGAGAGCGCCATTGTACATTTCATTCATATTAGTTGCGTTCGTTAAATACATATCCGCGGATTGAAGGGAGAGAATACGAACACAGAACATTTAATTAATTCTGATAAGAATATACAATTGAGTGACTTCGGAACAGAAACGGTGAGGAAAGTGTCCACGTTGGGTTCCTTCATTCCATCTGTCGGCACTTTCCTCGCCGTTTCTGCTCCAAAGTCACTTAATTGTATATCCGTATCCGAATTAATTAGATGTTCTGTGTTCGTATTCTCTCCCTTCAATCCGCGGATATGTATTTAACGAACGCAACTAATCAGAGAGATATTCATAGAACTTGATAGTGATAATGCATGTTCTATGGAGATATTCCATAAAATGGACGGTGGCGCCTCTATCGGATGAGCTTTCCTACTCGCTTTGAACGCCGACCTTAATCATAGATATAATCGGCCAAAACTGAGTGTTTTGTTAAGTAATATCGTGTTTTCAACATTTTTATTCCAATAAGGTTAGTACTCGAGTATTCCCTAAATGTATTAGTTCTATTTCAATCCAGAAATATGAACAGGGCCGAATTCGGAAGAATGGAAAATGAAAAAAAGGTTACTTTCGTCCTCAAGAATCAACAGTTAAAATATATGTACAAGTCAAAGATTCACCCTGTATATGTGCAAGGGCGATCTGTGTATAATTCTACTAACCTCTGAGACGAGGGGCCTGGGTGCATTCTCCTATGCATTCGCTCCTCATGAGTTTCTGACCAGGGAAGTGCGTGAGAACTAGAGTGATTCGGTAGGGAAGATCTCATTGGTCGACAGGACAGAAGTTGAATGGCTTCTGCTAGGCCTTCCACCATTAACGCGCCACTAGGGGGAGGGGGGGCGTCTGAAATATGACATCAATTGGTTTAAGGAAATATACAGGGTGTATTTTAAGCTGAGGCTCTTCTTTTGACATAAAAATAAGTCATTAACCGAAAATTTCTTATATGAAATGTTCAATTTAAAAAATTTATAAAAAATTTTGGGCATAAATACCTATTGGAGTTAAGGCAGTGGCTTCTGAATAAAACAAGAATCGCATATCGAGGTATTTTATCAAACATCTGGATGCTGACTTGCGTCTTCTGATATGAATCACAGTACGTAGAGCATGATCCATTAGTTGGATTTTTGTACTAAAGTGTATTGTTATTCATATAATTCAACAATACCCTAAAACTATTCTGGCCTTCACTCTCTGTTCCAGGTTTATGAACATCAGCCAAGTTGTTCTGTACAAGTTATACGCTGAACTGGTGTTTTGTTTTGATTCATCATAAATTGAAAGCATATCAACAAGTTCATCACCTTCGCCGTAACACGATAGATTACTGATCACAATCGATATTCTGAGTCATGTATTGATATGAAGACAAAAAACAAGATGTTGATATCTGCGGAGAAGCAAACGAACGAGCAGGTTGGGACTGAGAATTTTCAGATTCACCTAGAAACTAGAAAATATTCTAGTTTCATTTTCTCGAAACAAGGGCATAATTCAAATAAAAAATGTTTGGTAAAATTACTTATTTTGACCATCTGTCAGAAGAAAAGCCTCCCCTTCAAATACACCCTGTATATCCCTTATTACAGGCGGATTCATCTAACTGATTCATAAGAGCTTCCTAAGGATAAATTAATCCGAAATTACTCTGTTCATAGAAGTACAGGTGCAAATATTCGAATGAATTGGAACCGCTTCATGTCGACAGAATAATTGTGAATTTGATAGATGTTTAGAGTTCCGACTTCCGTTGACTCATTTTGATTTCTTTTTAACGAATGTATCCAAATTTTGCGTTTATGGTCTGATTCAATCACCATTTTCCTTTCTCACAGAGCAATTCTGCTTTCATGAGGGTCACATACCGGGTGTTGCACTTCTGCTCCTTTCTTGAGATGACGAAACAGTCGCTATAATCAATTTTGAGGGGGAAACGTCTTCTTTCTGGCCCCAAGGATTCTTCTCCACTCTTCCAGAATCCCAAGGCATCGACCATCTCCTCATGGTACCATCTGAGCTTTCCTCACATACATCTTGGGCAGCTGCTTCTGACCATCTGCCAACACGATAGATCCACTTAACTATAAATTGTAGGTTGAAGTCAAACATGTTTCGAAACATCATTTTTTTTTAAATTCGAAAAGTTGTCAGAAGCAAGTGGAAGTCTACATATTCCCCAGTGTTTACGATGAAGTTAACATTTTCATTTCATACCAATCACGAGTTGAAATCTGTCCTTTTGGAACAGTATCCGAAAATGGTAAAATGAGTTAAAAAACGAATTTTCACTTTTTCCTAGTTCCACAGTTCCAACTGGTATTGGACGCACCTGTGTTGATTTGGAAGACTATTTGTCCATCAGAAAAATACGGAGATCATGACGAAAAGATATAGCCCTTGTTCAAGTAGAATGAGCGTTCAAACATAGTATTCATGAGGATCCCATAAAAATTGAGAAATGTCAAGAAAACCTTGCGTACTTATCCTAAAGATCTAATAGACTACAGGCCCGTGTCGAAAATTGATGGGTCATTTGAACCAGAAGATGACCTATCTAGAACGATAGAAGGACATAAACTAATAAAATTCAGCACTATGCCGTCACTTGTAAGCTGTCCAACTGAGTACAGGTGGCAATTCAAAAGGACAGGTAGACTGGGTACATTTGGGTCATTTGACTTTTGACGGCATTCTTACCATCGATAGCTCCATGGAAAATAATAGGAAAACGGGCAGTGCCGTACAAAAATGATGCGCCATATATTCGGAAATTTTTTTTGATTTTCCGAAAATTTCCATGGTAAAATAGGTCATTTGACTTTGCACGGCATCAGTTTTATACGGTTGCCTTACATCTTCTAATCCATTATTCAGCAACGCCGTACAAAAATCATGCGACAAAGGGAAAAAATCGAGGGTTGCAACCCCCTCTCTTGCCGTGCTCCAGGGGGTCATTTGAAAAAGTACGGCTTCGGTTCCAAAACATTATCCAGCACTCAAAATTACTATTAAAAATAAAATTGTTCATTTTGATGTTATATCAATAATTATCTTAATTTCATATTATGCTTGGCCCATAAAGCTCTAAAGTCATTTGACCCAGTACGGCAACTTCTTTTTTGACATGATACTTTAAGATACAATTCTTATATTATATTGCCGTTCAAAAGAAACTGTTCTAAAAAAAATTATAGAGAAATACAAAAAGTGAAATTTTTCATATTATTGTAAAAGTTTGGAACTCATAGATTGATGATATATAACAATTTTCTACATTTTATCCCTTGTTTTGAATAGTATTAAGGTAAATAAATTAGGAACAAATGATGCCGTACATTTTTATCCAGACCATATCATTTATGATGATGAAAATTTCGCTACCATTTTAAGGATTCTCTATGGTCATTTGATACTGTACGGCATCAACATATTTTTGAAGAGAAAAATTGAAAAAAAGACAAAATAATATGAAAAATTTCACTTTTTGTATTTCTCTATAATTTTTTTTAGAACAGTTTCTTTTGAACGGCAATTTAATATAAGAATTGTATCTTAAAGTATCATGTAAAAAAAGAAGTTGCCGTACTGGGTCAAATGACTTTAGAGCTTTATGGGTCAAGCATAAGATTGAAATTAAGATAATTATTGATATAACATCAAAATGAACAATTTTTTTTTTACCGCCTTATTTTTAATAGTAACTTTGAGTGCTGGATAATGTTTTGAAACCGAAGCCGTACTTTTTCAAATGACCCCCTGGAGCACGGCAAGAGAGGGGGTTGCAACCCTCGATTTTTTCCCTTTGTCGCATGATTTTTGTACGGCGTTGCTGAATAATGGATTAGAAAATGTATGGCAACCGTATAAAACTGATGCCGTACAAAGTCAAATGACCTATTTTACCATGGAAATTTTTGGAAAATCAAAAAAATTTTTCGAATATGGCGCATCATTTTTGTACGGCACTGCCCGTTTTCCTATTATTTTCCATGGAGCTATCGATGGTAAGAATGCCGTCAAAAGTCATATGACCCAAATGTACCCAGTCTACCTGTCCTTTTGAATTGCCACCTGTACTCAGTTGGACAGCTTACAAGTGAAGGCATAGTGCTGAATCTTATTATTTTATGTCCTTCTATCGTTCTAGATGGGTCATCTTCTGGTTCAAATGACCCATCAATTTTCGTCACGGGCCTGTAGTCTATAAAGATTTTCGATTAAGAGATACAATTCGAAACTAAAAAAGACATATTTTTTTTCAATGAGACAATTTTTCTTTTTCTCACAATGTCACAACTATTGATGAAACTAGAGCATGTCATGTCAACTCAGAACTAAAAATGCTGAAGAAGATGAAGGAAGAACTGAATATAATGTTAGTTTCAATCAATAAAGTGGAGATGAAGTGAAGTGATGGCATTTCGACAAAATAATTCTAGTACCAAGAACAGTGCTGATGATCATGAAATAGTACGAAATAATTCAACAAATTCAATAAATAGAAAACAGTCACAGTAAGTTTGGAAAAAGCTCACCTCCTTTGGCCATTGAAAGGAAAAAGTGGAAAATGAAGTGACGACCTCATTCCTCTTCCCAAAAACGAATATCTCATCGAATGAAGCTGTCCCGGATTCGGAAATGGGCCCCGTATATTCTCGATGGCGCCTGCTTGTCTCCCGACATCGGTGGAGGCCTGAATAGGACTGGAACCTCTGGAAGAACCCCTGGTTTCCGCACCCAGAGAACCAGATTGCTGACGAGATATTTCCCGCGTTTTGGGACTCTCTATTGAACCATGCTCTGGGAAATGCGGACTGGAGTTCTGTGATCTTGATTCCTGAGAAATTGAGGCGGTGCGAAATCACCGATAATGAAGGCAATTAGCATTCAAAGAAATAAATAACTGATTACCTGCATATCTGGCCTGGTAAAGAATTGCTGCAAGGAGGCCATGCTGCAATCCGGCTCATGAACACCACCAGGTGTGGCCTGACAAGAAGGACACATGGCCATGGCCCCGAAAAATTCACAGCCAACCAGTGAGAACTGATATTGAAGGTTCACAAAGGTCAGTAAATTTTCTGTAATGATCTGTGAAGACATAAAAAAGGAATTTCAATGTTTATTCTTGAGAACAAAGATACATTATAGCCCAACATCAAGCATGAGGCCTGATTACGGAAAGATATGAAATTCATATAGTTTAGACTAGACTCTAGAGAATGTCAGGAATTGTTCAATACAATGAAGTGGTTTTTCACCCCGAATTACCAACAAAAATTAACACATATATAGTTTTCAGCAAAATCAATTCAAGCACTAAAAGAAGGTAATAAATATTGAATGTCTGGCAATAAAATTTTGATTCTATAGAAAAAGAAAACTCATTTGAACATGAAGAGAGGAGAAACTTATACTATAGAAAAATTTAGGAAACTGGAATCAAAGATCTCCATGATCTCACTTGTCACATTGATGAAGAATACAATAGCACCATTTATACACCAAAAAATCAATTGATCAACATTGAACAAATTTGTGATGAATGTGAAAGGACAGCGCACTTTTAGTATGTAAAGTGGCGACCGGTCAAATTTTCTGAAAGTTTGGTATGTTGTTGTACCCGACTCAGTGACCAAAAGTGTCAATGGGCCCAACCCAATCCTATGGCTAGTTTCCTAAATACGGGTTGTTAAAGTTGAAAATTGCCCAGATTTTCGGATTTATTTGCTAATTATTAAGAGTTAGATTGGATTTCTGTTGCATACACACGTATGATTAAAAATATTTATATTTACAGGGTGATTCACGAATATACAGGGTGTTTCACCATAAACTGGACAAACATATATAGCCGTGTAGATGACACCGAGGAAGTCATTTTTGCCTTATGACATATGCCCCGTTTTCGACGCATAAGCGAGATACAGGGTCGCGCACCCCATTGAGTGAATGGAAAGTGAAAAATATTCTAAGCCCAAAAATCCATGTTTGAAATTTTTTGATAACGTAGTTAATTAGTAATTAATCAATGAAAGTGACCAATCAGCAGCTTTCTACAGAAGGATAAGTAGGCAGTGGGGACTCGAGAGTGAGAGGCCAGTCTCGGTTTACTGCGTGAAAAGCCGGCAGCAGCTCTGGCGTCTCACTCTCGCGTCCCCACTGCCTATACTTATTCTTCTGTAGGGCGGTCGTGATCGGTCACTTTCACTAATTAATTACTAATTAACTACGTAATCAAAAAATTTCAAACATGGATTTTTCACTTTGGATCCCCTCAATGGGGTGCGCGACTTCTGGCCTCTGGGACACCCTGTATAGTGAGAAAATAGTTGCATTTGACCGAGGAAATTTTCGAATACAGGGTGTTCATGTTTTTTGTACTTTTCCCAAAATAGAATACCTTCCTATGAACAAACCACCTTGAATATTTCGGAGATTAGACATGTTTGTGGTATTACTTTTCCCAAAAATCAATTCAAAAATACAGGGTTTCGAATTAATCCTAAAAAAATGATTATGTCTAGTGGTTCTCTCAGTGAAACACCCTGTTTAAAAAATATGCACTGTTTAATATTTTGTCGTCATAATACTAAATCGAAAAGAACATTTCAAAAATATGCCTTCCTGACGTCACAGTAGAAAAAGGGAATTTCGGCGAAAAACTACCGTCATATATTCGTGAATCACCCTGTAAATATAAATATTTTTAATCATACGTATTAACTAATTCAATGAAATGGTATACAGATGGTTCTAAAACCGCTACAGGAGCTGGCGCTGGTATTTACGGGACAAGTACCAAGTGCTATCGTTAGGCTTCTGTACAAGCGTCCTTCAAACGGAAATACTTGCAATCAGAAGATGTCTAGATATAAATCTAGGAAGAAACTATCAGAAGTGCGATATAGCTATTCATACAGATAGTCAAGCTGCTATTAAAGCACTGAGCTCCTACGTCATTGACTCAAAGCTGATTTGGGAGTGCCGAAACAAACTCAATGAGGTAGGCAAGAAAAAAATAAGGTCTTTTTAATCTGGGTTCCCGGTCATTCGGGAATCGTAGGAAACGAAGAGGCCAATAAACTGGCCAGAAAGGGCGCACAGACGCCACTCACTGGCCCAGAACCCTTCTGTGGTATAGGAAAATGCACCTATAATAAGTAGTTTATACTGAAGCAGAAAACCGAAAGAGAAAAACTCTGGCGGAATCTCCCAGGGATGGATCATTCCAAAAAGTTCCTCCGGAACTTTGAAACTGCTAGATCCAAAGAATATCTGGATCTCAGTAAAAACCAACTTCACCTACTCACTGGCTTTCTCACAGGACATTGTCGCCTAAAGAAGCATCTGTTGAGAATGGGTTTATTGGACACTGATGAGTGTAGATTCTGTGGGGAGGAGAAAGAAACTCCTATTCACCTGGTTACGCAATGCTATGCCATTGCAAGCCAAAGGAAAGAGTGCTTTGGACAAGAAACTTGTAGAAGTGGGGAGTTATCCTCCTTGAAGCCGTCCCAGATACTGGATTTCATCAAATCTCTGGAACTGGAGGGCGAGCTGTAGGAGGCGCGATGATAACAGCTCTGTCAGGGGGCACAATAGACCTTAAGGTCGCAGTGGACTGTAACCCCTTTTCACTATAACTATACAGGGTGAGTCTTTGACTTGTACATATATTTTAACTATAGATTCTTGAGGCCAAAGGAAACCTTTTTTCATTTTCCATTTTTCCGAATTCGGCTCTGTTAAAAAGATATAGCCATTTGAAAAAAAAATAGTGCTGAGTCCGTGCCTGGATACATTCTCTGGAAACACTTCAAAGTTCATATTTTTCGATTGAAATTGAGGTGATTAGATGTTCTGGGTGATACAATTAGAAAATACTCAAGCACTAACCTTATTCGAATAAGAATGTAACAAAAACGATATTTCCTAACAAAAACACTGTCCGATTATTTCTGCAATTGAAAAGCCATATTTCTCCCACCAAAATAAGTTCCTTCTTCGATTTTCCTGAAGATTAGTTTATAAACACTAATAATTGGTTAATATTTTCCTCGATATTTTGGAACGATCTCATGAAAATTGGTTTCTCACCAACCTATTCTAACTCCATCAACCTAAGTCAGATGATTCGAGGTCAATGACCTAACATAACTCATCTTCTGTGATATGATATTCCACAGAACACGGCCATCTAAAGACTAAAGTCTTTAGAAGGCCGTGCACAGAACCTGTCTAAGCACAGAACTCTAGAGAAGACGATGTCAGATTGCCGATTTTCTCTTCAAACAATGCGAACTCAAGAAAGCAGTACGTCCCCTATCGTTAGCGAATGAACTATCACAATCGCTAACGGCTAAAGGCTCTTTGGAGATGCCAAACGAGTTCTGATTCTTGCCGATATAGCGCTACGATATAGCCGGCACGCAAGGCAGACAGGCGGGACAGGCCGTTGTGTTGTGGTTGTTCTGTTTCTGTGTCTCGAACCGCAGGCCAGTCTATGATAATGAAAGACGCTTAAACGGGATAACCTTAATTATCTATCTAAATCTACTTGCAGATAATAAAGCAAACAGGTGATGATTGTGATGTGCAGACCGTGTAGTGTCGATTGAAATCTCCAAGAGGATATCGTTGAGATAGATATTTTCCTGAAAGACCGGTAACAATAAATTTTCAATAGAAACTGTGCTTATAGACTGAGTAATTTCATTTCATGCTTCTCAGAATTCAATTATTACATCGAACGTTTTTCCATCATGTAGATTTTGGTCTTGACGAAGTTGATAAACATTGACAACGTTGTTAATTTGTTAAGATCAGAGAATACATAATATTCGATGATATTTAATTCAGGGAAGCACTCAGATTTTTTATGAAATTCATGATTTTTTCCTCGAATTTGTTCGTATACAATTAGGAATAACTCGAAAACGACGCGTTTTATTGAAAAAATATAAGAATACTTTTATTTTCTAAAATGGTTGATTCTTTCGAAAATATGAACCGTTTATCTTTTTCGAGTGATTTTATAGTATTTTTGCATGAATTCATGAGACGAGTAGGCTGTAACTCTTATACTAGAAGGAATATGTAATAAGTTTCAATTGAGGAATATGCACCATGAATAGAGTAAACAATCAACCAAAATTCAGTTCATTCGGATTATCGGTTTCGAATATATGGAAAGAATAGTGTTAATTTCATGGATTTTTGACACCCTGTATCTTTCAAACGAAACCGAATTTTGAAAAATGGTATAGGAAAAAAGTGTTTCGTTTGATGAGAGGAATCTACAGTTAAAATATATGTACAAGTCAAAGACTCACCCTGTATAACGTGTGTATGCAACAGAAATCCAATCTAACTCTTAATAATTAAAAAATAAATCCGAAAATCTGGGCAATTTTCAACTTCAACACCCCATATTTAAAAAACTAGCCATAGGATTGGGTTGGGCCCATTGATACATTTGGTCACTGAGTCGGGTACAAGAACATAACAAACTTTCAGAAAATTTGACCGGTCGCCACTTTACATCCTAAAAGTGCGGGGTCCTTTGTATAAAGAACAAATCAAGCAGAAAACCAAAATGTGGGTTGGTGCCACAATTAGGTCCGTCAACACGACCATTTGAAATTGTATCTATTGATACCATCCAAAGATTTGGAGGATTGCTGTCAACGAAAACATACATGCATCTTCTGGTTGATCACTTCACAATCATAAACGCCTACATTTCAACATCGACCAAATGAAATTGTTATTCTCTGAGGGGGAGAGATGTGAAGAAAAGAACGTTGTTATCACAACGCTTTTTTCTTTAATATATTATTCAAGTTACCTGGATATCAGGACAGACAGTTTATACTTCTGATATCTTTAATTGCCCACAGAAATAAAATTTAACTTAGGAATGGTGTGTGTTGAAGAAGATTGAATTAGAGACTTTGAATGTTGTTTCCCTCAATTTTCTCATTGTATTGCATTGCAAGTGTTGGATTGTTAATAAAACTGTCACTCCTATCAGGAGTGGAGCGATAGAATACTGGCATAGAACATCTAATTAATTCCGATACGGATATACAATTAAGTGACTTCAGAGCAGAGATGGAGAGGAAAGTGTCAACAGATGGAATGATGGAACGCCAAAACGTTGACACTTTCCTCACCGTTTCTGCTCTGAAGTCACTTAATTGTATATCCGTATCTGAATAAATTAGATATTCTGTGTTCGTATTCTCTTGCTCCACTCAAGATTGGACATAACGAACGCAGTGATCATATTATGATATCTACATGAGCATGTTTAATATGAAATTTGTACCTGTTGATTATGATCCTGCTGCCTTTGAGCATCACTGGTGGTAAATGTATCTCCAATACTCATATCTTGCATAGCGGCTGCAATGTGAGTTTTAACTGCATTTGTTGCATACATGGTTGATTTCAGTAGTTCTTCCCAGCTTGTTTGGCAGTTCGTAGCTAAAGATATGTTTTGAGCTTGAGAAAGATTCATTAACGATTGTGAAAGCCTCAGACCTGCTGAGCACATCGTATTCAATATCTATAAACCATAGTGTAAAATATTTCTTAAATTTTAGCATTGGATCTGAAGCACCTGTAAATAATTAATCCAACTGTTTAAACACTGCGCAGCAGCTACTTTGAGAGCATTGGGACTCAATTGTGGCAGTTCTTCAATGTTTCTTTGGTCAGTATCTTGGACCTCTCTAGTTGTGTTTGGCACTTGAGAATCACTAGTATTACTAAAAGCAATGGTATTTATTGAAATAACCAGGATTAAATTGCCTCTACACAATATCACCTTTCTTTTTCCATCCTAAATAATTGATCTGAAATTGTTCATGTGAAGTCACAATGATATTCAGTCTACAATTCTCATAATATGGCTAGAATTTTGAAAAGAATTATTCACATTTTAGAATATCAGCTGGTATAATATGGGTTGGGATGAGAGTAAGTAAAATATCATCAATAATAATGTAAATTTTTCATTTCTTTCTTCGGTTTGCAACAGGAATAGTCGTTAATGTTTACAAACATTGGTGGTTGTCAACCTATTTTTGATAACCATAGAATTCAGTGACTACCATCCGATAATTCTTCTATATTCTATAATATATTATAATTCTATGGTGTCAACATCGTTTCCAAATTTGGAGGTTATGTTATTTCGATTTGAATTTTACCATTTGAGTTTAATCTATGAATTTTACGCATTGATTTTACGCTTCGTCTGATTTTCTCATAGACATATTATAATACTAATCTTCTGGCATCAAGAATTTTACAAAATCTCAAGGACACAGGTACTCTGGTCAAGGACATTGTCTCGCCTTTGGCGAATTTTGATGAGTCTGATCCATGTCTGATCTGATTGGCCTGTGCAAAGATTAGAGTCGAGAGAGTTAACTCTCTAATCTGTGATAATACCAGTTAGTGTCCTTATTTTGAAGAAAAATAATAAAATAAATAATGTCCCTAAGCTCAAATTTCATGAAAATAGAAAACTACTATAGATACATCCGAATTTTACAAAGTAAGAGATTTTATTCTTCACAAAAATCCAACAAAAAAGGAATAGTTCTTGGAGTGTACAACGATAAATCAGAAGATGAGAACAAACTTATCCTAACACCAGCATCTGAAAAGTTCAATGAATTAAGTCATGGAAAACTGTTATCGGCCCTGAAATTTGTGCAGTCTGAAATTAAAGAAAACAAATCCTTTGTGTTTTGGGGGTTACATGAAGACTATCAGGCAGTAGCAATAACGGGATTAGGGAATAAAAATAAGGAATTAGAGTCTTTAGAGTTGATAGATTCTAAAAAAGAAAGCATTCGCTTGGCAGCAGCGGCTGGTTGTAGTGTTTTGAAAAATGCAGGATTGAAAGAAATAGCTGTGGAATGTTTAGGAGATGCTGAGGCTTCGGCAGAAGGTAGTATACTCAGTACTTGGAAGTTCCAAGAATATAAATCGAAAAGAGATGATATGCCCACTGTAAATTTATTCTCGGACAATGGATCAGAGGAAGAAAAATGGAACAGAGGTGTGATCAAAGCAGATGCTCAAAATCTAGCAAGAAAATTGGCAGATACGCCCTCAAACTTATTGACACCAACAATGTTCAGTCAACAGGTGACTGAAGTGTTGAGATCTCCAAATATATCAATAGAAGTTCATGATCAAGAATGGGCAAAAAAAGAAAATATGAATGCATTCCTTTCTGTAGCAAAAGGCTCTATAGAACCACCAAAATTTCTTGAACTAACATACAACAATAGCAATGATAAACCTTATGTATTAGTAGGAAAAGGTGTGACGTTTGATGCTGGAGGAATCAGTATCAAACCATCAGCTTCTATGGATCATATGAGAGCTGATATGGGTGGAGCTGCTACTGTTGTAGCTACCCTTTACGCAGTGGATAAATTAAAGTTACCAATTAATCTTAAAGTGTTGATTCCCCTAGCTGAAAACATGCCATCAGGCAGTGCATTGAAACCTGGTGATGTTATAAAGGCGAGAAATGGAAAAACTATATGTGTAGACAATACTGATGCTGAAGGAAGATTAATTCTAGCAGATGCTCTAAGTTATAGCTCTAAATTTAACCCCAAGTGGGTGCTAGATATTGCAACTTTAACAGGTGCTATGATGGTTGCTCTTGGAAGTGGAGCTACTGGAGTTTTCACAAATTCTGACAATTTGTTCAACATTCTACAGAGTGCGAGTTCCATAACAGGTGATAGAGTTTGGAGGTTTCCTTTGTGGAAGCATTATCTGGACCAGATAGCCAAAAATGATGCATATGATTTGAACAACATTGGACCAGGTAGAGGTGGTGGGAGCTGCACTGCTGCAGCCTTCCTCAAAGAATTTGTGCCAGAAAATACTGAATGGCTGCATTTGGATATGGCAGGTGTAATGGGGCCTCAAACAGATACCTCTATGCCTTATTTAGGTAAAGGGATGACTGGAAGGCCAACCAGAACATTAATTGAGTTCATTGCTGCACAAGCAAGAAATCAATGAATTGTGTCTGATTCATTTTCCTGAATAAATATTAAAAAAACTTGAAGTTTTGCTTTTTTCAGTCTGATGAAGTAAAATTTGAAAGATTTAAAATAAGACCTACAAATCAAATAGGATGAATAATAGGAATATAAAAGTTTGAATAGAATTTTAATCTTGATAAGGTCAAAGATAGATGCATAGAATCCTCGATAGAATACCTGGTGTAACAACTCTTCACTAAAAATTGTAGATAAAAAACGGCACAATAGAATGTAGTATGGGACCTACTTCGAGAATAATGCGCAATATTTCACGGTCGTGGCGCTACTGTAACAATGGAAAATAGCGCGACCCCTTTCGGGAGAAATGAAAAGCAGGACAAGAAAGTTTAAAACAAAATCTGATCAGTGCCAACGCCAGGTATACTATGCATCTATGGTCAGAACCATTGGAATCCTGTTGACAGTGACTAATTCAGTTCATTCTCTTTGTCTCCAATTACTAACCGATTTTGTATGTTTTGTGCATAATGAATTATTGAGAATTTCTTTCAACTCAATATAGAATTGTGAATACATAAAAGGCTCCAGATGAAAGTTATCCAAGAATTTACCTTATTTGAAGATAAATAGTGAATTTATAGGAGCGTTTGAAGATTTCAACTGAAACAACATTTAATAATTTACAATAGTTTCTCCCATTCTAAATCTGAGGGGATGACATTTCGATTCATAAATATTTTAAATTGTATTGCTTCAAAAAATGACTTGAAATCAGAAGCTTTTGAGCGTTCTTACATCCACCGGATGTAGAAACCATAGACAACAACTTATAGATGGGAAACTCTCCCCCTAATGTTTTACAGTGACTATATAACATGGTTATATAGTCACTGTACTAATGTTTGGGTTTGAAACGCTCCCTGGTGGGTGTTGAAGGAGTTATTTTAGAAAATGTTAGCACCTAGTGGTGATATATAGTACTAACTGGCGCGAAAATTTAAAATGACCTCACCCTACCAATGCTTTGTTTATTTCTTATTTTGAATGCTTAACCACTTACTGAAATAAGATATTATCTTATCGAATTCACATATAAGGGCATTAAGAAAAACAAAAATTTCAAAAATAAAGCATTATATTTCGGTATACTTTATACAAACTATCATTTATCATAATATAAATAATTTTTCCGTCGACCATAGAATAAAAGCCCATTTTAACGCACTCGAAATCATCCATTAATAACCCCTATTAATGCATGATTTCTTGTATTAATGCATGATTATCATGGCAACCGAACATAAAATATTCAGTCGGAGCATAGATGCATCTATATATATATATTCTTATGAAATGGAGCTGTACAGATTTGATTTCAAATATGGCATGTGTCTCGAAAAGGCAACAAGGAACAGATCATTCAAACAAACATATTGATCCATTCCCCGCTCCTAATCTCAGTATTAGCAGAGGAATGTCAAACGGGGCACCATACAGTTCTGCGTATGATGCAAGAGCACAGATAAAAAACTCTGTCTCCCCGTATAAGTGTAGGGATATTGGATTTGTGTACAAATATTCATATTGGAGGGCATCTTCTTCGAATGTAAATCCTTCTTCATTTCTTCAAAGGGGTTGACAAAGCATTTTTAAATAATCTGAAACAAAAACCAAAGGGAGAAAAAAGGAAAAGCAAAATCCACTAATATATTCGAATTGTTTGAAGGTACCAACCCATCTCAAAAATGAATCAGATATTGAATGAATAGAGTTGAAACCATCCTGAAATTTATATATTGGACAATTATTGACCAAATGGTCAATAGTTTGCTCTTCATGCCCACACTCACATCTCGGGCTATCAATGGCATTCCATTTGAAGAGCATACCATTACAACGTCCATGACCTGTCCTAAGACGATTCAGAAGACACAAATTTTTCCTAGACAGATGAAAACCGGGAACTTTCTCTGAAGGATCGAGAATTAAACTTTTATTGAAAAAATCATATGCATCTATGTCGGAGCACTATCGAGCTGTCAAATTTAATTATTCGTTTTAGATCAGAATCTGATTTTACCAGTTCTATTTTACATAATGAATATCGAAGAAAATATCTCTTCGACACCGCTAGATGTGGGAAAAACTGATGAAGCAGCAACTTTGAGTATACTACCTGGAAAGAGCCAAACATTTATGAGAAAACCTAGGAAGAATTTCGATCTTTGTGCAAGGAGAAGAACGTTCTGAAATTTTCGGTAACGGTTTTGTCGGCATACTTTACGTTTGTTGCAGAAAAGGGGCATTAAGCAAATTTATGGTCAAAGTATTCGATGCTGAAGACAACATTGATATAAGCAGATACCACAAACTGTTGATCGAAAAAGACCATGTGGAAGAGTTCATAGCGAATGTTCCTAATAGTATTTTGTTGATGTCTAAGGTAAAAATAGAACTCAATTGAATCGTTAATCCAACTTATTCTCATGAAAAAATGTAAACTATTCAGAATGTCACAACATGTCCTATATTCCATCCATGAATTTTTCGAAAACTTCTATAGGGAGCATAAATATTAATATATAGAAATGAACACAGAATAGTTATTTAATCAACTAGTTTATTAATGACAGCGATTAATGGTCGAAATATTTTAACGCGTGAGCGGAGCGAGCGCGTTAATGTTTGAGACCATTAATCGCTAGATTAATAAACGAGTTTATTACAAGATTTTTCCGTCGACCTCATCATGAATTGAAAATAAACTCTGGATTCAAAAAGATTTTTATTTCGCGTAATAGACAAATTTGACATAATGCAAATTTCTGTGTTCATTTCTATATATTAATATTTATGCTCCCTATAGAAGTTTTCGAAAGATTCATGAATGGAATATAGAACATGTTGCGAAATTCTGAATAGTTTACATTTTTTCATGAGAATAAGTTGGATTAACGATTCAATTGAGTTTTATTTTTACCTTTGACATCAACAAAATACTATTAGGAGCATTCGCCATGAACTCTTCCACATGTTCTTCTTCGATTTTTCGATCAACAGTTTGTTTTATCTCCTTATATCAATGTTATCTTCAGCATCGAATACTTTGACCATAAATTTGCTTAATTCCTCTTTTCTGCAATACACGTAAAGTATGCCAACAAAACCATTACCGAAAATTTCAGAACGTTCTTTGGCAGTTTTTTCCACATCTAGCGGTATCGAAGGGATATTTTATTCGATATTCATCATGTAAAATACCGTAACTGGTAAAATCAGATTCTGATCGAAAGCGAATAATTAAATTTGACAACTCAATAGTGCTCCGACATAGATGCATCTATGCTCCGACTGAATATTTTATGTTCGGTTGCCATGATAATCATGCATTAATACAAGAAATCATGCATTAATAGGGGTCATTAATGGATGATTTCGAGTGCGTTAAAATGAGCTTTTATTCTATGGTCGACGGAAAATTTACATTATGTCAAATTTGTCTATTACGCAAAATAAAGACCTTTTTGAATCCAGAGTTTATTTTCGATTCATGATGAGGTCGACGGAAAAATCTTGTAATCCACTCGTTTATTAATCTAGCGATTAATGGTCTCAAACATTAACGCGCTCGCCCCGCTCACGCGTTAAAATATTTCGACCATTAATCGTTGTCATTAATAAACTAGTTGATTAAGGTGGGCGTTCAATGTAGTGTGTTTTTATTTCAAGTTAATTTCGAAAACGGTTTCACTTTGAGAACTGAAATTTTGTGGGTGAACTCAGAAAGGATTAGGGTTCTTGTTCAAATAATTTTAATCGATTTCATTCCGACAGTTAATTTTTTTTCTTTCAAAAATAGAAGAAAATGAGCCAACCCATGCTTCTGTTTTATTTCAACAGAAAGACCCATGAAAATAGTTCAACTTCCGATTAAAAGTGAATCTACTGATCATTTCGTTCAGAAGATCAACTTGAAATACGGAATTGGCAGAAAATGGCCAAATTCAAAATTTGGCGGGAAAAAATTCCTGCTTTACCCACAAATTTACTTATTTCATAGTTCGGCGATTTTCGGATAGAGAGCGCCATTGTACATTTCATTCATGATTAGAGAGATATTCATAGAACTTATAGTGATAAAGTAAGTTCTATGGAGATATTTCATAAAATGCACGGTGGCGCCTCTATCGGAGGATATTTCCTACTCGCTTTGAACGCCGACCTTAAATAACTTTCAAATACCTTCAGACACGACATGATGGAGATCAGAAAAATTACAAAGGTTGAAGAGTGTAAGATATTTTTCTGGATTCGGAAACCGATGACGCTTCCAGGTCCTATCCTCACAATTTGGTACACTTAGGTTTCAACCTCATATTTCCTTCCAATTTGGAAATAGATTTTATTTAAGAAAATTCGCTAAAAACACGATGCTACACTTTAGACACACAGAAAGATGACAGAAACACAGAGGAAACGAAAATCGTAAGGAAAGAAACCGAAAACAGCGATGCGAGCGCTGTCTGGTGGGTGTTGATGAAATTAAAATCAGCTTCAAATGTTTAGTAGGAGAGTGGCCCATCTGCAAGTTGTCTATGGTAGAAACTGCGTTTGCCGAACACGAAAGGTTTCTCCGCAGTTGCCAGGGGTGTCTATTTGCCCAGCCATGTCGTGAACAATACGAACGAAAAAATTATTGAAATGATCTGCCTTTTCTTTATTTGATGTGATGTTTTCTCCCTGATCGTAATTATATTATATCCATTATTCCCCCTGCATACTCTGCCGCTAATTTCATTAATTTGTTGACAGATCTTCTTGAAATTATTATTGGCGTTTTCTATTTTATTTTTGTGATAGCTGTCCCTCATAAGTCCACCGAGAAAATTCCGATGATTCTTATATTCCCTTGAATTTCCTTCATTCACAAATTTAACAAATTTTTATCGTTTGTGTTTACGACAGAATTGAATTTGACACTTGATTCACGATCAGTCAATCGAACCTAATCGATTGAGACTTCAGTCTCGAAAATTTAGTGTTCTATTCTAGCTGCGTCGCCGTAATCGGATTACTGTAAAGACTATCCATAATGTGGTGGATTAAGTTCACTGGTTCAGTTAAAAATGAATCAACCACCGTACCACTACAAAACACAAGATCTGTCGAAAACATCGTCGCAATCCGTGAAGTGCGTAGAAGACACCGCGAAAATTGCAAATCACAATTTGGTGAATTTTGCGGAAACTGACCTTATATTATTGAAGCTGGAGATACTTTTCAGCTAGCAGCATTAGTTTATTTTGGTTCTATGATTATTATTTATAAGATCAACATACTTTGGAGATGTCAAAGTAATGTGTCAATAAATTTATGAATATAATAGGACAATTCTTTATTCTGAATTAAAATTACTTCAACCATCAATCACCATTAATCGAAACATCATCTGCGGCGATAGAGATTGGAGGCCCCTTTCTTGAATTTGAAAAGATGTCAATCTACATGAGATCCATCTCGAAAAAATCAGTCCAGTGTGGATTTAGGACTAGGGGCGTCATTGGTTAATATTTTTTTGGAACGACGTGAGGCCGTCAACGGCGATCGCTATAGATAGACGATTCCTTGACCAATCATTGACATGCTTGTTATATTATCAGTCTATAAGAGGAATACCTACTAGAGAAAAACTACAATATTAACAATTCATTTTAAAATAATATTCAACAGGCATATGTTTTTACAAAATCAACCAAGATTATTTATTATCAAAATATCTATACAAAACAACAATGTGAGATGAAATATTCATTTATAATTATCTTTCTCCCTTCGTATGGTCCTCATAGTTTCTATCACGTCGCTGCAACAAGCATGATGCTGTACCGACGTTTCTGCTACCCTCATGAAGGGATTTATCAGTTTTTCTTCAGAGATTGTTGAAGGTACCTGAATTCAAAGAAATATTAGTCCGTAATTTAATACCATCAGTCCATCAATATCGGAGACATCTTCTAGATGTAGACAATTCCTTTGAATGCGTCTGGTCATAGCTCGATTGATAGCGCAAAATGTTCACCTGTTCTACAAGTTTTGAACCAATGGAAATTGGTATATTAACGTAGCATCCGCTTTGTCTTACGTCTCATTCTTCCAAAGTTATAATTAAAGGGTTTCAAATCAATTCCACTTCAATCACAAATATTTCTAATAGGTATCAAATATTTCTGTCTGTCATATATTGTGATCAACATTAAATTATTTTACGTGAACATTTTTTATCGAGATTTCAGACGATTTGGAAGTCCGAAAAAAGGTTTCACTTCGCGAATGGGGTCACGCATCTTCAGATTTTTGGTCTACTGTCCTGACCACTGAACTACCAACAACACAAATGAAAACATCCTTATTTTTTACCATAAAAAAATTACTCATTCAGAGCAAAATTTTGTTCATCTCAATAAGTCGAGCTCATGCTGACGTAATCCATCAACGCGAAGACCACCTACAGCAAGGAACGAAGATGTAGACCAATCATTGCAATTGATTTAGAGGAATCGCCCAACCTTAAGATACCTACAATAATGGTGTAAGCACTGATTTATAGATTTTGTTTCGCCAAAATTGAGAATACATATTAGCAAAGTTTCGTTCTTTCCACTTCAGGTAGGTACATTATGACTGACTTTTATTAGTTACTAGCTGGCCCGGCGAACTTTGTTACGCCTAAATGATACTTACGGTGAATTTCACAAATCGTAAACACCGGTGATCGGAGATCAACGGCTTGGTTCTGTGATTTTTGAATTGTCAAATCGAGTTGATGCTAGATGAAGCTCCGATCACCGGTGATTACGCTTTGTGAAACCTACCGTTAAAGTCGTATGAACATCAAGATCAAGATGGCGTCAAGTGTGAAAGACGGAGATTTACGCTCCGACGCTTATTGTGCCAAAAAAGTGGTAGAAGCAGTTTACTGTGGAAAATGCAGCGAAAGTTTTCACCCATCGTGCATCGTAGCGGCAGCAAATATTAAAAATCCTACATGTAAACATGTTCCCTCTGAGAAGAAATCTGAGGAAATCTTGTCTATGGAAACATCATATGAAAAGTTGGCATCTCATAACAAATTACTACAGATGGAAAATGATTATTTGAAGAAATTACTTCAACAATGTCAGGAAGCAAATCAAGCATTCAAGGAAAATATTCGATTCTTGTCTGAAAAGGTTAGTGTCCTTGAAAAAAAAGATATAAACAAAACTTATAGCGAAACAGTAATTTAAAAAAATTACAAAGATAACAAGATAAACACCAGGAAACCGATAGAGGAGAAGGTTAAAAACGAATCTCTCTGTCACCCGACGCTGGAACTACCAACAACATCAGTTAGCTCAAATGCATCACAAATGTCAAACCGTCAAACGGACTCGGTCGCAGAGGTTAACCACAGACCGGTTAACCTTGATACAGTGAGACGTCAAAACGAACCAAAACAAGATGGTTTTCAAAAAGTTGTAAGAAGAAATCGCAGAAAACAAAGGGCCAATTTAGGATCGAGAAATGAAACGGAAGAGGTTTCCTTCAAATCTTTTAAATCTGACAAGGATCCAATGATATGGCTCTTTATCTCAAAGGTAAAGGAATCTGTTGAAGAAAATGATATAAGGGAATACATATCAAGAAGAAGTAAGGCAGAAATTGATAAAATCTCTTTGAAACTATTGAGGACCAGATTAGAAGATACAGGATTTAAGAGCTTTATGGTAGGGGTTCCCTTGGACTATAAGGAAATGGTTTACCAGAGGGAGTTTTGGCCAATTGGGATTTCATTCGGTAGATTCAATTTCATAAGAGGTCAACATTTTTTAGACACACCAAGAAGATCGAAAACAACCTCAACTTGAGCAGGAACAATTCAAGGAAAGCAGGGTTTAACATTTTCCATCAAAATGTTAGATCTATTGGAAACTCAGTCGAACAAATACAAGAAATTATCAAAGAAAACTGCCTCCAAGTAATCTGTATTTCGGAGCATTGGAAAATCAGAGACCAGCTATCAAACTACGGTATAGAAAATTTTGTTCTAGCCTCCTGCTTCTGTAGAGAAGTAAACGAGCATGGTGGTACAGCAATATAGTGCAGGAAGCCTATAAGATGGAAGACATTAAAGAAAGTCGAAAAATGCTCAATTTCCAGAGTTATTGAGATCTCTGCCATTGAGATTCAATATGGATCGGATACAATAGATGTGATATGCCTTTATAGACCACCAAATGGGGAACCATCCTTATTTTTTGAGCAACTGGAAAGGGTTATCTGTGCTTCTAATAAAGGTAATAAAATTCTAGTTCTCACAGGAGATCTCAATATCGACATTAAGAATGAAGGCTCTAAGTTATCACAGCAACTTCTGCAGCTTATTAATTGCTATGGCATATATCACACTATAGTTGACTACACACGAATAACTCAAACTTCGAGAACATGTATAGATAATTTTTTCACCAATTATAAAGAGATAAATGTAGAAATAAAACACACTCACATTTCAGATCACACAGGGCAAATGCTGACCCTGCAATTAGACACTCCCCATCAAATTATGTACAAATATGGAAGGAATTTAGGAACAGCCAATATGAATAATTTAAGGGAAGAACTCAAATCTGTGAACTGGGATCTACTTTATGGGCAAGGTGATATAAATCAACAGTGGTCTTATTTTTTAAATGTTTATCACGATATTTTTAATCAAATTTGCCCAGTTGAAAGATGGAGAATAAAATCGTCCACAAAAGAGATAAATCATCCCTCAATCAAAGACAGTAAAAATCGCTTGGATATTCTATACACATGCAAATCAGTGGATAAAACCTTTGAAGACTCATATTGGGAAGAGAAAAAGAAATATGATTATTTACTAAAACAAACCAAAGTAGTGAAATATCAAGAAAAAATAGAAAACTCTGATAATAAGTCAAAGTGTATGTGGTCCATATTCAGGGAGATTAAAGGGCAAGTTGTAGACTCGGAAATTCGAATATCTGAGGATTTAAAATCTCTTGCAGATAGATTTAATGTATACTTTGCCACCTCAGCGGAAAATGCTCTGCTCAGCCTACCAAACCAAAGCTTTAAACATGATATACAGTATAGGGACAGATCAGTATTTTTCTTTCCAACCAACGAAGCTGAACTCTCTGAAATAGTAAGATCTTTCAAGAATAAACTTAGTTCTGGAGTTGATGGCATTCCTATAACTGTCATTAAGTCTACATTAGAAGAGATCATCACACCACTGAGCTTTATCATCAATAACTCAATAAAATCAGGTATTTTTCCAGATAGTTTGAAGCAGGCATTGGTAAAGTCTATCTTTAAGAAAGGAGATAGAGATGCAATAGAAAACTACAGACCAATTTCATTGTTGCCAAGTTTTTCCAAGGTTCTAGAGGCAGTTATTTCGAGGAGACTCTTAAAATTTCTGAAAGAAGTCATAACAAGTTCTCAACATGGTTTTATGCAAAGAAGATCAACAAAAACAGCCATACACAGTTTCCTTCATAAAATATACCAAGCTCTTGAAAATGGTGACATCACTATTGGTCTGTTTCTGGACTTATCTAAGGCTTTTGACTCCCTCTCGCACGACTTCATCTTAAACAAACTAGAGGCTTATGGAATAAGAGGCCCTGGACTGAATTGGTTTCAAACTTACCTCACAAATAGACAGCAGATGACCACCTTGACAAAAGATGGTGAAAAAGTAATGTCAGACGCAATGAATATCACACTCGGAATTCCACAGGGACCACAGGGTAGTCCTATTTTCAAATGATTTCGACGACATAATTAAAGATCTTAAAAATGTAGAAGTAGTGAAGTATGCCGATGACACAAATTTCACTATTGAGGCCAATATATATCCAGATGCTGTCACTGGAGCAAGCCTGGTTCTGCGGGGGGCAAGTAACTGGTGCAGATCAAATGGACTTCTACTCAATCAAGAGAAAACTGTAGCAGTCTTGTTCAAGTCCAGCCATTCTGGTTTCACAACACCTGAAACAATCAACCTAGAAACAAGTAAGATGAAGCTCAGCACTTCCACCAAATTCCTTGGAATCTACCTGGACGAAAATTTAAACTGGTCTAGACAGATCGATGAGGTATGCAAGTCATTAACATCTGTATGCTTTTCCATGGGAGTTCTGTCAAGGTACCTGGATTTCTCAACAATGAAGACATTATATCACGGGGTTTTCGAATCAAGAGTCCGTTATGGCATTATGTTTTATGGAACGTCTGGAAGGCTTCGTGATGTCATGATACTACAGAAGCGGATATTAAGGCTTATGCTCAGGATGAGGATGGTTGAATCGTGTAGAAGCAAATTCAGGCAAAATCGAATTTTGACGGTCCCAGCCATTCATATTCAAGAATGCCTCTTGGACCTACATAAAAATAGAGAGAATTTCATAAGTTCCCAACCAAGAACCCACAATACTCGAGCTTTGGAAATATTCTACCCAACACACCATTTAGCATCTACAGAAAAAAGTGCCCATTATTGTAGCATCAGATACTACAATAAACTGCCTGTTACACTGAGGAGAGAACTTAATTTCAAAAAGTTTAAGAAGGACTTATTTTCCCTGCTTCTGGAATTGGAACCATATTCAGTTGGGGAATTCTTGATTTAGATCTTGGGAATATTTGACGATGTTTCTTTTCAATGACCTTTTACTATGTAAAATTTCATGATCTTGAAATAAAGGGTGTTTATTATTATTATTATTTAGCAATATTTTCTTAATGGGATATAGGACTGCAATTTAAATACGTATCTATTTGTTAAGCGACGTTTCGATCATATATTTGATCTTCTTCAGGCTAAAAAAATATTTACAGAATGTTCAATAAATTGAGACTACAGTATACATGCAAAAACAGATAAATTACCATGGTACAATAAAAGCAAACATCTCAAATGTAAAAATTGACAATTAAAATATATTACTCTTGTATATTATTAAATGAGACAAACCTACCTTCCAAACATTACGAAATTGCATACATAGTATTATGGTATAATAGAGACATCAACAAGAAAAACATAATCGGATGAAAACCAATAAATTGGAATGATTAAAAAGATAAATATTGGTAATGTGAAATGGTGAACTAGAATTTCTGATATATAAGAGCTGCCGATGGTCACTGAATTGACAGGTGGAATCAATTTTTAAAAAACAAGTTGTACATACGGAAACAGATTGAGTATGCGGTCTGCGATCGGAAATTAAACAAACTATCGGTCCTCGAGCTCTCGTGTTTTTCGTAATATATTATTATATACATTACTTAGATTGGCCACATCGGTTCTCAGATTGATATTATTCGTCGTCTGTATAAAGATCATCTCACTTATACATCGTTTCTTGTATCCAGATTCTCTATCCAGAATCTTAACATTGTTAAAATCAAAAATGTGCCCTGTATCGAAATGATGTTGAGCTAGGGCAGTTTTTTTCTTTTTTATCCGGTTTATTTCACAACAGTCATACTTGTGTTGTCGTATTCTATTTTTTAATTTTTGTTTGGTTTGACCTACATAACTTTTTTCACATGAACATGGAATTGAATAAATTAGGTTAGACTGTTCTAAGATTGGTGTGGGGTCTTTTAATTTCGAATAAAGATTATAAAGGGATTTTGGATTATAAAACGTTATTTGAGTGTTTTCGTTTTTAAAAAGTTGTTTTAATTTTGATGAAATTTCTGATATGAACGGTAACTTCAAATAGGTAGGTTTGTCTCATTTAATAATATACAAGAGTAATATATTTTAATTGTCAATTTTTACATTTGAGATGTTTGCTTTTATTGTACCATGGTAATTTATCTGTTTTTGCATGTATACTGTAGTCTCAATTTATTGAACATTCTGTAAATATTTTTTTAGCCTGAAGAAGATCAAATATATGATCGAAACGTCGCTTAACAAATAGATACGTATTTAAATTGCAGTCCTATATCCCATTAAGAAAATATTGCTATATAACAGCAAGGACGTTAATATATGATGGATCCTAACTATCCTGGGGGATTTTTTAACACCGTAAGGCTATTGTATGGTTTGGAGACATGCAGGCTGTGTAAAGATGTGACTAATGATTTTCGAAAGTTGGCATCCCTGAGGAATCGACGGGTATTCTTACTTCAATGTAGGAATAGAGGAATAATTCCAAATCATATCTTCAACAATAATAAGGGTTTGGACTTACTTTTGAATGACGATCACCCATACAAGACCAAAACCGAGAAGATTAAACAACGGTTTCACCGATCAATTTTGAATTTGGAGATCAAAATAACGTTTTGGAAGCTAAGGAGGATGCAGAGAAAATTGAATGACAACGACACTAAGGTGAGACAGCTCCTTCCAGACATTTATTACGAAAATTTTATGAGTAGAGTACGAAAAAACTATCAAAAATATTTCAATAAAGTAAAGATGTCAAATATCGCAAAATTAGAAAATCTCACTGAAAATAATCAAATTTTACTCATGAATAACAAAGACGATAACAAAAAAATTATTTTTAATTATACTGACGTTGTGCTTCCATGCAGTGTTAATAATATTTTAAGTTTAGGACCCAATTTTTGTTTGCCCTTAAGAAAGAAAGACATTTCAATACCTAGACTAATTAAAGATGTGGAGTATTGCATTTTGTCAGCTTCTGCGGATGAAAATAGGAGGAACGAGTTAAGAGCGTCGTCCACGAATATAATAACGAACTTTCTAAATAATAATAGTTCGAGAGAAGGAGAAAATCGTTTGATACAAAAACAATACAATGAAACGAGGATATTTCTAAGTAATCATCCAGAAGTTTTGATCTGTAGGTCCGACAAGGGAAACAGCACTGTGTTAATGTATAAACATGAATATTTAGAAGCATTGCACATGATGTTGCAAGACACAAATACGTACAGACTATTAAAATCGGATCCTACAGACAAATATGAGCGTTTGGCCAACTCGATTGTTTCCGAACTGTATAAAGATAAATACATCTCTGATTATGAAAGTAAACATCTAAAAAGGCACAATTCTTTGCCTCCCAGACTCTATGGGCTGAGAAAAACACACAAAAACACGTTGAATTTAAGACCAGTAGTCAGTTGTATAAATTCACCATCCTACAATATTGCCCATTTCTTACACGAAGTTCTTTCACCGATTTCTACTGTTTCACCATACAATATCAAAAATTCATTTGAATTTGCACATTTCATTAAGGATGTCGTGTTGCCTCGGGATTACATACTGGTATCTCTTGATGTAGTTTCTTTATTTACTAACATCCCTAAAGAACAAGTTGTCAAAATAGTGAAAAAGAAGTGGCACATTATTAGTGCATATACTGATATCCCTAAATCGTTCATGATCAAAATAATTAATTTCTGTTTTGACACAAGCTATTTTAGCTTTGATAATAACTTTTATCAACAACTTGACGGAACGGCTATGGGGAACCCGGCAAGTCCGATTCTAGCTTCGATAGTTATGGATGATCTAATATCAGAGGTATGCAAGAAAATTCCTTATTATATTCCATTCATCAAAGTTTATGTGGATGATACCTTACTAGCTATACCAAAATCAGAAATACTTTCGATCATAGAATATTTCAATTCTTATCATGACAGATTGAAATTTACTGTCGAGCTTGAGTCTGACTGTATGATTCCCTTCTTGGATGTGATGGTTCATAGGAATAATAATGGTGGATTAAAAACTAACTGGTATAGAAAACCAACGAGCTCAGGAGGACTTCTAAACTTTCGGTCAAATAATCCGATTCAACAAAAAATTAATACAATAAGAAATTTGTTTCACCGAGCAACAGAACTAAGTCATGAGTCGTTTCACAGTGGGAATCTAGATATCCTTACTGGCTTATTATTTCAAAACAATTATCCGAAACATTTCATACGCCAAATATTCAACAAGCTACAACAGAAAAAAAGATCAAATGCGGGCAATATATCCAACAATAATGAGAGCACGGATATCGAAATCAAATATTTGAAGTTACCGTTCATATCAGAAATTTCATCAAAATTAAAACAACTTTTTAAAAACGAAAACACTCAAATAACGTTTTATAATCCAAAATCCCTTTATAATCTTTATTCGAAATTAAAAGACCCCACACCAATCTTAGAACAGTCTAACCTAATTTATTCAATTCCATGTTCATGTGAAAAAAGTTATGTAGGTCAAACCAAACAAAAATTAAAAAATAGAATACGACAACACAAGTATGACTGTTGTGAAATAAACCGGATAAAAAAGAAAAAAACTGCCCTAGCTCAACATCATTTCGATACAGGGCACATTTTTGATTTTAACAATGTTAAGATTCTGGATAGAGAATCTGGATACAAGAAACGATGTATAAGTGAGATGATCTTTATACAGACGACGAATAATATCAATCTGAGAACCGATGTGGCCAATCTAAGTAATGTATATAATAATATATTACGAAAAACACGAGAGCTCGAGGACCGATAGTTTGTTTAATTTCCGATCGCAGACCGCATACTCAATCTGTTTCCGTATGTACAACTTGTTTTTTAAAAATTGATTCCACCTGTCAATTCAGTGACCATCGGCAGCTCTTATATATCAGAAATTCTAGTTCACCATTTCACATTACCAATATTTATCTTTTTAATCATTCCAATTTATTGGTTTTCATCCGATTATGTTTTTCTTGTTGATGTCTCTATTATACCATAATACTATGTATGCAATTTCGTAATGTTTGGAAGGTAGGTTTGTCTCATTTAATAATATACAAGAGTAATATATTTTAATTGTCAATTTTTACATTTGAGATGTTTGCTTTTATTGTACCATGGTAATTTATCTGTTTTTGCATGTATACTGTAGTCTCAATTTATTGAACATTCTGTAAATATTTTTTTTTAGCCTGAAGAAGATCAAATATATGATCGAAACGTCGCTTAACAAATAGATACGTATTTAAATTGCAGTCCTATATCCCATTAAGAAAATATTGCTATATAACAGCAAGGACGTTAATATATGATGGATTATTATTATTATTATTAATCATTGCTATTTTTTCAAGCAGGAATAAATTAGGCAAAATATATAAAATTTTAGTACCATTGTTATTCGCACGAAACGAATTATCTTTATTTAAGCGGTATCTGATTGTTGAATTGAACATATAACTTTTTGTTTTAAATGCTTTACAGTTCTGATTGCAGTACCTATCTTGTCATGAACGACACCACGAATGCAAATATAAATCACGATCGAATTATATGGTTGATAAATAGTTCCAATGATGAATTACCTCTGATCACTCGATTATATATGCGTTCTGTGACTCGATCACTGTATAAACCACTTTAGTTCTGACAATACAACGCTGAAAATTCGAATTGTCTATGGTACTTCAACTTCACTTCACAGAATACAAATACGCTAAGACGTTTTCTTCTTGACTAAGACATTTTTGTTCTGGTCCGCAGCACAGAGTTGCAGGCAACTCAATTTACTATAGAATTCACATTACAATGGAACGATATGAGCCTTGCTTAAGATGTCTAAAAACATGGTGTATGCACTTGTCAATTTTTGAATGCATTGACATCGACCAAATCGAAAATATTAGAATTGTTTCGTGGCGGCGCCGCAATGTCATACGTGTTATTTCATAATTCCAATATGGACAATGAACCAACGAAATTTAAAGCTGGGCTTTGGTAAGAATCCAGATCTGCGCTTGTGCAGCAATATTGAGAATAAAAATAATTTACTAATTCAGTCTCTCTCTGACACATCGTAATATGCCTTGAATCATATTGCATTCATAAATTCATTTGAATACTCTCGATCACAACCTTATAATTTCATGTGAAATGTTTGAATCGCTTCATTTCGTTCACTTCAAGCCCTGAATATCTTTTCTAACTCCAATTAATATTTAAGAATTGAACTAAAAATATTTAAGGAATATATTTTCATCCTCGATATCTATTTTATTGTCTATTTTCTTTCGGAATATAGATACCCTCTACATTTCTCGCAATTTTCGAATTTCCAGTTGACGCAATTCTTACCAAAAATTTAACTCTGCTTTGTAACTGTTAATAGCAGTATAAGCCATATTATACCTTTCCTCAGAACTAATATGAATCAAAATGTTAATAATAAGAACACAAATTATTGCTTGAAAAAACTATCGACTATTAACACAACGCGTTCACCAGAATGAATTCAAATAATATGTATTTGAATAAACAAATAAAAATTAGAACTTATTTTGTGAATAGCGCTTTCTGAAGATGAAAAACGAAACTTTTCTAATATGTATTCTTATAAGTGCTCACACCATAAACATCTTTTCGCCTTTTGGTGCTCAGCTTAAAATAATTGGTAAACATCTCAGTTGGTAGAGCAGCGAGATTTTCATGTTTCCATGGATATGAGCTGTCACACAGAACAGAAACACAAAAATAATATGTCAATTACTAATTATGGCAATTTTGGATTCAGTTATTTCCGCAAATATATTTATTATCCAAACAGAAATTCAAAAACATTTCAAAAATGATGAGAATAATGGACAACTCACGATTGAAACTGATCGCCAAAATCCGATTTACTTGAAATTTCGATAAAAATTCACTGTGATATAATTATATGCAAATCATACAGTAATTGATGTCAATATAATATGTAGTACCTTCACGATTACGTTATTTTGAATAAATGAAGATGTAAAAATAACTATGTAATAATAATCAGTCATAATGTTCGAATAGCACCACCTGAAGTGGTAAGAACGAAACTTTTCTCATATCAGTCATATCTCAACGAAATCTTATCATTAGAGATCTGTAATCCTACGCTTAGACATTTCGGCTTTGGTTAACAGCGTAGAGTTGGAGGCAACCCAAATTACACATCTCTGTCTAACGGCGAGAATATCCAATAAAGTAGCTACGAATAAGCTGTAGCGTAACTGTAGCGACACCTAGTGGCCGTACTCAAAAGAAGGAAAAGCATTTCCTGTATAAGTAAAATTTTCATCGATTTTTTCAGAGTTTTTTTGTATTTTATAATAACCAGACCGTAGACGAATCCATATATGAGGTTTCACAACGAACAGTACATCCGATCTCGAGTTATAAATGGTGTAACCAACATCCCACCAAAAACATTCTGTAAAAACTAGCCAAGTCTCGATGGAGCTGCTTATTTATCTCTAGAAAGTAATGAAATCTAGAAAAAGTCGAGCCAAGTTTAAGGCTCAATAATGCGATTTCTTTATTATTATAGTTAATGTTGTGTAACTTGGCCGTTGAACATTCTTATACGTTAGTGGGTACAAGTCAATTTTGTTTACACGTAATGCTATATCTGTTGTAACTACCAATGTTTGTTAAGCGAGATAATAGCCCATGCTGGTATCGGTAATTGGACGCTAGTGTCTCATTTTAGGCTGTTGTTGATTGTGCAACACATATGCATTCAGCATTGACAATGCTGACTTCTGCTCCCTTCTTTTTGGAGCGTCAAATCGACCACCGATCTAAAATAAAATAGACGTACAGACGGTCTTCTATCAATGATTAGAAGTCCCTCTGTACTGGAAATAATTTTTTATACTGTTTGTTTCAGGCTCGTATTATTGAATACGCAGCTTTATCAAGCCTACAATTGAATGAACGTTTTCCAAGTGGCAATTTTTCATCGTCAATGGGTTGCGTTTCTGGCGACAGATTGGTGCAATGGTGTCATGGAGCACCTGGTTTTGTACCCTTGTGTACCCTTCAACGGCCAAGTCACACAACATTAACTATAATAATAAAGAAATCGCAGTAAGGAGCCTTAAACTTGGCTCGACTTTTTCTAGATTTCATTACTTTCTAGAGATAAATAAGCAGCTCCATCGAGACTTGGCTAGTTTTTACAGAATGTTTTTGGTGGGATTTCACTTCTTTTTGTAGAAACGTGGGCATATTGATCTATTTTATTAGATTTTCTTATTTGACACTTTTTTAAGAGTAGTTTTTTTATTACAAATCTTTATTTTTTTTCGGTTTTGAACTATGGTAGATAGAGCCTCCATTTATTTTTTATTGATTTCAGCGTCCTCGAAAACCTATAGTTTGATACCAACTTTGTCCATATAGCCCATCTCTTACCCGGTTCTTTTTCGGATTCAATTTCTTCTCTCCCAATCTAACCACCGCAGACCCATCTGATGATGTTTTTTCTGAAGAGCAATAGACGTTCTATATTGCACATAAATTTAATAGCATTTTCATATTCAGTGATACAGAGCGAAACACAGTTTCTTCTTCATCAAGCAAGAGCTTCCGAAGACGGAATGGAAAGAAGATATAGAGAACATAACTGCTATTACAGTTGCTGGTGATTCTGATAGAAGAGATTTGATTCACCAAATAAATAAACGAAGAGAAGAAGTGGGAGGATTACCTCAAATAGTACAACAATTGTTGAATGAGCACCCAGCACCCAAGCTTGTTGTCGTACATTCTGATCCCTGTACTCTGATGAAGAATGATCATAGATCACTTCATGAAGCCTGACTAGTTCGATCAAATTTTCATCCATTTTCACTTCATCAATCACTTCACAAAATATCCGACGTGATATCACTTACGGTTAGAAAATGTAAATTTGCTGGTAGTTCTGGTGTGCTACCAAGTGACAGCAGATGCTAACTTCGTGAATGCGTGAAATGATAACAATTGAAAAAAGGATAATAATCGGGTCATCAGTCTTATACACAGTGATAATTTTTACTGTCTCATTTATTGTTCCGGCCTAGCTTTCGAAAACCTCTCGTTTCCTTGAACAATAAATGAGACAGTAAAAATATCACTGTGCATAAGGCTGATCACCCGATTATTATTTTTTTTCAATTTATATTATAAAGTCGATATTCACATATTGAGTATGATAACAATGTGTTTCCAAGCGCATAAACTTCCATACATTATTGTGGTTGCACATTTTGCGAAGATGACGTGATAGCACGTGAGCTCACGTGACGTGCCAACAGATTTTCGATTATCCTAGTTTTTATAATTTTCCCTTTATGTGGCCATTAAACCCTAACTATGTACCAAATTTCAGCTCTCTGAGTTTATGGGAAGTACTAGTTCTATTTTGATGATCATGAGTGAGTGAGGGTCGAAAATGCGGAACTTTGCTTTCGCGTAACTTCGGAACTAAATGACCTACACACTTGAAATTTTGGATTTTGAGTACGTGATTATAGCTTACTGGATGACGTTCTGGTCTTATCCGGAGGTTCTCGAATAGGGGCTTGAAAATGCGGCGAAATGTTTCGGGTAAAGATGGTACGGCAGTGTTTGCTTCGCGCTAGACTTGGCGGGGCCACTGCCGTGCCCCCAAATCTTTCTTTTATAAATATAGATTTCAAATTCATATTTGAATTTATTCTGGTGAACGCGTTGTGTTAATAGATGGTAGTTCTTTCAAGAAATAATTTGTTGTGTTTCCTAATTGAATGTCACATTTTAAGAAAAAAACGTTATATGAACATATGTCTTAAACGTCTTTCCTTTTGAGATAAAGGGTGGCAAAGTTTTCAAAAATATAGTATATTATTTCATTAGGAGGAGAAGTGTCACTTTTCGTGGCGAGCTTGAGGTTATCCGCCGAACGGAGTGAGGCGGATAATTGAAAGCGAGCCACGAAAAGTCACTTCTTCTCCGAATGAAATATGCTATTTTATTTCCAAACGTTTTCAAATTCATGAAAATTGTACATTTAATGTAACTTTATCAAATACAAATGACGTTTGAATTGGAAGTTTTTGTATTCTATGCATCTATGTTCATGGTAACCAAGTAATCTTTCTCGTAGCAACACTTTTCCTGCCGCCGCGCCGGAGATAAAAGTAAATATTTCTCCGCCTAGGCGGAGAAATAGAACTTTTCGATGATCCTGTCAGGCGATAACTAACGTTGTTATCGTACGTTTGGAAATAAAATAATTTATTATTAATATCAATAATACCACTTCAGATATTTTGATGAAAATTGTCATATACATATAAATGTTTCATCTAAAAAAATGAAATCTCTACGTATGTCTCTGCATGGAGATACTGCCATATACATATATGTATTAGATTAACGATATTGTTATGATCATGCAGAGAAACGGTTTTTATTTTTTTTTAACAAATACAGTCACAACGTGTAGCCAAATCTTTGGCAAGGATTGAGTTGATTGCTTGCCTCAACTGGAGATTCAAAAATTGCAAGAGGTTATGTATACATATTTCTAAAGACGACAAGAAAATGGATATCGAGAATGAAAATATGTCACTTAAATATTTTGCGTTCCATTCTAAAATATGAATATAGGTGTTGATAATGATAAGCAGGACTCCAAATAAACGGAATAAAGAAATTGAAACATCTCGCATGAAATTGAGAGGTTAAGATCGAGAGTATTCACATGAAGTTATGAATGTGTTACCCTTTTCCCAGGTATTGGTACGCCAATGAGAACGTAACGCTCATAAACCAAGTCACCGCAGGGCGCAGCGCCAGGTGTCGGATGGAATGAACATCCTTGTTTCGATGATAAAAAAAAATTCGATATGAATAATAAAACCAGACACAACGATCGAAATCGAGGCCTTTTTCGAAATTTTGTTTCTGGAGAAATAACAATTGACTAATTTGTCTCTGAGAGCCATTTTGATTTGAGCTAGTCGTTTGTCGGAATTGCAGAGCAAATTTATATTTATATTTTGAGAAGAATTTCGTCTTGAAATAAATCGCTGATTAGCGGATTCAATTAATTGTGTTCTCGGAAGATTCGGTAAGTTGTTGGCATTTCAATTTTGATCGAGAAACGTGAGAGCTGTTCCGCCATTTTACAATGTCGAATTTTCTTGAATTCAAAGATTCGATAGATATCCACGGAAGAAGAAAACCATCGTTCATCAACGGAGTGATTGTTTCTCCCTATCCCAGCAGTCCAAGCTATAACAATTTCGTTCGATACGAGAATTTTTGGGTTGAAAAGAATCCAGATCATCATTCGTCAATTCAGAGGATTGAGCCAAGTCTGCGTTCAAGTTATACCGAAGGAAAGGAGGTCGTCTGTAATCTGCCCTATAAGTTAAGTCTATCTAGCATTGATTATAAATTGTTATCAATAATAATAAACTCATTAAATTTTAGCCATTGTATAGAAATAGGTAATATATTCAACTGAAACTTATATTTTGTTCTTTTGATCAACCATATATCCGACCAATGAAATATAAATTCACGAAAAATAGAATCGAACCCAAAGCGACCATTTAGGTCGTAACAAATGACATACGTTTCACGACATATTGCCATGTGTCAGAGAGAGACATACTTAGTAAATTATTTTTATTCTCAATTTTGCCACACAAGCGCAAATCTGGATTTTTACCAAGGACCAGCTTGATTGGCTCATTCCCCATATTGGAATCATTAGATATATGGGAAAATACATACATACAGGGTGAGTCTTTGACTTGTACATATATTTTAACTATAGATTCTTGAGGCCAAAGGAAACCTTTTTTTCATTTTCCATTTTTCCGAATTCGGCTCTGTTGAAGAGATATAGCCATTCGAAAAAATCAATCGGGCTGAATACGTGCCTGACATTATTCTCTGCAAACACTTCAAAGTTCATATATTTCGATTGAAATTGAGGTGATTAGATGTTCTGGGTGATACAATTAGAAAATACTCAAGCACTAACCTTATTCGAATGAGAATGTAACAAAAACGATATTTCCTAACAAAAACACTGTCCGATTATTTCTGCAATTGAAAAGCCATATTTCTCCCACCAAAATAAGTTCCTTCTTCGATTTTCCTGAAGGTTAGTTTATAAACACTAATAATTGGTTAATATTTTCCTCGATATTTTGGAACGATCTCATGAAAATTGGTTTCTCACCAACCTATTCTAACTCCATCAACCTAAGTCAGATGATTCGAGGTCAATGACCTAACCTAACTCATCTTCTGTGATATGATATTCCACAGAACCTGTCTGAGCACAGAACTCTAGAGAAGACGATGCCAGATTGCCGATTTTCTCTTCAAACAATGCGAACTCAAGAAAGCAGTACGTTCCCTATCGTTAGCGGATGAACTATCACAATCGCTAAAGGCGTCTAGGCGTGGCTCTTTGGAGATGCCAAACGAGTTCTGATTCTTGCCGATATAGCGCTACGATATAGCCGGCACGCAAGGCAGACAGGCGGGACAGGCCATTGTGGTTGTTTTGTTTCTGTGTCTCGAACCGCAGGCCAGTCTATGATAATGAAAGACGCTCAAACGGGATAACCTTAATTATCTATCTAAATCTACTTGCAGATAATAAAGCAAACAGGTGATGATTGTGATGTGCAGACCGTGTAGTGTCGATTGAAATCTCCAAGAGAATATTGTGGAGATAGATATTTTCCTGAAAGACCGGTAACAATAAATTTTCAATAGAAACTGTGCTTATAGACTGTGTAATTTCATTTCATGCTTCTCAGAATTCAATTATTACATCGAACGTTTTTCCATCATGTAGATTTTAGTCTTGACGAAGTTGATAAACATTGACAACGTTGTTAATTTGTTAAGATCAGAGAATACATAATATTCGATGATATTTAATTCAGGGAAGCACTCAGATTTTTTATGATATTCATGATTTTTTCATCGAATTTGTTCGTATACAATTAGGAATAACTCGAAAACGACGCGTTTTATTGAAAAAATATAAGAATACTTTTATTTTCTAAAATGGTTGATTCTTTCGAAAATATGAACCGTTTATCTTTTTCGAGTGATTTTATAGTATTTTTGCATGAATTCATGAGACGAGTAGGCTGTAACTCTTATACTAGAAGGAATATGGAATAAGTTTCAAATGAGGAATATGCACCATGAATAGAGTAAACAATCAACCAAAATTCAGTTCATTCGGAATATCGGTTTCGAATATATGGAAAGAATAGTGTTAATTTCATGTATTTTTGACACCCTGTATCTTTCAAACGAAACCGAATTTTGAAAAATGGTATAGGAAAAAAGTGTTTCGTTTGATGAGAGGAATCTACAGTTAAAATATATGTACAAGTCAAAGACTCACCCTGTATATCTAATAACATCAATATGGATTATACCCCAGCTTTAAAGTCACAGAGAAGCCAAATCTTTGGTAAGGATTGAGTTGTACGCTTGAGGCAACTGGAAATTCGAAAATTGCGAGAAATGTAGAGGTTATGTTTATTCTGAAAGACAACAAGAAAACAGATATCGAGAATAAAATATGTCACTTAAATATTTTCGGTTCATTTTTAAAATATGAATACAATAATATTCAGGACACGAAAAAAACGGAATAAAGCGATTGAAACATTTCACATGAAATTGTGAGGTTATGATCGAAACCATTCACATGAATTTATGAATGACATACGTTTCACGACATAATATGATGTGTCGGAGAGAGACAGAATTAAAAAATTATTTTTATTCTCAATTTTGACGCACAAGCGCAGATCTGGATCCTTACCAAAGCCCAGCTTCAGTTTTGATTGGCTCTTCCCCATATTGGAATTATTAGATATATGGAAAATACACTGGAATGGCTTTGCGGCGCCGCCACGAAACAGTTCTAATATTTTATATTTGGTCGAATGCATAGAACTTATAGTAACATGTAAGTTCCATGATCGAATATCATTGCCTTCAAAAATTGACGAGTGCATACACTATGATGATTTTTGACATTTTACCCAACTTCTACAACGAATATCTGTTATTCTTCAGGGAAAATATCGAAAAATGTCTATAAGATTCAATGGGGGACTCAGGCCCGGATCTACGATTTTTTCTGACCGGGGCAAAAATTCATGATGGCGCCCCCCCCCATTTGTGAAATACATATATGAATTCATAAAAAATAACAAAAATAAATAATACAAATGAAAAATAAAAATAAAAACTGATAATAAGGAAAATATCACAAGGAGAGAAATTAGATTTTTTTCTTGACAGCTTCACGCGACGTGATTTTCTTTCCGTGAACTCATCTATCAACTCCTCGAAATCTGTTTCGGAAGCAGTTTTGTTTTTTATAGATAAGATCGAGAGACCATAGAGGAACGCAAATAATTTTTTATTATTTTCAATTTGCTGAAACTGCGTTCACATCTTGCAGACGTGGTGGGTAATGTCCAGTATATTCTTAAAGCTATACTGACATTAGGGAAAGCTACTCGCAGATCTTGCCTGTGAAGAATTCGTAGCAGGTCTAATAAAGTCGATCTTCCACTAATTTCAGGAACCAGCTCTTTAAATACCGCTAGTTCCTAACAAAAATGAACTGCATTCAAGTCTCTTCAATATTCTTGCGCAAAAAGGGCCCATTTTTCTGATGATAATTTCCATCGAGAATAAACCAACTAGTTCTAGCGTTCTTGACTCAACTTCGCACATTTTGTCGACCTGCTTTTTCTTCTTGGAAACACGTTTATTTCTAAGAATTGAATCCACATCCAATTCTTCTGAAAAAAGTGTAGCTTCCGAGATCCAGTTTTCAATAGGTTTGTCTCTCATTCCCTGCAAGATCTTCACAAGCCCTTGCATAAACGATAATGAACGTGAAATAATTATATCCCCTGAATTTCCACGTTGACCCTATTGATTTCTCGGAGAATATTATACCAAATTGTTAGGTTCAGGATGTATCTAAAATCCATCACAGCATGAAGCAAATGACCAGCTTCATACTTGGATTCTGCGACTAGTGAGTATTCTTTGATTTTTTCCACAACCTTCACAACTCCCGGTAAATTATCGAACAAGGCATTAACAGCTTGATGTTTAGCCCATCTTGTTTGGCTACTTCCTGTCAAATTTGTTTTTATGGACTTTTTCATAATTGTCCATCGTGTGGTTGAAGTAACAAAAAAAGAATACAGTTTTTGTACAACACCAAATAAATATTTTGCTTCTGAACATGCTGAAGCCGAATGGACACCCAAAAGATTCAAAGCGTGTGCTAGGCATGGAACTAATACTGCCAGCTCGTTCATCAGTAGAATTCTAGATTGTCCTTTATATTTAATGCCAGCCATATTAGGTCTGCTGCCGTAGGTCTGCCCACGACATTTTTTGACATCTAAATCAAAAGCTTGCAGTTTATCAAGAATTCGCTATGGTATTATTCTCCCGTTTTGCCGTCAACTTCTGAGAAGTCAATAAAACTTTCCTTTATCTCATATCCAGACTCCGTTCTCTTTAAATATCGTATAACCTGGTTCATTTGTTCTGTGTGAGATACATCTGGGGTGCAGTCGAACATAATAGTGGAATAGTTGGCCTCCTTGATCTCATCAATAATGTTATTCCTAAATTTGGTGGCCATTAAATCGATAATTTCTTTTTGTACAGTTTCGGACCGATAGGATGTTTTGTCCTTTTTTGAGTGGTCAAGATGGCACTTCAGGGTCGGGTCATATTTAATAATAAAATCAGTGAAGAAAATTTAACCTCTGGTTGTTTTTGGCGCCCCCTTGAGCTGGCGCCCAGGGCAAGCGCCCCGCTTGCCCCCCCCCCTAGATCCGGGCCTGGGGGGGACTTCGGTCCAAGTTGCCAACCCAAAAATTTCCCTTTTTTTTCTACCAATGGGGAAGCGAAATTTCAGAACAAATTTGTAATGATCAGCTTCACATTATCACATTATTCATAAATATTCGTGAACTTCGTCTCGGCTTTGCAACCTTGGTAATTAGAGCAAAATATCGATATTTGTAAAGATCATCACTGATTGGCTGAAAGTTGTGTTGGATCTCCTGGTTCACGTCAACAATGTCAATGGACCAACGATCTGTCACGACAAACAGTAAACAAACCGATTGTTTACTCTGTGTTTTTTCACGCAATTGCTTCATTTTTGTCTTATAAAAGTATGCTATTATTCTGTTGTGTGATTAATTGGGGAAGTAAAAGACCTCTTGGCATTGTGAAATTCTATAGAATTCCTGCTACTTCAATTTCACCCATAAAATACAACTAAATGGACTGCCTGTTTAGGTGATTTAGTTATCAGCTATTTAAAGAGCTGATTAAACTGAGAAGAAATTGAAAAATACTATTGTATGTTTAAAACATTTTATTACAGTTGGGGGTACCTGATATTTGTGAGTTTTGTATTCTGATTTAAAATATCCTCAATAAATGTACCTACATACCCAAACTTTTTTATGTGTATATATCATATCATAAACAATAAATCAGTTTACATTCGGTAATTTTGAATTGCATTTTCCTATATTCACAAATAACATAAAAAATTCACGTTCACGTTCTGTATACGTAGAAGTTTTTGGCGATATCTTTGTGCAACAGCTACATCTTCAGTTTGCAATTTTACGAAATAATTACTCAATTAGGATAGTCCTTAGGTATCACACAATGTTTATTCACTCAAAAATTGGTATCACAACACTCAACTTTAGAGAAAATGATAGTAATAATAGAGTAACAGAAGTACTGATCAGAAATGTTTGTCCCAGCAGCCATTTTAACAGCTGATCGTGACAGATCGTTGGATTGGTCTATGGACGTTGTTGACGTGAACCAGGACATCCAACACAACTTTCAGCCAATCAGCGATGATCTTTACAAATACCGATATTTTTCTCTAATTACTTGGTTTGCAAAGCCGAGTCGGAGTTTACGGATATTTATGAATAATGTGAAGCTGATCATTACAAATTTGTTCTGAAATTGCCCTTCCCCATTGGTAGAAAAAAGCGAAATTTTTGGGTTGGCAACTTGGACCGAAGTCCCTCATTGGATCAAGAATTGTAAGACGATGGTTTCGATCGACGGATGGAGATTTGCGAACGACTGATGGACATTTTCCGATTACGCAACGTTTTGTTCAAATGAACCAGTTAACTGTCATAACACAATACATTACGAAACAATATGATTCAGATGAATCGAATAAACATAGAATACTTACAGTTGGTTCGCCACGATCTCTCTTATCACAGGCCCATTGCATTTTCTTGAGTATTTCTTGATTGTTTGGTTCTACATGCTTGGCAAACTTAAGGTTCTGCAAAGTGTATTCGTGACCACAGAAGACTTTAGTGTTGCCTGGTAGATTTCCCAGTTTGTCCAAGAGACAAACGCACATTTCCTCAGCAGTGCCTTCGAAAAACCTACCGCACCCGGCAATGAACAGAGTGTCACCTTAAAAAAATACCCGAATAAACAGATTGCCTCAGGATGAAGTGTGAAGGGAAAATTTTATTCAACCGCATCTTCCAGACAAAGATAAGGGGCCGCGCGTTTTCACAACAATACCAATTGACAAATATCTACAGAAATCATTAAAAACGTGCAGATCCAGCATGCAAAAACAAAAAGAAATACTAGATGTGTTATCCATCTTATTCATTGAAGGTTCTTTGATATAAAAAGGAAACTTTCGTGCCTGCTCCAAAAAGTTTTAATAGAACTGCTACATATGTTTCGACCCTCTCAAAAATAGGGCCATCTTCAGGCATCTGCAGGCAAAATACAAATATCTACGGAAACAACAAAAGACAACAACAGAAAAATATACGAAAGAGAGAACACAAGTATGAAGATCAAATGCCAATCAACATACAATAACAGTTAATTGTAAATAGAATTTGAAAAAAAACTTACATGTTGAAAACTTTCAAAACAAAATTATTCGCCGATAGTAAAATATAAACATAAATATGTCACATTATCAAGAAGGCAGACAGATCGAGCAGAAAGTACAGAAACATCAACAGAAACCGCAGAAATGGCTGAGTTCCTGCTGAGTGTCAATAAAAGGGTTAAATGTTAAAAGTTAAATGTCAAAACTGTCAAGCCATTTCTGCGGTTTCTGTTGATGTTTCTGTACTTTCTGCTCGATCTGTCTGCCTTCTTGATAATGTGACATATTTATGTTTATATTTTACTATCGGCGAATAATTTTGTTTTAAAAGTTTTCAACATGTAAGTTATTTTTTCAAATTCTATTTACAATTAACTGTTATTGTATGTTGATTGGCATTTGATCTTCATACTTGTGTTCTCTCTTTCGTATATTTTTCTGTTGTTGTCTTTTGTTGTTTTTTTTTGTTCATTTGACGGCATCGACTGCTGTTGTCATTAGCCGGATATCGGTTTTCTCACTTCAGGTGAATGCGAATCTTACATACTTTTGTTGTTTTCGTACATATTTGTATTTTGTCTGCAGATGCCTGAAGATTACCCTATTTTTGAGAGGGTCGAAACATATGTAGCAGTTCTATTAAAACTTTATGGAGCAGACACGAAAGTTTCCTTTTTATAAAAAAGAAATACGTTAAAACTAGATGAAAATAAGCAATGTGTACAAAAAATGAGACATACATCATATGATGTTGATCTCATTGACACTAGCCCCCCTTCAAGCAATTTGAATGCGAGTTTTTCAGGTTCGTAATTATTTTGATAACCTGATCTCAAAGAAAAGAATCTTATTGTGATGGATAATCAGGTGGGTTTCAGGTATAAAAACACAGTCTTTATATACAGCGTTTATTTGGAAAAGAAAAGTACCGGAATAGCCGGAGGTGATTCTTGTAACGGGTAACGGGCACAACTACCTGATCGAGGACGGAGGAACGAACATGGCCGATATATTCAAAGTGTAAATAAAACAAAATAGAACACTGCCATTCTCATGATACAGGAAATCGTCTATGTCAATCATCCCTAAACAATATTAGGGTAGATGGCGCCACAAGGCTCAAATGGAGGTTTAGTTTCAAACTTCAATACTACCCCCTAAACTAAACTACATTTCGAAAAATAGTTATTTTTGTATCTAGTGCGCGAAATGCTACTTTGGAGATCGATAATATTGATATTCTGAGCCTAGAGTCTTGAATATCCTGTGATGGAGGAGCGAAAGGGGTAATTTTGCACTTGGATTGCCCTTGCGAAGCTCATTGCATAAGTCATCAAACATATACGCCAATGTTGATGTGTGTTTGGTCACTGAGGTGAAGTCATCTTTCGTTGTCTCAAAGAATTAATCGAAAAGTGTGTACAGCCTCTGCAGAGGGAGGATTGTTCATAAACCGACACGAGTGTTTCCCAAATATCATTCGCGTCAGTTTTCTTACGAACGTAAATTGAAGGCTCATCATCCAGTGCCGTACCGATTATTCGAGCCGCGCGCAAGAGCGTACCCAGGATTTCAGCTAGGGGGGGGGCAGCTCATACCTGAGAAGATGGTCGGTCAGGTTTATTGTCAGGAAACCAGGAAAATTAACACTTATTTTATCTTCAAGGGGGGGGGCAGCTGCCCCCCCCCTGGGTACGCCCATGGCCGCGCGGGCATTGTCCCGTTGCCAACGTTTATACGCGTCGGAGGGTTCGTCTTCACCCATGGGGGCTGCTGGACATTTTCGCGTTCCATCCGCGATCGAATAAAGGCACTGTTCCTTCAAACAAAGTTCAATTTGCCACTTCCACGTTTCCCACTGATCTTCACTTGAAAGTTTTCTAATGCTAGCTTCCATACGCACACTTTCTTCACCGAGTTGTGGTAGCGTCACTTCGGCCATTTTTCTTTTCCGTTCGAACGTTCAGTCTCAAAACTAAAATAAACGCGGTACCGAACTAAAACACACCTGATACGAATTCAGAACGTACCTGGGCCCATAACCTGTGATGGATAATCGGGTGGGTTTCAGGTATAAAAACACAGTCTTTATACAGGGTGAGTCTTCGACTTGTACATATATTTTAACTGTAGATTCCTCTCATCAAACGAAACACTTTTTTCCTATACCATTTTTCAGAATTCGGTTTGGTTTGGGAGATACAGGGTGTCGAAAATCCATGAAAAAAACACTTTTCTGTTTATACCTTCGGAACCGTTATTTCGAATGAACTGAATTTTGGTTGATTGTTTACTCTATTCATGGTGTATATTCCTCAATTGAAACTTATTTCATATTTCTACTGGTAAAAAAGTTGCAGTATAGTCGACTTATAAATTCACGCAAAAATACTATAAAACCACTTGAAAAAGATGAACGGTTCACGTTTTCGAAAGAATTAATTATTTTAGAAAACAAAAGTATTCTTATATTTTTTCAATAAAACGCGTCGTTCTCAAGTTATTCCTAATGTATAAGATTGAATTAGAGGAAAAAATCATGAATTTCAAGAATAATCTGAGTGCTGTCCTGAGTTAAATCTCATCGAATATGATTTTTCTCTGGCCTCTCAACAAGTTACCAACGTTGTCAGAATGTTTTTCAACTTTGTCAAGACTAAAATCTCTATGATGAAAAAACGTGGATGTAGAGATATGTGATAATAAAATTCCACATTCGTGGGAAATAAAATTATTCATTTTATATGCAGTTTCTATTTGAAATTCATTGTTACCAGTCCTTCAGCAAAATATCTATCGAAACAATATAACTCGACACCAGAACGACACTATCATTACATTAATTCACTGAAAGTCATTTACATAATCATCACCTGTTTGCTTCATTCTCTGTAAATAAATAAAGCGTGAAATTTGTTTATGCCGTTTTAGGTTGGACTGGTTGGAGCACAGAGCATCGCGGGTACATCTACGGCCTTCTGAAAGGAAGAGTGGCCTACTCTTCCCTTCAGAAGGCCGTGGATGGCAACTGGAATTAGGAACGTAGCGCTATATTGGCGAGAATCAGAACTACTCTTTCGGCATTTTCAAAGAGCAACGCCTAGACGCCTTTAGCGATTATGATAGTTCATCCGCTAACGATAGGGGACGTACTGCTTTCTTGAGTTCGCATTGTTTGAAGAGAAAATCGGCAATCTGGAATCGTCTTCTCTATAGTTATGTGCTATATCACAGAGAATGTGGTAAGCTTAGGTCATTGACCCTGAATCATATGACTTTGGTTAATGGAGTTAGGATAGGTTAGTGAAAAACCATTTTTTATGCGATCGTTTTAGAATATCGAGGAAAATATGAACAAATTATTGGTGTTTACAAACTAATCTTCAGGAAAATCGAAGGAGGAACTTATTTTGGTGGGAGAAATATAGCTTTTCAATTGCCGAAATGATCGGACAGAACTGAGTGTTTTGTAAGGAAATATCGTGTTTGTAACATTCTTATTCAAATAAGGTCAGTGCTTGAGTGTTTTCTAATTGTATCAACCAGAACATCTAATAATCACCTCAATTTCAATCGAAAAGTATGAACTTTGAGGTGTTTGGAGAGAATTGATCCAGGCACGTATTAAGCTCAACTTTTTTTTTCAAATGGCTATATCTCTTTAACAGAGCCGAATTCGGAAAAATGGAAAATGAAAAAAAGGTTTCCTTTTGCATCAAGAATCTACAGTTAAAATATGTGTACAAGTCAAAGACTCACCCTGTATACAGCGTTTATTCGGAAAAGAAAAGTACCGGAATAGCCGGAGGTGATTCTTGTAACGGGTAACGGACACAACTACCTGATCGAGGAACGAACATGGCCGATCTATACAGACTGCAAATAAAACAAAATAGAACACTGGCATTCTCATGATAAAGGAAATCGTCTATGTCAATCATCCCTAAACAATATGAGGGTAGATGGCGCCACAAGGCTCAAATGAAGGTTTAGTTTCAAATTTCAATAATTATCTAAACTCAAAACCATAGAAAGAATGGTCTGTCAAACCACATCATTCTATGCCTATAATTTGGTCACTGAAATTAAAAATTAAACATCTAAAGGGTTATGTCAAGGGCCAGTGCGAATTATTGCGGGATAGGAATATTGTCAATGGGTAATCGGCAGCACGAGGAAAATATCATAAGTTATCCATGTATTTACAATGACATGTCCCTTCTCTTCGCCCGACGCATGCTTATAGCGACAACCGGCCCTGAATTTAGGACTACACTTTTTTATACTTATTTGCCACGATACATATTAGTATATTCTAAAACTAGTTGCAGAATGGGTTCCTATTCCAATACGAATGCGAAATTGGAAAACGAGCGACGAAGGAGCGAGTTTTCGAACGCATGAGTATTGGAATTGCATTCTGCAACGAGTATTAGACGATATTTTCTCTATTTCATTCAAATATTGTGAAATTCAACGAAAAAATTCAAATTATAGGTCCTAGTGACTTTCATATTGTATCTTGGCAGTTGGTGTGAATGTTAGGAAATACGAAAATTGACGTTTCTAAATTGACGTCTGCTGAAATTTAAAAGGATCGGAAGTCATTGCTGACAACCACAAAACGAAAAATGTTACTGAAACCGATGCTGTAATGAATTCATTACAGCACTGTTTTTAGTACTGTAATGAACTCATTACGATACTGAAATAGAGAAAATTACTTATAATTCTATAGTCAAACTTACCAGTGAAAACGACTGGATCTTTACATGGAGTTTTAACAAGGTAACATATATGTCCGCTGGTATGACAAGGGGTGAAAATACATTCCACTTTAGTATCGCCAATGTTGAAACAATCCCCGTCCTTCACCTTATTGGTCAGGGCTCCAATTCTCTCATCTCCACCAAAAACTTGAATTGTATTTTTAGATTTCTTCACCAATTCTTGATTTCCACCAGCATGGTCCCTATGTCCATCAAAATTAGATCAGCGCACGTCGTTAAATGGGTGCCATATCATTTAGCCGCGATATCTGTTAGTTCATGGACAAGATTCGAGGGTTGAGTGAAGAAATTTCGAAATATTGATTTCCTGATTTAAAAGTTATAACTACGGATCTATTTTCAAGATGGAGAATTGATTCAAGTCACATGTGAAATCCAAATATTTCTGCAACAGGCAACAGCAGATCCGACCGGGTTTTGTTTTTGGCAGCTGTCAATTAGTTTCAAATCGATTTGTATATCTGGCAAAATGCGATCTACCGATAATGTAGACGAACGAGCGCTCGAAAGCTCCTGCTAAAGCCAGTTTTTTCTCAATAGACGAGTCCCTTCATGCTGGCCAACTGTTTAAAAATACCTGAAAATCACTTCCCTTTTTTTCGCAATGATTCAACTCTTATCTGAAAGTTTTAATCCCAATGAGTGTATCCTGAAAATATTAGATGTCACGAAGGTCTTCATCAAAAGCTATAAATATTTGTTTTCTTATGTTTTCATTAATGGAAATCTATGACTTTCCAACCTAGAAAACGACTTGTTTATAAGTCTTTGATATGTTTACTTGCTCCTAAGCTGTTTTCATTGACTTAGAAATTAGATAATTAGAATATCTATTCTAAATCAATGGCTGTTTCAGGTATTCTTGAGGGATATGATCCTCGTAATTCGAGGTACTGAGCTGTGACTTCACCTTTCTGTAAGATGGAATTCAGAAAAGGTGAAGTAGGTATATATCTGCACGAAAAGACTTTTATGTTTCAATCCTCATGATATATTTGAATTTTAGGCCAGTAGATGATTATATAACAATGTAAGCAAAGTACTAGTACTGGAAAAAACTGTTCTCAATTGCTCTTCAAGGAAAAGTAAAAACACGGCTGTTCGTTTTGATAAATTTCCTGAGAAAGATGCCTCAACACCGAATATCACTAATGCCTTTGGCATATTGCATAAATTGGACTGGAGAAAAGCATGGATAGACAAACTATGGATGGGAACCTTGCTGCAAAGAATATATGAGTTTATTCCCTTCACGTGGACGATTATGTCTAGTTAATTTCAGATTTATATCCAGATTAAAAATCCATAAATAAATGGCTCCAGAGATATTAGTTCTAGTATTAATAAAACTGAAACTGTTTGTGAAGTAGCCATTTCTGAGGGAGTTTCTCAATCAACTGCGAACAATATTTTTAGTGAATATATTGTCTGTATTTATTATTTTGAGATGTGGTATACACTGGCCAAGTTCTGATGTTGAATTGATGAATTTACCACTTTACATATTAAGAATATACTATGATTTCAAAGTGATACTTCATTATAATGATTTTCCAGTACAATGATCCTAATTTCTCATGCGGCATTAGAACTTATTCACATCCAGATCATAGTCTATGGCAGTTGTGAATACTTTTGGGTTGTTATTCTGTAGTAAGTTTCCATGCAAATAAAGAACATTAAAAACAATAATTTATTTCCCTAATTTCCTTTGAATTCCTCGTAGAATTTCTATCCAAATAGAAGCGAAAACCCAATTATGCACCTATATTTAATAAACTCCACAATACAGGGTTAATAATACATTAATTCACTGAAAGTCTTCCTATGATCTCTACGAATTCAAAGAAAACACCTATAATAATCGGTTTTACATCTTGCAACAGGTCTTTATACGAGTGCTCCTTCTTCGGAAATTAATGAAATTTGAATTTGATATTTCTGCAGTATCTTGCATCATTTTTACACTGTTAATAGAAACATCTCATTCATCAGAAAAGTTATAAAAAACAAACTCAAGCGAAATCCTCATTTGATTCGAAAAATTCAAATTCTCCATTCAAACATTTTGGTGGGGATATTTATTTTCCATTGATGAAACCCTAAGAAAACAAAAATTTATAGCTTTTGATGAAGACCTTCGTGACGTCTAATATTTTCAGGATACACTCATTAGGATTAAAGCTTTCAGGTAAGAGTTGAATCATTGCGAAAAAAAGGGAAGTGATTTTCAGGCATTTTTAAACAGTTGGCCAGCATGAAGGGACTCGTCTATTTTTTTTCGTATTATGATACATACCAGTGATGATGGGTGGTCAAAATTTTTGTCAGATTGACATTTTCTCTTTCCACCGCCGCTAAAACTTTCTCTGGTTCAACTGGGTCCACCACTGCAGCTTGTCTAGTGTTTTCGTCTACAATCTAATACAGAATGAACTTAGAGACTTTGCAGGGTAGGTTTGGTTCTGTTAATGGACGGAATTCGACGTGAATATGATTGTTTGAAATTTTGATAATTTGAAAACTACACATTCGATCGAGAAGAAATGTTTCATTTAGATGGATAATGACATATTTGAGATACATGCAAAATTTCGTTTAGATTGCTCAACCAGCACCATACAATATGCTAGCGAATTCATGACAACAAATTCCTAATATTTCTGTAATTGCGCTTGAATGCTATAAGATAGATCAACTTACCAGATGGATCTCATTACAAGAACGAGTCCTCTAAAGCCAAAATTGTGACATAGATATAACACAGCGAATGGTAATACCAACTAATCACAAAATGAAATTCACTGTAATTTGAATAAAACACTGGTGGTAAGGGAACTTCCCATTTTAAGAATGGAGAGTATGTTCTATAATTCTGGAAGAAAAATTAGAATCATCCTGATCATATCAATTTCCGTTACAAAACAATAGTTATCCATTCCGGCATCACTAGTTCACAATTTTGGTTTGCTCTATGTATTTCCAACGTTACTTGATAAAAATATGATAGAAGTTTAGAAAACCACACACCTAATCCAAGAAACCTAACAATTAATCCTCAAGAATGCTTCACAAACAGTATATATATCATACTCCAAAAATATTTCTCCTAATCACATCTACTGGACTCCATGTGGTAGAACTACCTTTTAATATTTTTCCACCATGTTACTTCCAAAGTTTAGAATTGTGAGAAATCCCATGTATTTTAAAGGTTCAGTAAGCCAAAATTTGTTAATAAAAAAATTCCATTTTCATATTGATGATAGATTCAGTGGAATTTGGAGCAGTACTTGAAAGGAATAACATTCAAAGCATGCATCACTTATATTCGATAGGATTTTTTAGTCCAGACAACAATTTCATTGTCGCCATTTGATATTGAAATAAATTTTCTTACCAAATACATGTAGTTGTCAGATAAAGCTGGCAAAACAGTGACCCCCATACTTCCAAATTTATGTTCAGCACTTGAACTGTGAGAATTTCTGAGGCCGTTGTTATAGAAAGATAAACCTGAAAGAATACATAATCAATTAATTCACATTCTTTAATTGTGAGAGGAGTAGAACGAACACAGCGCTATTTTCCTTAACTTCAAAATTACCTTTGAAGTAAACAGCACTTAAACCTTGTATAACTCTTCCAGGTAAATGTTTACTTGCCAATTTGAACATTTTTCTTTTTAAAAATGAAATTGATCTCAGTAGTCATCCAACTTACAAGGTTCATTTAGTTTTACTGTCTTACCTTCTTCAAAGTAAAAGTGAACTCTAGATTCAACTGTTCTTTCTATATCGAAATCTACTCAACCGTATCGGAATCGGAATGGAAAGTTGGAATTGGAATAATTATTTTATCTTTGATTTGTGTTTACATTGCAATTAAACGTCATATCATGATTCGTGACAGCTGGAAGCCGTGGTTAGAATAATTTTCTATGATGATAGCGATATAAAACATAGATATAGCTAGAAGAAGAAGAATTCTTTTTATATGGCATAGATCCTTAGACTATATACAAGGTGTTCCAAGTGCGAGTGCCTATTAGACGTTATTGGAGAACTGGACATATTTGAAATCTGAAAATTGGGATTATGATATTGTTCGAAATTCTCTACAGACCTAAAATATTTTTAGAGCCTGAGCACTTTCGGTTATACAAGAAGTGAAAATAAATTTGTTCGAGAAATTTGTTTTTCAATTTTTTCGTTTCTGATATGGTATTCAATGCTGAATACATTTCTGTTAAAACCATTGGATTCATTCAAATACTTTTCAAAATATTGTAACGTTTTTTTGATTATCAAATGGTCCGGAATAAAATTTATTTCCACTGATTTATTTGCTCTAATATTTATTTTCACTCTTCGCTTGGCTCTCAATAATCATCATCCTCTCCGCCAATGTGCCCCGTATATATGTATATCTCGCCCAGGCTCGTACCCAGAAAGGTGTGTTGGGGGGGGGCTCAGCTTTTATCCAAAAATAGAGAAATCATGAAAAACGAATAAGAAAATATTAAAGCATGCATTTATTTCTTGTAAATATGATTCTTCAAAAAACAAAAAAAACAAATTAATATTGAATCATCCAAGGGTTTATTAGTTTTTAGTTATCAAATAAAAGTTCCAAGCGCCAGCATTAGCAAATCTGGTCACAACCATTTCTGTATCTATGACTATCTCGTAATTTATTATGTGCATTGGAGCTAATCCGTTCAAGCGGTTTTCTGCCATAGATATGCGATTTTCGCGACCCTGTATCACTTTTCTGTAAAACTTTCAAAGCCACAAACAGAAATATTCCAACTACTCTTGTTCCTGAAATACAGGGCGAAAACAAAAATGTTCCCTTTTGGAGATGTAATTATTTCTTAGGAACTGTATAAGATAGAAAAAAAAATAATACGGTTTATAAGAGATATTGAGAGCCCTGTTTTTAAGATTGGGCACAAACTTGGTATTTTTTAAATGGAATGGTATATTTAAACGTAAAATTTTTGCGATTTTTTTGAATACCTTGATGTATCGCAACCTCATCTTCAATAAATTATATAGCTTCAAAAATCAGAAAAATCCATATTTATGTTTGTTTTTTAATAGTAGGCCATGAATTCTTCCACACCTGCATTAAATTATTACTTTTTCGAAACGCCATGTGATTCAAACCTTTTTATTCAATTATATTTTGAACATCAACTCAAAATATCACTCTTCAATATAAACTTAAAAATGTTGTAAACAAAAATATATCGGTACAGATTTAACATTAACTAATGTACCTAATTACAAGATTCTAAGTTTGTGTCCAATCTTAAAAACAGTGCTCTCAACAAAAATTCATTTTTTTCCTATCTTATACAGGGCCTAAGAAATAATTACATTACCAAAAGTGAACATTTTCGTTTTCGCCCTGTATTTCAGGAACAAGCAGTAGTTGGTATATTTCTGTTTGTGGCTTTGAAAGTTTTACGAAAATGTGATCCAGGTTCGCGATAATCGCATGTCTCTATCTTCAATCATAGCTGAGATACAGTGCAATCTCAACCAAAATGGGACACAGTGTACCCAAATATTTGAAGCAATATGTATAAATTTGGATAGAAATCTCCGCTACATTTCTCTAGAGCTGAAAGTGCAGATGAAGCACATGATTTGGAATCATCCGGTGTTGAAGTAGCCCACTTTTTTTCCATCTTTTTGATTCACTGGAAATAATGAGTCTTTCGCCTGAGGCGAAATTGCCTGAATTCTCGCCGATTCCTTTCTCGTGAAGCTCGGACGTGTCTAGAAATGGAAATCTCCAGAACGCAAGCACCATCGCACGCGGGCGCTTTGTCGGGTGGAAGGGGCGAGAGGAGTACAACACTGAACGCGCGTCCAGAAAATTCGAGATCAGGCGAGCCGGAGCGCTGAATGCACAGGGCCGCACTTGTCACACTGTATCCTCCTTAAGCCTGTTCTGTCCCAGAACAGATCGTATGGATTCTTCATAGGATCGTGGCGAAATCTGCAGTCGGCTCCTTATCTACAGTCACCCCATTGATGGAAGTAGCATTCTTTTGCCGGGGAATTCGAGTCGATTTGGGTAGAAACTGCATACTAGGATATGTATACCTGCCCTCTGGAGAATTATTTCGAGCATGCTTCGCACTACCAGCCAAATCAGTAGATCCAGTCTACAACCAAGCTTGGGAACTGTTAGTTTCCTAACGCCGGGGCGTTGAAGGACTGGAGAGAGTGCTGCTTGGTAACCAAATAGTAAATGAACCGACCCTCGGCATTCCCCGATTCTGGGCTGCTGTCCCATTAGTTCCTGTTGCCGACCAGATTTGTTTTTCAATACTCTTGCTATTCCGCTACTCAACGTAGATCGGCTTCTACACAATGATCAAGAGAGTATTCCTCGGGGACTGTAAACAGGTCCTGATGATCTTCCTGTGTGACGCAAAACCGTGCAATGCGTGTTCCATCATAGGTGTTCATGAATTGTTAGAATTCGCAACTTTCATTTGCCGGAACCTCGACGAGACGTACTTCTTCTTCATCCTGCGTGGACGCATACGGAGCCAATCGGTTAAAATGGACGACTTTCGGCGTATTCGGTAAACTACATCATATCTTCTTTGTGGGTTATACAACCTACGGTAAACCCTCCTCCAATGGCCTTGATGTCATAGCGCATTTTCATCCGGTCACTTGCTTGCTGCATTTTATTACTTACAGGTAACTATCTCTTCAGAAATAAATACCTCTGTGATTTATTATGTTTATCTTTTGAATATTCTGAATAAACATTATTATTATTATTATATACCTTGCCATGGACATAGAAATATCAACGATGGAGTCTAGATTGCTTCTAAGATTACTAACGTAGTCCTCATATCAGAAATATCAAAAATTAAAAAAAGTTTTGAACAAATTTATTCTCACTCCTTATATAACCGGAAGTGCTCAGGCTCTAAAAATATTTTAGGTCTGTAGAGAGTTTCGAACAATATCATAATCCCAATTTTCAGATATGTCCAGTTTTCCAGAAACGTATAATAGGCACTCGAACTTGGGACACCCTGTAAATAATCTAAGCATAGGCCAGAAATTTTATCTGTATTCGTCATCAAAGGTATTGTAAAGTTCTCGGGGTTTAAACAAATCGTCTGCTGAATTTAAATGTCTAATTCATTTCCAATACCACTAACTTATCATATATATATATATTTATGGACAATAACTAATACGTACTGAGTTATTTACACACTAGCTAATTTATATTCAGTACTACCCTATTTATATTCAGTACTACCCTTTATATATCGATGCGGCCCTGTCGAGAATACTCCAGATAGTCTCTGGAGGCTTCGAAAATTTCTGTACGTGGAATCAGAGAGTCCAGAGACGTATTGTAGCCGTCAACGTGGCTTAGCCAGCCACGACGAACAAAGGGCAGCTATGAACGTTGGTTGCGCGGCGACGGGGGTTGTCATCGTAGACATATTGGTTTTTGGGTGTTCTTAAAAAGAAATAAGAAAAAATACGTTAAATACGAAACTGGTGTTTTGCATTGTAGTTTACCGTGTCGATCACAGTATTCAGGAGGATTTCGTCCGCTACAGTATTTAATGCATTGCCTGATGTATATAAAATGTACCTGAAAACCATAAACTCAATTGGTCCATTGAAGATTAATGTTTAAAACATATGTCCTTCATCTGCCTAGAACCAACGTAAGGTATGATACATCATATACTCCATTCACTTTTATTAAGTAGCCCGGGAGGCCCTGGAATTCTGACACATTTCACCGCGTATATTTTGAAAATGTTAGGTTATAGTCATTCTTCTGTCAGATATGAACGCAACGTTGCCGTTTCTACACATAAATCGTAGAAATTACGTATTTAACAAAATGTTTATTTACTTTGGGAAAACAATGAACTTGAGGAAATATTATGTGAATTCAATAATTCCAAAGATGTGACGAATATTGAAAAACTTTTTTTCTCTGTTAATACTGGAAAAATTTCACGTGTACGAGTATAAACATGATTGGAAGATTCAGTTATGCTATTTTCTTGTACGGAAATCCAGAACCGAGTGTTGAAATTTTACTGAAAAATAATGGACAGAATAGTCCGTTAATTTGTGATAGTTTATCAACCCGACAGAAAAACTTTTAGAAGAACAGAACAGACGGACGTATGGAAATCCACACTTTTCAAAATTCTCAAGAAATAAGCCTACAGACGACAATTAAATACCTCTTTGCGCAACTTGAAATACTCCAGTATGAAAACGTAGTGGTACTACGAATCTTGTGTCACAGGATAAACCTTAAAAGAACTAACTCCATTCACAAAGTTGAAAAAGAGTAAATAGAAAGTAGACTTGGCAATGTCGCTTGATTTTCACAATTGCCAACCTGCGTCCGTTTTAAGTAAAAGAACTTGATAAACCTAAACCATGGCCCACCAAGATACTTTATAAAAGTGAATGGAGTATAGATTACTGTGTGGTTTGCGTTTCATCATTGTTTTCCTCCAAGTCGATATCTCGTTGTTTTTTTCTTCTAACCAATATTATCCACTATATGTGATTGCCGTGTTTGTTTGGTGTTCACCACAATTGTGTTATTTTTAAAAGCTTTTATTTAACTTGCAATGTATGTATGTTCGTGTGGAATCTTGCTACTCAATTTTGAAACAGATATCTTCAACCGATCGAGCTGAAATTTTTTATACACGTTCGATTTGGATGACAATACACAATTAACTTTTTGACGTCATTCTATATCCAATATGGCGGACTATACAAGATGGCGGAATAGTTATTTTTTATGCACCTCTACAATATGGGTATCAAATGAAAGGGCTTGTTGAGGGTAACTCGAAAAATTATGTTGACGTCATACAAAATCTAATATGGCGTATTATCCAATATTTAGAAATAACTAAAAAGTAAAAAATAAATTAAAAGCAAAAAAAACTTTTTGAAAAAAGCTTTTATTCAAATGCTCTGGAAAAAAGAAAACAAAATTTTCCTTTAAAATTTCAACTATCAACTCATTATACACAATTTATATGATCATAAAAGCTTGTCGCGCGATTTACTTGTGTAAATAAACTAGTAAGTACCTATCCAATCAAAGGCGGATTTACGGGGGGGTACTGGGAGTAACTACCCCCCCATGAGCATAGAAGACCTAAGAAAAAGGTGGTGCACATAAAAAATTTCATACATTGTGTACCTAATTTAATGGTTTTCAATAGTTATTACCCCTCCCATGAAAGAGAGCTATATCCGCCCTTGTATCCAATTGAGTATCTTAATTAAATACTTGCACAGAACTCGCGACAAGCTTTTATGAACATACTAGCTGGCCCGGCGAACTTTGTTTCGCCTAAATTATACTAACGGTTGATTTCACAAATCATAATCAACCTCTACATTTCCAGAAATTTTCGAATTTGCAGTTGACGCAAGCGTACAACTCAATAAGGGATATTAAACTTTTCCTCAGAACTAATATGAATCAAAATGTCAAGAATATGACCAAAGTTATTGCTTGAAACAACTATAAACACAGCCCGTTCAGCAGAATAAATAAAAAATATTTGAACTAATAAAAAATCAGTCATAATTCGTGAATAGGGCTACCTGAAGTGGAAAAAACGAAAGTTTTCTGATAGTCTCAATTTTGGCTAATCAAAATCTAATTAGTGCTCACACCATTCTTTTAGACATCTTAGCGTTGCGCCTCAGCTCAAAATAAAGGGTAAATATCTCAGGTGGAGCAGCGAGATTTTCATGTTTCCATGGAAATCTTAGCTATCACACAGTAGATGTTATTTTATGTTATTGAAAAAATCTAAAAGGTTGAAAACAAGTATTTTTGAACATTCCATGAGATCACATACAATGATTACCTAAAAATTTGACGAAATTAGGTGAATTCGAAAAGTAGGTACGGCGAATAACCAAGAACATTAGGGTTCAATCTCTCTTTAATTTGTTCAGTTTAGGTGACTCGTTGGAAGGCGAATCGAGATGCTCAAATCGATAGCGTCATCGACACGGCAGAGTGAAAAAAGCAAGAAAAAAATTATCAACACGGCCGGTTGTGTTGAACTCACATTTAAATTTATTGATGGTCGAATGCCATTTGATCAGGCAACCCATGAAACATCATTGTATGTCGTAAGTGGTGGTAGCCCGATGAGCAAACGTTTCAAAATTATTGCCGCTTACAATTAATACTGTCTATGTGCAAACAGAAACACAAATATATCTATTACCCAAACAGAAATCAAAAAACATTTCAAAAATAAAGAGAAAAGATGAAGATGGGCAACTCACGACTGAAACTGATCTTCAAAATCCGATTTACTTGATAATTCGGTAAAAATTCACTGTTTCACCAACTTGAGATGTTTACCCATTTTTTGATCTGGTAATAGCCTTCCATGTTACTATAAGTTCCATGCGAATCACACAGTCACGCCATCTAATAGCGGTAATGATATGATATGATATACTCTCTGTATAAAAAGTACCCGGAAAATGTTATTTAAATGAACCGCCAAAAAGGAATCGGTAATTTTTTTTTTCTTAAAGTTGGTAGGACCTTCCTTTATTACCAAGCCAAATTTGAGCGCGATCTGTCAACTAGTGTGTTTACAACAGCTGTCAGTATCAGTCGACCTCAAAAGTGCTCTGCGAATTTTACAATGGAAAAAATAGTTGATCAAAGAGTTCGCCTCAAATTTTGTCTTGCAAACGAATTTTCTTGTGCCGATTCATTGAAAATGTTAAAAAAAGCCTTTGGTGATAATTGTATGTCAAAAACACAAGCATACGATTGGTACAAATCATTCAAAGACGGTCCGAAAAAACCACGTCAAAGTCGATCGAAAATTAAAGTTTTGCTCACTGTTTTCTTCGATTATCGTGGTGTTGTGCACTCAGAATTTCTTCCTGAAGGACAGACAGTGAATAAGGAGTATTACTTGGGTGTATTTAGGCGTTTGCGTGAGAATGTTCGTCGTAAACGGCCAGATTTATGGAAAGACAATTCGTGGATTTTGCATGATGATAACGCGCCGTCGCACCGAGCCATAATTATTAAGGAATACAAGACCAAAAACTCAATAAATACCATCGAACAACCGCCGTATTCACCTGACTTAGCTCCGTGCGACTTTTTTCTATTCCCAAGACTCAAATTGCCCCTACGTGGAACGCGTTTTGAGTCCATTGAAGCCATCAAAACAAATTCGCAACGAGAACTGAAGGCCATACCTTTGGCGGCGTATGGAAAAGTGGGTTCGCCGATATCATAGTTGTATTGTAAGCAATGGGGACTATTTTGAAGGAGACAAAATAAATATTGATGATTAAATTTAAATTTATGTGTTTTTTTTACAATTCCGGGTACTTTTTATACAGAAGGTATTGTTTATCCTGACTACTCCTAGGTCTCCTGAGGAGACCCCTCTGAAACTACAAGCTTCGAAGCTTGTACCTTGTGCCGAGTTCGGAGTAAGCAGTTGTGTTCTGTGTAGGCTTTGTTACTGTGTCCTTACGCCACCTTAGGCACAGCACTGTTAATTTTTGACCCAACAGTGAGAATGGTGGCCCCTGCCGAGACTAGAAAATTTCTTTCCTAGCTCGGGATTGAACTTCGGACCTTTGGGTCCTAATTCCAACGCTCTACCACTGAGCCAAGGGCACTCATATGATAATATGAAATAAAGCACCTACGAATTAGCCATCAACTGTAGCGACACCTAATGACCTTATGCAAAAGAAGGAAAAGCATTTCCTGCATAAGTAAAATTTTCATCGATTTTTTCAGAGTTTTATTGTATTTTATAATAACCAGACCGTAGACGAATCCGTGAATGAAGTTTCATAACAAACAGTCCATCCGATCTCGAGTTATAAATGGTGTAACCAACATCTTTCTTTTATATATACAGGGTCTTTCACGAGTAACCTCACCCATATTTACACGGGAAACTACTGAACGTATTTTCATGAAATTTAGCACTCATAAGTATTTCACGATGCTGATGAAATCTAAAATATTTTCAAGGCATGAGCACCTCCGGTTTTTCCGGAAATGACGTCAACTTCCGTTTTTCAAATTAGAACACCATTTTTTTATTGCAGAAATAGATTCCTTAGAAAATTTCAAGTTATTTTGATGTAACATTTTTCAGTTTTGGTTGGAAAATTCTCTCTGAGCAGGAAAATTCGAAAAAAAAAATCGAAAATAGAGCTCCGCTGAAACAAGAATAACTTCGAGGTTTTTGGATGGAAAATTTTCATTTTTGGGATTTTTCAAGATGTAAGATTGATGTATCCACTTTAGAAATCGAAATCGCGATTCATCATACAGGGGGTGAAAAAATCGCTTTCAAAGTTAGGGATGACAAAATCGTGAAAAATCAATTTTTTCAAATTAGAACCCCATTTTTTTATGGCAGTTATTGAATCTACGTTAAAAAATAATGTGAGTGTATGCATTACACCCTTGCCCTAAAGTGGATATTTTTTGAGTTATTCACAAAAAACTGTTTTTCGTCTTGAATTTTCAGCTATTTCTTTTCCCTTCACGCCAAAAAGATGAAATTTTCAGGAACTGTTACTTAAACCATGTTTTAGATTTTACTACCCTGATATGCAAGAGAAAAAAGTTACAGGTTGTTCCTAAATAGTTGGCGAATTTGGATTCGAATTTGTATCGGAAACCTCTTTATTTCAACTAATCGGCCATCGGTTTTCTCTCCAGTGATGAATAAATAATTCCTTATGAACCATATGCAAAAACTTACCATGTTTTACATTCTTTTTTTTAATGATAGATATCATTAATTACATCTGCCAAATTCCTCTTTATTCAGTAGCATTTTGTGTTTACTATTAATTTGGTGATAATTCGTATTAAGTTATAAAATCGATCACTATGCCTAATTTTACCAATGAAGATTATTTAAATCTAGTTGAAATAAAGAGGTTTCCGATACAAATTCGAATCCAAATTCGCCATCTATTTAGGAACAACCTGTAACTTTTTTCTCTTGCATATTAGGGTAGTAAAATCTAAAACATGGTTTAAGTAACAGTTCCTGAAAATTTCATCTTTTTGGCGTGAAAGGAAAAGAAATAGCTGAAAATTCAAGACGAAAAACAGTTTTTTGTGAATAACTCAGAAAATATCCATTTTAGGGCAAGGGTGTGATGCATACACTCACATTATTTTTTAACGTAGATTCAATATCTGTCATAAAAAAAATGGGGTTCTAATTTGAAAAAAATTATTTTTCACGATTTTGTCATCCCTAACTTTGAAAGCGATTTTTTCACCCCCTGTATGATGAATCGCGATTTCGATTTTTAAAGTGGATACATCAATCTTACATCTTGAAAAATCCCAAAAATGAAAATTTTCCATCCAAAAACCTCGAAGTTATTCTTGTTTCAGCGGAGCTCTTTTTTCGATTTTTTTTCGAATTTTCCCGCTCAGAGAGAATTTTCCAACCAAAACTGAAAAATGTTACATCAAAATAACTTGAAATTTTCTAAGGAATCTATTTCTGCAATGAAAAAATGGTGTTCTAATTTGAAAAACGGAAGTTGACGTCATTTCCGGAAAAACCGGAGGTGCTCATGCCTTGAAAATATTTTTGATTTCATCAGCATCGTGAAATACTTATAAGTGCTGAATTTCATGAAAATACGTTCAGTAGTTTCCCGTATAAATATGGGTGAGGCTCCTCGTGAAAGACCCTGTATAGATAACTTGTGTATAATGAGGTTATGAGTTGATAGTTGAAATTTTAAAGGAAAATTTTATTTTCTTTTTTTAGAGTATTTAAATGAAAGCTTTTTTCAAAAAGTTTTTTGCTTTGAATTATTGCGATTTTCCTGTAATTGCTTTCCGAACAGAAGATGTGTACATGGGCGCCCGCAGAAACCCGTAGAAATTTTTCTCAGGGGGGGCCAAAATAGAGATTGGAAGGTAATATTGAGTTGTCGTGCTGAAAAACGTTAGGGCCATCAAAATCTCAGGGGGGCCATGGCCCCCCATGCCCCCCTGCGGGCGCCCATGGATGTGGAACATTGTATTCTTTTTTCAAAAGAATATAAGTATATGGGTAATTGTAAATGATGATATGAGGATAACCATACGACCATAGGTTCTAATGGGTTTACTCTGCATGTTTGTTTACAAGTTTCACTAGCCATTTTTTTGCCAACATCTGCAATCATGATTTGTTACCATAATCTGTTGTATATTCGTAAATAAACATAGAACGTATATCTCTTAGGCCCGTTTATTCACATTAAAATAAGTCGCATCTGAAACTTAGAGCTGGTCGATTGTACCTTATTCTGCTCCACTGGAATCGTTTGCTATATTTTCATGTTGCCAAACTGAGCAGATCGAAGGTTTCCCTGATGACCTATTATTATACACAGAAAAAAAATATATCCGGGTTTAAAGCGTGCTACATAAATTTTAATCGAGACAGTCTCTTCGGATTCATTATTAATGAGTGAATCAAAGAATATAGTTGATTATGCTATTTTATGCTAGAGGCTATTGTACGAGAGGAATTTAGGTTAGATTTATGACAACACCGCGCTCTTATCTCTACTTCAGTACGAAGAGAGATGGAGAGATGCTTCTTCTACCCGGTACCCTCGCTTGCTTCGACCCGACTGCTTTAACATCTACTTCATTGGCAGGCCTCGCTCACATCTTTAGCCAATCTGTGAGTCCATCGTGAGCGAGGCCGGGAAGAAACGTAGCCCCATCACGATTCACAATTGGTATAATTCAATAGCAAAATTACAATGGATTTGGAATATTGGATTTACTCGATCTTCAGTTTTCACTTGATGGACCTCTCTGACACATCGTATTATGTCGTGAAAAGTATGTCATTCATAAATTCGTGTGAATACTTTCGATCATAACCTCACAATTTCCTGTGAAATGTTCAAATCGCTTTATTCCGTTTTATTCAAGTCCTCAATATTATTGTTAATTCCTATTCATGTTTCAGAATGGAACTGAAAATATTCAAGTGACATATTTCCATCCTCGATATCCATTTTGTTTTTGACATTCAGAATAAACATAACCTCTACATTTCTCCCTATTTTCGAATTTTCAGTTGACGCAAGCGTACAACTCAATCCTTACCAAAGATTTGGCTTCACTTTTTGACTGTGGAGAGCAGGGGTATAAGCCAGATTGATTGATTTAAGTACTCATAGATCAATTGATCTGAGAATTATTCGATGTCAACGGTCAAAAAACATTGGTTTCTTTTCTTTGTGTTGACCAATTCAGTGTGTTTTTCGTCATCATTCTTTGCATGATTTTCTGATTTAGTGCCAAACTGTAAAAAGAACAATTTCATTTAATAAATAAATATTTTTCTAAATATGTAATTGGAAAGTTGTTTATTCTCATCGAAAAATATTCTAGAATTTGATCAACTTCAACATACATAGTGCTATTCATGTTATTCAGATCAACAGATAAAAGTATCAAAAAATATATTCATCACAAAAATACAAAATAAACCTAACAAAATATCAACTCTTAATACAACAAAATTCAGATAAAGTGTAGAATCAACCAGGAATGATTTTACTGTCCACATGAGGGAATATCATTTTATGCTCTTCCTTCTCCAAGAATCCAAATTCGGAAAGAATATCTCCGAGATTACTATCTCGGTAATATATGTCTAAACATAATAGCATATCAGAGACGCCCCTGGAAAAAATGTACGGTGTCAATCTTTCTGGGGCTTCAGTTCACAATTCGAAAATTACAAACATTAGGGTAAAATTATATGGCTCTAGGGGACAACCGCGCAAACATATACACACAAATAAGGAGGAACTTGTTCAAAGAGTGTATTAGGGATGACCTCCCCGAAAAAACCTAGTAAAACTAGCCTTGACATAGGCAGGCCACATACATTTTTATAAATTTTAAGGGTATACCCATATCTTTGAAACAATTCATCTTATTCAGATTCTACATAGATGCAGAGACACCCTAGTTCTAGTATAAAGCCTACTGTAGATTATATCTCTTTTTGAATGATCCTTGTATATTTCTCTTCGTCTTAAGTCGTTGCAAGTCTACCAAATTATTTCCAAAAAATAATTGAATGAAAAATATGTTATACATTAGAAATGAGAACCTTCGATATCCATAAAATAAAATACAACTTAGAAAAATATGCATAAATAAATTCCATCCTTTGGATGGCAGGTCTTGATAGCTCTATAGATTGAGTGTTTTTGTAAGAGCCTCAGAGAATCAACTGCTATCTGCTAGAAATTCGTTCATCGCAAAAATAAATTCACACAGAGTACAACAGTTAACGCAGAAAAATAGCGCCACGACAGTTGAATATTGCGGATTATTCCGGAACTAGACCATGGACTACAATCAAACGCCGTACAGATCTACAATTTTTGTTTACGATTTTTCAGGAACGAGTTTCTGCACCAGGCGCCAGGGTGTCTATACATCGATCTACTTGTGTATTTTCATCAACACTTAAGGTCGGCGTTTAAAGCGAGTTGGAAAGCTCAGCCGATAGAGGCGCCACCGTCCATTTTATGGATATCTCCATAGAACATGCACTATCACTATCAAGTTCTATGAATATCTCTCTAATCATGAATGAAATGTACAATGGCGCTCCCTATCCGAAAATCGCCGAACTATGGAATAAGCGAATTTGTGGGTAAAGCAGGAAATTTTTCCCGCCAAAATTTGAATTTGGCCATTCTCTGCCAATTCCGTATTTCAAGTTAATCTTCTGAACGAAATTATCAGTAGATTCCCTTTCAATCGGAAGTTGAACTATTTTCATGGGTCTTTCTGTTGAAATAAATCAGAAGCATGGGTTGGCTCATTTTCTTCTATTTTTGAAAGAAAAAAAAATTGACTGTCGGAATGAAATCGATTAAAATTATTTCAACAAAAACCCTAATCCTTTCTGAGTTCACCCACAAAATTTCAGTTCTCAAAGTAAAACCGTTTTCGAAATCAACTTGAAATAAAAACACACTACATTGAACGCCCACCTTAATAAAATGTTCGTCAAAATATTTATTGATATGATATATTGAGTATCCAGTGAGTTCAAAATTACTTACACAACTTCGGCGCTGAATGACCTGTAAACCATGTTCTCATAAAAAAATTTATCCATATCATCTCTTGAAAATTGTTTGCTATGCTTGTAGTGATGGAGAACGCATTCTATAGCCTGAAAATTAAAATATGAAAAAAACAATCAACCGATGACGACCTAATAATCCGAAAGGCAGGTGCTTTTTTGCGAAGAATTTCATCCCGGCTGTACGAAATGCCGGAACCGATCGTCCAGTAAAGGTGGGAGCGTGTGTGAGGCTGGGATACATTGCATGTTGATTGATGTTTTATTTGAAAAAACAAAATAGTCAGCCTTGGAGCAGAGGCTGGATGTGCAAGTGAGCTTGACCAAAAAATATAGAATTCAAGTTATTTAATCCCGATTGAAATCTTCACACATGATTTCGTACATAGATAGAAATATAATATTGACCATCAGCTGCGTGTCTTGTGGGGCACTACCGTCAGTCGGCGCAAAAATATATGAGCCCGATCATGGGAATGCGAAGGTCGCATGTCCGCATATCAACCGTCTGAGTTCTGGTACTGGCACTCAACCTTGAACTATAATAATTAGCTTTATTCATCCCTTAAGACGTTCAATGCATGAGACAAGTCAAATCAAGTATACATCATGAAAACATATCAGAAAAAAACAACAGCATAGAAAACAAAATCATTATAACAAAGGATCATCAAAGTACTCTCTAAGACTATAATAGGCCTTACCACTTAACATAGACTTTGTTGTCCTCTTAAAACAGGCAAAATTCAGTCCTTTAAAACACTCTGGTAACTTATTGTATATTTAAATACCCTGGTAAGTAGGCGAATGTTCAAACCTCGTTGTTCGATGCTTAGGCAGCGACAGAATTTCCGTATTTCGCGTTCTTTATGAATGATGGCCAGATAGTTTCTCCAGTGACCCTAAACTTTGCCTGATTAGGAGCAATGACTTATAAATATAAATAAACTAGCTGGCCCGGCGAACTTTGTTTCGCCTAAATGACATCTTAAGGTGGATTTCACAAATCGTAATCACTGGTGATCGGAGATCAACGGCTTGGTTCTCTGATTTTTGAACTGTCAAATCGAGTTGATGCTAGATCAAGCTCCGATCACCGGTGACTACGCTTGGAGAAACCCACTGCTAAAGTTGTATAAACTTATCATTGCTAGTTTTTCAAGCAGGAGATGAATAAGGCCAAATATACGAAATTTCAGTACCATTGCATTTCCCACGAAGAGAATACTCTTTATTTAAGCGGTATCTAATTGTTGAACATATAATTTTTTGTTTTAAATGCTAAACAGTTCTCCCATTGCAGTACCTATCTTATAATGAACGACACCACGATTGCAAATATGAATCACGTTCGAATTATATGGATGAGGAATAGTTCCAATGACTAATTACCTCTGATCACTATATGAACCACTTTAGTTCTGCCAATACAACGCTGAAAATTCGAATTGAAGTACCTACTTTGTCAATGGTACTTTAACTTCACTTCACAGAATACAAATACGCTAAGGGCCGGTTTCACAATGTCTGGTTACCAAAAGTTAACCTAAAGGTTAGACAAAAACCACTGAAAAGTGTTTCACAATTGTTGGTTAGGCATTCACTAATAGTTAACCAGTAGTTTTTTTTACAATAAGATAATTCGATGGTTAAGAACTGACCAGAAGATTTCAACGTCACTTTTTCTGTTTCTACGACTGTCAGGATATTAGTTAGGAGGTTCTGTTGAGGATCTCTATTGCGTGCTATGAACCATTTCAAGAAATATTATGTAATTTTACTTTTTGTATAAGCTTAGGTATCCTTTATGTTTGTTTTCCATATGATTACTTTCAGATAATACGATATCAATTATGTTTAAATGTTATTTCTTAAATACAGGATTTAATTGGGGTAACATGATTTGCAGTAGGGAAATAAAAAACTGTTGAAAAAAAATATTTTCGGGGTGAACATGAATACAATTTTAAATTTATATTATTTTTTGTAATTGACACCATATTTCGCCAATTTCACATCAATCAGCAAATGTTTCTTCTTCAAGAGCTCCATATTCAGATTGAACTCCTCCAAAAATTTTTCCTTCTGTAGCCTTATAAACTGTAATTTCTCTTCAATGAGGGTATTACTAGGTGTACCAATTGTTTTTACTGTCTGAATCGCAATTTTTCTGAAGGAGGTTTCCTCAGATTTTTCGCACTGTAGGATGTCCAGGTGTCCTCAGGCTCTTCCCCATTGCTGGTGCTGGATTTCCAGCAAGGCCTTGACTTTCATTATCTTTCAATATAGATGAAGATCGATCGTCCTCATTTTGTGGTCCATAACCAATAGTCTCCTCAGTATTGGTAGGAGGTATTTTCCGTGTCAGTTGGCCCCTGTCATCATCATAAGGGTTACTCAAACCAGTGAGTTGTTCCCCCAAAATCCCTTCGACGACCACATCAATTTCATTTTCTGGAGGCAATGTATAATGTCCTCCTCCTGTTTTTAATACACTTTTTTTTCCTCTGTATATTTCTTCTTCGTCCTTTTCTTAATATTATTGAATTTTTCGTTTAAATTTTTAATAGAACGCGGACACTTTCCACTAGAAGAATTGAATTCTCGGCATATATCTTGCCAAGCCCTCTCTTTCTCCTTCCATGTTATTGTGTTGCTCCTCTTACATTCAACAACATTTTTATATTTTTCGATAAGACTCACAAATAGTTGTTCTTCCTCAATTGTGATATTTGCCGATCTTCGCTCCCTGTTTATTTGAAACTTCCATCTCCGAGCAATGAAAATATTTTATATCTACCAAATATTTCAATTAATTTATTATATATTATAGAAGAATTATACTCACACCACTACTTATAAAACAATACCCAACAACTAAAGTATATTCGCTAACAGAATGGGACGACCTATGGGGACTGACAACTTCACGCAAAGAACAAATTCAAATTTCAAAATGACACCCATTTTGTGCACTGAATACGAATAAATAACCTATGAATCAGTGGGTTCTATGGCTTGAAAATTTTCAACCATTGCCAACCTAAGTTAACCAAAGGTAATTTGACCAACACCGTTAGTGGTTGTTGTGAAACGTTTTCTCAGTTAACTACAAGTTAACTAGAAAGTATATGGTCAAGTTACCTGAAAGTTAACCAGACATTGTGAAACCGGCCCTAAGACGGTATCTATTTTTTCTTCTTGGCTAAGACATTTTTGTTTTGCTCCACAGCACAGAGTTGCAGGCACAAATATATTTATAACCCAAACAGAAATTTAAAAACATTTCAAAAATTATCAGAAAAGATTGAAACTGATCTCCAAAATCTGATTTACTTGACATTTCAATAAAAATTCACGGTGATATTCACCCGCCTCTTGATCTGGTAATAGCCTTTCATAATTCATGGTACTATAAGTTCTACGCAAATTAGACAGCAATAGTATATACATCACCATCTAATTGTGATCATGTCAAATATAGTACCTTCACGATTACGCTATTTTGGATAAAAAAAATTAACTGTAAAAATAACTCATTATAATCAGTCATAATGTGAGAATATCGCCATCTAAACTGGTGAGAACGAAATCAGTCATATCTCAACGAACTCTAATCATTTTAGAGATCTGTAATCCTGCGCTAAGACATTTCGTCTATGGTCAACAGCGCAGAGTTGGAGGCAACCCAAATTACACACTATTTGTTTACATCGCTATCTAACGGCTACGAATACGCTGTAGCGTAACTGCAGCGATACCTAGCGGCCTTACTCGAAAAAAGAAAGAGCATTTCCTGTATGAGTGAAATTTTCATCGATTTTTTTCAAAGTTTTATTGTATTTTATTATAATCAGACCGTAAACGAATCCATATATGAAGTTTCATATCAAACAGTCTATCCGATCTCGAGTTATAAATGGTGTAACCAACATCTTTCTTTTATATATATATATAGATGGAACAGTTAGGATGTTATTTGCAACAAAAAGAGGCCTGCAGGAGGATCTCATGTCTATACCGAAGATCAAGCGAAGGACCCTCTTCTGAGCAACAAAAATTCTATTTACGTCTGTAGAAGTACCCCACAGTAAAATATTGTACGATATATGACTATAAACCAAACAGTAGTATAAATTAAGAAGATATTCAGTAGAAGTTTTTAACCCGGGATATCGCATAATAAGAAGAGTTTAATTTTTTACTTAATACATCAATATGGTAACTCCACTTAAGATATTCGTAAATATATATACCCAAAAACCTGATACACTCCTCAGATTTTACTGATAACTTCGAACAGGTGATAGTCAGAGGTTCACTACCGATGTTTTTGTTCCGGAAGTGAATACATTTGATTTTGTCAACATTTAACAACAGCGCATTTTTCTAACACCAGTCATTAAAATGTTCAATAAGGCTTTTGCAGCCATTAACAAGTTCAGGGACATTCGAGGCCGTGATGGCAACAGAAAAGTCATCTGCAAAAATAAGCACTAGCACTGATTTCAGGTACTCAGGTAAGTCGTTGATGAAGAGAATGAAAAATAGTGGACCCAAGACAGAACCCTGGGGTACACCTGATGATATGTTATACCTTTCACTGAAAGTATCTTTGACCTTAACTGTCATAGACCTACCGGAAATAACACTGTACAACCAGTCGAGAGATACGCCTCTAAATCCCAGGCTATAAAATTTTTCTTTCATGAATTCGAAGGAAAGAACGTCGAATGCACAGGAAAGGTCGAAGAATAACCCTGCGACATGTCGTCCCTCATCCAAACTTCTATGAACAAATTCAGTAAATTTGAATGCTGCTGTCTCTGTGGAACGACCAGACCTAAACCCATGCTGAGAATCAGAAACAACACCAAACTTATCCAAAAACTGTGTAATTCTTTTGAGAACGATATTTTCAATCACCTTGGATATTACGCTCAGCACAGATATAGGCCGGTAGTTAGAAATATTATGAACGTCATCCTTGTTCTTTAACACAGGGACAATTATCGCAGTCTTCAGAAGACTCGGAAATACGCCATTAGAGACAGACAGGTTAATGAGATTGTTCGGATAAAAACTCTCCTGAAGCTTTCAGAATTCGGTTCGATATCAATTCCCGTACTTTTTTTATTTTTCAAATTTTTAATTACGTCAAAAACTTCGCATTCATTAACCGGATAGAAATAAAAGGTCTGAGAGGACATAGAACTAGCAGTACAGCTCCTCGAGAGTTCACCTCCATAATGGAGTTGCAGCCGAGAACCTGCAAGATTAGAAAAATGATCTCCGAAAGCCTCCGCCACCATCGCAGTCTCAGAACATACTGTATTATCAATGTTTAAGGCAATATCAAGATTTCCCTTACATTTACGACCAGTCTCATGATTGACAACATTCCAAATAGCTTTATTTTTATTGGCAGATTCACAGGGATATCTTTCATAATGAAGACACTCAGTGCTCCGGAGCAAAAGGTTGTACTCAATTTTAGCCTTCCTATAAATTTCAAGAGAATGAACCGATTTGATATTTGAATGAAGCCAATAAAGGTTCTTTAGTTCAGAACTAGCCTGTCTAACTTCATTAGTTATCCACTTTTTTTAAGTTGCTTTGACATCTAACTTTTTTTACAGGAAAACATTCATTCGTTAGAGATTGAATTGTCTCTATAAATATCTGATAACAAACATTCACATCACTGCAATTATATAAATCACCAAAACTCAGATCGTTCAAATTTGATGTAAAGATATTCAGGTTATGGTCAGAAACAATTTGTACCCTTTTGGAAGATGGTTTAACTTCATGACCATCGATCACAGAACAGTAAGAATATACTAAGGAGATTACCCTATGATCACTGAGAGAAGCATTCAACAAACAAGTCTCGCAAGAATCCAAATCGACATTTGTTAGTACATAATCAATCTTCGTACTTGTTGTTTTACCTTTGATGTTAGTGAAAACTCTTGTTGGAAGCATAGAAGTTACTTTTAAATCGAAACAAATCATTGAGTCACAAAACAAATTCTTACTCCTACTATCAGGGAGGAAGTCAACATTAAAATCTCCACAAACGAAGAGACTTTTCACCATACTAAAGCTATATTGTAACACTTGAGACATAATATTCAGAAAAAGTTCAAAATCACCATTTGTCGGTCTGTAAGCACTTATTATACCCAACTTACAATCATTAAGCACCATAATACCACAGACCTCACAATGCATTTCCTCCGAAAATCTGGAAACATTGAAACTCTTGACAGGAAGAGAAGATCTTACATACACTAGATTAGAGGAGGGGCGGAAGATCATCTGAACTCGCATGCACCTTGACCTAAGGATCTATTGTGCATCCCCGCGCTGTTTACCAGTCAGGCAATAGTGTCTCCAAGAACTTTATCACATTTCTGGGGGCTACATCCATCATTTGTTCCGGCTTTAGAAACCAGAAGCCAAGGTGTCTTTTCCGATGAACAGCTTCAAATTCGCATAACAAGTGCTTGGCTGTCTCAGTGGCTTATTGACAGAAACGACATGTGTCTTCTAGCGGCTTACCCATGTTCTTCAGGTGATACCTCACGAGACAGTGTCCTGTGAGACAGTGTCCCGTGAGACAGTGTCCCGTAAGTGCGCCTGTCAGTTTCCTCAGTTCCTGTTTACTGAGTGAGAGAACTTTTTTAGTCCAGCTCGTCGAGTAGGAGAGAAATGACTTGGCCTGTCTTTGGCCATTGATCGTTTGCCAGAACGTAAGCTTCTCTTTTGTTCCCATTCCTTAACTGCCATCGCTTGATGGCTGGCTGGGAAGCCACAAAATGGCTCTGGACCGGTGAAGGCAATAGACCCCCCTTCCCTGGCAAGTCGGTCTGCCGCTTCATTGCCATCTATCCCGGAGTGGCCAGGTACCCAAATAAGGTTGACCTGGTTTCTTTCTCCGAGTGTGTTGAGGGACGTTTTACATTCCCAGACTAACTTTGACCTAACTAGTGGCGAGTCAAGCGCTAGCAGGGCTGCTTTGCTCTCCGATATTATGTATATTCTTGCCCTCCGGTAGTTGCATCTTGTACACAGCGCAACGCATTCCCTAATGGCAAATGTTTCTGCTTGAAATACCGAAATACCATAGGTATGGCTAATTGGACCAAGGGACCGTGTACGCCAGCTCCCACTCGCCCATCTTCGGTTTTCGAGCCATCGGTATAGAATACCGCAGACCCTCTGGGGAAAGCCACTTCATTATTAGCCTATTGTTCACGACTTGGAAATGTCGTGTTGAAGTTTTTCTGAAACTCGAGTCTCAGTGGTAAGTTATCTGTGACCACATCCTGGAGCCCCTTGCACTCATTTAGAATGCGAAGGTGTCCTGAGTAGTCGCCAGTTTTCAGTTCTTGTTCTTTTGCCACCCTGAGAGTCCACCTGGCCGCCTCACTTTCCAGAAAGATATCTAGGGGAGGCAGGTCCAAGATGACCTGCATGGCAGCAGTTGGACAAGAGCGTGTTGCTCCTGTGATAGATAGACACGCTGTTCGTTGTATTTTTTTCAGGGCTGATTGCCCTGACACTAGTTTTGCTCTCGGCCACCAAATGAGCGCTGCATAGCTAATGATTGGCCGAACGATGGATTTGTAGATCCAGTTGGTCAGTTCCGGTTTAAGCCCCCACGTTTTTCCGACCATTCTCTGGCATGTGAAGAGAGCTCGCTGGCCCTTACTGATCACAGCCTCGAGGTGTGGACTTCAAGAGAGTCTTTGATCGAATATAACACCTAGATATTTGATCTGGTTCGTTGGGGTTAGGGCAGTTCCGTTCATTATTAATGCCTTGAGAAAAATTTCTTCCTCCTGGTAAATGGCACTAGTATTGTCTTTTTGGGATTTATATTGAGACCTTCTCGGATACACCACTCGTGAGTTAGGGTTAGAGCGGCTTGCATCCGATCACTGACCGTGTTGTCATGCTTGCCCCGAACCACTATCACAAGGTCATCGGCATAACCACAAATCTCGAAACCCACTTCCGAAAGTATTTTTAAGAGGTCGTCGACGACCAGTGACCACAATAGTGGCGATAAACAACCCCCCTGTGAGCACCCGTCTCCGGGTGTCGCAGTTAGGGACGTCGCGCCAAGTTGCATATTATTGATCATCCGGCTGCTCAGCGATGCCATAATCCAAGTCACCGTTGCCGGCTCCACACCCCTTCTGACCAGCGCACGGTGAATGGACTGTCGTGGCGTATTCGAGAACGCGCCTTCAATATCAATAAAAGCACATAAAGCAATCTCTTTGTATTCCAAGGTCTTCTCCAGTTTCCTGGTGAGGCTATGGAGAGCAGAGATTGTTGATTTTCCTGCCTGGTAGGCGTACTGATCCTTATGCAGAGGGTACTTAGACAGTAGTCCCGCTCTGATATCCTGATCAATTATCTTCTACATCGCTTACAAGAGAAAGGAGGAGAGGCTGATGGGGCGGAATGATTTAGCATCAGTCCACGGTCGCTTGCCAGCCTTAGGAATGAAACTCACTCTCACGTTCCGCCAGCATTCTGGGACATATCCCCAGATGAAGCTTCGACGAAAGAGGTTCACGAGGTCCAGTAGTAGGACCTGAAGTCCCATCTGAAGCATCACCGGGTACATGCCATCCCCGCCTGGAGATTTATAAGGTTTGAAGGATTCGATGGCCCATTGAATCCTTTCTTTTGTAAAGAGTTTGGCAACTATCTTTCTGGCACCTCGTCTGGATGCCGAGACACCTTGACTCGGTTTGCTGCCATGAAAGATTCGAGAACCCGGAAAGTGAGTCTCTAGCGTGAGTGACAACGTTTCGTCGACTGTGCCAGTCATCTCACCATCCATTCCCTTTAGCTGTCCCAGACCATTACTATGATCTTTTGATAGGGCTACATACACTAAGGATCCACCATGTCTTCTTGTGGGACGGCAGAAAGAAGCGGCTTGTATATATCCAGGTAAACTCATCACATCCAAGGTAGAGGCATCACACCAATGTTCAGATACAGACACAATATCTGGTTATTCTTCGGCCAACAGCACCTCCAGATTATTTAATTTGTTAGTGATAGATTGAATATTTAAATGGAAGATGTTAAGCTCATTCGTTTCTGGAGGACATTTCGAACTTTCAATTTTAGGTACTTCATTTGATTTTGACTTTTCCGGTGAAAAAAACGGTGCACACTGTCATTATTTGGCCATGATGATCCTTTTAGTGCATCATTGTGTTGGCTACTAGGTATTAGTACTTTAAAAGAGGCGTAACTTTCAGGATACCTTGATTTGATTGGCTCACATTTCACATCAGTAAACGTTTTTAGTGAAAATTTATGTAAATCTTCCGGAGTAGTATTCGGTTTCAAATTAGAGACGTGCAGAGCCTTGCACTTCTCAATACCTTCGACATCAGAAACACCCTCATAAGATCCCAAGACCAATGGAGGCCTTTTTTCCGTTTGTTCGTAACCTTCCTCCATGCAGTGATGTTGTGTGTGTTCTCATGTTTAGTTTCCAACTTATTCTGTCTGACATAGGGGGTAAAGAGGGTTTATTGTCAGGTTTAATTTTCTTTGGCACGGGAGGGTTTGTTGACGGCGCATCTGGGGTCAAAATCCGGCAGACAGTATCACAATCCACGGTAGTGACTAATTCGTTCGAATTTACAGATGGAATAATTTCACCTACATGTTTATCATCAGGAATTCCCCGAGATTCCAACACATTGATTCTGTCTTGGAGATATCTTCGAATCTTCGTTTAAACATTCTTTTTTTAACATCAAATTCTTGTATTTTAAGAGTTCGGCGTTTTCGATAAGAATCAGATTCTTAGTTTCCAATTCATCAATTATTTTAACCAGTAAATCTAGTTGACCTGATTTGGTTGAAATCGACGAATTACCCATTGATACATTTTCCGGTATGGTGGTTTCGGGCAAATCACCATTGGTAATTGGAATGAGTTCACCTTCGCAACACTATTTTGCTTTCCTAGCACAGCTCGAGTGAAAAACTTTAGCAAGAGCGTACCCAGGATTTCAGCTAGGGGGGGGCAGCTCATACCTGAGAAGATGGTCGGTCAGGTTTATTGTCAGGAAACCAGGAAAATTACCACTTATTTTATCTTCAAGGGGAGGGGCAGCTGCCCCCCCTGGGTACGCCCATGAACTTTAGGGCACGAAATGCACTTATGACCGTTAGAGGAATTTGAAATATTGCGATTGCAACTTCCGCAGAGTAAATCATTTAGCTGAGGGTTCATCGCTACAACCTCAACGTTTCAGTTCTAGACTAAGACAATACATATACTTCATATTGAATTAGAAATAAGACCTATTCCACACTTTACTTCAGATCACTTATTCTGGCACAACTGCAGAATGAACATAACAAAGACATTTCAATATGTATAGGGTAAGTTTTTTTCAGATATATGAATGATGAATGTCGATACGAAATGAAATGATACTTGGCACTAAATGATCTGTGGCCATGTTTCAATCTAAACATGCTATGGCCCCATTAAGGGGCAGTATCACCTTTTGAATCGTGGTAAATCTCCATTCAAAAGTGGTCTCTTTATTTCACGAGTAAGTACCTTAATTTACGACGTAGAGACTTGATTTTTTTTTAATTGAAGCTGAAGAACGTCCCGAAGGCAAATAGTTTTCATTTTTTCGATTTAATTAGCTTTTCAATTAAAAAAACCAGGGTTATCGTTACCCGTCAATTATACTCAGCCCACTTCCACGGCAGGGAAGTGAGCAGGGAAATGAGTAGGGTGCGGATGTAATCACCTCACTTCTGCTGCCACTCGCGCTGCCGGTCACTCCCTAAATTAGATGTTTTTCGTGCGGCAGTCAAAGGACCGGCAGCGCAAGTGGCATGGAGTGATCACATTCTGCCCAGTTACTGTCGTGCGAGCGTTGCGTACGTTGTCGTATCGATTGAAATCGTTAATTGTTGCGAAAAATGTCGACGGAGTGGAGCAACGACAAAATAATAACATTTCTCTAGAACACCTTGAGAGTGAAAGAGTGATATGGGATTCCAGTGAGAAAAATCATAAACTTAAGCACAAAGTGCACGATGGTTGGAAGAGAATCAGCCAGAATATGGGGGAAATTCCACTTCAGGAATTGAAGTAAAAAAAAGTCACTTATGGGCTAGATTTAGACCTCTTCTGAAGAGGAAAATTAAGTCGATGAAGTCTGGATCAAGTGCAATTTCATCGCCCGCCATTGCCAAAACTTGATCGCGAGAGGAATGTTTGAGCTGAGTGTAAATACTGACTGCCTTTCCATACTGCCGCAGAAGTATTCCGGGAAATATTTCTGGCAGCGCGAGTGGCAGTGGAAGTGGCTGAGTGTAATTGAGGCATTAGATCTGGGGTTATTGAATATGTTTTTCGTTTTTCATGAGTACAAGCTATATTTTTGAAATAATAATCATGCAAATTTTTGTAGTTTATAGAAGATTAAATTGCCGAGGGCAAATAATTGCGATTTTTTTCAAAAAATGATGAATAACTGTCGGAAAAAATCATTAAGTGTAGTTTCATAAACGCTGAAGTTCAACCTGTTTTTTTTAATTGAAAAACTAATTAAATCGAAAAAATCGCAACTATTTGCCCTCGGCGATTTAATCTCCTATAAACTACAAAAATTTTCATGATTATTATTTCAAAAATATAGCTTGTACTCATGAAAAACGAAAAACATATTCAATAACCCCAGATCTAACGATTACCCTGTTTTTTTTTGAATTAAAAACTAATTAAATCGAAAAAAAGAAAACTATTTGCCCTCGGGGCGTTCAACTTCAATTAAAAAAAAAAATCAAGTCTCTACGTCGTAAATTAGGGTACTTACTCGTGAAATAAAGAGACCACTTTTGAATGGAGATTTACCACGATTCAAAAGGTGATACTGCAACTTAACGTTCAAGGGTTATTTCCCTGCTCATCTTTCTGACAAATCAGGCCGCGCTCATAACTATGTTCCGGAAGCAAAGTCTAAAATACGTTTAGTATACAGAATTACATGTAAACAATTTCACCTGATAGGAAATAACGTTAAAAACCTATTTTTCTGACGGCAACCGTAGTCTCCCACGCTCGCATACAGCGATGGTACTGAGGCTGACGGTCAGTTTCGTCATTTGGAGTATGATTCCAATGTACAGTTATGATCTCAGCAGGATTGAAGTTCCTAAAAAAAAAGCCGCTGCCTCCCGGATTATGACATCCAGAAAACTACCTACCTGAAAGGGTAAATTCAAATATTCCTTTTTTATTTTTCTCACGTTGTCAAAAAGTACATCTGTTGTATAACCATAGTCGAGCGTAAAAACCTGCAATAGATACTGGTGAAATTCGGAATGATGCGAATTTGGCTAAAGATGACCATGAATGTGAGGTCGAGAATTGGAAAGATGTTCGTAATAATTCCACTGAATAGAAAAATGTAGTCACCTTTAACAGAGGGTCATTAATGACAACACTCTTATCAACCACAAGAAAAAATACAAGATGGTGATCAAAACTAATAAGAATTTGATTTATGTTTATAGAAGCATATACTCTCTGTATAAAAAGTACCCGGAAAATGTTATTTAAATGAACCGCCAAAAAGGAATCGGTAATTTTTTTTTTCTTTAAGTTGGTAGGACCTTCCTTTATTACCAAGCCAAATTTGAGCGCGATCTGTCAACTAGTGTGTTTACAACAGCTGTCAGTATCAGTCGACCTCAAAAGTGCTCTGCGAATTTTACAATGGAAAAAATAGTTGATCAAAGAGTTTGCCTCAAATTTTGTCTTGCAAACGAATTTTCTTGTGCCGATTCATTGAAAATGTTAAAAAAAGCCTTTGGTGATAATTGTATGTCAAAAACACAAGCATACGATTGGTACAAATCATTCAAAGACGGTCCGAAAAAACCACGTCAAAGTCGATCGAAAATTAAAGTTTTGCTCACTGTTTTCTTCGATTATCGTGGTGTTGTGCACTCAGAATTTCTTCCTGAAGGACAGACAGTGAATAAGGAGTATTACTTGGGTGTATTGAGGCGTTTGCGTGAGAATGTTCGTCGTAAACGGCCAGATTTATGGAAAGACAATTCGTGGATTTTGCATGATGATAACGCGCCGTCGCACCGAGCCATAATTATTAAGGAATACAAGACCAAAAACTCAATAAATACCATCGAACAACCGCCGTATTCACCTGACTTAGCTCCGTGCGACTTTTTTCTATTCCCAAGACTCAAATTGCCCCTACGTGGAACGCGTTTTGAGTCCATTGAAGCCATCAAAACAAATTCGCAACGAGAACTGAAGGCCATACCTTTGGCGGCGTATGAGCGGTGCATGGAAAAGTGGGTTCGCCGATATCATAGTTGTATTGTAAGCAATGGGGACTATTTTGAAGGAGACAAAATAAATATTGATGATTAAATTTAAATTTATGTGTTTTTTTTACAATTCCGGGTACTTTTTAAACAGAAGGTATGATAATTCATTTAATCAACTCAATACTTTGTTCAGAAATTCAACCACTTAATGCACTCCACACATAATTTCCAACAAGTTTTTCGATCATCGTTCTATCTGAACGAGGGCTATATTATCATTTCGTCACGATGTCTGTAGTTTTCGAATTTAGCTGAGAATGGTCTCGATTGACTAGGATTGATTCACTGATCACCAGCCTGTGGTTAAATTCAATTCGGTGCGTATATCTTTGGAGACGACTGATATCAGTAACAAACTTTCTGATCATTTGATTATGTTTTGGCATTAACACTATCTTCACTGAGTCGATTTCTATTTTATACCACCCTATCAGATAAGAAGTTCCCTATAAGAACTTCAGAACAACTTATTTCAACTACTTTAGAAAAAAGATGTTGAGGTCACATTTGTAATACCCGCTAAGCACCTTGAAGGTTTCGATCAAATCTCCTTTTTATCTGCGTCCTCTATAGTCGTAGTTTGTTTTGATATCTACTTTCTAGTGTTTTACAACTTGGACTTTATATTCGAAAGGTTCGGCTTGAACTATAAACGATCTTGACAACATCTTGCATGTCAGTACCCATAAGAATTCAAAATTTCATCCCGATAGAATAGTAGTTTTGAATTTTGCCCATGAACGGGCAAGATCAGAACATACCCCAAGTTTTTAGGTTGATCGTCTCGAAAGTTATTGCATTTACGGCCGAACGGACAGAATTGAATGCTCAATGATTCGTCAATTGTGTTTGTGTATCGAGCCTTATCGTCTGAGATCATTCCCGGCTCAAAATTCGAACAACACAGATATCGTTATATAGCTCTCGTTTTAAATTAAAATGACCGCTCGAAAGTAATAGTATAAAGGCTATTCTAGAATAAAATCTATCTCTGTAATAATTCCTTGTTTGTTTAGAACCACAGAAAATTTTTATGAAAAACTTACTTGCGCCTTAATACAATCGCCATTTTCGTTGAACAAAAGATGCCTAATTTTAGCTCTCAACCAACGTTGGGACCAGTGCTTGACAATCACAATTTCACCGTGAGCTGGTAATATTTTGTATCTTTCAAATTTACTGCTGTTGATGTTGTCGTTCATTATTATCTCTAGATGCCTCAAATCTTCAACTGCAAGAATATATATCATTATTAAATTTCTAGACACAATGAATACGTTATGCATTTGTGCTTTGGGATTCCAAAATGTTATCGCTTACAAAGGTAAGTCCCCAAATTGAAAAAAAAATGTTTGTTTGCTGTCTCTTTATTTCCGTTACTGATTGCAAGTCGACAATATTTCACGTGTTTCTGTTGGTTCTTTTGGACTGCTCCCGAATTCTACCATGATTAAAAGCTTACTAGGAATTCTGATTTGAACTTCTATCATTCCACCCCTGGCAGGACGGTCCTCGAAGCTGGTCAGTTAAAATAATCCCATTCTTGCTTCATTCCCGGGTCGAGAAAAATGGGATTCTCGTGCCCTTGGCTCAGTGGTTAGAGCATTGGATTAGGACCCGGCATGTCCGAAGTTCAATCCCGAGCTAGGAAAGATATTTTCTAGTCTCGGTAGGGGCCACCATTTCACAATTGACAGTGCTGTGCCTAAGGTGGCGTTAGGACACAATAACAAAGCCTACACAGAACACAACTGCTTCTCCGAACTCGTACAAGTTACAAGCTACGAAGCTTGTAGTTTCAGAGGGGTCTAATCAGGAGTAATCAGTATAAACAATAAATAATATCATATCATCTTTGAATAGTCTCAAGAAGCTGCGAGAATTGTTCTACTGCATGCATCTGTAATATGCTCTGATCAGTCAAGACCAAAATTGACGATCACCCCACAATGGCTCCGGGCCACAGCGTGGTGCTGTCCAGCCAGCGTATCCGGAAGTATAGGGTTGTTTCTGCCAATGTGCAGAACACAGCACTGGCAGATGTTAAGAGTCAACAATCATTCTTGAACCCAGTGATCAATACCATCCAGTTCGTCCAGCAGCTGATTAAAGAAGAGGGACGGAACCCTGTATAATTTGGCATCGAACAAGGAACACTTTGAAACTAATGACTGATGGAGCTATACCACTCTTAACCCTCATATCGCGTGTAGAAAAAACACCACCAACCCTCAACCTTAACGTTTTGTCTCTGAGTAAGGACTTTATCCATGAGATCAACTCTCCTCGAATTCCCATATGCTATAATAATGTTATAATTATTATCGTTGTTAAATTCTTATTATATGCTGGAACTGAATCGAAAATATTTAGGTGTCATATTTCAATCCACGTCATCTTTCTTGTAGTCTTTCGAAATATACATACAGGGTGAGTCTTTGACTTGTACATATATTTTAACTATAGATTCCTCCCATCAAAAGAAACACTTTTTTCCCATACCATTTTCCAAAATTCGGTTCCGTTTGGAAGATACAGGGTGTCAAAAATCCATGAAATTAACACTATTCTTTCCATATATTCGGAACCGATATTTCGAATGAACTGAATTTTGGTTTATAGTCTACTCTATTCATGGTGCATATTCCTCAATTGAAACTTATTTCATATTTCTCCTGTTAAAAAAGTTACAGTATAGTCGACTTATAAATTCACGCAAAAATACTATGAAATCACTCGAAAAAGATGAACGGTTCACGTTTTCGAAAGAATTAATTATTTTAGAAAACAAAAGTATTCTTATATTTTTTCAATAAAACGCGTCGTTCTCAAGTTATTCCTAATTGTATAAGATTGAATTAGAGGAAAAAATCATGAATTTCAAGAATTCTCTGAATGCTGTCCTGAGTTAAATCTCATCGAATATAATTTTTTTCTCTGGTCTCTCAACAAGTTACCAACGTTGTCAGAATGTTTATCAACTTTGTCAAGACTAAAATCTCTATGATGAAAAAACGTTTGATGTAGAGATATATAATAATAAAATTCTACATTCGTGGGACATAAAATTGAATTCTAAGAAGCATGAAATTATTTTATAGGCAGTTTCTATTTAAAATTCATTGTTACCGGTCCTTCAGCAAAATATCTATCGAAACAATATAACTCGACACCAGAACGACACTACTATATCACATCAATTCACTGAAAGTCATTTACATAATCATCACCTGTTTGCTTAGAATATTTGTTTTATATTCTAAGCCTGTTTGCTTCATTCTCTGTAAATAAATAAAGAGTGAACTTCGTCTATGGGATCACTGACTAAAGTTTTAGGTTGGACTGGTTGGAGCATAGAACAACGCCACAGACCTAGTCTTTGACAACGCTCTTGCGTCACGGCTACAATGGCTTCTTCCACGCCGTGGATTCCACGGCCTTCTGAAGGGAACGTAGCGCTATATTGGCGAGAATCAGAACTACTCTTTCGGCGATTGTGATAGTTCATCCGCTAACGATAGGGGACGTACTGCTTTCTTGAGTTCGCATTGTTTGAAGAGAAAATCGGCAATCTGGCATCGTCTTCTCTAGAGTTCTGTGGGTGAATTGAATATCTGCATTCTGCACAGGGCACAGAGGATGGATATGGATAGGTCATTGACACCGAAACATATGACTTTGGTTAATGGAGTTGGGATAGGTTAGTGAGAAACCAATTTTTATGAGATCGTTTTAGAATATCGAGGAAATATGAACAAATTATTAGTGTCTATAAACTAATCTTCAGGACAATCGAAGAAGGAACTTATTTTGGTGTGAGAAATATAGCTTTTCATACAGCCGAAATGATCGGACAGAACTAAGTGTTTTGTTAGGAAATATCGTGTTTATAACATTCTTATTCAAATAAGGTTAGTGCTTGAGTATTTTTTATATGTATCACCCAGAATATCTAATAATCACATCAATTTCAATCGAAAAATATGAACTTTGAAGCGTTTGCAGAGAATAATATCAGGCACGTACTCAGCTCGATTGATTTTTTCGAATGGCTATATCTCTTTAACAGGGCCGAATTCGGAAAAATGGAAAATGAAAAAAAAGGTTTCCTTTGGCCTCAAGAATCTACAGTTAAAATATATGTACAAGTCAAAGACTCACTCTGTATATACATATGCCCGTAATTTTTCGATTTGTCACATGTGTACAACTTAATTCATTCCTTGAAGCACGCATAACACAGAGAGCAAGATTATTTCCAAATTGGAGGCACGTCCTGCCAGGGCCCCCGCTAGCATGTGTGCAAAGTGTGCAATGCACACGGGCGCCATCCTTTTAGGGGCGCCAAAATCCTGGGTCAAAAATCGCAAAAATACTTATAATAAGGATATAGACTCCAATGATTTGTTCAATGAAATTAACGCTTTAAAGTTGTTCCCATTACCTGATGATACTGACCCATTGAGTATTTTACAATATATATTTGAAAACAATTTAATCTCGACCCTTCCAAACCTAAGCATTTCACTAAGAATTCTTCTGACATTGCCTGTATCTGTAGCTTCTGGCGAGCGATCTTTCTCAAAGTTAAAAATCATTAAAAATTATTTAAGATGACAATGCTTCAAGAAAGATTGTCTGGACTAGCAATATTAGCAATTGAACAAGAAATTCTTGACGGTATCAATTTTAGCGATATAATTAATGAATTTGCAACAGCCAAGTCTAGGAAAATATCGCTACTATAATAGCTATTTTTTATTTTTCTACTGTACCTAGCTTTCATTTTTGATTTTATGAGGAAGTAAACTTGGTATTTTTTAAAGAAGTACCTGCATATTTTTCGGAAATTTACTCTTATGAAGTTTTTAATAGATTATTTATAACTAGCGTATTTATATTCAATCGTTGCAAGCTTTACTGAGAGTACATTTCTGAAAAATAATTTTTGTTAACGTGCTTTTCTTTGTCAAAACTGCATGGTTGAGGATCTTTGTAATTTTGTTTTTCAAAAACGGTTTATTTTATCGACAATAAACAAGAGTACCTTTTTTTAGACTAATGTTCAAGCTATCCAAATTTGTTTTTTTCTACTCCTTATCATACAGGGTGTTGAAAATGTGAGCATTAAAATGTACAACCTAGTCCGCCCCTGGTAAACTAAAAGAGCTAATTTAAATTTAAGGGCAGTATTTTAAGAGGTCCTTCCTACTGTTCATCATATCAATTTTGTTTGTATATTAAATAGTTTGAGATTCATTCCAGTAAAATGGATTTCCAGTGACGTCATTCAGGAGGCCGTATCTCCGTAGGGAGGGCCGCTAGGAAAAAAAATTATGGAAACTTGTCTTTTTTTTATGTTTTATCTGAATCCGAGAGATTTCCCACATTTTCCGGGACACCCTGTATACATATGTATACATTAGCCAATATTTCTGTTTTTTGTTCCTAAAAAAGATGTGATTTTTAGTTTTGGGTATTTTATAGTATTTATCAACAGAGTGTCTGTACCCTACTAGTCAAGGAAATACTTCAAAGTGGTTGTGAACAAGAATTTATTTTGAGTTATTTATTTCGTTATGATTTTATTCTGTTTGTTTTATATTTTAGTCTACAAAGAAATAATCGAGTTTTTGACTTCTTAAGTTCAGTTTTTCGATTTATTTCAAGCACCTAGCTACCTACCCACCTAATAAAGAAAAAAATCCAAAACGCCTTAAGGGGCGCCAAAATTCTTTTCTGCACACAGGCGCCAGTAGCCCTTACGGGGGCCCAGCGTCCTGGAGTGCTTCAGCTGACAAATTACGTTCCTCTGTCATCGGCTTGATATTCTTAACATCAGAACATTGCTGCCCAGTGTGGACAGTTATTGACACTCAACTGATAGATAGGCTCTATGCAAATCATCTGTGGGATTATTGAACCAAACCCATATCGAGCAATATTCCACAGCCTCATCTACTGAGAACAGATAAGAATTTCGATACTCAAAATCTATGATGATATTGCACACAGATTACCTTCCAGAAAATCGCCTACACAAACAATTTCGACCTGGAATTTGAACGGAAACACGAATGCCGTTGTAGAGTCCCTCCATACATCCGAAACACACTGCAGGTGGTCCAATCACCTCTTGCAATTACCCTAAATTGGAATTCACATAAATTGAGGGGTTCTGAATTCCGGAACGTGCGATGTTTTTTTTTTTAATGTTGTGGTTTTCACGAAAAGGAATATCTTGTAATGTTCAGAGAACATCGTGAGAACCAAGGGCAAGCAAGTAGGAATTGGTGTTCTTCTTGAATTTCTGGAGGTTATATGCCTTGGGGAACACCTCCCTAGGCAATGTGTTCCAAAGCCTCGCTGTTCGTTGGATGAACGAGTCTTTGAAGAGAGATGTTCTGCAGGTCTCCAAAGTTACCACGAAGGGGTGTGAAGACTTAACTTGACGGGTTAGTCTGGAAGGGACTGCCAGAGGGGGAACGATTGCTGATAATTCAGAAGAGCATCGCCCATGGAAATACCTATAAAATAGAGACAGATCGCCCACTTTTCTACGGTGTTCCAGAGAAGTGGGCGAGCTTGTAAGCGATGCATCACCGACGAGACGAATTGCCCTTTTTTGTAAGGAATCCAAGAGTTTTAGGGTGTGTTTAGGTGCAGCACTCCAAATATAGGAACAGTATTCCAGGACAGGTCGAATCTGTGCCTTATAGATCATAAGCAGCTGACCTGAGGTGAAATAGCTCCTGGCACGAAACAGAAAACCAAGTTTTTGGGATGCACTTTTAGCAATGGATCTCACGTGATTCTCCCAGGAAAGGTTACTGCCGACAGTAATGCCAAGCATCGAAATGGATGACTTCAATGGTATGGTCACTCCCGACAATTTTATGCTGGGCACAGTAAGATCGGCTTTTCTAGAGAAAAGACATGCTTGTGTTTTGTTTGCGTTGAATTCTACCAGGTTATTAGATCCCCATTCAAGGATTGCTGCCAAGTCCATATTTATGTTGTCAACATTTCTTCCTCGTTCGTTTTTGATTTGGCGGGCTGGTATTGGAGCCCTAGAAGAAAAGGCGGTATGGAGGGTACTATCATCCGCGAAGCTGTGCACTGGACACCAAGTTGCTTCCAGCAAATCGATGATGTGAAGTAGAAATAGTGTTGGAGCCAGAATTGATCCCTGCGGAACACCAGCATTTATGGGTAGAGAGTCAGACGAAACTCCATCGACCACCACATGGAGAGATCTGTTTGAGAGAAAACTAGCTATCAGAGAACACAGCTTTGGGGGCACGCCATAAGATGGAAGCTTGGCGAGGAGTCCCTGATGCCAGACTCGATCGAATGCCTTGGAGATATCCAGTGCTACGGCTAGGGTCTATCGTTGATAATTCCTGAGTGTTCCAGATGTTTCATGAGCTCGAAGTTGATGGCTTTTTCCATGACCTTTGAAATAATAGATAACAGAGCGATAGGTCTGTAGTTGCTAGGTAGGGTCTTTTTGCCTTTTTTAGGTACTGGTTGTACTCTTGCGGTTTTCCAATTGGATGGAAAAACACCCAATTTGTAAGAGTGGTTGAACAATTTGCAGAGGACAGGTGTTAGTTCGGGGGCACATTTTTTGAGAACAATCGGTGGGATTCCGTCGGATCCACTGGCTTTGTTGGTGTTGAGACCCAACAGAATCTTTCTGATAGTACGTGGGCGAAAGGTTATCTCGGGCATATGGCTGTCAATGGATGTAATATTCGGGGGTTGTTTTCCAGATGAGTCTAGAGTGGAATTTTCAGCGAACAAATGCGCAAAGATGTTGGCTTTTTCCAGGGCAGTCGTTGCTAGTGTTCCATCTTCCTTGGTTAGAGGGGGAAACGAGCTGGAAGTGAAGTTTCTTCCTACAGCTTTGGCGAAGGACCAAAATGAACGGGATCCGTTAGGGCATTCAACAAGTCTAGATCTTATTTTGGCATTGTGAGCATCTTTTGAAGATTTGATTGTCTCATTGCATATGCCTCTAGCCTCCACATATTCTGCTCTAGTCTCAGGGCCTGGATTTTTTTGCCATCGATGGTATGCTGCCTGTTTGGAAGCTACAGCTTTAGAGCAGTTCTTGTTAAACCAGGTCTTATCGGATAATGTTCTTCTTGCTGTGTTCGGTATGTAAGTTTGCATCCCCAACATAATTATTTCAGAAATTGTCTCAGCACATTCTGTTGGATCTACTGAGGAGAAACAAGCTCTCTTCCATGGGAACGCTGAGAAAAACATACGAAGCCCTTCCCAGTCGGCCGATTTGTGATGCCACATGAGACGGGGTGGTATTGTGCTGCTTGATGGTACATGAAAAGAGCAAGTTGTGGAGATTAGGGTGTGGTCGGAGTTTCCAAGTGGGGCGCAAACTTCTATTCTATATGGATCAGGATTGGTGGTGAGAAAGAGATCCAGTATATTGTCAGAGTGGTCGTTGACATCTGGGATGCGAGTTGGTAGCTCGACCAGTTGTTCTAGACCATGAGTGATGGCGAAGGCCTCAGCTTGACGACCTGCATCATCTGTTTTGTTGGAGAATTTGAGCCAGGCTGCGTTGTGAACATTGAAGTCTCCCATGATTATGACTTCAGCTGCTGGGTGGTTCTCGTGGATAAAATCCAGTTTGAGTGATAAAAACTCAAAAAGGCTCATATATGACGGTTCATTTGGCGACAGGTAAAGGCAGCAGAGGAACTTGGTCAGTTTGGTATTGGCTAGCTTGAACCACATCACATCGAAATCTTTCGGTTCCAAACTCTCTACACGCTGGCATGAAAGATTAGCCTTGGCATAGAGGCACACTCCACCTTTGAACCTGAATCGAGAATGGAGTTCGTAACCAGGACAGAGCATATGGACATTGTTGGTGGACGAGTTCACTTGTGTTTCCGTGAGCGCCAGAATATCTGGTTGTTCCGTCTGTAGGTGATGGTGGACGTCATGTGAGTCTTACGCTCAATATAAGAGGATTCGGAATGAAACTAACATGTTGGACAGACAAAAAAAAAGAGAGGCATTTGGAGAACTTTACAAAGCGACTGGAAAAGACTTCTACGGTCTTCAGAAGCAGATTTGGCGTTTAATAAGAGGCCAAAGAAAAGAGACAAACGAGCTAATACCCGCGAGTAAGATTGGAAAAGAAGAATGCACCAGTTACTTGAAGAACCTATATAAGAGTACGACACCAGCCACGCAACAAACCCCACCCCATATAGTAATAGAGGATTTCATCTCAATAACAGAATCAGACATAAGGAAAGCACTAGGCAAGCTCAAAAATAGGAAAAGCCCAGGCCCAGACGACATCACCATAAATATGGTGGTGAAAGATTGGTTCATGAATTGACCTTTTTATCAGAAAAAAATTTCGAGCATCAGAGAATTCCTGACGAGTGGCGAACAAGTACGACAATCCTACTTTTCAAGAAAGGCGATAGAAGGGTGCCCGGAAACTACAGAGGTATAAATTTATTATCATCCACTCTGAAACTTGTCACGAAAGTGATTACAAACATAATAAATGAACGAATCACCCTATCTGACGAACAACAAGGGTTCAGATCTGGGCGATCATGCACGGACGCGGTGTTTGTCATCAGGCAAATAGCAGAAAAATCGTTGGAATATAATAAAACCAGCATTCCTTTGCTTCTTAGACCTAGAAAAAGCGTTCGATAAGATAAGATTAGAAGATGTGGTGCAACTCCTGTACGATAGACAAATACCGAGTAATATCATAATAGCTATTTATGTAACAAGTACATAAATTAGGTCTTTATGGACGAGTCCAAAATTTATGGCAGAGCGAGCAAAGCGAGCGAGGCCAATAATTTGGGCAAGTCCATAAGCCTAATTATGTACGAGTTTGCATACAAAGCTTTATGTTTGACTGCAATGCAGACATTTTATTTTCTGAAATGGCAATTAATATATTCGTCGCTTTATTTCAAGAAATACTTTGAGTGTGCTTTTGCTTATCTTACCTTAGTAACCATCAGCGACCTTAGCAACCTCACTGAACAAAGTTGTTTACTTCGTTAATTCTGTGACAAACGTCATAATACATAATCCCAAAAATGGATAGTTCGGAAGAAAAAGGCGTGAATAATTTAGCCGCAAGTGCCAAAGAATCTCTCCAACCACTAAAAGTGCTTATGAAAATTTGTATGCGGCCTATAACAAGTGGTGTGAAACGAAGAAAATTGCAAAATCGAGAGAAGACTGTGACAGTTGAGTCCAATAAAGTGGTGTCCAATAAAGTAGTCAATTTTGGACGCTAAACGAATTCATGAATCAAGTGTTTATGAAGCAGTCGAACATAAAACTATTAAGGATATTTACCGAAATAACCAAATACAGCCAAAAGTTGATAACGAACTCACAGAATCAATAACCGTGGAAAGAGGCATACGTCAAGGTGACTCATTGAGCCCACTACTCTTCAACATTATTATGGATGAGATCATAAGCAAAGTACGCAAGAACAGAGGCTATCGAATGGTAAGCGGGGAGGTGAAGATTTTGTGCTATGCTGATGATGCTGTCTTAGTGGTAGAAAATGAGGATGATCTGCAAAGGCTCCTCTTCACATTTAACACGGTCGCAAAATCGCTAGGGTTATCGATAGCAGTATCTGAAACGAAGTGCATGAGTACATCAAAAACACCCTTAAGATGTAAATTGGCAGTGGATTACAAGATAATTCATCAGGAGATGAAATTCCGTTACTTGGGTATCGAAATTTCGAGCTTTGGCGACTTAGAATCTGAAGTGAGAGGGCAAGCTATAAAAGCATCAAGAATGGCCGCACAACACACAACTAGATGACACCATATTCAAGAACAAATATTTGAGAACGGAAGCTAAAGTACTGTTATGGTTCGAAATATCTTTTCAAAATTCAAAGTAAATTTCGATTTATTGAGGCCAAATTAGAACTGAAAGATTTATACTCCATTCACTTTTATTTAATCACATAGGAGGTCATGGTTTCGTTTTCAGGAGTTGGTGCCCCTCAGGATTTATAAAAAGGGGGGGGGCAAAATTTATAATAGGGGGGGGGGGGCAAACCATGGTCATCCTCCTTGGTCCTTCAAAATGTAAAATTTTAGTATAAAAAGAATAGGCAAATTCAATTTATTTTTTCTTACAGGGGGGGGGGGGCAGCTGCCCCCCCTGCCCCTAGCTGGCTACGCCCATGGTGCCCCTCATGAAAAGCACAGAACATATGATGAAAAGTCAGTGCGCGCACAGAAAATATTGTTAATGACAAAACGACGTTGCCAGTTTCTTTGTTTACATCAAAGATATTCCACATTTTGTTAGGTTTACAAATTGTTCGCAGATTTTTGGTATTTAATCGATATTTGCAGGTGAGTTTTTCGTCGAATATCCAAGATTAACGTATGTTTATTTTTTTTAGCACTAGTTTGGAGCGTGAGGACGATTTTCAAGACCAGGACGTATGTTTACATTTCGAGGTTAAAGGGCTACACGGGAATATGGTTGAAAAAGCTGTTATTTGGACAGATATCGCAGTAGATGGATCGGATGGAGCCTCTAGAGGTCGATTAGGATGATATTTTTCAGGTTTTATATGAAATTTGGCGATATCTGAGCAAATTTGCAAAAGTTAGGTACCTCACTAATGAGGTGGAACTTAGACCTGATTCTCCTAAAAGAAACGTCTTTCAAAGGTCGAGATGGCGAAAAATGTATTCTTTAGATGTTGTTAGAACAAACGCAGCCGAGTTTTATACCCCAACATTGATTTTAAGAAAGTTATCAACAAAATAAAATTGACATTATTCTTTATTCTTGTAATTACCCATCAATTCATCTTATATCTTTGGGTTGATTTTTTTTTTAATGAATTCTTGATTAGAATCAACAATTGATGTCGTCAAGTCTTGAACTTTCAGTTCAAGAGGATAATAAACATTAAATCTTCACAAGCATGCATATGAAAATTATGTGAAAGCAATGCAATTTTCTTTCATGGCGAAAAATAATATATTTCAACAGTGATCTCTTGTACTTTTCATGCAAATAACTAGAAAAGGAATCCTTTCTATCAATTCATATAAACGTTAATTATTTTCGTCCATCACATCTTTTCCAATTGATTCATTTTCCGAATAAATTCACATTCTAAGAATGTAGAAAGGGCAACATATTGTTGACTTGGAACATAAAAATATTTTGAAAAACGTCATAACTTCGATACAGAGTGGAATGTGTCAAATTTCCAAGGCCAGAGTTGTTATTTTATAATTGTGAATGGAGTATAGATAAATTATTTGAAGTTTGTACATAGAAAATAGATTCTGTGAATAGTGAGGATTAGATTAGGAAAATCAAGAAGGTAGAAGACGTTTTGAAGGAAGGATGGAAACCAGGGAGATGAAAAATAGTAATTTACGTAACAAGTCCGGAAAATAGGTTTTTTTTGGACGAATAGATAAAATTCTAGGACGAGCCGGAGGCGAGTTTTTCCGGCCTAGTCCGGAAAGTACGTACTTTCGGGACTAGGCCGGGAAATGTTACTTTCTCATAGAAAAAGCGTCCGGGAAGTGGGTACTTCCCGGACGGTTGCCGAAAAAAGATTGAATTGAAAAATCAGAAAGAAAAGTCAAGAAGATTTAGGGAAAAATAAAGAGGAAAATTGAATGGTATAAACGAAAAAAAAAGTCGATCATTAAAGCCCGCAACGGACGGCGAGCGATAATATAATATATATTATAGCTTTGCATTGACATATGTCATTTTAGTATGGAAAAATATCGTAATATCGGAATATATATTATAGCGTCGTCCGCGGGGCTTGGTGCATTTTCATAAGGAGCGATATTGGTGTAATATATGAGATATAATCAGTGGCGGATCCAGCTCTCGAGTAAGGGGGGGGTCACGGTCAGGTGGATTACATACCCGCCAATTGATTTTTTTGGAGACAAATCAGCATCCCCAAAATAAAATTCTGATGAGGTCTAACACAAACAAGAAGTTTATTCGATTTAGTACAAAAACAAAAACTTAATGAGAATAATAACTAAATAGCAAGGGGAATTTTTCTATTTCTCCTTCTTGCGAAACGATTGATGACTTCCTCTACATTAACACATATGTCATGATGAATATGAAGAAGTGCTAGTCCAATAAGTCGTTCTTCTGCCATCGAAGCTCTTAACCATGTTTTGAGCGTTCTCAGAGTGGAAAATGACCTCTCTGCCGTTGCCACACTAACTGGTAGTGTTGCGAGTATACTGAGAAATATTCTCACATTTGGATACATGTCAGAATAACAGTTTTCTAGGAGATTATACATATATCGTCTGTGGAATCTTCTTCTCTCGTTGCCATTTCATCTTCCATAAGCGATATTCATTCGTAACGATTGAAACAGTGGTCTCTTTATTTCACGAGTAAGTACCCTAATTTACGACGTGGAGACTTGATTATTTTTTAAATTGAAGTTGAAGAACGTCCCGAGGGCAAATAGTTTTCTTTTTTCAATTTAATTAGTTTTTCAATTAAAAAAAACAGGGTAATCGTTAGATCTGGGGTTATTGAATATGTTTTTGGTTTTCATGAGTACAAGCTATATTTTTGAAATAAGAATCATGAAAATTTTTGTAGTTTAAAGAAGATTAAATTGCCGAGGGCAAATAGTTCGATTTTTTCGATTTAATTCGTTTTTCAATTTAAAAAAAGAGATAGAACTTCAGCGTTTTGGAAACTACACTTAATGATTTTTTTCCGACGATTATTCATCTTTTTTTGGAAAAAATCGCAACGATTTGCCCTCAGCAATTTAATCTTCTCTAAACTACAAAAATTTTCATGATTATTATTTCAAAAATATAGCTTGTACTCATGAAAAACGAAAAACATATTCAATAACCCCAGATCTAATGATTACCCTGTTTTTTTTTAATTGAAAAACTAATTAAATCCAAAAAAATAAAACTATTTGCCCTCAGGACGCTCTTCAACTTCAATTTAAAAAAAGTCCAGTGTCTACGTCATTAATTAGGGTACTTACTCGTGAAATAAAGAGACCACTTTTGAATGGAGATTTACTACGATTCAAAAGGTGATGCAGCCCTGAACTTCGAGATGATCGAAGTAGCAATGGACGTTTGAGGAAAAGTTCTTCAAACACTAAATAAGTCAATACCTATCAGTGAATTGCAACTTAGATTGAAATGGACAAATTATTTTTTTTTATTCTCCCAAAATTCAGATTTTTTTCATTATTGGAACTAATTAACCTCCAATATTCACTTGAATATGATTCAATTCTATTTTTTCAATCGAAACATTTTTTTATCCAACACAAGATTTGAGGGTACGTCCAGTCCAGGGGGGGGTCATGACCCCCATGACCCCCCCCCCTGGATCCGCGCTTGGATATAATATATCGCTCGCCGTCCGTTGCGGGCTTAAAGGATAATTGAAAGAAATATTATTCAGAAATTGCTCATAAGATGTGCTCATCGTGTTCCGGCTATTTATAGACAGATGTGAACGAGACTGCGTGTTGAACCCAGGAAGAACAAGTTTATACCAGCTAGGGAGCTCTAATTTAATGAAATATAAGTGAGTTAAATATTATATTAGAATAAGAATAAGTTGTTTGTTTGTTTTCGTGAATTTGAATTGGAAGGAATAATTATAATTAAAATTTATAAAAATCAAAATTTTTCATTTCAATTTGGACCCTCAAGTGAAATAGTTTACCGGGCGTATCCAAATTTAAATTTTCATGAATTTGTTTGATTCCAAATTCATTTTATGCGTACTATATAAAGCTCACATATTGGGAATCATAACAGTACGTATCTATAAGACTGCAATTAGGCCTATACTCGCATATGCAGCGGAGACAAGAACTGAAACATCTAGAACACGGCAAATTATGGAAGCGACAGAGATGAGAATAGTAAGAAGAATAGCCGGAAAAACTCTATGGGGCAGGGAAAGGAGCGAAGATATCAGACGAGCTTGCCAGATCGAGAATATTAATGAGTGGGTGCTGGACAGAAAAAGAACCATATTACTCGGATGACGGAGGACCGAATGGTGAAGATAGCCAGAGACAGATCACCGTCAGGAAGGCGAAGCGTTGGGCGGCCTAGAAAGCGCTGGAGCGACAATCTACCCGCATAGGGCGAGTTACGATGGGGAACAGGCACAAGCCTATTTGGAAGAAAGAAGAAGAAGAAATTAATAAACTTGTTAATTATCACTACACATTTTTCCAATTAAAAGTAATTTACAATGCGTAAGCAAATTGTTTTTGATCATAAAATGCCAGTTTTCTCTCACTTTGAGTATCTTTTTTGTCTAAAACCTGGAATACCTTTTTCATATTGTAGCGGACGAAGTCCGCCTGAATACGTCTCTGGACTCTCTGATTCCGCGTACAGATTCTAGAAGCCTGCAGAGCTATCTGGAGCGTTCTCGAACAGAGACGTATTGGGTATATAAAGACGCGCACGATGGGGACAGTCAGTTACTTCCTGAATAGAGGAAGTGTGAATAGCGAATTCCGAGTTGTGAATATAAATCAGCATAATTAGTCAGTGTGTAAATAAATCAGTATTTGTTATTGCACATAAATTAGTGTGATAAGTTAGTCGTATTGGAAATAAATTAGACAATTTAATTCAGCAGACAATTTGTTTGAACCCCGAAAACGTTACATTGGTGTCAGGTGTGGGGTGTGAATTGAAGAATTGTGCTAATTGAATTGTGGCACTTTTGAATGCCGATAACGAGATCACAAGAAGAGAAAATGGACCAGGCGAGTATGGAATTTTTCAAGCAAGCCTTTGAAAAAATGAGCTTGAGAATGGAAGAAAATTCTCGAGAAATGGGTTCAAAAATGGATAAAATGGAAAATAAAGTGGAAGGAAAAATGGACAATTGTAATGAATTGGTGAGTCAAATCGCAAGTACATTGGACGAGAGAATGGAGGCTGTCAAGGAAGTAATAATTGAGGAAGTTAATGAAAAATTTGAAGAGGTTAACAAAAAAATTGAAGGAGTAGTGGATGAGGTTAACGGAAAATTTGAAGAAATATCAGGAATAATTGAACAACATGCCAAGTTGATAGAGTCCCTGAGAGGAATGGCAACTAGAAAAGAAACCCTCGCTTTACCATCCTTCGTGAAAGTGAAGAACAACACAGAAAGTGGTAAAATGAAGATAAAACCTCCAACTTTTGACGGCAAAACACCTTGGTGCACGTACCAGAAGCAATTTGAAGCAGCAGCGAATGCCAATGGATGGGGAGCGGAAGAGAAAGTGGCAGCCTTGATTGTTGCACTAAGGGGAGATGCATTGAATATACTTCAGACTGTTCCTGCAAGTCATCAAGGTAATTAAGAGGCTTTAACAACTAAACTCCAAATGAGATATGGTGATGCACACCTCCAACAAGTGTATCACGCGCAGATCAAGGGTCGCCAGCAGAGGAGTGCAGAAACGTTGCAGGAATTTGAAGCCGATATAGCAAGGTTGGTAAGACTGGCGTATCCTACAGCACCGGAGAGCTTCCTGGAACTGCTCGCTATCCAGACCTTTGTCGATGGTTTGAGAGATTTGGAAACCCAGCAGACACTACGATTGGCCCTACCCAAGACTCTGGATGACGCCCTGGCCGTTGCATTAGAGTTTGAAGCTGCCAAACAAGCTTCGCACATGATACACAGCAAGATGAGCCGCACTGTGGATGATTCCTCGGTCAGCGATGAAATTATAGAAGAGGTTCTATGCCGAGTTCGTCAAGAGCGACGGAATAGAGGACTTAGATGCTGGAATTGTGGCGGAGAAGGAGATATTCGGCGCTACTGCAAAGGGCCATCTAAATGTCAGGAACGGAAACATCAAACATCGTGCAGGAAAGATTAATGGCAACGCTAACGCATTATCTAGGAGACCATGTCCGTCAGATTGCAAGCACTGCAATAAAGTAGAAGAGAAAGAATTCTGCTTGAGAACGACCATCGTGGATACGGACTGGATGCCAGAATCCCTGAAGCGAGATCTAGAAAGTGACCCAGAATTGAAGATGCTGTTGAATTGGAAGATAAGCGGACAGAGACCAAGATGGGAGGAAGTGAGTCATCTGAATCCTAGGGTCAAGTCCTACTGGGCACAGTGGGATTCTATCATTTTGGAGGATGGACTGTTGAAAAGGTCCATCGAAAATGACGAAGGTACCGCAGCAAGGAAACAGCTGATAATTCCCAGGAGTCGAGTGAGAGAGGTTTTAGAGAAGTTACATGACGGAACTTCCGGTGGCCATTTCGGTATCAAAAAAACGCTAGAAAAGGTTAGAGAGCTTTTTTACTGGGTCAACTGCAAATAAGATGTTAAAGACTGGTGCCGGAAATGCAGATTATGTGCTTCATCGAATGGCCCGAGGGGAAGTCGTAGAGCTCCAATGAAGCAGTATAACGTGGGGAGTCCTCTGGAACGAGTTGCCATCGATATTGCAGGTCCATTCCCCGAAACCGAAGATGGGAATAAGTACATACTGGTTGCTATGGATTATTTCACCAGATGGGTTGAAGCTTATGCTATTCCAAATCAAGAGGCCTCGACAGTGGCGGATGTTCTGATTAAGGAGATGTTTAGCCGATTTGGTGTGCCTCTCGAACTTCATTCGGATCAAGGACGAAACTTCGAGTCTAGCCTGTTCCAGAATGTATGCCAATTACTCGGAATCAAAAAGACAAGGACAACTGCGCTTCACCCACAGTCAGATGGCATGGTCGAAAGAATGAATAGAACTGTGGGAAAATATCTGGCTAAAGTGGTCTCTGATCACCAAAGAGACTGGGACAGGTATCTCCATCTGTTCACTATGGCCTACAGGTCGTCAGTGCAAGAATCGACTGGAGAGACACCAGCCTGTATTATGTTCGGCCGAGAAATAAGGTTGCCTTGTGACCTGGAGTTTGGATGCAAGCCTGGAGCGGAGGTCGCTGGTGAGGACTACGCGAGCCTCTTGAAAGGTAGGCTACATTACATCCATGAGAAGGTCAGACAGAACCTCCAAATAGCGAGTGACCGAATGAAGACTCGGTACGACAGCAAAGCTGCAGAAGGTGGTTTCAATGTGGGAGACCTAGTCTGGCTGTACAACCCCCAGAGGAAGAGGGGTTTATCACCTAAGCTGCAGAAGGATTGGGAAGGGCCATACAGAGTAGTGAAACGAATCAACGATGTAGTGTACCGTATCCAGAAACTACCCAGAGGCAAGAAACGTGTGGTCCATATAAATCGTCTAGGCAAATATGAGGCAGACTACGAAGAACATGACGAAACCCATCTGAGAAGAACGACTTTTCAGAAAGCGGAGCATGAGGAGATGAGTTTCGACCTATTCACGGCAAACTACGGTGGAACCGGAAAGGCAAGATTCGGAGTAACCATCGAGAAACAGCAAGATCTCTTCTCTGTATCTGAAGACTATTCACTAGCCCATTGTGTCTCGGAAGACCTGCGTATGTCGAGAGGAATAGCATTCGTCTTCCGGAAGAAATTTGGCCGTGTATCAGAACTCCTAAAACAACATCCTCGTACTGGGAAAACGCTGAGGTTGGCTGATGGCCAGCGTTACCTCTTCTACCTGGTAACCAAGAGATTCTCCGACAACAAACCCAGCTACAAAAGTACGTGGGACACTCTGTTGCAGCTGAGAGACGAGCTCACCAAGTTGAAGGTGAAAAAGCTAGCTGTGCCAAAGTTGGGTTGTGGTTTAGATCAGCTCAATTGGAGAATCGTTCGAAGTATGCTCGAGGTCATTTTCCATAAGACCGGAATGAAGATACTGGTTTGCAGTTTCAACCCGAGCGGATATACGCCGAAGAAGACAGTGGAATGTTTTTTCGGACGACAGGGGTGCTGCAGAAAAGGAGACGCCTGTAGATTCAGCCACACCATCCAGGGTGTTCGGGGACCGAACGTCTTAAGGAGGGGGCAGTGTAGCGGACGAAGTCCGCCTGAATACGTCTCTGGACTCTCTGATTCCGCGTACAGATTCTAGAAGCCTGCAGAGCTATCTGGAGCGTTCTCGAACAGAGACGTATTGGGTATATAAAGACGCGCACGATGGGGACAGTCAGTTACTTCCTGAATAGAGCCGAATGGAAGTGTGAATAGCGAATTCCGAGTTGTGAATATAAATCAGCATAATTAGTCAGTGTGTAAATAAATCAGTATTTGTTATTGCACATAAATTAGTGTGATAAGTTAGTCGTATTGGAAATAAATTAGACAATTTAATTCAGCAGACAATTTGTTTGAACCCCGAAAACGTTACAATATTAAAAACATTGGCGCATCAGAATTCGCTGTGCAAATGCAAATTAGTCCAGTGGTGTAAAAGTTCGAGTGTAAAAACTTTGTTCAAATTCAATATCTCCGCCACTGGCACGTCTGATAAAACCGATTAGAGTGCAAGAAAGTAGCTAATATAAGTGACAATGTGTGTACAAAAACTCAATTCTGTACTTTATTCAAACGGTTCCTGAGATATTGGTAGAAAACTAAAAAAAAATATAAATTTTTGACACCCCGTATCTCTGAAACGAAGACGCAGAGGAAAAAATGTAATTTTTTCATGAGAAATCTACAGTTGACCGTTGATACACTTATTTAGGAGCACCCTGCAGAATATTCAGACACCCGACTGTACTATAACTACAGTACAATTACTTAATTGTATGCTACATTCTTAAATAAATACGCTCGAATTCATAAAATCAAATGCGGTACCGCATCTTTCATAAACCTTTTCAGTATAACTGAAGACAAATTGACCCATAGCAAGTATTTTGTGATGAACTAACAGAATGAACAATCAAATTTGATTACAAAACATGGACGAGAACACAACAGAATAAAGTTTAAATGAAAATGCTTCTGGCAATATTCCACTTTGAAATCCTAAATGACTAAGTAGACACCCACTACTTACCATGCCTCATGAGATTAACATAAAACCTAGTGGACTCAAGAAAAGTTGTGAACCTGATGCCAATAATGTCGCCCTGTTTTGGCAGCCTCATATCAGACAAAGCTTCTGCGTACGTCAATGTAGTATCAGTAGTGAATCCACCTACAAAAACCCTCGTTTCAAATGCAATTGGCAATGGAATCGGACGGGGAATGGTCCTTTGGTTACTCGAGTATCGAACTGAAGCTCTTACCTCTGGTAAACTTAGCGTGTTTCAACTTGCAGTTTCGCTTAAAACATTTACCACCGTCTTTTTTGGTGAATTTGCATATTCTTGCCTCATCTTTTGGATCGTAACCCAGAATGACTTCGTTAATGTTGTCGCACTGTTCCAGGTTATTTATGTCCTCTTCGTCGGATAAAATTCCCATAGGATCTACCGAAAAAAAAACGATTTTTAGGTTCCACACTTACTGAAAGAAAGAAGGTATGCAAAATGTAGAGGCAACAGATTATGCCGATTCATCCATTTCGTCTCGGACGTATGGAATTCCGCACATTTCAAAATTATCAAGGAATAAACCTACAGAAGACATTTAAATACCATTTCGCACAACTTGAAATACTGTATCACAGTTAAACCTTAAAAAAATTAACTCCATTTACGAAGTAGAAAAAGTTGGCAACGCATGGCAACGTCTCTGAGAATTATTTTGAGATTGCCAACCTGCGTCAGTTTTAAGTAAAAAAACTGATGAAGTTTCATGATATCATTGAGTTTAAATATACATATATACATTGATTTGATGCACAAATTTTTGGCAGTTTACTTGCCAATTTGCCAACTTAAGTGGCGGCACATAGTAGCTACTAAAGGAACTATATTCGTCCGATCCATTTTGTCACTACTCATTTATAGAAATCTGTAGGAGATTTATTTTCCTCTAGTTCTATGAATCGTAGGCAGGGTCGGATTCGTCCAAATTCGACACACGAACGGTGTGATTCAATAATGATGAACTATTAGCCATGAATTTCTCCAAAGGAGTGTTCTGAGGTAGGAAATGAGGAGTGAAAATGTTTTTTGGAGGAACATAAAAGAAACGTACTCAATCGATGAAAAGAATTTGTCTTTCTCGTGCTCTCTTGAAGATAACTGAAAACCACATAAATCCAAACGCCTTCCAGAAAATGAAGGTTAAATTGGCCACGCAGATTTTCATCAGAACTTTATATTCGGCTATGAGAGCAGTCATTGCAACTGGTGAGCTGAGGTCGAGAAGTGCCAATTCAACTGCTCAGTTCATTCTGAAAATGAATGATCTTTTCGACTGCCTCAATTCGAATGGAAAATTCGAGGGAAATTATCAGCCATCAGCAATACAAACTCTGAAATCAATTGAATTCATTAAGTCTTGGACAGTTGGGAAAAATATTCCCTATTGTTTCAACGGTTTGATACAAACCATCAGTAGCATCCTTCAATTGTGGGAGGAGACGAAGGAAACATTTCCATATTTGATATAAAGTCGGCTCAACCAGGACCCAATCGAGAATTCATTCTCCAAAATAAGACAGCGTAGGGGTTATGATCCAAACCCCTCAGCTCGATGCTTCAGATTTGGGTTGCAGTCGGTCAGGACTGGTTATCTGTTATGTTCCGATAATTCTAACTGCCAAGACGACAATGATTTCGACCTGTGTACAATGGGAGAATCTGAAAGTCCATTGATGTGGTTGATTGGACAGATTCGACCATTCATTCTGCGGATTCGGGCAACGGTGAGCCTCGTGAGGGTATACAAGGGATAAAAAGTTAATTTAACCCCTAAATACCATAGAATCCAACTCAATCGCAAGTATCTCGGGGTATTTGACGAGGAACATCGCCAAAAAAAAACAAATGCGGTAAGTGCGAAAAAGCACTCCTCATTGATGATTTGAATAAGCCTGGTAATGATTGGATATATAATGCAAATCGAAATCGGATACATTTGAGAATTCCCTCAACCGATTTCAAACATTTGATGAGGAAAGCGCTGTTGGTCATAAAGAAAATTATGGTCACATAATCAGAAAAGATATGACTTCAAAGGTATATTTTAGGAAAATAAAAAAAAATGAATTTATAGAAGATTGGAACTCTCCGTTAACTCCAGAATTTGAAAAGCACATGATTCATTTGTTGAGACTGTTGAGTATTTAATTATTCAATTCATATAAAATAAGATAGATGCATAGAAATACCTGGTGTTGGCACTGATTAGATTTTGTTTAAGACTTTCTTGTCGATCGAAAATTTGATATTTTGTGCGGCTTTTCATTTCTCCCGAAAGGGGTCGCGTTTTTTGTCGTTGCCGCAGTAGCGCCACGACCGATAAATATTGCGGATTTATTCCGGAACTAGACCAAAATCTGAAATCTAGGATGCCGTTTTGATCTACAAATTTTGGTCACGATTTTTAGTAGAGAGTCGTTATACCAGGTGTTCTATGCATCTATAAAATAAGCAAGTTACCTAAGATAGGATATATTGACAGTTTCTAATTAATATAAAATATAGAAGCGTCAAAACGTGTACGAGGTTTTCTTAAAATAAAAAGGTATAAACTTAATATAACAACATGGTAGCAGAGTGTATGGAAGAGTGAGATATAAATCAATCTAAATTGGAATTGATATTGTATCAATAAAGAAATAAAAATGTCAGATCAAGATCTTGCAGCGATTGAAAAATTAAAGAATCAAGAGAACTATCCATTATGGAAGTGGCAAATTTATATTGTGTGATGAAGTGATGAAGTGAAGATGAAAAATATGAAATTTACAATTGCTAATGATCAAGTAATGTATGGAATAGCGTTGGGAAATATCAGAGGAGAAAAATTTGATCTGAATGATGTAACATATGTGCCAGAACTGAGTATGAATCTGATTTCAATTAATGAAATCACGGAAAATGGAGGTGAAGTACTGTTTAAGAAAAATGTGGTAATAATTTATTAGGATTCAAAGGAGATTTTAATTGGTCATAAAAATAAGAATGATATTTTCGAAGTAGAAATTGAAAATATATTACTACTACTACACACAAGAGGTTTGGCACAAGAGAATGGGTCTATATGTAATGCTAATCTGAAGAAAATGGGAAAGATGGCTGATGGAATAGAAGCAAATTTTGATTGTGAACTATGTGTGCATACAAGGGATCCTTTTTTGGGTCATCTACCAGAAGCCAAAGCTGAGAACAACATCGACGTCAAAGAAGATGAGGAAGGTGATACTCTATTACAAAAGACTCAAAGTACACAAGAAGAGAATGAAATCAGAACAAGACCTGAAAGAGAAGACGAAGAGAAACGAAAAGAAAATGAAGAAAAAAGGAATCCACAGAGAGATAGGGAAGAACAAATAATATGTGAGCAAGAAGAAAATAAAAGAGAAGACCAAAAACGGAAAAGACAAGAACAAGAACGAAAAACCAAAGGAAATGAAGAAAGAGAGAGACAAAGGGAAGAAGAGAGTAAAAGAGAAGAACAAGATAGAAGAAAGAAGGCGATGAAAAGAGAAGAATGAAACAAGAAAGGAAAATGAGAGAAAACGAAAGACAACGCAGAGAAGATGAAGACAGAAAACGACAAGAACAAGAAATGAGAAGAACGGAAAACCAGGAAAATAAAGAGAGAGAAAAGCACAGAAAGAAAGAAGGAGAGGAGAAAAGAAGGGAACAAAGGTATAAAGAAGAATCGGAGAGAATTGAAGAAGGACGTAGAAAAGAAGAGGATGAAGCAAGAAAACGAGAACAAGAAGAAAGGCGACGGAGGAAAAACGAAGACAAAAATAGGCAGAAACAAGAAGATGCAGAAAGAAGAATTTTAAAACAGTTAATTGTACTATAGTTATGAATTGATAATTAGGGGAGAATGTTGAGTATTTAATTATTCAATTCATATAAAATAAGCAAGTTACCTAAGATAGGATATATTGACAGTTTGTAATTAATATAAAATAAAGAAGCGTCAAAACGTGTACGAGGTTTTCTTAAAATAAAAAGGTATAAACTTAATATAACAACAGAGACAACTGATTAGAGTGAAGCTGTAGAGGGGACAGAAAAAAAACCAAAGGAATCTCGACACAGAAGCATCCCGCTGTTAAAAAATTCATAGAACATCTATATATAAATACTTGTGAATGAAGAAAAAATTGCATGCATTTATTTTTTCATACATCAGTATTTTATATTCATGAAAGATCAAAAATAATTGGTGATGAAATACTGAACATTGCACATTTTCATATGCCGGTCTTGATCGTCATCGCATTCGGCTTCGGAAATAGTGCCTTATAGTTCAGCTACTTACCTCTAGATGCGGGAGTAAAAATTTTCGCTTCTCTGAAACACACTTATCCATCTATGAACCGGTAAACTCAATTTTAGTCATATGTAATACCACTAGAGATGGAATTTTGCCGGCAAAATTTCTCGATTGTAATATGAAAGTTTGTTGCTCGGAAATTTCGGGAATGATATTTGTATCAAAATCACGAGCCGTCAGGCAAGTGATTTTGGAAAAAATGTCATCAGCGAAATTTTCGAAAAGCAACAAACTTGAATATTACAAGAGAGAAATTTTACTTGCTTAAATTTCATCTCGAGTGGTATTCGGCATGAGTATTCCACGAGAAAATAGGGTAATATGTTCACATTTGACGCGTATTGCGCTATTTGGCAAATTATAATTCATCATAGATTAACTAAACCAATAAACGTTGTTTGTTCTCTCTATGATATTTATTTCCGAAGCTATCTATGAATTCGAGAAACGTCAAAAATTTTGTCGCTGAAAAACCAACATGTTCGTTTTGTCGGCTTGAAAATTTTTTCGGGATCAAACGATCGTTGCAGCGGAAACTTCCTCACTAAAAATGAAAAGAGTGGAATAGTCACGGTAATATCTAGAAAAGAAGTTTCGTTATAGGAAAAACCCCTCTTAATTTCATACGAGCAATCACCTCCTGATTTTTTTCGCATGAATTTACCCTGTATATAATATGAACAATTTTTGTTGGTAAAACATAGATAGTATGGCAAGAATTAAATGATTAAAGTTTGGGGAAAAAAATTAAGGGTTTACATTTTTTTTTAACAAAGGACCCCGCACAAATAGAATGTGAAATGGCTCCCAGTCGAATTGGCTGAAATTTGGATATGTTGCAGTTTATGTCTTTCTGATCAATAGTCTCCATGGTCCCGAGACCTAAAAATGGACAGTTTTTTCGGTATCGCCGGTCGAAAGTTGCAACTAGTGCACGCAATCAAAAATGAATTCCCATCTATTACTTTGGGCGACGGCATGCATACATGTGCATTGGTGTGTATGTGAGTGTGGTACTGTGGTGGTAGAGAGTGGTGTTGCTGGAGGGAGGGGAGTGATTGTGGTGGGGGAGGAGTTATGTTTATTATATTTACAGCTGGTATATATATATAATCGAAAATTCGTTGCTGATAAGTTATTAGATAGAAAATTGGATAGTGGTAATTGCAGTAATTAATGAGATAAATAAATATCTCGAAAGCTCGAGCAAAGAAAAAAGAGTACCTCATTAATTACTGCAATTCCCACTATCCAATTTTCTATATATACAGGGTGAGTCTTTGACTTGTACAAATATTTTAACTGAAGGTTCTTGAGGTCAAAAGAAACCTTTTTTTCATTTTCCATTTTTCCGAATTCGGCTCTGTTAAAAAGATATGGCCATTTGAAAAAAAACATTGTGCTAATTACGTCCCTGAAATGATACTGTGGAATTGATTCAAAGTTCATATTTCTCGATAGAAATTGAGTTCATACATTTAGGCCCAATTTAGGGAATACTCAAGTAGTCAAGTACTAACCTTATTGGAATAAAAATGTTGCAAACACGATAATTCCAACAAAAACAGTTAGTTTCATCGGATTATATCTGCAACTAAAAAGCCATATTTCTCACACCAAAATAAGTTCCTTCTTCGATTTTTCTGCAGATTAGTTTGTAAACACTAATAACTTGTTCATATTTTCCTCGAAATTTCCAAACAATATCATGAAGAAAGACTTTCATTCAGATTTATTATTAAACAACCTAACTCAATCTAATTTGTATCGATTCTGTGAATTTTTGGACAGAAATGTCAAGAACATGTTGTCAGCTTGCTGATATTTTCATTGAGGTTAAGGATTTTTTACGAAACAGTATAAATCACGATAAATTTGTGTACCGTGGTATGAATATCTATGAATTCTGCCGTTTCCATCATAAATCGACTTTGCCGCCAAATTTTACCACGCATGCGTAGAGCGAAAACCGAAATATTGGTTATCTAGTCTGGAGCCAACTAAAACAATAACAATGCAGGCTCTGAACAGTTCAGAATACAGTCATTACATTCAGTCGATTAATTGTTCTAATGTGATTATTACGTGTAGTGAATTAATATAATTTCAACCGTGTCGAGTTTATAAAATTCCAAGATGAGTTGTTTAGGTAGAGAAACATCGCCACATATTATCAGGTATCGTTTCATTAACTTCAATTTAATAAGTAGTTTGTGTTGAGATTCATCATTCATATCCGAATTTTGTATTTCATCGACATTTAACTTCAATATGGACCGGTAACTATGAATTTTCAATAGAAACTGTGCGTGTTAAATCCTCCTTGGTGTTCAATTTCATCTCCCACATTTGGGGGATTTTATTATTAAAAAATATCTCGACAAAGTTGATAAATATTGTGACAACATTGTAAACTCGTCTAAAGACCAGAGATCGAACAATTTTCGATGAAATTTAATTCAGAGACGCATTCAGGTTATTCTTGAAATTAATGATTTTTTCGTCAAATTTCTGCGGGTAAAATTGGAAATAACTCGAAAACGCCGCGTTTTATTGAAAAAAAATAGGAATACTTTTAGTTTTTTAAATGATTGATTCTTTCGAAAATATGAACCGTTTATCTTTTTAAAGTGGTTTTATGGTGTTTTAGCGTGTATTGATGAGTCGACTACCCTGTAACTTTTATACTAGTGAAGATATTGAATATGTTTCGATTGAGGAATATGCACCATGAATAGAGTAAAAACTCAATCAAAATTCAGTTCATTCGAAATAACGGTTCCGAAGATATAAACAGAAAAGTGTTTTTTTCATGGATTTTCGACACCCTGTATCTCCCAAACCAAACCGAATTTTGAAAAATGGAATAGGAAAAAGGTGTTTCGTTTGATGAGAGGAATCTAAAGTTAAAATATATGTACAAGTCAAAGACTCACCCTGTATATATATACAGGGTGAGTCTTTGACTTGTACATATATTTCAACTGAAGATTCTTGAGGTCAAAAAAAACCTTTTTTTTGTTTTCCATTTTTCCGAATTCGGCTCTGTTAAGAAGATATAGCCTTTTGAAAAAAAACATGTGGCTGAGTACGTGCCTGAAAAAATTCTCTTTAACCAATGCAAAGTTCATATTTCTCGATTAAAATTAAGTTGGTATATTTGGGGAACTCAAGTACTAACCTTATTTGAATAAGAATGTTAAAAACACGATATTTCTTTGAAAAAAACACTCAGTTTGGTCCGATTATATCGGCAATTGAAAAGCCATATTTCTCCTATATAATTGAGTTCCTTCTTCGATTTTCCTAAAGATGAGTTTGTAAACACTAAAAACCTGTCCATATCCTCCTCGATATCCCAAAAATATTTTGTGAATGATGGTTTTAAATTCAATTTATAATTTTGATCAAGCTATAACCTATTCAAATCGATGTTAATGAAATCTTCTGTGAAAAATTCACAGAACTTGAATGTGTTGTATGTTGCCAGTTTCAGCAATATTCTTGAAACTAGGGAAATTGATTTTTCTGATTGCATTACTAGATAAATATCTATGAATTCGACCATAGATCACCTTCCTTAACATTAGGAATCGACCTATCTCAAACGACTCAAATTACTACCACTATTCCGTTCTTATACCACAGACCAACAAGACTTGGCACTCTGTCAATTTAGTTCCCAGCTATTGGTCGCGTGTTTTGTAGCCTTGTTGTGTTTTCTGTCCTTGTCTCAGCCGCCAGATTTTACATTAGATTGCATTGGAAAACGATTAAAACGGGAGGCGGCCAATCAGAGCGCAGACAAAACCGAATAAGACCGATGAGTTCTCGTGTCCATGCGAGAAATAAATGAAATGTCAATTACGTGAAACGTCATATCAATGTTTTGTTTACATATTTCGCTAATAAAAATTCTCGAATGGAGGATTTTTTTGTTGAGAATCCATACAATTATCTTCGATTCTTAATTTTCGTCTCGTCCTCGGTCTTATACAGCTTTTCAGGGATTGTCAAGGAATACTTACGGTTTGGAAAGTTTTGATTGCAGAACCGACCATATTTTGAATGCAAGATTAGTATTTACACACATTATTCTTAACATTTGCGAACATATACCAAAAACCACCGTTGAACTTAATATTTGTGTCGCATATTAAACTCTCATCTTCTGAAATGCACACTGAGAGAAAAAAAGCATTGTGGCAATTAAAAAATTTAATAAATATAGCCTCAAGTAGCCCAGTTAATAGAACCAACTAATTTATTGTCATTGCTTCCAAATAATTGAAACAATTGAGGTTTTTTTGTTGTATCAATTAAACTTTCTCTAATTGTAGCTATCAATTCTATTTCTTCATTACAATTAATTCATTTAGTTGAACTATTTCTTTATTACAATGAATGCTGTCATATTGAACTCATTTGCATAATTTAATTATGATAACTTTTTTTTAATTTGCATCAAAGAATTCATTTCATTGTCACAATGAAACTTATTTAATCATCACAATAAAACCTACTATTACCCCAATGCCTTTTGTCAGGTTTATGGGTGAGTGGACAAAAAACAATGAGTTGATCAAAATCGTTTATTTTTGGTAAATGAAATACACAAGTCAACATTCTTCAGAGCAGTGAAAAACTAAAACTACCCTGGTACAACATCAAAATAAAATTAATACTGATGCACATCATATATAATATATTATATAATGTAATTATATAAATTTAGAGTATTATATCATATAATTTGAAAGTTGACAGTTTTTATTTGGCAATAAAGTTTTCATACTATCTGATGTCTGCATTTTATGAGAATAAATTAACTGGCTATATCTATATAAAATCTTAAACTGAAAATTGTGAGGTTTTTATTATTGAGAATAATCAAATTTTGTTCAAATATAGAGTACTCGATTATATGATAATATATATACCAGGTAATTGTTGAATAAAGATGAATAAGATCTTTTTCTGCTTTCTCTCATGATGGGATGTAAAGATCCGGAGATGGTATATTGGGGGAAAGGTTTTCATCACAATCGAAAATCGCATCCAGTTCAGGTATCAAGCATCTTGAATCATTCGATGCATCACTTTGTGAATATGTATACCCAAGTCAGATATCGTTAGTGTGCCAGCTTGAGATGTTGAGGTTGATGCTGTTTCCGACTGAATATAATATTATAGGAATTACGAAAATATACGAGAACGCTGAAGATTATTATACTCACATCAATTATAACATCTGATCTTAAAGCATCCTCAATCATTTTCTTGTTCTCATACTCAACATACTTCGACCGGAAAATGAGAAATGTGCCTTTCTTTGGAATGAGTTCCTTTAGTATCTCCTCATCGAGTAAATCGAAGGCAATATCATCAATACCTTCATCTGTAAAACAAAACTTTTGAAGAACTCCAATTTCCATCAACTCATCGGAAAATTTACCCATATTTATGTAACCGATAGAGATAAATATAATTTTACAACTTACAAACTCTCCAAACAGAAAACTGATGAGTACTTAGTAAAATAATGAAATGCCTCTTATCGTGAGATTTAATAACCGGAAAATATTTTGGCCAAAAACCGCTATACTATACCCATGCACCAGCGAACTTACCTTCGAATGATTGGATGAGGTGTTCTAATCCCCAAGAAATCAAAATATCCTTGAATTTTTGACTCATTATACAAAAAATAATGTTATCCGCTAAATACCACCACACCACTAATATACACGCTACACACTTCAGCACTGATGCGTATCGCGTATTCGCGTATCACAGGATCTTACGGAAATCTGGATTATTCTGGAAATCTGGACACAGGGTTGCCTAAGCAAATGGGCGGTTAAGTTCGTTATATGCGTGAAGGGGGATGGTCTGATTGAACCGATTATTTGACGGAATATTTCGTTTCATTGTTGTTGCCCCTTGTTTAATTAACCGGAAACTGATACGTATTGGAGGAATGAAACTATGTGTTCTTAGCAATTATCCAAGTATTTTTTTCAGATTCGAATTATCACAATGAAACAGATTATTAGGCACTATTGCGTACAGTTCTTCGCATTAATTAACTGTTGAAAAAAAACCGAATGTCTTGTACCAACCATTCAAAATCTTAGGTTTAATGATACATGTAATTGAATGGAAAAATCATTTCAATTGTCACAATGCAGAGCTTCTAAATAACATAGTTTAATTGAAATCCTTTTTCTCAGTGCAGTTCGGTATATATGAGCATCTGACAGCTTAGTAGTAATTTTTAGGTCTTATTCTCAAATTCCACTTCAGGAGTCATTATCACATTCCTCATTAGGTGAGGTGTATTAAAGATGTGAAATATCTTCTCATTCATCTGGAATGTATCTAAATTTAAGGTCAGCAGTTTCGAAAATTTAGTTAAAGTTAGAACCCATATCAGAGGTTTCAATTAACATAAACTCCTAGATCATTAAATCCATTTTCATTATTTATTCGAGCACAATAATATTCAAATCCATCTGATTGCCAGTTATCAATACTTAAATAAGTTAATTCGGATAAACAGAAACAAGAATCGTTTCTCAATGAGAGTGAGGGGTTATGTTATTTCCATTTGAATTTCGCGCTTCGTATGATTTTCTCCCACCAAGATTTTCATCACCCCACAATTTCTCAAGGACATTGTCGCTGATTTGGCGGGATTGGGTAAGTGGATTGTCTTGTTGGTCTGTGCACATGTCTGAGGTAGTTCAGACCCAGACGGTTCAGCGTAGTTCGGTTACATAGCGTATGACGTGAGATTTTTATGGTTTGGAGGTTAGAAATTAAAATTCTTCCAACGAGAGAATAGGTTATGTTGATGTTTGTGACGAATTATTATTTAAATTTGAAATGAGTAGCTAGAAATTATGATGTATTTCTGCCGGAGCCCGAAACTGATGGAATAAACTAGGTGCATATTTTAGAGGACGAGATATCTCATAGTCAATTTATTCACAGAGTTGGATTGATTCATTGAATGAAATAAGGGTCCAAATATCAATATCGAACAAAAAATGAGTTGAACTGTTGAACACATGAGTCAGAAGATCTCTCTTTGAAGCAAATCACTGCTGATAGACGGTAAAGTAAAAAAATATCGAAATTTTATATGACATAACAAACGTTTTCCCGTCATAGAAATTTAGATACTTAATAGGTCAGTGATTTCCAAATGAAAATTCGACAAACATTCTGACAACGTTGTTAACTTTTAATTCGATTACAGAATATTGACACATCTTCGATTCGGTGATATTTACAAGGCTGGAAAGTACTCAGATTATTCTCGAGATTTATGATTTTCTCGTCAAATTTTATCGGGTAAAATTGGGAATTACTCGAGAACTACGCGTTTTATTGAAAAAACTAAAGAATGATTTTATTTTCCAAACCGATTGCTTCTTTCGAAAATAGGAACCATTCTTCTTTTTCACGTGGTTTTATAGTATTTTTGCGCGAATTTATGAGTTGGCTAGCTGCAACTTTCATACCGGGGGGAATATTGAATAAGTTTTGATTTGGGAATATGCATCATGATAGGAATGAATACTTCACCAAAATTCAGTTCATTTGAAATAACGGTTCCGAAGATATGAACAGAAAAGAGTTTTTTTCGTGGATTTTTGACACCCTGTATATTCCAAACGAAACCGAATTTTAAAAAAATGGTATAGGAAAAAAGTGTTTGGTTTGATGGGAGGAATCTACAGTTAAAATATATGTACAAGTCAAAGACTCACCCTGTATATATATATATATATATACAGGTGAGTCTTTGACTTGTACATATATTTTGACTGTAGATTCCTCTCATCAAACGAAACACTTTTTTCCTATACCATTTTTCAAAATTCGGTTCCGTTTAAAAGATACAGGGTGTCAAAAATCCATGAAAAAAACACTTTTCTGTTCATATCTTCGGAACCGTTATTTCGAATGAACTGAATTTTGGTTAAGTTTTTACTCTATTCATGGTGCATATTCTCAAATCAAAACTTATTCAATATTCCTCCCGGTATGGAAGTTACAGCGTAGCCAACTTATAAATCCACACAAAAATACTATAAAACCACGCGAAAAAGAAGAATGGTTCCTATTTTCGAAAAAAGCAATAGGTTTAGAAAATAAAATTATTCCTAAGTTTTTTCAATAAAACGCGTCGTTCTCAAGTAATTCCTAATCAAATCCCATTAAATTTCACGAGAAAATCATAAATCTCGAGAATTATCTGAATACCCCACTGCATTCTAAAGATCTCCGAATCGGAGATGTATTAATATTCTGTAATCGAATTAAATGTTAACAATGTTGCCGGAATGTTTGTCGAATTTTCATTTGGAAATGACTGACCTGAAAACTACTTAAATCTCTATGATGGGAAAACGTTGGATTTAGAGATGTGTGATGATGACATTCCATTTTGTAGACAAAATTGAATAGAATGTAACTGCCGACTCAGTTAATTGATACTAGGTAATATATCATATGTATTTTCATGAATAGATAAAATTGAGTTCTAAATAGCAGGAAGTTCCTCAAAGATCCTTATTGAAGTTCACCTCACGCCACACAACAGATTTTTTTTCGATTGTTTGTCCAACCTTCGAGAAAATATTGAAAATGAATGATATGAAATACAAAATTCAGGAATATGAATCACTAGTACAACCCACGTACTAAATTGAAATAAATGAAAAATTAAATTATACTTAGCGATGTTCCTGTCTGAATAATATCCTCTGCCATAATTCGCAAAAATCCTAACTGGAACAGTAAAACTAGAACTAACTAGGCTGAATTTTTCAGCCATTTCACACAAAACATCACTAGAAATAATGCACTTCAAAACAGCCTACAGATGTTATCTTAAGTTCGTGCCAAATTAAAAAAAGTTAAAAATCGTATCGTGTAATACATACACCACCCAAATTAATAGTCAATTAACTGACCGAATCAGTTCATGTTCATTGTTCATAGCCAATTTTCGCGGGAAATGATGACTTAACGAAGCCATAGAATATGCGCTATACGCATGCGTCGTTCACATGTCATTATGTATCTATGGTTACCTAATTTGGAATTTTATATCGTGCCGAACCATAGCCTCCTCCTTTGTTTCGCCAAGGAAGCATTACGTCGCGTGCCCTATCGAATGAACTAACGCAAGGGCAATTTAGTATTCTTTACTTTTCGTTAATGGCGTCTAGGCGTTCCTCTTTGAAAATGCCCTAGACAATCCAAACCACGTGTTTTTTCCACCATTTTCATTTTTCAACCTCCAAACGTTTCTGACAGGTCGCTGGATTGTAGTAAATATGAGGAATTTTATTATCTTAGGCATTCAATTAGTGAACAAGTGAGTTTTTATGATTTGAAATATCAGAAAATATCCTGAAGCAACACTGACGAAGAAAATTCCGCTTGTAGAATATTCTATATTGAATAGTGTATCTCATGTGGGTTGTTGATATGAACACCAGAGGGCGTCGGTCCTAGTACCGAATGATATGTTCTGTGAATTATGTTTTATGTATTATGTTCTGTGGTTGGGAAAAGAGAGGTTAGGTGGATTAAGTTAGGAGATGAACGATGAAGAGTTTGATGAAGGAAGGTAATCGGTCTCTAATGGCCATAAGTCTTAGACGTCGATCTTGAACTTAATTTGTGCCCCTTCTTCGATTTTGGGTATTATCAAACCACGCTTAACAACATCTCATAACAGTAGTTGGATTTCTGTTCGTACCGTTAGCGATTTCTCGAAATGACAACACCGCCCGCTGTAGACCGATAATCAGACCTCCTTCAAATTAACTTAGCTGGCGATAAATTCCGGGTACACGTGCTCTAGGCATCTAAACAACAACTAAACATAGACTTTGGATCCCCTCGAACAGCTGATTTGTTGTAAAATTAAAAAAAAATACAAAAAACGACTACAATATTCAAGCAACAAAAAATGTTAACATGAAAACGATTTTCTCCCAAATCTTAATCATTTGCTCCTTGCTCTACTATCTATCAATTAAAACTCAAACAGCTCCTTCTGGGTTTTGCAGTTTCTTTGTCAGTTTGTATATCAAAAGCCCATTTGGAAAATTGGAAGTTGAAAACAGCCTCTCACATCATCTTTGAATGCGACGCCCTGGGAAGAAGGCGCCACAGAATCTTCGGACAAATCAATCCGGAAACGGGAATGAATCCGAAAAACCTCATAAACAGGCTACTGAACCTGATAAAGGACACAAACCTATTGTCGTGAGGAACCACTGACGAAAGAGTGATACAATAGACCCAAGTTGGTCGCAGTCTCACAGGGAGGCCAAGCGCTAACCCGGTCTCTTGTTCGTCAGCAAATCAATCAATCAATCAGGTGTCACACTCCTCATGTCATGATTCTTTCAAAAATGATTATGCACAGAATCATAAATATGTTTCTTACCGTCTTCTGGTAAGATAATCTGAACTGCATGTCCTAAATCTATCAGAAGTTGCCCAACAGTATTGAGATCTCCTCCTTTGACTTGTTGCATATCAACTCCAACTGTATTGCTGGAAAATAAATATATGAAGATTGAGTCTTTAATTTCAAAATTGTTTAACTGTAGAAATCCCATCCAACCAAACGCTTCATTCTCACAAACTTTTTCAAAATTTGCAAAGGGTGTTGAAAATCAATGAAAAACACTTTTCTATTCGGAGCCGTTACTTCGTTCATGCAATGCAAAATACTCTTGAGTAAAAACAAAGTCCCCTACTTTTGTGAATATTGTGTTTTTGAAAATCGAAGCCAGGCTGCGCGCACGTTCTCGCGTAAAATAGACCGTAAAGCACATGTACCGTCACTGAACAGACATCCTGTATATTCAACGAATATAAATTAAATATACAGGGTGACTGGTGACGTAAGGGACAACGGCTAAGTGGAGATAGAGGATCTCAAACTGAATGAGAATTTGGGTTTCAAATGTCCCATAAGGGTATTCGTTTCGGAGATATAGGGTGATTTATGAAAAATGCTAAATCTATGAACTCCCATATCTTCGTTAATATGATATGTTTTTCGCTGATATTTTACGTGTTTGTTCATACAGGCATTCTCTGTCGGCATAACAAAAAAAAATTGAAAAAATTGCTGGCCTGTACTCAAAAATTTCAATTCACATGTCAAGTGAGAAATATCACACGGTATATGAGATAAAATAAAATCAAATAGAAATTTGGAAAGAGGAAAAAAAACTGATGAAATATCTGTTTTTTGTTTGAATGGCACAAATTTTCTTTCGTTTCTATGATATGTTGAAGTAAGAATATTACAATATTTTTATTTTCAAATCATGAAAATTAGTACTACTGATAGAAAAAAACCTTGAATTCGAGGCGCTAGAATGAGCCTGGCATCAAAATATTCCTTCAAATCTTGAAATCTATTTTATATTAATCAGAGAGGTATCTATGATTTTTCAATATGATGGTGCACCTCCCCATTTTGCAAATGAAGTAAAGAATTTTCTGAATAGGGAGTTTCCTGACAGGTAGATTGGTCGGGGAGGTTCTAGGAATTGGCCTGCTAGATCACCCGATCTAACTCCTCTGGATTATTTCCTATGGGGTCATCTTAAGGATGCGGTGTATAAAGAAACAATAACAAGCCGTGAACATTTGAAGAGCAGAATAACTGAAGCATGCAAAGAAATTAAAACAAATATTCCTCTGATTAGAAAAGATGTGCTTCATTTGTTCAAGAGAGCCAATAAATGTATGGAGGTGAACGGTTCTCATTTCGAACATTTGCTTGCTTGATTTTTTTATGAATTATATTTGCGACTTTTTCTATTTTTGTGTTTGAGTATCCAACTCTTTCATCACCCCATATTCAACAAATTTTATTTTGAAATTTTATGTGGCATCGAAATATTAATTGATAAAAATAGATTTCAAGATTTGAAGAAATATTTCGATGCCAGGCTCATTCTAGCGCCTCGAATTCAAGGTTTTTTCTATCAGTAGTACTAATTTTCATGATTTGAATATAAAAATATTGTAATATTCTTACTTCAACATATCATAGAAATGAAAGAAAATTTGTGCCATTCAAACAAAATACAGATATTTCATCAGTTTTTTTCCCTCTTTCCAAATTTCTATTTGATTTTATTTTATCTCATATACCGTGTGATATTCCTCACTTGACATGTAAATTGAAATTTTTGAGTACGGGCCAGCAATTTCTTCGATTTTTTTTTCTTATGCTGACAGAGAATGCCTGTATGAACAAACATGTAAAATATCAGCGAAAAACATATCATATTAACGAAGATATGGGAGTTTATAGATTTAGCATTTTCATAAATCACCCTATATCTCCGAAACGAATACCCTTATGGGACATTTGAAACCCAAATTCTCATTCAGTTTGAGATCCTCTATCTCCACTTAGCCGTTGTCCCTCACGTCACCAGTCACCCTGTATATATATTATATAATTAATATATATTAAATATATTTACCTTTTTGTTTCCACATGAACAATCTGGAAGAATGTTGGATTGTTTGGCACACTCAAACCGCTCAGTTCGAAGAAAGCGTTGGTGCTATCTTTGGGCCAATCTGTCAACAAGTTGTTCTTTGTAGATCCCGGTGGATATAACTGAAAAAGTTAAGAACGCAATGTTTTCATCATAATTATTAGTTTTTCAAAAATAAATAATATTCTTTGAGGAACTACAATTTTTGAAACAGGCACATAGATAAAAATTCATATTTTCAGATGGTTCGCCTCATAATTGAAAAAAAAAATGTGGATGCCATCGAAGATAAATTCTAATTTGGCACAAAAGGATCAAATAATATGAAGGAGTTGCCATTAGAACAAACCGACTTAATTCTATTACCGGAACAAACAAATACCCGATTATTTTAGACTGATATATCATTAGAAGAGCAACAACTTTTGCAGTGAAATTATTTCGTAACTGACGTAAGTAATGAGGATTTTCTATTTCATCGCACTAATGGGTCAGCCTGTATATGAGTTTTTCTAGTGAACTCTCTTCTTCGCTAGTTGCTCAATAATCTGAAATGAATCAATAGATTAAAGACTATATCATTAAATTTTCAAAAAAAAAACACAGCTGGTGATATTATCATTCTGGCTGCAGTGTTCAATTTGTTTCTATCCTTTTGAAAAAATAGTCCCTTGCTACTAACCCCCAACCGAGCCCCCAACAGATAGAAAGTCTGTATTAAAACTATTCTAGGAAGTTAAGCTTATTTCAAGATCTCTTCTCAGAAATATACTCATTACTCTAAATTTGAAAATCGGGTGTTATTTAAATGTGATAAAAAAATTAAAAGGCTCATTTCAGAAGATATCACAGATCACACGACACGGAGTATTCAAAAAGGATTTACTTTTTTATAAGCTTTTATTTAGTTTCACCTGTCCCGGTGTCTGTCTGTGTGTCTGTCTGTAATCAAATCTTGCAAGTTAAATATGACACACTTCTAATCGTCCGATTGACTTGAAATTTTGCAGGTGTACCTAATCCTGGTGACAATGCATCATGAAATATTTTTTATAGAAAAAAACAAAATGGCGGCTCCAAAATGGCGGATGAGTTTTGCAATTATGATCCGATTCCATTCAAAATAAGTATCTGGGGGTATTTGGGTTCGAAAATTATGATACTTTTGTCAAAACTGGGAAATTCAAGATGGCGGCCACAATATGGCGGACGAGTTTTGTAATTATGATCATATTTTATTCAAAATTGGTATATGGGGGTTTTCTGGGTCGGAAATTACGATTCTTCAAAATCGAGGAATTCAAGATGGCGGCTTCAAAATGGCGGATGAATGTTGTTATAAAAGCTTATCTTCAAAAATGTTTTTTGAGAATTAGGCTTGTTATAAGCTTTTATTTAGTTTCACCTGTCCGGTGTCTGTCTGTCTGTGTGTCTGTCTGTAATCAAATCTTGCAAGTTCAATATGACACACTTTTAATCGTCCGATTGATTTGAAATTTTGCAGGTGTACCTAATTCTGGTGACAATGCATCATGAAATATTTTTTATAGAAAAAAACAAGATGGCGGCTCCAAAATGGCGGATGAGTTTTGTAATTATGATTCGATTCCATTCAAAATTAGTATCTGGGGGTATTTGGGTTCGAAAATGATGATACTTTTGTTAAAATTGTGAAATTCAAGATGGCGGCCACAATATGGCGGACGAGTTTTGTAATTATGATCCTATTCTATTCAAAATTGGTATATGGGGGTTTTCGAAATTACGATTCTCCGAAATTGAGAAATTCAAGATGGCGGCTTCAAAATGGCGGATGAGTGTTGTTATAAAAGCTTGTCTTCAAAAATGTTTTTTGAGAATTAGGCTTGTTTTTCAATGCGCTCCTACCAGAGCTGGCAGACGCACGAGTCGATTCTTGAAGACTACGAGCTAGACAAGGAAGCGCGTGAGGCCAGCCTCTAACCGTTTACACAGGAATGGAGAGATATGGAAACGCGGAGCCTTTTAGCGCGTTCGGAAGTATCATAATATCATAATAATATAAATATAATCCGTGCATCTATGGGGAATAGATTTCCGAAATTTGGCACACGGCCGTTTTTCAAAGGGGGAAATCATGCTAAAATATTTTCATCGAAATCGCACTTCCGGTTATACTGGAAGTGACCATCAGCTTTAGCATTTCAAAACTACCTATTTTTCTAACCAGAAATGGATTCCTTTTTGAATTGTACACATTTTTTATCTGAAACATTTTTGCGTAGTTGTCATGGTTACGAAGATATAAGCACTTCTATGAGAAGATGGCCAGTTGCAGAGGTTCGCGAAAAGTATCATAGCACGCATGCTATCCATAATAAGGAAACAAATGAAGGATCTTACGAAAATTCAATAATTTTGCCTCGTATTGCATGGCTATCGAATCATGTTGTTCTATTGGAACTGTCACAATAAATTCATATTTCTGAGAAATTTTAGACTGCAATAACTTTTATTTTTTCAAATGACACGCCCATATTTTTTGTACAGAAATCTACAGAAATTTCAAATTTTATTTCCAAAGGTTCCTTCAATTGTTTTCTAGAAATATCATGTTTCATATGAAATTGTATGATTTATTCCCTGAATTGATGTTCTTGGTTGGCTATGAGGCTCCGTTGCTAATGATACCGAAGTAAGTGCTTTTGCTCTATCCGAATTAATCTTTGGAGAATAGGTAAACCGTATCGATGAAGCATTCAGAGAAATAAAATCAACTGATTTAATGAAGGCCGCGACTGAAGAAGTGAAAACCAGACTGGAATTGTGTTTAACAGAGAATGGGAAATAATAGAACACTGTTTTGAAAAATATACTCCAATTTGTTGTGAATTGTTCTTTTTATTGGTTTTGTCTTTCAATATTACAAATAGACGATGAAAATCAGCTGCATGCGATTTATCATTTTTAAATTGGACAACATTTTCTGAAAAAATCGAAACAATTAGTACATATTCTCTTTTGAATAAACAAAACAGGGATATTTTTCATTGAACAGATCGCAAATTCTCTAAATTAAACAATTACATTCCCCGTAATAACTAAATAATGAAAACACCATCTCGTTCGAATAAACAAAACGACGATTTTCCATGTTTGCAAGATAAATCAGAAAGGTTAAAGATTAATTCGGATAGAACAAAATCACTTACTTCGGTATCATTAGCAACGGAGCCTCATAGCCAACCAAGAACGTCAATTCAGGGAATTAATCAGACAATTTCATATGAAACATGAGATTTCTAGAAAACGATTGAAGATGGACATAAGGAACCCTTGGAAAAAATGTTCGAAATTAAATTTTCTGTCGAATTCTGTACAAAGAATATAGGCATGCCATTTGAACAAATGAAGTTATTGCAGTTTGATATTTCTCAGAAATATGAATTTATTGTGACGGTTCCAATAGAACAACATGCCTGTTGACGGTATAGTGACATAATCACTAATCATAATCACGCGACAGTATGAAGAGTTTCAGCGGGAATTTTGAAAACTTTTTTAATTTACGCATTTTTTATTGGTATTTGCTGTATTTTTCCATGAAAATATTTTTTTCGTGTTTTTATATGGCTTCTCTACAAATTAAAACCAATGAAGTGTCAGACGTTTTTCGAATTTGCTCTTGCTTTTTTGCTGATTTTTAGCTAAAAACAACCACTCTAATCTATGGGAGATGATCCCCCAACATAAGGGGCCTGTAGCGTTCCTCGAACACCTGAAGAACAGAAGAATCATCACTTGGAAGATCGGACCTGATCGAAAGATCCTCCCGATCCATGAGAGAGTTAGGGCTTTGTGAAAAGGTTTTTTTAGCAGGTGAAGTATTTTTTTCTACTGCTTAATTCTTTCTCGTTCTTCTTCTTTTTTTCTTCTTGTTACAGATATAATTTCAAGATATTTGCCTCCAGTTAGATGAAAAGACATGTTTTCAAGCACAAGGAGCTCTGTAACATGGATAGCAGCATATTTTTTGAACAAATTCAGTATCACCACACATACACGGGGAGACAGAGTTTTTTATCTGTTCTCGTGTAATATACGCAGAATTGTATGGTACCCCGTTTACATTCTCTCTGCTAACACTCAGATTTGGAGCGGGAAACAGATTTTATTCTTTAAAGTGCTGGTTTCGCTAGTGCGTCCGAGGCATGCAGCGACTTCAGAAAGTTGCTGCACCGTCTTTAGAATAGACTGCTACTTCGGAACTACGAAGAAGTGGTTTCGCTTCTGCGTCCGACGCAACAGCACTGCAACAGCCAAACGGCTAACTGCTTGGGGTACCAGTCTGTGCGAGTTGCTATGCAGCGTCAAGAAGGAAAAATAAGTATGGATTAATTCACGAGGGACGAAGAGATGAAACTCATTGAATTAGTTTCTCAAAATAGATGCTTGTATGATGCATCTGATGAGAATAATTATATCAAAGATAATATATGGAAAATGATCGCTACAGAAATGGAGGGAAAAACAGGTAAAATGAAGTTATATTTAAAAAAAAAATTATTTCGAATTCTGATTTGAACAGTTTTGTACAATTTTATATTCATAATTTCGTGCTCTACGTTCTTGTAACCATTCTTTCTTGCCAAGCAATTTGACCCTCAGAAACAAAATATTCTTTGAATGTATCTCGAACTTTGAATCCATCTGCATTAGCAAAGCCTCCTCTCCTTGCAAATGGTATACAATTTTTTAGTGGACCATCTAAATTCACTAAATTTTCGTCTTCATGTTTCTTGCTAACCCTTTCAGAGTCGTTTCTTATAAGGTTGTGTAAACAAGCGCAAGTAAATACTACATTTCTAACAAATTATCACTGACGACTCACAGGACACAAAAAATACTGCCGGCTGCAGTCGTTTCGCTGCACCTAGTAAAACCACTCCGACGACGCAAGCATTCGCTGCACGCAGTCACTGCATGCGTTCGACGCACTAGCGAAACCAGGCCTTTTACAATCTGTTCCTTATCGCCATTTCTTCACACGTGCCATATGCCATATATTGTTTGATATTACAAAACAGTATGTATTCTCTATTTCAAAAGAATATATATACAGGGTGAGTCTTTGACTTGTACATATATTTTAACTGTAGATTCTTGAGGCCAAAGGAAACCTTTTTTTCATTTTCCATTTTTCCGAATTCGGCTCTGTTAAAAAGATATAGCCATTTGAAAAAAAAATAGTGCTGAGTCCGTGCCTGGATACATTCTCTGGAACCAATACAAAGTTCATATTTCCCGATTAAAATTAAGTTGATATATTTGGGGAATGTTAAAAACACGATATTTCTTAACAAAAACACTTTGTTTGCTCCGATTATATCGGCAATTGAAAAGCCATATTTCTCCAATCAGAATAAGTTCATTCTTCGATTTTCTTGAAAATTAGTTTGTAAACACTAAAAACTTGTTCATATCCTCCTCGATATCCCAAAATTATCTTGTAAATTGTGGTTTTCAATTCAATTTATAATTTCGATCAAGCTTTAACCTATTAAAACAATGTCAATAAAATCACTGTAGTGAAACAGTCACAGAACTTGGATTTTGTTGCCAGTTTCAGCAATCTTCCTGAAACTAAGGAAATTGATTTTTCTGATTACATTACTGAATAAATATCTATGAATTTGACCATAGATCCTGTAGTGATAATCGGGCGTGATTAAAATAAAACTACCGTTCTATTCTATCTTTCTAATCTTCCAAAAATAATCTCGTAATACACACTTTACCAGGATTCAGGATACCTTCCTTCATCAAACTCTTCATCTCCTAACTTAATCCACCTAACCTCTCTTTTCCCAACCACAGAACATAATACATAAAACATAATTCACAGAACATATCATTCGGTACTAGGACCGACGCCCTCTGGTGTTCATATCAACAACCCAAATGAGATACACTATTCAATATAGAATATACTGCAAGTGGAATTTTCTTCGTCAGTGTTGCTTCAGGATAGTTTTTGATATTTCAAATCATGAAAACTCACTTGTTCACCCATTAAATGCCTAGGATAATAAAATTCCTCATATTTACTACAATCCAGCGACCTGTCAGAAACGTTTGGAGGTTGAAAAATGAAAATGGTGGAAAAAACACGTGGTTTGGATTGTCTAGGGCATTTTCAAAGAGGAACGCCTAGACGCCATTAACGAAAAGTAAAGAATACTAAATTGCCCTTGCGTTAGTTCATTCGTTAACGATAGGACACGCGACGTAATGCTTCCTTGGCGCAACAAAGGAGGAGACTATGGTTTGGCACGATATAAAATGCCAAATTAGGTAACCATAGATACATAATGACATGTGAACGACGCATGCGTATAGCGCATATTCTATGGCTTCGTTAAGTCATCATTTCCCGCGAAAATTGGCTATGAACAATGAACTCATGAACTGATTCGGTCAGTTAATTGACTATTAATTTGGGTGGTGTATGTATTACACGATACGATTTTTAACTTTTTTTTAATTTGGCACGAACTTAAGATAACATCTGTAGGCTGTTTTGAAGTGCATTATTTCTAGTGATGTTTTGTGTGAAATGGCTGAAAAATTCAGCCTAGTTGGTTCTAGTTTTACTGTTCCAGTTAGGATTTTCGCGAATTATGGCAGAGGATATTATTCAGACAGAAACATCGCTAAGTATAATTTAATTTTTCATTTATTTCAATTTAGTACGTGGGTTGTACTAGTGATTCATATACCTGAATTTTGTATTTCATATCATCCATTTTCAATATTTTCTCGAAGGTTGGACAAACAAATAAATTACTGGACGTATAATTTCGAAAAAAAATCTCGCTCAATAAACGTCAACCAATTATTCCAGACGTTTATTGAGCGAGATGATTCATATACAAAAATATAACACTGTGAATTATAGAGAGGATACTGAAAATCTGGGTAATGTGTACAAAAACCTGATTTCTGTAATAAATTTACCCCATATATAGAGCAGATATATAGTTTATGTTATTTATTGGAACTTGTTCACTATATTTTATTATTCATAACTCTATTGTAAATATTTGTTTTCGAGTTTTCGTGTTTCTGTATTTATGTCCATGTTCACCTGTTTTTGACTTGGCTGGTTGAAAATGCTGAAAGTATAAGACCAATAATGACAGCACATTTTGTCAGTCATAATTATAATATTTTAATCTTGTTGACAGCTGGTGAATTGTTTATGTTTTACGTTTGAACCATATCGCGCAGTTGTTTGTCGGGTACTCCTATTATTCTTATATTTAACTGAAATGAGACAATATAATCGAAGTTATTTAATTTTTATTTAATGAGGTAATCATTTTTCCAAACCAGCATTGTTTTGTTTATTTCAATGTATCATTTTCAGCCTTGAGAAAGGAACAAATCGTTCCGAAACGTCGGCGATAATATAACTATATATCGATAATAAAGAATGTCCAATTCCCTGTGAAATTTATTACAATTATTAACATGGACGTGAACTCTGAGGAGTGCAACCTAGTGTTCAACCCGGGGTTGACTTAACCGGTGAAGATAACTCCGGTTGAGATTTGAACCGAGGATTGAAACGTTTGACGTTTCTCGACGGCTGACGACTAACCTCACTTTACGTTCGAAACAAAACAAAAAATTTTGTTTTCGGACATTGAAGTTGTTTGGAATGAATATATTGTATGATATTATATTGATAGGATGCCTTATATTAATCACCGTCTTCAGTAGGTTGGTTATGTATTAATAATTCATCATTGGTGATTGAACAGATATTCCTAAATTGAAAATCCAATTTTTGTGTGTTGTCTTCAAGTCAAGGAATAGAACTGTCGGTTTCTTTGTGAATATAAGATCAGAAGGGACTCTAGTTATAATAATACTGAAATAACTGCAAGGATCAAAAGATAGAAACCATAGTGAATAAGAAAGATACCAAAAGCATCGAATACTTTCATATTTCCTTTTGATCACTTTCAAAGATGGCACGAAGAAGAGTTCAGAATGACATTAAAAAAAACTGTTTTAGTTGGAGGATGAAATCACCTTGAATTAGCTGGATCAATCCAGAGCAGTTAACAAATGGTGTGATAATGTTTGTAATGTTTATACTGATTACTCCTAGGTCTCCCGAAGAGACCCATCAGAAGCTTGTAGCTTGTGCGAGTTAGGAGAATCAGTTGTGTTCCGTGTAGGCTTTGTTACTGTGTTCTTACGCCACCTTGGGCACAGCACTGTTAATTTTTGACCCAACAGTGAGAATAGTGGCCCCTACAGAGACTAGCAAATTTCTTGAACTCGGACTTGCCGGGTCCTAATCCAATGTCCTATCCACTAGAGTCTAGACCAAGGGCACTCATGATATCATGAATCAAAATCAGAAAAAATTCAGGAAGTTATGAAATGTCTAGAACTTTTGACCATATCAAAAAGTATTCTGGTGTTCTTTATCATTATATCAATATGTCAAGAAAAGAACAGGAGCTACAACTGACAAGGAAAAGGTTTCATAGAGTGACCAAATTTCCCTGTGTTGCAGAATCACACAAAATAATCTTGTTGGATTTCTTGATTTTAATTACATAGTACAAGAGCATATTTATTTTAATGAGTTGTGCAAATGCTGAATGCTTCAAATGTGAAAAGGATTACTTTTTTCAAGTTTCTAAGTTGCTATTCTTGCCATTGGATATACTCTAAGAAATGAATGATGACACCGATTCTATCTCAGATCAATGGATGATCGATTATTCAATGAAGCCCATATGTGAACTAGGAATTGAATTTAAAGTTCTGCATAATATTCATTGCTATGGAAATGAAGGGGACTGATCCTATTTATGACACTGAACCTGAATAACGGAGTTCAACAAATAAATGTGATTTTTACAATTTAATGTGTATTTCATGCACTCAATCAAAGAAGATCAGGAATGATTTGTACTTATCCTTAATATAACTATACTTTTTTATGAATAAATGTTTATACAATTTCATTGTATGTTTTGTATTCGCCCAGCTATTGCTATTATTTGGTCACTTGGCGTAAGAATTTGATATTAGACATTCAAGAATATAAAAATAAAGCAAACAAATGGTTCTATACTCTGTTCAAATGTAAGAAGGTGCAATAACAACTTGTTTGGCGCAGCGGTAGGAGGGCCTTCGTATAGTTTCTTTCCGTCCAGAGTCGAATCGAGGAGGTTTCACACAATCCACAACAAAATAAAAAAAATAGGGTAAGTCGGATATAAAATGTTTATGGCAGTTGCAAACAGAAATTTTGCACCAGAGTTTCTGAGGAAAAAATGTCTAATATGGGAATTGCTGACTCAAATTATTGAATCATTTCTATCCAGTACCATCCACAGTCCGTTCCGAGTACGATCCTGTCGTAGGGCGGTCGAAGAAAGCGTTGTTATGACCGTTTGACCAATAAGAGCTTTATTGTGCGCAAATCGAACGATTCTGTTTGTTTACAAAGCTCCTTTTTATATTTGAACGGACTATTGTTGAATATTTCTCTGTGTTCATTTTGATATAGATGTTATATCATAGTTGTTCATGATAAGAGGGAATAAATAGAACTTGTCATGTTATTGTCAAGATAGATCGGGAAATAAAAGTTTGTTTGAGTTGAAGTAGATTTTGGCCCTCACCCATACTTGATAGTTCTATATTTAAGAAACAATCAGTTTCAACATTTGGCGACCGTGACAGGACACGAACCTGCAATCTTCGGATTCATATGATATTATAGACATTCAGAGTAATATGAAAGTTTTGGAGGAGAAAATGCTTCAGATAGCTGAACTGAATCAATTTTTTTTGGATTTGATGTTGGATTCAGATGACTGCGAAGACAATATGAATGTTGAACTTGAAGTTATGGATAATTTAAGTTCCCGATTCCACAAATTAAAATTACGTTGCGAAAATTTGGTGTGCTGTAAAGGAGGCCCAAAGAAATCAGAGTCGAAAGGTAAACTGAAGATTCCCAAACTAGAATTTCGTCAATATGGAGGCGATTTGAAGGGATGGCTTGGTTTTTGGAACCAATTCAGCAGGATTGATGCTGATTCTGATCTAGAGTAGGAAGACAAGCTTCAGTACCTCATTCAGGCCACTACACCAAATTCTAGAGCAAAACAAATTGTGGAAAGTTACCCTGCCACAAAAGGTAACTATAAAAAGGCCGTTGATAGTTTGAAAGGAAGATTTGGTAGAGACGACTTATTGATTGAAGTGTATGTTAGAGAACTCCTTCAACTAGTTCTAACGAACCTTAATGCCAAGAACAAACTTTCAACCTTTTTTGATAAAATTGAGTCACAACTTAGAGCTCTGGAAAGTTTAGGCGTAAAATCTGATACTTGTGCCGCTATGTTGTATCCATTAGTTCATTAGTAGAATCATGCTTAGGAGAAGATTTGATAAGAGCTTGGTACAGAAGTCGATTTTATTCAGTTGAGTCAAGTTTAAACAATCGCCTTGATGCTCTGATGGATTTTCTTGGACAAGAAGTGATGAACGAAGATAGAATTCATCTAGCTACGAGCAGTTTCAAAGACAAGAAAAAACAAGAACATAGAAGTACAAGCGACAATACAAGCAACGTGGCTACCGCATCTGAATTATTCAATAAGGGTACACCACGATGTATATTTTGCAAAGGATCACATCCCTCCTATCAATGTCAAGAAGCTTCGAAATTGAGTTTTGCAGAGAAGAAACAGAAGTTGTCAGAGTCTGCATGTTTTTATTTGTGTACTAGATTTGGTCACATAGCACGAAGATGCCGTTTAAGAGAAAAATGTAACATCTGTCAAGGAAAACATTGTACCCTTATGTGTGCTTAACAAGATTTGATGGCATCCAATACAATTCATCCCAAGCAAGATGGTAATACAAAGAAAGCTGAACAGAATCTAACCAACCATACATACAACGAAGTTTTTCTACAAACCATGGAATTTAAACTAAAAGGAGAAAACCAATCAAAACTAGTTAGACCTTTGATTGATACTGGTTCCCAAAAGCCTTATATAACTAAAAGGGTTGCCGAAGAGATAGGTTATACTCCGATTCGAAAAGAAAAACAAGTATATTCGCTTTTTGGAGGTACCCGAAGCGAAACAGTGAAACATACGAGTTACAAAATTTGTCTCTACAGCCTCACCGAAGACTATAGCTGTAATTTCGAAGTTTTGGATCAGCCACTGATTTGCAGCAAAGTCAGTTCTGTAAGAAAGGGACCCTGGTTGGATGAATTGAAACTCATGGGCATTGAAATCACCGATACAACTGATGGACCCATAGCGTATTAGTTGGAGCTGATGTAGCTGGCAAACTTTATTCTGGACGCAAACATGATTTGGAATGTGGCTTGGTAGCAGTACACACATTATTGGGTTGGACTGTTATGGGAAAATTGAAGAATTCTGATCACCATACATCATCTATGCTGATAACCTCGATGTTTTCAAAGGATGTTGCCATATCTAACTCCTGCAGTTTGGACGTACTTGGTATTGATGATCCCAACCGAATGAAGACTTCACAAGAACAAGAACAGTCGAAAACTATTTTGGCTGATGGAAAGTTTGAGCTGCGAGGGTGGGAGCATTCTTCACCAAGACAAATCGAAGAAATAGCTAGAAGCAATGTTTCGGAATTCATATGGAATCGAGAAATTAGATGTTTTTCCAAGCCCCAAGATTGGTATCACGTCCCTGGGAACTTGAATCCAGAGGATCCTCCAGCAAAAGGTAGTTTACCTAAATTATTAGCTGATGGAAGATGGTGGGAGAGGAAGACTGAAGACTTCCTGTGATAAGCCGAAAAAAGATGTGAAAAAGAAAACAAAAGAGGGCTTTCGAAATAATAGTGTAGTTAAAGAACAGAAAGTACAGACCAGATATGGAAGGAAGGTGAAACTCCAGCAAGATACAAAGATTAGTTGTGTCATGATTTTGGCACTTTCATGACACAAGGTGGGAGTGTGTTGAATATTTCTCTGTGTTCATTTTGATATAGATGTTATATCATAGTTGTTCATGATAAGAGGGAATAAATAGAACTTGTCATGTTATTGTCAAGATAGATCGGGAAATAAAAGTTTGTTTGAGTTGAAGTAGATTTTGGCCCTCACCCATATTTGATAGTTCTATATTTAAGAAACAATCAGTTTCAACAACTATAGTCAAATTAGTTGACGCAAGCAATATTCACTATAGTGTATTTGCAAAAAGCTTTGAGTGGAAAAAATTCCTAAGAAGTTCGTTCCCATTTCATGCATTTCAAAATATTTTTATTGATTTGTTTTGATGTAGGAAATCAGATTTCCCTATGTCCTGTAAACTTTTTGCAGCCACCGTGGAAAAACACGAGAAAATTTTTGGAATTAGCTTCTTGTTCATTCATGACAGCGATTATTGAATGTATCCAAACATGGTATGAACAAGCCTAATTCTCAAAAAACATTTTTGAAGACAAGCTTTCAGAACAACACCCATATGCCATTTTGAAGCCGCCATCTTGAATTCCTCAATTTTGAAGAATCGTAATTTCCGACCCAGAAAACCCCCATATATCAATTATGAAAAGAATAGGATCATAATTACAAAACTCGTCCGCCATTTTGTTTTTTCTATAAAAAATATTTCATTGTCACCAGAATTAGGTACACCTGCAAAATTTCAAATCAATCGGACGATTAGAAGTGTGTCATATTTAACTTGCAAGATTTGATTACAGACAGGCAGACAGACAGACACCGGGACGCATATTCAGTAACAGCAGACGCGCTAGATCATCGGCGGTGCTTCGGCTTTTTTCGGCTTTTCAGTGATACGCGGTTGCTTGACTAACAAAGCGCAGACTGCGCAGACGCAGTACGAATGCCTCAGTGATTGGTCGTATTTAATTGTTTATCAGTTGAAAAGTGTTGTGTATAAAAATGGATTGCTTACCAGATAATTACAATTATAAGAAATTTGACGATAAATGTAGTGTAAGATCTAATTTAAAATCAAAAGACGATGTCGAGGTAAGTTTGAGTCAAAATGATCAATTCATGAAATAAAATAATGAATTTTAAAGCGCAAAAATTGAATTTTATGAAGTAGCGTGTGGAAAAAATCCAAAACCTGAGCTATTTCTTCCACTTCAAGGAGACAATGTGGATACAAGCATAAACCAGCCTACACGACATTTATCCAATTACTACTGATTGCATTTCAATAAATGAAGATGAAGCAAGTGGTTCCGCGTGTACTTCAAATGTCAATGTTCCCACGACCAAGGAACTCGATGATTTAAAGGAAGATTGGAAACATTTTTCTAATGAAATCCTGACACATCTCGACAATAATCCAACAGGATTTTATCCTGCAAATTCTACTTTCCTAAAAAATCGAGAAAAGTGTGCTAAAAGTAACAACTCTCTTATATCTGGGTTGCATAATTCTTTCAAATACCACGGAACAACTCCAAAGCATAAGCGCCTGGGTATAAGAAAAGGAAAATTGATAAGTGTGCAGCCAACAAGTGCAGCTAGAAGAAAATCGGCAATGGGTGGCAAAAAACATACCTCTGCTGGCAGAAAAGTGAAAAGCTTAATAAAAGAAAAGGCTAAAGCACCCCATTCTCTACAAGAATGTTTCAATATGAATGTGGGCTTAGGTGAAAATAAGTTTAAAAAATGATCCGTTTTTACGTTGATTTGTTATTTTTCAATAATTTATAAATCATTAAAACATAATATTAGTAATACATTAGGACGTATTTTTTGTTTGTTTTTGAATGTGTTTTATAAATAAATTAATAACGAAAACAAAGTCATTATTTGCTAAGCTAAAATAAATAAAAAGATTTTTTTTAATCAGTCTCATTTAATTGAAAGTTAACTTGAGGTGAGAAACAGCAGACGTTCTAGACCTAGATCGCACGCTATTCGAAAACGTAGCGCGTTTATCTTCAAATTTCTTACAATTATAATTACCTGGTAAGCAATCCATTTTTATATGTACATCAGGCAACACGTTTCAACTGATCTGTCTGCTGTAGTCTATCGCCCATTACTGAAAAGCCGAAAAAAGCCGAAGCACCGCCGATGATCTAGCGCGTCTGCTGTTACTGAATATGCCACCGGGACAGGTGAAACTAAATAAAAGCTTATAAAAACGTGCCAAAATACTTCGAGAAAACAGATTCAGGTTAGCCAACTCAAAAAAAACGACCGCAACGCGAGGTTGTTCAACCGAGGCTTCAAAGACGTTTTTAATACCGAACTTTTCCAACCGAGGGTTGCCTTCCAACCCTCGTTTGAGTAACCGCCGGTTAGACGTGCCTTTTATGATACCGGACCTAACGCGGATATTGTTTCTCTTCCAAGAAAAGGGTAGACTACGAAGAAGCCAGTTGCCATTCGACCTAGAGTTACGTCAGAGCGGGAGGATCATTATGTGGTTAATTGTATTCGAAAGAAGTACCATGAGAAATAGATATTATTTTTCAAATTTTAGGACAAGAATACCGTTGAGGGTGTTCAGTCCTCACTCCGATTTAGAGTAGCATGTCGCCAATGGATTCAAGAACACAATAGCGCTGTGTGCTTTTTTCAAAAGAGTCAAGATATGGTCTACATAGTTATTCTCGACGGAAAGAGAGTGGAGGGGCCCAGGAAGACATCAAGGACGACTATCAAGGAGGATCAATATTGTTTTTGGTTTAGTATAATGTTTGGACGGCGTACTTCGTCAATCCTTATAGGGGATACAATGCAAAACGAACTGAAAACATAAACGAATTATTCAGCCTTTGCGCCATGAATTTTGAGAAAATTTCATTTTCCAGATCATGAAGCTCAACGCCGAAGAAGGGTACAGCGTATTCTGCAATGCAAAAATATGTACATATACTCACTAGGGGTAAATTACATTTTATCGCAATCCTTGGTAATGAAGAAATCTGCTCAGTAAGTTGCCTCAAGTTCTTATAATGAACCAGTGTATAATTTCCGTAGTCTACCAGCTGAACATATACGAGTTTATCAGTCTTATCCTGAAAAACAAAAGATAAAACATCTTCGAAATCCCCAATGAATTTTCTATTTACAAAAAGCCAGTTCACCACTTCTGCTCTGTAGTAGGTTTTATCGTTTTTCACGTAGGCGCAGCAAAAACGTTTAATGTCGTTGAAAGCTTCGTATTTGGAACTGTATGGCGTTTTAGTCGAGCTGTATTGTTCTGTTATCAGGTCGTTCAAACTGAAAGGGGATGTATTATTAATTCAGAGTGACCCCAAGACATATTACCATAAGGTGATAAGCAGGTTATTAAATAAAATGTTATTTCTCGTGAGGGTACACAATAGTGAAAAGCACATGATGTTTGGATATTGGATAGTTATATATAGTTATAGTGAAAAGGGGTTACAGTCCACTGCGACCTTAAGGTCTATTGTGCCCCCTGACAGAGCTGTCATCATCGCGCCTCCTACAGCTCGCCCTCCAGTTCCAGAGATTTGATGAAATCCAGTATCTGGGACGGCTTCAAGGAGGATAACTCCCCACTTCTACAAGTTTCTTGTCCAAAGCTATCTTTCCTTTGGCTTACAATGGCATAGCATTCCGTAACCAGGTGAATAGGAGTTTCTTCCTCCTCCCCACAGAATCTACACTCATCAGTGTCCGATAAACCCATTCTCAACAGATGCTTCTTTAGGCGACAATGTCCTGTGAGAAAGCCAGTTAGTAGGTGAAGTTGGTTTTTACTGAGATCCAGATATTTTTTGGATCTAGCAGTTTCAAAGTTCCGGAGGAACTTTTTGGAGTGATCCATTCCTGGGAGATTCCGCCAGAGTTTTTCTCTTTCGGTTTTCTCCTTCAGCATAAATTCCTTCTTATAGGTGCATTTTCCTATACCACAGAAGGGTTCTGGGCCAGTGAGTGGCGTCTGTGCGCCCTTTCTGGCCAGTTTATTGGCCTCTTCGTTTCCTACGATTCCCGAATGACCGGGAACCCAGATTAAAAAGACCTTGTTCTTCTTGCCTACCTCATTGAGTTTGTTTCGGCATTCCCAAATCAGCTTTGAGTCAATGACGTAGGAGCTCAGTGCTTTAATAGCAGCTTGACTATCTGTATGAATAGCTATATCGCACTTCTGATAGTTTCTTTCTAGATGTATATCTAGACATCTTCCGATTGCAAGTATTTCCGTTTGAAGGACGCTTGTACAGGAGCCTAGCGATAGTGCACACTTGGTACTTGTCCCATAAATCCCAGCGCCAGCTCCTGTAGCGGTTTTAGAACCATCAGTATACCATTTCATTGTATTTTCTTTGAGATTGTAGTTGGTGTATTCCCTTTCCCAATCTTCTCTTTTACTTAGCATTGTACTGAAGTTCTTCTCAGTGCTTACTTTCTTGATCATTACATCGCTAGGAAGGTTTGCAGATGAGGTGTAGTCATTCAGAGAGGACCAAGCTCTCTGAAACCTGACTCTCTCATTGCCTGCTCCTTCTTTAGATACTCTGAGGATGGCCTCATGGGCTACCCTATCAATCACTAGATGTAGAGGTGTGAGGTCTGTGATGATCTCAAGCGCCCTGGTTGGGCACGTTCTCATAGCTCCCGTGATGCACACACAGGCAAGCCTTTGTACTTTGTCGAGCATTTTCCTCGTACTTGCCTGACTTGTCTTTGCAAACCAGGCTACCGCCCCATATGTGACTATAGGTCTTACAATCATGACGTACATCCATCGCAGTATTTTTGGGTTACAGCCCCAATTCCTGCCGCATAGACGTCTGCATGCCATCAGAGCTCTTGTAGCTCTGCCAGTAGCATTATCAACATGCTTATTCCACAGAAGTTTGCTATCCAGTGTTATTCCTAGGTATTTGACTTCAGACCCCCACTCCCCCCCGTTTAATACTAACGTTTTCATGGCTGGAAGTTTCCTCTTCCGAGTGAACGGAATCAATGTGGTCTTGGTTGGGTTGATGTTCAGCCCCACTGACAAGCACCACTGCTCAATAATTCTAAGGCCCTTCTGCAATAGGTCGCAGAGAGTGCCTTCGAATTTACCTCTAATTATTAGGACTATGTCGTCAGCATAGCCTACACATTCAAAGCCAAGCTCCGTTAGCCTGTGTAGAAGTTCATCCACTACCAGGCTCCATAGGAGGGGGGATAGCACCCCACCCTGAGGTGTTCCACGAGTAGCTTTGACGAAGACGGATTCCTCGCCCATCGATGTCTCAGCTATCCTCGTCGTTAACACCTCATACATCCATCTTAAAATGGTATTATTCACTCCTCGCCTCTTAAGTGCATCTCTGACAGACACATGTGTTGTGTTGTCAAAGGCCCCAGATACATCCAGGAAGGCACACATGGCGATTTCTTTGTTATTCAGAGTTCTCTGGATGACTTCAGTCAGCTGATACAGAGCGGTCTCCGTTGAACGTCCCGCCCTGTAAGCATGCTGAGAATTGTGAAGTGGTGTTTTCTCCAGATGCTCCGTTCTTATGTAGTTATCTACGACTTTCTCCATCGTTTTAAGAAGAAACGATGTTAGGCAAATGGGTCTGAAGGATCGAGGGTCAGTCCCGTCCTTTTTCCCTACTTTGGGAATGAAGGTTACTTTTGCCCTTCTCCACTTTTCAGGTATTTGACCCAATGCTAAGCTGCTTCTTGTGATATTCAGTAGATGAGGGAGGATCTCCTCCACTCCTTTCTGCAGGAGTATCGGAAACACCCCATCTACTCCTGGGGATTTATACGGCTGAAAGGTGCTTATTGCCCATTCAAGTCGTTGCCTTGTGAATATACTCTTAGCAATGTCCCAGTCCTCCTTGCGGGAATTCTTGGTGTGCTTCATTGCTATTACAGTATTACTTATTGGTTCACTACCTGGGAAGTGTGTTTCGAGAAGAAGAATGGATCGTTCCTTCTCTCCTTCAGTGTACGAACCGTCTGGCCTTTTAAGCGACATGGTGGGGTTAGTTCCCCCTTTTGCCATGACTTTCTGAAGTCTGGCTGCTGTGGGAGTGGAAGTGATGCTTTCACAAAAGGCTTGAAAATTAAGTCTTTTGGCCTTCCTGATCTCCTTGTTGTACTGAGTAAGTTTCTCAGTGTACCGTTGCCAGTTACTGTCTCGTTTGGCTTTATTAAAGAGCCGACGGACTTCCTTTCGGAGGTTTGACAGGTTGTCATTCCACCAAGGAGCTTCTTTACTTGATCGAGCCTTGGTCAGTGGGCAACTGGAGTGAAAGGCCTCCATCATTGCCTCGCTTACCTGCTCAACATGTTGCTCCAAATCGTAACAGCGGTGTTTTTCCCGCCCTATTACCATCTGGTCTAAATTATTCTTCAGATGGCTCCTATAAAGAAACCAATCTGTCTTTCTAGAATTTCGAATCAGGGGTGGCGAGGTGGTATCTCCCTCCACCTTAAACTCGATAATTCTATGATCAGAGAGTGAAGGTTCATCCATCACTCTCCAGGAAGTGACATTCTTCCTGGCAGCGACGTTGACAATTGTCACGTCCAGGACCTCTTCTCTCGTTCTCGTGACGAAAGTTGGTGTATTCCCTACATTCAATGTCTCGAGATTATTAGCCAAGAGATATTCAAGCAAGCACTCACCTCTGGTGTTTGGATATTGGATAATTGTACAGTCAGGCCGAAGGTCCTCGCAAAACACCAAACCGGAAAAAAGGCCGTTAAGCTACGTTATTGCTATGCTTTGAACTTACAGAATCGATCAAATGGACCCTTCCTTTGGTATAGCTGATCCGAAGTTACTTGGAAGATAAAAACTTCCATCCAGATGATCCAGTTTCAAAGAAACTTCTGTGGGAAAATTTTTCTGGCTCATCCAAGTAACCTGGATACTATACCCAGAAATCGTAGTTCTCCAAGAAGTTAATCCGTTCAGATTATATTTCCCTCGATGACCAAGTTAATGGCGAATTGTACAGGGTGAGCATATTTCGACGGTTAAGCACTACAACTTTTGAACCAGAGGAGATAGACAAAATCTGATACCCCATTCTCGATCTCTTTTTTGGAGAAACTAACAAGGGTAGTATTCATTTTTGGCTACCTTCTTTTGTTTTCGAGTTATGGACGAAAATTGAAAAAATTGCCATATCGAAAAAAAATTATATCTCCGCTAATACTGATGATAGAGCTCTGAAATTAAAATATTATACAGGCACTTTTTTACGTAGAATCCAGTGGCGTGCTCGTCTTTTTTGTCCCATTTTTAATTACGAAGGTATGACCCAAAGTTACATTTTTTAAATGGGAACACTAGATTTCTGTGCCATTTTCTGAAAGATTAATTTTTTCTGATTTCAAAAATATATAACTTGTATGGTTTGTATCAATATGAGTATAGAAATTGGTCGAAAACCTATTTTCATCTGAGTCCCAATATTTTCTGTGGTTCATAGATGGATAAGTGCAAGGCCGTGATAGAAAATTTTCGCTCCAGGTTGCAACAGTGTCGTGAGGGACAAGGGTCACATTTAGATGATGTAATATTCAAAAAATAAAATCCCTACTTGTCTTTTTTAATAATAAATAAACAGATTTTGCAGCATTTATCTAGTTTTGTTTTTATCATTGTTTAAAAAGTAAACGGACTTTTGGTCCACCCTGTATAAAGCTTTTCTAGCTTATTGAGGATCCGCCTCAACAGAGTTATTAAAAATGATTTTGATATCTGTAAAATCAAATACTTTGCGGTTATCCATCAATTCGCAACATTTTGGTTTATTGTTGTGGGATCATTATCCTTGTGATATCATTCACCGAGGGCTATAATTTAACATAAAATAAGGGTATTTAATTGTATGAGCGGCATCATGTGTCACCATAGCCCTCCGTTTCATGATTCTTGAATACTTTTATCAAATAATATATTCCTATATTCACTTTCGTCAAAAATTTAAACTGAAAATCATAACATCTGAGATTATAATTACTTTGTATACAGGGTCTTTCACGAGGAACCTCACTCATATTTATACGGGAAACTACTGAACGTATTTTCATGAAATTCAGCACTTATAAGTATTTCACGATGCTGATGAAATCTAAAATATTTTCAAGGCATGAGCACCTCCGGTTTTTCCGGAAATGACGTCAACTTCCGTTTTTCAAATTAGAACACCATTTTTTTATTGCAGAAATAGATTCCTTAGAAAATTTCAAGTTATTTTGATGTAACATTTTTCAGTTTTGGTTGGAAAATTCTCTCTGAGCGAGAAAATTCGAAAAAAAAATCGAAAATAGAGCTCCGCTGAAACAAGAATAACTTCGAGGTTTTTGGATGGAAAATTTTCATTTTTGGGATTTTTCAAGATGTAAGATTGATGTATCCACTTCAAGGGATGACAAAATCGTGTGAGTGTATGCATCACACCCTTGCCCTAAAGTGGATATTTTCTGAGTTATTCATTCGTCTTGAATTTTCAGCTATTTCTTTTCCCTTCACGCCAAAAAGATGAAATTTTCAGGAACTGTTACTTAAACCATGTTTTAGATTTTACTACCCTAATATGCAAGAGAAAAAAGTTACAGGTTGTTCCTAAATAGATGGCGTATTTGGATTCGAATTTGTATCGGAAACCTCTTTATTTCAACTAATCGGCCATCGGTTTTCTCTCCAGTGATAAATAAATAATTCCTTATGAACCATATGCAAAAATTTACCATGTTTTACATTATTTTTTTAATGATAGATATCATTAATTACATCTGCCAAATTCCTCTTTATTCAGTAGCATTTTGTGTTTACTATTAATTTGGTGATAATTCGTATTAAGTTATAAAATCGATCACAATGCCTAATTTTACCAATGAAGATTATTTAAATCTCATTCTACTTCACGGAGAATGTAATAAAGTTGTAGATAGAACGATTCGACTGTTCATTGAGAGGTTTCCTGACCGACCCAGACCAACGAGAGATACCATTAACAGAACCATGACAAACTTGAGAAATGTCGGATCTTTCGTTAAGAAAACTATACAGAGAGAAAAAAGGGTAGTAGAAGGTGAGAACAACGAAATTACAGTTCTTGCATATTTTCGTGTGAATCCTCAAAATTCTCTCAAAGATGCCGAGATTGATCTGGGATTATCTCAATCGAGTGTTTGGAGAATATTAAAAAAACATAAAATGCACCCATATAAATTCAATAGGGTACAGCATTTGAAGGAAACTGATTTCGTCAGGAGAACAGAGTTTTGCGAAGCTATGATGATTCGATTTCAAGAGAATGAAAACTTTTTGGACTGTATAATTTGGACAGATGAATCTAAATTCACAAAGAATGGTTCTTTCAATAGGCATAACAGTCATTATTGGGATGAAGAGAACAACCACCACTTCAGACAATGGAACTTTCAAGAGACCTGGAGTTTCAATGTTTTTTGCGCCATCAAAAATAATGCAATTCTCGATGTTCACATTTATGATGGGACTTTAACTGGTAAGATAGAACACTACACATGTTTGCATTATTTAAAGAATGTTCTCCCTTAGGAGATAGATATTCTGACATATTGACTCAAATAATTGAGCCGCTAGTACAGAACCATAATGACTTATGGTATCAACAAGATGGCGCGCCTCCACACAATTCACTCAATGTGTCAAATATCCTCCTTTTAACTCCTTTAGACTATTATGTTTGGGGTAGGATAAAAAATATTGTCTACTCAACTCCCCTGACTGATAAAGAGGACTGCATAGAACGAGTTAGAAATGCGTTCAGGTTTGTTTAGATTTTTAGATTCATAATTTTGAAACTCAATTCGGTTTTTAAACACTTTTGCAGATCTCTTCCTCCCGATGAAATAAGAAGAGCAACGCACGAAGCATTCCTGAGACGTATAAATAAATATCTAGAAATTAACGGTCAAAACTTTGAGCATCTTCTCTAGTTATAATTGCGAGAGTTTGCCATAATTCTCCTAATAGTAACTTGAAGTCGGTTTCAAGAAGGGGTGAAAAATCTGCAGCATGGTTCAAATAACAGTTCCTGAAAATTTCATCTTTTTGGCGTGAAGGGAGAAGAAATAGCTGAGAATTCAAGACGAAAAACAGTTTTTTGTGAATAACTCAGAAAATATCCATTTTAGGGCAAGGGTGTGATGCATATACTCACATTATTTTTCAACGTAGATTCAATATCTGCCATAAAAAAATGGGCTTCTAATTTGAAAAAATTGATTTTTCACGATTTTGTCATCCCTTGGAGTGCATACATCAATCTTACATCTTGAAAAATCCCAAAAATGAAAATTTTCCATCCAAAAACCTCGAAGTTATTCTTGTTTCAGCGGAGCTCTATTTTCGATTTTTTTTTCGAATTTTCCCGCTCAGAGAGAATTTTCCAACCAAAACTGAAAAATGTTACATCAAAATAACTTGAAATTTTCTAAGGAATCTATTTCTGCAATAAAAAAATGGTGTTCCAGTTTGAAAAACGGAATTTCCGGAAAAACCGGAGGTGCTCATGCCTTGAAAATATTTTAGATTTCATCAGCATCGTGAAATACTTATAAGTGCTGAATTTCATGAAAATACGTTCAGTAGTTTCCCGTATAAATATGGGTGAGGTTCCTCGTGAAAGACCCTGTATATGTATTATAATATTTATAATGTGTTCAAAGATGTAACTTTTTCTGCACAAGATCAAAATGTTACATAACACCTGAACCCTTTATTCAAATTATTTTAATTATTGAATTAAAGTCATTCCAGATGGAATAATAGCACAACTCACCTATCTATCAGTTTAGCTTCTTCGGTGTTAGGATGTATATAAAACTCTGACGGGGACTCGACATGGCTGAAGACGCACACCATATTCACTTTCGGAACGATACTGTCTGCGATTTCTAAAAAATAAAGGTCTCTGATGAAGAGCTGTCGATCTTTAAATTGAGATGAATCGAAGTGTTATATTTTCTATTAGTTCGTGGCATGAGCTGGGTGGCACGTAACGCCGCCATGTTGAAACACATGTCATCATATGCCAAAAGAAGTTGATTATCATTGACCTGTAGTCGTTGATAACTTAGCCAAATCCGTCACCAAAAAATGAACCGATAAAGCTGCCAGCTCGAAATCCAACAGTTACTTCTTCGGGATGGATTAGACGCTCTCGGATATAATGTGGATCCAACCATGAATAATTTACTGGGGTAGAAATCTTTTTGGCCTGATCGAGGATTCTACGTTCATGTGATAAGTTCAAACAAAATGGAACATTTCGACAAACTTTCCTGATAGAAAATTTGATATTTTGAGCGATCTTTAGGAGATTAAGATATGCTGTCGCGAACTATTTTTAGATTTTTGGACATAAGTATACAAAATTATAGTGAATTATTTTGAACTCTGTGCCCAGCGCTCGCCGATAAAGCATAAGAACAGTATCTTCACAATAATTACAATTTCTTCAGAAATAAAACAGAGCTTGTGCTACTTCTACAATTCATAGGAATCTAATGACACCTGATTTGCTAAAATCCAACAAACCGTTCGGCTTGATAAAGAATAGACATACATAAATACACTCTAAAAACATTAGCCTCCTAATGGCGCAATCGTTTAAAAAGTAACTGACCACTCACCAAATTTCTCGTTTTTAATGTACTTCCGCTTAAGTTTTTCATTGTCAGAGACGGATAGCTCTGAAGGCTTCAAACGAAGATCGGGTAGCACTGCTGCCTTTTTTGTCTTTTCAAATAATGTCCAGCGATCTTCTAAACCTAATTTTTTTATTTTTTCATCAGCACTGAAAATAGGTTCTGGTCCTGCAATTTCCAAGGAGGAAATACCTTTCGATTCATCTAAAAATGAGGTTTTTATATTTACTGCTTCATTTTGAGAATGAAGAATTTATAGAACTAGAACTAGAGAAGAGAGATATTGAATAAAAATGACAAAAATTTGTTGAAGATTGTTACATTTTTGAAACTTTTTGTTGTGGCATTCAGCGTCGACTCGTTGTAACACGCAAATTTGCCAATCACGCGTTGCGCATATGCTCCGAGTATCTAGTATTTTTTTCAACAGCAAATGCCAATTAAAGCACAAGAGTACTCACGCCGCTTATACACTAATGGTGCCCACTCACGGAGCGTTTTTACAGGACTTTCGAGCTACCAGCTTCGCCCGAAAGCTTGGTAAACTAAGAATGTTTACAAGCTTTCGGGCGAAGCTGGTAGCTCGAAAGTCCTGTAAAAACGCTCCGTGAGTGGGCACCATTATAGTTACAGTTTAAGCTTCGAATTTTAGTCGAACTTGGTTCATACTGAATCTTCACAAGTGGTCCTGAATGAACCTATAATTAACCTTAATTATTATCATTTATAATGAAATATCTTTTCCCAAAAACTTGTGAACCCATCAGCTGGTTAGCGTTAGACAGACATCAGGTTATGGTCGCGAATGCTACAAATAAAAAGGTTAAATTTTACGTTTGGAATATCACCTTCTGAATCTTCCTCTTTTTTCGATTGAGTAGGTTCTTCATTAGCTTCCGAAGAATCATCCAATTTATTCTTTGATAAACCCAATTCACTGCATTCAGTTTTAAGCCCTTCAATCTCCAATCCCTCAAAAGTCAAGTCAACCTCTTTGTCTTCTTCGAGAGATTCACCTCTGTGAGGTTCCAGCATAACTTTATTACTTCTCAATGGAATTTTATCGTCTCTAACTTGTGAAGAGTCAGATTCTGGCAAAAGTCCAGAGTTGCAATCGCTATTTTTTTTGGCACTGTCGAATGTGCGTTGTGATTTCTCATCAGAGCCAGTTTTACAACAATGATATAAATTTTCAGTTACTTTATTAATTTCTACCTCAGTTTCAGGTGAAAAATCTTTGTTTGTATCACAACAAGATTCATCAATGTCTTCCTGGATTTTGGACTCCCATTCTGAGACATTTCTCCACATGGCTTCGGCTATCTTTGGTTCTATGACCTTGAAACAAGTGTCCACTCCTTCATCTAATATATTGGCCATTTCTTCGAGTTTTGAAAATTTGTCAGAAAATGATTCCACCGATTTCGTTAGGTTTTCTCCTTCGCCTTGTTTCTTTGAGAGATTAGGTTCAAGGACAACCTCATCTTCATCAAGTTCTTCTTTTGAAAGAAAATCAGACTCAGAAACGGAACTTTCACTGCTGTTATGGTCTTGAATATTTTGATCCTCTTCATCTTCTTTATTCTCGTTACCTGTGGGTCAATATAAAAAAAATCATTGTCTGATTTATACAACTCTACAAACAAAAGTAGAATCGCGCAACAAACTATAAATGTTTTCTAGTGAGAGTCCCCTTGAAGTTCAAGGAAGGCATATGCAAAAATGAATTCTGACCACTGGGTATTGCCTTCGCAAGATTCGACTCTCGAAGATCAGAAAATATACAGGGTGACCCATTAAGATGCACTGAAATAACTCCCTAGAAAGAGCCTGGATCAAAAAATGTTTCGAATGAAAGTTTCTCAGTTTTTAGTGGGACATTGAATGCAGGCGTTTAATCTCAACTTGGAGTTTCATTAAAAGGTCATTTCGAGTTCAAGCAGTTTTTTTGTGAGGGAATATACTTACATTTTCGTTGTAAAATATTAATCTTCCTGAGAAACTAAAACATTCTGTCCCTTTTGTTTTTTCATGAAAGGAATTTCTCTGGTGTGTTTCATGCTAAAGATTTTTATGGTAAAGTATTTCAAAGTTATTTCTCATAGAATAATTTGGTTTTGTATTGCGTATGAACATATTCAAAAAAGAAAACTTGTTTCTTCTCTGATTTTTTCAACCGCGCACATAAGTTGGCAACGCGATAATAAAATCCCATCGCATTCGCCATTCTGAGCATAAAACTTCATAAGTGGCAAGTGGAGAATTTGAAACTCAGTACAGAGAAGCAAAGAAAAAGTATGACACAATGATAAGATGAGAACATCAGAAATACTCAAATACTACGGGGAAAGTATAAAAACATCGAATAACAAAAACAGATGCTTGTGGTCAGTTTGTAACGAAATGAGCGGAAATATTAAATATATGTATATAGAAGGTCAGGAACTGATATACCTTAGGCCAACAACCATCCAACTTGATGAATTACACCCTTCGCCGTAGCTCGTGCTGCAAAATTCATCTCCGTGTGTTATGACCATTACCGCGAATTGAACACTATACATTATTAATAGATAGATAACTTCCTTGATTTATATTCTTGACAGGAACTAGGAATCGGGAATGATTAACAGACCTTAGCTCATGCCGACGTTTCGCAAATATATTTTTGCTTCTTCAGGGCAAAGCCAAACTATGTTCTCCCCAAGGTGTAACCATGTACAACCAACCAGAAAAACATCGATAAATTCGGAAGAACTCGTTCATAAAATAAACTTCAAAACACTAGATCCACTGTTTGGCTTTACCCTGAAGAAGCAAAAATATATTTGCGAAACGTCGGCATTAGCTAAGGTATGTTAATCATTCCCGATTCCTAGTTCCTGTCAACTGCTTTAACTATACTTTATCTTCGACTTCTTCAGTTAAATTCACGTTTTTCCAAATACATTTTTTGGCTATTCAGACCCAAGAAAATGTAGAAATGGATGGCGAGAACGTTACCTTGATGCCTGAAATAAAGTTCCCAAACGATTCGACTTGTTTTCCTATTTGTATTAGAGTGAATCATAAGCGTGAGTCATTATTATACTAACTCTATTGAGTTGAATAATGTTATACAGGGTGTCCCAGAAGTCCCGCACTTCCTTGAGGGGATCGAAAGTGAAAAATATTCTAAGCCCAAATATCCATGTTTGAAATTTTTTGATGAAGTAGTTAATCAGTAATTAATTAATGAAAGTGACCAATCAGGAGCGCGCTATAGAAGAATGAGTAAGCAGTTGGGGACGCGAGAGTGAGACGCCAGAGCTGCTGCCGGCTTTTCACGCAGTGAACCGAGACTGGCGTCTCACTTTCGCGTCCCCACTGCTTACTCAATCTTCTGTAGCACGCTCCTGATTGGTCACTTTCATTAATTAATAACTAATGAACTACGTTATCAAAAAATTTCAAACATGGATATTTGGGCTAAGAATATTTTTTACTTTCGATTCCCTCAAGGAAGTGCGGGACTTCTGGGACACCCGTATATTATTCTATGGGAGTAGATAAAGATTTTTATTATTATTTTTCAACTGAAATTTTGATAAATCCGAGAAATTCTATTACAATAACAAAATTCACCATATCATATCCAGTTATCTATGTACACTGTGTCCCATTTCTGTTGAGACTACACTGTATCTCATCTATTATTGAAGATAGAGACATGCGGTTTTCGCGAACACTTTTTTGTAAAACTTTCAGAGCCACAAACAGAAATATTCCAACTACTCTTGTTCCTGAAATACAGGGCAAAAACGAAAATGTCAGTGGCGTATTTAAATTTTTTTTTAGATCACTGTTCTTAAAATTGGGCGCAAACTTGGAATTTTTCAAATGGAACACCCTGAATATGTAATTTTTGCAATTTTTTTTCTGAATATGTACATTAATTTATCACAACCTAATCTTCAATAAATTTTAGCTTAAAAAATCAGAAAAATCCATATTTATGTTTGTTCTTTCAATATTAGGACAATAATTCTTTCACACCTGCATTACTTTTTTAAAACGCCATGTGATTCAAACCTTTTTATTCAATTATATTTTAAAAATAAACTCAAAATATCCCTCTTCAACATAAACTTCAAAATGTCGTTAAAAAAGTACATCGGTACAGATTTAACTTTAAAAACTGTAATTACAAGACTCAAATTAGAAAATTAATTACAAAAACCAAAAATAAACATATAAATCTACTAAAATTGTTCAAACTGTCGTCCAGCTTGTTTTATACATAAACCCCACAGTTTCTATTCGCCTTAATGCATTTAAAATTATTAAGGATTGCCTTTCTAAGTTTCTGAATGCTTCTACGGTTGGGGCTCGGAATACATCTAGATTATAACGCCGATATGCTTACATTTTATTTTTATTTTCATATCACACTATTCATATTTTCAAATTTTGAAATTCCATGTTTTCACCATCAGCCGTCATTATTGATTTGTGTTGAGATATATGCATAGAATACCTGGTGCTGGCACTGATTAGATTTTGTTTAAGACTTTCTTATCGATCGAAAATCTGGGATTTTGCGAGGGTTTTCACATCTCTCGAAAGGGGTCGCGCTATTATTCCATTGCCGCAGTAGCGCTAGGACTGTGAATTATTGCGGAACTAGACCAAAATCTGAAATCTAGAATGCCGTTTTGATCTACAAATTTTGGTCACGATTTTTAGTAAGAAGTCGTTACACCAGGTATTCTATGCATCTATGTTTTGAGTCTGTGACTTAATTTCCGTTAATGCAATACACAAAACATTATTTTATGCATGTTCTACTTTCATGCATGGATTCATGGCCTAGTATCAAAAAAACAAACATAACTTTGGATTTTTTGAGCTGAAATTTATTGAAGATTAGGTTGTGATACATCAATGTATTCAGAAAAAAATTGCAAAAATTTGACGTTAAAATATACAGGGTGTTCTATCCAAAGAAAATACCAAGTGTGTGCCCAATCTTAAAAAGTGCTCTAAAAAAAATTTTAAATACGCCTCTGACTCATGTGAAAATCTATATATATAAAAGAAAGATGTTGGTTACACCATTTATAACTCGAGATCGGATGGACTGTTTGTTATGAAACTTCAAATATGGATTCGTCTACGGTCTGGTTATTATATAATACAATAAAACTTTGAAAATCGATGAAAATTTTACTTATACAGGAAATGCTTTTCCTCCTTTTGAGTAAGGACACTAGATGTACGCTACAGTTACATTTACGCTACCGCTTATTCGTTTGTACTCCATTTGATATTCTCCGCGTTAGATGGCGTTAAAAACAAATAGTGTGTACAGTGACTATATTCCCTCTACAGTCATTGTAATAGTGTGTAATTTGAGTTGCCTACAACTCTGCGCTGTTGGGCAAAACCAAAACGTCTTAGCGTAGGAGTACAGATGTCTGAAATGATTAGATTTCGTTGAGATATGAGAAAAGTTTCGTTCTTACCACTTCAGATGGCGCTATTCACACATTATGACTGATGATTATGAGTTATTTTTATAGTTTTATTTATTCCAAATAACGTAATCGTGAAGGTACTATATTTGACATTATCACAATTAAATGACGATGAATTTGTTGAGGCTTTCGCGGCCATCGATTGATGTCATCTGTTCTCTTTTCGAGCATTTCGATCGTCGTGGTTTGAAATGGTCGAAAAAAGAACATATGACATCAATTACTGTGTAATTTACATTTTACATAGGGCTTATAGTACCATGAAATTAACAGATCCAGAAGCGGGTGAATATCAGAGTGAATTTTTATCGAAATGTCAAGTAAATCGGATTTTGGCGATGAGTTCCAATCGTGAGATGTCCATTCTCATCTTTTCTCATAATTTTCAAAATGTTTTTGAATTTCTGTTTGGGTAATAAATATATTTGCGGAAATAACTGAATCCAAAATTGCCATTATTAGTGATTGACAAATTATGACATATTATTTTTGTGTATCTGTTCTGTGTGATAGCTCATATCCATGGAAACATTTGACAGTTCAAAAATCAGAGAACCAAGCCGTTGATATCCGATCACCGGTGATTACGATTTGTGAAATCCACCGTAAGTATCATTTAGGCGAAACAAAGTTCGCCGGGCCAGCTAGTATCTATTATAAGCGGTTTTCATTTTTCCCTATCTTATACAGGGTCTGAGAAATAATTACATCTCCAAAAGTGAACATTTTCGTTTTCGCCCTGTATTTCAGGAACAAGAGTAGTTGGATTATTTCTGTTTGTGGCTTTGAAAGTTTCACAAAGAAAAGTGATACAGGGTCGCGAAAACCGCATGTCTCTGTCTTTAATAATAGCTGAGAATTCTGATATAGTGTACTCGCATTACCGCAAAAAAAAGGCATGGCATGAAAATCATGCCCTACTCGTATAATAGATCCATATCCGATTTCCAATAACGCGAACCTACGCCTGGAGAAATTGATCTTGGAGTTCAACTCAGTCAAGTACCTAGATCATTTGGTTTTCAATAAACTCAGAAAGTGCATAAATTACCAAGGTGGAATAAATTCTTCAGGAAAATTTCGTGATGTCAAATCAAAGAAAAAGCCGAAATTGAGGTATTAGAAAGCCCCTTTAATAAAAACTTCTGTTTGTTTACCCTGTTTAATATTTGCCGCCACCACGCCAATAAGAAGCGGATTCATAATCCGTAATAATAAATGTATTTCTAATTGTATTTATTGAATTTGGAAACAAGCAGAATTCCATATCGATATCCCAATTGAGACATATTATTCTTTACCATTTTCCTAATTCAACATATTGGAAATGGGTATATCGGACACTGAAGAGTGTAGATTCTGTGGGTAGGAGGAAAAAACTCCTATTCACTTAGTCCCTGAATGCCTTGCCATTGCAAACCAAAGGAAAGAATTCTTTGGGCAAGAAAGTTGCAGGAGTGAGAAACTAGCATCTTTGAAACCTTCCCAGATATTGGATTTCAAGATTTCATTAGATCCCTGGAAGGCAAGCTGTAAGGTGCGTGGTGAGAAAAGACTTGTTAGGGGGCACAATAGACCTTAAGGTTGCAGTGAACTGTAATTCCTTTCTAATATTATAACTATGCATTGTGATTGGGACTGAGGACCAAATGACCAATGTGAAAACAAACTGAAAAGCAATACACTCATATGTTTCTAAACATTTAGATTAAATACAAGAAAATTTATCTGCCCTAAGAGATAGTTTCTTTCAGAAAACACTGGATCGACATACAAGAAAATTATTAGTCCCAAGATATGAATAGAGATGCACTGATTTAGAACTTCCACAACAATGCCTGGAACGAGAATCTTGCCCACTGATCGGTGGGCAATAATATGAGCTCTCCCTATAATCAAAGCCCCAAGATCACTCCTATCCTTCTATATTTTGGAACTGATTCGTTCAATGTAGAAATCTCGAGTTGACCATTCTAGATATTCTATGTCTATGCTATCAATGTAGGACCTTACCCACCAACTCTCACCTCTCTTGCTTATGCAGAGATGATGCTTCTGTGTAAAAATCTGGGGAAGACCAGTTGAGATATGCCATGGACATTCCACATCAAAAATCAGTTTGTAAATAAATATTGTAAATTCTGAACCCAATAGGTAAATGAACTTTTTGAATACCACATTAACTCACCAACTACACCATTCTTTGAATCCAAAGTTGTATCAACATCCAATTTTTCAAGAAATTCATCATCCTCCATTGATTTAGTAAGCATTGACTTCTTATCAATATCTTGAAAATATGTGCTTGAAGCATCATTTGATCGACTAATAGAATTCAACTTGCTTTCTTCATCACGCAATTTATCCAACTTTGATATCAACCTACTAGAATTTGCTTTTAATGTTTCAATATCATCCAAAAATTCATGAGAATTATTTTTTATTAACGGAGGACAATATTTCGGATATTCATTTTGCATTTGAAATTTTTTCAAGTCAAAATTAATTTCTGTTAATTTGTGGTTCACCTTCTGCTCGAAATGACAAAGTTCAGATATATAGTTACTGTGTTTTGTATGGGTTGTCGTGACTGTGGGAAGTTTTAAAGGCTGAAAATATCCACATTTAGGATAGAAAGTGTAGAAAAAGTTCAATTATTTACACAAAGAAGTTCTTCTAGTTTTGCAATGATCTCATTCTTCACATATTCATTTTCTTTTCTTTGCACTTCGAGATATTGTTTCAAAGAATTCATCATGAGTACTTAAAAGAAACTGAGAATTTGAAGTCAATTAGTCAATAGAAACTATAGAAAGCAGACACAAAGACTCCTGTTTGATAGAAATAGAAAGGTTAACAGTTTTTTCAAAATTCGAATGAAACCACAGATCATCTAACATATCAACATGACAGATCTGTGTTCTGTGTGATTATCACATGTGGGTCACAGAACATATATATAAGGGTAGGTTCGGATCTCGACTGTCGCATTCAAATTCCTCAATGAACGGAATTCGACCAGGGGTTCCGTAAATATGACCATTCCCGATAAATTCCTAACTTAACTTATTCAATCCTGTTGACATTTCGCGCTTAGATACGTCTATTAGGTATTTATACGTATTTGAGCTGCACCCGAAATTTTGTCCTGATGGCGTTATCGATCAAACCACAGACCAATCCAAATTTCAAAGCGTCCTCTTTCGGCAAAAATTCCAAACTTCGAAATCAGTAATGCTTTGAGATCTTCTATGTTTCGCGTGCTTTTGATCAATAATATTTTTATTCATATCCAGGTATTCTTGAGTGGTATTTCGAAGTTTTTATGGTGTTCTGAACAGATTAATTAGTATTTAAATAAAAATTGTTGAGAAGGTATTTATGTGTTATTCATTTAAAATATTATTCACAAATTTATCATCATGTTTTAGGTTACCAGACGTCTTGTTTGAGTTTGATTTTCTGGTGCAGTTTTAACTGATGAGAAAGGTTGATACCACAATTATCAATAAGAGTGTTACGAAATTCATCATCGTAATTCACTGTACTGAGCTGTGCCTTTATTATTTTGTAAGATAGGAATTAAATGAGTGAAGTATCTGAGCGAAGGGGTTCATGTTTTAATGCTAACTAGCTGTCCCGGCGAACTTTGTTTCGCCTAAATTATACTTACGGTAAATTTCACAAATCGTAATCACCGGTGATCGGATATCAACGCCTTGGTTCTCTGATTTTTGAACTGTCAAATCTAGTTGGTGCTAGATCAAGCTCCGATCACCGGTGATTACGCTTTGTGAAACCTACCGTTGAAGTTGTATAAACTAATCATTGCTATTTTTTCAAGCAGGCGATAAAATAGGCAAAATATACAAAATTTTAGTACCATTGTTATTCGCACGAAAAAAATTCTCCTCATTTAAGTGGTATCTGTTGAACATAAAACATTTTGTTTTAAATGCTTTACAGTTTTGTCATCGCAGTACCTTTCTTGTAATAAATGACAACACGAATGCAAATATAAATCTCGATAGAATTGTATGGATGAGAAATACTTCCAATGATGATACCTCTGATCACTCGATCACTGTATAGACCACTTTATTTCTGCCAATACAACGCTGAAAATTTGAATTGAAGTACTTTGTCTATGGTACTTTAACTTCACATCAGAGAATACAAATACGCTAAGACGTTCTCTTATTTTCCTTCTTGACTTCTTAACGTTCATCAGAATGAATTCAAATATTTGAATCAACTAATAAAATTAGAACTTATTTTGTGAATAGCGCTTTCTGAAGTGGAAAAAACGAAACTTTTCTAATATTCTCAATGTTGGCTAATCAAAATCTAAGACTTTTAGTGCTCAGCTTGAAATAATTGGTAAACATCTCAGTTGGTGGAGCAGCGAGATTTCCATGTTTCCATGAATATGGGCTGTCACACAGAACAGAAACAAAAATAATATGTCAATTACTAATTATGGCAAACATATTCATTCCCAAACAGAAATTCGAAAACATTTCAAAAATTATGAGAGAATATGAGAATGGACAATTCACGATTGAACCCGATCGCCAAAATCCGATTTACTTGACATTTCGATTAAAATTCACTGTGATATTCATTCGCTTCTTGATCTGGTAATAGCCTTTCATGGTACTATAAGTTCTATACATCGTCATCTAATGGTGATAATATCAAATATAGTACCTTCACGATTACCTTATTCTGTTTTGAATAACTAAAACTGTAAAAATAACTAATAACCAGTTTAGTATAGTATAGAACAATCAGTCATAATGTGTGAATAGCGCCACTTGAAATGGTAAGAACGAATTCTCCCTCATATCTCAACGAAATCTAATCATTTTAGAGATCTGTATCTACTCCTACGCTAAGACGTTTTGGTCAACAGCGCAGAGTTGGAGGCAACCCAAATTACATACTATATGTTTACATCGCAATCTAACGCAATCTAAGCTGTAGCGTTACTGTAACTGTAGCGACACCTAGTGACCTTACTCAAAAGAAGGAAAAGCATTTCCTGTATGAGTAAAATTTTCATCGATCTTTTCAAAGTTTTATTGTATTTTATAATAACCAGACCGTAGACGAATCCATATATGAAGTTTCATAACCCACAGTCCTTCCGATCTCGAGTTATAAATGGTGTAACCAACATCTTTCTTTTATATATATAGATGTTATGTTTAATTTCAGGCCAGTGCATTGATTATAGAACAATGAGTAAGCTTAGTTCTAGTGATGAAAAAAAAACCGTATTCAACCAAGGGCGGATTTACGGGGGGTACCTATACCCCCCCATGAGTATCGAAGACCTAAGAAAAAGGAGGTGCACATACAATATTTCATACATTTTCACCTAATTTTATGGTTTTCAATCGTCATTACCCCCACCATGATCGTTATTACCCCTCCCATGAAAAAGAGCTATATCTGCCCTTATATTCAACTGTTGTAGTTTCAATTGCTCTTCAAGGAAAAATAAACACCAGTCTATACGATTTCGTCGATTTCATAAATTTCCTGAGAAAGATGCCTCAATACTATTCATCACTAATGCCTTCGCTATATTGGAAAAATTGGACTGAAGAAAAGCATGGATAAACTATAGATGGAGAAAACTCGCTGAAAAGATTTTCGTTGTTTCTCGAACAACTGGGAACAATATTTTTAGTGAATATATTAAGTATTTAGCAAATATTTTGGAAGGTTGTATTCAGTGGCCAAGTTCTGAGGTTGAATTGATGAATTTCCCGCTTAACATTCTGGGAATATTCAAGTGATACTTAATTATAAGGACATATACCATACAGATCTTCATGTTTGTCATGTCGCATCCCCGCATCAGAACTTATTCACATTCTGATCATAGTTTAGGCAGATGTGAATCTTTTTGTGTTGCTATTTTGTCGTATATTTCCATGAAAATAAAGAACATTCAAAACAATAATTTATTTACATAATTTCCATCGTATACCTCGTGAATAGTCGATTCAGTTAGAAGGGAAAAAGGCCAATTTGTATAACAAAATTTTATAAACTCGACACTGTACTGTCAATAATACATTCATTCACTGAAATTATCCACAAAATCATCACGAGAACTAAGAAATCCCTTAAAATAATCTGTTTTACATCACGGATACTCAAACAGTTTGAGTATCCGTGGTTTTACATATCAAAACAACGTGGCTTCAAAAGAGGTTACTGGTTACTGGAATTCCGCCATGTTTGTTTAGAGTCAGCAGCGCCCTCATCTGTAGTTGGAATCGCCTTCCGGGTAACAAGTACCATTTATGCTCACATGCAGTTGTTTACTGTGGATCATCAAGAAATAGAATACGAGATTGCCAAATTTTCATTCACGGCTAGTTATAAAGGCAGCTATGACCACAGAACATATATGACATAGCTTTTCTATGGATATGACACTTTTCACTCATTGTTCTGTGTCATAAAAATAATCTGTGACTGACATCCGATTTTCGCTTGCGTAGGGGAAACCCCTGATCATGAACTAAGTAAACATGAATAACAATTAAATTTTAGTGTTTTTCAGACAACTGTGGGATATCTTTTGCCTATACTCTATATCAACTTCATTGGTTATTCATTAGATGTAAGTAATAATAATATTGTGAACGATTATTCACAATGTGAGTTCAGTATCAACATTTATTCCTAGTGATTTTCATTAGATATAAACAAGATATGAATGCAGATATTATGCATTTTGCTCCCAAAAACTGGAATGGAGCCGTAGAATGTGGGGAGTTTCCTATACTGAGAGGCACTCAAGAATTCGCAGATGTGGAGTATGACCTTCTAAAAGCGATCCGAAATGCTGAAAGAGTGAAATCACTGACAAGGATCCAAAATGTCTATGATTATGGGCAGTTTTTGATGAGATCGCAGATTGTCGTTCTTGACCACAATGATCCATTGTACAAGGTAATAATTTTTCATTTTTTATCTACATTCAGAGCAACAAAAAGGTATCTCATTGACTGGAACAAATATAGAGATCTATCCTCCTAATTATCTTCTGAGCATTCTTAAACACAGCTACAATTGACAATTAATGGTTCTTCAGTGGGGGCCACTGATCAGTCATTCGTTTGATGATTTCGGGAGCAACATTCCCAAATCAAGATGGGGTCAGTTCAAAACTATGTAGCCTGAAAAGTTTCATCTCACCATCCTATGCGAAACTTATTTTTTGGAAAATTAAATGTAACCCTGTGTGACATTATCACTACCTCAATTATTATAAGAAATTTCAAGAAACACTGTTTTCGTTTTTTTTTCTTGTAAAATTGGGCTGGGGTGATTCTCTGCAATGTCGATCAACTTTTGTGGAATTCTACATTTATTTTGTCTATGGAATTGGTCGCACCACCCCCTTTTTCCATTTGTAAAGTGTCATTTTGTCACTGATTAGATTTTGTTTAAACTTGCTTGTTGACCAAAAATCTGATATTTGATCTATTTTTCATTGCTCTTGAAAGAGGTCGCGCTATTTTTCGGTTATCGCAATTATAGCGCCACCATATTGCGGATGATTCCGGAACAAGGCCGAATACTACAATCTACTATCTAGAGTGCCGAGTTGATCTACTGTATTCTCTTGGTCACGATTTATAATTAGGAGTTGTTGCACCAGGGTTTCAATGCATCTATGTCGAACGGAAAAAAAAAGGCTTATGAAACCGCAAAGCATGCCAGTACCGAAGTTGTCAGATTTCGAGAAGCCACGTCATCATAAAAATTGAAAAATAACTGACATGGCATTTTTGTTCAAATGAGGATTTCTTCTACAAAAAATGCTGGCATGTACTCTGTCTGCATTATTTGCATGACATCATGACAAATTTGTATTTTTTCATTGGATAGGTCCAGTGGTGGCTTGTCCTTTGAGGCGGGTGACGCAGTGCCTCACTAATAAATTTGAAAAAATGCACATATTAATCGAATATTTTATTCTATCATCTTACAGTCACAATTAATTCCACATGTTTATCCATTCTTCATCTATAAGAATTTATGCCATAATTTGCTTAATTTAATTTCACTTATTATTTATCCCCGTCCTATATTTATTTAGCTCAGAAGGCAGGATATGTACTTGCCGAAAGCGCTAAAACAAATATCTCTCGATTCCTGTGTACTAGGAGTAAATGTAGAATTATTGGAGAGAAAGCTCCGCTTCTTTTTCGAACTACCGAAGACGGCGGAACTTGTTAGTTCGCCGCACGGTCACGATGTGGCGCCAACGTCGTTATGACTCTAGCCATATTATTTTATTTAAAATAAAATTAGTTTTGACAAATTGATTTCCATAGACTTTCCATATAATTGCGCATATACAGGGTGTTTGGAGGGTGAGTAGCCATAGGTAAATGGTGGATAGGTGATGCTCTTGGCTACTTGTTGCGCCTAATAAAATAACATTTTGCCCAAAGTTCAAGGTGTTATAATTTTTTTACCATTTGTTCACGCCAAGTGAACGGTTCAAATAAACTTTTCTGAATTTTTCATTTTTATTCCCTTCAAAATTAATTTAATTTCTCCGTACTTGGGGAAATCCCATATGGAGCGTAGGTGCGAGAAGATCGTCAGTTGTGTAACATATGTCGTATGTTTGTTTTCATTTCATTTTTCATTTCAGTTCATTGATTGCCGTAATCGTGAATATATCTGCTACCGATAATATAAATTTATTCTGTTTCCTTTCGTGAATCTAGAAAAGTTCAGTTTTTCTTGTGTTTCACAATTCCATTGATTTCGATTCATTCGAATTTCATCTTACATTAATTTAAGAACATTCGTTTGTGCGAATTGGATTCGTAAAAGACTGTTACCAGTGGCGTGGTTTTTATTCTGCCACAAGGATAAGTGTTCCTAATTTAACATTTTAGCAACGGATTTTTACGTCAGCTCCATTCCTTGTTCGTTTGTCGAGCTCGATCACTCTGTTCATGGAAATAGGAGTGACCGACAAGATCTGGTTGACCGTTTTGCTGAAATAGGTAAGACAATATTTCCACTGTTATTTTGGGTACATTTATCCTTTCATTTGTGTTGGGTTTCAATAACTATTCATAATTATATACAGTCCATTAGCTCTCTTATTTTTCTATTCAAAAACTTTGTAAAATTCTCATTCAGTAAAATTGAACCGCACTTTAGTTGTTTAACTGAAATTCTACCCAACACCATTTTTCTAGAAATTTCCAATTTTTCTCATTAAAACCTTGAATTTTTTCAAATTTAATGCTCGAGGTGCCTATAAAATGATTTATTTCCTTAGTCTAGTCTTGTCTTATTCAGATTGAATCAAAATTTCATACAAACGTCTTCCAAAAACCTGACAGCGTCGTATCAAACTTCAAAATGAAAAAAAAATAATGTTGTGTCCACTTTACAAAGTGAAATAAAAAAAAAATTACATAGTGTTGGGTTTCAAAATGGCTTTAAAAACTTCTCTAGTTAATACTCTTTGCAATGGTATGTAACATGTACCATTAATAATCAGATAACTCAACAAAAAACCGTTTTGTCTTCAAGGATGCCTTGAAAGGATGACGACAAAACTATTCCATTGAGCAGGCAAAATCTTTTCTCTCATTTTACCACAGCTAAAAATAGCGTGCTCTCTCTATCATCGGCAAACAAAACTCCCAAGGGCGTCGCCAGGGAAGGGGCAGCTGCCCCTTGTACCCCCCCAATTAGAATAGAAAAAATTAACTGATTTTCGTATATTTTGCTATTATTTCATAAGTTTTTAAGGGATTTTTGGGCTCTAGGGGGAGGGGGCGCTGCCCCCCATGCCCCCCCAGCTCAAAATCTGGGGGGTAATTACTACATTTGCAAGTCATTTCATAGGCCTGCAGTAAAGGTGCAGTAATGCAGTTTTGAGTTCACTCAACATTTCGGTGGTTCATCAACATATTCTGTAGAAAACTAAAGATAGAGAACTTCAAATCATTTATTTTAAATCTTGTTCAAATTGTTGGCCATTGACACAAGAGAGCAATTAATAGAAAAAATAGATAATGCATTTGTGATAATGAAGCAAGAAATTGGACTAAGCTATCAGGCCCGGATCTACGATATTTTCAGACCGGGGCAAAAATTCCTGATGGCGCCCCCCTAATTTGTGTAATTTATGAATTCATAAAAAATAACAAAATAAATAATACAAATAAATAATAAAAAAATAATAATAATAAGGAAAATATCAAAAAGAAATTAGATTTTTTCTTCGCAGCTTCACGCGGCGTGATTTTCTTTCCGAGAACACATCTATCAGCTCCTCGAAATCTGTTTCGAAAGCAGTTTTGTTTTCTTTAGCTAAGATCGAGAGACCAGAGAGACGTCCCTGACTCATTGAGGAACGCAAATAATTTTTTTTCATTTTCAATTTTCTGAAACTGCGTTCGCAGCTTGCGTGGTAGGTAATGTGCAGTATATTATTAAAGCTATACTGACTGTTCAGAATTCACACATTTGTTTTATTATACCACAAAGTCTATACATAGGATGGGCTTACTCAGTAAGAATAAGAACGGGATTTTCTGTGCTCTGTGCGATTCTATGGCTGTTGTAAAAATCCCACAAGCATATACCTGCTCAGTTCTCCAGCAACCTGCCTTAGTCGCATATCGTTTTTACACGGCTTAGCTCGAAGCCCTTAACAAATACTTGCCACGTCGTCGGCCTTTAGTTCGCCAGTTATCGCCACCCTTTATACAAAGTGAATTCGTATGTGATAAGAACTTTTACCCTGCACAACACCACATGAAACCAGAAAGAAGCAGATACGTAACTTTTCGTCTAAACAACTGTAAGTACCATTCCTTCATTATTTACTTTGTGGTATTCATTCTATCAAACATCCATTTATTCTTTGATTTCTCGAGGCAATAAGAATTGGTGCAATAGTCCATTTCTTCTCTCCAAGAGAGCTCGTGTATATTATTTATTGGTCCTTCGATTTGCCGGATTGGTATCAATTTAATTGTCATATTGAGAGTTGAAGAAATCAAAATTATCAATTTCATTTCTAACACTATTCGAACTGTTTACCTCCTATCTGCATATCTGTTTCTTATCCGTCAAGTACCTGCTGTCCTTCCGATACGAAATTCCTTTCGGTACGTTTTATTGCTCTGCGTCGCATCGTCCAGGTAATTTTGAAACCTTCAGACCCAGTCGTAAATTGGGTGAAGATTTCTGGCACTTCGTATTTATAGTTCAAATATTTCATTGAATATGGCAAAAACGCAGAAGCACTCAACTCTTCGATCGATTTATATTCGTGATATTCTAAATTTGCACGATCTCGCAGATAAAGTCATCACGGACAAATCAATTCTGTCCCGTTTCAAAGCGCATTATCAAGACTTAGAAGGTATCAAAGAAGAGTTTTTAAAACATCATAACACGGTCATTTCATCGCTCATAACCGAGTCAGACGGAAATTTGGAGGACGAATTCAAAATTCGTGAGGATTTCTTAGAATCCTATTATTTTATCAAAAGTGTCCACGCCGATATCTCAGAATCAGAAACTAAAGCCGAAATTGCAGACCATTCAATTACCAATCAGCATTCACATATCATGCTTCCAACTCTTGAATTAACGAAGTTCAACGGTAATTACAAATCGTTTCCTTCTTACATAGATTTATTCGACGCATTAGTACATACCAATAGCTCATTATCAACTATAGAAAAATTCAATTACCTGATATCCTCCCTTTCTGGACCACCTTTGACTCTAGTCACAACGCTAAGGTTATGCAGCGATAACTATCAGATTGCATATGATCAGTTAAAGCGCAGGTATCACAATAAGAGATTACGCGCTCAAGACATGTGGAACGAGTTGGAAAATGCGCCATCTCTAAAATCCGAGAACGCCGCGAGCTTGAGGAAACTCTTAGACACTTTTTCCGAGAATCTTGCCGGCCTCACCCAAATGAATTTTCCTGTCGAAAGCTGGAACTTTGTTTTATCGATTATGTTAATTAAGCGTCTAGATCACGCGACTGTCACTAGTTTTGAGCTCAATAGGAATTCGATCGAAATTCCTGATTATAGAGATCTCCTGTCATTTCTTGAGAGACGCTGCACAGCATTAGAAACTTTGAAGGTTGTCGGTTCCTCTCCTGGGAATATGAATTCCCACAACAATATTTCCAACACGCGACAAAGATTCCAGCAAGACAGAAAAACCCATCATTATCAATCCACCACGCTTTTTATGAATACCTCATCTTCACGCACTTGTCTCCACTGCAAAGGTAAACATACAATTTACCGATGCAATGCGTTCTCTGCGAAATCTCCAAATCAACGCTACGATTTCTGTAGAGCATCGCACCTTTGTCTTAATTGTTTGAGTGCATCTCACGACGTTTGCTCCTGCCAGTCAGCATATAAATGCAAGAAATGTGGGTCCGGTGAACACCACACTTTATTGCATGTGGACAAAATGCCTCTTTCGAGAACCCAAGTCGGCCGTTCAAAGAAAACCTCACTTCCCAGTTCGCCATCGTCGCCTCGGTCGCCTATTGAACAGGTCCATTCAGTTTTGTCAACAGCCTCCTTTCTTATCGAATCATCGAATAAAAGATCTGCGCCTGTTTCGAATTCCACTCTTTCGAGGTCTCGGGACAGTCGAAATATAAATTCGAGACAGAGTCACCCGTCAAAACGCCAACAAGTGAAGAACCCAGATCGTTCATCAGACACCAATTGGCGTTCCATTAGTAATTTGGAACAATTACCTTCCAAACCAATCCTTGAGCCATCCTGCGTTGATTTATATCTCCCTCCTCCTCATCCCTTTCGAAATAAGCCAGACAGTCATATGCAGATCGGAAAACTTAATTAGAAGCTAAATATTCTTCAACTTTTTATTTTTAATTTTCCTTTTTTTTTGTTAATTTTTTCTCATTTCACGACCATTTCTCCTTTCTCTCAATATTTCACTTTTCTCAATCTTTGTTTCTTAAAATGCATAGATGCATTTTCCCGGCGGAGAATGTTCAGAATTCACACATTTGTTTTATTATACCACAAAGTCTATACATAGGATGGGCTTACTCAGTAAGAATAAGAACGGGATTTTCTGTGCTCTGTGCGATTCTATGGCTGTTGTAAAAATCCCACAAGCATATACCTGCTCAGTTCTCCAGCAACCTGCCTTAGTCGCATATCGTTTTTACACGGCTTAGCTCGAAGCCCTTAACAAATACTTGCCACGTCGTCGGCCTTTAGTTCGCCAGTTATCGCCACCCTTTATACAAAGTGAATTCGTATGTGATAAGAACTTTTACCCTGCACAACACCACATGAAACCAGAAAGAAGCAGATACGTAACTTTTCGTCTAAACAACTGTAAGTACCATTCCTTCATTATTTACTTTGTGGTATTCATTCTATCAAACATCCATTTATTCTTTGATTTCTCGAGGCAATAAGAATTGGTGCAATAGTCCATTTCTTCTCTCCAAGAGAGCTCGTGTATATTATCTACTGACATAAGGAAGAGCTTCTTGCAGATCTTATCTGTGAAGAATTTGTAGCAGGTCTAATGAAGTCGATCTTTCACTAATTTAAGGAAACAGCTCTTTGAAAACCGCTAGTTCCTAACAGAAACCAACTGCATTCAAGTTTCGTCAATATTTTTGCGCTAAAAGGGTCCCATTTTTCTGCAGATCCTCCTTTTGCATGTTTAAAAGAGCATGGCCATTGAGGAATGCGAAATTCGTATGCAGACTCTCTGTGCTTCCCAGTGGCGCACCGAGGGGGGGGGGCTGTCGGGCTGCAGCCCCCCCCCCCCGAGCTGTGACCAACAAAAGTAATTCAAATATTTCCATCTTTTTGTTTTTCTAAAAGTAATAATAATTATTTTAGAACAGAATGGAAACTTAAACATTTCCTTCACAGATAGAAATAGGGATTGATATACATATACAGGTTTCTAAGAATTGGCTCCACATCCAATTCTTCTGAAAGAAGTGTAGCTTTCGAGATCCAGTTTTCAATAGGATTTTCTCTCATTCTTTGCAAGATCTTCACAAGACCTTGCATCAACGATAATCAACATGAAATAATTATATCCCCTCTCTGAATTTCCTCGTTGACCCTTTTGATCTCTCGCAGAATATTATACCAAATTGTTAGATTCAAAATGAATCTAAAATCCATCACAGCATGAAGCAAATTACCAGCTTCATACTTGGATTCTGCGACTAGTGAGGATTCTTTGATTTCTTCCACCAGCCTTCACAACTCCTGGTATTGAGCAAGGCATTAACACTCGCATTAACAGCTCGATGTCTAGACCATCTTCCTTTCAAATTTGTTTTCGTGCACTTTTTCATAATTGTTCAACGTGTGATTGAACTAGCAAAAAAAATACAGTTTTTGTACAACACCAAATAAATTCACTATTCTGAACATGATGAAGCCTAATGGACACTCACAGATTCAAAGAGTGGAACTAATACTGCCAGCTCGTTCATCTGTAGAATTCTGGACTGCTTTATATATGCCAGCCATATTAGATCCGTTGTCGTAGGATTGCCCACGACATTTTTTGACATCTAAATAATCAGCTTGCTGTTTATCTAGAATTCCAGTTTTCCCGTCAACTTCTTTGGTCAATAAAACTTTCCTTTATCCCATATCCAGACTCCGTTTTCTCCAAATATCGTATAACCTGGTTCATTTGTTCTGTGTGAAAAACATCTGGGGTGCAGTCGAATATAAATAGTGAAATAGTTGGCCTCCTTGATCTCATTAATAATGTTATTCCGAACTTTGGTGGCCCTTAAATCGATAATTTCATTCTGTATAGTTTTGGACAGATTGGATGTTTGTCCTTTTTTTGAGTGGTCAAGATGGCACTTCAGAGTCGGGTCATATTTGATAATACTTTTTTTTCCGAGAAAATAAAAAATGAAAAAATTCAACCACTGGTTGTTTTTGGCGCCCCCTTGAGCTGGCGCCCGGGGCAAGCGCCCCGCTTCCCCCCCCTAGATCCGGGCCTGTAAGCTATACCACAACGGAAATAAGAAAGAGTCGATATTCACATATTAATAAGAAAGAGATGTTACGCATGTATTAGAAATAATGGCCAACAATTTGAACAAGATTTAAAATAAATGATTTGAAGTTCTCTATCTTTAGTTTTCTACAGAATATGTTGATGAACCACCGAAATGTTGAGTGAACTCAAAACTGCATTACTGCACCCTTACTGCAGGCCTATGACATGACTTGCAAATGTAGTAATTACCCGCTCAGCTTTTAAGCTGGGGGGGGGCAAGGGGGGCAGCTGCACCCCCCTAGAGCTCAAAAATCCCTTAAAAACTTATGAAATAATAGCATAATATACGAAAATCAGTTAATTTTTTCTATTCTGATTGAGGGGGGGGGGCACGGGGGCAGCTGTCCCCTTCCTGGCGACGCCCTTGGGAGTATTGTTAGCCGATCATAGAGAGAGAACGCTATTTTTAGCTGTGGTAGAATGAGAGAAAAGATTTTGCCTGCTCAATGGAATAGTTTTGTCGTCATCCTTTCAAGGCATCCTTGAAGACAAAACGGTTTTTTGTTGAGTTATCTGATTATTAATGGTACATGTTACATACCATTGCAAAGAGTATTAACTAGAGAAGTTTTTAAAGCCATTTTGAAACCCAACACTATGTAAATTTTTTTTTATTTCACTTTGTAAAGTGGACACAACATTATTTTTTTTTCATTTTGAAGTTTGATACGACGCTGTCAGGTTTTTTGAAGACGTTTGTATGAAATTATGATTCGATCTGAATAAGACAAGACTAGACTAAGGAAATAAATCATTTTATAGGCACCTCGAGCATTAAATTTGGAAAAATTCAAGGTTTTAATGAAAAAAATGGGAAATTTCTAGAAAAATGGTAAAAAAATTATAACACCTTGAACTTTGGGCAAAATGTTATTTTATTAGGCGCAACAAGTAGCCAAGAGCATCACCCATCCACCATTTACTTATGGCTACTCACCCTCCAAACACCCTGTATAGTTGATAGTTGATTTGAATTAAGTGATATGTCAACAATATTATGTTCTCATTAATATTTGGTGTTATTTTGAGGGTGAGAGAGAAAATTCTTTGATTTAAGTTGATTGATTGATTTGCTGACGATCAAGAGACCGGGTTAGCACTTGGCCTCCCTGTGATACTGCGACCAACTTGGGTCTATTGTATCACTCTTTCGTCAGTGGTTCCTCACGAGAATTTGGGGGCACGGCAGGGCCGGTTATATTCAATAGATTTCTCAACGATCTGTCTCACAACAAATACTGCATCCTTACATGATCTCCCTGATCTGAAGCCTTGTTGCTCATCGGATAGGGAAATAATATTGTTAATCTTGTTGGTGATTATTTTAGTTATTAATTTTAATGTTGTACTGAGTAGATTTATACCCCTGTAGTTCTCTGGTTTTTTCTTGTCTCCCTTTTTAAACATGAGGATGGCGATACTTGTTCGCCATTGGTCCGGTATTCTGTGGTGGTAGAAGATGGCCTTAGTCAGCAAGGTCAACTGTTTAACCAGATGCTGCCCCCCATACTTGAGCAATTCATTTGGGATGCCGTCTAGTCCGGGGCTTTTTCTATTCCTCAGCTGTCGAAGTGCCAGTTCAACGTCTGCAGTCTCTACTTCTATATTGTCATTGGTAACTATTGCTGGTGCGTTGTTGCGTTCGATGGTATCTTCTTCTTTTTTATAGAGTGTTTCCAGGTATTCGGTCCAGGTCTCCCTTGATATGTGCTTAGGCTCAATTAACTCATTTATTTCCTTTCTCTGGGATCTTATCAATCGCCACATCTGTTTTTGCAGTCCATAAAAGTCGCTCTCCATTCTTTTGGAAAACTTTTCCCAGTGGCTGGTTTTTGCTGATCTTATGAGCGAATTTGTTTCGTTACAGATTGTTCTGTACTGTTCATATGATTCTGGGGTTCTCTGTGCTCGATATTTCAGATACGCTTGCTTTTTTTCACTGCACTTCTTTTTTATTTCGTTAGTAAACCAGGGGGTTCTATTAATTCCCTTGTCCATATTTATCATGCGTTTGCCAAGTACCTCATTCGCAGCTTCTTCAATGTTGGTCTTCAACTTTTGCCAGCAAACATCGACATCGTCTCTCGAATCTATTGCGTTTGTTTCTATTTTTTCCTGTAGTCTTCGCTGGTATAAATCTTTTGTGGAGTCGTGCCATAGGGATTCTACGTTCAGTTTTTGTTCTTTTCTGTTCGTTTTGTTGTTTCTTTTTAGAGGTAACCTTAGTTTAATTTTTCCCATCAGTAGCCTGTGATCACTATTGACATTAGCTGAATTTAAAGTTCTGACGTCTCGTACTTGAGCAGGATGTATATGTCTGTTGCTCAATATATAGTCAATGGTCGATCTTTGCCCTCTTGAATTTTCAAACGTGTACTTATGATGGGCTTTATGATTAAAGAAGGTGTTGTTTATTCTTAACTCGCTCAATGCGCACAAATTTATCAGGAGTTCTCCATTACTATTTATCACGTCCTCATTAAATCGCTGTTTTATTCCTGGTATGATTTCACTTCCGATACGTGCATTGAAGTCTCCAAGAACGATCGTTGTTTCATTTGCAGGTTGGCGTTCTATAGTTTCTTGCAGTTGATCGTAAAAAAGTTCTCTCTCCTTTTTGGGTTTATTGTCCTCTGGTGCATACACTGATATTACATTCATTCTTTTCTGGTTTTCCAAGTGTATTGTGACAACAATTATACGGGATGATATGTACTGACACTGGTCTATATTCAGCTTGTGCTTATTATGCACCAACAAAGCTACGCCTTCCCTAGCTCGCTCATGTCTATCGACACCGCTGTACACCAATATGTAGTCTTGATATTGTATCTGTCCTTTCCCTTTCTTTTTTGTTTCCTGTAAGGCGCAAATGTCGATGTTGTGATCTTTCAGTTCCTGAAGTGTTTCCTGCTCCCTTCCGTTGAGTGATTTGATATTCCAAGTGGCAAACCGCATAACATCTCGATTTTTCCATCTCTTCATCCTTTTTCGCGCATGTGTCGTCACCATTATATCAGTCCTATTCCGAGGCAAGTTTCCGGTTCTGTGAGCATTACTATTTTTTTTTACCTCCAGTAGTCTGCTAACCTTGCCTTCGAACCCTCCTCCTTTACCCGGGCTTGGGACCGGCAACATAGCCACTGAACTACTCAATCCATCCAGCGACTATGCAGGCGGAGTTATTTTCGATAACTGTACGTAATAATATTAGAAAAATGCTTCATTTAACAGAAATGCACAAAATAACCATTCTTCAAATGATTGGTTATGGAGATTACACACGGACACAAATGGAAGTTTCTCGCTTATTCCACGAAAAATTTTCAAATTTGCCGCCTATATCCCAAGGAAAAATTAGCCAAATAGAAAAGCAGAAGTTAGGAAGTATTTGTCTTCTGGAAGCCACAAAAAAGAGAAAGAAAAAAATACCCGCAAGACTAAAGAAGCAGAACTACAAGAAGTTTGTGGCATATATAATGATTCTTACAGAAACAGGTGCTGCAGAATACGTTAACAGAGAAATCAAGAGATTGAAGATACCACTGAAGACAGACTTAGGTCTCTTGAATAAAGAAGCAGATGATGATAAGGAAAAGAAACAAAACAAAATAAGAAAAAAGAAGAGAAGAAGGTTTGGTCGAATCTTAAAGGTTCCAGCTAGGATTCGTGTTCACTGGGCAAGGAATAAGCTTGGGGCCGGAGAATGTGGGATCTGGGATTCATGTTCACTGGGCGAGGAATAAGCTTGGGGTCGGAGAATGTTGGATCTAGGATTCGTGTTCACAGTTTATATTTTCATCAAGTTATAGTCCATCCAAGAATTATTGACATCTTGGGCGAAATTAGGTTGGTAATGCCCGCTCAGTGATATTTTGAGTGGCAGAATTCAGGTTGGTGTTGCAAATAACACTGGCGTTTTGTTCTGTCATTAATATTCGAATAAATTTGGCAAATAATTGCGCAAGTGAAAAATCTTTGGAATGAGGCTCTTGAATAATGTGGGTTCAGCTATTTAATGGAAAGCTTGCAGAGAGGACGTAGAAAAAGAAATAAGAGGAGATTAGTCAAAATAGATGGGATGGTATGATATTGCTGACATGAAGCCTTCAATTATAAACATGACGAGTTCTGCCCAGATGAGGAAATAATGACAGTGGTTAATAGGAATATTTACATTTTTAATATTAAATATTTTACTTCTTCTTTATTCGCCAATATTGAAAGTTACAATGTCATGACAAAATTCTTCATAAATTAAATAGATCCATCCGTTAAGTTTTGTTTCTGTCTTGATATCTACTACAATTTTTCGAATCCATCCAGTTTGCAGATACACGGTTCAAATTATCAACTAGATTTTTCTGGTTTAGCTAATATTCATATTGAACGTTGGAAAGCAGCATGCTTTTTTATCATCCACGATATTTTTCATTATCGGACCAGAATTTCCATACGGTATGCATGCTCCTATAATTGATCGTTCGAAAATGTATCAATACAAGATGAAAATAATATACTGCTGGTTAGCAGATTCACACGATGGCAATTGAATGCGATAATTGAGTTCATTTTCATGTTCAAAGTGCCTTATTTTGAAAAATTTCATTTAATTTCAAGATTATATTTATTTCTATGATGAAAGCACAGAAAATTTTTAGTGACTTTTTGGTAACTAGAAATAAAGGTGCGACTGGACTTCCAAAGCCTGCTTTGATGTCAATTATTCTTGGATGGACTCTACATAAACAATTGTAGGGGTATGACATAAAAAAGTTGTCAAATAAAAGATCGTCAAAAAGTCACCTATCAAATTATTGTTATATATAAATGGAAAGCAATTTAACACGTATCTTGGTTGATTTCGCGTTTTTCAACGGCCAGGGATTTAGAAAAAACTGGAACTGGAATTGTATCAATAACAATGACAGCCAATTCATTACCAAAGAGAAATGGAATGGAAGTACTCAATGAGAATATAATCATATAAGAACCCATTCAATTATCTCGATCATGAATCGTTTCACAACGTTTCACCATTTTACAATTTCAGGTTATAACTGAGAAATAAATATTTGAATTCAAATTTCTGCAATTTCCCGCTTCTTGGATTTTCTTCCACTACCAAAGTTGCACCCCCCGCCTAATACCCAAGGTCAATCTGACTGATTCGGTTCTGATTTGAGAGTGATTCGTCTTTTTTATCATTACCATTTTTAGCTACTGTTGAAGTGTAGAGCCATGACGATTACGGCGTCCTCTAGCGGGCGTTAAACTAAACTCTAACCTCCGCCGTCCAAAAAGTCCAAAATTATGTGTACAGCGTATGAACTAATAACTATGAAGCCTTCTCCCCAGTCATTCTATATTCCTAGCTGTGTATCCACCTTCCTTGTCTACCACATCATCTTCGACAATCGACTGGTGCGTCTGTCCGCTGTGGTAGGAAAAGACTTAGTGCATTTAAAGCGAGTTCTTGCCTGGATAGTCCAAGATCCCAGAGCAATCAGACATAACTTATTTTCACACGGATGAAACCTGAAGTTTTCAGTAGCGTCTCGTGTGCCTTGGATACCTACGCGCTTTATGGAACTTGCCGAGTGACACCTGGGCAGGTACCAGGTGAGAAAGGTAACTAAAAATAAGAATTATTTAACTCAAATTCACATGGCTGATTTTTATATATGTCATGTAGAATATTATTTTAAAGTAATATCATAAGTGTCGGACACTTTTGATGGACCAGAGCTTTTGTCAGACGCTTTTGAGCTACCCAAAAAATAAATGAACTTTACTTATTTTTACATGTCTGATTTTTCAATATGTTATTGAAGTATTTATTTAAAAGTTATATTCAATCAGTCAGACAAATTAGGGTGGCCAAACATCCCCTAAGACAAAAATTATTCGACCAGAAGTATGAGGGCGAGAGCACTATGTATGCGCTTCAGAGTGAGTGAGACGTCCATAATAACTCGGTTTCCCTTCTTAAACTCACCATCTGTTTCAATCTACTGTGTATGTGCTGTTTGCGTGTAATATTATATAACTTATAATATAAATATACAGTATGGTGCAAATGAAAGGAATAAATTCGTTATTTTGTAAACCGCCGAATTTAAGGAAAAATCCCGAAACACGCCGATTTTTATTTTATAACGGGCTACTCGTAAGGATACCTTTTTAGTTTTGACGTCATCTATATGAGCGTGATGACGTCATAACTAAAAATTTTTAAATGGAAATGTAGGTGTTGTGATACATTATTTGAAAGGTCTTTTAAATACCTATCCAGCCATACCAATATGTACAGTAATTGATTTGCTTATTGTCACAAATATTATTGATGAAATTTCAACAGGTTTCTTAATAAAATGTATTGAGTATTGGTATGATGTATTTATTGACACACAAAAATAAATTTTGTAAAGGCCGTCATTGTATTTTAGCTGAAGGTAAACAATTTAAGCACTCAATTTAGGTTTCGTTGTATTTAATGAGTAATACATATTAAATATCCATTTTAATAATAGAATTTTATTAATTTCTTAAACAAATACAAAAATCAATTACTGCAAGTTATTGATATGACTGGATAGGTATTTAAAATACCTTTCAAATAATGTATCACAACACCCACATTTCCATTCAAAAATTTGAGCGATGACGTCAAAAATAAAAAGGTATTCTTACGAATAAAATAAAAATCGACTTATTTCTGGATTTTTCCTTAAATTCGGCGGTTTACAAAATAACGAATTTATTCCTTTCATTTGCACCATACTGTATATTTAAATTATAAGTTATATAATACTACACGCAAACAGCACACTAGATTGAAACAGATGGTGAGTTTAAGAAGGGGAACCGAGTTATTATGGACGTCTCACTCACTCTGAAGCGCATGCATAGTGCTCTCGCCCTCATACTTCTGGCCGAATAATTTTTGTCTTAGGGGATTTTTGGTCACCCTAATTTGTCTGACTGATTGAATATAACTTTTAAATAAATACTTCAATAACATATTAAAAAATCAGACATGTAAAAATAAGTAAAGTTCATTTATTTTTTGGGTAGCTTAAAAGCGTCTGACAAAAGCTCTGGTCCATCAAAAGTGTCCGACACTTATGATATTACTTTAAAATAATATTCTACATGACATATATAAAAATCAGCCATGTGAATTTAAGTTAAATAATTCTTATTTTTAGTTACCTTTCTCACCTGGTACCTGCCCAGGTGTCACTCGGCAAGTTCCATAAAGCGCGTAGGTATCCAAGGCACACGAGACGCTACTGAAAACTTCAGGTTTCATCCGTGTGAAAATAAGTTATGTCTGATTGCTCTGGGATCTTACTCTAGGAGTCTCGTTCAGGGGCATCTCGGAGAAGCGATAGTAAAACTTCGATTGTTCTCTGGCAAAGGCAAAACTTTGTTTCAAGTAATATTGAATACTGTTTGAACACTCTGTGTCGTGTTATATGTGATAGGTATCTAAATAAATAAACCTATTTATTTTATTATTAGATTCAAATACATCAATTTTCAAAGTAAGAGCAATGATAATATTATGTATTTCGAAAAAGAGATAAAATAGTTATTTTTGTATCTAGTGCGCGAAATGCTACTTTGGTGATCGAGAATTAATTTTTTTCAACGAGGCGCAGCCGAGTAAAAAAAAATGGTCGAGATCACCAAAGTATTTCGCGCATGAGATGCAAACAAAATTTTTTCTAAAAACGTTCGTGCACTGGCTGCACCATAAATGTTAACATTGTGAATAATAAATAAAATTAGGTAGTGTTAAATTTTCTCACAATTTGAAAGCCTTAATTATTGTTATACATCAATAAATAAATGATTTCTTGGATTTTTGCTTGATTGAGGAACATAAAGGTAAAAATATAAAAATCCCATATAGTTTACATGCAGTGTGCGAAGTAAGTATTTCGCACACTACTTCGCGCACGGTGTCATGGTAACGCATGGCTAGTGTGTATGTTGAGTAATAAAATATTTTGACATTGAAATTTCGTTTGGTTCTACAGGGTGCGGCACGGAGGATGGATGGTTTTAAAAAAATAATAAAAGCGTTAATTTTTACTCAAAAACACATTTATTGACGGAATCAGATTCTCAAGGAAATAGCATTTGGGACAGTCAAGTGTGGAAAATCACATCAGGCATGTGGTGGCCGAAATCGCTGATGCAGTGCTGGAGGCGCTCTTGGAAGTTCGCGTAGACTCTCTCCAACATCGCTATCTCAACTTGGGCAACTTCCACGCGAATAGCCCTTTTCAATTCGTCCAGAGTTCGGGGCTTGGTCTCGTATACTCTAGCCTTGAGGTGTCCCCATAAGAAAAAATCGCATATGGATAAATCTGGGGACCGGGGAGGCCAATGAACATCGCCAAACCTGGAAATAAGGCGACCAGGGAAGAGAGGGCGAATAACGTCCATTGATGCTCTGGCTGTGTGGGCGGTCGCCCAATCCTGTTGGAACCACACACGTCGGATTGGAACACGTTGCCGTCGTAATTCGGGGATAAAGAAGTTGTTGATCATTTCGACGTACCGCTCTGAGTTCACGGTAACAGCACGACCATTAACGTCTTCGAAGAAGTAAGGGCCAATGATGCGAGTTTGCGATGCAGCGCACCAAACCGTAACTTTTGGGCTGTGCAGCGGTCTTTCGTGTAAGTGTTGCGGATTTTCATTAGCCCAATAACGGCAATTCTGCCGGTTAACCATGCCGTTGAGGTGAAAGTGGGCTTCGTCACTCATGAACAAAATGAGGTTATCACTTTGATCGATCAGTCCAAGGCTCCATGACGACAACTGGTAAATAAATGCTAGGAACACACGAGTCTAACGGCACCTTCCCCACTTCTCTCGTGCTCAGTGGGGGAAAATTATGACCATCTGAAAAACGTCCGCCCTCCGTGCCGCACCTTGTATAATAGATGCATAGAATAACTGGTGTAATGACTCCTCACTAAAAATCGTGACCAAAATTTGTAGATCAAAACGGCATTCTAGATTTCAGGTTTTGGTCTATTTTCGGAATAATCAGCAATAATTCACAGTCCTAGCGCTACTGCGGCAATGGAATAATAGCGCGCCCCTTTCGGGAGAAATGAAAAGCAGCACAAAATCTCAGATTTTCGATCGACAAGAAAGTCTTAAACAAAATCCAATCAGTGCCAACACTAGGTATTCTTAATGCATCTATGTTCTTTAGTAGGCTAAGAATTTTTCAATATATATCCTCGTACCTTGGCATATTGGGCAGTTTATTGAAAAAAGAGGTGGTAATACGGCCTATTGCATTTTGATTCAGTTGTGGAATAACTATAATTAAAAATAAATACTCGATAATTTTAGATTATCATGGGTTTGTTATAAAAAAATATGAATTAACCTTTCAATCCCTCTTTCAAATTTTCAGATTTTGGGTAATTAGGCATTTCGAGTCAGCTGATTTTGACAGAAATCGCCGTTTTGGCTGTGGGGTTCATGTAGGTTGAAATCAATTCACGGTCGACACCCTGGATAAATTTCCTTATTCATTACTAAAGAATCTTGCTGAATGTTTTTTAAATTTTCGATATATCTGATAACCTCGCATCTGGGCGGAATTATTATTAAATTTTGATGTATATGAGGAAAAATTGGAATTGACATAATTTTGTTGTTGGTGCGAACATGCATTTCCCAGTTTTCATAATTTAAGTTTGCTTTAAATTTCACAAAGAAATCTCTTCCTAAAATTCCATCTCCTGGTATTGGAAAGTTTTCCTCTACAATGTGGAATGTATGTTTTATATAATAATTTTGAAAATAAATTTTAGTATCCACTGTTCCTAAAGAACTATTTAAACCTTCGGTGACTCCTTTGATTTTTGATACTCGAGAAGTGTTAATAAATTCTTTGCTAATAATTTTGTTATTTTTGAGAACCGAGATATCCGCTCCTGTATCTAAAATGTATGTTACATCGGAATTTGATATTTGTGTTTTTAGAACAACAAAGTTTGAAAGTGATAGATTCAGATTGAAAATTTTGAATTCCTGGACATCTATCGCATTTCCCCCAATTGATCTAATTGGGGGTTCGGTACGTTTCCCGAACCCTCAACATTTTCTAAAATTCTTACGTTTTGTCTATAATTACGATTTAAACCTCTTTGGCCGTTCTTATGTCCTCTCTGAGCGTAATTGTTAGAATGTACATAAGAAGAGTTGCCGGAAAAATTTCTATCAAAACTTTGGTTGGAAAAGTTATCTCTATTTTGAAAATTGAGATTTTGGTTTCTTCTAACAAAATTCTGATTTTGATGGTTGTTACCTCTGAAGTTTGGATGTGCGTTTCCTCTGAAATTGCGTTTATAGGAGTTTTGCCGAAAATAGTAGAATATTCGATGTTGGATTTTGAGTCGTATTTAGGAATTTCGTTATCAGTTCTTGTACTGTTTTAAATGAACCAGCCTCGACTATCAGTCGCGCTTTTTCACTGATAGCATTTTTACTTAAAGCCCTCACACTCGTTTCTACGGTATATCCTTCAGCAATTTCACTCGGTACCCCTTCGCTTATATATGCGTTTTGAAGTTTATACGCAAGTGACTCGATTTCAGAAGGAAATGAAGAATTGTCCTGATGGTTTTGTTTAAAATTAAGTAGCTTAGCTATAAGCGATTGTGAATTTTCACCTTTAATGCAACTCTTGAGTTTCAAAATTATAGCATCTATTGTATTGTCAATAGTTATCAAATCACGAGCTCGAGAAGTTAAACGCGTCTTGATAAAAGCTACAGCGTTCTCCTGATTATCGTTCGATAATGTTTTCAACAATTCCAAAGAGTCTAGAAATGTTTTTAAATTTTCATATTTGCCATCAAATTGATTAGAAATAATGTTACTCGCTAAGTTAAAGAATTCTGTTGCACTCAAAGCCATTTCTGAATCACTGCCTTGTTCGTCTTGGTCGATAATTGTTTTATCGATTTGTTCTAAGCATGAAATTGGATCTTATATGATACGCCTAATGTTCTAAATGTTCTCACTACTTTATCTCTACACTTATGAAAATTGACCTTACAACTTTGTCTTTGATCAGTATTTAATTCAACCCAATATTTGCTTAATATAGACGTAAATTTATTGAATAAAACTACTAAATTGTCGCGGATTTCGTCCTTAATAATTTCACTTTTCGGAACTTCTTTTTTTAACGCCCTTTTCGACTGTTTAATTATATTTTCTCTTATTTCCGTCAATTTTGTTTCAATAACTTCGAATGTAACAGACATAAGTTAGACCAAAATGTTAACAATCAATAGAGAGAAAAAAAATGTTTGTACACAAATATAAAATCAATATTATCCTTACTATTAGTCCCTTAACTTAGTTTGCCTGAAAAAAAAAACCTTCACATGTCACTCCACTTGGTCCACACTTGTCACTTCCCTGTTCTTCCTTTCCATTTCCATAAATCACTTACAGTCCAAATTCCATCTAAATAATGGTCTCTCTGCTGCGTACGATTTGTTTTCTAATTTTCTTCTCCAAATTCCTACTCCATTTGCGGTACAGATAAAGAAGCAAGATCATCAGGACTATCACAACTAAGATGACACCTCCAACTTCTTCGTGTGTGAATGTAGCGGTAGAGCCACCACTGTTACTATTTTGAGCAATAATAACTTCTTCTTTTTTACTACTGCTACCACCCATAATTACGGAAAAATCATAGATACATTTTCACCACATTACTTAACACTTGAAATCAATTCGTAGACTTCGGCAGTGAGTTCTTTATTGTATCGACTCTTGATCAATAATAATGTAACAATGGAAAAGAATCATATCAGGTGCTTTCGTAAGTGGGCCAGTTCTATGAACGGCAATATGATAACTCGACAAAAAAAGGTGACATACATGCTATTGCAATATTGGAAATTATAAATATTGAGCATCAGTAATCTGCCCTACAAACCAGTTAGTTATTTGCGTTTTGTTGAGTCTCTTATGGAGTGTTTTATATTTACTTAGCGAAAAAAACTTTTTCAGATGTGAAAAATATGATCAAAATCTGGGCTTCTGCCACGTTCTGCCTGCTGAATGAACTGATCATAGGAATTATGCACTGTGAAGTCAGATCGAAATGCCTAATTAACTAATAAAGTGTTTCAAGTACATCGTATTTTGGTTCCCTATGCTTTCATTAAAGGACCCCGCACTTTTAGTAGGTAAAGTGGCGACCGGTCAAATTTTCTGAAAATTTGGTATGTTGTTGTACCAGACTCATTGACCAAAAGTGTCAATGGGCCAAACCCAATCCTATGGCTAGTGTTCTAAATACGGGGTGTTAAAGTTGAAAATTGCCCAGATTTTCGGATTTATTTGCTGATTATTAAAAGAAACATTGGATTTCTGTTGCATACACACGTTTACTACATGTTCTAGGTATGAAATTAGAGGATACGTATGATTAAAAATATTTATATTTACCGGGTGATTCACGAATATATGACGGTAGTTTTTTCCCAAAATTCACTTTTTCTACTGTGACGTCAGGAGGGCATATTTTTGAAATGTTATTTCCGATTTAGTATTATGACGACAAAATATTGCACAGTGCATATTTTTTATACAGGGTGTTTCACAGAGAGAACCACTAGACATAATCAAATTTTTTTAGGATTAATTCGAAACCCTGTATTTTTGAATTGGTTTTTGGGAAAAGTAATACCACAAACATATGTGTGTCTCTAATCTCCAAAATATTCAGGGTGGTTTATTCATAAGAAGGTATTCTATTTTGGGAGAAGTACAAAAAACATGAACATCCTGTATTCGAAAATTTCCTCGGTCAAATGCAACTATTTTATCACTATATATTGATTTCCACAACATCTCCAGAGGTATGAATTTTAAATCCGATACTATGACCAGTTTTCGAGATACAGGGCGTAAAGGCGGAGAATAACTTATTTCATCTTTTTTTTTTCAAATTGAAAAGCCGGATTGATTTTATGTTGCGCCCATGAGTTCAGTATGAGTACAGATCAGATGCACAAGGAAAGGTTCAGCTAAAATATATACTGTTACAGGGTGATCCACGAATAAATCACAATAGCTTTTGCAAACACTCGATAATTCCACACTTTCATCACAGATAAATTATTCCATGAAGTTAATACCTAGTCGTTCACAATTTTCAGTCTGAAATACTTCATAATAATTAGGTACTTTTCATACAGGGTGAGCCATAAATAATATGCTTTGAAATAATTGAAAGGAGAACTTTTCTGGTGAATTTTGAATAACTGTCTAACATTACATCAAGTAAAGTATTTCAGACTGAAAATTGTGAACGACTATAGGTATTGCCTTCATGGAATAATTTCGCTGTGATGAAACTTTAGAATTATCGAGTGTTTGCAAAAGCTATTGTGATTTATTCATGAATCACCCTGTAACAGTAAATATTTCAGCTGAACCTTTGCATGTGCATCTGATCTGCTCTCATACTGAACTCATGGGCGCAGCATAAAATAAATTCGGCTTTTCAAGTTAAAAAAAAATTGATGAGATAAGTTATTCTCCGCTTTTACGCCGTGTATCTCGAAAACTGGTCATAGTATCGGATTTAAAATTCATACCTCGGGAGATGTTGTGGGAATCAATATATAGTGATAAAATAGTTGCATTTGACCGAGGAAATTTTCGAATACAGGGTGTTCATGTTTTTTGTACTTTTCCCAAAATTGAATACCTTCCTATGAATAAACCACCCTGAATATTTTGGAGATTAGAGACACACATATGTTTGTGGTATTACTTTTCCCAAAAATCAATTCAGAAGTACAGGATTTCGAATTAATCCTAAAAAAATATGATTATGTCTAGTGGTTCTCTCTGTGAAACACCCTGTATAAAAAATATGCACTGTGCAATATTTTGTCGTCATTATACTAAATCGGAAAGAACATTTCAAAAATATGCCCTCCTGACGTCACAGTAGAAAAAGTGAATTTTGGGAAAAAACTACCGTCATATATTCGTGAATCACCCGGTAAATATAAATATTTTTAATCATACGTATCCTCTAATTTCATACCTAGAACATGTAGTAAACGTGTGTATGCAACAGAAATCCAATGTAACTCTTAATAATTAGCAAATAAATCCGAAGATCTGGGCAATTTTCAACTTTAACACCCCGTATTTAGAAAACTAGTCATAGGATTGGGTTGGGCCCATTGACACTTTTGGTCAATGAGTCGGGTACAACAACATACCAAATTTTCAGAAAATTTGACCGGTCGCCACTTTACCTACTAAAAGTGCGGGGTCCTTTGTGGTGAATTTTCATTCAATCCTGCTACTGGTGAATTCCGGTAATTTCAGTTGGGAATGCCAAAAATAACAACTGTTACGCGTATACCTTCAACATTTTTGAGCTCTCGTTCAGTCGTTCTACTTGTATGAAAATGAAGATACCCTAAAGAAATACATACACTCATTCATAGTATAAATTCTCAAACAGTAACTGAAATTTTGTTCAACTTTTTTCAGGTGAGGAGGTACGTAGCCATCCCTAAGAACCAACGAGACGTTGCACTGAAGCATAATTTGGACCATCGTAGATTATCCATGGAGGAGATTTACTACAAGAGTCACCTGAGCAATGTTCAGAAAAATGATTTGATTTTTGTGGTCACAATATTATCCGACAATGAAAGAGAATCACACATCAAGCCTTATAATTTTACGGATTATTATATTGATTATGTTGCGGAAATGGAATTCTATTAAGTCTTTATTCTTTATTTTGTGACACGTTGTAGTATGATCGATACTGAATCATATTCACCACTATTATAGATATTAGATAAATATATTTTTGATTTATTTGATCGAATTTATCTGTACCTGATGAAAATTCTTATTCATCGAAAAGATTATTTAAACCTATAAGTTTCAGCTTTCCTCAAAATGAAAATGACGACATGAAAAGGAATTCAAGATTTATATTTATGTTAACAGAATAACTTCTAGCATTGTATGAAGAATTATACTATGCTTCCAGTATTGTAACGTAAATTAAATGACTTACGAAATAAATAAGAAAGTCGAATCGTTAGGGAACTCTACTTCAGACATCAAGGTAACGTTCTCGCCATCCATTTCTACATTTTCTTAGATCTGAATATCCAAAAATTGCATTTGGAAAACGTGAATTTTTGACGTTTTCTAAGGGATTCGATTTTCAACCACACAGATCGCTTTTGACAACTGTTGTTAATTAAGATTAATTCGAACTTCACTGAAGAAGTCGAAGATAAAGTAAAGTGTTCAATTCGTAGTAATGGTCATTACACACTCCTTGAATTACACCACTCGCCTGACGGCTCGTGCTGCAAAATCGATCTGAGTGTGTTATGACTTACATTACCGCTCATTGAACAATATACTATTCCTAGAGCATAGACTCGAAAATTACAGGACTCGCAACATTTTCATCGCCATCTATCGGGGTGATACACCAACATAAACAATAAATTATCATAAATTTGAGTATTAGATGCCGCGGCAATCACTCGTTAATTAATGGACCGTAAAAGTCACGCTGGATCAAAACAAACCGTGTTTGCTAGGAGTATACAGGGTCTTTCACGAGGAACCTCACCCATATTTATACGGGAAACTACTGAACGTATTTTCATGAAATTCAGCACTTATAAGTATTTCACGATGCTGATGAAATCTAAAATATTTTCAAGGCATGAGCACCTCCGGTTTTTCCGGAAATGACGTCAACTTCCGTTTTTCAAATTAGAACACCATTTTTTTTATTGCAGAAATAGATTCCTTAGAAAATTTCCAGTTATTTTGATATAACATTTTTCAGTTTTGGTTGGAAAATTCTCTCTGAGCGGGAAAATTCGAAAAAAAAAATCGAAAATAGAGCTCCGCTGAAACAAGAATAACTTCGAGGTTTTTGGATGGAAAATTTTCATTTTTGGGATTTTTCAAGATGTACGATTGATGTATCCACTTTGAAAATCGAAATCGTGATTCATGATACAGGGGGTGAAAAAATCGCTTTCAAAGTTAGGGATGACAAAATCGTGAAAAATCAATTTTTTCAAATTAGAACCCCATTTTTTTATGGCAGACATTGAATCTACGTTAAAAAATAATGTGAGTGTATGCATCACACCCTTGCCCTAAAGTGGATATTTTCTGAGTTATTCACAAAAAACTGTTTTTCGTCTTGAATTTTCAGCTATTTCTTTTCCCTTCACGCCAAAAAGATGAAATTTTCAGGAACTGTTACTTAAACCATGTTTTAGATTTTACTACCCTAATATGCAAGAGAAAAAAGTTACAGGTTGTTCCTAAATAGATGGCGAATTTGGATTCGAATTTGTATCGGAAACCTCTTTATTTCAACTAATCGGCCATCGGTTTTCTCTCCAGTGATAAATAAATAATTCCTTATGAACCATATGCAAAAACTTACCATGTTTTACATTCTTTTTTTTTAATGATAGATATCATTAATTACATCTGCCAAATTCCTCTTTATTCAGTAGCATGTAATTAATGATATCTATCATTAAAAAAAAGAATGTAAAACATGGTAAGTTTTTGCATATGGTTCATAAGGAATTATTTATTTATCACTGGAGAGAAAACCGATGGCCGATTAGTTGAAATAAAGAGGTTTCCGATACAAATTCGAATCCAAATTCGCCATCTATTTAGGAACAACCTGTAACTTTTTCTCTTGCATATTAGGGTAGTAAAATCTAAAACACGGTTTAAGTAACAGTTCCTGAAAATTTCATCTTTTTGGCGTGAAGGGAAAAGAAATAGCTGAAAATTCAAGACGAAAAACAGTTTTTTGTGAATAACTCAGAAAATATCCACTTTAGGGCAAGGGTGTGATGCATACACTCACATTATTTTTTAACGTAGATTCCATATCTGCCATAAAAAAATGGGGTTCTAATTTGAAAAAATTGATTTTTCACGATTTTGTCATCCCTAACTTTGAAAGCGATTTTTTCACCCCCTGTATCATGAATCGCGATTTTGATTTTTAAAGTGGATACATCAATCTTACATCTTGAAAAATCCCAAAAATGAAAATTTTCCATCCAAAAACCTCGAAGTTATTCTTGTTTCAGCGGAGCTCTATTTTCGATTTTTTTTTCGAATTTTCCCGCTCAGAGAGAATTTTCCAACCAAAACTGAAAAATGTTACATCAAAATAACTTGAAATTTTCTGAGGAATCTATTTCTGCAATAAAAAAATGGTGTTCTGATTTGAAAAACGGAAGTTGACGTCATTTCCGGAAAACCGGAGGTGCTCATGCCTTGAAAATATTTTAGATTTCATCAGCATCGTGAAATACTCATAAGTGCTGAATTTCATGAAAATACGTTCAGTAGTTTCCCGTATAAATATGGGTGAGGTTCCTCGTGAAAGACCCTGTATTGGTTTATACCGGGTCCTGCAAGAGTGAGTTAAGCTTCCATAGCTGCTAAACCAGACGTTTTAGGAATTCAGTTGAGAAGCATTCCCTTTGTAATTGCAATTCTGCATCTGAGGAAATCATTTTATGATATACAGGGTGTTCCCAAATAAAATTATTCAACAAATTGGTGATTTTTTAAATGGAACACCCCATATATTTTTGCATATTTTCAATGCTCTTCAATACCTCTACCATGATGCAAAATATTAGGTATATTTCTCCAACAGTACGGATCTTATTAAGAAAAAAACTGCACAATTTCGACGAAACAGTAGTTCGGTAAAAGCCCTTCATCGATTTCCAGAAGCGATAGAAACATGACTTTGATCAGGATTTCTTTTAACTCAAGAATTTGCCTAGTCATCGTTCCTAAATGATCAACCTATCTTATACAGGGTGTCCGTTATTATCCAAAATGAAGAAATTCAAATTGTTTTTTCTCGATTTTTTCAGATGTAACACCTTGTATTTTTTTTCACGATGATGTACACAGTTCAAAACCTAACATATTTTCAGAAGTAACCAAAGGGCTATTTTCACTCCTGCGTCCGGGAGGTACGAAAAATAAAATCAGAACGGAAAATTTTATTCACATCTATATATATAAAAGAAAGATGTTGGTTACACCATTTATAACTCGAGATCAGATAGACTGTTTGTTATGAAACTTCATATATGGATTCGTCTACGGTCTGGTTATTATAAAATGCAATAAAACTTCCAAAAAATCGATGAAAATTTCAATTATACAGGAAATGCTTTTCCTCCTTTTGAGCGAGGCCACTAGGTGTCGCTACAGTTACAGTTACGCTACCGCTTATTCATAGGTACTTGATTTCATATTCTCTCCGTTAGATGGGGTGTACAGTGACTATATTACCACTACAGTCACTGTAATAGTGTGTAATTTGAGTTGCCTACAACTTTTAGATGTCTAAAATGATTAGATTTCGTACCACTTCAGATGGCGCTATTCACACATTATGACTGATTATTAGTTATTTTTATAGTTTTATTTATTCAAAATAACGTAATCGTGAAGTAGGATGTCTAGAATAATGGTGTAGGCACTGATTAGATTTTGTTGTGACCAAATTGATTATATTAGCAATGTTTCGTTCTTTCCACTTCAGGTGGCGCTATTCACAAATTATGACTGATTTTTATCAGTTATTTCAAATACTTGAATTTATTCTGGCGAACGTGGCGTGTTAATGGTAGATAATTTTGTCAAGCAATAATGTGTGTTTATATTCCTGACATTCTGATGTATACAGGGTGTCTCAAGTTCGAGTGCCTATTAGACGTTTCTGGAGAACTGGACATATTTGAAATCTGAAATTTGGGATTATGATATTGTTCGAAATTCTCTACAGACCTAAAATATTTTCAGAGCCAGAGCACTTCCGGTTATACAGGGAGTGAAAATAAATTTGCTCAAAAAATTTTTTTTTCAATGTTTTCGTTTCTGATATGATAGAGTATTCAGTGCTGAATACATTTCTGTTGAAACCATTGTATTCATTCGAATAGTTTTCAAAATATCGAAAAAAAACCTGAAAAAAAGTAAAATATTCATAGTCAGTATTATGTTCATTTTTCTTATTCTGCACATCCTGAGTGTTAACCGTTTTCCTAATGTCAAAGTAGAAGAATGTGGAAAGGTCATGCATCTTTTGAATTTCATAAATATCATCACAGGGTGTTTCAAATTTCGTGTCAAAAACTGTGATCCAAAATTGGCCATAACTTCTGTTTTTCAAATTAGAACCCTATTTTTTTATTATTGCGATGGATTCTGCGGAGAAAAATAATGATAGCACTCTCAGATGCTCTTGCTCTTAAATTCAGTAATTCCCGAGTTATTTGAGCTTTTCTGGATTCATGTTGTACGTAGAATCAAATTCATCTAATCTTTTACTTAAGAATATTCTGTGATCATAGAAGATAAGTTTTCCCATTAATAATTCCCAAGTGACAGGTCTAATTTTAGGTTTTATCTTTACTTTTCGATTTTATTCAATGGTTTCATAAAAATATTCATCGAATATGTTGCATGAGAATATTCTGTGACCATAGAAGATAAATGATCCCATTAATAATTCACAAGTGACAGTTCTGACCAGTGGCGGCTGCTCCATAGGTGCACATGTGCACGTGTACCCCCAACTAATATCTTCATCCAAAGAAATTTACTTTTGTGTTTGAAGTAAACGTAACGTTTTTTTTTTGTGTATTTGATTTTATTTTTCATTTCCGATGTTCCGGTTCACGGCTCTGTATTTCAGACTCAAGACGGCGAACGAACTTTGAACGCCAAACGCCACGCAAATGCATTATCATACGCGTAAACGCCCGACCGTGCTAGACTAGATGGACCGTACACTGCACATCCGAAGTGGTCCATGATTGGAGCTTAAGCCACCCCTCGCGCCCCGAGCTTCCCGTAGCAGTCCATAGTATTTAGCTCACGTAGGTACACATCCAGTTTGTGAACCGACATCCGATACATCCAGTTTGTGTACCGTCGTGTCCAGAAGCGCTGCTGTATTCACCGTGTTTGTTCGTTTGTCGTATTCGCGCAATTATGGCCGAAAGTTTGGAGAATCCGATTTGCATTAGCGTGCAATATTTAAAAACAATTCGTTTTTCTTCGCTGACATTGGAAGAAAAACAAAAAATCAAAAGTGCCGGTCGTCCAAAACCGAATTTATCGATCACGCATGTAACAAAATGTAAAACACGCGATTATAAAAGAACCTTCAAGATAGACACTTATGAAAAAGCCGAATGGTTATGTGGTTGTGAAATTAGTGACAGTCTTTATTGTTTTCCTTGTTTGTTATTTGCTGGTGATGATCAAACAGAATGGACCAGATCCGGTGTCAAGGATTTAATCCATTTAAAAGAAAAAATTAAAAAACATCAAAATTCCAAGACACACCTCTCTGCCAAATTAGGTTTCAATTTGTTGGGTAAACAAGATATTCGACAACAATTAAACAGTGCTTACCGACTGAATATCGAGAAACATAATGAGCAAGTGAAGAAGAACAGGTACATTTTATCGAAAATAATAAACTGTGTTAAATTTTGTGGTGCTTTCGAATTAGCATTACGTGGCCATGATGAAGGAAATGATTCGATAAATCCTGGTATATTTAAAGGTCTTATCAATTTTTCTGCTGAATTAGATTTAGCGCTCAGGGATCATTTGGATCAATCCACAGTATTTAAAGGAACATCCAAAGACATTCAAAATGAATTATTGGACTGTATGCTTTCTGTGTGTCATGCACACATTAAGAAAGAAATTGCTGCCTCAAAATTTGTATCCGTGATAAGTGATGAAACAAGTGACATTTCGAACATTTTCCAAATGGTTATAGTTTTCCGTTATACCTTAGCAGACGGTTCCCCTGTTGAAAGATTTTGGGGTTTTTTGAAACCTTCTGATCATCATGCTGTTGCGTTAGCTGGCTGTATTGAAAACGTTCTAAATTCTGTTTTGAAAAAACCTGATCAGTTGATTTCGCAAAGCTATGACGGCGCAAGTGTTATGAGTGGCGTCCACGGTGGTGTGCAAAAACTTATCAAAGATAAATTCCAGTATGCGTATTATATACACTGTTACGCACACCAAATAAATTTAATAATGTCACAAGCAACAAGTATAAATACAAATGTTCGCATCTTTTTTGCCGATCTGAGTGATATTACGAATTTCTTCTCCAATTCTCCACAACGAGTTTCTGTATTAGATGAGGTCGTTGGAAGAAGAGTTCCGAGTGCATCTGCTACAAGGTGGAATTTCAAAATTAGAACTGTTAACACTGTTTATGAAAACAGAGAAGCCCTTATCGAGTGTATGGAGAAAATACAATCGTCGTCCAGACAATCGGATACCATCACAAAAGCTGGTGCCCTTTTAAGATTATTGAATGACACCAAGTTCGTTTTTTGGCTGACAGTTTTTCATCGTTTAATGCCTCATATTGATATAATATATTCTCAGCTGCAAAAAAGAACTGCTGATTCTGTGACCATAAAGAAATGTATTGCAGAGCTGGAAAAAAACATTCAAAAAGAAAGGGAAAATATACACACCATCAGAGACTCCGAACTAGACGACATTGACGTGAGTCACTCTAGGAAGAGAAGGAAGGTAGATGAAAGAACTTCTTATGTTTCCACGACTGTTCAAGCTAAAGAAGTGTGCGACACCATTATATCAGAAATAAAAAGGAGATTTTCGTTTACAGGTCATTTAGAAGTGGCTAATTTGTTTTTGGTGGAGAATTTCGAAGTATATTCGTCGAATTTTCCCATCCAATATTTAAATTCTGCAATTTCTGCCTATCCATTTTTAGACAGAAACAAACTGAAGACAGAGTTGGAAATTATTTATAGAAGGACAGATTTTAGAGAGGTCTCCGGAGCAATCCATCTCCTAAAGTTTTTGATAGAAAATAATTTGCAAGAAGACTTCTCAGAGACCTTTCATGTGCTACTCGCAATTGTAACCATGCCCATGACAACTGCAGAAGCAGAACGTTGTTTCTCCACTTTGAAGCGCATTAAAACTTTTTTGAGAAGTACTATGGGCCAGGAAAGGTTAACTGCTCTCGCAATGTTATCTATTGAGAAACAAATGATTCAGGATCTTCCAAACTTTAATGAATTGGTTATTGAAGAATTCATATCTAGAAAGAACAGGCGACTTGAATTCCAATACAAAACGTGTGTGTGAAAATTAGTTCTAAGTGTTTGTGTTAGTTAGTAAGTTATCAGATACCTAATTAGACAATAAAAGCAGCAACAGGTGAAACATGATCAAGAAGATGTGCTGTCTGGTTGAAGAGGTAGGATTTTTCAAACTACATATTATTAGTTTAAGTCATTTTTGTTTTTTTTTATGTGACTGCTCAGTATAAATACAAGAACTTACAAGTTCGGATTTTTGCGCTAAACCCTTTTCTGAATATTATCCCAAGATAAGGCGAAAGAACGCCACAAACTGCTCTAAAATGCGAGTTTTGAAGGTTAATTTTCAAAATTTTTTCCTCCCCCGAAGCTTCCTTTACTAAGGGGTTACTCCGTACCCCCCAGACCCTCGGTACCTGTCCACATGTGCACTCCCAAAATTAAAACCCACGCGCCGCCACTGGTTCTGACTATTACTTGTTACTATGGTTTCATGAGAATATTCATCGAATCTGTTTAGATTCGATGAATTTTACTCTACGTACGATATGAATCCAGAAAAGCTCAAATAACTCGGGAATAACTGAATTTAGGACCAAGAGCATCCGGGAGTGCTATCATCATTTTTCTCCGTAGAATCCAACGCAATAATAAAAAAATAGGGTTCTAATTTGAAAAACAGAAGTTATGGCCAATTTTGGATCACAGTTTTTGACACGAAATTTGAAACACCCTATGATGATATTTATGAAATTCAAGAGATGCATGACCTTTCCACATTCTTCTACTTTGACATTAGGAAAACGGTTAACACTCAGGATGTCCAGAATAAGAAAAATGAACATAATACTGACTATGAATATTTTACTTTTTTTCAGGTTTTTTTTCGATATTTTGAAAACTATTCGAATGAATACAATGGTTTCAACAGAAATGTATTCAGCACTGAATACTCAATCATATCAGAAACGAAAACATTGAAAAAAAATTTTTTTGAGCAAATTTATTTTCACTCCCTGTATAACCGGAAGTGCTCTGGCTCTGAAAATATTTTAGGTCTGTGGAGAATTTCGAACAATATCATAATCCCAAATTTCAGATTTCAAATATGTTCAGTTCTCCAGAAACGTCTAATAGGCAATCGAACTTGAGACACCCTGTATTAGTTCTTAGGAAAAGTAGAAAACTTTCATTATAAAAAGATGCCATTCTGCTGTCATATCATGATTGACTTTAGCAAATCAGCTGTTGATACATCCATCAAATTGACAGAGGAAAATACACTGAAATGATATTGCGGCGCCGCCACGTTGCTAATATTTTCGATTTGGTCGAACGTCATTCCATTCAAAAATTGACGGGTGCCTACACCATTATTCTAGACATCTTATCGTGAAGGTACTATATTTGACATCAGCACCATTAGATGGCGATGAATTTGTTGAGGCTTTCGCGACCATAAATTTATGTCATCTGTTTTTTTTTCGAGAATTTCGGTCGTCGTTGTTAGAAATGGTCGAATAAAGAACATATGACATCAGTTACTGTGTAATTTGCATAGGACTTATAGTACCATGAAGGTCTATTAACAGATCAGAAGTGCCTGAATATCACAGTGAATTTTTATCGAAATGTCAAGTATATACGATTTTGGCGATTGGTTTCGATCGTGATATGTCCATTCTCATCTTTTCTCATAATTTTTAAAATGTTTTTGAATTTCTGTTTGGGTAATAAATATATTTGCGGAAATCACTAAATCCAAAATTGCTATAATTGGTAATTGACATATTATTTTGATGTATCTGTTCTGTGTGACAGCTCATATCCATCGAAACATTTGACAGTTAAAAAATCAGAGAACCAAGCTGTTGATTTCCGATCACCGGTGATTACGATTTGTGAAATCCACCGTAAGTATCATTTAGGCGGAACAAAGTTCGCCGGGCCAGCTAGTATTGGATATAAAAACAAACAGGCGTTGAAAAAGACAAAGAAAAATTGTGTCAATGATCCAAGAGATGTTCAAAGTGTCGCCCGCCTTCTCTGGAACACAAAGCGATCCGATCGTTGAATGTCCCACTAGCTAACCCTCGTCAGCATGGCTGGAGTAATGCTTCAGAAAGCAGTCACAATCCTCTCTCGCATATTGGAAGCATGTTGTTGGAACTTCATCATACACGATTCCCTTTATGTATTGCTACGCTATAATATTCTTTATTAGCGCTTAGGACTAAAAATCTCGCTTATATGCTGGATGGTCCCAAAGCTCACTTGAAGATGGGAGTGGGTTATACAAAAACGATATTATGTATTAAGTGGGCGCCAAGTGATTTAATATTCACATCCAGCACACTAGTTGCCGAAAAATCACTAAACAAATCTAGATAAATGATCTATAACAATAATTCTAAAGGGGGAGTAATTACCTCGAGGTCCTTATATAGCGATATATATGGCTCACATTGTATATACATACTAGCTGGCCCGGCGGTGGATTTCACAAATCGTAATCACCGGTGATCGGAGATCAACGGCTTGGTTCTCTGATTTTTTAAATGTCAAATGTTTCCACGGATATGAGCTATCACACAGAACAGATACACAAAAATAATATGTCATAATATGTCAATCACTAATAATGTCAATTTTGGATTCAGTTATTTCCGCAAATATATTTATTACCCAAACAGAAATTCAAAAACATTTTAAAAATTATGAGGAAAGATGAGAATGGACATCTCACGATTGGAACTCATCGCCAAAATCCGATTTACTTGACATTTCGAATTTCGATAAAAATTCACTGTGATATTCATCCGCTTCTAGATCTGTTAATAGCCTTTCATGGTACTATAAGCCCTATGTAAATTACACACTACACAGTAATTGATCTCATATGTTCTTTTTTCGACCATTTCGAACCACGACGACCGAAATGTTCGAAAAAAGAACAGATGACATCAATGGATGGCCGCGAAAGCCTCAACAAATTCATCGCCATTTAATTGTGATAATGTCAAATATAGAACCCTCATTTGGAATAAATAAAACTAACAATAATATCATTATGTGTGAATAGCGCCATCTGAAGTGGTAAAACGAAACTTTTCCCATATCTCAACGAAATCTAATCATTTTAGACATCTGTACTCCTACGCTAAGACATTTTGGTTTTGCCCAACAGCGCAGAGTTGTAGGCAACTCAAATTACACACTACTACCTCTATAATCACTGTACACACTATTTGTTTATATCGCCATCTAACACGGAGAATATCAAATGTAGCGGTAGCGTAACTGTAACTGTAGCGACATCTAGTGGTCTTACTCAGAAGGAGGAAAAGCAGGGGTGTAACTTCTACAATAGACTACATCCTAACGAATAGGGCAATTGTACCAGAACAAGTGGTAGATATTAGATCATTAACATCGGAAAATATAGGGCCTGACCACAGTTTGGTGCTAGGTGTAATATCTGGAATGAGAAGACCAACAAAAGCGGACAAACAACACGATCCAGTACCAAAGTTCAATATCGAGTCCCTAAAAACAGAGAGCATACTCGACTTATATAGGAGACGATTGACGGACAAAATAGAGGAAACACCAATCGGTGACCAACATACGGTAAGCGAGGCATGGAAAATACTCCTAAAGAACATAAATGAAGCAGCCGAAGAAGCGTGGGGGAAGAGAACAATTAAGGCAACCTCACATCAGCGTACAGAGAAGCCCTGGTTCACATCGGAAGTAAAAGATCTGGCACAAGAAAATAAGGAAGCACATCTAACCTACATAAATAACGAGACGCCGAGAAACTTTCTAAAGTACACGGAAATTAGGAAAAGAGTCAATAATAGAATTAGAGAGATAAAGAAAGAACACTGGGAGAACTTTAGTCGAGAGATGGAAAATGACCTATATGGAACTCAAAAGCGCATTTGGAAAATGCTCAGAGCCGCGAAAAAAGAGGTGAACGAGACAGTACAAATACATAACATCACCGCAGATAAATGGAAAGAGTACTTCATAAATCTGCACTCTCAGGCTGACGACCAGCTGTAATAAGCGGGATAATTTGGAAGTAATAAAATGAATATCCTTTCGAAAATTGGGACTTGAACATTTTCTTTTCCATAATAATTCGCCGGTATTTTCAACACAGTTTATTTTATTCGGAATGTAGACTTCGGAAATTCGATATCCCTGTGCCAGAAAATTAGTGAATCAGTTATCAGACAGGTCTGGCGAGACGGTAACGATCGCGATTGTCGATTTGCGGTTCAAGTTTCTGCTGCATCTGTGACGATAAGAAGATTATGGTTCCTCGAACCCAGCACCGAAATATGCTTGCGTTCGCTGGGAACCATGAGATTTTCTCGACGTTGCATTTCCCAAACCGGTGCTTGGGAACCTAGATTTTTCAAGAAAGCCCCACCTACGAGGGGGTAGGAAGCGGAAAAGTCTTCAATTTGATTGGTTCGTAAAAAGGAAGATGGAAGAAGTTTTGATTTTATTGGTTTTGAAAGATTGACGATTGGCTTTTGGAGGAGACGAAGAGGGGAAAAACTTCGACTTGCTCGGGAGACGAAAAAGGCAGTGTCTGGTGGAACCTTAAACGAGGAGGTTGCCAGTACTCGCGCTCGGTAATAGGGAGTAACTGGAGGAACCTAAAGGGAAGGTCCTCAGTTGACTCAGGTTTGGAATCGGAAACTAAGGATAGTACGGTTTTAGGGTAGGTACTTCAGTGTTTGGAAGTACGGTCTCAAAGCGGAGACGAAAACAGTTAAAGTTATTCGGAAGACGGTGTTAGGGTAACTCATAAGTCTTGGTCTTATTTCGGACGGTCAGTCTCAAACAGGGACATAAAAAGGTGTTAAGTCGAAATTAATAAAATCTCTAAATTAATTGGAATTATTGTAGATTGCGTATCGTCGGTATATTCGGGAGTGGTCAATTTGCGAAACGCGTGTGGGTGTCGTGTTTGGTGTTTAATCTGTCTGTTTCAGGAAAGAAGCCCCGTCAAAGAGTCATCATCCTAGTTTCAACATTCTTTGGATTATTGGTACAGGAAAAAGGTCAGACTATTTTGTTTATGCTTAGCTTAATTTGAGTATTGGTAGATAGCTGCACGAAAGCCCATATATCTCTAATGGTCCAGAGTCCTGAAATCTTCCATAAGTCGTAATCGTCTTTTAAAGTATATTGTATTTTCTTGTAATCACCCTTAAGTAATTGAAAGTGTATATGGAAACAATTGTTGGGTTCCCTTAAGTGTTGGAAAGTTTAGGTGGGAATTATTGTTGAGATTCCCCCTTATGTGTTAGAAAGTTTGGATTTGTATTATTTTTGAAATCTCTCTTGAGTAGTTGAAGGTTTAATTGAGTAAATTTTGAGATCATCCCATGTTTGTGATTTTGGGGGTTATTTTGACAAACCCTTCTTATTTTTTTTGCTAACCTGACTTCATTTTTTTAATTGGAATTCACACCGACGGTTGATTTGATTTCGATAATTGGATTTTGTTTTACAATCTAACGTTGATGTATTAATTTGATTTGTTGTGATTAATTGCATTTGATATAAGAAATATTCGAGTACTTTCGATAATTTATATCGTTGAAATATACGTAACGAATGTAAAGTTGTTTAGTCTGATTTGGTTTTAATATACGTCTTAAATTTACTCCAAAAAGTTTCATTTATCATCCTTCTCCCTAGAGAATATTTTTAAACACTAAGTCCCGACCCAAGTGCGTTGGGCCGATCCCACACTTTCTCCCTTCTGGAGAAAGAACTTCAAAATTAAAATAACATCTTTTCTTTTCTTTAAGTAATAACACCCTTGATTGGTGGAAAGCCGCTCTTCCGTCAAATCACAAAGAGGGTGCTTTTTACAAATGGTGACAGCGGTGGGATGTGTTTAATTTTCTAGGGGAGAATTTTTTGTTGTTGTTTGTCAGAATTTTGCATTCGTGTTGACGGTGTCCGTCGGGAAAAGTGTAATTTTTATTTGTGTTGCATTAGCTTTGAACGTAAAGATTACCGGTGGAACGTGTTCAATTTTCTGAGGGAGAGTTTTTTTTTATTTGAAATTTGTTGAATTTTCCGGTAGATAAAAAGTTTTTTTTTTGGGTTTTCTGTAGGTTGCGTCAGTGTGAATGTAAAGATTACTAGAGTCAAATGTGTTAAATTTTCCAAGGGAGATTTTTAATGAGATTTTGAGAAATTCAGAGAAATTTCGAGGTATAAGGAATTTTATCCTGTTGTTTTTATGGGTGATCGAAATAGTGTGTATTGACCTGTTGGAAGATTTCCGGATGAAGGTTTTCAGGTTCTTATGTTGAATTGGATTATATCTTCTGTATGAACGTATATGCCTATGAATTTGAAATTAAGTTTTAAAAAATTGCAATTGTTAGGGACAGAGTTTAGGATTGAATTAAAGTAAAGTAAAAAATTATTGAACTAAAGATTTTTTTTATGAGATATTGAAGAATTGAGTGAATATAGTTGTTTTTTTTTGAAGAAGTTCAAGTTTTCTTTGTTTTGAAATTATTATAGAACAGTTCATATTTCTGTGATGTTCTATCATTTTATGTAAAGGATTTTTGATAGAGTCAAGTTGATGTCGAGATTTTAAGACTTTAGAGAGGTTTTAGATTCATTGCGGCTTTATAGGGAAAAAGGCATACGTTTGTTCTCACAGGACATTTATTTTTCTTTCAGGACATTGTTTTTCTCTTTCAGGACGTTGAATTTTCTGATTGTTGAATGTGTAATCAAATTTTGTTTCAAGAAGGGTATTTTGTTTTTCTGAAAATTATTGTGCTTTTATCGATTGATTGAAATTTCAATGGAATTTTTTTTCAGGGCGTATTGCATGAAAAATTTTCTTTTAGTTACTCTATCCATTTGCTTGATTTTGTTTGAAGGTGTTGGTTTTTCTGTTGGTGATATAGCGGATCAAATTTTGTTTCAGGAGGGTTATTTTTGTTTTTCTGAAAATTATTGTGCTTTTATTGATTGATTGAAATTTTAATTGACTTTCTTTCAGGGCGTATTGCGTGAAAATTTTGTTTTGTTTTTGGTTATCCTATTATTCAGGATTTCGTTTAAATCTCGAAAAATTTTATTTTCACAAAATAACATCATTCGGTTTGTATTGAGTTTGATTTGGAGAATAATTGAATTTGGCTTTCCTTGTTTTAACTTGAGTTTGAAATTTTGGGAAACACTTTGATAGAAGGGAAATTTTTATCTTTTCAAGTTGAGTTCATTTTGAAAGTTCAGAAGTCGGGAAAAGTATAAATTTGGTTGAAATTTTAGTAGATGAGCCGCTGATCGTGATCTTTTGAGTTTTAGAATAAAAATTAGAATTATTTTCATTTCAGGTGGTTTTGTGTACTTTTATTTTTCAGGAATTCGACACTTGGTGATTTTCTTGTTTTTTTTGGTTACATCATTTCGCCAGATTTTTCTTGAATTTTTTTTTGGCGTTGGTCTTTTTCAGCTCGTTTCCAGGTGATTTGTTTTATTTTGGTGTTTTGGGTAAGACTGTTTGAATTGGAATCATTAGAGTATCATTTTGCTATTTTTTTTTTTAATTCGTGAAATTTGAAGGGATCATTGGAGTATCATCGTGCTATTTTTTTTTAATTCGTGAAATTTGAAGTCGTGATCTTGAGCGTATTTCAGTTCTGTTGGAATTTGAGGGTGAGAATTTAAAATTATTCATTGATTTGGAAAGTAAATAATTCATTGAATACATTAAAAAATCATATTTTGGTTAAGATAATTGGGTTTTGGTTAAATTTTTGAAAAATGGCTCAACCAGCTGGCGCATCCAACGTGAATGTTCCCGCGGGTCAAGTAACACCTATGTACTCGCTAGGTATGCTCTCGACTACTTTGGAGGATTTTACTGGGAAGGACGCGACCGGGTATTTCGAAAAATTGGAGTTGCTGGCAAAATTATACGGATGGGACGAAAAGGACACTCTTATCCTTTTCAAGCTTAAGCTCGAGGGTGATGCTTATACATTTTTCAAATCTGATATCAACCTTGACAGTTTGAACTATGGTGATCTAAAGAATAAATTTGTTCGGAAGTTCACAACGGTTAGATTTCCTGGGGAGAACCAGTGGAATCTTAGCCGATGCTATCAAAGACAGGACGAGAATGTGTCCTCGTTCTGCACTAGACTGCGTACAGTAGGGGCGAGGTTACTGAACGAGGATTTAGCCGGGGCACAAAAGGACGAAGAACCTGGAATAAGGAAGAAGAACCGGGAATCAATATTGAATCAGTTCAAGATAGGATTAAGGAAGGACGTAATGAAGGAAACAGGAATTTTGTTGTTGAAAGAGGAGAACTTGGATCTGGAAAAAGCAGAGGAACTAGTTAGGCTACAGGAGGCCACTAGCAAGATGTTGCAAAGGAGGTCGGTAAATATGTGGGTATCGACAGTTGACACCGAAAAAGTGTGTCAACTGTGCGACAAAGAAGGCCACACCGCGAAGGGGTGTAGGAGTGTAAGGCAGAACCGAGGAAATGGGGAAAGAGGTAATGCAAGGACATGCCATTCTTGTGGCCAAACAGGCCATTTCGCGAGGGATTGCCGGAATAACAGGCAAGGAGGACAAATGACACAGGGAGTGTGTCATAACTGTAACCAACAGGGACATTGGGCAAGGGAGTGCCCTAGCAGGGGTTCGGCTGGATGGCGGGAGCCCAAGGTCGAATGGTTGAGGAGGGAATATATAGAGGAACCGAATACTTCCTGGAACCAACGCATAGGCGTAGATGAGGGTGTAGAGGAGATTTCTGGGGTAATACGGAATATTGAAGGGCCAAGTTTTGGAAGCCACTATCCCCGAACAGACGAGGACGGTGGGAAAATGGAACATTTTAATTATCAGAGAAGAGTCCGGGAGGACACTAAGGAAAGAAATGTAATGTACAAGGTTGACAGGACGTCCAGGGAAGTAGATACACAACCAGAAAATTCCCATGAAGTTACAGATTTGAAGAGGACTGGAAGTAGGAATACCAGTGTTAGCACTCAGACAGAGGGTGCCGAGGAACCCGACAGCAATGGACTGTCGAAGGGTGACACCATAAGGGAATGGAATGGTGTTGTCACCGGGTCGAAGGATGTGGAGATGACGAACGAGAATAACGAAGGGGAGCTTCGTTGGAATAACAATGTGTCTCCGGCTGAAGGGATAGATCGGGTATCTATCAGGAAGGAATCAGCCGTTGAGGAAGATGGTACCTGGGAAACCGACGTTTTGTTGATGTCGGGGATCACCATCCCCACACGTTCGGAAATGGTGTTAGAGGCCAAACTGAGGAAGGAGAAAAATAGGGAACGATTTTGGGTCAAGATAATAAACGTGTCCAATAGGGAAGTAGAAACCAGTGATAATGGAAGCGAGGAAGAAAGTAGTAATGGGGAGGAAGAAAGATCGGTGGTGGAGGCCATACCATAACGACGATCTTCGAGTGCAAGGCGCCCTCCGGACCCGGGGAAAAACTGGTCAGGAACACGGGTAGCGAGAAGGCAACTCTTCAACAGCCTTCCAGGAGAAGCGAATCGACTCCTGCCCATTTCGTTAGATTCTAAGGACTCACTAGACAGGAACACGGGTAGCGAGAAGGCAACTCTTCAACAGCCTTTCAGGAGAAGCGAATCGACTCCTGCCCATTTCGTTAGATTCCATGGATAAATTGGACCGGAATTCGGGTAGCGAGAAGGCAACTCTTCGACAGTCTTCCAGGAGGGGTGAATCGACTCCTGCCCATTTCGTAGATTCCAGTCAGTTGGAACGTCTTTGTGGTAATTCGGAAATAGTTGTGCTACAGTCTTTTGGGGGTATTTTTAACGCCTAACTTTTTATTTGAAGCAACAAAAAGTGAAAATCTTTCAGTGCATATTTAACATTTTTCTAAACTTTTATTTTCCTTTATCAAGAAGTACCACTCGACTTTATAATTTCAGTTTTAGCACTAGGGCTAAGGTATAATATACTGTTTGCGGGAATCGTTTTGGAACAATCGTGATAAGATTTTGCGTTTTGTGTCCCACAACAAAAAGCAAATGTGGATGTATTATTTGTGGTATTCTTCCTCAGATGATTAAAAGGGAACTAATTATGTAAGCGATCATAGGAGGACGAATAGGGAAAAAGGGGATTTACGTATTTTTCATTTTAAATTGTTCTATGAATTTATGTAAAATTGCGAAAATTTAATATTTTTGTTTGTTTGTTGTTGCTACTGTATTTATGGTACATTTCCCCACAAGATGTTTCAAGAGGATCCAAGCCCATTAGCAGTATGGGAAAGGTACGGACCCTATCCAGAGGAATGACCTTATTCGAAAAAGTGAACAGTGCTGACGCGCTAATCGCGTACGCGTGTGCGAAGAAAAACAGTGAGATAACCGCGGTGTCTATACGCGAAGCCCCGAAGTGTCCGTCAAAGGGATCGTGTTACCAGAGGCATAGACTAACTGACCAGAGGGACGAAGTCGCAATTAAAAAACCGTATGGACCGACTGTGTCGAGTAAGCTTGAGCGATTACTGATTAAACGTTGTGGGAATCATAGGCGTAGCTTAATCGTGTCCAATGGTATAATAAACTTTATTTGCCGTTTGAAAGCCGTGGAAAACATCATCGACGAGTACCAGAAATGGAGACTTTTGACAAATGGTTTAATGGTTCAAAACGATCAACATGGTCAACACCGAAGAGATGAGAAAGCTGGCACACAACCCAGCAAAACAGATATGAGGATGGTTCACCGACTTCCTGTTTATGAGCAGACTCATGGTATTCTATGCGATACTCCGAATCATGAAGCAAGGGATAGATGTTATATCGAATGGACTACACCTATATGAGATTTTTGGATGCGGGATAACCCTGTTGGCTAGCCTATGGAACACATGGACTATGTGAATTATGAATCGACCCAGAAACCGACAAGAAAACACGACAAGAAACACCAATACAGAGGCGGACGTAGCTGTAGCAGCGAAGACACGACCGTCGGGATTTTACCCAACAGTAAACCCGAACGTACCACACTGGAATTAAAAAGGAGGTGCAAAATGTTGTCATGGGTCGCGAGCCCGGAATATGTGCCGTGTAAGGGACATCTCTCGCGATAACGATGATTGTTGGTGACGAACGTAAACATTGAATTCGAGTGCTTAGAACCCAAATTTATCGGACACAAAGTGCGGTACGCTGATTACGATGGACTAGATCGTCGCGTATCTTCGAAGGTCGTTCCCGAGGAAAAGGTCAATACCACTCCAAAGGAAATAAACATATGGAGGTAGTCAGAACCGGATTAAGAAGATTCTGTGGTGATCGCGAGTGAAGTTTGAAAACCCGAAAAATAAGACATGATGGACTCCATGTAGGAGAAGTGAAGTGAAAGACAGGATTTGCTTAATTCTTTGAAGAGCTTGATTTATGAGCATTATGTTTTGCTGCGTTGAACCTTTCATTTATTTTTTTTGATATTGTTTGTTTTGAACTTGGGCTAATTAGTTGAGCAAGAATGATATTTAGTTTTAAGGCATGCTGCATGAAAGTTAAGAGTTCTAAGTTTGATATATTCGAGTTGTATACCTTTTATAATGTCTTAAATGGAAGACGAGGGACTATTGGACTATTGAGGAATGAGGGTAAGGGAATAGTCATGGCAACCGATGCCATGGACTTTTTCAAAGGAGAGGATATTTGTAATAAGCGGGATAATTTGGAAGTAATAAAATGAATATCCTTTCGAAAATTGGGACTTGAACATTTTCTTTTCCATAATAATTCGCCGGTATTTTCAACACAGTTTATTTTATTCGGAATGTAGACTTCGGAAATTCGATATCCCTGTGCCAGAAAATTAGTGAATCAGTTATCAGACAGGTCTGGCGAGACGGTAACGATCGCGATTGTCGATTTGCGGTTCAAGTTTCTGCTGCATCTGTGACGATAAGAAGATTATGGTTCCTCGAACCCAGCACCGAAATATGCTTGCGTTCGCTGGGAACCATGAGATTTTCTCGACGTTGCATTTCCCAAACCGGTGCTTGGGAACCTAGATTTTTCAAGAAAGCCCCACCTACGAGGGGGTAGGAAGCGGAAAAGTCTTCAATTTGATTGGTTCGTAAAAAGGAAGATGGAAGAAGTTTTGATTTTATTGGTTTTGAAAGATTGACGATTGGCTTTTGGAGGAGACGAAGAGGGGAAAAACTTCGACTTGCTCGGGAGACGAAAAAGGCAGTGTCTGGTGGAACCTTAAACGAGGAGGTTGCCAGTACTCGCGCTCGGTAATAGGGAGTAACTGGAGGAACCTAAAGGGAAGGTCCTCAGTTGACTCAGGTTTGGAATCGGAAACTAAGGGTAGTACGGTTTTAGGGTAGGTACTTCAGTGTTTGGAAGTACGGTCTCAAAGCGGAGACGAAAACAGTTAAAGTTATTCGGAAGACGGTGTTAGGGTAACTCATAAGTCTTGGTCTTATTTCGGACGGTCAGTCTCAAACAGGGACATAAAAAGGTGTTAAGTCGAAATTAATAAAATCTCTAAATTAATTGGAATTATTGTAGATTGCGTATCGTCGGTATATTCGGGAGTGAGGTCAATTTGCGAAACGCGTGTGGGTGTCGTGTTTGGTGTTTAATCTGTCTGTTTCAGGAAAGAAGCCCCGTCAAAGAGTCATCATCCTAGTTTCAACATTCTTTGGATTATTGGTACAGGAAAAAGGTCAGACTATTTTGTTTATGCTTAGCTTAATTTGAGTATTGGTAGATAGCTGCACGAAAGCCCATATATCTCTAATGGTCCAGAGTCCTGAAATCTTCCATAAGTCGTAATCGTCTTTTAAAGTATATTGTATTTTCTTGTAATCACCCTTAAGTAATTGAAAGTGTATATGGAAACAATTGTTGGGTTCCCTTAAGTGTTGGAAAGTTTAGGTGGGAATTATTGTTGAGATTCCCCCTTATGTGTTAGAAAGTTTGGATTTGTATTATTTTTGAAATCTCTCTTGAGTAGTTGAAGGTTTAATTGAGTAAATTTTGAGATCATCCCATGTTTGTGATTTTGGGGGTTATTTTGACAAACCCTTCTTATTTTTTTTGCTAACCTGACTTCATTTTTTTAATTGGAATTCACACCGATGGTTGATTTGATTTCGATAATTGGATTTTGTTTCACAATCTAACGTTGATGTATTAATTCGATTTGTTGTGATTAATTGCATTTGATATAAGAAATATTCGAGTACTTTCGATAATTTATATCGTTGAAATATACGTAACGAATGTAAAGTTGTTTAGTCTGATTTGGTTTTAATATACGTCTTAAATTTACTCCAAAAAGTTTCATTTATCATCCTTCTCCCTAGAGAATATTTTTAAACACTAAGTCCCGACCCAAGTGCGTTGGGCCGATCCCACACTTTCTCCCTTCTGGAGAAAGAACTTCAAAATTAAAATAACATCTTTTCTTTTCTTTAAGTAATAACACCCTTGATTGGTGGAAAGCCGCTCTTCCGTCAAATCACAAAGAGGGTGCTTTTTACACAGCGACTAGAAAGGAGACAAAATCTGCGGCGAGAGTATGCAATAAGCTTGGAAGAGGACAAGCGGGTAACAACAGAAGAAGTGATGAACCGATGAACGAAATGAAACATCTCAAAAACGGAAAAACTCCCGGTCCAGACAACATTCCTAATGAACTGTTGAAACAAGGAGGAGTAAGATTGGCTGAACAGCTCACCAAACTCTTCAATAAGATCCTAGGGAGCGCAGTAATATATACCAGACGCCCGGTGATTTTTAACAGGTTTCTAGTAGACCAGGGTCGATAATTTTTGAAACAAAAAAAAATTACAGTAGGATGAAACCCATTAAAAAAGGAGGGGAATATGATCAAAATGAAAGGAAAAATAAATTACGGTCGATCCGAGTTCGGGAAGTGGGAGGGGGTGAGTTTTTAAGGGTAAAAAATGGTTTTCCTTGATCTCCGGCAAAACTACAAGTCCTATGGAAAAAAGTTAAAGGGCAAAGTTGTAGGTAATAAAAATATCTACAACTTTTGTATTCGCAATTTTTTCACATAACCTCAAAATTTATATGAAAATTTCAAAAAACCAAGTTTTAGGTTTTTTATTTAAATCTTTTTCAAAAAATTTTTTTTTTCTACGAAATTTGGTGAAAACTTACCTTATTATATCCCGAATACACTGTAATTTATTTGATTTAAAATATTTATGTTTTCGTCTTATTTTAACTCAATATCAAAAAAGCACCCTAATTTTCAATCGAAAATTCTGACGTCAAAATATCAGCTTTTTTCAAAAAGTTTGGGGGCTTTTTGTTCGTTGAAATATCTACTTTCTGATGGTGTGAAAAAAATATACATTACCATAAAGAGTGTTCTCAGAAAATGCAAAAATTGAAAAAACTCAAATTCGAAATTTTTTTTTAATCACTATGTACAATTTCATCAAAAGAATGTGATTGCTGCATTTTTTTTTAGGATAAAGAGTTTATTTATTTAATTCGAATTACATTCATGTCATAGAGAAAATCTTATACAATATAAATATGCAGGTAAATCGTACTATTGAATTTAGATACTTACCTAATTCTGATTACGCATTTTATTTTTTTTTTCAAAAACGTTAATCTTGTTATTCATAAATACCTTATTTGAAATTCTAATCATTTATTCATTAGTTTTTGTCTCTTCGAAGGCATTTCTTCATCGTCAGATTCGAAAAACCTTTCCAACTCTAGTTGATCGTCGAAATCTTCAAGACCATCATTTTCGTCTCCAATGTTATTTCCAGTCTGCATTGTTTCTTCTTCCACAATTTCATCTGAATCATATACTTCCTCATAGATTTTTTCTTCTATATTGGAGCAATTTTCAGAACCATGACAATTAGTGCATAAATTTGTGCATTTTAAATCATGTTTTCGGCAGACACATTTTAAACTGTTACATCCAGTTTCACAGCTGCAGCAAATAGTTTTGAGCAATACTTCCGGAATTAAATCCTTTTCTGTAAATTTGGGCATAATGCCACGCTGATGTTGCTTCCAGCCCCAATCTGTTGCTGTCAATTCGTTACCCAACCAAGTTTGAAGTTGATGATATGCTCTGTAACAATGTTGTTCCGCTGCTCCTTCTGTCGGTGGAAGGTTTGCCAAAGTGAAAGATGAGTTAATTTTTGCCAATTGATATTTTTGAAACCTCAATCAACGATTTATGAAACCCACCATTAGAGTAACTCAGTCCCCACTTCTCTATGAAATAACTTACAATGGGTTAAAAATTAACCAAGGGTCACTCAGGTATATGAATTATCTTAAAACAGCAATAAATAGTCATCTAAAAATATAATTCAAACAAGATTCTACAACTTTTTCAAAATATTGTAGATGTCTTATTAAATATTAACTTTATTAACTTTTTTTTTGTTAATTATAGAAGTATATTTCAATTTGCAATTTTTTCGTTTATAAATGAAACAGGAAATCTTACGTTTTTTGAGTAATTAAAGAGTAAATTTTAATAAATACCTCAAAATTGTACATAATGATCAAAAAAAAAATTCGAATTTGAGTTTTTTCAATTTTTTGCATTTTCTGAGAACATTTCCTATAGTAATGTATATTTTTTTACACCATCAGAAAGTAGATATTTCAATGAAGAAAAAGCCCCTAAACTTTTTGAAAAAAGCTGATATTTTGACGTCAGAATTTTCGATTGAACATCAGGGGGCTTTTTTGATATTTGGTTAAAATAAGGCGAAAACATAAATATTTTGAATCTAATAAATCACAGTGTATTTGGGACATAATGAGGTAAGTTTCCACAAAATTTCGTAAAAAAAAATTTTTTTTGAAAAAGATATAAATAAAAAACCAAAAACTTGGTTTTTCAATTTTTCACCAAAATTTTGAGGTTATGTAAAAAAATTGCAAATACAAAAGTTGTAGATCTTTTCATTACCTACAACTTTGCCATTTAACTTTTTTCCATAGGACTTGTAGTTTTGCCGGAAATCAAGGAAAACCATTTTTCACCCTTAAAAACTCATCCCTTCCACTTCCCGAACTCGGATCGACCGTAATTTATTTTTCCTTTCATTTTGATCATATTCCCCTCCTTTTCTAATGGGTTTCATCCTACTGTAATTTTTTTTCATTTTTTACCATTTTTGAAGGTTTCGGCCCTGGTCTATAGGTCCAAAAATAATTCACAAAACCATCTTTTTGGAAAAAAGGCCAACTAGTTTTATTTTATTCTAAAATCTTCATCAGGGCTCTGAAATGGAATAACATACAATACAATAATCTAAGATGTTCGAAATTACAATTAAAAGATTAAAATCATATTTTTTTTAACACTTATTTCAAACACATACAAACAAACAAGTATATAAATGAGGAAATAGGTTCGGAATATAGTGTGGATTTTCGACTTACATTCTCACTTTGTGTGGTTTCGTTGTCAACGTAATTGAAAAATCGGGGATGTATAGAAGTTTGTTTTCCAACCCAGGTGTGTAAGTTGTTATAATAATCCGCGCATACTCCAGAATCATCTAATTGATGACATCAATCTTTTAATGTCCTCCATGCGAGCAGTTGTTGTCCTCTCCAAATTATTAATTTTTGACATCAGAACTGTTGACAACGAAACCACACAAAGTGAGAATGTAAGTCGAAAATTCACACTATATTCCGAACCTATTTCCTCATTTATATACTTGTTTGTTTGTATGTGTTTGAAATAAGTGTTAAAAAAATATGATTTTAATCTTTTAATTGTAATTTCGAACATCTTAGATTATTGTATTGTATTGTAGCGGACGAAGTCCGCCTGAATACGTCTCTGGACTCTCTGATTCCGCGTAGGAATTCTAGAAGCCTTCCAGAGACTATCCGGAGCGTTCTCGAACAGAGACGTATTGGGTATATAAAGACGCCCACGATGGGGACAGTCAGTTACTTCCTGAATAGAGCCGAATGGAATTGTGAATAGCGAATTCCAAGTAGTGAAGTAGTGAATATAAATTAGCAACTGTGTAAATAAATCAGTATTAGTTATTGTCCATAAATTAGTGTGATAAGTTAGTGGTATTGGAAATAAATTAGACATTCAACTCAGCAGACAATTTGTTTAAACCCGAGAACGTTACATTGGTGTCAGGTGTGGGGTCAATTGAACTGCTGTGCTAAGTGAATTGTGGACTTCATTGTGGAACTTTTGAATGCCGACAACAAGATCGCAAAAGGAGAAAATGGACCAGGCGAGTATGGAATTCTTCAAGCAAGCCTTTGAACAAATGAGCTTGAAAATGGAAGAAAATTCTCGAGAAATGGGTTCAAAAATGGATAAAATGGAAAATAAAATGGAAGAAAATTCTCGAGAAATGGGTTCGAAAATGGATAAAATGGAAAATAAGGTGGAAGAAAATTCTCGGGAAATGAGCCTGAAATTGGAAGAAAAAATGGATAAAATGGAAATTAAGGTGGAGGAAAAGATGAACAATTGTAACGAATTGGTAAGTCAAATTGCAAGTTCATTGGATGAGAGAATGGAGGCCATCAAGGATGTGATAATTGATGAAGTTAATGAAAAATTTGAAGAAGTCAATGGAAAATTTGATAAAGTTGATGAAAAATTCGACGAAGTAGTTGATTAGGTCGACGAAAAAATTGAAGGAGTAGTGGATGAGGTGAACGGAAAATTTGAAGAAATATCAGGAATTATTGAAAAACATGCCAAGTTGATAGATTCCCTGAAGAGAACATCACATGGAAAAGAAACTCTAGCCTCACCATCCAATAACTTCGTGAAATCAGAAAACAACACAGAAAGTAGTAAAATGAAGATTAAACCTCCAACTTTTGACGGCAAAACACCTTGGTGCACGTACCAGAAGCAATTTGAAGCAGCAGCGAATGCCAATGGTTGGGGAGAGGAAGAGAAAGCGACAGCCTTGATTGTTGCACTGAGGGGAGATGCATTGAATATTCTTCAGACAGTTCCTGCAAGCCTACAAGGTAATTACGAGGCTTTGACAACTAAACTCCAAATGAGATATGGTGATGCACACCTCCAACAAGTGTATCACGCACAGATCAAGAGTCGCCAGCAGAGGAGTACAGAAACGTTGCAGGAATTTGAAGCAGATATAGCAAGGTTGGTAAGACTGGCATATCCTACAGCACCGGAGAGCTTCCTGGAACTGCTCGCTATCCAGACCTTTGTCGATGGTTTGAGAGATTTGGAAACCCAGCAGACACTACGATTGGCCCGACCCAAGACTCTGGATGACGCCCTGGCCGTTGCATTAGAGTTTGAAGCTGCCAAACAAGCTTCGCACATGATACACAGCAAGATGAGCCGCACTGTGGATGATTCCTCGGTCAGCGATGAAATTATAGAAAAGGTTCTATGCCAAGTTCGTCAAGAGCGGCGGAATAGAGGACTTAGATGCTGGAATTGTGGTGGAGAAGGACATATTCGGCGCCACTGCAAAGAGCCAGCTAAATGTCAGAAACGGGAATATAATTTCACTGTCGAACATCGTGCAGGAAGAACTCATGGTAACGCTGACGCATTATCTAGGAGACCATGTCCGTCAGATTGCAAGCACTGCAATAAAGTGGAAGAGAAAGAATTCTGCTTGAGAACGACCATCGTGGATACGGACTGGACGCCAGAATCCCTGAAGCGAGATCTAGAAAGTGACCCAGAATTGAAGATGCTGTTATATTGGAAGATAAGCGGACAGAGACCAAGATGGGAGGAAGTGAGTCATCTGAATCCTAGGGTCAAGTCCTACTGGGCACAGTGGGATTCTATCATTTTGGAGGATGGACTGCTGAAAAGGTCCCTCGAAAATGACGAAGGTACCGCAGTAAGGAAACAGCTGATAATTCCCAGGAGTCGAGTGAGAGAGGTTCTAGAGAAGTTACATGACGGAACTTCCGGTGGCCATTTCGGTATCAAAAAAACGCTAGAAAAGGTCAGAGAGCGTTTTTACTGGGTCAATTGCAAAGAAGATGTTAAAGACTGGTGCCGGAAATGCAGATTATGTGCCTCATCGAATGGCCCGAGGGGAAGTCGTAGAGCTCCAATGAAGCAGTATAACGTGGGGAGTCCTCTGGAACGAATTGCCATCGATATTGCAGGTCCATTCCCCGAAACCGAAGATGGAAATAAGTACATACTGGTTGCGATGGATTATTTCACCAAATGGGTTGAAGCTTATGCTATTCCAAATCAAGAGGCCTCGACAGTGGCGGATGTTCTGATTGAGGAGATGTTTAGCCGATTTGGTGTGCCTCTCGAACTTCATTCGGATCAAGGACGAAACTTCGAGTCTAGCCTGTTCCAGAATGTATGCCAATTACTCGGAATTAAAAAGACAAGGACAACTGCGCTTCACCCACACTCAGATGGCATGGTCGAAAGAATGAATAGAACTGTGGGAAAATATCTGGCTAAAGTGGTCTCTGATCACCAAAGAGACTGGGACAGGTATCTCCATCTGTTCACTATGGCCTATAGATCATCAGTGCAAGAATCCACCGGAGAGACACCAGCCTGTATTATGTTCGGCCGAGAAATAAGGTTCCTTGTGACCTGGAGTTTGGATGCAAGCCGGGAACGGAGATAGCTGGTGAGGACTACGCGAGCCTCTTGAAGGGTAGGCTACATTACATCCATGAGAAGGTCAGACAGAACCTCCAAATAGCGAGTGACCGAATGAAGACTCGGTATGACAGCAAAGCTGCAGAAGGTGGTTTCAATGTGGGAGACTTAGTCTGGCTGTACAACCCTCAGAGGAAGAGAGGTTTATCACTTAAGCTGCAGAAGGATTGGGAAGGGCCATACAGAGTAGTAAAATGAATCAACGATGTAGTGTACCGTATCCAGAAACTGCCCAGAGGCAAGAAACGTGTGGTCCATATAAATCGTTTAGGCAAATATGAGGCAGACTATGAGGAATATGACGAAACCCATCTGAGAAGAACGACTTTTCAGAAAGCGGAGCATGAGGGGATGAGTTTCGACCTATTTATGGCAAAGTACGGTGGAACCGGAAAGGCAAGATTTGGAGTTACCATTGAGCAACAGCAAGATCTCTTCTCTGTATCTGAAGATTATTCACTAGCCCATTGTGTCTCGGAGGACCTGCGTATGTCGAGAGGAATAGCATTCGTCTTCCGGAAGAAATTTGGCCGTGTACCAGAACTCCTAAAACAACATCCTCGTACTGGGAAAACGCTGAGGTTGGCTGATGGCCAGCGTTACCTGTTCTACCTGGTAACCAAGAGATTCTCCGACAACAAACCCAGCTAAAAAAGTATGTGGGACACCCTGTTGCAGCTGAGAGACGAGCTCACCAAGTTGAAGGTGAAAAAGCTAGCTGTGCCAAAGTTGGGTTGTGGTCTAGATTAGCTCAACTGGAGAATCGTTCGAAGTATGCTTGAGGTCATTTTCCATAGGACGGGAATGAAGATACTGGTCTGCAGTTTCAACCCGAGCGGATATACGCCGAAGAAGAAGACAGTGGAGTGCTATTTCGGACGACAGGGGTGCTGCAGAAAAGGAGACGCCTGTAGATTCAGCCACACCATCCAGGGTGTTCGGGGACCGAACGTCTTAAGGAGGGGGCAGTGTAGCGGACGAAGTCCGCCTGAATACGTCTCTGGACTCTCTGATTCCGCGTAGGAATTCTAGAAGCCTTCCAGAGACTATCCGGAGCGTTCTCGAACAGAGACGTATTGGGTATATAAAGACGCGCACGATGGGGACAGTCAGTTACTTCCTGAATAGAGCCGAATGGAATTGTGAATAGCGAATTCCAAGTAGTGAAGTAGTGAATATAAATTAGCAACTGTGTAAATAAATCAGTATTAGTTATTGTCCATAAATTAGTGTGATAAGTTAGTGGTATTGGAAATAAATTAGACATTCAACTCAGCAGACAATTTGTTTAAACCCGAGAACGTTACAGTATGTTATTCCATTTCAGAGCCCTGATGAAGATTTTAGAATAAAATCGAAACTAGTTGTCCCTTTTTTCCAAAAACATGGTTTTGTGAATTATTTTTGGACCTAGAAACCTGTTAAAAATCACCGAGTTATTATTCATAGGTCTCATCATCATTCATCATATACCAGACGAATGGAAAGAGAGCATAACAATACCTCTATTCAAAATGGAAAAACATCAGATCCAACAAACTACAGACCCAACTAGCAAAACTTATTTTATAAAGGCTGTGAGAAATGCTATACAGCATATCTTATAGAAACGTTAAAATCTTATAATGCGGCTATAAACCACTATACAATGTCTTTACAACCAAAAAGGGCCCCAGTTTATACAACAGATTAGTTCTTTTAGGACAGTTCTATAGTTAACTATACAACCGTTATAAGATAATCCGTATTATCACTATAAAACTGTCCTATAAGGATGTCTTCAAAATTACTTATACAATATATTTACAAAACTATTTGGCAACTGCTATGAAACTTTTGCATAGCAGTTCTTTTATTCTGCGGTTTGAGAGTATTTAACGAACATTTATAGAACTACTAAGAAATTATTTTATAATGCAGAAAGAATCGCTAATAAAATAATTTTGTTGTCTACTGTTGAAATTCGGAATAGAATTGTCACAAAAATATTTTATTAGATATAGAGGTATGTCAACGTTTGCGTTGAGTCATGACAGAGATTCAATATCATATGCCAGCGACATTATATGGCGGCGGAATTATTATCGTATCTGTTGATTGAACATATTAAGGATCTTTGTCGCTAGTCCAGGGGCTAAATTTATTTGCGCAGATAAATTTTCTGACAATATATTATACATTGATGATAAAAAATTAAAGCGCCTCAGTTTAGTATACATTTTATTGATATTATTAAAAGATAAAGAATAACAAATTATGTTTTCTTTGTTTAGTTTTCAACTAAGAATAAAACATATATTGTGACTGTTGTAAAAGCAGAGAAAAATCTCTACATTTCTCTGAAAAATTAAATTTTAATTCAACTTTTCACGTTTATTTATGTTTTTCTCACAATGGCGGCGGTTTCGGAACATACGAAAGTTTAATAAAATGGCGTATATGGTAGAACACACTGTAAAGACCTTATACAATGATTCTATTTCCTTCTGAGCTATATACGATATTAAAGTTTTATTATGTTGTTCAATACAGCGCCATACCATTGCATTTGATAGTTTCAAGAGTCATTGCTAGGTTATGATTCTTGACCACCTCTGAATGTTGCCAGATTTTATACTACACAGTTTAAATGGTGAATTGTTCAACACATGTCGCTGTTTTGCATTAAGTGCACGCGACATAAAATTTATTGCAATAATTTTTCAGTTATTGTTAAAAAATGTTTGTCCTGGTGAAGAAATTTTGTAAGCACTCTGACGTGAGGTCAGGTTGTTTTGGCGCTCTTGTCAAACTTTTTGCGAAGTTATTCCAACTTCAAGAAATTACATCTCCAAACGATTTGTTTGTCAGAGATGACAATGATATGATTAATATTCTGATGATGTATAATGAAAAAAAAATTGCTGGCTTTTTTAATTGATTTGCAACACGTTTTGAACTTCAAGATGTATCATAATAAAATGAATAGTCTACGACCTATTTATTGCACCTAATATTATGCATGTTGGTATAATATATCTATTGTTTAAACAAGGATATAACTACTAACTGCCCAAGCTAACAACACTGTACGTTAGATATCCGCGTTATCCTATAGCGTGTTGGCAAACCACATAATAGAACAGAATTATCGCTTAACGTGTTTGGGGTACGACAGTTGACAATCATTTAGTTATTTTGTGTTTCGAATAACTTTTGTATACAGATTTTTTCCCATCGTGAAATTTATAGACAGGTATTTATATAATAAACCATAAAAGATGTCAAAATAGTGGAAACAGTGGAAAATAATAGAAAGGGGTTGACAAATGGGCCTACAAACTGGAAAAAGAATCGCAAGTTATCCTTTCCAAGAAGATTTGCCTCCAAATTACAACGTGAAAGTGATTCGGTGCCCGAATCAAATTGGATTTGCATTAGCATTATGTTTAGCATTAAAATTCGCTACTCCTGAAAATAAATAAAAATTAATGAAAGAAAAAAAAACAGTCCTCTCCAATGAAAGCTTACGCTGGATAGTCTCCAAGAAAACGCAAGCGGTTTAACTTCTGGATATTTTCCAAAAAAAATTTTAAGTTGAATACTAGACCATTTTACCAATAAGTTCCATTCTCAAGTGGTACCAATTAAACTTGTTGGGGAGTATTTAAGAATGTCCGTGGAGCTGTAGGAAGAAGATAAGGAATAGCCAGGTTTCATATAACGAAAAGCTCTCTTAATGCAGAATGATTGATGTAAAAAGACGTTGCCCAAATCTTGAGTTGATCTCTTATTTTAATCTTTTTTTCAATTTCAGACAGGTAATGCATCAAATTTACGTCGTCTGTATCAGTGGTTTCTTCATCAGCACTATTAATGTTGACGCTTTCTTTCAACATATCAGGTTGGCCTTCATTTCTTTTGGATTCTTCTTCAGTATTACCTATCACTGCTGGCTGAAGCTAAAATTGTCGTTTCTTCTAGATTAACCTTTTCGTTACATGCCACTTCAGCCTCTGCGTCTGAAGTATTCCATTCCATTTTACTTCTTTTTAATTGATCCTTTTTATTCGTTTCCACTCATAATCAGATATTGCCGAATTCATTTTGTTAACGGAACCTGCTTAAAAACCCGCGCAATTCTTCTAGTAGGGGATACAGTAAATTTTAAAATGATTTTATAATGCATGACTTGATATAAATTTATTCCTGGGAACTACATTTTTATTCTATAAGCTCTTCATAAGAGAGAATCATGTAGTTGTTATAAGATGATTATAAAATCCATTAATATTAATTGTGTATATATGTTTTACTTCTGCGTAAAGCAACAATGCTATTATTTTGTTATGGAACTCTAATGCAACTATTTATACAGATTCTTTTACAACCATCGTTTAACGCCGCTATTATAAGTAACACAATAGCTATGCAACCTTATTATAATCTGTATAAGACTGTTTTAAAATTATTCTATAAGAATTTTATGCTACGTTATGCAACTGTTATAAAATTCCTTCACTTAGACTTTTTCTTTATCGTATGATATGAGTTGTGAGAACGTTTATACAACCGCAATATCCGCATTATAGAAATCTCTATATTTTAAGATAAAATTGTCGTATTGGGACGCATAAAAAAATAATTTTGTTGTTTCTATCTGCGCAATACGATGATTATGAAACAATTTCGTTCTTTTAGGGGACTATTTTGCTAGTTGGGGAGGAATATCATTATTGAACACCTCCATGAAACTGTTCACTCGCATACTGGGACAACACATATTGCAACACACCACGTTAAGTGAAGAACAACAGGGTTTCCGCAAAAATCGTTCCACGGTCGACGCTGTATTCGTTGTCAGATAAGTAATAGAGAAATCCATTGAATATGACAAACCTGCGTACATGTGCTTCATAGACTTGAGTAAGGCATTCGACATCGACAGAATACAACTGACGGATGTTGTGGACGAACTGAAGCACAGAGAAATACATCCAAACATTGTAGAGACGATCAAACAACTAAACACAGGCAACACTACCATAGTCAAGACAAGAGCAACCACAACCGATAAAGTAAAGATCAACCTAGGAGTGAGACAGGGAGATAGTCTTAGTCCACTGTTATTTAATCTTATAATGGACAGGATAATACATAACGTACGAAAAGTGAACCAAGGATACAGAATGGGAAACGAACTATTGAAGATCTTGTGTTATGCAGATGACGCAACATAATTTGCGGATAGTGAAGACGGACTGCAATGATTGATACAGGCATTTTACAGGGAGGCTCTAAAACTCAACATGGTCATATCAATCCCCAAAACTAAGAGCATGGTAATCGCCAGGGAACCCCGCCGATGCAAGCTGGAGATAAATAACATCATCGAACAAGTATTCTCCTTTAACTTTCTGGGCGTAACGATATCGCCTTATGGTAGCTTGAAAGATAGTGTGAGACATCAGATGAATAAGGCAGCCAGAATAGCGGGCGCCCTAAGGAATATCATCTGGAAGAACAACTGCATGACAACAAGCAGTAAAGTGAGAATTTACAAAGCTTACGTCAGACCCGTAATGACATACGCGGCGGAAACAGAGTAGACACAGCTGAAACTAAAAGAATGGCACGAACAAACGAGATGCGAGTTTTGAGGGTAACAACGGGGAACACATTGAGAGATCAGAGAAGGAGCGAAGAGATCAGAAAAGAATGCCAGACGGAGGACGTAGTTAGATGGACCCGCGCGAGAAGGAGGTTCTGGAATGAACATGTCTCACGTATGTCAGGCGACAGAATAGCGAAAATCGCTAGAAACGGAAGACCAGCATCCAAACGACCCGTAGGAAGACCGCTGGACCTCAGCATCTCAAGAACGAGAAGAGGAAAATGGGTGAAACAAGCTAGCAAGCTTTCGTAAATTAGAAGACGAAGAAGTAACTGTAACTGTAGCGACATGTAGTGACCTTACTCAAAAGGAGGAAAAGCATTTCCTGTATAAGTAAAATTTTCATCGATTTTTTCGAAGTTTTATTGTATTTTATAATAACCAGACCGTAGACGAATCCATATAAGAAGTTTCATAACAAACAGTCCATCCGATCTCGAGTTATAAATGGTCTAACCAACATCTTTCTTTTATATATAGGGTGACTGGTGACGTAAGGGACAACGGCTAAGTGGAGATAGAGGACCTCAAACTGAATGAGAATTTGGGTTTCAAATGTCCCATAAGGGTATTCGTTTCGGAGATATAGGGTGATTTATGAAAAAATGCTAAATCTATGAACTCCCATATCTTCGTTAATATGATATGTTTTTCGCTGATATTTTATATTTTTGTTCATACAGGCATTCTCTGTCAGCATAAGAAAAAAAAATTGAAAAAATTGCTGGCCCGTACTCAAAAATTTCAATTCACATGTCAAGTGAGAAATATCACACGGTATATGAGATAAAATAAAATCAAATAGAAATTTGGAAAGACGGAAAAAAACTGATGAAATATCTGTTTTTTGTTTGAATGGCACAAATTTTCTTTCGTTTCTATGATATGTTGAAGTAAGAATATTACAATATTTTTATATTCAAATCATGAAAAATAATATTCTTGATAAAACAAAAACAGAGGTGAACGGCTCTCATTTCGAACATTTGCTTACTTGATTTTTTTATGAATTATATTTGCGACTTTGCCTATTTTTGTGTTTGAGTATCCAACTCTTTCATCACCCCATCTACAACAAATTTTATTTTGAAATTTTATATGGCATCGAAATATTAATTGATGAAAATAGATTTCAAGAGTTGAAGGAATATTTTGATGCCAGGCTCATTCTAGCGCCTCGAAGTCAAGGTTTTTTCTATCAGTAGTACTAATTTTCATGATTTGAATATAAAAATATTGTAATATTCTTACTTCAACATATCATAGAAACGAAGGAAAATTTGTGCCATTCAAACAAAAAACGATTTAGAACCTCCACGATGTTGAAATCAACAAAAAGGCAACTGACGGGCTGATTCGACACGGTGGCATTTTTCCGTTCCCTATACCACAACCGTCTATAGAGCGGAGGTTACGCCTATACCTAGGAGCATAGAATAACTGGAGGGAAGGCTTCATACGCTCGACAGATTATTTTGAACTGCCAATAACGGCGGAGGTTAGAGTTTCGTGTGACGCCCGATAGATAACGCTGAGATCCTTTATTTAGTAACATGTCAGATATTTTGTTCTATGGCGCTAAAATTGCAAAGAATATAATGTGGCTGTCATTGTTATTGATACATTTATGCTTCTTTTTAATTGAAAATGGCCATAAATCATAACATAGACAATATTGATGACATAAAATCGCTTTATTCTAATCAACTTTTTATGCCCAATTTTATGGGAAGTCTGTGATCGGTAATAAATTTGTCAAAACAATATCCTTATCGGAAAAAGCGAACATTCAGGTAAGTATTATTATTATTATACGGGAAGACTGAGGTTTTATCTGTTCTCGTGTATTATACAGTAGAACCTCGATTATCCGGCCTAATGGAGGGGAAACGGTTTCCGGATAATCGAAAAACACGGAAAATCGAAATCTCTCAAAAAATACAGATCAAGTTGAAAATAAGAGAAAATGTATTGATAAACATTATTTTTGGAGCAACCACAAAAGAAATCGAATATGACATACAATACCTACGCATCAATAAAAAACAAAAAATTGCGAAAAAGGAAATCATTTTTTAAAAAATTCTCTAATTCTTGTTTCTCTTTTCTTAACGTTCATCTTGTATCAAATGTCCGAATTTTTCTATTGAGAAAAATCGCCGTCATTTTCCTACTATGGGTAACTTATGAAACCATTCGCGAAACTCAACGCATTTTCGACAGAAACAGTGATTAAATTGGGAGGAAAGTAATGTAATTTCAGTATCATCCAGAATCTTGTAACCGGGTTCATTCAAATCAGAATTTAGCAATTCTTCAACATCAGCATCTGTAACATTTTCGAATTCTACCAAATTCCGTGAGCCATTCAAAAGTGGCTCTGCTAATATTCCATTTTCTTCACATCAAACTCATTTAAAAATCTTTTTTTTTTTAATTTTTCGCACGCGTATTGAACTGCATCACGGATAATCGAGCTGATATCAGGTCCGTGGCACGGATAAGCGAAAACGTCAACGGGCACGGATCACCGAGTCAGCCGGATAATGGGCGAACGGATAATCGAGGTTCTACTGTACGCAGAATTGTATGGTACCTCGTTTACATTCCCTCTGCTAACACTTAGATTCGGAGCGGGAAACAGATTTTTCTTCCTATATTCAATCTGATCCTTGTAGCCATTTCTTTACACGTGCTATATGCATTATATTGTCGGATTTACGAAAAAAGTATGTAGTGCTTTCTTTCAAAAGAATATATATTATGATATAGTTATAAATGGGACCTAATAAGTAATAACAACGAATAACCATTAAAGAATTTTATTAAGGATAGCCATATTGTAGGAAGAAACGACGTTGTCGCAATCTCGTGACCTTGCGGCGAACTGACAAGTTCGGACGTTTTTGGCAGTTCATTTTCGTAGGGGAGCCTTCTCTCCAGTTATTCTATGCTCCTAGCCTATACAGTCGGCGCGACAGGTCGCTCTCACCGTATAGGAAACGGAATGCAAAATGGAACACTCCGTTTCCTAGCAGATATGCGCGATGTGTCTGTTAGTCTTCTGGGTGCCGATGGGACAAATTGCAAATTATTAATAAAGTTTTCTTACTTTCTGTATAGCTTTATTAGGTAGAGTCTACGACATTTTTCCTCTGTGAACATTTCTTAAATCAAACATACTCTTTTTTGTAAAATGCAATCATAAAAATAATCTGGGAGAAATGAGAAAACATTGTCTACCAAGATATACATGACTGAAAATCGCATTTTTTCAAAGTATTAATACCCTCCCGAATTTTTCAGAATCGGTTGATACAACCATATGAAGTATGAAAATGCAATTGTCCGACAAAAAAGTGGCGATTTCCTTGTCCGACATGGAAAACGAAGATTTTTTGGGATAAAAAATTATGAACAATGTCTTTTTTTTCTTATTCTCTCTCCACCTTGAAAATACAATGTAGGGCACCAGTTGTCCGACGAAAAAAAATGTGGCGTTCATTAAAAAATTAAAGAATGCACTGCTCTCATTTGGTTATGAATAGACTATGTGCATTTATCGGATATAACTTTGCTCATGTTACAAATTAACATTTGATTTTTTGAGGACCATTTAAGAAGGATGCGCTGAATACTATCATCCAGCTGTCCGACGAATAAAGTTCGGCAATTTCAGTTGACGATATAATATTCTTAGTAGTGATGGAGTGTTTTTTGTGCAAACATTTAAAAAATATCCGTGACTTTAAAACGAGAAAGGAGGAAGTGGCATCCTTAAACTGTGCAAAATATTCTTGGCATCAAGAGAACATCATAATCACAAATATAGAAATGCCATTCTACCTGACGATTGGTGTGATACTTTTACTGGATACCATTCGTCTTGTTACAATGAAATATGAATTCAATATGAACAAGTAGTATTTTCATTGTTTTTTTATTAGATTTGAATAAAAATGTCAGTAAACAATTTGAATTATACACTTTCAATCAAAATCAATAGTTTCATTTCAATAATAATCCAGAAAAGATTCTGAAACAAAACCATTACATTCAACTAGACTAAGGCTTTGCCGCATTTTACATGGTGGACAGTTGATTTTTCTATGAAACGAATCTCTCTAAAATATAAATTCATTCTTGTCTAACAAATATTAATGAATTTAAAAACTCAAAAAAAATCGTCGATTTTCATCTGTCGGACCAGAAAAAAAACACATTTTTTGTCGGACAATTGCATTTTCATATTTCATATGGTTATATAAATCGATTCTGAAAAAATCAGGAGTGTAGAAATAATTTAAAAAATGCGAGTTCCTGGTTCTAAAATAAAAGACGAGAGAAGAGGCAGAATCGAAGGAATGATGAATCTCACCTCTCAATATGGTAAATCCCTTTTCAGGCACAGTAAGATTTGACAAAATCCTCAAAATAAGCTCTGAAGCTAAACGAAATAATCCAACTGTATATAATGTCTTCGAAATTCGAATCCCAAAATCAGGTAAGTATCAAAAACTCCTCGACTTTCGAAAACCACCATTTAATTGAAAAATGCGCAGAAAACAACGATCCCAGTAGCCTTCACGTGAATCAAATTCACCTTGCTTCATCACTGAATAAAACAAATTCAAAAAATGTAGGGTTCTGTTCAATTTGAAAACTAGCCCAGTTACAGAAATTCAGACGGTTTTCAAAATCGCTATCTGTAAGCGCTTGATGCATCTGAATGTGGTAGGCATGATCCTTATTTTTTTTTACGATTCTTTGAACTGAACGCTCACTTATACTACAGGCTACACCAAGCTCCCTTTGGCTTGTGTGTGGATTTTCAGTTACATGCAGTAAAGCCTCGAGCTCCTTATTGTCCTCGTTAGTGGCCGATTTTATCCTCTCTTCTTTTTTTATACTTGACATCTCCTGTCTCTACAAATCTGTTTGAAAGCTTCCGAAAACTCGATTCATTAGGATGTCTTGTTTCGGGATATTCGACAGCATAGGATCTACTGGCTAATAAACAGTTTCTGTGGCACTGCCCCAGCATGAAAATCATATCAACCATTTCATCTTTACCAAAACTCTGTAATCGTTAGAATACACATGTTACCAATAATAGTGTTACTTATTCGGACAAACATTATCATTTTCATGTTGAACTTCAAGGATTATGATTTTGGAAGGGTTTTAATAGACTACAGGCCCGTGTCGAAAATTCATGGGTCATTTGAACCAGAAGATGACCTATCTAGAACGATAGAAGGACATAAAATAATAAGATTCAGCACTATGCCGTCACTTGTAAGCTGTCCAACTGAGTACAGGTGGCAATTCAAAAGGACAGGTAGACTGGGTACATTTGGGTCATATGACTTTTGACGGCATTCTTACCATCGATAGCTCCATGGAAAATAATAGGAAAACGGGCAGTGCCGTACAAAAATGATGCGCCATATATTCGGAAAATTTTTTTGATTTTCCGAAAATTTCCATGGTAAAATAGGTCATTTGACTTTGTACGGCATCAGTTTTATACGGTTGCCATACATCTTCTAACCCATTATTCAGCAACGCCGTCCAAAAATCATGCGACAAAGGGAAAATATCGAGGGTTGCAACCCCCTCTCTTGCCGTGCTCCAGGGGGTCATTTGAAACAGTACGGCTTCGGTTCCAAAACATTATCCAGCACTCAAAATTACTATTAAAAATAATGCCGTCAAAAAAAGTTGTTCATTTTGATGTTATATCAATAATTATCTTAACGCTTGACCCATAAAGCTCTAAAGTCATTTGACCCAGTACGGCAACTTTTTTTTTACATGATACTTTAAGATACAATTCGTATATTATATTGCCGTTCAAAAGAAACTGTTCTAAAAAAAATTATAGAGAAATACAAAAAGTGAAATTTTTCATATTATTGTAAAAGTTTGGAACTCATAGATTAATGATATACAGGGTCTTTCACGAGGAACCTCACCCATATTTATACGGGAAACTACTGAACGTATTTTCATGAAATTTAGCACTTATAAGTATTTCACGATGCTGATGAAATCTAAAATATTTTCAAGGCATGAGCACCTCCGGTTTTTCCGGAAATGACGTCAACTTCAAAAGTTCACCATTGATAGTTATAAATATATAAAATTTTTCTAGAGAATAGTTGATTTATTCATTCACTTACAGTGAACAATCAATTATATATGTATCAATAATGTTTCAAGTATACCTTTTTTTAAACCAAAAAGTATACAAAACTGTTGATACTTGGATTGACGGTTTCACTTGTTGGGTATGATATAGACACTTCAGACGGTATAATGATTTTGTCATTTTTTCAATTTTTCTCTTCAAAAATATGTTGATGCCGTACAGTATCAAATGACCATAGAGTATCCTTAAAATGGTAGCGCAATTTTCATCATCCTAAATGATATGGTCTGGATAAAAATGTACGGCATCATTTGTTCCTAATTTATTTACCTTAATACCATTCAAAACAAGGCATAAAATGTAGAAAATTGTTATACATATATCATTAATCTATGAGTTCCAAACTTTTACAATAATATGAAAAATTTCACTTTTTGTATTTCTCTATAATTTTTTTTAGAACAGTTTCTTTTGAACGGCAATATAATATACGAATTGTATCTTAAAGTATCATGTAAAAAAAAAGTTGCCGTACTGGGTCAAATGACTTTAGAGCTTTATGGGTCAAGCTTAAGATGAAATTAAGATAATTATTGATATAAAATCAAAATGAACAACTTTTTTTTGACGGCATTATTTTTAATAGTAATTTTGAGTGCTGGATAATGTTTTGGAACCGAAGCCGCACTGTTTCAAATGACCCCCTGGAGCACGGCAAGAGAGGGGGTTGCAACCCTCGATATTTTCCCTTTGTCGCATGATTTTTGGACGGCGTTGCTGAATAATGGGTTAGAAGATGTATGGCAACCGTATAAAACTGATGCCGTACAAAGTCAAATGACCTATTTTACCATGGAAATTTTCGGAAAATCAAAAAAATTTTCCGAATATATGGCGCATCATTTTTGTACGGCACTGCCCGTTTTCCTATTTTTTTCCATGGAGCTATCGATGGTAAGAATGCCGTCAAAAGTCATATGACCCAAATGTACCAAGTCTACCTGTCCTTTTGAATTGCCACCTGTACTCAGTTGGACAGCTTACAAGTGACGGCATAGTGCTGAATCTTATTATTTTATGTCCTTCTATCGTTCTAGATAGGTCATCTTCTGGTTCAAATGACCCATGAATTTTCGACACGGGCCTGTAGTCTATAAAGTTTTTCAAAAATTGGTCATTTAGTTTGGTTTCAATGTGTGACTCATTTAAAAATCCGTTAATTATTATGTTCATCCGTTAGTTATTATGTTCATTATTCCTGAAATTTTTGGTAGAAATGTCATTTTTCGTGTCTGCTGGACACGGGAGTGAAAATAATCCTAAGGTTACTTCTGAAAAAATGTGAGGTTTCAAACTGTGTACATCATCATGGAAAAAAATACAGGGTGTTACATTTGAAAAAATCGAGGAATAACAATTTGAAATTCTTCATATTTGGACATTGATAACGGACACCCTGTATAAAAAAGGTTGATCATTCAGGAACGATGACTAGGCAAATTCTTAAGTTAAAAGAAATTCTGATCAAATTCATGTATCTATCGCTTCTGGAACTCGGTAGAGGGCTTTCACCGAACTACTGTTTCGTAGAAATTTTGCAGTTTTTTCTTGGAAAAATATCCCTAATATTTTGCGTCATGATAGAGGTATTGAAGAGCATTCAAAATATGCGAAAATATATGGGGTTTTCCATTTAAAAAATCACTCATTTGTTCAATAATTTTATTTGGGAACAGCCTGTATATTAGAAAATAATTTCCTGTGATGCAGAATTGAAATTACAAAGGAAATGCTTTTCAACTAAATTTCTAAAACGTCTGGTTTGGCAGCTATGAAAGCCTAAGGCACTATTGCAGGACCCTGTAGAGACTATTACAGATCCAAATCAGTTGAAAAATGAATATATTATTCTATGGGAGTAGATAATAGTATAGTCCATCCAAGAATTATTGACATCAGGGCAATTAGGCCTTGGAAGTCCAGTCGCAGCTTTAATTCTAGTTACCAAAAAGTAACTGAAAGTTTTCTGTGCTTTCATCATAGCATAAAAAATATAGAAATAACCTAAAATTAAATAGTTTTATAGTAAGGCAATCTGAACATGAAAATGTTTCCAATTATCACATATGATTACCTGCAAACTGAATGGATTAGGAATATTGTAATAGATATCAAGACAGAAACAAAACTTAACGAATGGATTTATTTAATATATATGAAGAATTTTGTCATGACATTGTAACTTTCAATATTTGTGAACAATGAAGGTGTAGAATATGAAATGTAAATATTCCCACTATTGTTTCAACAACCACAACTGTTATTTCCTCATCTGGGCAGACCTCATCATGTTAATAATGAAAGATTTTATGTCAACAACATCCCATATATTTCGACTAATCTTCTCTTATTTCTTTTAATATGTGCTATGGAAAGCCTTTCCATTTATTAGCTGTACACTCTTCAAGAGCCTCATTCTAAAGATATTTATTTCACTTGCTCAACTATTTGCCAAATTCATTCGAAACATTAATGACAGAACAAAATGTCAGTGTTATTTCCAACACCAACCTGAATTCTGTAACTTGAAATATCACTGGACGGGCATTACCAACCTAATTTCGATTTTCCAAAGCCGCCCGAGATGTCAATAATTCTTGAATGGAAATACCATTCTGAAGGGACATTTTGACAAATAAATGCTCATAAGTCCGAAATTTGACTAGTTAGGCATAGGCATGATATACATAGAATGAAAGCGAATTTCATCAGTTTTCCGAATTTCCAATAATATACAGGGCGTTCCATTTGAAATAAACAACTTTCAGTCACTTTTTCAAGCAACCGAAAAGACTGTATTTTTTTTATCACCCTGTATTGAAGTAACGTAAATCAGGCTGGAGTGTTGGAAGCATTCATGTATTACCTAACTCCAAACCAAATACCAATGCCATAGTGTTCCTCAACCCGAAGTTATCAGCATTTTTAGAAGTCATGTTTTCTGGTGAAAAAAAATGAAATTAATTTATATTTCGAAAACGGCAACAGACAGGTATAGGGAAATGTCTATAAAAGTTGTCGAGAAGTTGTTGGAGATTCCAAAAATAATATAATATACCGGGTGTTCTATTTGAAAAAGCAAAGTTGCTACTACTTTCTAATAGAAGTGGCAACACCGCATTGACGAAAATATTTTAGTTGGGTAGAACAGGTCCGATAATGCATTCCATAAAATTTTCAAACCGATCTGAAGTCTGGTTCTCCAGAAACGTCTAATGTGCCATCCACCGTGAATCACCCTGTATACAGGGCGTCAATTGTGCACGGTGATTCAAAATTTGACGGAATCGACAGTACTCACCACATAACATAAGTTTAAATTATTTTTGACTCTACAGGCTGGTCCGAAAGTGGTAAAACCATAGAAATCATAATATATATACTTACTCTAGAATGCTAATTCCTTCTAGTTCTGCAGCGAAAAACGTGCCGCATAGGCAACTGATTCACAATGTACGCATGCTCACCATTAGGAAATTTCACGTAGAACGATGCCAAGTCCCTAAATGTTTTGTCGGTTCTATTTTAAGTTCAATATTATTAAACAATAAAAATATTCCATTGAGTAACAAACTTATTTTATAGCTCATGCGCGACTTCCTACGACTATTAGACACATTAATATCATAAGTGAAATTGCAATATTTGTGGAATTGGTGAAAAAATTAGAGCAGTAATGTAGTAGGTTTCACTAAATAGATATAGATCGCGCAACACCGCTTTTTCTGTCTCATGGCAAATGACTTTGAAATGACCTTAGTGAAAGTTTAGGCAGGACCGTGTTCAGTGTCAGTCTGCAGCCACAGTTTAGTTTACTGCATAGACATACTAGTTTACTGGTGCGTATATTTATTTATCGTATGGCATAGTGTATAAAACAAGACATAGTGTATAAAGCAAAACATAGTGGATAAAGCAAGAAATAGTTTCATAGACTAACATCTAGTTGACGAATGTAGTCGATCGCTTCGTTGGTCGCCATCAGGAAGTCATTGAAGTCACCTGTGTAGGCCCTGTTCTGGCATTCGGTGATGATGTGGTGAACAGTTTGTCTGGCCGCCCCGCAGTCACATCTTGCAGTTGGTGTTTTGTTCCACTTGTGGAGCGAGTCTGCGCACCTTCCGTGTCCGGTACGTATTCTGTTGATGGATGTCCATATTTTGCGGGGCTGTTCGTAAGCGGGTGGCTTTTGGGTCATACATGGTAGATTCTGGCATTGAGCTGGGCAGGCATCTCTCCATTCCTGTCCCCAGAGGTCCATAAGGTTGAAATCGGATGCCACTAAATCCCTTGCAGTTCTCATAGAAGGTCTTCTGGAACGCAGTCTTCTTCTGTCTAGGTCGGCTAGGTCTTGGTGTATGGGCAGCTGGAGGTTGTCTTGCATTCTGTTAAATTCTCGGAGGAGAGCAGATTTGCGTCGAAGGTCAGGCGGTGGTATGTGGCTCAGGACAGGTTATTTTCGTGTTTGATATTCTTCGTGTGCATTTTGCTTTTGTTGTGTGTTGTGTTCGATTTGGATTTTTTCATATCCGATAAACAATGAACTGTATAGTGTTGTGGTGTCCTTGTCTTGACCCGTTCATTTCCCACTTGAGTATGTAAACTATGTGCACCTTTTCATTCATATAAACTGTTGGAAATTTATGATTTACGCTTTGCATTTCATTCGATTGACACATATCTATTCACTCGCACCATGAGATTGGTTCTTTATATAGAAAAAGAACGCAATTCATTATGAAAAATCATGAAATCTTGTGAGTAAACCATCTTTTAATGGCTAATTCGAACTCGAAAATAAAATATATTGAAGTAAAACTTTGCAGTTTCATTCAGATAAGATAACAGATTGATTTTGGAATATAATCGGAACTCAAAAAGACAAATGACTTGAAGAATGAATGTAGGTATCAGAACTCATGAAACGATGCAGAGTAACGCATTGGCAGATGTACAATACATTTTCATGTTTCCACTATTTTCAGGAACACCGAAGAATAGAACTGTCCTGAAGGGATATATTAGTATATTTTGCTCATTTGATTTTTTTTCTGTACTTTTCCGAAAGATTCATTGTTTGTCCAGAATTTCTCTTCCTTGATCCTTGAATTAATTTTTATACCGAAACCGGGTTTTTTCAACGCCTGAAGAGGTTTTGGAATAATGAAAGATTTTCAGCTTATCTTCCAGTCGCTGATGATTCCAAATTTACCATTCAAATAACTGTTGAAAATTATCAATATGTTCAAAACAATTAGTGTCGAATATACTAATTAGTAATTATGAATTGATTAAATTCAACTGCAACAATAACAGCATAAAATTTTATTGAAGCCGACCCTGTTCAGAAACAACCTGATGGCACGTATGCGCATTATGGACCACACTGAAATTTTTACAACACTTCGGTCCAATTGATTTAGCATTCTAGAGTAAGTATATATATTATGATTTCTATGGGTAAAACACGATACCCTGTTTTTGTCAAATCAGATTGCCCAATATTTATACCATACCCATATATTATCTCCATGAAAGTCTTCACTTTTATCGACAAATTTCATTGATGTAATGGTTTAAACTAGACATAGTTTGAAATCCGTTAGAGATAATTGTATGATTTTTTTTATTCGCCAGAGGTTTTCAAGTCTTCTGCAAATTCACGGATCATCCGCCTACAGGTGGTCCTTGAATAATATATTAATAAGACCATTTATTCTAATGGCAAGCTGAGATTTTTTTTGTCTGATGGATATCCTAAGGAGTAGTCTTCAGTGTGAAGAAAGGTTGTGCCTAAAATAGTTTTTTTTACTGATTCGCATGATAACAGAATATATTAATTTTTAGGACGCAATGTCAATCATTCTGAACCATTTTATATAAATATTGCATTCGAATTTTCATTGAATTTTTAAATGATTCGCATGATAACAGACTATATTATTTTGTAGGACGTAATGGCAATTCTGAACTTCCCGATTCCCGATTGTAATATGAAAGTAAAATGTCATGAGCGAAATTTCCGAAAAGCAACAAACTTGAATATTAAAAGAGAGAAATTTTACCTGCTTAAATTTCATCTCGAGTGGTGTTCGGCATGACTATTCCACGAGAAAATAGGGCAATATGTTCACATTTGACGCGTATTGCGCTATTTGGCAAATTAGAATTCATCATAGATTAACTAAACCACTAAACGTTGTTTGTTCTCTCTATGATATTTATTTCCGAAGCTATCTATGAATTCGAGAATCGTCAAAAATTTTGTCGCTGAAAAACCAACTTGTTAGTTTTGCCGGCTTGGAAATTTTGTCGAGATGAAACGATCGTTGCTACGGAAACTTCCTCACTAAAAATGAAAAGAGTGGAATAGTCATATGTAATACCACTCGATTGTGATATGAAAGTTTGTTGCTCGGAAATTTTACCTGCTTGAATTTCATCTCGAGTGGAATTCGGCATGACTATTCCACGAGAAAATAGGGTAATATGTTCACATTTGACGCGTATTGCGCTATTTGGCAAATTAGAATTCATCATAGATTAACTAAACCACTAAGGCCGGGTTTCACCAACGATTTTAATCTCGTTTAAGTCAGTAAACGAGATTATCTGTGGTTTTTAACCTAGATTAAGGTTAGAAACGTTTCACCAAAATATTAAACCGGTTTAACTTCGTAAACGAGATTAATTTTTAACTGCTCATTTTTCGGAGTTTATCGACCTTAACTTTGGTTAAGTAGGAAAGTTTGGTTATGTTTATATTTATATTCTGATGTCAGTCCCGTGTGTTTACATTTTGTACAAGAGAAGATAGTCTGGAAAGAGAATCAAAAATTGAAATTCAGAAAATATTGAATAAAATAATTACTGGTAAGTAGTGATATATGTTTCATAACTTAATTTTTGTAAATCCTGATTTTGTTAGTAGTGAAAAGTTTCTGATGGCTGCTTTAAAACGCCTGTATGATCTTGCGATGAGCGATGATGATGAGTTTGCTGTACGACGTCCTCGATGGGTTCGTGAAAGAGAGGATCACTTCGATATACAGGGTGAGTCTTTGACTTGTACATATATTTTAACTGTAGATTCCTCTCATCAAACGAAACACTTTTTTCCTATACCATTTTTCAAAATTCGGTTTCGTTTGAAAGATACAGGGTGTCAAAAATCCATGAAATTAACACTATTCTTTCCATATATTTGAAACCGATAATCCGAATGAACTGAATTTTGGTTGATTGTTTACTCTATTCATGGTGCATATTCCTCAATTGAAACTTATTCCATATTCCTTCTAGTATAAGAGTTACAGCCTACTCGTCTCATGAATTCATGCAAAAATACTATAAAATCACTCGAAAAAAATAAACGGTTCATATTTTCGAAAGAATCAACCATTTTAGAAAATAAAAGTATTCCTATATTTTTTCAATAAAACGCGTCGTTTTCGAGTTATTCCTAATTGTATACGAACAAATTCGAGGAAAAAATCATGAATTTCATAAAAAAACTGAATGCAACCCTGAATTAAATATCATCGAATATTATGTATTCTCTGATCTTAACAAATTAACAACGTTGTCAATGTTTATCAACTTCGTCAAGACTAAAATCTACATGATGGAAAAACGTTCGATGTAATAATTGAATTCTGAGAAGCATGAAATGAAATTACACAGTCTATAAGCACAGTTTCTATTGAAAATTTATTGTTACCGGTCTTTCAGGAAAATATCTATCTCAACAATATTATCCTCTTGGAGATTTCAATCGACACTACACGTTATGCACATCACAATCATCACCTGTTTGCTTTATTATCTGCAAGTAAATTTAGATAGATAATTAAGGTTATCCCGTTTAAGCGTCTTTCATTATCATAGACTGGCCTGCGGTTTGAGACACAGAAACAGAACAACCACAACACAACGGCCTGTCCCGCCTGTCTGCCTTGCGTGCCGGCTATATCGTAGCGCTATATCGGCAAGAATCAGAACTCGTTTGGCACGCCTAGACGCCTTTAGCCGTTAGCGATTGTGATTGTTCATCCGCTAACGATAGGGGACGTACTGCTTTCTTGAGTTCGCATTGTTTGAAGAGAAAATCGGCAATCTGGCATCGTCTTCTCTAGAGTTCTGTGCTTAGACAGGTTCTGTGCACGTCCTTCTAAAGACTTTAGTCTTTAGATGGCCGTGTTCTGTGGAATATCATATCATAGAAGATGAGTTAGGTTAGGTCATTGACCTCGAATCATCTGACTTAGGTTGATGGAGTTAGAATAGGTTGGTGAGAAACCAATTTTCATGAGATCGTTCCAAAATATCGAGGAAAATATTAACCAATTATTAGTGTTTATAAACTAATCTTCAGGAAAATCGAAGAAGGAACTTATTTTGGTGGGAGAAATATGGCTTTTCAATTGCAGAAATAATCGGACAGTGTTTTTGTTAGGAAATATCGTTTTTGTTACATTCTTATTCGAATAAGGTTAGTGCTTGAGTATTTTCTAATTGTATCACCCAGAACATCTAATCACCTCAATTTCAATCGAAAAATATGAACTTTGAAGTGTTTCCAGAGAATGTATCCAGGCACGGACTCAGCACAATTTTTTTTTTCAAATGGCTATATCTTTTTAACAGAGCCGAATTCGGAAAAATGGAAAATGAAAAAAAGGTTTCCTTTGGCCTCAAGAATCTATAGTTAAAATATATGTACAAGTCAAAGACTCACCCTGTATATGATGATACTGATTTTATGGTGAGATTCAGACTATCGAAAGAAGCTGCTATCCACGTCTTGGAATCCATAGAAGATCAATTGGAATATCCAAGTAATAGGTAATTCATCATATATTTAGTTCATTTCACATATTTCATTCACTATTTTTCCAGAAATAATTCGGTGTCACCGATCAATCAATTGCTGTGCACCTTGCGCTATTATGCCACTGGTTGTCATCAATTATCGTCTGCTGATTTTGGTGGATTCAGCAAGTCCACAGCTCATCGAATCATACATAGAGTGTGTGCAGCTATTGCATCCCTTGCTCCCCTTCACATTACATTTCCAAATACACATGAGGAGAAACGGAGAACTCAAGCAGATTTTTTTAAAATAGCAAGTTTTCCCAGAGTGTTAGGTGCGGTTGACTGTAGTCACATCAAGATTCAAACCCCAGGTAAATTGAAGCAAAAATTCCATTTTGTCATTAATTTTCAGATTATTACTCCGATTCTGATACAAATTGTTATAGTTGGTGACAATGCTGAACTATTTCGCAATAGGAAAGGATTCTTTTCCTTGAACGTGCAAGGAGTATGCAAGGCGAAATTAGAACTCACAGACATTGTTGCGAGATGGCCTGGAAGTACTCATGATAGCCACATTTTCAATAATAGCCACTGCAAAATTCGATTTGAAAACCAGACTTATGGGGATGGTGTTCTTGTTGGTGACAGTGGTTATGCCTGCCGGAGTTATCTCATGACTCCTTTAGATATATGTGAGAGTGCAGCCGAACACCTATATAATGAATCCATAATCAGGACCAGAAATCCTATCGAGCGAGTTTTCGGGATTTGGAAAAGGCGATTTCCTGTTTTAGCTCTGGGGATTCGGGTAAAGATGGAAAAGACATTTCCCATAATTGTGGCCACTGCTGTGCTCCATAATATTCTTAGGAGACGAAGGGAGGAAGTTCCACCTGATGACGCAGATTTAGAATTGCCTGCACCATGGGATGTACTTTTAGCCCAGGGAGATATGGGGCAAAACTCTGCTGATACTGTTCCAACACATGTACCCAATAGACGAGAGAATCCCAATTTTCGAGAGAGGCGTAAAATTATTAATCAGCATTTCACAAGGTAATTTACTAATGCAGCCAATTTGACTTTGACCCATTTTTCATAAGAACAGTACAGGGTACTTTGAAAGATTTTCATGATTCATTCGCAAATAATTGACCTGTTTTTTTCTTCTTTTTTAGACTCGTAGCCATGGAAAGACAACGAAGGGAGGCTGATAGACCATATATGAATAACGAATATAATATATTCTTCTGTGCTACACAATATAAACGGAAAAACTGATTTCCCTCTGAACTGCCTATATGTAATTATTGTTGGTCTCGGTAGGGGCCACCATTCTCACTGTTGGGTCAAAAATTAACAGTGTTGTGCCTAAGGTGACGTAAGGACACAGTAACAAAGCCTACACAGAACACAACTGCTTACTCCGAACCCGGCCCAAGTTACAAGCTTCGAAGCTTTTAGTTTCAGAGGGGTCTACTCAGGAGACCTAGGAGTAATCAGGATAAACAATATATCAATGCATTGTATGATTTGTATGTGAATAAATTATTGAGAAATAAAACTCTTTATCATCATCATTATTTTATTCATGAATAAAAGTAACTTGAAATCATGGGAAACTATCACTTTCACTGGATGGTGATTCTCCTCTATTTATTTTTTTTAATTTTTCCTCAAGAATTTTGGTGCGAATTTTTTCTTGTTTGAGTTTCTCTGAATTTATTTTCATCGTCAACTCATGCTCCTCTGCGGCATATTTACTGGCAGTTTTAAGTGCTTTGATTTTCTCTTTCGCAAGCTCATCATTCAAATTATTTGAAATTATTGGACGCCTCCTGCTTGTAGCCCGATGCCTAGAACCTCCATTTTTGGCGGATGATCCTGGATTCTCTTTAGGGGCAACAGAGGCTGAGGTCAAGGGCTCAGGGTTTTCCAATAGATGGTTTCAGCAATAAGTATCACATCCTCATTGTGTCCAACTTCTATTTGGTGGGATGTTGCAGGAAACTCTCTCAGTATCCCAGTCCTTGCCCAGTGGGCACACACACGTTGAATAAATGTTTTTTTAACGTTGATTGGTAGAAAAATACGTTATCAGTTGATTTTTCAACGTTGTCATTTCAGTTATGATTTATAACGTTAATTAAATACGTTTCAATAACATATATTAAACGTAATTTTACAATAACCGGTTATAAAATTGAGTGCTTATACGTTTCCTCCCGAAATTATTATAACGTTTATGAAATATGTTATTTTAACGTTCTTATGTAACGATTCCACAACTTCTAGTTCATTAGAAACGTTTCAAATACGTCTCCAGTCAACAATACGAATACGTTTATGGCAAATGTTATTTAAACGTTATCTGATGACAAATCCACAATTTCTCATTAATTTTTATCGTTTAAAATACGTATCCAGTCAACAATATGGATACGTTAATGATTTACGTATGTTCAACGTACTTTTCATACTTCCAGAAGAATTGTTCATCTGAAAAAACGTTATTATGAAAAAGAATGCTAACGTGTGTTCTGAACGTTTTTTTAAAGTCCATTTTTCAACTACTAGTCTATTTAAATTGTTGAAAATACGTAACCTGTTAACAATACGAATACGTTTATGGAAAACGTTATTTAAACGTTATCTAATAACAATTCCACTATTTTTCATCAATTTTTATCGTTTAAGATACGTATCAATTCAACAATATGGAAACGTTAATGATTTACGTATGTTCAACGTACTTTTCTTACTTCCAGAAGAATATTTCATCTGAAAAAACGTTATTATGAAAAAGACTGCTAACGTGTGTTCTGAACGTTTTTTTAACGTCAATTTTTCAACTACTAGTCTATTTAAATCGTTGAAAATACGTATCCTGTTAACAATACGAATACGTTTATGGAAAATGTTATTTATACGTTATCTAATAACAATTCCACTATTTTTCATCAATTTGAATCGTTTAAAATACGTATCTAGTAAACAATATGAATACGTTAATGATTTACGTATGTTTAACGTACTTTTCTTACTTCCCGAAGAATAGTTCATCTGAAAATACTCTATTTTGAAATCGAATTTTAACGTGTGTTCTGAACGTTTTTTTAACGTCCATTCTTCAACTTTCTAGTCTATTTGAATTGTTGAAAATATGTATCCAGTCAACAATACGAATACGTTCACAACTAAACGTTATCTAAGAACAATTCCAAAATTTCTGATTGATTTGATGGAAGGTTCATAAAAGTTGATTTATGTCTACCCGTGCCGAAAAACACGTTCCGAGTGCCTCGCCAGGCTCCACCAGCAGTTGTGAACATTTTATTCTTCTGTTGATATTCATTTTACTTCAAAAATGGGTCACAATTCCAAAAAGTTTGAGAAGCATCGACTACTCTGGACACGATTTTGATAAGATGACAGTTTTTCTGCCTCTCCTGTCTATCGTTAAGTTTAATAGGGCATTAAGCTGAATTTCCATGCATCCGATGATACGATCGTCCGATCGTCGTTGTGATTGGCAGAAATTTTCAATTGAATATTTCTGCCAATCACAACGACGATCGGAAGGTCGTATCATCCGATGACGGATGCATGGAAATCCAGCATTAAAGGTTGAAAATTCTACTCATCAACAGCCAACAGTTTGTCACCAAATTATTCTTTATTTTACATATTAGGATATTTTTGGCGCTTTTGTTGAGCTGAACTGAGAGCATATTAATTTGCCCAAATGTCTGTAATTTTCGAATTTTTGGCAGAAAATGGTATCAATAGTAATTTTTACGCAGAGAGAACTCTGTTATTACGTGACAATACTTGAGATGAAAAACAATATAAGGTGCAATCGAATTGAATATATTTTTCCTTTACATTTCATTTCACGCGCTAATGAGGTAAAATTCAAAGGGGTGAAAAAAATTTCAATAGATTGATTTACACAAAAGAAAAGCTGACATGTGTTAACAACTGGGCCAATAAATATTGACACTCATAATTTATTTTCAAATAGAGTTCGTGAATTAGCACAAATTTGTCAAATTTCATCGGAAAATGAGGAAGATATTTTCAGGTGGCGCTACCTTCCAATGAATCACCAAAAAAATTTCTCTTCCAATTCCTCAACGCAATAATAATTTATATTCCTTTTCTACACTACAATCCACCTTCAAAGAACGGATTTGCACAATCTGGCAACAAAATCAGCTTTCGACACTCTTCGCGGCATGCGCAACAGCGCAACTCGTCTGTGACGGGCGCATCATTCGGGAATGCGCGGGAACTGCTTCTCTCTGATTGACTTATGACATTGCGTTTTGCGTGTGCTTCTGCGCCTACTGCTGAGTGCTTGAGTGGTCGCAAATGCAACCGCCATTCGCAAGCAACAGGTCTATACTCTCGTTAGTTTCGTTGATGGTTCAGTGTGTTGAGTTCCAGAGTTTCGCTTATATTGGAATATTGTATAAATTATTATAATAGTGTTGTTAATTACATTTGAGTTGGTGAGTACTATAATAATCATTCAAACACCTATGATGCAAATGCTTGGAAATTTCAGTTGAATCACTATACTTCTGGGTGTGCCCGTTCTACCTCCATTTTCCACCAATTTGATTTTGCCAAGCGTCGGTTTTATTTTAGGTGAGTATTCTGTTTCAATTCGCTTTTTTCCTCAAGTTGTATTTTATTGATTGCCAATTATAAAATATTGGTTAATATTTGCATCTGCATTTTGGATATCGATAATAATCTTGATATTTTCATGAAAATTGAATTATTTTCGAATAATTCTCTTCTGCTTTATTCGAAGAAATTCCTTGAAATTGGTAGAAGATGTATACCGATATACACTGTGTCCTGTGTCCGTATGGAACAAATTCATTTTCAGCTAAACGGGTCATTTTAAGTAATAATCCTGAAACACGTCGATTTTTTATGTTAATTTACCGTATTTTAAAATAATAATCTAATATACAGGGTGAATTACGTTCGAGTAATGACGTCACCGTCATTTTTTTGAAATGGAACACTCGCATTTTGTCCCAATTTTCGGATTACTCTAGCTGAGCTGATTCAAAAAATGTATCACATGTTGATTCCAATTGGTACAGGATGGACGAAAATACAATAGTTTTGTGTGTGCTCATAAAGTAACGCGTAACATTCTTTATTAGGTAAATTAACAATATTATCAATAATACTTGGTAATCCTGACGTTGTTTAATCAAGTAGAATTTGGGTAGTGGAGGGGGGGTCCGTCAAATTCGCCGCAACGTTGCCAGATCGGGCGATTATTCCGGTATTTGAAGAAAAGGTCATAGAACCGCATTCATCTGACAGTACGGTAATTTTCCGCGACCAATTCTGGCAGTAATTTAAACTTTTTTATAAATGCTCTATTGTAATTCCAATGTTATAGCATGCTGGAACTTTTTTTCAAACAAATATGATGTATTTTTTTTTAATTAGGTGCTTGATGAGTGATGGTTTTCTATGCTTAGTTCTTTACTTCATTAGCACTTCGAACTAAGCAACCCTGAATAAATTATTAAAAATCATATATTTTCTTTCAATATAGTGTTAAATCCAAAAACAATTCTTATTCATTGAATTAGAATTGAATTCTAATTTATTAAATTAGAATTTAATTATTTATCAAATTAGAATTTCCTAATATCTTTATAACGTGACGATAGACGAGATTAAGAAACAATTAAGTGAAATTGAATTGGATTTTTACCCTCGCATGTTATTTCATGCCACTAAGGTGCGAAAAAATTTCAAATCACTAATTTCAAAATTTACGCTCCTTCTGATCAGTAGTTGATTAATTCAACTTAGCCAATATTTATTAACACATAATTTAGTTTCTAATGGAATTAAAACAAATTTCATCGAAAAATGCGGAAGATATTTTCTAGTGGTGATTCCTGCCATTGAGAGGCCAATAAAAATTACCCTTCCAATTCCTGAACGCAGTATAAGTTGATAATTCTTATTCCTTTTCTATGACATTACAATTCACTCTGAAGGAATTGATTTGCACAATCTGGCAACAAAATCCGGTTCGCGCATGCGCGAATCGACCTTCTAATTCTACATGATTAAACAACAGGATTACCAAATGAGCTGTTTACAAACAAAAACTATTGTATTTTTGTCCACCCTGTACCAATTGGAATCAGCTCAGCTAGAGTAATCCGAAAATTGAGACAAAATGGGGGTGTTCCATTAAAAAGAAATGACGGTGACGTTATTATTTTTTTGAAATACGGTAAATTAACATCAAAAATCGACATGTTTCAGGATTATTTCTTAAAATGACCAGTTTAGCTAAAATTCCATACTTTAGGAACACAGTGTAGATCAGCATCAATATAATAAATCGTGACAATAGCCCAAACAATCATTCAACAACTAATGATATGCAAATAATCTTCAATAATTATTTTTTTTCGATCTTCCTGTTTGTTAATTATTTAAGAAATTTCTTCTATCCATTTTGATCATCAAATAATGCACAAAATGTTGATTGCATTGTATATTCGATGATTTTAGTTATTTGTTCTTGTGAAAATGAGTAGATAATGCTGGATTTCCTTGCAACCGTCATGCGATGATACGATCGTCCGATCGTCGTTGCGATTGGCAGAAATTTTCAAAATTGAATATTTCAACCAATCACAACGATGATCGGACGATCGTATCATCGGATGACGGATGTATGGAAATCCAGCATTACTGACAATATCATCTTTTTTAGGATATACAAAACATTGGCGAACTCTTTTTGTCATAAATTTTAAGTGGTTAAACGGAAAGCGGTAACTTCGTAGGTACTCATTCATAAGGTGAAATGTTCAAAAATAAATTAGTGGGAAAAAGGCAGTTGCAGCGTAGAATAAAACGCCAAACCAAACTTTTACAAAATCAAATAAACAATGGAGTAGGGGAATCTTCTAGTTCAATATTAGCTGTCAATAATGATATGGATTTAAAAATCCCGTTAATCAGTTCCGAATTGGATTCACATAATAATAGAGAGGTTGATAATGTTAGTAGCAATACTGATTTTCTGGAGATCGGTACAGACCAAACTGATTTTGATTCTGATAGTGATATTGAACTAGAAGAATCTGTAGATATTGCTATCGATTTGAAGAATAAACTGAGGGAATGGGTCAATACATATAATGTAACCCGTAATTCTACAACTGCATTATTACATATACTAAAACCAGTTTTACCTTTTATACCTAAAGATTTTCGAACACTCATGGGGACCCCGAGACACACAGAAATTGTAAAACTGAATAATGGGAACATGCACTATTTCGGAATTGAAAATACAATTTTGAAAAAATGTCAATATGGTATAAAAGAAAATGTGAAGAAAATTTCATTACAAATCAATATTGATGGTTTGCCTCTCTTCAAAAGCAGTTCTACAGAGTTCTATCCTATTTTGGGCATGTGTCAGGATTTGAAAGATAATTCTCCATTCACCATTGCTTTATTTTGCGGTACTGGCAAACCAGATCCTTTAGAAATTTATTTACAAAATTTCATAGATGAAATTATTTCGTTGAAAGAACGTGGAATAAATTACAATGAAAAAGTATACACATTCGATATACATTTCTTCATTTGTGATGCTCCTGCTAGGAGCTACTTGCGCCAAACTGTAGGTCATACGTCAAAATTAGGGTGTGAGAAATGCCACATTGCTGGTGAATATGAAAATCACAGAATTATATATGCTCAAAACAATCTCAAATTGTTTAATTCTAAGTTGGACCAAGACTTCATAACTGAACCACTTCCTACATATATCAAAGGAAAAAGTCCTCTTCTTAGAGCAAACATTAAAATGGTAACACAGTTTCCTATAGATCCCATGCATCTACTATTCCTGGGTGTAGTGAAGCGACTATTAGTGAACTATTTTTTTGCCACTTCTCCAGTGAAGTTATCCCAGAAAATAATGAAAGAAATTGATGATAAAACTATCATTCTCCATGAGTATATTACATCAGATTTCCCTAGAAAATGCAGAACCTTCAAAGAAATACGAAGGTGGAAAGCAACAGAATTCAAACTTTTCATTTTATACACTTTTCCAGTCATTTTCTATAATGCTGTGAATACTATCCAATTCAAATTAGTTTTATTATTACATTGCGCTATTTTCATATTGACAGATGAGAACTTGATCTCAAAATATATATCTGTTGCTGATGAAAGCTTAAAAAAATTTGTTGTAAAATCTGCTGAAGTGTTTGGTAGAGATTTTGTTGTATTCAATATCCATAATTTGGTGCACTTGGTTGATGATATAAAGTTGTACGGTACAATCAATCAATATTCTTGTTTTCCTTTTGAAAATTACATGACATTTTTGAAAAGGAAATTACACTCTTCAAATAATCCATTACAGCAGCTGCATAGGAGAATCCATGAGCATGAATATGTCTCAGCAGAACATGTCAATCTTAAAAAAAATTCTAAACATGAACCAAAAAACCTATGTAAGAAGTTGTATAATGCACAGGGTAAATTAATTTCTTACAATTGTGAAAAGTTGCAATTTAATGAGACATGTTTATCTATTCACAAGCCTGACAATTGTGTTATGTTGAATTCTAAAAAAATGTATATTATCAAATTCATAAGATACATTGAAGACGCGTTTGTACTTGGTGGTGAGCCTTTCACATATTATGATGATTTATATAGTGAACCATTGCAATCTTCCAAATTGGGCATATTTTATATTAAGAAAATTGATGAATCTCGAGCAAAAACATTCAGTTTGGGTGACATTTCACACAAATGCATGATTATGCCTTTCAAAGAAGGTTTTGCCGCTTTTCCTCTTAACCACTATAAATTCTGTGATTTCCATCAGTGAAGCAATGTATGCGGTAGTGGAGTTCCTGAATTCCGAAATGGAATCCACAGGGGAAATATCTATTGTGCCATTAATTTGGCTGCTGAAAAATGGGAAAAAATGTTATTGGCCAATACGTACTAATAAAGTACCCTTCAGAAAATTTGTGGAAGATCTCACCCCCTTCAAAAAAAGTTGGCCCACTTATAAGGTTAACACCCGCTTCACATGTGGTAAGGTTTTCCTGAAACTGGTAAAATTCTGTTCACATCTGATCTGTTTCCAGCAACTTATGAGTTAGCAGAGAAACAATTAAATAAAATCATAGCAGATAATTATGAATCTGCAGAATCAGTCAGAACTTTGACTCAAAAAGGACTTTTGAATGATTCGAACTCCAGCACTGATTCTGAACCTGTTCCTGCTAAAAAACCACGTCGTGAGGATGACTTATGTGCTGCATCAGTATCCTCATACTCTACGCTTTCCCTGGCAAATGAAGGAGCTTCTACTAGTAGAAGTGCAGATGGAGGAAAGTCTCCAACAGTATCCTCATACTCTACGCTTTCGCTGGCAACTGAAGGAGCTTCTACTAGTAGAAGTGGAGATGGAGGAAAGTCTCCGACATCCTCTTCATTTTCATCTACCATTGCAAATGATGGTGGTAGACATGTCTCCCTTTCACGAAACGCAGGTAAATTGAATGTGTTCCTTCATAATATATTGATAGCAAGTACATATTAAAAACCAAGACTCCATAATGTGTCTGTTGACACCTCAAAGCAATAAAAAAAAACTCAATAACCTATAGCATCTCAAAATAACTTAGTCTTTTTTTTTTAATTTGATTACAAATATATATTTTATATATTTTTTTTAATATTTTCAGAATTTGAGAGTGTTGTTTTAAATGCTCTGTCAAAGATATCGGCAAGTGTAGACCAACTCTCAATCATTCTGGCTGATATAAACAGACGAACGAGTTTGGCAGGCTCGGAACACTTGAATCCACCAGAGTGTATCATGTCTGAAACTTTTCCATTTCAAACTCTTTCCAGTTTTCAAGAGTTTGAGAAGAAACTAGCTGATAAAATGGTTTGGGAATATATGGTAAGAACACAACAATATTTGTAGCAATACTATTTCAAGCAGAATAATATTTATATTGACATTTCGATGAGATGGAAAAACTTTTTTTATATTTAAAAAATAAGGGTAATTTACTGCACTAATGCACTAATTTAGTGCATTTTGAGGTTGGAAAGATGAAGATTTCAGTAGAACTGTTCTTAGAAATCATATTCAATTGAATATTTGTAGAAAAATCTTCCTGTCACTGTAGTAAATATAAATCATATCTGTTCCAGGTAAGGAGATTGGCATGTCTTGGAGGGTCTGGGTCAGAGGGCCTGACCAGACGAATGCTCCGATACCTCATTGCTGACGATGTGGCCAAACTTTTTAATTGGAAAGGAAGAGACAAAATAGCCTTCGAAAAATACAAAACCAAGGAGTTGCTGTTGGGTAAATAAAAAAAATATACTTTAGTATCCTAATCTAGTTTATGAGGCACATATTGACATCTATATTTGAAAATGAGTAATGGTGTTCCGTATAATGGCAAATACAAGTTGATATTAAACCAAGGCTGACTCTTTTGGGTAACCAATAATCTTATTATTTTCATTTTCAATAAATGGTTGCATTGACATACATGCATTGTTTGCCCATTAATATTATGCAAAAGGGATATTTTAAAATGAATGAACAGTTCCATTTGAGAACTTATATCAGTCACCTGAGGCGGTGAATATAGGTATTTCTGTAAAGGAGCTTAACATAAAACTGTCTAAAATTATTATGAAATATGATTTTTTTTGGTTAACACCCCGACCAACATTGAGTAACATTGTGATTTATTTCAAGAATGCTGTTGTTAGACTTTCATTTTCATTCAGACACCCACGAATGAAAGTAGAAGGCATTGTATACGGATATCTTGTATAGACTCTCCCCAGATCAATCATTTCAAGGCATCTAAGGACATCACCCCCAATAAGTTTTTGGTTGAATAATAATATACTTCATGTTGTTTCTGCAATCACCATACACCAGTCTCTGAATCTGAATTATATTGAAGTTTACTGACTATTTATCATTAATTATGGGCTAGTATTTTCGAAATATCTATATATTGTTTCTCCAATTTTTTCCATGAATGGTATGAAAATGCTAGTTTTCTAAAATACTTTTCTTAAAAGAAATAAAATCTTATTAGATATAGATGTGTTAACCAGAAAAAATTTTTCATATAAATTTCAGAATAGAATGCTCGTGTCTGATTTTCTTTTTCATATTTATAGAGGCTGTTAAGATTTCCTTCCCTACCAAGGAAATTGATGAGTTTCGACTTTGCACAGTCATGAAAGAATGGCTGAAATTCGCCTCGGCAAGGCTGAAGAAAGTGAAATAGACAAACTCTTATTTTATTTTTGTTTCTTTGATCTCTTGTAGTGAATATCTCCTTTTATAATATATTTTTCATAATAATCAGAAATGTTTTTTTTTCTTGAGGTTCACCAATTTGAAAACACAAGGTAACTTTCGATTCAATTATGATTTATTAGAACCTATTTGTGAAAACTCAAATATAGAATCCATATATTCTTTATAGGTAAATACCCATACGTTTCAGTTCAACAATTGAATTATTTATGCAAGATTTATATTTTTCCATTGAAAGATGTTTATCATAATAATGACTTCTTGTTCAAGGAACATTATACATTATTTTATGAAATTTGTATAATATAGGTCAACGTTTCAATACAATGTTCAGATTATGCTCAAAATATATTGAGTCATTACGTTGAAAGACAACTGTTAATGAGGATATACGTTATGGTGAAAATAAACATTATTGATACGTTAATGATTGAACATATAAACTCGTAGGGTAATATAATATATATACACGTTATAAATTAACTTTCAGACTGAGCACAAGGTATATTATAATAATACGTTGAAAGACAACGTTTATGTATAGGTATATGATATGGTGGAGATAAACGTTATTTATACGTTATCGGTTAGACAGTAAACTTGTATGGTAGAATAATATACATACACGTTATAAATTAACGTTAATATTGCGCCCAATTTATATTTAATCAATACGTTGAAAGACAACGTTTATGAAGTATATATGATATGGTGGAAATAAACGTTATTTATACGTTATCGGTTTGACAGTAAACTTGTATGGTAAAATAATATACATACACGTTATAAATTAACGTTAATATTGCGCCCAATTTATATTTATTGAATACGTTGAAAGACAACGTTTATTTATAACTAAATTCTCGATGCAAGAAAACGTTTTTTCCCGCGACATTTTTACTGTTTTTCAACGTTTGGTTATGTAACATCTTTTCAACGTATTTTCTACGTGCGCGTGCCCACTGGGTGGCGACCTCAAGTTAGCAGGGGAATACGCTGACCAATTCCCATTTATAGATTCATCCTGCAAATCTCAAAGAATGTAAAATACAGCAGTTTCAGTGAGATAAGGTCGTAACAATTTGAAACGCTCCACGTTCTACTCACATTTTGTTGGTTTACCTCATCATCTCCTGAACTGGCCCCATTGTTATCCATATACACAGCTGTAAATAATCAAAAAGTGTTATATATTACAAGTGAGAGAACAGTGAATAAAACTTACCACTTATCAGTATCATATGGATTAGAAAATCCGACAGCCACAGGTAAAATGAGAGCCCTCACCTTATCGAACAGGGGCTTCTCTTCTGGTCGAACATTTTTAATTACTGGGGGTCCTCCACCTACAGCAATCATAAAGTATTTTCAAAAATTCAGCATTAAGTAAAGGGTGTGTACCTGTAGCAATTCTGCTCGCATTCTCATGCGTGATCATCTTCTTTGTGATTTTTTTTAAATTTTCCCACGAACTCTTGAGAGAAGTCCAATTTCTCAGGACATTCAAATTCTGAGAATTGAACTCGTCTGCGAGAGCTTTCCACTCCTCCATTTTTCTTTTCACGCTCACAGCGTCACTTTTTCTGTTTTCCAAAATCTGGAACCGGGCTTCAACTAAATCCACCAAACATATTTTTTCCGCAACGGAGAAGTTTATATCTCTCTTCCTTTTTTCTACAGACATATTCTTCAATGAAGAAACCGAAATAAATTCAAATAAATTTGTCCGTCGTACGCTGAATTCGAAATTTAAAAGGATTCATAGACTATTGAAGGTGGGGATACACTTATGGAGCACAGAATGGCAATCTGTACATTGTTGCCAGATATGACTATCCCCAAAATCACGTTTAGCTAAACGTGATTAGGCTAACCAAAAAACAGCATGGTGAAACGAATTTGACGGTAAACGCGATTAAATTTTTTGGTTAACTCAACTGGAGTTTACTTAATCGCGCTTAAGGTTGATGTTGGTGAAACCGGGCCTAAACGTTGTTTGTTCTCTCTATGATATTTATTTCCGAAGCTATCTATGAATTCGAGAAACGTCAAAAATTTTGTCGCTGAAAAACCAACATGTTGGTTTTGCCGGGTTGAAATTTTTTTCGGGATGAAACGATCGTTGCTACGGAAACTTCCTCACTAAAAATGAAAAGAGTGGAATAGTCAGCAAAAATCAATCGAACTCATCTTTTTCAGAGATTTATCCGTGAAGAAAAGAACACCTCGCGTTTTTCAAAAATTATTAGATATTTCGCTAACTTGATATCAACTTGGCGAAACAACTATTATTCAAAGAATGTTTTCAGTAAAAAACAAAGTAGCTCTAATTTTCAGTGATTATATTCTGTAAATTATCCATGGTGAAAAAAAAATTTTATCTTTCAAGGTTTTGTAGAAAAATGACAAAATCTGATTGATCGTCTGCCGTCGGAACGTATATCAGGCATTTTTTCGAAAACTATGAATTGTTGAACTTCTAAAGAAAGATGTCTCTCCATGCTTGATTTATCTGGGAAAAAAATATCACGTGCACTGGTAGGTAAGTGTATATCAAATTACCAGGTCACATATATTGAAAACAATTTTTCAGCAATCAACAGATTTTTTTCAATGATTTATCAAAAAGATGAAATAATTTGTTGATTGTTAAAATAATTTTTTGCATATGTGATCTGTTAATTTGATATAAAGTTCAGCAGAGCATGTTTTTTTTAAACGAAAGCAGCACAATTCTCCTTCTCGCGGATAAATAAAAGATGAAAATCTTTATCTTTCTTCCAAATTTCAAAAATATTGTATGCATAGTTTTAGAGAAAATTGCCCGATATACGTTTTGACATCTGAAAAAGATGAGCCACTTTGTCTTTGCTGAAAACATTTTTTGAATATGTGTTTCACTAAGTTGATATCAAGCAGACGAAGCATCTAATATTTCTTAAAATACAAGATTGGCGATGTTATTTTCTTCACGGATAATTTCCGGATAAATCACTGAAAAAGATGAGCAATTTTGATTTTTGCTGAAAACATTTTTCGGATATTTGTTTCGCTAAGTTGTTATCAACTTAGCGACACATCTCATAATTTTTCTAATACAAGAGCGGGAAAATTTATTTTTTCACGGATAAATTACGGCTTAAAAACGGCAAAATTTTGAGCTATTCCGAGTTTGATTCGCGAGAGTTGTTTTGCTAACTTTGTGTACATGATTTTAACGAATCGTTTCATAGTTTAGCCGTATGACGTGAAATCAGTTGAGTTCTTCAGGTATAAGTTGTGAGGTTTCACGACAATATCGCTAACAATATGTCGACTAAACGTACTTTGAAAATGTTATCTCTTGATGAAAAATATAGACTTTTGAATGAAGTGGTAAGTGGTGCACCAAAGGAAGATGTAGCTTTGAAGTATGGCGTTCCGGCAAACATGGTATCTACTATTTAAAAAAAAGGAAATAATTATCAGTGCAGTTGAAATTGGTGGTGCTTGTGAGAGTTCCAAAAGGCTTAAAAAACCAATGTAGTGTTGACAAAGCAGTTTTAGTTTGGATACATAAAAACATGTGTTTTTCCAATAACTCGAATTTTCACTGAATTAACCGCGAATACATTTTTCTTAGCTTTACATTTAGTAGAAATTATATGTGAGGTGTGAATTAGTCGAGTTTATTGAACTGAAACACAAAAACGAACATCTCAACATGTGATATCCCTCTTTTCATCATCCGGGTCGATTCCATAGTGGAGTATATTTTTTCTCTGGTAAGCCCACGGCATCCTCTGCGCTGTGATGTAAACTCCTACATCTCCATATTTTGTGATGCCTACAGCACCTGAAACCGATATTTGCGTCACAAAACAATCAACTTGTAGTTGACAATTTTACCTCCAGGTTCCTTGAATTTGCAATAGAGGGTCTTCAGCCAATGTTTACTTGCTCTTAAAGCGCTTCTTCGTTCCATTTCTTTCGATATCTGAAACGCTAGCATCATCCTTATCATGTATCTACCATAACCTGTAATCAATTTGAAACATTTTACAGTTTCTGCACACTTCAGGTAGTGAAGAGGTATACGTATCCAAAAGAATTCATTACTGTTGAAACTATGTGGAGAAGATTATGTCCTCATTTATATACACAAGAGAGAAAGGAGGTTCTTTGGACAAACATGCTCAATAGAGATAGAGATAGAGAGATAGTTTATTCTAGTGTCTTACAATATCTTTCATTGTTCACACACGTCATAGTAAAATATATATATATATATATATATATATATATATATATATATATATATATATATATTTTTTTTTTTTTTTAAATATCACCTTTCAGGGTTGGACTCTTAAGTGCCGGGCAAAACATTGCCAAGGCAAATCAGAGGGACGTCAGGAACTTTCTCACCAATCTTGTATTAGCAAGGATTACTTCCTTTTGGGCAGTGCTGATCACCTCCTTGTCTAATTCCAGTCTCTGTGTGTTCTCAACCAGATGTTTCTCAACCAAACCATTGGTTGACATGACCAAAGGTAGTATGGCTGTTGATTGTAAGCTATGGATGGTCTTCAGTTCGAAAGCCAGATCGTGGTATTTCGTAAGTTTTTCGATGAAGGCTTTGCTGAGGTTGTCATCGGCTGGGATAGCGACGTCTATAATCACTACTGTTTTTCCTTTCTTATCATGAAGTAGGATGTCCGGTCTGTTATGCTTGACTGACCGGTCCGTCGTGATAAATGTATCCCAATATAGTTTGTAGCTTTCATTCTCAAGAATGCTACTTGGCCGGTACTCAAACGGTCTCACTGTTTTATTCAAAAGGCCATATTTTTTGGCGATAGCCTGGTGGTAAACTCTCGCCATCTCGTTATGCCGTTGAGTGTAGTCGGTAGGTGCTAGCATACTGCAGGAAGACGTCACATGTTGGATGGACTCTATTGCCTGTGAGCATTTGCGGCATCTATCTGTAAGTATATTTCTGCCTGTGATATTTTTAATGTAAGATCTTGTCGGAACCACCTGATCCTGAATCGCGACCAATCTTCCTTCAGTTTCCGCAAATAAATATCCTGCTTTAAGGTATGTTAGTGATTCTGACCTATTAACGTCTTTGTTTTGCAGCGCTCCAGGATATCTTCCATGCAGTGCCTTGCTTCGCCATTCCTGGGAGAGTACTTCCGTGGTAAGCTGTGGAGACTCCAGCCGGCCTGCCAAGTTCAATGGACTCAGGTTGTTATCTTCTTGAAGAAGTGCTTGATGAAGTGGTGAGCTATTAGAAATGAAATATTCCCTCAAACTGCAAACTGTTTTATAATGCGTTATTTCCAGGTTGAGAAGCCCTCGGCCTCCTTCGTTCCTCGGGATATACAACCTGTTCACGGATGCGTGTGGGTGATGGATTCCATGTGTGGTAAGTATTGCTCTCACCTTTTTATCCAAATCTTTCAGCTCTGTGTTGGTCCATCTAATTACCCCGAACGAGTACGCAATGCAGGGTATTGCCCAGATGTTGATTGCCTCAAACATTGATCTTGAATTGAGCTTGCTTTGTACAACTTTTTTTAGTCTGCAGAAAAGTCTTTCTCTGAAGGCCCGCTTCATCTCTGCTGACTTTATATCCAGGGCCTGTTGAACACCCAGATATTTGTAAGCTTCCTCCGTGCCTAGTTGTGGTATTATGACGTCCTCCATCACCTGCATTCCTGATCCCTCCTGTATTCGGCCTCTCTTCACGTGGACCACAGCACATTTGTCTATGCCCATTACCATGCCTATAGATTCGGAGAACGATGCTACTATTTTGAGCTGCTTTTTCAATTGTTCTTCATTCGCGGCGTAGAGCTTAAGGTCATCTATGTATAACCGGTGGCTAATTCTGATCTTCCGTGCCTTATGAACAATGTATCCATATATCTGATTCCTCAGTAGCTGGCTCAGAGGATTTAGTGCCAGACAAAACCATAGGGGGCTAAGCGTGTCCCCTTGGAAAATTCCCCGCCTGATTCTAACCTCGGTTGTCTTATACTGAGATTTTGCACTATTTACCACCAGTTGTGTGCGCCAGGTTTTCATTAGATGTTCGAGAAGCGAGATTATCGGTTTAGCTATTCCATATAATTGGAGAGTTTTTATGAGCCATGAGTGCGGCACCGAATCGAACGCCTTCTGATAATCTACCCATGCCATCGATATATTCCGCTGCTTCTTCTTGGCCTGCTTCGTTATTATGTAGTCCGTGATCAGAAGCTCCTTACATCCTCTGGCGTCTCCTCTGCATCCGTTCTGCTCCTGTGCAAGTATATTATTTTTGTTAACATGCCTCCAGATGTATCGAGTCAGTACCCCTGTTAAAATCTTATATATGGTGGGGAGACAGGTTATCGGCCGGTACTTTTTAGGGTCTGCAGTATTGTTCCCCTTTGGTAGCATATAGGAAACACCAAGCGTGAAAAAATCCGGTAGTCCAGATGGGTCTGTGAGGGCTGCCTGGAAAAATCTTGCTAGATGACCATGTGTTGTTGTAAAGTGTTTCCACCAATAGTTTTGTATCTGATCAACTCCTGGGGTTGACCAGTTGTTGGTCTTTTTCAATACAAGTTTTATATCATCTTCAGTGATCTTAACATCGTCCATGTGGTACCTGGCGGCGTTCGCCTCTGCTTCACCAATCCAATGCGCTTTATCGTTGTGCACTTTCTCATCTTCCCATATTTCCTTCCAAAAGGCGTGCATGGCTTCTTTCACCGGTGGGCTTTCTTGGTCGGGGGTTCCTTGTTCAAGCTGGCGGAAAAACTTTTGTTTGTCTTTATAATAAAGTTGGTTGTTCTTAAACCTTTTGACTCGATCATTATATCGTTGAATTCTACTTCCTAATGCTTTTATTTTCTGTTTCAGCCTATCACAGATTTCCACTACGCTTTCTCTGAAGTGGTGTTTATTGGACTTGATCTTGAATTCCGACGCTATTTGGCGTGCTCGTTTCTCAACTCTACTGGACGGTGTTCCGGTATTCAGGTAAGTATGCAATATACCTATGTTTTTCCTTATATTTTTGATTTTCTCTTCTAGACGCCGTTTCCAAGGTGGTGTTGTTTCCTTTCTCATCGGTTGAAAAGAATCCCTGATCTTCATGCCCAACTCTGTGCAAACTGTGATTGCCCCCGCGTATACAAGATCTACCACTTCCTCTATTTTTCTGATTGTCGAAAAATTTTGCTGTATTAGCTCATTTACTTCTTGTACTTTTTTCAGCATGGTTTTGGAGCCTTTCATCCTAGGTATCCTGGGTCTGTTTTGAGGTGGTATTCCAGCGTACTTCAAGTAATTTTCAAGTAGCTTCCGTTCTAAATTACCTGTTTTAGGTGCAGCGCTTTCTCTTTGTGGTTGGATTGGGATGTCCCCAACAGACTCGTCATCAGAATCCAGCGTGGCGCCCCGTGGGTAACAGCTTAGCATTATGCTGTTGAGTTCGATTTCGGTGAACTTTTCTTGGTCTAACATCCATCTTACTCTGTTGGTCAGAAGATTGGTGTACGACTGTCTGTGCGGATTTATCTCATTCCACACGTTAGTGAGGGTTTGCCTGTAATTCATGCCTTTGTTGCGTTCCAGTTCCTTTGCAATGTAATGAACACGTAATAGAAGGATATTCTCCTCTTCGTTCCAGCGTGTTCTCCCATCTCGCCTTAGAGCCTCAGCGGGGCGGGCATGTAGACCGTCCAAGCTTATGCTCCTCCTTAATCTGCTGAAAGGGCGCGAGTCCTGGCTTACGGTGCCATCTCGGGGGGCTGCGCCGCTTGCCCCACAGCTAACCCCAACAGGCTCTTCCTCCGGACGGCTCCGAAGAGGGCCAGCCCGCTGCCCTCTACCGCCCTGAACCATGCTTCTTGTTACAGGAGCAACTATATCATCAACTCCCAGGCTGCTGACCTGGGAGCTGGCTGACTCGGGTACGCGGGGTCGTCAATATATATATATATATATATATATATATATATATATATATATATATATATATAAAATTGGTTAAATTTATTTGGGTTGGCAGTCGGAAATAAAAGAAACTCTCTTTATTCCTTTTTTCTCGAGCTTTCGGCTTTATTTAAGCCTTCTTCAGGAGACGCTACAATATGTTAATAATCAGGAATTTAGAATGAAATTAATATGTATACAACTTACGAAGTTGAGATAATCTGCATAAAGTTGAAACATTCTAACTAATAAGGCAAACAAAGGTACAATTTCTTTTTTTAAATTCTGAAAGAGCAGTCAAACGTTTTGAAATTGTCAATAATTTTTCATGACATATAGTAATATAAATGGAGAATCTATGAATGCTCTTCCTCTTCACAAGTTGGTATAAAATGATTAGGTAAGTATATAAAATTTTGTGATTACTGAACAAATGCCATTCCAGAAGGTATTTCAATTTTGAAAACGGTGATTTTGTTTTTTATTTTTGTCCATATCGATCAAAAGGGCATATACATTGCTCAGGGAATCAATGTCTTTTTTTGAATTCATATTCTGTTCATTTTGTGAAATTCTTATCATTTCTAAAAGGGTCCTTTTTCTAAGATTTGATTCCCGATCCAACAACTCAGTATCTTCAAATGATGGAATGTGACCTGTTTCGATACAGTGTTTGGCTAACGCACAATGATCTTTTCTCAGTTTAATATTACTCTTATGGAGAGTGATGCGTTGTTGCAAAGTTGTGGACGTTTGCCCTATGTATTTCACAAAATGAACAGAATATGAATTCAAAAAAAGACATTGATTCCCTGAGCAATGTATATGCCCTTTTGATCGATATGGACAAAAATAAAAAACAAAATCACCGTTTTCAACTTCAAAATTGAAATACCTTCTGGAATGGCATTTGTTCAGTAATCACAAAATTTTATATACTTACCTAATCATTTTATACCAACTTGTGAAGAGGAAGAGCATTCATAGATTCTCCATTTATATTACTATATGTCATGAAAAATTATTGACAATTTCAAAACGTTTGACTGCTCTTTCAGAATTTAAAAAAAGAAATTGTACCTTTGTTTGCCTTATTAGTTAGAATGTTTCAACTTTATGCAGATTATCTCAACTTCGTAAGTTGTATACATATTAATTTCATTCTAAATTCCTGATTATTAACATATTGTAGCGTCTCCTGAAGAAGGCTTAAATAAAGCCGAAAGCTCGAGAAAAAAGGAATAAAGAGAGTTTCTTTTATTTCCGACTGCCAACCCAAATAAATTTAACCAATTTTGAATATACACAGTCGCTAAATCTTGAATTATATATATATATATATATATATATATATATATATATATATATATATATATATATAAATCCTGGTGCTGATAGACGTCCAGTATAAATCCAGGCTTATAACGTCCATCAGAAATAGGCGTTTTCTTGTGAATGTCATGAAGTATATAATAAAGAGTGCCGCTATGGGTTCAGTAACCGTACTCAGTTTTTCTCATACACCAATTTTTTTTTCAGTTGTTTCAGTGCTATCTCATACCCTTTCATCCTCGTTCAAGTTGACGACCGAAAGCATATAATGCGTACAATCTGCGTTTCTTAGACGTCCGACAGTGTTGCCTTTGAGCTTCTGCACGAATTATATAGATCCAAATTCGCATATACATCCAACTGTATTAAATAAGTTCATTTGACGACCAAACGTTTTCATTTTATTACGCAGTAGGAAATATGCCTGCATCGTTTTTCTGATAGCTCAATTATTTCGAAGGGACTTCATCCGATTTTTATATGGACGATATTCTACTCCGAAAATGAAAACGAAATACAGTGATGTAATTTTTACATTGAATTATCACTAATTCAGTTCTGAATGGTAAAGAACAAGGATTGTGAATAATCAACAGGTTGATTCAGAGTAGTCAGTTTGCAGACATAAACATTTTATGAAATGATTTGATATGTCTGTCAGTTTGCTCAGTTTATCAGTGATAGAAAACGATGGAAAAAAATCTTTTATGAAGAACCATATTTTCTAAGGGTGAAACTGCATAAGAATAAAGCTTTTGCGTTCGAAATCTTTCTCGAATTTGAAGTTTTTTTCCTTAATATTCTATTCCATACTTGAAATGATGCCTATTTTAATTATCAGTTAATCGAATTATTCATTTTCTGAGGAAATGGAAAAAAATTCCATCTGATTTTTTCGTTCTCGAAACCTTCATGAATCTCTTTATTTTCATCAATGATTTATGTTTTGCAAATTTCTTGTCTTTATTTTTCATGAATATTTTCAATAGTTATTGATCATTTCCATATTAAAATAGAGTAACTCTGGCGGAAGAATTTCAACTCTGATGGTATTATATGATATTACTACCCTATTTTACTGTACGTCCATGAAGTCTTGCACAAATTCGATTTGAATTCAGGTACATATAAACTTGCGAAAAAAAACTCTGACACACGTCAAACAAATTATCGCATGTGCACGTTTTTTGCTCACAGTGTGATCTATGAAGCCTGGGAGCGGTCCTAGTTTCTTATTGCAAAGGGGCACCTCATTTTTTTTTTCCATTTCAATTCTGAATTCATTTTGAAATTCTAAATATTATTGATATATTATGTTACCCTATTTCAAAATCAAAGGGAATTTTTGGATGTCAGTGATTGATTATTGTTATTAGGCGAGTATGAAACAATTATAATAATTTTTGAAATAAACATTTAAATACACGTTGAAACACGTATTTATCAAGATTCGCATTTTTTCATAAAGGGTTATCCATAAAACAGTAGGTCCACGCCCAGGCTTTATGGATCACCCAGTATGCGTGAAATCGGTCTTAAAAGATGCGCATTTCGGAAAATACCTTAACGTGTTCCAAAGGGTACTTCGGCCATCGTTTCAAAAATTAATATTATTGTTTCATACTCGCGTAATTACAATATTCAATCACCGATCTCTGGAAAAACATTCAATTTTGAAAAAGACTATCAAAAGGCTGTATCAAAAATAATTGAGAATTTCAGAAAGAATGCAGAAATGAAATAATAAAAATTGAAATTTGAAATAAGACAGTAGGACCACGTCCAACCTTGATGAATCAATTTGGTGCATGAAATCGGTCTCAAAAAGTGCACATTTTGATACATAGCTTGATGTGTTTCAGCGTTTCGTTTAAAACCTCATACCTGAATTTTAATTCAACGAGTGCAAGACTTTATGGACGTACTCTATGTTATTATCATATGTGTGCACGATCATATACCAACACACACACAACAACAACACTGAAACGATGTTATTAGATCTCCTCAATTCTATCCGTTTTCCCGCTAAAATTTCGCTTTCCTTCGGTCAATTCCGATTCAATCTGATAGGAATCGTCGTAAGGATTCAAATGATGCAATTTCATTTTTGTTTCATTTATATGTTCTAGTTAGGGTTTAATTTTCAAATATAAGAACAGTTGGAATCACGTTCATGTTTTTAAAGAATACTTCACAGGGAGAGTCCTCATAATAAATCAATTCATAATATCATTTAGGCATGTATATATGGACGTCCAAAAAGCGGCCTATGAAAATTCACACTAATGTAATGGACGCCGAAAAAGCTGACTCTGTACGGAGTATATACAATAGTCGGACCTGAATTCACTTATTCAAGATCTGGTGAATTGGAATCTAATTAATTTATGCGAAAACAAAACAGAATGTAGGGATGCAACTTCGTCAAATTCTGAAATATTTTTGAATGGTTAGATTGTTTTCTTGGATAAAGAAATAAAATTATATCTCAGTAGACACCAAATTCCATTCGGTGAAGATTCACATATTGATATGTAAATAATTATGAAATGTTATTGAAAAAATTATAGCATTCGCAAGTCAAACAATATTTTTTTGATCAATAAAAATAAGTAAATATTTATACAAGAGACTCTATAGATTCTTCGTGTTTTTGTAAAAACCCCACAAAGATTCAAATGAGTGATTTGCTGACCCTTTTGAATATCTTATTCGATTTCTATTAATTTCATGATGTACTACGATTATTTGAAGCATGGTGAAGTATTAAAATAAATTTATTTCCTGAACACATTACCTACATCAATTATATTCCGAAGAATGCAAATCCGAAAGAATTCGAATTTCTAATTTGAAATAGTCCACTCCTTATAATTGATATTGTAGCCGTGTTTTTTCTTCGAATTTAAATACAATAATTTTGCACTTATCTCCTGAAACGTCAACTTGGTGGAATGATTGAATTAATGAATTCTGTCGGGGCAGCCCCCAACCTCAAATTTTGAGTAGGGAAGATAGGATGTGTGAGAATAACTCCTATGAAAATCGAAAATCGGATGAAATTTGATTAATTGATGGATGTTAATATTATATTGAGCACATGAAAATATTTTCTGATTTGTGATAAACCATGAATGTTTTCTTGAAATTATGATTATTATTTTTCTTTTAAACTATGGGTTCTCAGAAATTGCCGTTGAGATGAGAAATAGCCATCCCTAAGCGGGTTGGCTACCCATTTTGAATTTTTACTAGAGAGGGTTTGCCATGTTATACACCAATGAAACGCTCATCACTTCATCTCTTTGTACAATTGATTTCAAATTATATGCCACATGGCCACTCATTATTGAAAATTCGAGAGGGATAGCCACTCACTTCTTGAAGACAATTTCTAAGAAATTATAGTGGAAGAAATAATCAAAATTTCAAGAAAATGTGGATGTATTATCGCGGATCAGGAAATACATAATATTATAAACATTTTCTTCTGAGTCAAATTCAATCCAATACTCGAAAAAAGTACCAAAATGGGAAGCTGACGTCATAAGCTTTCATATGAAGTATTACACAACCTATCTTCTCCATTTAAAATTTGAGGTTTGGAGCCATTCAGTTTAGGGGGTGGCTATTTCACTAATGAATTATACGCCAAAGAGTGTCCCCCTCCAAACAAAACCTGCCTCGGCGTTTTCAACGAATGTGTCAACTTAGCACGTGAAGTTTCAATTTCAAATAAAAAAAAATTATGTTTGCGTTGGATTCTGGAAGAAAATTATAATACAACTTCAATGAAATGAGCGAGAACATCTGTTCCCTGTTTTTCTTCGCAGAATTCAACGCAATCATAAAAAAATAGGGTTCAACTTTGAAAAACAGAAGTAATGCCAAATTTCGATCACAGTTTCCGACACAAAATTTGAAACACCCTATGATCATATTTCCTTTCGACAGTGCACTGCTTTGATGTTAGGAGAACGATCTACGCTCAGGATGTTGATAACAAGAAAGATGAACATAATAATAACTTCGAATCATTTCCCTTTATTCTCGCTTTTTTTCGATATTTCAATGGCTTTAATTGAAATGTATTCAGCATCGAATACTCAATCATAACCGAAACGAAAAAATTTAAAAAAAATTTTTTGAACAAAGTTATTTTTACTCCTTGTATAACCGGGAGTGCTCACGATCCAAAAATATTGAAGCTCAGTAGGGAATTTCAAACGATACCACAATGCCAATTTTTAGATTCAAAATATGTCCAGATCCCCAGAAACGTCTGATAGGCACTTGAACTTGGAACATCCTGTATATTGCTGAATATCGATATTGCTTCAATAATTGAATAATGTAAATAAATTTAGAGAATCATTGATCTGTGTTCTTTGCTTTTATCGACGGTCATCGTGTACAGCACTTCATTTCAATTTCTGTGATGGATTTCATCCCCACACACTTAATATGCATAAAACTGACTGAAAATGATTTATATAGCAGATCAAAAATTTTCAAAACGAAAGAAAGAAAATAATACAGCATCATATATACAGGGTGTCCCAAGTTGGAGTGCCTATTAGACGTTCCTGGGGAACTGGAAATATTTGAAATAAGAAAATTGGCATGATATTGATTCAGAACATCTCAAATACCTCAGAAATTTCTGTATTTAGGAGCAAGATCATCTTAGAGCGCTATCATTAGATATTTTTCTTCGTAGAATCGAACGCAATCTTAAAAAAATAGGGTTCTGATTTGAAACACCCTGTGATGATATTTATGAAATTCAAAAGTTGCATGACTTTTCCACATGCTTCTACTTTGACGTGGTGAGAACGGTTTACACTCGGCATGTTTGAAACAAGAAAAATGAACATAATACTACTGACTATGAACATTTGACATCCTTTCAGGTTTTGTTTCGATATTTTGAAAACCATTTGAATGGTTTTTACTCGAAATTTATCTATCCAGCATTGAATACTCAATCATATCAGAAAAGTAAAAATAAAAAAAAAATTACAACAAATTTATTTTCACTCCTTGTATAACCGGAGGTGCTCAGGCTCCAAAAATATTTTAGGTCTGTAGAGAATTTCGAATATCATAATGCCAATTTTCAGATTTCAAATATGTCCAGTTCTCCAGAAACGTCTAATAGGCACTCGAACTTGGGACACCCTGTATTTTGGGTGTAATGAACACGAATTGAATCAATAAATCCACATACTATGATCCCATTTCCTTCCCAAAGTTTATCACACGGCGATACTCGGATAGACTATTTTCATAGGTACATATTCACAAATGCAGCACCAAACAGTTCATCGAGAAGCGAGGTCGCGTTTTTTTCCGATAACAGAGTATAACGGACGTCCATTAATCGCACTGTGTAGGAATTATTATAAGACTATGTTGCCAAACTTCATGACCTCAAATGCTCTCAATATGAAATATGGAAGATGTATATAACATATACGCGGAAAGTGGTAGTCAGCGCCACGATCGTGCGTTGGTTGAACTGAAATATGCGATTTTGTACACGATGAGAGTAACTGACGTCATCGGCAAAAATTGGCATACGGACTCAGGACGTGCCATAACGTCAAAATACACTGAGAATTGAGCGAGACAATTCGACGTCCGTATATCGGACGCCGGATTGCAAGCGGACGTCGAAATGATGGTAAAACCACAATGTATGGCTCTCGTAAGGCTGGATTCTGTATATATATATATATATATATATATATATATATATATATATATATTGACAAATGTCAATATAGTGTCAGTCGTTTTCGAAATTTTCTCTCCGATTTTCGAAGAATTCTTGAAGAATCATTAGGATATTTAATCTATGGGAGATGATTCCCCGATACTAGGGTCCTGTAGTATTCCTCCAATACCTGAGGAATCGAAGAATCATCGCTTGGAAGATGCTCCTGGTCAAAGAGCAAAGTTACAGTTTTAAATTTAAATGTTGAAGGGATATCAAGAGACAAAAGCGATTACTTATATATACAATAACAAATAAATAAAAAAAATTATACACAAAGTCATACGAAATGTTCTACAAAACAAAAACAAGCAATGAAAAATTAACCTGCAATATATGGTGAAATCAATATTATAAAATTCCTGTGTTGAGTATAACGCTTCACTTATTAACATATCCCTCGTTTTTGTCTTACACTGAGAAAAATTATTATTTATTAATTGAATTGATGATGGGTTTAAAGGTCTAGTAGGATTTAAAGAAAACCAACTCAATAAAATGCCGACAGTTTCGGTCTATATTTAGACCATCTTCAGGGCTCTGGAACGAACAATACAAAATTTCACAAACATAGAGTGTGATTTAAAATTACGTGAAATACAGTACGCACATAAAAACAATTTTCTCGAACTTACATTATTTTCTGGTTTTCCGTGTTCTCACTTTCAAATTCAAAGAACATAACAGTGCGGTGGAATTGAATATACCAGCAGCAGGAGAGCATCGATCACGACTGAAAACATGTAAACAAACGATCGGTGACAGGAATTCCTCATGTGTTTGATATAAAAGGGATATAGAAAATTGGTAGTATGTCTAAGCGTGAAAATGAAATCAACTCCCCCGCAACGACCATAAAACCAACAGGGTCATCCAAATTTCCATATTTCAACGTCTCAACTTTCGCATTTTGTCGATTAGGCCAAAGTAGCATGAATTTAAATTGTCAATGTCGGACCTTTTGTTGATGGAATTTTTATTTCCTTTGATGCATATCATCTCGTGTAGCAGTCTCTTCTTAAGGATTTTTTGATATCCTGTTATTGTGGGGTTTTCGAAATCGAACCGGTGGAGTGTTTCTAGTAGTAGTAGTTCGATTTCGAAAACCCCACAATAACAGGATATCAAAAAATCCTTAAGAAGAGACTGCTACACGAGATGATATGCATCAAAGGAAATAAAAATTCCATCAACAAAAGGTCCGACATTGACAATTTAAATTTATGCTACTTTGGCCTAATCGACAAAATGCGAAAGTTGAGACGTTGAAATATGGAAATTTGGATGACCCTGTTGCTTTTATGGTCGTTGCGGGGGAGTTGATTTCACTTTCACGCTGGGGCATACTACCAATTTTCTATATCCCTTTTATATCAAACACATGAGGAATTCCTGTCACCGATCGTTTGTTTACATGTTTTCAGTCGTGATCGATGCTCTCCTGCTGCTGGTATATTCAATTCCACCGCACTGTTATGTTCTTTGAATTTGAAAGTGAGAACACGGAAAACCAGAAAATAATGTAAGTTCGAGAAAATTGTTTTTATGTGCGTACTGTATTTCACGTAATTTTAAATCACACTCTATGTTTGTGAAATTTTGTATTGTTCGTTCCAGAGCCCTGAAGATGGTCTAAATATAGACCGAAACTGTCGGCATTTTATTGAGTTGGTTTTCTTTAAATCTTACTAGACCTTTAAACCCATCATCAATTCAATTAATAAACAGAGGTCATCAGCAACATATTTATTATTATTTATATTTAACTTTCCGATTTCTTAGTCTAATATTCATTTATAATTAACAACAGAACTTATCATTTAAAAAATTTTACTACTTAATAATTTTACAGAATATTAAATATAAGAAAACCGTTTCTTTTGCTTATATTCTTTATATGTTAAGATATTTATTAACCATCAATATTTCATCTTAGTATTCAAATAGTTATTTCTTGCTATCCAAGATATTGTACAGTTTAGTGGTGAATAATTTGAACAGAAGGTATAGAATGCAGACATAATTTTATTGGTAAATTATGTTTCTTACCCAGAAAGTGATATTTTAACAATAAATAAAGGATATTTAACCCTTCCGTTGTCGTTCGGCTAACAAAGACGCGGAACAGTCAGTTGACGAGTCTGTGCCTGTTTGTTGTGTAGTGAATTCTGTGAATGTGTTGCCGGTATACCTGCTGATTATACACTTCATTATAAATTCTCATAAAAAGGTGAGCTATTGTTTTTAATTAAATTATTAGATTTGAACTAGTCGTGCTTTCCATTATATTTTCAGTGAAATGGAGATATTCGTTATTTGTGGGGTTATGATGAATCCACAAGGATATCCCTTTGGTTGACGCTTTTCGAGCCAATTTAAGTTTACTTTTATTTGATTCGATATTGAATTTTCATTTCCTACAAAAAAATTTTTTCTCCACAAATTTTCTAAATACCATTCATTCACAACAGTTCAATATGAAAATTAATTATTAATCAATCGTTTTTAGACAAGGTTCGCAGGATATTACTATGCATATTCACGATTTATTGGAAACTAGGAGATAGACTTATTGAACGTGATTATTTATAAAGTGAAATTTTGTGGGAATTTTCAGGTCTAAAGGATCAGTAGTTTTTCTATACATCCGGACTATCGATCATTTTCATAACCTTTCTCAAGGCTTTACAAAATGAAAATATCTGTTGTCGAGCCTCTCATACGAAAAACTCTGAAAATATAGACGGGCTTTTTTAATACTGAAATTTTATGTTGTTTCAACTTGGTGGTACCCAATTTAAACTCATGTTAATTCTTTTCAGGACCAACCAATCAGCTGACAGTGACCTATTCTTTTCGTCAGAAGATGTGCCGGAACCTCTCAGTCCTGGTCCAGGGCCTTCCACCCAGTATGATATTTTTTGTTATGTTCATGATGTTTTTGACATTTCAATGAATATATTTTGTTCACATCATAATAGATTTTTATTTCACCCCTAATTAGTATCTTATGAACAACAAGCTAATGATACATAACAGTTAAGAGTACTATATTAGAAATAATAATGCTGTTTGTTCAATATTAAAAAACTTATTAACTGTTTAACATGAGATAATCACGACGAATATTTGATTTCTTAACTATAAAGAATACTATGTATTCATGAAGTTCAAATCATTAATTCCTAATTGATCAATTTTAATATCAACAATCATTCAATAACAGTTAAGAAATCTTTCATATTCCCTAAATCTGGTTATTTGTATGCACATACATGCTATCAATATGAAGAAATCGTTTCTTTGGAGCAATCTTATGTCTCATTAATCACAAATAAATGATTTCTTAGTATCAAGATGTCAATGCTGTAAGATACCAATACATAACTTTGAAAAAATATTTGTTGGGACGTATACTGAAACAGATATTTCTTACATACATTCGAAATTTCTTAGTGGTGAATATTTGTTTTTCTGAGTGTAAACATTGGGAAAGGAAGAAGTTTAAAATTTGTTGGCAACAGATTATAGAAGTTGGGTGCATCAAAATAGAAAGATTTGGTTCGTTATATTATAACGATATGGCGGCCACTGGGTTATTACCTATAGTTGAAAAAAATTATAACGGAATGATTAATTCATGTTTGAAACTATTTGTAACATTAGATGTCAAGCATCCTACGATACTGTCAACATTTTTATCGAAAATGAACTGAATTTTGGTGAAGATATCACTCTTCTAGTTATGTTTCATTTTCCTCAATGAACACTTATGAAATATTTTTGTGTATTAGACTTACAGCCTGCAGAATATTCAAATCCACAAAAAAATACTACTACAGTTTGATTGTTTTTGTGTAATAATTTAGTAATTATTGCGTCCTCTGTTGGCAATATTGCGCAATATACAACTTGCTGTCTTCTTGCTCCATATTGTAACGTTCTCGGGGTTCAAACAAATTGTCTGCTGAATTTAAACGTCTAATTTATTTACAATACCACTAACTTATCACACTAATTTATGTACAATAACTAATAATGATTTATTTACACACTTGCTAATAATGCTGATTTATATTCACTACTTGGAATTCGCGATTCACAATTCAATCCGGCTCTATTCAGATAGTAACTGCCTGTCCCAATCGTGCGCGTCTTTATATACCTAATACGTCTCTGTTTCTAGAACGCTCTAGATAGTCTCTGGAAGGCTTCTAGAATTCCTACGCGGAATCAGAGAGTCCAGAGACGTATTCAGGCGGACTTCGTCCGCTACACTGCCCCCTCCTTAAGACGTTCGGTCCCCGAACACCCTGGATGGTGTGGCTGAATCTACAGGCGTCTCCTTTTCTGCAGCACCCCTGTCGTCCGAAATAGCATTCCACTGTCTTCTTTTTCGGCGTATATCCGCTCGGGTTGAAACTGCAGACCAGTATCTTCATTCCCGTCCTATGGAAAATGACCTCAAGCATACTTCAAACGATTCTCCAGTTGAGCTGATCTAGACCACAACCCAACTTTGGCACAGCTAGCTTTTTCACCTTCAACTTGGTGAGCTCGTCTCTCAGCTGCAACAGGGTGTCCCACATACTTTTGTAGCTGGGTTTGTTGTCGGAGAATCTCTTGGTTACCAGGTAGAAGAGGTAACGCTGGCCATCAGCCAACCTCAGCGTTTTCCCAGTACGAGGATGTTGTTTCAGGAGTTCTGGTACACGTCCAAATTTCTTCCGGAAGACGAATGCTATTCCTCTCGACGAATGCTATTCCTCTCGACATACGCAGGTCTTCCGAGACACAATGGGCTAGTGAATAGTCTTCAGATACAGAGAAGAGATCTTGCTGTTTCTCGATGGTTACTCCGAATCTTGCCTTTCCGGTTCCACCGTAGTTTGCCATGAATAGGTCGAAACTCATCTCCTCATGCTCCGCTTTCTGAAAAGTCGTTCTTCTCAGATGGGTTTCGTCATGTTCTTCGTAGTCTGCCTCATATTTGCCTAGACGATTTATATGGACCACACGTTTCTTGCCTCTGGGTAGTTTCTGGATACGGTACGCTACATCGTTGATTCGTTTTACTACTCTGTATGGCCCTTCCCAATCCTTCTGCAGCTTAGGTGATAAACCTCTCTTCCTCTGGGGATTGTACAGCCAGACTAGGTCTCCCACATTGAAACCACCTTCTGCAGCTTTGCTGTCATACCGAGTCTTTATTCGGTCACTCGCTATTTGGAGGTTCTGTCTGACCTTCTCATGGATGTAATGTAGCCGCTCCAGGCTTGCATCCAAACTCCAGGTCACAAGGCAACCTTATTTCTCGGCCGAACATAATACAGGCTGGTGTCTCTCCAGTCGATTCTTGCACTGACGACCTGTAGGCCATAGTGAACAGATGGAGATACCTGTCCCAGTCTCTTTGGTGATCAGAGACCACTTTAGCCAGATATTTTCCCACAGTTCTATTCATTCTTTCGACCATGCCATCTGACTGTGGGTGAAGCGCAGTTGTCCTTGTCTTTTTGATTCCGAGTAATTGGCATACATTCTGGAACAGGCTAGACTCGAAGTTTCGTCCTTGATCCGAATGAAGTTCGAGAGGCACACCAAATCGGCTAAACATCTCCTTAATCAGAACATCCGCCACTGTCGAGGCCTCTTGATTTGGAATAGCATAAGCTTCAACCCATTTGGTGAAATAATCCATCGCAACCAGTATGTACTTATTCCCATCTTCGGTTTCGGGGAATGGACCTGCAATATCGATGGCAACTCGTTCCAGAGGACTCCCCACGTTATACTGCTTCATTGGAGCTCTACGACTTCCCCTCGGGCCATTCGATGAGGCACATAATCTGCATTTCCGGCACCAGTCTTTAACATCTTCTTTGCAGTTGACCCAGTAAAAACGCTCTCTAACCTTTTCTAGCGTTTTTTTGATACCGAAATGGCCACCGGAAGTTCCGTCATGTAACTTCTCTAAAACCTCTCTCACTCGACTCCTGGGAATTATCAGCTGTTTCCTTGCTGCGGTACCTTCGTCATTTTCGATGGACCTTTTCAGCAGTCCATCCTCCAAAATGATAGAATCCCACTGTGCCCAGTAGGACTTGACCCTAGGATTCAGATGACTCACTTCCTCCCATCTTGGTCTCTGGCCGCTTATCTTCCAATGCAACAGCATCTTCAATTCTGGGTCACTTTCCAGATCTCGCTTCAGGGATTCTGGCATCCAGTCCGTATCAACTATGGTCGTTCTCAAGCAGAATTCTTTCTCTTCTACTTGATTGCAGTGCTTGCAATCTGACGGACATGGTCTCCTAGATAATGCGTCAGCGTTACCATGAGTTCTTCCTGCACGATGTTCGACAGTAAAATTATATTCCTGCAATCTTTCTATCCATCTGGCAACCTGACCCTCTGGATTCTTGAATTGTAGAAGCCACTTCAGAGCGGCGTGGTCAGTCCTGAGAAGGAATTCTCGGCCGTACAGATATTTATAGAAGTGTTCCATGGACTTCACTGCAGCGAGAAGCTCTCTTCTTGTAACGCAATAGTTACGTTCGGGCTTTGACAGGACCTTGCTGAAATATCCTATTACTTTTTCTTGGCCATTCTGAATTTGGGACAATATGCCCCCTATGGCCATGTTACTCGCATCTGTGTCCAAGATGAACTTTCCACTGACTTGGGGATAACTTAGAACAGGAGCCGTTGTTAGAGCTTGCTTCAGCCGATTGAAAGCATCCCCGCATTCCATATCCCATTTGAAATCTTTTCCATCTTCCGTGAGTCTCGTCAAAGGCTTCGCAATATTGGCAAACCCAAGAACGAATTTCCTATAGTAGGTACACAATCCAAGGAAACTTCTTACTTGATGCCTGTCTTGTGGTATCGGCCATTCTTGTACGACCTTGACCTTGTCTGGGTCAGCACTAATTCCATTTTCAGAAACTACATGTCCCAAGTATTTTACTTCTCTCCTGAACATGTGGCACTTCTTCGGACTGAGTCTCAAATTTGCAGTGCGTAGCCTCTCCAGAACGTCTCTTAAATTTCTCAGGTGTTCTTCGAATGTCCGACCAAAAACAATGACATCATCCAAATAAACCAGGCACGTCTTCCAGGATAATCCTCGAAGAATGGTTTCCATTAATCGCTCGAAGGTCGCAGGTGCGTTACATAGACCAAATGGCATTACTGTGAACTGCCACAGTCCTGTCCCAATGGTGAAAGCTGTTTTCTCTTTGTCCTTGGGGTCTAGTTCCACCTGCCAATACCCGCTCTTCAAGTCCAGTGTGGAGAACCATCTTGAGCCAGAAAGAGTGTCCAAAGTGTCATCAATCCTTGGAATGGGGTAACAATCCTTCTTAGTGACTTCGTTCAGACGACGGTAATCTACACAAAATCTGGTGCTGCCATCTTTCTTTTTCACCAGAACTACAGGTGATGACCAAGGACTATCTGATGGCTCTATTATTCCTTGTTGGTGCATGTCCTTGATAATATTTTCTGCTTCTTCCCTCTTTGCTATCGGAAGTCTTCGTGGGTGTTGGCGAATGGGACCGGATTTATCAGTGTTGATTGAATGTCTCACAACATTTGTTCTTCCCATTTGAGTATCATCCGTAGCAAAAACGTAGCTGTATTCACTTATCAATTTCTTCACCTCGCTTATGTGTTCTGGTTCAAGGTCTATGCAGGAAGAAGTCAGTATCTCAAGTAATTTTTGCGAACACTTCCTCCTTCTGGTAACCTTGTTCTGTTCATCCCGAATGTCTCCTGTCACACAAAGCACGGAGCAGCTTTCCCCCAGAATCGTGTCCTTCTTCAACGTCACCGGATACATGTTGGTATTCAATATCCTCACAGGAACTTCCTTTCCGCCTCTCACTAAGGTTTTTCCGACTAGCAATCCTTTTCCTAGGTTATTCTCACTAGCTGGTTCAATGAGTCTTGTACCGTTATCTCGAAGGTTTCTGTCTAAGTACCCCTTCACTATCGTTTCTGCCTGGCCACCTAGGTCAACATCTTCGCTGAGCAAGACTCGAATTGATGCACCTTCACATCCCAAGAATGGGATATCCAGACTTCCAATTCTCAAGAAATCATTCCTCATATCCATCTGGAAGCCATAACCTTTGATGACATCCATTCCCAGGATGACTTCCTCCATGATATCTGCTACCAGCACCTCATGTTCGAGAGTTATGTCTCCAATGCTCAGGACAATCCTTTTCTTTCCATGTGTTGATACGTCCTCTCCAGTAGCTGTTCGTAAACGGACCATTGTTTGTCGGATTTTTCCATTCCTTTCAACTATTCCTGGCTTTACTATGGTCCGGGTTGCGCCTGTGTCGACTAACATTTTAACCGACCGCCCATCAACTTTACCGTCGACATAAATACTTGAAGAGATGGTCTGAATTATGACTTCTGGGGCATTGTAATGGCGGGTCGGTTTATGCCCCTTCTCACCAACCCGTTTTAGTTTTCCTGTTCCTGACGTTTAGCTGGCTCTTTACAGTAGCGCCGAATATGTCCTTCTCCGCCGCAATTCCAGCATCTTGGTCTTAGTCCTCTATTCCGTCGCTCTTGACGAACTCGGCGTAGTACCTCTTCTATGATTTCATCGCTGACCGAGGAATCATCCACAGTGCGCCTCACCTTGCTGTGTCCCCTGTGCGAAGCCTGTTTGGCAGCTTCAAACTCTAATGCAAAGGCCAGGGCGTCATCCAGAGTCTTTGGTCGGGCCAATCGTAGTGTCTGTTGGGTTTCCATATCTCTCAGACCATCGACAAAGGTCTGGATAGCGAGCTGTTCCAGGAAGCTATCCGGTGCTGTAGGATATGCCAGTCTTACCAACCTTGCTATATCGGCTTCAAATTCCTGCAAAGTTTCTGTACTCCTCTGCTGGCGACTCTTGATCTGTGCGTGATACACTTGTTGGAGGTGTGCATCACCATATCTCATTTGGAGTTTAGTTGTTAAAGCCTCGTAATTACCTTGTAGGCTTGCAGGAACAGTCTGGAGTATATTCAATGCATCTCCCCTTAGTGCAACAATCAAGGCTGTCGCTTTCTCTTCCGCTCCCCAACCATTGGCATTCGCTGCTGCTTCAAATTGCTTCTGGTACGTGCACCAAGGTGTTTTGCCGTCAAAAGATGGAGGTTTAATCTTCATTTTACTACTTTCTGTGTTGTTTTCTGATTTCACGAAGTTATTGGATGGTGAGGCTCGAGTTTCTTTTCCATGTGACGTTCTCTTCAGGGACTCTATCAACTTGGCATGATGTTCAATTATCTCTGATATGTCTGCGAATTTTTCGTCCACTTTATCAAATTTTCCATTGACTTCTTCAAATTTTTCGTCAACCTTATCAACTACTTCGTCGAATTTTTCATCAACTTTATCAAATTTTCCATTGACTTCTTCAAATTTTTCATTAACTTCATCAATTATCACATCCTTGATGGCCTCCATTCTCTCATCCAATGAACTTGCAATTTGACTCACCAATTCGTTACAATTGTTCATCTTTTCCTCCACCTTAATTTCCATTTTATCCATTTTTTCTTCCAATTTCGAGCTCATTTCTCGAGAATTCTCTTCCATTTTCAAGCTCATTTCTCGAGAATTCTCTTCCATTTTCAAGCTCATTTGTTCAAAGGCTTGCTTGAAGAATTCCATACTCGCCTGGTCCATTTTCTTCTTTTGCGATCTTGTTGTCGGCATTCAAAAGTTCCACAATGAAGTCCACAATTCACTTAGCACAGCAGTTCAATTGACCCCACACCTGACACCAATGTAACGTTCTCGGGGTTCAAACAAATTGTCTGCTGAATTTAAACGTCTAATTTATTTACAATACCACTAACTTATCACACTAATTTATGTACAATAACTAATAATGATTTATTTACACACTTGCTAATAATGCTGATTTATATTCACTACTTGGAATTCGCGATTCACAATTCAATCCGGCTCTATTCAGATAGTAACTGCCTGTCCCAATCGTGCGCGTCTTTATATACCTAATACGTCTCTGTTTCTAGAACGCTCTAGATAGTCTCTGGAAGGCTTCTAGAATTCCTACGCGGAATCAGACAGTCCAGAGACGTATTCAGGCGGACTTCGTCCGCTACAATATGTTGACTGTACCTTAGTGTCATTCACGAACTAATTTATTGAGCAATAACATTGCACCGGTTGGCCAAAAATAATATTGTACAAATTATTGTTTCAATATACAGGGTGTATTTACAGGTGAAGCATTTCCTTTGACAGATGGTAGAACTCATCAAAATAAGTCATTTTACCAAAATTTTTTTACATACCTACCTATATAAATTATGCCCCTGTTTCGGGAAAATGAAACTAAAATATTTTCTAATTTCTATAGGCGAATCTGAAAATTCCTCAGTCCAAACCTGCTCCTTCGCCTGCCTCCATAGCTATCAACATGGTTTTTATCTTATTCTTATCACACATGACGCAGAATATCGATTGTGATCAGTGGTACAGTGTCGATTGTACGAGTGTTTATTGTTATATGGGGTGGAGATAGACTTACTACCGTTTTGAGGTCGCGTGCCCGGCTTCAACGTCTCTTCTCCAAGCGTCCATTAATAACTGCCGTTGTGCCGTTACCCGCGCAGGTCCTAAGCGCAAGCGCAGATGCAACGTTGCCGCGAGGCTTCTCTATACGACATCCCCCTTTTTTTTTGGCAGGAACACAGAGATGCCCCTGCAGGATCACAGAGATGCCACTGCAGGATTGTCCACACACGAATTGTCTGTTTCACTAAAAGTTTCTTAACAACCAATAACTACCTTATCACTACGAGTTTCGTCCTTTCGAGTTTTTTCGCGCATGTTTCACTTAGCGATTACAACCACGGACGCATCCGCTTCTGTTGGGCGGTTTAACTTGCCGACCTGATCGCGTAGTGTAGTATGGCGATTCGTTTCCACCCTGTTGTGTTTGAGGATTAGTCTCAGAACTTGCCTCAACAGGTAAATTGTCTCCGTTTTCATTTTCGAACACTCTTTCTTCTTCTCTTCTCTCCTCCCCCTCGGGATTGTGTGTTTGGAGCCCTACTGCCTCATGAGTTGACTTTCCGAAGTCTTCTTCGTAGTCGGGGATATTAAAGTGTTCAGTGTTGAAAAATTTTTCTGCTCTTATGAGATGTGCTCTGTTTCTACGATAAGGAGTATTCTCTGCGATCACTGTATACGATCTTGGTTCTGAATTCTCATTTACCACTGTAACGAACTTTTTCACGTTGGTTATCCACACGCGGTCATTGGTTTTTAAAGGAGAGACAGATCGAGTTCTGTGACTTCTATTATATTGGGTATTGGGTATACAGGGTCTTTCACGAGGAACCTCACCCATATTTATTCGGGAAACTACTGAACGTATTTTCATGAAATTCAGCACTTTTAAGTATTTCACGATGCTGATGAAATCTAAAATATTTTCAAGGCATGAGCACCTCCGGTTTTTCCGGAAATGACGTCAACTTCCGTTTTTCAAATTAGAACACCATTTTCTTATTGCAGAAATAGATTTCTTAGAAAATTTCAAGTTATTTTGATGTAACATTTTTCAGTTTTGGTTGGAAAATTCTCTCTGAGCGGGAAAATTCGAAAAAAAAAATCGAAAATAGAGCTCCGCTGAAACAAGAATAACTTCGAGGTTTTTGGATGGAAAATTTTCATTTTTGGGATTTTTCAAGATGTAAGATTGATGTATCCACTTTAAAAATCGAAATCGCGATTCATGATACAGGGGGTGAAAAAATCGCTTTCAAAGTAAGGGATGACAAAATCGGGAAAAATCAATTTTTTCAAATTAGAACCCCATTTTTTTATGGCAGATATTGAATCTACGTTAAAAAATAATTTGAGTGTATGCATCACACCCTTGCCCTAAAGTGGATATTTTCTGAGTTATTCACAAAAACTGTTTTTCGTCTTGAATTTTCAGCTATTTCTTTTCCCTTCACGCCAAAAAGATGAAATTTTCAGGAACTGTTACTTAAACCATGTTTTAGATTTTACTACCCTAATATGCAAGAGAAAAAAGTTACAGGTTGTTCCTAAATAGATGGCGAATTTGGATTCGAATTTGTATCGGAAACCTCTTTATTTCAACTAATCGGCCATCGGTTTTCTCTCCAGTGATAAATAAATAATTCCTTATGAACCATATGCAAAAACTTACCATGTTTTACATTCTTTTTTTTTTAATGATAGATATCATTAATTACATCTGCCAAATTCCTCTTTATTCAGTAGATGTAATTAATGATATCTATCATTAAAAAAAAAAGAATGTAAAACATGGTAAGTTTTTGCATATGATTCATAAGGAATTATTTAATTATCACTGGAGAGAAAACCGATGCCCGATTAGTTGAAATAAAGAGGTTTCCGATACAAATTCGAATCCAAATTCGCCATCTATTTAGGAACAACCTGTAACTTTTTTCTCTTGCATATTAGGGTAGTAAAATCTTAAACATGGTTTAAGTAACAGTTCCTGAAAATTTCATCTTTTTGGCGTGAAGGGAAAAGAAATAGCTGAATATTCAAGACGAAAAACAGTTTTTTGTGAATAACTCAGAAAATATCCACTTTAGGGCAAGGGTGTGATGCATACACTCAAATTATTTTTTAACGTAGATTCAATATCTGCCATAAAAAAATGGGGTTCTAATTTGAAAAAATTGATTTTTCACGATTTTGTCATCCCTAACTTTGAAAGCGATTTTTTCACCCCCTGTATCATGAATCGCGATTTCGATTTTTAAAGTGGATACATCAATCTTACATCTTGAAAAATCCCAAAAATGAAAATTTTCCATCCAAAAACCTCGAAGTTATTCTTGTTTCAGCGGAGCTCTATTTTCGATTTTTGTTTCGAATTTTCCCGCTCAGAGAGAATTTTCCAACCAAAACTGAAAAATGTTACATCAAAATAACTTGAAATTTTCTAAGGAATCTATCTCTGCAATAAAAAAATGGTGTTCTAATTTGAAAAACGGAAGTTGACGTCATTTCCGGAAAAACCGGAGGTGCTCATGCCTTGAAAATATTTTAGATTTCATCAACATCGTGAAATACTTATAAGTGCTGAATTTCATGAAAATACGTTCAGTAGTTTTCCGTATAAATATGGGTGAGGTTCCTCGTGAAAGACCCTGTATTGTTGTATTTCTATTTCTCTCTTCCGTTTGTACTCTGAAATATACGTCCATGCTGGTATCAAATTAGCTTTGCATGTTGGCAAAGTTGTTCTAGGTGTCTACCCATAATCAGTTGAGAAGGGGAGAATCCACACTCAAGCTTGGAAGTGCGGTAGCTTAAAAGTCCGAGGTTGGGATCATAACTTTTCAACAGGATCTTTTTGGATGTTTTTACTGCTGATTCCACTTGGCCTTTTGACTTCGGGTACAACGGACTGCTGGTGGTGTGATTGAAATCATACTTGTTGGAGAATTCCTTGAACAAATGGCTGTCGAAACAAGGTCCGTTGTCCGATCTCAGTGTTTCAGGTATGCCCCATCACCTTGCCATAAAGGTTCTTATCTTGGCGATTACCTCTTTCGCGGTTTGTGATGTCAGGGATGCCACCTCTATATAGCGAGAAAAGTAATCTACTACTATAAGGTAGTTCTTGCCTCTGACTTCAGATAGGTCCGCTCCAATTAATTGCCAGGGGTAATCGGGTACTGCGGAAGGTTTTAGGTGTTTCACTGGTGGTGTTCGAAATTCGATACACTTGTCGCAATTTGTAATTTTTGTCCCAATATGTGCGTTGATCTTAGGCTACCAAATGGTCTCTTTGGCCCTGCTACGACATTTTGTGATTCCTAAGTGTCCCTCGTGTATGCTGTCTAACATTGTCGGTCTCAGGACAGGTGGTATGTAGATTCGTTTGCAGAACGTGATGAGTCCGTCTAGGATGGCTAGATCTCCTTGATATCGATGAAAAATTTTGTCTTCAATTGGAAGATCTTTCGGTGTCGGTCAGCCCAGTTGAATAGACTTGAGGAGTCTGCAAGATTGTGGGCCTGCTTTCTGGATTTTTCCGATTTGGGTGAGTTTGGAATCTGAGATTGGTATTGAGTTAATTTTGTGTTCAACGAACAATTCAACGTTTTCTATTAGGAGTGCATCTGTGCCTGGATCTGAGGATTTCACTAGAGCTCTTGAGAGCATATCAGCTGTAATCATTTGTTTCCCAGGAATATATATTACGTCGTAGGAAAATTGCATTCTGAATCTCTGTAGTCTTGCCGAAAGACCTCCTATTGGTTTAGACCCCAATAACTCAACCAGTGGTTTATGATCCGTCAGAATGGTGAATTTTGCTCCAATTAGGAATTGGCTGAATTTTTCGCATGCCCAAGTCGACGCCAATGCTTCTCTCTCTATTTTTTCTGCATCAGACATGGTTCTTGATGCAAAGTACACCATTCGCCAACTATTGCCTGGTTGTTGTTGTTCGAGTATTGCTCCGAATCCGTACGAGCTTGCATCGGCAGCTACTCGAGTAGGACGACCAGGTGCAAAATGAGCTAAAATGGGAGCGCTGGTCAAAGCTTTTTTAATTTTGTCGAATGCATCTTGTTCGTTTGAACTCCAAACAAAATCATTCTTTTCCCTTAGAAGCTGGTGGATTGGACTTGCCATGTCTGCCAAACTTGGTAGGAATTTTGCATGGACCTGAACGCATCCTAATAGTTGTCTCACACCGCTGGCGTCCTTGGGAGCTGGCATTTCAAGAATTGCTGTCAATTTTCTTCTGTCAATCTTAACACCATTGCGTGATATAACGTGTCCTAGAAATGTAAGTTTTGGGACTCCGAAAACGCATTTCTCTTTGTTGAGTCTTATGCCTTTTCCTTGGCAACGCTTCAACACTTTTCTCAGTCTTAGGTCGTGTTCTTGTTTCGAACTACCGAACACTTGAGTGTCATCCGCTAGGTTGATAATGCCTTCTAAGCCCTGAAGTGCTTCTAAAATTTCCCGTTGAAATATATCTGGGGCTGAGGTTATGCCCATAGGGAGTTTTTTAAAGCGTATCTGCCGAAGGGAGTGATGAAAGTTGTTATCAGCTGTGAATCTGGGTTTGTCCCTGGTTTGAGGCATATTTTGTATGTTTGCCCTAAGTCTCCTATTCCTTGAAATAGAGAAGGAAATTCATCCTGAATAGATACTGAATCCCACCGTGAAAGCATGTTCAGTGACTGAACCGCATCTCGCCCTAACAAATTCGCGTGCAGGTTCTCAGCTACATATATTTCTGATTCGAATGAGTGATTTTTCCAAGTTATTTTGGCTTATGACACCTTTGACATTGATTTTATCCCCAGATGCAGAAAGAAGAGGTCTTTTTGGTGCAGTAATAGCGAAATGCTTTAAACTTGGTAAAGTAGAAGATTTGAATACTGTGACATCTGCACCCGTATCTATTTTAAAATTGATTGGCACACCGCATATATCTACGGTAACTTTCCAGGGCTCAGAGTGTTCTGAATCTACTGACCCGAGAAAAAAATATGTCATCGTCACTCACTGCAGACATCGGCTGAAAATCTGAGTTGCTCATCTCTATCGACTCCACCTTGTTATTTTCAGGCTGTTGTCTTTTATTGTTGCCAAAGGATGATTTCGAAAGACATTTCACCGCCCAATGGCCTTATTTCTCGCACTTCCTGCATTTATCGTTACGTGCAGGACAATTAACAAATGCATGTCTGGGAGCTAGTCCGCATTTACGACATTGTTTTTCAGCTTGTTCGCTATCTGAAGCACTTTTGGTGCGATTAGAATCGTATCTACTTGATGAATTGTTCTGACTGTGATCTTGTGAATGATGTTTTTGTTTGACACCTTTTTTAATATAATTTACCTCCGCGGCTGCTTCTTGCAACCCGACGTTACTGGAATTTGCCGGGGCTGGTGCGCTCGAGCCTATAACAGATCGCTGTTTTTTCAAGGTCTCAGCTAGCCGAACTCTATGGATAACTTCATCTAAAGTGTCATCCGGACGCGATTGTAACAGACGAGTCCCTTCATGCTGGCCAACTGTTTAAAAATACCTGAAAATCCCTTCCCTTTTTTCCGCAATGATTCAACTCTTACCTGAAAGCTTTAATCCCAATGAGTGTATCCTGAAAATATTAGATGTCACGAAGGTCTTCATCAAAAGCTATAAATTTTTGTTTTCTTATGTTTTCATTAATGGAAATCTATGACTTTCCAACCTAGAAAACGACTTGTTTATATATTTACATTTTTTACTTGCTCCTAAGCTGTTTTCATTGAGTTAGAAATTAGAATATCTATTCTGAATCAATGGCTGTTTCAGGTATTCTTGAGGGATATGATCCTCGTACTTCGAGGTACTGAGCTGTGACTTCATCTTTCTGTAAGATGGAAATCAGAAAAGGTGAAGTAGGTATCTGCACGAAAAGATTTTTATGTTTCAATCCTCATGATATATTTGAATTTTAGGCCAGTAGATGATTATATAACAATGTAAGCAAAGTACTAGTACTGGAAAAAACTGTTCTCAATTGCTCTTCAAGGAAAAGTAAAAACACGGCTGTTCGTTTTGATAAATTTCCTGAGAAAGATGCCTCAACACCCAATATCACTAATGCCTTTGACATATTGCATAAATTGGACTGGAGAAAAGCATGGATAGACAAACTATAGATGGGAACATTGCTGCAAAGAATATATGTGTTTGTTCCCTTCACGTGGACGATTATGTCAAGTTAATTTCAGATTTATATCCAGATTGAAAAATCCATAAATAAATTGCTCCAGAGAGATTAGTTCTAGTATTAATAAAACTGAAACTGTTTGTGAAGTAGCCATTTTTAAGGGAGCTTCTCAATCATTTGCGAACAATATTTATAGTAAATATATTGTCTGTATTCATTATTTTGAGATGTGGTATACACTGGCCAAGTTCTGATGTTGAATTGATGAATTTACCACTTTACATATTAAGAATATATTATGATTTCAAAGTGATACTTCAGTACAATGATCCTAATTTCTCATGCGGCATCAGAACTTATTCACATCCAGTATCCAGATCATAGTCTATGGCAGTTGTAAATACTTTTGGGTTGTTATTCTGTAGTTAGTTTCCATGCAGATAAAGAACATTAAAAACAATCATTTATTTCCCTAATTTCCTTTGAATTCCTTGTAGAATTTCTATCCAATTAGAAGCGAAAACCCAATTATGCACCTATTTTTAATAAACTCCACAATACAGGGTTAATAATACTGTAGCGGACGAAGTCCGCCTGAATACGTCTCTGGACTCTCTGATTCCGCGTACAGGAATTATTCTAGAAGCCTCCAGAAATTATCCGAGCGTTCTCGAACAGAGACGTATTAGGTATATAAAGACGCGCACGATGGGGACGGTCAGTTACTACCTGAATAGAGCCGAATCGAATTGTGAACCGCGAATTCCAAGTAGTGAATATAAATCAGCATTATTAGTCAGTGTGAAAATAAATCAGTATTAGTTATTGTACATAAATTAGTGTGATAAGTTAGTGGTATTGGAAATAAATTAGACGTTTAAATTCAGCAGACGATTTGTTTAACCCCGAGAACGTTACATTGGTGTCAGGTGTGGGGTCAATTGAACTGCTGTGCTAATTGAATTGTGGACTTCATAGTGGAACTTTTTGAATGCCAATAACGAGATCACAAGCAGAGAAAATGGACCAGGCGAGTATGGAGTTTTTCAAGCAAGCCTTTGAACAAATGAGCTCGAAATTGGAAGGTAAAATGGAAGAAAATTCTCGAGAAATTAGTTCAAAAATGGATAAAATGGAAAATAGGGTGGAAGAAAATTCTCGGGAAATGAGCTTGAAATTGAAAGAAAAAATGAACAATTGTAACGAATTGGTGAGTCAAATTGCAAGTTCATTGGATGAGAGAATGGAGGCCATCAAGGATGTGATAATAGATGAAGTTAATGAGAAATTTGAAGAAGTCAATGGCAAATTTGATAAGGTTGAAGAAAAATTTGAAGAAGTTAATGAAAAATTTGATAAAGCTGATGAAAAATTTGACGAAGTAGTTGATGAGGTTAATGGAAGATTTGAAGAAATATCAGGAATAATTGAACAACATGCCAAATTGATAGAGTCCCTGAAGAGAACATCACATGGAAAAGAAACTTTAGCTTCATCACCCAATAACTTCGTGAAATCAGAAAACAACGCAGAAAGTAGTTAAATGAAGATTAAACCTCCAACTTTTGATGGCAAAACACCTTGGTGCACGTACCAGAAGCAATTCGAAGCAGCAGCGAATGCCAATGGTTGGGGAGAGGAAGAGAAAGCGACAGCTTTGATTGTTGCACTAAGGGGAGATGCATTGAATATACTCCAGACTGTTCCTGCAAGCCTACAAGGTAATTACGAGGCTTTAACAACTAAACTCCAAATGAGATATGGTGATGCACACCTCCAACAAGTGTATCACGCACAGATCAAGAGTCGCCAGCAGAGGAGTACAGAAACGTTGCAGGAATTTGAAGCCGATATAGCAAGGTTGGTGAGACTGGCATATCCTACAGCACCGGATAGCTTCCTGGAACAGCTCGCTATCCAGACCTTTGTTGATGGTCTGAGAGATATGGAAACCCAACAGACACTACGATTGGCCCGACCCAAGACTCTGGATGACGCCCTGGCCTTTGCATTAGAGTTTGAAGCTGCCAAACAAGCTTCGCACAGGGGACACAGCAAGGTGAGGCGCACTGTGGAAGATTCCGCGGTCAGCGATGAAATCATAGAAGAGGTACTACGCCGAGTTCGTCAAGAGCGACGGAATAGAGGACTAAGACCAAGATGCTGGAATTGCGGCGGAGAAGGACATATTCGGCGCTACTGTAACGAGCCAGCTAAACGTCAGGAACAGGAAAACTAAAACGGGTTGGTGAGAAGGGGCATAAACCGACCCGCCATAACAATGCCCCAGAAGTCATAATTCAGACCATCTCTTCAAGTATTTATGTCGATGGTAAAGTTGATGGGCGGTCGGTTAAAATGTTAGTCGACACAGGCGCAACCCGGACCATAGTAAAGCCAGGAATAGTTGAAAGGAATGGAAAAATCCGACAAACAATGGTCCGTTTACGAACAGCTACTGGAGAGGACGTATCAACACATGGAAAGAAAAGGATTGCCCTGAGCATTGGAGACATAACTCTCGAACATGAGGTGCTGGTAGCAGATATCATGGAGGAAGTCATCTTGGGAATGGATGTCATCAAAGGTTATGGCTTCCAGATGGATATGAGGAACGATGTATTGAGAATTGGAAGTCTGGAAATCCCATTCTTGGGATGTGAAGGTGCATCAATTCGAGTCTTGCTCAGCGAAGATGTTGACCTAGGTGGCCAGGCAGAAACGATAGTGAAGGGGTACTTAGACAGAAACCTTCGGGATAGCGGTATAAGACTCAAATACCCTGGGAAAAGGATTGCTACTCGGAAAAACCTTAGTGAGAGGCGGGAAGGAAGTTCCTGTAAGGATTTTGAATACCAACATGTACCCGGTGACATTAAAGAAGGACACGATTCTGGGAGAAAGCTGCTCCGTGCTTTGTGTGACAGGAGACATTCGGGATGAACAGAACAAGGGTACCAGAAGGGGGAAGTGTTCGCAAAAATTACTTGAGATACTGACTTCTTCCTACATAGACCTTGAACCAGAACACATAAGCGAGGTGAAGAAGTTGATAAGTGAATACAGCGACGTTTTTGCTACGGATGATACTCGAATGGGAAGAACAAATGTTATGAGACATTCAATCAACACTGATAAATCCGGTCCCATTCGCCAACACCCACGAAGACTTCCGATAGCAAAGAGGGAAGAAGCAGAGAATATTATCAAGGACATGCACCAACAAGGAATAATAGAGCCATCAGAAAGTCCTTGGTCATCACCTGTGGTTCTGGTGAAAAAGAAAGATGGCAGCACCAGATTTTGTGTCGATTACCGTCGTCTGAACGAAGTCACTAAGAAGGATTGTTACCCCCTTCCAAGGATTGATGACACTTTGGACACTCTTTCTGGCTCAAGATGGTTCTCCACACTGGACTTGAAGAGCGGGTATTGGCAGGTGGAACTAGATCCCAAGGACAAAGAGAAAACAGCTTTCACCATTGGGACAGGACTGTGGCAGTTCACAGTAATGCCATTTGGTCTATGTAATGCACCTGCGACCTTCGAGCGATTAATGGAAACCATTCTTCCAGGATTATCCTGGAAGACGTGCCTCGTTTATTTGGATGATGTCATTGTTTTTGGTCGGACATTCGAAGAACACCTGAGAAATTTAAGAGACGTTCTGGAGAGGCTACGCACTGCAAATTTGAGACTCAGTCCGGAGAAGTGCCACATGTTCAGGAGAGAAGTGAAATACTTGGGGCATGTAGCATCCGAAAATGGAATTAGTGCTGACCCAGACAAGGTCAAGGTCGTACGAGAATGGCCGATACCGCAAGACAGGCATCAAGTAAGAAGTTTCCTTGGATTGTGTACCTACTATAGGAAATTCGTTCTTGGGTTTGCCAATATCGCGAAGCCTTTGACGAGACTGACGGAAGATGGAAAGGATTTCAAATGGGATATGGAATGCGAGGATGCTTTCAATCGGCTGAAGCAAGCTCTAACAATGGCTCTTATTCTAAGTTATCCCCAAGTCAGTGGAAAGTTCATCTTGGACACAGATGCGAGTAACATGGCCATAGGAGGCATATTGTCCCAAATTCAGAATGGCCAAGAAAAAGTGATAGGATATTTCAGCAAGGTCCTGTCAAAGCCCGAACGTAACTATTGCGTTACAAGAAGAGAGTTTCTCGCTGCAGTGAAGTCCATGGAACACTTCTATAAATATCTGTACGGCCGAGAATTCCTTCTCAGGATTGACCACGCCGCTCTGAAGTGGCTTCTACAATTCAAGAATCCAGAGGGTCAGGTTGCCAGATGGATAGAAAGATTGCAGGAATATAATTTTACTGTCGAACATCGTGCAGGAAAAACTCATGGTAACGCTGACGCATTATCTAGGAGACCATGTCCGTCAGATTGCAAGCACTGCAATAAAGTAGAAGAGAAAGAATTCTGCTTGAGAACGACCATCGTGGATACGGACTGGATGCCAGAATCCCTGAAGCGAGATCTAGAAAGTGACCCAGAATTGAAGATGCTGTTGTATTGGAAGATAAGCGGACAGAGACCAAGATGGGAGGAAGTGAGTCATCTGAATCCTAGGGTCAAGTCCTACTGGGCACAGTGGGATTCTATCATTTTGGAGGATGGACTGCTGGAAAGGTTCATCGAAAATGACGAAGGTACCGCAGCCAGGAATCAGCTGATAATTCCCAGGAGTCGAGTGAGAGAGGTTCTAGAGAAGCTACATGACGGAACTTCCGGTGGCCATTTCGGTATCAAAAAAACGCTAGAAAAGGTCAGAGAGCGTTTTTACTGGGTCAACTGCAAAGAAGATGTTAAAGACTGGTGCCGGAAATGCAGATTATGTGCCTCATCGAATGGCCCGAGGGGAAGTCGTAGAGCTCCAATGAAGCAGTATAACGTGGGGAGTCCTCTGGAACGAGTTGCCATCGATATTGCAGGTCCATTCCCCGAAACCGAAGATGGGAATAAGTACATACTGGTTGCGATGGATTATTTCACCAAATGGGTTGAAGCTTATGCTATTCCAAATCAAGAGGCCTCGACAATGGCGGATGTTCTGATTATGGAGATGTTTAGCCGATTTGGTGTGCCTCTCGAACTTCATTCGGATCAAGGACGAAACTTCGAGTCTAGCCTGTTCCAGAATGTATGCCAATTACTCGGAATCAAAAAGACAAGGACAACTGCGCTTCACCCACAGTCAGATGGCATGGTCGAAAGAATGAATAGAACTGTGGGAAAATATCTGGCTAAAGTGGTCTCTGATCACCAAAGAGACTGGGACAGGTATCTCCATCTGTTCACTATGGCCTACAGGTCGTCAGTGCAAGAATCGACTGGAGAGACACCAGCCTGTATCATGTTCGGCCGAGAAATAAGGTTGCCTTGTGACCTGGAGTTTGGATGCAAGCCTGGAGCGGAGATAGCTGGTGAGGACTACGCGAGCCTCTTGAAAGGTAGGCTACATTACATCCATGAGAAGGTCAGACAGAACCTCCAAATAGCGAGTGACCGAATGAAGACTCGGTATGACAGCAAAGCTGCAGAAGGTGGTTTCAATGTGGGAGACCTTGTCTGGCTGTATAACCCCCAGAGGAAGAGGGGTTTATCACCTAAGCTGCAGAAGGATTGGGAAGGGCCATACAGAGTAGTGAAACGAATCAACGATGTAGTGTACCGTATCCAGAAACTACCCAGAGGCAAGAAACGTGTGGTCCATATAAATCGTCTAGGCAAATATGAGGCAGACTACGAAGAACATGACGAAACCCATCTGAGAAGAACGACTTTTCAGAAAGCGGAGCATGAGAAGATGAGTTTCGACCTATTCATGGCAAACAACCATGGAACCGGAAAGGCAAGATTCGGAGTAACTATCGAGAAACAGCAAGATCTCTTCTCTATCTGAAGACTATTCACTAGCCCATTGTGTCTCGGAAGACCTGCGTATGTCGAGAGGAATAGCATTCGTCTTCCGGAAGAAATTTGGCCGTGTACCAGAGCTCCTGAAACAACATCCTCGTACTGGGAAAACGCTGAGGTTGGCTGATGGCCAGCGTTACCTCTTCTACCTGGTAACCAAGAGATTCTCCGACAACAAACCCAGCTACAAAAGTATGTGGGACACCCTGTTGCAGCTGAGAGACGAGCTCACCAAGTTGAAGGTGAAAAAGCTAGCTGTGCCAAAGTTGGGTTGTGGTCTAGATCAGCTCAACTGGAGAATCGTTCGAAGTATGCTTGAGGTCATTTTCCATAGGACGGGAATGAAGATACTGGTCTGCAGTTTCAACCCGAGCGGATATACGCCGAAGAAAAAGACAGTGGAGTGCTATTTCGGACGACAGGGGTGCTGCAGAAAAGGAGACGCCTGTAGATTCAGCCACACCATCCAGGGTGTTCGGGGACCGAACGTCTTAAGGAGAGGGCAGTGTAGCGGACGAAGTCTGCCTGAATACGTCTCTGGACTCTCTGATTCCGCGTACAGGAATTATTCTAGAAGCCTCCAGAAACTATCCGAGCGTTCTCGAACAGAGACGTATTAGGTATATAAAGACGCGCACGATGAGGACGGTCAGTTACTACCTGAATAGAGCCGAATCGAATTGTGAACCGCGAATTCCAAGTAGTGAATATAAATCAGCATTATTAGTCAGTGTGTAAATAAATCAGTATTAGTTATTGTACATAAATTAGTGTGATAAGTTAGTGGTATTGGAAATAAATTAGACGTTTAAATTCAGCAGACGATTTGTTTAACCCCGAGAACGTTACAATACATTAATTCACTGAAAGTCTTCCTATGATCTCTACGAATCCAAAGAAAACACCCATAATAATCAGTTTTACATCTTGCAACAGTTCTTTATACGAGCGCTCCTTCTTCGGAAATTAATGAAATTTGGATTTGATATTTCTGCAGTATCTTGAATCATTTTACACTGTTAATAGAATCAGAAAAGTTATTATAAAAAACAAACTCAAGCGAAATCCTCATTTGATTCGAAAAATTCAAATTCTCCATTCAAACAGTTTGGTGGGGATATTTATTTTCTATTGATGAAACCCTAAGAAAACAAAAATTCATAGCTTTTGATGAAGACCTTCGTGACATCTAATATTTTCAGGATACACTCAGTAGGATTAAAGCTTTCAGGTAAGAGTTGAATCATTGCGAAAAAAGGGAAGTGATTTTCAGGCAATTTTAAGCAGTTGGCCAGCATGAAGGGACTCGTCTATTGTATAGACAATCGGCTATCTGCCAACCCAGCAATGATTCGCAGTTTTATCATTTCTGATTCCAATGTGCCCCACTCACAGGTTTGGGCCATGGTTGTGAGGTCGGATCAAAAAACAATCACACGGCTCGTCACAGCTTTGAGTTCTTTGAAGAAATTTTACTCTTTCAAATACTAATTTTTTCTTCAGACTGTAATAGGAATCAAATTTTCGGAACACTACGCCAAAGTCCTTTATTTCTGTCTCTGAGAGTTTGAAAGATTTCAAAATAATTTCAGCTTTCGTGCCTAGGTATCCTATGAGATAATCTACATGTTGTTCTGGCTTGAATTTGCTAAAGCTATGCGTTTATATCTTAAAAAGCTTACTTTCCAATCTTCCCTATGCTCCGCTTGAAACGAGAATTCACTTGGGGGCTGTACCCATAGAAATCATAATATATATACTTACTCTAGAATGCTAAATCAATTGGATCGAAGTGTTGTAAAAATTTCAGTGTGGTCCACAATGCGCATATGTGCCATCAGGTTGTTTCTGAACAGGGTCGGCTTCAATAAAATTTTATGCTGTTATTGTTGCAGTTGGATTTAATCAATTCATAATTAGTATTCGACACTTACTAGTTGTTTTGAACATATTGATAATTTTCAACAGCTATTTGAATGGTAAATTTGGAATCATCAGCGACAGGAAGATAAGCTGAAAATCTTTCATTGTTCCAAAACCTCTTCAGGCGTTGAAAAAACCCGTTTTCGGTATAAAAATCAATTCAAGGATTAAGGAAGACAAATTCTGGTTAACAAACAACGAATCTCTTGGTAAAGTACAGAAAAAAAATCAAATGAGCAAAATATACTAATATATCCCTTCAGGACAGTTCTATTCTTCGGTGTTCCTGAAAATAGTGGAAACATGAAAATGTATTGTACATCTGCCAATGCGTTACTCTGCATCGTTTCATGAGTGAATTCTGATACCTACATTCATTCTCCAACAAGGGCGGATATAGCTCTATTTCATGGGAGTGGTAATAACGATCATGGGAGGGGGGGGTGTTTAATTACGATTGAAAACTATAAAATCAGGTGAAATATGTATAAAATATTGTATGTGCACCACCTTTTTCTTAGGTCTTCGATACTCATGGGGGGGGAAGTTACCCCTAGTAACCCCCCCCCCCCGTAAATCCGCCCTTGTTCTCCAAGTCATTTGTCTTTTTGAGTTCCGAGTATATTCCAAAATCAATCTGTTATCTTATCTGAATGAAACTGCAAAGTTTTACTTCAATATATTTTATTTTCGAGTTCGAATTATCCATTAAAAGATCGTTTACTCACAAGATTTCATGATTTTTCATAATGAATTGCGTTGTTTTGCTATATAAAGAACCAATCTCATGGTGCGAGTGGATAGATATGTGTCAATCGAATGAAAAGCAAAGCGTAAATCATAAATTTCTAACAGTTTATATGAATGAAAAGGTGCACAAAGTTTACATACTCAAGTGGGAAATGAACGGGTGAAGACAAGGACACCACAACACTATACAGTTCATTGTTTATCGGTTACGAAAAAATTCTAATCGAACACAACACACAACAAAAGCAAAATGCACACGAAGAATATCAAACACGAAAATAACAGTTACGCACCCAGTAAACTAGTTTGTCTATGCAGTAAACTGCAGACTGACACTGAACACGGTCCTGCCTAAACTTTCACTAAGGTCATTTCAAAGTCATTTGCCATGAGACAGAAAAAGCGGTGTTGCGCGGTCTATATCTATTTAGTGAAACCTACTACATTACTACTCTGATTTTCTCACCAATTCCACAAATATTGCAATTCACTTATGATATTAATGTGTCTAATAGTCGTAGGCAGTGGCGCATGAGCTATAAAATAAGTTTGTTGCTCAATGGAGTATTTTTATTGTTTAATTATATTGAACTTAAAATAGAACCGACAAAACATTTAGGGACTTGGCATCGTTTTACGTGAAATGTCCTATTGGTGAACATGCGCACATTGTGAATCAGTTGCCTATGCGGCACGTTTTTCGCTGCGGAACTAGAAGGAATTAGCATTCTAGAGTAAGTATATATATTATGATTTCTATGGCTGTACCGCTGTAGGGACAGGTTGACTTGTACTCACATTTCCCGTCCCTAATAGCACACATTGTCCTAGGGACGTCCCTATTTGGTACAATTCATGTCCGAACGTGCCGGACCTGGAATCTTTGTCCATGGGACGTCCCATCCAGTACACTTTTCATCATCTTCACGAATGTCATTCCCATGGATGTCCCGAGGAAGATTTATAAGAAAATGTCGCGTTAGAGGTGTACATAGGACCTTCCAATCGGTACATCTCATATAATGTCCCTGCGAGGACGTCCATGGGATGTCTACGATAGTATATATTTTTAAAAGTCCTAATAACAACATCCTATGGACGTCCCAATTGATATATCTCATATGATGTCCCTGTGAGGACGTTCATGGCATGTCCCGAATAGTACATATAAAAAAATCCGCTTATGACACTGTTCGGGCATGCGCAAATCGGCTTCCAAATCTCACTTGATTAAACAACAGGTTTATCGACAAGTGTACTCGAGGTTAACTAGTTATTATTTATTATTCTAACAAGATATTGCATTTATCACGTTTGGATTTTGATGAATGCTCTAAAAACCATTGGAGTATATTCCTAAAAATAGAGCAGTGCAGTGTTTAGTGATTACCAACCCTCTTTTGTTGATCCGAAGGTTCGTATGAAATTCAACAATCACGCACGGCTTCGCTGCCATTTTGGACAGTTTGGTATTTTCTAAGAAACTGCATCTCCATCTCGGTCGTTGAATTGGATATATGTGATATTAGGAAAATTTTAGATAGAACCCCTGTTACTATCCCAGAAACAGAAAATGTTTGGGGGGAATTCGAAAGTCCATTCACCACTTTAGTGGTGAATCAAAAAATCAAAAAAAAATGGTAAAAATAAAGTCATTATAGTTGCAAAAGTTCTCATAGCAATCTGGATGGATTTAAATAATAATAATGATGAGTAATATGTGTTCAATTTTGCATTGCAGATAGGTAACTGAATTATCCAGAATTGGGGGCGATAATGTCAATGAATTTATGAAGAGAGCTATGTCAAAATTGATTACCCACAAATTGGCAGCGGAATTCAGCTGGGTAAGCTGGGTTGGGCTGAAAAAGAAAAATATATTTTCGAGACTGCACATATCTAACCTTCTAATACGTAAGTGTAAGCCACTCTCTGTCAGTTGTTCAATTTCATGAATAGTTTCAATAAAAAGCAACTCTATATAGTAAATTAGCAAATATGAATATATTGATTTGTTTTGTTGGCATCCAACTGTAAAACTATAAAAAACTATGTGTTGCAGGATCAGGTCAACAAAATGGAAAAACTTCTGCATCAACCATAAAAGAAATGGAAGATGGTATCAGAAAATTTTTAAGAAGAGCAGCTGATAGGGCGATTGCCGAAGAGAAGAGACTGGCTATTAGACAGTGAATGATTTTTTTTTCAATGATTTCAGAAAGTTTACGTTTGAGTTTTAAGTTAACATGTTCTTATTTTAGAGATCTAATAGGTATAATGTTGATTTTTTTTAGAATAAATTAATTTCATTTCAACGACATTTCTAATATTTTTTTAATATCTAGCAGCCACTCTTCGACCAGAGAGCGTTTCGCGATTGATATATACAGTGTATATCCACCTAAAATAAGTTGGCGACATATGAAAACTTTTATTTTCTTTTTAGGAATAAAGTTATTCTGCATGTTCTGGAACCTAATATTGAATAATCAAATCTTAAAATTTGGCAGTCTTGTACGAGAAGTGTCAAAAAATATGAATTTAGTACAACAGTGCAAAGTACTCTTTATTTGTGACAATATCGAAAATTGTTATTATGAAAAGTTGTTCGGAATTATTAATCAAGTTCAAATATGTTGACCCATTTCTTTATAGAAATTTTTGTAAAACTAGCTGAGCCTACGAATATTCTCCGACTCTTCACTATATGAGTGCCATTATTTTAATGGGTAAACTAAAATCGCAGAATCGGTTTAGAAATAGCAAGGACGTCCATTTGACATACCATACTGCACCGAGTTGGATATCGTACGGTTCACAATAAGGTCATTTATTGTGAATCATCTGGAACCGTACGATATCCAACTCGGTGCAGTATGGACGTCCTTCGGGACGTTTCATGGACGTCCGTCGGGACGTTCGATGGGCGTCCGTCGGGACGTTCGATGGATGTTCGTCGGAACGTTCGATGGATGTCCAGCAGCATTCATAAGGACGTTCGAGGCATATATTTAAGGACGTCTAATGGATATCCTTGCTGCTCGAAAAGTGGTACTTCAGGATTTAGGTCCTTGAATGTCGTCCTAGGGACATCCTGAAAGGACGTCCCTAGTAAGTCCACAAGTGGGACATTTGTGCGTCCCACAGACGTCCTATGGACGTACACGGTACCAAATTGGAACGTCCTATGGACGTTCTGAATGTCCCAACAGGACGTCCGGAGGACGTCCATGGGTCATAATTGTGCTATTAGGGGTATTGATCGATATCGTCATTTGCTGTTGTTGGATCTGCAGCAATTGCGTGATAAATTTTTGTTGCTCCAAAAGCTGAATTTTATATTCTTCGGTACTCATGATTTGATTTATCACTTTTTTTCACTATTGTCCGAAAAAGTTCCGTTTTATTCCTTGGATTACGTAGCACTCTCGCACTAACGCCCGCCACGTGTTCCGTTTTTTCACTATCACTTTCGTCCACAAACAGCAGAGTCCTCACTGTAGGGTTCTTATTTCGTCCACAAACAGCAGAATACTCAGTGTAGGGTTATTATCACGAATAAACTAACTTTTACCGCTGTCACCATGTTATATGGGGTGGAGATAGACTTACCGTTTTAAGGTGGCGTGCCCGGCTTTAACGTCTCTTCTCCAAGCGTCCATTAATAACTGCCGTTGTGCCGTTACCCGCGCAGGTCCTAACCGCAAGCGCAGATGCAACGTTTTCGCGAGGCTTCTCTATACGACATTTATGTTTCGAAAATGCTGCACGTTTATTCAAATAATGAATTTGTTGATAGGGTGATTATGGTGAATCGAAACAAAATGCAAGTTCAGCGTCTAAGTTGTACAGAACAAGATTATTCCCACCAAGAAATCACCCAATTTATCGGATGTTCATAAACCTGGTGCAGAGATGTAGAGATATGCAGGCCAGAGTAGTATTAAGGTATTGATGCCCAAAATTTGTTATAAATTTTTAAATTGAACATTTCATATAAGAAATTTTCGATAAAATGACTCATTTTGATGAGTTCTATCACCCGTCAAAAGAAAAGCCTCAAATTGAAATACCCCCTGTGATTAAGTGAAAATTGATCGTGTAGGGGCCGCTTAGAAAGATTTGATATTTTTGAAAGGAACGATCATAAGTATTCTTAGATTCTTAGACCAGGGTCGATAATTTTTGAAACAAAAAAAAATTACAGTAGGATGAAACCCATTAAAAAAGGAGGGGAATATAATCAAAATGAAAGGAAAAATAAATTACGGTCGATCCGAGTTCGGGAAGTGGGAGGGGTGAGTTTTTAAGGGTGAAAAATGGTTTTCCTTGATTTCCGGCAAAACTCCGAGTCCTATGGAAAAAAGTTGAAGAGCAAAGTTGTAGGTAATAAAAAGATCTACAACTTTTGTATTCGCAATTTTTTCACATAACCTCAAAATTTATATGAAAATATCAAAAAACCAAGTTTTAGGTTTTTTATTTATATCTTTTTCAAAAAAAAAATTTTTTCTACGAAATTTGGTGAAAATTTACCTTATTATATCCCGAATACACTGTAATTTATTTGATTTAAAATATTTATGTTTTCGTCTTATTTTAACTTAATATCAAAAAAGCACCCTGATTTTCAATCGAAAATTCTGACGTCAAAATATCAGCTTTTTTCAAAAAGTTTGGGGGCTTTTTGTTCGTTGGAATATCTACTCTCGGATGGTGTGAAAAAAATATACATTACTATAAAGAGTGTTCTCAGAAAATGCAAAAAATTGAAAAAAACTCAAATTCGAAAATTTTTTTTAATCACTATGTACAATTTCATCAAAAAAATGTGATTGCTGCATTTTTTTTAGGATAAAGAGTTTATTTATTTAATTCGAATTACATTCATGTCATAAAAAATCTTATACAATATAAATATACAGGTAAATCGTACTATTGAATTTAGATACGCATTTAATTTTTTTGATACCAGTCTTTGCAGAGTTTCTTGCTTGCGGAACTATTTTTGTACAAAATTATCAAGTCTCTTCTAATTAAATGACAATCGATATCGTTCTGAAAGTGCTCTTTCAATTTATTTTTAATAGTTGTGTAGTCTGGGAGATCTCCTGAAAATCCCTGTTTTATTTCATTAACAGAAAATTGACATTCTGTTTCGTTGTCAACGATATAATTAATAAGATAATTAATAAAACTCTTAGTGTTTTCACATGCTGAGCGACCCCTTTTTCTCTCCGTCCTATTGTTATAAAAATTAGCCATACAAACAGTGTGATAATGAGCTTTTACTGCAACTAAATCAGGCACATTTCTTAAACGAGCTGAAATGTTTTTATCGCAATGATTTAATGTGTTTTGTTTTTGAATATGCTGTAATATATTATCTCTTGTATCGTTACTTTGAACAGGTGAAATTTTATCTTTTAAAATATTACCGAAGAACCCACCGCAGAGAAAGCAATGAGATTGAAAATTAAATGTAAGAGCGACCTTATTTATTTCTTTTCCTTCCTGTGATTTCTTACGTCTTGAGTTACAGAATGTAGCTATTGCAGTCTCATGATTATAGTGACTTTGACAAGTTCGATGAATAAAAGCTGATTTTAAAACTTCAAATTTTTTATATTTATTGTCGATTCTCTTCTTGCTAGACGCCACTAAACGATTCAAAGCTGTTTTTTTTATTTCATACACTTGCTTGTCACCTATCTTATTGCAGATTATACAAACAGATTCATCCATACTGACAATCTGAAAAGACAAAATCAAATTAATAATGCCTTCAAAGTTTTATCATCATGAGTATAACTAAATTTGTTTGTACAAAATAAACGAAATTACTAGTTTTTATTCTTGTACAAAAATATCATTAAATTTTAATTTTTTAGGTTAAGTTACGTTAAACATACTATTTATGAAAGAAAATATTTCTATTTTTATTTAAAGTTGATTAATATAGATTAAAATACAGGTAGTATTTACCTTGCTATGTAGATTCCAAACAATTCTTTGAATAAAGTAAATTTCTCACAACTCACTCAATCAAGCAATTGTATGCTAAAAATTTCGAAAATTAGAAATCCTATTGGTTGATTTGACAATTTCGTCGAATAATTCTGTGATTTGTTCAATCAACGATTTATGAAACCCACCATTAGAGTAACTCGCAGTCCCCACTTCTCTATGAAATAACTTACAATGGGTTAAAAATTAACCAAAGGTCACTCAGGTATATGAATTATCTTAAAACAGCAATAAATAGTCATCTAAAAATATTATTTAAACAAGATTCTACAACTTTTTCAAAATATTGTAGATGTCTTATTAAATATTAACTTTATTTACTTATTTTTTTGTTAATTATAGAAGTATATTTCAATTTGCAATTTTTTCGTTTATAAATGAAACAGGAAATCTTACGTTTTTTGAGTAATTAAAGAGTAAATTTTAATAAAAACCTCAAAATCGTACATAATGATTAAAAAAAATTTCGAATTTGAGTTTTTTCAATTTTTTGCATTTTCTGAGAACATTTCTTATAATAATGTATATTTTTTTACACCATCAGAAAGTAGATATTTCAATGAAGAAAAAGCCCCTAAACTTTTCAAAAAAAGCTGATATTTTGACGTCAGAATTTTCGATTGAAAATTAGGGTGCTTTTTTGAATATTAAGTTAAAATAAGACGAAAACATAAATATTTTAAATCAAATAAATTACAGTGTATTCGGGATATAATGAGGTAAGTTTTCACCGAATTTCGTAGAAAAAAAGTTTTTTTTGAAAAAGATATAAATAAAAAACCTAAAACTTGGTTTTTTGAAATTTTCATATGAATTTTGAGGTTATGTGAAAAAATTGCGAATACAAAAGTTGTAGATCTTTTCATTACCTACAACTTTGCCATTTAACTTTTTTCCATAGGACTTGCAGTTTTGCCAGAAATCAAGGAAAACCATTTTTCACCCCTCCCACTTCCCGAACTCGGATCGACCGTAATTTATTTTTCCTTTCATTTTGATCATATTCCCCTCCTTTTTTAATGGGTTTCATCCTACTGTAATTTTTTTCATTTTTTACCATTTTTGAAGGTTTCGGCCCTGGTCTATCTGACATACAACGCGTCATTTCAGACACATTCCTCATTTCATTTGACAAAATTAGTTGAAACGAAATCGATTTCACATTGATGTAACTTTTAATCAATTGTACCTAAGGAAATATAGATTCTGATATATCATTTTACCAGTAAATTCATATTACAATCATTTCCTTCGACCTTTGATATTGATACAAATATTATTCGTTGAATTGATTCCCGAATATTCAATGAATTGATCATTTCAACTCGGGTAATCCTGTTGTTTAATCAAGTAGAATTTGAAGGCCGATTTGCGCATGCGCGAACTGTGTCAAAACCGGATTTTGTTGCCAGATTGTGCAAATCCATTTCTTCAGAGTGAATTGTAATGTCAGAATAAGAATTATCCACGGCTTTCAGGAATTCGAAACAAAATTATGAGTGTTAATAAATAATGGCTAAGTTGAATTAATCAACTACTTATCAGAAGGAGCGTAAATTTTGAAATTGTTTTGCACTTCCTAGAGAACATTTTATGCATTTGTCCTGAAATTTACCTTAGTGGCATGAAATAAAATGCAAGGGAAAAAATCCAGTTCAATTTCACTTAATTGTTTTTTAATCGCCTCTATCTTCACGTTATAAAGATATTAGAAAATTCTAATTTGATAAATAATTAAATTCTAATTTAATGAATTAGAATTGTTTTTGGATTAAACACTATATTGAGAGAAATCATATGATTTCTAATAATTTATTCAGGGTTGCTGAGTTCGAAGTGCTAATGAAGGAAAGAACTAAGCAAAGAAAACCTTCAAAGAAAAAGTTCATGACCTTTTCTTCAAATACCGGAATAATCGCCCGATCTGGCAACGTTGCGGCGAATTTGACGGACCCCCCACCACTGCCCAAATTCTACTTGATTAAACAACAGGATTACCTCAACTCGTTATTTGAAATATGCTGATACGAGTATTGATTCCAAAGATAGACCCGATTATTACATACTCCACATGATTTTATTTTGAAATATTTCGAAACGGACGTCAAAGAAGAACATCACCTCTTTGTTGTTATAACTACATAGTTATAATGTCACAGAATAACTACTCTCCTGTCTAGAGTAGTTCCTATATGCGTACCATAAGCGCGTTCGGCAATGACATCTGACTGGTCGGATTGATCTGAACCGTTCGTTTATTACATCCAGATTGAGGGGAGTACACATCTGGACCGTTCGGCAAGAAAATCTGATCAATCGGATGTAGATCTTTTTGCTCGGTGTATTTCGACGGAGGAAACGGATTTTTTTCCACAGAACAGAAACAGAAATTACTTTTCGGCCCCTGTGAATGGATTTTTTATCCCGCTTCGAATATTCTTGAACAGTCTGTTGAATTTTCGTGTCTTATGTTATTTGTTGTGTAGTAATAAATAAAAAAATGTTGTTTGATAAAAAAATAATGATTCAAAATATTGAATCATCTCAACCAAGGGGTAGAAATGTTGAGAACTATAACAAAAGAATTAAAATAGTACCCAGACTACCTCTACGGACGAATAGACCTTCAAGCTCTAATTTAATATCTGGCTCGGGTAAGGCGTTACATACGTCAAACAGAAAAATCGATCAAAATGCTCTGTAGCGTTCGTTTATTACAGAAAAATCTGACAAATCTGTACAATCTGTTATCACGTGACTAAAAAATCCGTCCGCTCTCGGATGCTATTGCCGAACGCGCTTCATGACGGCTTGACATTTGACTTTCGGATAAACTTGGATTATTGGCATATTTGTCACAGGCGAGAAGATCCCAAAGTACGTTTGGGAAAAATCGAAGAATGTTTTTGTGGGAAGAGCGGGCGTTCAATGTAGTGTGTTTTTATTTCAAGTTGCATTTGAAAATGGTTTCACTTTGAGAACTAAAATTTTGTGGGTAAACTTAGAAAGGATTGGAGTTCTTAATGAAATAATTGAAATCGTTTTCATTTCGAAAGTTCATTTTTTTTTCTTTCAGAAGTAAAAGAAAATAAGCCAACTCATGCTTCTGTTTTATTTCAAACGAAAGACCCATGAAAATAGTTCAACTTCCGATTACAAGTGAATCTACAGATGATTTCATTCAGAAAAACAACTTGAAATACGGAATTGGCAGAGAATGGCCAAATTCAAATATATGGCGGGGAAAAGTTCCTGCTTTACCCACATATTCACTAATTGTATAGTTCAGCGATTTCAGGATAGAGAGCGCCTATCAGTTTATTGTCTCACCTTTACAAAATCTTCACAAACGTTATAACCAACAGACTAACATCTAAATTCGACTCATATCAACCAGTGGAGCAGGCAGGTTTTAGGAGGGGTTTTCCACAATCGACCATTTGCAGGTGGTCAGAACACTCATTGAAAAATATGTAGAGTATAACATACCCGTGCATATGGCGTTTGTCAACTTTCACAAGGCATTCGATTCAATTGAAATCTATGGACAGCGCACGCATCGACTCTAGGTATAGTTCTTTAATTGAAAACATCTACAAAAATGCCTCCCTCCATGTGAGAGTCGATGACGAAACTAAAACCAATAATATAAAAATTGAACGAGGAGTACGACAAGGAGACACCATTTCGCCAAAGCTTTTTACATTGGCCCTCGAAAATGTCTGGATTGGAGAAATAGAGGGATTAAAGTAGATGGAATATGTTTATCTAAACAACCTCCGCTTTGCCGATGACATCGCACTGATATCAGATGATGTCAAAGACATCGAGTTAATGCTCCAGGAGTTGAATAAAGAGACAAAAAGGGTGGGACTGAAAATGAACATGACAAAGACGAAAATCATGAGTCCAGAAGTCATACAGATCTGTTTAGACAACACCGTCATCGAAAATGTAATTGAATACAATTATTTGGGCCATATCATAACCCTAGGAAAGGACAACAAAACCAGAGAAATATCAAGGCGAATAAAACTCACTTGGGTTGCATTCGGTAAACTTTCATATATTTTGAGAAATAAAGATATCCCCATAAACCTAAGACGTCGGGTTTTCGATGCTTGCGTTCTTCCCGTCACAACATATGGAATGGAAACGATCGCCATCACGCAGTTCCATGCTAACAAACTCCGAGTAATGGAACGAGCAATGGAAAGAGCCATGCTTGGAATAACACTAAGAGACAGTGTCAAAAACTAGAAAATCTGAAGAAGAACCAAAGTCAAAGACATAATGGAGAAGATCGCAGAATCGAAGTGGCAATGGGCAGGTCATGTGTCGAGGGTGAAGGACGAGAGATGGACATTAAGAATTGCACAATGGAGACCGAGAGAGACGAAGCGGAGTAGAGGTAGATCTCCACTACGATGGACAGACGACATAAGGAAGATAGCGAGTGGAAATTGGTACAAACAGGCGCAATGTAGGGAGCATTGGAAGGAATTGGACTCATGAAGGCTGAGGAAGAAGGGAAGAAGAGAAGAAGAAGAAGAAGAACGCCATTGTACATTTCATTCATAATTAGAGATAAATTCATAGAACTTATAGTGATAATGTAAGTTCTATTGGGATATTCCATAAAACGCACGAGGGCGCCTCTATCGGATTAGATTTCCTACTCGCTTTAAACGGCGACCTTAAAAACATAATCAAACAAAACTGTGTGCTAATTGCCTCTAAATATTATTTGTCCAATATTTGCATTCCAATGAAGTTAGAACTGCAGTTATGCCTACAACATATCGAGAATAAATAGTCTTTAGTCCTCTGATTTAGTTGGGCTAAGATAAGTTGAGTAAGTTGAGTTAAAATGTTAAGTTAAGTTGAGTGAAAATGTATTTTTTTTTGCGTTGCTGATTCATGGACAGTGTGTGAAAACTTTTTTTCGACTCAATGTACATCTAAATCTTAAGTTCGCAGTGTTTCATTTACCATTCTTCCCCCCCGGAAGAATAATTATAAACAATGTCCTGTTCCAGTGCGACGGGTCGTACCCACCCGTTATTCATATCCCACGTACCGTATCGCAGCTCGGAGACAGCCGAAGCTTACGCGATAAACCACGTGCGTGATCGCATCTTATTTGGCGATATCAGTCGTGGAATATGAATTGGGATTATACGTTATAATGATACCCCGATTCTTTAATTTTTTTTCAGTTCAAATAATAACGATTAGGTTTTTTCCATATTCACGAATGATAACGGCTACCTCTTATTCAAGAGTGAATGCTTTCAGGTTATGAATTTATTAGGGAATCCAACCAAAGATTTTAGGTTACTGTTTTTGCAGTGGAAGGACAGGTAAATAAACTATTCTTAGTAAATTAAATTAAATCGAGTTCGCCAACATATATACGACTGTAAACCTATTAATGAAAATAAAAATGAAAAAACCGCCCTAGCCCTCCATCATTTCGTAGATAAACATGACTTCAGTTTTGCGGATTTTGAAATTCTTGACTGTGAGAGCAACTACCAAAAAAGATGTTTGAGTGAGATGATCCAAATTTCAATCAATGATACCGTCAATTTGAGAACCGACGTGTCCAATCTGAGCGCGATATATAGCAGTATTTTACATAAATATAAACATCCAGATTGATTTTCCTCACCCGAACATGCCAACAATCCTTATCTTTGTCAGGGCACCTGTCAGCGTGTTGACAGATTTCATTCGTTAGTTCGACTGGGAATTAATAAACAGTTTTTGGGATATTCCATTGAATTTTAAATCAATTGACTACAAGTTTTTAATTTTTAAGATTTCTTGACCCATGTCTAATTTAGACAACAACAAGATTAAGACGAATCAGCCCAACAAAAATTCGCAAGTATTCATGAAGAGGTGAAAATATTCGTGTAAAAAGGTATGCTTGTTGTTTTTTACTACCCTTTCACTTGCACTTGCAGTTTTTACATTATTTGTTTTTACCCTTGATGATTTCTCTCTGAGCGGAGTTTCATTCTATTTTAGATATATTTATGTGTGTTAATAGATGTGATTTTTTATATCTGAGGCTTGATATGTTCTCATACCATTGTTTTAACTTGTGTGTGATGTTGAAAGAGTTAGTGTCGCTGTTCTGACCCTCGATATTATATTTTAGCCCTGAAGAAGATCATAATAAAGTGATCGAAACGTTGGCAATTTACTAAGAATAGTTTATTTACCTGTCCTTCCACTGCAAAAACAGTAACCTAAAATCTAAATCTAAAGGACACAATACTTCTTACATTATGGACTTCACAAGTGTGGACTTCTTTACATCAATAAGGCATGAATACGGGGAGGAAGTAGTTGGATGGCTGAGGAAATGGAGTAATACATCGAAAAAACTGGCTTCATTGAGAAACAGGAGAATATTTTTGTTACAATGTAGGTTTAAAAATGTTTCACCCAATCATATTACTAATAATTTCAAATGTTTATATGCTCTTAAAACTAACGATCACCCTTTTAAAAACGAAATCGATTCGAAAGTGTCCAGATTCCAGAGAGCTATTCTGAATATCGAAATAAAAATTACTCTTTGGCAGATTAAACAACTAGAAATAGAGAATAATAAATTTAAACTCAAATCGAGAGACACTTTATCACAAGATAATTTCGATAACTTCAATACCAAGTTAATATCGACTTATAATACCATTTTCCGTAATATCAAGAGAAAAAATGTCATCAAAATTCAGAATCTTTGTAAAGATGTTACTGCGTTCAGAGAAGAGACTCACAATAACTGCATTTTCAACTATACAGATATACAAATACCAGAACCAGTGCGCACTATTCTAAGTGCAGGACCTAAATTCAGCATACCGTGTACACCCAAAAACATTCCGATTCCAACCCTGATAAAAGACATTGAATATTGTATCAATAACCAACCCTTCATGTCGGAAGACGATAAGAATATCTTTAGGGCATCAACAACTAACGTCATTACCAACTTCTTGAATAGACCGATCCAGATGAATTCCCATACTCGACAACTCAATAAATGTTTCTCAACTACCAGAAATTTCTTTCGCGATCACCCGGAATGCCTAGTCATGCGCGCTGATAAGGGCAATTCAACAGTCTTGATGTATAGAGACGAATACCGAACATACATGAACAACCTATTGTCAGATAGTGGAACATACAAAACACTACCGAGAGACCCTACTCAGAGATATCAAACTTTAGGAAATGAACTCGTCCAGGAACTGAAGCGATCAGGCATAGTCAGTGACATGGAGGCCAAATCGTTGAAACGTCACAACTCAGTAATACCTAGACTATATGGCTTACGAAAGACCCACAAAACAGAAATATCTCTTAGACCAGTAGTTAATTGTATCAACGCCCCTTCTTATAACTTGAGTAAGTTCATTCATGGAATATTGTCACAGGTTACATCAGCGATAGAATTCAACGTGACGAATTCTATACAATTCAAAGATTACGTTAGAACCTTAACACTCGAGAATGACCATGAGTTAGTTTCGTTAGACGTGGTATCTTTATACACTAACATCCCAAAATCTCTCACCATACAAATTATTAAAAAGCGATGGCGATTCATATCAGCATACACTGATATTCCACTAGAATTGTTCTGTAAAATAGTGGATTATATATTTGAGTCCAGCTACTTTTCTTTTGACAACATTATATACCAACAGATTGAAGGTACAGCAATGGGTAACCCCGCCAGTCCAACATTAGCTAATATCGTGATGTCCGAGTTGGTTTCTAGTTCGTTGAATGTCCTTCCATTCAAAATGGGTTTTTTCAAACTATATGTAGATGACTCTATTATGTCAATCCCAAAAGACAGAAAAAACGATTTGCTTCAGATTTTCAATAATTTCCATCCCCGGTTGAAGTTCACCATCGAGAGCGAAAGAGATTCTGAAATAACTTTCTTGGATATCAAGTTAATACACAATAACGACGGAACTCTGTCCACCAACTGGTTCACAAAATCCACATCTTCGGGTCGTTTGCTCAATTATAAATCGGCTCATTCTACAACACAGAAAATAGGCACAATTAAAAACCTTATTTTTCGGGTCTTCGAACTGAGTGACGAGAAATTTCATGATGAGAATGAAATCAAAGTGATCAACATTTTGAAAGAAAATAATTATCCAAAAGCTTTGACAAAGAAACTAATATCACAGTACAAACAGCAGAATGGTAATACGGTTAAAAGTAAAAATAATAAAGAACAGTCTAACTCGATACGCACTTCTTATTTCAAATTCCCATACATAAGAGGTCTATCCGAAAACTTGAACAAAACAGTACAATCAATCAACCCAGGATGCAAACTGGCTTTCTACCCTGTACAGACAGTTAATTGCATATTCTCCAAACTTAAAGATCCCACCCCTGTGAGTTTGAGGTCGAATGTTATATATAAGATCCCATGCAATGATTGTTCAAAATGTTATATTGGTATGACCAAACAATACATAAAAAATCGAGTTCGCCAACATATATACGACTGTAAACCTATTAATGAAAATAAAAATGAAAAAACCGCCCTAGCCCTCCATCATTTCGTAGATAAACATGACTTCAGTTTTGCGGATTTTGAAATTCTTGACTGTGAGAGCAACTACCAAAAAAGATGTTTGAGTGAGATGATCCAAATTTCAATCAATGATACCGTCAATTTGAGAACCGACGTGTCCAATCTGAGCGCGATATATAGCAGTATTTTACATAAATATAAACATCCAGATTGATTTTCCTCACCCGAACATGCCAACAATCCTTATCTTTGTCAGGGCACCTGTCAGCGTGTTGACAGATTTCATTCGTTAGTTCGACTGGGAATTAATAAACAGTTTTTGGGATATTCCATTGAATTTTAAATCAATTGACTACAAGTTTTTAATTTTTAAGATTTCTTGACCCATGTCTAATTTAGACAACAACAAGATTAAGACGAATCAGCCCAACAAAAATTCGCAAGTATTCATGAAGAGGTGAAAATATTCGTGTAAAAAGGTATGCTTGTTGTTTTTTACTACCCTTTCACTTGCACTTGCAGTTTTTACATTATTTGTTTTTACCCTTGATGATTTCTCTCTGAGCGGAGTTTCATTCTATTTTAGATATATTTATGTGTGTTAATAGATGTGATTTTTTATATCTGAGGCTTGATATGTTCTCATACCATTGTTTTAACTTGTGTGTGATGTTGAAAGAGTTAGTGTCGCTGTTCTGACCCTCGATATTATATTTTAGCCCTGAAGAAGATCATAATAAAGTGATCGAAACGTTGGCAATTTACTAAGAATAGTTTATTTACCTGTCCTTCCACTGCAAAAACAGTAACCTAAAATCTAAATCTAAAGGACACAATACTTCTTACATTACCAACCAAAGATATTCTACAATTCTAGAATATCTTTGAATCCAACGACCTGTCAAATATTTTTTTGAGGTTAGCTGTTGGTCAAACAAACCAAGTTTAGCTTTGTTCATGTAGACATTAAAACCGTTTATTTGCTTGAAAAATTGTTTTATGTGGAAATTTTTTCGATATTTCTAGTCAATCTTACTCTTAGGAATATCAGACCAGTGAAAATTATTTAAATTAAGTGCATTTTCAATAAAAAATGCCATAAATGTGTGCCAAAGTTGGATGTGCAAGTCGTTCAAATTATGAGGATTTTCTTGAATATTTTGGAACACCCAGTGTGTGTAACTTGGTGTTTTATACACATATTAAGTGACTTATCAGGAAACAAAAGGAAATTGGGTCAGCAGTCATCAAGACTTGACAATATCGAAGATAAGAAACTAAAGTGAATGTGTCTTCGTAGACACTGAAATAAGCAGTATTCAGTTCATGTAAAATGTAAAACTGATGAATATTTAAATTTATATCATATAAAAGGATAAAGAAGTTACAGGGACAGAGCTCTGATTAATATTCCGTCTCCAATACTTTCTCTTCAATCTCTTCGGGCTCCCAATACTAAAAGTTGTAATCATATGATTGAGTGAAATTTTCTTCGTCAGTGATACTTCAGGATACTTTTTGATATTGGAAATCATAAAAACTCACTCGTTCACTCATGAAATGCATATACGACAATAAAATTCCTCATATTTACTGCAAGCCAGCGACCTGTCAGAAAATTTATAGGTTATCTGGAGGCAGGGCGCCACGTGGTTTGGATTGCCTAATTGGGATGAAGAAATAAGTAAATTTAGAATAGAACTGAAGCCAAAAGAATGATCGAAATCCTCTCGTTAATGCTATATTTTTTTAAACTTTTTGAGGGATGTTCTAATAGTTGTTGTCATTGATCGAGTTACTTTTGTTGCATTCATAAGTTCGGCCTCCCACTTCTGAAACGAATTGACAAAATTAATCTTAATTTACATAGCTATCAAGCAAATTGAATTTTGTGAGTAGGTACATATTATATTCCGTTGCTGTTGCAAAGATACACAAAGTGAAAAGCCGTTGAAAAGAAGAATCACTGAGCTTAGTGTACAAAATGAATAGAAGAGTTATGAAGTTCAAAAGGTGTCAAAAGGAGAATGATATCCAAAAAGAATATCACTTAATTGAGATAAGTTGTCCAACATACGAAAGACAAAAATGAGGATCATCGTTGCTTGGAAAAATTTGTGAAAGTAAAAGTATGATTGGAAGATTATTCAAAAAGTAAAGTGGACAGAATTTCTTCGAAAATTATATTCAATGAATAAGATCACTCCACATTTTTCTCAAATGGTATAGTAATATCAGAACTAAATTTGGGAATACCTTATTAAGGTCGGCGTTTAAAGCGAGTTGGAAAGCTCAGCCGATAGAGGCGCCACCGTCCATTTTATGGATATCTCCATAGAACATGCACTATCACTATCAAGTTCTATGAATATCTTTCTGATCATGAACATAGAAATCATAATATATATACTTACTCTAGAATGCTAATTCCTTCTAGTTCCGCAGCGAAAAACGTGCCGCATAGGCAACTGATTCACAATGTGCGCATGCTCACTATTAGGACATTTCACGTAGAACGATGCCAAGTCCCTAAATGTTTTGTCGGTTCTATTTCAAGTTCAATATAATTAAACAATGAAAATACTCCATTGAGTAACAAACTTATTTTATAGCTCATGCGCCACTGCCTACGACTATTAGACACATAATATCATAAGTGAATTGCAATATTTGTGGAATTGGTGAGAAAATCAGAGCAGTAATGTAGTAGGTTTCACTAAATAGATATAGACCGCGCAACACCGCTTTTTCTGTCTCATGGCAAATGACTTTGAAATGACCTTAGTGAAAGTTTAGGCAGGACCGTGTTCAGTGTCAGTCTGCAGCCACAGTTTAGTTTACTGCATAGACAAACTAGTTTACTGGTGCGTAACTGTTATTTTCGTGTTTGATATTCATAGTGTGCATTTTGCTTTTGTTGTGTGTTGTGTTCGATTCGGATTTTTTCGTATCCGATAAACAATGAACTGTATAGTGTTGTGGTGTCCTTGTCTTGACCCGTTCATTTCCCACTTGAGTATGTAAACTATGTGCACCTTTTCATTCATATGAACTGTTAGAAATTTATGATTTACGCTTTGCTTTTCATTCGATTGACACATATCTATCCACTCGCACCATGAGATTGGTTCTTTATATAGCAAAAGAACGCAATTCATTATGAAAAATCATGAAATCTTGTGAGTAAACCACCTTTTAATGGATAATTCGAACTCGAAAATAAAATATATTGAAGTAAAACTTTGCAGTTTCATTCAGATAAGATAACAGATTGATTTTGGAATATACTCGGAACTCAAAAAGACAAATGACTTGGAGAACAAGGGCGGATTTACGGGGGGGTTACTGGGGGTAACTTCCCCCCCCCCATGAGTATCGAAGACCTAAGAAAAAGGTGCACATACAATATTTCATACATATTTCACCTGATTTTATGGTTTTCAATCGTAATTACCCCCCCCATGATCGTTATCACCCCTCCCATGAAATAGAGCTATATCCGCCCTTGTTGGAGAATGAATGTAGGTATCAGAATTCACTCATGAAACGATGCAGAGTAACGCATTGGCAGATGTACAATACATTTTCATGTTTCCACTATTTTCAGGAACACCGAAGAATAGAACTGTCCTGAAGGGATATATTAGTATATTTTGCTCATTTGATTTTTTGTCTGTACTTTACCAAGAGATTCGTTGTTTGTTAACCAGAATTTGTCTTCCTTGATCCTTGAATTAATTTTTATACCGAAACCGTGTTTTTTCAACGCCTGAAGAGGTTTTGGAACAATGAAAGATTTTCAGCTTATCTTCCAGTCGCTGATGATTCCAAATTTACCATTCAAATAGCTGTTGAAAATTATCAATGTGTTCAAAACAACTAGTAAGTGTCGAATACTAATTATGAATTGATTAAATCCAACTGCAACAATAACAGCATAAAATTTTATTGAAGCCGACCCTGTTCAGAAACAACCTGATGGCACATATGCGCATTGTGGACCACACTGAAATTTTTACAACACTTCGATCCAATTGATTTAGCATTCTAGAGTAAGTATATATATTATGATTTCTATGATCATGAATGAAATGTACAATGGCGCTCTCTATCCGAAAATCGCCGAACTATGGAATAAGCGAATTTGTGGGTAAAGCAGGAACTTTTTCGCGCCAAAATTTGAATTTGGCCATTCTCTGCCAATTCCGTATTTCAAGTTAATCTTCTGAACGAAATTATCAGTAGATTCCCTTTTAATCGGAAGTTGAACTATTTTCATGGGTCTTTCTGTTGAAATAAAACAGAATCATGGATTGGCTCATTTTCTTCTATTTTTGAAAGAAAAAAAATTGACTGTCGGGATGAAATCGATTAAAATTATTTCAACAAAAACCCTAATCCTTTTTGAGTTTACCCACAAAATTTCAGTCCTCAAAGTGAAACCGTTTTCGAAATCAACTTGAAATAAAAACACACTACATTGAACGCCCACCTTAACAACATCCAATAACCCTGTCCAAATGATGATTCAGATTGTTATAGCAAAAAGTAGTTTGTAAGGAGCAAAGGTGAATACAGACTTTTCTGACGTGACGTGATTTCACGTCACGTCAGGCACCATCAGTGCTGCCATTGGCCTGATATGAACGTGAACGCACAGAACGATGTGTTGCATTTTTATATCACTCACATTTCGACGTTCACGTTCATATTAGACCAATGTGAGCACTGCTACACGTCTGACGTGACGTGGAATCATGTCACGTCAGACGTGTAGCAGTGCTCACATTGGTCTAATATGAATTTCCTATATGTCGATATAAATTTCATTCCTATATATAATCCGCAATCCCTCAGTTGCCCGCCCATATATTAGCTATTGGTAAAAGGAATTTATAGATATAAAATTTTTTTGGGTATGATATTTTAAGATTATAAAAATCTTTTCACAATTACCTTCTTTACAATTATTTCCATTCATCAAATAAATGATGATTCTTTATGTTGACTTAGATTATTTTATCCATTCAGAAACTGCACTTACCAATTCATTATTCAGTCTCCTATTTTATTTCAAGATTTGATTTTTTTAATTGTAGTTGAAGAAGGTCTTGATGTGATTCCCTCTCGTTTTTTGATTCAATAATTTTTCGAATTGCTACTATGGGACGCAAAACCCCTCACCTCAGTTTCAATTTACCCTTCTGTGGCTATTTTCGTTCTTACTATTTAATCATCGATTTGCAAAAAAATCTGCGCTTATTTTCTTCGAAAACTCTATTTGGTAACAATGCGATAGCGATCCCATACAAGTCATAAAATACCTTCATGATCGCAGGAACGAATGCGATCTCTTACGTTGAGTTAACTTCGGCTTCGGGTGAATTCGGACTGCGATACGGTATACGTGGGATATGAATATGCCACCCGTTCTCCCTCAAGAAGAAAGATCTTCAAAATTATTGACATCACCTTTCTTTTTTAAATAATAATACTCCTTGGTTGGTGAAGAGCCGCTCTTCCGGGGATTCTTTTTACATATGAATTATAGGATTACAAAAAGGTTTACTCACCTGTCAACGAAACTCCTCCAACTTCATCGTCTGCGTAAATACCTCCTCCAATAGAACACGCTTCGTTGAATTTGCCAGTTTGTTTACCATTCCAGCCTCCGGAAGATGCTCCTACAGCTATGCGTCCCTTGCGGTCTATGGCCACGGCTCCAACTGACTCAGTCCTAGGCCATATGTCTTTCTGTTTCGAATAACTGAATGAAAATATTGAAACGTGCGAGGAATTAGTAAGAAAATGACATAAGTTATCCAAGAAAGATCTAGTCCCAACATGGATATTCATTACCATTGAGTTTAAATATATACAGGGTGAGTCTTTGACTTGTACATATATTTTAACTGTATATTCTTGATGCTATAGGAAACCTTTTTTCATTTTCCATTTTTCCGAATTCGGCTCTGTTGAAGAGATATAGCCATTTGAAAAAAAAAAGTTGGGCTTAATGCGTGCCTGGAAAAATTCTCTGCAAACACCTCAAAGTTCATACTTTTCGATTGAAATTGAGGTGATTATCAGATGTTCTGGTTGATACAATTAGAAAATACTCAAGCACTAACCTTATTTGAATAAGAATGTTACAAACACGATATTTCCTAACAAAACACTTAGTTCTGTCCGATCATTTCGGCAATTGAAAAGCTATATTTCTCACAACAAAATAAGTTCCATCTTCGATTGTCCTGAAGTTTAGTTTATAGACACTAATAATTTTTTCATATTTTCCTCGATATTCTAAAACGATCTCATAAAAATTGGGTTTTCACTAACCTATCCCAACTCCATTATCAAAGTCATATGATTCAGGGTCAATGACCTAACCTTACCACATTCTCTGTGATATTCCACAGAACTATAGAGAAGACGATGCCAGATGGCCGATTTTCTCTTCAAACAATGAGAACTCAAGAAAGCAGTACGTCCCCTATCGTTAGCGGATGAACTATCACAATCGCTAAAGGCGTCTAGGCGTTGCTCTTTGAAAATGCCAAAAGAGTAGTTCTGATTCTCGCCAATATAGCGCTACGTTCCTAATTTCAGTAGCCAACGGCCTACTCTTCCCTTCAGAAGGCCGTGGGTAGTGGGTACCCGCGATGCTCTGTGCTCCAACCAGTCCAACCAGTCCAACCTAAAACGTTAGTCAGCACCAAGGACTATAAACAAGAATTCTTGTTTATAGTCCTTGAGTCAGCACGGCATAAACGAAGTTCACGCTTTATCAGTGGCGCACCCAGAAATTTTATTCGGGGGGGGGGGGGGGGGGCTGCTCAAGAGTAATCAGGTTTTTGTAAGTTATATAATTTAAAAAATGCGCCGCAAGCGAAAACCTTCTTGAGTAATGGATATATCGCATTCGTTATTATACCGGGTGTTTCATTGGTAAATGAACATACGGTTACCTGAGCTAGAGCTGCCCTAGGCGAGTCCACAAAACCGATATATGATAGGTCTAATCAATTCCATAACCGAGATACAGGGTGCTTTATGTATTCACCAAAAATTTCAATTCCTCATAACTTTTTAACCAACCAGTATAGTCGGTTGACATTTGGAACGTATGATTCACTTCTACAGGTGGATCGAATTACTTTTGAATATCCAAAAAATTCCAGGTCCGTATTTGAAAAATATGGGACTTCTTCCAAGCTGAGATTCAACACCCTGTATATTGAAATTTTACGATTTGATTGAGATATTTGAAAAGAGAATAAAATTTTCAATGGAGTTCAGTAGATTTCATTGCCCCGCACGTCATTTCCAATTGAATATTGGAGTTCCACAAAATTATCAGAAAAATCGTACATTATGATCTAATTGAATTTTTTTTGTCCCACTAATTGCACGTTCGAATTTCATAATATTCTGTGGAATCATTTGGAGTTATTTCCGGATAAACATTATTCATCGAGAAAAATTCAGTTGAAGTCAACAAAGATGAATAAATAACCGAAGAAACATAAGAACTCAATGTGAAATACAGAAGGTGCTCGAAAGTACCACCATTTTGTTCAATACACATTCTTGCCCTCTTCAAAAAATATGTCTGATACTTTTTTTGATCATGTCTGGATTATTACGTATTTCATTGCATAATAAAATTCTGTTGACCATTCTTTCATTTCGTAAAACCCAGCTACTAAAGTTAGTTCTTCTAATTTCATCACCTGGATCCAATCTTTGTACCTTCTGGAGATCAATTTGATCATAATGTACGATTTTTCTAAGAATTTTGTGGAATTCCAATATTCAATTGGATCTTTCCCTTAAGCTCTCTTCGAGCAAAATGACGTGCGGGACAATGAAATCTACTGAACCCCATTGAAAATTTTCTTCTCTTTTCAAATATCTCAATAAAATCTCAAAATTTCAATATACAGGGTAAATCTCAGCTTGGAATAAGTCCCATATTTTTCAAATACGGACCTGAAATTCTTCGGAAATTCAAAAGTAAATCGATCGACCTGTAGAAGTCACAACGTCACAAATATCAACCAGCTATACTAGTTGGTTCAGAAGTTATGAGGAATTGAAATTTTTGATGAATACATAAACCACTCTGTATCTGGGTTATGGAATTGATTTACGGCCGTATTCACCGTATACTATTAAGCCAAGCTTAAAGCTTAAGCTCGCTTAACTTTATGAATTTGTATGCTCCGTATCCATGAACGCCTTTAGGCTGGCTTAACTCTAAGCGGCCATATTCGGCAGCTTTATATTTTAAGCCAGGCTTATGCTGACATCATAACGCCACTTTTTTGATATTGTCAAAAATATAAGTATTAGTATTTGCCCTTTTGGTATTAGGAGGTGAAAAAGTATACCAATGATGGAATTAGAAGATTAAATCCTTCTGAAAGATGATAATGGCATATTAGATGTTATTGATTTCGAATTTCCACAAAGGATTTTCTGGAGGCCCAACTATTCCGAGAAGATGGATGATATGGCCTTTAATAGAAGATTCCGACTGACAAAGTCTACAACACTGAAAGTGCTGGAGCTCTTAGAAGATGCTTTAGAATTCGAAAACGAATTGTATACAAAACATTTATATCTTTTACCTTCTTTAATCAATACAATGTATGCAGACAAAACACAATATCACTAGAGTAATGCACAATGGCATTCCCCCACCTCCAGTGTGTCTGAATATGGAGGAATTGGAATATTGAGTCCAACAAGGAGACATACCCCGAGATCCCCAGAAAAATTTATTGCATCATTTTATAAATTTTATTATAGACAATTACCTATACTTTGGAAATCTGTTATTGAAAGTATTTGAAGTAAATAGGTAGTAGTATTTATAAATATAATCATGTTGAAATTCTCAGTGAAAATGATTTCCAGTTTCCTAGTCGATCATGGCGATGTCTCCCTCCCAGAGTACCTATGTGTTTTCTGCGCTATTATCGTCTACTATATATTCCACTTCTTCTTCATCTGGGTCTCTATTCAGACTAGTGCTTTCATCTCCATCATCATCGAATTTGTTCTCAACACCAATGTATTTTTATCGATATTCGACATTGAAAGACCGTCAGTCTCATCCCTTTCTATCTTTGGTTGTGGGCCAGCGCCAGTAGTAACTACCTTCTTTTCTTCCGCCAAGGTTTTCCTAAGCTCTTTTTTCTATATTCGTAGCATTTCTTCAAAGTAACCATACTGCGTAATATACCACTATACCAGTAGATGAAGATGCGTTGAACTCTTCTGTGATCTGCTGCTAGGTCTTTTCCTTTTTCTCTCCAGAAGCATAATTGGTTTTCTCATCCTCTATTATGGATGATATAATACTACATAACTAGACACGTAAATATAAATGAGAACTTTGAAATCGAAATCACGATCCATCACTTTCAATTATGACTTTTCACGTTTGACACGTGAAATATTTTTGAAACGCTTGAAAAAAGCAATGTTGCCCAGTTTTTTTCACGCTTAGCTGAGCCACGTTTATCGTACTGCGGTACATAACGCATAAGTTTAAGCTTGGCTCAAGTTTTAAGCGCGCTTACGGAAGCTTCGCTTAAGAGGGAAAACGGCGAATACGGCCGTAGACCTATCATATATCGGTTTTTTGGACTCGCCTAGCTCTAGCTCAGGTTAACGTATGTTCATTCACCAATGAAACACCCTGTATATGTATATCAATCCCTATTTCTATCTGTAAAGAGGAAATGTTTAAGTTTCCATTCTGTTCTAAAATAATTATTATTACTTTTAGAAAAAAATAAGATGGAAATATTTGAATTACTTTTCTTTGTCACAGCTGTCGGGTTGCAGCCCCCCCCCCCCTTCGGTGCGCCACTGCGCTTTATTTATTTACAGAGAATGAAGCAAACAGGTGATGATTATGTAAATGACTTTCAGTGAATTGATGTAATTGTAGTGTCGTTCTGGTGTCGAGTTATATTGTTTCGATAGATATTTTGCTGAAGGACCGGTAACAATGAATTTTAAATAGAAACTGCCTATAAAATGTATTATTTCATGCTTCTCAGGGCCGATTGCACCGTAGACAAAACTGTAGATTAAATCTTAAACGTCGATTAGTGTCTATGATAATCAATAGACACTAATCGAGGTTTAAGATTTAATCTACAGTTTTGTCTACGGTGCAATCGGCCCTTAGAATTCAATTTTATGTCCCACGAATGTGGAATTTTATTATCACATATCTCTACATCCAACCTTTTTCATCATAGAGATTTTAGTCTCGACAAAGTTGAAAAACATTCTGACAACGTTGGTAACTTGTTGAGAGACCAGAGAAAAATAATATTCGATGAGATTTAACTCAGGACAGCATTCAGATTATTCTTGAAATTCATGATTTTTTTCCCCTAACCCAATCTTATACAATTAGGAATAACTTGAGAACGACGCGTTTTATTGAAAAAATATAGGAATACTTTTGTTTTCTAAAATAATTAATTCTTTCGAAAACGTGAACCGTTCTTCTTTTTCAAGTGGTTTTATAGTATTTTTGCGTGAATTTATAAGTCGACAATACTGTAACTTTTTTAACAGGAGAAATATGAAATAAGTTTCAATTGAGGAATATGCACCATGAATAGTAAACAATCAACCAAAATTCAGTTCATTCGAAATATCGGTTCCGAATATATGGAAAGAATAGTGTTAATTTAATGGATTTTTGACACCCTGTATCTTCCAAACGAAACCGAATTTTGAAAAATGGTATAGGAAAAAAGTGTTTCTTTTGATGGGAGGAATCTACAGTTAAAATATATGTACAAGTCGAAGACTCACCCTGTATAGAGGAACATCGCAGTTGAACGATTTGAAGCTGATTTTAGTTGTAGTTCCTACACCCGTTCATAGAGGGCAGAATTATGCATGCATATGTTATCCACTTTCAACGTTTTTCTTCAATACAGATGTTTTCTCCCAGCAGGAATAAAAAAAGATGATATTATCAGATTTTGAATGTATTGGCTCCATTCTAAAATCAGTTGTTCTCGATCAATTCTAGTGATCAATAGTTTTTCTTTCGTTTGATTTTCTACACTCGATCGCTATGCAATGCGAAACACGCAATTTGACCCAAGAGGAATGTGCCCGAGCGGTAGTTTTGCGAGAAGAAGGGTGGACATACACAAGAATTGCAGAAAGGTTTGGAGTTTCCCATACAAGTGTGTCCAGAATGTTGCAGCGATTCAGGGAGACAGGTATGAATGTCCGAAGACCAGGACAGGGTAGACCACGGGTAACAACTGCCATTCAAGAACGTTACTTGAGAGTTTCTTCGTTGAGACAACGGTTTGCAACCGCTCGCCTCCTTAAAAATCAGCTTGAGCAAACTAAGAGGTGCAAATTAGCACTCAGACAATAAGAAATCGCCTCAAAGAATATGATTTAAGGCCTCGTGTTGCGTTTGGATTTTGGGAGAGAGCATATCCATTGGAAAGAGGCCGATTGGGAAAGAGTTATCTTTACAGATGAGTCTAGATTCTGCCTCTACCATTGTGATCGACGTTCCCTTGTATACAGACGTCCACATGAAAGATATGCTCAATGCAATTTCCTGAATACTACTGGTTACGGGGGAGGATCGATTATGGTATGGGGTGGAATATCTTTGACTGCTCGCACAGACCTAGTGGTCGTTGATAATGGAGCTATTAATGCTGATAAGTATATAAGGAACATTCTTGAAGAGCATGTAGCGCCATTTGCCCCATACATTGGTGAAAATTTCATTTTTATGGACGATAATGCCAGACCCCATCGTGCGCGCATCGTTCAGGAGTACCTTAAAGAGGTTGAAGTCTCTCGAATGGAATGGCCTGCAAGAAGTCCAGATCTCAATCCGATTGAGCAGGTTTGGGACAACCTCAATAGAAGGCTGAGAAGTTCAGAAAATCATCCAGCTACTCCTAATGACTTAGGAATCCAACTCGGAGAAATTTGGGAAGGATTAGATCAGATTCATTTTGAATAAGAACCGTCGTTGCCGTGCTGTAATTAACGCAAGGGGTGGAAATACCAAGTACTAAATCACTTATCAGCATTTCAGTATTTTGAAAATTGTTCATTTCTCTTCTTTCACATAAGATTCGGTGAAATCCTGAATTCTTCTTCCATTTAATGTGTCTTGTTCCGTTCAAAACCTTCCCGAGAGAACATAAAAAATAAGTTATAAAGTCATTGTAGATTGTAGAGTTAACTTTCATTAAAATTGAGATTTTCAGAATGTGCGTTAATTTTTTTGCGCAGTGTAGTTCCTTTACTACCTTCTATGTGCTGCGCTAAAGTTGGCAGTAAACTACAAAAATTTTTGCATCAAATCGTTCAAGGGCGATATACCTCTATGTATATATAAACACAATATATCATATTCTTATGAAAGGAAGCCGTACAGATTTCTTTCCAATCAAAACATTGTGGCATGTGTCATGAAAAGGCAACAAGGAACAGATCATTCAAACAAACAGATTGATCGCTTCCCCGCTCCTAATCTAAAATCAAGAACACATTCACAGAAATAATAAACAAATATGGACATCAAATAACTAATAATAATAATAATAATACAGGGTGCGGCAGAAAGGATGAATGGTTTTCAAAAAAGCAATATGGCGTTACCTGTTAATTAAGAAAACATTTATTTGCAGAATAATATTCACATGAACTTACAATTTTAGAAAATTAATGTTTGAAAACAACATCTGACATCTGACGGAAGTTGTCTTCTACTCTTTCTAACATTGCCCTGCCAATTTGTTCGACTTCCACACGGATTGCACACTTTAGTAGTGTACGTGGTTTATGCTGGAACATGTGACTTGAGGAAACCCCACAAGAAGTAGTCGCACATGGAAAGGTGAACTGCAACGATACTCTCATTATTACGCACAAAACTGTCGTAAGTAAACACACGATGTTTCACACTCCACGACGCCATGATGCCGACTAAACAATGGCTAGACAAAATGCTATGATCTTCCGAACACATGGCCACTTCATTCTCCCCACTCCGACTACCCAGATCAGAATACTATCCGTTCTAAAAACATCCATCCTTTCTGCCGCACCCTGTATCATACTTTCGTTCATGGTAAAGTAGATTGTTTCGGCTTCGTGTATTAAAATTGAGAAATGTGCTGTTGGTTGGAAAGGTGTCTTAGGTGTCACGTTCTTATGGACATATTTGGAACCCCCAGATATGGATACACTTCTGATTGAATAAGTGCATATGTTAATTTCTTGAAACGCATCCCTACAGCTATCCGTTCGTTTTAGCCCTACTCTGTTGCTCTCCACCCATCGTTTATTTATATTTTTCTCCTCCTTTTCGCAACTAGCCACGAACTCGAATGCACAACTGAAAGTTTAATAAGTAGTTAAACTTTTTTACTTTTACTCTCCTTTGTTATTTTTTTCATTCAACCATTACAATTCTTATTTCTCTCAATATTTCCTTTTATTGTTCGATTTCTTAGAAAGCATGCATAGATGCATTTTCCCGGCAGAGAATGTTCAGAATTTCTTAATACCAGAATTGGACTAGTAGAGATCTAGTTTCCGAAGCACACCACCAGGTGGCACCACCACAGGAAGACAATGCATTACCGGTTTCTGGCTTATTGGCCGTCATCAGATGCATGTAGCCTTATCCTGAGATGAATGCCAACTGAAACGGCAGAACTTATATTACTCCCTAGCAAGAACTATTGAGTACAGTTTTGTACAGAAGTTCCACCTAGGGGGCAAATGTCTACGCTTCATCCCGGAGGTTACCTCAAAAACTAGATCTCTACGTACATTCATTTTTTTACTAGTCCAATTCTGATATTTATTCTAGTTTGTTCCAACTTAGGGACATTATCCTCCTTTTTCATGTTTAATAATTGCGGGCCCCTTAACCGTATGAACCGGGCGTATTCGACTTCCCTCGGTAAGTGCATGAGACTTCATATAAGTACTTGCGAAACTCCGAATGGGAAAAATGAATGTACGTAGAGATCTAGTTTTTGAGGTAACCTCCGGGATGAAGCGTAGACATTTGCCCCCTAGGTGAAACTACTGTACAAAACTGTAATCAATAGTTCTTGCTAGGGAGTAATATAAGTTCTGCCGTTTCAGTTGGCATTCATCTCAGGATAAGGCTACATGCATCTGATGACGGCCAATAAGCCAGAAACCGGTAATGCATTGTCTTCCTGTGGTGGTGCCACCTGGTGGTGTGCTTCGGAAACTAGATCTCTACTAGTCCAATTCTGATATTTATTCTAGTTTGTTCCAACTTAGGGACATTATCCTCCTTTTTCATTTCTAAATACATTCTTATTCATAATTGATATCACAAAGTTGATACTCGTTGAAAGTTGGACTTCGTCGGTAACGAAGAAGATGCGAGACTCAGTGGTTAACCAAGTGTCTTCGACTTTGTGGTCTATAGTTCTCAACAATCGAGGTACTAGAATCAGAATCTAATTCGGACAATACACAGGAGGCCAGCAGATATATCTCAAGCCAGCATAAACCCTGACTACCATTTTATCAGTATTCACCTACTTTGTGGTATATTATTCAATCTCATACCTAAATTTTTTCCTTGGATTTTCGTTCCGAAAAGAATTGATATATCAGTCTTTTCTTCTCTTCAAGAGAGCTATACGTATAATTAACAGAGGCCTTTAGGGAAAAAGAAGCATCATTTGCAAACGAAAGAGTTATAAAAATTAGATACATGTTAAACTCATCTTTTGCCAAATTTAAGTCGTCTAGAATATAAGTAGAATCAATTGAGGAACTCCAGACGTTATGTTCGTGCACCCAGACCAGATTTACTTTTGTTGGGATTAATCTGTTTCAGCAGTTTAAGGGTTTCAAGCAGAATCTGTCTGTCAGGGTAGGTTTTCTGTAAACCTTGTGTCCTAGTTAACCATTAGGTTTCCTGATGATAACAAAAACATCCAGGAAAGGTAGTGCACCATCTGTCTCTACATCCACGGTAGTTTCGATGTCTGCTTTTGAGGTGTTGAAGAAAAAAATCAGTTGTTCTTCAACGTGACTTCAAATCTCGAAGGCATCATCCACATATCGCAGCCATTTGGATGGTTTGTTTGGGGCTGTTTCGATGGCGTTCTTCTTCTCGAATTTTTTTCAAAAGCAGGACTTAGATGATTACCTATGGCTACAATTGTAATAATAGCGAAACGAAAGCATGTTGATTAAATTCGAATTCAAGAGAATTCGAAAAAAGCTTCAGATATAACCGAATAAAACACATGAATATCGAAAAAAATTTATTTTACAATCGATTCTTCGCTAACATCTTCTCCCAAATCCGCACCGTAATGTATTTCTTGCCCCTTTTGATACGCCCATGGCATTCTACGGGCAGTCCAAAAGATACCAACATCTCCATCGCGACTTATGCATATGGCACCTAGAAAAAATAATGATGATTGGGATAAAGAGCTATTGAAAACAGAAATATGTTTGTTTATTTCCTATGAATATGAATATAAAAGTATAGAAGCTACAATCTTTATTTAAAGAAATAAATATGCTTGATCATTCGCTGTTTCGTTGATCTTCAAATTGAAAGGACACAAGCAGAGTTCAGTATACATTGACATGTGGTTATTAGCTAGATAACAGTAAAATATTGCTCGTAAACAGAGCATTTGATAATAATTCGAGAGATGAAACAAGAGGCACATTAAAATGATTTCTACATTAAACAGATACCAAATGTGTAGAGAATTTTCTCCGTGAAGAAATGATTCAACTCGAAAATTACAGCAAATTGAGATCATAATGTACCACCGCACCGTGGCCATTTCTCTACACGAGCAGGAGTACAGGGTGAGTCTTTGACTTGTACATATATTTTAACTACTATAGATTCCTCCCATCAAAAGAAACACTTTTTTCCCATACCATTTTTCAAAATTCGGTTCCGTTTGGAAGATACAGGGTGTCAAAAATCCATGAAATTAACACTATTCTTTCCATATATTCGGAACCGATATTTCGAATGAACTGAATTTTGGTTTATAGTCTACTCTATTCATGGTGCATATTCCTCAATTGAAACTTATTTCATATTTCTCCTGGTAAAAAAGTTACAGTATAGTCGACTTATAAATTCACGCAAAAATACTATGAAACCACTTGAAAAAGATGAACGGTTCACGTTTTCGAAAGAATTAATTATTTTAGAAAACAAAAGTATTCCTATATTTTTTCAATAAAACGCGTCGTTCTCAAGTTATTCCTAATTGTATAAGATTGAATTAGAGGAAAAAATCATGAATTTCAAGAATTCTCTGAATGCTGTCCTGAGTTAAATCTCATCGAATATAATTTTTTTCTCTGGTCTCTCAACAAGTTACCAACGTTGTCAGAATGTTTATCAACTTTGTCAAGACTAAAATCTCTATAATGAAAAAACGTTTGATGTAGAGATATGTAATAATAAAATTCTACATTCGTGGGACATAAAATTGAATTCTAAGAAGCATGAAATTATTTTATAGGCAGTTTCTATTTAAAATTCATTGTTACCGGTCCTTCAGCAAAATATCTATCGAAACAATATAACTCGACACCAGAACGACACTACTATATCACATCAATTCACTGAACGTCATTTACATAATCATCACCTGTTTGCTGAGAATATTTGTTTTATATTCTGATGGTGGGTTTCACAAAGATCGTTGATTGAGTGATTCACAGAATACCTTGACGTTTTTGTCAAATCGACCAATAGAATTTAAAATTTACGGATTTTTTATCACAGAATCGCTCGATTAAGCATTTGATCACTCGATCAACTTTTGTGAAACCCGGCTTTAGCCTGTTTGCTTCATTCTCTGTAAATAAATAAAGAGTGAACTTCGTCTATGGGATCACTGACTAAAGTTTTAGGTTGGACTGGTTGGAGCACAGAACAACGCCACAGACCAACCATAGTCTTTGACAACGCTCTTGCGTCACGGCTACAATGGCTACATCCACGCCGTGGATTCCACGGCCTTCTGAAGGGAACGTAGCGCGAGAATCAGAACTACTCTTTTGGCATTTTTAAAGAGCAACGCCTAGACCCTTTAGCGATTGTGATAGTTCATCCGCTAACGATAGGGGACGTACTGCTTTCTTGAGTTCGCATTGTTTGAAGAGAAAATCGGCAATCTGGCATCGTCTTCTCTAGAGTTCTGTGGGTGAATTGAATTCTGCACAGGGCACAGAGGATGGATATGGTTAGGTCATTGACACCGAAAAATATGACTTTGGTTAATGGAGTTGGGATAGGTTAGTGAGAAACCAATTTTTATGAGATCGTTTTAGAATATCGAGGAAATATGAACAAATTATTAGTGTCTATAAACTAATCTTCAGGACAATCGAAGAAGGAACTTATTTTGGTGTGAGAAATATAGCTTTCCATACAGCCGAAATGATCGGACAGAACTAAGTGTTTTGTTAGGAAATATCGTGTTTATAACATTCTTATTCAAATAAGGTTAGTGCTTGAGTATTTTTTATATGTATCACCCAGAATATCTAATAATCACATCAATTTCAATCGAAAAATATGAACTTTGAAGCGTTTGCAGAGAATAATATCAGGCACGTACTCAGCTCGATTGATTTTTTCGAATGGCTATATCTCTTTAACAGGGCCGAATTCGGAAAAATGGAAAATGAAAAAAAGGTTTCCTTTGGCCTCAAGAATCTACAGTTGAAATATATGTACAAGTCAAAGACTCACCCTGTATTTTTGATTTCATACGATGTCGAGAGAAAATCATTGCAATATTTTTAGAGTCTAAACAAGTGACCTGATCATCTCGGACTCGTACATCACTGAATAAACCTACTTACCTCCATCATTACCGAACTTCCCCTTCATTCTCGTCAGAATGTTGGTGGTGGCCTCAGTCGCATTTCTTCCATTCTCGATTTCCTTCAAAATTCGCATTGACAGGCAGTATTTCGATATTGTATCTCCATGACCTGAAATGAAAAGAAAAAGGAGTATCAGAAGTTGGTATAACTGTTGTCCCGCCCAAAACGATAGCCTCTAGTATTGAGGACAACAAGAAAGCCCTCCAACCCCAAGGAGCACCTCGGGCCAAAAAGATTCAATATCTGCCATAAAAAAATGGAGTTCTAATTTGAAAAAATTGATTTTTCACGATTTTGTCATCCCTAACTTTGCAAGTGATTTTTTCACCCCCTGTATCATGAATCGCGATTTCGATTTTCAAAGTGGATACATAAATCTTACATCTTGAAAAATCCCAAAAATGAAAATTTTCCATCCAAAAACCTCGAAGTTATTCTTGTTTCAGCGGAGCTCTATTTTCGATTTTTTTTTTAGAATTTTCCCGCTCAGAGAGAATTTTCCAACCAAAACTGAAAAATGTTACATCAAAATAATTTGAAATTTTCTAAAGAATCTATTTCTGCAATAAAAAAATGGTGTTCTAATTTGAAAAACGGAAGTTGACGTCATTTCCGGAAAAACCGGAGGTGCTCATGCCTTGAAAATATTTTAGATTTCATCAGCATCGTGAAATACTTATAAGTGCTGAATTTCATGAAAATACGTTCAGTAGTTTCCTGTATAAATATGGGTGAGGTTCCTCGTGAAAGACCCTGTATAATACCTACTTACCAAATGGAAGAAGGAAGGAGAATTTACGCCGTTATAAGGTATTTACCGATTGACGCGGATACTGAAGTAATTAAGAATGACTTAGAACTTCAAGGTATCAAAGATGCTGAAGTGACGAGAATGACGTCAAATAAAACAAAAAGGCTATCCCTCTCTACCTTGTGAAAACGCAGCACAAGAAAATATTTCAGATCAAAAAGATTTACAGTCTTTGTATCGAAATAGAGCCCAAAAAGAAGCCAGAAGGCCCAGGACAGTGTCATCGCTGTCAGAGATATGGACATGCCCAAAATAAATGCACATTTCCGTGGAGATGCGTGAAATGTTTAGGAGCGCATTGCACAAAAGATTGTGTATTGATCGACAAAGAAGGAGAAAGAAACGCTACTGCGTTTTATGTAACCAGAGTGGGCATCCGTTCAGTTATAAAGGCTGTAGTGCTCATGAAAATCTGACCAAAAAGAAACCACCCACAAAAAAAGAAGCCCCCACCAAGGAAATGGTAGAAAAAATGGAGACTGATATTGCTGTTGAAAAACCACAAGTACAAAAAACAAAGGTCTCGTTCACGAAACCGAATCCAGCCAAAAAATAAGATCCCAAAGATGAACTTGACAAGCTCACTGAGAAACTATTCAGCAGAATAATGCAGAGATTTGAAAAAGAATTCGAGAAGAAATTTCAAAATTTATTTGGAAACAAATAATTTATGAACAAACAATCACAACTAGAAAATCTGAAGATAGTTTCCTGGAATGTTAACGGAATCAGAGCCCGTAAATCAGATATTGAACAATTGTTAGAAGAAAAACATCCTGATATTATGGCGCTTCAGGAAACAAAATTGACCCCAAATGATAGAATTTCCTTAGAAAACTACGAAATATACAGAAGAGATAGAAATAATAGAAACGGTGGAGGCGTCGCCATTCTTGCCAGAAGAGACGTACATATATCATTATCTGAACGGGGTCATAAATCCAGATGACAATGACGCATCTTTAGAGACACTGTCGATCACAGTAAAGATAAGAAGAGAAAGGATTAGGGTATTCTCTGTATATAAACCACCGCAAATAATTCTGCCAGATGATGAAATAAAGATTTTATTAGGTGATCATTTTCCAAGAATAATACTTCGAGATCTCAATTGTAAATCACAACAATGGAATTCCAAAACGGAGAATGCAAATGGAAAGAAATTGTTAGAATTGGCCGAAAAGGATAATGCGATAATAATGGGACCGGATATACCGACCTATTTACCTAGTTGTAATGGATCCCCTGATGTGCTAAACATAGTGATAATGAGATTTTGCCCTTGAAACGATAGAGGATGGTACATCTTATCACAACCCCATAGAGTTCATTTTAGGACGAGGACCTAGAAATGAATTGACTCAAACAAGAGAACATACCGATTGGGACAAGTTTAAAACTAAACTCCAAGAAAATATCACAATTATTCTACAAATTAACACTCCTGATGAATAAGATGAATCAGTTATAGCATTAGAAAGTGCCATTTGCCATTATGAAATCCTACGAAAAGAGCACAAACAGAAAAACTGAACCTACTCCCAAACATCTATATGGCGATACTCCAAAAGAGGTGAAAGAACTAATAAAAAATAACAGAAGACCAAGAAAAAATTACAGGATGAATAAAGCAGATAGTGACAAAATAAAACTGAATAGACATAGTCAAATACTTAAAAACGCACAAAGGGAGCTCAGAACGAATAGATGGAATAAGAAAATCAGTGAACTTAACACAGAAGATCACTCTGTCTGGAAAATGCAGAAAAATTTACGCAATGAAAAAACGCAAATTCCACCACTGCATGGAATGCATGGGATGGCATATTCTAAAAGCCGATACTAAAGAAAGGGAGTCAAGAATAAATTATTGTGAAGTAGACGACGAGGACTAAAAAGAATTAATTGAAGATAATGAAGAAGAAATGAAAGAAGCACCACCAGATGGCAATATCCCTCACCCAACATCTCCGGCCGAAATCAAAGACATAATCAACAATTTGAAAACAAGGAAGGCTCCTGGAAAAGATAAAATTATACAAATCTCTTGCTGAAGAAATTTCAAAAAAAGGAACAGCAGCCCTCACAAGCATAGCGAATGGTGTGATGAGAACCTAGTACTTTCCAAAAAGATGGAAAACTGCCGAAGTGATTGTTTTCAATAAACCAGGTAAAGACAAAAAGTTTCCACAGAACAATAGACCCATAAGCCTGCTCCCAGCCCTAGGAAAAATTGTGGAGAGAGTATTAGCCAGACGATTTAATGAAGAAACCGAAGCCCTGGCGACGATACCGAGTGAACAAGAATGACCGAGTATATTACAGAAGGATTTCAGAATAAAGACGCCACAGGACTACTACTTCTAGATGTAACCAGAGCTTTTGATAGAGTATGGCATGAAGGACTAGCATATAAAATGATAACCGCAGATTATTCAACCAAGATATGCAGAATAATAAGAAATTATTTGAGGGATAGGAACTTTTGTGTGAGAAAAGATGATGTTCATTCCACACTCAGATATTCAGAAGCAGGAGTTCCTCCAGGATCCATACTAGGACCGCTACTCTATAATATATACTCGTACATACATGATATGGGTACGGTAGAGCGGTGTGGCTTTGCCAACGAAGGTGACTTTGCCAAACTACCTAATGTTTTATGTTTCATTTCATTTTGGTAAAGTCGGTAACTTCTCAACGACAGCACGAATCGGAACCTAAGAGACACTATATCCCCACATTGTTTCAACAGTCGCAGTCCTTTGGCTTGGATTGAAGGGTGTGCTATGCTGTGTTGTGTGAGCAGGTAAGTTTCAACGTGTTTATAAATGCGAAATACTAAGGGTTGTGTAGAAAACATGAAAAATGGTACGTCAAAATACATTTAGCAGCTTATTTCACATGCATTCAGAGTCGCGTAAAAAAAACTGAGAGCATTTGGTTGGGCGGGTCTCGAAATTTCAGGAAATTATTCTATTGTTTGCAGATTTATGCAGACAAACCATCTACGTCTGGAAGAGGAAAATGGAAGCGATTTTTTCGTAGGAGGATAAATTATTGAATGGAAGCAACAGTTCTGCGGTTTTGGAAAATGAATTATTATTATTATATATTGTCCATTTACAAAGAGACTGATTTTATGTATTTTATGAAGAATAATAGATTTTATTTTCTTATAATTTATTGTTTTATTCGCAACTACTACCTAGCTAACTAACCTTCAAAAAAGTTGAAGAAAAGCGTTCTCGTGGCAAAAATAACACCTGCACTCGATTAAATTGCCAACAAACGCATTTTAATGCAAGTGGCAAATTCGCACCGATGTGCGGGTGACTTTGCCAAATTTTTAAAATGGAAAAAAAATTGATGCGCACTTTTTCTTCCGTTTCTAATAACCGCAATCGATAGCTAGATTGTTGAAATTAAACATAATTCAAACACAACTCATTTTACAAAAAAAAAAGAAATTTACATCAAGAATACTCTAAAAAGTGGTGCAAAGACACACCGCTCTACGGTACCAAGAAATCCAAGATGCCTGCTTGCTCTATACGCAGAGGATACGGGCATAGCAATTAGGCACAGAAATGCCAAAATAATTCACAAAAGACTTCAAGAAGCTGCAGATGATATCAGTCAATGGTGTAACAGATGGAAAATCATAATCAATGGAGAAAAGAGTCAAGCAACACTTCTTCAGAATAGAAGACTTAAGATGGAATCGAAAATATCCATAGACGATAATGAAATTGAATGGCAGGATGAAGCTTAATACCTAGGAGTAATTCTAGACAGAGGACTTACGTGGAAACAGCACAGTATGCAGTGGATAAAACTAATGTAGCAATGAAAAGGTTATACCCGATTATAGGCAGAAGAAGTCAAATGAATATATACAAGAAATTGAGGATCATAAAAGCAGTCGCCAGACCGCAGCTAACATATGGATCAACAGCATGGGGATATGCAGCGAGAACCCATATAAAGAGGATACAAAGTACAGAAAACAAATTTCTGAGATGGGCATTAGACGCACCCTGGTTTGTTAGGAATGAATAAATAGAAAAGACATAAAATAGGAGTCCATTACTACATTCATCAAACGAAAAGCTATGAAAGAGGTAGTGAACATCCAAATGACGACCTTAGAAGGTTAGTTGACTACGACCCATAGAAATCATAATATATAGAATGCTAATTCCTTATAGTTCCACAGCGAAAAACGTGCCGCATAGGCAACTGATTCACAATGTGCGCATGCTCACCACTAGGAAATTTCACGTAGAACGATGCCAAGTCCCTAAATGTTTTGTCGGTTCTATTTTAAGTTCAATATAATTAAACAATAAAAATATGCCATTGAGTAACAAACTTATTTTATAGCTCATGCGCGACTTCCTACGACTATTAGACACATTAATATCATAAGTGAATTGTAATATTTGTGGAATTGGTGAGAAAACTAGAGCAGTAATGTAGTAGGTTTTACTAAATAGATATAGACCGCGCAACACCGCTTTTTCTGTCTCATGGCAAATGACTTTGAAATGACCTTAGTGAAAGTCTAGGCAGGAACGGCTCAGTGTCAGTCTGCAGCCACAGTTCAGTGCACAGACAAACTAGTTTACTGGTGTGTTCAGTAACGCCCTCTATATGAGAGCGCCTAAATGTTTACCCCTAAAGTTAGTTTCAGATAATTCCGCCCACTGCGCATTGCATTCATTCGTATAGCATTTTCTGTGGTTCGGATAGAAGTGGAAGGGGTATGAATTGGACGCATGACAACGCTATATTCAAAAACTCATTCCTTTTTCTGTTTTGTCGTCGTACCGAGTAGAGAGCACTTGTTGTAGATAGTGATGAGCGAAATCGTGATTTTCAAATCACGGTGATAAACGTGACTGCTCTTTGTCAGTACCAGTGATTTTAAACGGTGATTCAATCACAGGCACGATTGGAATATTTACGTGTTACGTCACACCGGCCTTCACAGCAAAGCAACCAACCAATACGATATTTTGTATGGAAGTGGCGAATACCAATAAGGCACGAAGTCGCATATCACCCATGTCATTCTTACGGTAATATAGGAAAATGATCCTTATGGTTTTGGTTAGTGCTTTATGAATCGCAGAAATACATTCACCGTCCAAACAGATATCACGTCTTTTGCGTCTTAATCGCTTTGGAGTCTTCGATCCCAGTAACGGAATTAACTGTGATCAAATCACGCTCTTCATTACCGGTACGGAACAGTGACTACCTGTGACTTAGAGATATCAGTGATTAAATCACAGTGAATGAAATATCGCTCATCCCTAGTTGTAGAGGTCCTATAGTCGGCCATTTTTTCTAAAGTCACGAATCAACCCTAGTCGGTTGTAGTTATTGTTCGTAGTTAAACATCGAAACTACCCTCGTCTATAATTATAGTAAAGTGCGTACCTACTGATTCGTAGTTTTCAATCAACTGTGTAATTGAACTGGTGTGAAAAGAGTATAAACTGTGTATTGAGACTTTCGTCAATGAAAGCGTCTGAAAACTATTCTGGTCCTTCGAAATAAAAATATAAAACCCAACACCTGATTACAGTCCTTATTTATGTAGGGATGTTTTACATCGACTAGCTACATAAAATGGTCCTTCGAGCCGGATACAAATTACATAAAGTGTGATATAGATTGGAGATATCCTTGAAGAAGTCATCAACAGCATCTGCAAATCCACGTGGTCTGAAGCGGACATATTGGACAAGCACTCCGGGTACGTACTCAAAGCTTGGAAGAGTCCATTTGGAAGGGGAGTCCGCTGTCGACACTGTCGACGCTTCACATCGAAGAAGAGGTCTTGGAGAACATCGCAGGATTTGTACACACTGATAAGTTAACTCCGATACTCCGAAGAATTAATTTTTTCTATTTTTTATTTTCTTAGTTCTTTTTTGTAATCAACATGTCTGAAGACGAAGTTAAAAATTTGGTCAAACATAGAACTATAGTTAAGGGTAAATTAACTAGAATGGCCAACTGGTTCGGTCAAGATGAACCCAAAGATTTCGAACAAGTTAAACTTCGTAAGGTTCAATTAGTACAAATCTTCAAAGATTATGATGATTTTCAAACTCAGTTGGAGTTATTCGATTTTGAATTGTATGGAGAAGACAGAGATATTGTTGAAACTAACTATTATAATGTAATTTCTGTTGCTACGAAAATCATGAATCAGTTCGAAGACGCACAAAAACCTAATAAATCCACAATATCACATTCTAGCATTAAGTTACCGGAAATTTCAATTCCTAATTTCTCGGGCGATATCAAACAATGGCCCAGCTTCCTTGAACTATTCAATGCTCTCATAACATATAATGAAAAATTATCTGATATTCAAAAATTGATGTACTTGAAATCAGCTTTATCCAAAGAACCGTTACACTTAGTTGAAAATTTGGAAGTTGTCGGTTTAAATTTTCCTATTGCAATCAATACTTTAAAAGATAGATATGATAACCCATATCTTATTGTCAATGCATATTGTTATGATTATTTGAATATTCCCGCCTGACGTTTGACGTCGGAAGTAGAGGGCGCTGTTATCCAGGGTCTGCGTACAGGAGTTCCACGAGAACGCCATTCTAGTTTAAGATCTTGTTCGAAAAACATATTGTTACTACTCATTGCTGCATTACACTATTACACATATTACTGTGTTACATATTCAAGATTTGTGAAGTTCATATTTTGTTCACATACCAAATAAACTTTGGAACTAGAGAGAACATTATTTCACCTGGAAATCCAACAAATTGGCGACGAGGCAAGAAAGAATAACACGTGGGAAGGCGTTTCGAAAATGGCGACGGAAACCAATACTACCAGTACTACCGTACAAACTACATTCACCATTGAAGAATTCGACAACACGAAGTACAAATGGACAAGATGGGTGAAACGACTAGAAGGTGCGTTTACAATATTCAACGTGGCAGAAAACAGAAGAGTCGGATACATACTACATTACATGGGAGCAGAGGCGTTCGACACTCTATGCGATAAATTGGCACCAGAAGATCCATGGAAGAAGAACTACAAATTCATCGTGGAATTCATGCAGCAATACTACGATCCAGCACCGTTGGAAATTGCAGAAAATTTCCGTTTCAATAAGAGGAAACAACTTGAGGGGGAAGGAGTTCAAGAATACCTGACAGCATTACAGAAGATGGCTATAAATTGTAATTTTGGTAACTATTTAAAAACGGCATTAAGAAATCAGTTTGTTTTTGGATTGCGTAATGAGAAAATTTTACACCGACTACTTGAAACTAAGGACTTGACCTTAGATAGGGCACTGGAGATTGCAGTGAGCATGGAATTATCTTCTAAAGACGTAGCCCAATTACAAAACAAGGGTAATATGAACTTTGTTAATAATAATAATAGGAAGAGTAAATTTCAAAATAATGTCTCTAACAGGTACAACACATTTGATAAAAAAATAATTATAGCAGACAGAAAAATACAAAATGTTATCGTTGTGGTAGTTTTGATCACCTAGCGAATAATTGCAATAAAATTAATGTTATTTGTAATTTTTGTAAAATTAAAGGACATTTACAGAAGGTATGCACTAAGGCCACAAAACAGAATCAACATAAAGGCAATACAAACTTAGTTGAATCAGAAGAGGTAGAGGAGATCGTAGCTCTGGAAACTGAACACGCTGAATTCAGAGAGAAATTTATGGTGAATCTCAAGTTGAACGACACAATGGTAAAATTTGAAGTTGATAGTGGAGCATCTGTGAGTATTATGGGTGAGAAACAATTCAATCAACTTTTTCCAAATGCTGCCATCATTAGTACCACTATAAAGTTAATTACCTATTGCAAAAATAAGTTAGACGTAACAGGCTATGTTCCTATCAGAGTTACTTACAAAAACAATACTTACAATTTAAATCTATACTTGGTAACAATAGATAGATTACCATTACTAGGTAGAGAATGGATAAGACAGATCAAACTTAGCCTTTGGGATCATGTTAACCATATTGATATAGGTGGTTTTATCGACAAATTTAAAGAAAAATTTCCTACTGTTTTCACACCGGGTGTTGGAAAAATAGAAGGAGTTCAAGCTCGTATTCATCTAAAAGAAAACATCAGACCAGTTTTTATGAAGTCGCGTACTGTACCTTTTGCTTTATTACCTCGCGTGGAGGAAGAATTAGACAATTTAGTGAACCAGGGAGTTTTGACCAAAGTAGATTATTCCGGGTGGGCAACTCCCATAGTGCCTGTAGTAAAGGGAAAAAAATTACGTATCTGTGGGGATTTTAAGGTGACACTGAACCCAAATTTAAACATAGACGAACACCCATTGCCTACTGTAGATGAACTGTTTGCTTCAATGGCAGGTGGTTCACGTTTTTCTAAAGTAGATCTGAGTCAAGCTTATTTACAACTCGAAGTTCATCCTGATGATAGTCATTTACTTACATTGAATACGCACAAAGGTCTTTATCGGTGTAATAGACTTATGTATGGTGTTGCTTCAGCACCAGCGATTTGGCAACGTGAGATTGAGAGAATTCTACAAGGAATTCCAGGCGTTACAGTTTTTATAGATGACATCAAGATTACGGGAGAAACAGATGAAATTCATTTACAAAGATTAAAACAAGTACTAAATAGATTATCAAAACACAACATTAAAATAAATCCAGAGAAGTCGGAATTTTTCAAAGAAAGTATTGAATATTGTGGCTACATTATTGATAAGTTTGGAATCCATAAAATGAAAAATAAAGTTGAAGCTATACGAAATGCTCCTCCTCCAAAAGATAAAATGCAATTACTTCATTCTTAGGACTTCTGAATTATTATGGTAGATTTCTAGAAAATTTGAGCACAATTATACACCCTCTAAATTCTCTTTTACATAAAGATAAAGAATTTTTATGGAATAAAAACTGTCAAAGATCATTCGAATCAGTTAAAGATAAACTTATTTCTTTCAAGTTTTTAACACATTTTAATCCAAAATTACCTATAATACTGGCTACTGATGCATCTCCGTATGGTGTGGGAGCAGTAATTTCACATTTACTACCAGACGGAACTGAAAAAGCAATACAATTTGCATCTCAGACATTGTCTGATACACAAAAAAAATATTCGCAAATAGATAAAGAGTCATACGCGATCATTTTTGGCATACGAAAATTCTACCAATATCTGTATGGTAGACGTTTTATTCTTTATGTCGATCATAAACCTTTAATACAAATTTTTAACCCTAATAAAAGTTTACCTATTTTATCTGCTACTCGTATGCAACACTATGCCATATTTCTTCAAGCGTTTACATTTGACATTAGATACAAAAGCAGTGAATCCCATGCAAATGCAGATTTTGTTTCCCGATTACCACTAGCATCAGAAAATTTTGTTCATTTTGATGAACCAGATTTATTTGAAATGAATCAAATTGATTCATTACCTATCACTTTCTCAGAAATATGTAAAGAAACTTCCATAGATGCTGCATTGAAACCTTTAATGAAGGCACTACAAACGGGTAAAACTATTTCAAAACATTTGCGGTTCAATATTGACCAATCAGAGTTTTCCTTACAACAAGGGGTAATATTCAGGGGTGGAAGAGTGGTTATACCAAATTCATTAAAAACTAAAATTCTACAGGAATTACATACAGCTCATTTTGGTATTGCAAAAATGAAAGGTTTAGCAAGAAGTTACTGCTGGTGGCACAATATAGATACAGACATTGAACAACTATGTAAGAGTTGTACCAATTGCAATAAAATAATGAATAACCCCAAAACAATACCCATTCATCCTTGGGAGAGAGTGGCTGAACCGTTTACTAGAGTACATGTAGATTACGCAGGACCATTTTATGGTTGTTATTATTTTATTTTGGTTGATGCATATTCGCGTTGGCCTGAGATATATATATAACAAAAGATATGACTTCAACCACTACAATAAATGTTTGTCGAGAAATTTTCTCCAGATTTGGAATTCCAATTTACTTAGTTAGTGATAACGGCAGACAATTTGTGTCACACGAATTTGAATTTTTCTTAAAAGAAAATGGCATTAAGCATATACTAAGTGCACCATATCACCCAGCCACAAATGGCCTTGCTGAACGATACGTACAGACGTTAAAACAATCGATCCGTGCAATGAAACCTGAACCAAATTCTAGAAATAAGGCGTTAGCTAACATCCTTTTACAGTATAGGAAAATGCCTCATGGCGTAACCAAATTATCACCTTCTTATCTTATGTTTGGTAGAGAAATAAGGTCACGATTAGACTTTATAAAACCAATAACCAAACCTGAAAAGAAGATTGGACAGCCTGAAATTAAATGTCGTTCTTTAGACGTAGGTGATAGAGTAGCAGCACGTGAATATTTGCATGATGATAAGTGGACTTTCGGAAATATATCCAATAAACTTGGTACTTTGCATTACATGATTAGGTTAGATGATGGCAGATTTTGGAAAAGGCATATTGATCAATTGAAACAAATCAGTAAAGATACTCCCCTGGATACGAACATCGATCATTCACAAAACAAGTTCTTGTATGAACCTCCCAGCGAGCAATCACCTATGCCTCTTCCTGAAACAACTGATACTGATCAAAATGTAAATACCCCAGATATTAATACTTCTATAGATGTAAACAATGATAGTATTATGAATGAACCTACTGTTAGCTTACGCAGATCTTCCCGAATAAGAAAAGTTCCTCAAAGATTAAATTTGTAAATAAAAATAAGTGAGGGAGGAGCTGTTATGATTATTTGAATATTCCCGCCTGACGTTTGACGTCGGAAGTAGAGGGCGCTGTTATCCAGGGTCTGCGTACAGGAGTTCCACGAGAACGCCATTCTAGTTTGAGATCTTGTTCGAAAAACATATTGTTACTACTCATTGCTGCATTACACTATTACACATATTACTGTGTTACATATTCAAGATTTGTGAAGTTCATATTTTGTTCACATACCAAATAAACTTTGGAACTAGAGAGAACATTATTTCACCTGGAAATCCAACACATATATTCGCAAACTATTGAATGTTCCATCCTTGACGAAAAGCAACGAGCACGCGTTAAGAGATTTCATTACGCAAATCAAGACAAATATTGCAGCCTTGAAAACTTATAATTTATCGATATTAACCGATTTAATTCTCATTCAAATTTTTACCCAGAAATTGGATTTTGCTCTCAAAAAAGATTTTGAAGAAGAAAGGAATACATCAGGATTTCCAACGCTCCAAGAATTTATTGATTTTTTGGAAAAGAAGTATAAAGTACTCGAAAATTTGAGTTCAACCGAACAAACAGGGCATTCAAAATTCAAAACTTCCCCAAAATATACTCATACTAGTTCTCATTATGCTAACACTTCGAACAAAAGTAAATTCTGCAAATGTTTTATGTGTAACACTGATGAGCATAAGATATATTCGTGCAGAAAATTCTTGAATTTGACTCCAAACGATCGCCACACTGTAGTGAAGGAAAGAAATGCTTGTTTGAATTGCCTTGCTGTAGGTCACAATGTACAGTCGTGTTCAAGTCAACGTACATGTTCCAATTGCCATAGAATGCATCATAGTCTGCTCCATTTCAATAGGAGTTCAACTCGCAATTATTCTAATACAGTTCCTAGTTCACGATCTGATAATGATTCGTCCAGATCAAATAATCATTCACAAGTTCTGAATCAATCGCGAACACCTCCTAATTTGTCCTCTAGTGCTCAACCATTCATTCCAAATCGTAATGAAAATATTAGTTCAGTTCAAAACGTGTCTACTCTTTCAGCTTCATCTTCTAATGATGAAGTTCTTCTAGCTACTGCTTGTGTCAAATTGTATGATTCGTATAACAAGCAAGTCATAGTTCGTTGTTTGACGGATTCTGCAAGTCAAACATCTTTTATAAGCGAAGATCTTGTAAACAGACTGAATCTCAAACCTTACAATCAAACGATACAAATTTCTGGCATTTCACAAAGTTGTTCTATGTCAAATAGAATGATTGATCTAACAATTCACTCGTTAGTATACCCTGATAGAAAGTTTAAGGTTTCCTGTGCTATCCTCAAAAATATAACTTGCAAACAACCACAATCACCTATAAACTTATGTTCTCTTCCAATTCCTACTGATATCATATTAGCAGATTTTAAGTTCAATATTCCTTCCAACATTGATATTCTCCTAGGTGCAGATATTTATTTTGAAATAATTACCGATGGTATCATTGAATTGGGTCCTGGACGACCTGTTCTCCAAAACTCTCACTTAGGATATCTAATTGCAGGAAAAATTCCACAGTCAGCTCACATGTCTCGCGTAACTCATTTAGCAATTGCACAATCTTCTCATAATTCGCTTGAATATTCAAAGTCAGTTGCAAATCAAGAAGATACATTAAATAATATTCTAACTAAGTTCTGGGAGATTGAAGAGATTCCAAATCAATCTGAACCCATTCTATCTTCAGCAGAAGAACAAGCTGAAGAAATATTCAAAAACACAACCATTCGGTCACCATCTGGTAGATTTCAAGTTGACCTACCATTCAAAACTCCCAACGAGCCATGGAAATTGAGTGATTCATATTCGCAAGCGAAGAAACGATTCTTGAATCTCGAAAGAAGACTTCAAAATTCTCAGGAACTAAAACATCAGTATTCGGATTTTATAAAAAATTATATATCCCTAGGACATGCAAAATATGTACCTTTAGCTTTAAAAAATGAATTATCCCAAAACAAGTATTTTTTCCCTCATCACTGTATAATGCGTGAGCAAAGCCTTACAACCCAACTTCGAGTAGTTTTCGATGGTTCAATGAAATCTTCATCTGGTTTTTCAATCAATGATATTATGCTCAAAGGTTATACAGTACAACCTGACTTGTTCGACTTTTTGATTCGTTTCCGTGCGTTCAAATATGTCCTAATTGCTGACATTCAAAAAATGTTCAGACAAATCCAGATAAATTCGAATCACACATTTCTGCAAAACATTTTGTGGCGTGATAATCCTCAAGACGAACTGAAGTGCATAGAATTACAAACAGTTAGTTATGGCACAAATTCTGCTCCTTTCCTAAGTACAAGATGTCTCAAAGAATTGGCAATTCATAATAAAGTCGCATTTCCTCTGGCAAGTGAAGCACTTCTGCAGGCTTGCTACGTGGATGATATCCTTTATGGTTGTCATGATATCGATAGTCTGTTTGAAGCATATAATCAGCTCACACAATGCTTACAATCAGCCTGTATATCTCTCCATAAATGGGGATCCAACTCTCAAGAATTCTTAAAGAGTATTTCGTTTAATTCTCAACAGGACAATTATGTTCTAAATTCTGAAATTCGTCCAATAAAATTCTAGGTTTGATATGGAACTCTCATTCTGATAAATTCGTTATTTCATTACCTACTTTTTCGATAAAAGAGTCTTATAGTAAAAGAGAGGTTCTTTCAATAATCGCATCCATTTATGACCCTATAGGATTAATCAATCCCATTATCGTAAGTGTAAAAATCCTTATGCAGAAAATTTGGATTGCAAAAACTGGTTCGGACGAAAGAATAGACTCCGAAATTCTTTCTGAATGGACAACATTCTTGAAAAATCTTTCATTGCTTTCTAAATTAGAAATTCCTAGAACTATTCTACAGTTTCATTCTGATGTCACTCAATATGAAATTCATGGATTCTGCGATGCCAGTTCTCAGGCGTATGCAGCTTGTGTTTATTTACGTACACTCTACGCAGATAATTCAGTCACTTCACATCTGATTACGGCTAAGAGTCGTGTTGCACCCTTGAAAATTTTGACTATACCCAAACTCGAACTAATGGGCGCACTACTTCTATAAAACCTTGTTTCAAAAATATCAACTTTATTGCCAGCTCACTTACGAAATATTAATTCCATAAATCTATGGTCTGATTCGGAAATAGTGTTAGCGTGGATTCGATCTCACCCATCACGTTGGTCTGTATTTGTTTCAAATAGAATAGTTCAAATTCAGGACAAATCCAAAGATGCTACTTGGCGACATATTCGATCGAAGCTGAATCCAGCGGATATACTTTCTAGAGGTTCATTGCCATCACAATTACTCGGCTCAGATTTATGGTGGAATGGTCCCGATTTTCTTCTTCAATCAAATCTAAATCTGACACAATTTGAATTCAAAAAAATCATTGCAAATCTCCCTGAGCAAAGAAAAACTGTCCATCTTATTCGAAATGAAACAGATATTTATCATGTATTCACGAAATTTTCTGATTTGTTTCGCCTTAAAAGGGTGATAGCATATTGTTTGCGATTCATGAACAACTCAAAAAAGGATTCTGAAAAATTAATTGGTTCGCTTTCTGTTTCTGAATTGGATTCGGCAGAAAATAAAATTGTTCAAATTTGTCAACAAAAATATTTTTTCGGTGAAGTTGAAAACATTCAAAAAGAGAAAATTCTAAAAAACAAAGCCGTTCAAAAACTCAATCCCTTTCTTGACTCATCTGGACTCCTGAGAGTTGGTGGTAGACTCTCGAATGCTAATATACCATACAATCAAAAGTTTCCTATGTTACTTCCATCCAGAAATCATATTTCAACACTTATTCTAAAATCAGAGCATTTGAGGCTCTTGCATGCTGGTCCTCAGAACACACTTTCAAACGTTCGACTGAAATATTGGCCGCTAGATGGGCTTAGAGAAAAAAAACGGATTATGAACAATTGGTTCACATGCTATAGGTTCAAACCACAATTCTGCACACAACTAATGGGTAATCTTCCAAAGGAAAGACTTCATGTGTCACGTCCATTCACTAACACCTCTGTCGACTTTGGAGGCCCTTATTCAATTAAATCTTCTCTCTTAAGAAGAGCTCCAATCTTAAAATGCTATATCGCAGTTTTTGTGTGTATGACAACTCGAGCAGTTCACATCGAACTAGTTTCAAGTTTGAGTACAGAGTCATTCCTACTCACTTCAAAAAGATTCATTGCCCGTCGAGGAATTCCTTCTACAATATTCAGTGACAATGCCACTAATTTTTTAGGTGCTAGAAACCAGTTGAAAGAATTAAAAGAATTCTTTCTAAGACCTGGAACTTCGGAAAGCAACAAAACTACGCAATACAAAATAATATTCAGTGGAAATTTATACCACCCCGTTCACCACATCATGGTGGGCTATGGGAAGCAGCTATCAAAAGCGCAAAATACCATATTATCAGAATCATGGGAAATTATGTATTCACTTATGAGGAATTCAGTACTGTACTGTCTCAAATCGAGGCAGTATTGAACTCACGTCCAATATGCGAAATGTCAAACAGCCCTTCAGATTTCACCTGTTTAACACCTGGACATTTTCTGATAGGATCTAGTTTAACAACATATCCTGAGAAAGATGTTGCATCCACTCCTATCAATCGTTTATCCCTTTGGAAAAAATGCAGTCAGATTCAACAACAATTCTGGGAACATTGGAAAACTGATTACCTAAATAGGCTACAAAATAGACCCAAATGGTTCATTCCTTACAATAACGTTCAAGTTAACGATCTTGTCTTATTGAAAGACGAACAAACACCCCCACTCAAATGGCCTTTAGCCCGTGTAATTGAAGTGATACCTGGGAAAGATTCGCGTGTTCGCATTGTTCGTGTTAAAACTCAAAGAGGAACATTCACTAGAACAATCACTAAGATATGTCCACTTCTATTCTGCAAGGAAAACATCGGTAATCAAGACTGATTATCAATATGATGTCAACTTTGCTTCTTTCTTTCTCTATTATTACATTTTTCTTGTTATTTCATTTATCATTATTTTTTTTGCATTTTTCACTCACTTTTATTCTTAACCTGGAAGGTTCAGCCCGGGGAGTATGTTCAGTAACGCCCTCTATATGAGAGCGCCTAAATGTTTACCCCTAAAGTTAGTTTCAGATAATTCCGCCCACTGCGCATTGCATTCATTCGTATAGCATTTTCTGTGGTTCGGATAGAAGTGGAAGGGGTATGAATTGGACGCATGACAACGCTATATTCAAAAACTCATTCCTTTTTCTGTTTTGTCGTCGTACCGAGTAGAGAGCACTTGTTGTAGAGGTCCTATAGTCGGCCATTTTTTCTAAAGTCACGAATCAACCCTAGTCGGTTGTAGTTATTGTTCGTAGTTAAACATCGAAACTACCCTCGTCGATAATTATAGTAAAGTGCGTACCTACTGATTCGTAGTTTTCGATCAACTGTGTAATTGAACTGGTGTGAAAAGTGTATAAACTGTGTATTGAGACTTTCGTCAATGAAAGCGTCTGAAAACTATTCTGGTCCTTCGAAATAAAAATATAAAACTCAACACCTGATTACAGTCCTTATTTATGTAGGGATGTTTTACATCGACTAGCTACATGGTGCTTAACTGTTATTTTCGTGTTTGATATTCTTCGTGTGCATTTTGCTTTTGTTGTGTGTTGTGTTCGATTTGGATTTTTTCGTATCCGATAAACAATGAACTGTATAGTGTTGTGGTGTCCTTGTCTTGACCTGTTCATTCATATAAACTGTTAAAAATTTATGATACGCTTTGCTTTTCATTCGATTGACACATATCTATCCACTCGCACTATGAGATTGGTTCTTTATATAGCAAAAGAACGCAATTCATTATGAAAAATCATGAAATCTTGTGAGTAAACCATCTTTTAATGGATAATTCGAACTCGAAAATAAAATATGTTGAAGTAAAACTTGGCAGTTTCATTCAGATAACAGATTGATTTTGGAATATACTCGGAACTCAAAAAGACAAATGACTTGAAGAATGAATGTAGGTATCAGAATTCACTAATGAAACGATGCAGAGTAACGCATTGGCAGATGTACAATACATTTTCATGTTTCCACTATTTTCAGGAACACCGAAGAATAGAACTGTCCTTAAGGGATATATTAGTATATTTTGCTCATTTGATTTTTTTTCTGTACTTTACCAACAGATTCGTTGTTTTTTAACCAGAATTTGTCTTCCTTGATACTTGAATTAATTTTTATACCGAAACCGGGTTTTTTCAACGCCTGAAGAGGTTTTGGAATAATGAAAGATTTTCAGCTTATCTTCCAGTCGCTGATGATTCCAAATTTACCATTCAAATAGCTGTTGAAAATTATCAATATGTTCAAAACAACTAGTAAGTGTCGAATACTGATTATAAATTGACTGAATCCAACTGCAACAATAACAGCATAAAATTTTATTGAAGCCTTCCTTGTTCAGAAACAACCTGATGGCACGTATGCGCATTGTGGACCACACTGAAATTTTTACAACACTTCGGTCCAATTGATTTAGCATTCTAGAGTAAGTATACATATATATTATGATTTCTATGCTACGACCCCTTTGAAGATGAAAAAACAGCGAGAATTTACCGCAAAAGACCCAGAGACCAATTGCGAAAATGGAGATATAGAACTCTTTACTTAGAGAGAGATATCCAATTGAAGGATGAACACAAACACTCAGCATAAAGAATGCGAAAGAGGAAATAACAGACAAGAGGATGAAAGGTTTATAGGTTTATGCCCGGAACCAAACAACGGGAGAGGGGAGAGGTGTTTAGTCGGTAAGAATCTGACACTACCCAGAAAGACTGGGTGTCTGATGTAAGATTCACCTCTTCTATAAAAAAAAAATCAGAAGTTGGAGATTTGTTGATAAAGAGAAGAATTTTATTAGGAAGATAGGAGGAAGTAACTTAAAGAGTTGCGAATTATGGGAAAGATATTCCCTTTTCCCCAAATAGTAAATTTATTTTCATAATAACTACACTTCAGTCTTCACTGACGCCTCGTGCCCTTTAAGTGTGGGTGGGCTAGAACCTTAGACTATATGAGTATTATTGATATTATGCCTCTGGCCAGAACCAATATATACATAGTGTTCCTAAATAGAAGGTACAAATGAAAAGCGGACATTCCTTGAATAATTTTTATAGAAAAAAGTCGCATGAATATGGAGCCGCGAAAGTTTCGTTTTCGAAGTACAGGGTTTCAATTTTATTTTTTCTCATAGTATCTGCACTTCACAAGATATTCAACTGAAAAGGAATTCAATTTGATGTCAAAACTATCATTCATTGATATATCAATGAATTTATTCACCAACTGGATTTTCATCTTCAACTCTAGAGTATTCCAATAGGAATTTCACCTGGACCACGGCTAGAAAACCCGGAATAATCCAAATTTGAAATTGAATCCGGCCGCAAGAATTTTCATCAATAAATTAACTGGATTTTTATGACAATTTTCATTTTTCTGAGTATTTCGAGAGAGTCCTTCAAATTTTTTCTCTAAATCTGTAGCAGATACGAGAAAACTACAAGAATCCATAATGTTAGTATAATGACAAAGCTTCGTTTTACAATTTATAAAACAAACATGGATCCACCAGAAAAAAGTTCAGGAGTTAAACAGAGGAGACATTGTTCCAGAAAAAATATTACAAATATTAAATGATATAAACTGTAAATTGTGATATCTATGCCTAATTTCATTCGAATATCCCAGTAAAGATACTATGAGAAAAAAAACCCAAAAACAATAAAACTTTGACGAAATTTTGCAGATCCATTTTTGTGGTGACATTTTTTTCTTGGAATTTTACAGGGAATCTCCCGTTTCGTTAATAATACCCTGTATGTACATTTATAAATACATTTGAGAAGTACAATTTGTCGACGCGTCCATATTTTTTTAATTGGGACGCCTCGCCTATAACCCTTTTGAAACCCATACCTTAATTGATACTTACTCCCTTAAAGGACCCCGCACTTTTAGTATGAAAAGTGGCGACCGGTCAAATTTTCTGAAAGTTTGGCATGTTGTTGTACCCGACAAAAAGTGTCAATGGGCCCAACTCAATCCTATGGCTAGTTTTCTGAATACGGGGTGTTAAAGTTGAAAATTGCCCAGATTTTCGGATTTATTTGCTAATTAATAAGAGTTAGATTAGATTTCTGTTGCATACACACGTTTACTACATGTTCTAGTAATGAAATTAGTGGATACGTATGATTAAAAATATTCATATTTACCGGGTGATTCACGAATATATGACGGTAGTTTTTTGCCAAAATTCACTTTTTCTACAGTGACGTCAGGAAGGCATATTTTTGAAATGTTCTTTTCGATTTAGTATTATGACGACAAAATATTGCACAGTGCATATTTTTTAAACAGGGTGTTTCACTGAGAGAACCACTAGACATAATCATATTTTTTTAGGATTAATTCGAAACCCTGTATTTTTGAATTGATTTTTGGGAAAAGTAATACCACAAACATATGTGTGTCTCTAATCTCCAAAATATTCAGGGTGGTTTATTCATAGGAAGGTTTTCAATTTCGGGAAAAGTACAAAAAACATGAACACCCTGTATTCGAAAATTTCCTCGGTGAAATGCAACTATTTTTCCACGATTTATAGATTTCCACAACATCTCCAGAGGTATGAATTCTAAATCCCATACTATGACCAGTTTTCGAGATACAGGGCTCAAAGCGGAGAATAATAATAAAAATAATAAAACCGCACGGGTGTCGTTTGGTTTCTGCCATGCCACATGGGTGGTGACGTCCCCACGGCCCGAGTTACCTGGGCCACCAAGGGTAAATGGTGGCAAACCCATGAAAATGGAGACCATATTGAGCTTCGAAAAGGAGTCGCTGCCTGGGGAGCGCCAGGGCATGTCCGGAGCCGACGCGACGCTGGACATGACAGCATGCGATCCGTCGGTGGCAGGGTGCTGAGGAAGCGGGCCCCTCAAAATACAGCTCCAGCAGAACATCGGGAAGTGGAATCCCAAAGCATGGCAGAAGATCAAAATGCCACTCCACCTGCTGGTTCGACCACCGTGAGGAGGACTGCCCGCAGAGGAGCTCGCAACGCACGTATCAAGTGGAGCCGCGAAATGAATATTGAAGTAATGCGAGCTTTCTATTACGTGAACAATTGCGATGACAAACCACTTCCTGGATGGAGATACTCCCTCTATACCGAGTTCACCAAGAGGCATCCAGAACTTCAGTTAACAGAAGGGAACATTGCGGATCGTAAAAATGTAATCATACGAAAAAACTACTTGACAGGACAGGAACTGGATGAGATCAAAAGAGAAATGGGCTATACAATCAATCAAGATCAGATTGTCGGAAATCATAATGAAGAACCTAGCCAGCCGCTGGAGAGACCAGCAGAGACGGCAAGAGAGCTGCCTGTCACCCGAACTGCTCACCAAGACTGCCCACAATATCGCCAACTGTATGACACCTTCTTTAGTAACCTGGCGCAATACGAATCTACTGATCCGCTCAACCGACCCATCCTACCAAAATTGAACTTCAACTCTACGGCCAAAAATAACATCGAGTGGCTCAACGAAATATTGGCAGATTACCTCAGCACTCAATGGACGCTGGAACAAGTCCACTTATCCCTGTACTGTGCCGCCATCACAGTGATCGGACAAAATGGGCAAAAGATCTACATCCCCAGAACCAGTGAACAGAACGTTAAAAATGAAACTCCGGCCTGGAAAAAAAGATTGATGCAGGACGTCGATAAACTTCGAGGAAAAGTTGATGTCTTGGATGAGTTCCTGAAAGATAATAAATCGCGTAAAGTTTTAAAAAAAGTGCGACAAATAGCCACATCCGCAGGGCTGGACCTAGAATCTCCACGACATAGAGAGTTGATAGTTGACCTGAAAGATCGCTTGAGACAACAAGCTAAAGCGAAAGGTGCACGCCTACGAAGATACAACGAGTTATCGAAGCGAAAACAACAAAACGCTGAATATGTGAGAGACAGAAAGAAGTTCTTCAGAAGTCTTGAAAAGCCATCCGAAATCACGTCCAATCAGCATACTGACATCAGCAATGACGAATTTCGGCAATATTGGAGTTCCTTATGGTCGGAGAGTGGTCAATTTCAGAGAAATACTAGCTGGCTGAGGAACACCATGCATCCGAAATCGTTGAAATGAGGACTGATATTTTCACAGTCGAGGAAATTTCCAACATTATCAAAAACACTAGTAACTGGAAAGCGCCAGGACCCGATCGACTTCAGAACTTCTGGGTTAAACAGTTTCCAGCATGTTTCCCAAGTTTGGCTAGATGTTTTTCAGAGGCGCTAGAAGACCCCTTCAAAATACCAGCTTTCCTCACTCAAGGCAATACCTACATGCTCCACAAAAAAGGAGACCGCAACAATCCAGAAAACTACAGACCAATAACGTGTTTGTCAGTGCTGTACAAGCTGTTCACGTCGCTTGTAAATAATGCGATATATCGTCATTGTGAAGCCAATAATATTCTGGAAGAAGAACAGAAGGGCTGCTCTCGAGGATCTGCAGGATGCAAACATCAACTCACCATAGACGCTGTAGTGCTAAAGCAAGCCCAAGCGAGTAGGAGGAATTTAAGCATTTGTTATATCGACTATCAGAAGGCCTTCGATACGGTGCCCCACGATTGGCTTGTGAAAGTACTGGAGATTTATAAGATCTGCCCGAAAATAAAAGCCGTGCTCCAACATCTTATGAGTACATAACGAATATTCTGATAAATAACATCAATGCTGGAACCGTAAGAATATCGAGGGGGATATTTCAGGGAGATGCTCTGTCACCGATGTGGTTTTGTATGGCACTGAATCCTCTGTCTACTCTTTTGAAGAACACTAACATAGGGTACAGACCAGCAATGAGGAATCCGCGAAAACTGTCCCATTTATTGTATATAGATGACCTGAAACTATTCGGCGAGAAACAAAAACAACTTCACTCGCTGATAGATATAGTGAGCTTCTTCAGCAAAGACATTGACATGTCTTTTGGCCTCGATAAATGCGCCATAGTCAACATCAGGAAGGGTAAAATGGAGAACACCCAGGAACAATTTCAGGACATCCACAGTATGTTGCCAGAAGAGACCTACAAGTATCTGGGTATTCCTCAAAATCAACGGATTGACCACACCCGTTTGAAGGCTGAGTTCAATGCGAAATATAAAAGCCGGGTGACCAAGGTTCTCAACCCCAAGCTGTCTGCCAAAAACCAGATCGATGCCTTGAACTCATGGGCTACGCCTGCTCTGACCTACACTTTCGGAGTCTTGAAGTGGTCAGATGCTGATCTGAATGAGTTGGACCGACTCACCCGTCGCCTAATGACAAAGTTCCGATGTCTGCACACCAATGCATCGGTGAAAAGGCTTTATCTACCCAGAAGAGATGGCGGACGAGGTGTGTTGAACATCTATAAACTCTGCAGAACCCAGGAGAAAAACTTGAGGCAGCGACTGCTCGAGTCTGAAGATAGCCTAATGAAATTGGTGACAACAGAGGATAAGGGATACATACCTCTGAACCTACAACACAGAGAACAGACATTCGATATCACCACGAGAAGCGAAGATATAAGTATATGGCGGGAACAAGCTCTGCACGCAGATTTCCCAAACACCTTGAGGGGGAAAATGTCGATAAACTAGCTTCTTTGTCGTGGTTGAATGCGGGACATTTGTATCCTGAAACTGAGGGATTCCTGACGGCTATCCAAGACCGAGTCATAAGAACTCGCAACTATGAGAAGCACTGTTTGAAGCTGAACGTGGAGGACAAATGCAGGAAGTGCGGCGCAGTTGGCGAGTCTATCGAACATATAATAGCAGGCTGTCGAGTTCTTGCCGACAACGCATATCTGGGCCGACACAACCAAGTGGCAAAAATTGTTCACCAGCAGTTAGCTCTTAGACATGGTTTTTTGGATACTTGTCCGCCATATTATAAGTATCAACCTGCAGCAGTGTTGGAAACGGACACAGCGGTTCTCTATTGGGACAGACCGATAACAACAGATAGATCAGCGGACTACAATAGACCGGACCTTGTATTCATTGAGAAAGATCAGAAGTATGGGGTGATAATTGATCTGGCAGTACCATTGACTCATAACATCGGAAGAACGGAGTCGGAAAAAATAACGAAGTACGAGAACTTGGCAATAGAGCTGAAGAATATGTGGCAATTATCGAAAGTCACTATTATACCGTTGGTGATTTCGGCTGAGGGAGTCATGTCCAAATCATTTAAGAAAAACCTTCAAAAGATCGAGATATCCCAGAGGATCGCGGGATATGCACAGCAGGCTGTAGCTTTGCAAACCTGTCACATCGTGCGGAAATTTCTGAACTAGTGGGAGGAACTGAAATGTTTTTTCACTGGTTCATAGAAGTAATACCAGCTCGAGCTGAGACCGGGAGACCGATGATGAAGAATAATAATAATAACAGTTCTTTATTTCATAGTCACTTCAGGCTACACAGAATAACATGAAAATGAAAAGAAATAGTGTCAGAAAAAAAAAGAAAACCTCAACTAACACAAAAAATCGTCAAGTGTATACGGTTCCATATTTAGCAATAAATGAAATATTTTTTTCTTAAATAACTTATAATTTTCAATTCCTTTTATATTGTTTGGCAATTTGTTGAAAAATGTCAGACATCTTATATTCAGCTTGTTTTTGAGTTGTTGTTAATCTACATTTTGGGAAGTCATATGTGAGGTTTCATGTATCATATCTTAATTTCATATTTTTATGTTGACTGAATAAGACTATGTTTTTATGTACAAATAATAAACACTCCTGTATGTACAATGCATATAAAGTTAGAATATGTACCTTGTTTTTTAAAATAACCCCTACAAGACTGTATATGTGTTAAACTGTTCCAAATTCTAACCGCTTTTTTCTGAAGTATGAACAAGGATGAAACATTCCCTGATCCATAAAATAATAAACCATATCTTAATTTTGACTCTATGCTGGCATGATATACTACTTTTATGATATTTGAACTCAAATATTTACAGACTACCCGAAAAGCATAAATTGATGAACCCAATTTTCCATTGAGGTTGGTTATGTGTTCTTTCCAACTCATGTCTTCCTCGATGTAGAGTCCCAAAAATTTTGTGGAATGTGCTGTATCAAAACGTGTTGCCCCCAATCTGACAGTGCTGGAAATCTCCATGTTAGAGTGTGGAGGATGGAAAAGGATCAAGTTGGTTTTATCTCTGTTGAGGATCATGTTGTTATTGGCAAACCACGTTTCTGTATATTCTAGAACTTGCTGTGCTGTCACTTGGAGATCTGGCCAAAGTGAGTCAACTATTAGTAGATTTGTGTCATCCACATAGTTAACATTTCTTACTCTACTTTCATCCCATTGAAATCCCGTGCTGAAGTCATTTATATAGACGAGGAAAAACAAAGGTCCCGCAATACTTCCCTGGGCTACTCCTAGTTTCAGATATTCAAGGTTAGATCTTACTATCTGTCCATTTGAACATATTTCTACTATTTGGGATCTATTTGTGAAATACGATCTTACCCACTCGAGGGCTGGACCCCTAATTCCATAATCTTGAAGTTTATTCAAAAGTCTCCCACAGTTAATGCAGTCATATGCCTTGGACAAATCGAGGAACAGTCCAAGGGGCAGGTTGTTGTTCTCCAAAGCATCAGTTATTCCCTTAATAAACTGGAATATGGCCGTTTCAATGGATCTTTCCCTCAGATAACCATGTTGGTTGACTGAGAACACTTTGTTCTTATTATATAACTTATTTCATCAATTTTTTTTTAATTGAAAAGCCGAATTGATTTTATGTTGCGCCCATGAGTTCAGTATGAGAGCAGATCAGATGCACATGGAAAGGTTCAGCTAAAATATTTACTGTTATATAGGGTGATTCACGAATAAATCACAATAGCTTTTGCGAACACTCGATAATTCTACAGTTTCGTCACAGAGAAATTATTCCATGAAGTTAATACCTAATAGTTAACAATTTTCAGTCTTAAATACTTCATAATAATTACTTTTCACACACAGTGAGCCATAAATAATATGCTTTGAAATAATTGAAAGGAGATCTTTTCTGGTGAATTTTGAATAACTATCTTACATAACAGCAAGTGAGCACAACCGCAAGAATTTTTAAATATATAAATATACAAGGTGATTTAGAAATAATCACCTACCAAAAATACACATTTCTTGCATGCGTAGATCATCCTAAATAAACTTTTTTTTGTTGAAAAAAGTATATTTATAAAGTAATAACCGTGGTTATGACTATAATGAGATTTAAACTTTTCAATATACCTAGTTTTAACTCACTCAACACGAATATTGTGGACTGTGGAGTACCTACCAATAAAAAATATTCGTATTTTACCTACATAAGAAGAAGGTTTATTGTCATCATTTTGGGGGTGATAGCGCAATTAGTAAGCGCGCTCGTAAAGATACTCAAAATTCACTAAAAAGTTCTTATTTCAATCAATTCAAAGCATAAGTATTTTCGGTATGGTTGGCTGTATGACTCACCCTGTATGAAGAGTAAACATAATGAAGTATTTCAGACTGAAAATTGTGAACGACTAGGTATTAACATCATGAAATAATTTCTCTTTGACGAAACTGTAGAATTATCGAGTGTTTGCAAAAGCTATTGTGATTTATTCGTGAATCACCCTGTAACAGTAAATATTTTAGCTGAACCTTTCCATGTGCATCTGATCTGCTCTCATACTGAACTCATGGGCGCAACATAAAATCAATTCGGCTTTTCAATTTGAAAAAAAAAAAATTGATGAAATAAGTTATTCTCCGCTTTTACGCCCTGTATCTCGAAAACTGGTCATAGTATCGGATTTAGAATTCATACTTCGGGAGATGTGGGAATCAATATATAGTGAGAAAATAGTTGCATTTGACCGAGGAAATTTTCGAATACAGGATGTTCATGTTTTTTGTACTTCTCCCAAAATAGAATACCTTCTTATGAATAAACCACCCTGAATATTTTGGAGATTAGAGACACACATATGTTTGTGGTATTACTTTTCCCAAAAACCAATTCAAAAATACAGGGTTTCGAATTAATCCTAAAAAAATTTGATTATGTCTAGTGGTTCTCAGTGTAACACCCTGTTTAAAGAATATGCACTGTGCAATATTTTGTCGTCATAATACTAAATCGAAAAGAACATTTCAAAAATATGCCTTCCTGACGTCACTGTAGAAAAAGTGAATTTTGGCAAAAAACTACCGTCATATATTCGTGAAACACCCGGTAAATATAAATATTTTTAATCATACGTATCCACTTATTTCATTACTAAAACATGTAGTGAACGTGTGTATGCAACAGAAATCCAATCTAACTCTTAATAATTGAAAAATAAATCCGAAAATCTGGGCAATTCTCAACTTTAACACCCCGTATTTAGAAAACTAGCCATAGGATTGGGTTGGGCCCATTGATACTTTTGGTCACTGAGTCGGGTACAACAAAATACCAAACTTTCAGGAAATTTGACCGGTCGCCACTTTACATACTAAAAGTGCGGGATCCTTTGCCATCAAAATTCATGACATGAACTGAAAACTATAAAACAGTTCATACATCGCTTTCTCTTACTTTATGGAGCTTATCCAATTCAATTGGAGTTCACGGGAACGAGGACAAATCAAATTATGGTTTACAAAATTTTATTCATTGGTCAACGTTTCGTCCACAGTTCTGGACTCCATCAGGACTACAAAAGAAAACATCATAATTTGATTTGTCCTCGTTCCCGTGAACTCCAATTGAATTATTATTGCTGAGGACGTGATTACCCAATTCAATTGGAGTTCACGGGAACGAGGACAAATCAAATTATGGTTTACAAAATTTTATTCATTGGTCAACGTTTCGTCCAAAGTTCTGGACTTCATCAGGACTACAAAAGAAAACATCATTATTTGATTTGTCCTCGTTCCCGTGAACTCCAATTGAATTATTATTGCTAAGGACGTGATTACCCAATTCAATTCCTAATATGCAACTCAATTACATATCTCCATCCTAGGATCGGCTGGCCGTCCTAGCGCGTATTGTACAACGTTTGAATTTACTAGATATCAGAATTTTATATTTTTATGGTCAGAAAATCACAAAACTTCTATTAAACGGTACGAAAACGTTTTTTTCAATAGAGATGATATTGAATAATTATCTGAAAATTTCATCTTTTTGACGTGAAGGGAAAAGAAATATAGCTGAAAATTCAAGACGAAAAACAGTTTTTTGTGGATAACTCAGAAAATATCCATTTTAGGGCAAGGGTGTGATGCATACACACACATTATTTTTTAACGTAGATTCAATATCTGCCATAAAAAAATGGGGTTCTAATTTAAAAAAAATGTATTTTTCACGATTTTGTCATCCCTAATTTTGAAAGCGATTTTTTCACCCCCTGTATCATGAATCGCGATTTCGATTCTTAAAGTGGATACATCAATCTTACATCTTGGAAAATCCCAAAAATGAAAATTTTCCATCCAAAAACCTCGAAGTTATTCTTGTTTCAGCGGAGCTCTATTTTCGATTTTTTTTTCGAATTTTCCCGCTCAGAGAGAATTTTCCAACCAAAACTGAAAAATGTTACATCAAAATAACTTGAAATTTTCTAAGGAATCTATTTCTGCAATAAAAAAATGGTGTTCTTATTTGAAAAACGGAACTTGACGTCATTTCCGGAAAAACCGGAGGTGCTCATGCCTTGAAAATATTTTAGATTTCATCAGCATCGTGAAATACTTATAAGTGCTGAATTTCATGAAAATACGTTCAGTAGTTTCCCGTATAAATATGGGTGAGGTTCCTCGAGAAAGACCCTGTATTGATATTATTCGAGAAAATGCATGATAAAACTTGTATACTAACATGGGCGAAAATTGTGGCCCGAGTAAAGAAATGGATCATTAAAAGCACTGACGTGGAGCCAGAGCTCCTTCATCTACCTTACAGGTAGATTCGCATTTGCCAGTTCGAAAAATTTTGTCAGCAGCTGTTAAAGAAATTGACAACCATCACAGCTCAATTTTTGAGCGCTTTCTACTTGAACGAGGACCACATAATTTCGCCACGGATGTACTTTTGTCCTCACTGATGACGAATCCTTTCTTCAGTGGATAAAATTGGACTGGCCATTCGAAGTTTTTTTCACAATAATATATTCGATCGAAGTGGTTCTGCATTAAGATAGAGAATTGCGTATTCAAACCATATTTAACATTCTGTTCATATCGCCCAACCAGAATATGAATTCAATCGAAATGAAAAAAATCAGGTGTACACAATAAATAACACCGACTTGTCTACTCCATTCACAATTATAAAATCACAACTCTGGCCATAGTTTCGTTTTCAGGAATTGGTGCACCTTATAAATCTGTGCGCGTACAGAGAATATCTTTATTGACAAAACGGCGTTGCCAGTTTCTTTGTTTACATCAAAGTAGAAGTATCGAAGATATTTTGACATGGGTACAAACGGCAAATTTGAATTGGACCAAAAATCTATTTATAAGCATGAATAAAGCAAAAGTAAGTACTAATCGCCTTTTTTACACTTGATAACGAAGTTTTTTTTAGGTATCTGGCCGTTTGGAAAGATTTCAAACGAAATTCCGGTCCCCCAGAAGTTTGGTTAGTTTCGGTATCGTTTTTGGTGCTCAAAATTCATTTGGAATGTGTAAATGGACAAAAAAGGCTTCCTTATACGATCTTTTCACGAAAGCGACCGGAAAATATGGTTCAGGTAGGATTTTCGAGGAATTATGAGGAAAGAACTTGCAGAATGAAATTGCACGATTTTCGTAAGTAAACGGGTTTTGGATGGCCATCATCGGTCTCTAAATGATTATTGTTGATCGTTTTCACGTTTCAGAAAAAGAACCACTTCGTATAAGCCCATTTTGAAGAAATTTGTGTATGTAACATTCAACGCTAGGTATTTGCTCTTAATCGAAAGAATATATTATATATAGTGCTACTTCTTTCAAAAGAGACACAAGCTTTTAATGCTGTAGGGGCCCTATAATGTGGAGGAGTTTGTGCCTTATTTTAGAACAGGTGAATGATAAATGTGAAGCATATGTTTGACCTGTTCCATATTATTTGTACAAACCTACTGTGGTTGTAATGTATGAATATTTTTTAAACTTATAAATTACTATTCAGTCAGAATATTTTACTCCTTGTTCATAAGATCAAATAAATGAAATGTATATCTTCTACTCATATTTTTATTAAGTTAGCTATTAAGGTTATGTTCCAAGAAAAAGTTCCTGTTGCATCAGAACTCCCTTCAACTATTTGGATTCCAGTAGGGGGATATATTGTTCCATTATTCTTGATTCAACAATTGATGTCAAGTCTTGAACTTTCAGTTCAAGAGGATAATAAACATTAAATCTTCACAGGCATGCATAAGAAAATCATGTGAAAGCAATGCAATTTTCTTCCACGACGAAAAATAATATATTTCAACAGTGATCTCTTGTACTTTTCATGCAAATAACTAGAAAAGGAATCCTTTCTATCAATTCATATAAACGTTAATTATTTTCGTCCTCACATCTTTTCCAATATTCCAATTTTCCGAATAAATTCTGAGAAATACGCTAAGAATGTAGGGCAACATAGTGTTGACTTGGAACATAAAAATATTTCGAAAAACGTCATAACTTCGATACAGAGTGGAATGTGTCAAATTTCCAAGGCCAGAGTTGTGATTTTATAATTGTGAATGGAGTATAGTTGGGAACATTTTAGCGCTCGATCATCCCCCTTGTAAGTAGATCGCTTCCAAGAATAAAAAAAACACAAGTTTCTGGTAGCAGCCTCATTAAAAAATCACAACAGCCGTCAAATAAATCGTCTACGATCCTGGATATGTTATCTGTGAAAAATTAAAAAATTTCGTATTCGCTGAAATTTCAATTCTTGTTGGTTACACAATATGAAATGTAGTTTGAAAACGTTATTCTCCATGTAAACACAAAATTTCATCTCGATCGAATCCGTTGTCTTGAAACTATGAGGAAAACAAAATTTCCTCTTATATTCGATTTCTCCAATTTAATAATATTAAAGAATTCATATACCTGTTACCGAAACTCCACCTAAGTCATCGTCACAATAAGCGCCTTTGCCGATCTGGGGGCTGTCTCCTACTCTCCCAGGTAATTTTCCGAGAACTCCTCCAGTAGATAGTCCCACAGCTAAACGACCACCCCTGTCTACAGCTATAGCTCCGACGCTTCCAGTTGGCATAACCTTCTGGAATAAGAAAGTTGGAGTTTTACAACTCCCTTATCGTTGTTAAATACAAGGGTTGCTATTTTCATTTCAACAAATACAATGGTTGCTATTTTCATTTGAACAAATACAATTTTACATTGCATAGAGCTTATCAGAAGTATTAGAACAATTTTCAAAAAAATTCACAGATTTTTAAGGCATATAATAAGCTTTTGTCACAGCTTTCTTGATTCTCAATTTCAAACCACAAATTAATATTTTGCAACGTAGCGATGAAACCACATAATCATTGTAACGGGCTTTCTTTACCTATTGGCTATTGTCGGCGGAAATACAATCGCTCGGGCGCCAGCCACAATGGGTTTTAAAAGGTTGTGACTCCTTTATAACAAGTTTCACTTCGAGCCCCTGCCTGGGTAGCTTTTAGACAGTTGGAGAAGGGCTCGGCTCAATCTAAGGTGTTAGCGATTGATAAGTATGTTCTTTATTGAATATTTCTAGGTGTTGCTGGGATAATAAAACAAGTAAAATCTTAAACAATTAATAATTATAATGTGAAACTAAAATGTAATACAATGTAAACTCAACTAAATAATATATGCAACAACCAAAATCAAAGTATTAAACAACCAAACTGTTTCCAAAGATCAACTATTAAGCAAATGAAATGCAAGTATGAAAGTTACAAAAGCCTCACTGATACTATGAAAAGAGATGAAAACGGTTGCGGGTTAACGGGGTGAGCAGGTGAGACAGACGGAAAATAAGCGGTGATAGAAAATGACAGTCTGATTATAACACATGAACAATGAGAGCATTCAAAGCAGCCGTGAAGGAGCAAAGCAGTGAGCATGTCCAGTCACACCAGTCACAAGCTCACAGGCCGTGATCCACCCCAGAATGACTCCAACAGCTATTAGCCAATCGCACCGTCTGGGTGTCGCACCTCGAGGGGTTACGATCAGACTAATGCACCAAACCAGTAAAGACGCACCTCATACAAGCATATTTCCCAACCTCTGATGCACCTGATCAGGATATTGAAGATATGTATGGGCTCATGGAGGAGCTGATGGAGAAGATAGCTTCCAAGGATATCACGATTATCTTAGGTGACTTTAATGCCAAAGTCGGGGCAACAAAAACAGACGATCACAATCGCAGTACCGTGGGCAAGTACGGACTTGGAGTGCGGAACGAGAGGGGGGAAAGACTCATGCAGTTCGCAACTGACAACAGATTAACAATTTTGAACACCATATTTCAACATCATGCCCGACGTCTATCTACTTGGACATCTCCTGATGGGAAAACCAAAAACCAGATTGACTACCTACTAGTTAATAAGAGGTGGAGATCATCATTCCGAAACGTGAAAACCAAGCCAAGCGCCGAGTGCGGCTCTGATCACAGATTAGTGATTGCAGACTTTGGAGTAAAGCTGCGGACACTCATCAAATCAGATAACAAGAGGAAGGTGAATACGCCTCAACCGGCGACCTTGCAGCAAGCCCTATCTGAACTGCCACATCCGGGCGATCACAATGACCCAAACCAACTATGGGAGGAAACAAGAGGATGGATTGAATTGGCCGCAGCGAAATGCCTACAGCAAGAGGCCAAACAAGTAAGGAAACACTGGATGACGGATAGAACACTGGAACTAGTAGAACAGCGAAGAGATATTAAGCGCTCTAACACAGACCCAATGGAGAAAGCTGTAAAAACTCGACAACTCAACAGACAAATAAAAGCGGAGTCACGCAGGGACAAAAACCAATACATACACAATATTTGCATGGAAATAGAAAACCATGCGAACCAGAACAACACACATGACCTATACAAAAGAGTGAAATATCTATCTCGTGAGTTCAAGCCAAAAACGCAAATAATCCAGGATGACCAGGGAAGTATTGTAACCGACCTAAAGGGAATAGCGGAAGTATGGAAAAACTACTGCACCAAATTATACCATGACAACCACACGACATCTGTGGAACCAGAGAACAGACACTACGAAATGGAGCCAGGTATTCTTAAGACCGAGGTAGAGAAAGCTATCAGAAAACTTGGAGATAGAAAGGCACCGGGACCAGACAAAATAAATGCTGAAACAATTAAAGCAATGGGAGAAGCAGGAATAAACATCATGCATACTATTTGCCAGTGCATATGGACATCCGGAAAATGGCCAGAAGAGTGGGCAAAATCTCTGCTAATACCTATATACAAAAAAGGTTCCCCTGCAGATTGTGCTAACTACAGAACCATAGCACTGGTATCACATGCCAGCAAGATTATGCTACATATACTTAATGCCAGGCTAAAATACATCCTGCTGCCAGAGATTGCAGATGAACAATCAGGATTTGTCCCAGGAAAGGGTACACGGGAGCAGATCTTGAACGTAAGGCAAATAATAGAAAAGGCACGAGAATTCCAAGTGAAAGCATACCTGTGTTTCGTGGATTATACTAAGGCGTTTGATAAAGTGAAGTGGCGCAAACTGTGGCAAATACTAGAGAAAATGGGTACACCACTGCATCTAATAAGATTAATCAGGCAGCTCTATGAGACCAGTACTGCATGCGTCAGCGTCAGTAACACATGCTCCGAACCATTTAAAATACTAGCGGGAGTGCGGCAAGGATGCGTGTTGTCGCCGATATTGTTTAACATCTACACCGAATACATAATGCGAAAGGTACTAGAAAATTGGAACGGAGGGATCCCTGTTGGAGGCAAACGGATAACGAATTTGAGGTATGCAGATGATACTGTGATTCTAACTTCAGAGGAAGCCGAAATGGAAGTTATAATGGCCAGACTCACAGAGGAGAGTGGTTCGTATGGACTAGAAATTAATAGAGCCAAGACAAAGATCATGATAATAGACAGACAAAATGAAAACCTGTCACAAGACGACACTGTAGCTGGATTTGCAGTGGTGGAAAGATTTGATTATCTAGGATCAATAGTTACCAACAAAGGTGGATCGGAAGAAGAAATCCGCAAACGACTAGCGATTGCCAGAACGTCTATGGCAAAACTGGTGAAAATTTGGAAAGATCGAGCCATCACCAAAAACACAAAACTTCGACTGATACATAGCCTAGTCTTCTCCATTGCAACTTACGCTTGCGAAACGTGGACTATTCGGATCTCAGACCAGCGCAGAATAGAGGCGTTTGAAATGTGGTGCTATAGAAAAATGCTGCAAATACCATGGACAGCCCACCGCACAAACGTCTCTATTATTCAACAACTCGATATAAAGACCAGGCTATACCAGACAATAAACCAGCGCTATCTGGGATACCTGGGTCATGTGGCGAGGAGGTACGACAATATGGAACGACTCATAGTAGAAGGCAAAGTCCAAGGCCGCCGCCCAAGAGGAAGATCGCCGACACGATGGATAGACAGGACAAAGACCTTGACGGAACAGAGGATGCATGAAGTGATGAGATCTGCCCAGAACAGAGAGCGCTGGCGCGAAGTCATTGCGAGCGTAGCGAATTGATGTCACCACACCCTGCAGAAGGGTTATGGACTGAAGAGAGAGAGAATGCGCCGAAGAAATAAGGGGTACAACACTTCCCAATAAGCGAATAGACAAGTCAAAATTTCACGAAAATTTGTAAAGGACCGAGAGACCGGGCGGCGAAAACCGGGCGACCTTGAATCGAGACACTCGACCGCTCATCAACGCACCGCTGCCCCGGACGTAGCTTCAATCAGAACCGGTTTTCTATCACGGGAATGTTACAAATAAAAAAATGGAAATAACACGTAGTTCGAGCAGGAAAATAATTCTACACAAAATAAACACAATAACGGAACAAAAATTCGGAAAAGCCCAGATCAAGATATTCCTACCTGATTGAAACTCTGCTAACTTCCACAAGTCACTTAGCGTTTAATTCACACGGCTTTACGGTCCAAAATGAAATTGATTCCACCCAATAGACTACAGGCCCGTGTCGAAAATTGATGGGTCATTTGAACCAGAAGGTGACCTATCAAAAACGGTAGAAGGACATAAAATAATAAGATTCAGCACTATGCCGTCACTTGTAAGCTGTCCAACTGAGTACAGGTGGCAATTCAAAAGGAAAGGTAGACTGGGTAGATTTGGGTCATATGACTTTTGACGGCATTCTTACCATCGATAGCTTCATGGAAAATAATAGGAAAACGGGCAGTGCCGTACAAAAATGATGCGCCATATATTCGGAATTTTTTTTTGATTTTCCGAAAATTTCCATGGTAAAATAGGTCATTTGACTTTGTACGGCATCAGTTTTATACGGTTGCCATACATCTTCTAATCCATTATTCAGCAACGCCGTACAAAAATCATGCGACAAAGGGAAAAAATCGAGGGTTGCAACCCCCTCTCTCTTGCCGTGCTCCAGGGGGTAGGTAATTTGAAAAAGTACGGCTTCGGTTCCAAAACATTATCCAGCACTCAAAATTACTATTAAAAATAAGGCCGTCAAAAAAAAATTGTTCATTTTGATGTTATATCAATAATTATCTTAATTTCATCTTATGCTTGACCCATAAAGCTCTAAAGTCATTTGACCCAGTACGGTAACTTCTTTTTTTACATGATACTTTAAGATACAATTCTTATATTATATTGCCGTTCAAAAGAAACTGTTCTAAAAAAAATTATAGAGAAATACAAAAAGTGAAATTTTTCATATTATTGTAAAAGTTTGGAACTCATAGATTAATGATATATAACAATTTTCTACATTTTATTCCTCGTTTTGAATAGTATTAAGGTAAATGAATTAGGAACAAGTGATGCCGTACATTTTTATCTAGACCATATCATTTATAGGATGATGAAAATTGCGCTACCATTTTAAGGATACTCTATGGTCATTTGATACTGTACGGCATCAACATATTTTTGAAGAGAAAAATTGAAAAAATGACAAAATCATTATACCGTCTGAAGTGTCTATATCATACCCAACAAGTGAAACCGTCAATCCAAGTATCAACAGTTTTGTATACTTTCTGGTTTAAAAAAGGTATACTTGAAACATTATTGATACATATATAATTGATTGTTCACTGTAATAATGTGAATGAATAAATCAACTATTCTCTAGAAAAATTTTATATATTTATAACTATCAATGGTGATAATACCAAACACAAATTTAATAACTTAAATTATTCGCTTTTTGACGGCCTAATTTTTAATAGTAATTTTGAGTGCTGGATAATGTTTTGGAACCGAAGCCGTACTTTTTCAAATGACCCCCTGGAGCACGGCAAGAGAGGGGGTTGCAACCCTCGATTTTTTCCCTTTGTCGCATGATTTTTGTACGGCGTTGCTGAATAATGGATTAGAAGATGTAAGGCAACCGTATAAAACTGATGCCGTGCAAAGTCAAATGACCTATTTTACCATGGAAATTTTCGGAAAATCAAAAAAATTTTCCGAATATATGGCGCATCATTTTTGTACGGCACTGCCCGTTTTCCTATTATTTTCCATGAAGCTATCGATGGTAAGAATGCCGTCAAAAGTCATATGACACAAATGTACCTAGTCTACCTGTCCTTTTGAATTGCCACCTATACTCAGTTGGACAGCTTACAAGTGACGGCATAGTGCTGAATCTTATTATTTTATGTCCTTCTATCGTTCTAGATAGGACATCTTCTGGTTCAAATGACCCATCAATTTTCGACACGGGCCTGTAGTCTACAAATTATTCGTTTCAAAACCTTCCACGAATTGTTATCACTTTCGAGACTTCTCCCAAGTTCAATTATCCCCTTAGTTTCGCAATAATCTCTTAACTTTTCAATAATTTTCTCAACACCTTCCGGATCCTGAAATCTGAATGACTCCCCTCTTCGTCGCGTGCATCCCCTCCTAAAAGGCCCCCCATCATCGGGAGTCGCGCGCGTGAAAATTCCTCAAATTTTCAAGAGCAACAACGACGAAGAGAGATAACAACACCCGGTCGCATTTTTCCGTTCCCTATACAGTCGCGCGACAGGTCGCTCTCACCGTATAGGAAACGGAATGCACGAAGGAACACTCCGTTTCCTAGCAGATATGCGCGATGTGCTCACTGCCCTAGTCTTCTGAGTGCCGATGGGACAAATTGCAAATTATTAATAAAGTTTTCTTCCTTTCTGTATAGTTTTATTAGGTAGAGTCTACCACATTTTTTCTCTGTGAACATTTTTGTAGTCGCGGTTTTTTTTCAGCAAACCTCTCGTTAGTCGACCATATTTTCATTTAAAATATATCCGTGGCTTTAAAACGAAAAAGGAGGAAGTGTCATCCTTTAACTGTGCAAAATATTCTTGGCATCAAGAGAACATCATAATCACAAATATAAAGATGTAATTTTACCTGAAGATTGGTGTGATACTTTTACTGGATACCATTCGTCTTGTTACAACGAATTTAATGTGGGAAAGGAGTATTTTCATTGCTTTTTATTAGATTTGAATTAAAATGTCAATAAACAATTTGAATTATAAACTTTCAATCAAAATCAATTGTTTCATTTCGAACAACGAAAAAAGATTCTGAAACAACACCATTATATTCAACTAGACTAAGGAGTTGCCGCATTTTATGTGGTGGACAGTTGTTTTCTCTATGAAACGAATCTCTCTAAAATATAAATTCATTCTTGTCCGACAAATATTAATGAATTTAAAAACTCAAAAAAAATCGTCGATTTTCAAGAAAAACGCCACATGTTTTCTCATTTTTTCCAGATTGTTTTTATGATTGCATTTTACAAAAAAAGATTACGTATGATTAAAAAAAATGAAAATATGGTCGACTTACTAGAGGTTTGCTGAAAAAAACCGCGACTACTAAAATGTTCACAGAGAAAAAATGTGGTAGACTCTACCTAATACTCTATATAGAAAGTAAGAAAACTTTATTAATAATTTGCAATTTGTGCCATCGGCACCCAGAAGACTAGGGCAGTGAGCACATCGCGCATAACTGCTAGGAAACGGAGTGTTCCTTCGTGCATTCCGTTTCCTATACGGTGAGAGCGACCTGTCGCGCTGACTGTATAGGAAACGGAAAAATGCCACCCGGTCGCCAACAATCGGCGCTTGATTTTAAATTGAACCCGAAAAACATGAATGAGATTTACGGGTTGCCTATCGGAAAATTTCGAAATGATTTTACCAAGATTCTTAAAATGAAGGGCGCTTCATTACATCATACAGGGTGATTTATTTTAGTGTTTCATTAGACGAGGACATGGAACAGAGGAGATGTTACTGAGTATGCCCGTTTTTCAGGGGGAGTCTCACACTACCGCGAAAGCGAAAGCGGCGTCTATAAAGATTAACTCCTCCAAAAAAATATCCCTTCTTTGCGCCGAGAAAGTTCACGGCGCATGCGCACATGGCAGGAACGAGGCCTACATTTTTGTTGGTTTTTCTTTATTTAAAATTCTTTGGATGGATCTGAGTCACAGATGTCTACGTTCGAATTTGTTTGAGGCCGTTGATGCTGATGTATGGTATTATTTTGTGGCTGAGGTAATGGTAATGAATCAGAGGGAGAAAGAATTAATAATGAGTTAAGTTTATTCTCAATATTACTGCACATGCGAATATCTCGATCATCGAAACTCAACTCCAATTTCCTTTGGCTCATTATCTATATTGGTATTATTATACTCCATTCTCTTATATAAATTATCCCGGTTGACCAAGATTTTGGTTTATCAAGTTATATTACTTAAAACTGACGCAGGTTGGCACTCTTGAAATTTTAAACAATTCTCCGAGACGTTGCCAATGCTAATTTCTATTTACTCGTTTTTAACTTTGTGAATAGAGTAAGTCATTTCGAGGTTTAACTGTGACACCAGTTTTCGTAGTACGACAACATTTTCATACTGGATTATTACAAATTGTGCAAAAAGGTATTTAAATATCTTCTGTAGGCTCATTTCTCGAGGATTTCGAAAAGATGGGAATTCCATAGGTCCGTCTCTGTTCGTTTAGGCGTTTTTCTGTCGGACTATTCTGTCTTAATTATTTTTCAGTGAAATTTCGACCCTCGATTCTTGATTCAGTACAAGAAAATAACAACCATATTTATATACGAGAAATATTTCCAATATTAACAGAGAAAAAAGTTTCTTCAACTTTCGCCAGGTCTTTGGAATTATTGAATTCACATAATATTTTTTCAAATTCATTATATTCCGAAAGTAAATAAACATTTTGATAAATACGTAATTACTACGACCTACAAGTAGAAATGACAACGATGCGTATTTATCTGATAGGAAAATGACTATAACCTAACATTTTCGAAATAAACGCGGTAAAATGTGTGAGAATGTCATTGGCAACGGGGATACTTTATAAAAGTGAATGCTTTATGTGAATACAGGGTGAATCTTTGACTTGTACATATATTTTAACTGTAGATTCTTGAGGCTAATTCTTACATTTTCTATTTTTCCGAATTCGGCTCTGTTTAAAAGATATAGCCTTTTGAAAAATAATTGGGCCAAATACGTACCTGAAACGTTTGTCTGCAAAGACCTCCAAGTTCATATTTCTCGATTGAAATTGACTTCATACATCTAGGAAATACTCAAGTTTTAACCCCATTCGGATAAGAATGTTACAAACACGATATTTCCTTACAAAAACACTTAGTTTTGCCCAATTATTTTTGCAATTGAAAAGTCATACTTCTCCCGCCAAAACTAAGTTCCTTTTTCGATTTTCTTGAAGATGTTTGTAAACACTAATAACATGTTCATATTTTCCTCGATATCTCAAAAATATTTCATAAAAAATTGTTTATTTCACTGACCTAACTTAACTTCATTAATATTGATATTGATTATACTGATAACACTCCTAGATCTCCCAAGGAGACCTCTCTGAATCTACAAACTACTGAGCTTGTAGTTTGAAGAAGTTCGGAGAATCAGTTGTGTTCTGTGTCCTAGGTCATGAGTTTCTAGGTCAATGACCTAACCCATCTTCTGTGATATTTCACAGAACTTCTGAGAAGAAGATGCCAGATTGTTGGTTTTTCTTTTTAAACAATGGTACGCTACCACGCAGGTAGCCGGCGCGCAATCAAATCCGTTGCGTCTAAAACGTCAGTCCCATTAACGACGCTTGCGTATAGCGATGTGAATATGTAATAATAACCGTGTAGCGCCCAGTTCATAAAATTCCTAGTGGATATTGTTTAGATAGAAACATCACCACAGATTATTTAGTGCTAAATTTAATTTCATGCTTCTTAGAATTCAATTTTATCCCCCACATTTGTGGTATTTTATTATTACATATTGTTCACGCCAAGTGAACGGTTCAGATAAACTTTTCTGAATTTTTCATTTTTATTCCCATCAAAATTAATTTAATTTCTCCGTACTTGGGGAAATCCCATATGTAGTGTGGGCGCGAGAAAGATCGTCAGCTGTGGCTTGTGGAGCGCATATGTCGCATGTTTCATTTTTCATATTTTTCATTCAGTTCATTGATTGCCTTGATCGTGAACATATCTGCTACCCCTAATTTAGATTATTCTGTTTCCTTTCGTGAATTAAGAAAAGTTCAGTTTTTCTTGTGATTCACAATTTTAGTGATTTCGAGTCATTCGAATTACATTCATTTAAGAACATTCGTTTGTGCGATTTTAGTTCGAAAAAGACTGTTACCAGTGGCGTGGTTATTATTCTGCCACAAGGATAAGTGTTCCTACTTTGACATTTTTAGCAGCGGATTTTCACGTCATAAGCTTCATTCCATGTTCGTTTGTCGAGCTCGATCACTCTGTTCATGGAAATAGGAGTAACCGACGAGATCTGGTTGGCCGTTTTGCTAAAATAGGTAAGACCTTGCAATTGTTAATTTGGGTGCATTTATCCTTTCATTTGTGTTGGGTTTCAATAACTATTTATAAACATATACAGTCCATTAGCTCTCTTATTTTTCTATTCATAAACTTGGTAAATTTCTCATTATATAAAATTGAACCGCACTTCAGTTCTTTAACTGAAACTCTACCCAACACGTTTTGGTCCTTCGAGCCAGATATTAAGCTCAATCTCAAGCTTATTTCCTCAAAATTTGAAAGTTTCAGTCAAAAATCCAAAAATCTTGGTTTTACAGCGGCCATTTTATATTCAGATATTCAATCTCATTCCTTTTCAATTCATTTTTTGCTGTTTGTATCTGTTTCTTATTAAATTTCTTCATAACAATGCCACCGAAGACAGATACAGGCAATAAAGCATTGGATGTGTTGGTTGAAAAACGGGCCAACATATTTTCTATCATTACCGGAATCTGGCAAAGAGTGAAAGATTATGATGGTACAAAACTCTTCGAATTACAAGCATACCGAGAAAAGATTTCTGGTTATGAATCTAAATTTGAAGGTATACAGGAGGAAATAATGGAATTGAATTGCGAATTATTATCAGAAAATCGCATAGAGACGGCTAAGTCAGAGTTGGCGTTTGCTGAAGTGATTGCACGCATAACTGGACTTTTTCTGTCTCTGAAACGACAGGAAGCTTTGTCGACACCTGCGTCGAGTTCGCAAGCTCCGAGTTCAAATGAATCCATTTTGCTGCCAAAAATTAATATTCGCCCCTTTTCTGGCGAAAGCGCTGAGTGGCCTGAGTTTTTCCAGCTATTTAATTCTTCGGTTCATGGAAACAATAGTTTGACAACCATACAAAAGTTTCAGCTATTGAAATCTTATTTGAGAAATGATGCTCTTGCGGTCATATCGGGGTTACAATTGTCAATTGAAAATTATGAGTTGGTCTATCAAGCTTTAAAATCGCGCTTTCAGAATCCTCGTATGTTGGCTACAATGTATTTGAACGAAATTCTCAATTTCAAAGCTTCGAATAATAATTCGGTCTCGCATCTTAAAGAATTTTTAAACTGTCACCAAAATTCTATCAATGCAATAAAAGCGCTGAATATAAAGGACTTATCAGATTTCCTTCTGTTTTCCATAACATTGCGTAATGTTGACCCTTACACGAGAAAAGCGTTTGAAGGTCAATTAAAATCATCCGAGATTCCCGCATATAGCACCTTGATTGCATTCGTAACGCAACAGCTTACGGCTCAGGAATTTTACGAACAAAGTTCTTCCAGATCTGCATCCAAATCAACACCATTCGATTCATCGCATTCAAATAAAAATAAAACAAAAAATGTTTTACTCGCAAATTCTGCATCCACCTCTCAAAGCTCCAATGATTCATGTGGCTTCCCGAATTCAAGAAAGTTTCGTTGTCCGAAATGCTCTGATTCGCATCCCTTATTCGCCTGTGCCTCCTATATGAATTTGTCAAGACAAGACAAATTCGAATTTTTGAGAAATTCCAAGCGCTGTTTCAACTGCCTTGGTCTACACAATTTCAAAGATTGCGCTTCGAAAAATTCATGTCGATTGTGTAAATCAAATCGTCATCACACCAGTCTCCATCCCGATAACGAATCTTCTTCCAATAACGGATCTGCCAATCAATCAAACGGACCATCTCGGATTCCACTTGAAACAAATCATGTCGAAAATCAGCCTTCAACTTCTCATTCCATTCCTTCGAATGATGTTATTAACTCCTATCACATTAATAGAAAATCAGCCTCCGTAAATCAAGTACTTCTTGGCACTGTTCAAGCAAGAATAGAATCCGCAGATGGTTCAATGATATCTGTAAGAGCAGTTTTAGACCCTGGATCCCAGATTTCAGCCATTAGTCAACCCCTAGTCGAAAGATTAGGTTTGAAAATTGATCCTGTCAATGTGTCTATTTCTGGCATTGGTCAATCAAATGCAAGACCGTTAGGTTTAGTAGAATGCCGGATGTATCCTAGGTCGTGAGTCATGGCGCCCCGAGGTAACAACGTTCCGGATACGTCGTGTAGAAAATGTCATAAAGAAGTAAAACTATTCATCCAGTGTGGACAATGTAAGTCAAGATTTCATCCCAGTTGCGTCCTTAAAATTCCCGGTACATTCGTGGACGAAAAGGGTGTCATAATTTGCTGTGGATCCAAAAACGAATGTAATTGCAAATCCAAAGACGAAGAAATAAACCATCTCAAAACAAGGATATCATCCATCAATCAGTCCTTGTTCGAAATATCTCTCGTCGGACCAAACACTACAGAAAATACGCAAAATGATGATGCAGGAAACGCTAAATGCAATCAAGAAGAAAAAAACTTTCTAATGGAAAAGAGTAAGTACGAACTTTTCGATACTCTTATTGAACAAAAGGATATTCTGATATCGGAACTACAAGACAAAATTGAAATACTTAAGAAACACGTAATTATTTTGGAGAAGTATCAAGTTCCTAATTCCCATCATGACAGAAACTCATTCACCTACGAAGAAAAACTAGATCAAAATACGCACGAAAAAAGTAATACGGATGGCGATAAAGGGAATTCCAACACATTCAATTTAAATCCAGTCAATTCCTTGATATCGATGACTCACGGCGACGATAAGGGAAACTCGAACATATTTGTATCAAATGACGACAACCTCGTAATATCGAGTAAATCAGATAATAATGATACAAATATCCCACATATTAATTCGCTTCAATCGACGATGAGAGAAGAGAATCCAATAAATAATGGTCGGCAGGCTGTGTTGCGCAGGAGGGGTAAAAAGAGCGAAAATGTGAATGTTAATACCATAACCGATAACTCCGAGAAGGGAAATAAAAACCGAGGTAGAAGAAATAAAAACAACGAAACCAATCCCTGAAATATAACTGGATCCTCGTTGAGCAACCCTATACAAGCGGTTAATAAAAAATATGCACTATTTGTCTCAAGAACCTCCGCCACAACAACCTTACAGGAATTCGAAACAATGGTGAAACAGAATTTTAGAGAGGCTGAATGCCAGGTGATTACATCCAAGTTTCCTGAAAAGTACAGCTCCTTCAAGGTTATAATCAATGAATCAAACTGTGAGTCTGCAAAAAATGCTGAGTGTTGGCCGATTGGAGCATATATCTCGAAGTTTTTTCGAGGGAGGCCGAGCAGCAATAAAAAACAACCGAAACAACATTCCCAAAACTGCACTGACCAAAGAGGGAAAAGATCATCATATTAACCTTATGCATCTGAATATTCAGAGTGCAAGGAATAAGATCAACCAACTTGAGAGTCTGATATTTTCACAACCCTATAGGTTGGATATTGTATGTCTAACGGAGCACTGGCTCACCATGAACGAAACCTCTAATTTTGGCATGGTCAATTGGTATATTGCACATGCCTACGCTAGACCAAGTTCAGCTAGAGGAGGATCCATGATTCTGGTTAGAAATGGTATTGGTTGCGAGGAGGGTTGCCCTACAGTGGAGAACATACGCAGCCTATCATTGGAGACTCACTGTGAGATTTCGGCTATAAAAATCGAAAACCTTGGAATTATTGTTGTTTGTATATATTCATCCCCTAACAGGGATTTTAATTCGTTCATATGTACAATGGAATCTCTATTCAGTTTTTCAAATGTCTGTAAAAATAAGGTAATCTGTTGCGGCGATTTCAACGTGAAATTTAATACGAACTCAGGGCCCGTTACGGATCATGAGGCGGGACTCCTTCTGAGTCTGATGTCATCCTACGGATTCACCCAGAAAATTTTTCAACCCACCAGGAAGAATAATTGCATTGATAATATACTTATCAATTTTGACCCCCGGAGCGAGTCGGGCACTGTCTTGAAGACCGTATTTTCCGATCACGATGCACAGGTGTTTCGGGCTACGAATATCGCAAAATAAGACCGCTGACACAGGTAGGATTCAATACTATGCATGATATGCTTTCTGAGTATACATGGAATGTCGCCGATTCTTATGGAGAGGATACGGGTCTGGACGAATGCTTCAGTAGGTTTCATCAGACTGTTGTTGATGTATTTAAGGTTTCTTTCCCGGAGAAAACTATTAGGATACGACCGATGAATGATGGGGGCGGTTGGTTCTCTAACGACATTAAAGATATGAGGGAACAGTTGCTGGTCATTCAATCCATGTTCGAACAATATAAAACAGATGATCTTCATTCTCTGAGAAATACAATGCGTGCTAGATATAGGAAAAAAATAAAGGAGGCAAAGACCGCATTTTACGATAAAAAAATCCTGAATTCCAAAAATAAGTCCCAAGCCGCATGGCATATTATACACCAACATATGAGAAAGAAAGATCGCAAATCTCCAAAAAATTTATGTGCTGATGAGTTGAACGAGCACTTCTCAACCTGTGCTAAAGGGGTACTGTCGAGGCTACCTCCGTCGGATTTGCCTTTTAGTCAGTCCTTCATGAAACGGATCCCTGCTGTCCAGTTCAGTTTCCACGAGATCAGTCAGAGCTTGGTCAGAGACGTAGTATCTGGTCTTAAAAGTAGTTCATCCACTGACTTCTATGGACTTTCCGTAATAATAATTAAGAGAAATATTAACTCATTGATCCCGCCACTGACCAAACTTGTGAACAGGTGTCTGATGGCGGGTACCTTCCCAAGTTGCCTCAAGATTTCCAAGGTTATACCGATCCACAAAAAAGGTGATGAAAGTGACTTGAACAACTATCGTCCTATCTCCTTGGTCCCTGTCTTCTCGAAAATCATTGAAAAAATAATATCTCAACAAGTTGTGGCGTACTTCGAGAAAAATAATCTGTTCTCCTGCTCACAGTTCGGTTTCAGGAAGGGAAGAAACACCACAGATGCGGTAGAGCATTTGGTTAATTACGCAATTGATTGCTTTGAGAGCGGAGAGTACTGCTTGGCGTCCTTCGTGGATCTGACGAAGGCTTTCGACTGTGTTTCATGTGATAAGCTCCTGGACAAACTAAAAAGATATGGATTTGATGATATATCTATCAAATTGATCGGGTCCTTCTTGGAGAACAGGTTGCAGGTAACTCTTGCAGATGGTTCATACTCGGAAGTGAGACCGATCGAAATTGGTGTCGGACAAGGTTCCACTTTGGGACCAGTTCTTTTTCTAGTATCCATTAACGATCTTCCGGAGTATGTTCCTGAAGCAGAAACTGTACTTTTCGTTGATGACACCACATTTTTGCTACAAGGGTCCAATCTGGATAACTTATTGGAGATGTCGCGGGGGATCCGGTCGGGGGCTTTCGAGTGGTTCTCCTCGAATGGACTCAGCATAAACCGGGAAAAATGTCAGGAACTTTTGATGGGTCTGAGGAATACTGGTGGTGACTTCTGTCCTATAGAGTCGGTTAAATTCCTGGGTGTGCGTCTGGATTCCTCATTGACCTGGGTCCCTCATGTCAATGAACTTTTTTCAAAACTGAGCAGCAATATATTTGCTCTGAGGGCTCTGTCCAACTCTTTATCAAACGATGTATTGAGGAGTGCCTACTTCGCTCTGGTAGAATCACATTTGAGATACGGAGTAGTGCTGTGGGGAAACAGCTCTCACGCAGATAAAGTTTTCCGTTTGCAGAGACGAGCTGTCAGGATATTGGGTGGACTTGGATACCGTGACTGCTGTAAGGAAACTTTCAAAAATCTGAATCTTCTTACCTTTCCCTCGATTTTCATATTAGAAAGCGTTATTTACGTTCATTCGAATAAAGGACAATTTAATATTCAATCTAATATTCATGATCACGATACACGGGGGAAATCTCTGATTCGTAAGGATTTCCTCAGACTTGATAGGTCACAGCATGGTCCACGCTACAGCGCTGCGACCCTGTATAACAAACTTCCTGGCCTGGTGAAGACTCTGCCAAGTAAGCAGTTTAAGAGTAAGCTGATTAAATTCCTGCGGAATGCAGTGTTTTATTCGGTTGACGAATTTTGCTCTATGACGGTGGATGACACAAATTTTATTCCGAATTAATCATAATTCGGGAAAATTTCGCGTTGAATAGCCAATTTTATTATTGTTTTTTGTGTGTGCTATCATATTGCCGATTTTATTCCTATGTGTGCGCTTTATATTTTGCTATCATATGCTGACTTGTGTAAACAACATTGTATTGTAAAACACCAATAAATCTCTCTCTCTCTCTCTCTCTCTCTCTCTCTCTCTCTCTCTCTCTCTCTCTCTCTCTCTTGGGATCACAATTCTTACAGGTGGATGCCATTGTATTACCGGAAATTACAAACGAGATTCCTTCTGCACCCTTGTCTCAGGACATATTCAGGCATTTTCAGCATTTAAATTTGGCTGATGACACTTTTCACGTTTCTCAACCAATAGATGTACTCTTGGGCGCTGATATGTATTCGCTGGTTTTCGATCGCGATGGTCGAATTTCGTCTTCTGGATTTCCTACAGCCGTTAACACATTTTTCGGTTGGACTATCATAGGTCCTATAAAAGAGTCCTTTTCCAAAATCAAATCGGTTTTTTTCACCCGATATACGCCTAGTGATCGCCAGCAGAAATTATGGTCGGAAAAATTGGGTTGTGATGAGCCTTCATGTGATTCCCATTCTGACGGGTGTTCTGAAGTAGTCGGTGATATTCAGGCACTTCCAGTGTTGAGAATTCCTCGCTCTGTCATTCGTTCACATGAGTGTAAATCCAAACTAGCAGGTTTCTGTGATGCATCTGAGAAGGCATACTCAACCTCTGTTCATCTTTCTGATACAATTGAAAATCGCATTTCATTGCACTTGTGGGCAGCTAAATCAAAGGTAGCTCCAGTAAAACCACTTTCAGTTCCTCGATTGGAACTGTCTGCTGCGGTTTTGTTTGCTAAATTGGTCAGAATGATTCTGGACAATAAATTTCCACTTAGAATATCTGAAGTTCGTCTGTTTTCTGATTCTCAAATTGTGCTGTCATGGTTGACAACACCCTCTCATCGCCTCAAATTGTTTGTTGCTAATCGTGTAGTCGCGATAAACGATATGGTTCCTGACGTTTCATGGCATCATGTATCCACCGAGTCAAATCCAGCTGATTTGCCATCTCGAGGTCTCACGCCTCAACAATTTCTCACCCCAAGAAATCACAATTTTTGGCTTCATGGTCCTGATTTCTTGGTTACTCCAGTTTCCAATTGGCCACCACTTTCCACCGGTTGTGATCTAAATTCAGCTCCCTTAATTGAATCGAAATCTAATATCAATGTTGCAACCGCAAACGAGCCTCCAGTAAATCCGATTTTAATGGTTATCGAAAATTTTTCAAATTTAAATAGGGTAATACGAGTCTTCGCCTATTTAAGAAGGTTCGTTTTCAATTGTCACCACAAAAACAATTCAGGGTCACGATTGTTCGGCCCAATTTCTCGGGATGAGCTGGAGGAAGCCCTCCAATCCATGGTATTGATCACACAGCATCATCACTTTGATCAATTGCGCCAGAGTTTACTGCAGAAAAATTCATTCGAAAAATCATTCCGAACTTTAAATCTTTATATCGATTCTGCGGGATTGATCAGGGTGGGAGGTGGACTACGATTCTCTTCTCTACCACAGAATGCTAAGCATCCAGTTTTGCTTCCGAAAAACTGTGCATTGTCACGTTTAATATGTCTCCAATTTCACTTGATTTCGCTTCATTCCGGTCCTAACACGACTATGTCTTTAATTCGGCAAAATTATTGGATTTTGTCTCTACGAAATCTGGTTCGAGAGTGCATTCGAAAATGCATAACATGCACAAAGTTTCGAGGTACGGAGGTACAACCTATTTTGATGGACCATTTTCCTATCGGTCAAATAATTCACGCAAACCAACAATGATGAAAGCATATCTTGCTCTCTTCATTTGTTTCGTCACCAAGGCAGTTCATTTGGAACTAGTCTCGTCCCTCACCGTGGAGGCCTTTTTATCGACCTTAGATCGATTTATCGCCTATCTCAGGAAATTTGGTCCGATGATGATAGCAATTTCGTCCGATTCGATTGGTACGATTCGAGATGCGTCTATAAAGACCGCAGCCGGTCGATATACAAGAGTCCTCACACGATTGGTCCCGATTGATATTTAATGCTGCAATCACTTCAAATTTTCTTTAGTTTATTAGATTATTAGATTTAATTTTACTGCTTCCGATATTCTGTAAAATTCATACAATTTTACGGCGGCCTGTTTTGTTCACGCAAAGTGAACGGTTCAGATAAACTTTTCTGAATTTTTCATTTTTATTCCCTTCAAAATTAATTTAATTTCTCCGTACTTGGGGAAATCCCATATGTAGTGTGGGCGCGAGAAAGATCGTCAGCTGTGGCATGTGGAGCGCATATGTCGCATGTTTCATATTTTTCATTCAGTTCATTGATTGCCTTGATCGTGAACATATCTGCTACCGCTAATTAAGATTATTCCTTTCGTGAATTAAGAAAAGTTCAGTTTTTCTTGTGATTCACAATTTTAGTGATTTCGAGTCATTCGAATTACATTCATTTAAGAACATTCGTTTGTGCGATTTTAGTTCGAAAAAGACTGTTACCAGTGGCGTGGTTATTATTCTGCCACAAGGATAAGTGTTCCTACTTTGACATTTTTAGCAGCGGATTTTCACGTCATAAGCTTCATTCCATGTTCGTTTGTCGAGCTCGATCACTCTGTTCATGGAAATAGGAGTAACCGACGAGATCTGGTTGGCCGTTTTGCTGAAATAGGTAAGACCTTGCAATTGTTAATTTGGGTGCATTTATCCTTTCATTTGTGTTGGGTTTCAATAACTATTTACAAACATATACAGTCCATTAGCTCTCTTATTTTTCTATTCATAAACTTGGTAAAATTCTCATTATATAAAATTGAACCGCACTTCAGTTCTTTAACTGAAACTCTACCCAACACGTTTTGGTCCTTCGAGCCAGATATTAAGCTCAATCTCAAGCTTATTTCCTCAAAATTTGAAAGTTTCAGTCAAAAATCCAAAAATCTTGGTTTTACAGCGGCCATTTCATATTCAGATATTCAATTTCATTCCTTTTCAATTCATTTTTTGCTGTTTGTATCTGTTTCTTATTAAATTTCTTCATAACAATGCCACCGAAGACAGATACAGGCAATAAAGCATTGGATGTGTTGGTTGAAAAACGGGCCAACATATTTTCTATCATTACCGGAATCTGGCAAAGAGTGAAAGATTATGATGGTACAAAACTCTTCGAATTACAAGCATACCGAGAAAAGATTTCTGGTTATGAATCTAAATTTGAAGGTATACTTTTTTTTGCTGAAATAGGTAAGACCTTGCAATTGTTAATTTGGGTGCATTTATCCTTTCATTTGTGTTGGGTTTCAATAACTATTTATAAACATATACAGTCCATTAGCTCTCTTATTTTTCTATTCATAAACTTGGTAAAATTCTCATTATATAAAATTGAACCGCACTTCAGTTCTTTAACTGAAACTCTACCCAACACATATCTCAACATCAAACTTTTTCCATCATAGAGATTTAAGAATGACGAAGTTGATAAACATTCTGACAACATTGTAAACTTGTATAGAGATCAGAGAGTTTATGAATTTCAGACATTCTGTGATATTAAAAATCCAGGAAAGCATCCAGATTATTCTTATGATTTTCGATCTTTCCGTCAAATTTTATTGGGAATATGTTACTCGAAAACGACGCGTTTTATTAGAAAAACATATTATTTTTTAAAATGATTATTCCGAAAATATGAACTGTTTACCTGGTTTTATATTTTTGTTTTATATTTTGGTTTTATATTTTTGCGTTGAGTTATGCGTCGGCTACGTTGTAACTTTTATACCAGGAGAAATATCAAATAAGTTTTGGTTGAGTAGACAATCAAGTAGACAATCAGTTCATTTTGTATAACACGGTTCCGAAGATATGATCAGAAAAGTGTTCTCTTTATGGATTTTCGACACCCTGTATATTTCAAACGGAAGCGTATTTTAAAAATGGTATAGAAAAAAAGTGTTTCGTTTGATGGGAGGAATCTACAGTTAAAATATATGTTCAAGTCAAAGACTCGCCCTGTATATGATCGAAACAAATATGAAGTTTGATGTTCCAATGACGGAAGCATATCTCAAAAAAAATGTAATGAATAGTTGAAGGCTTGGGAATGAAGAAGACTGTGGTAGATTTACAAATAGCAACCCAGGTAGGTATCCAGTTTCTGACCAAATGCACGTAAGCCATAACTGGATCATTCGATACTGTTGAATTGCATCACATTAAAAAATGAAAATATTGACACTATATCGGTTAAGGTGTACAATCATGATATTGTCTGTTTATAAACTTGGATGCAAACATATTTAGGTCAGAATGGTTTATGGTGTTGTACAAGGGAACACGAATTGATGAAATATTATGGATCTACGTGCATGAGTTCAGAAACTCATCTAATGTATATTGTCTTATTTGGACTTACCTTTTGTATAATAAAACTAAAAAAAAAGAATATCGAACTTCTTTATGGCTTACGCACAACAGGATCATTACACTGAAAACAGCCGTGATTTCGAAAATTAACTTTCACCTCGAAATTGAGTAATTTTTTACCATGAACAAAGCTGTATCAGAATACTTCGAAACATTTGGCAAAAAGCTGTCCTTTGAACATTTTTCGTTATTGGTCAAATGAAAACGAAACATCAATTTTCAAGTATTTTGACTGGAACTTTTCTAGTTTGTGTAGCTATTTGAACGTCATCTAAACATTAACAAGTATTGAGCATTATTTTTGTAAGACTCTATGTCCGGCCTAACCTCCGAAATGGACGATGATTTAAATTTCATGGGACACATTGAAAAAGGACTATAAAAATTTCCCCCACTCTATAATTTCCAGCCGATATCTTGCAAATGGCGGAAAATACTTGATGCGTTATACTGGGTATCCGATGCATCACAGAATATTATTCTGAAGTGCATTCTGGCAACAGATTGAATGAAATTGACTAAATGTATAGGGTGGCCAGATTTCGAAGGTTTACTACTACAACTCCTATATATAAAAGAGAAAGAAAAAAAGTAATATACAGTGTGAGTCTTCGACTTGTACATATATTAACTGTAGATTCCTCTCATCAAACTGAACATTTGTTTCCCAAAATATTTTTCAAAATTTGGTTTTGTTTTAAAGATACAGGGTGTCGGAAATCCATGAAAAAAACACTTTTCTGCTCATATCTTCGGAATCGTTATTTAAAATTGACTGAATTTTGGTTGATTTGTTACTCAAATGGTGGGTTTCACAAAGATCGTTGATTGAGTGATTCACAGAATACCTTGACGTTTTTTCAAATCGACCAATAGAATTTCAAATTTACGGATTTTTTATCACAGAATCGCTCGATTAAGCATTTGATCACCCGATCAACTTTTGTGAAACCCGGCTTAAGCATGGTGAATATTCTTCAATCAAAACTCATTCGATAATCTTCCTGTTATAAAAATTACAGCGTAACCGACTCATAAATCCACGCGAAAATGCCATAAAACCACTTGAAAAAGATAAACGGTTCATATTTCAAGAATTTGGGAGATAAAATTGAACCCCATGGATCATGAAATTATACATTTAATGACCACAGTTTCTATTGAGAATTTTTTGTTAGCGGTCCAGATTTAAAATAAATGTCAAATGAATCACGATGCAAACCACGTATTGAAATGAAATTAATGAAAAATATAATGATACTTAGCTCTAAATACTCTGTGGCGATGTTTCTATCGGAACAATATCCTCTTGGAATTTTATAATCTCGACACTACACGGTTAATTTTATATTCATTCCCTGAAAGTCTTCACATAATCATCACGAGAATGAAGAAATGAAGAAAAACATAATCACTTTCCCTTTACATAAATCCACATAGCTCTGAAAAATATTTTCTCCATGTTTGTTCGCTATACGCATGCGTCGTTCCTAGACGCTATATACAGGGTGTTTCAGAATGAGGGACCACAAATTCGGGATATTAATCCTCAGATGATTTTATGATATAAAGTTCCTATGGACTATAGGTCCCTGACGCACTGTTTCTGAGATACGGGGTGTTGAAATTTAAAAAATACACACATTTTTTCCTATACAAAATGATGTTCAATTTTCTCCAGTGGCGTCCGTATAGACTTCTATCCGAATAAATTCGGTGAAAAAATAAATAAAAATAAAATGCAATTTCATCTAAGAGAGTTAAGAAATTCTTTGATTACTTATTATTTCTAAAATCGTCTGGACACAGATTGAGGCAGCTTAGTCGCCTTCATATTTGATGTGGTTTATGCAAGACGGTGCTTCCGCCCATTTTAGTGTTTTAGCACGTGGTTATTTGGACCAACTTATAATAATCGATGGATAGGTCGTGGAGGACCACGAGAATGGCCACCTAGGTCTCCAGACCTAAACTGTTTGGATTTTTTTCTTTGGGGACATTTGAAGACATTGGTGTATAGGACTCCAATTCAATCTGTAGAGGAGTTGAAAAACCGAATAATAACTTCCTGCGAAGAGATACGAAATACTCCAGGAATTTTTCAAAGAGTACGTGAATCGATGAGAAGGCGGGCTGAGGCATGCATACTTGCTGGTGGTGGTCATTTTCAACAACTGATATAGTGATAAGTTCGGTTTGGTTCATTTTGTTCATTTTTGAAGATCTCTTATTGCTTCTTAAATTTAACAATTTTGCATTATTAGTTTTAGTGGTAGGTAGGCAGTTCTGTTTTCATAAGTGAATAGTTAAACTTTTATTTATCAAGAGCAATGGCGTACCCTTTTTCACGAAATTCAAAAAATATGTTTTATTGTGTACTCATATCCTACCAAAACCGTGTACGGTGCCGAAAATAATTCCGAAAAATTTTTTTTTTATTTTCAACACCTCGTATATCAGATACAATGCGTCAGAGAGCCATAGTCCATAGGAACTTTATATCATAAAATCATCTGAAGATTAAGACCCACGGAAACTTATTATAAAAATGAGTACGCATTTAAACACATGATGAAATTGCATTTTATTTTTTTTCTCAGAGTATTCGTCGCAGGTAAAAAACTCAAGAAACCATTCTCATTGTTAATTATGTGGTAATTACGAAAATAATTTAAAATTCGAGAAAAATCATTGGCGTACCAATTTTTTCACCGAATTTATTCGGACAGAAGTCTGTACGGACGCCACTGGTGAAAATTAAATATCATTTTGTATAGGAAAAAAATGTGTCTTAATGCGTACTCATGACCGACCAAAACGCAAAAAAATCGTGTACGGTGTAGAAAATAATTTCATAACCCCAATTTTTTTTTAAATTTCAACACTCCGTATCTCAGAAACAGTGCGTAAGGGACCTATAGTCCATAGGAACTTTATGTCATAAAATCATCTGAGGATTGAGTTCCCGAATTTACGGTCCCTTTTTCTGAAACACCCTGTACATGGTACAAAGAATCAATCTTGATTACTCAGGCTACGGATAGGCCGATTCACAACCCCCTCTATAGAAGGCTGTGGTTGATTCATAGATCTTTTGCAGTTTCAGGAATATTGGTGAATCTGGCGAAATCTACATAAAAATTTTTGTCAAATATTCACAGAATGGATACAAAATGGGTAGTGTCAAGTTGATCAATAATAAATTCTGATGAACTGATTGAAAGACATTCTTTATGAGATATTTTTGGGATACCTATCGAGGAAAATATGGATAAATTATTAGTCTAATCTTTAGAAAAATCGAAGAAGGAACTTATTTCGATGGGAGAAATATAGCTTTTCTGTGGCAGATATAATCGGACAAAACTAATTGTTTTTGTTAAGAAGTATCGTGTTCAAAACATTCTCATTCAAATCAGGTGTGTGCTTGAGTATTTCCTAATTGTATCAACTCAATTTCAATCGAGAAATATTAACTTTGCATCGATTACAGAGAATCATATCAGGCACGTTTTTGGCCCAATTTTTTTTCAAATGGCTATATCTCTTTAACAGAGCCGAGTTCGGAAAAACAGAAAACAAAAAAAACGTTTCTTTTGGCCTCAAGAATCTACAGTTAAAATATATGTACAAGTCAAATACTCACCCTGAAGATGTCATCGTCATGTTATCTTTTGTCGAGAAACTTAAATTGCCGAAAACCCCAAGTTGCTACGGCATCTAGTTTCCGAGCTGCAGGGCGATTCTGGTATTTGGTCGTATTATAGGACCTAAGCTCTCGAAATGAACACATCTTTCGGGTAATTTTTGTTAATGCTTTTCAGCCATGCTGTTGGATAATGGGAAATGATATTTCCAAATTGATCTTTCTTCAACGATTTCAAAAATATATATTATCATGATATACTTTCAGGTTCATTATACATACAGGGTGGCCATTTGAAAACGAAACAGACGAGATTACAGACGAAATAATTTTTTTCGATAGAAATGCTTGGACAGGTCGATTTCTGTTTCGAGGGGGACAACTTAGGATGTAGGTTACGGACGCATAGCGCTTCAACCCTTGCTGCTACAACCCCCACCCCCAATTTTTGAATAGGGAAGATGGGGTGAGTGATACCTCAATTCAAAGGTATTTTTATACTGATTTCAGCACAGTAATTGTTTTTTCATTTTATGCATTAGTTCTCGAAATATTCTTAACTAAGTATTTGAAAATGAAGTGGTGTTTTCATGGCACTTGTAGTGTTTTTTTGTGAAAAATCGACATCTTGATTAAAGATTTCTATGTCAGTGGATTGGAGGAAGGAAGCCACAGTCATGGTTGTTTTGAAGCTCAAAATGTCGATTTTTCACAAAAAAACAGTACAAGTGCCATGAAAACACCACTTCATTTTCAAATAATTAGTTAAGAATATTTCGAGAACTAATGCATAAAATGAAAAAACAATTACTGTGCTGAAGTCAGTATGAAAATACCATTCAAATGAGGTATCACTCACCCCATCTTCCCTATTCAAAAATTGGGGGTGAGGGTTGAAGTAGCAAGGGTTGAAGCGCTATGCGTCCGTAACCTACATCTTAAGTTGTCCCCCTCGAAACAGAAATCGACCTGTCCGAGCATTTCTATCGAAAAAATTTATTTCGTCTGTAATCTCGTCTGTTTCGTTTTCAAATGGCCAGCCTGTATATCGAAAATTTCCTTCAACAAAATCGAAGCAGTCTTTGATTGAAAGAGATAGTCAATTATAATAATGGACCAAATGCCAAAATCGCCATGTAGCTTGGGAATTAGACGACGTAGCAACTGAGGCTACGTCCGCATAGGCAGGAGGCCTGCTTAGCGCCTAAAGCCTAGCGAGTCCCCTGGCAAGTCACCAAGCGAGTAACTTAGTGAAACGAACGTTACATAATAGGTATACACAAGTATGCACAATGAAGACTACACTCGATCTAACATTACACTCATTACAGTTTTGGAATATAATGAAGAATAAACTAAAGAAATAGTTTTCTTTTATTTATTTATTCACTAGCAATAAGAGTAGAGGATTAACCTATAAACTCAAAATATAGATACAAAAAGAGAGCAACTCTCGCATCAATATAAGAAATAAAAAGAACAATTCTAACTACACGAAATTAACATGTCTGCATGTGTGAAGTCGTGGGTAGTTTAATGTGCGAATAATAATGAGGACTGTATTACAGATACAGAATGAATGTGAGTCTTAACTTCTCAGAATTACCAACTCAACAAATGTAGATGTATAAACTGCTTTGAAATGTGTCTTCGAACTCTTTTTTCAATTGTATGAATTTTTGAAAGTGAGATCTCATTTGAAAGTGACATCTCATTGTCGACAAGCAAATGACCAAGGCACCTAGCGAACCACAACACAAACCATCTCTCAGTGCCGACACAGAGTATCCTAGCAAGTAGCCAGATTGCAAGCCGCTAAGCAAGCCTCTGGGCGCTAAACAAACCTCTAGGCGCTAAGCAAACCTGTAGGCGCTAGGAAAGCCTTCTGCCTATGCGGACGTTGCCTTATGGTTTTCAGCAATTTATGTTTCTCTAAAAAAGAGAAGGTGACATATATATTACTTTTTCTCTCTCTCTTAGATATAGTTTGGCAGCTGTAATACTAAACCATCGAAATCTGGACACCCTGTACAACATTATTGGATTCGGAAGCATAATCCTTTCCGAACACTATCATTAATTTTACACATTCTAACCCTAACAGAAGCAAGAGCGCTTGTGTAGATAATTCTAATTGTATACCTCAGGTTTCTCCTCAACCTCCACCAGTTCAGAAGTGAGATCGCCTTCAGGATTTTTCTTGTACGCTTCCAAGGCTTCTTTGGCAGCTAAAGTTACTAAACTACCAGGTTTTTCCAGCTCGAAACCGTTCTGCCTGGCAAATTTATTTGCTCCCTCACCGGCTAACAGAACGTGCGGAGATTTTTCCATAACCAATTTGGCGAGACTGAAAAATAGTTATTTTCCTAACAAGTGCGGAAAGTGATATTTTCCCGCACGAAACTGCCGTTACCCGAACGACGCGAAGCGGAGTTCGGGTAAGCAGTTGAGTGCGGGAAAAACACTTTCCGCACGAGTTAGGAACAATATTTTTTCTACAAACGCTTATACGAGATCGATTTCAACACACAGATCAAATGTGAATTGATCATTCTAAATACACATGAATGACAAAAGTCTCTGACAAGTCGTTACCATTGTACTCTCATCGTTGACCTTCGGTCCATAGAGACTACAAGCCTATGAAATAAATTTAAACTGTAATAATATTCATAAATTCTTTATTAATTGAAAAGAAAACTAGACTAACAGCACATAAAAATGAATTTTGATAAGGAATCTATGTACATTCTGTTTCTTCCCATTATTATCAATATATTCATTAGAAACTAGCTGGCCCGGCGAACTTTGTTCCGCCCTAATGATACTTACGGTGGATTTCACAAATCCACTCTGATTTTTAAACTGTCAAATGTTTCCATGGATATGAGCTATCACACAGAACAGATACACAAAAATAATATGTCATAATATGTCAATCACTAATAATGGCAATTTTGGATTCAGTTATTTCCGCAAATATATTTATTACCCAAACAGAAATTCAAAAACGTTTCAAAAATTATGAGGAAAGATGAGAACGGACAATTCACGATTGAAACTGATCGCCAAAATCCGATTTACTTGAAATTTCGATAAAAATTCACTGTGATATTCAACCGCTTTTTGATCTGTTAATAGCCTTTCATGGTACTATAAGCCCTATGTAAATTTCACGGTAATTGATGTCATATGTTCTTTTTTCGACCATTTCAAACCACGACGACCGAAATGCTCGAAAAAAGAACAGATGACATCAATCGATGGCCGCGAAAGCCTCAACAAATTCATCGTCATTTTATTGTGATAATGTCAAATATAGTACCTTCACGATTACGTTATTTGGAATAAATAAAACTATAAAAATAACAAATAATCATCAGTCATAATGTGTGAATAGCGCCATCTGAAGTTGTAAGAACGAAACGTTTCTCATGTCTCAACGAAATCTAATCATTTTAGACATCTGTACTCCTACGCTAAGACATTTTGGTTTTGCCCAATAGCGCAGAGTTGTAGGCAACTCAAATTACACACTATTACAGTGACTATAGAGGGAATATAGTCCCTATACACACTATTTGTTTATATCGCCATCTAACGCGGAGAATATCAAATGAAGTACCAACGAATAAGCGGTAGCGTAACTGTAACTGTAGCGACATCTAGTGACCTTACTCAAAAGGAGGAAAAGCATTTCCTGTATAAGTAAAATTTCCATCGATTTTTGCAAAGTTTTATTGTATTTTATAATAACCAGACCGTAGACGAATCCATATATGAAGTTTCATAACAATCAGTCCATCCGATCTCGAGTTATAAATGGTGTAACCAACATCTTTCTTTTATATATATAGATATTCAGTTATTAGTTATATTTATTGTAAACGTGCAGTTGGTCGCGTTATGCAAATTTATAGCAGAAGCCATCATATTGGTCGAAGTCAGCTGCTCCTTGGAAGATAATGATTCTGTATTACAGTTTGAAGAGGAAGAAGCAAAACGTTGAATATTTGCCATCATATTGTTCGAAGGCTCTTTGGAAGGTAATGATTCTGTATTACAGTTTGAAGAGGAAGAACCATTCAAATTAAGAATTTTAGTGGACATTTTTTTTTCTGGTTAATAGATTCTTCCAAGTATCCCTCAGCAACAGCAGTTGACTTCCATCCTCCTAAACGTTTAATATTTGTGATACCTCCTCCACAATTGGCTAGGAAAGTAGCCGAGGAGCGCCTAAAACTGTGTCCTGTGTATAATTCCGGATTTTGTAGGCGTAAGTAAGCTGCAATTTCGGACGGTATTTTTCCTATTGTATTGATTCCGACAGGTTGAATCTTACAATTCCCCGATTATACTTTATGAAAATTCGGCGATGAGGTATTTCCTTTGGACGTAAATTCATATATTTTCTGTATATGTTCAGAAAATATCCATTATTGGTGTCTTGGGATATAACAAACGATCTTGGTGAATGATTTTTGGAGTCCTTAATATTGACGATGATCAAGTCTCCTTTATCATCTATATCGTCGATGGTGAGTTTTGTAAGTTCCTCTCGTCTGCAGGCACCAGCTAATCCAAAAATTGTTACCAACTTCATCATCAAGTAAATTTCATCAGATGCCTCACTCATGAATTTTGTTATTTCCTCTTCATTAAAAGTTTTGGCCTTTTTTGGACGAAATCCTATATTCTGTCGTTTAATGAAGGCAGTTAATTTATGGAATTTTCCAATATCCAAATCCTGTTTCAGTTTACAAACACACTTTATCATTGAATATCGGGAACATAATGTGTTTGGTCTCCAAATTTTGGACATTTCCAAAAAATACGCCGAAAACACTTCCTCCTTCCTCGGTTGAACCTTTTTGGAATTACACCAATCAATGAATTCTGAATATTGCTTCTCATATTTTATCTTCGACTTGGCCGGTAACAAATTTAAACTCGCTTCATAAGAAGCTGCTAATATTTCTTCGGGCAGGCCATCATCAGATCCCGAAGTATCCATTTTACCGGAGCGTACTGATTGAATTCGAGTTGATATTATGTATATTTAAACACAATTTCATAATATAATGACAATGTATTAATTCTTATTCACATGCCGTTTCCATAGTAACATCGTCGGTGGCATAGAGATATATCATTATTCAGTTTATTCTTTAGAAAAAGCGTGCGAGAAAAGCCCTTGCTAATCCATTACCACACGCATTTGTCGCATTTGCGTGCGGTAATGGAATAGCAGGGGTTTTTCCCACACTGTTTGGCAATGTGACTCTTTACGAATTGAAATACTTGCGGGAAAGAGAATGAAAGTGCACGCTTGTAGAAAAAATAACGTTCACAACTAGAATCGATAATAGTTTGTCTGAGATGATATGGTTTATTCGGAATACCTGATAGGATTAGCCACATCTTTCACTGCTGTCACTCCTCCGGCTTCTAAAGTTTTGCCCACCATGATACATGCGTCCGCCTCGACCTCTCCGTCGAAATTCAAGACTGATCCTACACCTACAAAATTAATATTTATATTTTCATTCATATTTGCCACAAAATTTTTTCTGCGAATGGACTTCGTCGGTAACGAAGAAGAACCATCAATCAGTGGTTTCCCACTCTATTCGACTCTGTGGTCTACAGTTCAAGGATGGAGATAGCCAGTACCCGAAGAGGGCAGAGCATCTCCCCCTGTTCTCTTTTCTCCAAGGCCCTATAGCCATCAGTTCGAACTCTACCTCATATCCGAACACAATTCGCAGACCCGAACCAGTTAGCGACACGTAAGCATAGAAATCATAATATATATACTTACTCTAGAATGCTAAATCAATTGGATCGAAGTGTTGTAAAAATTTCAGTGTGGTCCACAATGCGCATATGTGCCATCAGGTTGTTTCTGAACAGGGTCGGCTTCAATAAAATTTTATGCTGTTATTGTTGCAGTTGGATTTAATCAATTCATAATTAGTATTCGACACTTACTAATTGTTTTGAACATATTGATAATTTTCAACAGCTATTTGAATGGTAAATTTGGAATCATCAGCGACTGGAAGATAAGCTGAAAATCTTTCATTGTTCCAAAACCTCTTCAGGCGTTGAAAAAACCCGGTTTCGGTATAAAAATTAATTCAAGGATCAAGGAAGACAAATCCTGGTTAACAAACAACGAATCTCTTGGTAAAGTACAGAAAAAAAAAATCAAATGAGCAAAATATACTAATATATCCCTTCAGGACAGTTCTATTATTCGGTGTTCCTGAAAATAGTGGAAACATGAAAATGTATTGTACATCTGCCAATGCGTTACCATCTGCATCGTTTCATGAGTGAATTCTGATACCTACATTCATTCTCCAACAAGGGCGGATATAGCTCTATTTCATGGGAGGGGTAATAACGATCATAGGGGGGGGGGGGTAATTACGATTGAAAACCATAAAATCAGGTGAAATATGTATGAAATATTGTATGTGCACCACCTTTTTCTTAGGTCTTCGATACTCATGGGGGGGGAAGTTACCCCCAGTAACCCCCCCCGTAAATCCGCCCTTGTTCTCCAAGTCATTTGTCTTTTTGAGTTCCGAGTATATTCCAAAATCAATCTGTTATCTTATCTGAATGAAACTGCAAAGTTTTACTTCAATATATTTTATTTTCGAGTTCGAATTATCCATTAAAAGATGGTTTACTCATAAGATTTCATGATTTTTCATAATGAATTGCGTTCTTTTGCTATATGAAGAACCAATCTCATGGTGCGAGTGGATAGATATGTGTCAATCGAATGAAAAGCAAAGCGTAAATCATAAATTTCTAACAGTTTATATGAATGAAAAGGTGTACATAGTTTACATACTCAAGTGGAAAATGAACGGGTCAAGACAAGGACACCACAACGCTATACAGTTCATTGTTTATCGGATACGAAAAAATCCAAATCTAACACAACACACAACAAAAGCAAAATGCACACGCAGAATATCAAACACGAAAATAACAGTTACGCACCAGTAAACTAGTTTGTCTATGCAGTAAACTAAACTGTGGCTGCAGACTGACACTGAACACGGTCCTGCCTAAACTTTCACTAAGGTCATTTCAAAGTCATTTGCCATGAGACAGAAAAAGCGGTGTTGCGCGGTCTATATCTATTTAGTGTAACCTACTACATTACTGCTCTGATTTTCTCACCAATTCCACAAATATTGCAATTCACTTATGATATTAATGTGTCTAATAGTCGTAGGCAGTGGCGCATGAGCTATAAAATAAGTTTGTTACTCAATGGAGTATTTTTATTGTTTAATTATATTGAACTCAAAATAGAACCGACAAAACATTTAGGGACTTGGCATCGTTCTACGTGAAATGTGCTAATGGTGAACATGCGCACATTGTGAATGAGTTGCCTATGCGGCACGTTTTTCGCTGCGGAACTAGAAGGAATTAGCATTCTAGAGTAAGTATATATATTATGATTTCTATGCACGTAAGCGCATATTACTTTCGTATCCATAGAGTGAATTCGTTCCGTGATAATTCAAACAAAACACAACGAGGCCAGATGACAAGCAGATGAATCTCTCTAACCAGCATCAACCTTGAGTACCATTTATTCAGTATTTACCTACTTTGTGGCAAATTTTTCCATCTCATACTTACATTTTTTCATGAATTGGTATATCAGTCCATTATTCTCTCCAAGAGAGCCCTTTGTATATTTAACACAGGTTGTGATTTGATTAAAAACAATCATTCCCAATCGTATCATTACTATATGCTGTTAATTTTACACAAGGGCGGATTTACGGGGGGGGTTACTGGGGGTAAATACCCCCCATGAGTATCGAAGACCTAAGAAAAAGGTGGTGCACGTAAAATATTTTATACATTGTGTACCTGATTTTATGGTTTTCAATCGTTATTACCCCCCCCCCCTCATGATCGTTATTACCCGTCCCATGAAAAAGAGCTATATCCGCCCTTGATTTTACAAGAGCTCTCTTGGAGAGAAGAATGGACTGCTGTTCCAATTGTTATCAAATCTCATACATTCATCTATTTCTTCAATTTTCTAATATGAATTGTTAAATCAGTCCATTCATTTCACCAAGAGGGATCTCTTTATAATCAACACCAATACAATTCAAATATTGAATTTCTTATGACTACAGGCTGATTCCGGAGGAAACCGTCAGATTTTAGAAGAAGTTTACACTAGTCAAGGCAGTTTCGAAACAATGTTTGGTTTATGGTTGGGGGCCTTTATTGAGTCTACAGGGTGATTTGTCCGACTCGACCGATTTTTCTTTCATTTATAACTTTCAGCTTTGGTATGGCTTGACCAATACTGATGAAATTTTCAGTGTAGAACAATATAATTGTCTACTTTCAATCATTCCATCACTTTTTCAGAAATACAGGGTGAGAATTATGATGAGTTCAGATTAAATGTGCAGGTTGAAAAAACACCCTGTACATTCCGTTTTCAACAATTCGCTACCTGCTTCAGATTCTATCATAAGTTTACATTACTGGAGCGTTTTTATTTTTTTTTTGTACACGCCAGTTTTCCTATAACAAACTTTTAAAGATGAAAAATATATACTGCATTCACATTTATTAAGTATCGCGGTTTGCCATGGAATTCTGACACATTTCACCGCGTTTATTTTGAAAATGTTAGGTTATGGTCCTTCCACTGTCAGATACGCCCGCAACGTTGTCGTTTCTGCATAAAAATCGTAGTAATTACGTATTTATCAAAAATGTTCATTTGAGAAAATATTATGTGAATTCAATAATTTCAAAGACCTGGCGACTGCTGAAGAAACTTTGGCTCTGTTAATACTAGAAATATTTCACGTAGGTATATAAAAATAGTTGGAAGATTCAGTTATGCTATTTTCTTGCAAGAAACAAGTGTTGAAATTTTACTGAAAAATAAGGGACAGAATAGTCCATTACTTTGTGATAGTTCATTCGGAAAAAAAAAAGAATAAAAGTACTCGAATAACCCAGAAAAACGAACGGAACAGACGGACCTATGGAATTCCCCACTTCTCAAAATTCTAAAGAAATACCTACAGAAGACATTTAAATACCTTTTGCACAACTTGAAATACTCTAGTATGAAAATGTATAGTATTAGTACGAAACCTGGGTCACACTTAAATCTTACAAGAACCAACTCCATTTACAAAGTTAAAAAAGAGTAAATAGAAAGAAATCTTGGAAATGTTGCTTGATTTTCACGAGTACCAACCTGCGTCAGTTTTAAGTGAAAGAACTTGATAAACCTAAACCATGGATAACCGCGATACTTTATAAAAGTGAATGGAATATAGTTATTTCGCTCCAATGCAGTGAGAATATTCTGAACTAGATAAAAAAGCTGTATCGCCCAATAATACAAAGCTCTTCCTGAGTCCTAAAGTAGTTTTTCTAAGCTCGAAATTCATCTTTAATCATAATCACTTATATTCTGACGTATAAAATCATTTAACCCAGAAAATATCTTTATTCGAACCTACTTACGTAAATCAGAAAATCTACAACAACTAATACAGAATCCAATCATCTGAGTATTTTAGAAATGCTTTTCATTTTTCAATTTAGCAGAGAAATCTGACTAGAATCAACAATATAGTGCTCTAGTTTAAGCAGAGTACTAGTAAGCCAGTAGATCTACCTTTGAAGAGAATTCTCATATGAGATATATCAGAAAGATCAAAAGATCGCATGCAAGATAGATCGCAGAAATGGGTACATTGATATAATTGTTTGATGAAGTATTAATTATATTCAGAGAAAAAAATCGAAATTCATGAGCAAATAAATGGAAATGAAAATGAGGGAAACAATTTCCTGTTTTTTCTGAAAAAAAAATTATTCTCGAGAAGTAGACTAAATATACGAAAATGTAAACATGAATAGTTAAATCATTTTCCCACAAACAATTCAAAATGTGTTATAAAACATAGTGATGAGTAATTTTTCAGATATTTTTATTATTATTATTGGACATACATAATTACAAAGTTGAGCATTGCCAATTGTAGAAAACATTATTTGGATCGATGTCAAACCAATATTCATTCATCACATGTTCCATTCGATTATTAATAATAAATTAAAATTTTTGTGTAAAATTAACACTATAATGATCAACACATAATACTATTTGATTGTAGGCTGAACAGGATGATAAGAAGAGGAAATATTTTGATGAAAATGTATATACAGGGTGTTTCCTAATCGAATGTCAATATCCGTGGGGGTGATTTTTGGGCACATTTTAAGAAAAAAACAGTGACTAGATAAGAGACAGTGGATACGAGTAGGGTTCACTGAAGCGAAAAGTCATTTCAGCGAAAGTTCATTTCAGCGAAAGTTCATTCCCGCGAAAGCTCATTGCAGCGAAGGTTCACTCGCGCGAAAACCACGCCCATTTCACCTGATTGGCCATCTAGCCAGAGCTCGGTTGTCTGTCATCTTCGTCTATCATTTATGCAGTTTGAAAGAGGTTAGGCAACTTTTAATACAAAAGTTGTTAATTGTTTTTACATAAGCCAAGAAAAATGTGGGGTTTCAATATAATTCCACGAAAACAGGGAGCCCTCGCATAGTCGGATCTGTCCGTCTCGCTAATCTATATCACATTCGCAGTTTTATGTCCGTCTCGCTAAATCTGTAAAACATTCGCAGTTGTGAATAATTCATTAGATATATGTTCAATTCCTTACTAATATTTCTTAAGTATATGGGTTTTTACGTTTTAACTATCATAAAATCGTATAGGTTTAAGGTTATTTTTATGGGTACGTAGGATCTTTGTCGGTACGGTCTAAGCAGGTATGAGGATGAAGCATTTGTGTCAAAATGTTTCAGGTGTTAACCGCTTTAAAAAGCAACAATTATAACAAGTAGACTATTTCTTGCATACAAATTGCGTAATAAAACTGTTGATTGTTCGTCTAGTTGCTGATAAGATTGTCCTTCCGTGGGATCTCCAATTTGTTGGGTACGGTCTTATAATGGGAAATCCCTTGTATAAGGTGATCTGTAATTTTCGACAAACCTGATGTAAGGGGTGAATATCAAACTTTGCCGTATTAGATTCATTGCTACAGCCTATACTTGAAAAATTGAATGTTTCGAAAAAAATAATCTTGTTCGGATTGAAATGAAATTAATACTATTTACTAATTCGGCGGCGTAGTTTACGAATATGTAGATAGATATTTTCCAAAAAAATTATTTTTTTATGATGGATTGAAATTTCCAAATTTTGGACCTTCGCGGAAAAAATCATAAAATCTAAACTGTTCGGGATAGGTGAGAAATAATTGTGGTTTTCTATCATTAAAAGATCAATCTATATTTAAAAAATCAGCGTAAGACTACAGTCATTATTCTGGTTGCAGTAACTTTCTGAAGTTGACCAATTTTCTTTCATTTTTCGTCTAAAAATGATTTATTTCCTCAAATACTGATCGTGATGGAAAACTGATCACATATTCGTTATCTACGCCCTCGAATCAGTTGATGAACTCATCCGGGTCGATCTGGTTGCAAGAAAAATTTTATATCGAACGGTGAGGTGCGTGATACCAGAAAATGATTTATTTCCTCGAATACTGGTCGTGGTGTAAAATTGATCACATATTCGTTATCTACGACCTCGAATTAGTAAATAAAATGACCCGGGTCGATATACTCCGAAGAAAAAAATTTTCCATCGGACAATCGACGATCGAACAAGATGGCGAAGTCGAGTGGTCGAGATCGAAAGTCCGATCAAAAAATTTTTTTTGTAGTATATCGACCCGGGTCATTTCATTTACTATGGTTCTTTAAGAATAAGATGGTGTATTTTTTATATACCTGAGACGAAGGGTTTGGATTTTCTGATTTTTTTCGCGAAGGTCCAATTTTTTCGATTTTCCATCAACCATATTTAAAAAACAATTAGTTTCAGAGAAAATCTGTTTGGATTTTCTTAATCTTCGGCATCGAACTAATAAATGGTGAAAATTTCGTATCGATAGGCGAGATTCGAATTTTTGCGAAACATTTAGATTTTTCGAAAATATTTTTTTGGCTTCGATCGACTTCAAACCCACACCATTTACTAATTCGAGGACGTAGATTAAGAATATCAAATCAGTTCTTCCGTGAGGAAAATAGTTTTTGATTTACGAACGATGAAAAATCGGATAATTTGGACCTTCGCGAAAAAAATCAGAAAATCTAAACTGTTCGATTCTGATGGATAAAGATTTTTTGATTCACAAAGGATCAATCTATATGCCAAAAAACAGCATCTGTATAAATCAATTTTTCTGGGAAATACAGCAGTACAAAAATGACCTATTTTGCGACTCAAGGTCTCAAAAACTACGCGTCACAAGAGAATTCTAATTACAGATTCGTAATCTACCGAATCTACGTGTCCGAATTAGTAAATGAAATGACCCGGGTCGATATACTCCGAAGAAAATAAATAGATTTAGTGAAGTATCCGGCTGTATTCTGTCTTTGGTAGCACGGTAGTGCCCCCGCCAAGTCGAGCGCGAAGCAAACACTGCCGTACCATCCTTTACCGCAACCATTTCGCCGCATTTTCAGGCCCCTATTTGCAAGGCCGTAGCTAGAAAAAAATTTCGGGGGGGGTCCGTCCGAGGCCGTAGCTAGAAAAAAATTTATTCGAAGAATTTTCGGTGAAATGATTATCTGGCATTTCTGAAAAAATAAATTTCGGGGGGGGTCCGGACCCCATCGGACCCCCCCCCTGGCTACGGCCTTGCCTATTTGAGAACCTCTGGATGAGATCACAAAGCAGAAATTTTCGTTATTCAGTAAGCTATAAGTAATCATGTACTTGAAATCCAAAATTTCAAGTGTGTTGGTCATTTAGCTCCGAAGCTAAGCGAAAGCAAAGTTTCGCACTTTCGAAACTTACTCACTCATGATCATCAAAATAGAACTAGTACTTCCCATTAACTCAGAGAGCTGAAATTTGGTACAGAGTTAGGGCCACATAAAGGGAAAACTGTTTTCCAATAATAAATCATTATTGTGCAAAATGGCGAGTTATTTTTACAAGTTTTTATTTAGTTTCACCTCTGCCGGTCGCATATTTGTAAATAGAAGACGCGTCCGCCAAAAGGCGCGAGCCGAAGTACAGTGGTATACAGGGTCTTTCACGAGGAACCTCACCCATATTTATACGGGAAACTACTGAACGTATTTTCATGAAATTCAGCACTTATAAGTATTTCACGATGCTGATGAAATCTAAAATATTTTCAAGGCATGAGCACCTCCGGTTTTTCCGGAAATGACGTCAACTTCCGTTTTTCAAATTAGAACACCATTTTTTTATTGCAGAAATAGATTCCTTAGAAAATTTCAAGTTATTTTGATGTAACATTTTTCAGTTTTGGTTGGAAAATTCTCTCTGAGCGGAAAAATTCGAAAAAAAAAAATCGAAAATAGAGCTCCGCTGAAACAAGAATAACTTCGAGGTTTTTGAATGGAAAATTTTCATTTTTGGGATTTTTCAAGATGTAAGATTGATGTATCCACTTTAAAAATCGAAATCGCGATTCATGATACAGGGGGTGAAAAAATCGCTTTCAAAGTTAGGGATGACAAAATCGTGAAAAATCAATTTTTTCGAATTAGAACCCCATTTTTTATGGCAGATATTGAATCTACGTTAAAAAATAATGTGAGTGTATGCATTCTTTTTTTTTAATGATATATATCATAAATTACATGCTACTGAATAAAGAGGAATTTGGCAGATGTAATTAATGATATTTATCATTAAAAAAAAATAATATAAAACATGGTAAGTTTTTGCATATGGTTCATAAGGAATTATTTATTTATCACTGGAGAGAAAACCGATTGCCGATTAGTTGAAATAAAGAGGTTTCCGATACAAATTCGAATCCAAATTCGCCATCTATTCAGGAACAACCTGTAACTTTTTTCTCTTGCATATTAGGGTAGAAAAATCTAAAACATGGTTTAAGTAACAGTTCCTGAAAATTTCATCTTTTTGGCGTGAAGGGAAAAGAAATAGCTGAAAATTCAAGACGAAAAACAGTTTTTTGTGAATAACTCAGAAAATATCCACTTTAGGGCAAGGGTGTGATGCATACACTCACATTATTTTTCAACGTAGATTCAATATCTGCCATAAAAAAATGGGGTTCTAATTTGAAAAAATTGATTTTTCACGATTTTGTCATCCCTAACTTTGAAAGCGATTTTTTCACCCCCTGTATCATGAATCGCGATTTCGATTTTTAAAGTGGATACATCAATCTTACATCTTGAAAAATCCCAAAAATGAAAATTTTCCATCCAAAAACTTCGAAGTTATTCTTGTTTCAGCGGAGCTCTATTTTCGATTTTTTTTTCGAATTTTCCCGCTCAGAGAGAATTTTCCAACCAAAACTGAAAAATGTTACATCAAAATAACTTGAAATTTTCTAAGGAATCTATTTTTGCAATAAAAAAATGGTGTTGTAATTTGAAAAACGGAAGTTGACGTCATTTCCGGAAAAACCGGAGGTGCTCATGCCTTGAAAATATTTTAGATTTCATCAGCATCGTGAAATACTTATAAGTGCTGAATTTCATGAAAATACGTTCAGTAGTTTCCCGTATAAATATGGGTGAGGTTCCTCGTGAAAGATCCTGTAGACCGACCACTTCTACTACCCAGTACCTTCGCTCGTCTCGAGCAGGGCAGCTGTAACATCTACGACATTGGCAGGCCTCGCTTACATTAGCTAATCTGATGAGTCCATCGTAAGCGAGACTGGGACGAAACGTAGCCCCATCCCGATTCACAATTAAAAGCAACACGCTATACATATAATCAATCCCCACAAAAGATTATATTCGATTAAATGCCGAACAAATAGTAGGTATTTGTATAAATTGTTAACAGAGAAGAAATATTGATCCATTTGATTCTCACCAGCATTCATTATGGGATCATCTTCCATAACCCTTACAGCTGCTTCTACGGCTTCCAACGATGTTCCACCATCTTTGAGTACTTTAAAGCCGGCAATAGCTGCCTTTTTGACACAGTTCAACTTAGCTGGAACCAAGTAATCTGGGATATTGCCTGCACCACCATGGACCAAAACTATCGGTTCCAATTTCCTACATCTGTAAAATAAAAAAAAGATATTTTTTTCACAAATCAATTCAAATACAAGATGAACATGTAGGAGATCTGAAGTGATTATTGCCCAGATAACACAAATGTGAAGAAATCTCTCTTGTGATGCAAAAGAATTACAGAATGCAGGGAGAAATATATGCACGATTGTTATCTGTACTTAATTAATCGGCTGCGACCTACACTGCAGTAATTGGACGCTTATTTTTTATTATTTCACTTCCAAAGCTACTGGAAATCTCTTGAGTTTCTCCATTTTCGCTTCCGTGTCCGACTTTCATGTTTCCTTTCTCACAATCCACTTCTTTTTCTCTTTTTTCGTTCCCAAAAAACCTGTTTATAACAGGCAACCACATAGGAAGCATTTTGATTGTTTCTACTTCAAATTTTGAGAAATTGGTGACTTCTGACAGTTAATTGACCCTGTTGACAATTTAGAAACATTGAATTTCACGAGTGTAGGTAATATAAAGGGAATGTCATTACAAGGGCGGTCCTACGGGGGGGTATAGGGGGTAATTACCCCCCCCCAGAGCACTTCAACTAATTCGATTTTTTAAATTTGGTTCATGAAAAAACTAACATAAAAAAGTTATATCATCTTTGAGAAAAAATCGCAGGGCTATATGACTTCGGCTTTGAAATAATATTATAATGATATAGAATTAACAGAAAAAAATAAACAACACAAATAAATAAAATATTCAGGAGCTATAGGTATAAACCTCGAAAAAAATCACAGAGTTATGACTAAGGCATTGAAATATGAAATAAGATTAACATAAAATAAATAAAGAGAACAGCGGAATGGAAAAATCCTTAAGTGATATGAATTATGAATCAAGTCACAGATCATGGAATATGGCTTTGTGTTTTTATACAGGGTGCCCCAAGTTCGAGTGCCTATTAGACGTTTCTGAAGAACTGGACATATTTGAAATCTGAAAATTGGGATTATGATATTGTTCAAAATTCTCTACAGACCTAAAATATTTTGGGAGCCTGAGCACTTCCGGTTATACAGGGAGTGGAAATAAATATGTTTTCGTCAATGATATGATTGAGTTTTCAATGGTTAATACATTTCTGTTAAAACCATTGTATTCTCTACAGACCTAAAATATTATATATTATATAAAACCTTAGATAAAGTCGAATATTCATAGCTAGTATCATGTATATTTTTCTTCTTCTGAACATTCCAAGTGCAAACTGTTCTCACAACGTCAAAGTAGAGGAATGTGGAAAGGTCATGCTTATTTTGAATTTCATAAATACCTATCATCACAGGGTGTTTCAAATTTTGTGTCGAAAACTATGATCGAAAATTGGCCATAACTTCTATTTTTCAAATTAGAACCCTATTTTTTTATGATTGCGTTGGCTTCTGCGGATAAAAACAATGAACAATATCATAATCCCAATTTTCAGATTTCAAATATGTCCAGTTCTTCAGAAAAGTCTAATAGCCACTCGAACTTGAGACACCCTGTATAATCACACAGTACAGATACATACACGTAAGACCTTCAAACATGGGACTGCAAATGCTTCGTATTCGAGATACCTAAAGGGTGTTCCTTCAAATTTTCAGTTTAAAATTTCGATTGTTCATCCAATTATTAACGCAGATTGTAGACATATAATTATGAATATATAGAATTTGAGTGTTGTGGCAAATCAGTGTGAGGCTCGTTCCTCCTCCAGTGCCAGCTGTCGCTATACGCATGCGTCGAGAACTTTCGCGGCGAAGAGAGGGACATGTCATTATGTATCCATGGATATCTTATGGAATGCTGCTGATTACCCAATTACAATATTTTCTATCGCACATGCGTAATTGTTCTCACTAACGTTTGTCCGAGCCCATCAGATGTTTCACTTTTAATTCACTGAATTACATATGTGCATGTAGAGGCAAAAATAATTGTGGTTGTAAGTGAAACCATTCCGCCACGAAACGTTGTTTAACATCGGATATGGTTGAAAATTATACAGATTATAAAATTTTTTGAGGACGGTTAAGGTGGGAGTTCAATGTAGTGTGATTTTATTTCGAGTTTCATTTGAAAATGGTTTCACTTTAAGAACTGGAATTTTGTGGGTAAACTCAGAAAGGATTGGAGTTTTTAATGAAATAATTTAAATCGATTTCGTTTCGAAAGTTCATTTTTTTTCTTTCGAAAATAGAGGAAAATGAGCCAACTCATGTTTCTGTTTTATTTCAAACGAAAGACCCATGAAAATAGTTCAGCTTCCGATTAAAAGTGAATATACAAATAATTCCGTTCAGAGAAACAAATTGAAATATGGAATTGGCAGAGAATGGCCAAATTCAAATACATACAGGGTGTCCCAAGTTCGAGTGCCTATTAGACGTTTCGGGAGAACTGGACATATTTGAAATCTGAACATGGGAGAATGATATTGTTCGAAATTCTCTAAAGACCTAAAATATTTTTTTTTCAATTTATTCGTTTCTGATATGATTGAGTATTCGATGGTGAATACATTTCTACTATTCAATCAAATAGTTTTCATAATATCGAAAAAAAACCTGAAAAAAGTCAAATATTCAGAGTCAGTAAATAGATGCATCTATGTCAGTAGGTGTTATGTTCATTTTTCTTATTCTGAACATCCCGAGTGTAAACCGTTCTCACAACGACAAAGGGAAAATATGTGGAAAGGTTATGCATATTTTGTATTTCATAAATATCATCACAAGGTGTTCCTAATTTTGTGTCGAAAACTGTGATCGAAAATTGGCCATAACTTCTGTTTTTCAAATTAGAACCCTATTTTTTTATTATTGCGTTGGATTCTGCAAAGAAAAATAATGAAACCTCCCCCCCAAGATGCTCTTGCTCCTAAATTCAGTAATTCCTGAGTTATTTGAGCTTTTCTGGATTCATGTCGTACGTAGATTCAAATTCATCAAATCGAAACAGATTCGATGAATATCCTTTTGAAACCAAAGTAGTGGAGTGCCTGGAGCATTCAAAACCGTAAAACCTCGGATTAGAGTTATAGTGAATGAAATAATATGATCGATGTGGGATATTGTTTTTTAAACTATAAATTGCAATGTTTACCAATTTTTTTTTTGTGCAATCCATTTTTTCATTGTTTAAACAAATTATTATAAAAAATTGATGTTTGACCATATATTTTCACTTTAAACACTAATGTTTTTTTGTATTTATATGTTGAATCTCACCTGAGTAGACATATAGGAACATTTTTCAAAGATACCTGTGAATAAAAATATCAGTAGACATCTCGAACGTGGAGGGGAGAGCGGAGCGTCAGCTGCTATTATCTCTCATATATAAAATTCTCCTGTCTGAATCTTTGTTACCGAACTCCTCCGAAACGGCTGGACCGATTTTCGTGAAATTTTGTGTGCATATCGGGTGGGACTGGGAATCTGCCAACATCTGTTTTTCATCCCCCTAAATGATAAGGATGGTCCACCCCTAACTATTTTTTTTTATTAGTACAAAATCCGTTTATTTGAATATATAACATTGTTGTCAACATCAAATATTTTCTTCTACTTCATCTATCTGTATAATGGGTGAAGTATTGGAAAAACTATTTTCGCTGCACTGTAGACATGCTACACTGCAGTGTAAACCACTTTTTCTGCATCCACACGCAGCTCCACATCCCTTTTTGCAATTACAAAATAACATTTGTAATAAATTATCCGGAACAGGTAATTGATTCATAGTTATTGGGATGTACATGTTATTGGAATATTTCCATCCCCAATCTTCAATAAGTACGTCATTTCCTAGCCATATCTGAATTTGTAGGTACACTCTTTTAAGGTGCTCAAACGCTGCATCAGTTGTTGGAGGCAGTGATGACAAAAGAACACTTGTATTCTTGGCTGTTGCTTTTATGAAAGAATTGAACCTTAATGTATTTAAATCATGAGTGTTAGACGGAGCGCCATATAAACTCAAAATACATGCCACACCTGCTTGCAATATATTATTGGGGTCTTCATTGATATTTTTGAATACTTTTACTGAGTCGTGTAAATCAATCCGTTTCTCAAAATGTTTGGCAAACTTAATTTTTCCTTCATTGAAAAATGCAGAAGTAGTGTCACAACCCGTAAAGGCATGTAAAAAAAGAATATGTTCTTTACAGTTTGGTAATGATTTTTCTAAACATTTCGATGAAAATATCTTCTGTTGAACTTTGCCTCGGGATGGTTTTAGAAAATATATTTCACGATCTTTATCTACCAATGCCGTTAATATTACTAAGACATCGATATCTTCTGAAACTATAACAACATCTTTTGATTCCAAATTCATTGCCGTCTCAACAATTAATTTGTCGGCATCGCTTTCCGCTTGGCATGTAAATATATTGTTGTCAGCTAATTTAACTCTAAACATTTCTATCAAGCGAATTTTATTTATACTATTTGTCAAAAATTTATCTTGAGCAATTTTTAAAGGTATATGTTCATCAAATTCAATATCTGCACATTTATTTTTTAATGCACGACGATTCCGTTCGGCTGATTTAATATACTATCTTTTTTATACCCAGCAAATACCACATATGTGTTACTATTATAATTATTTTTCAAATATCTTACATAAAAATAAAAAATTTTTACCAAAAAAATTAAAAAAAAAATTAGGGGTAGACAACCCCTAACATTTAGGGGAATGAAAAATAGATGTTGGCCATTAAAAATGAAAAACTAGCCTGAAAGAGTTCAATTTAGGTTAGGTTAGGTTGTGTTAGAAAAAGGGGTTGATCGTAGAGGGGCGAAAATTTAGGGTAATATGTATTTTTGTATGCCGTATCATAAAAAAATAAATATAAAAAATGTTGTCCGAAAAAATTGAAAAAATAGTTAGGGGTGGACCATCCTTATCATTTAGGGGGATGAAAAATAGATGTTGGCAGATTCCCAGTCTTACCCGATACGCACACAAAATTTCACGAAAATCGGTCCAGCCGTTTTGGAGGAGTTCGGTAACAAAGATGCAGACATGAGAATTTTATATATTAGAGATAATATAGCAGCTGTCGCTCCGCTCTCCCCTCCACGTTCGAGATCCCTACTGGTATTTTGATTCACAGGTATCTTTGAAAAATGTTCCTATATGTCTACTCAGGTGAGATTCAACATATAAATACAAAAAAATTACTGTTTAAAGTGAAAATATATGGTCAAACATTAATTTTTTATAATAATTTGTTTAAACAATGAAAAAATGGATTGCACAAAAAAAAAATGGGTAAACATTGCAAATTATAGTTTGAAAACCAATATCCTACATCGATCGTATCAATTCATTCACTATAACTCTAGTCCGAGCTTGAATGCTCCAGGCACTCCATTAAAGTAACAACTGATAATTAGACCTGTCACTTGTGAATTAATTTATCTTCTATGATCACAGAATATTCTCATGCAAAAAATCAGATGAATTTGACTCTACGTACAACATCAATTCAAAAAAGCTCAAATAACTCGAAAATTATTGAATTTAGGAGCAAGAGCATCTGAGAGTGCTATCATTATTTTGCTTCGCAGAATCCAACGCAATCATAAAAATCGGGCCAATTTTCGATCATAGTTTCCGACACAAAATTTGATACACCCTGTGATGATATTTATGAAATTCAAAATAAGCATGACCTTTCCACATTCTTCTACTTTCATGTTGTGAGAACAGTTTGCAATCGGGATGTCCAGAAGAAGAAAAATAAACATAATACTGACTAAGAATATTTGACTTTTTCAGTTTTTTTTTCGATATTTTGAAAACTATTTGATCAAATACGATGTTTTCAATAGAAATGTATTCAGCAGAGAATACTCAATCATGTCAGAAACGAAAAAATTGAAAAAAAAAATGAACAAATTTATTTTCACTCCCTGTATAACCAGAAGTGCTCAGGCTCCAAAAATATTTTAGGTCTGTAGAGAACGTCGAACAATTTCCTAATCCCAATTTTCAGATTTCAAATATGTCCAGTTCTCCAGAAACGTCTAATAGGCACTCGAACTTGGGACACCCTGTATATGGCCGGAAAAAGTTCCTGCCTTACCCACATATTCACTGATCTCATAGTTCAGCGATTTTCGGCTAGAGAGCGCCATTGTACATTTTATAGAACTTATAATGATAATGTAAGTTCTATGAAGTTATTCCATAGCATGCACGGTGGCGCCTCTATCGGATGAGCTTTCCTACTCGCTCTGAACGGCGACCTTTTCTCGCCTTTTCTAAGAACTTCCTAATGTCATTGTGATCGTCTATCCACTCTGTGAATTCACTTGAGCTAGCTTGACGGTAATTTAATTAAAACTTGATCCAAAGTATAATGTTTTGGTACAAATTTGCGGTGAAGGTAGAAAACAGTATATTGTATCTAGTGGTAAAAGAATATTCTGCTGACAATTACTGTTTCTACTTCCAATTCAAAGTATTGTGAGCTTCATAGCCCAATAGGAATTTCACCAGTTGGGAGCAGTCAATCCTCAGGTTACAACTCAGAACCTCCGACCGTCATACATCAGAAGATGCCTACCGTAGTTCTATTTACTTATTTATTTAGATAATTAGGAATACAAACAACCACCCAACACAGTACCCACTATTTTGAAATACAAAAGCCGGGTTTCACAAAAGTTGATCGTGTGATTAAATGCTTAATCGAGCGATTCTGTGATAAAAAATCCGTAAATTTGAAATTCTATTGGTCGATTTGACAAAAACGTCAAGGTATTCTGTGAATCACTCAATCAACGATCTTTGTGAAACCCACCATATATATGTCAAAGTGAACAGTTAATTTTCTTACGTGTAGAAATAGGTACACAGTTATCTAATCTAATAGAACAATTTCATAGTATAACAAAAAAAATTAAAAATATAGTTATCAAAGTGAGCATGGGTTTTAGTAAAACAATATAAAGAATGAACAATATGGTACCGAGAAGCTAGCAAAGAAAACGAACAATCAAAAAAAAGAGAAGTATGTACACCTTATTGACATAAGTATATTTTTTGAGTTTTTGTTTTATTGAATTTTGACTAAGATAAAAGAAGTCAATATTACCCAAAGAGTTACAACATCGCATGCAGAGAGGAGGATTTGTAGCGCTATTAGTGTTACGAAAAGGAATATGGAACATATCAGTACTTCTAAGGGAACGACAAGGAACATGGAAAGTTATGGAGGAAAGAAGGTTAGGAGAATTATAGGTATTGTTTATGAAGTGAATGGACAAGCCAATAAAGCCAGCCGAATCTCAGGTGCACTGCGGGACATCATCTGGAATAACACTTTTATGAATAAAAAGGCGAAAGTTAGGATATACAAAACCTGTGTTAGACCGGTATTGACATACGCTATAGAAACAAGAGCTGACAACAAAAAAACGAAAAATATCCTTCGAACAACGGAAATGAAGATACTTAGAAACATCTCAGGCTACACATTAAGGTGGGCGTTCAATGCAGTGTGTTTTTATTTCAAGTTGATTTCGAAAACGGTATCACTTTGAGAACTGAAATTTTGTGGGTGAACTCAGAAAGGATTAGGGTTCTTGTTGAAATAATTTTAATCGATTTCATTCCGACAGATAATTTTTTTTCTTTCAAAAATAGAAGAAAATGAGCCAACCCATGCTTCTGTTTTATTTCAACAGAAAGACCCATGAAAATAGTTCAACTTCCGATTGAAAGTGAATCTACTGATAATTTCGTTCAGAAGATCAACTTGAAATACGGAATTGGCAGAGAACGGCCAAATTCAAATTTTGGCGGGAAAAAGTTCCTGCTTTACCCACAAATTCGCTTATTTCATAGTTCGTCGATTTTCGGATAGAGAGCGCCATTGTACATTTCATTCATGATTAGAGAGATATTCATAGAACTTGATAGTGATAGTGCATGTTCTATGGAGACATCCATAAAATGGACGGTGGCGCCTCTATCGGCTGAGCTTTCTTACTCGCTTTAAACGCCGACCTTAAGGGACAGAAAAAGAAACACAGATATAAGGCACGAATGTGAGGTAGAAGACATTGTCAGGTGGGGACGTAAACGTAGAAGAGCCTGGAATGATCATGTGGATAGAATGGCTGGAGGAAGGCTAGCCAAAATCGCTACGGATGGTAGACCACTTACACGACGCCCCTTAGGAAGACCTCCAAAGAGATGGATAGAATCGTGGTCCTCAATATCTCAGGAGAACTGAAGGTTGGAAAATACAGGCCTAAGGCCTACTATATGTGGAAGAAGAAGAAGAAGTTTAGGAGCTTATATATGAAAAGGACATCACTGATCCTTCCTTCTATTTTCAATAAGAGAAATGAAACCAAATTGAGTCAAACGAAGAATATAGATTTCGGGATTTCTAGATGTTAGACGAAAATTGAACTTGAAATCTATATATACAGGGTAAGTCTTTGACTTGTACATATATTTTAACTATAGATTCTTGAGGCTAAAGGAAACCTTTTTTTCATTTTCCATTTTTCCGAATTCGGCTCTGTTGAAGAGATATAGCCATTCGAAAAATTAAATCGGGCTGAATACGTGCCTGATATTATTCTCTGCAAACACTTCAAAGTTCATATTTTTCGATTGAAATTGAGGTGATTAGATGTTCTGGGTGATACAATTAGAAAATACTCAAGCACTAACCTTATTCGAATAAGAATGTAACAAAAACGATATTTCCTAACAAAAACACTGTCCGATTATTTCTGCAATTGAAAAGCCATATTTCTCCCACCAAAATAAGTTCCTTCTTCGATTTTCCTGAAGATTAGTTTATAAACACTAATAATTGGTTAATATTTTCCTCGATATTTTGGAACGATCTCATGAAAATTGGTTTCTCACCAACCTATTCTAACTCCATCAACCTAAGTCAGATGATTCGGGGTCAATGACCTAACCTAACTCATCTTCTGTGATATGATATTTCACAGAACACGGCCATCTAAAGACTAAAGTCTTTAGAAGGCCGTGCACAGAACCTGTATAAGCACAGAACTCTAGAGAAGACGATGCCAGATTGCCGATTTTCTCTTCAAACAATGCGAACTCAAGAAAGCAGTACGTCCCCTATCGTTAGCGGATGAACTATCACAATCGCTAACGGCTAAAGCTAAAGGCGTCTAGGCGTGGCTCTTTGGAAATGCCAAACGAGTTCTGATTCTTGCCGATATAGCCGGCACGCAAGGCAGACAGGCGGGACAGGCCGTTGTGTTGTGGTTGTTCTGTTTCTGTGTCTCGAACCGCAGGCCAGTCTATGATAATGAAAGACGCTTAAACGGGATAACCTTAATTATCTATCTAAATCTACTTGCAGATAAAAAAGCAAACAGGTGATGATTGTGATGTGCAGACCGTGTAGTGTCGATTGAAATCTCCAAGAGGATAATATTGTTGAGATAGATATTTTCCTGAAAGACCGGTAACAATAAATTTTCAATAGAAACTGTGCTTATAGACTGTGTAATTTCATTTCATGCTTCTCAGAATTCAATTATTACATCGAACGTTTTTCCATCATGTAGATTTTAGTCTTGACGAAGTTGATAAACATTGACAACGTTGTTAATTTGTTAAGATCAGAGAATACATAATATTCGATGATATTTAATTCAGGGAAGCACTCAGATTTTTTATGAAATTCATGATTTTTTCCTCGAATTTGTTCGTATACAATTAGGAATAACTCGAAAACGACGCGTTTTATTGAAAAAATATAAGAATACTTTTATTTTCTAAAATGGTTGATTCTTTCGAAAATATGAACCGTTTATCTTTTTCGAGTGATTTTATAGTATTTTTGCATGAATTCATGAGACGAGTAGGCTGTAACTCTTATACTAGAAGGAATATGGAATAAGTTTCAATTGAGGAATATGCACCATGAATAGAGTAAACAATCAACCAAAATTCAGTTCATTCGGATTATCGGTTTCGAATATATGGAAAGAATAGTGTTAATTTCATGGATTTTTGACACCCTGTATCTTTCAAACGAAACCGAATTTTGAAAAATGGTATAGGAAAAAAGTGTTTCGTTTGATGAGAGGAATCTACAGTTAAAATATATGTACAAGTCAAAGACTCACCCTGTATATATAAAAGAAAGATGTTGGTTACACCATTTATAACTCGAGATCGGATAGACTGTTTGATTTAAAACTTCATTTATGGATTCGTCTACGGTCTGATGGCAATAAAACTTTGAAAAACCGATGAAAATTTCAATAATGCAGGAAATGCTTTACCTTCTTTTGAATAAGGCCACAAGGTGTTTCTACCGTTGATGCGTATAGTCGTACAGTGACCAGATAAGTCTCTGCACGTAGTCGTAGGTACTTAGTTTGATAATACCGCTGTTAGATGGCGATGTGTGATTCGCATGGTAACGTGGAAGACTATTACCAGATCAAAATGCGGGTGAACATCTCAAGTTGGTGGAACAGTGAATTTTCACCGAAATATTAAGTAAATCGGATTTTGACGATCAGATTCAAACGTGAGTTGCCCATCTTCATCTTTTTTCTTTATTTTTGAATTTCTGTTTTGGTAATAAATATATTTTCGGAAATAACTGAATCCAAAATTGCCCATAATCAATAATTGACATATCCTTTCAGTTTCTTTTCTTTTTTGCACAGAGACAGTATTGCAAGCGTCAATAATTTTGAAACGTTTGCTCATCGGGGTTTCACTAATGATATACAATAATGTTTCATGGGTTGCCTAATCTGACCTGGTCGATGACTATCAATAAATATCGTCAACTAAATTGAAGAATGATTGAACCCTAAATTGTTTGTTTATTTGCCGTACCCATTGTTCGAAAATAAGGACTTCACCTAATTTGGTCAACCTTTAAGGTATAAGCATGTGATTATGGAAAGTTTAAAAATACATGTTTCAACCTTTTAGATTCTTTTAATAAAATAAAATAACATTACAGGAATTTTCCATTTACCCTTATTGGTAAACCCCGTCCCACCCTCCCAGCACATGTTCTGTGTGACAGCTCATATCCATGGAAACATAAAAATCTCGCTGCTCCACCAACTGAGATGTTTGCCCACTATTTTGAGCTTAGAAGCATAGCATACATGTCTAAAATAATGGTGTGAGCACTGATTAGATTTTGAGAATTTATCATGACTGATTTTCAAAACATTAAAAACAAAAAGTTATATGTTCAACAATTAGGTACCGCTTAAAAAAAGAGAATTCTCTTCATGTAAATTACAATAATATTAAAATTTTGTATATTTTGCCTAATTTATCTCCTGCTTGAAAAATAGCAATGGTGAGTTTATACAACTTCAACGGTGGGTTTCACAAAGCGTATTCACCGGTGATCGGAGTTTGATCTAGAATCAACTCGATTTGACAGTTCAAAAATCAGAGAACCAAGCCGTTAATCTCCGATCACCGGTGATGATTTATGAAATCCACCGTAAGTATAAGTTGGGCGAAACAAAGTTCGCCGGGCCAGCTAGTAAGAAATAAATTTCAAGAATCTATTCTGAATTCTCCCGAGCCGATATATACTGAATATTTAAGATTCCAAAATATAGATGCAAAGTTGAGTTCACTATAAATATAGGAATTATATAAAATTTATATAAAGGAGGGTGTTCCAAGTTCGAGTGCCTATTGAGGTGAACACAGACTATTCTGACGTGACGTGATTTCACGTCACGTCAGGCACAATCAGTGCTCCCATTGGCCTAATATGAACGTGAACGCACAGAACGATGTGTTGCATTTTTATATCACTCACATTTTGACGTTCACGTTCATATTAGGCCAATGTGAGCACTGCTACACGTCTGACACGTGACGTGGAATCACGTCACGTCAGAATAGTCTGTATTCACCTTCAGACTATTCTGGAGAACTGGACATATTTGAAATCTGAAAATTGGGAAAATGATATTGCTCGAAATTTTCTACAGACCTGTAGCTAGTCGATGTAAAACATCCCTACATAAATAAGGACTGTAATCAGGTGTTGGGTTTTACATTTTTATTTCGAAGGACCAGAATAGTTCTCAGATGTTTTTATTGACGAAAGTCTCAATACACAGTTTATACAATTTTTTCACACCAGTTCAATTACACAGTGGATCGAAAACTGCGAATCAGTAGGTACGCACTTTACTATAATTATCGACGAGGGTAGTTTCGATGTTCAACTACGAACGATAACTACAACCGACTAGGGTTGATTCGTGACTTTAGAAAAATGGCCGACTATAGGACCTCTACAACAAGTGCTCTCTACTCGGTACGACGACAAAACAGAAAAAAGGAATGAGTTTTTGAATATAGCGTTGTCATGCGTCCAATTCATACCCCTTCCACTTCTATCCGAACCACAGAAAATGCGTAAAGATCAAAGAAGAACAGCTACCGTTCGGGACGGCTATACGAATGAATGCAATGCGCAGTGGGCGGAATTATCTGAAACTAACTTTACGGGTAAACATTTAGAAGCTCTCATATTGAGGGCGTTACTGAACAAGACCTAGAATATTTTTGGAGCCTGAGCACTTCCGGTTATACAAGGAGTGAAAAATTTGTAATAACCTAATGCGGATCAGATAAGAAGGAGAGGATATATGAAATTATCGAACGCTTTTTGAGTGAATGGAGTTGATGCATATGCATCGAACGCGACTAAAGGCGAAAACACATTGTTGTCACGTCACGTCACATCACGTCATCTTCCCAAAATGTGCAACCACGATAATGCATGGAACTTAGACCATAGGAAGAGGATACACACCTTTCAATAATAAATAGTGAAGCCAAATCATCAGAACTAAACTGGGGGATTGACTACTACAGAATTCAAATGTAGTAAAAATTTTAGCAACATAAAACAGCTGCAATCAGTCTGGATATTAACAAAGCTTTTGATAGTATATGGCACAAGGGACTACTATTCAAACTATACTTAATGAAAACACCGAGATATCTTATTAACATCATCAAACAATTCCTAGAGAACAGAAAACTTTTCACGAGAATAAACAACTCAACATCGCACACATTCTCCCCAAAACAAGGCTCACCACAAGGATCACCATTGTCTCCACTACTCTATAATATTCATTGCAGCGACTTATTCACACCAAAACATTCAAGACAATATATGCTACAATACGCCGATGACACACTTTTAATATCTCATGAGAAAAACCTGATGAAATGCATAGAAAAACTTCAAGGATTAATGGAAGATACAGAATGCTGGTTCAGAACCTGGCGCCTGAAGCCCAATCCAGCCAAATCACAGTACATAATTTTCAACCACAGACAAACAACCAACTCCCCAACAATCACTATAGGTGGTACACAAAAACAACCCCTGCAAGCTATAAAATACTTGGGAATACTTATAGATAGCAAAATGAACTTCAATCAACACACTAAGACAATGAAAAAGAAGACAATATCTCGTGCAAACCATTTCTCCAAACTTATAATGAGAAACCAAGGCCTCTCCATCAAAAGTGCTACCAAAATTTATAAGACAATATGCAGACCACTACTAGAATACGCACACCCAATTTTAATTAACTGCAGGAAACCAGCTATCAAAAACCTAGAAATAGCAGAAACAACATCACTCAGAAAAATAACTAGATTAAGACACCCTGGTAACAAACTTCACAACCCACCAAACGACAAGCTGTACATGAAGACAAATATTGAACCAATGGGATCAAGACTAATGCAACTGAACCAAAAATTTTATAAAAGATTGCAAGAAATGCCTGACATTATCGAACTCTTTCATGAAGACCCACATACGAATACCACAAGAAAATTCCCTCAAGCGACAACCATCCAGAAGCTAATGGAAAATTTTGGAAATAAACCATAGTTTTATGAATATTATTAATTGTTTTCTGTTTTTTTTTCAATACAACATTATGTTATATTAAACCGAAAGAGCTGAAGGACCGTAGGTCAATGGCTCATTGTCTGTTTTCAGTCAATAAAGAACAATCTCTCTCTCTCTTTAGCAACATTGTATCTGCTGTCACGTTATAGCACTGATAGCACGCAAGATCTATATTCCGCAAATTTACATTTTCTGACCGCACGTGATATCACGTCTGATATTTTGTGAAATGTCATTCTGACATACATTTGAAACCGATCTGGGTGCTCATTCAATAATTCTTGAATTAATGTATGGAATTCCCCCCCTTCCTCTGTTCGTTGATTCATTTGGTAAATCGAATCCCTTCTATGAGAACCACCAGCAACTGTAAAAGCAGCTATGTTCTCCATATCTTCTTCCCATTCAGTCGCGTGAGCTCACGTGACGTGAGAACAATTTGTATGCACCTTTATGTAACATCACGTTTGCTGAACGAAAAAGTCTAATGTATTCGAATAACTATGCCCGCTCGAGCTCTGGGAGACCGGTAGCTTATCTGAATATAGAAATCGATTTGATATTATCGTGGACACCAATTCTATTCTGATTTCTGGAAGCACTCATTCAATTTTGTTTCATTTCATCAAGAATACTCGTTAATAACTAATTTGTTTCGACATAATTTAAACTTTCCGTTAGATAACAAATGCTCGTGTGGGCATCATCTATTACCCAATACAGATTCAAATACAGAATGTATTTTCGATTTGTTTTATCACCAAAATGTAACATCGAGTTTAGTTCAACTTATAGATAGGATACATATGAATTGTGCGTGATTTTGGCGAGAGCGAATGTCCGGAGTTGTCTAATCGAAAAATAAAAGGTAAATATTTTTGTTCTAATTTATATCATTTTCCAGTTCGAAGAATCATGACTGAAGTAAATAATGAAAGAGCAACTGTATCGATTGAACAAAATGCATTCAGATTATCTGTTCATGTTAATTATGCTTTTTTACAATTATATTTGATTTAATATTTGTATTCTCAGTTTTTGGGATCAATATTGTAACTATTGAAACTTTCCTCTAAATCATTTAGTATAAGGCATGTTTCTGTTGGTCAAATAATTTATAGAAGGTATTGAGAAATTGTTTTCAACCTTCCAATTCTCTTCGACGAAATCTGAGTATTTTGAATTAGAAATAACTTTTAATGAATTAATTATGCTTTTCAATGCTTCATCCATCAATAAAAAGGAAGCTTAAGGTGATTTATTTTCAGCTATTTTGATTTGATTTTACCTCTCCGCGATACTGGAATGGTCTGATTAGAATTCCCACTACGGTTACAAAGTTTATCTCTATAACCTTTCCGGGTTCAAGGAATGTTGCTATGTTTACTCGCACGGGTAAAGAAAGAATCATCAAAAAAGCAATAGACCTGCAGAACATCTCTCTTCAAAGACTCGTTCATTTAACTTTGGAACACATTGCCTAGGGAGGTGTTGTGCAAGACATATAACCTCCAGAAATTCAAGAACACCAATAGCTACCTGCTTGCCCTTGGTTCTCACTTCTCACGATGTTCTCTGAACATTACAGGATATTCCTTTTCGTGAGAACCACAACATAAAAAAAACGTACCCTAATATTATACAGGGTGGGTCTTTGACTTGTACATATAATTTAACTGAAGGTTCTTGAGGTCAAAAGAAACCTTTTTTTCATTTTCCATTTTTCCGAATTCGGCTCTGTTAAAAAGATATAGCCATTTGAAAAAAAACATTGTGCTAATTACGTCCCTGAAATGATACTGTGGAATTGATTCAAAGTTCATATTTCTCGATAGAAATTGAGTTTATACATTTAGGCCCAATTTAGGGAATACTCAAGTAGTCAAGTACTAACCTTATTGGAATAAAAATGTTGCAAACACGATAATTTCAACCAAAACAGTTAGTTTCATCGGATTATATCTGCAACTAAAAACCCATATTTCTCACACCAAAATAAGTTCCTTCTTCGATTTTTCTGCAGATTAGTTTGTAAACACTAATAACTTGTTCATATTTTCCTCGAAATTTCCAAACAATATCATGAAGAAAGACTTTCATTCAGATTTATTATTAAACAACCTAACTCAATCTAATTTGTATCGATTCTGTGAATTTTTGGACAGAAATGTCAAGAACATGTTGTCAGCTTGCTGATATTTTCATTGAGGTTAAGGATTTTTTACGAAACATAGTATAAATCACGATAAATTTGTGTACCGTGGTATGAATATCTATGAATTCTGCCGTTTCCATCATAAATCGACTTTGCCGCCAAATTTTACCACGAATGCGTAGAGCGAAAACCGAAATATTGGTTATCTAGTCTGGAGCCAACTAAAACAATAACAATGCAGGCTCTGAACAGTCTCAACAAACTGTAAACATTATTTGAAGTTCAGAATACATTCATTACATTAAGTGGATTAATTGTTCTAATGTGATTATTACGTGTAGTGAATTATGTAATATAATTTCAACCGTGTCGAGTTTATAAAATTCCAAGATGAGTTGTTTAGATAGAGAAACATCGCCACAGATCATCAGGTATCGTTTCATTAACTTCAATTTAATAAGTAGTTTGTGTTGAGATTCATCATTCATATCCGAATTTTGTATTTCATCGACATTTAACTTCAATATGGACCGGTAACTATGAATTTTCAATAGAAACTGTGCGTGTCAAATCCTCCTTGGTGTTCAATTTTATCTCCCACATTTGGGGGATTTCATTATTAAAAAATATCGCGACAAAGTTGATAAATATTGTGACAACATTGTAAACTCGTCTTAAGACCAGATATCGAACAATTTTCGATGATATTTAATTCAGAGACGCATTCAGGTTATTCTTGAAATTAATGATTTTTTCGTCAAATTTCTGCGGGTAAAATTGGAAATAACTCGAAAACGACGCGTTTTATTGAAAAAAATAGGAATACTTTTAGTTTCTTAAATGATTGATTCTTTCGAAAATATGAACCGTTTATATTTTTAAAGTGGTTTTATGGTGTTTTAGCGTGTATTGATGAGTCGACTACCCTGTAACTTTTATACTAGTGAAGATATTGAATATGTTTCGATTGAGGAATATGCACCATGAATAGAGTGAAAACTCAACCAAAATTCAGTTCATTCGAAATAACGGTTCCGAAGATATAAACAGAAAAGTGTTTTTTTCATGGATTTTCGACACCCTGTATCTCCCAAACCAAACCGAATTTTGAAAAATGGAATAGGAAAAAGGTGTTTCGTTTGATGAGAGGAATCTACAGTTAAAATATATGTTCAAGTCAAAGACTCACCCTGTATAGTTAATCTTGTTCCTATATTTATCTCCCTAGTCCTTGACATACCTATTCTACTATTCATTTTTACAGGGTGTTCCTTGTGTATCAACGGTCGACTGTAGATTTCTCATGAAAAAATTTGCATTTTGATGCGCCAATGTGTTTTACATAAAAAAGGTACTCCTGGTTCCTCTAAACCTAAACTAAACTCTAAAGTGACTTTTTATGATCAAAAATTTGCTAACGCTAACTTGGTTTGCAAGTTTAAATTTCGAAGTTATTTTTCATTATTTTTAGCGGCCTTAGTCATAAAGATTACAAGAATTTTTCCAATTACAAGAAATTTACAATACGTTAGCAAATTGTTTTTGATCATAAAATGATTGAAATGCCATTTTGTCGAAAATTGTGCCCTTTAGAGTAATGAACCTGGAGTACCTTTTTTATGTAAAACACATTGGCGTATCAGAATTTCCTGTCCAAATGCTAATTTGTTCAGAGGGGTAGAAGTTGGGGGATAAAGCTTTTATGCAAATTCAATATCTCCGCCACCGGAACGTGTAATAAAACCGAGTAAAGTGCAAAGCAAGCCTATATCTCAAAAAACATTTTCGAAGACAAGCTTTCATGACAACACTCATATGCCATTTTGAAGACGCCATCTTGAATTCCTCAATTTCGAAGAATCGTAATTTCCGACCCAGAAAACCCCCATATACCAATTTCGAATAGAATAGGATCACAATTACAAAACTCGTCCGCCATATTGTGGCCGTCATCTTGAATTTCCCAATTTTGACAAAAGTATCATCATTTTCGAACCCAAATACCCCCAGGTAATAATTTTGATTGGAATCGGATCATAATTACAAAACTTATCCGCCATTTTGGAGCCGCCATTTTGGAGCCGCCATTTTATTTCTTTCTATAAAAAATATTTCATAATGCATTGCCACCAGAATTGGTACACCTGCAAAATTTCAAATCAATCGGACGATTGAAAGTGTGTCATATTTAACTTGCAAGATTGGATTATAGACAGACAGACAGACACTGGGACAGGTGAAACTAAATGAATGTTTGTAAAAATAGCTATTATCAGTGACAATGTGTACGTACAGAAACTCAATTCCGTAATTCGAACTGTCGGGTAGAGTTTCAGTTAACGGGGTGAAGTGTGGTTCAATTTTATTTAATGAATGAAAACTTACAAAGTTTCCGAATAGAAAAATAATATAGCTAATGGACTGTACGTGCATATAAAATTTTATTGAAACCCAACACAAATGAAAGGATAAATGTACCCAAAGTAACAGTTGGAAAGTCTTACCTATTTCAGCAAAACGGTCAAACAGATCTTGTCGCTGCCTCCTATTTCCATGAACAGAGTGATCGAGCTCGACAACGAACATGTGGTAATATAAAATAACCACGCCACTGGTAAAAGTCTTTGTTCGAACTAAATTTGAACAAACGTTCTTAGCTGAATGTAATTCGAATGAAATCGAAATCACTGAATAAGATGCGAATTACAGAAAAAATGATTTTTTCTACAAGCGTGCACTTTCATTCTCTTTCCCGCACGTATTTCAATTCGTAAAGAGTCACATTGCCAAACAGTGTGGGAAAAACCCCTGCTATTCCATTACCGCACGCAAATGCGTGTGGTAATGGATTAGCAAGGGCTTTTCTCGCACGCTTTTTCTAAAGAATAAACTGAATAATGATATATCTCTATGCCACCGACGACGTTACTATGGAAACGGCATGTGAATAAGAATTAATACATTGTCATTATATTATGAAATTGTGTTTAAATATAAATAATATCAACTCGAATTCAATCAGTACGCTCCGGTAAAATGGATACTTCGGGATCTGATGATGGCCTGCCCGAAGAAATATTAGCAGCTTCTTATGAAGCGAGTTTTAATTTGTTACCGGCCAAGTCGAAGATAAACTATGAGAAGCAATATTCAGAATTCATTGATTGGTGTAATTCCAAAAAGGTTCAACCGAGGAAGGAGGAAGTGTTTTCGGCGTATTTTTTGGAAATGTCCAAAATTTGGAGACCAAACACATTATGGTCCCGATATTCAATGATAAAGAGTGTTTGTAAACTGAAACAGGATTTGGATATTGGAAAATTCCATAAATTAACTGCCTTCATTAAACGACAGAATATAGGATTTCGTCCAAAAAAGGCCAAAACTTTTAATGAAGAGGAAATAACAAAATTCATGAGTGAGGCATCTGATGAAATTTACTTGATGATGAAGTTGGTAACAATTTTTGGATTAGCTGGTGCCTGTAGACGAGAGGAACTTACAAAACTCACCATCGACGATATAGATGATAAAGGAGACTTGATCATCGTCAATATTAAGGACTCCAAAAATCATTCACCAAGATCGTTTGTTATATCCCAAGACACCAATAATGGATATTTTCTGAACATATACAGAAAATATATGAATTTACGTCCAAAGGAAATACCTCATCGCCGAATTTTCATAAAGTATAATCGGGGAAAATGTAAGATTCAACCTGTCGGAATCAATACAATAGGAAAAATACCGTCCGAAATTGCAGCTTACTTACGCCTACAAAATCCGGAATTATACACAGGACACAGTTTTAGGCGCTCCTCGGCTACTTTCCTAGCCAATTGTGGAGAAGGTATCACAAATATTAAACGTTTAGGAGGATGGAAGTCAACTGCTGTTGCTGAGGGATACTTGGAAGAATCTATTAACCAGAAAAAAAAATGTCCACTAAAATTCTTAATTTGAATGGTTCTTCCTCTTCAAACTGTAATACAGAATCATTACCTTCCAAAGAGCCTTCGAACAATATGATGGCAAATATTCAACGTTTTGCTTCTTCCTCTTCAAACTGTAATACAGAATCATTATCTTCCAAGGAGCAGCTGACTTCGACCAATATGATGGCTTCTGCTATAAATTTGCATAACGCGACCAACTGCACGTTTAAAATAAATATAACTAATAACTGAATATTTCTAATGAATATATTGATAATAATGATAACAGAATGTACATAGATTCCTTATCAAAATTCATTTTTATCTGATGGCATGTCATAATGACAACGTTATGTCACTCAATTTTGATGACATAAGGAAGCTCATTATGGGACTAAGTACCATAATGAATTCATTATGGTACTAAGTACCATAATGAAATTCTATAAGGAAAACATGTAATGGTTTGATCTAAAAAGTTTATTCAAAATGCATAACTATGTACAAAACTATTTATTATAAATGGTAAAAGAACAATTGCTACAATTTGTAATATTAATTCCAATGGATTCTACAGTTTTTACATCAGTAGTTGATGATTGTTGGCAAACTTGTAATCCTGTTTGGTTGTTGGCACCAAAAATTGCTTCTGATGTTTCTTTCTTTTGCTCTTTCGAATTTTCGATGTAACCTTCAGCGACAGTATTGCTTTTCCATCCGCCATGGCGTTTCACGGTACACAGATCAGCTCCAGAATCAGCCAAAAATGAAGCAGACGATCGCCGAAAACAATGTCCGGTATATTCTTCAGGGCGAGGTAAATTCAAGAAAGTGGCAATAACTTTTGGCATTTTACCAAAGGTATGTATTCCAACGGGTTGTTTTGTGCATTTCTTATTTCTATAAGTGACAAAAAAACGTAGATGGTTTGTGTTGCAAGGTCGTATTTTCACATATTGTCTGACAAGTTCTACCATATTCAATCCTGGGATATTTCCCGAAGTTACAAAAAATTCTTGCATTACCTTTGTTTTTGTATTCGGTAATGTAATTCTAAAAACGGATCCTTCATCTATTACATTTTCAACAAGCATATTTGTCAATTCCTCTCTTCTGCATGCTCCACTTAGTCCAATTATCATGGCAACTTTATTAAATAAGTATGTATCATCTGATGCTTCCGTTAAAAACTTTGTAACATCTTGTTTAGTGAAAATTTTGGATTTTTTAGCTCTGTAACCTGATTTACGTTTTAGTAATGCAACCAGCTGTAGGTACTTACTAATATCGACGTTTTTTCTTGTTGATAAAATACTTCTTATCATCGAATAATACGACCAAAGAGAAGATGGTTTTCTTTCCTTAGATAAGCATTCAAAGTAAGCCAACAATACTTTTTCATGAGTGATATTCTTGATTTTTTTAGCAGAACACCATTCTTCGTACCGATTAAACACCATTTCATATATACTCCGTGATTTTTCCGGCAAAAGGGAGTCGATATTTCTCGACATTTCTTCCAAATCAGAAGGTAAACTATCAGCTTCAGGATCACTCATTTTTTAAATTATATTAAATTCTACCTGACAATAATTATTGAGTTTGACAGCGATAAATAAATATTGCCATTACAACCTGACGACGTTGTCAAGGAAATTGCAAAGCACAGCTCACTCACCTACTAATATTTGAAACTACACAATATTTACTCCTTTAAAAATAGTTGTCATTGTGACATGTCGAGAATGCAGTTTTTAATTTTTCGAAAATGTATTGATATAAATGCCATCAGATAAAATTTTGTATGTAATACGAATCATAAACAATCATTATGGCACACGCCGTGTTATCGGACTCGGCTACGCCTCGCCCGATAACATTCACGACTTGTACCATAATGATCGTCTTTATGATCCTTATTACATAAATAACTATTATGTGCTGTTAGTCTAGTTTTTTTTTCAATTAATAAAGAATTTATGAATATTATTACAGTTTAAATTTATTTCATAGGCTTGTAGTCTCTATGGACCGAAGGTCAACGATGAGAGTACAATGGTAACGACTTGTCAGAGACTTTTGTCATTCATGTGTATTTAGAATGATCAATTCACATTTGATCTGTGTGTTGAAATCGATCTCGTATAAGCGCTTGTAGAAAAAATATTGTTCCTAACTCGTGCGGAAAGTGTTTTTCCCGCACTCAACTGCTTACCCGAACTCCGCACTTGTTAGGAAAATAACTATTTCCGAATTCACGAAAGGATACAGAAAATATAGAATAAGCGGAAGCAGATATATTCACGATCAATACAATAAATTAAATGAATGAAATGAAAAATTAAACAAATATGTGACATAAGATGCGCTTCACAGCTGACGCGTTCTTCCAGCACCCAGAGATATGGTAACCCCCCTGGTATGGAGAATTCAATTGAAAAGAAAGGTTTTCTGGGTCGGAAATTACGATTTTACGAAATTGAGGAATTCAAGATGGCGGCTTCAAAATGGCAGATGAGTGTTGTTATAATAAAAGATTGGGTTTCAGGATATCCCATGAATATTTAACCGAGATAATGAATTTAATCTTTTTTGCGTTTGAACACTGTATATTATTGGTGTGCTTGGACAAGTAAGATGTTGTTGTACGTCCCAAGTCACAGTGTTCATAACGTATGCACGCCGCATTTTTTTATATTGAGGGCCAACTATCACTCTTCACACCACCTACTCAGCGTGACTAGATCATCTTGGAGAATGTGGGTAGTTATATTTTTAAATCGCCGGCAAATAGTGCACGTCCTAACTGGAAGAAAGGAGATCGGATATAAACAATAAAACAAGAATTGGTCCCAGGACGGTGCCTTGCTGCCTTGAGGTATACTGCTGACTGCTGATAACGTAGGCTTCAGACCAGGATGTTTAACACGGCAGTACTGGCTGTGGAAAAATACCCGATCCATCCCCTCGTATACCCAGGTAGTCAAGTTTTTCTATGAGTTTACGGTGATGCACTTGATGAAATACCTAAGGCAAAGTCAGGCGTTTGTTTAGTTTGTACAGGGAAGTATATTGGTCAAGATGGAACGCAGGACGGCATTGCATATAATTCTCTTCATCACTTTGCACGTAGCTGCAAGGCAGGAGTGATAGCATAGCCAAGCCCAAAGTAGTTTCGAAGCTACGAATGACCGGTGAAAGACTGTAGCCGTGGGTAGGTAATGCCTGCGAACAGTTTTTCAGTTCAAACGCGTAAACTCTATCCCACCAAAAACATTCTGTAAAAACTAGCCAAGTCTCGATGGAGCTGCTTATTTATCTCTAAAAAGTAATGAAATCTAGAAAAAGTCGAGCCAAGTTTAAGGCTCCTTACTGCAATTTCTTTATTATTATAGTTAATGTTGTGTGAAAAGGCCGTTGAACATTCTTATACGTTAGTGGGTACAAGTCAATTTTGTTTACACGTAATGCTATATCTGTTGTAACTACCAATGTTTGTTAAGCGAGATAATAGCCCATGCTGGTATTGGTAATTGGACGCTAGTATCTCATTTCAAGCTGTTGTTGATTGTGCAACACATATGCATTCAGCATTGACAATGTTGACTTCTGCTCCCTTCTTTTTGGAGCGTCGAATCGACCACCGATCTAAAATAAAATAGACGTACAGACGGTCTTCTATCAATGATTAGAAGTCCCTCTGTACTGGAAATAATTTTTTATACTGTTTGTTTCAGGCTCGTATCATTGAATACGCAGCTTTATCAAGCCTACAATTGAATGAACGTTTTCCAAGTGGCAATTTTTCATCGTCATTGGGTTGCGTTTCTGGCGACAGATTGGTGCAATGGTGTCATGGAGCACCTGGTTTTGTACCCTTGTGTACCCTTCAACGGCCAAGTCACACAACATTAACTATAATAATAAAGAAATCGCAGTAGGGAGCCTTAAACTTGGCTCGACTTTTTCTAGATTTCATTACTTTTTAGAGATAAATAAGCAGCTCCATCGGGCCTTGGCTAGTTTTTACAGAATGTTTTTGGTGGGATTTCACTTCTTTTTGTAGAAACGTGGGCATATTGATCTATTTTATAAGATTTTCTTATTTGACACTTTTTTTTCAAGAGTAGTTTTTTTATTACAAATCTTTATTTTTTTTCTGTTTTGAACTATGGTAGATAGAGCCTCCGATTATTTTTTATTGATTTCAGCGTCCTCGAAAACCTATAGTTTGATACCAAACTTGTCCATATAGCCCATCTCTTACCCGATTCTTTTTCGGATTCAATTTTTTCTCTCCCAATCTAACCACCGCAGACCCATCTGATGATGTTTCTTTTCTGAAGAGCAATAGACGTTCTATATTGCACATAAATTTCATAGCATTTTCATATTCAGTGATACAGAGCGAAACACAGTTTCTTCTTCATCAAGCAAGAGCTTCCGAAGACGGAATGGAAAAAAGATATAGAGAACATAACTGCTATTACAGTTGCTGGTGATTCTGATAGAAGAGATTTGATTCACCAAATAAATAAACGAAGAGAAGAAGTGGGAGGATTACCTCAAATAGTACAACATTTGTTGAATGAGCACCCAGCACCCAAGCTTGTTGTCGTACATTCTGATCCCTGTACTCTGATGAAGAATGATCATAGATCACTTCATGAAGCCTGACAATTTCGATCAAATTTTCATCCATTTTCACTTCATCAATCACATCACAAAATATCCGACGTGATATCACTTACGGTTAGAAAATGTAAATTTGCTGGTAGTTCTGGTGTGCTACCAAGTGACAGCAGATGCTAACTTCGTGAATGCGTGAAATGATAACAATTGAAAAAAGGATAATAATCGGGTCATCAGTCTTATACACAGTGATAATTTTTACTGTCTCATTTATTAATTGTTCCGGCCTAGCTTTCGAAAACCTATGAAACGATATAGGTTTTCGAAAGCTAGGCCGGAACAATAAATGAGACAGTAAAAATTATCACTGTGTATAAAGCATAGATTAAAGAATTATATAGATTCGACACCCCACCTCTAATAGGCGGAAAATGGTTGAGCGCTATTTCGCGGCGGATGCGAACAGAACTTTAGCAGTATATAAATAGAGATATAGAAATCTACTTTATCGATGAATGGCGCGAAAATTTGAATTTGCCTTTGGGTTCTTGGTGGTAAAAAAATATCTTGAAGTTGGTAGAAATTCATTTTCAATGTAATCAACAACTCCAATTTTGTTGAAGTTGTCTAAATTACATTGAGAATGAATTTCTAATAGTATAGGTAGAATTTTGAATAGTAAAGAAAATTGCTGTTAATAATATAATTATTTATTCATACATAATGATACAATCAAATGCAAAATTATGATTTTCACCTATATATGTAAGTTGTATACATTTCAATTTAATTCTACATTTCTGATTATCAACATATTGTAGCGTCTCCTGAAGAAAGCTTAAATAAAGCCGAAAGCTTGAGAAACAAGGAAAAAACTGTTTCTTTTATTACCGACTGCTAAGCCAAATGAAGTCAACTAATTATGTATATATATAAATATTGGAAATGAATATCTGACACATATAATTTACTTTAGTAGGAACATTCTGAGAACAAACAGTCTCGTCTTAGAAGCCCTAGAGGAATCAATACTCAGATTATAATACTTTTGTAATGAGGACTTTACAACAAGGCACTATATAAATGAGAAGACGAACATGAATACCCTTAAAAAATAATATATGATGTTGACAGATGATATCCTACAAGACTTCTATACTCATCAAAGGCACCTAGTGTACAAAATAAATTCATATTAAAAATCTGCTCCTCGTTCATGAAAATTTGAATTGTTCAATGATTGTAACTTACATATCAATCATATTTCTTTCTGTAAAAGTAAAAAAACTTATAATTGCATGTGATACATACAGATGTTAAGCATCTAGGTGTCATTGTTGATAAATAAATAAAAAAATAAATTGATGAGCCTAATTTCTTACAAAATATTTCGAGAGCATCTCTCTATCTACGTTTCCTTCTTGAATCGAAAGAATTTTTGGCTTGAACCTATCTATCAAGTGTTTGTCTGGATTACTTGAGAGAAATTTGAAAAATTTTGAATCGCCTTAATTAGCAATTTTATTTATTTAATTACACCACCAAAACAAAGAACACCTAACAATTGTTTCACACATCACTTCGTCAAGGTTGTGTGTTGGGCATTCAATAATTTTAAAATTGAAATTTGTTAAAAGGATTTTTTGAAGTAATTTTGAAATATTTTTTGTTTCGCAAATTCTAGGGATGAAATAAAACAAATAATTGAATGAATGAGTGAATAGGCAAGAAGTGCATTTGCCTGGTTTGATTAAATGCCCAAACTCATACTCTCTACAATCAATAAAATCTAGATCTTGTCCCAACTCATTATTACTGAGCAGGTTATTCCTACAAGATTCACAGTCCTTAATGAATTTATTTTTTAGAAAATCTTGCAAATTGCACCACTCGTATAAACGAGAGTGCATCTTCCAAGTTTACTTCTTTTATAAAGTGCTACGCTTGGAGGAATAACCGCAGATATTTCATCAACAGTTAATGGGGCACAAACTGCTGATGGAATGTTCCGCGTAAGAAAAGATTTAAGATTATCCAAACACTCTGTGGACAAATCCTCCCGACAATTTGAGCCAGCAGAGTGTACAGATAAGAAATTATTGATTAGTAAAGTTTTGAATGACATAGTAAAGTGTGCAACATCTGAATTGGTGTTCCTTACCCCATGAGATCGGATGTAGCCAAAAAAATTTTCCAGACAATCTTGATTAAAAGCCCTTGTCAAGATGTAGCTAAAATCCTTTCTGTTCAGAAGTTTTGGTCATAAATAGAGAAATGCTCTCAAACTTTGCACCATGTTCTTTACACTGGGTACAACAACAAAACTTTTCTTCGAGGGACAGTAAAAAGTCATGCTATTCAAGACTTCTATAGCATGCTGCCAGAAACTATCATGATTTGAATTACTGTTTACTTCCCTCTTCAAAGGTTTTGCTGTTGGCCCATATGCTACGTTAACATTCAAGGAATCAAACAATTTATCCAGAAATAGTATTAAGTCTGTCGTGTCTGCAGCTTCTGGGGATAGCTAGAAGTCGCTGTTTATATCTGAAATGAAAAATATATGTATTACTATCACTTTCTTCTTTCAGAAAGAAAAAACTTAGTTGGATCATTTTTTTCATATGACTTCATAACTACCAGAAACAACCTATCGTTGGAATAATATTACAAACCTTTTAGTGCTTCCTCCTCTGTAACCTGCATCGCATCAGAACATGTTGGCACATCAAAATGAACAGAAGTATCACTTATGTTCTCCTCAACATTAATTAGCTCCAGAATATGTTGGTTGATCTAACGAAACATAATCATCTTTTAAAATAAACAATGCAATTGATGAATTTCAAAGAACTGAATATTGTTTTTGTAAAACTTACCAGGAACATTTATAGTAGGGAACGCATCAACTGTAAGACCCCTTCTGAATTCTGGCAAACTATGAGCCTCAGAAAAATGTGTATGGCAGGCATAATATCTGCTGTAAATCTGATCATTGTTAAATTTTGCCAATTCAGAGGTTTATTAATTTCTATCCATCTTTTGAACAAAATTGGATTGCTCTTCGGTAAACGATGTTTTTTGCTCACATCGTCGTTCGTCGTTGCACCCAGGTACACAGCATTTCCTTATTCTCGACGGCATTTTTCACTATATTATTGTAGTTGACTAACTTAAAATTATACAAGAGCAATGTTGCTTCTTAGAAGCAAAGACTTATAAACTAAGTTCTAACCAAAAAGAACCTCAAACGCTGAAATCAGTGAAATCAAAACAACGAAAGAAATGACATATACAGCGCCGTCTACAGGCGGCTGAACTTATTAAAAGCGTATGCAGCGCTCCTGGTGTATGCCCACATAAATAAAACTCGTTGAATGGTGGGGGAAAGGAAGTGCCAGGACCCTGGTATAAAGCCTAGTTCTCAGAGCTCGGTGCCGTCGCCTGCGACGCTCCCCACTCCTCCTCATACCCGTTGATGTGTTTGACAATCAGATGTTTACGACAGCGGAGATCTCAAATTGGTTATGTTTGTGGCAGTGTAGTTGGAATATTTCAACGACGAAAGGGGCGTGTCGCGACACATTTTGACAACCAGAAATGGAAAGGAAGGGGTTAGGGGAAGTTTTGTTTACATGCTCTGATTGGTTGAAGAGGTGTCGCAGGCGACGGCACCGAGCTCTGAGAACTAGGCTTTAGACTGATGACCCGATTATTATCCTTTTTTTCAATTTATATTCTAAAGTCGATATTCACATATTGAGTATGATAACAATGTGTTTCCAAGCGCATAAACTTTCATACATTATTGTGGTTGCACATTTTGCGAAGATGACGTGATAGCACGTGAGCTCACGTGACGTGCCAACAGATTTTCGATTATCCTAGTTTTTATAATTTTCCCTTTATGTGGCCATTAAACCCTAACTATGTACCAAATGTCAGCTCTCTGAGTTTATGGGAAGTACTAGTTCTATTTTGATGATCATGAGTGAATTAGGGTCGAAAATGCGAAACTTTGCTTTCGCGTAACTTCGGAACTAAATGACCTACACACTTGAAATTCTGGATTTTGAGTACGTGATTATAGCTTACTGGATGACGAAAATTTCGGCGTTCTGGTCTCATCCGGACGTTCTCAAATAGGGGCTTGAAAATGCGGCGAAATGGTTCGGGTAAAGGTAGTACGGCAGTGTTTGCTTCGCGCTCGACTTGGCGGGGCCACTGCCGTGCCTCCAAATCCAGGCTAGGTGTTGTGGAGGTTTCAAATTGAAAAAGTCCTATTCCGCTGTTATGTTGAGCTCATTGTTCTTGGCAGCCTTCGAGCCTTCTCTGTATGAAATGTTTTTGGTGTGTTATGACTAATACCTTGTTGTAGATTTTTGGACAAATATGGAACCCATACTTCTGGTTCATGGAGGGGCTGGGAATGTGAGAGATGCTAGAGTTCCGCCTAAAATCGCATCGGTAAAAGCTGCAGCTATCAAAGGCTACGAAGTTCTAAAGAGAGGAGGATCAGCTGTTGATGCAGTGGAAGAAGCCGTTAAGATCATGGAAGATGACGAATGCATGAATGCAGGTAACTTATGACTGAAATTGAAAGTAATTGGCCACATTCTCGGGAAGTTATTATCGAATTCCTTATTTTCCTGTCGAAAATAAACATCGTCATCTCGATGTGTTCGCGGATGACTGATTGTTCAACAATTTTGAATAACCCACTATTTTCTACAAGCGTGCACTTTCATTCTCTTTCCCGCACGTATTTCAATTCGTAAAGAGTCACATTGCCAAACAGTGTGGGAAAAACCCCTGCTATTCCATTACCGCACGCAAATGCGTGTGGTAATGGATTAGCAAGGGCTTTTCTCGCACGCTTTTTCTAAAGAATAAACTGAATAATGATATATCTCTATGCCACCGACGACGTTACTATGGAAACGGCATGTGAATAAGAATTAATACATTGTCATTATATTATGAAATTGTGTTTAAATATATACTCCATTCACTTTTATAAAGTATACCGGTTGGCCATGGAATTCTGACACATTTCACCGTGTATATTTTGAAAATGTTAGGTTATGGTCATTCTTCTGTCAGTTGAACCAGCAACGTTGCCGTTTCTACATTTATGTCGTAGTAATTACGTATTTATCAAAATGTTTATTTACTTTGGGAAAATAATGAATTCGAGAAAATATTATGTGAATTCAATAATTCCAAAGACCTGGCGAATGTTGAAGACACTTTTTCGCCTAAATACTGGAAATATTTCACCTATATAAACATGGTTGGGAGATTCAGTGGTGCTATTTTCTTGTACGGAAATCAAGAACCGAGTGTTGAAATTTTACTGAAAAATAATGGACAAAATAGTCCGTTACTTTGTGATAGTTCATTCGAAAAAAGAATAAAAGTATTCGCATAACCCTACAGAAAAACTCATAAATGAACAGTGGAATTCCCCACTTTCCAAAAAATAAGCCTACAGAAGAAATTGAAATACCTTTTTGCACCCCTTTAAATACTCCAGTATGAAAATGTAGTGGTACTACGAAACCTGTGTCACTGTTGAACCTTAAAAGAACTAACTCCATTTACAAAGTTCGTGGGAATCTATGTGAATGATAGGTAAACCGAATCAAGAAGAACGTATTTCTAAACTGGGATGCACCTTAGCTTCAGTCTGTTATCTTTGGGTGTAATGACAAGATATCTGGATAAATTCTGCATGAAAACCATCTATCATACAGTATTCGAGTCAAAAGCAAGATATGGAATTATGTTTTATGGACATACTTCGAAGTCAATTCAAATATTCAATCTCCAGGTGAGTGTTAAACGTCTTAAATTTAATTATCATATCAACTGGCATATAATGATAAGATACAAAACTTGAGAAAACGGTAACACAATAAAGAAATTGGTTTTGATACATAATAAAAAAAACTTCAACAATTTTCCATCACCAAACAATAATTTCTAACATCGTTACAAGTATATGTTTCTTTTTGAGAAAGAGCATTAGATTCTTTAATGTATCATACAATATGGCATGTTCAAAGCAATTACAGTATTAGGAAAACAGATTTGAATAGGACACCATACATTTTTACCCATGATACATGAGCACAACGATAAAAACCTCTGAATAAGTATAGAGATTTTGTAATTTTTTTCAAAGAATAGGCTGACATATTCATAACGGACAGAATCTTCTTCAGGAACAACATTTCATCTTTCTTTTGGATTGACACTGACAAAATATCTTGAAATCTGCAACCGAAAAGGAGATAGAAAATCATCAGGACCCACATTTGGTCCTTGACAACAAAGGTCTTCCGACCATATCTGGTCCTCCAAGCAATTATTTTTGAGATCCTCAGGTTTACGAAGAAGCTTTATCTCCCTTATAAAGAGAAGGCCTTTCCCAATTGGTTATTCTTCTATCTAGGTGGTTTGCAGCTACTTCCTCTTCCATATCCATAATATAATTCATTTTGTTTGATTCAGTTGAACCTCCTTGATCGTAGAAAATCTTCGATACAGTACTAGTTTTATAAGGAGGGTATTCGACATTTTTGCAATACTAGAAAAGCCAAATGTTAGGACTTTCACACTGCATAGAGGGTTCTGTTGAAAAAGGCAGCTCTTTCGCAAAAGTGAGTAGTGTATCAATCGAAACGTGTTCATTTTTCAAATTATAATTCCAAATTTGTCGTTGCAGATCTTTCTTCAAAATAAAGTCTTCAGTCAGTGTCGTTTTGGGTTCCCCAATAGTAGGAAATTCTTTGTCGTCTCTTTCACTTAAAATTCTCCTAATTGTGTTTATGTGCAGCTAAAAAATGAATATCTATTCATATAAAATATAAAACCTTGGTTTTCACTCACTTATACGTCGAAAATGTTGGATAGCTGGTCATGAACTGTCGACACCAAATTTACTTTACCTCTGCTTTTTCGAAACTACCTTCGGCATTCTTAGTTTCCAGGCTTGATAATTAATAATGAAAAATAAACGCCGGCATCGTCTCCGACATTTATTAATTGCCGTAATGTCATTCACAAGTGCCAACCTGCGATTTTTTCTGGTGAAAAAACTTGATAAACCTAAAACTTGGCCTCCCGGGATACTTTATAAAGGTGAATGGAGTATAAATAATATCAACTCGAATTCAATCAGTACGCTCCGGTAAAATGGATACTTCGGGATCTGATGATGGCCTGCCCGAAGAAATATTAGCAGCTTCTTATGAAGCGAGTTTAAATTTGTTACCGGCCAAGTCGAAGATAAAATATGAGAAGCAATATTCAGAATTCATTGATTGGTGTCATTCCAAAAAGGTTCAACCGAGGAAGGAGGAAGTGTTTTCGGCGTATTTTTTGGAAATGTCCAAAATTTGGAGACCAAACACATTATGGTCCCGATATTCAATGATACAGAGTGTTTGTAAACTGAAACAGGATTTGGATATTGGAAAATTCCATAAATTAACTGCCTTCATTAAACGACAGAATATAGGATTTCGTCCAAAAAAGGCCAAAACTTTTAATGAAGAGGAAATAACAAAATTCATGAGTGAGGCATCTGATGAAATTTACTTGATGATGAAGTTGGTAACAATTTTTGGATTAGCTGGTGCCTGCAGACGAGAGGAACTTACAAAACTCACCATCGACGATATAGATGATAAAGGAGACTTGATCATCGTCAATATTAAGGACTCCAAAAATCATTCACCAAGATCGTTTGTTATATCCCAAGACACCAATAATGGATATTTTCTGAACATATACAGAAAATATATGAATTTACGTCCAAAGGAAATACCTCATCGCCGAATTTTCATAAAGTATAATCGGGGAAAATGTAAGATTCAACCTGTCGGAATCAATACAATAGGAAAAATACCGTCCGAAATTGCAGCTTACTTACGCCTACAAAATCCGGAATTATACACAGGACACAGTTTTAGGCGCTCCTCGGCTACTTTCCTAGCCAATTGTGGAGAAGGTATCACAAATATTAAACGTTTAGGAGGATGGAAGTCAACTGCTGTTGCTGAGGGATACTTGGAAGAATCTATTAACCAGAAAAAAAAAAATGTCCACTAAAATTCTTATTTTGAATGGTTCTTCCTCTTCAAACTGTAATACAGAATCATTACCTTCCAAAGAGCCTTCGAACAATATGATGGCAAATATTCAACGTTTTGCTTCTTCCTCTTCAAACTGTAATACAGAATCATTATCTTCCAAGGAGCAGCTGACTTCGACCAATATGATGGCTTCTGCTATAAATTTGCATAACGCGACCAACTGCACGTTTACAATAAATATAACTAATAACTGAATATTTCTAATGAATATATTGATAATAATGGGAACAAACAGAATGTACATAGATTCCTTATCAAAATTCATTTTTATGTGCTGTTAGTCTAGTTTTCTTTTCAATTAATAAAGAATTTATGAATATTATTACAGTTTAAATTTATTTCATAGGCTTGTAGTCTCTATGGACCGAAGGTCAACGATGAGAGTACAATGGTAACGACTTGTCAGAGACTTTTGTCATTCATGTGTATTTAGAATGATCAATTCACATTTGATCTGTGTGTTGAAATCGATCTCGTATAAGCGCTTGTAGAAAAAATATTGTTCCTAACTCGTGCGGAAAGTGTTTTTCCCGCACTCAACTGCTTACCCGAACTCCGCTTCGCGTCGTTCGGGTAACGGCAGTTTCGTGCGGGAAAATATCACTTTCCGCACTTGTTAGGAAAATAACTATTTCGGTAGATCTCACTTCTGAAACTGTAATTTTTTGGTATTCGACAAGTAGAAACTACGCCATTATTGAAAATGGAACGATGCACGCTTCAACAACGCAATGAAATTATTGAAATGATGAAAATTTGGCAGAGACGGTTCGTAAAACTCGAACGTTTTTGGATCGTCGTGAAGCACCTTGTCGAACCACAATACAAAAATTGGTTGAAAAATTTGAGCTGTTGGGACAAGTTAGCGATGTGAAGCATAAAACTCGACACGTCGCTCAAGAACAGCCGCGAATATTGCTGCTGTCGCCGAAAATGTTGAAGAAAACCTAGGTTTGTCCATTCCTCGTCATTCTTTGGCATGAGGCGTTCCACAAACGTCATTGCATCGGATTTTGTATAAAGATTTGTGTCTTGAGGCTCATAAAGTTCAGTTAACACATGCAAAGGAACTCAAGACGGCCCATACTCAACAACGTCGTGTCTTGTCTTTGCTGATTAGGTCCTTCAAATGCATAAACATGATCCGGAATTCCATCGAAAAATCATCTTGAGTAATGAGGCCAATTTCCACCTCGATGGCTTCGGCAACAAGCAAAATTGTCGCATCTGTGGCTCGGAAAACCAAAAAGTTATTGTTGAATAGCCTCTTTATCATCAATGTGTGACTGTTTGGTGCGGTTTATAGTCCGGCGGGGTGATTGGACCTTACTTTTTCGAGAATGAAGCTCGAGCAAGAGTTACGATGATTTAATTCCGCTATTGAGAGATGATTCATAGTTTTTTATGCCCCGAATCACGATAGTGTTCACTTGGTTGTTGCCCCTATACTGTAATATACAGGGTAGGTCATCCATAACTTTCCACCCCGAATTTTGAGCTTTGGGATGGAATAACAAATAAGGATATTCAAATGAGTTTGATATCACTACCCCTCTAGCTGCAACCCCTAACAGATCTCATTTTTTAATAGGGAAAAGGGGTCAAGCAGCACCTTGTTGGAAAGGCAATTGAATTTCCTGCATGAGTGTATTTTTTTATCGCTTTATTATTACACACGCCGAATTTGGATCTTTGAAATGGAAAAAACGCTCGGACGGGTCAAAAAATGAATTCGATCTCACAACCCCTCTAGCCGCTACCCTAAAGCCCGCAACGGACGGCGAGCGATATCTATATATACAGGGTGAGTCTTTGACTTGTACATATATTATAACTGTAGATTCCTCTCATCAAACGAAACACTTTTTTCTTATACCATTTTTCAAAATTCGGTTTCGTTTGAAAGATACAGGGTGTCAAAAATCCATGAAATTAACACTATTCTTTTCATATATTCGAAACCGATAATCCGAATGAACTGAATTTTGGTTGATTGTTTACTCTATTCATGGTGCATATTCCTCAATTGAAACTTATTCCATATTCCTTCTAGTATAAGAGTTACAGCCTACTCGTCTCATGAATTCATGCAAAAATACTATAAAATCACTTGAAAAAGATAAACGGTTCATATTCTCGAAAGAATCAACCATTTTAGAAAATAAAAGTATTCTTATATTTTTTCAATAAAACGCGTCGTTTTCGAGTTATTCCTAATTGTATACGAACAAATTCGAGGAAAAAATCATGAATTTCATAAAAAAACTGAATGCAACCCTGAATTAAATATCATCGAATATTATGTATTCTCTGATCTTAACAAATTAACAACGTTGTCAATGTTTATCAACTTCGTCAAGACTAAAATCTACATGATGGAAAAACGTTCGATGTAATAATTGAATTCTGAGAAGCATGAAATGAAATTACACAGTCTACAAGCACAGTTTCTATTGAAAATTTATTGTTACCGGTCTTTCAGGAAAATATCTATCTCAACAATATTATCCTCTTGGAGATTTCAATCGACACTACACGGTCTGCACATCACAATCATCACCTGTTCGCTTTATTATCTGCAAGTAAATTTAGATAGATAATTAAGGTTATCCCGTTTAAGCGTCTTTCATTATCATAGACTGGCCTGCGGTTCGAGACACAGAAACAGAACAACCACAACACAACGGCCTGTCCCGCCTGTCTGCCTTGCGTGCCGGCTATATCGTAGCGCTATATCGGCAAGAATCAGAACTCGTTTGGCATCTCCAAAGAGCCACGCCTAGACGCCTTTAGCCGTTAGCGATTGTGATAGTTCATCCGCTAACGATAGAGGACGTACTGCTTTCTTGAGTTCGCATTGTTTGAAGAGAAAATCGGCAATCTGGCATCGTCTTCTCTAGAGTTCTGTGCTTAGACAGGTTCTGTGCACGGCCTTCTGAAGACTTTAGTCTTTAGATGGCCGTGTTCTGTGGAATATCATATCACAGAAGATGAGTTAGGTTAGGTCATTGACCTCGAATCATCTGACTTCGTTCCAAAATATCGAGGAAAATATTAACCAATTATTAGTGTTTATAAACTAATCTTCAGGAAAATCGAAGAAGGAACTTATTTTGGTGGGAGAAATATGGCTTTTCAATTGCAGAAATAATCGGACAGTGTTTTTGTTAGGAAATATTGTTTTTGTTACATTCTTATTCGAATAAGGTTAGTGCTTGAGTATTTTCTAATTGTATCACCCAGAACATCTAATCACCTCAATTTCAATCGAAAAATATGAACTTTGAAGTGTTTCCAGAGAATGTATCCAGGCACGGACTCAGCACTATTTTTTTTTTGTCAAATGGCTATATCTTTTTATCAGAGCCGAATTCGGAAAAATGGAAAATGAAAAAAAGGTTTCCTTTGGCCTCAAGAATCTATAGTTAATATATATGTACAAGTCAAAGACTCACCCTGTATATATAAAAGAAAGATGTTGGTTACACCATTTATAACTCGAGATCGGATGGACTGTTTGTTATGAAACTTCATTTATGGATTCCTCTATGGTCTGGTTATTATAAAATACAATAAAACTTTGAAAAAATCGATGAAAATTTTACTTAAACAGGAAATGCTTTTCCTCTTTTTGAGTAAGGCCACTAGATGTCGCTACAGTTACAGTTACGCTACCGCTTATTCGTTTGTACTTCATTAGATATTCTCCGCGTTAGATGGCGATATAAACAAATAGTGTGTACAGTGACTATATTCCCTCTAAAGTCACTGTAATAGTGTGTAATTTGAGTTGCCTACAACTCTGCGCTGTTGAGCAAAACCAAAATGTCTTAGCGTAGGAGTACAGATGTCTAAAATGATTAGATTTCGTTGAGATATGAGAAAAGTTTCGTCCTTGCCACTTCAGATGGCGCTATTCACACATTATGACTGATGATTATTAGTTATTTTTATAGTTTTATTTATTCCAAATAACGTAATCGTGAAGGTTCTATATTTAACATTATCACAATTAAATGGCGATGAATTTGTTGAGGATTTCGCGGCCATCGATTGATGTCATCTGTCCTTTTTTCGAGCATTTCGGTCGTCAGGGTTTGAAATGGTCGAAAAAAGAACATATGACATCAATTACTGTGTAATTTACATAGGGCTTATAGAACCATGAAAGGCTATTAACAGATCTAGAAGCGGGTGAATATCACAGTGAATTTTTATCGAAATGTCAAGTAAATCGGATTTTGGCGATGAGTTCCAATCGTGAGATGCCCATTCACATCTTTTCTCATAATTTTTAAAATGTTTTTGGAATTTCTGTTTAGGTAATAAATATATTTGCGGAAATAACTGAATCCATAATTGCCATTATTATAGTGATTGACAAATTATGACAAATTATTTTTGGGTATCTGTTCTGTGTGATAGCTCATATCCATGGAAACATTTGACAGTTCAAAAATCAGAGAACCAAGCCGTTGATCTCCGATCACCGGTGATCACGATTTGTGAAATCCACCGTAAGTATCATTTAGGCGGAACAAAGTTCGCCGGGCCAGCTAGTATCTCATATACATATACTTATTACACCAATATCGCTCCTTATGAAAATGCACCAAGCCCCGCGGACGACGCTATAATATATATTCCGATATTACGATATTTTTCCATACTAAAATGACATATGTCAATGCAAAGCTATGATATATATTATATTATCGCTCGCCGTCCGTTGCGGGCTTCACAGCAATTATTTCAATCTAAACGAAAGCGCACGATTTACTTTCTAAATATTATTGTTTTCACGTTTTCAGTTTTCTCAGATTTTTTCAGGTAGCGGCTAGAACGGAAGTGATATTGACTTTATTTTTTTTACCCTTCCGAGCGTTTTTTCCGTTTCAAAGATCCAAATTCGCCGTGTGAATGTTATTTATGGAATACTGAGTCACTCTGTATAATTATTATGCGATAACAAAAACTGCACTTATGCAGGAAATTGAATTGCCTTTCCAACAAGGTGCTGATCGCCCCTTTTCCCTTTTCAAAAATGAGAGCTGTTTGGGGTTGCAGATAGAGGGAGTGATATCAAACTCATGTGAACACCCTTATTTGTCCTCCTTTCAAAAAAATTTGACCTGTCCGAGCGTTTTTTCGTTATTCCATCCCAAAGCTCAGAATTCGGGGTGGAAAGTTATAGATGGCCCACCCTGTATGGACTGGCATACTTGACTCGTGTAAATAATATAAAACAAAAATTTATTTGGGGGCACGGCAGTGGCCCCGCCAAGTCGAGCGCGAAGCAAACACTGCCGTACTATCTTTACCCGAACCATTTCGCCGCATTTTCAAGCCCCTATTTGAGAACCTCCGGATGAGACCAGAACGCCGAAATTTTCGTCATCCAGTGAGTAAGGATCACGTACTCAAAATCCAAAATTTCAAGTGTGTAGGTCATTTAGTTCCGAAGTTACGCGAAAGCAAAGTTTCGCATTTTCGACCCTAATTCACTCATGATCATCAAAATAGAACTAGTACTTCCCATAAACTCAGAGAGCTGACATTTGGTACATAGTTAGGGTTTAATGGCCACATAAAGGGAAAATTATAAAAACTAGGATAATCGAAAATCTGTTGGCACGTCACGTGAGCTCACGTGCTATCACGTCATCTTCGCAAAATGTGCAACCACAATAATGTATGGAAGTTTATGCGCTTGGAAACACATTGTTATCATACTCAATATGTGAATATCGACTTTAGAATATAAATTGAAAAAAAAAAATAATCGGGTGATCAGTCTTATACTCAGTGATATTTTTACTGTCTCATTTATTGTTCAAGGAAACGATAGGTTTTCGAAAGCTAGGCCGAAACAATAAATGAGACAGTAAAACTTATCACTGTGTAGAAGACTGATGAAGCGATTATTATCCTTTTTTCAATTGTTATCATTTCACGCATTCACGAAGTTAGCATCTGCTGTCACTTGATAGCACACACGCAAATTTACATTTTCTAACCGTAAGTGATATCACGTCGAATAATTTGTGAAGTGATTGAAGTGAAAATGGATGAAAATTTGATCGAACTTGTCAGGGTTCATGAAGTGATCTATGATCATTCTTCATCAGAGTACAGGGATCAGAATGTACGACAACAAGCTTGGGTGCTGGGTGATCATTCAACAATTGTTGTACTATTTGAGGTAATCCTCCCACTTCTTCTCTTCGTTTATTTATTTGGTGAATCAAATCTCTTCTATCAGAATCACCAGCAACTGTAATAGCAGTTATGTTATCTATATCTTCTTTCCATTCCGTCTTCGGAAGCTCTTGCTTGATGAAGAAGAAACTGTGTTTCGCACTGTATCACTGAATATGAAAATGCTATGAAATTTATGTGCAATATAGAACGTCTATTGCTCTTCAGAAAAAACATCATCAGATGGGTTTGCGGTGGTTAGATTGGGAGAGAAAAAATTGAATCAGAAAAAGAATCGGGTGAGAGATGGGCTATATGGACAAGTTTGGTATCAAACTATAGGTTTTCGAGGACGCTGAAATCAATAAAAAATATTCGGAGGCTCTATCTACCATAGTTCAAAACTGAAAAAAATCAAGATTTGTAATAAAAAAACTACTCTTAAAAAAAAGTGCCAAATAAGAAAATCTAATAAAATAGATCAATATGCCCACGTTTCTACAAAAAGAAGTGAAATCCAACCAAAAACATTCTGTAAAAACTAGCCAAGTCTCGATGGAGCTGCTTATTTATCTCTGAAAAGTAATGAAATCTAGAAAAAGTCGAGCCAAGTTTAAGGCTCCTTACTGCGATTTCTTTATTGTTATAGTTAATGTTGTGTGACTTGGCCGTTGAAGGGTACACAAGGGTACAAAACCAGGTGCTCCATGACACCATTGCACCAATCTGTCGCCAGAAACGGAACCCATTGACGATGAAAAATTGCCACTTGGAAAACGTTCATTCAATTGTAGGCTTGATAAATTGCGTATTCAATAATACGAGCCTGAAACAAACAGTATGAAAAATTATTTCCAGTAAAGACGGACTTCTAATCATTGATAGAAGACCGTCTGTACGTCTATTTTATTTTAGATCGGTGGTCGATTTGACGCTCCAAAAAGAAGGGAACAGAAGTCAGCATTGTCAATGCTGAATGCATATGTGTTGCACAATCAACAACAGCCTAAAATGAGACACTATCGTCCAATTACCAATACCAGCATGGGCAATGATCTCGCTTAACAAACATTGGTCGTTACAACAGATGTAGCATTACGTGTAAACAAAATTGACTTGTACCCACTAACGTATAAGAATGTTCAACGGCCAAGTCACACAACATTAACTATAATAATAAAGAAATCGCAGTAAGGAGCCTTAAACTTGGCTCGACTTTTTCTAGATTTCATTACTTTTCAGAGATAAATAAGCAGCTCCATCGAGACTTGGCTAGTTTTTACAGAATGTTTTTGGTTGGATTTTAATTTTCTATATCGAATTCGAGTAGGATTGAAAGGTATATTATACATAAATAAAGACTGTGGAAAAATCATATCTTCTAAATCGCTCAAATTAAGCCCTTCTCCACTTCTTCATTCTTTTCTAGGCTACGGATCGGTCCTGAACTGCGAGGGCGATGTTGAAATGGATGCATGTATAATGAACGGGGAAAATATGGATGCTGGATCTGTGGCAGTAGTGAAAGACATCGCTCATCCAGTCACGTATGTCGCATTCGAAAACATATTTTCGTTTCTCAAAACACGACAGGTTGTTGCAGGTTGGCCAGGATGGTGATGGAGAAAACGCCCTACGTGATGATGGCGGGAGAGGGCACCATGGCTTTAGCCAAGGAGATGGGCTTGGAAATGCTGACCCCGGGAAGTTTGGTGACCAAAGACGCTTTGAAGGCTTTGGAGGTATACAAACAGACAGGAGGGTCCTTTTACGAGATTGGAGAAGCTGAGGTGAGCTCAATAAAACTTCGTGTTATAACCTAGTTCTCCATCGTAGTGCTGATAATCAATCGCCTTTGCAGGGGATTTTTTTGAAATCTCAGTCCCACTTTTTGTTTCCGAAATGTTTGCTCTGAATGCAAAATATAATATAGGATGACTTATACATATATTTTAACTGTAGATTCTTTAAATCAAAAGAAACCTTTTTTCATTTTCCATTTTTCGACTCTGTTGAAAAGATATACTCATTTGAAAAAAATTGGGCCAAATACATGCCTGATACAATTCTCTACAAATCCGTCAAAGTTCATATTTCGCGAACTAAATTGAGTTGATACATTTAGGGAATACTGAAGTAGTAACCTTATAGGAATAAAAATGTTACAAACACGGTATTTGCTGAAACAAACAACTAAATAGCCATATTTCTCCCATCGAAATAAGTTCCTTCTTCGATTTCCCTGTAAATTAGTTTGTCAACAATAATAACTTGTTCATATTTTCCGCGATATACGAAAAATATCATAAGAAGAAAGGTTTTTCATTGAATTTATGATTAATCAACCTATTCCAACCCATTGTAATAGGGTTTTTTTCCCGTAGAAACCTTACCTCGAGCGCCAGCTATTCTTTTTGCTTATAAGGTAGAATAGCAAACCTGCCAGGATAGCTGCTTAGCCGGAGACAGAGTTCGGTTGTATCTAGGGTGTTAGCGATAACTGAGAAATCGAAAATAGAGCAATTCACACAATTTATTCAAACGGTTGAAACAGTGATACAAATGCAATAATGTCAAGAAAATATCAAATATGCAATAATAAGAAAATATCAAATATTCACCAATATCAATTGAACATCAAATATGCATTAATCCCAACATATATCAAATATACGCAGGTAAAGAAAAGTGATTCAGTTTTGCCTGACTGCGAGCATTCATTCAAAAGAAATATTTCACGGTACGAGTCAGCCAGAATAGAAGGGGGGGGAAATTTGAATTAAACGGAGGATTTAATTCTACAGTTGAAAAATGTGGGACGGATATGAAAATGTACAGTGCTTACTTTCTGTCCGATATTCTTTCAGTCCGGAAACTCAAAAGAGTTATATTGTCTACTCAGCTTGTTTCACGTCTAGAAAGGTCGGGTTTGGCCAGGTTAAATATAAATGGTCAAACAGGACGCACCGAACTAGGGGCGCGAAGGATCGGTACCGAAGCGGAATTCGACTCCACGTTCTATAGCATTGGTTTGCATGAGCCCTCCGGTCTGATGGTGAGACTACTCTCCACCAAAAACAGGCGCTAAATCGAGCACCGACTAACTCGGTTAAACGTACTATAGACTATAGGGAATCTTGTACGAGTAAAGGAAGGTTTAATACGGATCTCGACGTAACAGCTATTTTGATAGACTCAACGAAGATACAGAAAAATGAGACTGAAATGAATTGGATCGGTACTTACGATTTCGGTGCACTACTTCTCACTCGGTAAAGAAAAGAAAAATCGAAAATTACGGAATTCGTTAAACTTTCAAATAAAAAAGGATATTTCGGAAACGCAAAAGATAATACTCTATTCAGGCCGGAGCAAAAATGAATAATGGGTGACAGATGAGGGGAAAATCGCCTTTTATAATCTCCCTGAGGGGGGCGGAAACGGCAAGCGCAGAAATGCTACTTTTCTAGAAAAGTACTCCAGTAAAACATCTTCGAATCTGGCTTATCGTACGTATAAACTAGAAAAACGGCGTTATCTACATTCTACGTGGTTCTTATGACTCTTTTCACTATGTTCTCTGCATGTAAAACAATATCGAACGAACCATATTCGATCTTCTCGGTTTAATTCTGAACGGAAATGAACTGCAGGAATTCGAAATAAAAATCCGGAAAAATTAATTTAAAATGAAGACCGATTTCATGATCGGAAAATCGAAATTACACCATGTTGCAATAAAACAAAAATCTTCTATGACAGAGCTATCACAGAGCTTTTGAGAAGACGATGCCAGATTGTTGATTTTCTTTTAAAACAAGGATATAACCGCGCGATACACACCGTAAGATTTATGAATCGACCAATCTCAAACGTATTATTGTTCTGTGCCTCAAACGTCGGCGTCTTCAAACGACGCATGCGTATAGCGACAACCGGCGCCATCTGCGAGTATAAATAAATATGGAGAGAATTTTTTCTAGGAAAATGTTGGTATAAAAGGGAAAATTGATTATGTTTTTCTTCGATCTCGTGATGATTATGTCGAAGACAATCAGTGAATTAATGTTATATTAACCGAGTTTATGAAATTCTAAGAGGGTCAGTGGGAGGTTGAGTTTGAATAGCAGTTTGCTAGACTTCGCCTTTGCTGACTTGGTCATGAGTGTATGTATGTTTTTCCTTTTGTGGATTTCTGTATAATAAAGACGTATTATTATTATTATTATTATTATATTGTTTAGATAGGAACATCGACATAGATTATTTAGTGCTAAGTATCATTTTATTTTTCATTAATTTCAATTTAATACGAGGTTTGTACCGACATTCATCATTCATATATCTGAATTTTATATTTCATTGACTTTCATCTTTAATATGGACCGGTAACACTAACATTTTTCATAGAAACTGAGCGTATTAAATGTATAATTTCATGTCCCTTGGATTATATTATTACATATGCCTGCCTTGAACGTATTTCCATCATTCAAATTTCAGTCTCGACAACGACAATGTTAATAAACATTCTGACAACATTGTTAACATGTTTAGAGACCAGAGAAGTAATAATATTCGATGATATTTGATCCAGGGAAGCATCCAGATAACTCTTGTAATTCGTGATTTTTTCCTCAAAATGTATCTTATACAATTGGGAATAAATCGAAAATTTCGAAAATATGAACTGTTCTTTTTTTTCAAATGGTTTTATGGTATTTTGCGGAGATTTATGACTCGGCTACGCTGTATAACTTTTATACTTTTAATGATTTTCGACACCCTGTATCTTTCAAACGAAACCGAATCTTGAAAAATGTTATGGGAAAAAAGTGTTTCGTTATGAGAGGAATCTACAGTTGAAATATAGGTACAGGATGGGCAAAATTGGTGCTACATGAACTAAAACTTTTCAACCCGAGGAGATAGAGAAAAATGAATGGCACCTTATAGTCCTCTTTTTTCGAGAAACTGTTAATGCCATCAACTGCATTCCTCTATCTTCTTTCGTTTCAGAGTTATAGGCCGAAATTGCAATTTGGGCAATTTCAACTTTGGTCATTATCTCCGTTTCTGTTTATGCTAGGATGTTGAAATAAAAAGCACTTTTCTGATAGCAATCCAGTGGAGTACTCTAATTTTTTCTAAGAGGTTTATTTGCTGAGTTATAACAAAAAGTTTTAGTTCATGTAGCACCAATTTTGCCCACCTTGTACAGGGTGGCCAGATTTCGATGGTTTAGTACTACAACTCCTAAATTATGAAAGACAAGCAGGCCGTTCCAGCTTCGCCCGGGTAGAAATTTGTTTCACATCTTCAACACTTCAACCTGCCATATCTTTTGATGCACTCCCAAATAGTGCAAAATTTTGAAAAACATCTGATTACCATAAACAGGTAATAGCAAGTCAATCTTGAAAGATAGATATATGCTATCGCGGACTTTTTTGTAGAACTATTCAAGAGGTACATTTCCGTCATACATTATATTCACGTAAGTCTTACGGTTTTTGCAGCGCACGTGAAAATAGCTGATTGTGACTGATTTTTTTGTAATTATTGAAGTTATAGTAGGTATCCTTAATTTTTTCGGGTGAAAAGTATAGCCTATGTCACTCAGGGATGATGTAGCTTTCTAAGGGTGAAAGAATTTCTGAAATCGGTCCAGTCGTTTTTGAGCCTATTCGTATCAAACAAACAAAAATACAAATCTTTCCTCTTTATAATATTAGTATAGATAGAGAAAAAATAAGATACATGATATGTTCTCTTTTTTCGAGAAACAAAAATTGCTGAAAATCCCTAGTTGCTATGGAGTCTAGTTTCCGAGCTACAGGGCGATTTTGGTATTTGGTCCATTATTATAATTGGCTATAACTTATTGCGTATCATAAGATCTACGTTCTCGAAATGAACACATCATTGGGGCACTTTTTTTACTGCTTTTCATCGGTGCTATCGGATTTTTGTATCTGCTCAAATTTCGGAGCTATAACAAAAATTTTTTTTTCAAATGGAAACCATGGTGGAAAATGATATTTCCAAATTCATCTTTCTTCAACGATTTCAAAAATATATATTATGGTATACTTCCGAGTTCACTATATATCGAAAATTTCGAAAAAACACTTTTCGTTCAACAAAATCCTAGCAGGCTTTGATTCACCTCCTTCAAAACTAAGGCGGTCATAGTCATAATCAAATTCAATTCAGTTTTGTATCGTCTGGCGCTTCTGAAATTCTTATTAATGCCACAATTATTAAAAATATAGTATGCTAGAATGTTTCATACAAGCAAATTATGACGCTGATAATGCATCTCAAATATATTTTGATAGATATCCTGAAAGAACTCAGCCGCAGAAAAGTATATCCACAAGGCTAAAGAATAATCTGATGGCTTCTGTTTCATCTAAGTATTTTAATGCTTTTCATTTTTCAATTTAGCAGATAAATCATACTAAAATCAACAAGTTTGGTGTGTTTAATTATAAAGCTAATATTCCTGAATCAAATAATAAGAGAGAAAAACACTTAGTTTCACGATTTGTAATAAAAATATATTTACTTGGAAAATGATGATATGAGATCATCAGCTGAGAAGGCAGTTTCGTCCTATTAGGGTGGAATATCCCAAAGTCGACGCTGGATGGAAAATCTTTTCGTCAAGATATGGACGCCGCATTATTTCCATGAGAAATTAATGAGCGACATCTATCCACCTTCAGTCATTATTTATAATGGCAAATGATTTGTGTCTTATTTCTTTCAAAAATATATTTGTTGACATGCATGTTTCGGGTTTTATCCCATTTTCAAAACTGAATAAATAAATACAGAAGGTACACATTCACATAATTATTAGGTAACACATGTAACACATGTTACATGTAACACATGTAACACATGTATGTATATGACCATGTGTGCATGAATACGCGAATAAACTCGGCTCCATAAATATTGCTGTAAATGGCGAAAAACTTCGAAAAATTATAATATTAAAGTTATACTGAGGTGAAACTTAAAGAAGAAATCGTGCACCTGAAGTTATTATACAGTATCCACGAAAATCCCGAGAATAATTGAAACAAAATAAACAACTAAAGAACTAAAGAACCGAGAATTCCATCCAAGATAAAATCGGAGATAAATAGACAGACATCTGTGACGGTAAACAACAGATTTGAGAGGCGAAGGACTGCGGCTTTTTCGTACCCAAGTGAGGCGAATCAAAATGGCAGGAAGTCTAACATGCATAGTGTGCAATAAGACTATAGGAAAAAGTGGCTATAGGATTCAATGTCGCGGAACATGCAATGGGTGGGCCCATCTTGGATGTACTGATATAACGAAGGAGGATATTACCGGAAAGAAGAGATTAGAATGGATGTGTAAGAACTGCGAAACACTAGACGAGATAGGGGATACTGTGGAGGAATCTCTGGAGGAACTAACAGAAAAATTGGAAAGGAAGAGAAGAAGTTTGGATAAGGTAAAGAAGGAAGAACAAGGAGGTAATATAGAAGGTATGTTCAAGCAGATTCTGAAAAAGATTGAAACTCTTGAAGTGGCAGTTACCTTCAATAGCAATACAATGGATGAATTATTGAACGCCATGGAGGAAATGAAACGAGAAAACAAAGACCTAAGAAAAAAGCAACAAAACATGGAAATCACAATTGAAAGGATGGAAAAAGAATTGAACAACCTCAAAGAACAGGCCTTACAAAACGCTGCTGCAACTGATGCCCAAAATAGAAGAAAAAATATTATACTCATGGGGCTAAAAGGGAAGGAGGAAATAGTTACAGTCTTCAACAAACTCGAAATCAAAGTTCCGGAAAATGAAATGAAAGTAAGACAGTTGCCGTCGAAAAATCTGATAAAACCACTTTTGATCTCTTTTGAGGAAGAAAAAACTAAGAACATGGTAATAGAACAGCGAAAAGTGATGGGAGTTCTAAGTTCAAAGAGCATGGGATTGGAGGGAGACGACAGAAGGATATACATAAATGAAGATTTGCCAAAGGTAACACAGGACTTACTAAGAAAGGCGAAAGAGCTGAGGAATTCAGGGTACAGGTTCGTCTGGTCAAAGGAAAATAGGGTTTTCTGTAGGAGGGGTGAGTACACGAAGATCATTCATATTCAAAGTACTAACCAAGTTGAAGAATTGAAAACACAAAATTAAGGTGAACATATTCATTAATACCAACGCATGGATGAATTTGTGAGGAACTATCTTTTAAAACAACCGTATACCAGAAATGTTCAAATCACGGAGGAACTCAATTTACTTACCAATAAACAAGACCACAGTAATTTTAGAATATTACATACTAATATAAGAAGTATAGATAAAAATTTTAATGAATTCAATGTTGTTGTATCACAGTTAAATTTTGATGTAGATTGCATAGTTATGTCGGAAACATGGAAAATAGGGGATCTTAATCAGTATGAAATGGATGGGTATGGCATGATATATAATAATGGGGAGTTAAATCAGAATGATGGAGTGGTAGTGTTTATGAGGAATAATTTACAATACAATTTCGACATAGTACAAGTTGGTGAAATAAAAGTTATAGTCATTAGCACAACGAAACATAATAAAAACATACAGATCATCGCTATGTACAGATCTCCAAGTACATCTGTGGAGGAATTCAATAGCAATCTCCCAATGCTACTGGACTCCTGCAAAAAGAAAAATAAAAATAATATATCCTTCTTTATTGGCGATATCAACATAGACATTTTGAAAAAACAGGCAGATACAGAAGAATACCTTAATACTATGGGGGAATACGGATATACGTCAATGATAAACGATTTTACTCGAGTAACAATCAATACAAAATCATGCATTGACCACATATTTGTCAGCTCTGATGGTGACATGGAGACGTACTTACCTGCTATACTGCATACAACTGTGACTGACCATTATTCAACTTTCGTGGAGTTTTCCACAGAAACATCTGTAAAAACAAATTCAAATGGATCAACTTGCGAAAAAAAGTACATTAACTATAACCAGATGATGAAAATACTTGAAGTGCAAAAATGGGAGAAAGTATATGAAACCAGTGACGTGGATCAGTCGTGGCAACTATTTGTGGAAAAATTACAGGAAATAATTGAGAGTTGCTCGAAGGTAGTGAAAATAAAACGCTGCGACAGAAAGAGGAAACCCTGGATCACAAACGGACTTATTAAAGCTATTAAAACTAAAGACCAATTGTATAAAAATGCCGTATCTAACCCCCAGAACCCTGAATTTTTAAGAAAATTCAAAGCACACAAAAATAAGTTGGAAGCACTACTGAAATACACAAAAAGAAGTTATTATAGAAAAGAAATAGAAAAAAATCAAAACTATTCAAGAGGCCTCTGGAAAATAGTTAATAATAAAAAGCAAGAAAATCAGATTGCAAAAATTAAGAATGAAAATGAAGAGATATTGGAGGGAGACAGAGAGATAGCAGAAGAATTTAATAAATATTTTGCAAACGTTGCGACGAGACTAGCGGAGAAATTCGCTTCACATGAAGATCACATACTGCGAACAAACCCTAAATATTGCAACTCCATTGTTTATTTTGACACCGACGAATCAGAAGTGGGAAAGGTAATTAAAGAATTGAAAAATAATAAAGCACCCGGACTGGACAATATCAAAGCAGAAACCTTAAAATACATATCCACTCACATCGAGAAACCATTAACATACCTAATCAATAAGAGTATCGAAAAAGGAATGTTCCCGGAAATACTGAAAACCGCCGTGATAGTACCATTATATAAATCTTCAGAACGAACAGAACTAAAGAATTATAGACCTATATCCTTGATATCATCAATTGCGAAAATATTCGAAAAAATTCTGTACAAACGTACAATTTCCTTTATAGAAAAATTCAAGATATTGGCTAAGAATCAATATGGGTTCCAAAAAAATAGATCAGCACAGGATGCAATAAATGCTCTAGTAGAATTAATCACTGAGGCCATGGATAATAAGGTACCAGCAGTATGCATATACGTTGACTTGAAGAAGGCATTTGATACTGTCAATCACGAAATACTGTTGCAGGCATTAGAAAATATGGGGTGGAGAGGAGTAGCATTTGATTTAATCAAGAGCTATCTGAAGGGACGAACACAGAGAGTCAAAATAGGGAAAGTTTTGAGTAAAGAAGAATCAGTTACATGTGGAGTCCCTCAGGGGACAATTTTGGGCCCTATCCTTTTTCTGCTTTATGTGAATGAATTATTCGCCTTGAATCAAGAGAATGAAATCATAAGTTTCGCTGATGACACAGTAGTCTTCTTTACCGCGCCGACATGGAATCAGTTAAAACTAAAAACTGAAGAAAAATTTGCTGAGATAGTGGAATTTTTCGAAAGAAAAAAGTTAACAGTTGATATGGATAAAACTAAATTTATGTCATTCACTAGTCTGAGAACTGGAAAACCTGAATTTGATACGCTATGCATAAAAACAAAGGGATATTCATTTCAGATACAGAGTACAGAATGTATTAAATATTTAGGAATAATGATGGACTGTCACCTACGATGGAATGAACAAGCATATCTTGTAATCAAGAAAATAAGATCGCTTCTTAGTAAATTCAAAACTTTGAGAGAAATATGTGAACAAGATGAACTGACGAAGGTATATAAAGCACTGGTAGAACCGCATTTAAATTATGCTATACTATCATGGGGATGGATAGCAAACTCGTATTATAAAGGAATAGAAGTAGCACAAAAATGGGTGTTAAAAATTATGTACCATAAGCCTATTACTTACCCAACAGAAAGTCTCTACGAGTTGTCAAACATGTTTACTGTGCGTCAACTATACGCCCGTGCCCTTCTTATGTACCAGCATCTGCTACATGTACCTACAAAAAATGGAAAAGATATGAGATCACCAAAGATACCTTTACCTATGCCTAAGAAGACTATTGGATTAAAATCGCATACCTACCTGGCACCTTTACTTCATAATACACTTCCAATGGATATCAGGGAAACTGGGACAAAACCAACGTTCAATAAGAAGGTAAAAAAGTGGATCCGAAGTAAGCCTGCATCATTCTGGTACATGTTCACAAATAGAAACAATTTCATTTAGTATTGGCTGTGTGTGAAAATTGATTTGATTGGACATTATAATTTTTTTTTTGGTGTTTTTTTTCCTCTTTGTGTACACGCTCTTGTGAAAAACTTTTTTGTTCTATACGTACTGCCCACGTACAGGTTTTCGAACTTTTGTGGGAAACAGAATGTTTGTTTTTCAATATGGAATTCTATTATTTCAGATATTTGTAATGCATGATTTTTTGGCGAGAAAATAAACATTATTATTTTTTTTTTTTTTTTTTTTTTTTACGTCCGTGTGAGGGGAAAACCCTTTATGGGCACCGAGAGGGTCCGCACTCTCGGTAGTGTGAGAATCCAGGATCTTGTTTGGCTACTCACTAAAAACCCCTCACACCTTCAATGGAGGAGTTCTTCATCCTGCCCTCGCAGCGTCCCTTAACAAAAGAGATGAGCTGCAAGTGGCTTCTAGAGTTCATGGGACCTGATGATATGGAGTGACCCGAGCAACACTGCTTTCTGCATTCTGTGCGCCAATACCTCGGCCAGTGATCTGCAGACCGGGATAATCTTCAGTTCATCCACATAGTTAGCTCTCATTCCACCGAGACATGCTATGATAAGCACGACCATCCTAATTTTATGACCTGGGTATAAAGTTCCAAGCTCGAACATAAGGTCTTTGTATTTTTGCCTCTTCTGTTGTTCCTTCATCACAACATTATTTTCAGCAGGGGAGGAGAATTCCACGACAAATAACTCCTTCAGCTCCTTGTCCAGCAGAAGTATGTCTGGCTTAACAGCATTGATCTGTCGTGTTGTTGAGACAGGATAGTTCCAGCATATCCGAGCTCTTTCGTTCTGGACCACCGCTTCAATCTCCAGAGGCACATATGGTAGCACCGGTTCTTTGTCTATCCCATACGCGGCTCTCAGATGGAAGTATAAAATCCGGAGTGCCGCGTTGTGTCTCTCTACATACCCCGATGGAGCATGGACTCTGCAGGCGGAAAGGATGTGCATAATCGTTTCCTGTTGCCCATGGCAAGCCCTGCAAGTTGTTGGGGTGTCCATTTTCATGATGTTCTTTTTATACCATCTCGTATTCAGTACTCCATCTTGACACGCCATCACAAATCCTTCTGTCTCTGACTTAAGGCTAGCTGACTTTAGAAAGGCGAAAGACAATTCTTCAGACAGGTCCTGGTCTTTTAAACTCCTGAAATATATGGAGTGCAAGGTCTTACTCATATGATGTTCGAGTAATGTATCTGACTGAGACTTTCGGATCAGTCTTGCTAGGCTTCTTTGGTCCGCTTGAGTGATCGGTGCTCCAGCGAGCTCAGGATTGATCGATACGCCGGTTATGCTGAGCTTATCCAGGGCCCTTTGTGCAGCTCGGAATAGGAAGGCTCCATGGTTCGCAATTTCATGCTGAGCGACAAATTTCAGAAGCGGATCTTCACTTCTTAGAATCCTTACTGCCATTTCCAATGTTTGTTGATAGTGTTGATATTCCAAACATTGCAATCCTCTACCTCCCTGGCTTCGAGGAAGGTATATCCTCTGTATTGAACTGTTGGGATGTAGGCTACGATTCATGTTCATCGTTTTCCTTGTTAACCTATCAAGATCGAGGAGCTCGTTTACCGTCCAGTTCACCACTCCGAAAGAGTAGGTGAGAATCGGGATGGCTAGCATATTTGTAGCAGATACTTTGTTCTTTCCCGACAGCTGCGATTTCCATATGTCTCTCAGCTTCTTTTTGTAGCTGGCTGTTAAGGCATTCTTTATCTGGGTTGTCTCCAGTACACCCCTCTGTTTCATTCCAAGAAACTTGTAAGTTTCTCCGTCTTCGAGGTGTCGAAAAGTCATTCCATCTTCCAGTCGAATATCTTCTCCTGCGTCTTCAGCTTTTCCCCTGCGCAGATGAAAAACAGCACACTTGTCCAAACCGAATGACATTCCCATTGCTGAAGTGTAGTCTGAAACGATATTCAGTAGTTGCCGCAGTGCGGACTCGGAGGGAGCGTAGAGCTTCAAGTCGTCCACGTACAAGAGATGCGAGATCAGGTGGTTCCTTCTGCCTGGTGGTCCGGCCTGGTATCCTATCTTGCTCTCCCTTAACTCAATTGTTAGTGGTATAAGAGTTATGCAGAATAATAACGGGCTTAGCGAATCTCCCTGGAAAACTCCTCTCCTGTATCTCACCCATCCTGTATAAACGGTTCGACCCTCTGCTCGGATGGCAAACTTCGTTTTCCACAGCGCTATGATGTTTTCTATCGCGTGGACGATGTTGGGGTGGACTTTCAGCATTTTTAATAACCGTATGATCAGTTCGTGCGGCGAGGTGTCATATGCTTTCGCGTAGTCTAACCATGATGTGTGTAGGTCGCGCTTGTAGTGTCTGGCGTCTAGACATACGCTCTTGTCTATGAGCAAGTTGTCCTTGCATCCTTGCACTCCTTTCTTTGCTCCCCTCTGTTCGTAGATGCTGTTCCACACTGGTCCAATAACCCTCAGTATTTGATCTTGAATTACACTTGTGAGGATCTTATACAGTGTATTGAGGCAAGTGATTGGGCGATAGTTCTTGGGTTGCCCTAAATCACCTGATTTTGGTATCAGCACTGTTCTACCCTCCACTAACCATGACGGAATGGGCTCATGGCGAGTCAGCATCCCGCTGAATAATCTTGCCAGGTGTTGATGTGTAGCTGGAAAACTCTTCCACCAGTAGTTTTGAATACCGTCCAGTCCAGGTGCTGTAAAATCACGCTTGTTCTTAAGGGCTTTTTTAATATCTTCGGTTGATATTTCAGAAAGTTCATCGTTCTGCTGTTGGTTTTGATCACACATCTGCTGGAATCTGAGTAGTGCTGGAGTATCCCTGGTTTCTGCTTGTTGTTCATACAGGCTTTTCCAAAATTTTTCGACCTCTTGAGGTGATGGTGGGTTTTGTGCCTTTTGTTGTTGGGACTGAAATAATTTCGATGGTTCTGCGGTGAAGGTGTTGTTATCTTCAATCCATTTTTGCCTTTTTATCAGTTTCTTTCGCGCTGCAGCAAGTGATCTTATTTTATCTACAGCTTTCTGCTTCAGTAGATGGACTGTGGGCAAATCCACTGCATGATGTATGGAACGAAACTCCTCGATCATATCCTTCATTTTCTTGCTTGATCCAATTTTGCCTCTCAGAACATCTATGATACATTGGTACCAAGATGCCTGCTGCCTCATTGATTTTATTTTGATGTCAAGCCGACTGAGTCTTAACCTATGCTTATCCTTCTTCGTAGCTGAACTTTTCGGTGGACATAGAAGTGAAGCGGCCGCTCTCACTGCAGCCACCACATCTTCTAGTGAACAGGTCTCGTTAAGATGATCTTGAATTATTTTGTCCACTACGGCTAGATCTTCAGCCTGAAGTCTTGTTTTTATTCGGGTGGCCTTGACCAGTGGGTCTCTAACAGCAGCCTCAAATGCTTCCTTTATATTGACGATTGACTTCGGAACATCTCTCACTTGTTCCGCTCTTGGCCTTGCCCTCAGGGCTATTGCTTGGTGTTGTTGGTTTGGAGCACCTGTCACCTGCTCTTCACCGTGTTCTATTTCTGGAACATCTCTCACTTGTTCCACTCTTGGCCTTGCCCCCAGGACCATTGCTTGGTGTTGTTGGTTTGGAGCATCTGTCACCTGCTCTTGACCGTGTTCTATTTCTGGAACATCTCTCACTTGTCCCGTTCTTGGCCTAGCTCCCAGGGCTATTGCTTGATGTTCTTGGTTTGGAGCATCTGTCACCTGCTCTTCACCGTGTTCTATTTCGGGAACATCTCTCACATGTTCTGTTATTGGCCTGTTGGAGCGTGTACCAGTCTCGGTTCGGCTCGCAATGTTTCTCACCAGGTCAATCGTCAATTGCTGATGTTGGCTCGAAGCATCTGTCACCTGTCACAGCTAGTTGTTCCGTCCTTTCTTGCTCTTGAGACCGCCATAAGATTCCTCTTCTTTTGAGATGACTGATCTGATCTCTGAGGTTTTGCTGCGTCATGACGTCAAGGTCCGGATAATTTTCGCACCACAGACCATGAAGCCTATTCATGTACCCTCGTCTTTCAGGTCTTGATCTTCTGTATAGCGCAGTCAGCAGGCTATGCTGCTCGGGCGTCCACTTGTGGCGTCCTCTTTGTGCCGTCCTGTTTCGGCTGCCGGTTCCGACTGCGGGCTGCTCTCTCGAGCGTTGAATCCCTATGCGACCGACAACCTGAACTCTCTCCTCGTCAATGTCTTCCTCGTCTAAAGGAATAGCTTCTTGTATGGCAGGCGCCTGCCTTCTCAGCATCCTGCCGTTGGTGGCCCGCATGCTGTCACGTCCAGCACCAACTCCAGACGCGCCCTGACGATCCCCAGGCAGCGACTGTTTTCCGAGGCTCAGCTGATATCTGTCCGACATCGGTTGAGAGTGACCGGGGTCCGCGGGATTGTCACACCCGTATACTACAAAGTAGTACCCCCCGTGCGGGTACACATTATTATTATTATCATCGGTCTCCCGGTCTCAGCTTAAGCTGGTATTATTTCTATGAACCAGTGAAAAAACAATTCAGTTCCTCCCACTAGTTCAGGAATTTCCGCACGATGTGACAGGTTTGCAATGCTACAGCCTGTTGTGCATATCCCGTGATCCTTTGGGATAATTCGATCTTTTGGAGATTCCTCCTGAATGATTGCCTCTTGTCAGCTGAAGTTCTCCAGGTGAAGACGTTATAGAGGGAGTATCTCCATCCAGGAAGTGGTTTATCCTCGCAATTGTTCACGTAATAAAAAGCTCGCATTACTTCAATATTCATTTCGCGGCTCCACTTGATACGTGCGTTGCGAGCTCCCCTGCGGGCAGTCCTCCTCACGGTGGTCGAGCCAGCAGGTGGAGTGGCATTTCGATCTTCTGCCATGATATCGGTTTCCACTTCTCGTTGCTGGCTTGATATTTTCTCCATTTTCATGGGTTTGCCACCATTTACCCTTGGTGGCCCAGGTAACTCGGGCCGTGGGGACGTCACCCCCCATGTGGCGTAGCAGAAACCAAACCACACCCGTGCGGTTTTTATTATTATTTTATTATTATTCTTCATCATCGGTCTCCCGGTCTCAGCTTAAGCTGGTATTATTTCTATGAACCAGTGAAAAAACAATTCAGTTCCTCCCACTAGTTCAGGAATTTCCGCACGATGTGACAGGTTTGCAATGCTACAGCCTGTTGTGCATATCCCGCGATCCTCTGGGATAATTCGATCTTTTGGAGATTCCTCCTGGATGATTCTCTTTTATCAGCTGAAGTTCTCCAGGTGAAGACGTTAAAGAGGGAGTATCTCCATCCAGGAAGTGGTTTGTCCTCGCAATTGTTCACGTAATAAAAAGCTCGCAATACTTCAATATTCATTTCGCGGCTCCACTTGATACGTGCGTTGCGAGCTCCCCTGCGGGCAGTCCTCCTCACGGTGGTCGAGCCAGCAGGTGGAGTGGCATTTCGATCTTCTGCCATGATATCGGTTTCCACTTCTCGTTGCTGGCTTGATATTTTCTCCATTTTCATGGGTTTGCCACCATTTACCCTTGGTGGCCCAGGTAACTCGGGCCGTGGGGACGTCACCCCCCATGTGGCGTAGCAGAAACCAAACCACACCCGTGCGGTTATTATTATTATTATTATTATTATTATTATAAGGACCGGAGAAAGGCGGAAATCTAGTTGGTCGTTTACAATGGGGAGATTTTGTTTTTTAGTTCATCCCAAAATTCGTCCTTCTCTCTCTTATTTGTATCTTCATTAGGACCATACACCAGTGGCGGCTCCTCCATTTGTGCACATGTGCACGTGTACCCCCAAGTAATATCTTCATCTGAAGGAATTTATTTTTGTGTTTGACGTAAATGTAACGTTTTCCATTGGGTATTTAATTTTATTTTTAATTTCCGATGTTCCGGTTCTGTACTACTGTAGAGTGTAGACTACTATAGAAACAAGAAACAGACGGCGGGCGAACTCACAACAGTCAAAACTTCGAACGCCAACGGTCAATGCAAATACGCGTAGCCCGTACACTGCACTATCGAACTGATCCCTCATTGGAGCAGCAGCTACCCTTCGCGTCCCGCACTCCCCGTAACAGTCCATAGTATTTAGCTGGCATAGGTACACATCCAGCATGTGCACGGTCGTCTGTTGCATAGAGACAAGCTATAGATAGGCAACTCTTAATTCAAATTCTGTTCATTGTGTCTGCGCTATGTATACTCGGTCGTTAGTACTAACAGCTGATATCGGCGTAAAAAACAGACATAGTTATGTACCATTTGTATAAAAAAATTTCAAATTTCGAGTTCATTAGATACGATGATTATTTGTATTCCAGAGCAATCACTAAAGCCGGGTTTCACAAAAGTTGATCGTGTGATTAAATGCTTAATCGAGCGATTCTGTGATAAAAAATCCGTAAATTTGAAATTCTATTGGTCGATTTGACAAAAACGTCAAGGTATTCTGTGAATCACTCAATCAACGATCTTTGTGAAACCCACCATAAATCTTATAAAAAGCATAAAATGTAGAACACCAGTGATTAAAATCAAAGTCTTATATAGGAGTTAAATATTATTCATTTATACATGTTTGTTTATCTACATGAATTAATGTCAAGGCAAATAATAATATTTCACTCAAGAGAACACAGAAAAATATTTAATTGGTTGTATTTCGCGCAATTATGGTCGCAAATTTGGGGAATCCGATTAGCATCAGCGTACAATATTCAAAAACAAATTCGGTGACATTAGAAAAAAAAACAGAAATCAAAATTGCCTGTCCTGGTCTATTCAATATTTCGTCTGAATTAGATTTAGCACTCAGGGATCATTTGGATCAATCCACAGTATTCAGCGGAACATCCAAAGACATTCAAAATGAATAGTTGGACTGTATGCTTTCATTGCTTTCTGTGTGTCATGCACACATTAAGAAAGAACTTGCTGCCTCAAAATTCGTGTCCGTGATAAGTGATGAAACAATTGACATTTCAAACATTTTCCAAATGGTTATAGTTTGCCGTTATGCTTCAGCAGACGGTACCCCTATTGTGAGAATTTGGGGTTTTCTGAATGTTATTCCAAGATAAGGCCAAAGAGCATCACAAACTGCTCTAAACTGCGAGATTCGAAGTTTTATTTCACATTTTTTCCTCCCCAGAACCCCCCTTCCCTATGTAGTCCCTCTAGACCCCCCGGTATCTGCCCACATGTGCACTCCCAAAATATAAATCCACGCGCCGCCACTGCCATACACTACAATTATAGACATATTTGTTTTTCCCCTTTTCACATTTAAAATCAGTATCCTCTCTGTGACAGCTTCCCATTTATCAACAGCATTACTTAACCTTTTGTTTATTAAACATGCAACACCTGCTGCCCCATGTTTTTCTTTTTCGACTCCTTTATATACCAGTAAATGTCCATTTCTCGTAAATTGTTGCCCCTCACCTTTTCTCTTAGTTTCCGTCAGCGCCAGTATATCTATATCATATTTTTCAAATTCCACTTCCAAATCTACTTCCTTACCATTCAAACCTCTCACATTCCATGTTCCATGTACCCAACTTCCAAAACTCCTCTTTTTGTTTCTCTGCCATCCTTTTACTCTTATCCTTAGTCTGCCGTGTCTTCGCCGTGTGGGTCCTACAGTTTTTACTTCTATAAGTTTTTTGACGATCTCTACCATACCCTGCTCATCCTGGTCCCAAAAATATACTTTCCCATCAATTTGCAAAGAATATAGATCTTAATATACGGTCTCTGAAGCTTAGAATATCTGTTCTGAATTTTGAAGCAGTCGTTGTGTCGAAACTATAATTACAATTTCGAAAAAAGTAATGTTTGGAAATATTTTTTGAAAAATGATGATTGTCTAGTTCAGTATAAATTGCGCCCTTACAATACGAAATTCAAAGGTCCTACAAGCAATCTATGGACCCATTTCAAGAAGGTCAGATGTGAACATAAAATGTGAATATCAAAGTAATTGTTCGTAGTTAATCACAAAAACTTGTTTTAATTATTCCTGAATAGACAGGGGAATGATCATTCAAACTATTATTCGTAACATCATGAATGATTACTCAGCTCAGTCCTGAATAAATAAATTCATAAAAATTCATTTGTGGAGTATTCTGTGATTAGCTGATTATTCATTGAATAGTCGAGTATTCACTGGATATTTGACTATTCACCGAATACTCAACTATTCAATGAATATTTAAGTATTCACTGAATATTCAAGTATTCCCTGAATATTCAACTATTCAATGAGTATTCAAGTATTCACTGAATATTCATGAATATTCGAATAATGCAAAACTAAATTATTCGAATAAATATTCAATGAATAGTCGAATATCCAAATCATTCATTCATGATTCCCAGCCCTAAGCCAATAATTATAATAATGGACCAAATAACAAAATCGCCCTGTAGCACGGAAACTAGACGCCGTAGCAGGGTGGCGATCGTGAAAGACGTTGCCAATGCTAATTTCTATTTACTCCTTTTTAAACTTTGTAAGTGAAGAAAGTTCTTTAAAGGTTTAACTGTGACACAGGATTCGTAGTACTACTACATTTTCATACTGGAGTATTTCAAGTTGTGCAAAAAGGTATTTAAATGTCTTCTGTAGGCTTATTTTTCGAGAATTTTTAAAAATGGGGAATTCCATGGGCCCGTCTGTCTTGTTCGTTTAGAAAAACTTTTCTGTTAGCTTATTCGAGCACTTTTATTCTTTTTACGAATGAACTTGAACTATCACAAGGTACCTAACGGACTATTCAGTCCATTATTTTTCAGTGAAATTTCAATACTCGTTTCTTGGTTTCCGAAAAAGAGAATAGCATAACTGAATCTTCCAACTATGTTTATACGTATACGTGAAATATTCCCAGTATTAACAGAGAAAAAAGTTTCATCAACATTCGCCAGGTCTTTGGAATTATTGAATTCACACAATATTTTCTCAAATTCATTATTTTCCCAAAGTATATACACATTTTGATAATTACGTAATTAATACGACCTTTATGTAGAAAGGGCAACGTTGCTCAGTCATCTGACAGAAAAATGAATATAACCTAACATTTTCATAGTATACACGATGAAATTTCATGTCCAACCGGGATACTTTTTAAAATGGAATGGAGATAAGATTTTTCGATTTTTTCAAATGTAACTAATGCCCTATTTACACTTTTACTATAATGCGGAGAATTAGACGCTTCACATTTCTTTCAGGAGCAGACTTGGGGTTATTTCCACTCCTGTAGGCATGACTGCATGTGCACTGAAATAACTCTTATTAAAAATACAATGATTGAAATAATGCATATAAACAATGATATTATAATGCAATCAAAAAGATTTCTTCCATAAGGATACAAATTAATATAATCGATTAATCAGATACACCGCGTTCATTGATATAAATATCAACAACCGCCATGAATCTGACTCGAACTTGCCACAAATCATCATACAGGGAACCAACAAGAGTTCCAACCTCATCGAAAGCGGGTAGAAGTCGACCTAGGTTTCTATCATTGTTTTGATCATCTTCAGGACAACATAACCCTACCTCGATGAAAATTGGAGTGGAACGGAGGTCCTCTTAAACAAAACTAGACAAAGTCTTGAGGTACAGTATACATCAAGGCGACATCTAGTTAAGAATCAGACAACCAATTCCCTCTCGTAGCCCTGGACGACGACAGGTGGCATACCTCTCATTTGCCCCTTCAGCTGCAGGAATGTGATTTTTCACATAATTATAAACCTGCGAGCTGGGATCGCGAGAATCGTTCGTTTATCTGAAATCAATATCCAGGGCCCCCGCTACCATGTGTGCAAAGTGTGCAATGCACAGGGGCGCCATCCTTTTAGGGACGCAAAAATCCTGGGTCAAAAATCGCAAAAATATTTATAATAAGGATATAGACTCCAATGATTTGTTTAATGAAATTAACGCTTGAAAGTTGTTCTCATTACCTGATGATACTGACCCATTAAGTATTTTACAATATATGTTTGAAAACAATTTAATCCCGACCCTTCCAAACCTGAGCATTTCACTAAGAATTCTTCTGACGTTGCCTGTATCTGTAGCTTCTGGCGAGCGATCTTTCTCAAAGTTAAAAATCATTAAAAATTACTTAACATCGACAATGCTTCAAGAAAGATTTTCTGGACTACCAATATTAGCAATTGAACAAGTAATTCTTGATGGTATCAATTTTAGCGATGTATTAGATGAATTTGCAACAGCCAAGTCTATGAAAATATCGCTACTATAATAGCCATTTTTTATTTTTCTACTGTACCTAGCTTTCATTTTTGATTTTATGAGGAAGTAAACATGGTATTTTTTAAAGAATTACCTGCATATTTTTTGAAATACTTAAGTATAAGTAGAAAGTTATACTTTTGTACCTATGAATATACAGGTGTTCCGGAAAATGTGGGAAATCTCTCGGATTCAGATAAAACAGAAAAAAAATTAGATGACAAGTTCCCTTAATTTTTTTTCCTAGCGGCACTCCCTACGGAGATACGGCCTCCTGAATGACGTCACTTGAAATCCATTTTACTGGAATAAATCTCAAACTACTTAATATAATTAAAAAAAATTGTAGTGAGGACTTCTTAAAATATTGCCCTCAAATTTAAATTAGCTCTTTCAGGTTACTAGGGGCGGACTATAGGTTGTACATTTTAATGCTTACATTTTCAACACCCTGTATGATGAGGAGTACAAAAAAACAAATTTGGATATCTTGAAGATTAAGCTAAAAAAAGGTACTCTTGTTTATTGTCGATAAAATGAACCGTTTTCGAAAAACAAAATTACAAAGATTCTTAACTATGCAGTTTTGGCACAGAAAGACACGGTAAAAAAAAATATTTTTCAGAAATTTACTCTTATGAAGTTTTTAATAGATTATTTATAACTAGCGTATTTATATTCAATCGTTGCAAGCTTTAGTGAAAGTACATTTCTGAAAAATAATTTTTGTTAACGTGCCTTCCTTTGCCAAAACTGCATGGTTGAGGATCTTTGTAATTTTGTTTTTCGATATCGGTTCATTTCATCGACAATAAACAAGAGTACCTTTTTCAGCCTAATGTTCAAGCAATCCAAATTTGTTTTTTTTCTACTCCTCATCATACAGGGTGTTGAAAATGTAAGCATTAAAATGTACAATTGTACAACTTAGTCCACCCCTGGTAAACTAAAAGAGCTAATTTAAATTTAAGGGCAGTATTTTGAGAGGTCCTTACTACTGTTCATCATATCAATTTTTTTTTTATTATATTTAATAGTTTGATATTTATTCCAGTAAATTGGATTTCCAGTGACGTCATTTAGGGAGGGCCGCTAGGAAAAAAATTATGGAAACTTGTCATCTTTTTTTTATGTTTTATCTGAATCCGAGAGATTTCCCACATTTTCCGGGACACCCTGTATATATATATGTATATTGTATACATTAGCCAATATTTCTGTTTTTTGTTCCTTGAAAAGATGTGATTTTTAGTTTTGGGTTATTTTATGTTATTTATCAACAGAGTGTCTGTACCCTACTAGTCAAGGAAATACTTCAAAGTGGTTCTGAACAAGAATTATTTTGAGTTATTTATTTCGTTATGATTTTATTCTGTTTGTTTGTTCTGTTGTGTTTTGTTTGTTTTATATTTTAGTCTACAAAGAAATATCTAGTTTTTGACTTCTAAAGTTCAGTTTTTCAGTTTATTTCAAGCACCTAGCTACCTACTAACCTGATAAATAAAAAAATCCAAAATGCCTTAAGGGGCGCCAATATTCTTTTTTGCACACAGGCGCCAGTAGCCCTTACGGGGGCCCTGTCAATATCGGTTTAATACAGATGTATTTAATTCTGTTTTTTTTTACTTTTCGATTATTTGATCCGTAGGTATTTGATGCGCCCACATGCCTCGGGGACAAAATTGTTCTGATGGTTCCGAAATTATCAATTATCATATTTTTCTAATATTTCGATACGTACAGAACGAACAGTATTTAGTTGATTTGGTTTCACAGACCGTCGGTGAAGTGGGAACTGTGGGAGCTGTAGCTTTGGATTTCGCAGGACACGTGGCGGCGGCCACATCTACAGGCGGTTTAAACGGCAAAAAACCCGGAAGAGTTGGAGACACACCCTTAATAGGCGGTGGGACCTACGCAAAAGATGGAGTCGGGGCAGTATCGGCTACTGGTGAACTTTGAAATTTTTTACACGGCTTCCTAAGTTTGATTTTGTCTTTTCAGGTAATGGGGAGGCGATATCTAAGTGGTGTCTTGCACATAGTGTGATATCCGCTATGAAAGAAGGGTTGGATCCTCAAACTGCAGTTGATACCTCCCTGAATCAGATGACCGAAAGACTGAATAAAACGGCAGGTAAACAATAAAGGTCTTTTCATAGAGGAAATAGTATCCATTCTTGGATATTTTTTGAAAAATCGACTTCCACAACCTTAGTTAAGCAATATACTTATACAGAGTGTTTCACCATAAACTGCACAAACATATACAGGCTGAGCCATCCATAACTTTCCACCCCGGGTTTTGAGCTTTGGGATGGAATAACGAAAAAACGCTCGGACAGGTCAAATTTTTTTGAAAGGGGGACAAATAAGGGTGTTCACATGAGTTTGATATCACTATACCCCTCTAGCTGCAACCCCAAACAGCTCTCAATTTTGAATAGGGAAAAGGGGTCGATCAGCACCTTGTTGAAAAGGCAATTCAATTATCTGCATGAGTGTATTTTTTTTCATCGCTTTATTATTATAGAGATTGACTTAGTATTCCATCAATAACTTTCACACGCCGAATTTGGATGTTTGAAATGGAAAAACGCTCGGACGAGTCAAAAAATGAATTCGATATCAATACCCTCTAGCCGCTACCCTAACACAGAAAAAAAATAATACGCTCATGCAGGTATAGTCCATCCAAGAATTATTGACATCTCGGGCGGCTTTGAAAAATCGAAATTAGGTTGGTAATGCCCGTCCAGTGATATTTTGAGTTGCATAATTCGGGTTGGTGTTGGACATAACACTGAAATTTTGTTCTGCCATTAATGTTTCGAAGAAATTTGGCAAATAATTGAGCATGTTTCATAATTATTCTTAGAATGACGCTCTTGAAGAGTGTATAGCTAATAAATGGAAAGGCTTTCCATAGCACATATAAAAAGAAATAAGAGAAGATTCGTCGAAATATATGGGATGTTGCTGACATAAAATCTTTCATTATGAACATGATGGACCTCATCATGTTGCCCAGATGAGGAAATAACAGTTGTGGTTGTTGAAACAATAGTAGGAATATTTACATTTCATATTCTGCACCTTCACTGTTCACAAATGTCATGACGAAATTCTTCATATCTTCTATATATATAAAAGAAAGATGTTGGTTACACCATTTATAACTCGAGATCGGATGGAGTGTTTGTTATGAAACTTCATATATGGATTCGTCTACGGTCTGGTTATTATAAAATACAATAAAACTTCGAAAAAATCGATGAAAATTTCACTTATACAGGAAATGCTTTTCCTCCTTCTGAGCGAGGCCACTAGGTGTCGCTACAGTTACAGTTACGCTACCGCTTATTCATATTCGCTTGATTTCATATTCTCTCCGTTAGATGGCGATGTAAACAAATAGTGTGTACAGTGACTATATTACCACTATAGTCACTGTAATAGTGTGTAATTTGAGTTGCCTACAACTCTGCGCTGTTGGCCAACAACAAAAAGTCTTAGCGTAGAAGTACAGTAGTACAGATGTCTAAAATGATTAGATTTCGAACCACTTCAGATGGCGCTATTCACACATTATGATTGGGCGCGTTCATCCGACTAAGCAGCTACCGCCACCGCTCCTTCAAACGTCAAAACCATATGATTTTTTCGATCCGTTGTGTCAAATTAGTTAGTAATTTTGACACAACGAATCGAAAAAATCATATGGTTTTGACGTTTGAAGGAGCGGTGGCGTAGCTGCTTAGTCGGATGAACGCACCCATTGATCATTAGTTATTTTTATAGTTTATTTATTCAAAATAACGTAATCGTGAAGTAGGATGTCTAGAATACCATGGTGTAGGCACTGATTAGATTTTGTTGTGACCAAATTGATTATATTAGCAATGTTCCGTTCTTTCCACTTCAGGTGGCGCTATTCACAAATTATGACTGATTTTTATCAGATATTTCAAATATTTGAATTCATTCTGGCGAACGTGGCGTGTTAATGGTCGATAATTTTGTCAAGCAATAATGTTCCTGACATTCTGATGTATATTAGTTCTTAGGAAAAGTAGAAAACTTTCATTATAAAAAGATGCCATTCTGCTGTCATGTCATAATTGACTTTGACAAATCAGCTGTTGATACATCAATCAAATTGACAACGGAAAATACACTGAAATGATATTGCGGCGCCGCCACGAAACATTGCTAATATTTTCGATTTGGTCGAACGTGCCATTCAAAAATTGACGGGTGCCTACACCATTATTCTAGACATCTTATCGTGAAGGTCTTCTTCTTCTTCTTCTTCTTCTTCATCAGCCCTCATTTGTCCACTCCTGGACATAGGCCTCTTTCATCCGTTTCCATGCCCCTCTGTCTTGTGCTGTCCGGAACCATCTTCTCCCCGCTATCTGTTTGATATCGTCCAGCCATCTCTTCTGAGGTCTGCCTACGCTACGTTTGGTCTGTCTTGGTCGCCAATGTGTTATCCGCGCTGTCCAGTTGTCATGGCTTTGTCTGGCCACATGCCCCACCCACTGCCATTTGCTCTCCGAAATGCGTTTCATAATATCCACGACTTTAGTTTTCCGTCGGATTTCCTCATTCCTGATCCTATCCCTCAGACTGATACCAAGCATGATGCGTTCCATCGCTCTTTGCATCACTCTTAATTCTTCGGCACTTCTTTTTGTCATTGCCATCGTTTCTAAACCGTATGTTGCCACCGGTAGTATACATGCATCGAAGACTTTCCGCTTTAGGTTTATTGGTATCTCTCGGTTTCTCAAAATAAAGCTCAACTTACCAAAAGCTGCCCATGTAAGTCTCTTTCTACGTTTAATTTCGGCAACTTGGTTCTCTTTGCCATTCTTGATATTGTGCCCCAAGTACACATATTCGTCGACGTTTTCCAAAGTTGTACCGTCCACTGTTACAGTATCGTTCGCATCGCTGATAATCTTCGTCTTAGAAAGGTTCATTCTTAAGCCCACTTTACTCGATGCTTCATTCAGTTGGCCCAGCATTTCCTTGAGTTCATGGACGTCGCTACTTATGAGGACGATGTCGTCGGCGAACCGTAGGTGGTTAAGGAGTGTTCCGTTCACATTGATACCTTTAGACTCCCAAGGAAGTGTTTTGAATACGTTCTCCAACGCCAGAGTGAATAGTTTGGGAGATATAGAGTCTCCCTGGCGCACGCCTCTCTTAATTTCTATTTTATTCGTTGTCAGGTTTTCGTTTATTTTGACGTGAAAGGTGGCATTTTCATATATACAATTTAGGAGTTTTGTGTATCGGGAATCAACTCTAGCATCGTCCATGGCCCGTAGAAAAGCCCATATTTCGATGGAGTCAAATGCCTTTCTAAAATCTACGAATGCTAAGTGTAGAGGTATGTTATATTCTGTTGTTTTCTCTATTAATGTTCTTACTGCCTGGAGGTGGTGGACGGTACTATACCCCTTTCGAAATCCCGCTTGTTCTACCGGTTGATAGGCGTCTAACTTGTTGGTGAGTCTGTTAGTAATGATTTTGGTAAGGAGCTTATATAGATGTGACAAGAGACTGATAGGTCGGTAGTTCTCCAAGTCAGTGTTATCTCCTCTCTTGAAAAGCAGAATAACCTCTGCGTTATACCACGCCTCTGGTATCCTACCCTCTTGGAGGCATTTGTTGAGAAGTACCTGCAGTGTTTTCTCCACAATACTTCCCCCCATTTTCAGCATTTCGCAGGTGATATTGTCTTCTCCCGGGCTCTTCCTGTTTTTCATTTGTTTCAGTGCTGTACGTATCTCTTGTCTTGTTATGTCAGGGATGTCTTCTGACCCAACGTTGCAGATAATATTTGATGTTGCAGCTGCTGTGTTTGAAGCCCTTGGATCAGTTGCGGTGGAAGCATAAAGACGAGTGTAGAATGCATGGACATGATCAGCAATGCCCTCGTTGTCTGAGATCAAATTTCCCTGTTGGTCTTTTATTTTGATCATTCTATGTTTTCCCGTGGACATGTTCGATCTGAGAACTCTCATATTTGCGTTTGACTCTATAGCATTGTCAATGAGTTTCGTGTTGTGGTTTCGGATGTCTTTTCTCACTTTTTTGCTGATCGTCTTGTTTAGTTCTTGGTATTCTGGTGTGTCTCTGTTGGTGGTTCTCCTCTTCTTCATAAGTGCCAGTGTGTCCGGCTGTAATTTATGGTTTATGCTGCCCATACCTCTCGCGCAGATTTTCTTCACCGCATTGCGAATGTCATTAACTATTTTCTCATTCAAACAATTGATGTCCATCTCTTCCAGATCTGCGGTTGGTTCAAGTTTCTTCCTCAGCTCTCCCTGATATTCTTCCTCCTTACGACTCAACTCCTCCACTGTGGGAAATCTGCCCTGATGAATCAGCTTGTTTCTTTCGACTTTGAGATCAAAAACGAACGACGCTCTGACCATCCTGTGGTCGCTACCCGTGTCAAACTGGTTCAGCACCGAAACATCAGTGCAGATTTTTCTGTTGTTGGCAAATATGTAATCTATCTCGTTCCTGGTCTTGCCGTCGGGACTTCTCCATGTCCATTTCCTCTGTTTGGGTTTCTGGAAAAAGGTATTCAGACCGTATAGGTTTTCTCCATTTAGAAATTCCAACAACATATCCCCACGTGAGTTTCTCACGCCCAGACCGAAGCTTCCAATGTTTTTTGAATCGGCCTCGATTTTTTGTCCGATTTTTGCATTGAAGTCACCACTTATAATCTTGTAGTGACAATTCTCTGATTCCATTGCTTTGGATAAATCTTCCAGGAAGGTTTCCATGTCTATGTCATCCGCCGTGCTTGTAGGCGCGTATCCATGGATGAGCTGTACTCTGTACCTCTTGTTCAGTTGAAGTACTATGTAAATGACTCTGTCTGAGATAAAGGAGAATTTCGTTACCATATGTTTGATCTTCTTATTTATGAGGAGGGCTACACCCCCCTGTCCATTGTGATTATCGGCGTTGTTTTGGTATAGTATGTGGCCTGACTTTAAAGCAGTATTCTTTTCTCCCGGCAACCTCGTCTCGCACAGCCCCAATATATCCCACTTAATATGTTTTAGTTCTTGTTCCAGCCTAGTAAGGTGGTCGATTGTTCTCATTGTTCGGATGTTGTATGTTGCTATTTGGATTTTTACGTTCTTGGACACAGAACGTTGTTTCAGTTTATTCGAATTTTTGCCTCCCCCAGAATCCGAATTGAGGCAGACTGATTTTGAATCAGTGTGAGATTTTGTGTACTTCACAATACTCACCTGGGGTAATCTCATTAAATTCGACATCTCTGCATGAATACTTTGAAAGGTTTATGGCATTTAAACACCGCGCTTGCCGAGCGTGTTGGTGAGTGGGTATTGAGAGATGAATTTCCTCATCTCTTTGATTGAACAGTTATACCGCCGTGACTCGGTCGCCAGAGCCTCGTTTGTTGTTGAGCAGGGTGTACCGGGTAATTGAAAACTACCACTCGAGCAGGTGAGGTTGACGTTTGGACAAGCTTTGACCCTTTCTCGCTTTCGTCCCTTACACCCCTCGTGAAGGTACTATTTGACATTAGCACCATTAGATGGCGATGAATTTGTTGAGGCTTTCGCGACCATAGATTTATGTCATCTGTTTTTTTTTTCGAGATTTTCGGTCGTCGGGTATGAAATGGTCGAAAAAAGAACATATGACATCAATTACTGTGTAATTTGCATAGGACTTATAGTACCATGAAGGGCTATTAACAGATCCAGGAGCGCGTGAATGTCACAGTGAATTTTTATCGAAATGTCAAAGTATATACGATTTTGGGCTTTGGCGATCAGTTTCGATCGTGATATGTCCATTCTCATCTTTTCTCATAATTTTTAAAATGTTTTTGAATTTCTGTTTGGGTAATAAATATATTTGTGGAAATCACTAAATCCAAAATTGCTATAATTGGTAATTGACATATTATTTTTATGTATCTGTTCTGTGTGACAGCTCATATCCATCGAAACATTTGACAGTTCAAAAATCAGAGAACCAAGCTGTTGTTGATCTCCGATTACCGGTGATTACGATTTGTGAAATCCACCGTAAGTATCATTTAGGCGGAACAAAGTTCGCCGGGCCAGCTAGTATTAAATAAATCCATTCGTTAAGTTTTGTTTGTCTTGATACTATCACAATTTTCCCAATCCATTTAGTTCACAGGTAATCGTATGTGATAATTGTAAACATTTTCATGTTCAGATTGCCTTACTTTGAAAAATACCATTTAATGTTCAGGTTATTTCTATATTTTTAGTGCTATGATGAAAGCACAGAAATCTTTCAGTTACTTTTTAGTAACTAGAAATAAAGCTGCGACTGGACTTTCAAGGCTTGCTCTGATGTCAATAATCTATATATATATATATATATGATGTGAAATAGGTTAAGGGATGTCGACCAAGTATTAAAAGAATTAGATGTTTACTCTTTAATCATAGCCTAGCTTTCGAAACTTTCTGTTTCTTCTTCACGGCAACTGGAATAGCAAATATCAACAAAATAAAAACAATATCAGAATGAACTTCGTGAACTTACTGAAATTCGAGGTTAAAATAAACACAAAATAATCATGACCAACTAGTAGATGTCTTCTCTAAATGGCAACAGTTTATGCTATTCTAATTCTACGAGTCGAATTTTCTTTCTAAACAAAAATTATTATCACACCAAATTACAGTAATTACACAATCCACGGTTAAAAGTCAAAATCTCAATAAGTCAATTTTCCAGAAACGTCAGACCACAGAACAATCACCTCAACTTGACAAACGACGTTTCACGAGAACTTCATCCATCCACAGGACCGTCAAAAAATGGTATACCGGAGTATTCCAATAAGTAGGCATATATTGGACTTAGGTTTTGTGTGTCCGTTTTTTTATTAATTGAATTGTCTTGATTATTTTTTATATGGATCATTTCCAAAATGCATCGCTTCCTGTAGTTGTTGTTCATGTCTAAAATTCTTGCATTTTCTAGGTCTGCAGTATGTGAATATCGATTGGCGTGAACAGACAATGCACATCTGGGGATGTTCTTTTTTATATCACTCTTGTGAAGTGCTAATCTTTGTTTCAAGTGCTGGGATGTCTGACCAATGTATGTCTGGTGGCAGTCTGAACACTCTATTTCATATCACAAGAGTGATATAAAAAAGAACATCCCCAGATGTGCATTGTCTGTTCACGCCAATCGATATTCACATACTGCAGACCTAGAAAATGCAAGAATTTTAGACATGAACAACAACTACAGGAAGCGATGCATTTTGGAAATGATCCATATAAAAAATAATCAAGACAATTCAATTAATAAAAAAACGGACACACAAAACCTAAGTCCAATATATGCCTACTTATTGGAATACTCCGGTATACCATTTTTTGACGGTCCTGTGGATGGATGAAGTTCTCGTGAAACGTCGTTTGTCAAGTTGAGGTGATTGTTCTGTGGTCTGACGTTTCTGGAAAATTGACTTATTGAGATTTTGACTTTTAACCGTGGATTGTGTAATTACTGTAATTTGGTGTGATAATAATTTTTGTTTAGAAAGAAAATTCGACTCGTAGAATTAGAATAGCATAAACTGTTGCCATTTAGAGAAGACATCTACTAGTTGGTCATGATTATTTTGTGTTTATTTTAACCTCGAATTTCAGTAAGTTCACGAAGTTCATTCTGATATTGTTTTTATTTTGTTGATATTTGCTATTCCAGTTGCCCTGAAGAAGAAACAGAAAGTATCGAAAGCTAGGCTATGATTAAAGAGTAAACATCTAATTCTTTTAATACTTGGTCGACATCCCTTAACCTATTTCATTTGATACTACGACCGTTAATTGTATACTATATATATATATATATATAAAAGAAAGATGTTGGTTACACCATTTATAACTCGAGATAGGATGGACTGTTTGTTATGAAACTTCATATATGGATTCGTCTACGGTCTGGTTATTATAAAATACAATAAAACTTTGAAAAAATCGATGAAAATTTTACTTATACAGGAAATGCTTTTATTTCCAAACGTACGATAACAACGTCAGTTCCCGACTGACAGGATCATCGAAAAGTTCTATTTCTCCGCCTAGGCGGAGAAATATTTATTTCTCCCTCCGGCGGCAGGAAAAGTGGTTGCTACGAAAAAGATTCATTGGTTACCATGAACATAGATGCATAGAATACAAAAACTTCCAATTAAAACGTCATTTTTATTTGATAAAGTTGCATTAAATGTACAATTTTCATGAATTTGAAAACGTTTGGAAATAAAATAGCATATTTCATTCGGAGAAGAAGTGACTTTTCGTGGCTCGCTTTCAATTATTCGCCTCACTCCGTTCGGCGGATAAACTCAAGCTCGCCACGAAAAGTGACACTTCTCCTCCTAATGAAATAATATACTATTCCTCCTTTTGAGCAAGGCCACTAGATGTCGCTACAGTTAGAGTTACGCTACCGCTTATTCGCTGGTACTTCATTTGATATTCTCCGCGTTAGATGGCGATATAAACAAATAGTGTGTACAGTGACTATATTCCCTCTATAGTCACTGTAATAGTGTGTAATTTGAGTTGCCTACAACTCTGCGCTGTTGAGCAAAACCAAAATGTTTGAGCGTAGGAGTACAGATGTCTAAAATGATTAGATTTCGTTGAGATATGAGGAAAGTTTCGTTCTTACCACTTCAGATGGCGCTATTCACACATTATGACTGATGATTATTAGTTATTTTCATAGTTTTATTTATTCCAAATAACGTAATCGTGAAGGTACTATATTTGACATTATCACAATTAAATGACGATGAATTTGTAGAGGCTTTCGCCGCCATCGATTGATGCCATCTGTTCTTTTTTCGAGCATTTCGGTCGTCGTGGTTTGAAATGGTCGAAAAAAGAACATATGACATCAATTACCGTGTAATTTACATATGGCTTATTGGCTTATCGTACCATGAAAGGCTATTAACAGATCAAAAAACGGTTGAATATCACAGTGAATTTTTATCGAAATTTCAAGTAAATCGGATTTTGGCGATCAGTTTCAATCGTGAATTGTCCGTTCTCATCTTTCCTCATAATTTTTGAAACGTTTTTGAATTTCTGTTTGGGTAATAAATATATTCGCGGAAATAACTGAATCCAAAATTGCCATTATCAGTGATTGACATATTATGACATATTATTTTTGTGAATCTGTTCTGTGTGATAGCTCAAATCCATGGAAACATTTGACAGTTCAAAAATCAGAGTGGATTTGTGAAATCCACCGTAAGTATCATTAGGGCGGAACAAAGTTCGCCGGGCCAGCTAGTTCTTGGATGAACTATGATTGAATTACCTTTTCTACAAAGCACTCGACCTATTATCTCTATTAAAAAAATGATTGCTCTAAGTGGTAGCGGCTAGACGAGTAGTGATATCGAATTCATTTTTTGACCCGTCCGAGCGTTATTTCCATCTCGAAGATCCAATTTCGACGTGTGAAAGTTATTGATAGAATACTGAGTCACTCTGTGTAATAATAAAGCGATAAAAAAATACACTCATGCAGGAAATTGAATTGCCTTTCCAACAAGGTGCTGCTCGACCCCTTTTCCCTATTAAAAAATGAGAGCTGTTAGGCGTTGCAGCTAGAGGGGTAGTGATATCAAACTCATTTGAACACCCTTATTTGTCCCCCTTTCAACAAAATTTGACCTGTCCGAGCGTTTTTTCGTTATTCCATGCCAAAGTCCAAAATTCGGGGTGGAAAGTTATGGATGGCCCACCCTGTATATCCGTGTAGATTATACCTAGAAAGACATTTTTGCCCTATGACTTATATCTCGTTTGCGGAGCATGAGAGAGATACAGGGTGTTTAATGTCAATATCCTGATAACTGTGGTAAGTTATACATATATGACATTTGAAATAATCCATATTGTATAAATAGCATTATTTAAAAAAAAATTCGCCCTGAAAAATACTAAGATGTGACCAGAAACCGTTATTTCAAATGTCGCGGATAACTTACCACAGTTATCAGATTATTGCTCAAAGTTGACTTCAAACACCCTGTATCTCTCTTATTCCCCGAAAACAGGAGGGGCAAAAATTACTTTCTCGGTATCATCTACACGGCTAAATATATTTGTCCAGTTTATGATGAAACACCCAGTATATCAATATAATAAATACATATATCAAAGTGTAGAAGGGCAAACCGATAGTTAACCCCGAAAAGTAACTGTGTTCACAAAACACGAACTGACTAACTTTTATTTTTGAGAAAAATGGTTCACCATTTCCACCAGTTCATAATTTCTACAATGCATCCCGGTTGGCCATGATTTAGGTTTTTAAGTTTTTGTCTACTTAAAACTGACGCATGTTGGTACTCGTTGAATGTCAAATAATTCTCAGAGACGTTACAAATGCTAATTTCTATTTACTCATTTTTAACTTTGTAAATGGAGTTACTTCTCTTAAGGCTTAACTCTGTGTGACACAGGTTTCGTGGTACTACTATATTATTATACTGGAGTATTTCAAGTTGTGCAGATAGTATTTCATTGTCTTCTATTGACTTAATTCTTGAGAATTTTGAAAATTGGGGAATATCATAGGTCTGTCTGTTCGTTTAGAAGTTTTTCTGTCGGGTTTTTCGAGTCGTACTCATTCTTTTTTCGAATGAACTATCACAAAGTAACGGACTATTCTGTCTATTATTTTTCAGTGAAATTTCAACACTCGATTCTTGATTTCCCTACAAAAAATAGCATAACTGAATCTTGCTACCATGTTTATATACGTGAAATATTTCCACCATTGACAGAGAAAAAAATTTCTTCAACATTCGCCTTATATTTGGAATTATTCATTTCACGTAATATTTTCTCAAATTCATTATTTTCCTAAAGTAAATAAACATTTCGATAAATACGTAATTAGGTACTACGACCGGTATGTAGAAAGGACAACTTTCCTTAGTTTAGACTAATGTAAAGCAGGTGCTTATTGAGAGCTCGTTTAATTGTCTCTTGATCCACTGTATAGGTAGATTCGCATTCAAGAATCCAACGAAGATTTTTTCCATGATAGCTACCAAACAAATTTGACAGTGTCAATTATATGTATCGAGTTTTTTTGGAGTTATAAAACTTTGAATGAAAATAAATAGTTATTTTTGTACATTTTTGCCATTAAAAGTGACACTTTTAATGACAGCCAACGATGTTAAAATTGATTGTTTACGTGGAAGCGTGTTAAAAATATTTTTAACATTAGTGTTAATAGTATATTCTAAAACTAGTTGCAGAATGGGCTCCTATTCCAATACGAATGCGAAATGCATGAGTATTGGAATTGCATTCTGCAACGAGTATTAGACGATATTTTCTCTATTTACCTCAAATTTTGTGAAATTCAATGAAAAAATTCAAATTATAGGTCCTAGTGACTTTCATATTGTATCTTGGCAGTTGGTGTGAATGTTAGGAAATACGAAAATTGACGTTTCTAAATTGACGTCTGCTGAAATTTAAAAGGATCGGAAGTCATTGCTGACAACCACAAAACGAAAAATGTAACTGAAAACGATGCTGTAATGAATTCATTACAGCACTGTTTTTAGTACTGTAATGAACTCATTACGATACTGAAATAGAGAAAAATATTTTTAGCACTCCATTTTCTTATGATGAAATCAGATGAAAAAAATTCAGCAATTGCAAATTTTCATTATCAGTATTTAACAATGATTACTTATGAACATTAATATTAATCGTAAATAAATATGTAGCTGATGACCTCTGTTTATTAATTGAATTGATGATGGGTTTAAAGGTCTCAATAAAATGCCGACAGTTTCGGTCTATAGCCCTGAAAATGGTCTAAATATAGACCGAAACTGTCGGCATTTTATTGAGTTGGTTTTCTTTAAATCCTACTAGACCTTTAAACCCATCATCAATTCAATTATTAATCGTAAAACTAGAACAATTACTAACATTAATGTCCTGTGACGATAAGGAGCTTCGCAACACATTATTAGAATCCTCAGCACCATCAGTACTTGTAGAAACCGGAAGTACAATATTGGATGATGATGATCCAAAATCTGTTGAGGTTGGGAGAATTTTTTCAGCAATGACATTTCTATATGCAATGGAATGATCAACATAGCCCTCGGCTACCGTCGTAGACTTCCGTCCACCATGTTTTTTTATATCCGTGATATTTGCTTCTGATTCTGCTAGCAATGAAGCGGAGGATCTTCGAAAACAGTGTCCTGTATATTGCTTTGGTTCTGGCAGTTTGAGGAATTCGGCAACAATAGATGGAATTTTCCCAAATGTATTGATACCAACTGGATTGGCAGTGCATTTATTATTCATGTAATTCAGGAAAAAACGACGATGTTTGATGACAGAAGGGTGCAGTGCAAAGTACTTATGAAAATAGTCAACATACTTCCCAATAATACTAAAAGAACGACTGACTTTCGTTTTTGTGTTTGGAAGTTGTATAACCAGTGATTTATTCGTTATTTCGATGTCTTCCACTGATAAATTACACAATTCTTCACGCCGACAGGCTCCAAATAATCTGAAAATAGTTGCAACCTTCACCATCAAGTATTTCTCATCTGGTGCCCTATTTATAAACTTTTCAACTTGTTGACGAGTGAGAATTTTCGATTTTATGGGACGATATCCTTCACTGTTCCGTTTTAAATATGCTATTACCTTAAAATATTTACTAACATCCACACCATTTTTAATGAGGGCGCTTGACTTTATCAGTAAAAATTTGCTCCACAAAGTTGATGAACTCCATATTTTTAATTTTTCTTCTAAGTATGCCAGGAAAACAGTTTCACTGAAGTTCCTTTCTACATTTTTCAATTTAAACCTGGCCAGGAAATTGTTATATGCAATATCGTATTGCTGAACAGGTTTTTTAGGTAGGAGTTCCAGATTTGCTCTCCTTCCAGACTCTTCAATATCCACAGGAACAACCAAATCGTCACTTTTATTAATAATTGGACTCTCGACAAACATATTAAGCAGTTAAAAACCCAAGACAAAAATTGGACAGGAACGAAATTCAAATGACAGCGTCTTTTCTCATTCGTTAGTGTAAGATGCATAGAATACCTGTTGTATCGACTCCTTACTAAAAATCGTGACCAAAATTTGTAGATCAAAACGGCATCCTAGATTTCAGATTTTGGTCTAGTTTCGGAATAAATCCGCAATATTTATCGGCCGTGGCGCTACTGCGGCAACGACAAATAACGTGACCCCTTTCGGGAGAAATGAAAAGCCGCACAAAATATCACGTTTTCGATCGACAAGAAAGTCTTAAACAAAATCTTATCAGTGCCAACACCAGGTATTTCTATGCATCTATGTTAGAGTTGGCTACTTTGGCATTGTTAGCCATTCACAACAACCTTTTGATTATTTGAATATTAAAATGCATTTTGAAGTTTATTGTCATTGCAAATTCGCCCATTTCATTATCGAAATAGGCAGTTGTACAAAAAACATTGTATGGTATTTGTGTTAAAAGTGATTTTATTTAGTTCGTGAAATTGTGAAATGAGCGGAGCGAATTCACTCACAAAGTAAAACGTCACTTCTAACACTCATATCATAAACATATTCATATTAAGATTGAAGCCTATTAGACGTTTCTGGAGAACTGGACATATTAATTTGGAATCTGAAAATTGGGATCGCACCAAAAACATTCTGTAAAAACTAGCCAAGTCTCGATGGAGCTGCTTATTTATCTCTAAAAAGTAATGAAATCTAGAAAAAGTCGAGCCAAGTTTAAGGCTCCTTACTGCGATTTCTTTATTATTATAGTTAATGTTGTGTGACTTGGCCGTTGAACATTCTTATACGTTAGTGGGTACAAGTCAATTTTGTTTTCACGTAATGCTATATCTGTTGTAACTACCAATGTTTGTAAAGCGAGATAATAGCCCATGCTGGTATTGGTAATTGGACGCTAGTGTCTCATTTTAGGTGGTTGTTGATTGTGCAACACATATGCATTCAGCATTGACAATGCTGACTTCTGCTCCCTTCTTTTTGGAGCGTCAAATCGACCACCGATCTAAAATAAAATAGACGTACAGACGGTCTTCTATCACTGATTAGAAGTCCCTCTGTACTGAAAATAATTTTATGTTCGACTGCTTCATAAACACTTGATTCATGAATTCGTTTAGCGTCCAGAATTGACTACTTTATTGGACACCACTTTATTGGACACCACTTTATTGGACTCAACTGTCACAGTCTTCTCTAGATTTTGAAATTTTCTTCGTTTCACACCACTTGTTATAGGCCGCATACAAATTTTCATAAGCACTTTTAGTGGGTAGGAGAGATTTTTTGGCACTTGCGGCTAAATTATTCACGCTTTCCTCTTCCGAACTATCCATTTTTGGGATTATTTTGACGTTTGTCACAGAATTAACGAAGTAAACAACTTTGTTCAGTGAGGTTGCTAAGGTCGCTGATGGTTACTAAGGTAAGATAAGCAAAAGCACACTCAAAGTATTTCTTGAAATAAAGCGACGAAAATATTAATTGCCATTTCAGAAAATAAAATGTCTGCATTGCAGTCAAACATAAAGCTTTGTATGCAAACTCGTACATAATTAGGCTTATGGACTTGCCCAAATTATTGGCCTCGCTCGCTTTGCTCGCTCTGCCATGAATTTTGGACTCGTCCATAAAGACCTAATTTATGTACTTGTTACATAAATAGCTATTATGTTCGACTGCTTCATAAACACTTGATTCATGAATTCGTTTAGCGTCCAGAATTGACTACTTTATTGGACACCACTTTATTGGACACCACTTTATTGGACTCAACTGTCACAGTCTTCTCTCGATTTTGCAATTTTCTTCGTTTCATACCACTTGTTATAGGCCGCATACAAATTTTCATAAGCACTTTTAGTGGGTAGGAGAGATTCTTTGGCACTTGTGGCTAAATTATTCACGCTTTCCTCTTCCGAACTATCCATTTTTGGGATTATTATGACGTTTGTCACAGAATAAACGATGTAAACAACTTTGTTCAGTGAGGTTGCTGAGGTCGCTGATGGTTACTAAGGTAAGATAAGCAAAAGCACACTCAAAGTATTTCTTGAAATAAAGCGACGAATATATTAATTGCCATTTCAGAAAATAAAATGTCTGCATTGCAATCAAACATAAATAATTTTATGTTCGACTGCTTCATGAACACTTGATTCATGAATTCGTTTAGCGTCCAGAATTGACGACTTTATTGGACACCACTTTATTGGACTCTACTGTCACAGTCTTCTCTCGATTTTGCAATTTTCTTCAATTCAATTCAATTCAATTCAATTCATTTTATTCATGCTATACAATGTCATGACAAAGAGTATCCAATATCTAAGTCAAATTGCTTACACACGTCATATAGATAAAATATATCATAAAGTAGAAATAATACATATAATTAACACAGTGGAGCCAACGAGAGGATCACAGTACACAAAAGTCCAACTCCAGGAACTCCTCCACACTATAGAAAGCATTTCTGCATAGGATATCCTTTACATATTTTTTGAATTTATTTTGAGGGAGTTCCTGTATATGCAGAGGTATTTTGTTCAAAAGCCGCTTACCAACATACAGCGAGCTAGACTGTGACATAGCTAGACGGCAAAAGTCATTTCTAAACAATGATCGGTTTCTTGTGAAATAGGAATGATAAGAACCGTTAACCTGAAAGGAATTTTTACCTTTGTATGCGAACATGAGAACTTCCAGAATATACAAACACGGAAATGTCAAAACCTTCAACTCAACGAACTTCTGCCTGCAATCATCACGATAACCCACGCCCGCGACAATTCTCAGAGCTCTTCTCTGCAGTGCGAAAATTCTATGTCTAGAGTAAATAATAATAAACTGCTAATTTCCACAAAATTTATTGATGTTAAATGACGACAATTGTTTCACTACACTGTAGCTTTTTCAAGTCGGATGCTGAACTGAGTATTCCCAAATTATAACATTCGTTTAAATAGGTATTGATAACATAGTTGAGCAGAAAATGTGTTTTAAATGAGGTAATAAAATTATATTGGAGGGTGCCGCTGGTTATTCCAGGATTGTATAAAGATGTTCAGTAGCGGTGATCTATTCACATCTGTTTGCTCATTCAATAGGACCTTCTTAGAATTATACCTGTTTATTTCTAGAGATTCTAAGAGTGTGAGTCTAGAACTCTTGTTTTCTGTATGGAGAATCTGATAATTGTTGTTGAACTCGTGTCCGCATTCTTTCAAGTGGTTGGCGTATGTAGAATGGGTGGTGTTAGATGTGAAGCTCTTCTGATGTTCATGGATTCTCTTTTTGAAAGATCTTCCGGTTTGGCCTATATAAACCATGTGACAATCCCCACATTTTAACTTGTAGACTCCAGATTTGTTATCTTTGTTTGTTTTATCTTTATTATTTCTGACGAAAGTTCCCAAATTATTGTCTGTCTTGAAGGATACTTTGAGATTGAATTTATCTTTGAAATATTTAGCAATACGCTCGGAAGTTCGATTAACGTAGGTAATCGAACTTCCGAGCGTATTGCTAAATATTTCAAAGATAAATTCAATCTCAAAGTATCCTTCAAGACAGACAATAATTTGGGAACTTTCGTCAGAAATAATAAAGATAAAACAAACAAAGATAACAAATCTGGAGTCTACAAGTTAAAATGTGGGGATTGTCACATGGTTTATATAGGCCAAACCGGAAGATCTTTCAAAAAGAGAATCCATGAACATCAGAAGAGCTTCACATCTAACACCACCCATTCTACATACGCCAACCACTTGAAAGAATGCGGACATGAGTTCAACAACAATTATCAGATTCTCCATACAGAAAACAAGAGTTCTAGACTCACACTCTTAGAATCTCTAGAAATAAACAGGTATAATTCTAAGAAGGTCCTATTGAATGAGCAAACAGATGTGAATAGATCACCGCTACTGAACATCTTTATACAATCCTGGAATAACCAGCGGCACCCTCCAATATAATTTTATTACCTCATTTAAAACACATTTTCTGCTCAACTATGTTATCAATACCTATTTAAACGAATGTTATAATTTGGGAATACTCAGTTCAGCATCCGACTTGAAAAAGCTACAGTGTAGTGAAACAATTGTCGTCATTTAACATCAATAAATTTTGTGGAAATTAGCAGTTTATTATTATTTATTTAAAATGAATTTCCATCAAGTGAAGACCGAATCAATCAAATATCTATGTCTAGAGGCGCAATTGCCCCACGCCACTATTCCATATCGCAACAAGGACTCAACAATCCCAAAATAGGCCACTCTTAGAACACCCGCCGACAGACGGTTAGACATACTCCTCAAGAGAAAACAACTCCTACAAAGCTTGGTGGCCAGCTGGTCGGTGTGGGCACCCCAACGCAGGGCAGAATCAAGTACAACACCCAGGAACCTCGCATCACCCTTCAAATCCTCCATCTCAACATGCCGCAAAGCAAAAATCCGCTTGATTGTCTTACCTTCGTTAAGGACAAGCCGATTTGAGGTAAACCACTCACGAGCCCTCACCTGCGCAGCATCGCCCCCCTCCACCAACGATCGAAGGCAACCGGACGACAAGGACACAGTCGTGTCATCGGCAAATAGCATTGTTTTATATATACCGAGATAGTTAGGAAGGTCATTGATGAATATTAAAAATAAGAGGGGGCCAAGAACTGATCCCTGCGGCACCCCAAGATCGATCTCTCTACATTCGGACCATTCATTGTTGAAATAAACAGACTGCTTCCTATCCGATAAATAGGAATGCAGTAATGTCAAACTATCACCCGAACAGCCGTAGGCCCCCAGCTTTCGCAGCAGAAGTGAGCGATCCACGCAGTCGAAGGCCCTAGTCAAGTCCAGGAACAACGACAAAGAATACTCACCATCCTCGAAACACCCCAAAGTATAGTCAACAAAATTCATAATTGCATCAGAAGTGCTTCTGCCTCTTCTGAAACCAAACTGCTCATCACATAACAGACCATGCTGCTCAAAGAACTCCAGTAATTGAGAGTATAGAAGTTTTTCGAAAATCTTTGACAGAACTGGCACCAATGAAATGGGTCGATAATTCATAATATCATCCCGGCTGCCCTTCTTAAATAGTGGTATAACCTTAGATATTTTCAGAGGACAAGGGAAAGTTTTATGATCTATACACAAATTATAAAGTTTCGTCAGCGGAGTTATCAAGTTATTTATATTCTTCTTGATCAAAAGGGAAGAAAGGCCAAAGAAATCAGCGGACTTGCTGGGTCTCAAGGATGCCACAGCAGACCGAACGTCATTATATGTCACATGAGTAAAGGTAAAAACTGAAACGGCTTCCCCAGGGAGGAAGCCCAAGGGATCGACAGTCCGCTCGCCAAGACTTTTCACTGTATCACGTCCAATAGATATAAAAAAATCAAGTAAAATTGCGAAATTCTTCCTGACCTGGATAGTTCTCCGACTTAATCAAATTCCAGATTGACTTCGAGATATTATTTGACTGTCTGATAATCCGATCATTAGCTGAAATCTTCGCCTGCCTGATCTTGAACCTGTAAAATCTTTTGAGCCGATTGTACTCCTCACCGGATATGAGACCTCTCAGCGACTCGAGATTATCGCGGATCAATCTGAGTTCCGGCGTAAACCAACTAACGCCTCCATCGCGGCTTCGTACCTTAACACTTCTTTCCGGGAAACCTGCCAAATAAGCATTTGTCAATTTTTCATTGAATATTTCAAACTTCCGTAGAGTATTAAGCTTACAATCATTAACAAAATCCCAAGAAAGACCATCAAGCATGCAATAAAAGGAATTCAAACCCGCACGAGTAATCGGCCGAAAAACCCTCGACACCATCGTCCCCGAGGCGCCCCTAGCAGGTACATTCACGTCCACCACCTGAGCACAGTGATCGGAAAACAAAAAATCAACGACTCTAGATGAATAATGATCCTCCGAGAAGTTAATAAAAATATTATCAATTGTGTTCGATCCCCTCGTTGGCTCATGAATAGTGGGAAAAAAATTATTACAAGCCATAATATCACAAAATGCTTCACAATTATTGTTCGGACAATTAAATAACAAATTAAAATCACCCAAGATGGCTACATAGCACCGAGAGTTGGTTAGGATATTCAATATTCGACTTAGTATATCTATAAAAACATCAAAATCCCCACAAGGAGGTCTGTAAATTGCCACAGAGATAAGGTTGTACCCTACTACTACTTCGTTTCACACCACTTGTTATAGGCCGCATACAAATTTTCATAAGCACTTTTAGTGGGTAGAAGAGATTCTTTGGCACTTGCGGCTAAATTATTCACGTTTTCCTCTTCCGAACTATCCATTTTTGGGATTATTATGACGTTTGTCACAGAATTAACGAAGTAAACAACTTCAGTGAGGTTGCTATGGTCGCTGATGGTTACTAAGGTAAGATAAGCAAAAGCACACTCAAAGTATTTCTTGAAATAAAGCGACGAATATATTAATTGCCATTTCAGAAAATAAAATGTCTGCATTGCAGTCAAACATAAAGCTTTGTATGCAAACTCGTACATAATTAGACTTATGGACTTGCCCAAATTATTGGCCTCGCTCGCTTTGCTCGCTCTGCCATAAATTTTGGACTCGTCCATAAAGACCTAATTTATGTACTTGTTACATAAATAGCTATTTTATACTGTTTGTTTCAGGCTCGTATTATTGAATACGCAGCTTTATCAAGCCTACAATTGAATTAACGTTTTCCAAGTGGCAATTTTTCATCGTCAATGGGTTGCGTTTCTGGCGACAGATTGGTGCAATGGTGTCATGGAGCACCTGGTTTTGTACCCTTGTGTACCCTTCAACGGCCAAGTCACACAACATTAACTATAATAATAAAGAAATCGCAGTAAGGAGCCTTAAACTTGGCTCGACTTTTTCTAGATTACATTACTTTTTAGAGATAAATAAGCAGCTCCATCGAGACTTGGCTAGTTTTTACAGAATGTTTTTGGTGCGATTTCACTTCTTTTTGTAGAAACGTGGGCATATTGATCTATTTTATTAGATTTTCTTATTTGACACTTTTTTTAAGAGTGGTTTTTTTATTACAAATCTTTATTTTTTTTTCGTTTTGGAACTATGGTAGATAGAGCCTCCGATTATTTTTTATTGATTTCAGCGTCCTCGAAAACCTATAGTTTGATACCAAACTTGTCCATATAGCCCATCTCTTACCCGATTCTTTTTCGGATTCAATTTTTTCTCTCCCAATCTAACCACCGCAGACCCATCTGATGATGTTTTTTCTGAAGAGCAATAGACGTTCTATATTGCACATAAATTTCATAGCATTTTTATATTCAGTGATACAGAGCAAAACACAGTTTCTTCTTCATCAAGCAAGAGCTTCCGAAGACGGAATGGAAAGAAGATATAGAGAACATAACTGCTATTACAGTTGCTGGTGATTCTGATAGAAGAGATTTGATTCACCAAATAAATAAACGAAGAGAAGAAGTGGGAGGATTACCTCAAATAGTACAACAATTGTTGAATGATCACCCAGCACCCAAGCTTGTTGTCGTACATTCTGATCCCTGTACTCTGATGAAGAATGATCATAGATCACTTCATGAACCCTGACAAGTTCGATCAAATTTTCATCCATTTTCACTTCAATCACTTCACAAAATATACGACGTGATATCACTTACGGTTAGAAAATGTAAATTTGCGGGTAGTTCTGGTGTGCTATCAAGTGACAGCAGAGGCTAACTTCGTGAATGCGTGAAATGATAACAATTGAAAAAAGGATAATAATCGGGTCATCAGTCTTATACACAGTGATAATTTTTACTGTCTCATTTATTGTTCCGGCCTAGCTTTCGAAAACCTATCGTTTCCTTGAACAATAAATGAGACAGTAAAAATATCACTGTGTATAAGACTGATAATCCGATTATTATTATTTTTTCAATTTATATTCTAAAGTCGATATTCACATATTGAGTATGATAACAATGTGTTTCCAAGCGCATAAACTTTCATACATTATTGTGGTTGCACATTTTGCGAAGATGACGTGATAGCACGTGAGCTCACGTGACGTGCCAACAGATTTTCGATTATCCTAGTTTTTATAATCTTCCCTTTATGTGGCCATTAAACCCTAACTATGTACCAAATTGCAGCTCTCTGATTTTATGGGAAGTACTAGTTCTATTTTGATGATCATGAGTGAATTAGGGTCGAAAATGCGAAACTTTGCTTTCGCGTAACTTCGGAACTAAATGACTTACACACTTGAAATTTTGGATTTTGAGTACGTGATTATAGCTTACTGGATGACGAAAATTTCGGTGTTCTGGTCTCATCCAGAGGTTCTCAAATAGGGGCTTGAAAATGCGGCGAAATGATTCGGGTAAAGATAGTACGGCAGTGTTTGCTTCGCGCTCGACTTGGCGGGGCCACTGCCGTGCCCCCAAATTATGATATTGTTCGAAATTCTCTATAGACCTAAAATATTTTTGGAGCCTGAGCACTTCCGGTTATACATGGAGCAAAAATAAATCTGTCGAAATTTTTTTTTTCTATTCTGATATGATTGAGTGAAATATTTTTTGAGAGCGGGAAAAAAATTCTGTTGGATTTTTCAATGCAAATCTACCTACAAGGTGAATCTACTCACCAAGTGAGCGTCGAAAAGTAGGTACCACGTCTGTCCCTGAAAGATTGACCTCGCTGCCTAGCATTTTAAATAAGCGCAAAACATCCTAACCCCTATTCGATGGTCCTATATGAATTTTCAAATGTTATGTTTCAGGTGCTATTTGCATTTCGAAAGAAGGTAAGGTAGGCATTGGTATGACAACGAAAAGGATGGCATGGGCATATAGAAAAGGCAATGAACTGATATACGGTATTGACAAAGGAAAGCTGGAGGGAGAGACTGTTTCAACAGAATCCAGTCAATGTTCACTGGGATAAATCAATGCTAAAAGTATATAAGTAGGTACCTAGTTACGCCGCTGGATTCGGCCAATGCACAGAGACAGGGTTCATTATTTTTATGGCGATATGATACCTTAACTCGAACTGGAGCTAACTTATTTTGTACGAATGTTGCTGTAAATATATTTTTCTACAAGCGTGCACTTTCATTCTCTTTCCCGCACGTATTTCAATTCGTAAAGAGTCACATTGCCAAACAGTGTGGGAAAAACCCCTGCTATTCCATTACCGCACGCAAATGCGTGTGGTAATGGATTAGCAAGGGCTTTTCTCGCACGCTTTTTCTAAAGAATAAACTGAATAATGATATATCTCTATGCCACCGACGACGTTACTATGGAAACTGCATGTGAATAAGAATTAATACATTGTCATTATATTATGAAATTGTGTTTAAATATAAATAATATCAACTGGAATTCAATCAGTACGCCCCGGTAAAATGGATACTTCGGGATCTGATGATGGCCTGCCCGAAGAAATATTAGCAGCTTCTTATGAAGCGAGTTTAAATTTGTTACCGGCCAAGTCGAAGATAAAATATGAGAAGCAATATTCAGAATTCATTGATTGGTGTAATTCCAAAAAGGTTCAACCGAGGAAGGAGGAAGTGTTTTCGGCGTATTTTTTGGAAATGTCCAAAATTTGGAGACCAAACACATTATGGTCCCGATATTCAATGATAAAGAGTGTTTGTAAACTGAAACAGGATTTGGATATTGGAAAATTCCATAAATTAACTGCCTTCATTAAACGACAGAATATAGGATTTCGTCCAAAAAAGGCCAAAACTTTTAATGCAGAGGAAATAACAAAATTCATGAGTGAGGCATCTGATGAAATTTACTTGATGATGAAGTTGGTAACAATTTTTGGATTAGCTGGTGCCTGCAGACGAGAGGAACTCACAAAACTCACCATCGACGATATAGATGATAAAGGAGACTTGATCATCGTCAATATTAAGAACTCCACAAATCATTCACCAAGATCGTTTGTTATATCCCAATAATGGATATTTTCTGAAGATATACAGAAAATATATGAATTTACGTCCAAAGGAAATACCTCATCGTCCTCATCGCCGAATTTTCATAAAGTATAATCGGGGAAAATGTAAGATTCAACCTGTCGAAATCAATACAATAGGAAAAATACCGTCCGAAATTGCAGCTTACTTACGCCTACAAAATCCGGAATTATACACAGGACACAGTTTTAGGCGCTCCTCGGCTACTTTCCTAGCCAATTGTGGAGAAGGTATCACAAATATTAAACGTTTAGGAGGATGGAAGTCAACTGCTGTTGCTGAGGGATACTTGGAAGAATCTATTAACCAGAAAAAAAAATGTCCACTAAAATTCTTAATTTGCATGGTTCTTCCTCTTCAAACTGTAATACAGAATCATTACCTTCCAAAGAGCCTTCGAACAATATGATGGCAAATATTCAACGTTTTGCTTCTTCCTCTTCAAACTGTAATACAGAATCATTATCTTCCAAGGAGCAGCTGACTTCGACCAATATGATGGCTTCTGCTATAAATTTGCATAACGCGACCAACTGCACGTTTACAATAAATATAACTAATAACTGAATATTTCTAATGAATATATTGATAATAATGGGAAGAAACAGAATGTACATAGATTCCTTATCAAAATTCATTTTTATGTGCTGTTAGTCTAGTTTTCTTTTCAATTAATAAAGAATTTATGAATATTATTACAGATTAGATTTATTTCATAGGCTTGTAGTCTCTATGGACCGTAGGTCAACGATGAGAGTACAATGGTAACGACTTGTCAGAGACTTTTGTCATTCATGTGTATTTAGAATGATCAATTCACATTTGATCTGTGTGTTGAAATCGATCTCGTATAAGCGCTTGTAGAAAAAATATTGTTCCTAACTCGTGCGGAAAGTGTTTTTCCCGCACTCAACTGCTTACCCGAACTCCGCTTCGCGGATTTTAATTGCGAAGTACATAAATGAGTTTTTTTATCTTGTTCAAGCGTGAATGATTCGCTTCACATTCATTGTAAAACACAAAATTATTCTGATCAAGAAAATATATTATCAAACACTTGGTGGTAGGCTGTGAAAATTGTTGGCATCATTATTTTTGTTACTTCGAGATAGATGATCTGTAGGCATAGGCCATAGTTTTCACTATGGTCATCAACATAGCTGACAAAATACTTAGTGGTCATAAGAGATCAAATTTTTGTTTTGTAAATTCGAGCCCATGTTGATTCAACGAAAAATGCGTTGCTTTTAATTATAACAAATTAATAGGTCAGGAAATACACTGTGGCGAACTCAATGTCACCTGCGCGCAGAAGCCTGCGAACCGTGCTTCACACGCCGTACGCGCTTGAGCACTTGCTGCAGCTCAGGATACTGCTGTACCATATCCTTTATAGACCGACCACGTCTTCTACCCGGTACCCTCGCTCGCCTCGAGCAGGGCAGCCAATCTGTTGAGTCCATCGTGAGCGAGGACGGGACGAAACGTAGCCCATCCCGATTCACAATTGCTAGCAACACGCGATAACACGATATAGACTTTAACTCGTCCTAAAGTGATGCGGTGCGTAATGGAGTGAAGTGTTGTGGTGGAAGGTGCACCAAGGTAGGAGGTATCGAAGACCTGAGTTCATTGAACTAATTGGGTATACTCCATTCACTTTTATAAAGTATCCCGGTTGGCTATGATTTAGGTCGAACAATTCTGAGAGACGTTGCCAAGGCTCATTCTATTTACTCTTTTTTAACTTTGCAAATAATGTTAGTATTTTTTAGGTTTAACTGTGACACAGGAATCGTAGAACATACTACTACATTTTCATATATTTTCACATATTTCAAGTTGTGCAAAAGGGTATTCAAATGTCGTCTGTAGGCTTATTTCTTGAGATTTTGAAATGGGGAATTCCATAGGTCCGTCTCCTCTATTCGTATAGAAGTTTATCTGTTTAACTTCGAGTTCTTTAATTCTTCTTTCGAATGAACTATCACAAGGAAACGGACTATTCTGTCCATTATTAATGCTAGAGAATCTTGTCCTATTTTCCGGACTTGTCACTATAAAGGGGAGAGAAAAAGGCAAAACTTACCCTGCATCTCAAATGGTCTTTTACACGAAAGGGGATTTCATTAATTCTCACTTCTGTATCGATAGAATATTATCCAGATCGTTATGGACATAAAAGCATATACTCAATTCACTTTTATAAAGTCTGCTTGTTGGCCAAGATTTAGTTTTATCAGTTTTTTTCACTTAAAACTGACGCTGGTTGGCACTCGTGAAATATCGTGAAAATAATTATCAGAGACGTCGCCAATGCTAATTTCTACTCTCAATGATGGATTGTTTTCATGGAGAATTTATCCAGATATCTTATTACACCGAAAGATAACAGACTGATGCTAAAAGTTGCATCCCAGTTTAGAAATACACTAGCTGGCCTGGCAAACTTGTTCCGCCTAAATGATACTTACGGTGGATTTCACAAATCTTAATCACCGGTGATCGGAGATCAACTGTTTGGTTCTCTGATTTTTAAACTGTCGAATCGAGTTGATTCTATATCAAGCTCCGATCACCGATGATTATGCTTTGTGAAAACCACCGTTTAAGTTGTATCAACTAATCAGTGCTATTTTTTTCAAGCAGGAGATAAATTAGGCAAAATATACAAAATTTAAGTAACATTGTTATTCGCTATTCGCACAAAGAGAATTCTCTTTATTTAAGCGATATCTAATTATTGTTGAACATTAGTTTTTCTTTGAATGCTTTACAGATTTCTCATTGCTGTACCTCAATGAAAATATAAATCACGATCGAATTATATGGATGAGAAATAGTTCCAACGATTAATTACCTCTGATCACTGTAAAACCCATTTTAGTTCCGCCAATACAACGCTGAAAATTCGAATTGAAGTATGTACTTTGTCTATCGTACTTCAATCTCACTTCACAGAATACAAATACGCTAAGACGTTTTCTCATTTTTCTTCTTGACTGAGACATTTTTGTTTTGGTCCACATCACAGAGTTGGAGGCAACTCAAATTACACACTATTTTTCTACATCGCCATTTAACGGGCAGAATATCAAATAAAGAACCTACGAATAAGCTGTAGCGACACCTAGTGGCCTTTCTCAAAAGAAGACTAACTAACTAATAAGGATCTTTATTTCAAATGATCAACACAGAAAAAGCAAATGAAATTGTGTCAAGAAAAAGCATTTCTTGTATAAGTAAAATTTTCATCGAGTTTTTCAAAGTTTTATTGTATTTTATAATAACCAGACCGTAGACGAGTTCATATATGAAGTTTCATAACAATTAGTCCATCCGATCTCAAGTTATAAATGGTGTAACCAACATCTCTCTTTTATATATATATATATATATAAATATATATATATATACAGGGTCTTTCACGAGGAACCTCACCCATATTTATACGGGAAACTACTGAACGTATTTTCATGAAATTCAGCACTTATAAGTATTTCACGTTGCTGATGAAATCTAAAATATTTTCAAGGCATGAGCACCTCCGGTTTTTCCGGAAATGACGTCAACTTCCGTTTTTCAAATTAGAACACCATTTTTTTATTGCAGAAATAGATTCCTTAGAAAATTTCAAGTTATTTTGATGTAACATTTTTCAGTTTTGGTTGGAAAATTCTCTCTGAGCGGGAAAATTCGAAAAAAAAATCGAAAATAGAGCTCCGCTGAAACAAGAATAACTTCGAGGTTTTTGGATGGAAAATTTTCATTTTTGGGATTTTCCAAGATGTAAGATTGATGTATCCACTTTAAAAATCGAAATCGCGATTCATGATACAGGGGGTGAAAAAATCGCTTTCAAAGTTAGGGATGACAAAATCGTGAAAAATCAATTTTTTCAAATTAGAACCCCATTTTTTTATGACAGATATTGAATCTACGTTAAAAAATAATGTGAGTGTATGCATCACACCCTTGCCCTAAAATGGATATTTTTTGAGTTATTCACAAAAAACTGTTTTTCGTCTTGAATTTTCAGCTATTTCTTTTCCCTTCACGCCAAAAAGATGAAATTTTCAGGAACTGTTACGTAAACCATGTTTAAGATTTTACTACCCTAATATGCAAGAGAAAAAAGTTACAGGTTGTTCCTAAATAGATGGCGAATTTGGATTCGAATTTATATCGGAAACCTCTTTATTTCAACTAATCGGCCATCGGTTTTCTCTCCAGTGATAAATAAATAATTCCTTATGAACCATATGCAAAAACTTACCATGTTTTACATTCTTTTTTTTAATGATAGATATCATTAACAAAATGCTACTGAATAAAGAGGAATTTGGCAGATGTAATTAATGATAAAAAGAAATGTTATCTCCGTAAGGAATCGTAGTAATCACATCAAGAGTTTATCAGATACATCGCGTTCATTGATATAAATATCAACAACCGCCATGGATCCGACACGAACTTGCCAAATTCTTCATCCAGGGAACTAATGAAAGTTCCAACCTCATCGAGGTGGGTAGAAGTCGACCTAGGTTTCGATCATTGTTTTGATCATCTTCAGGACAACATAACCCAACCTCGATGAAAATTGGAGTGGAACGGAGGTCCTCTTAAACAAAACTAGACAACGTCTTGAGGTACAGTATACATCAAGGCGACATCTAGTTAAGAATCAGACAACCAATTCCCTCTCGAAGTCACCCGGACGAAGATAGATGGCATACCTCTCTTTTGCCCTTTCGGCAGGAATCAGCTGATTCCTGCCGAAAGGGCAAAAGAGAGGTATGCCATCTATCTTCGTCCGGGTGACTTCGAGAGGGAATTGGTTGTCTGATTCTTAACTAGATGTCGCCTTGATGTATACTGTACCTCAAGACGTTGTCTAGTTTTGTTTAAGAGGACCTCCGTTCCACTCCAATTTTCATCGAGGTTGGGTTATGTTGTCCTGAAGATGATCAAAACAATGATCGAAACCTAGGTCGACTTCTACCCACCTCGATGAGGTTGGAACTTTCATTAGTTCCCTGGATGAAGAATTTGGCAAGTTCGTGTCGGATCCATGGCGGTTGTTGATATTTATATCAATGAACGCGATGTATCTGATAAACTCTTGATGTAATTAATGATATCTATCATTAAAAAAAAGAATGTAAAACATGGTAAGTTTTTGCATATGGTTCATAAGGAATTATTTGTTTATCACTGGAGAGAAAACCGATGGCCGATTAGTTGAAATAAAGAGGTTTCCGATACAAATTCGAATCCAAATTCGCCATCTATTTAGGAACAACCTGTAACTTTTTTCTCTTGCATATTAGGGTAGTAAAATCTTAAACATGGTTTAAGTAACAGTTCCTGAAAATTTCATCTTTTTGGCGTGAAGGGAAAAGAAATAGCTGAAAATTCAAGACGAAAAACAGTTTTTTGTGAATAACTCAGAAAATATCCACTTTAGGGCAAGGGTGTGATGCATACACTCGCATTATTTTTTAACGTAGATTCAATATCTGCCATAAAAAAATGGGGTTCTAATTTGAAAAAATTGATTTTTCACGATTTTGTCATCCCTAACTTTTAAAGCGATTTTTTCACCCCCTGTATCATGAATCGCGATTTCGATTTTCAAAGTGGATACATCAATCTTACATCTTGAAAAATTACAAAAATGAAAATTTTCCATCCAAAAACCTCGAAGTTATTCTTGTTTCAGCGGAGCTCTATTTTCTATTTTTTTTTCGAATTTTCCCGCTCAGAGAGAATTTTCCAACCAAAACTGAAGAATGTTACATCAAAATAACTTGAAATTTTCTAAGGAATCTATTTCTGCAATAAAAAAATGGTGTTCTAATTTGAAAAACGGAAGTTGACGTCATTTCCGGAAAAACCGGAGGTGCTCATGCCTTGAAAATATTTTAGATTTCATCAGCATCGTGAAATACTTATAAGTGCTGAATTTCATGAAAATACGTTCAGTAGTTTCCCGTATAAATATGGGTGAGGTTCCTCGTGAAAGACCCTATATATATATATATATATATATATTATACGTTATTTTAGTGGGATAGTAGTCAAAGGTGAAGTAAAACTCTTGCTTCCTTTCACTCGAGCTTTCGACAATTTATTTTTGTCTTCATCAGGAGTCGCTAAAATATAATAACGGTCAACATAAACGATGAAATATACAGAAATCTACTCACGAAAATGAGCGAATCACAAAAAGATGTTCAACATTAAATAAAATTTCAATCATCGTTAAAAATCCGCATCTGGCAGCAACAGGAACAAATTAGAGGTTAACAATTTCATGGTTGGTCACAGACAAATACCACAGAATATGCTACTGACAGCAGGTGATGGAGGATCCTCCTGGTCTCACACAATTAAAACAAAGGGCCAGCAACCGCTGTATGACGTCACAAATATCAATTTTGCACTATAAGTTAACAATTTAAAATGCGAAGTTATGAAATTTTGAAAATTGTCCCATAATATAAACTTCCTTTCCTACAATTAATTTAAACATACAATAAAGTTCATTCTTTATTAACCTAGTCCTGAACCATCTAAACCTGACAATTTATACATCAACAAATTATTATACGGACAACAAGGTCAATCATCTCAATGTGAACAATTATACACTATATAAGCAATTATACAATATAAGCTAAAATCTTTGGCGAAAGGACAGCACTAACAATATATGAAAAATCAATTAATCAGAAAGTTGGGAGTTGTGTCTCTGAATGCACAAATTACTATCAATGTCAATTAGGAGAGAATAAATAGAGCTAAGGCCCCCAATGTCTTTGTTAGAGTTCATGCTATTACTCCACTGACATATCCTGACCATTTCTTTGAACGTCCTTTTTTTGAAATTGGTCTCTACATCCAGAATCTTAACGTTGTCGAAGTTTGGCAGGTGGCCATTTTTAGTTGAGTGTCTCGATAGTGCACATAGGTCCTTGTTCGTTGTGATGTTACTTTTGTGGAGCGACAATCTTTGTTTTAGTTTCGTGGCAGTTTGGCCAATATACACTGCATCACAATTCTCACACGGAATCATGTATACCACATCCGATTTTTCCCCAATTTTATCTTTGTCCTTGAGCCTGGTGAACAATCTTTTGACCGGTTTGATGTTTTTGGTGGCTATTTTGATGTTTTCTTTCGGTAATAAGGTCTTCAGCCTCTGTGTTAGCCCATCACAGTGTGGCAGTGCTATATAGGTATATCGATTTTCTGCACTATCTTCCATCTGGCCCACAGGGGGCTGTGGCTGCTGTTGGTCAATTGCATTAGGGGTGTTATATAATATCTTATTGATCATTCTTTCCGGATAACCATTCTTCAGAAGTACTTCTTCAAGAATTTTCAAGTTTTTTTCTTTGAAGGTAGGGTGTGAGATTCTATTGATCCTTGTCTTAAGGTTTATCAAAATATTGATTTTCATCTTAAGAGGATGGTATGATAGGAAGTGAACATATCTACCTGAAGCTGAAGGTTTTCTATACCAGTCAATTAGCAACCTGGTGTCTTCCCTCACCACTCTGGTATCTAGAAATGGCACAGAGTTTTCCTTTTCCTGTTCAACCGTGAATTGGATTTTGCTGTCATAGTTGTTGAGAATACATAGTGCAAAATTGATATTTGTGACGTCATACAGCGGTTGCTGGCCCTTTGTTTTAATTGTGTGAGACCAGGAGGATCCTCCATCACCTGCTGTCAGTAGCATATTCTGTGGTATTTGTCTGTGACCAACCATGAAATTGTTAACCTCTAATTTGTTCCTGTTGCTGCCAGATGCGGATTTTTAACGATGATTGAAATTTTATTTAATGTTGAACATCTTTTTGTGATTCGCTCATTTTCGTGAGTAGATTTCTGTATATTTCATCGTTTATGTTGACCGTTATTATATTTTAGCGACTCCTGATGAAGACAAAAATAAATTGTCGAAAGCTCGAGTGAAAGGAAGCAAGAGTTTTACTTCACCTTTGACTACTATCCCACTAAAATAACGTATAATAAATTCTCCTTACTAGTCAAACGACTACCCTTTCATTATATTGTAACGTTCTCGGGGTTCAAACAAATTGTCTGCTGAATTTAAACGTCTAATTTATTTCCACAACCGCTAACTGATCACATTAATTTATGTACAATAACTAATACTGATTTATTTACACAGTTACTAATTTATATTCACTACTTCACTACTTGGAATTCGCTATTCACAATTCCATTCGGCTCTATTCAGGAAGTAACTAACTGTCCACATTGTGCGCGTCTTTATATACCCAATACGTCTCTGTTTCTAGAACGATCGGGTATGTTCCGGAGGCTTCTCGAATAATTCCTGTACGCGGAATCAGAGAGTCCAGAGACGTATTCAGGCGGACTTCGTCCGTTACACTACCCCCTCCTTAAGACGTTCGGTCCCCGAACACCCTGGATGGTGTGGCTGAATCTACAGGCGTCTCCTTTTCTGCAGCACCCCTGTCGTCCGAAATAGCACTCCACTGTCTTCTTCTTCGGCGTATATCCGCTCGGGTTGAAACTGCAGACCAGTATCTTCATTCCCGTCCTATGGAAAATGACCTCAAGCATACTTCGAACGATTCTCCAGTTGAGCTGATCTAGACCACAACCCAACTTTGGCACAGCTAGCTTTTTCACCTTCAACTTGGTGAGCTCGTCTCTCAGCTGCAACAGGGTGTCCCACATACTTTTGTAGCTGGGTTTGTTGTCGGAGAATCTCTTGGTTACCAGGTAGAAGAGGTAACGCTGGCCATCAGCCAACCTCAGCGTTTTCCCAGTACGAGGATGTTGTTTCAGGAGCTCTGGTACACGGCCAAATTTCTTCCGGAAGACGAATGCTATTCCTCTCGACATACGCAGGTCTTCCGAGACACAATGGGCTAGTGAATAGTCTTCAGATACAGAGAAGAGATCTTGCTGTTTCTCGATGGTTACTCCGAATCTTGCCTTTCCGGTTCCACCGTAGTTTGCCATGAATAGGTCAAAACTCATCTCCTCACGCTCCGCTTTCCGAAAAGTCGTTCTTCTCAGATGGGTTTCGTCATGTTCTTCGTAGTCTGCCTCATATTTGCCTAGACGATTTATATGGACCACACGTTTCTTGCCTCTGGGTAGTTTCTGGATACGGTACACTACATCGTTGATTCGTTTTACTACTCTGTATGGCCCTTCCCAATCTTTCTGCAGCTTAGGTGATAAACCCCTCTTCCTCTGGGGGTTGTACAGCCAGACTAGGTCTCCCACATTGAAACCACCTTCTGCAGCTTTGCTGTCATACCGAGTCTTCATTCGGTCACTCGCTATTTGGAGGTTCTGTCTGACCTTTTCATGGATGTAATGTAGCCTACCCTTCAAGAGGCTCGCGTAGTCCTCACCAGCTATCTCCGTCCCCGGCTTGCATCCAAACTCCAGGTCACAAGGCAACCTTATTTCTCGGCCGAACATAATACAGGCTGGTGTCTCTCCGGTGGATTCTTGCACTGATGATCTGTAGGCCATAGTGAACAGATGGAGATACATGTCCCAGTCTCTTTGGTGATCAGAGACCACTTTAGCCAGATATTTTCCCACAGTTCTATTCATTCTCTCGACCATGCCATCTGACTGTGGGTGAAGCGCAGTTGTCCTTGTCTTTTTGATTCCGAGTAATTGGCATACATTCTGGAACAGGCTAGACTCGAAGTTTCGTCCTTGATCCGAATGAAGTTCGAGAGGCACACCAAATCGGCTAAACATCTCCTTAATCAGAACATCCGCCACTGTCGAGGCCTCTTGATTTGGAATAGCATAAGCTTCAACCCATTTGGTGAAATAATCCATCGCAACCAGTATGTACTTATTCCCATCTTCGGTTTCGGGGAATGGACCTGCAATATCGATGGCAACTCGTTCCAGAGGACTCCCCACGTTATACTGCTTCATTGGAGCTCTACGACTTCCCCTCGGGCCATTCGATGAGGCACAAAATCTGCATTTCCGGCACCAGTCTTTAACATCTTCTTTGCAGTTGACCCAGTAAAAACGCTCTCTAACCTTTTCTAGCGTTTTTTTGATACCGAAATGGCCACCGGAAGTTCCGTCATGTAACTTCTCTAAAACCTCTCTCACTCGACTCCTGGGAATTATCAGCTGTTTCCTTGCTGCGGTACCTTCGTCATTTTCGATGGACCTCTTCAGCAGTCCATCCTCCAAAATGATAGAATCCCACTGTGCCCAGTAGAACTTGACCCTAGGATTCAGATGACTCACTTCCTCCCATCTTGGTCTCTGTCCGCTTATCTTCCAATACAACAGCATCTTCAATTCTGGGTCACTTTCTAGATCTCGCTTCAGGGATTAAGGCATCCAGTCCGTATCCACGATGGTCGTTCTCAAGCAGAATTCCTTCTCTTCTACTTTATTGCAGTGCTTGCAATCTGACGGACATGGTCTCCTAGATAATGCGTTAGCGTTGCCACGAATCTTTCCTGCACGATGTTTGACAGTAGAATTATATTCCCGTTTCTGACATTTAGCTGGCTCTTTGCAGTAGCGCCGAATATGCCCTTCTCCGCCACAATTCCAGCATCTAAGTCCTCTATTCCGTCGCTCTTGACGAACTCGGCATAGAACGTCTTCTATAATTTCATCGCTGACCGAGGAATCATCCACAGTGCGGCTCATCTTGCTGTGTATCATGTGCGAAGCTTGTTTGGCAGCTTCAAACTCTAATGCAACGGCCAGGGCGTCATCCAGAGTCTTGGGTCGGGCCAATCGTAGTGTCTGCTGGGTTTCCAAATCTCTCAAACCATCGACAAAGGTCTGGATAGCGAGCAGTTCCAGGAAGCTCTCCGGTGCTGTAGGATATGCCAGTCTTACCAACCTTGCTATATCTGCTTCAAATTCCTGCAACGTTTCTGCACTACTCTGCTGGCGACTCTTGATCTGCGCGTGATACACTTGTTGGAGATGTGCATCACCATATCTCATTTGGAGTTTAGTTGTCAAAGCCTCGTAATTACCTTGTAGGCTTGCAGGAACAGTCTGGAGAATATTCAATGCATCTCCTCTTAGTGCAACAATCAAGGCTGCCACTTTCTCTTCCGCTCCCCATCCATTGGCATTCGCTGCTGCTTCAAATTGCATCTGGTACGTGCACCAAGGTGTTTTGCCGTCAAAAGTTGGAGGTTTTATCTTCATTTTACCACTTTCTGTGTTGTTCTCCACTTTCACGAAGGATGGTAAAGCTAGGGTTTCGTTTCTAGTTGCCAATTTTCTCAGGGACTCTATCAACTTGGCATGTTGTTCAATTATTCGTGATATTTCTTCAAACTTTCCGTGAAACTCATCCACTACTCCTTCAATTTTTTTGTTAACCTCTTCAAATTTTTCATTCACTTCCTCAATTATTACTTCCTTGACAGCCTCCATTCTCTCATTCAACGTAGTTGCAATTTGACTCATCACCTTATTTTCCATTTTATCCATTTTTTCTTCCATTTTTGAATCCATCGAGTTCATTTCTCGAGAATTCTCTCCCATTTTTAAGCTCACTTTTTCAAAGGCTTGCTTGAAGAATTCCATACTCGCCTGGTCCATTTTCTCTGTTTGTGATCTCGTTATCGGCATTCAAAAGTTCCACAATGAAGTCCACAATTCAATTAGCACAGCAGTTCAATTGACCCCACACCTGACACCAATGTAACGTTCTCGGGGTTCAAACAAATTGTCTGCTGAATTTAAACGTCTAATTTATTTCCACAACCGCTAACTGATCACATTAATTTATGTACAATAACTAATACTGATTTATTTACACAGTTACTAATTTATATTCACTACTTCACTACTTGGAATTCGCTATTCACAATTCCATTCGGCTCTATTCAGGAAGTAACTAACTGTCCGCATTGTGCGCGTCTTTATATACCCAATACGTCTCTGTTTCTAGAACGATCGGGTATGTTCCGGAGGCTTCTCGAATAATTCCTGTACGCGGAATCAGAGAGTCCAGAGACGTATTCAGGCGGACTTCGTCCGTTACACTATATATATATATATATATATATATATATATATATATATATATATATATATATATATATATATATATATATATATATATATATATATATATATATATATATATATATATATATATATATATATATATATATATATATATATATATATATATATATATATATATATATATATATATATATATATAGTTATTAATGGTCATAGTCACCTCCAAAATATAAACTCAACAAGCGTTGTCACCTCATATATAACGCTCTCACCTCCGAAATCGGAGGTCACAACGTTTTGCCTTGTTTCTTAGCTTGTTAGACTCAGGAGACTTCAGGGATCAACATATCAAAAAATCGTTTTGAGGTCAGAACGCACCATATCTCTGTACTGTACAATCTTTTAGTTCAGCTATATACCACCAGCGCTAGTGCGCCGTCCTATATATGGAGAAATAAATCGAAGAGACATTCAGTTCGTTGTCACCTCCGTAAATGGCAACACTGTAAACCATACTCGTACGGAGCAGGTGCACTGAGGCATGCATAAAAAAGTGTATCAAAACAACATCTGGCATTCTTTCGAACCATAAAATCGTCTGGTTGATGTAAAATGAATCGTTTGTGAAAAGTTCGGAGGTCGATATTTCTGACCCGACTATGAGATAACTAAAAATGTTTAAACGGAACATTTGTTATTGTCGTTGTTAAAAGCTTCATTAGGTTCTTCCTTCTTTTATTTTGCAAGATTATCAGAGTTTGTCTAAGAATAAAAAAATTGCATATACCTGATTTCATTGAAATACACTAGTACGACTGAATACAGTATATTTTCCCCGAAACTGAATTACGAGCCGGTTTTCTGATGACGTTTATTTTTTTTCACCTACACGAATTGAGTTTTTTAGTTCTTAGGGCCTAATGAAATCATCCCAAAAAATAATTATAAATTCTTATCCTTATACATTGCACCAATATTTAGACGATATACGAACTGGAGCTTCGTCGTCAAAGGTGAATAGTACCTACATAATTTCTCCGTTCCGTCGAATTTTGAAAAATAAGGAAAAAACTTTGTGACTGATTGCATTTTAAAAGTTTCCTTTTAAGATAAACTGCGAACATCTCTCCACAGAAACAGATTCAAGAGAAAGGTGGAGGGTGGAATCACCGTTCATTAACAGGTTCCTTGAAAAAAGTTGGAGACTTTCAATAATGAACACTTAATAATAAATAATTCTATTCGTATGTTGATTATAACATAAGCATTAGGTTTTTTTAGTAACATATTTTTCAAGATATATGAAAGTTTGCCTCTCGAGAGCACAATAATTTCCGAAAGAAAGTACTTGAAGATTCGATATTCACGAAGCGGCTTTATTTGCGAGCATCAAAATTATGCTTCCTCAAATTCCACCCGATGATTCAGCAGATCCGAAATGTTAATGTCACCATATATTCAAGATTTCAGATTCGATCCAACTGAAATATGGTATCTTGGATGAAATATGTCGACTCAAGAGTTCATGCAGAATTTCAGCCGAACTTGACGAATAGGTTAGATGTGAAAATGAAACTTTCTTATAATACGATCCTCACAGAATTTCGCATCATTTCCTTTTCGGAATATACTTTTTGGTGAATTTAAATTCGATCGTATTTTAGAGTTATTCAGTGAATGATAATGGATGTAACTCCAAAACAGTCGCAGTCGAGCAGATTTAGTTCGAGAGAGAGTCTCACCATCAAGACTCCACAGCGAGCCAGAAAATTTCTAGTGTTTGTTCCTTTCTTTCGAAAGTTGAATGTCTACGAATGATCGGCCCCAAAAATTTGAAATCAATGTTCTCATCAAGAGCTTCATCTTACAAAAAAAAGTATGCAGCCAAACAGCGTAAACAAGTAAACGAGCCTATACCTGTCAGCAAGCAACTGAATTCAAAATTTGGAATACAAATCAAATAGCTTTTGGTGTATGTAGCTTTTGAGTGCTCGTCTATCCACCTAGTAGGTAGATTCGCAATTTTCAGTCCGAAAATGTAATTATAAAAAAATGACTGAGGCCGTAAAAAAATTTACAGTGATATTGTCCGTGATTCCGACCTTAATATCTTGAAATTCTTTCGATAATCGCTAGAAATTTTCGAGGTTCTGAATATGTAATACATGGGCTTCCAAGGTCCCACCTCGAACGCCGAAGGGTAGTCTCGATAGACCATACACGGGACTCTTTTCGAGCATTCGTGCGATGCTGGATGCCCGAAAGTCCCGTAGAGAGTCCTCGTCAGTGGCCTACATTAGGTTATGAATTTATTGGGATGAAGGAATGAGTATATTTAGATAAAATTTTATACTGAAGCGAAGAAAATGGTCGAAATCATGTCTTGAATGGGACCTACTTTGGATGATTGGGTTTAACAAAAAATTGAAATATCGAACATAAATTATGTATCACATAGAAACAAACCTCTCAACAAATAGGTGTAAACAATAAATATATAAAATAATATAAAAATGAGTTTGAAAGAATTATTTAACGAATTTGTTATCCCACAAACTAATATTTTCTACGACGCATTTTGTTAAGGAGAGTTGAGCTTTTTGTTTTTCTTCGTCGAGCAAGCAGTAGGTTATACTGCTTGCTATTTCCTTCGTCTTTCATCTGGAAACCGATTTCGGCTCAACACAAGCTTTTTGGTCATAAATTTATTAGGATGAAGACATGAGGATATTTAGAATAGATTTTATACCGAAGCGAAAAGAATGACTAAAACGATCTCTTTAATGGTATTTTTTTTTTATTTTCGAGGGGTGTTCTATCAGTTGTTTTTATTGACCAAGTTACTTTTTTTGCATTTATAATATCGGCCTCCCACTTCTGAAACGAATTGACAAAATTAATCTTTATTCCCGTTGCTGTTGGAAAAATACACAAAGTAAAAAGCCGTTGAAAAGAAGAATCAGTGAGCTTAAAGTTCGAAATTATTAGAAGAGTTATGAAATTCAAAAGCTGTCGAAAGGGAAATTGTATTGTATTGAAAAAGAATGTCACTTGATTGAAATCTATGTGCGATATACGAAAGACAAGAATAAGAATCATCGTTGCTTGGAAAAATTTACGACAGTAAAAGTATGATTGGAAGACTATTCGAAAAATTAAGTGGGCAGAATTCCTTCGAAAATTACGTTCAATAAATAAGATCGTCCCACATTTTTTTTAAAGGATATAGTTACATCAGAACTAAATTAGGGTATAGTTATATCAGAACTGAATTTGAGAATAGTTTACAACATCCAATAACCCTGTCCAAATGATGATTCAGTTTGTGATAACAGAAAGTATTCCGTAGGGAATATCCCTTCTTTATCCCAATGAATAAAAAAATGAGAAGCTTAGCAATATGTCGATATGAATTGAATTCTTACATACAATCCGCATTCCCTCAGTTACCCGCCCAATATTATGTTGAGCTGGTTGAAGGAATTTATAAATATGACATTTTTTGGTTATGATATTTTATAGTACATATATTGTTCAATGAGCGGTAATGTAAGTCATAACACACGCAGATGAATTTTGCAGCCCGAGCCGTCAGGCGAGGGGTGTAATTCATCGAGTGATTTCCTTTGAAAATTAAATTATTTAAGGTTCACTGGTCGCAAGGAGTTTCGAATTTGACCACATATTCTTCACCATCGATTCCAACCTAATCGTTCAAGATCATTTCGGCTAAAAATTCTTCAATTGAAGATATTTTGACGAAACGATAAATATCGTTTCGAATCCACAACAACAAGAATACTCCCCGATCTCCGACTGCTTTATAGACATGAATCAACCTTGAAAAACCAAGCCACCTGCATCCAATATATGAATATTGAATATCATATATTCACTTCACCTACTCACCTCCGAAATTTGGCAACACCGCCGGAGGTTATAACGTTTACACTACAAGAAATATAAGCGGAGGCTACAGCGCCTCGATTGTTCAAACAAAATTTTTTCAGCAAAAATGTTTTCCCCTCTCTCGGTAATTTTGTTCTTTGGCTTCCCCTCTCCATATATCAACAAAAATTTTTCCATTGAGACTACTCCTTCACCCGGAGGTGAGGTCGCCCAGTCTACTTAACGGAGGTCACAGCTTAACAGGGGTTCATATATATATATATATATATATATATAATTCAAGATTTAGCGACTGTGTATATTCAAAATTAGTTAAATTTATTTGGGTTGGCAGTCGGAAATAAAAGAAAGTCTCTTTTTTCCTTTTTTCTCAAGTAAGTTGTATACATATTAATTTCATTCTAAATTCCTGATTATGAACATATTGTAGCGTCTCCTGAAGAAGGCTTAAATAAAGCCGAAAGCTTGAGAAAAAAGGAAAAAAGAGACTTTCTTTTATTTCCGACTGCCAACCCAAATAAATTTAACTAATTTTATATATATATATATATATATATATATATATATATATATATATATATATATATATATATATATATATATATATATATATATATATATATATATATATATATATATATATATATATATCTATAGAGAGAGAGATAAGATATAAAAGCCAGACCGTAGACCATTGTATAAAGGAAGTTTCATAACAATCAGTCCATCCGATCTCTCTTTTATATATATAGAAGATATAGATATGTTCTTCCCAATTCAGTGTATCATTTACAAAGATTCCCAAGAACTTTGTGAACGGAGTTAGTTCTTTTATGTTTGAACTGTGACACAGGTGTCGTACTGTCGTAGTACTACTACATTTTCATACTGGAGAATTTCAAGTTGTACAAAATAAAGGTATTTAAGGTGGGCGTTCAATGTAGTGTGTTTTTATTTCAAGTTGCATTTGGAAATGGATTGACTTTAGAAACTGAAATTTTGTGGGTAAACTCAGAAAGGATTGGAGTTCGTGATGAAATAATTTTAGTCGATTTCATTCCGAAAGTTAATTTTTTTTCTTTCAAAAATTGAAGAAAATGAGCCATCTCATGCTTCTGTTTTATTTCAACAGAAAGACCCATGAAAATAGTTAAAACATCCGATTAAAAGTGAATCTACTGATAATTTCGTTCAGAAAAACAACTTGAAATACGGAATTGGCAGAGAATGGCCAAGTTCAAATTTTGGCGGGAAAAAATTCCTGCTTTACCCACAAATTGACTTATTTCATAGTTCGGCGATTTTTCGATAGAGAGCGCCATTGTACATTTCATTCATAATCAGAGAGATATTCATAGAACTTGATAGTGATAGTGCATGTTCTATGGAGATATTCCATAAAATAGACGGTGTCGCCTCTATCGGCTGAGCTTTCCTACTCGCTTTAAACGCGACCTTAAATGCCTTCTGTAGGTTTATTTCTTGAGAATTATGAAAAGTGGGGAATTCTATAGGTCCGTCTGTCCGTTTAGAAGTTTATCTACCAGGTCATTCGAGTACTTTTATTTTTTTCTAAGGAAATATCACAAAGTAACAGACTATTCTGCCCATTATTTTTCAGTATAATTTCAACACTCGATTCTTGATTTCCGTACAAGAAAAAAGCACAAATGAATTTCTCAACCATGTTTATATACGTGAAATATTTCTAGTATTAACAGAGAAAACAGTTTCTTCAAAATTCGCCAGGTCTTAGGAATTATTGAATTCACATAATATTTCCTCAAATTCATTATTTTCCCAAAGTAAATAAACAATTTGATAAATACGTCACTATTACGACCTCTATGTATTTACTGACAGGAAAATGACTATAACCTAACATTTTGAAAATATACACGGTGAAATGCGTCAGAATGTCATGGCCAACCGTGATACTTTATTTAAGTGAACGAAGGTTAGATACCAGATATCAATCATTATCAGATGATCAATATGAAATAATTGAAAAAACTATAGTAGTATTTTATACAAGTGAATGAAGTCATTCAAATGGCATAAATTGAGCACTAGATACGAGCATTCAAATTTTTTCGAGAGTGTGAGACTAGCACAAAAAAAATTAAACTCGAATAACTTCAAACTATAATGGTGCCCGAATTCATTGAAACGTCACAAATTGAGTTCTAAATATTGAGCTTAGATTCAGAACTTGTAGATACCGACAATGTTGCGCCAACTTCACGCAGATAAGTATAATATATTTGCCCAATTTCTGCTGGATATCTTGAGACATGCAGATGTTCTGAAGAAAGAAGCTTTGAAAAAATCCAAACAAAGCAAACTCATGTTTATGATACTTATATTCTGGATGTCATCCAAGTAATCACCACTCTGCGTTTGTCCCTTCCATTAAGAATCACCCTGTTTTGTTGAGGTTCTGATAAGAGCATTGTGGAAAAAATGAATCTGCACACAAAGTTCATAATTACGCAAGTTGTTGTTATGATAAAGTTTACATATGAAATCACAATATGAATATAAAGAAAGATCGCTTTTCATTCTTTCTAACCCGAAATGATGTAATCCAGTTCAATTCATTCAATATTCAAAGTATCCTGGCTAGTTTAACCGCATACTGGGTGATTTCAGATGAAGAAAAATGGTGAGTTATTTCCGATTATCCAAGTTTGCACAGTCTTTGAAATCCTACAACGGCTACAACTAGTCCTTACCCTTTACTAATAACTATAATCATAGTATAAAGAAGAATACGAATATGCTTTAATAAATTAAGCTGAGAGGATTTTGATATTGGGAATCGATCAAAGAATTCTCAAAGATGACGTATTGTTGATCAACATACTGGGTGAGTCTTTGACTTGTGCATATATTTTAACTGTAGATTCTTGAGGCTTAAAGAAACCATTTTTTCATTTTCAATTTTACCGAATTCGGCTCTGCTGAAAGGATATAGCCTTACGATTCTCTGCAAAGACTTCAAAGTTCATATTTCTCTATTGAAATTGAGTTTATACATTCAGGGAATACTCAAGTATTAGCCTTATTCGAATAAGAATGTTAAAACACGACATCTCTTAACAAAAACACTAAGTTTTTTCCGATTATATCTGCAATTGAAACGCCATATTTCTCCCATCGAAATAAGTTCCTTCTTCGATTTTCCTAAAGATTAGTTTGTAACACTTGTTTTTATTCTCCCGATATCCCAAAAATATCTCGTAAAAAAGGTTTTTCATCCAATTTATAGTTAATCATTTCGCGTACGAAAGTTGTTATGTCAAAAATTGGCGAATGCTAATTTTTCGATCCCTGATCGTAGTCACGCCACTGTATTACGACGAGGTTGGGGGAAAATATGTTTTCTTGTCGGGAAACCTGTTGTATCTCCTGCGGTGTGGGAACGAGATAGAATTTTGGAAATTTCGATTTGTGGGACAAGGATGCGGATATGTTGGTCAGGGATTTTATTTGAGGATTTCGGAGCTGAAATACGGTGATAAGTGAATCTGATTCACGTAAAGATTACTGGAATTGTTATTTTCTGCGCATTCTTCAATTTGATGGTGGTTTTTCGAAAGTCGAGGAGTTTTGATACTTACCTGATTTTGGGATTTGAATTTCGAAAACGTTATATACAGTGGGATAATTTCGTTTAGCTTCAGAGCTTATTTGGAGAATTTTGTCAAATCTTACTGTGCCTGAAAAGAGATTTACCATATTGAGAGGTGAGATTCACCATTCCTTCAATTCTGCCCCGTGCAATTTGAGTCTTTTATTTTAGAACCAGGATGAATATTCTGCTGGTCGCTGGAACTCTATTTCGGTGAAGTATTCTCATTTGTAATCAGTAAGGAAACTGTACTTAATTTGGTACCGAGAGAACCCTCTGAAAGAGGTAGTTATTGCTGACTGGCGAGTTCGCCATTTTGATTTCTTTGAATTTGTGTTCATAGGGTCCTTGTTCTGGGACATTTCAGTGGTTTCGCAGGAATATCTGCAACATCTATTATCGATTGATGAGTCACCGTGTCAACTCGGCCCAAGTAAATCAGTCCTGCTGCCGTCAGTTACCTTTTGGTGATTTCAACATCGTGGAGGATCTAAATCGTCACTAACTTTTTCCCTTTGGATCCGTCGTATCATCAATTTCTGGAATTCATCAGCGCTAATATCGAACTGTATTATTAAGTTTAAGTCAGATAATACTTACATTATTATTCAGTTTCATCACTATAAGGTTAACGTATGAGACCTATTTAAGTTATTCTGATAGGAACCTCATAAGGTTTCTGTACATTATTTCATACATAAGTTGCTATCGTTGTATCATCTTTTTATAAATACAGTGTGAGCCATATATAGCGCTATATGAGGACCTTGAGGTAATTACTCCCCCTTTAGAATTATTGTTATATAGTCCATCCAAGAATGATTGACATCTCGGGGGGCTTTGGAAAATCGAAATTATGTTGGTAATGCCCATTCAGTAATATTTTGAGTTGCAGAATTCATGTTGGTGTTGGAAATAACACTGACATTTTGTTCTGTCATTAATGTTTCGAACAAATTTGGCAAAAAATTGAGCAAGTGAAATAAATATCTTTGAAATGAGGCTCTTGAAGAGTGAACAGCTAAAAAATAGAAAGCCTGCACAGAGCACGTAGAAAAAGAAATGAGAGAAAATTAGTCAAAATATAAGCAATGTTATGATATGTTGCTGACAAAACCTTTCATTATGAACATGACGAGTTCTGCCCAGATGAGGAAAAAATAACATGTTGTGGTTGTTGAAACAGAATAATAGGAATATTTATATTTTTCATAATTCATATTTTACACCTTCATTGTTCACAAATATTGAAAGTTACAATGTCATGACAAAATTCTTCATATATTAAATAGATCCATTGGTTAAGTTTTGTTTCTATCTTAGTGTCTTTTGATATCTATTACAAATTTCCCAATCAATTCACTTTGCAGTAACACGCTTCAAATTATCAACTAGATTTTTTCGGTTTAGCGAATATTCATATTGAACACTGAAAAGGACCGTGCTATTTAATCACCCACGATATTTTTCGTTACCAAACCAGAATTTCCAGGCTGTATGCTCCTATAATTGATCGTAAGATCGAAAATGTATCAATACAAGATCAAAATAATATACTGCTGGTATACAGATTCACACGCTGGTAATCGTATGTGAAAATTGGGAACATTTTCATGTTCAAAGTTCCTTACTTTAAAAAAATATCGTTCAATTTTTAGGTTATTTCTATATCTATGATGAAAGCACAGGAAATTTCTAGTTACTTTTTTGTAACTAGAAATTAAGCTGCGACTGGACTTTCAAGGCCTGCTCTGATGTCAATCATTCTTGGATGGACTATAGATCATTTTATCTAGATTTGTTTAGTGATTTTTCGGCAACTAGAACAAGTGTGCTGGATGTGAATATTGAATCACTTGGCGCCTCCTTGATAATATCGTTTTTGTATAACCCACTCCCATCTTCAACTGAGCTTTGGGACCATCCAGCATATAAGCGAGATTTTTAGTCCTAAGCGCTAATAAAGAATAGTATAGCGTAGCAAAGTACCTAAAAAAATCTTCTATGACAGCTATCACAGAGCGTTTGAGATGGCATAAGGAAAAAGTGTATCGTTTGATGACAGGAATCTACAGTTAAAATATATGTACAAGTCAAAGATTCACCCTGTATATTCTCTTGCCAAAGTTTGTTATTATATAACAAAACAAAAAACTACTACAGGGAAGGATATATGATCGAAATCTTCAAGGAGCTTAGCGGTTATTACAATTGTGACCTAAATATATCTTTTTTTAATCAGCATCCTTTGTCTGTGCAAGAAACTAGATAAAATAAGTTGGTCTTAACACTTAGGGAACTTCTTAGATAATAATGTGGATTAGGATTCACTCAGTGAATGCCAGGAACTTCAAGTAGTTCAAGAACTTAAATTTTTAGTTAATTATAAATGTGACTGACTGATTGTTAATAAAGCTCGATTTTAGTTCGAATCATGTATACTTTTGTTAACATTTACAAGAATCAATACACACAGTTGTATTAGTTGTTTCAGGGTAAGTTTATTCTTGGAAGTGAAATACCCATAATTGTTGAATTTTTATTCAAGATCAGTAGATACAAGAAATTATCTATCAAAAAAGTAGCTATTGCCATAATATGACGAAATTACACTCAATATGAATGTCTTTCATTTCTCAAAAGGACTAGTTGTTCTCTCGTGAAATGATACGAATAAAATTGATATCTACTGAATGATTTCAGTTTTCTGGCATCAGTCAAAAAATCTTCCAAATATATACAGTGGGCGTTAAAATTATGGAGCAAATTCATTTTCTCAGAAGAAAAATATTTGGCAACAAAAAGGATTTTTATTGCACCCTGTGCCATCCTCATCAACTCTCTAAATTTTTTGAAAAGGGAAAGTGGGTTATGTGGTACTTTTTTGGCCAGGTCTTTGTATCTTCTTTACAGGCGTGCAGGAATTTTCAAGAATTTTTCTTTTTATTTTCTGAATAAAAAAAATTATATGCAATATTCTAATCTAAAAATTACTACATATTATTAAGTATCATTTTATTTATCATTGATTCAACAGTTTCCCGAAGAAGGGACAATAGTAACAATAAATTTTTGAGAGAAAATTGTATGTATAAAATGTATTATTTTGAAAAAAAAATTTCATCATAAAGTGGATCAATTCCCTTTGTTGACTAGAGCTGCAAAACGGAACTTTTACCTCGACATTTCTTTTTCCTTGATATTTATGGGATTTACAATTTATTTGACTTGACATATCTCTCAACATCCAACATTATTCATCATATTTCACTTCTTACTAAGTCTGTGATTTCCAAATGGAACTTCAAAAAAGTTGATAAACAATCTGACAACATTCTTAACTGGTAGTGCGATCAGAGAGAAAATAATTATTTTATGATACTATTCGGTGATTTGTAAAATCCAGGAAAGCATCGAGAAAATTTTCGATAGTTATGAATTTTTCGTCAAATTGTATCGAATGAAATTTAACGCCTTAGAGCTATCTGATTTTTCTTTAAAAAAATCCTCACTATTTTTTCGTCGTTTTTTTATATTTTAGAAGGATAGGGAAATATGAAAGTCTTATCTCGAAATAATGCATACCAGGACGATCAGGACGTAGAACTATAGGAGTTCAATATCTGGAAACAAACGATGATGAATGTACTGATGTACTTCCTAGGAACATTGATAAATAGTTCCGAAATACCTTGGTCAAAGATAACTATTTTTAAGAAGTATGAAACATCTCTAATCGTCTAGTTATTCATGATTGGTGGTAATCTAATCAACCTTTGTTTTGGCCAGACAATTTTCAATTCACTAAGAGAAATCGCACAATTTTTTCAGTTAACCTTCGTAGCCCTCTCCGTGTGTGCAATAACACTGTTAATTTACTTGATGTTTAGAAGGTTCAAGTATTGGGAGAGAAAAAATGTACCAACAGGAAAAGTCATTCCTTTCTTCGGAGATAACTATGAAATCTGCATGGGTATGACGTCGCCAGGTGATATGATCTTGAAAATGTACAATAAAGTATCATCAGAACACAGGTAAGTTCTTTTTTCTATCGATGAATGAGTATTCATCTAGAGTCTGAATGCTCTCAAACGATAATATTTGTCTTACTGATGACGAATCTGAAGTCAAATTCTATTATATCCGTCCGGCCGTATAAACGATTACTCTCGAACCAAAAAACTTAGAAACTTATAATTTTTCAGGATCTCGAAAAGGAGGAATATTTTTCAATTGCAAAGGAGTGATGAAGCTGCTATCAAGTTATAAGTGAATTATTTCATAACCATTTCCTCATTTACTTCGATATTGATACTAACTGTTTTCATTACAATAATTCCTTCATCTTGAATGAATTGATATGTTCAACTAGTTCTTCAAATATGAGTTAATTTTCATTTCGAAGGTAGAAGATCAGAATCTTATTTCGAAATTTTTCAGAACTGACATTTCAAACAATTATAACTAACTGTTAATATCAACAATCATAATAAGACATAAGAACAACTCTCTTGTCTTGAGTATTTCTTCTGATTAAGGATAAATTTGGATTATTGGCAACTGTGCCGCGCACTAGAATATCTTCTATACAGGGTCTTTCACGAGGAACCTCACCCATATTTATACGGGAAACTACTGAACGTATTTTCATGAAATTCAGCACTTATAAGTATTTCACGATGCTGATGAAATCTAAAATATTTTCAAGGCATGAGCACCTCCGGTTTTCCGGAAATGACGTCAACTTCCGTTTTTCAAATTAGAACACCATTTTTTTATTGCAGAAATAGATTCCTTAGAAAATTTCAAGTTATTTTGATGTAACATTTTTCAGGTTTGGTTGGAAAATTCTCTCTGAGCGGGAAAATTCGAAAAAAAAAAAAGAAAATAGAGCTCCGCTGAAACAAGAATAACTTCGAGGTTTTTGGATGGAAAATTTTCATTTTTGGGATTTTTCAAGATGTAAGATTGATGTATCCACTTTAAAAATCGAAATCGCGATTCATGATACAGGGGGTGAAAAAATCGCTTTCAAAGTTAGGGATGACAAAATCGTGAAAAATCAATTTTTTCAAATTAGAACCCCATTTTTTATGGCAGATATTGAATCTACGTTAAAAAATAATGTGAGTGTATGCATCACACCCTTGCCCTAAAATGGATATTTTCTGAGTTATTCACAAAAAAACTGTTTTTCGTCTTGAATTTTCAGCTATTTCTTTTCCCTTCACGCCAAAAAGATGAAATTTTCAGGAACTGTTATTTGAACCATGCTGTAGATTTTTCAATCCTCCTTGAAACCGACTTCAAGTTACTATTAGGAGAACCATGGCAAACTCTCGCAGTTATAACTAGAGAAGATGCTCAAAGTTTTGACCGTTAATTTCTAGACATTTATTTATACGTCTCAGGAATGCTTCGTGCGTTGCTCTTCTTATTTCATCGGGAGGAAGAGATCTGCAAAAGTGTTTAAAAACCAAATTGAGTTTCAGAACTATGAATCTAAAAATCTAAACAAACCTGAACGCATTTCTGACTCGTTCTATGCAGTCCTCTTTATCAGTCAGGGGAGTTGAGTAGACAATATTTTTTATCCTACCCCAAACATAATAGTCTAAAGGAGTTAAATCGGGAGAACGTGGTGGCCAAAGATGTGGACCATTGTTCGCCAACCATCGATCTTCAAATAGCCTGTAGAGGATATTTGACACATTGGGTGAATTGTGTGGATACCATAAGTCATTATGGTTCTGTACTAGCGGCTCAATTATTTGAGTCAATATGTCAGAATCTCTATTTCCTAAGGGAGAACATTCTTTAAATAATGCAAACATGTGTAGTGTTCTATCTTACCAGTTAAAGTCCCATCATAAATGTGAACATCGAGAATTGCATTATTTTTGATGGCGCAAAAAACATTGAAACTCCAGGTCTCTTGAAAGTTCCATTGTCTGAAGTGGTGGTTGTTCTCTTCATCCCAATAATGACTGTTATGCCTATTGAAAGAACCATTCTTTGTGAATTTAGATTCATCTGTCCAAATTATACAGTCCAAAAAGTTTTCATTCTCTTGAAATCGAATCATCATAGCTTCGCAAAACTCTGTTCTCCTGACGAAATCAGTTTCCTTCAAATGCTGTACCCTATTGAATTTATATGGGTGCATTTTATGTTTTTTTAATATTCTCCAAACACTCGATTGAGATAATCCCAGATCAATCTCGGCATCTTCGAGAGAATTTTGAGGATTCACACGAAAATATGCAAGAACTGTAATTTCGTTGTTCTCATCTTCTACTACACTTTTTTCTCTGTGTATAGTTTTCTTAACGAAAGATCCGACATTTCTCAAGTTTGTCATGGTTCTGTTAATGGTATCTCTCGTTGGTCTGGGTCGGTCAGGAAACCTCTCAATGAACAGTCGAATCGTTCTATCTACAACTTTATTACATTCTCCATGAAGTAGAATAAGATTTAAATAATCTTCATTGGTAAAATTAGGCATAGTGATCGATTTTATAACTTAATACGAATTATCACCAAATTAATAGTAAACACAAAATGCTACTGAATAAAGAGGAATTTGGCAGATGTAATTAATGATATCTTTCATTGAAAAAACAGAATGTCAAACATGGTAAGTTTTTGCATATGGTTCATAAGGAATTATTTATTTATCACTGGAGAGAAAACCGATGGCCGATTAGTTGAAATAAAGAGGTTTCCGATACAAATTCGAATCCAAATACGCCATCTATTTAGGAAAAACCTGTAACTTTTTTCTTTGCATATTAGGGTAGTAAAATCTAAAACATGGTTTAAGTAACAGTTCCTGAAAATTTCATCTTTTTGGCGTGAAGGGAAAAGGAATAGTTGAAAATTCAAGACGAAAAACAGTTTTTTGTGAATAACTCAGAAAATATCCACTTTAGGGCAAGGGTATGATGCATACACTCACATTATTTTTTAACGTAGATTCAATATCTGCCATAAAAAAATGGGGTTCTAATTTGAAAAAATTGATTTTTCACGATTTTGTCATCCCTAACTTTGAAAGCGATTTTTTCACCCCCTGTATCATGAATCGCGATTTCGATTTTTAAAGTGGATACATCAATCTTACATCTTGAAAAATCCCAAAAATGAAAATTTTCCATCCAAAAACCTCGAAGTTATTCTTGTTTCAGCGGAGCTCTATTTTCGATTTTTTTTTCGAATTTTCCCGCTCAGAGAGAATTTTCCAATCAAAACTGAAAAATGTTACATCAATATAACTTGAAATTTTCTAAGGAATCTATTTCTGCAATAAAAAAATGGTATTCTAATTTGAAAAACGGAAGTTGACGTCATTTCCGGAAAAACCGGAGGTGCTCATGCCTTGAAAATATTTTAGATTTCATCAGCATCGTGAAATACTTATAAGTGCTGAATTTCATGAAAATACGTTCAGTAGTTTCCCGTATAAATATTGGTGAGGTTCCTCGTGAAAGACCCTGTATACATGCTCTTACCACTTGGTTCGCTAACTACAGCGAACTGGCGTGAAATATTCAAATTCTCTGAATTGTTTTTGAATGGATTTATTAATTCATACAGTGCTAAATTTGAATGAAATTCGTTTGCTTATAAGATATTTTTATGGGTGACTATAAACGAATTAAGGTTTTCAAATTACGCTTGGGAAAAAGGAGGATAGTTTTTTGGATAAAGAAATATTGCACCTCCACTGCCAACATAATAAAACAAGAAATGATTGAATCAAAATTCAAATCGTTATAACCGTCCAATAAGAAGATCAGGAAATTATTTCATCCTGAAAGTCGAACAACGTTGAGCAGATTCAGTACAATAATCTTCAGGGCTCAGGCTATTGCTTCCATAATTTCTTCAATAATGATTCAGCATTAAAATTTCGATTTCAGATACGTCGGTGGCTATCTGTTCCATGTTCCAATACTAGTGTTAAGAACACCAGATATTATCAAGCAGTTTTGTGTGAAGGATACCGAGCACTTTGTAGACCATGGAAATATCATTCTGAATAGCTCTGATGATCTTTGGCAGAAAGCACTATTTCCTCTGAAAGGTGGGTGTATACGCCATTCACTTTTATAAAGTATTCCGGTTGGCCAAGATTTAGGTTTATCAACTTTTTTCACTTAAAACTGACGCAGGTTGGTACTCGTGAAATGTCAAATAATTCTCAGAGACGTTGCCAATGCAAATTTTTATTTACTCTTTTTGAACTTTGTAAATGGAGTTATTTCTTTAAAGGTTTAACTGTCACATAGGTTTTGGGTAGGGGAGAAGGGGGTACCTTTCAATGGGGGCACCTTTGAACAATTGCCATTATTTTTTAATCGTGGAACTATCTTACATAATTTCAACATGGCATCGTTGTTCGAGAAGTGCTAAACATCCCACATGCGTTTCAAACCTCAGTCCGCCGATAGCTAGTGTTGGGACATACTGTACATATTGTATTTATTCGTATTATCAAGTTACATAAACAATTTTAGTTGTATTTGTGACGATCTGCTGTAAAATTTAACGAGTGTAATCTAGTGAAATATTCAGAAAGTACAGAAGATACATAGGGTGTCAGGATTTTTCAGATAGAAAATATATTCGGAAGAACAGGAAAGGTGCTTTTTCAAAGGTAATATAACTTTTTTTTTCCAATTCTGCTGGTAAAAAATTTCATTGCTTGGGGCAGATTTGAACAGCATGCGTGGGGCACATTTGAACACAATTCTGCGATGTTCAAAGGTGCCCCACTAAAATAGTTCTGGATGAAATTGAACAACAATTGTCCGAGCCTGAAGTAATTTCGAATATTTAATTCTAGAATCTCCATAATGGTCAGAAACTATATAAAGAAGAGAACAAAACCAGAATTTCTCGAGGAGGATATGCAGAGGGCCATCCATAGTGTACAACGGGGAGAATTGTCGTTAAGAAAGGCTTCTCAAGTTTATTCAGTTACACACACGGCTCTCTTTTATAGATTAAAGAAATTGCGAAGCAATGACCAAAATAAAGTGAAGGCTGAAACATTTTCATCAAAGCATTCCTTTCGGCAGGTGTTCAGTAAAGAACAAGGAGAACTGCTCGTCAAATATTCATTGGCATGCGCTCGCATGAACTATGGTTTGACGTATCAAATGCTGCGAACATTAGCCCACGATTATGCTCTGAAATTAGCAAGGAATCTTCCAAATTCTTGGATAGAAAATAAGCAAGCAGGATTAGACTGGGTTCAAGGTTTCATGAAAAGACATCCGGAACTTTCTTTACGGAAGCCAGAAAACACAAGTCTATTGAGGGCAACCAGTTTCCACAGAGTGAATGTCGATACCTTTTTTGATAATTACAGTAGAGCCCTCCAAAAACATCCATTCACAGCAAGCAGAATCTTCAATCTAGATGAAACTGGTGTCATGACAGTAGTGCAGGCTCCTAACGTAATCGCTGAAAGAGGTGTCAAGCAGGTGGGACAATCTGTTTCGGGTGAGCGTGGAACCCTGGTTACAATGGTTGGCATAATCAGTGCTTCAGGAAATACAATTCCACCCGTGTTTATCTTTCCTAGAGCTCGATTTCATGACACTTTCATGAACGGTTCACCACCTGGAAGCATTGGTTTAGTGAATAGTCCAAGCAGTGGCTGGATGACAGCGCAACTCTTCCTGCAAACTTTGAAGCACGTAGTGAATCATACGAAATGCACCAAACAAGATCCAATCCTCATTGTCATGGACAACCATGAGAGCCACTGCTCATTGGGGGCCATTTTATATGCCAGGGATAATGGCATAATAATAGTAACTTTTCCCCCCCATTGTTCGCATCGTCTACAGCCTCTTGATGTCTCTGTATTAGGACCATTTAAAGGAAAGTATAAAATAGCTTCCAATGACTGGATGATTTCGCACCCCGGCAAAACCATCACCATTCATAATATCGCTGAGCTGGCTGGAAAAGCATTCGAAAATTCATTCACCATGAAAAACATCTTATCCGGGTTTCGAAAAACAGGAATATATCCTTTGGACAGAAACATATTCACAGATGAAGATTTTGACCCATCTTCTGTCACTGATAGACTACCACCTGATGCCCAACTTCCTACGTCATCAAATGACCCTTTAAACATCTGCGCACCTCAACAGATTGAAGAACCATCTATTTCATCTGATATGATATCCGAGCAATCCACGTTCAATAAACAAGTTGACATCGCCGAAAAATCAATAAATGCCTTCTCGTCTCATCGAGTAGAACCTCACTTTTCTGGTGCCACCAACGATGTTTTACCTGCATCGGCTATCCCCGATGGGATTCCTCACTGCTCCAATTGGGCGTCGGTTATTTCACCAGAAGTTGTACGTCCTTTTCCTAAGGCACCTGCAAGAAGTGAAAACTCTCGTGGTAGAAGAAAAGGTCGCTCAAAAATTCTGACAGAAACACCTGAGAAGGAAGCATTGGAACAAGAAATGATAGAAAAGACAACAAGCAAACGGAAAAAGAATGTTATGAAAAAAGTTTTTGATGTTGTGGAATCTGAAAAAATAAATACAAAGTTGACACCCAATTAAAAAAATTATCAAGAATAGAGTCGTACAAAAAGAAGACACATCTGATGATAGTGATACATTCTCCACCCGTGATGATTCTGACGATATTATGTCGGAAAAAGATACAGACAGTGATCTGGTTGATGAAGTTGAATACCAAAATTTGTCCGTAAACGATTTTGTTCTGGTAAAGTTTTGTACGAAGAAAACTGTTGCTCATTACGTGGGTTTGATAAAACAAAAAAATAAAGATGGCACCTTTGAAATAAAGTTCCTAAGAAAAAAAGGGCTGAAATTTCAGTTTCCCCCTGTAGATGATGTCAGCAATGTGGAGTTTGAGGACATAGTTCGGAAACTACAACGTCCTGTTATTGCCACAGGTACTGGAAGAACCTCATCCTCGTTAAATTTTCGTTTTAATTATACCCGATATAATATACATTAGTTACTTTCGACGCAAATCTATTTTGTGAATGATTCGACTGAATAAAATTTATTTTTCATTATATTATTCACTTTGTCCAAAACTGCCCCTCTTCAAGTTCAAATGTGCCCCGCAGAGGGGCACATTTGAACAACTGTTGTCACCCGAATTTTTCAAATATAACACTCAGATTTTCTGGTTGATGATGAAATTTTTTGTTGAAAATGGACCACAATATATATTGAATTCATAAAGTGAAATCAAATTTTGCGTTCTTGCAATAAAACATCTAAGGCAGTCTTTCATTAAAATTTTGTTGAAAGGTGCCCCCTTCTCCCCTACTACTTCATTTTCCTACTGGAGTAATTTTTTTAGCACTACACGCAATATCTTGTCCAGATCGCTTAACCAGATCCATAAAAAACTCTAGCGATTTATGGAAAAATAACAGATTTGGGATCACTGAAGACTTATTTGACAGCTGTTGTCAAATTTTTTGACAGCTTTTTTTCAGGAAACGAATGGAAAGAGGTCCGACAGATATTGTCCCCAATTCTCAACGGTCATAAAGTGAAGCTGATGTTTCCCCTCCTAGGACGTCACGTCAAAAAATTCATAGCACATAGCAACGAGAAAAACGAGGAAATTGCTGAGGTGGACATCAAAGACGTCCTACTCAGGATCCTCAATGACATATCATCAGATGTTGCATTGGGAATGGAAGTGGATTCTTTCAAAGATCCAAACAACTTAGTTTTCGATGTGGGAGTCTCCACATGCAACTTGAGCATCCCCTACAAGAAACTGGTTTTGCTTTTGTACACGCTATGCCAATCTGTACCAAAGGTGAGTTTTCGTTACTCTGGATTCAACATAACGCAGACATAGGTAAATATGAAATACTAATTAACCGTTCACCAAGATCCAACGGTAGATACTCACTAAAAACTCACTTTTGGGGGATGTTCATGAAATCAGTTTTTCAACTATGGATTTCCTTCAAGTATCTGCCAAATACATCCAATCGTTCCAATCCCTCCAGGGCCCCCGCTACCATGTGTGCAAAGTGTGCAATGCACACGGGCGCCATCCTTTTAGGGGCGCCAAAATCCTGGGTCAAAAATCGCAAAAATATATTTTATAATAAGGATATAGACTCCAATGATTCGTTTTATGAAATTAACGCTTTAAAGTTGTTCTCATTACCTGATGATACTGACCCATTAAGTATTTTACAATATATATTTGAAAACAATTTGATCTCGACCCTTCCAAACCTAAGCATTCCACTAGGAATTCTTCTGACTTTGACTGTATCTGTAGCTTCTGGCGAGCGATCTTTCTCGAAGTTGAAAATCATTAAAAATTATTTAAGATCGACAATGCTTCAAGAAAGATTGTCTGGACTAGCAATATTAGCAATTGAATAAGAAATTCTTGATGGTATCAATTTTAGCGATTTAATTGATGAATTTGCAACAGCCAAGTCTAGGAAAATATCGCTACTATAATAGCTATTTTTTATTTTTCTAATGTACCTAGCTTTCATTTTTGATTTTATGAGGAAGTAAACTTGGTATTTTTCAAAGAAGTACCTGCATATTTTTTAAAATACCTAAGTAGAAAGTGATACTTTTATGAATATACAGGGTGTCCCGGAAAATATGGGAGATCTCTCGGATTCAGATAAATCAAAAAAAAATTAGATGACAAGTTCCCATATTTTTTTTTCCTAGCGGCCCTCCCTACGGAGATACGGCCTCCTGAATAACGTCACTTGAAATCTATTTTACTGGAATAAATCTCAAACTACTTAATTAAAAAAAAATTGATATGATGAACAGTAGTAAGGACCTTTTAAAATACTACCCTTAAATTTAAATTAGCTCTTTTAGGTTACTAGGGACGGACTAGGTTGTACATTTTAATGCTTACATTTTCAACACCCTGTATGATAAGGAGTAGAAAAAAACAAATTTAGATAGCTTGAATATCAAGCTAAAAAAAAGGTACTCTTGTTTATTGTCGATAAAATGAACCGTTTTCGAAAAACAAAATTACAAAGATTCTTAACTATGCAGTTTTGGCACAGAAAGACACGGTAAAAAAAAATTATTTTTCAGAAATTTACTCTTATGAAGTTTTTAATAGATTATTTATAACTAGCGTATTTATATTCAGTCGTTGCAAGCTTTATTGAGAGTACATTTCTGAAAAATAATTTTTGTTAACGTGTCTTTCTATGCCAAAACGGCATAGTTAAAGATCTTTGTAATTTTGTTTTTCGAAAACGGTTCATTTTATCGACAATAAACAAGAGTACCTTTTTTAAACCTAATGTTCAAGCTATCCAAATTTGTTTTTTTCTACTCCTCATCATACAGGGTGTTGAAAATGTAAGCATTAAAATGTACAATCTAGTCCACCCCTGGTAAACTAAAAAAGCTAATTTAAATCTAAAGGGTTTTACTACTCTTCATCATATAAATTTATTTTAATTATATTAAATAGTTCGAGATTCATTCCAGTAAAATGGATTTCCAGTGACGTCATTTAGGAGGACGTATCTCCGTAGGGAGGGCCGCTAGGAAAAGAAAATAATGGAAACTTGTCATCTTTTTTTTATGTTTTATCTGAATACGAGAGATTTCCCACATTTTCCGGGACACCCTGTATCTATATGTATACATTAGCGAATATTTCTGTTTTTTGGTTCTAAAAAAGATGTCATTTTTAGTTTTGGGTTATTTTACCTATTCATCAACAGAGTGTCAGTACCTAGTCAAGGAAATTCTTCAAAATGGTTGTGAACAAAAATTTATTTTGAGTTATTAATTTCGTTATGATTTTATTCTGTTGTGTTTTGTTTGTTTTATCTTTTAGTCTACAAGGAAATATCTAGTTTTTGACTTCTAGAGTTCAGTTTTTCGATTTATTTCAAGCACCTAGCTACCAACCCACCTAATGAATAAAAAAATCCAAAATGCCTTAAGGGGCGCCAAAATTCTTTTTTGCACACAGGCGCCAGTAGCCCTTACGGGGGCCCTGAATCCCTCAACCTCATAAGGAAGTATTCTGCGAAGTCTCATTGTTTTCTTCCCTGATGGCTGATATTTCGAGATCATCATCGAGGTTGATTGTGCCGTTTATCTGAAAATAGGATAATTATCAAAAAAACTCCTTACTGTTTGATTAAGTATAGTTGTATACCTCTTGGAGACACAGACACTGAAGAGAAACTAACAAAAATCAATCACCCGACAAGTACCTCTTTAGATGTACAGGATGTTCCATGTTCGAGTGCCTATTAGACGTGTTTGGCCTAACTGAGCCTATTTGAAATCTGAAAATTAGGATGATGGTAATATGCAGTTATAGTAATAATCTCTGTTCAAGTAAAATATTTTTGGATAATCACCACTTCCGGTTATACCGAAAACATTGAGTTTTAATATACATAGAGGAACAATGCAGTTGAACGATTTGATACAATAATGTTTGGCAGTTTACTGCCACCTTCAGTGCCGACACATAGTAGCAACTAACTAGGAACTATAATCCGCCGATTCATTTTGTTAGATATTCATTGACAGAAATCTATATGATATTCATTTTCCTTCCGTTCTATGAATCATCTCAATTAATTGTCGTTTTATTGCATCCAAAAAATCAGGTGTGATGAATACTGAACATCCCACATTTCCATGCGCCGGTCCTGATCGTCATCGCATTCGGCTTAGGAAATAGTTTTATAGTTCAGCTACTCGCCGCCAGATGCGAGGGTAACAATTTTCGATTCTCTGAAAGACACTTGCGCCTCTATCAACGGGAGAAGGAACTACAACTAAAATAAGCTTCAAATCGTTCAACTGTTGTTCCTTTAATTATTCAATTTTATAATGTATCCCGGTTGGCCATGATTTAGGTTTATCAAGTTTTTCTACTTAAAACTGACGCAGGTTGATACTCGTTTCTATTTACTCCTTTTTAACTTTGTGAATGGAGTTGGTTCTTTTAATGTTTAACAAAAGAGAGGTTATAAAATCATCGAGCTGGGAAGGCAGCTACCTCTTAAATAGAAAGAATTGAGACACAAATCATTTGTCACTATAACATATTGACAAATGAAATGTAAATACGAACTAGGTCTTCCATACTGTTCACCCCATCAGAACAAATGGTCCAACGTCAACACTGCAGTCGGTGCGATTCTCAGTTAACGTTGGACCATTTGGTCTGATGGTGTTTTCTGTTATTCGTGTACTTTTATTTTTCGAATCAACTATCAAAAAGTAACGCACTATTTTGTCCCTTATTCTTCAGTAAAATTTCAACACGCGATTCTGAATCTTCCAACCATGTTTATACAGGGTCTTTCACGAGGAACCTCACCCATATTTATACGGGAAACTACTGAAGGTATTTTCATGAAATTCAGCACTTATAAGTATTTCACGATGCTGATGAAATCTCCGGTTTTTCCGGAAATGACGTCAAGTTCCGTTTTTCAAATTAGAACACCATTTTTTTATTGCAGAAATAGATTCCTTAGAAAATTTCAAGTTATTTTGATGTAACATTTTTCAGTTTTGGTTGGAAAATTCTCTGAGCGGGAAAATTCGAAAAAAAATCGAAAATAGAGCTCCGCTGAAACAAGAATAACTTCGAGGTTTTTGGATGGAAAATTTTCATTTTTGGGATTTTTCAAGATGTAAGATTGATGTATCCACTTTAAAAATCGAAATCGCGATTCATGATACAGGGGGTGAAAAAATCGCTTTCAAACTTAGGGATGACCAAATCGTGAAAAACCAATTTTTTCAAATTAGAACCCCATTTTTTATGGCAGATATTGAATCTACGTTAAAAAATAATGTGAGTGTATGCATCACACCCTTGCCCTAAAATGGATATTTTCTGAGTTATTCACAAAAAACTGTTTTTCGTCTTGAATTTTCAGCTATTTATTTCTTTTCCCTTCACGCCAAAAAGATGAAAGTTTCAGGAACTGTTACTCAAACCATGTTTTAGATTTTACTACCCTAATATGCAAGAGAAAAAAGTTACAGGTTGTTCCTAAATAGATGTCGAATTTGGATTCGAATTTGTATCGGAAACCTCTTTATTTCAACTAATCGGCCATCGGTTTTCTCTCCAGTGAAAAATAAATAATTCCTTATGAACCATATGCAAAAACTTACCATGTTTTACATTCTTTTTTTTTTAATGATAAATATCATTAATTACATCTGCCAAATTCCTCTATATTCAGAAGCATTTTGTGTTAGCTATTAATTTGGTGATAATTCGTATTAAGTTATAAAATCGATCACTATGCCTAATTTTACCAATGAAGATTATTTAAATCTCATTCTACTTCATGGAGAATGTAATAAAGTTGTAGATAGAACGATTCGACTGTTCATTGAGAGGTTTCCTGACCGACCCAGACCAACGAGAGATACCTACCATTAACAGAACCATGACAAACTTGAGAAATGTCGGATCTTTCGTTAAGAAAACTATACACAGAGAAAAAAGTGTAGTAGAAGATGAGAACAACGAAATTACAGTTCTTGCATATTTTCGTGTGAATCCTCAAAATTCTCTCAAAGATGCCGAGATTGATCTGGGATTGTCTCAATCGAGTGTTTGGAGAATATTAAAAAAACATAAAATGCACCCATATAAATTCAATAGGGTAGGTACAGCATTTGAAGGAAACTGATTTCGTCAGGAGAACAGAGTTTTGCGAAGCTATGATGATTCGATTTCAAGAGAATGAAAACTTTTTGGACTGTATAATTTGGACAGATGAATCTAAATTCACAAAGAATGGTTCTTTCAATAGGCATAACAGTCATTATTGGGATGAAGAGAACAACCACCACTTCAGACAATGGAACTTTCAAGAGACCTGGAGTTTCAATGTTTTTTGCGCCATCAAAAATAATGCAATTCTCGATGTTCACATGTTCGCAAGAGCCGCAATCGATTGCGGCTCTTGCGAGGCATGCTACGTGGGACAGACGGGGCGCAAACTAAAGACCAGACTCAAAGAACACCAACGGGATGTAAGCCTACGCAATAAGAAGACAGGCCTATCCAAACACACTATTGAGACGGGCCATGTAATGGACTCTGGTAATGTCGACGTATTAAGATATGAACCCAACCCAAAGAAGCGCATTTTCCTTGAATCTGTCGAAATAAGCAGACATGGAAATAATATAAACACTCAAACTGATACTGACGAAGTAAGCCACATCTATTGACCATATTCACCGTCGCCATACTGTTGTGCGACAATACCAACTACCCAGTGTTTCCAACGGAGAAATATTGAGTTTATCAAAAATACTATCAGATTATTAGTGTAGTCTGTGATATAAGAGGTTATATAAAATTGGTGGTAAACTTTGGTTAAGTATTTTGTGACAAAATCCAGGAAATATGGGTAGATATCAGTATAGTGGAGGCCATGGTTGTTGTGTCAGTAATTGTTCGGCAAGAAATAGATCTAAAAATAAAAAAACTGACACCAAAATATTTCCATTTAAACTTTCGCGGTCCCAAGAAATTAGTGACTTTCGTTATTCGATGTTGAAACCCTGGGTAGTTGGTATTGTCGCACAACAGTATGGCGACGGTGAATATGGTCAATTGCAACATCATTGAATCGACACAGAGGGCGCGACCACCAGATAGAACCGAGACGGATTCGATGAATGACAGCGCCGACCACTGAATTTCGAGGTTAATTGTTTCATTGTTTCATTGCGACGTAGTTGAATTTTGAGATTGATTAAATGTTAGATGAGAATTTTCTTTCCCCACCGAGATTTTTCGTTTGTATGCATGATAAAACCGAATATCCGAGACCTCGAATTGACTGTGAGCGTTTTTAATGTAAAATTTTATGTATAATGTTTGTGATACCATTTTTTTAGTTTCCCTGAAGAAGGCTCAAACCCAGAGCCGAAAGCTAGGAATGAACAATAAAGAGCGACACTGAGTGATATATCTTTGAACTCTTAACCCGATAATCCTTTCCATTGTAAATTGTTGAGTTCGACAAAAAATCTTACCATAATGACTTATGGTATCAACAAGTTGGCGCGCCTCCACACAATTCACTCAATGTGTCAAATATCCTCTACAGGCTATTTGAAGATCGATGGTTGGCGAACAATGGTCCACATCTTTGGCCACCACGTTCTCCCGATTTAACTCCTTTAGACTATTATGTTTGGGGTAGGATAAAAAATATTGTGTACTCAACTCCCCTGACTGATAAAGAGGACTGCATAGAACGAGTCAGAAATGCGTTCAGGTTTGTTTAGATTTTTAGATTCATAGTTTTGAAACTCAATTTGGTTTTTAAACACTTTTGCAGATCTCTTCCTCCCGATGAAATAAGAAGAGCAACGCACGAAGCATTCCTGAGACGTATAAATAAATGTCTAGAAATTAACGGTCAAAACTTTGAGCATCTTCTCTAGTTATAACTGCGAGAGTTTGCCATGGTTCTCCTAATAGTAACTTGAAGTCGGTTTCAAGAAGGGGTGAAAAATCTACAGCATGGTTCAAATAACAGTTCCTGAAAATTTCATCTTTTTGGCGTGAAGGGAAAAGAAATAGCTGAAAATTCAAGACGGATAACAGTTTTTTGTGAATAACTCAGAAAATATCCATTTTAGGGCAAGGGTGTGATGCATACACTCACATTATTTTTTAACGTAGATTCAATATCTGCCATAAAAAATGGGATTCTAATTTGAAAAAATTGATTTTTCACGATTTTGTCATCCCTAACTTTGAAAGCGATTTTTTCACCCCCTGTATTATGAATCGCGATTTCGATTTTCAAATTGGATACATCAATCTTACATCTTGAAAAATCCCAAAAATGAAAATTTTCCATCCAAAAACCTCGAAGTTATTCTTGTTTCAGCGGAGCTCTATTTTCGATTTTTTTTTTCGAATTTTCCCGCTCAGAGAGAATTTTCCAACCAAAACTGAAAAATGTTACATCAAATAACTTGAAATTTTCTAAGGAATCTATTTTTGCAATAAAAAAATGGTGTTCTAATTTGAAAAACGGAAGTTGAAGTCATTTCCGGAAAAACCGGAGGTGCTCATGCCTTGAAAATATTTTAGATTTCATCAGCATCGTGAAATACTTATAAGTGCTGAATTTCATGAAAATACGTTCAGTAGTATAAATGTGGGTGAGGTTCCTCGTGAAAGATCCTGTACACGTCAAATAGTTCCAGTATTACCAGAGAAAAAAGTTTCATCAACATTCGCCAGGTCTTTGGAATTATTGAATTCACATAATATCTTCTCAAATTCATTATATTCCCAAAGTATATAAACATTTTGATAATGATAATACATAATTACTACAACCTCCATGTAGAAAGGATACGGTTCCTTATTTATCTGACAGAAAAATGACTATAACCTAACATTTTCAATATATACACGGTGAAATGTGTCGGAATTTCCTGGCCCACTGCGATATATAATAAATGGGAATAGAGTATATATTTAAACTCAATGCCGGAAATGAAAATGAATTTCCCCAGAACTTTTTTATCTTAGATATGATTGAGTTTTCATGAAGCCTGCTAATAATAATATTCATGAACGTTCACTGCTTAGAGCATTAGGTACACACCGTTTTTTGTCCGTAGTTTTTTGGCATGTCACTTTTCGGAGATGGCAAAAATTTCTTCATAAATGCAGTCAGAGATACGATCAAGATGCGACAAGCGAAAGGCATAAAGAGAGCAGACATGATTGGTATCCTTATGGACGTAAGAGAAGAACAGCTCAAGGCTAAAGATGAAGCGAGTCAGGATGGCAAGAATATGCGTGTAGTCACCGACGAAGAGATGGCCTCTTATGTGTTCGTCATGTATTTTGGCGTCATCGATTCTGTAACCACACTGTTGGCTTTCTTGGCCTGGGAGTTGGCCGTAGCTCCTGAGATTCAGGATAAACTGAGGAAGGAATGTGATGAAACGCCTAAGGATGGAGAAGAAGTTACTTATAAAGATATAATGGAAATGAAATACATGGATATGGTGATCAGTGGTAAGTTCTTTTTCCTTATTTAAAACATTTTTTTCAGTAGTAGATATACATATGAATATTCAAACTGTCGATTCTTCTCATCAAACGAAACACTGTCTTCCTATACCATTTTTCAAAATACGGTTTCGTTTGAAAGATGTCGAAAATCCATTAAAAAACACTTTTCTTTTCATATATTCGGAACTGTTATTTCAAATTAACTGAATTTTGGTTGATTGTTTACTGTATTCTTATTTCATCGTGCATATTCCTCAATTAAAACTTATCCAATACTTGTCCTGGTATTAAAGTTACAGCGTGGCCAGTAAGCCACGCAAAAATACCATCAAACCATTTGGAAAAGATGAACGGTTCATTTTTTCGAAAGAATCAATCATTTTCGAAAATGAAAGTATCCCTATGTTATTTCAATAAAACGCGTCGTTTTCGAGTTATTCGTCATTTTATTCGATGAAAAATTACGAGAAAATCATAAACCTCAAGAATTATCTGTATGCTTCTCTGGATTCTAAATACCACAGAATCGTAGAAAAATTATTAACCTTTTGATCGCACTACAAGTTAACAATGTTGTCAGAACTCACATTACTATAAGTTCTATGCTTTTTCGAGTTTTATGTAGAGATAATATAATAAAATCACGCAGATGTGAGAAATGAAATTGAATTATAAGGGTAATAAAATTATACATTTCATACGCAGTTTCTATTGAAAATTTATTGTTACCGGTCCATTAGAAAAAAGTCGATGTAATACAAGATTCAGTTCAGATATTTGAATGACTAATCCACGTATTAAATGAAAATTAATGAAAAATCATACATTGTCCTGTGTGGTAATTTGCATAAATCCTAACTGGAATAAAAACTACCAACTAGGATAAAACTTCTGCACAAAAATATGCCAATTCATACACGCAAATTTTAAAACCCGACCCCACACGGTTAATATCACATTAATTCACTGAGAGTCTTCACAAAATCATCACGAGAGTGAAGAAAACAACTATAATAATCACTTTCCCATTTCATAACAACCTAGCTCTCGGAAAGATTTCCCCCATGTTTGTTTACAGTTCGCAGCGCCTCCAGCGGTAGTTTGGATTGGCAAATCCAAAGCCGGTTGTCGATATACGCACGCGTCGCGGCTTTGGGAATGGACAACACAGATCAAAGAATGTCGTTTGAGATAGGTCGATTCCTGATATTTGGGAATGGAAGAATTCATGAATATTTATACTATGTTATCCAAAAAATCAACAAGCTGGCAACGCCTTTCCAAAAGCTCTGTGAAATATTCATAGAAGATTATTGTTTTGAATACAAAATAGGTTGATATAGCTTGATTAATCACAAATTGAATGAAAAACCCTTCTTTACAAGATATTTTTGGGATATCGAGAAAAAGGTGAACAAGTTATCAGTGTTTACAAACTAATCTTCAGAAAAATCGAAGAAGGAACATATTTTGGTAGGAGAAATATGGCTTTTCAATTGCAAATAAAATCAGACAAAACTAAGTGTTTTCGTTAAGAAATATCGTGCTTGTAACATTTTTAATCCAATAAGATTAGTACTTGAGTATTCCCTAAATGTATCAACTCATTTTTAATCGAGAAATATGAACTTTGCATTGTAACATATCTGAATTTCCTACCCTGCAAATAAAATGCACCGTTGCCAGACTACTCCATGGCTTCCAACTTTGCAACGTCTATTGTCGAAACGTGGAACTACGTTGAATGAACTTATTTGATATTATTTTATAATTCTATGAATAATGAATATTAGTACGACTTCAATCAATACTTTAGGCAATTCGCATCTTTATAAATAGAAGATTTAAATCATATCTAAGATCCACCATGAGGTAAACTTGTTCTTCTGTGACCATCGAAGAAATACGATTCTGTGGAAGTAAAACTAACCTCCGAAACGACAACGAATGAAAAGGTCTCTTTTAATTCACTTTGATTCTGGTTCACAATAGTGTTTCTTTGAAATGGAGTTCCTCTTCTAGGAATCCGCCATTTTAGTATATTTTAAAGACGCTTGTTTGTTATCTGATATGTACTGTCCCGATTTTAAATAACTTTGTTTCATTTCACAGGATTTAATCTCATGTAAGCTTATTCTATCTGATTATTGCATTTCTATTGAATATTGTGGAACTCTGTTCTGCTACCACATTTGGAATATTCTTATACTGTTCGTAAGGCCTACTGCACATTTAACTATTCACTCGAAATTATGGTATACGCATTGTAGTTGTTGCTTTTAGTATAATATTTCACGTACAGGGGAAACATGGTTTGGAGGTCTAAGGTAAACTGTTTATATCGCCTGTGCCTAAGGAAAACATCCTCCCTAGCATCGTGGAGGACACTTCCCTCTGGGAGTTCTTTAGACGAACGTCCCCAGCAAAACAAGCCTTGGTCATTGGCCTTGGTGATCCGGGCAAGTATCCTAGGCCGGATTGCTTCGCCCCGGGTCCACCGTTCATCAGTTAACAGGAAATATAAAGAGTTTATTGTCCACTTCCAAACCAACGCGAATAAAATCACACACACACTTGGAAGGAAGGATTCTTGCACATGGAACTGTAAAAGCTCTACGCAACAATAAAGTGACACACTTTATATGCCTATAACCTTTGGATGTATTGGATTCTGCTTTTTATCACAATTGTGCCAGTAATAACCTTACCGAAGTATAGGACGCTCCATATTGTACATATCACCAGTGCTCGTCTTGTTAATAATTGTTCTATGGTTTGTAAACATATCATCTGTAATGCTAGAAGGTTTTTTGCTTTGAGTTTCAATTGATTCTAGTTCGTTTTTCCTTCATAGGCTATGGTTCCCCGAACTATGGCGCTGGACGAATAAAGGGCTCTTGTTCCACCTTTATGTCCAATCTAGTGTTTTATTTATCAATTTTACGTCATTATTTCCCATCCTATATTTCACTAATCTGAGTTATTACGAATCTGAATTACTACGACATAACATAGAGTTCTGCCAATCTAGACGATCACATCACAAGCCAAAAATATAAGTATAAAACCCCCTTTAACGTAATTCTACCCTCAGCTCTTCAGAGCAGGGTTGCCCTTTTTCTCTTTTTCATAATGTTCCTAGGATTTACAAACTTGGAATGTTACAGCATGAATTCTAGAAAATAGTATCAGGCATGTTTCTTCCTGACAGAGACGAATTCGGAAAGATGGAAAAAAGATGTCTTTTGGCCTCAAGAATCTACAGGGTTAGGATAAATTATCGAACCGAGTGAATATATTTGAGACGAAATGGTCGATATTTATCAAACTTTGCATTCAAGTACAATGACGCAGAACGCATCTGATGCTATATTTTTTGTCATTAGTGTAGTTCCATTTTCACCGGAAATGCCCTGTTCTTTTTCAATTTTTCAAAACCTTGTATATTTTTTCAGACTTCAAAAGACCTCATAATCCAGAATTCGCACATACCAAGTCCAATGGAAATAAATTGTGAAAACAGTTGAGGAATAGGTACATTCATTCATTAATGAGAATAAAAATTTAAACAAAATCACATCAAATGTTCAGAAACTCTCAGGTCACTTCCTAACAATATGCAAGCCTATTAATTTATCTACTTTGTGTAAAAAACTTAAACACGTTATTTTGCATTCATACAGTCGATATACTACTACTACCTGGTAGAGTGGTAGGTTTGTATTGTCAACCCGGACAGAGAATATTTGTCTGTAAGTTCAAATAACATCAGTTAGGTTTTCATTCATACTTTTAAATTTAAATCAAAGTATGTACTTCTCAGAAACGTTCTTGTCTTATTTTGTTTTGTTTGCTGATGATTTCCGTTTGTTTTACAGGAGAGAATATTATATCCGAACGTTGGCTCTGTAGATTAATTTTAAGAAATAAATTGTCCACATTTCTGAAAAGTACTTTAATTTAAAGTTCAAATAACTTTTCACAGCTTCGGAATATCAGTCACATGATCGAAGTAACATTGAAATTCCACGAGGAATTCAAAATGTGATTTTTTTAGCATGCCATTTTTAAAAACGGTAAAACCAGAAGTGACAAAATATTCAATAGTTTCTCTGCATAATTTGAATTGAGGTTAAGAAAGAACCACTCGTGTACTGAAAAAACGTTTGACCATCAAATATCACCAAGAAAATCTTCTTCTTACAGAGGTGTTGAGGAAATGGCCTGGAGCCATCGCCACTGACAGACTTGTTACAAAACCCTATACCATCGAACCGGAACTACCGCACGAGAAACCAGTCTACCTAGATGTGGGTGACAACATTTTTTTACCCATATATGCTATCCACAGAGACCCTAAATATTACGAGGATCCTGACAAGTTTGATCCAGAGAGATTTTCGCCTGAAAACAAACATAAGATCGATCCCAATGCTTATTTACCCTTCGGGGTTGGGCCTAGATACTGCGTGGGCACAAGGTTCAGTATGCTCGTGATGAAAGTTATATTCTATTACTTGATGAAGTCGTTCGAGTTAGTACCTGTGAAGAGTACGGCAAAAGAATTGGTGATGGACAAAGAAGCCCTCAGTTTGTATCCAGTAGGTGGCTTTCCTTTGGGTTTGAAGAAGAGGTAGTGAAGATGACAGATATAGATTATTACATATTTTGCAGGAAATTTCAATGCTCACTATGGCGTGTGAGAGCCCAAGAATTTTCGAGAAAATGTAGATCACTACTTCATGAAAGTAAATGGTGGCCATTTGTATATTTCATTCATTAAAACTCAGTTGACAACTTCTCTTTATTTTTTCATCGACATTCCCTACAATCATTTCTGTAAGAGAATTGAAACAGATACCTCTCAAAGGATGTGCTCATATATCTGATACTACCAATCTATATTGGTAGTATCAGATATATGGCTAGTGAAAATTGAAGCGGGACTTTGATAAGAATCCAAAACGGCACATGTGTAGTAATATTAAAAATAAGCATATCTTATTCATTCTATTTCACCCAAACACAGTGCATTATGTCGCGAAACCTAGGTCTTCCAGTTATTCACATCAATATTTTCGGCCATAACCTCACAATTGCATATGAAATTTTTCAATCGCTTTATTCCATTTTCTCCAAGACCTGAATGTCATTGTTAATTTCTAATAATATATTTATAAGATTATGAATTGAGTTTCTTGAAGCAAAAACACAAATTGATTCACCTGAAAACAGTGTCTTTTATTATTAACAAATTCTAGCAAATTCAGTGAAATTTACAAACCTGAAAACAGTGAATCGACAATTAAATGCCTATGCTTCACTATCTTCTTCAATCAATTAATATTATAATAATTTAACAATTCAAAAACTTCAAATTGAAAGCTTATGTCAAAATTAAATAATTTATCATGGCTATCCAGTGATATCACGTACACAAGCTTACATCTCCCCCCTTTGAAATGCTTAGTTCATCAAATTAAGCATCAATCATCAAAAGATACAGGAATAAGCTTTGTGACGTGATACAGACCCATTGATCGACTTCCATGTCTTGATTTGATCTTGTACACTGAGTCCGATATTTTATTTTCTATCTCAAATGGACCTATCCTGATTTCATCCATTTTGCTTCTATTCAGTCTATTTCCGTTCGTCACATAAACCAATTCTCCTACCTCAAAATTGTAATTGATTCTGTGTTTATCGAATCGAGCTTTGTTATTGTCATGACTTTTCTTTGTCCTGAGTAGTGCTATTTCCCTATCTTTTTCCAAATTTCCAATGCTTTTGTTTTTTTCTTTCAGTTCAGATGGCAATAAATCTGTAGATTCTCCATTCAATAAATATTTAGGAGAAAAACCTGTCACTGTGTGATTTGTTTCATTATATGTGTTTGTGCACTCTTCTGCTATTTTAGCCCAGGCCAATTTCTTTTCTCTTTCATTTAATCTACATCGTATCTTATTAACTAAAGTTTGGTTTAGTCTTTCGTTTAAGCCATTTGAGAAAGCAGCATCTACTGCGGTAAAAATTAATTTTATATCTCTCTCTTCCAGATAGTTTTTGAATTCTATAGAGTTCAAAGCAGGATATTGATCAGATAGCAATGTTTCAATTTTATTCTCTTTAGTCACTTTTTCCATCAATTTAATGAAGTCTTTTGCATTCTGACTCTTTGAACATAGAATATATGCAAATCTTGTACAATGGTCTACCAATAAATGCATATATTTCTTAGTTGATCTTTGTCCGCCGAATCCACCAACTGTATCTAATGACATAATCTGAAAAGGTCTTTCAGCTGGTCCTAGATGAGACATTAATCCATATCTTCTATTGAGTCTTGTTTTATTTTTTTATGCATATTTCGCAATTCTTGCAAATCATTTTAATATTATTCGAAAGTTTAGGTGCTGTATAATATGGTCGTATTTTTGATTCTGTTTGATTTATTCCACTATGACAATAATATTCGTGGGTTTTCTTGATCAATATTTTACTGAATTCTTCACTCAGAATTATTTTTTTATTTTTAGCTCTATTTTTTTTATAGTAAATGTCATTTTTTATTATGAAATCTTTTTCATTTTCTTTGATTTGTTGATTATATTCTTGATCTGTTTTTATATCCTGCAAAGTAATGAAGTTTACTGTTTTTAGATAATCTTCATTATTTTCATAAGATTCATAAACTGGGTTTCTGCTGAGACAGTCTGCTTCTGCATTCTCTCTTCCTGGTCTATACATTATCTTGAAATTGTATTGTGATAGGTAATGTGTCATATCACCTAATTCATCATCCGTTCTATTCTTCACGTTTAAATTTTCCAATGGCTTATGATCTGTTAGGACAGTGAAATAATTGCCTATCAACCAGTGTTGCCAAAATTTTAAACTTTCTTTGATTGCTAGACATTCTAAAAACACGGCCTTTTTCTGTTCTTGTGCCTTACTTAATTTTTTTGAGAAATAAGCTACTGGTTTCTGTTCACCATTCGATTGTGTTTGTTTCAAAACAGCTCCTATACCTTTAATACTGGCATCCGTGTAAATAAATATTGGTGCTTTAGGGTTGAATATCGCTAAAGCTGGTTCCGAGCATAAGTAATTTTTAATTTTTTCGAAAGCATCCTGACATTTTTTTGTCCAATCAAATTTTGTCTCTTTTCTGAGTAAATTATGTAGAGGATCTAGTACCATTGTAACATTTGGAATGTATTTATGATGAAAATTTATTTTGCCTAAAAATTGTCTTATTTGTTTTCTGTTACTTGGAATTGGGAAATCTCTTATAGATTTTGAATTGTCTCTGAGAGGTGTTATGGTGTTATCTTTTATCACATGTCCCAAATATTTAACCGAATTAGCTGCAAACTTACATTTCGTGAATTTCAATCGGAATCCCTCATTTTGTATGGCTTCCATTAGCAGTTCTACATATCTTATATGTTCGTCGAATGTCTTTGAAAAAATCAATATGTCGTCAATGTAGTTAACAGCAAATTCTGTTAATTTGTATTTTCTCATTATGTTCCCCAAGATACGTTGGAAAATAGCTGGAGATGTCTTCAATCCAAACGGTAAACAGGTCCATTGGTAGTGACCCTCTTGTGTTACAAATCCTGTTTTTGGCCTGTCTCGTAACCTTAATGGGATGGACCAGAAAGCTGAATTAACATCTAGTGTCGTGAAAAATTTGCAATCAATTGTTTTCACCATTAAATCTTCTATTAAAGGAAAGGGTTGAGATTGAGGAACAATTATTTTGTTCAAATCTCTGAAGTCTATACATAATCGGCTCCTTTTTCCTTCATCTCTTTTAAATGCTAACGTAACTGGTGCCGCGAAAGGACTGTAAGATTCCTCAATCAAACCATGCTTCAATAATTGTGATATTTGTTTTTCTATCTCAATTTTATCATCTATGGTGCATCTATATGGTCTTTTATAACAATACTTTTCTATTTGCAAATCGATGAATGCTTCATATTTTTTTACTTTACCAACATCAAACTTATCTTTCGCAAAATTTTCTTTGTAATTTTCCAATAACTCATTCATTTGTTTCTTCTGGTTCCCATTCAAATGTTCAATATCTGCTGTAAATCTGCCTGTTTCTATTCCCTCATTAAAATTTACTTTCAAAATATTATCCATGTCATGTTTGTCCTCTTTTTCATTAGGATCATTATTCTCTCCAATTTTACTAGTATCTTCTTCAGCCTTATTTTCATTATTCTGTAAATCTTCTTTATGTACCTGGATATTTAAATTCCCATCATGTGTCAACGCAAATTTCTGTATGGTATCTAATCCAATTATCATATCATATTCAAAATTCTCATTGTTGAATATAAATGCATTAATATTATCTTCTTTTGCCAGAATTTTCGCTTTCAATGTAATTAATCCTTCAGTTTCACCCCTTCCACTAATTGTTTTTATTGTGTTATAGAAATGATCTTTTTTCGTGTTCTTTACCTGTACTAATTTTGAATTTATCACTGTTATACTAGAACCTGGGTCATAAATACCTTTAGCTTCCAGTACATCGTTTAGTAGTACTTCAACTGAAATTAGTGGGGGGAACTTAAGTTTTTTGGATCACGATTATCCACTTCTACTTCTAGTACCTATAGCACCTGTGTTCACTGTTTTTGTTCCGATCTTGTTCATTTCTTCTTTGTACCAACAGAGACTTTGAGGATGGTATCTATTATTTTTACCTTTATTCTCACAAATTCTACAAGGTTTATAACAATTTTTTTCTTGCGATTCTTGTTTTTTGCTCTTATTTGTAGGGTCAACGTTTCTATTACTGTTGTAGTTCTTCTTTTCAACTATATTTTCATGACCTCTTAACCCATTGAATAAATCTTCAGAATTTTTCAAATTTTGTCTATCTATTTTGTCTCTCACATATATTGGTAATCCAGCCGCAATCAAGTTTATCAATGTTATTTTGTCTATATTTTTATTTGTTTCAAGTAGTAATCGTTCTTATTTTAAAGCATAATCTAGCAATGAGCCATTCAAGTATTTGAAATTTATTGCGTAAACTATTGAATTCCATCCCTTATCTGCGAAAGTTTCTAACAAATGTTTTTTCCAAATTTTCCATTCAGAGTTCAATGTGTTTTTTATTAGCATTGAATTGTACCAATCTTTCCCTGCATCATCCAAGAAAAACCTCAACATCTCAATTTTTTCTGAATCCTCTGTGATTTCCAATCTCCTACATTCAGTTTCATAAGTATCTAGCCACTGATTAACATTTATTTTTTTTCCAGTAAATTTGTCTAAAACAAAATTACCAGCAACATAGCCCAGATTTTTGTTTATTTTATTAGGATATTCTTCTTTTACAGACAACTTCTCCAAAATTTTGATAAGGCTCTCATCAGTTTTTTTATTTTGTACGTATTGTTCATCCTTGTTTTGAACTTCTCCAAGAAGGTATTCTCCAATTGCCATATTACCAGCCTCATCTTTGTATAATCTCAATATATCCTCACTCAAGTTGAAATAAACATTCCTTCTTTGTCCTCTTCTTTGAAGTGTTTTCACGACTCTCTTAAATTCTGGTAATTTAGCTAGTTCAGAATGATTTTCCAATGTTTGTAAGTCGCTTGGAATTTCGTATATCTTTTCATCTTCATCAGTTATGGAACTCAGTCTTAAGACATTTGATTTCTCATTCTCTGCCGCTACCAATTCAAAATGGAATTTCAGCTTTGCCATATTGTTTGTCGCATGTACCCAAATTGTCGATTTATAAGATTATGAATTGAGTTTCTTGAAGCAAAAACACAAATTGATTCACCTGAAAACAGTGTCTTTTATTATTAACAAATTCTAGCAAATTCAGTGAAATTTACAAACCTGAAAACAGTGAATCGACAATTAAATGCCTATGCTTCACTATCTTCTTCAATCAATTAATATTATAATAATTTAACAATTCAAAAACTTCAAATTGAAAGCTTATGTCAAAATTAAATAATTTATCATGGCTATCCAGTGATATCACGTACACAAGCTTACATATTTTTATCCTCGATACTTATCTATTTTCTTGTCGGGATATGCATCACATCTACACTCGCAATTTTGGAAGTTCCAGTTGACGCCTGAGTACAAGTCAATCCTCACCAAAGATGCTTCACTTTGTGACTTTAAATGGTAGGCGTATTAGCCATCTTGGTTTTATTAGATATATGGATGTGCCATTCACATGACTACATGTGTAACAAACTTTTTCTACTCCTATAGAAAGTGACGAAATTCGTACATAGAACCACATATGTAACTGCCTATTTTAAGCACTGTGCAACGTAAAACTGTGTGATTTGGGGGCACGGCAGTGGCCCCGCCAAGTCGAGCGCGAAGCAAACACTGCCGTACTATCTTTACCCGAACCATACCCGAGCCATTTTGCCGCATTTTCAGGCCTCTATTTGAGAACCTCCGGATAAGACCAGAACGCCGAAATTTTCGTCATCCAGTAAGCTATAATCACGTACCCAAAATCCAAAATTTCAAGTGTGTAGGTCATTTAGTTCCGAAGTTACGCGAAAGCAAAGTTTCGCATTTTCGACCCTCACTCACTCATGATCATCAAAATAGAACTAGTACTTCCCATAAACTCAGAGAGCTGAAATTTGGTACAGAGTTAGGGTTTGATGGCCACATAAAGGTAAAAATATAATAACTAGGATAATCGAAAATCTGTTGGCACGTCACGTGAGCTCACGTGCTATCACGTCATCTTCGCAAAATGTGCAACCACAATAATGTATGGAAGTTTATGCGCTTGGAAACACATTGTTATCATACTCAATATGTGAATATCGACTTTAGAATATAAATTGAAAAAAAATAATAATCGGGTGATCAGTCTTATACACAGTGATATTTTTACTGTCTCATTTATTGTTCAAGAAAACGATAGGTTTTCGAAAGCTAGGCCGGAATAATAAATGAGACAGTAAAAATTATCACTGTGTATAGGACTGATCACCCGATTATTATCCTTTTTTCAATTGTTATCATTTCACGCATTCATGAAGGTTGCATTTGCTGTCACTTGATAGCACACCAGAACTACCCGCAAATTTACAATTTCTAACCGTAAGTGATATCACGTCGGATATTTTGTGAAGTGATTGAAGTGAAAATGGATGAAAATTTGATCGAACTTGTCAGGCTTCATGAAGTGATAATAAGAAACTCTGTTTCGCTGTATCACTGAATGAAAAAATGCTATGAAATTTTGGTGCAATACATATAGAACGTCTATTGCTCTTCAGAAAAAACATCAACAGATGGGTCTGCGGTGGTTATAGATTGGGAGAGAAAAAATTGAATCCGAAAAGGACTCGGTTAAGAGATGGGCTATATGGACAAGTTTGGTATCAAACTGTAGGTTTTCGGGGACGCTGAATTCAATAAAAAATAATCGGAGGCTCTATCTACCATAGTTCAAAACCGGAAAAAAATAAAGATTTGTAATGATTATTCCACTCTTTTCATTTTTAGTGAGGAAGTTTCCGTAGCAACGATCGTTTTATCCCGAAAAAATTTTCAAGTCGGCAAAACCAACATGTTGGTTTTTCAGCGACACAATTTTTGACGTTTCTCGAATTCATAGATAGCTTTGGAAATGAATATCATAGAGAGAACAAACAACGTTTAGTGGTTTAGTTAATCTATGATGAATTCTAATTTGCCAAATAGCGCAATGCACGTCAATTGTGAACATATTACCCTATTTTCTCGTGGAATACTCAAGCCGAATTCCACTCGAGATGAAATTTAAGCAGGTAAAATTTCTCTCTTGTAATATTCAAGTTTGTTGCTTTTCGGAAATTTCCGAGCAACAAACTTTCATATCAATCGAGAAATTTTGCCGGCAAAATTCCATCTCTAGTGGTATTACGTATGAAAAAAATACTCCTAAAAAAACTGTGTCGAATAAGAAAATCTAATAAAATAGATCAATATGCCCACGTTTCTACAAAAAGAAGTGAAATCCCACCAAAAACATTCTGTAAAAATTAGCCAAGTCTCGATGGACCTGCTAGTTTATCTCTAAAAAGTAATGAAATCTAGAAAAAGTCGAGCCAAGTTTAAGGCTCCTTACTGCGATTTCTTTATTATTATAGTAAATGTTGTGTGACTTGGCCGTTGAAGGGTACACAAGGGTACAAAACCAGGTGCTCCATGACACCATTGCACCAATCTGTCGCCAGAAACGCAACTCGTTGACGATGGAAAATTGCCACTTGGAAAACGTTCATTCAATAACCAGTCAATTGTAGGCTTGATAAAGCTGCGTATTCAATAATACGAGCCTGAAACAAACAGTATAAATAGTATATTATTTCATTAGGAGGAGAAGTGTCACTTTTCGTGGCGAGCTTGAGTTTATCCGCCGAACGGAGTGAGGCGGATAATTGAAAGCGAGCCACGAAAAGTCACTTCTTCTCCGAATGAAATATGCTATTTTATTTCCAAACGTTTTCAAATTCATGAAAATTGTACATTTATATTGTAACTTTATCAAATAAAAATGACGTTTGAATTGGAAGTTTTCGTATTCTATGCATCTATGTTCTTATTGTTCATGGTAACCAAGTAATCTTTTTCGTAGCAACCACTTTTCCTGCCGCCGGAGGGAAAAGTAAATATTTCTCCGCCTAGGCGGAGAAATAGAACTTTTCGATGATCCTGTCAGTCGAGAACTGACGTTGTTATCGTACGTTTGGAAATAAAAATTATTTCCAGTACAGACGGACTTCTAATCATTGATAGAAGATCGTCTGTACGTCTATTTTATTTTAGATCGGTGATCGATTTGACGCTCCAAAAAGAAGAGAGCAGAATTCAGCATTGTCAATGCTGAATGCATATGTGTTGCACAATCAACAACAGCCTTAAATGAGATACTAGCGTCCAATTACCAATACGAGCATGGGCTATTATCTCGCTTAACAAACATAGGTAGTTACAACAGATATAGCATTACGTGTAAACAAAATTGACTTGTACCCACTAACGTATAATGAATGTTCAACGGCCAAGTCACACAACATTAAATATAATAATAAAGAAATCGCAGTAAGGAGCCTTTAACTTGGCTCACCTTTTTCTAGATTTCATTACTTTTTAGAGATAAACTAGCAGCTCCATCGAGACTTGGCTAGTTTTTACAGAATGTTTTCGGTGGGATTTAGTTTACCGTAGACAGAAAGCACGCTCGAACGCCAATACGGTGAATCTGTAAAGTGAAACCATAGAACTTATAGTACATGGAATGCTATCACCAGATCAAAAATTGGCTAAACATCTCAAGTTGGAGGAATCTCTAAATTTACAAGTTCCCATGTGTCACACACGAGATGATAGATAACCCAAAAAAATCCAACGTTGCCAGTTGTGTCATCTGCCTTTTATGTGCAAATTTTGTGAAAAAGTTTTCAGCAATAAATCCAACCACAAGCGACATATCAACGAAGTGCACAAGCAAACTGCAGAACCATTATCTTATGGAAAAGATAGTGTTTGGGGTAGCTGATGTTGTCTTGAACCAAACTGCAATAACACATTTTCAAACAACAGAAATCTAATGCAACATCTACATAATGATCACTTAATGAATTTTGAGATGGAATCTCATGTATTCCAGAATACAAATGGTTAGTAACAAAGCCTACACAGAACACAACTGCTTCTCCGAACTCGTACAAGCTTCGAAGCATGGGAAGCGTACAGAAATGTACAAGATTTTAAAAATTAAGAAACACCTTTGACACAGTTCACTTCTGCTATGACTAATGATTTGGCTTACATGTGCAACAACGAAAACCATAGAAGTTTTGGAGAATATTTCAAACATAATTATAGTCACAATTTCAAGAAATGGGCATACTGTTACAGAGCAGAAGCAGGAATTAATACAAATATGCACTAGGAGTCAATGCATAAGGTCATTAAATATTTCTACTTAGAAAGGAAAACTGTAAAACGGCTTGATAAAGGATTGAATGCAGTGTTGAAGTATGTAAGAGACAAAACTGTAGAAAGAATTATTAGATTAAGTTAAGGTGAACATACAAAACAAACAAAATTAATGTCTCAAAATCATATGGAAGCTCAGACATACCGATGATTATATTATCACAACCAATAATTATAATGGAAGTTGGAATGTTTCAAAAAATCAACAGACATATACTATTCTTCGATTATTGGATATGAAGTGCTGTCAGCAAATTTGCTCGTTTTGCGAAATATGTGCTCACATGTTTTCATGTGAATGAAAATTTCATTTGGAAAAAAAGGCAATATGTAAACACATTCACTTAGTATTAATGCAAATTCCAAAACAAGTGAAACCTGCAGTTAACTCGATTGTGGAAAATATATCTGATGAGTTGTTAGCGTTGACTGACAAAAAATTGAAATACACTAATAAAAAAATTTGTGATATGAAAGATTTAGCTTTGAGATTTGAATCTTTAGACTTCGAGCATTTCAATGATGAAATAATCAATAAAATTCATTATCACCTAATGATAGCAAGAAATTTAACACATTGTTCAGAGTTTTCTAATAACAAATTTCAGTCAACAAATGCATCCAAAAAAAGATTAATAGAACCCCAAATGAGATTTACTTCTACAAAAAAAAATATGTGAAATCAAAAATTGATCTGAAAAGAGCAACAATACAGGAAGCTATTAACATAGAAGAAAACTTGAGTCATGTACATATTAATGTAATGAGTCTATTCAGGATGGATAAAACTAGGTAGAATCGATTAAATCAGTTCAACAAACTCAGCGTTTTTTAACAAATCTATATTTCGTAAAGACACACTTACATAGCGTTACTTCTACTAGAGAGAGACAACATGAGATGCTACAAAATGGTCATAGACTCAAATATAGATTCTGTGTACAATGACAGATCAAAAGGAAGAGGAAGAACTGTCCTTAGTAATGTTTGTTTAACGTGAACATTAACAGATGGCGTTACATGTACCAAAAATTACATTTAATATATATTTCAACACCCCCCCCCCCACTTATTAAATATAATTTCACAATAAAAAATGAAAGGAAAAAAAAAACACAAATTATACAATTAAACTAAACCTAGTTTTTCAACAAACATCTTATGTTTGGCAGTGGGTAGACTTTTCGTTAAAATATCTGCCGTCATATCAGATGATGCCAAGTATTCTAGTTTGATAATTTTATTAGCCACTGTTTCCCGGATGAAATGGTATCTAACATCTATATGCTTGGAACGTGAATGAAAAACAGGATTCAGTGCTAACTTTTGAGCAGACTGATTGTCAACAAATAATTTAAATGAATCCAGACCTTCATTCAATTCCTCGTACAAATTCCGCAAATATATAGCTTCTTTGGCAGCTTCACTCATTGCCATATATTCGGCTTCAGTGCTGCTAAGTGCAGTACTCTTTTGTTTGAAACTTTTCCAGGAAATGGCTCCACCCGCTAGTTTAAATACAAAACCTGTAAAAGATTTCCGATCCAGTTTATTGGATCCCCAATCTGCGTCTGAATAGCCTTCTAGATTACAGCCATTTTCTGTGAAAGTGAGACATTTGTTCTTTGTGCCTTGTAAATACCTAAGTATTCTCTTTGCATATTTCCAATGAGTTTCTGTATAACAGTTGTTAAACTGGCTTAAAAAACTAATAGCATATGAAATATCAGGTCTTGTTAAAACACTTATATACATTAAACTGCCTATTAACCTCTGATACGGAAACTCTCTGTTAACATCATCAAGTTCTTCAGAATTTGATTCAACATTTATATTACATTCAATGGGAGTCGAAATTCCCTTGCAATCGGTCATATTAAATCTTTTTAATACTTGATCAATATAACTTTCCTGATCTAATCTTATTCGACCAGATTCCTGCCTAATTCTTACACCTAAAATATTTTTGGCTAATCCTAAATCTTTAATTTTGAAGTGATTATTGAGATTTGATTTCAAATTTATGGTTTCTTCTTCGTTATTACTAAAAATGAAAAAATCGTCAACATACAATGCAACAATAATCAAAAAGGTTCCTGTTCTTTTAATGTAAATGCAAGGTTCAAATTTCGATTTAGAATAGTTCAATCCTAGCAATACTTCATCCACTCTTTTATTCCAAGCTCTACTACTTTGCTTGAGTCCATAAACAGCCTTCTTCAATTTGCATACCTTGTTCTCAAATTCTTTAAGTACAAAGCCATCTGGCTGTCTCATATATACATTTTCCTCAAGGTAGCCATTCAAAAAAGGCGGTTTTGACATCTAAGTGAAAAACTTTTAAATTCATTTTTACAGATAATCCAAAAAGCATTCTAATAGTACTGTGTCTAACTACAGGTGAAAATGTTTCTTCATAGTCTATGCCATGTTTTTGCGTAAAACCTTTAGCTACTAACCTAGCACGGTAAACTAAATTGTTTTCTGAACATTTAATTTTAAAAACCCACTTGCAGTCAACGATGGTTCCATGGTTGGGCGCATCCACCAATTCCCAGGTGTCGTTTTCTTCAAATGACTGCATTTCTTCTATCATCGCTTGGTTCCATCTGTGCTTATCTGGTCTTGATAGAGCTTCTTTGACGCTCATTGGAATGTCGTCTATATCAGTTTCACCTTTGCAAACATAGGTGACGTAATCTTGGAATCTCTTGTTTGGTATTCTGACTCGTTCAGATCTACGAGGGATATTAAATTCTTCATCATCAGAGTTCAAGGTAATCACTGAATCTTCTTGATCCTCTGTTTCCCCCACTGAATTGGTATCTTCTTGCTTCTCGTCCAATCCAAAGTTTTGATCGACTAAAATTTCTTTACCTTCTTTTTCATGTACAATCACATTACGGCTAGTAATGATTCTTTTGACAGTAGGATCATATAATCTATATCCTTTAACGTTATCTCCAAATCCAACTAGTATCATTTTCTTGGATTTCTTATCCCATTTTAGTCGATTAGCTTCAGGAATATGAACCATACATTCACTGCCGAATATTCTGAGGTGATTAATATCTGGCTTTTTACCATACCAGAGTTCAAACGGGGTTTGGTAATTTAGACCTTTAGCTATACATCTATTTCTAAGATATATGGCTGTATTGACAGCCTCGGCCCAGAAACTTTTAGGGAGCTCAGCATCAAATAACAAGCACCTAGCTTTTTCAATAATGGTCCTGTTCATTCTTTCACTCATACCGTTTTGTTGTGGGGTATGAGGATTGGTTTTCTGGTGTAAGATACCGTTTTTCTTGAGGTATTCTTCAAATTCGTTTCCACAAAATTCACCACCATTATCGGAACGCAAACATTTTATTCTTTTGCTTGTTTGATTTTCGACAAGTTGCTTGTATTCTTTGAAATACTTAAATGCTTCGTCTTTAGTCTTTAAGAAGTAGACGTGGGTGTACCTACTATAGTCGTCTTCGAATAGAATGAAATATCTCGATCCTCCAATAGATACTTGCTCCATTGGTCCACACAGATCAGTGTGTATTACCTGCAACAGAGATTTAGATCTCTGCCCCTCATGCTTAAAAGGTAATTTTGCATGTTTACCTTCACAACAAATCTGGCAAAATTTTTCTGGAAAATTACTTCGTTTCATATGTAAACCTTCCACTGAATAGTGATTTTGCATTGCCATAAGATCCTGTAAATTCAAATGTGCTAATCTTCGATGCCATATTTCATTCGATACTGATAAGTGTAAACTTGCTTGTGATAAATGTACTACAGTATCTTCACATTGTAATGGTGAATGCCATACTAACTTGTAAACATTCTGGGTAGAATTGGCAATAGCAACTACTTCACCTTTATTATTGGTAATCCTACAATTTTTATTAGAGAATTCAATTCGGTTTCCAGTTCTGATCATTTGACCAATCGATAATAAATTAGTAGTTACTCCAGGTACGTATAAAGCATTCCTCACCACTATATCATGCTCCTTTCCATCAACGATACTTTTAATTTCAATATTCCCTGTGCCTAAGACTGGTAATCGAGTCTGGTCTGCTATCATGATGGATTTGGGTTCTCTTATCTCTTGAAAATCTTTCATCCATTCTTTTCGACAAGTAATATGATGACTTGCTCCTGAATCTATATACCAATCGAGATTGGAAAATTCTCCATTTATGAAAACTGCATTGAAAGCACTTACATCTTTCTTGTTTTCGTCTGATCTTGAACTATCATTCGTTCCCTTATTTCCCTTGGGACATTTGTTCATAAAATGACCAAAACATTTACATCGATAGCATTTGACGTTTGACATGTTGAAATTGTCTTTTCTACTGTCTTTGTCTTTTCTTGGTTGGCCCTTGAAAGTTTTGTTTTCTTGACGTTTCTTAAGTGCGAATGCTGAACCACTTGATTTCTCGGTACCTTCCTGTGCCATGTCTAATAACTTGGTTTTGATAGTTTCTGTGGTAATTATCAGCCCACCGTGTTCAATTGCCATTATCATCGGTGCATATTTTTCTGTCAATCCTGCCAATAGCAATGAACCAATCCATTCTTCATCAATGGAAAAACCTGTTTTCTTCAGTTTTTGTGCAGTTTCAACGACTTGAGTAACATATGATTCCATGCTTTCACTGTTCTCTAAACGAAGTGATATTAGGGCTCGGAGTAAATGAATTTTTCGTGTAAAGCCTGTATCAGCATACATCGTCCTCAGGGTTTTCCACAAGGTCGTCGCCGTCTTAGTTTCTTTTATATGGACATATAAAGAGGGGTCGATGGTAAGCACTAATTTTGCACGTGCCTTACTCTGCAAAATTGAGTCACTTTCCGAACCATCAAGACACTTGTTGAGTCCTTCAAGAATTAAAAAATTCTCCACTGCAAAACTCCATTCGTCGTAATTGTCCCGTCCAGTTAATTTTGGAACTCCCGACATGAAACTTGCTGACGCCATGTTCAATACGTGCACAACACTTTTAGAGCGAAAAACTGTTTTTTGATATACCGATAGTTTTAAACAAATCCACGCACTGGGAACATAACCTAATGTAATGAGTCTATTCAGGATGGATAAAACCAGGTAGAATCGATTAAATCAGTTCAACAAACTCAGCGTTTTTTAACAAATCTATATTTCGTAAAGACACACTTACATAGCGTTACTTCTACTAGAGAGAGACAACATGAGATGCTACAAAATGGTCATAGACTCAAATATAGATTCTGTGTACAATGACAGATCAAAAGGAAGAGGAAGAACTGTCCTTAGTAATGTTTGTTTAACGTGAACATTAACAGATGGCGTTACATGTACCAAAAATTACATTTAATATATATTTCAACACATATGTGAAGATTCATTCCTTTATATATCTGCTGAGCAACTGAATGATCATCAATATTGTTGAAGTTATTTTTTAAGATTGTTGTATACTTCTTCAGTTCGCCTGGAAAATAATTCCAGGTTCCATAATTTGCCGGTTTTCGGACGGCCGTCCGTCAGTCCGTATACACTAATTTTTTTGTAGAAAATAAGATGGGGGTTTTAAATTTTTTCCCATGGAAAATTTTGGTCATCTCAATTGAGTTCCTTAATAATAAGCAGAATGATTGTGGTGGTTCCGGAATTATTGGTAATTGAAATTAATCTTCGCACAAACCTGAAAAAAACTACATTCAATGTCCTTTTATTAACTTTTGAAAATATAAAATCTACATTCATAGTGCTTTTATTAACCTTTGAAAATATGAAAATTCAATCTGACCAAAAATTGTCAGATTCTGACGTATTTTGGTACGACTTAACGTTTTTGTCTTTCAGCGTTTGAAAATACAACAGTATCATGAGAAAGGGCGAGCTTTCTTGTAGTCTTTTGAGAGAAAAATTATTATTCGGAGATTTAATAATACTTGTACTCATGAGTTTTTTGCTTGAAGTGGAATTATTGCGTTGAAGAAACTAGGAAAAATATCAATTTGCACATAAAAGGCATTTTAGTATAGATAATATAGAATATCACTGGTTACAATAATATTCAAATAGCGGCAAATTCAAAATATCAATATTTCGCGCCCTAACCTACTTGACAGAAGCACGGTCTTCTGAAGTAGGCCATGACAGAAGATACCGTGAATGTAGATGATACAACTGGCAACGTTGAATTTTTTTGGGTTATCTATCATCTCGTCTGTCACACCGACCAGAAACACAGAAGTGTTTGCCGAAATGCCAAGTAAATCGGATCTTGACGATTAAATTCATAGTATTTCTGTGTTTCTGTTCTGTATGACAAGTCGTATCCATGGGAACATGAAAATTTAGAGATTCCTTCAACTTAAGATGTTTATATCCATTATTTTAAGCTGAGCAGCAAGGCTAATAGTAGAGCACTATAATGATAGGTACCTATGCTAGATAGCTCTGGCTCTATGGTTGATTGGGTCCAACCATAGACTCAAAAATTACAGGACTCGCAAAATTTTCATCGCCATGTATCGGGGTGATACACCAACATAAACAATGAATTATTATAAATTTGACTATTAGATGCCGCGACAATCACTCGTTAATTAATGGACAGATTTCATTTTATTCGAATGGATCTGTAATTTTCGAGTCTATGGTTGGACCCATAATGGCGGTTTCTGGTATACTCCCCTTTATAGAGCCTTACTTATAGCAGTAATAGCATTCCATGTACTGTAAGTTCTATGAGTGAAACGCATTCAGATTTTCTTGTTGTGATTGTTAATTCATAATTTATTTATTTCCAAATAAATTTTGAAATTTAAATGTCGAATTATTTTTCAAATCTCTGCATCATTCTGCCGAATATTTTCTCAGTTAGTTTGTCAAGTTCATCTTAAGGGTCTTCTCTTTTGGCTGGATTTGGTTTGGAGGACGAGTTTTCTGTTTTTTGTTCCTTTTGTCTAACATCAGTCACCATTTTTTCTGCCATTTTCTTGACAGGGCTTCTTTTTTCGTTGGTGTTTTCTTCTTGGTCAGATTTTTATAAACGCTGCAACCTTTTCAGCTGACCGGATGTCCATTCTCATTGCACAAAACGCATGTCGCGTTCCTTTCTCCTTCCCTTAGGGTTAATCCGGTTAATACAGACTGTTTTGTTCAATGTGCTCCTAAACATTTTACGCATCTCCTCGGAAATGTACATTTAATTTGAGCATGTCCATATCTCTGACAGCGATGGCACTATCCTCGGCCTACTGGCTTCTTTTTGGGCTCTATTTCGATATGAAGGCTGTAGATCTTTTTGATCTGAAATATTTTCTTGTGCTGCTTTTTCACAAAGTAGAGAGGGATAGGCTTTTTTGTTTTATTTGACGCCATTCTCGTCACTTCTCCATCTTTAATACATTGGAGTCCTAAGTCATTCTTAAATACTCCAATATCCGCGTCTAGTACCTTATACTCTCCTTTCTTCTTCCATTTGGTAAGTAAAATATTCCGTTGATCAAGAAGTTTTGTGAGTTTCCTGAAGTCTTCTGCAGACGAGGCAATAATTTTAATGCCGTCTTTAACTACCGTTGCCCGACTACAATTTATCTTCTTGGTGTAGAGCGTTTTGGATAATTCCGTCCAGTCGGAAGTCCTCATCATTGTTACTGGGGGAATTTTCTCTTTAATACGTGACTGAGGCGTCACCGTTGACTTTTTCAAGTTGTCCTCCATTGATGACGAACTCTCTTTTCTGGCACGAGGTGCTCCGAGGGGTTCGGGGGCTTTCTTGCTGTCCTCAATATTTGGGGCTATCGTTTTGGGAGGGACAACAATTATAGTTTTGGGACTTGTTTGGGCTGATGGTCCTGGTTCAGAAGTCAAAACCTGGAAATAACATCTTGTTTGAGGAATTTTTATTATTCGAGAGTTCTTCTTTCAGTAGTTTCAACTCGCTGGTCAAATTTGCTATGCAGGTTGACTGAGCGGCTAGGTTGGCCTTGAGATCTTCAGTCTTCTGTCGGAGCCTGACGAGTTCCTTCAGTTCTTCACTCTCTTCTTCAGAGGACGAATATCTATCCTTCGTTTCCATGAGGGTTCCATCGTTATCCGAATTTTCATCCATATTTCAATTCGTAATGGTCACTTCACTTCTTTTTCAACTGCGCCAAAAAGTCCGTAAATCACTCACGCACGGAACCAACGATCCTTACGGACCTGGACTCTACGCACGGAAACACCAAATCTTTTTATAAGCACTAGCTTGGATGCGCACATCAACGTTGAGTTTAGAGCACTGAACTGGTTTTCACACAAACTCAAACTCTATGTACATCTGCACCTTTCGGCATATTAGTCGGTACTGCATCGAATGCATCGATCAAGTGAGGGACACGGGTACTCAAAATCGATGCGGCCGTTCTTTTGAGGCGGAAATAGAACCCTACGAGGGAACGAGCGGCTAGGGCGATGTAGATCCCTAAAAACTATGTCATCCAGAGTAATGTAGGCTACACGGTCAGATATTGCTTGATAACTTGTAACCAGGTGCCTGATGCTTTTGTTGATCAGGAATACGATCCCATCTAAATGGGAATCTACATCGTTGTTATTTTGAAATAGTGTATGTCCAGATTTGAGTGGTGTCACTTTCTGTCCAGGTAAACGTGTCTCGTATAAACCAATGGTATGCCACTTGATGTTCTTCAATTCGTCTTCGAACTCCGCAAAATGTGCGTCAGTTCTGATGGTTCGGATGTTATAAGTTGCGATGAATATCGGTTGTCTATTGAAAGATTTTTCTGAATTTTTGCTCCCCCCAGATTCCATGGAGCTGACTGTAGTTTCAGTGTGAGATTCTGAGCGCTTGGCTCTACTCACTTTGGGACTATCCTTCGTTCAGCATGATTAGAAAATAAAAAGATTTGTCCAAAGACGCGGCGCTAGCCATGCGTGGTACCTACCGCCGTGTCGTCACAGACTCGTTGGTTATCGAGCAGGGTGTACCGGATGACCAGTCATCATATGAGGAGAGGTGAGTTTGACATTTAGGTAGGCATATCGCCCTTGTTTCTGCCATTATCCATTACACCCCTAAAACCGTGTGTGACAAAATAATGTTAAATCGCACGCAGAAGAAAACTTCAATGATGGGTCTATTTCTTCACTAGATGGCGCTATAGTTTATCCTATGCTCATGACGTCAACTACTGATTTCAACGATTTCTCGTTGAATTCACTCTTTGGGGTAGGAATGAAATCGTAACCATTGTCAGTATATCTTCCCCCTCCAGCGAGTACAAAACTTGGCAAGTTCTAGATAGATAGCTTAATATGTTGATGAGTTTAAATATATTTAAACTCAATGATAATACTCAACCCGCCTATAGCATAAGAAATGTTATAATAATATATAATATACAGGGTGACTGGGGACGTAAGGGACAACGGCTAAGTGGAGATAGAGGACCCCAAACTGAATGAAAATTTGGGTTTCAAATGTCCCATAAGGGTATTCGTTTCGGAGATATAGGGTGATTTATGAAAAAATGCTAAATCTATGAACTCCCATATTTTCGTTAATATGATATGTTTTTCGCTGATATTTTACATGTTTGTTCATACAGGCATTCTCTGTCAGCATAAGAAAAAAAATTGAAAAAATTGCTGGCCCGTACTCAAAAATTTCAATTTTAATGTGAAGTGAGAAATATCACACGGTATATGAGATAAAATAAAATCAAATAGAAATTTGGAAAGAGGGAAAAAAACTGATGAAATATCTGCTTTTTGTTTGAATGGCAAAAATTTTCTTTCGTTTCTATGATATGTTGAAGTAAGAATATTACAATATTTTTATATTCAAATCATGAAAATTAGTACTACTGATAGAAAAAACCTTGAATTCGAGGTGCTAGAAAATATTAATCAAAGAGGTATGATTTTTCAACATGATGGTGCACCTCCTCTATTTGCAAATGAAGTAAAGAATTTTCTGAATAGGGAGTTTCCTGACAGGTGGATTGTTCGGGGAGGTTCTAGGAATTGGCCTGCTAGGTCACTCGATCTAACTCCTCTGGATTATTTCCTATGGGGTCATCTTGAGGATACGGTGTATAGAGAAACAATAACAAGCCGTGAACATTTGAAGAGCAGAATAACTGAAGCGTGCGAAGAAATTAAAACAAATATTCCTCTGATTAGAAAAGCTGTGCTTCATTTGTTCAAGAGGGCCAATAAATGTATGGAGGTGAACGGCTCTCATTTCGAGCATTTGCTTACTTGATTTTTTTATGAATTATATTTGCGACTTTTTCTATTTTTGTGTTTGAGTATCCAGCTCTTTCATCACTCCATCTACAACAAATTTTATTTTGAAATTTTATATGGCATCGAAATATTAATTGATAAAAATAGATTTCAAGATTTGAAGGAATATTTTGATGCCAGGCTCATTCTAGCGCCTCGAATTCAAGGTTTTTTCTATCAGTAGTACTAATTTTCATGATTTGAATATAAAAATATTGTAATATTCTTACTTCAACATATCATAGAAACGAAAGAAAATTTGTGCCATTCAAACAAAAAACAGATATTTCATCAGTTTTTTCCCTCTTTCCAAATTTCTATTTGATTTTATTTTATCTCATATACCGTGTGATATTTCTCACTTGACATGTAAATTGAAATTTTTGAGTAGGGCCAGCAATTTTTTCAATTTTTTTTTCTTATGCTGACAGAGAATGCCTGTATGAACAAACATGTAAAATATCAGCGAAAAACATATCATATTAACGAAGATATGGGAGTTCATAGATCTAGCATTTTTTCATAAATCACCCTATATCTCCGAAACGAATACCCTTATGGGACATTTGAAACCCAAATTCTCATTCAGTTTGAGGTCCTCTATCTCCACTTAGCCGTTGTCCCTTACGTCACCAGTCACCCTGTATATAATAATTATAATAATCGACACCATCAAAGTGTTTATGAGAGGATCTGTTCACACCTTTCATTAATTTCCCATCCATTTTTACACCTAGATATAAAACAGACAAAATACTATCGGTACTGAGAAAATAGCATAACATTCGCAACAGCACATAAGAAATAACCTCATGTTGCCAAAAAAGACGCTTTGAACATGCAAAATTATAGATTTATTTGCTCGGTAGTATTTTGGTTTTATATTGCAATAGTTATTTATCATGATACTAAAGTTTTGGGGTTTAGTATCATGGTTATTTATGTATCAAGATTCAAGGGCGTAAAACTAAAACAGGCATTTATGGACCGCAGCGTGTAAGTAATAGCCCTCGCTATCGCTCGGGCTATTAACACGAAAGGGGTCGCGCTATCATTCCATTGCCGCAGTAGGGCAAGGACTGTGAATTATTGCGGATTATTCCGGAACTAGACCAAAATCTGAAATCTAGAATGCCGTTTTGATTTACAAATTTTGTCACGATTGATTGTAAGGAGTCGTTACACCAGGTATTCTATGCATCTATATATACAGGCAAGAAGCCATATTTGCTGTCATTTTTTGTGATCGCAGATAATTTATTATAGAGCAAGATCCCAGGGCCGCCAGACGTCACGTATTTTCTGACGAACGAAATGTGGACGATTGAATAGTAATAGTGTGTACTACGATCGCATGCCTATCGGCTACCTTGCTCAGACGGCCAATTTACAGATATCAGGTCATCAAGTTGCATAAAAACATTGTTAACCTCACTTATTTTCTGATGGCTGATTTTCATATATATTTTAGACAATTCCGGTTAAAATAAGTTGTCGATAATGCCAGACACTTCCCGTCGGACATATTGCTTAACAGACGCCTCAAAGGTCTCAAAAAAATTATTTAACTTCAAGTAAATTCTGATGCTCCATTTTAATATATGTTCTCCAAACCACTATTTTAAAATTTCTCACAAGAAGACAGACCGATCCAAAGGGCCAATCATCCCCCAAACTCAATTTTAATGCCTCTATGGCTTAGAGCGCGAGGGTATTATCCGCACGCATGAGGATGAGTGAGAGATCTTATTAGCTCATATTGGCTCTAATTTCAGTTTACTCATATCAACCAACAATTAATATTTGTAGAAAAATCAGCTTAAAACAAATGAATTAATAAATCAGGTAAATAATTGAAGATCAACGTGTATAAAAGTGCTCATCTAACCGCAATAATATTGTAGAATTTTGACCTGCAACCTGTTTCAATAAACTACTGACGAAATGATTCCATTCATCGGCAATACAAAAATTTTCATTAATTTTCGACAATGCTGTTCTTTCGCCGTGGTCAACAATAAAGTTATGATTAAAATCCATGCAGATTTATCGTGTTCCGAGAATGAGGAAGCTGCCCAGGCTAATTATGTGATACGATGTTCAGATACTGCAGATATAATGCTGGGAAATATGCAACATTTGAAAAATGATGATTCTCACGTTTGGATTTTGACCGGCACTAGTAACAATAAGATATACGTTGATTTGAATAATATCTACGAACAATTAGGCCAGTCGTTGTTTACCAGCATTCCATGCCATCATAGGATGTAATTTTATTCCAGCATTTTTCTAAAAGGGCAAACAAAAGCCTTTCAATATTTTGAAGAAAAATGACGAGCACCAAAAAGCATTTCACCGTTTTGGTATGCTAGATTTTGTTGGTAATGCAGATGAAGAAGAAAATGTATTCAATGTAATACAAAAATTCATATGTGATATTTATAACGTTCCTGGAATAATTGATGTGAATGCTGCTAGACTTCAACTGCTCATTGATACGTGTATGGTATCTGATATCAATGAAGAATTCAAACGGAAGAATTTGAAAAACTTCGATTCAAGCAACTTACCGCCATGCAAAATTGAGCTTTGGCAACACTTCCGACGTGCTAACTATATTGCTAGCCTTTGGAGCAATGCAAGTACGAAAATTATGAATATTTTCAGTCCCGAAAAGAATGGCTGGATATTAGAAGAAAATAAATATAATTTTCATTGGTCTGATGGAGATCAATTACCGTGTTTCGTCAGTCAGTCGCTGGAAGAACAATCAGGTAATTTTTTTCATTTCTCATATTATTTGTGTCTATTTAATTTTGTCAGAGCTTCATGGTTTGACTTGTTTTTTACAGCGGGAGAAAATGACAATGGGGATTTGGATATCCAATTTCAAGATTGGCTGGATGACAATTGTCTGATTTCAACGAGGATGACAATGAAGATTAAAAGCCTCCACTTCAAAATGTTGACGGAATAATTTTGTTTTGTTGTTTGAAGGTTTGATTATATTATTCAATAGATTTGTTCGATTCTTCAACATTTTATTGATATGAAAATAGCTACTCGAGTTTATTGAAACAGTTTGCAAGTCAAAACTCTAGAATTATTACGGCCAGATGAGCATTTTTTCACATGTTGATGTTATTGAATGATATGAGTAAACCGAAAAAAGAGACAGGGAAGTCAATAAAAGCTAATACATTTCTCACTCATTTCCAAGCGTGTGGATAATACCCTCGCGCCCTAAGCCATAGAGGCATCAAAATTGAGTAGTGGTTTGGAGAACATAATAGAGCATCAGAATTCACGTGGAGTTGAATAATTTCTTTGAGACCTTTGAGGCGTCTGTTAAGCAATATGTCCGACGGGAAGTGTCTGGCATTATCGACAACTTATTTTAACCGGAATTGTCTAAAATATATGTGAAAATCAGCCATCAGAAAATAAGTGAGGTTAACAATGTTTTTATGCAACTTGATGACCTGATATCTGCAAATTGGCCGTCTGAGCAAGGTAGCCGATAGGCATGCGATCGTAGTACATATTAAGCCCGTTCGGCAATAGCATCCGAGAGCGGACGGATTTAAAAGTCACGTGATAACAGATTGAACAGATTTGTCAGATTTTTCTGTAATAAACGAACGCTACGGAGCATTTAGATCGATTTTTCTGTTTGACGTATGTAACGCCTTACCCGAGCCAGATATCAAATTAGAGCTTAAAGGTCTATTCGTCCGTAGAGGTAGTCTGGGTACTATTTTAATTCTTTTGTTATAGTTCTCAACATTTCTACCCCTTGGTTGAGATGATTCAATATTTTGAATCATTATTTTTTTATCAAACAACATTTTTTTATTTATTACTACACAACAAATAACATAAGATACGAAAATTCAACAGACTGTTCAAGAATATTCGAAGCGCGATAAAAAATCCATTCACAAAGACCGAAAAGTAATTTCTGTTTCTGTTCTGTGGAAAAAAATCCGTTTCCTCCGTCGAAATACACCGAGCAAAAAGATCTACATCCGATTGATCAGATTTTCTCGCCGAACGGTCCAGCTGTGTACTCCCCTCAATCTGGATGTAATAAACGAACGGTTCAGATCAATCCGACCAGTCAGATGTCATTGCCTAACGCGCTTACTATTACTATTCAATCGTCCACATTTCGTTCGTCAGAAAATACGTGACGTCTGGCGGCCCTGGGATCTTGGACTATTACGGATTTTGAAATAGATTCAAGCGACGAAGAATGAGTGAATTGTACTCCAGCAGGAATAAGTAAAGCAGCTGAGGATGCGAAATTGAGTTTATTGCCAAGTAAATCCAAGAAAATATACGACAAGGCTGAAGGCGTATGAAGAATTCGTGAGGTGGTGCAAAGGGAAAAATGTAAAAAATAAGAACTACACAGAAACTGTACTTGTTGCCTATTTTCTGGAGAAATCTGAATATTGCAATCCTCTACCATGTGGTCATATTATTCCATGCTAAAAGCTACTTCGAATGTACATGATAATATAGATATCAGTAGATACGCAAGATTGATAGCTTTTTTGAAACGGAAATCTGATGGCTATAAACCAAAGAAATCGAAAATTCTAAGAAGAGAAGAAATCGAGTTATTTTTGAGGGAAGCACCAGATGAATTGTATCTTATGATGAAAGTAAGTTCTAATTTCATGCTTTCTCAATGTTCAGTATGTTAATCTGAGAATTTATTGAAGGTAGCACTGATTGTTAGTATTTTTGGAGCATGCCGCCGCGAAGAATTGGCAAATATCACAGTGGACGACATTCAAGATTTCGAGACATTCTTACCCATAACCAAAACTAAAATAGATCGAGTATTCATACTGTAATCGATAAAGAACAGAAATCGCCTAGTTATTTGGATATTTACAGAAAATATTCTTCCTTGCGAGATCAGAATGATTAAAAGCGGTTTTTTTATATTATAAAAATGGCAAGTGTACGAGACAGGTTATCGAAAAAAAATACATTCGGTCAAATACCATTCAGAATAGCCACTTACCTAGGCTAATGCGAAAGAATATACTGGTCACTGCTTCAAGCGTTCCTCAGCAACTATGTTAGCAGATGCAGGAGAGGATATAATCTATATATATAAAAGAAAGATGTTGGTTACACCATTCATAACTCGAGATCGGATGGACTGTTTGTTATGAAACTTCATATATGGATTCATCTACAGTCTGGTTATTATAAAATACAATAAAACTCTGAAAAAATCGATGAAAATTTTACTAATACAGGAAATGCTTTTCCTTCTTTCGACTAAGGCCACTAGGTGTCGCTACAGTTAGACAGCGATGTAAACATATAGTGTGTAATTTGGGTTGCCTCCAACTCTGCGCTGTTGACCTAAGCCGAAATGACTTAGCGTTAGATTACAGATCTCTAAAATGATTTAGTAGATTTCGTTGAGATATGTCTGATATGAGAGTAGCTTCGTTCTTACCATTTCAGGTGGCGCTATTCAGACATTATGACTGATTATTATTAGTTATTTTCACATCTTTATTTATTCAAAATAACGTAATCGTGAAGGTATTGACATCAATTACTGTATAATTTGCATAGAATTCTATCACAGTGAATTTTTATCGAAATTTCAAGTAAATCGCATTTTGTCGATCAGTTTCAATCGTGAGTTGTCCATTATTCTCATCTTTTCTCATGATTTTTGAAATGTTTTTGAATTTCTGTTGGGGTAATAAATATATTTGCGGAAATAACTGAATCCAAAATAGCCATAATTAGTAACTGACATTATTACATTTGTGTTTCTGTTCTGTGTGACAGCTCATATCCATGGAAACATGGAAATCTCGCCCAAGGGCGGATATAGCTTTTTTTTTCATGGGGAGGGGGGGGTTAATAACGATTGAAAATCAGGTACACAATGTATGAAATATTTTATGTGCACCACATTGTGTAGCTTTTTCTAAGGACTTCGATACTCATGGGGGGTGATCTGAGTTTCATCTAGCATCAACTCGATTTGACAATTCAAAAATCAGAGAACCAAGCCGTTGATCTCCGATCACCGGTGATTACGATTTGTGAAATTCATCGTAGGTATCATTTAGGCGTAACAAAGTTCGCCGGGCCAGCTAGTTAAAATTAAAAGACATGCTGGGTGGAAGTCGACAACTCTTGCGGAAGGTTATATTGAAAATTCCGTTTCAAATAAGCTGAAGATTGCTAAGAAAATTGTAGAACATGATGAGCCTTCTACTAGCCATTGCAGACAATCTGAAAATATTGCTCACTACTCTGAAACACCAGATAATAACATGCATTCTCTTCAGACTGCTAGTGATGAGGAATCAGTGGAAATCAGTAACTATCTGCAGCAACAGAAAACAGCAAATCCAAATATTTCCATAAATAACTGTTCTAATTGTATTGTCAATAATTCATTTTTTGAATTAATTCATGTTCATTGTTTTCGTTATATTATTGTTAATGTAGGTTTGGGATTGATAATATGAACCAAAGACCAAACAATAACTTCGTTGAAGAATAGATTCGAGTTCAAATTTGGTTTTTTTAGAGACAACTCATTTAACTACTCCAATGATGATAATGATGTGTTGTAAAGATTTGCATCCAAATCTTAATGATGATACAAGTACATAGTGGATCAGACACCGACGGTATTGATTTGTTTAATGAAATGATTGCATTAAAGTCGCATTTTGCAGAAGACCATTCTAATGATTCACAAACCCTGTTGCAATATCTTTTTGGTAATGACTTAATTTCTGCATTTCCGATGTTGGGTAGAGTTTCAATTAACTTATAGAATATTAGTTTTGAACCGTGATTCACGCGAAAAAATGGCTTTACAGAGTAGGTACTTGAATAAATATTTTATCGCCAATAAGTTCTTCTCCATTTTTTCCCACTATAATGATAAAACACTGAATAACCCTTTTTGACAAACTCAGGGTAAGTATCAATAGAAACAGCTAGCGGCGGTACTGATTATGATGCAACAATCCCCGAAAATCAGTCAGAAATTCCAAAGGAAATAGAAACCAACTTCTCTACGCAAGTACTTCATTCTGAACGTTCAGTGAGCGAAATCAATCAATCGATAAAACCTAAAATAAGTGACTTTTCTAAATTGAATAAGGTGTAACAGGTTAATTTGAGTGTATTAAATGAATTCATTAAGTTCTTCCATATTTTTTGAGTGTGTAAACTAATCATTCCATCTCGAGTATGGAATTTCTGCATCCTATTATTGGAATTACGTGACCTGAAGGTGGATATACAGGGTCTTTCACGAGGAACCTCGCCCATATTTATACGGGAAACTACTGAACGTATTTTCATGAAATTCAGCACTTATAAGTATTTCACGATGCTGATGAAATCTAAAATATTTTCAAGGCATGAGCACCTCCGGTTTTTCCGGAAATGACGTCAACTTCCGTTTTTCAAATTAGAACACCATTTTTTTATTGCAGAAATAGATTCCTTAGAAAATTTCAAGTTATTTTGATGTAACATTTTTCAGTTTTGGTTGGAAAATTCTCTCTGAGCGGGAGAATTCGAAAAAAAAATCGAAAATAGAGCTCCGCTGAAACAAGAATAACTTCGAGGTTTTTGGATGGAAAATTTTCATTTTTGGGATTTTTCAAGATGTAAGATTGATGTATCCACTTTGAAAATTGAAATCACGATTCATGATACAGGGGGTGAAAAAATCGCTTTCAAAGTTAGGGATGACAAAATCGTGAAAAATCAATTTTTTCAAATGAGAACCCCATTTTTTTATGTCAGATATTGAATCTACGTTGAAAAATAATGTGAGTGTATGCATATTACCCTTGCCCTAAAGTGGATATTTTCTGAGTTATTCACAAAAAACTGTTTTTCGCGATTCATGATACAGGGGGTGAAAAAATCGCTTTCAAAGTTAGGGATGACAAAATCGTGAAAAATCAATTTTTTCAAATGAGAACCCCATTTTTTTATGTCAGATATTGAATCTACGTTGAAAAATAATGTGAGTGTATGCATATTACCCTTGCCCTAAAGTGGATATTTTCTGAGTTATTCACAAAAAACTGTTTTTCGTCTTGAATTTTCAGCTATTTCTTTTCCCCTCACGCCAAAAAGATGAAATTTTCAGGAACTGTTACTTAAACCATGTTTTAGATTTTACTACCCTAATATGCAAGAGAAAAAAGTTACAGGTTGTTCCTAAATAGATGGCGAATTTGGATTCGAATTTGTATCGGAAACCTCTTTATTTCAACTAATCGGCCATCGGTTTTCTCTCCAGTGATAAATAAATAATTCCTTATGAACCATATGCGAAAACTTACCATGTTTTACATTCTTTTTTTTTAATTGGCGTGAAGGGAAAAGAAATAGCTGAAAATTCAAGACGAAAAACCGTTTTTTGTGAATAACTCAGAAAATATCCATTTTAGGGCAAGGGTGTGATGCATACACTCACATTATTTTTTAACGTAGATTCAATATCTGCCATAAAAAATTGAGGTTCTAATTTGAAAAAATTGATTTTTCACGATTTTGTCATCCCTAACTTTGAAAGCGATTTTTTCACCCCCTGTATCATGAATCGCGATTTAGATTTTCAAAGTGGATACATCAATCTTACATCTTGAAAAATCCCAAAAATGAAAATTTTCCATCCAAAAACCTCGAAGTTATTCTTGTTTCAGCGGAGCTCTATTTTCGATTTTTTTTTCGAATTCTCCCGCTCAGAGAGAATTTTCCAACCAAAACTGAAAAATGTTAAATGAAAATAACTTGAAATTTTCTAAGGAATCTATTTCTGCAATAAAAAAATGGTGTTCTAATTTGAAAAACGGAAGTTGACGTCATTTCCGGAAAAACCGGAGGTGCTCATGCCTTGAAAATATTTTAGATTTCATCAGCATCGTGAAATACTCATAAGTGCTGAATTTCATGAAAATACGTTCAGTAGTTTCCCGTATAAATATGGGTGAGGTTCGTCGTGAAAGACCCTGTATATTTTGATTCCGCCGAACGGATAAGACATACAAAGCGTTGCTTGAGATGTTTTAATGTGTTTGTGAATGATTAAAACTCGTGTTTATCAGAAATTAGCAAGTTTCATATTTTCGTGCAGATCCGCTCCTCATTTAATTTATACTCCATTCACAATTATAAAATCACAACTCTGGCCTTGGAAATTTGACACATTCCACTCTCTATTGAAGTTATGACGTTTTTCAAAATATTTTTATGTTCCAAGTCAACACTATGTTGCCCTTTCTACATTCTCAGCGTATTTCTCAGAATGTGAATTTATTCGGAAAATGAATGAATTGGAAAAGATGTGACGGACGAAAATAATTAACGTTTATATGAATTGATAGAAAGGATTCCTTTTCTAGATATTTGCATGAAAAATACAAGAGATCACTGTTGAAATATATCATTTTTCGCCATGGAAGAAAATTGCATTGCTTTCACATGATTTTCATATGCATGCCTGTGAAGATTTAATGTTTATTATCCTCTTGAACTGAAAGTTCAAGACTTGACATCAATTGTTGAATCAAGAATAATGGAACATCATATCCCTCTACTGGAATCAAAATAGTTGAAGGGAACTTTTTCTTGGAACATAACCTTAATAGCTAACTTAATAAAAATTATTATTATTATTATTATTAAAAAAAATTACAGAGTTGAGGCATAAGCCTATGAACTCAAAGATAGGTAATAAATTTGAAAATGCTACAAGTAGAGAAATCAGAAAGGGAAAATAAACAAACAGCACAAAATAGAAACAACGTGAACTCTAACACAGAAGTAATGCAGGTAAAAAGTAACGTTCAGGTGCGAAATCCACTGGCAAACCAGGCGTCAAGCCTGTTTTTGAAAGTATTCACCGAGGGTGCGTTCACTACGTCACAGGGAAGACCGTTCCAGACACTGAACACTCTGTTAGAAATGAAATGTTCGCGGCACTTCGCACGAAAATTCTCACGCTTGAGTTTCAAGCTGTGACCGCGCAAATTGTTCGTGTTAAGTTCATACAAATGCGAGATGTCCACACCAAACATCCCATGGAGCGCACGAAAGGTAATGATCAGGTCCCCGCGCAGCCGTCTATCCTCCAATGAAGACAATCCCATCAGCCTCAACCTCTCCTGGTAGGGTGGTCTGAAAACACCATAAGGCAAACGTGTCACTCTGCGTTGAAACCTCTCCAGGAGCGTCAGGTCACCCCTGAGCCATGGGTGCCAAACCGGACCAGCAAACTCCAAGATTGGCCTCAAAAAAGTTTTGTAGATTTGTCCTACGATTGCTGCATCACATTTCTGGAAGGATCTCTGTATGATGAAAAGTGACCTTCTTGCCCTGTTCAGAGTCTTCGTTATGTGGCTTGACCAGGAGAGATCACTGGTGATGGTCACACCCAGGTCACACTGAGAGAACAGTTTATTTATATATAATGAAGTTTATTCATATTGAATAATCCCCTGATTCGAATATGGCGTAATGAATATTTATTTGTCATAAATAATGGATTTATTTGAGTTTCATGGATAAATTGTTATTATTTGTAAATAAATTTTATTCATGTCAAATAAATGATTGATTCATCGCTAAAAAAGATTTTTTACTATATAAATTGATATATTTTCATTCCATAATGAATTATTTTTTAAAGGATAATTGATATTTATGAGAAGAATATATTTTTTTCTGATAAGTAATGCTAGTTAACGAATAACAAAGATATATTGATATCTAATAAAAGGAACGAGACAAAAATTTCATATATTTGTATCAATTAACAAGTTTATTAGTTGTGAAGAAATATAGTTTTCATTAAATAATAAATTATTAACATTCGTTCACAATGAACAAATGAATATTTATATTTCATAAATTTTTTCTATATGAATAACAGAAATTATTCAGATATTCTTATTGTATAACGAATTTATTAGTCGTGAAGAAAGATACTTTTTCATTCAATATTGAATTATTGGCAACAAATCATGTTATTCATGATTTTTTCTATGAATGATATAGCTTTTTCAATTGGGTCATTTCATTTCAATAAATATGATCATATGAACAGGAACTGAAGTAATTAGATTTTCATATTGAAAAAATGCTGATTATAGATTATAATATGAAATCTGCTATCATCAAATCAGTCTAACTGTTATAGGCACATATACAATAATCCCTGAAGAGGTGGAGCATTTGCTCAAAAATAAATAATAGGAATAACTTGGAACGTAACATTTATTTGAAGCGATAATATAATAGGAATTATCAGTTTTTGTACTAAAAAAAGCGATCTCAGTAGAGGTCGTCGCTTTATGTTCCTAATTTTACAATATTACCATACTCTGAGTATGGATTGATTGTGAGTGAAACTATCAATCATGGTTCTGGTAAGTAATATTTATTTTCCAAATGCTGCAGCATTACATAAAATCGTTTCACTCACAATTAATCTACTCAGGATATGTTATATGATATAATCCTCATGCAAACAGCCTATATCTAGTCATATAAATATTTTTTACATTGTTGTACCAAGAACAAACAAACCTCCCATATAATAAGAAACTAAGTTATCTTTTTCAACAATAGTATTTAAACATTATTTGATTTTACAAAAAATATATAGCAATATTAGAATAACCAGTTTGATCAACACCATCAAACCATGAAGAAACATTTACATTCTAGTGCAAATTCAACAATAATAAACAAAAGTTAAACTTTTGCAATTCAATAAATTTATCGAAAGAATTAGTCCTCAGAAATTCTTCAAGTAATTCCACACAATCAATACCATTCTCTGAAACAATAGAAGCGTCATCTTATTCTGATCTCACGAACGGAAAATTCATGATGTAAAAAATACTGAAAGGGAAATAATATACAGAGTGAGTGGAAAGTAACGCACAAAATTCGTAACAAAACATACCATTAGTAATAACGATTTATGTATTTCTGTGGTAAAAGAGTATATGAGTGTGAAAAAAGCTAATATTCTTCGTATTTCAATCAAGAAGCATAATAGTCGGGAGAGCCAATTTTACTTTAAATAATCATCATAAATAATTTAGACCTTACCTTCAAAAACACCAGCCAAGTGGTTCAAACCATTTTCATTCAGAAAATTTTGGAAATCCATTGTTTAGTTCACTCACCTATAGTTTCGTAATCACGAATTTCGTAATCACAAACGCAATAACGCACCAACGAAGAATAATAATACACAAGAATAAGAATGAACGAGCCTACGTGCAGATTTCGCTTCGCAGTCTAAAGGGGGTTGACGAGGAAGAGGGGGCAATTGACAAGTCTCGTCATGTTGTCGGATTCGCGGTAAAACAAAGATCCGAGCATTAATATACACTTATTGGTGCCCAATCAATATTTATCAATAATTAATAAATTTTATATAATTCATAATTCAATACGCAATTGTTTGACATAAATAACTGCACTTCGAATTTCCAAAAAGATTTGTTTGGTGGAAATAATTTTTTTTATAGCTAACAATTTTTTCGAACATTATTTCTCGATGCAACATTTATTTTTCAGTAATAAACGTTTCTTATTATAAATGAATATTGCCGAAATAAATAGAATGTTTCTCAGAAATAAATTCAGAATCCAGAGTTTCTAAATATGAATAACGTTTTCGAATAATTAATAAATTTTATTAATCATCAATAAAACTGTTGCAAATAAGGAAATCTTAATTATTAACACTTGCATTTCTCTCAGTGCAACGTGCGCAGTACAACCCTCCACTCTACGTCCATCAATATAATAACTGTGTCGGGGATTGTTTGCACCCAGATAGAGAACGCGACACTTTGACTGGTTGAGCGGTATAAGCCAGCGAGAAGACCAAAGGGATACCCTATCAAGATCTTCCTGTAGTCGTCCTCCGCATGTCCCAGATTCCCCGAAAAACTTAACATCGTCCGCATAGGAGACACTTGGTGAGCAGATAGAAGATGTCAGATCACTCACGTATGCTATAAATAGCAGAGGACCGAGTACCGATCCCTGAGGTACGCCACTGAGCACCCTCCTGGGTTCGGAACTCGCTGGTCCGACACTCACTGAGAAAGTTCTGTTGGTCAAAAATCCCCCGATCCAGCTGAGAAGCATACCACGAATACCAAAATTCTCCAGTTTGAAAAGAAGATGAGATACTGGAACCTTATCAAAGGCCCTGGAAAAATCCAAATAAACAACATCAATAGGAATTTTCCTATCTAATGCTGACGTCCATTTATCAAGACAAAATAATAGATTCGTGATTATGGATCGACCAGGGACAAAACCATGTTGTGAATCTGGAATTAATTTGTGACTCAGGAGAAAAGACGTCAGCTGCTCGGAAACAATTCTTTCCAGAGTTTTGCATACAATTGAAGTGAGGCTAATTGGCCGATAATTATCAGGATTGTGTCTATCACCCTTCTTGAAAATTGGCTTGACCGTTGCCCCGCGCCAGGATGAGGGCAATTCACCAGAAAGAAGAGATAAAGAGAATATAGACGCAAGAGGCACAGTCAAGCTGGAAGCACACTCCGACAAAAATTTAGCACTAATATTATCGGGACCAGGTGATGATGAAATTTTAAGAGATTTTAGTTGTCTTTCAACCTCCTCATGCGTGATTACGATGTCACAAAGGGATGATCCATTACGAAGGACAGTCAGCGGCGGCATTGGGCCATCCGGCACCGATACATAGGAGACAGAGAAGCAAGACGCAAAAGACTCTGCCGTCTCGGTGGGATTGAGTAGATCGCCGCCCTCGGCAGAACGAATTGTAGGGATAGTCACCTTATAGTTGAGACATTGGCGGGTGAACTTGAAGAATCTCTTTTTGTTGTTAGATGTCGTCAGGCTGTTGATATAGGAAATTTTTGCGCTTTTAATCGACCGGGACAGGGAGTTGGACAACTGCCGATGCTGGTTAAATATTGCCTCGCTTTTGCTACGGATATATCGTTGCCAAAGGCACTTTTTATACTTTATGGTTCGCAAAAGTTGATCAGAGATCCATGGTTTCAGCTTAACAGTAGAAGACTCTTTGAATCTTGTGTTGCTATCCACTATAGTATTAATATAGACAGAAAAGTTCGTCCACCTCTCATCAACACTGCCTCCGCCCAAAACAGAAGCCCAGTCAGCCGCGTCAAGAGTTCTATTGACCTCCTCATAATCAACCACCCTGTGAGTCTTTCTCACGATATTGTTCCTCTGCAATGGGATTTCGAATTGAAACTGTGTACTCAGAACCAAGTGATCAGATTTTCCAAGTGGAGGGCCATATTTGATCTCTGATACTAGGTCAGGATCATTCGTAAAGATCAAATCAGGATATGTGGGGGTTTGACCTTCCCTGTAACGTGTGGGCTTTTCCACCAGCTGTTGTAGGTTAGAATTGAACAACATATCTATGTACAGGAAGGATGGAGAACTTGCAGAAGGGAGTCGAGGAATTGGCCACTCTCTTATATCGCCCAAGTTGAAATCACCCACAATGAAGACGTTTTTTTCACGTTCTGAAATAATTTTAATATGCTCACAAACAGTGGCATCGTGCTCGGATGGTCTCGGTCGGTATATACAGCCAGTAAACAGAGTGAAACTCTCTGAAACCAATTTCAGGAATAAATTATCTACACCAGGTGTTGGCAACGAGTAGTGTGATATAGAGAAAACATCTGTAATGCAATCATGAACGTATATGCATGATCCTGCATGTCCCGGCGTTGTCATGCTATCGCACCGAAATATTGAAAATCCCGGTATAAAGAAGGCTTGATCGGGCTTATCGGGGGACAACCAAGTTTCAGTGATGAAGATAAAGAGTGGTTTAGAATTCTCCACAAGAAGGAGAAGATCATCAAATTTTGCAGACAGAGAAGCTAAGTTAGTATAAAGAATTGTCCAATCCATGAGTTCGCTAACTAGTTTTTTGACCCATCAGACATCTCATTCCTGGTGACTATCATAGGAGTGCCCTTCACATACTTAATAGTTAGATCATTTTGCCCAGCTAACCTCCTTTGATCCAATTCTTTACGCAGATCCTGGAGATGCTGGGTCTGCAGGGGAGTTTTGTCATCCGATAATGCAAACTTACTAAAACTTCCACAGCCCATTAGTGCCCTTTTATTACGGAGGATGCGAATGGCAGTATTAGGATTATTGAATTCAATCCTAATCGGTCTAGGTCCACGACCCATCTCCGAACCCAGCCTATAGATAGCGGTAATGGAATTCACCGCCGCCTCATCAATCCTTCCAACCATCTCCCGTACAGTCGTGCCATCGGATGCACCATTGGAGTTCTCGGGGATATTACGAACAATAATGTTATGTGATTTTTTTATGCGTAGAATAATCTCATCCTGTGATATATCTCTTTCACTCAGTGAGGGCGACGATTGCTCGAAATTCTTCGCGATGCCCTCAATCTGGTCCACCCTACTACCGATAGTGGACAGATTTGCTTCAATAGCGTTATGGGTGTCCTGCAAACTCCTAACGTCTGTCTGGCAAGTTTTCAATGCGGTACTATGCTCATTCAGTAACAGCTCATGAGATCTGAGAGTATCAGTACACTTCGCTAATTGCTCAGTTAGCTTACTCTGAGTGGACTTAATCGAGGCAATGTCTTCGGCAATTTGGTCTAGAACAGCAAGCTTTTCCATGGCTTTCAGGATCTGGTCAATGCGTGTATCAGGTAATTTAGGTGTTCCCGACACATTAGGGGAGACTGGAGTGCTCCCAACATTACGACTGCGCAACTGTCTCGCGGAGTTAAGGCATGATGGACAGGAAAAAGGTTCGCTATTTTCCATGATGAATTTCGCATCCTGAGTTGTCAGGTTCACACATGTTAGATGAAATAATTTGCAGCAGATACTACATGAGATTTTCTCCCTATTGCCTATATTCTTCACACATATTACGCAGTTCGGCATGATGATACGAGAAGTCTCCAGGTGGATGGAACTCTTTATTCTCCAAAATCAGAAACCCAATCGAAAACGCAGAAGAATCAGCGAGAGAATATAAACAGGTCAACGCACAAAAAAAAATAAAGGACCACTCAAACTAATCTAAATAGGGATAAGGAAAGAGACAGGGAAAAAACACTTTTCACTTTCTGAGGCCGACCAGAAAGACTCTGAACAGACGAACACAGGCGGGCCTAGGGAAAAGCAAGGGTAACCCCACAAAGGAAAAATTACAGAGGAGAGGTATACTTGTATTTTGTGATCACCTAATTTTAATAAATTACGATAAAGGGAGCACTGATAAATGATCGTGTATGGACTCCTCTAATCTCTGGGAAACGTTTCGCTTATCAGGAATGCAGATGTTAATTAAATGATATCAGATTGATGCGATTCTCGGTCGATGACCGGGCGAAAAAGAAATCGGAAAATTGTATCAAACAAGGAATAAGAAGTGATACAAAGGCGAAAACTGCCACTGAACCACACAAAAACTCACGTGAGTACCCTGATTCGTCACCAGACAACAGTTGAATCGACAAACTTCCAATGAACAACCCGAAAAATCACAGAAATATCGCACAAACAAAGAAAGCATGTACTCCGATTCTAATCTGATTCTAATCTAAATAAGAGTAGAAGATTTACATTTCATTTATTTGATCTTATGAACAAGGAGTAAAATATTCTGACTGTATAGTAATTTATTAGTTTAGAAAATATTCCACAATAGGGTTGTACAAATAATATGGAACAGGTCAAACATATGCTTCACATTTATCATTCACCTGTTCTAAAATAAGACACAAACTCCTCCACATTAAAGGGCCCCTACAGCATTAAAAGCTTGTGTCTCTTTTGAAAAAAGTAGCACTAGATATAATATATTCTTTCGATTGAGAGCAAATACCTACCGTTGAATGTTACATACACAAATTTCTTCAAAATGGGCTTATACGAAGTGGTTCTTTTTCTGAAACGTGAAAACGATCAACAATAATCATTTAGAGACCGATGATGGCCATCCCAAACCCGTTTACTTACGAAAATCGTGCAATTTCATTCTGCAAGTTCTTTCCTCATAATTCCTCGAAAATCCTACCTGAACCATATTTTCCGGTCGCTTTCGTGAAAAGATCGTATAAGGCAGCCTTTTTTGTCCATTTACACATTCCAAAAACGATACCGAAACTAACGAAACTTCTGGGGGACCGGAATTTCATTTGAAATCTTTCCAAACGGCCAGATACCTAAAAAAACTTCGTTATCAAGTGTAAAAAAGGCGATTAGTACTTACTTTCGCTTTATTCAGGCTTATAAATCGATCTACTTTTACTTTGATGTAAACAAAGAAACTGACAACGCCGTTTTGTCATTAAAGATATTCTCTGTACGCGCACAGATTTTTTATCAGGTGCATCAATTCCTGAAAACGAAACCATGGCCAGAGTTGTGATTTTATAATTGTGAATGGAGTATATGTGATGTGGTATTTATTCACAGAAATCTGAAAGATTTTCATTTCTCTCATTTGAACTACTATCAATTATATGCAGGATTGAATCACAATAAGAAATAAATCTCGCATTTGTGCCCAGCCTGCTTGGGAAATAGTGCTTTATAGTTCAGTCACTCACCGCCAGATGCGAGAGAAAAAAGTTTCGATTCTCTGAAACACATCTGTGCCCCTATGAACAGGAGAAAAAACTTCAACTAGAAGCAGCTTTAATTCGTTCAAGGGCGATGTACCTCTATGTTTATTTGAACTCAATGCAATATATGAAAAATTTAACCATTTTAAATTCCTAATATATTGAGTAACACGAATGTTTTCGAAACATCTTTTTCATCCAAAGACCGCTACACTCGTTGAATCCCTAATAGATTTCGAATAAGAGGAAAATTCCAAAAAAATATTCGAATGAATCTCAATAATGTCGTCATGAAGATAATATTTTTTTGACTTTATAATCAGCACTAATATTGAAGACCTAACATGTCCTTTTCAGGAGGGGAACCAGACCAAATGGGATGAAGTTGATCAGACTCATAGAATGCTTTTTCCTTGGAAGAGGAGAATACTCATTTGTGAACTTTGGAATGATTGACCTATGCAATTTCTGCTTCCTTCAAAATGAAGACACTGGGATTGAATGCTACCATTGCTACCTACCTCCCTTTCATCTACGTTCATGGCAAAAATAACCCTTATTAAATTAATTAACACATCAAGCTATCAATACCAAACAGAAAATCTTTCCACTTGCAAAACGAAAACAGAAAACACCTCCAGAAAATTAATTAAAAATGATCTGAAAATAATGAACATTATCGGTAAAGGTCAACGATAAAACCAAAACCCTCGGTGCGATTCCATTAATGTGTTGAATATAAAAACATGATGCACTGGTGTAGAAATCAGATCAGTCAGTTCTACAGAACCACCGAGATGAAGGTGGCTCTAGTATTCCTCGGCATTCTGGCGTGCAGCCTAGCTCTTCCAAACTACCAAGGTGAGACAATATTTATTGAATTCCAAGAGCTAATCTGTTTTATTTTTTCTTCCATCATAATTAGCGAACGAGAAACTTCATATCAATAGACAACAACATGTTTATGATGTTCTGAAATACATTCACAGCCCCTTGTATCGCAAGGAATTTCTACAAATTGCTGAAAATTTCAATTCAGGAGCAAATGCCCATCGCTATGAGGTAAGGATTTTCAATCCTTTTTCAAATAAACCTGATCAAAATAATAACGTTTGAGAGCAATATATGAGCAAAATATGACAGCTTACTCTTGAGAAAAATACGAAGTTCACTCAAGAGTAAGCTGGTTCAGAAAGCGTACTACAGCCTTGGGGAATACTTCGCAGATCCAATATGTTGAGATGTTGTCCATTGTCTACTGTCTTATACTGAAGCATATATGTCCGGAGTTTGTTCCACTTTGAATTTTTGTATTTTCAATTATTATTGTATTTAGGTACTATGACTCCCCATGTAAATTTTGATGGGTCAAAATTTTGTTGTTCGTTCATTGTAACGAAACAATAAAAAAAGCTTCTTGCGTTGTGGTCGAAAAAACTCTTGTGCTGAGTCGTGGTAATACAAGGTTGGGATGAAGTAAGGAATCAAGTAAATATCTTTAGAACGAAGAAGCCAATATTTGTGAAACTAAACAAGCTAGTAAAATTACGCATAAAGCATTAGCATGCCCTAATTTCTGTTACTACTGCACTCCCGATGCAGTAAAAATCCATTCAGATTGTTTAATCTCAATGGGACACCCTGTCTATTTTTGCAGCTTCCACTAAAAATATCTTGTTATTTACATTCGTACATACTGAGTTTAGAGGAAATAATTTGTATATACAAGAAATAAGTCACTTCACAATAGAAGAATAGGTGAAAGTATACAGGGTGTCCCAAGTTCGAGTGCCTATTATACTTTTCTGGAGAACTGATGGACATATTTGAAATCCGAAAATTAGGATTATGATATTGTTTGAAATTCTCTACAAACCTAAAATATTTGTGAAGCCTGAGCACTTCCGGTTATACAGGGAGTGAAAATAAATTTGTTCAAAAAATCTTTTTCTCAATTTTTTCTTTTCTGATATGATTGAGTATTCAATGGTGAATACATTTCTGTTAAAACCATCGAATTCATTCAAATAGTTTTCAAAATATCGAAAAAAAACAAAAAAAAAAGTCAAATATTCATAGCCCAGTATTATGTTCATTTTTCTTATTCTGAACATCCCGAGTGTGAACCGTTCTCACAACGTCAAAGTAGAAGAACATGGAAAGGTCATGCATCTTTTGAATTTCATAAATATCTTCACAGGGTGTTCCAAATTTTTTGTCGAAAACTGTGATCGAAAATTGGCCATAACTTCTGCTTTTCAAATTACAACCCTATCTTTTTATGATTGCGTTGGATTCTGCAGAGAAAAATAATAATGGCGCTCTCAGATGCTCTAGCTCCTAGATTCAGTAATTCCCGAGTTATTCAAGATTTTCTGGATTCATGTCTACGTAGATTCAAATTAATCGAATCTCAACAGATTCGATTAATATCCTTATGAAACCATAGTAACCACTAATAATTAGACCTGCCACTTGTGAATTATCAATGGTAAGATATCTAGAATAATGGTGTAGGAAGTGTAGGAACTGATTAGATTTTAATCAAAAAGATTTCTTCCATAAGGAAACGAATTAATATAAATCAATTAATCAGATACACCGCGTTCATTGATATAAATATCAACAACCGCCATGAATCTGACTCGAATTTGCCACAAATCATCATATGAGGTTGGAACTTTCGTTGGTTCCCTGTTTGATGATTTGTGAATTGTGGCAAGTTCGAGTCAGATTCATGGCGGTTGTTGATATTTATATCAATGAACGCGGTGTATCTGATTAATTGATTTATGATTAGATTTTGTTTCGACCAAATTGAGAATATTAGCAATGTTTCGTTCTTTCCACTTCAGGTGGCGCTATTCACAAGTTATGACTGATTTTTATCTGTTATTTCAAATATTTGAATTAATTCTGGCGAACGTGGCGTGTTAATATAGTCTGTTCAAATATAAGAGAATGCAAACAAATAAACCAAATCGTTTTGTTTTGCGCATTACATCTTATTGGTCGAACGGTCTTCTCTACAATCCTTTTCTCGCCCCCAAAAGACTACCAGGATCGTACTTAAAGCTTAGAACGGAATGTCGATAGTAGGTACAGGAGAGTTATGAAATTTGAATACAAGTGAATGCTTTGGATTTCTTTGTTACACTGAAACCCTTCTAATTAGGTCCTCGATTCGACCCTGGAGCCATGAAAGCAAGTCTCTACCTGAAGGAAGCCCATCCTTCCTCTGCGCGACTTTGTTTATTTTGATGTCTCTTATATTTGAACAGAGTATAGTCAAGCAATAATGTGTGTTTATATTCTTGACATCCTGATGTATATTAGTTCTTATAGGAAAGGTATAAAACTTTCATTATAAAAAGTACAGCATTATAAAGATAGGTATGCTAGATAGACCTGGCTATATGGTTGATTGGGTCCAACCATAGACTCGAAAATTACAGGACTCGCAACATTTTCATCGCCATCATAAAATATTAAAATTTGACTATTAGATGCCGCGGCATTATTCTAACACCACGAACCTAACCTATTTCCAATGTTTTTCATGTGAGCATGCCGAAAAAAGTCCCCACAAGATCTCTCATTCCGGAAATATGCTCAGATTTCGTTTCTTTCGATTACAAATTTCATTTCTTTCGATTACAGATTTCATTTCATTCGAAGGGATCTTAATTTTCGAGTCTATGGTTGGACCCATAATGGCGGTTTCTGGTATACTCCCCTTTATAGAGCCTCATAAAAAGATGCCATTCTGCTGTCATGTCATAATTGACTTTGGCAAATCAGCTGACGATGTTGCGGCGCCGCCACGAAACAGTGCTAATATTTTCGATTTGGTCGAACGTCATCCCATTCAAAAATGGTAGTAAATAAATTGATGTGCGTCAAAAGTATGGAACAAATTCATTTTCTCAGAAGAAAAATATTTGGCAATATAATCCTGAAACAGGCCAATTTTTGATTCACTTTCACCAAATTTTTATGCATTTTTGAAGGATTTTTGTGCCATCCCCATCGAGCCTCTAAATTTTTGAATAGGGAAAGTGGGTCATGTACTACTTTTTTGGTAAGGTCTTTGTATCTTCTTTACAGGCGTGCAGAAATTTCCAAGAAAAAATTTTTTTTTTTGAAAAATTAGTTAGTTCAAAGGGGTTTTCATTATGTGCACTTTGTCAAGACTCATTTACTTTGGGACGATGGTACCTGATGAAATTTTTCACCGAATGAAAGTCGACCATTACAGTTTTGTTCATGCACAACTTTCAACCCCTTTCAACATCCTCAAGTGAAAAATTAAAAAGTGTTGAACACTGCACTTCAGTTATGATCTCAAGTAAGTATGTTATCAGTACGTTTCTACCGAAGTTGAAACCTTTCGATAAAATGTTTCAATTCTAAGAAGGAGCCAATTTTGCACATACTGCACATACTGAAAACCTCATTGAACTAATTTAAAAAAAAAAATTTTGAAGAAGATACAAAGACCTTGCCCAAAAAGTACCACAAGACCCACTTTCCCTATTCAAAAAATTTAGAGGGTTGATGTAAATGGCACAGGGTGCAACGAAAATCCTTCAAAAATGCATAAAAATTTGGTAAAAGTGAAACAAAAAATTGATCTGTTTCAGGATTTTGTTGCCAAATATTTTTCTTCTGAGGAAATGAATTTGTTAGATAATTTTGACGCGCACTGTATATATATTTAAACTCAATGCTTCAGCAAATCGATCAAGTGTGGTATATTTTTGAAATGGTTATTTCTAGCTTCACTGAAAAATACTAAAATAAATGGGAAGTCTCATTTAAAAAAAAATTCTTCTAAGAAAAGCTATCAATTACGCGCGGCTCTAAAAAACTACTTGAATCATTGACTTATGAGTAAAAAAGAGCTTCAGATATTTATTATCTCAAAAACGCAGAATTTTTGAGACGAAAATAGTTACAGCAGCTTTCCACAAACGCAAATTTGCAACAAATACCCTATAACAACAAACACCCTATAACTCAGAAACAAAAGTATTTATCGATATGCAGGTTTCACCATTTAATCTGTCATAAAAAATTATCTCAGGCACCGACATCAGTTTTCGTCAATCTTGCTTGTATTTAGGACTTTCCGTTCAAAATTATTCAATAGCAAGGCACACACGAAAGGGAAATCTGTAAGATCTGATCGGCAGTCCAGATCTGCAACAGATCTGGACGGCGGATAGGATCGCTCCCGCCGATCTGGTCCGTCGCGGATCATATATCTCATTGATCCGCGACAGACCAGATCGGCGGGAGCGATCCTATCCGCCGTCCAGATCTGTTACAGATCTGGACTGCCGATCAGATCTTACAGATTTCCCTTTCGTGTGTGCCTTGCTAATATGTTACTTTTACATTCAAAAAATGACGCATATTCCATAACTGCCATATAAACTCTAATTCCTTCATTACAGAATGACGCTTACAATAACTTCCTCGAGTTCTACCATCATGACGGTTTTCTTAAAAGAGGAGAAATATTCTCCATCTACAATGAAGACCACATGCAGCAAGCTAAAGCCCTGTTTCAACTCTTCTACCACACGGACAGTTACCAAATCTTTCATCACACCGCTCTTTGGGCACGACACCATCTGAACGAAGGCCTCTTCTTGTACTGTTACTGCGTGGCAATCACCCATAGACCAGATACACACTCCTTGGTACTTCCCCCAATCTACGAATTGTACCCGCACTACTTTTTTAGTTCCGAAATCCTTCAGCAAGCCTACAATCTGAAGATGGTACACTACGATCACGGCAAACAACAGAAACAGTACACCATTCACGCGAACTATTCTGGTTCCTATTTGAACTTTGACCCGGAGCAATCTCTTTCTTATTACATGGAAGATGTAGGTTTGAACGCTTTCTACTTCTACTACAATATTCACTTCCCTTACTGGATGAGTACGGGCGAATATCATCTAAACTGCAACCGTGGTGAACTCTTCTACTTCGTCCACAAGCAACTCTACTCCAGGTACCATTTGGAGCGTCTCTCCCATGGACTTGGTGATGTGGAGTACTTCAACTGGGACCTTCCCTTCAAGACCGGCTACTATTCATCCTTGACTTACCCCAACGGTTTGCCTTTCCCTGAGAGACCACAAGAGAAGCTATAGACAGTGGTTTCGTTTATGATGTAAGCATGGATTAGTTGGATGAACAGTTTTATGCAGTCCTATTATTTTTCCAAAGCTAACAGATCAAAGAGTAATATTCAAAGGTAGATCAGGCGTCTGCTCTGCGAAGAGTCAAGATCTCATGATAATGCCTTTTGAGTTTTGGCTAAAGACAACCATAAACCATTCGTGTCTTTGGGAAAAAAGTAACCATCGTTTGTTGGCTATTCAGATGTTAACGAAGAACGTATAATTTGAGGAATATTGGTTACCCAATAATTGGTTCAGCGCTGACGATGTGAATTATTTTCAGATGGAATTTTTAAAATAGTCCTATACAGGGTCAGTCTTTGACTTGTACATATATTTTGAATGTAGATTCCTCTCATCAAACGATACACTTTTTCCTTATGCCAATCTTCAAAATTCGGTTTCGTTTGCAAGATGCAGGGTGTCGAAAATCCATGAAAAAATTAGTATATTTCATTACTAGTCCAGAAAGTAAGCCTTTCTGGACGTGTAATGAACGATATTTTTCATTACACCTCTCTGAAAACAATCCAACGGTATTTGTTCTTCGACAGAAAGCATTTCGATATTGTAAAACAATAATTATTCGAAACACTGACGTCTACTGTCATCACGCAATCGTTGCTTTGTGTCTCAGCATAGATGCATCTATGTCTCAGCGCACGGAAAATGGTCACTTTCGGTGCGGCCGCACGGAAAAGGGTCACTTTCGGTGCCCTGAATCGACATGTTTTGATAGGGTTTTCAGAGCGGTGTAATGAAATTAGTATATTTCATTACTAGTCCAGAAAGTAAGCCTTTCTGGACGTGTAATGAACGATATTTTTCATTACACCTCTCTGAAAACAATCCAACGGTATTTGTTCTTCGACAGAAAGCATTTCGATATTGTAAAACAATAATTATTCGAAACACTGACGTCTACTGTCATCACGCAATCGTTGCTTTGTGTCTCAGCATAGATGCATCTATGTCTCAGCGCACGGAAAATTGTCACTTTCGGTGCGGCCGCACGGAAAAGGGTCACTTTCGGTGCCCTGAAACAACATGTTTTGATAGGGTTTTCAGAGCGGTGTAATGAAATAGTATATTTCATTACTAGACTAGTCCAGAAAGTAAGCTTTTTCCGTGCAAGCACGGAAAAAGCCTTTCTGGACATGTAATGAACGATATTTTTCATTACACCTCTCTGAAAACAATCCAACGGTATTTGTTCTTCGACAGAAAGCATTTCGATATTGTAAAGCAATAATTATTCGAAACACTGACGTCTACTGTCATCACGCAATCGTTGCTTTGTGTCTCAGCATAGATGCATCTATGTCTCAGCGCACGGAAAAGGGTCACTTTCGGTGCCCTGAATCGACATGTTTTGATAGGGTTTTCAGAGCGGTGTAATGAAAATAATTTCGCGAATGACATTTGTAAAAATGTCATGAGCGGAATTTCCGAAAAGCAACAAACTTGAATATTACAAGAGAGAAATTTTACCTGCTTAAATTTCATCTCGAGTGGAATTCGGCTAGGGTATTCCACGAGAAAATAGGGTAATATGTTCACAATTGACGTGTATTGCGCTATTTGGCAAATTAGAATTCATCATAGATTAACTAAACCACTAAACGTTGTTTGTTCTCTCTATGATATTCATTTCCGAAGCTATCTATGAATTCGAGAAACGTCAAAAATTTTGTCGCTGAAAAACCAACATGTTGGTTTTGCCGACTTGAAATTTTTTTCGGGATGAAACGATCGTTGCTACGGAAACTTCCTCACTAAAAATGAAAAGAGTGGAATAATCATATGTAATACCACTAGAGATGGAATTTTGCCGGCAAAATTTCTCGATTGTAATATGAAAGTTTGTTGCTCGGAAATTTCGCGAATGACATTTGTATCAAAATCACGAGCCGTTAGGCGAGTCATTTTGGAAAAAATGTCATGAGCGAAATTTTCGAAAAGCAACAAACTTGAATATTACAAGAGAGAAATTTTACCTGCTTAAATTTCATCTCGAGTGGAATTCGGCATAACTATTCCACGAGAAAATACGGTAATATGTTCACATTTGACGCGTATTGCGCTTTTTAGGGCCGATTGCACCGTAGACAAAACTGTAGATTAAATCTTAAACCTCGATTAGTGTCTATTGATTATCATAGACACTAATCGAGGTTTAAATTTTAATCTACAGTTTTGTCTACGATGCAATCGGCTTTTAGCAAATTAGAAGTCATCATAGATTAACTAAACCACTAAACGTTGTTTGTTCTCTCTATGATATCCATATGAATTCGAGAAACATCAAAAAGTTTGTCGCTGAGAAACCAACTTGTTGGTTTTGCCGGATTGAAATTTTTTTCGGGATGAAACGATCGTTGCTGCGGAAACTTCCTCACTAAAAATGAAAAGAATGGAATAGTCAATGAAACGCGTCGTTTTCGAGTATACGATAAAATTTGAGTAAAAAAAAACATTAATTTTAAGAATAATCTGGATGCACTCCTGGATTAAATATCATCGAAAATTTATACTTTTCTGGTCTCTAATCAAGTAAACAATGTTGTCAGAATGTTAATCAACTTTGTCGAGACCATAAGAGCTGAATCACGATACAAACCAAGTATTAAGTTGAAATTAATAAAAATGAAATCATACTTAGCACTAGGTAAATAATCTATGGCGATGTTTCTATCTAAACCATATCCTCTTGCAATTTTATAAACTCGACACTACACAAATTCTGAATTGCTGATCCAAAAATCTCTTGAGTTAATATTACATTCATTCACTGAAAGTCTTCACATAATCATCACAAGAACGAAAAAAAACACTTTACATAATCACTTTCCCCTTTTATAATAACATAGTTCTAAAGAAGATTTCCTCCATGTTTGTTTGGATATCGCGTATGCGTCATTCACAGACCTTATATTACGAACAAAGATTATCTCTTTAATATCGATTACGCAGGCTGTGGTCGATTCATAGATCTTACGTAGTTTCAGGAAGATTGCTTGATCTGACAACGTCCACATACAAATTTCTGTAAAATAGCCACAGAATGGATACAAAATGAGTTAGGTTAATTTGAACAATAATAATAAATTGATTGAAATAAATTCTTTATGGGATATTTCTGGGATATCAAGGAAAATATGGACAAGTTTTTAGTGTTTACAAACAATAATCTTTAGAAAAATCGAAGAAGGGACTTATTTGAAAAATATGGCTTTATAATCGGACAAAACCAAGTTTTTTTGTTGAGAAATATCGTGTTTAAAACCATTCTTATTCAAATGAGGTTAGTACCCGAGGATTCCGTAAAAGTATCAACTCAATTTCAATCGAAAAATATGAACTTTGAGGTGTTTGCAGAGAATCGTATCAGGCACGTATTTGGCCCATTTTTTTTTTCAAATGGCTATATCTCTTCAACAGAATAATACCATCTTAAGATGGATGTATGAGGTGTTAACGACGAGGATAGCTGAGACATCGATGGGCGAGGAATCCGTCTTCGTCAAAGCTACTCGTGGAACACCTCAGGGTGGGGTGCTATCCCCCCTCCTATGGAGCCTGGTAGTGGATGAACTTCTACACAGGCTAACGGAGCTTGGCTTTGAATGTGTAGGATATGCTGACGACATAGTCCTAATAATTAGAGGTAAATTCGAAGGCACTCTCTGCGACCTATTGCAGAAGGGCCTTAGAATTATTGAGCAGTGGTGCTTGTAAGTGGGGCTGAACATCAACCCAACCAAGACCACATTGATTCCGTTCACTCGGAAGAGGAAACTTCCAGCCATGAAAACGTTAGTATTGAACGGAAATATCTTGGAGTGGGGGTCTGAAGTCAAATACCTAGGAATAACACTGGATAGCAAACTTCTGTGGAATAAGCATGTTGATAATGCTACTGGCAGAGCTACAAGAGCTCTGATGGCATGCAGACGTCTATGCGGCAGGAATTGGGGCTGTAACCCAAAAATACTGCGATGGATGTACGTCATGATTGTAAGACCTATAGTCACATATGGGGCGGTAGCCTGGTTTGCAAAGACAAGTCAGGCAAGTACGAGGAAAATGCTCGACAAAGTACAAAGGCTTGCCTGTGTGTGCATCACGGGAGCTATGAGAACGTGCCCAACCAGGGCGCTTGAGATCATCACAGACCTCACACCTCTACATCTAGTGATTGATAGGGTAGCCCATGAGGCCATCCTCAGAGTATCTAAAGAAGGAGCAGGCAATGAGAGAGTCAGTTTTCAGAGAGCTTGGTACTCTCTGAATGACTACACCTCATCTGCAAACCTTCCTAGCGATGTAATGATCAAGAAAGTAAGCACTGAGAAGAACTTCAGTACAATGCTAAGTAAAAGAGAAGATTGGGAAAGGGAATACACCAACTACAATCTCAAAGAAAATACAATGAAATGGTATACTGATGGTTCTAAAACCGCTGCAGGAGCTGGCGCTGGGATTTATGGGACAAGTACCAAGTGTGCACTATCGCTAGGCTCCTGTACAAGCGTCCTTCAAACGGAAATACTTGCAATCGGAAGATGTCTAGGTATACATCTAGAAAGAAACTATCAGAAGTGCGATATAGCTATTCATACAGATAGTCAAGCTGCTATTAAAGCACTGAGCTCCTACGTCATTGACTCAAAGCTGATTTGGGAGTGCCGAAACAAACTCAATGAGGTAGGCAAGAAGAATAAGGTCTTTTTAATCTGGGTTCCCGGTCATTCGGGAATCGTAGGAAACGAAGAGGCCAATAAACTGGCCAGAAAGGGCGCACAGACGCCACTCACTGGCCCAGAACCCTTCTGTGGTATAGGAAAATGCACCTATAAGAAGGAATTTATGCTGAAGGAGAAAACCGAAAGAGAAAAACTCTGGCGGAATCTCCCAGGAATGGATCACTCCAAAAAGTTCCTCCGGAACTTTGAAACTGCTAGATCCAAAAAATATCTGGATCTCAGTAAAAACCAACTTCACCTACTCACTGGCTTTCTCACAGGACATTGTCGCCTAAAGAAGCATCTGTTGAGAATGGGTTTATCGGACACTGATGAGTGTAGATTCTGTGGGGAGGAGGAAGAAACTCCTATTCACCTGGTTACGGAATGCTATGCCATTGTAAGCCAAAGGAAAGATAGCTTTGGACAAGAAACTTGTAGAAGTGGGGAGTTATCCTCCTTGAAGCCGTCCCAGATACTGGATTTCATCAAATCTCTGGAACTGGAGGGCGAGCTGTAGGAGGCGCGATGATGACAGCTCTGTCAGGGGGCACAATAGACCTTAAGGTCGCAGTGGACTGTAACCCCTTTTCACTATAACTATAACTATAACTATCTCTTCAACAGAGCCGAATTCGAAAAAATGGAACATGGAAAAAAGGTTTCTTTTGGCATCAAGAATCTACAGTTAAAATATATGTACAAGTCACAGACTCACCCTGTACAATTAGTAATGACTTGTCGAATATACAAGATCGTTAAAAACTAATGTTTTCGCCGATATACAGGGTGTTTCTTTGACTTGTACATATACTGTGACTGTAGATTCTTGAGACCTAAAGAAACCTTTTTTTCATTTCATTTTTCCGAATTGGGCCAAATATGTACCCGATACGATTCTCTGGAAAGACCGCAAAGTTTATATTTCTCGATTGGCACGATATCACAGTTGGAACAACAATGAATAATTTCTCGGTGGAAATCAAATTATTTTTCGTGTTGTTTCGGGTTACATAAATCATAATCATTCAATCTTAGTTCTAACCTAAACCCTCCGATAAAGCGCCTTAGGGTCTTAATTTCTGGTCTTCGCTTAATGCAATCCAGATTAAATATTTTGAAATTTCCAGCAAGAAGGCAACAGACACCATCTCTACTCTGAAGAAGGCATCAATATTCTTGGAAACATTATCGAAGGAAACGCTGATTCACCAAACCACCAATACTATGGAAGTTTCTTCAACATCGCCCGTCATCTTCTCGGTTACTCAAAGCATCCTCTCAGTCATCACAAACTCGTACCTTCTGCTTTAGAACACGATTCCACTTCTTTGAGAGACCCCGCCTTCTACCACATCTGCAGGAAAGTATTCGCACTCATTGACCAATTCAAGCAAAATTTGCCTCACTACCAGCAGAAGCACTTGCATCAAACCGGTCCCAAAATAGAGAACGTAGAATTCGATAAATTGATCACTTACTATGATCACTTCTTCTCGGACATCACCAATGGACTTCCAGTTAATTCAGAGGAATACGAGCACAACTCTTTCAGAGCTAAGGTTCACCAATACCGTTTGAACCACAAGAATTTCAACTATAAAATTCGTGTGAAGGCTAACAAGGCCATGAAGGCCGCAACGAGAGTTTACATTGGTCCAAAATATGATGAACATGGACGGTTACTGAAATTAAGTGAGATACACGATAAAATTTTCCAGATTGACTATTTTGTTCACGACCTCAAGGTTGGAGACAACGTCATTACAAGAAACTCTGTTGACTCTTCCTGGTTCATGAAGGATTTACCAAGCTATTATCAAAGTTACCAAAACGATGAGAGTGAACACTCTGGAAAACACTTTGGATTGCCGAACAGGTAAGTTGCTTGCTTGAATGTAGGAGGAGATCGTCAGATTTTAGATGAAAGCAAAAAGGCATCTCCGAAACTGAGTTTGGTTCATTTGCTGGTTTAATGTGCTTTCGGGCTCTGGGCGCAGGATATCTACTTGGCACCGTCTGGTGGATGCCTTGGATTCTCGTACAAATCAACAAAAATTAAACAAAATTTTAATGTGGAAATAAATATGAAAGAAAAAACATTCTTATAGAAAGAATAAAAACCGCCACTTTAAAAAAGCTGGTACTATCACATTTCAGAAATATTACAGTGGATAAAAATCACATACATAAATTAAATTTTTTTTTCGCGATTTACTATCAACAAACTGCCATATTATAGTGTCACAATCAAGTTTTTCCATATATATTTGTATTTAAAGGTGAGGCTTTTCTTTTGACACATGCTAGAGCTCATCAAAATTAGTAATTTTGCCAAAAAATTTTTATATGAAGTATGCCCCTGTTTCGAGAAAATGAAACTAGAATATTTTCTAGTTTCTAGGCGAATCTGAAAATTCCTCAGTCCGAGCCTGCTCCCTCGTCTGCTTATTCGTAGATATCAACGTCAACATCTTGTTTTTTGTGTTCTTATCATACATGACGAATATCGATTGTGCTCAGTAACGGCGAGGGATACGTTTTCAATTTATGGTGAATCAAAACAAAACGTCAGTTACGCGTATAAGTTGTACAGAACAAGATTTCCGCTAAAAGATCACCCAATTTCGAGGATGTTCATAAACCTGTTGCAGAGATGTAGAGATATGATGCAGGCCAGAGTGGTATAACAATGTTTTATAAATTTTTCAAATTGAACATTTCATATAATATACGAGTATATATACATATACAGGATGAGTCTTTGACTTGTACATATATTTTAACTGTAGATTCTTCAGGCCAAAGGAAACCTTTTTTTCATTTTCCATTTTTCCGAATTCGGCTCTGTTAAAAAGATATAGCCATTTGAAAAAAAACATTGGGCTTAATACGTGCCTGGAAACATTCTCTGGAACCAATGCAAAGTTCATATTTCCCGATTAAAATTAAGTTGATACATTTGGGGAAACTCAAGTACTAACCTTATTTGAATAAGAATGTTAAAAACACGATATTTCTTAACAAAAACACTTTGTTTGCTACGATTATATCGGCAATTGAAAGCCATATTTCTCCCATCAAAATAAGTCATTCTTCGATTTTCTTGAAGATTAGTTTGTAAACACTAAAAACTTGTTCATATCCCCCTCGATATCCCAAAATTATCTTGTAAATTATGGTTTTCAATTCAATTTATGATTTCGATCAAGCTTTACCTATTAAAACAATGCCAATAAAATCTTCCGGAAACCATTGTGGTGAAACAGTCACAGAACTTGGATTTATGTTGCCAGTTTCAGCAATATTCCTGAAACTAAGGAAATTGATTTTTCTGATTACATTACTGAATAAATATCTATGAATTCGACCATAGATCCTTCCTTAACATAAGACCCATCTCAAACGACTTCCACTATTCTGTTCTTATTCGCGATTCAGGGGTAGGCAGCGTCCTCTACTACACGTGTATACGCGAGTGGGTAGGATTTGTAAACATTAGTACTGACATAAGGTAATTTGCGGGGAAAAAATAAAATGGAAAGTGAAAAGAGTGTTTTTCTGAGCATAAGTGAATATTTCCGATATTTGGAAGTAACTCCAAATAGTAGGAAGGCTCTTTGGGTCTGAAGGAACGAGTAGCGTTGAGATTATAAAAGAATTCAAATAGCTGAAGGAAAGTGTACTTGGGTATTTTGTATTGCATAATAAGGTTTTACTCTTTATCAAGAAATATAGGTATGTAATATTAATATTTCACCAAATATTTATGAATAAAATTCATGTTCTATTCTATAAAAACTTTTATATTAACATATCCTGAAAACCTACCCACTCCCGTTAATGCTGTTTCTGCCGCAAGGTGTCTTGGGAGATGAACTTGAATCGCCAATACTTCACATATCTGTGGTAGTTCGGCTATAACGTGAGATTAAGATGACTAGAATAATGGTGTAGGCACTCGTCAATTTTTGAACGGAATGACGTTCGACCAAATTGAAAATATTAGCAATGTTTCGTGGCGGCGCCGCAATATCATTTCAGTGTAATTTTCGATGTCAATTTGATTGATGTATCAACAGCTGATTTGCCAAAGTCAATAGACCTTTCCAGAATACGTAGAACAAAGATGAAAGATGTGAACTAAACCAGAATGAGAGAGAAACAGGTATATTTCATGCGCAACTTGTGGGCAGCATTAAAAGATGCGCAAACCTTAGTGCGAGAGAGAAAATAAAGATAGAGAGGGAAGCAATGAAATATTTAAATGAGATCCTACTGGTTTTATCGTACCGTGACCGTTACTTAGTAACACAATATTGTTGAGGCATACTAAAATTTTGATTTTCGATAAACAATACAACAAATAACATCCACATGCAAAACGTCGACTGCGTAAAATAATAATATCAATTGTCAAATGTCAACGATTTAAGGAGGGAAATTTTGACGACCAATGATATTCATTCTTAGCCCACAAGTGACGCGCGCAACTGTCATCTCCACAGGTAATTCTGGAAAGGTCTATTATGACATGACAGCAGAATGGCATCTTTTTATAATGGAAGTTTTATGCTTTTCCTAAGAACTAATCACATCAGGATGTCAAGAATATAAACACACATTATTGCTTGACAAAATTATCGACCATTAACACGCCACGTTCGCCAGAATAAATTCAAATATTTGAAATAACTGATAAAAATCAGTCATAATTGTTAATAGCGCCACCTGATGTGGAAAGAACGAAACATTGCTAATATTCTCAATTTGGTCGAAACAAAATCTAATCAGTGCCTACACCATTATTCTAGACATCTTACGTGAGATATATCTGGATTCTCTGGTTTAGTTTAGGGGTTAGAAATTATAATGGGTTATGATTTGATTTGTTTGACGAATCATTATATTAATTTGATGAGTAGTTAAATTAATAGCTAGAAATTATGATGTATTTCTGCCAGAGCCCGGAACTGATGGAATAAACTAGGTGCATCAAAACATATTTTATAGGACGAGATATCACTATTGTCAATTTATTCAGAGATTGAGATTGTACCAACTTTCAATATTGAAGAAAATGAGTAGAACGAACACATAGGTCAAAAGATCTCTCTTTGAAGCAAATCACTACTGATAGATGGTAAAGTAAGCAAATGTTGAAATTTTATATGACAAATATGAATATTCGATAAACATTCCGGCAACATTGTTAACATTTAATTCGATTATACAATATTGATACATCTTCGATTCGGTGATCTTTAGAATGCAGTAAGGTATTCAGATAATTCTCGAGATTTATGATTTTCTCGTCAAATTTGATGGGATTTAATTGGGAATAACTTGAGAACGACGCGTTTTATTGAAAAAACTTAGGAAGAACTTTATTTTCTAAACCTATTGCTTTTTTCGAAAATAGGAAACATTCTTCTTTTTCGCGTGGTTTTATAGTATTTTTGTGTGGATTTATAAGTTGGCTACGCTGTAACTTTCATACCGGGAGGAATATTGGAAAAGTTCTGATGTGAGAATATGCATCATGATAGGAATGACTACTTCACCAAAATTCAGTTCATTCGAAATAACGGTTCCGAAGATATGAACAGAAAAGCGTTTTTTTCATGGATTTTCGACACCCTGTATCTTTTAAACGGAACCGAATTTTGAAAAATGGTATAGGAAAAAAGTGTTTCGTTTGATGAGAGGAATCTACAGTCAAAATATATGTACAAGTCAAAGACTCACCCTGTATATATAAGATTTTTTCGGTAAAATGGCTTATTTTTATGAGTTCTATCACCTGTCAGAAGAAAAGCCTCACCTTGAAATACACCCTGTATAAAAGAGAAAAAGTATCTAGGATTAAATAGTTTATCTATTATACAGGGTGAGTCTTTGACTTGTACATATATTTTAACTGTAGATTCCTCCCATCAAAAGAAACACTTTTTTCCCATACCATTTTTCAAAATTCGGTCTCGTTTGGAAGATACAGGATGTCAAAAATCAATGAAATTAACACTATTCTTTCCATATATTCGGAACCGATATTCCGAATGAACTGAATTTTGGATGATTTTTTACTCTATTCATGGTGCATATTCCTCAATTGAAACTTATTTCATATTTCTCCTGGTAAAAAAAGTCACAGTACAGTCGACTTATAAATTCACGCAAAAATACTATTAAATCACTCGAAAAAGATGAACGGTTCATATTTTCGAAAGAATCAACCATTTTAGAAAATAAAAGTATTCCTATATTTTTTCAATAAAACGCGTCGTTTTCAAGTTATTCCTAATTGTATAAGATTGAATTAGAGGGAAAAATCATGAAATTCAAGAATAATCTGAATGCTGTCCTGAGTTAAATCTCATCGAATATTATTTCTTATCTGGTCTCTAAACAAGTTACCAACGTTGTCAGAATGTTTATCAACTTTGTCAAGACTAAAATCTCTATGATGAAAAAAGTTTGATGTAGAGATATGTAATAATAAAATTCCACATTCGCGGGACATAAAATTGAATTCTAAGAAGCATGAAATTATACATTTTATAGACAGTCTCTATTTTAAATTCATTGTTGCCGGTCCTTCAGCAAAATTTGAAGTGAATGTCCTAATATCTGGGTTATCCATAATGGGTAAAAGAAAACTCTACCAGATAAACAACTTAGGTGATTATTAATACCTCAACATGTTTCGAGCTCTATGAAGCTCATCTTCAGGAGTAATCACACATAAGTGAAGCTGAAAACAAAATATCTATCGAAACAATATAACTCGACACCAGAACGACACTACTATTACATCAATTCACTGAAAGTCATTTACATAATCATCACCTGTTTGCTTTGTAAATAAATAAAGCGTGAACTTCGTTTATGCCGTGTATGGGATCACTGACTAACGTTTTAGGTTGGACTGGTAAACTGGTTGGAGACACAGAACAACGGTCTTGCATCTCGGCTACATCCACGGATCCACGGCCTTCTGAAGGGAAGCTGGGAAGAGGAGGCCGTGGCGACTGAAATTAAGAACGTAGCGCTATATTGGCGAGAATCAGAACTACTCTTTTGGCATTTTCAAAGCGCAACGCCTAGACGCCTTCAGCGATTGTGATAGTTCATCCGCTAACGATAGGGGACGTACTGCTTTCTTGAGTTCGCATTGTTTGAAGAGAAAATCGGCAATCTGGCATCATCTTCTCTAGAGTTCTATGGGTGAACACAGAGGTTAGGTTATTGATCCGAATCATATGACTTTGGTGAATGGAGTTAAGATAGGTTAGTGAGAAACCAATTTTTATGAGATCGTTTTAGAATATCGAGGAAAATATGAACAAATTATTAGTGTCTATAAACTAATCTTCAGGTTGATCGAAGAAGGATATTTTGGTGTGCGAAATATAGCTTTTCAATTGCCGAAATCATCGGACAGATTGACAGAACTAAGTGTTTTGTCAGGAAATATCGTGTTTGTAACATTCTTATTCAAATGAGGTTAGTGCTTGAGTATTTTTTAATGTATCACCCAGAATATCTAATAATCACATAAATTTCAATCGAAAAATATGAACTTTATCAGACACGTATTCAGCACTATTTTTTTTCAAAGGGCTATATCTCTTTAACAGAGCCGAATTAGGGAAAATGGAAAATGAAAAAAAGGTTTCCTTTAGCATCAAGAATCTTCAGTTAAAATATATCTACAAGTCAAAGACTCACCCGTATAAAATTCTCCTGTTTGCATTTTGTGGCCGAACTCCTCCGAAACGGCTGGACCGATTTTCGTGAAATTTTGTGTGCATATCGGGTAGGACTGGGAATCGGCCAACATTTATTTTTCATCCCCCTAAATGTGAAGGGTGGTCCACCCCAAAATTTTATTTTGATTTTTCTGAACGAAGTTTCTTATTTTAATTTTTTTATGATACAGCACATAAAAATACATACAACCCTAAATTTTCATCCCTCTACCTAACCTAACGGGAACGTGGTATGTATAACAAAAACTGCTTACTTAAGGCGGAACGGAGTTCACGGGGTCAGCTAGTCTAATATTTAAAATTCTCGTGTCTGCATCTTTGTGACCGAACTCTTCCGAAACGGCTAGATCGATTTTCGTGAAATTTTGTGCGCATATCGGGTAGGACTGGGAATCGGCCAACATCTATTTTTCATCCCCCTATGCCAAATTTCACTTGAATATCTTGTAAAAGTGTAGATACTAAAAATTGGAAAAAATTGAAAGTTCAACACTCTGTATCTCGAAAACAAAACGTTTGCGACCCATGTTTATGGGACTTTTTTTCTTAAACTCACTTGGATCTCCCCTTTTTGATATGGGTATCAAATCAATATACTATACTGACTATACAGGAATCTAGTACATATTACATACAGGGTGGGCCATCCATAACTTTTCACCCAGAATTTTGTGCTTTGGGATGGAATAACGGAAAAACGCTCGGACAGGTCAAATTTTGTTGAAGGGGGGACAAATAAGGATGTTCAAATGAGTTTCATATCACTACCCCTCTAGCTGCAACCCCTAACAGCTCTCATTTTTGAATAGGGAAAAGGGGTCAAGCAGCACTTTGTTGGAAAGGCAATTCAATTTCCTGCATGTGTGTATTTTTTATGGCTTTATTATTATAAAGAGTGACTCAGTATTCCATCAATAACTTTCACAAGCCGAATTTGGATCTTTGAAATGGAAAAAACGCTCGGATGGGTCAAAAAATGAATTGGATATCACTACCCCTCTAGCCGCTACCCTAACAGCAATTATTTCGATTTAAACTGAATACGTGAAAACAATAATATTTACAAAGTAAATCGTGCGCTTTCGTTTAAATTGAAATAATTGCTGGCCAGAGAGGTAGTGATATCGAATTCATTTTTTGACCATTGACATTTAATTTGAATCCCTATTCAAAAATGAGTGCTGTTAGGGGTTGCAGCTAGAGGGGTAGTGATATCAAACTCATTTGAACATCCTTATTTGTCTCCCTTTCAACAAAATTTGACCTGTCCGAGCGTTTTTTCGTTATTCCATCCCAAAGCTCAAAATTCGGGGTGGAAAGTTATGGATGGCCCAACCTGTATAATAGTACCTCTTTTTATGTCCAAATGGCGAAACTGAGTTTAGTAGAATACTCGTGGTATCTTGAAGGCACGAACACTTCCAGGAGTGTTTGTGAAGGTGAAGAAGTTTTAAATGCTGGTCACATAATATCATGTGGAAAGTTGAATTTTTCCAGTCCTAACAAAATCAAGATTTGGGCTTTGTGTCTTCAGAGTAGCGTACTCAATTCAGACCCACATCACATTCGATGAATATCCCCATAAAAATAACCTAAAATTTTATGTGTATTCCGTGCTTACCTACCTCAATAATAATAATAGTACGGTGTTATTAACCTAAAGAAAGGCCTAACCTTGACATCCAAAGTAAAACTCCAAATTTTTCTATATAACCCTCTTATTGTTTGGTAAAAAGTTACACCATTTTGAGCGTCGGGTTTGGGGGGGAGGGGGAGAAAAAGTAGGAAATTTAGTAGTTTAGTTGTTTGGAAATTGGTTGAAAACTAAGCTGTTTAGCACAAAGAGTGTTATATACAAAAATATTCTACATGAAATTTTAAACTACAAATGTCCTATGCATATTCCCTGTAAAATTTACGGTTCATGAGTTGCAGACGGTGTAAAAATAAAAATGATATAATTTTTAAGTTTTTTTTTCCAAATAAGTGTCACAGGATGTGACACTGTGTCTGCTGTCTATAAGAAGGGAAAAATTGCACCTTATAGGAAAGTTCAAGCCAACACCGTTCTTCGTGAAAAACTTCTGGTCTTCAACAACCCCAAAGCCGACCCCAGTGCAGTGGCTGATGCAGGAAATAACTTCCTACTTGCAATGTTTGGAGCCAAGAACACTGAAGATCTAGATTGTCTCCGCTACCAGTCCTACTTGAAAACGATTGCAAAGCAGCCTATACATGGATTACTGAAGTTGGATGCACTACCCCCCACTTCAGGAGCGTCCAGACAGCATTCATTTAGGACCTACCACCAGGTACAACAGTGGCTGAATGAAGATAAGGATCCACTCGAGTGGGGTTGGAAGAAGATTGGCGACCACCTGACACCAATTACAACAGCACGTCCTGCAGCCCCAGAGGAATTACTGTCCCTTATAATGTGTACTTGCAAAGATGAATGCGTTCGTAATTGTGAATGCAGAAGGAGTGGTCTAAACTGCACTAGCATATGCAGCAATTGCTCAGGCCAAGCATGTGATAACATGGACAATAATAACATCTTAGACGACGAGCTAGAGGAGGAGGATAATGTGCTGGAGGATGAGTGATGTTAATAAAGACATTGAACATTCCAAATTTGAAAGATATTTATGCTTAAGAAGTGAATTTATGTTGCAATGTTCGTAGAAAGTTCAGGGTGGGTTTCTCCGTACCACATATGGCCTAGGCCTGTGGAAGCCTCTTTTCCCTTAGAAAAGAGTGCCCCTTGATAAGGTGGTGAGGTTGTCGTTCCTTCAAGGGCTTATCACTTACATACCACCGGCCACTGAAATAGCAACATTCTTTTACGAAGCTTATTTTTTTTTAAATTATCAAAATTACGAAAAAGTTAACATTTACACCTGTAACTCTCGAACCGTTCTATTTAGAGTGATTATGAAAAGGACCATTCTTATTTAAAATTTAACGTAGAACATTTTTGTATATAACAATGTTTAGGATAAACCGCTTAGTTTTTGAAATATTTACGAAAAACTAAAAAAACTAGTGATTTTTCTGATCTCTAAGTGGAGACTGTTTTCAGATTCAGGCTGCCTAGAGGAACCGAATCAGGTTTATCGTTCCAAATGTACATCATCATATACCCCAACGTACAGAACAAGCGCGGGAACCAACACAAAATTGGTGAACTACACCTTGAGAACAGTTCCATAACAGCGGATAGTTACCCACTTGGCTACCCCTTTGATCGTCCAACTGCTCACGAAGACGTATACTACGTACCAAACTCTTTCGTGAAAGAAGTCAAGATTTATCATCTGGAAAACAAGGACATCTTGCAAGGAAACATCATCGAAAGCTCATACGAACGAATGGACCACGGAACAGATGATGACAACGTTATGGTGTACCAACGTGGGGACCACAATAACTACAAAAAATACCACTATCAGGTAGATCATGATGAAAATCTTAATATTTACCACAATAAGAACGAGGTCAAAAATTTTCAAACATATGGAGTCAGAGGATTTTTCCGAGACCTAATTAGCAAACTACCTTCATCTTACAAGCACGACACAACACGAGTATATGCCCCAGGATATAACTTCAAAGTACCCAAGTACCAAGAAGCCAGATATGGCAAATCTGATCAAAACCAATACCTTTTTGATATCGGCGATAACAAGTTTCAATACAAAAGACAAAATATTTTTGGTTCGGACATTCGCCAAGAGCACCAAGTACATGCTGACGACGATGAAAAAAATTATGCCAAATACCCGAAACACTACGATGACCAATACAACGACAAATACCAAAAACTGATCAGTACTTACGGTGACAACCAAGATAATGATGAATATCAATCCCTTAACACTGAAGGATATGGAAGCAACTATGACAATGGAAAGACATATCATGAAGGGAAGTACACCGCTAACCAAATTAACGAATATTCAAAATATGGTTATGGTGATAACCACCAGTGGATGAAATACCAGACTAACAGCAGAGAACATCATAATCCAATATATCATAATTATTGATTACTGAAAGTTTCCGTTGTATTTATAGCTTTTAGTTATTAAAAATGCATTAGGTATATGTTTTTGTTTCACCTCAAATATTCCCCTCAGATTATTTCAACCAATTGTACAGGTGGCCAGATTTCGATGGTTTAGTACTACAACTTCTAAACTTAAAAAGATAGAGAAAACGTAAGATACATGTCATGTTCCCTTTTTTCGAGAAACAGAAATTGCTAAAACCCCCAAGTTGCTACGGCGTCTAGTTTCCGAGCTACAGGGCGATTTTGTTATTTGGTCCATTATTATAATTGGCTATAACTTCCGTATTATAGGATCTACGTCCTCGAAATGAACACATTTTCAGGGAACTTTTTTTACTGATTTACATCGATGCTATTGGATTTTTTGTGTGCTCAAATTTCGGAGCTATAACAAACATTTTTTTTTTTTCAAATGGAAACCATAATGGGAAATGATATTTCCAAATTCAAAAATTTCAAAAATATATATCATGATATACTTCCGAGTTTACTATACAGGGTGAGTCTTTGACTTGTACATATATTTTAACTGAAGGTTCTTGAGGTCAAAAGAAACCTTTTTTTCATTTTCCATTTTTCCGAATTCGGCTCTGTTAAAAAGATATAGCCATTTGAAAAAAAAAACATTGGGCTAATTACGTCCCTGAAATGATACTGTGGAATTGATTCAAAGTTCATATTTCTCGATAGAAATTGAGTTTATACATTTAGGCCCAATTTAGGGAATACTCAAGTAGTCAAGTACTAACCTTATTGGAATAAAAATGTTGCAAACACGATAATTTCAACAAAAACAGTTAGTTTCATCGGATTATATCTGCAACTAAAAAGCCATATTTCTCACACCAAAATAAGTTCCTTCTTCGATTTTTCTGCAGATTAGTTTGTAAACACTAATAACTTGTTCATAATTTCCTCGAAATTTCCAAACAATATCATGAAGAAAGACTTTCATTCAGATTTATTATTAAACAACCTAACTCAATCTAATTTGTATCGATTCTGTGAATTTTTGGACAGAAATGTCAAGAACATGTTGTCAGCTTGCTGATATTTTCATTGAGGTTAAGGATTTTTTACGAAACATAGTATAAATCACGATAAATTTGTGTACCGTGGTATGAATATCTATGAATTCTGCCGTTTCCATCATAAATCGACTTTGCCGCCAAATTTTACCACGCATGCATAGAGCGAAAACCGAAATATTGGTTATCTAGACTGGAGCCAACTAAAACAATAGCAATGCAGACTCTGAACAGTCTCAACAAACTGTAAACATTATTTGAAGTTCAGAATACATTCATTACATTCAGTGGATTAATTGTTCTAATGTGATTATTACGTGTAGTGAATTAATATAATTTCAACCGTGTCGAGTTTATAAAATTCCAAGATGAGTTGTTTAGATAGAGAAACATCGCCACAGATTATCAGGTATCGTTTCATTAACTTCAATTTAATAAGTAGTTTTTGTTGAGATTCATCATTCATATCCGAATTTTGTATTTCATCGACATTTAACTTCAATATGGACCGGTAACTATGAATTTTTAATAGAAACTGTGCGTGTTAAATCCTCCCTGGTGTTCAATTTTATCTCCCACATTTGGGGGATTTTATTATTAAAAAATATCTCGACAAAGTTGATAAATATTGTGACAACATTGTAAACTCGTCTAAAGACCAAAGATCGAACAATTTTCGATGATATTTAATTCAGAGACGCATTCAGGATATTCTTGAAATTAATGATTTTTTCGTCAAATTTCTGCGGGTAAAATTGGAAATAACTCGAAAACGACGCGTTTTATTGAAAAAAAAAATAGGAATACTTTCAGTTTCTTGAATGATTGATTCTTCCGAAAATATGAACCGTTCATCTTTTTAAATTATTGTATTTATTAAGTATTGATGAGTCGACTACCCTGTAACTTTTATACTATATAGTGAAGATATTGAATATGTTTCGATTGAGGAATATGCACCATGAATAGAGTAAAAACTCAATCAAAATTCAGTTCATTCGAAATAACGGTTCCGAAGATATAAACAGAAAAGTGTTTTTTTCATGGATTTTCGACACCCTGTATCTCCCAAACCAAACCGAATTTTGAAAAATGGAATAGGAAAAAGGTGTTTCGTTTGATGAGAGGAATCTACAGTTAAAATATATGTACAAGTCAAAGACTCACCCTGTATATCGAAAATTTCGAAAAAGCACATTTCGTTCAACAAAATCCTTCAAAACTGAGGCGGTCATATAATTCCATATCTTATTTATTGTTACTTGTCAAATTCAATTCAGTTTCATCAATGTTGTATCGTCTGGAGCTTTTAAAGTTCTTATAAGGTCATCGAATTCGATATCTCACAGTTATTGTAAGCTGATTCAGGAAATATTAGCTTTATAATTACTCAGACCAAATTTGTTGATTCTAGTATGATTTATATGCTAAATTGAAAAATAAAAAGCATTAAAATACTTAGATGAAGCAGAAGCCATTAGATTAGTTATTCTTTAGCCTTGTGAATATACTTTATTTATTATATTTGAGATGCATTATCAGCGTCATAATTAGCTTGTATAAAACATTCTAGTATATTATATTTTTACTAATTCTCGTAATAAGGCATGATGTGATATTAATAAAAATTTCAGAAGCGGCAGACGATACAAAACTGATTTCAATTTGACAAGTGAAAATAAATAAGACTGTTTCTCAGAAAAAGAGAACATGACATGTATCTTTTTCTCTATCTTTTATAGTTTAGGAGTTGTAGTACTAAACCATCCAAATCTGGCCACCCTGTACTGATGCATATAACATAAATGACCCAACAACAGACGAATATCACTTTATACTCCATTCACTTTTATAATGTATCCCGGTTGGCCATGATTAAGGCTTATCAAGTTTTTCTACTTAAAACTGACGAAGGTTGGTACTCGTTAAATGTCACATGATTCTCAGAGACCTTGTCAATGCTAATTTCTATTTACTCTTTTTCAACTTTGTAAATGGAGTTAGTTCTTTCAACTGTGACAGTTTTCGTAGTACTACTACATTTTCATATACTGGATTATTTCAAGTTGTGCAAAAATAAGGTATTCAAATGTCTTCTGCAGGCTTATTTCTTGAAAATTTTGAAAAGTGGGGAATTCCACTGTTTGTGTTTATAAGTTTTTCTGTTGGGTAATTCGAGTAATTTTATTTTTTTTTCGAATGAACTATCACAAAGTAACGGACTATTGTGTACATTATTTTTCAGTAAAATTTCAACACTAGATTCTGGATTGCTGTACAAGAAAATAGCATCTTCCAGCCATGTTTATATACGTGAAATATTTCCAGTATTAACAGAGAAAAAAGTTTCTTCGGCATTCGCCAGCTCTTCGGAATTATCGAATTCACATAATATTTTCTCAAATTCATTATTTTTCCAAAGTAAATAAACATTCCGATAAATACGTAATTTCTACAACCTCTATGTAGAAAGGACAACTTTGCTTGTTCATCTGACATAAAAATTACGATAACCTAAAATTTTCAAAATATACACGGTGAAGTGTGTCAGAATTTCATGGCCAACCGGGACACATTATAAAAGTGAATGGAGAATATGTGTGTGTATTTGTCATGGTTCTACCACAACCCCCTGCTATAGAAGGCTTTGGTTCTACTCCGGTAGTGCGTTCGAGAAGTTATAACTCAATCTTTATTACTTTTCCAGCCAAACGCATTTGTGAAATCTTCCTAAATATTGTTCTTGGTCATAGTGTAGCGGACGAAATCCTCCTGAATACGTATCTGGACTCTCTGATTCCACGTACAGAAACTCTCGAAGCCTCCAGAGACCATCTGGAATATTCTCGAACAGGGCTGTATCCATATAAAAAGACGCGCATGTTGCAGAGCAGTTAGTTACTTCCTGAATAGAGCAGAATCGAATTGCGAATAGCGAATTCTAAATAGTGAATATAAGTTAGCAAGTGTGTAAATAAATCAGTAGTAGTTATTGTCCATAAATTAGTGTGGCTATTCCACTCATTTCAAAAACTGACCAATCACAGTCCAAAGACAGCTCGTATTATCGCGATAGTACTAAGACAGTATGTGAAGAAGTGGAATACAAAATTCGTGAAATACATTATTGGACAGATTCTTTGGTGGTGCTCAAACAGATTAGATCTCAGTCAAGGAGATTTCCTATGTTTGTGTCATGCCGAATTGGAGAAATCCATGAAAATACGGATGTTTCACAGTGGCACTGGGTTCCAACCGAGAAAAATGTCGCAGATCAGGCTACCAAAGAATTAAAAAACATAAATCTTCGACCAGATGGAGAATGGTTTAGGGGACCATCATTTCTTAGACAACCACGGGAACTATGGCCGAAGGAACCCGAGTGTCCAGAGGAAGACCAATTCACATTTCTAGTGGATGCTCCGACTCAATCAGAGGCAGACTTACCGGACATAAGCAGATTTTCAAAATTGAACAGGCTCATTCGTTCAACAGCTTGGATTTTACATTTTCGGAAAGTAATATGTTTAGATAAAGAAGATAGACCAGGAAGTTTGCAATTAGATGTGGAGTCGTTAGAGGAGGCATACAACATGTGGATAAAGAAATGTCAACATGACCATTTTCAAGAAGAGTTATCTGCGCTGAAGAGAAATGAGAGTTTGATGAAAACAAGCCGAATTTACAAACTCTCTCCATTCTGCGACCATGACGGAATAATCCGACTAAAAGGAAGATTCCCTGACCAAAATTTAAATATCGAATACAATTCTAGAAACCCTGTTATTTTGGATCCCAAGCACAAGTTTACAAAATTACTCATTCAAAAATACCATGAAGAAGCCAGTCATATTGGAATTGAGACAGTGGTTAACACTCTGAGGACAAAATATTGGATTTTACATGTTCGCTCGGCAGTTAAAAAGTGCTTCAATTCTTGCCAAACTTGTAAAATACGAAAATCCAAACCAATACCTCCAGAAATGGGAATGTTACCACCTCAGCGTTTGGAGGCTTTTGTATTTCCTTTTTCCTATGTTGGAATCGATTTCTTTGGACCGATCACAGTCTCAGTTGGTCGAAGAATTGAAAAAAGGTATGGGGTATTGTTCACCTGTCTGACCATCAGGGCCATACACATTGAAATTGCTGCTTCTTTGGATACGAGTTCCACGATCCTTGCAATTCGGCGATTCATGTCAAGACGTGGTCAACCTAAAGAAATTTTCACAGACAACGGAACAAACTTTGTTGGAGCAGAACGAGAACTAAGAGAGTGGGTGCAATCGTTGAATCATTTACAGATATCTGAAGAACTTCTAGTGAAAGGAATCACATGGAAATTCAATTCTCCTGCTGCTCCACATATGGGAGGTGTGTGGGAAAGAATGGTGCGTTCAATAAAAACAGCCCTGAAAGTTACATTAAAATGTATTAACCCCAAAGAAGAGGTACTTGCAACTTTACTGACGGAAGCGGAGTACATTGTGAATTCTAGACCCCTCACTCACATTTCTGTTGATTCGAATGAACCAGAAGCTATCACGCCGAACCACTTCCTTTTACTTAGACCTGGCGGAATCAAAAGCTATTGTGAGGATGGTACCAATAGATTGAGTAGAAAACAGTGGAAGATAGCTGAAGGACTTGCTAACTCCTATTGGAGGCGTTGGGTTTTAGAATACAGGCCGACTCTAATTCAGCGTCAAAAATGGCATTCAAAAGCCAGTCCAATTAAAGTAGGGGATATAACCATCATAGTGGACGAGAAAGCACCAAGAAATGAGTGGTTAATGGGTCGTGTTCAGGAAATTTTCCCAGGAAAAGATGGTGTCGTTAGGGTAGCAAAAATTCAAACCAAGAAAGGCGTTTATACAAGACCAGTTGTTAAATTGTGCATCCTTCCGACCACTTAGTGAAGATTTGAGCTCTTCACGGGGTGGAGAATGTTGAAGCCATACCCTGTATATATTTATGTTTTCAGACAGATGAGTCAATCTATCTAGATATATGAGTTGTCAATTCAAGATAGAATTGTCAAGTTGAGTTAGTTGAATAAAACCAAAAGAAAAGCTTATTAAGCGGGTTTATTTCATTAAAAAAGTTACAGTCTATGAATTATGATTGGTCTGACAACTTCGGTATTTTCAAAGATTGAACTGCAGAATAATCTGTGATTGAACTATGGATACGAACAGTTTGACAACTGATAAATATGAATTGTAGACGTCAACATGAGTTTTTTCTTTTCTCGAATATGGAGTTTCTGACCTTTTATTCTGTTCGTGAAATAGTCTTATAAAATTTCACTCGAGATTGAATTTACCTCATAAGTTTATCTTTTATTTCCAAACTCAAATGAGTTGCTTTAAGGAAACACCACTCGTCCTCCGGACTCGTGATGTTTCCAAGCAACTCATTTTCGTTTGAAAATAAATCGATAGACTCATCACGGAAATTCAATCTCTTGTGATATTACAACTGATAAGTATTGTAAATGAATTAGACATTTAAACGAAGCAGACAATTTGTTTAAGCCCGAGAACGTTACAAGATGTTCGTGTACTGCTTTCATCTTTTCGATTTTGGTGGTGGCAATATCATGATAAATTGATAATTTTTCAGTTCTATAAATTGGTGTTAATAATTGGGTTCAATTATGACTTATTAAAACCTGAATAAAGTTGGACTCAACGACATTTGCATTGAAGAGAATACTATCAATTCCAATTGGTGCGGAATTTACGCAACACGGCCGAAAATAGTTTTTTTGGACTCAAAGACTTCCATATAATTTTGTCTATTCGTCCAAAAAAACCCTATTTTTCGGACTTGTTACGTAAATTACTATTTTCTACAACCGAGCGTAAGTAACTACTTTTCCGCATTGTTTTCTATTCGGAAAGTGTTACTTTCCTTTTGAATATTTCAAATTGTGCAGTTTCATTCATGTCAAACTAATTGTTAATGCAGATTTCTGTTTGTATACTCCATTCACGTTTATCAAATATCGCGGCTTGCCATGAAATTCTGACACATTTCACCGCGTATATTTTGAAAATAATCTCATAAAATCCCATTTTGAAGTGCTGGGTATGAAGAGGAAAAAAGGTCTATAAAGCACTTCAGTGGTGGAATCCTGTATTCAAATCATCCGCTTACATGTTTCGGCTTGCGCCATTATCAAACCAAGGATTGATTTTAAGGTTCCATCGTCATATGATAAACATCAATCAGAAAAGTCACAAGATAAAATAAAACAAAAACAAAAATGTATATACGGTCAAAAAGGCATAATATGGGACCTCAAACAACAAGAAACATTTCTTGTTGTTTGAGGATGATTTGAATACAGGGTTCCACCACTGAAGTGCTTTATAGACCTTTTTTCCCTTTCATATTTCGAAAATGTAAGGTTATGGCCGTTTCCCTGTCAGAAACGCTCGCAACGTTGTCGTTTCTGCATTAAAATCGTAGTAATTACGTATTTATCAAAATGTTACTTTGGGAAAATTGTGAATTCAATAATTTCAAAGACCTGGCGAATGCTGAAGGAACTTTTTCTCTGTTAATACTGGAAATATATCACGTACCTATATAAAAATGGTTGGAAGATTTAGTTATGTTAGTTTCTTTTACGAATATCAAGAAACGAGTGTTGAAATTTTACTGAAAAATAATGTACAGAATAGTCCGTTACTTTGTGATAGTTCATTCGGAAAAAGAATGAATTTTCAAAATTCTCAAGAAATACCTACAGAAGACATTTGAATACCTTTTTGCACAACTTGAAATAATCCAGTATATGAAAATATAGTAGTTCTACGAAACCTGCATCACAGTTAAACCTTAGAAGAACTGACTCCATTTACAAAGTTAAAAAAGTGCCAACCTGCGTCAGTTATAAGTGAAAGAACTTGATGAACCTAAATCATGGCTAACCGCGATACTTTATAAAAGTGAATGAAGTATAAATTATTGAATTTTCAAAGAGAACTTGACATCCTTCAAAAATTATGACTGGCATACATGGATCTGTGTATTTATTTCCATGTCATCATGGTCTATGATTTTCCATAGAAACCCAAACTCGTTAATCAATGTGTCAAAACGAATATTCGCCAAAGTTGTGTAGATTTTTTTTTATTTTATAATACGGTTGTAAAAACAATATTGTTCCTATCTTGAGCGGAATAGTTATTTTCCTAACAAGTGCGGAAAGTGATATTTTCCCGCACGAAACTGCCGTTACCCGAACGACGCGAAGCGGAGTTCGGGTAAGCAGTTGAGTGCGGGAAAAACACTTTCCGCACGAGTTAGGAACAATATTTTTTCTACAAGCGCTTATACGAGATCGATTTCAACACACAGATCAAATGTGAATTGATCATTCTAAATACACATGAATGACAAAAGTCTCTGACAAGTCGTTACCATTGTACTCTCATCGTTGACCTTCGGTCCATAGAGACTACAAGCCTATGAAATAAATTTAAACTGTAATAATATTCATAAATTCTTTATTAATTGAAAAGAAAACTAGACTAACAGCACATAAAAATGAATTTTGATAAGGAACCTATGTACATTCTGTTTCTTCCCATTATTATCAATATATTCATTAGAAATATTCAGTTATTAGTTATATTTATTGTAAACGTGCAGTTGGTCGCGTTATGCAAATTTATAGCAGAAGCCATCATATTGGTCAAAGTCAGCTGCTCCTTGGAAGATAATGATTCTGTATTACAGTTTGAAGAGGAAGAAGCAAAACGTTGAATATTTGCCATCATATTGTTCGAAGGCTCTTTTGAAGGTAATGATTCTGTATTACAGTTTGAAGAGGAAGAACCATTCAAATTAAGAATTTTAGTGGGCATTTTTTTTCTGGTTAATAGATTCTTCCAAGTATCCCTCAGCAACAGCAGTTGACTTCCATCCTCCTAAACGTTTAATATTTGTGATACCTTCTCCACAATTGGCTAGGAAATTAGCCGAGGAGCGCCTAAAACTGTGTCCTGTGTATAATTCCGGATTTTGTAGGCGTAAGTAAGCTGCAATTTCGGACGGTATTTTTCCTATTGTATTGATTCCGACAGGTTGAATCTTACATTTTCCCCGATTATATACTTTATGAAAATTCGGCGATGAGGTATTTCCTTTGGACGTAAATTCATATATTTTCTGTATATGTTCAGAAAATATCCATTATTGGTGTCTTGGGATATAACAAACGATCTTGGTGAATGATTTTTGGAGTCCTTAATATTGACGATGATCAAGTCTCCTTTATCATCTATATCGTCGATGGTGAGTTTTGTAAGTTCCTCTCGTCTGCAGGCACCAGCTAATCCAAAAATTGTTACCAACTTCATCATCAAGTAAATTTCATCAGGCATCTGATGAAATTTACTCATGAATTTTGTTATTTCCTCTTCATTAAAAGTTTTGGCCTTTTTTGGACGAAATCCTATATTCTGTCGTTTAATGAAGGCAGTTAATTTATGGAATTTTCCAATATCCAAATCCTGTTTCAGTTTACAAACACTCTTTATCATTGAATATCGGGACCATAATGTGTTTGGTCTCCAAATTTTGGACATTTCCAAAAAATACGCCGAAAACACTTCCTCCTTCCTCGGTTGAACCTTTTTGGAATTACACCAATCAATTAATTCTGAATATTGCTTCTCATATTTTATCTTCGACTTGGCCGGTAACAAATTTAAACTCGCTTCATTAAGAAGCTGCTAATATTTCTTCGGGCAGGCCATCATCAGATCCCGAAGTATCCATTTTACCGGAGCGTACTGATTGAATTCGAGTTGATATTATTTATATTTAAACACAATTTCATAATATAATGACAATGTATTAATTCTTATTCACATGCCGTTTCCATAGTAACGTCGTCGGTGGCATAGAGATAATATATCATTATTCAGTTTATTCTTTAGAAAAAGCGTGCGAGAAAAGCCCTTGCTAATCCATTACCACACGCATTTGCGTGCGGTAATGGAATAGCAGGGGTTTTTCCCACACTGTTTGGCAATGTGACTCTTTACGAATTGAAATACGTGCAGGAAAGAGAATGAAAGTGCACGCTTGTAGAAAAAATGCTTTTCATTTTAAATTTAGCAGAGAAATCATACTAGAATCAACAAGTTTCGCGAAACCCTATATTAAGGTAATAATAAAGCTAATATTTCCTATCATAACTGTATATTATGACGAGAAATATACCGCCTCCTTCAACTTATAACGAATTAAGGGGAAATAGAGGGTAGACGCTGTGTCGACAGAAGATGATGATGTGGCCGAGGAAGATCAGGGACTGGACGGGCATCTGTGCTGCACAACTTCTCAGGATGGCAAAGGGTAGAAATGCAATCTCCATAGTAATTATTGAAGTTTGAAACTAAACCTTCATTCTACCCTCATATTGTTTAGGGATGATTGACATAGACGATTTCCTTCATCATGAGAATGGCAGTGTTCTATTTTGTATTATTTACACTCTGTATAGATCGGCCATGTTCGTTCCTCGATCAGGTAGTTGTGTCCGTTACCCGTTACAAGAATCACCTCCGGCTATTCCGGTACTTTTCTTTTCCGAATGAACGCTGTATATAAAGACTGTGTTTTTTATACCTGAAACCCACCTGATTATCCATCACAGTAATCGCCAACGTCCGGAGACCGAATAAGGTATAAAATACAAATAGAAGTCAAGCAATGATAGGAGGAAAGCGGTCACGAAACAGTAGTTGCAGGCAGCTTCTACTTCGAAAAAAATCTTGCCTTTTTTCTAATGAAAGGGAAAATCATGCGCTATCACATTAATATTATTACTTCTTTCTTCAAAATTTCAATTTCCGCAAACACATATGCGGGAGGTGTTGTCTATCTATGTTGTTATCATAAACTTGGAGCATGAAAGTGCACAAGATCATGTGTGCAAAAGAACGACAAAAGGGATTAAAGATGTCTCAATAATACAAATAAATAGTGATTCGAGAATATATTTGATGAAAATAACAACATTATCTCCTTTTATTTATAATTCTGAACCTCTTTCATATTTACGTCTCTTTTCCTCTTTCCAACCATACGGAGCCGGACAGTAACAAGCCGTTTTCTGAGCATCTAAATAAGGCCTACAACCAAATGTAAGTGTCCCGGTGTATAGCATTTTAGCTGCTCCTTTACAACCTTGAAAAACATCAATAAACGTTTATAAAAATAAATTTCATTGGTTAGTGAAAGCATTGAGTTTAAATATAAATAGAGGTACAACGCCCTTGAACGATTTGACGCAAAAATTTTCGGCAGTTTAGGTACTTGCCAACTTTAGTGGCGGTACATAGTAGCTACTAATAGAACTATAATCTGCCGATCCATTTCACTATTCATTTTACGGAAATCTGTAGGATATTTATTTTCCTCTAGTTCTATGTATCATAGGCAAAATTAATTGTCGTTTTATTGCATCCAAAAAATCAAGTGTTATGAAATACTGAACATCCAATATTTCTCACGCCGTTCTTGATCGTCAAATCGTTGAACTGGGTTATGCCTCTATGTATGTTTAAACTCAATGGTGAAAGCCAGAAGTTAATCTAAGTAATCTCAAACGTTTCTAATCAATTGAATAGGTAGTCAATTGGTCAATAGGATACTATATTGAAAAATTATACAACAACGACACGACGCCTGCTGGAAAATAGTTAAAATTTAATCTACCTATCCTTGATTGTAGATTTATTAGTTTTGAAAGGAATATAGATGCATTGAATACCTTGTGTAACGACTCATCACTAAAAATCGTGACCAAAATTTGTAGATCAAAACGGCACTCTAGATTTCACTACCAGTGCTACTTCCAGAATAATCCGCAATATTTATCGGTCGTGGCGCTATTGCGGCAATGGCAAATAGCCCGCCCCCTTACGGGAGAAATGAAAAGCGGGACGAACACTCAGATTTTCGATCGACAAGAAAGTCTTAAACAAAATCTAATCAGTGCCAACACCAGGTATTCTATGCATCTATAATCAGGGATAGGGAGATTAAATTTTCTGACATTCTCACCCCTTAACAATTCTATTTATAATATTGAAATTGTTGAGCCAAATCTCTCATTAATAACAATAACATTTTGGTGCTACGACTAGACCTGCTCTTGTAACTCTTTGGACATCTTCATCTTCTTATTGCAAGTTTATTCCAATTCATTTTCTATGCATCTATAAAGGAATATAATTTTGCGAAGAACAGTCATTTCTAATTTATTCGCGTACCATTTTTTTTCCATTTTCAAACTTCCAAATCAACATTTTGGCGACCGTGAGAAGACTTCATAAGCTAGGAAATGAACATTATGAAGAAGGAACGAGAATTGATGGGAAAACATTTCTCAATATTCTGCACAGGGTTTGACCAGATGTGATAAGGCCACAAGTAAGCAACATCTGTTGCTAGTATTAAGAACATTGTTCAGAGTAGATGAAAACATAAGAACGTCACTATTGTCTTCAGAAACCGACGACGCAACTCTTGATGAAGAATTCAATCGAGTTGAATTCTTCCGCAAAGAAATTATCAAATACAAGTCTAAGTACGAATTCTTCCTCAAGAAAGAAATACTAGAGGATCAGTGCATAGCAAAAGAAAATTTCGTCTTCCAAATATTGAATTCCGGAAGTTTAAGGTCGCCGAGTAGGCAAACTGATCCGATAGAGGCGCCACAGTGCATTTTATGGAATATCTCCATAGAACTTACATTATCACTATAAGTTCTATGAATATCTCTCTAATAATGAATGAAATGTACAATGGCGCTCTCTATCTGAAAATCGCTGAACTATGAAATAAGTGAACTTGTGGGTAAAGCTGGAACTTTTTCCCGCCATATATTTGAATTTGGCCATTCCTTGCCAAATCCGTATTTCAAGTTGTTTTTCTGAAGGAAATTATCTGTAGATTCACTTTTAATGGGAAGTTGAACTATTTTCATGGGTATTTCGTTTGAAATAAAACAGAAGCATGAGTTGGCTTATTTTCTTCTATTTTTGACAGAAAAAAAATTAACTTTCGAAATGAAATCGATTTAAATTATTTCATTAAGAACTCCAATCCTTTCTGAGTTTACCCTCAAAATTTCAGTTCTCAGGGTGAAACAATTTTCAAATGCAACTTGAAATACAAACACACCTTAATGAAAATGTAAGGAACTGGGTCGGTTTTAGGGGTAAATTCAAGAAAATCCACGACAATTTCACGATCTTTGAGAATACCTGCGCTTCCAAGAAGATGTTGTCGAAGAACGAAAACTTAGGTTTTGATGAGATTTTTAATGAAGAAACTGAAGATTTGACCAGCATAAGCCAAGAAGGAGAGTTTGTGGATGAATCACCTGGTAAATTGGATTTGGAATCGACAAATGACCGCAGAAAAGGGTATGATTTTCGAGAAGATGAGAATCCTCTTAATTTAACGCGAGATGTTGAGGAATAATGTAACAAAGATGATTCTAGAGAAGATACGAAAACAGAAGATACTTACAGCCTATGTTTGCGTCTGCCACTCGAAGATATGGAATCTAAGGTTAAGTTGAAAAAAATGATTTGCATCCAGGGGAAATGAAGAAAAACATAAGCAGTTTTTACGACATCATGAAAACCCGAAGGTCTAATGCAGCTAAAAGAAGAGAACAGTTTCGTCTACTGAAAAGCAGCAAAGACATACAGTTCGACTTGGACTCGACACCCGAAAATATGTTGAAGAAGTTCGGAAGTAAACGTGGTAGAAAAATTTGAGAAGAATGACGTCAGCGAAAAGATTATTCAGGAGCTTGTGAGTTGTGACCGATAGGAACTAGCTGTAGAAGCTATTCCTGATAATACAGACAACTGAAATATTGACAGCTGTGCGATTGTGGTTACTGGACCTGGCGAGAAAGCCACTTTGAAGATAGTTTCGAGGAAGGCGAAGACTTGGAAGAGAAGAAGAATAAAATGGAATAAACTTGCAATAAGAAGATGAAGATGTCCAAAGAGTTCCAAGAGCAGATCTAGTCGAAGCACCAAAATGTTATGGTTATTAATGAGATATTTGGCTCAACAATTTCAATATTATAATTGAAATTGTTAAGGGGTGAGAATGTTAGAAAATAGCATTGAGTTTGAATATACATAGAGGTATAACCCAGTTCAACGATTTGAAGCTGAATTTAGTGTAGTTCCTTTACCGGTTCATAGATGGATAAGTATGTTTCAGAGAAGCGAAAATTTTTACTCCCGCATCTGACGGTAAGTAGCTGAACTATAAAGCACTATTTCCTAATCCGGATGCGATGACGATCAGGAACGGCGTATGGAAATGTGGGATGTTCGGTATTTTATCACACCTGATTTTTTGGATGCAATAAAACGACAATTAAATTTGCCTACGATTCATAGAACTAGAGGAAAATAAATATCCTACAGATTTCTGTAAATGAAAAGTGACAAAATGGATCGGCAGATTATAGTTCCTTTAGTAGCCACTATGTACCGCCACTAAAGTTGGCAAGTCAACTGCCAAAAATTTTTCAATCAAATCGTTCAAGGACGTTGTACATCTATGTATATTCAAACTCAATGAAAATAGTAAAAATTTTATCTCCCTATCCTTGATTATAGGTTTGTCAGTAATATAATAAAATAATAAAAGGTCTTTTATTCAATAACCAAATAGCAGATACAATAGTCTATAAAAACATTATAGCGGGCGAGATTCAGTTCGATCGAAATATTTCACAATACCCCGAACGTCTGTTCAGCTAACCCACCTATACAAAGCGATCACAAACAACATAATATAAATAAAACGAAAAGATTTTTTATTACTATGTTTTACTACCAATAATTTTAAGATACAATATGTAAGGGCTACATTTTTGCGACTATAGTTTCGAACTCTCGTTCATCTTCAGACAACTGACCTCTGGGTACCTAGTACAGGCTATTTATGCAGATTCAGGTAGTGATAATAAAAAAGAAAGTGAGAGCTGAAGGAATTTTGTTTGCAACAGATGTTAGAAAAAATAAATTTGTGGATTATTACAGTTGTAAATGTTATTTAAATGCTTTGAAAATTTGAGAATTGCACAGTTCTATTTGGTCATTCATTATTTCGTGAATATTTTTCTGCTCTAATTTGTAAATTTCAATAGACTCCAGATAATTGAGTTTTATTCCTTTCGATTCTACGTGTAAAATTTTTAGATTATCTATTGTTGGGAATGTGTGGCCATTCTCAATGCAATGGGTTGCGACGGTGGACTTGCTTTTGTTCTTGGTGAAATCCATTCGATGTTCATTGAATCTTGTTTTGAATGAACGTCCAGTCTGACCTATATATTTCATATTGCAAGTTGAACATTTTAACTCATAAACTCCCGATTTAAGCAAATTTGGGGTTGAATCTTTGGCATTGAATAACAGAGACGATAATTTATTTTTTGGTTTGAAAGCTATGTTGATATTAAGTTTCGATATATTATTGGCTATTTTTTCACTTACATCACCGAAGTATGAAAGAGAAATGAACTTTTTGGTTTTTTCCGTTTTTATTGTAGGGTAAATTTGGTTCAGGGCTAATTGGGAATTTTTGTGTTTAATTATTTTATCTATTATCTTGTGATTGAAACCGTTGTTTGCAGCTGTTGTTTTTATTGTATTAATTTCAATTTCACGGTTATTTTTAGACAGGGGTAAGGAAAATGCTCTATGGACCATCGAACAGTATGCTGAAATTTTTTGCGAGTATGGGTGGTTTGAATCTATGGGAATACATATATCAGTGGATGTGGGTTTTCTGAACACGTTAAATTCAAGTTTTTGGTTTGAGTGTGATATTGACAGGTCTAAAAATGTTATATGGTTACCAATTTCTTTTTCTAATTTAAATTTCATTTTTGGGTGAATGTTGTTTATGGAATTTAGAAATTGCCCAAGTTGTCTGGATGTTCCAGATATGCATGCAAATACATCATCTACAAATCGGTACCAAAAGTGTATTATTATGGGTAATTTTGAAGTGAAGATTTTCTTTTCTATATAATGCATAAAAATATCCGCGAGAAAAGGACTTAGAGGAGAACCCATAGCCAGGCCGAGTAGTTGTTCAAATATTTTGTTGTTAAACTGAAAATAGTTCCTTTGTAAACATAGTTCCAAGAGTATAAGGAAGTCACAGTGTATCAGTGGATTCACATGTGATTGTTCTAATATCTCCGAAACTAAATCTATTGTATCTTTTCTCGGAATATTTGGAAACATATTCTCTACATCCAGACTCAATAAATATGATTTGTGGGGCATGGTGAAATTTTCTAATTTTTTGGTTAATTCTATGGAGTTTTTTATGGTATATTTTGGTGTGAAACCGGTTATTGTCTTGAAGATAGTATTCAATTCTTTTTTCTAGTTTGTAGGTGGGGCTGTTGACAAAGGAAACTACTGGACGAATGGGAATATTTTCTTTGTGGGTTTTCATTAGACCGTAAAGTTTTGGTGGGCTTGGATTCATATTTATCTATATATATAAAAGAAAGATGTTGGTTACACCATTTATAACTCGAGATCGGATGGACTGTTTGTTATGAAACTTCATATATGGATTCGTCTACGGTCTGGTTATTATAAAATGCAATAAAACTTCGAAAAAATCGATGAAAATTTCACTTATACAGGAAATGCATTTCCTCCTTTTGAGTGAGGCCACTAGGTGTCGCTACAGTTACAGTTACGCTACCGCTTATTCGTAGGTACTTCTCTCCGTTAGATGGGGTGTACAGTGACTATATTACCACTATAGTCACTGTAATAGTGTGTAATTTGAGTTGCCTACAACTTTGCACCGTTGGCCAACACTAATAAATTTTAGCGTAGGAGTAGAGATGTCTAAAATGATTAGATTTCGTACCACTTCAGATGGCGCTATTCACACATTATGACTGATTATTAGTTATTTTTATAGTTTTATCTATTCAAAATAACGTTATCGTGAAGTAGGATGTCTAGAATAATGGTGTAGGCACTGATTAGATTTTGTTGTGACCAAATTAATTATAGTAGCAATGTTTCGTTCTTTCCACTTCAGGTGGCGCTATTCACAAATTATGACTGATTTTTATCAGTTGTTTCAAATACTTGAATTTATTCTGGCGAACGTGGCGTGTTAGTGGTAGATAATTTTGTCAAGCAATAATGTGTGTTTATATTCCTGACATTCTGATGTATATTAGTTCTTAGGAAAAGTAGAAAACTTTCATTATAAAAAGATGCCATTCCGATGTCATGTCATAATTGACTTTAGCAAATCAGCTGTTGATACATCCATCAAATTGACAACGGAAAATACAATGAAATGATATTGCAGCGCCGCCACGTTGCTAATATTTTTGATTTGGTCGAACGTCATTCCATTCCAAAATTGACGGGTGCCTACACCCACGGATACTCAAACATGTTTGAGTATCCGTGGCCTACACCATTATTCTAGACATCTTATCGTGAAGTTACTATATTTGACATCAGTACCATTAGATGGCGATGAATTTGTTGAGGCTTTCGCGACCATCAATTTATGTCATCTGTTTTTTTTCGAGAATTTCGGTAGTCGTTGTTTGAAATGGTCGAATAAAGAAAATATGACATCAATTACTGTGTAATTTGCATAGGACTTATAGTACCATGAAGGTCTATTAACAGATCCAGAAGCGCGTGAATATCACAGTGAATTTTTATCGAAATGTCAAGTATATACGATTTTGGCGATCAGTTTCGATCGTGATATGTCCATTCTCATCTTTTCTCATAATTTTTAAAATGTTTTTGAATTTCTGTTTGGGTAATAAATATATTTGCGGAAATCACTAAATCCAAAATTGCTATAATTGGTAATTGACATATTATTTTTATGTATCTGTTCTGTGTGACAGCTCATATCCATCGAAACATTTGACAGTTCAAAAATCAGAGAACCAAGCTGTTGATCTCCGATCACCGGTGATTACGATTTGTGAAATCTACCGTAAGTATCATTTAGGCGGAACAAAGTTCGCCGGGCCAGCTAGTATAATAATATTTTGTTTTTGATAAAATGGGGGAATTTATGTCGTTTAAGGTTGATTTTAAGGTTTTTTGAATTTTTGATGTTGGATCAACGGTGATTTCAATGAGTTCTTGTGTTTTAATGAAATTATTCATTTTCTCTATATACTTCGATGTTGGAAGAATAACAGTGGCATCAGATTTATCTGCTTTTGTAATAGTGAGTTCATTGAGTTGGATTTTTTCTTTTACAGATTTAAATATTTTAAAACTATTGGGGTCTATTTTAGGGCTATAATTTTTTAGAATTTTTGTAATTTTCGGAGTAATCGTCTCTGTATTATCTAAGTGTCTCAGTGCAATTGTGGACTCTACTGCAAGTATTTCTTTTGCATTGTTATTCATAATTTTCGGTGAGTACTTGTGTCCCTTTTCGAGGAAATTTAGTTCTACGGTGGAGAATTGAGTTTCTGATAAATTGATAACACGGTTAGTAGGTTTGAAGTTAAGGTTATTCTCGTTTATGTTGTTTGAAATCTTTCTGAAATGTTGTTGTTTGGTTAACTTATTTAGTTTTTTATTCTGCTTTTTGTATTTTTGGTGGATAAGTTTACTGATATCATTTCTAATATTGTCATCAAAAATATCGAATTCTATTGGATGGAGTTTATGAGTAAGTTCAGAATGCAATATCTTTATATAATGCTGGATAATGTATCTCTTCTTGAACATCAGTTTTGTTTCTTCTTTGATCCAAGTTATTTCCGCACATCTAGTGGCTGTTCTTGCTGCTGGTGATTTCGAACTGGTTTTTATTTGTACGTAGTTAGGTATCACTTTTCTTCTTAAGCACTCCTGGTTGAACCAGATGTTCTGACTGCATACTCTATACTTTGTGAGAAGTCTTATATATAAAATGGCTTGATTTGTTATACTTGCACTTTTCAAAAATTGAACAGTTTCAGCCGTTACTATTTGGTAGTTGATCATAATTAAAACGAAAAGATTTTTTATTACTATGTTTTACTACCAATAATTTTAAGATACAATATGTAAGGGCTACATTTTTGCGACTATAGTTTCGAACTCTCGTTATTTTTTCTAACATCTGTTGCAAACAAAATTCCTTCAGCTCTCACTTTCTTTTTTATTATCACTACCTGAATCTGCATAAATAGCCTGTACTAGGTACCCAGAGGTCAGTTGTCTGAAGATGAACGAGAGTTCGAAACTATAGTCGCAAAAATGTAGCCCTTACATATTGTATCTTAAAATTATTGGTAGTAAAACATAGTAATAAAAAATCTTTTCGTTTTAATTATGATCAACTACCAAATAGTAACCGCTGAAACTGTTCAACATAATATAAATTGTGAGGAGAGCAGTCATTTCTAATTTATTCGCGTACCTACCATTGTTTCCATTTTCGAGCTAAAAAATGAACAACGCCAACGTTTCGGAGATTGCTCTTTTTTTTAATTTTTTTAGTTTTAGATAAGATAGGTATTCCATTGGACAGCTTGAATTCATATGAATAAATAAAATAGTTTGATACAACTTGCGTTGAATAATATACAGTTACAGTAGTATTTTTTATCTATTTTAATGTTCATATTATTTATCCAATGCCGGGAAGAAAAATTTGTATTCTTCTATCTTATTATATAAAATGCTCCTGTTTGTGGCCGAACTCCTCCGAAACGGCTAGACCGATTTTCGTGAAATTTTGTGTGCATATCGGGTAGGGCCGGCAATCGGCCAACATCTATTTTTAATCCCCCTAAATGTTAAGGGTGGACCACCCCTAACTTTTTTTTTCAATTTTTCTGTACAAAATTTTTCATTTCAATTTTTTTATGATACAGCATACAAAAATACATACAACCCTAAATTTTCACCCCTCTACATAACCTAACGGGAACGTGGTATACCAACAACTGCTTATTTATTGCCTCCCAAGCGGAACGGAGTTCGCGGGGTCAGCTAGTGATAATATATGATTTGTGATTGGAAAACGATATTCGAGGTTTTAAGTTTTTTCTCTCTAGGCGGGCCGGGATACCGCGGTACGATATTCTTTATAGACCGACCACGTCTTCTACCCGGTACCCTAGCTCGCCTGGAGCATCTATGACATTGGCAGGCCTCGCTCACATTAGCCAATCTGAAGAGTCCATCGTGAGCGAGGCCGGGAGGAAACGTATCCCAATCCTGATTCACAATTGGTAGCAACGCGCTATAGATATTATTCGACCAAATCATCATGATCTTTCATCAAACTCATAATCTCTCAGGGCCGGACTGGGCAGGCGGGGTAGCGGGGAATTACCCGGTGACCCCCTTAGGTGGCTTGTTGGGGCCCTTGTCTAAAACGGTGCTACTTATTACTGAAACATATTAGATTTATTTCGGTTAATGGCTGTACTAAAACGGTGTTTGTTTGATTTTTTCATATTAACATCTATTGATATGTTTAACCTATGTTACTCACATTAAAATAAAAATGGTTCATATTTATTGAGCGAAAACAAAACGCAACCGGCAACATTGTATTTGCTCACGCTCATTTTCTGCAATATTTTCAGAAACGATAAGAGACTCAAATATAAATTGCCAAAATATATCTTTTAATTCTCGATGTCTAGGGTGCCTAAGCTGCTGTTATTTAGTATCGAAAAAAATGAACATGCATTCGTCGGCATATTTTAATATACAGGGTGATTCACGGTGGATGGCAAATTAGACGTTTCTGGTGAAGAAGATATCAGATCGGTTTGAAAATATCGGACATTCTCTACCCAACTAAAATATTTTCGTCAAGGCGGTGTTGCCACTTCCATTAGAAAGTAGTAGCAACTTAGCTTTTTCAAATGGAACACCTGGTATATTATATTATTATTGGAATCTCCAACAACTTGTCGACAACTTTTCTCAACATTTCCCTATACCTATCTGTTGCGGTTTTCGAGATATAAATTGATTTGAATTTTTTTCACCGAAAATCATGACCTCTGAAAATGCTGATAATTTAGGGTTGAGGGACACTATGGCATTGAAAATTGGTTTGGAGTAAGGTGATACATGAATGCTTCCAACACATCAGCCTGATCTACACGATACTAGAATGTGTCCCGACTGATTTTTGAGAGTGACTAGAGTGCTTATTTTTTGTTTGATTATACAGGATGTGACAAAAAATTAAGTGAAATGAATGGTGATTACTATGATGAAAAAAAAATATATGCATCGCATTTGAAAAAATTAAGAAAAATCGATTGGAAATTCGTCATGTTGATAGTCTTTTAGTGGACACTCCATATGCTGTAGATGCTTTATTATAGCTGGCTAGTATACTTTGCAGTCTTGTCTTGCAATCCATATAAAGCTGTTATTGGTACTTATGTGCAAGGGTTCGTGAAATAATTGGATAACATAGCATCTAAAAGTATAATTTTTTGTCAAAATTACCAATATTTCGAAAACTGTTGAATAAATATGGGAAAAGTATACGAAAGCATGTAGAAAATGTCAGATAATTGAAAAACACCACTGAATATAGGGTGTCCCATTTGAAAAATCAAAGTCACCCTCTGATCTCCTCTTTTGTGGGACGCCCGATATATTCGAAAATATTTTTAGGTTGTTCTATTCGTGGAGTATATCAATTTTGCATCGAAACATTTTGCCAAACTCAGACCGTTACGCTTATATCGTCCGCTGCGGCACTAGTGCGACACCCTGTACATTTTGTATTAAATTATATAATTCAAATGTGTTTTATATCTGTACTTTTGTCAAACGTTAGGGTTGCCAACCTTCCGGGATTGGCCGGAATTTTTCCAGAATTCAATGTTGAATTTGGGGTTTATTCTGAAATTGGCGAAAACCAATTTCTAGTGTCCAATGTTCGAACTCGACTATGGTGCACATCTTTGGAAAGGTTGCTTTTCTACTTATTTTTTCGGGTTCACCTTAAATTACGTTACTTTTTCAAAATCTGAACCAGTACGCTGGTCCTTAGCCTCTGGAGGCAGCCACGACGAGCGTTCTGGAGCCCCCTAGAAAAATTTTCCCGGTGGGCCCCCACCATACCAGTCCGGCCCTGTAATCTCTGACCACAAAATCCCCTACTCACTCAATAGAAATTGACCGATTCCTACACCGAAAGTCCACAACCACTAATCTTGAACAAAATCAGACTTTAACCCTAAATCCCGCTGCCATTCCGGAGCCTCCAACCTTCAACAATTTACTGATTTTAACAACCTTTTCATGATCCTCAACCTGACACATAATCTCTGACATCATGACGATAAAATCAGAGCTAGGAGCATAGAATAACTGGAGAGAAGGCTCCCCTACGAAAATGAACTGCCAAAAACGTCCGAACTTGTCAGTTCGCCGCAAGGTCACGAGATGGCGACAACGTCGTTTCTTCCTACAACATGGCTATCCTTAATAAAATTATCTTTAATGGTTATTCGTTGTTATTACTTATTAGGTCCCATTTATTACTATATCATAATATATATTCTTTTGAAAGAAAGCAATACATACTTTTTTCGTAAATCCGACAATATAATGCATATAGCACGTGTAAAGAAATGCCTACAAGGATCAGATTGAATATAGGAAGAAAAATCTGTTTCCCGCTCCGAATCTAAGTGTTAGCAGAGGGAATGTAAACGGGGTACCATACAATTCTGCGTATAATACACGAGAACAGATAAAACCTCAGTCTTCCCGTATAATAATAATAATACTTACCTGAATGTTCGCTTTTTCCGATAAGGATATTGTTTTGACAAATTTATTACCGATCACAGACTTCCCATAAAATTGCGCATAAAAAGTTGATTAGAATAAAGCGATGATATGTCATCAATATTGTCTATGTTATGATTTATGGCCATTTTCAATTAAAAAGAAGCATAAATGTATCAATAACAATGACAGCCACATTATATTCTTTGCAATTGTAGCGCCATAGAACAAAATATCTGACATGTTACTGAATAAAGGATCCCAGCGTTATCTATCGGGCGTCACACGAAACTCTAACCTCCGCCGTTATTGGCAGTTCAAAATGATCTGTCGAGCGTATGAAGCTTTCCCTCCAGTTATTCTATGCTCCTAGATCAGAGCATTATACATAAATTCGTCCGCCATCTTGGTTATAGGAATTCTGACAAAGACATAATCTCCTTTTACAATATAGTCAATTTACAACACCCAACATACTACTTTTGAATTTAATCGGACTTCAATCACAAAAGTCATCCGCCATCTTGAAACTGCCATCTTCAATTTATGAATTTTAATGGTCATAATTTTTTACTCCAAAAACACCCCCATTACCAATTTTGAACACGAACAACTCTTCCGCCATTTTGGAACCGCTATGTCATTTTTTTTTATGAAAAAATCCAGAATACATTGTCACAGATTCATTGATGAAGAATTCGTATTAACATTCAATCAACCAGGCCGCCCTAAATGCCAACTTTCGAAAGAAAAGACCTAAAAAATAAATAGTTTTGCCATAGGTACGCTCGATTTTCAAATCCCGCGTTCAATTTCATAAAGAGGCAAAATCGTCCAATGATGTCGGAGTCATTAATTTTCAAAATTTTGATTTCTCCGTATGATATGTTGGTGACATGATATATTGTTTATACTGATTACTCCTAGGTCTCCTGAGGAGACCCCTCTGAAACTACAAGCTTCGAAGCTTGTTACTTGTGCAGAGTTCGGAGTAAGCAGTTGTGTTCTGTGTAGGCTTTGTTACTGTGTCCTTACGTCACCTTAGGCACAGTACTGTTAATTTTCGACCCAAGAGTGAAATGCTGGCCCCTACCGAGACTAGAAAATTTCTTTCCTAGCTCGGGTTTGAACTCAGACTTGCCGGGTCCTAATCCAACATCCTAACCACTGGGCCAAGGGTATACGTATTAACGAATTTTTGGATAACTCATTTTATCTATTCAAGAGACTGCCCCTAGCTCAGTGGTTAGAGTATTGTTCTAGGAACCGGAAGTTTTTAGTCAGACAGTGGTAGCCACCATTCACTGTTTGGTCAAAATTAACAATGCTCTGCCTGAGGTGGGGTTAGCAGTGGCGGTTCTAGCGGGCAGGCCCGGGCCTACCCAAAAATTTCATATTTATTCTAGTGGACCTCCGCATGGGATGATGTTACTGATGTATCTCCTAAACCGGGCCTACTCAAAAAGAAAACTGCGCCTACCCTGGGGGTAAGGTCACCATAACAAAGCCCATACAGAACACAACTGATTCTCCCAACTCTCACAAGCTACAAGCTCAGAACCTTATAGTTGAGGGGTCTTCTCGAGAGACCTAAGAGTTATCAGTAAAACCTTAATCATAATCCTTCATGAAGTCATGATTCATCAAAGCAGACAGGAATTTGCTGAGGTTGTATAAAAAATGATACAATATAATGCATTTTGTTTTAGTATCTTGGGTAGGAAATAAAATTTAGGTAGAATACCCTGAGTAGATTCAGACATATTTCGCTTGTTCTTATCTGGTAACAAATGGCCTTTTTCCATTACCCTTGAGAACATACCTTTCACTGTTGATACTCCACCAATTGAATGGGTATATCCTTCACAATACTTATAGAGGCACCTCTTAAATTCCAAATCACATAATTCTTTCTGTTTGTTGCAAGTGCCATAGCAAACATCGTGATTGTTACAGCATTTTGTCATTTCAGTTACTGGAAGATATTCAGCTGGTATAGTTAACCCTGAAGAACCACATCCATTAGCTTTGGGCACATGGTAACGATCAGTTTTAGGTGGTACATCTGAAAATAAATCATCTTTGGAGTATCTCAATCATGTAAATGAAGAATGTTACCATTTGGACATTTAAAAATACATTCTTCTTCCACAGCTGAATCGAAAATTTCTGTGATTTTCTGAATTTTATTGGCAATATTCCTCACATTGGAAAATATGCCACTGAATGTATATTCAGCACTTATGACTGCATCTCTCAAATTTGTTAAAATATTAGATCCATATCCTGAATAAATGTATCCAATAAACGTTAAAATATAAATTGCTACTTTGCCATAAGGTATTTCCATTTTTACTGAAACTAAAATAATTTGTTTCAAACTAAAATAGTTTACATAACGATTTATTTATATTAGGTTATGCGGCAAACTTACCTGACAGACAGAATCAGATTTTCGATAAGAATGTGTAATGAATGGTTGTGGCAGTATTTCAGGTATAAATGCGTTGAACATATTATCATTAGTTTGATACACTCAAAGACATACGACATACATAATGAGGATGTGGATGTATGAAACATACCCACAACTGCATTGTGCATCTTGTGGCGGGCCGACTTGATTTGAATTTCCCGGGTTCGTGAGGCCATAGAATTAGAAATATATAGATTATAGAATATGCACATATAAAGTAAAGAAGAAGTTAGATTTAATATATTTTGCTCTGTGATGTGAAGCGTTATGTCACAAGTCTGTGGTTATGTCAAAGTCAAAGACGAACTTTGGTTATGTTTTTGTTGTTCTCTTAGAATATAATTAATAGTTTTATATTCTAAGGTTGTTGTGTTCTGGTGACTCTGGGCCTGTGCTCAGTGCTGTGAAGTGTATTAAGTCCAAAGATATTCTACAATATCTTTGAATAGTTTGAATAAGTCTGATTGAAGTGTTCATCAAATCGGCATGGAGGGTGAAGAATTCAAAGTTATGGATATAGTTGAACAATTCGTCCAAGGAAGTGAAATCTATGATAGAGAAATGTTCGAAGTCAAAAACGAATATCATAATAAGTGCAACAGTCCATCCAAACAAAGCGATTCCACAATAAAAATGGAGGATATTAATTACCAAGTTAAAGATTCTCATTTTCATGAGAGTAGATCACGACCAATTCATTCTAGAATTAAGTTAGATGCTTTGCATTCCAAGCAGCTTATATGCAATCTTTGCAGGTTTGTCGCAATGGACAAAAATAGTCTGAAGAATCACTTGACTAATAATCATTTGGATTTGAGATCATATGAATGCCACCTGTGCGATTATGTGTCAACTAACAAAGCTCATCATAAGAAACACATTCGTTCTGTGCATATGGATGAATGCAGCTTTTGTAACAATTCTGTTGATCAAAAAACACAAATCAAAACTCACATGGATTCAGTTTATGAGGATTCAAAAAAATACAAATGTCACCTATGTGACTATATTACATGGAATAAATATTGTATCAAGGGCCATATAGAATGTATTCACTTGAAATCAACTACTTATAAGTGCCATAATTGTGATTATATGTCTCATAAAAAGACTGCTCTCAAGTTACATATAGAATCTATTCACTTGAATCCTAAAAGGTATCAGTGTTCACTGTGTGATTATGGAGCTTATTATAAAGGAGATATTGAATTTCACAAACACTCTCTTCATTCAAATTCAAAAGAATTCAAATGTCACATATGTGGTTATGGTTCATGGGATAAAACTATCCTGAAAAAACATATAGTGGCTATTCATTTGAATTTGAAGCAAAATAGGTGTCATCTTTGTGATTATGCCGCAAATATCAGGAATGATCTAAAGAAGCATATAGATGAAGTACACTTGGTTTTGAAAAAGCATAAATGTCATCTGTGTGATTTTGCAACAAGTCGAAAAAGTCAATTAAACTATCACATACGTTCTGTTCACTTTAATTTGAAAAAGTTTAAATGTCACCTATGCAATTATGCTGCGAATCGCAAATTATATATTAGAAATCATATAGATTTTGTTCATTTAAAAATGGAGCCGCAACATAAATGTCACTTGTGTGAATATAGTGCGAAGGTGAAAAGGAGTCTCCAAATGCACATTAACAATGTTCATTTGAACAAGAAGCAGCATAAATGTAACTCATGCGATTATAGAACGAATTATATGAGCCATCTCAAAAAACATATAGATGGGGTTCATTTAAAATTATATCATGAATGTCACCTGTGTGGTCATACTTTTACCGATAAATCTGGTTATAAAAAACATTTGAAAAATATACACAAGAAACTTGAATAAAATGCATTTAAGTAATCTTTGAAAAATGATTAATTCTACAATGTAATTTTAAGCTATCAACATTATTTTATATATTTATAATTACTGAATGGAAATTTCACAATTTCATATTAATTATACTCATTGTTTTATGGATTTTTATCAATAGACGATTCAAAATAAAATTGAATACAAATTCGAAACATAATTATTATAATGTAGTCCTATAGTCCCTAAATTATCATTCACAAGACGAAGTCTGGCGAATAATAGCCATGAATGCGAATAGAATTCTCTTTTTGAGGTAATTTTAATTTCAATTTTGTAATAAATTGCCGTTTCAAGATATATTTGTCCACGAATAATGAATATTAAATAAGGTTTCATAATCGATCTGTTTCATCAAGCAATAAAATAAGCAATATATAGCCTATCTTAGTTGGGGATTTGGATTTTTGTTGGTTTCAGGATGGCTGCGACGGATTTGAATGTTCTTTATTTCAACATTAGAAGTTTAAGAAACAAATTGGACGATCTCAGGGATATAATTGTTAACAGGGATTATGGAGAGGTGCATGTTCTTGTGTTGACAGAAACATGGATTTATGATAATGAGACATCATTTTTTAATATCGAGGAATTCAATGCTGTTCATAACTGCAGGAACGAAAGGGGTGGAGGAACAAGTGTGTACATAAGGAATTCTATAACATATAATCAAGAATATCTATCCTCAGATGATTTGGATGAATGCAGTGTTTTGTCTATACATCTTATCCAAGAAAATCTCAACATACTCGGTATTTACAGACCACCCAATTGTAAAATACAAAAGTTTATTGCTGAATTGGACAAAATAATGGAATTACAAAGAAAAAACTGCATCATAATTGGGGATATGAATCTCAATTTACTTGACAATGAGACTAATATAAATGATTACAAAAATATCATCTTGAGTAATGGTTTCAGTATACAGAATATGCTGTCCATGAATCATGCTACCAGAGTTACCAAAACTACAGCAACTATAATAGATCATGTTATTTCGAATAATGGAATCAAATGTTCAATTGATCTATTTGATAGTTTTCTCACAGACCATAAACTGATGTATTTAAAAGTTGAAAGAATGACTACACCAAAGCACGACACAATATTGATACATAGGAACAAATTAGATGAAAATGGGTGGATAGAATCTGTTACGGAAAGACTTCAACAGACTTCTGTAAACAGCTTTAAATCTTTAATAGAAGTTATCAATGAATCAAAACGGTTGAACACCAGGCAATATGTTTTTAAAATAAAAAAAGGAAATAATTGGATAACTAGAGAATATTTGCAACTGTTGAAGGAAAGGGATCAAATGTATACAAGATGGAAAAAAGTACACAATGAAATAACCAGAAAGGCATTTACATCTTTAAAAAACCAGGCAAATACCATGCGAAGAACTTTGAAAAGACAATACACTGAAAAAAAATTAAAAGAAGCAAATGGTGACATAAGGAAAACATGGATGGTACTAAATAACACTTGTGGAAATAATAAATCCAAAAATAATGAAGTTGATAGGGTAGTCACTACTGATGGAAAAATGATAGAAGACAAAAACAACATAGCTCAGGAATTCAACAAGCATTTTGCAAATGTGGGCATCAAACTGGCCGAAAAAATCCAGGTCAATAAGTCTATAAAATTCAAAGAGGAAGAAATACCAAATTCTATATTCATAACACCCACTGATTACAATGAAATTTTGGAAGCAACAGCAAGCTTAAAGAACAACTGCAGCCCAGGAAATGATAACATCACAAAACAGGATATCATTAAACTATTTCCAGTCATGGGGAACACTCTAGTTCAGCTTATAAATGACGTATTTGAAAAAGGTGAATTTCCAGATGAATTCAAGACAGCTAAGATAGTACCTATTTTCAAGAAGGGAAAAAAAGAAGATATGAATAACTATAGGCCTATCTCTATAATGAGCACCTTCTCTAAGATTTTAGAAAAATTACTTAAGAAAAGAATAACAACTTATATACAGAAGAATTTCAAGTTTGACACAAATCAATATGGTCTTCGAGAAGGCAACAGCACCTTGGGAGTGACGGTGGATTTGTTAGACTACATTACGCAGGAACTGGATCAAAATAAATATGTAGTTGCAGTCTTTATAGATCTACAGAAGGCGTTTGATACGGTCGATATAGGACATCGTATGAATAAGCTGGAAAGAATGGGGTTTCGAGGTGTGTCTCAGCAGCTTTTAAAGTCCTATTCAATAAATAGAAGACATTATGCGTCAGTGAATGGGCACAACAGTGATGAGCAAACTTTACATGTGGGTGTGGCGCAGGGGTCAGTGTTGGGTTCACTGCAATATTTAATGTATGTTCATAGCTTAAAATTTGTGAAACTTAAATCAAGATACTTTATGTTTGCGGATGATACTGTGCTTGTTCTTTCCTCACGTGACCTGAGGCAACTTGAATGTTATATTAACTGTGATCTCGAGCTTTATTAACCTGTAATATAAATGGTGCAATCAATAATACAAAGATCAAATCTGTGATAGAATATAGGTATTTAGGTCTAGTTGTGGATAATAAGTTGAGTTGGAGGTCACATATAGAAGATTTATCAAAAAGAATATCTCCAATGGTGGGAACGATAAAAAGATGTTCTTACTTATTGGATCACTCTTCGAGAGCATTATTATATAACAGCTTTATAGAATCTCAACTGAGATATTTAATTCCCTGTTGGGGAAATGCTCCATGTTGGAGAAGGTTCAGAGAGTACAAAACAAATCGATAAAATTCATTTACAATTTGAATTTCCTTACGCCAACAGCCCAACTATATCTGGATACCTCAATATTAAATATAAATAAATTAAAAAAATTTGAACAAGCTAAATTAATTTACAAAATAAAGAATAACTTATTGAGAACACAGACCAATTTATGTGTAGTTAACGAAAAGCATGACTATATTACGACATCCATATATGTAACTGGCGATTTATGGTTTCTCAAACTACAATCTTACAACCACAGAATATCAATAGAAAACCAAAATTTTTCTGAGCAGAGAGCCTCGGCAATTTTTTCGTAGGGACATTGAGTTTAAATATATTTAAACCATATATCTACTAATATATAATTATATATATATATATATATATATATATACAGGGTGTCCGGTAAACCTTGTACAATATTGAAACTGGTGATAGACCAGGTCATGACTGTTCAGAATATCAGAACTTCACCTCAGTAAAAATATCACCATTTTCGAGATAATGGGCATTTTCTAAATATCTAGAAAATCACTACCTCAGCTCCGTTTTTTGAGTGCTATGTCTACAAATTGAGACTAATTCAAATATCTTTGTTGCTGAAGATTAATGATGCTTTCAGACGTACAAAACAGTTTTTCAGAACTTGATACATTTTTCAAGAAATAGAGGTAAAATGAGGTGAGGTAGTGATTTTCTAGATATTTAGAAAATGCCCATTATGTCGAAAATTTTGATATTTTTACTGAGGTGAAATTCTGATATTCTGAACAGTCATGACCTGGTCTATCACCAGTTTCAATATTGTACAAGGTTTACCGGACACCCTGTATAATACAGGGTGTCTGGTAAACCTTGTACAATATTGAGATTGGTGATAGACCAGGTCATGACTGTTCAGAATATCAGAATTTCGCCTCAGTGAAAATATCACCATTTTCGAGATAATGGGCATTTTCTGAATATCTAGAAAATCACTACCTCACTGGCATTTTACCTCTATTTCTTGAAAAATGTATCGAGTTCCGAAAAACTGTTTTGTACGTCTGAAAGCATCACTCATCATTAATCTTCAGCAACAAAGATATTTGAATTAGTCTCAATTTGTAGACATAGCACTCAAAAAACAGAGGTGAGGTTGTGATTTTCAAGATATTTAGAAAATGCCCATTATCTCGAAAATGGTGATATTTTTACTGAGGTGAAATTCTGATATTCTGAACAGTCATGACCTGATGGTCTATCACCAGTTTCAATATTGTACAAGGTTTACCGGACACCCTGTATATATATATAATATAATTATTAGATATATGATTTAAACTCATCAATAAAGGGTTATTGAACACAAATATTTTTTTCCTTTCCTTTCCATCCAAAACCCCTCTATGGAGACATTAAAAACAAGGTTTGAATTAAAATATTTCAATGTTTCTTCGAATGGTTTATTCAATCATGTATAATAAATATTTTAACTCTTTTGTTCAGGCATTAGGTTCTGTGATTTCTGAACTACCCTTTTCTTTATGATCTTTTTAGTCAATTTATCAGAATCTTCTTCGGAACACTGAGAATGTGTACCCAGATGATCCTGTAAAGCAGTAATCCTTACATATTCAGCTCCGCAAACGTGACACCGATGTTTCAAATCATTCTTCTTATTGTGAGTTTTAATGTGTAATCGAACTGCATACAAGGAAGCGAAGGGTCTGTTGCAAATATTGCATGAGAAAGGTTTAGTATGAGTGTTTTTGTGTCCAGCTAACTGAACAGCAGTTTTGAATGTTTTAGTACAAAATGGACACTGATAGGGACGCACATCAGAGTGAATTTGAATATGGTGACTGTAAGCACCATGAGATTTGAATCTTTTACTGCAGATTTTGCACTGGTATGGTCTCACACCAGAGTGGGTTCTCATATGCAATGTTAAGCAGTAACTGACTCTGAATCCTTTCCCACATATTTCGCAGATGTGCGGTTTATGTCCAGTGTGAATACGTTCATGCTTAACCTTCTCGTGTGGCTTCAAAAATCTCCTTCCGCAAAAAGTGCAGCTGAATTTCCTCCCTTCACAGTGGTTTTGAATGTGATCATCTAATGTTTGCTTTTTCGATAACGTTTTTTTACAGAACCTACAAGAAATTTTTTTTTCTATCTCATTACCATGTGCTTGTAGGTGCAAATTTAGATCATCTTTATCCTTAAACTTTCTGTTGCATATAGAACAATTCGAAACTTCTTCACTGTGTGATTTCATATGAACTTCCTCGTATTTTTTGTTATATTCCTTACCACACACTTCACAAGTGAAAGACTCATTTGATTCGTCAGAAACTAGTTTACCATTAATGTTGTATGTTACAGGAGGGTCTACTGATCTTTGGTTGGATATTGGTGCATGCATTTTCCTATGAAGTATCATATTTTTTTCTGTTGGAAACTCAATTTTACAAAAATCGCATTTAAACACTGTTGTATCTTCTCCATGGTGTTTCCTCTTATGTTGTGATAAACTTGTTTTTGTTGTGAAAAATACCGAACATATGTTGCAAATGTTCCCTTTTTTCAATTTACAATCGTGTTTGTTGTAGCTTTTTAATTCTGAAAATCTTGAGCTACAATGTTGACAACGATAAACCCTCAGTGAATTTTCAACTTCTGTATAAGTTGGAATATGCCCAAAATACATCTGTTCTACAACTGGTGCACTCCGTTCAACTTCTGGAATGATATTTATTTTTGTGGTTTTCTTGGTATAAAATTTTCCTTCATCATCTAAAATTTCTTGCTCAAGGAAAATATGTTCAGTGTTTGAATTATTCATCTTAGATTTCCTCACAATTTCTGTTTCCATTTCATCTGGTTTGAGGGTTATTGTTTCCTCCAGAATTTCATCCAGATCTCGACTTTCCTTTGAATAAGTTGTATGAAAAATAGGTATTTTACATAATTAAAATCTACTCACAACAACAACTTGTTGTCCCATATGATTATCCATCAAATGCTTCTTCATTTCCACAAAGTTAACATCACATATTTCACAGTAATACTTGGCTTCTTCTCCATTTTCTTCTAAAAAAAATTCTTGTGCAACATTTTGAGAAAAATTTGTTCAAATGTGCGTACCTTTAGAGCGGTCTTCATGTACAACATTAATTTCGTTTACATTCTCACCCTGTGAATCTATATTCATTTCGTTTTGGCATGGTTCATTCAATTGCAACTTCTTCGCAGTTACACATTGTTTTAAATGCTGCGTGAAATTTTCAAACGTGTTAAGATACACACCACAAGTTGGACATACTAATTTATTCAGAACATCCAAAATATGCAATTTTATGTCTTCTGGAGAATTGAAAGACTCATTACAGCAAAGGGGACAATTCAAAGATGATATATCCATTTCTGTTCAGAAATTGATCGTGATGTAAATTTTTTGAATTCGGTACTAAAACCAAATTATGAATACAACCTTCATGTTCTTATCTTATTGATCTTCACATTCTTTACCAAGAACAAGAACGAAAACAAAGTTGAAAGCACAGAACATATAAAAGTTAAAAGTTTCATAAAAAAAATGACATATACCGCACCACAAAAAACAGCTGATCCTTGTCATGAATAAAAAAGAGCAGACTTCTTCTTCTTTTATTGTGTTTGGCAGCGGAGCCATCTACACATTGAACATTTCATTCCCAAGATATACTATCCTGGTCATACAATTTTATTTAGCGGGTTCCTTTTAGCTCCCGGGCAGGAATGGTCAGGGCCGATCCTAGCAGGTGTGCAGCGCGTGCCCCGCACGCGGGCGGCAAATCAAGGGGCGGCCGCAGGCCGCCACTTTTTATATGTCATTTTGTGAAAAATCTGATTTTCAACAAATCTTAAAGAGATAATTGTTTTCAATTCTTGATTACTACTTTCCAACTCTTATCATCCAAATTTTGAATGAGACGAGAAAAAAATTTAATGAAACTGAATTTTTCAATCTTGTTAAATCAGATATTCCTTGTTCCCCATTACCGACAAAAAGAAACAAAAAGGAATGCTGTAGTACAATTTTTGGCTAGTCAGAATTTGGCATTTAGTGGAACTAGTTCAGAATTATATCGTAGAGATAATGGAAATTTTTTGAAAGCAGTACAGATGTTGCCTGAATTTGATCCAATTATATCGGAACACCTCAACAGTATTAGTAGATTTAAGGGTGAGGATGTGAGGCGTATTCCACACTATTTGGGGCAGCATTTGCAAAACGACATTATTAATATTTTAGCCGAATGTATTCGTAAAGAGATAACACGCGTTGTCAAAAAAGCCAAATATTACGCCATCATTATAGATTCATTTGTTATTAGGTGTGTAGACTTGTCGAATAGTACAGTAGACATTTTAGAGTACTTTATAGGCTTTTTTCCAGTAACTAATATCACTGGACAAGGTTTATGTAATTTTTTGTTGTAAAAGCTACGACCTAGCCTCCAGCTTGACGTTCATGATATTCGGGGTCAAGGATATGATAATCAAGCAAATATGAAAAGGAAAAATGTAGGCCTTCAAAAAAGGATATTTACCATTAATCCTAGAGCATTTTATGTTCCATGTTCCGCTCATACCTTAAATCTAGTTGTTAATGATGCTGCCACTTCTAGTGGGGAAATTTCGGTTTTTTTTTGACAGAGTGCAAAAATTATATATTCATTTTCTGGGTATCCATATCGATGGGATATATTTGAAAAATATGTCGAAGGCTTAACTTTGAAACCCGACACACGGTGGGAGAATCGCATAAATGCTATAAGACCTTTGAAAGGGAACTTTAAAAATATCGTAGAAGCTTTAAATGCTTTAATTGGAGATCCCACTAAGGATAATAGGACAAAAATTGCAGCTAAAACTCTAGTGAAAAACATGAAAACATTTAAGTTTCTATGCTCAATGTTAATTTGGCATGGCTCATTAATAAGAATAGATGTTTTAAGTAAAATGCTACAAAATCTTAGAGTTAGTATTGCAGAGAGTATACAGGGTTTAGATAATTCAAAAAATATTTAATTCCACAAAGATCTGATGAGAATTTCAAAACATTTGTTGATTCAGCAACATATGTTTAGCCATTGACTTAGAAATTGATCCAAACTTTCTCATCCCTAAATCCAGAAATAAAGTTCGCTTATTTAATTATGAGGGCAGCGATTACCAATTTCTAATTCCAACCAGAAATTCAAGGCTGAGTTTTATTATACAATTCTGGATCACACTACATCCTCAGTACAGGAAAGATTTACTTTACTGTCTGTCTGAATGTTATAATCAATTTTGCTTCCTCTTTGAGTTCGAAAATTTTTCTAGTGATGATCTTATGAAAGCCTGCATGGACTTAGATATTAGATTACAGGTAAATGGTAAATGCGGAAGGAAATATTGTTAAAGATTTAGATGGCGTACAACTTTCCAACGAAAATAATTCATTTGAACATATTTTCCCGGGTAAAGATTAACCTATCGAAATATCATAAATTATTGTTAAAAATTATTTGATTTCTTGTTTTTCCAATTTCACATTAGCCATAAGATTTTTATTAACATTGCCTGTCTCTCTTGCTTCAGGAAAAAGGAGTTTCAGTAAATTAAAAATAATTAAAGATTACTTGAGGAACAATATGTCACAGGAGAGACTCTCGAATTTGGCCATTATCGCTACTGAATCTGAAATATCGGAAAGAATTGATACTAGCGAAATTATTGATTTATTATTTGCTTCTTAAAAAGCTAGGAAAGTTATTTCATAGGTACCTGATGTCCTGATTATACATAATATAAGTCTAGTCATTACAGACTGAATAAAAGACTGTTCCTGTTCGTATATATACTTTTTGTTATATATTAGTTTGTTTCTGTTTTTTCTTTTAGTATTTAGTACCTCTTTAATAAGAGGTTATACTGTGTAGTACCCTGGGTAATGACTAGAAATTATTTCATCTTAAAGAGAAAAATATTCAGTTTTACCATAATTCTAGAGGAAAGTTATTCAAACTTGTGGGATCAATCTCAGACACATAAATTAAAATTTCGACAGGCGTAAGCTGTTAGGGACTCTGATAAACAGTTCAAGGGGTCGCGTAACCCACGGGAAGCGTAGTCAACGGTTTTTTTGCTTATCATCAGATTTTATGGTTTCTTAACCAATAGTGTAAGACCACGTCGTCTCAAACGAATTTCTTCTAGAATATTCCAAGGGGTCAAAGAGGCAGGGGGGAGTTTGATTTAAATAGGCAAATTTTCAGGAACTAAAGGGAGAACCGAAAGAGATTTTGACGGGAGTGCCGAGAGTGGCGTGAAATAGAGAGGACAACGTGTGCATCTATGGGAGGGAACATTCGAATACAAAATTCGTAGGAAGTACCTATATTAATTGGAAGTAAAGTTCGGTCGGTTTTTCAAGATTTTAAAAGTAAATTAACGGTAATTTGGAAATTAATCAATTTGTTTTATTTTTGTGACTATAAGTGTTTTCGGGAGTGTTTGGTCTGGTAAGAGAGACATTAATAAATGATTATTTGATATAGGTATACATATACCAGAAGGTACTGCGTCACTCTCTAGTTTATTGATTTTGAATCTATTGTTTTTTATTTACTGTTGGTTCCGTGAAAAGGTTTAAGAATTAACAATTTCGTTCATTGCATGTAGAAGAGATATTTTGTTTTAATTATTATATTGTTGATTTTGATGACAGTTTATTTTTATTTCATACCCTCTCAGAAAACGATTACATTTTTCATAAGTCCTTGCGTTTGCTCAAGGCACGAATCCAGGTTCCCTTTCGGCTGGAAAAGTGTGTAAGCTTAAAAGGTAAGGTTTCTTTTGAAATTTCATATTTGCGGGTACAGGTGTGTTTAGAAACACCCCGCAGGTACTACATTTTGGTGACAGCGGCGAGATTGAATATATCTGTTTTCTGAGAGTGTGGGTTTCACAATAAATTAGATAAGAGTAATAATTCTGGTTCAAAATATCGTATTTTCTGGTTGGGGAAACAAGTAGTAATTGAATTCGACAATTTTGATTTGTTTTACTGGCGATTGAAAGTGAATTAATTAAGTTGAGCATGACATGCTAATAGGTCTGTTTGAAAGAAAAAATATTGGGAGTTGGGACGTTTCGGTAATTTAATTTTGTTTTTGTGTTTATAGGTAATGGTCATCGTCATCGGAAAGGTTGATCCTGCGTGTGATTTTAGAACATGATATAGCAAAATATATTGTTTTTCAGGAATTACATATTCAATTTACAGGATACCTACTATTCATTGGAATCTGTTTGTTCGTGTTGTTCATGATATTTTCTCAGGGAAGAATTGATATTTTTTTTAATCAAGTGGACGTTTAGATTGACCTGAATTTATATTTTGCTTTGGGTGGTGATTGTTTTTCTTTCAATTGTCAGGGTAGGCTATTCTATTTTCAGCTTCAGATCGTCTTAGGCAGCAGATCAGGCATTTTCAGCTTTAAGGGAGCCACAGGTAGGTGAAAGATATAGTTTATTGCACGGAAGAAATAATAAGATCATAAACTTAAAATGTCGCTTTCAAATTCTAACGCAAATCTACCACTAGTTTCTAAATTCTCCGGTACCTCAATGTTAGGAATGATTTCAATGACGTTAGAAGATTTTTCGGGTAGAGACTGTGAAAAATATTTCGATAAGTTGGAATTGAGATCGAAATTAGATGGTTGGTCGGAAGATGATACTCTGAAATTGTTAAAATTCAAATTGAATGGGGACGCTTACGAATATTTCAAGTCAGACCGTACGCTAGACCGGCTTACCTATGTTGAGCTTAGGGAGAGACTCTTGAAGAAGTTTACCTCAGTTAAATTACCAGGGGAAAATCTGTGGAACTTATACCGTTGTGTCCAGAGACAAGACGAGGACGTATCTTCGTTTTGTACGAGGTTACGCATACTTGGTAACAATTTATTGCTTGAGGATTTATCCAAGGCCACAGCAGAAGAAGAAGCGGGATTAAGAAAACTAAATAGAGAACTGATTTTGAACCAGTTCAAAATGGGGCTAAGAAAGGATTTGATGAAGGCCATTGGAATCTGGTTGTTGAGGGAAGACAACCTGAACTTGGAAAAAGCAGAAGAAATTGTTAAGTTACAGGAATCAATCTTAATGATGGTACAGGGGTACACATCGAATATGAGGATGATTGCGACAGTGGGAGTTGGGAATTCATGCGTAAGAAAAGGGTATTGGGCAAGGGAAAGTTCTTACAGAGGTAGGCGAGAGGGTCCGAGAAGAATTAGACCGAAAAAATGTTTTTCTTGTGGCCAGGCGGGACACTTTGCCCGGGACTGTCGAAATTCGGGAATAACAGGTAGTACTGCACAAAGTATTATGGTTATTCCGGAAGTAAATATCGATGAGATGGAAGATATCCCGCATATAATCGAAGCAAGGGTGAACGGGACACTTACCAGATGCTTGGTTGATACAGGAGCGGCTGTCACACTTATTCGGCGGGGTTTGGTTTCGAGGGGCGAAATCAATCCGAACGAAGCAGACAAATATCGGCTTTCGAGTGTGTCAGGACACTCTATAAAATCTTGGGGTACGGCCCATATTTCAATGGGACCCGAAAACGAAGAATGGAGCTCTACCTGGACGGCCGTTGTATGTGACGACATGATTTTAGGGAATGTCCAAGTTATTTTGGGAAGAGATTTCTTGTATGCAAATCATGCACATATAGATTATGTACATGATCCATCTGTGACCATAAGAGGGACAATTTTCAAACTTTTGGGGAAAGAAATTCTCGATGAACGTACGTTTCAGGACGTTAGAGAGATCGGACAGATCGCTAGACAGGAAGAACAAACGCAGAGAATTGGGGGTAGGAACACTTACAGGGATACATTTACCCAAAGTGAAAATAATGGGGCCAATACTGACGGGGAAATTTTGAAAAAACCGGTGGAGAATGGGAAACCAAAAATTGGAACAATTTGTGTGAATGCAGACACACAAACGGAAGATCATTTTGGAAGACTGAAAACTGACTCGAAAATTTTGGAAAGTGGTAAACCAAGGGTCGAAAAAATTTGTGTGAATGCAGAAGCTCAAACCGAACCATATAACGAGGAAACGCTGGGAAAACCAAGGAAGAAGAAGAAAAAATGTAAGGTGATGGAGCGCGAAAAATGCGAGTCACCGAGGGGTTTTGGGAGCGAGTGCCTTATGACGGATCACAAATTCAAGTTGGGGGATAAGGTACTCTTGAAAGAAATGCGTGGGTCATCCAAGGAAATAGGGGAAAGCTGGATTGGGCCCTATCAAATAACGGGATTTCCAAGTTATGGGACATGCAAGATAAGGGAATTTAGGGGTACTGAGGAAAAGGTTGCCCATGTCGATAGACTGACAATTTACTTTGAATCAGACGAGGAGCTCGATAGCGATGGGGAAGATTGGATGGAAGACCAGTCCTAGCTTTGGGAACGTCCAGAAAAATTGCACGTCCACCAGACCGATGGACCAGGTATTGAGAAAACACATTTCCGCACGGAGTGGTTTGAGTACCATTGGGCAGTGACGACCCCACGTTCCGAGTTAATGAGTACCTAATATTGCAGAGGCCATTTCATTCATTTTTTAATATGTTTTTGTTGGTAGAGTTAACAGGGGCAATTCGGGTTTTAGTAGCCCATTTTTTTTGTAATTTGTGAAAAAAAAATTTAAGGGTCCAAGTTCATTTCCGTCGAAATGAATTTCAGTAAATTTTGTGTAGGATAAAATAAATATAGCTTCGTTTCGGATTTTTAGTACATTATTCAGAAGAAGCAGTTAGGTACATTTTTTTTGAGGTCTTAATTCGAAAATTTGGAAAGGGTTTTGGAAATTTTTTTTTGTTGATTCACGTTATGCTTTTGAGTATTTTGAAGTTAATTTGATCAATTTTAATTGGAGGGTGTATGAAGATAATCTGAAACAGATTATAAGGAAGCGTTTTGGTCGCTAGCTAACGCGAGCACAAGGCCTTGCATGTTTTGGATGATATTTTGATTTATGATTTTTTTGTATTGCATTTTTTTGGAATAAGTTTCAGATTGTACTGATACCATTATTCTGATGTGATTGATTTTTTTTTGTATGAATTTTGATTTTTTTTGTGTGATGATGTATTTGTATTTGAAATTTAAGTGAACGTTAGAACAATGTGCGCATAAGGACAATAAAGACAATCAATGAAAAGTTTCGTGACCGACAAGAAGGGATTCAATCATCAGGCAATCATCCGACGAATAACCTTCCTGTTCAGCCCTACTTCATTATCACGTTACGCCAGGCAAGATTTCCAAGGAAGAAGACAAGGACAGCATATCTTGTTAAAAGTTATTCATGGTATAATAAATCACGAAAATCGAATTATTCAAAGAGTAAATGGTTACAATTTCATCTTCCGGGATTGAGTACGACAACAACGACGCTAGACGATTAGGTACCACCCTCATCAATCAACGAGAACAGAAGAAATTCGATATGTGTTCAGTTCAGTTTTATCGATACTGCGGCGATGTACCATGGCACCAGGGGTCCTAAAGACCACAAATTTGGACGAACGATGACAGGGCTACAGGGCATAAACAATAATAATGCTACCGGTGCGAGATAAGTGAAGGTAAAGCAGTAGCGTAACAACTGCGTGAGAGACTTGGGTTGGCTGGATATGAGGAAGCGAAGGTTATTCCGAAACAGAGGACCAGAAGCTACAGCAGAAGGGGATGTGTAGTGAATATCGAGGAAGGGACGCGAAAAACTTAGAAACAATTCGGGAAAGGTGCGCGCAAGACAATTATTCGAAAGTGTTCAAGGACAATAGGGAATATTTATGTCCATCCATTTTTTTTTTAATTGAAGATAATACTGTGCGAATTTGTATGTTATTTGTATGTAATTTGTGTAGAATTTTGTTTTGTTTTTGTGACAGTAACCACGTGTTTCAAGGTAATTTGATTGGAAGAAATAGAGGCATGCTAGATTATTCTTCTCGAATTTAGGTGTTTTGGTCCATGTCGAATAATCAAGACAGGTAGTTGAAATGTTATATGTAGGGGTAAGAGGGAAAAGTTTTGGCAAAGTGGAGCCAGAAACTTTTTCATTGGAGAGAGTGTTGTAGTACCCTGGGTAATGACTAGAAATTATTTCATCTTAAAGAGAAAAATATTCAGTTTTACCATAATTCTAGAGGAAAGTTATTCAAACTTGTGGGATCAATCTCAGACACATAAATTAAAATTTCGACAGGCGTAAGCTGTTAGGGACTCTGATAAACAGTTCAAGGGGTCGCGTAACCCACGGGAAGCGTAGTCAACGGTTTTTTTGCTTATCATCAGATTTTATGGTTTCTTAACCAATAGTGTAAGACCACGTCGTCTCAAACGAATTTCTTCTAGAATATTCCAAGGGGTCAAAGAGGCAGGGGGGAGTTTGATTTAAATAGGCAAATTTTCAGGAACTAATAATAATAATAATAATAATAACACCCGCACGGGTGTGGTTTGGTTTCTGCCACGCCACATGGGGGGTGACGTCCCCACGGCCCGAGTTACCTGGGCCACCAAGGGTAAATGGTGGCAAACCCATGAACGAGAAGTGGAAACCGATATCATGGCAGAAGGTCGAGATGCCACTCCACCTGCTGGCTCGACCACCGTGAGGAGGACTGCCCGCAGGGGAGCTCGCAACGCACGTATCCAGTGTAGCCGCGAAATGAATATTGAAGTAATGCGAGCTTTTCATTACGTGAACGATTGCGAGGACAAACCACTTCTTGGATGGAGAAGAGAAATCTTCAAGGGATCGAATTATTCCAGAAGATCGCGATGTGCACAGCAGGCTGTGGATTTGCAAACCTATCACATCGTGCGGAAATTTCTGAACTAGTGGGAGGAACTGAAATGTTTTTTCACTGGTTCATATAAGAATTACCAGCTCAAGCTGAGAACGGGAGACCGATGAAGAATAATAATAATAAGCTTTAGATATGATCGAGGAGTTTCGTTCCATACATCATGCAGTGGATTTGCCCACAGTCCATCTACTGAAGCAGAAAGCTGTAGATAAAATAAGATCACTTGCTGCAGCGCGAAAGAAACTGATAAAAAGGCAAAAATGGATTGAAGATAACAACACCTTCACCGCAGAACCATCGAAATTATTTCAGTCCCAACAACAAAAGGCACAAAACCCACCATCACCTCAAGAGGTCGAAAAATTTTGGAAAAGCCTGTATGAACAACAAGCAGAAACCAGGGATACTCCAGCACTACTCAGATTCCAGCAGATGTGTGATCAAAACCAACAGCAGAACGATGAACTTTCTGAAATATCAACCGAAGATATTAAAAAAGCCCTTAAGAACAAGCGTGATTTTACAGCACCTGGACTGGACGGTATTCAAAACTACTGGTGGAAGAGTTTTCCAGCTACACATCAACACCTGGCAAGATTATTCAGCGGGATGCTGACTCGCCATGAGCCCATTCCGTCATGGTTAGTGGAGGGTAGAACAGTGCTGATACCAAAATCAGGTGATTTAGGGCAACCCAAGAACTATCGCCCAATCACTTGCCTCAATACACTGTATAAGATCCTCACAAGTGTAATTCAAGATCAAATACTGAGGGTTATTGGACCAGTGTGGAACAGCATATACGAACAGAGGGGAGCAAAGAAAGGAGTGCAAGGATGCAAGGACAACTTGCTCATAGACAAGAGCGTATGTCTAGACGCCAGACACTACAAGCGCGACCTACACACATCATGGTTAGACTACGCGAAAGCATATGACACCTCGCCGCACGAACTGATCATACGGTTATTAAAAATGCTGAAAGTCCACCCCAACATCGTCCACGCGATAGAAAACATCATAGCGCTGTGGAAAACGAAGTTTGCCATCCGAGCAGAGGGTCGAACCGTTTATACAGGATGGGTGAGATACAGGAGAGGAGTTTTCCAGGGAGATTCGCTAAGCCCGTTATTATTCTGCATAACTCTTATACCACTAACAATTGAGTTAAGGGAGAGCAAGATAGGATACCAGGCCGGACCACCAGGCAGAAGGAACCACCTGATCTCGCATCTCTTGTACGTGGACGACTTGAAGCTCTACGCTCCCTCCGAGTCCGCACTGCGGCAACTACTGAATATCGTTTCAGACTACACTTCAGCAATGGGAATGTCATTCGGTTTGGACAAGTGTGCTGTTTTTCATCTGCGCAGGGGAAAAGCTGAAGACGCAGGAGAAGATATTCGACTGGAAGATGGAATGACTTTTCGACACCTCGAAGACGGAGAAACTTACAAGTTTCTTGGAATGAAACAGAGGGGTGTACTGGAGACAACCCAGATAAAGAATGCCTTAACAGCCAGCTACAAAAAGAAGCTGAGAGACATATGGAAATCGCAGCTGTCGGGAAAGAACAAAGTATCTGCTACAAATATGCTAGCCATCCCGATTCTCACCTACTCTTTCGGAGTGGTGAACTGGACGGTAAACGAGCTCCTCGATCTTGATAGGTTAACAAGGAAAACGATGAACATGAATCGTAGCCTACATCCCAACAGTTCAATACAGAGGATATACCTTCCTCGAAGCCAGGGAGGTAGAGGATTGCAATGTTTGGAATATCAACACTATCAACAAACATTGGAAATGGCAGTAAGGATTCTAAGAAGTGAAGATCCGCTTCTGAAATTTGTCGCTCAGCATGAAATTGCGAACCATGGAGCCTTCCTATTCCGAGCTGCACAAAGGGCCCTGGATAAGCTCAGCATAACCGGCGTATCGATCAATCCTGAGCTCGCTGGAGCACCGATCACTCAAGCGGACCAAAGAAGCCTAGCAAGACTGATCCGAAAGTCTCAGTCAGATACATTACTCGAACATCATATGAGTAAGACCTTGCACTCCATATATTTCAGGAGTTTAAAAGACCAGGACCTGTCTGAAGAATTGTCTTTCGCCTTTCTAAAGTCAGCTAGCCTTAAGTCAGAGACAGAAGGATTTGTGATGGCGTGTCAAGATGGAGTACTGAATACGAGATGGTATAAAAAGAACATCATGAAAATGGACACCCCAACAACTTGCAGGGCTTGCCATGGGCAACAGGAAACGATTATGCACATCCTTTCCGCCTGCAGAGTCCATGCTCCATCGGGGTATGTAGAGAGACACAACGCGGCACTCCGGATTTTATACTTCCATCTGAGAGCCGCGTATGGGATAGACAAAGAACCGGTGCTACCATATGTGCCTCTGGAGATTGAAGCGGTGGTCCAGAACGAAAGAGCTCGGATATGCTGGAACTATCCTGTCTCAACAACACGACAGATCAATGCTGTTAAGCCAGACATACTTCTGCTGGACAAGGAGCTGAAGGAGTTATTTGTCGTGGAATTCTCCTCCCCTGCTGAAAATAATGTTGTGATGAAGGAACAACAGAAGAGGCAAAAATACAAAGACCTTATGTTCGAGCTTGGAACTTTATACCCAGGTCATAAAATTAGGATGGTCGTGCTTATCATAGGATGTCTCGGTGGAATGAGAGCTAACTATGTGGATGAACTGAAGATTATCCCGGTCTGCAGATCACTGGCCGAGGTATTGGCGCACAGAATGCAGAAAGCAGTGTTGCTCGGGTCACTCCATATCATCAGGTCCCATGAACTCTAGAAGCCACTTGCAGCTCATCTCTTTTGTTAAGGGACGCTGCGAGGGCAGGATGAAGAACTCCTCCATTGAAGGTGTGAGGGGTTTTTAGTGAGTAGCCAAACAAGATCCTGGATTCTCACACTACCGAGAGTGCGGACCCTCTCGGTGCCCATAAAGGGTTTTCCCCTCACACGGACGTAAAAAAAAAAAAAAAGCTTTATTTCGAAATACAGTGAATGTTACAATATCTTATAAAATACAGCTGGAAATCGAAATAGGGTCAAAAAAATACAAAATATTCACATGTTGAAGAGCATGAATTCGCCTAAATTATATGGCTCTATTTTGAGGAGATAGTTATAAACTCCGGCTTTGTATTTCTTGAAGTTAGTTTCCCTTTTGATGATGGTTGGTAGTTTGTTGAAATACTTTATGCAGCAGTATAATGGTCCATGTTCTGTTCGTGCGAGCCTGTGTGAAGGAAAATCCATATCTAATGTGCGGGTGTTATAAGTAGTGTTCCTACTCTCCTCAAATCGATTTCTGTTTTTAAATAGAAACAGAAGACACTCCTGAACATGGATGGCGATAGCTGTTAGGATTCCCTCCTCTTTGAATTTCCCCCTACAGGACTCACGAAAGCCCAATTTCAATGTGGTACGTATTGCCCTTTTTTGTAATCGGAGAACTCTTTCCAGTTCAGAGACAACTCCATAGAAAATTATTCCATATCTAAGTTTGGATTCGAATACAGCATGATAAACGATTTTCATGGATTTCTTATCAAGATACCTGCTCAGAACTCCCAAGGAATAGCACACAGAACTCAACTGCTTGCATAACTCTGAGATATGCTTTCTCCATGTCAGTTTGTCATCTACATATACTCCCAGAAATTTGACTGAGTCCTGTAGTGACAGCTCAACATTCTCTGTTTTTAGATGTTCTAATGTTTTTATGCGGCTGTGTGATGTTTTAAACAGCATAGCATTGGTTTTCTCTGAGTTCATCAGCATTTTGTTAGTTTCAAACCATTTTTGGACTGTGCTTAGGATACAGCTAGTTTGACTTTCTACTTCAGGTGGGGTACTTGCTCTGATAGTGATGTTAGTGTCATCTGCATAATTCAAGATGGTTACTTTTCCTGTGGTGTTGACTGTGGTTGTTATGCTGCCTAGGTCATTTATAGAGATGATGAAAATGATTGGGCCCAGAATACTACCCTGCGGGACTCCGAAATCAATGGGGGCAGGCTCAGACAGCACCTCCGACCCTTCATCCTTGATAAGTACTCTCTGAGTTCTTGAGGTAAGATATGACTTAAACCATTCAAGAGAGGTCAATCTTATACCATATTGTTCCATTTTAATTATGATATAGTCATGAAAAAGACTGTCGAAGGCTTTCGAAAGATCTATCAGAAGAGCAATTATGATTTCAGAGCTTTCGAAAGATGCAAGTACCTCTTCAACAAAGTCAAAGATGGCTGTTTGTGTGCCTCTGCCTTTTATGTAGCCATGCTGAGTTGTTGAGAGCAAATTTTGTTTAATTAGGAATTCTATGATCTGCTTGCTTGCAGTCATCTCGAAAATTTTTGAAAAAGATGGAAGGAGGCTGATTGGTCTATAGTTTGCAACATTTGCTGCGTCTCCTTTCTTATGCACAGGTATCACTATTGCATGCTTGAGTTGGTCTGGAAAAATTCCGTGTTCCAAAGAGTTGTTTATTATGTAGGTCAGAGGAGAAATTATCTGGTTGATACATCTTTTGATAACCCTAACGGGAATGCCATCTATTCCACTACTATTTTTGTTTTTCAGCAAAGAGACAATTTCCTTTACTTCATTCTCGTTAACCATTTCAAAGAGAAAAGTATTTGCATTTCTAGGGATGTTATGTTGGAGATACATGTTTTTTGTGTCTGGATAATGTGCGGCCAGTATCTGGAAGTGAGAGTTGAAATCATTTGCTACTTTTTTTGGGTCTCCTGGGATTTGCATAATTTTTCTTGTGTTGCCCTTGATTTCCTTAACAGCATTCCACAGTGCTTTGCTCTTATTGTCAGAATTCGCAATTTTCTGTCCCAAATTTTGAGCTTTAGTATCTTTAAGTAATTTGTCGTATTCTCTCTTGACTGCTTTATAGGTGTTGTTCAGAGTTATGTTCTTTGTTTTGCACATATGCAGTATATCCAATTTCTTCTTGCAATTTACAAGCATTTCATTTCTAGGTATTTGTTTGCACCTATTGTCACCTTTCATATTTATTTTCCTCAAAGGACATGCATGGTTAAAAGTTGTCAGAAATAAACTCATGAAGAGGTTCCACTGACCATTGATATCCTTCCTGTCAAGTTTCTTTATGGTATTCCAGTTCACATCCTCAAGCTGTGTACAGAGATCCAAAATTCTCTCCTCATTCAGCATTCTTGTGATGGTAGTCTTAGTGTTGTTTTCTCTTTGCAAGTTGAAAGTAATCATTTGAGCAGTGTCATGGTCTGATAAATTTGTTGTTATGATTTCAGCTGTACTATAGTTTCCATTTGTGATAATGTTATCAATGCAGCTTTTGCTAGTTTGGGTGTTTCTTGTTGGTACATCTATAGTAATTTTAAGGCCATAGGAATTCACAAGTTCACAGAACTGTAGTGTGTAGGTGTCGTGTTGGTTCAATATGTTAATGTTGAAGTCCCCAGCTATTACAATTGTTTTTTCAGTCCAGCAGATAGCTTCCAATACTGCATCAAATTCTCTGAGAAATTCCCCTACATTCCCGGGAGGAGAATATATTGATAGCAAGGTATATATTTTATTGTCAAGTCTTATATCCACTGCAGAAATCTCTATTATACCTTTAATAGACATTCCTACTAATCTGAGTCTTTCTTGGAAGAGTATATGGCACTGCCACCATGTGTTCCTTGGTCTCTACAATACGAGCTTGCTAACAAGTAGCCACTGATGCCATAGTTTTTCAGCTGTTCTTTGGATTTCCAGTGTTCTGTGAAACAGAGACCTTGAAATGTTTGCAGCTTATTTGCTATTATGTCTTCCATTTGATCTATCGAATTTCCGATTGATTGTAGATTTTGATGTAAGAAAGATACCTCTTCCATAGATTTATTAGATCTGGTTATACTGTTGTCTGCTGTTTTCCTTGTGTCGTTAATTGGTACATTCTGATGTTTGCCTAGTCTGTTCACTGGTGTTTCTCGTTTATGGGATTTGGTGTTTCCAAACTCTGGGTGTCTTTCTCTAAAAAATGTCTACCTCTGATGAAATTGAATCTCGAGAACAAAATTCCACTGGGCCAAAATTCATTTTTATATATTTCCTCTTTCAAATTTAGTGGTACGCCGATCATATAACTTTTGTAAGTTTTGATAGATTTAGTTTCAAGTTCATCCACCACAACATTTTCGGTTCCTAAGTTACCTTTGTTGGAAATGTAATCCTTAATGTCCAATGTAGTTACTGTATTTTTCACTCTAGATATAAATAACCAGAGTTTCTTTTTATTGTCTGGTTTGATAGACTCGAAATTATTTTCTTCCGGTGTTGAACTTCCTCTTCCAGTATTTGACTTGTGTTTTTTGTGTTTTTTACGAATTACCTCTTTAAAATCTCCATGTCCATGATCCACTGGATTTGGTTGATCATGTACTAGGTTTATTATTTTATTCATTGATAGTATTTGGTTTTCATTTAGGTTATTTGCTTTCATAGATTGTTGTCCATGTTCAGTCTCCTCCTTAGTCTAAGATCTCCTCTCTGTTGTATTCTCTGTGTTTTCCGTGTGTGGATGTCATTTTTACTTCATTTGATGCATTTGTTGTTCTGTGATTTGATGTTTGACGTCTCGTAGTTCCGTTTTCAGCTGTCTTATCTTGTTGTTTACCGTGTTGTTGTTGTGGTCCGGCTCCATCTCTGTCTAGTGATTTGATGTTTATGTTTTTTTCCGGGAGAACCGAAAGAGATTTTGACGGGAGTGCCGAGAGTGGCGTGAAATAGAGAGGACAACGTGTGCATCTATGGGAGGGAACATTCGAATACAAAATTCGTAGGAAGTACCTATATTAATTGGAAGTAAAGTTCGGTCGGTTTTTCAAGATTTTAAAAGTAAATTAACGGTAATTTGGAAATTAATCAATTTGTTTTATTTTTGTGACTATAAGTGTTTTCGGGAGTGTTTGGTCTGGTAAGAAAGACATTAATAAATAATTATTTGATATAGGTATACATATACCAGAAGGTACTGCGTCACTCTCTAGTTTATTGATTTTGAATCTATTGTTTTTTATTTACTGTTGGTTCCGTGAAAAGGTTTAAGAATTAACAATTTCGTTCATTGCATGTAGAAGAGATATTTTGTTTTAATTATTATATTGTTGATTTTGATGACAGTTTATTTTTATTTCATACCCTCTCAGAAAACGATTACATTTTTCATAAGTCCTTGCGTTTGCTCAAGGCACGAATCCAGGTTCCCTTTCGGCTGGAAAAGTGTGTAAGCTTAAAAGGTAAGGTTTCTTTTGAAATTTCATATTTGCGGGTACAGGTGTGTTTAGAAACACCCCGCAGGTACTACAACTGTATGTACAGTTTTCTCCTAACGATAAAAGGAGGCCCATTGAAGATTTTTTATATATATGCCAAAAAAAGATATATATTTTTTGTCTTTGGGGCGGCACATGAGGATTCTGCACGCGGGCGGCCAACACCCTAGGATCGGCCCTGGGAATGGTAACACAAAACACCACAAGATGGGACTGAAAGGGTGTTGGAGGTGTAAGTAGTTAAACTTCACTGACATCAAAGTTTATATCCACCTGAATTTAAAAAACCGTAGGGTGATCTGTTAACTAAAATATTGTCGGAAAATATCAAATCCTGAACATTCAGGGCGAAAGAATATTTGAGAGGCAGCTTTACAATATCATCATATAGGAGTTCACTTTTACGCTCAAGAGAGCATGCTGCAAGTCTCCTCTCTCTCCACATAAACACTTGTCATCATCCCTGACCTGAATTTTGAATAAATGTGCAGGGGAGGAGTAATGGTTAGCCCTTAGTCTGTTAATCGTTGTGACATTACCTCAAGGGAGAGCAGCTGAGCAAAACCATGCATGGACCTTGATTAAATTTGGTGGCGTTTATCATCGCTGAATACAGATGACCTCTATGAAGGGACGTCTGTCTCCACTCTTCCTTCCACATTTCCCATACGTTACGTTTGAGTTTTGGCCAAAATTCTTTTATATCTCCTCTAATAGAGGAGGGGTGAGGCAATTGACTGCCTTCTTTAGCCAAGCGATCATCACTTTCCTTGCCTTTGATGTTTGTGTGGCTGGGATCCCAGACGAATTTTATTTGCCGGTTGGAAAAAGAGAGGAGGTAGATTTTATGTCGAATGGAGAGGGTGGTGTAGTCATTTTGGGAGTGGGGAAGCCAATTTTTGATCTTTTCAAGGGCGCTCCTGGAATCAGTAATCACCAGAACCCTATTAGCATTCACTTTTTCAATCATAGACAGGGCTTTATCTATTGCAAGAAGCTCAACAGACGAGATAGAGAAAAAGGAAGGAGCCCTCTCCCTGAAGGAAACACCTCCAGGGTTATATACTCCAATACCATTGTCTTCTCCTTAAACAATGCCAATACCAACGTTATCCCTTAATTTTGAGGCGTCAGTAAATTAATGGGGGAATTTTTCATTGCATCTCTCAACAAATAGGGCAGAATTGTCCAGGTCCGACTTACTCAAGTTCAAGGAGAAGAAGGGAACATCAAAGTAGTGGACTGATAAGGGGAGACAAAAACAAGGAAGTTTGGAAGACGAAAAGAAGAAGTCGGCCTACGGAAGCATACCGACGGCCTCCACAATGGAAGGAACAGATCTACTGCCCCACGCATGGGGCCAAGATTCAAGCTGAGAAATTTTTCGTGAGGGTTGGGAGATAATCTGGCCAACTTCGATAGGAACTTAATAGCCAACCAGGAGCGACGATAGGACAGCGGAAGTTCTCCACTTTCTGCTAGCAAAGTATTGATGGGGGTTGACCTCATGTATCCCAGAGCCACCCGGATGGCAGCATATTGGACTCTGTCAAGTCGAGCAAGAGCAGATTTGGTGCATCTGCCAAAATTATGGAACAATAACCAAGAAAAAGGAGGACTATTCCTTTGTATATGGTTAACTAGCTGGCCCGGCGAACGTTGTTCCGCCTAAATGATAATTACGGTGGATTGCACAAATCGTAATCACACTATGTCCTATGCAAATTACACTGTAATCGATGTCATATGTTCTTTTTTCGACGATTTCAAACCACGACGACCGAAATTCTCGAAAAAAAAACAGATGACATAAATCGATGGTCATGAAAGCCTCAACAAATTCATCGCCATCTAATGGTGCTAATGTCAAATATAGTACCTTCACGATAATATGTCTAGAATAATGGTGTAGGCACCCGTCAATTTTTGAATGGAACGTTCGACCAAATTGAAAATATTAGCAATGTTTCGTGGCGGCGCCGCAATATCATTTCAGTGTATTTTCGGTTGTCAATTTGATTGATGTACCAACAGCTGATTTGTCAAAGTCAATTATGACATGACAGCAGAATGGCATCTTTTTATAATGAAAGTTTTCTACTTTTCCTAAGAACTAATATACATCAGAATGTCAGCATATAAACACACATTATTGCTTGACAAAATTATCTACCATTAACACGTTCGCCAGAATAAATTCAAATATTTGAAATAACTGATAAAAATCAGTCATAATTTCTGAATAGCGCCACCTGAAGTGGAAAGGACGAAACATTGCTAATATAATCAATTTGGTCTCAACAAAATCTAATCAATGCCCACACCATTATTCTAGACATCCTACTTCACGATTACGTTTTTTTGAATAAATAAAACTATAAAAATAACTAATAATCAGTCATAATGTGTGAATAGCGCCATCTGAAGTGGTACGAAATCTAATCATTTTAGACATCTGTACTACTGTACTCCTACGCTAAAACTTTTTGGTGTTGGCACTGGCGTATTTAGGGGGGTCCAGGGGGGGCCAGGCCCCCCTGATGTACCTCTGGCCCCCCCTGAAAGATTCTAATCAAAAACTACGTATAGGTATCACAAATATACCAGGGGCAGCGGCCCCCCCTGAAAACTGAGGCTAGATGCGCCTATGGGTGTTGGCAAACAGCGCAGAGTTGTAGGCAACTCAAATTACACACTATTACAGTGACTTTAGTGGTAATATGGTCACTGTACACACTATTTGTTTACATCGCCATCTAACGGAGATAATATGAAATCAAGTACCTACGAATAAGCGGTAGCGTAACTGTAACTGTAGCGACACCTAGTGGCCTCGCTCAGAAGGAGGAAAAGCATTTCCTGTAAAAGTGAAATTTTCATCGATTTTTTCGCAGTTTTATTGTATTTTATAATAACCAGACCGTAGACGAATCCATATATGAAGTTTCATAACAAACACTTCATCCGATCTCGAGTTATAAATGGTGTAACCAACATCTTTCTTTTATATATACAGGGTGAGTCTTTGACTTGTACATATATTTTAACTGTAGATTCTTGAGGCCAAAGGAAACCTTTTTTTCATTTTCCATTTTTCCGAATTCGGCTCTGTTGAAGAGATATAGCCATTTGAAAAAATCAATCGAGCTGAATACGTGCCTGATCTTATTCTCTGCAAACACTTCAAAGTTCATATTTTTCGATCGAAATTGAGGTGATTAGATGTTCTGGGTGATACAATTAGAAAATACTCAAGCACTAAGCTTATTTGATTAAGAATGTAACAAAAACGATATTTCCTAACAAAAACACTGTCCGATTATTTCTGCAATTGAAAATCCATATTTCTCCCACCAAATTAAGTTCCTTCTTCGATTTTCCTGAAGATTAGTTTATAAACACTAATAATTGGTTAATATTTTCCTCGATATTCTGAAACGATCTTATGAAATTGGTTACTCACTAACTTATCCCAACTCCATCAACCAAAGTCATATGATTAGAGGTCAATGACCCAACCTTACCCAACCTATGTGTTTTAATCCACAGAACTAGAAGAAACGATGCCAGATTGCCGATTTTCTCTTCAAACAATGGTATAGGCGAACCATAGAGGCTAACTCAATAAAGCAGTACGTCCCCTATCGTTAGCGGATGAACTATCAAAAGGACACCAGTTTTGTTCACTTTTCGCTGAAGGCGCCTGTGCGTGGCTCTTTGGAGATGCCAAACGAGTTCTGATTCTTGCCGATATAGCGCTACGATACGATATAGCCGGCACGCAAGGCAGACAGGCGGGACAGGCCGTTGTGGTTGTTCTGTTTCTGTGTCTCGAACCGCAGGCCAGTCTATGATAATGAAAGACGCTTAAACGGGATAACCTTAATTATCTATCTAAATCTACTTGCAGATAATAAAGCAAACAGGTGATGATTGTGATGTGCAGAACGTGTAGTGTCGATTAAAAACTCCAAGAGGATATTATTGAGATAGATATTTTCCTGAAAGACCGGTAACAATGAATTTTCAATAGAAACTGTGCTTATTAACTGTGTAATTTCATTTCATGCTTCTCAGAATTCAATTATTACATCGAACGTTTTTCCATCATGTAGATTTTAGTCTTGACGAAGTTGATAAACATTGACAACGTTGTCAATTTGTTGAGAGATCAGAAAATAGTGAGAATACATAATATTCGATGATATTTAATTCAGGGAAGCATTCAGTAATTTTATGAAATTCATGATTTTTTCCTCGAATGTGTTCGTATACAATTAGGAATAACTCGAAAACGACGCGTTTTATTGAAAAAATATAGGAATACTTTTATTTTCTAAAATGGTTGATTCTTTCGAAAATATGAACCGTTTATCTTTTTCGAGTGATTTTATAGTATTTTTGCATGAATTCATGAGACGAGTAGGCTGTAACTCTTATACTAGAAGGAATATGGAATAAGTTTCAATTGAGGAATATGCACCATGAATAGAGTAAACAATCAACCAAAATTCAGTTCATTCGGATTATCGGTTTCGAATATATGGAAAGAATAGTGTTAATTTCATGGATTTTTGACACCCTGTATCTTTCAAAGAAACTGAATTTTGAAAAATGGTATAGGAAAAAAGTGTTTCGTTTGATGAGAGGAATCTACAGTTAAAATATATGTACAAGTCAAAGACTCACCCTGTATAGTGTCGGCACTACATGAATTAAGACTACATTTTCTGCATCTTTGGCTATGGCTATGGACTATGCAAAATCTTGAAGCAGAGTGCAATCCCAGTTCTTATTCTGGGGATTTCATCTTAAAAGATAGCAAGTAAGAATAAATCAATGAAAAAATTGGGAAAATAATAATTTATTAGCTTATTCTATTCAATATGTATCATGCTGCAGTTTTTTACGTTTTCTACTGTGGTAATCCTGAGGATGTCGGTAGGAAACGTGTTTTCTCAACGCGTCTCTACTCCTCGAAACATGGGGGCACGATTGGCAGGCATAGTATGCCTCTTCGTGTGTTTCTATGTGAACTCTCAAGTTGTACTGGTTGCTTAGGTATTTACCACACAGAAAACATTTACAACTCTCTGATAGGTCCTTGTTGGATCGTTTTGGTATTGTGGGCGACAGTTTATCTGAAAATTAACGATATTTTAAGTGAACTCTTCAGTGTGTTGTGTTGATACTGATGTGTCAGAAAAACTGTATTCCGTCAAGAACTAGTGATTCATTTCGAAATTTTCGATGGAAGACAATCAACTGCCTACTTATCCTATATAAAATGAGATTCAAAGCCCAACGTTTCCATACAGTTTTCCTTTATCGAACAATGTGTCCATAAACCAGAAAATAACAGAATCAATTCAAATAATTTTATTACTAGGTACAGGTAGGTACAAAACATTCAAGCTGTGATGGCGATCATTTAATGTTACATTGCATTCTGTTATTTTGGGGATCTTGAGGTATGATGTGTTGATTATATGTCTATATACCAGTATTTCCACCTGTGGACGTGTGACCTAACCTAAAATCGAAGTCTCCCAAAGCGTACTGCAGCTACTTGTCGTTATAGAGTTTTTCTTCAAGTTCGTTGTTGGAACATCTCGTTCGGAAGATAGAATTTCGACTTTGGTTATGTGCTTTGGAGCCGCCTCTATTTCATTTGATTTGATCGATATTTTTGTTGAGTTTTCTTCTTGGTTAACCGGTTCATCTATGGAGTTTTTCTCAGGACTACTTTCTATGTTATTTTCAGGTACCTATTAGAGATGAAAAAACAGGATATTATTTTCAGTACCTCAATTTTTGATAAAATTATCAATAACAGCATCAGGACCATAAAAAAGCATCATATAAAGCACTGCGAATACAAGGAGGGGGGCAAGGGCCTTGTCCGCCCTAGCTCCCTTGGAACTCGAAATTGACAATAATCCCTTTATTAGTACCTAGTCTTGGTTAGTTGGTAAAAAATGTCTATCTATTGATGGTCCCCCCTGAAAGAATTCATGACTCCCCCCTGAAAAACTGTCCGGACCCGCCAGTGATATAAAGTGGCATCCGCGATATCTCCCCAACGTTTGACCAACAGTTATATAACAAACTACCCTTTATTTTGAACAAGGAATCACCCTTCGAAATCTTCCACATCAATTCAGAAACACCCTGTATAAATTAGCCTTACGATTATACCTACTTTCATATCACATAAACCTTGTATTTTTAGTAATTTCGCTACAGAGAGCAAGCTAGGCAGTTGCCCTCTGGTAACCACACATTGTCCCTTGTAGATGAATTGGAGAACAGCCTTTATATCGTCTGCGCTAACATTGTGTAGAACAATAACGGGATTCTGTACATTATCCATATTCTGAAAAAAAATGGTATATTTCATAGACTATTTCACTCATACCATTTAGTGAGGAAGTTTTCATAACAACTGCTACGATTATATGGGGGAAAGGTTCGTGTCCTTTACTCAGGATTAATGATAAATCCAATATTGAACAGAAATATATTAACAACTGAACTCAAAATTACATTACGATACTGACATTCAACCATAGACAACTTGTCTATGCATTCAACTTCTGTCACATATTCATAGACTACTTTTGATATCTAGAATATACAGGGTGTCTGGTGGCAGATTTATGTTTTGAAATACGAATATTTCAACAAGTGATAAACTGCGCGGGGGGAGGGTAGTGTCGTTGTAATCAGTGGTCATGCGGATTTCTTAGTCACAATGTCGCAGTGGTCGAATGAGCATCGCGCGTTCGCCATCGAGGCATTTTTCAAGAGTAACGATTCGTACGTAATTGCTCGTCGACAATTTTGTTCACACTTCGATATTCGACGGATAAGTGATGGGCCGAGTGTGAATTTAATTCGTTCCTGGGTGCAAAGGTTCCGCACAACTGCTTCGGCTATAAACACCCCACGGCCCAGGCGCGGATCCAGGCCCGAATTTTGGGGGGGAACTTTTAGATATTAAAATTTTTAGGCAATGGTTAATCAACACCAACTGCAAAAACATTCAAAAACTGCCATGGGTGCCCGCAAGGGGGGGCAGGGGTGGCCATGGCCTTCCCTGAGATTTTGATGGCATTTTCAGCACAACACCCTCAATATTACTTTCTTTACACAAAGAGCAAGGAAAAATTTTTTGATCGTCATTACCTACTCGAAAACTATATTTTATAAAAAATATCTGATTATCTGATGGCCTATTAGTAATCTACGACCTCAAATTGGTGAATACAGTAACTTCAGTGGCTATCTGAGAAAATTATATTTCGGCAAAATTTCCATATGTTGGAAAATTTCGCGCATTTTGAGAAAAAAAATTTTCTCGGATCACCATCAAAGTTGCTAGATTCACTAATTCGATGGGGTAGATTATGAATATGCAATCAGATTTTTGTCATAAATAATAGTTTTCGAGTAATGACCATCAAAAAATCCAAAAATTTTCGGAAATTTTCCACAAAAAATTAAAAATTTCCTATCAAACTTACGAAGGAACTGATTACAGATTCGTAATCTACGACCTCGAATTAGTGAATAAGTACCTACAGTTACTTTGGTAGCTATCTGAGAAAATGATATTTTTGCAAAATTTCCATGTTGGAAATGTTGCTGGATTCACTAATTCGAGGGCGTTGATTAAGAATATGCAATCAGATATTTTTTATAAAAAATGAGTAATGACCATCAAAAAATCCAAAATTTTGGACTGTCATGAAATCCAAAGTGATATGTGGAGATGAATAAAAGTTATATAATTCCATTCACAAAAGAACACTTTATGATAAACATGGGCGCGAACAAGGGGGGCGAGGGGGTCATTGCCCCCCCTCAGATTTTGATGACGTTTTTCAGCACAACGCCCTCAATATTTCTTTCTCAATACAAAGGGCAAGGAAAACTGAGAAAAATTTATGGGGGCTCCCATGAAAACTGTATTTTTAAACATTGAACATAAGCTTACAATGATTTAGTTTAACTACAAAAGATGGAGAATTTTAATGACGGAAAAGTCTTAGAGTAACTGAAATTATCAGTTATGTTTTAGTTTTATCCTAAGTAAATATCACAAGAAAGATTAAAACGAATATATTATTTCACATTTTGAAAGTTTGGAAAGTTTTAATTTCGAAACAGGGAAATTCTTAAAATTACTTTGCACATCAAAAACAAATTGTGGGTATCTATGAAATATGAAACAAAAATAGGTCAACAGAAAAGTAAGTATATGTGAATCAAAGAAATGCAATAAAAAAATGAGATTCAAAAATTGCAACCCATTTGCACTAGTATGATGTTAGAGGCATAGATGGTGAGTTTTTGATTTAGCAAAACATTCAATTACAATGAGCTACACTCGATTATACGAAGGAAAAAATATCCAAACCAAGGTAAACACAAATACAGTTGACTCTTGATAATTCTAAGGATCAATTGGGTTCAATTGAAAACTTTGAGTTATCAAGAGTCAACTGTATTTATATATTTTTCCCTGATCTTGGGGTCCATATTCCATAATTCTGATTGGCGAATTGAAAATGAAAACAATTGCTGAAATATCAGGGCTAACGCCTGAAATCTAAAAACCGATCAAAGAAGCCGCATTTCACATTAAAGTAGATAACGTTTGTCGGACAGATACCGACGAGCTCGAAGAAGCGCAAAAAAACTCTTGAAAATAGGGGTAAGCAGGGAATCACACGCCGACAGGCAACAGTAATATTCACGACCTAATTACGGTCACCTTTGAACATGCCGGCGACCGACAAAAATATTTACGACTTGAATGCGGCACATTTGAACATAGAAATTGGTCCATATTTATCATTTCTGACCTCATTGCATTCCTTCCTTATCCGTACTTACACTTTCAACATCTTTGTTTCAGAAATTGAGTCAAATTAAATTTTTGCCCATCTTTTAATTGGTTTAGCCGAAGTATATATTCTTGGAGTCGCCAGCAAATTTTAGGTGTTCACGGGCCATTTGGGGGGGGAACGTTCCCCCAGTTCCCCCCCCCCCCCTTGGATCCGCGCCTGCCACGGCCAGGGCCCAGTCGATCTTCAAGGACTCCCGGAAACATTGAACTGGTTGAAGAGAGTTTACGTGAAAATCCACGACTTTCGATACGGAAAAGGGCAGCCTCACTGGGACTTCCCAGAGCGTTTGTTCTTGAAATTTTAAGAAAGGATCTAAAGTTCCATCCATTCAAAATTCAAATCGTTCAAGAACTTAAAGAAAATCCCCGAACTATTGTGGACCTAAAAGAAAATATTCATCGAGAAATCAGAAAAATTGAACCGAGTTTGCTGCAACGTGTGGCGGAGAACACGAGGCTCCGTTTTGAACAGTGTGTAGAACTCTTAGACCATAGTCTATGGTCTAAGGTAGAACTCGATGGAAAACATTTGGATGGTATAATTTTCAAAAAATGAAATCCGCATGATTATTTTGTCATTCAATGTTTTAATTAAGATGATATGTCAAATAGCATTTTTTTTTATTTAACTTTGAAAATATAAATCTGCCACCAGACACCCTGTATATTCATAACAGTCCTCCTCGATTAGAAATATTTTCATTTAATCAACACAATAAAATATGATAATCGTAACTAACATTATTACAACGTTCATGAAATACATATCTTATTTCTAACAAAGGTAAAAATATCTTTTCCCAAAATTTTGTGAGTATATCTGCCAAATTTTTATCTGTTGAAACATATCCAACATCTATCTCTTTTTTAGAAACTAAGTCTTTCAAATAGTGATTTTTAATGTCTATGTGTTTTGCCCTTTTTGAATTTTCATAACTTTTAAACATCAACTCTTATTGTCACAATGAAGAATTGTCCCATTGTTGCATTCAAGATCATTTAAAATACCCTGCAAATTAATTAAATCTTGTACGCAAGCAGCAGCTGCCACATATTCAGCTTCTGCTGTGGATAGTGCAACACAACTTTGTTTTTTTAGAAAACCATGATATAGAATTTTCCCCGTATAGTATCATCCACCCACTCACACTCTTGCGGTCTTGTTTATCTGTTCCCCAATCTGCATCTGTATATCCTTCCAATTTCAGATTCTCATTTATATTTTTATGGTAAGTTAGTCCCATTTCTTTGGTTCCTTTTAGATATCGCAGTATTCTTTTTCCTGCATTCCAAGTTTCAATTGTTGGTCTGTCCAAAAATCTACTCAGATATGAAACTGCGAATGTTTATGTCTGGTCTTGTTGTAATTGACAAGTACATCAGTCCTATCAACTGACGATATGGAATATTACTAATTATATATATATATATATTATATATATATATTTTTTGTATATTCACATTTTTGGAATTTTTCATTATATGCTCCATATTCTTTTGTAGAGCCCTGAAGATGGAAAAAATACATTTCCGAAACGTCGGCGAACTGACATAGTATCATTTCCTGTTTTTGATCCTGATACCACCATTTAATCATCTGAATTACTAATTATTTCACTTCCTTCTTTATATTGGAATCTCTTTTCCATGGGAGTTCTCTTCGGATTACATTGCTCCATATTGAATGTGATTAATAATTTGTCTATATATTTTTCATTACACCGCTCTGAAAACCCTATCAAAACATGTCGATTCAGGACACCGAAAGTGACCCTTTTCCGTGCGGCCGCACCGAAAGTGACACTTTTCCGTGCACTGAGACATAGATGCATCTATGAAGAGACACAAAGCAACGATTGAGTGATGACAGTAGACGTCAGTGTTTCGAATAATTATTGTTCTACAATATCGAAATGCTTTCTGTCGAAGAATAAATATCGTTGGATTGTTTTCAGAGAGGTGTAATGAAAAATATCGTTCATAACACGTCCAGAAAGGCTTTTTCCGTGCTTGCACGAATTCCCGTGTTCGGCTCCGCCTCACACGGGAACTCTTCGCGCGCACACGGAAAAAGCTTACTTTCTGGACTCGTAATGAAATACATATACTATTGTTTGATTGATCCGAATCGTACTTTCTGTACGTTTTATATTCATTCCCAATAGTCTTTCGCTTGAAAGTATTCTTTCAATAGCTTGACTGTCTCTTCAACATGAGGTTCTTTTCCTATCACTAAGATATCATCAACATAAAGTACAATCCATTTTCCATACATTCTTACTAAGGTATAAGCAACAGTCATGTCTTGATCTTTCGAATTAATTTTTTGTTGCGAAGTCATTGAAGGTGTCGTTCCAAACTCTAGGTGACTCTTTTAGACGATATAATGCTCTATTTAATCTCAATGTATGAGATTTTGTTTTAACGCCAGATGGTGAATAAATATATACTTCACTTTCTAATTTACCATTCAAAAAGGCTGTTGGAATATCTAGTTGCCTTATATTCAATTCTTTTTCTAGTGCTATTGACAATAGTAATCGTATTGTGGATAATCTTGCAACTGGTGAATAAACTGATTGAAAAGGATTCTCCTCCTTCATCTGAAATCCCTTTGCTACGAGTCTTGCCTTTTTAGTTCCATCTTCCTTCTTTCTGAAAACCCATGTTTGAATTGATGTTTTTCCTTCTGGTAATTTTGCTTCAGTCCATGTATTCAACTTTCTATGTGAATTTAATTCTTTTTCTATAGCTTGCTTCCATTCAGTGTCTTTAATTGCTTTTTCATATTTTGAAGAATCACTGTTACTTGATGTTATCAGACAATAAGCTGAATAAACTTCATATTCATTCAAGTAATTTGGTGGTTTTATTTTTCTTCCTCTATTTGTCCTTGATAAACAATCATCTGAACTGATACTTTCCGAATCATCTTGTCTGCTACTTTCATCTAATTTATTTTCTTCTACTTCGATATCATTCATTTCTTCATTTGACACCTCTTGGATTTGTATTGTTTGTCTGTAATCTTCATCTTTAATTTTTCTTAATATTTCATCATAATTGGTTTGCCTCTCATTAAATCTCACATCTCTAGAACATATAATTTCATTTTTATTATAATTCCATAATCTATATCCTGAACCAGTGTATCCTACCATTATACACGGTTGCGCACGTTTTTCTAATTTACTCTGCCTCGGCAAAACTTATTTTAGAGGTAATGAGTATGGATGTTTTTCGGATTATCTATGTATTATCAGATTGTTGATCGAAAAAAAACGACAAAGGTCTAAGGATTCTATACTATACCAAACTGGTAACTCTAAAGAGCTTTCAGCCCTCTAAATCAGCAGGTATGGATGGTATCTTACTGGCCATGCTTCAGAAAGGTGTTGAATAGTTGAATTCATTATACCCCCGAAAGCTGAGCTCTTCAAGGCCAGCTATGCAAGGGATACCCCCGAACTCGTTATAGACATAAGCGAGTCATAACAATAACATAAATCCTCAAACGTCTATTACATGTCAAACGTGATACTAAGTTAGGATAAACTAAAAAAAGACAGAAATTTCACTTGTTATAGAAAGACTTCTTTTTACGTAAAATAGACTTCTGAAAAAGTAATATTTTTCAACGTAAATCTCGCGGACATTTTCACGTCGAATCTAGATTAGAAATTCAATACATTTGGATGTTTTGTAGATAATCTAATAATCTATTTTATGTCGTCTATAAAATGTTCAAAAGATGTTTGTGTGTTGTTTGGGTACTAAGAAATACAGCCCATATCATGGTTTGATAGATTGATAATCAACTGAAAATGAAGGGGTAACTTTAAGTTGCCACTTCACCACTTTGAGGGCAGGATGAAAACGAAGTTTCCCTGACAAACATTCACGTCAAATTTTCATCATCTCGTAACCAGCAGTTACACATAGGTGAACGAGAATTGAAATGAATATCTAAAAATATCAGACTTCATCGGTTACAATGGTTACATGAATCGTAACGTAAAAATAGCTTCAGTCCACAGTCACCATCAGGTGTCAGAACGTGGAAATTGGATCAGGATCGAAAAAATTCATCTCACCTGAAACAACTGGAAGAAATACGTGCTGCAAAGAGCCAGAACCACCTTATGTGCTTTAACAGTCTCTTGGTCTACAGAGATTGTGATGTCGGTTAGCATGTCAGTTTCCAGTAGCATCGGCAAGTTCCCCAAAATTGTGGATTGGTGGTAGTGCCACCTGAGCACGAACTGTTGATTACACATTTCCACCGATTTCTTCAATTTCCGGTGAAAATTATTCGAGACAACGTGTGGTCGAAGTGCTCGTGAAAAATATCGTAAGACTGGGACTGCCGAAATTCGACGGCGGTGTTTTGTCCAGCTGATCTATTTTTGAACGGGCTGGAAAATGGTAACAGGTGCCAGAAATTCAGTTCTGTGGGACAAGGTAGGAAATGCGGCAAGACTGGAGTAAAAATAGAGGGAAGGTGGTTTTTTCGGTCATTTGGAAACGCGATCATTTTCTTTATTTTCTATTATGGACGGCCATTCGGACGATTTACAATGGAATTCTTGAGAAGTACAAAGAAACTCTTTAAGTTATAACATACTCAATATCCATGTATAGTAATAGACAGGAACAAATACATACCTATAATTTGGTGGCTGAGCCTATAAACAAAGTACCTATTCGGTGTTATGGTACAATCACCTGAATCACCAAATATGTTTCAAATAAGGTTTATGCCCTTCATATACAATACATTTACGTTGGGGCACTGTTCATTCTGAAATCAGTTGATTGCCAATAAAATGTTGAGTTTGAACGTCAAATCGAGTTGATTCTCTGATCAGCGCTGATTGCGCTTTGCGAAATCCGCGTTCAGTGTCGTTAGAAGTGTTTTTCATTATTAATTATTACTTATTACAATAACCCATAATATTAGAAGTGTTTTATGGTAATGATAAGAAGCATTGTGTTTCTGCTACGAAGTGCACATACTTTTTTTCAGAAATAGAAATCAACATAGTCAGGAATTGAGAATTTTTTAATGAATGCATATTCATATATGCAAATTCAATTTTAGGATATTCAAACCCAAGGAAGTGTAGTAATGAATGGCGAGAACGTTACCTGCCTGATGTCTGAAATATAAAGTTCCCGATCTATCCGACTTTGCAGTTCATTTCGTAAGCAATTTAATTTTTCCACTTTTATAAAGTATCGCGGTTTGCCATGATTCAGGTTTATCAAGTTGTTCCACGTTTCACTTAAAACTGACACAGGTTGGCACTCCTAAAAATCAAGCGACATTGCCAAGGCTACTTTGCTACTTAGGTACTATTTACAGTGGCGGCCCGTGACAGTTTAAGGTGGTGAGGCACATTTCATTGGGGAATAATGTCATACTTTCAAATGGTTCGCCTCATATATACGTAATTTGCTCATTCGATAATGTTCTTTCATCCCTCCAAAATTCGTTTTAATACATACCTATCCTCAAAAATTTATAGTTCTTGATTAATAATTCTTTGTCGCTAGCATACTTGTGGTCATTTATTTCGATGAACTTTTTGCTTCGTAAAATATTTACTTGGGCGTATATAAAAACTGATTTTTGCGGGTTGAAAAGGCTGTATTATGAGCGAATGGAATACCTATATGGTCAGACATTTTGGAAAAAATAATCTTATTTGCTGAAATTCTTCAATTTTAGACCTTCTCAAGAACATCCTCTTCAAGGGAATCGCTTTCCAGCATATCATAAAACTTGAAACACCCATTAATCAGAAAATTGTAGTTTACTTTACTCTGATAATGAAGTGAAAACTTCCCCTTGTCCATAAATTTTTCGTAATATGCACTAAGTAATAAAAGAATATAAAGAGGTTGCCATTATAGAACAAATCTACTCAATTCTAGTACCGAAACAAACATTTTAGGTACAAGAGCAACAACTTTTGCAGTGAAATTATCTCTTATTTCGAACTGACGTAAGTACATAATGAGATTTTCTATTTCATCGCACTGTACTATGAGTTTTCTAGTGAACTCTCTTCTTCCTCAGTTGCGTAATAATCTGAAATCATCAAATTTCAAAAAAGACACTGCTCGTGATATAATCATTATGGCTGCATTGTTCAATTTGTTTATATCTTTCATTTGAAAAAATATGCCCTTGCTAGTAACACCCCATCAGATAGAAGTCTGTATCAAAAATATTCTAAGTAGTTGAGCTTATTTCACGATTTCCTTTTTATAAATATACTGATTGCTCTAAATTTGGAAATCGGGTTGTATTTGAAGATGATATAGAAACGAAAACGCTTATTTCAGAAGAAATCACAGATCACACGACACGGAGTATTCCAAAAGTGCACACATACTCTCTGTATAAAAAGTACCCGGAAAATGTTATTTAAATGAACCGCCAAAAAGGAATCGGTAATTTTTTTTTTCTTAAAGTTGGTAGGACCTTTCTTTATTACCAAGCCAAATTTGAGCGCGATCTGTCAACTAGTGTGTTTACAACAGCTGTCAGTATCAGTCGACCTCAAAAGTGCTCTGCGAATTTTACAATGGAAAAAATAGTTGATCAAAGAGTTTGCCTCAAATTTTGTCTTGCAAACGAATTTTCTTGTGCCGATTCATTGAAAATGTTAAAAAAAGCCTTTGGTGATAATTGTATGTCAAAAACACAAGCATACGATTGGTACAAATCATTCAAAGACGGTCCGAAAAAACCACGTCAAAGTCGATCGAAAATTAAAGTTTTGCTCACTGTTTTCTTCGATTATCGTGGTGTTGTGCACTCAGAATTTCTTCCTGAAGGACAGACAGTGAATAAGGAGTATTACTTGGGTGTATTGAGGCGTTTGCGTGAGAATGTTCGTCGTAAACGGCCAGATTTATGGAAAGACAATTCGTGGATTTTGCATGATGATAACGCGCCGTCGCACCGAGCCATAATTATTAAGGAATACAAGACCAAAAACTCAATAAATACCATCGAACAACCGCCGTATTCTCCTGACTTAGCTCCGTGCGACTTTTTTCTATTCCCAAGACTCAAATTGCCCCTACGTGGAACGCGTTTTGAGTCCATTGAAGCCATCAAAACAAATTCGCAACGAGAACTGAAGGCCATACCTTTGGCGGCGTATGAGCGGTGCATGGAAAAGTGGGTTCGCCGATATCATAGTTGTATTGTAAGCAATGGGGACTATTTTGAAGGAGACAAAATAAATATTGATGATTAAATTTAAATTTATGTGTTTTTTTTTACAATTCCGGGTACTTTTTATACAGAAGGTATGTAAAAATAATTCAATAAACGTCCTGATTAAGTGCAATTTTCCCTCCACCAATCGAAATTTCAATACCGTCTCTACGAGCTGACTTATGAACGTATATCATCCAGACGAAAGGGCGAGAGGCTAGCCTCACATCTATCTTTAAACGCGCCAAGTTTTCTCCTACCAAAGCGGACCGACGCACCAGTCGATGCTCGAAGCGTACGTGCTAGACGAAGAAGCACGTGAGGCCCGTCTCCAACAGTTTACTTTTTTAAGAGCAAGTGAGATGGAAGATAGAAATGGGGAGATATGAAACTCGGAACCTTTTAGCGCGTTCGGCAAGTATACAGGGTGTCCCAGAAGTCCCGCACTTCCTTGAGGGTATCGAAAGTGAAAAATATTCTAAGCCCAAATATCCATGTTTGAATTTTTTTGATAACGTAGTTGATTAGTTATTAATTAATGAAAGTGACCAATCAGGAGCGCGCTACAGGAGAATAACTATGCATTGGGGACGCGAGAGTGAGACGCCGGTCTCGGTTTACTGCGTGAAAAGCCGGCAGCAGCTCTGGCGTCTCTCTCTCGCGTCCCCACTACATAGTTATTCTTCTGTAGCGCGCTCCTGATTGGTCACTTTCATTAATTAATAACTAATTAACTACGTAATCAAAAAATTTCAAACATGGATATTTGGGCTTAGAATATTTTCCACTTTCGACCCCCCCAAGGAAGTGCGGAACTTCTGGGACACCCTGTATATCCTGTCTTATAAGCTCAATAATATGGGACGGGGTAAATAAGTGATCGGATATTTTTTGCCGAACGCGCAATCATTCATGTTGAATCTAATTGTGACAGGAATGATAGTGATGAAGGAATGATATAATTAAATATTCGATTAATACGAGTATTTTTTCAAATTTATTGGTAAGGCACTGCCTCACCTGCCTCATAGGACAAGCCGCCACTGACTATTTACTGTTTTTTAACTTTGTAAATGGAGTTAGTTCTTCTGAGCTGAGGTTTATCTGTGATACAGGTTTTGTTGTAATACTATAGATTTTCATACTGGAGAGTATTTCATGTTGTGCAGAAAGGTAGTTAAATTTCTTCTGTAGGCTTATTTCTTGAGAATTTTGAAAAGTGGTGAATTGCATAGGTACGTCCGTTCCGTTCGTTTTTCTGGGTTATTCGAGTACTTTTATTCTTTTTCCGAATGAACTATCACAAAGTAACGGACTATTCTGTCCATTATTCTTCAGTAAAATTTCAACACTCGTTTCTTGATTTCCGTAAAGGAAAATAGCATAGGTAGCTGAATATTCCAACCATTTTTATATACATGAAATATTTCCAGTATTAACAGAGAAAATGTTTCTCCGGCATTCGCCAGGTCTTTGAAGTTTATTCACATAATATTTCTTAAATTCATTAGTTTCCAGGGCCGGATTAACCAAGAGGCAGAGTAGGCAACTGCCTAGGGGCCCGCATCAGCTAGGGGCCCCGTGGCCGTGCCCCGTCCATGGGTGCCCGCAGAAACCCGTAGAAATTTTTCTCAGGGGGGGCCAAAATAGAGATTGGAAGGAAATATTGAAGTGTCGTACTGAAAAACGTTAGGGCCATCGAAATCTCAGGGGGGGCATGCTCCCCCTGGCACCCCCCTGCGGGCGCCCATGGCGCCGTCCCCCGTGCCCGGAACTAAAGGTGTCCCCGAGCCAAACGAAAGAGCAATAAATTTCTCTAAAATAATGAGCAAAACAAATAAATTCAATAGCCCACTTAGTTTCCCAAAATAAATTAACATTTTGATAAAAACGTAATTACCACGATTTTTATGCAGGAACGACAACGTTGCGGGCTTATCTGACAGTGGAGGACCATAACCTAACATTTTCAAAATATACGCGGTGAAATGTGTCAGAATTTCATGGCAAACCGCGATACTTTATAAAAGTGAATGGAGTATATAGGCGTGTGTTATTATAACTCACGCTATTGGTTTAAATACAGGGTGTTCCTTAATTGAACGTACACATGAAAAGAGGAGATTCTTCAAGTAATTTTTAGAAAACCTATAAACATGGGGTCGCAAACGTTTCGTTTTCCAGATATAGAGTGTTGAAGTTTGAATTTTTTTCAAGTTTTTTCTCATAGTTACTACACTTCACAAGATATTCAACTGAAATTTGGCATAAATATTACATTTGAGAGTTCTCACCACGTGACGTGGCAATTTCGATAGCAGACCTACAGGGTGATATTTTTTCTGGAACACAGTCACCTGTTTTCCTCCAGAACTTTTTTTTGGTGAGCAAGTGTTAATTTGAGAAAAATGTAAAAAGTAGCTCTGTTCTTATACTAAACTTTTCGGTTTCTTGTAGTTTTGTCGTATGCTACCGATTTCGGAAAAAAAATTGACGATTCTCTCGAAATCCTCGGAAAAATCATAATGGTCATAAAAATCCCGTTAGTATAAAAAATCTAAACTATAAGTCTGCGGAACAGGCGGACCATGACTGATGTCCACCCCGTCCAATCCACCTGTTTTTATTATAATTTTCGTTGAAATATTTCCTAGTACACCCTGTATCTCGAAAACGAAACGTTTGCGACCCTAGGTTTTTATGATACTTTTTTTCTTACACTTACTTAAGGAATCTCCCCTTTTTGTTTGTGCGTTCAACTTAAACAGAATGGTATTCACAGTTAATGCTGGCTTGAGAGATATGTCTGCTTGTCTGCGAGGCTCGTTTATGTATTGTATACGAATTAGAGTCCTTTTTCTCATGGAACGAATTCCCTTTATGTATAGAAAACTAACGTGTTCTCACGTGCGTCTAACTGGTCGAGCGAACTTTGTTCGGACCTAGCGGACTGAAGTATAGTGCGAACTGATGCCGAAGAGGGCCCGAAGGCCGTGGCAAATCGAAGAGAGAGGGGAGAATTCCAGTCGATTGATACCTCTATTCTTGAACTGAAAATATTCTGTGGTGAAAAATCGTTGACGAGATGGTTTCTGTTTTATTGGGAATATCCGAATCAATAGATAGAAATTTTTTAACAACGATATAGGACTACTAATAAAGGGATTATTGTCCATTTCGTGGTCCAAGGGGGTGGGGCCTGTTGTATCCGCCAGTATCTCTGACTCTATAAGGTGACGGAATGTTGAATTCACGACTTTTGAACTGTTGGAGTGTGTGGTTGGGTGTTTTAAAGGTGCGATTAAACACTGTACACAAAACGAAACTTTATTCAACAAAGGGAACAAAGGGAATCCAATATGGCTGACGCAACTCTAAATTAAATATGAACACGTAGTGGTTCCAACTGTTGATAGCAAGCGACTTGGGGTAAAACTGGCACTTCATTGTGCCCTTAGCTCTAAGGGATGCGCGGTCACGGGGTGGTTCTCAAGCTATCAGCTGGCTCCACCTAGCGGTAAGGAGGAGAGGACACGAAGATATTCAACACTCCCTCCCTTCGTGTCGTCCCGACTGGAACCGCATCACTGCGCAGAGGATCATCCATCTGAATTTCTCTTTTCATCTGAAGGATTTTTGGCTCTATTGTCGAGGTGATGTTTCGACCTATCTGAAAAGGACATATACCTACATACATATATAGGTACACATTTTACTCTGAGAAACATAATATGACATTAGACTACTCATCTGCTGTGTTCGTAATTTTATTCCTGAGGTGTTGAAACGCATTCAAGGCTAGAGCTTTCGTCATGATATCAGCTCTTGACATACGTCTGTCATTTGCCAAGGTTTCAGCTTGACATGTGGAGTGAGTTGGTCGTCTTTTGCTTGTGAGTCTTGTGACTCCTCCAGTAGACGATGAGTCACTACAGTCACCAAAGCTGGCGTCTGTCATAGCTTGTAGGTCATCTCTTTCAGCTCTGAAGATTTAACCTAATTCTGAGGTAGCGAAACTCCCTTTTAACGTTTTTCCAGTTATCCTATGATGGTGAATTCTGAAACATTGAAAGGTAATTCACCGCGTATGCGATATCTGGTCTACTAGCTCCTGCAAGGTACAGAAGACTACCAATAGCTTCACGTTAAGGTGCTTCTGTGTTACTATCTGATACATTTTCTTCAAGGTCTCTGAGTTCTCGTACTTTGACTTGTTTGTTTACCATGGGAGTCTTCTGAGGTTTACACTCTTTCATGGTAAATCGTTCCAAACATTTTTCTGTGTACTCTGATTAGGGTAGCGTAATAATTTTATTACGTTTGTCTCTGAATATTTTTATACCTCTCTGATTTTGTTGCTGTTGTTGCCGGCCAGGATCATGTCGTCCACATAAATTACCAATATAACCATCTGATTATCTTTTCTCCAGGTAAACAAACACGGTTGATGGTTGATGTCTTTTTCAAAACCCAATTATACCATCCCCTCTGAAAATATTTCGTCCCACTTCTTTGGACTCTGAGAGCCTTTTTCAGCAAGCAAACTTTTTCCTGCTTCAATTTCGGACTCACCTTCAGACCATCTGGTATTTCCATCTTAGCTTTTGTACATAGTTCGCAATTTGATATGTCGTCGTTGAATTTTACCTTCTTTAGTGGTTGCTCTGACTTCTGAAGTATTCTGAGATAGCTCAGTGATATGTGACCTAACTTAATATACCAGATCATTCCCTCACTGGTTGGGGGTTTTGCCCTCACTTCTGATATTTGTTTTGGTTCTTCGGAAACTTGTACGGGCATGCTATTCTCCCTCCTAATCTCAGCCGGATACTCTGAATTTCCGTCACTGATTGTGTTAGAAACCTCAATCTATTCGTCAAGTTCCATTATATCCGTCTGAGATTGTTCTAGCAGCTCGTCCACAGTACCGATACGAGCTTTGCAGGAAAACTGGTTAGAAAAATTCATCTGATCTAGTTCAGACTACTGCCTACTCTCTGAAGGTGTCCTATCAAACATAATAGGGGAAATATTTCTGGTGCGTCTAGGTGTTGTGTAGCTCTTTTCTGAGTTCTCTGAAATTGTGAACATTAATTCTGATATTCTTGCATTATAAAAATCCTCTGATTCTATTTTTGCTCTCTCTGGAGAAAACAGAAAATAGCCAGATCTAGTTTCTCTGATATAATGTTCACATTCTAAATAAATAGAAAACACTTCATCTCTGACTTTGATCGTCTGGCATCTGCAAGGTTATCAAACATACATGTTTAAAAAACATAAAAAATTCCTTGGCTTCTCTCATATATTAACTGCACAGCTAGTTAAAATGAGGAGCGAACAGAAAAACTTGCTCATTTTTTCGGTTTACATGTGCTCCCTCCCTCTCTGAGTAGATGCACTGCTACCTACTCATTACGTGGGAAAAAGGCGATCGCACACATGTATACTGTTAAGATGGCGCAAGGTAGACTGTCGTTTAAAAAGACAAAAAGAAAAAATCCAAAGCACTGCTTTTGAACTTTGTCTTTTGTTTAGTGCTTCTATTTAATTCTGATTTATGAAAAAGACATGAGAATATAAATATTCATACACACGTACATGCACTTAGTACTTAGATGTACAGATTTTGAGAAAATCAAAAATGGGCACTGCCTCAAATTTGATTAACTTGTGAATTAAGTACGGTGTATACATACTCTGTCTTTTTTTTTACATCCACTATACGACCTGTATTTCAGCATTTTCATTAGAAAAGTAAAAATTTATGTCCCTTCTTTTATGTAAAAAATTTAACTTCTGATAAATTTTTCAATTAACTTCTGATAAATTTTCAATAAGCCTCTGATTAATATTCAATAAATTTCTGAAAAGAGTCTAATCTGATAAATTTTCAATAAGCCTCTCTGATTAGTATTTAATAAATTTCTGAAAAAGAATCCAATCTGACAAATATTCAATAAGTCTCTGATTAATTTTCCAAAAAATTTCTTCAAAAAAATTCCAATCTGATGAATTTTCAATAAGCCTCTGAATAATTTTTCAATAAATCTCTGAAGAAAATTCCAATCTGATGAATTTTCAGTAAGTCTCTGAATTTTTCTGTGAATTTTTAAAGAAAATTCCAATTTGATGAATTTTCAATAAGCCTCTGAATTTTTCAATAAATTTCTTAAGAAAATTCCAATCTGATGAATTTTCAATAAGCATCTGATTAATTTTTCAATAAATTTCTTAAGAAAATTCCAATCTGATGAATTTTCAATAAGCCTCTGAATTTTTCAATGAATTTTTTAAAAAAATTCCAATCTGATGAATTTTCGATAAGCCTCTGAGTTTTTCAATAGATTTCTTAAGAAAATTCCAATCTGATGAATTTTCAATAAGCATCTGATTAATTTTTCAATAAATTTCTTAAGAAAATTCCAATCTGATGAATTTTCAATAAGCCTCTGAATTTTTCAATGAATTTTTTAAGAAAATTCCAATCTGATGAATTTTCGATAAGCCTCTGAGTTTTTCAATAGATTTCTTAAGAAAATTCCAATCTGATGAATTTTCAATAAGCATCTGATTAATTTTTCAATAAATTTCTTGAGAAAATTCCAATCTGATGAATTTTCAATAAGCCTCTGAATTTTTCAATAAATGTTTTAAGAAAATTCCAATCTGATAAATTTTTAATAAGCCTCTGAATTTTTCAATAAATTTCTCAAGAAAATTCCAATCTGATGAATTTTCAATGAGCCTCTGAATTTTTCAATAAATTTCTCAAGAAAATTCCAATCTGATGAATTTTCAATAAGCCTCTGAGTTTTTCAATAGATTTCTTAAGAAAATTCCAATCTGATGAATTTTCTATAAGCCTCTGATTAATTTTTCAATAAATTTCTTAAGAAAATTCCAATCTGATGAATTTTCAGTAAGTCTCTGAATTTTTCTATGAATTTTTAAAGAAAATTCCAATTTGATGAATTTTCAATAAGCCTCTGAATTTTTCAATAAATTTCTTAAGAAAATTCCAATCTGATGAATTCCCAATAAGCCTCTGAATTTTTCAATAAATTTTTTTAAGAAAATTCCAATCTGATGAATTTTCAATAAGCCTCTGATTAATTTTTCAATAAATTCCTTAAGAAAATTCCAATCTGATGAATTTTCAATAAGCGTCTGAGTTTTTCAATAAATTTTTTTAAGAAAATTCCAATCTGATGAATTTTCAATAAGCCTCTGAGTTTTTCAATAAATTTCTTAAGAAAATTCCAATCTGATGAATTTTCAATAAGCCTCTGAATTTTTCAATAAATTTCTTAAGAAAATTCCAATCTAATGAAATTTCAATGAGCCTCTGATTAATTTTCAAAAAAGGGAACAAAGGGAATCCAATATGGCTGACGCAACTCTAAATTAAATATGAACACGTAGTGGTTCCAACTGTTGATAGCAAGCGACTTGGGGTACAACTGGCACTTCATTGTGCCCTTAGCTCTAAGGGATGCGCGGTCACGGGGTGGTTCTCAAGCTATCAGCTGGCTCCACCTAGCGGTAAGGAGGAGAGGACACGAAGATATTCAACATGAACTCTTACCAATTGCTTTGATTTAAAAACTTCTCGATGTATCATACAAATTAAAACATAACCGACTCTAACCACCGCATCAGGTACCGTTATCTACGCCCATCGACATATGGTAAACCTCCATACAGGGCCGATCCTAGGGTGTTGGCCGCCCGCGTGCAGAATCCTTATGTGCCGCCCCAAAGACAAAAAAATATATCTTTTTTAGACATATAGGTATCTATAAAAAAATCTTCAATGGGCATCCTTTTATTGTTAGGAAAAAACTGTTACTTTTCCCGTAAATATTTTGATGATCCCTCTGCCCTCCGACATCTTCTCTAAAGATTTGTATGTTATCTTACACAATAAGAATGCAATTTTCATACACGCATATATATACTGCTTCATAAACACTTATTGATTCATGAATTCGTTTAGCGTCCAGAATTGACTACTTTATTGGACACCACTTTATTGGACTCAACTGTCACAGTCTTCTCTCGATTTTGCAATTTTCTTCGTTTCACACCACTTGTTATAGGCCGCATACAAATTTTCATAAGCACTTTTAGTGGGTAGGAGAGATTCTTTGGCACTTGCGGCTAAATTATTCACGCTTTCCTCTTCCGAACTATCCATTTTTGAGATTATTATGACGTTTGTCACAGAATTAACGAAGTAAACAACTTTGTTCAGTGAGGTTGCTAAGGTCGCTGATGGTTACTAAGGTAAGATAAGCAAAAGCACACTCAAAGTATTTCTTGAAATAAAGCGACGAATATATTAATTGCCATTTCAGAAAATAAAATGTCTGCATTGCAGTCAAACATAAAGCTTTGTATGCAAACTCGTACATAATTAGGCTTACGGACTTGCCCAAATTATTGGCCTCGATCGCTTTGCTCGCTCTGCCATAAATTTTGGACTCGTCCATAAAGACCTAATTTATGTACTTGTTACATAAATAGCTATTAATACTACTGTATTCGTGTATTAGATGATGTATCATGTACTAGATACATGATACATCCATTTCAACAAAATAAAAAATATTCGGTAAAAAAATATGTGTTATAGGAAAGTAAAACGAACTGAATACTAAAAAAAACAAATTTGATATGTCACGAAATATGTGTACAAACAAAAAAAAAGTTTTTTATTCATTGATTTCACCCAAATAAAAAAACACAAACAAACAAACTAATATACAGGATGTTTGGTAATTCGACGTGAACCTTGGAAAGGGATATACTAGAAGTCATTTGCAGTGAATTGCGTCGAGTGGAGCATGGTCCGAAAATCTATGGTTACGAAGATATGGCGATTTTTCAACTTTTTTGAAATTTTCTTCTTCGTTATCGACAATAATTGATTTTGTAAAAACTACTCGACTCTAAATTGTCAATGAATATTTTTTTTCAAAGCTGAGGAGATGGTCCTTATTTCTTGCGAAAAAGTATTCACTAAAAATTCAGATAACCCGAGATATACAGGGTCATAAATGGCTGCACCTGTTTTCCTCATAAAATCTTTATAAAACAATTAAGAATTACTCGAAAAAAGTATTATGAACCGGAAAACCAAGCAGACAACAGACTTTTTCGAGTCATTTAGCGATCGAACCATGGCCCGCTTACGGCTTACGAATCACGCCGAGTGAAATAAAGGATAATAGAATATCTGAATGACTCGAAAAAGTCTGTTGTCTGCTTGGTTTTCGGGCCATATTTTTTGATTGCATGAAGGAATTATTGACATATGTACCTTTTTGGAAAGCCGATTAAACAGGGAGGTTTTTCCTTACATTTGTACATCAAGTTCATAATACTTTTTTCGAGTAATTCTCAATTGTTTCATCAAGATTTTATGAGGAAAACAGGTGCAGCCATTTATGATCCTGTATATCTCGGGTTATCTGAATTTGTAGTGAATCCTTTTTCGCAAGAAATAAGGACCATCTCCTCAACTTTGAAAAAAATATTCATTGACTATTTAGAGTCGAGTTGTTTTCACAAAATTAATTATTTTCGATAACGAAGCAGAAATTTTCAAAAAAGTTGAAAAATCGCGATATCTTCGTAACCATTGATTTTCGGACCATGCTTCACTAGACGCAATTCACTACACATGTCGTCTAGTATATCTCTTTTCAAGGTTCACGTCGAATTACCAAACACCCTGTATAACAAAAAGTATAAATACGAAGAGGAACAGTATTTTATTCAGTCCGTAATGACTACTGACTAGTATGTATAAACAGGTACCTATAAAATAACTTTCCTAGCTTTTTGAGAAGCTAATAAATCAATAGTTTCGCTCATATCAATTCTTTCCGATATTTAAGATTCAATAGAGATAATGGCCAAATTTGAGAGTCTCTCCTGAGACATATTGCTTCTCAAGTAATCTTTAATTATTTTTAATTTACTGAAACTCCTTTCTCCTGAAGCAACAGAGACAGGCAATGTTAATAAAAATCTTATGGCTAATGTGAAATTGGAAAAACAAGAAACCAAATCATTTTTAAAAATCATTTCTAGTCCATCTCTATTGAACCAACTGAATAACAACGCCACATTCCAACTGCGGCGATCCGCGACCGTCTAAAATTTGAAAAACAGTATAAAAATATTGGGTTTCGAGTAAATCTACAAATTTCATTGACACTTGGGCTATGTAAACTTTTTTACAATTGAAAACACTTTCCACACAATTTGTTCGTTAGTATGTAACAGGAGGATTCTTATTAATTTTCACACGGAAGAGACCGGAATCCAGAACTGTGGCAACGAGAAATAAACACATGAACTATGAAGCTATGGCAGTTCTGCAGAAAGCATCATTACAAACCATTGTCGTTTTCGTTTTTACGACAACGCGATTGATTCTATTCCAACATCTGGTAATTTCCAACAATCCTAGACATTCCTATTTCGAGACCCTATCGATACCGCGATAATTGCTCTCAGATGGTAGTTTTTTCGATCTTTGTATCACGTTCTTCTGGAGCAAGCATTCTTTTGCTTCTTTCTGTCAGTGAAGGGGAACAAGGAATATTTGATTTGACAAGATTGAAAAATTCAGTTTCGTTCAATTTTTTTTCTCGTCCCATTCAACATTTAGATGATTAGAGTTGGAAGTAATGATTAATAATTAAAAAAAATCTTTTTGAGATTTGTTGAGAATCATATTTTTCACAAACTAACATGAAAATATGGCGGCCTGCGGCCGCCCCATGAGTTTGGACGGCCGAGTGCGGAGCACGCGCTGCACACCTGCTAGGATCGGCCCTGCCTCCATAGGTACCACTATTTTATTATCATTATTATTTATTAGATAAGAGTTTAGAAAATTCTATGAACTGTAACATATCTGAATTTCCTACCCTGCAACGAAATAAAATGCGCCGTTGCCAGACTCCATGGCTTCCAGCTTTGCAACGTCTATTGTCGAAACGTGGAACTACGTTGAATGAACTTATTTGATATTATTTTATAATTCTATGAATGATGAATATTAGTACGACTTCAATCAATACTTTAGGCAATTCGCATCTTTATAAATAGGAGATTTTAATCATATCGAAGATCCACCATGAAGTAAACTTGTTCTTCTGTGACCATCGAAGAAATACGATTCTGTGGCAGAAAAACTAACCTCGAAAACGACGACGAATGGACGGCTCTCTTTCACTGGGCTTTAACGCGGCGTGGGTATATAGTGTTCCTTTGAAATGGAGCCTCTTCTAGGAATCCACCATTTTAGTATATTTTTAAAGACGCTTCTTTGTTATCTGGTATGTACACGATCTCCATTTAAATAACTGTTTCATTTCACAGGATTTAATCTCATGTAAGCTTGTTCTATTTTATTATTGCATTTCTATTGAATATTGTGGAACTCTGCTCTGCTACCAACCCATTTGGAATATTCTTATACTGTTCGTAAGGCCTACTGCACATTTAACTATTCACTCGACACTATGGTATAGGCATTTGGAGTTGTTGCTTTTAGGATAATATTTTACGTACAATAATCACTGGTTTGGAGGCCTAGGATAAACTGTTTATATCATCTGTGCCAAGGAGAACATCTCCCACAACAGTGGCTTGAAAACTCCTCTGGGTGTTCTATAACGAACGTCCCAGTGAACCAAGCCTCGTCTTCGGGCCACGGCGTACCCGATAAGCAAGGAAAGCTTTGAAGGTGCCATCGTTCATCAGTTAACAGGAAATATAAAGAGTTTATCGTCACTTCCAAACCAACGCGACTGCTATGCTCTCACACATCACACTTAGAAGGAAGGATTCTCACACTAGGAACTACAAGGATACTACTTATGAATTTCATTAATAATCAGGTGACACACTCTTTATGCCTATAACCTTTGGATGTATTGGATTCTGCTTTTTATCACAATTGTGCCAGTAATAACCTTACCGGAGTATAGGAAGCTCCATATTGTACATATCACCAGTGCTCCTCTTGTTAATAATTGTTCGATGGATTGTAAACATATCATCTGTAATGCTAGAAGGTTTTTTGCTTTGAGTTTCAATTGATTCTCGTTCGTTTTTCCTTCATAGGCTATGGTTCCCCGAACTATGGCGCTGGACGAATAAAGGGCTCTTGTTCCACCTTTATGTCCAATCTAGTGTTTTATTTATCTATTTTACCTCATTATTTCCCATCCTATATTTCACTAATCTGAGTTATTACGAATCTGAATTACTGCGACATAACATAGAGTTCTACCAATCTAGACGATCACATCACAAGCCAAAAATATAAGTATAAAACCCCCTTTAACGTAATTCTACCCTCAGCTCTTCAGAGCAGGGTTGCCCCTTTTCTCCTTTTTCATAATGTTCCTAGGATTTACAAACTTGGAATGTTACAGAACTCAGAAAAACAATAACAATAATTCAAGTGAACATAGGTTCAAAATACACAAATTAAAACTAGTTCGAAATAAAAAATCAGTTATACAATGATGTGAACAGAAAATAAAAAGCAAATGAAATCACTGCATAGACCACTCATCATACATGTTCTTAAAGGCATTCACCGAAAAAGCACTAACCACAGTAGAAGGTTAGCGATTCCGAACATCGAACCCTCTATTGCTAAGAAAATGCTGCCTCTGAGTAGATCTGAAATTTTCTTTCCGCAACTTGAATGCATGGCCACAGTCGAGAATTGAGCTCAAAGAGCGATTCCAAGTTTGAATTGAAGAGGCCATGAAGTGCTCTTTATACGACTATGAGATCGCCACGAAGACGCCTCTCAGAGAATCTTGGGGGACCCATGAGCTCCAGTCTCTGTATAGCGTAGGAAATCCTTGTCGCACTACGCTGCACCCTCTGAAGAAGCTCCACATCAAGAATCAGCGTCGGCGCCCAAACTGGCGCCGCATATTCTAAACTAAAATAGGTCGTACATAGGTGACATATAAGAGACGGCAGGTGGCAGGGTCACAACGGTAGAACGACCTACGCAAAAGATGGAGTAATCGCTTAGCTTTGTTGACAACATGCAGAATGTGATCGGACCAAGACAAGTCCTCCGAAACAATCACTCCCAGATCACGCAATAGGAGCTTTTGGTTGGAATAACTCGACCATTCAAATAATAGCTAGGTGACTCTGGGATTGGCCATGCTCACGCACTTCAGGAGGTTGAGTGGCAAACACCATTCCTCCGACCATATACAGCATCAAGATCATCCTGGATAGCGCAATGGCTAGAAGTAGGCTCGCCAAAGATTTTAGCGTCATCAGCGAAAAGTGAACACTTGGACCGAACGATATTAGGTAAGTCTGAAGTATAGAATAGGAATAATATGGAACCCAACACGGATCCCTGCATAACACCACTCTGCACCACCCTAGAGGATGATAGGGCATCCCCAACTCGTATACGAAAGCTCCGATCAGAAAGAAACGACTGAATCCACAAAAGCAGGTCACCACGCATGCCCAAATTCCACAACTTCAAGAGAAGGCGTCTATGCGGAACACGATCGAATAACGCACGTGAGAAATCAAGATAGACTACATCCCATAGAGACTAACTACATCCACAGATGAGCCCGAATCAACCAACTTGGTCCAAGCATCAACACAGGTCAGGAGGTTAGTTATGACAGAACGACCAGGTAAAAACCCAGGGGCGGCTCCAGGATTTTCTTTTTGGGTAGGCCCAGTTTTATTTTTGTGTAGGCCTGGTTTAGGAATAACATCAGTTACATCACCCCGTGCAAAGTTGAGGAGGTACACTAGAATAAATATGAAATTTTTGGGTTGGCCCGGGCGCATTTTCAGTAACAGCAGACGCGCTAGATCATCGGCGGTGCTTCGGCTTTTTTCGGCTATTTAAGTAATGGGCGATAGACTACAGCAGACAGATCAGTTGAAACGTGTTGGCTGATGTCTAAAAATGGAGTGCTTACCAGATAATTATAATTATAAGAAATTTGAAGTTTGAGTCAAAATTTTCCAATGAAATCCTGACACATCTTGACAATAATCCAATAAAAATTTTTCCTGCAATTTCCACTTTCCTATAATCGAGAAAAGTGTGCTAAAAGTAACAACTCTCCTAAATCAGGGTTGCATAATTCTTTTGAATATCACATAACAACTCCAAAGCATAAGCGCCTGGGTATAAGAAAAGAAAAAATGATGTGTGCAGCCAACAAGTGCACCTAGAAGAAAATCGGCAATGGGTGGCAAAAAAATTCCTCAGCTGGTAGAAAAGTGAAAAGCTCATTGAAAAAAAGGCTTAGGCATTCGCTACAAGAATATGTCAATATAGATATAGGCTAAGGTGAAAATAAATTTAAAAAATGATTCGTTTTTACGTTGATTTGTTATTTTTCTGAGGTTATTTTTTAATAATTTATAAATCACTAGCTGGCCCAGCGAACTTTGTTCCGCCTAAATGATACTTAAGTACGGTGGATTTCACAAATCGTAATCACCGGTGATCGGAGATCAACAGCTTGGTTGTCTGATTTTCGAACTGTCAAATGTTTCGATGGATATGAGCTGTCACACAGAATAGACACATAAAAATAATATGTCAATTACCAATTATAGCAATTTTGGATTTAGTGATTTCCGCAAATATATTTATTACCCAAACAGAAATTCAAAAACATTTTAAAAATTATGAGAAAAGATGAGAATGGACATATTACGATCGAAACTGATCGCCAAAATCGTATATACTTGACATTTCGATAAAAATTCACTGTGATATTCACGCGCTTCAGGATCTGTTAATAGACCTCCATGGTACTATAAGGCCTATGCAAATTACACAGTAATTGATGTCATATGTTCTTTATTCGACCATTTCAAACAACGACGACCGAAATTCTCGAAAAAAAAAACAGATGACATAAATTGATGCCTCAACAAATTCATCGCCATCTAATGGTGCTGATGTCAAATATAGTACCTTCACGATAAGATGTCTAGAATAATGGTGTAGGCACCATAGAACTTATAGTACATGGAATGCCATTAGCCTTGCTGCTCAGCTTAAAAAAATGGATACACATCTCCAGTTGGAGGACTACTGAAATTTCCATGTTGCCATGGTTACGACTTGTCATACAGAACAGAAACACAGAAATACTATGAATTTAATCGTCAAGATCCGATTCACTTGGCATTTCAGCAAACATTTCTGTGTTTTTGTTCTGCATGACAAGTCGTAACCATGGCAACATGGGAATTTCAGTATTCCACCAACTTGGGATGTTTAGCCACTTTTTGATCTGGTAATAGCATTCCATGTACTATAAGTTCTATGGTAGGCACCCGTCAATTTTTGAATGGAATGACGTTCGACCAAATCGAAAATATTAGCAACGTGGCGGCGCCGCAATATCATTTCAGTATATTTTCCGTTGTCAATTTGATGGATGTACCTATCAACAGCTGATTTGCTAAAGTCAATTATGATATGACAGCAGAATGGCATCTTTTTATTATGAAAGTTTTCTACTTTTCCTAAGAACTAATATAGGTACATCAGAATGTCAGGAATATAAACACACATTAATGCTTGACAAAATTATCTACCATTAACACGCCACGCTCGCCAGAATAAATTCAAGTATTTGAAATATCTGATAAAAATCAGTCCTAATTTGTGAATAGCGCCACCTGAAGTGGAAAGAACGGAACATTGCTAATATAATCAATTTGGTCACAACAAAATCTAATCAGTGCCTACACCATTATTCTAGACATCCTACTTCACGATTACGTTATTTTGAATAAATAAAACTATAAAAATAACTAATAATCAGTCATAATGTGTGAATAGCGCCATCTGAAGTAGTACGAAATCTAATCATTTTAGACATCTGTACTCCTACGCTAAGACTTTTTGGTGTTGGCCAACGGCGCAAAGTTGTAGGCAACTCAAATTACACACTATTACAGTGACTATAGTGGTAATATAGTCACTGTACACCCCATCTAACGGAGAGAATATGAAATCAAGTACCTACGAATAAGCGGTAGCGTAACTGTAGCGACACCTAGTGGCCTCGCTCAAAAGGAGGAAAAGCATTTCCTGTATAAGTGAAATTTTCATCGATTTTTTCGAAGTTTTATTGCATTTTATAATAACCAGACCGTAGACGAATCCATATATGAAGTTTCATAACAAACACTCCATCCGATCTCGAGTTATAAATGGTGTAACCAACATCTTTCTTTTATATATATAGATTACAACATAATAATAGTACCTACATTAGGTTATGTATTTTTGTTTGTTTTTAAATGTGTTTTATAAATAAATTAATAACGAAAACAAAATCATTATTTGCTGAGCTAAAATAAATAAAAAGTTTTTTTTTTAATTCAGTTTCATTTACTTGAAAGTTAACTTAAAGTGAGAAACAGCAGACGTTCTAGACCTAGATCGTCTGCTGTTACTGTCTTCGCCGAACGCTATTCGAAAACATAGCGCGTCTGCTGTTACTGAAAATGCGGCCCGGGCCTACCTGGCCTACCCGCTAGAACCGTCACTGTAAAAACCCATGTTGACAACCGGGTATAATGTTATTATTTAAAGAAAACTGGACCAACCTCTCTAATATAATTCTCTCACATATTTTAGCAGCGAATGAAACCAAACTGATAAGGCTGTATTTCATAGCATCTATACTCTGTTCAAATATAAGCGACTACGACGTAAACAAAGTCGCGCACACGAAGGATGGGCTTCGTTCAGGTAAAGACTTGCTTTCAGGGCTCCAGGGTCGGATCGAGGATAGTTCACACAATCATATAAACTTGATATTATTCTCTGAATGGAATACACATGATTTGAATAGACAAATGTGAACGTTTCGTTCTTTTTCGTGGTGGGCCCAATATACCACCTTCAGATGCAGTGTCCGTTTCTGAATTCGACATTATTGTCCGGAAAAGATAACTGTGAAATCGTTCTAAGCTTTAAGTACGATCCTTGCAGTCTTTTGGGGGCGTGAAAAGAATTATACAGCCGACCGTTTCACCAATCATATGTTAGTAATGCGCAAAACAAACCGATTTGGTTTGTTTGTTTACATTCTCTTATATTTGAACAGACTATAGTTTGTCAGCTGATTTGAAGATTGGGTTTATTAACGCTTCCTTCCAACGAATAGGAAGAGAAACAATGGAGAACGATCTATGAAACAAAATGGTGAAGGGTTGAGCGAATGATGAAGCACATTGTTTGAGAACTTTAGCCGAAATACCATCATCACCCGGAGCCGAGGAGGTGTTTAGGTAACTGTTGGAGATATTTAAGGACAGTGGCTTCAGAAAACTCAACATCACATATGGTGGCACCAGAAATCAATGTCGCCATCAGTGGCAGATGTGTGGGCTCCAAAGAAAAAACGGACGAGAATACATCCGCCAACTCCTCTGCTGAATCCTCAGGAGATGCGCATATCCTGTTGTGCTTGTTCATAACCAGGGGGATAGTAACTTTTGTTTTCACGGAGGACTTCAAGTACTTGAACAATCGTCGACGATCCCCGAGGATACCAGCCTAGATTCAAACGAAGACATCGCACCCCTAACCACAATAGCTAGACGACTGGAACAGGTTCTATGGGCTCGGTAATCTTCCTGCAATCTGCTTCCCATGAACCTTTGCCATAAGGCTTTCTTGTGACGAATCATATTGAGGATATTTCGATCAATCCACGGCTTGGCTGGAATATAGAGACAATCGTCCTCACCACGGAGCAACCGTCGATGAGCGACATAGTAGTGATATTCAGGAACTTGGTCCACATCTCATCGACATCTTCACAAGGAGACAGAACACCAGGCCAGTCAACAGCGAGTGCATCCTCCAGGAGCTCGAAATTGGTATCCTTAATCGTTTCGAAGAGTTTTTCACTGAATGAAGTCAGGGAAAGATGAATGTTTGATTGGAGGATCAGATGGTCCGATTTACCGAACGCGGAAGCAAATACTCAAGTTGCGATACAAGATCATCATTATTGACAATAATTAGGTCAAGAAGGGACGGGTTTTGTTGACCTCGAATCTAGTTGGCCTGGCTACTTTCCTTCGCTTCAGCTCCTCCCTAAGGTTACCGATATCAGATAGTTGCCTCGGTGTTTTGTCGTCACTTTCTTCCATATCCCATGAAGGACTATTGAGTAATTTTGTGCCAGAACTCCAACCGTTCTTTCTTTCTATACCGTTTTGTTCAAGTCCTGAATATCATTGTTAACTCCTCATATTTTAGAAGTGAACTGAAAATATTTCAGTGGCTTATTTTCATCCTCAAAATTAATTTTCTTGTCGTTCCTCGGAACTATCATTGTTTAAACAATGGGCATATGCATAACCTCTACATTTCCCGAATGTTTTCAGTTTTCTGTTGACACTATTCGTTATAGTCGTGGACAAATGCATATTCACAATCAGTGGCGTAGCGCAAAATTTGGGGGCCCTCCCGCATAATTTCAGTTGGGGGCCCCCTCTATACATCTGAGTTGTTTATTGTTCAAAATCGAGGTGTTAGGATTTAGGCTAATTACTTGTTGTGGACTGTTGCCAGATAATTGAGTTGGATATGGTAGTGTAAAAGATATTTATTTACATTATATACAAACATCGTGAATAATACACTCGCATGAAGTCAATAATACAATAAATTCTACTATAAATATTAACAGCATCTAAATCTGAGATATACAGGGTCTTTCACGAGGAACCTCACCCATATTTATACGGGAAACTACTGAACGTATTTTCATGAAATTCAGCACTTATAAGTATTTCACGATGCTGATGAAATCTAAAATATTTTCAAGGCATGAGCACCTCCGGTTTTTCCGGAAATGACGTCAACTTCCGTTTTTCAAATTAGAACACCATTTTTTATTGCAGAAATTGATTCCTTAGAAAATTTCAAGTTATTTTGATGTAACATTTTTCAGTTTTGGTTGGAAAATTCTCTCTGAGCGGGAAAATTCGAAAAAAAAATCGAAAATAGAGCTCCGCGGAAACAAGAATAACTTCGAGGTTTTTGGATGGAAAATTTTCATTTTTGGGATTTTTCAAGATGTAAGATTGATGTATCCACTTTAAGAATCGAAATCGCGATTCATGATACAGGGGGTGAAAAAATCGCTTTCAAAGTTAGGGATGACAAAATCGTGAAAAACCAATTTTTTCAAATTAGAACCCCATTTTTTTATGGCAGATATTGAATCTACGTTAAAAAATAATGTGAGTGTATGCATCACACCCTTGCCCTAAAATGGATTATTTCTGAGTTATTCACAAAAAACTGTTTTTCGTCTTGAATTTTCAGCTATTTCTTTTCCCTCCACGCCAAAAAGATGAAATTTTCAGGAACTGTTATTTGAACCATGCTGTAGATTTTTCACCCCTTCTTGAAACCGACTTCAAGTTACTATTAGGAGAACCATGGCAAACTCTCGCAATTATAACTAGAGAAGATGCTCAAAGTTTTGACCGTTAATTTCTAGACATTTATTTATAAGTCTCAGGAATGCTTCGTGCGTTGCTCTTCTTATTTCATCGGGAGGAAGAGATCTGCAAAAGTGTTTAAAAACCAAATTGAATTTCAAAACTATGAATCTAAAAATCTAAACAAACCTGAACGCATTTCTGACTCGTTCTATGCAATCCTCTTTATCAGTCAGGGAAGTTGAGTAGACAATATTTTTTATCCTACCCCAAACATAATAGTCTAAAGGAGTTAAATCGGGAGAACGTGGTGGCCAAAGATGTGGACCATTGTTCGCCAACCATCGATCTTCAAATAGCCTGTAGAGGATATTTGACACATTGAGTGAATTGTGTGGAGGCGCGCCATCTTGTTGATACCATAAGTCATTATGGTTCTGTACTAGCGGCTCAATTATTTGAGTCAATATGTCAGAATATCTATCTCCTAAGGGAGAACATTCTTTAAATAATGCAAACATGTGTAGTGTTCTATCTTACCAGTTAAAGTCCCATCATAAATGTGAACATCGAGAATTGCATTATTTTTGATGGCGCAAAAAACATTGAAACTCCAGGTCTCTTGAAAGTTCCATTGTCTGAAGTGGTGGTTGTTCTCTTCATCCCATCCCAATAATGACTGTTATGCCTATTGAAAGAACCATTTATGTGAATTTAGATTCATCTGTCCAAATTATACAGTCCAAAAAGTTTTCATTCTCTTGAAATCAAATCATCATAGCTTCGCAAAACTCTGTTCTCCTGACGAAATCAGTTTCCTTCAAATGCTGTACCCTATTGAATTTATATGGGTGCATTTTAAGTTTTTTTAATATTCTCCAAACACTCGATTGAGATAATCCCAGATCAATCTCGGCATCTTTGAGAGAATTTTGAGGATTCACACGAAAATATGCAAGAACTGTAATTTCGTTGTTCTCATCTTCTACTACACTTTTTTCTCTGTGTATAGTTTTCTTAACGAAAGATCCGACATTTCTCAAGTTTGTCATGGTTCTGTTAATGCTATCTAGCTCTCGTTGGTCTGGGTGGGTCAGGAAACCTCTCAATGAAGAGTCGAATCGTTCTATCTACAACTTTATTACATTCTCCATGAAGTAGAATGAGATTTAAATAATCTTCATTGGTAAAATTAGGCATAGTGATCGATTTTATAACTTAATACGAATTATCACCAAATTAATAGTAAACACAAAATGCTACTGAATAAAGAGGAATTTGGCAGATGTTATTAATGATATCTATCACAAAAAAAAAGAATGTAAAACATGGTAAGTTTTTGCATATGGTTCATAAGGAATTATTTATTTATCACTGGAGAGAAAACCGATGGCCGATTAGTTGAAATAAAGAGGTTTCCGATACAAATTCGAATCCAAATTCGCCATCTATTTAGGAACAACCTGTAACTTTTTTCTCTTGCATATTAGGGTAGCAAAATCTAAAACATGGTTTAAGTAACAGTTTCTGAAAATTTCATCTTTTTGGCATGAAGGGAAAAGAAATAGCTGAAAATTCAAGACGAAAAACAGTTTTTTGTGAATAACTCAGAAAATATCCACTTTAGGCAAGGGTGTGATGCATACACTCACATTATTTTTTAACTTAGATTCAATATCTGCCATAAAAAAATGGGGTTCTAATTTGAAATAATTGATTTTTCACGATTTTGTCATCCCTAACTTTGAAAGCGATTTTTTCACCCCCTGTATCATGAATCGCGATTTCGATTTTCAAAGTGGATACATAAATCTTACATCTTGAAAAATCCCAAAAATGAAAATTTTCCATCCGAAAACCTCGAAGTTATTCTTGTTTCAGCGGAGCTCTATTTTCGATTTTTTTTCGAATTTTCCCGCTCAGAGAGAATTTTCCAACCAAAACTGAAAAATGTTACATCAAAATAACTTGAAATTTTCTAAGGAATCTATTTCTGCAATAAAAAAATGGTGTTCTAATTTGAAAAACGGAAGTTGACGTCATTTCCGGAAAAACCGGAGGTGCTCATGCCTTGAAAATATTTTAGATTTCATCAGCATCGTGAAATACTTATAAGTGCTGAATTTCATGAAAATACGTTCAGTAGTTTCCCGTATAAATATGGGTGAGGTTGCTTGTGAAAGACCCTTTATACAATGTACGCGAAACTGTTTCCGACTTTGACCACCAACCAGCTGGCTTCTAATTTCGAATCCCCAAGTCCTAGTGCGTTCTATCAAGAACTCTTTGGTTTTGGTTCTATGCTTCTGGATTGGGTTTTTTATTTGATATCTTCTCTGATATCTTATCTTATCAATCATCAATCAAGGTTATTTCAAGTCAAACAACCGTGCTCTAAAAGGTAGGCTTTCCAATTAATTATTATAGATCAATATTCTTCAAAGTGATGAATTATTCACAATGCACGAGTCGTTCTGAAAATCAAGTGAATGTCAATCATTTTTGAATTAATCAAAATCAATCGATCATAATTCTCATCCAATTATAACCTCTGAATTACCAAAAAAATCCTTCAAAATTCGTCGTGTATACACATCACTTTTTAGTAAGTAAAACGGCAGACGAAACTCATAAATAGAATTCTTTAGCAACTAATTTTGGTTTGATATTTACATGGGATTCTTTTTGAATTGCTTCATAGTTTATTGCTTTATATGTGGAGTATTCTCGTACTTCGTTAGGAGATATTCAAATTCATGCGGTTATTTCGCAGAAGGTTATTACGTTAACGGATATCTGTACCAGCCCTGTAGGAGATTAAACATGTCTGCAGAAAAAGCCAAAGCTGTGAAAGACCTCATTGACAGTGACAAGGTTGTTATCTTCTCTAAAACGTACTGCCCCTATTGCAAAATGGCCAAGCAGGTAATTTATTAGCAATTATTCATTACCTTTGTTAATAATGGAAGTTTTAGGTATTTGACGGAATACAAAAAAGTTACACGGCTGTGGAATTAGATAATCGTGATGATGGAGATGAGATCCAGATCGTTTTGGGCCAAATAACTGGAGCAAGAACTGTGAGTGAATATTCAAAATTCCAAAAGTCTTTCAAATTCAGCATCAATATTTTTTGTAGGTGCCCCGTGTTTTTGTCAATGGTGAGTGCCTTGGAGGAGGAACTGATGTCAAATCTCTTTACGAGAAAGGGGAGTTGCAAAAATATTTTTAAACACTTGAAATACTGAGATACTACAACTCATTGTTTTTTATTCGCACATAGCTTTATGGAAGATGATTTATAGAAATATATTAATATAACACTGAAGTATTAAAATTGGTTCTCAGTTCCTCTTAGATATTAATTAATTTTTTAGACAACTTGATGACATCAAGGAAATTTCAAGTGGTCTGGTGATTAAAAGTAGCACTTTGTTGTGCCATATTATGAGATTTCAAGTATCTATACTCCATTCACAATTATAAAATCACAACTCTGGCCTTGGAAATTTGACACATTCCACTCTGTATCGAAGTTATGACGTTTTTCAAAATATTTTTATGTTACAAGTCAACACTATGTTGCCCTTTCTACATTCTTAGCGTATTTCTCAGAATGTGAATTTATTCGGAAAATGAATGAATTGGAAAAGATGTGATGGACGAAAATAATTAACGTTTATATGAATTGATAGAAAGGATTCCTTTTCTAGTTATTTGCATGAAAAATACAAGAGATCACTGTTGAAATATATTATTTTTCGCCATGGAAGAAAATTGCATTGCTTTCACATGATTTTCATATGCATGCCTGTGAAGATTTTATGAAGTTTTGAACTGAAAGATCAAGACTTGACATCAATTGTTGAATCAAGAATAATGGAACATTATATCCCTCTACTGGAATCCAAATAGTTGAAGGGAGTTGTGATGCAACAGGAACTTTTTCTTGGAACATAACCTTAATAGCTAACTTAATAAAAATAAGAGTAGAAGATAAACATTTCATTTATTTGATCTTATGAACAAGGAGTAAAATATTCTGACTGTATAGTAATTTATTAGTTTAAAAAATATTCATACATCACAACCACAGTAGGTTTGTACAAATAATATGGAACAGGTCAAACATATGCTTCACATTTATCATTCACCTGTTCTAAAATAAGACACAAACTCCTCCACATTATAGGGCCCCTACAGCATTAAAAGCTTGTGTCTCTTTTGAAAGAATTAGCACTAGATATAATATATTCTTTCGATTAGGAGCAAATACCTACCGTTGAATGTTACATACACAAATTTCTTCAAAATGGGCTTTTACGAAGTGGTTCTTTTCCTGAAACGTGAAAACGATCAACAATAATCATTTAGAGACCGATGATGGCCATCCAAAACCCGTTTACTTACGAAAATCGTGCAATTTCATTCTGCAAGTTCTTTCCTCATAATTCCTCGAAAATCCTACCTGAACCATATTTTCCGGTCGCTTTCGTGAAAAGATCGTATAAGGAAGCCTTTTTTTGTCCATTTACACATTCCAAATAAATTTTGAGCTCCAAAAACGATACCGAAACTAACCAAACTTCTGGGGGACCGGAATTTCGTTTGAAATCTTTCCAAACGGCCAGATACCTAAAAAAAACTTCGGTATTCAAGTGTAAAAAAGGCGATTAGTACTTACTTTTGCTTTATTCATGCTTATAAATCGATTTTTGGTCCAATTCAAATTTGCCGTTTGTACCCATGTCAAAATATCTTTGATACTTTTACTTTGATGTAAACAAAGAAACTGGCAACGCCGTTTTGTCATTAAAGATATTCTCTGTACGCGCACAGATTTTTTATCAGGTGCACCAATTCCTGAAAACAAAACCATGGCCAGAGTTGTGATTTTATAATTGTGAATGGAGTATAAGTACCATATATCTAATAATTCCAATATAAATGGACAATGAAACTTGAAGCTGTACTTTGGTAAGAATCCTGATCTGCATATTTGCAGAAAAAGCATTACTTGTTCATTTTGTCTCATTCAGAAACTGTATTATGTTGTGAAACCTATGTCTTTCACTAATTCCAACAGATATAGCATTACGTGTAAACAAAATTGACCTTTACCCACTAACGTATAAGAATGTTCAACGGCCAAGTCACACAACATTAACTATAATAATAAAGAAATCGCAGTAAGGAGCCTTAAACTTGGCTCGACTTTTTCTAGATTTCATGACTTTTTAGAGATAAATAAGCAGCTCCATCGAGACTTGGCTAGTTTTTACAGAATGTTTTTGGTGGGATATATATATATTTCTCAGAGTATGAATTTTCTGCAAATCTATCTTACAGCCTTTTACTTGATATCGTCATTACTATAAAATACCTATGATTGTGTACACCCCATTCATAGGCCCCACTAGCTGAGCCGAACAAAGTGATGGCGCTCAGAAGTCAGAATACAGTATATGTTGAAATCAAATCAGCATGCAGTTTATGAACAATGAATTATCCTTTATCGGGTATCATCGGTATAAGAACAGAACTTGACTAGAAATACATCCAGTATAGTATACTCGTTCTATAATATTGGTGGGTTGTAAAATTTACTCTTAACAGTTGAACAAAATATACAAATGGAGACGAATCTTTCAAATCACAGGCAGCCGAATTAGATAATAAGAATTAAAATCAGAGAATGCATGCATAGAACCTTTAAATCCTGCGACCTTCATACATAGTTATACAAAGCAACATAATATCAGAAAGAAGTAAAATAACATGTAACAGATAAACCAATACAAAAATCGTTTCTATTAAAGTATTGGGTAATTAATGTGAGCTTGCGCCCCAGCTAGAGCTTCACAAGTATCCCTTAAAAACTCATGAAATAATAGCAAAATATACGAAAATCACAATGTGGTACTCTTAATTTATCTATCAACGCCGGCGTATACATTAAGCAGACTGCACCCTGCTCCAATGCAAAACAATTCGTTACAGAGTACCTATCAGTGATATCACTGATGCTTGCCAATTTTAGAATTACTGAGCGGCATCAAAAATGAAGTAGAATTGTGGCAAATGACATGGCAGCAGAAACCTGGAAGTAATTTTAAAGAGCTGATAATTGTTATGTTTTAAGAGAAACGGGATTTTTTCCCGAGACGGAAAAAGTTTTACAAATGTTGATGATGCTTCTACCGTGCACTACTTGAACTGTGGAGCGTGTTCCTAAATAAGTGTATCAACGGTCAACTGTAGATTTTTCATGAAAAAATAACATTTTTTATCTCAGGAACCGTTTGAATTACAGCTTCTGTGCACGTACACATTGTCACTAATAATAGCTACTTTCTTGCACTTTACTGGGTTTTATAAGACGTGCCAGTGTCGGAGATATTGAATTTGAACAAAAGTTTAACCCCTCAACGTTTACACCACTAGACAAATTTGCATTTGCACAGTGCGTCGATGTGTTTAAGTAAGGGGAGTATACCAGAAACCGCCATATGTTGGGTCCAACCATAGACTCGAAAATTACAGATCCCTTCGAATGAAATGGAATCCTCAATCCAAAGAAATGAAATCTGTAATCGAATTAGCATATTTTCGGAATGAGAGATCTTGTGGTGACTTTTTTCGGCATGCTCACATGAAAAACATTGGAAATAGGTTAGGTTCGTGGTGTTAGAATAAGGCCGCGGTATCTAATAGTCAAATTTATGATTTATTGTTTATGTTGGTGTATCACCCCGACAGATGGCGATGAAAATGTTGCGAGTCCTGTAATTTTCGAGTCTATGGTTGGACCCAATCAACCATAGAGCCAGATCTATCTAGCATACCTATCTTTATAGTGCTCTAGTTTAAGTAGAGCTCCGTTCACTTTTATGAAGTATCTTGGTTGGCCATGGTTTAGGTTTATCAAGTTCTTTCACTTGAAACGGACGCAGGTTGGTAATCGTGAAAATCAAGCGACTTTGCCAAGTCTACTTTCTATTTATGAATGGAGTTAGTTCTTTTAAGGTGTAACTGTGCTGTGACACAATATACTTTGTGTTCTGTGGACACAAGATTCGTAGTACCACTACATTTTCATACTGGAGTATTTCAAGTTGCGCAAAGAGGTATTTAATTGTCGTCTGTAGGCTTATTATTTCTTGAGAATTTTGAAAAGTGGGGATTTCCATACGTCCGTCTGTTCTGTTCTTCTAAAAGTTTTTCTGTCGGGTTAATGAACTATCACAAAGTAACGGACTATTCTGTCCATTATTTTTCAGTAGAATTTCAAGACTCGGTTCTGGATTTCCGTACAAGCAGGGGCGGTTCTAGGGCGGTGCGACCGCACCGGGCGCCAAAATCAAATATGGGGCAGAAAACGGGACGTCGCGACGAGCGGAATTAGGGGCTGTTGAGTTCTGAAGTCTTGCTCCTCTTTCAGACTCGCGCGACTATACAATTCGACCGAAAAAATAGAGAAATATTTTCATATATTTTCAAAAAACAGCTTGGGTTTTCAGTCGGCATGCCATGTCTTTCCCTGCGATCAACTATTCAAGTTCATTACGCTTGTCGGTATTTTGTTTAAACGTCACCCGTCACCCAAATGGTTATTGGGCGGCTCCTTTGATGCGTGATTCAGGCGGCTTCTTTGATGAGCTTTTCTTAATGCGGCTTTTCTGTTATTATTGCCCATTCTACAATCAGAGTTTCCTTTTAAATAAAGGGAGAGAATCTCACGAAGTATTTTCAATTCTTTTTTCTAATTTCTACCTCATTCGAAACCACGTTGTGTTGAGGTTCTGTTCAGTGTTAAAATTATAAAGTTTTTACTAGGTAGGTATTCTAAATTTTTATGTCTAAGGAATTTAGGATTTCTGATTGTGTATTCAAGATAAACTCATAATTAATTGAGTAGCTTTTCAACATTCAATTTTCTTTCGTTAAGAAACAACAAAACGAGTGTTTCAATAATATGATTATCACTACTGTCTTTTTTCGCCTTAAGAAAGAGGAAATCCATCCTCGAAACGTTGGCCTTGTGAATAACAAAAGGTTAATAAAACTTTTCCTGTTACCCAATATTGTTTTGATTTATTATCACTACTTTTCTATTATGACATTCTTATCCAATACAAAATGAAGATATTGCGGGTTATACAGGGTGTTCAAATTTTGCTGGGCTGACCCAATTTTGTTTTTTCGAATAGAAGCCTATATTTTATATCACTTTTTCAGTTTCCACATGAAGAATATTGAACACTTTTTACACAGCTTCGTCTTCACTTCGAAAATATTGAAGGTATCCGAGATTTTCAACATAATGGAATTCAACCCAAGGTTCTTCACTTAGAACGTTTCAAGTCAGAAACATTTGGAGTAGAGCCTTTTCAAGAGTGAATGACTCTTAGACTTCAAATTAAAAAACAAATACTTATATTTCTTGTTTGTTTAGAAAGTAGTTTACTCAAATTCACTTTTTTTGGTTACTTGTCAGTTTTTGAAAAAAGCTTTTTCGAGCACTTGTGAAGTTTACTTAAAGAGGCCTTTTTTCGCGCTTCTAATGAATCCGTAATATTCAAGGTGTTCCATTTGAAATGAGGAAGTTTTTTGCCTGTGCTGATTTGAAAATCGCTTTGAGTGATGGTGAAAAATGTGATATCTCTGGATATACTTTTCTTGAAGAACTTGTGAGCCTGAATCCATTATTGAAGAATCTTCAAGCAGCAGAGCCAATAACAGTTCTTCGACTTGCAAGATATTTTCCCAAATGGGACAGCGTTTCGTATCTTGCTAACTGTTCCTATAAACGTAGTCAAAGGAGAACGAAGTTTCAGTGAATTGAAGCTTATGAAAACTCTACGATCTACAATGTGCAGCCAATAAAGACTATCCGATCTTGGAATTCTGTCTATAGAAAAAGCTATTGCACAAAATATTGTGAATATTGTGAATTGATAAACAAAATTAGCGATAGCTAAAACCAGAAAAGTGCATATTTGAGTTGTTTGAAATAAATAAAAGTTGTCAAATCTAATATCTATTATTATACTCGCACTATGGAAGATCCTACCCTCCAAAACTCGCACAAATTGGTCAAACGAACTTTTCAATGATTTGAAATTTATGACAGCAATAATTCGGTTTTATAGTTGTAGGGGCGCCACTTTCTAATCTCGCACCTCCCAAAAATATTGATAGCACCGCCACTGCGTACAAGAAAATAGCATAACTGAATCTTCCAATCATGTTTATACTCATACGCGTGAAATAGTTCCAGTATTAACAGAGAAAAAAGTTTCTTCAATATTCGTCAGGTCTTTGGAATTATTGAGTTCACATAATATTTCCTCGAATTCATTGTTTTCCCAAAGTAAATAAACATTTTGATAAATACGTAATTTCTACGGTTTGTATGTAGAAACGGCAACGTTGCGTTCATATCTGACAGAAGAATTACCATAACCTAACATTTTCAAAATATACGCGGTGAAATGTGTCAGAATTCCAGGGCCAACCGGGCTACTTTATAAGAGTGAATGGAGTATATCTTGAGAGTTTTTATTTTTTTTACATTTTTCTCTGCTTGATTGAATATCTACCACAAAAATAATTTGTTTTACATTTCATTGTGTATTTTTATTACTTATTGAAAACTAAGATTTGATTATTATCGAAAAAATAAATAAATAATAGAACTATATTTTTTTTTAAATCAGTCGATAATTTTGATTTTATCTGAACTGAAATGAATTGATCGAATATCAAAAATCCTCGACATAAACAAAGCTTGACGTTTTCAATGATGTGAAAAATGCTTTTAACAATTTTTTTCAAAGCATATGACATAAACGAGCGCTCAAAAACGACATTCGTATCCCCGGACGGTTACGAGGATATATTGAAAAATTCTTAGCCTACTATAGAACATACTGAACATAGATGCATAGAATACCTGGTGTAACGACTCCTTTCTAAAAATCGTGACCAATATTTGTAGATCAAAACGGCATTCTAGATTTCAGATTTTGGTCTAGTTCCGAAATAAATCCGCAATTTTTATCGGTCGAGGCGCTACTGCGGCAACGACAAATAACGCGACCCCTTTCGGGAGACATGAAAAGCAGCACAAAATGTCACATTTTCGAGCGACAGGAAAGCCTTAAGAGTCTTCAGCCGTCAAAATAGGAAAAGTATACCGCCAGATGGCGGTGCAGTGCATTAATTTTTATTTATTGCATTATTCAGCTAGAACAAATATTGGGGCGCAGGGAATATCAACAAGAAATCCTACCCTGAACTAGATCTCACACTGACTGTATAATAGGTACACTAATTTTCCTTCACCAGTCACCTGGGAGTAGATACCTGCGGGGCGTGTCATTTAAAAGAAATTAAATTCCATGTTAGAATCCACAATTGTAAGAAACAATCAATTTTCACTAATTGTTGGGTAGAATTTCAGTTAAAGAACTGAAGTGCGGTTCAATTTTATATAATGAGAATTTTACCAAGTTTATGAATAGAAAAATAAGAGAGCTAATGGACTGTATATGTTTAAAATTAGTTATTGAAACCCAACACAAATGAAAGGATAAATGCACCCAAATTAACAATTGCAAGGTCTTACCTATTTCAGCAAAACGGTCAACCAGATCTTGTCGGTTACTCCTATTTCCATGAACACAGTGATCGAGCTCGACAAACGAACAAGGAATAGAGCTGACGTGAAAATCCGTTGCTAAAAATGTCAAAGTAGGAACACTTATCCTTGTGGCCAAATAATAACCACGCCACTGGTAACAGTACTTTTCGAACCAAATTCGCACAAACGAATGTTCTTGAATGAATGTAATTCGAAATGACTCGAAATCACTAAAATTGTGAATCACAAGAAAAACTGAACTTTTCTAGATTCACGAAAGGAAACAGAATAAATTTATATTATCGGTAGCAGATATATGTATTCACGATTACGGGAATCAATGAACTGAATTGAAAAATTAAATGAAATAAAAATACGACATATGTTACACAGCTGACAAGTGACGATCTTCTCGCACCTAAACTCCATATGGGATCTCCCCAAGTACGGAGAAATTGAATTAATTTCGAAAGGAATAAAAATGAAAAATTCAGAAAAGTTATCTGAACCGTTCACTTGGCGTGAACAAAACAGGCCGCCGTAAAATTGTGTGAATTTTACAGAATATTGGAAGCAGTGAAATTAAATCTAAAATCTAACAAACTAACATCTAAAAATCTAATAAACTAAAGAAAATTTGAAGTGATTGCAGCATTAAATATCAATCGGAACCAAACGTGTTAGGGCTCTTGTATATTGACCGGCCGCGGTTTTTATTGACGCAACTCGAATCGTACCATCGGGTCCCGGATGCAACTCGATTATACGTCCGATAGGCCAAGTGGCAGGTTTGGAATCTATGCCCTTAATGAAAACTAAATCTCCAACAGATGGATAAGCGTTTTGTGTCTTCCATTTATTACGCTGAATCAAAGTGTGGAGATATTCGTGTGACCATTGTTTCCAGAATTGTTGAAACAATTTTTTATGTTGTTCCCAACGTTTGATGGGCGTTTGAACATTATCAAGCGTCAATTCGGGAATGGACAACAATGGGGCGCCTATCAGGAAATGTCCAGGGGTTAAAAAGTCCGCGGATTCGGAGGGATCAGAGGACAAGGGGCAAATTGGTCTACTATTTAAAACCGCTTCAACACGAGTGAAAATCGTTGCAAGTTCCTCAAATGTACAAGCAACCGAATTTAGAGATTTGAGAAGCAGACGCTTTGCTGATTTAACACCGGCCTCCCACAAACCTCCGAAATGGGGGGCATATGGAGGAATAAACTTCCATTTGATGGATCTCTTCGACAAATTATCGCATATATCGACATTATTCGACCTCAAAAACTGAGAAACCCCATCAAGATAGCGTGAAGCTCCGACGAAATTGGTACCATTGTCGGACCAAACTTCTTGAGGTAAGCCTCGTCTAGCGGTAAATCGATCTAAGGTCGATAAAAGGGCCTCCAAGGTGAGGGACGAGACTAGTTCCAAATGAACTGCCTTGGTGACGAAACAAATGAAGAGAGCAAGATATGCTTTCATCATTGTTGGTTTGCGTGAATTATTTGACCGATAGGAAAATGGGCCAGCAAAATCCACACCCACCTTACTGAAAGGACGTGAAATATTGACTTTGAGGGCAGGTAGAGGAGCCATGAAGGGTTTATAGGTTGTACCTCGAAACCTTGTGCATGTAATGCATTTTCGAATGCACTCTCGAACCAGATTTCGTACAGACAAAATCCAATAATTTTGCCGAATTAAAGACATAGTCGTGTTAGGACCGGAATGAAGCGAAATTAAGTGAAATTGGAGACATATTAAACGTGACAATGCACAGTTTTTCGGAAGCAAAACTGGATGCTTAGCACTCTGTGGTAAAGAAGAGAATTGTAATCTTCCTCCTACCCTGATCAATCCTGCAGAATCGATATAAGGATTCAAAGATCGAAACGATTTCTCGATTGATTTTTTTTGAAGTAAATTCTGGCGCAATTTATCGAAATAGTGTTGCTGTGTGATTAACACTATGGATTGAAGGGCTTCCTCCAGCTCATCCTGAGAAATTGGGCCGGACAACCGTGACGTTGAATTGGTTTTGTGGCGACAATTGACAATGAATCTTCTTATATAGGCGAAGACTCGTTTTACTCTATTTAAAGTTGAAAAGTTCTCGATAACCATTAAAAGCGGATTTACTGGAGTCTCATTTGCGGTTGCAACATTAATGTTAGCTTTTAATTCAATTAGGGGAGCTGAATTCAGATCACAACCGGTGAAAGGTGGTGGCCAATTGGAAACTGGAGTAACCAAGAAATCAGGACCATGAAGCCAAAAATTGTGAATTCTTGGGGTGAGAAATTGTTGAGGCGTGAGACCTCGAGAGGGCAAATCAGCTGGATTTGACTCGGTGGACACATGATGCCATGAAACGTCAGAAACTAAATCGTTTATCGCGACTACACGATTGGCAACAAACGTTTTGAGGCAATGAGGGGGTGTTGTCAACCATGACAGCACAATTTGAGAATCTGAAAACAGACGAACTTCAGATATTCTAAGGGGAAATTTATTGTCCAGAATCATTCTGACCAACCTAGCCAACAAAACCGCAGCAGATAGTTCCAATCGAGGAACCGAAAGTGTTTTTAATGGAGCTACCTTTGATTTAGCGGCCCACAAGTGCGATGAAATGCGATCTTCAACTGTAACGGAAAGATAAACAGAGGCTGCGTATGCCTTCTCAGATGCGTCACAGAAACCCGCTAATATGATATGACAATCAGGTGAAGAAACGACAGAGCGAGGAATCTTGAGCATTGAAAGTGCTCGAATATCGCCGACGATTTTCGACCATTCGTCCGAGTAAGAATCACTTAAGGGTTCATCCCAACTTAATTTTTCCGACCACAATTTCTGCATTAATAGTTTCATTAAAACTACAATGGGAGCCAAAAACCCAACCGGATCAAAAATACGGGCTATATACGAAAGAATGGATCGTTTACTTGGCTTTTCAGTGAATTCCTTCACATTGAAACCGAATGAATCTATTTTAGGAATCCAAGTTAAACCCAAAATCTTAATTCCCGTTGAATCGTCGTCGAAATTTAATTGTGATTCAATGTGGTCTGACGGCAAATCATCCAAGATATCAGGACAATTACTAGACCACTTCTTTAATGAAAAACCGCCCTTGTTAAGCAATTCACGAAGTTCACTACGCAATTTCATCGCCTGTTGAACATCGAATGCACCGGTAATAATGTCATCGACATATATATCATTGAGGATAACTTGCGATGCCTCAGGGTGATTTTTACCCTCATCAAAAACGAGCTGATTTAAAACTCGAATAGCTAAAAATGCCGAAGGTTTCAAACCATAAGTGACCGTATTCAATTCAAATTCGGTAACAGGTTCATCAGGAGATGAACGCCAATAGATATGTTGATATCTGCGATCGGCCGGACACACTAGAATCTGCCTGTACATCTTCTCGATATCGGCACAAATTGCTATAGGGTACATTCTAAACGAAAGCAAAATTATGCGAATGTCCTTTTGAAGTTTAGGACCACCTAACAGTCTATCATTCAATGATGAACCGGACATATCTATATCGGAAGCGTTAAAAACAACTCGAAGCTTTGTTGTCGAACTTGACTCTTTACGAACGACGTGATGTGGTATCACGTATTTATTAGAGGTGTTAGCAGGTGACATGTGATTTAATTTTAGATACTCGAACATGAAATTTTTATAAGTATCATAAGATTCAACATCTCTCATTAATCGCTTCTCTAGGGACAAATACGATTTGAATGACCTATTTGAATTATAAGAGAGATCCGGAGACGTATTCTCTAATTTGAAAGGTAGGGAAACTATGTATCGGCCATTTCCATCACGAGAATGAGTGGATAGGAAATGTTTTTCGACATAATCATCTATAGGATCCTTAACAAAGGAATCTGGAACCTCTTCCAATGACCAAAATTTCTGTAGCTGATCATTGAGGGCAGATTGGGCGAAAAGAACCGATTTGAAAGAAGAATAGGATTCCTTTATAGGACCTATGATAGTCCAACCGAAAAATGTGTTAACGGCTGTGGGATGAATAGGAGACGAAATTCGACCATCGCGATCGAAAACCAGCGAATACGTATCAGCGCCCAAGAGTACATCTATTGGTTGAGAAATGTGAAAAGTGTCATCAGCCAAATTTAAATGTTGAAAATGCCTGAATATCTCCGGTGATAAGGGAGCAGAAGGAATATTATTTGTTATTTCCGGCAATACAATGGCATCCACCTGTAAGAACTGTGATCCCAACCTAGGATACATACGGCATTCTACTAAACCTAATGGCCTTGCATTTGATTGACCAATGCCAGAAATAGATATATTGACAGGATCAATTTTCAAACCTAATCTTCCGACTAGGGGTTGACTTATGGCTGAAATCTGGGATCCAGGGTCTAAAACTGCTCTTACAGATATCATTGAACCGTCAGCGGATTCTATTCTCGCTTGAACAGTGCCAAGAAGTACTTGATTTACTGAGGCCGATTTCCTATTGATGTGATAGGAATTGATAACATCATTTGAAGAAATGGAATGAGAAGTTGAAGGCTGATTTTCAACATGATTTGTTTTACCTAGAGTACGAGATGGTACATTTGATTGATTGGCAGATTCATCATTAGAAGAAGATTCGTTATCGGGATGGAGACTGGTGTGATGACGATTCGATTTACACAATCGACACGAATTTTTGGAAGCGCAATCTTTGAAATTGTGTAGACCAAGGCAGTTGAAACAGCGCTTGGAATTTTTCAAAAATTCGAATTTGTCTTGTCTTGACAAATTTATATAGGAAGCACAGGCGAATAATGGATGCGAATCAGAGCACTTCGGACAACGAAACCTTCTTGAATTCGGGAAGCTACGTGAGTCATTGGAGCTTTGAAAGGTGGATGCAGAATTTGCGAGTAAAACATTTCTTGTTTTATTTTTATCCGAATGTGATGAATTGATTGGTGTTGATTTGGATGCAGATCTGGAAGAACTTTGTTCGTAAAATTCCTGAGCCGTTAGCTGTTGCGTTACGAACTCAATCAAGGTGCTATATGCGGGAATCTCGGATGATTTTAATTGACCTTCAAACGCTTTTCTCGTGTAAGGGTCCACATTACGCAATGTTATGGAAAACAGAAGGAAATCTGATAAGTCCTTTATATTCAGCGCTTTTATTGCATTGACAGAATTTTGGTGACAGTTTAAAAATTCTTTAAGATGTGAGACCGAATTATTATTTGAAGCTTTGAAATTAAGAATTTCGTTCAAATACATTGTAGCCAACATACGAGGATTCTGAAAGCGCGATTTCAAAGCTTGATAGGCCAACTCATAATTTTCAGTTGACAATTGTAACCCCGATATGACTGCAAGAGCATCATTTCTCAAATAAGATTTCAATAGCTGAAACTTTTGTATGGTTGTCAAACTATTGTTTTCATGAACCGAAGAATTAAATAGCTGGAAAAACTCAGGCCACTCAGCGCTTTCGCCAGAAAAGGGGCGAATATTAATTTTTGGCAGCAAAACGGATTCATTTGAACTCGGAGCTTGCGAACTCGACGCAGGTGTCGACAAGGCTTCCTGTCGTTTCAGAGACAAAAAAAGCCCAGTTATGCGTGCAATCACTTCAGCAAACGCCAACTCCGATTTTGCCGTCTCTATACGATTTTCCGATAATAATTCGCAATTCAACTCCACTATTTCCTCCTGTATACTTTCAAATTTAGATTCATAACCAGAAATCTTTTCTCGGTATGCTTGTAATTCGAAGAGTTTTGTACCATCATAATCTTTCACTCTTTGCCAGATTCCGGTAATGATAGAAAATATGTTGGCCCGTTTTTCAACCAACACATCCAATGCTTTATTGCCTGTATCTGTCTTCGGTGGCATTGTTATGAAGAAATTTAATAAGAAACAGATACAAACAGCAAAAAATTGAATGAAAAGGGAATGAAATTGAATATTTCGATGGAAACAGATGTATGCGACCCGTCAGTTGTGGAACGATGTTGCCAGATTGCGACGATCGTCGTATATCTGAATATAAAATGGCCGCTTCAAAGCTAAGATTTTTGAATTTTTGACTGAAACTTTCAAATTTTAAGGAAATTAGCTTGAGATTGAGCTTAATAACCGGCCCGTAGGACCAAAACGTGTTGGGTAGAATTTCAGTTAAAGAACTGAAGTGCGGTTCAATTTTATATAATGAGAATTTTACCAAGTTTATGAATAGAAAAATAAGAGAGCTAATGGACTGTATATGTTTAAAATTAGTTATTGAAACCCAACACAAATGAAAGGATAAATGCACCCAAATTAACAATTGCAAGGTCTTACCTATTTCAGCAAAACGGTCAACCAGATCTTGTCGGTTACTCCTATTTCCATGAACAGAGTGATCGAGCTCGACAAACGAACAAGGAATAGAGCTGACGTGAAAATCCGTTGCTAAAAATGTCAAAGTAGGAACACTTATCCTTGTGGCCAAATAATAACCACGCCACTGGTAACAGTACTTTTCGAACCAAATTCGCACAAACGAATGTTCTTGAATGAATGTAATTCGAAATGACTCGAAATCACTAAAATTGTGAATCACAAGAAAAACTGAAATTTTCTAGATTCACGAAAGGAAACAGAATAAATTTATATTATCGGTAGCAGATATATGTATTCACGATTACGGGAATCAATGAACTGAATTGAAAAATTAAATGAAATAAAAATACGACATATGTTACACAGCTGACAAGTGACGATCTTCTCGCACCTAAACTCCATATGGGATCTCCCCAAGTACGGAGAAATTGAATTAATTTCGAAAGGAATAAAAATGAAAAATTCAGAAAAGTTATCTGAACCGTTCACTTGGCGTGAACACTAATCGACGGCTAAAATAAACCTTAATAAAATGTCTTTGATAAAAATGGATATTTATCATTTCGAATAAAAAAATTCAAGGAAATAAATTCCGAGGAAACAACACATTGTTGTAATATTATTTACAAAAAAACGGTACATTTCGAAAGAAAAAGGAGATAGACATTTGATTAATTGAATGATAGACTTCAATACTGAAATGAAAAAACACAAAAATATTTGTTCGTTTTGATGGTGGAAATGTTACAAAATAACCCAAAATGATGGCGAATATCCTTTTTATTCATTCAATACTTATGAAATATTTTTTTTATTATTTTTATCTTTATACACTCATACATCCCTTCATCAATCAGAAAGAAATAAATTGTTTCTGACTCCCTTTTTTTCAGGGACGTAGACCCTTAAACAAAATCTAATCAGTGCCGAAACCAGGTATTCTATGCATCTATTATAGAACCAAACAACATTTCAATGTCAAAATATTTTATTAATCAACATATTCTCCTCTTAATTGAATACATTTATTACAGCGAACCTGCAACGTCTCTAGACCAAAAATGTTTCTTCTTACTCTGCAAACCAGTTCTCCCCAGCTTTTATTACCTCCTCGTTGGAAGAAAATTTACGACCTTTTAAACTTTTTTCAGTTGAGGAAAGAGATGATAGTCGGACGGAGCCCAATCTGGTGAATAAGGGGGGTGTTAAAACTGAAGCAAAAACTTTTCCAGCAGATTCTTGGAGACGAAACTTCTTAGGTCTTGGAAAACCAGAGTGTCGCCATTCCATCGATTGTTGCTTTGTTTCTGGATCGTAGAAATGTACCCAAGTCTCATCCATAGTAACAATTCGGTTTGAGAAGTCTACACCGTTTTCAAATCAAACACAGATCGAACGCGATGCGTCTACCCTTGCACGCTTTTGGTCAACATTCAAACATTTGGGGATCCATTTTGCAGAAATTTTTCTCATGTCCAAATTGACGTGAACTATATGATGAACGCGTTCGTATGAAATCTTCAGTGCTTCAGATATCCGTTTTAGCCCAATTCGACGGTATGATGAAATTATGTCATGAACTGCATCGATATTTTCGGGGACTGACACAGAAACTGGCCTTCCCGATCGGTCATCAGCTTCAATAGAAAATTTACCTCTTTTGAAGCTTGCAGTCCAATTTTTCACGGTCGTATACTATGGACATTGATCACCAAGGGTATTAAGCATATCTTCGTAAATCTGCTTACCTCTCAACCCTTTTAAATACAGGTACTTGATACTCGATACTCCAATTTTTGGATTTTTACAGTTTCGGTGGACATCTTTTTTTTTTAATTTATTGCGTAACTGGTTTACTTTTTTGACGTCGAACTCTACACTGACACTTATTATAAATTATTGTTCGCTGATATGGTATCGCAATATTTTGTTTATGCATGGAACTGGTCTAGGCTAACTAGATATCAATACATCCTCGTATCTAACAATCTCTGTCCGAAACCTCCGAATATTCATGCCATTCTGCACAAACCTTAAGTAGGTATTCATTTATGACATTCATAGTTCTTGGAGAGAAGATATAACTGATATAACAATCATCAGAAGAAACTTGAAAAAGAAAATGAAAGAATGAGATGGAAAAATATACCACAAGGTAGACTCTGGAATAATGATACTCACGGTTGATGCTGGCTTGAGAGATATGCTTGTCTGCTGGCGTCGTGTATATGTCTTTTCTATCACGGAACGAATCCACTTATGAAAACTTACAATCATTTATAAAGACCCGTTATATTTTTTACTGATGTGAAGAATCGTAGGGGCCTATCCAACTTCAAGTGGACGCTTGCTCGCAGAAAATAAGAGTGCAGACCAATTCTCACCACCTAATAGCATTTCCCATAAAATGACACATTTTATCTTCCTGCAATACAATAAGAGCCTCCACCTATAATCTTCCATTATGATTATCTGTCAACGATACGATATGAATGTCCTTTTTCGAATAGTTCTTAAATAAACAAAGCTGTTTATGAAGTGTTTGGTAAATAAAAAAGGAATTGCTCTCGTCATTCATGTTATCGCACCTGAAATATCCACCATATCACCCTCCCATATTTCGCTAAGAAGAAGTTCATTACCAGATCAGATGGATACTGTGAATAATATATTAGTACTTGAGAATTTTGCAGTTGATCCTGAAGATTATTCTGTGAGTGTAGTGAATCTGTGAAACGAAATATACAGGGTGCTTCAAATAATGTGGTTTATGACTTCATTTCAAATTGAATGCCGAGTTGCATAATCAATAATTAGGATCTATTTTTTTAAATCACGTTGAGAATTCTGACCAGATCGGAAATCCATTTAAAATAAGTACTACATAATTTTACAGTATGATATTTTGAGATTTTTTTGCAACGGTGTATCTGAATTCTGTCTGTGGGATCAGCTTTTACCTTTTTCTTTGTCGAATTTTAGACAAATTCTTTGCTACTAAATCATTCACAATCACAATATAAGGAAGAAAAAGAGGTTTGATTCTCTGTCGGCACCTTTGACCTATATCTCACAATTGAATTTTTTTAGGTCCAAGACGTGCGAAATATGATCTGCTACATAGATGCACAGAAATCCTGGTGTTGGCACTGATAATGTTTTTGTTTAAGACTTTCTTGTCGACAGAAAATTCGAGATATTGACCTACTTTTCATTTCTCTCGCACTATTTCTTCATTATCGCAATAACGCCACGACCGTGAAATATTGCGGTTAAATCCGGAACTAGGCCCCAATCTTGAGTGTAGATTTGATCTACAATTTTTGGTCACGATGTTTGGTCAGAAGTTGTTACCCCAGGGCATGGTGAAGTATACTTCCACCATGCCCCCGGGTTTCTATGCATCTATTTTGCTACACATCGATTTGAATCGAAATGAAGCAATATAGGACAGGGCCGAAACCTTCAAAAATGGTAAAAAATGAAAAAAAATTACAGTAGGATGAAACCCATTAGAAAAGGAGGGGAATATGATCAAAATGAAAGGAAAAATAAATTACGGTCGATCCGAGTTCGGCAAGTGGGAAGGGTGAGTTTTTAAGGGTGAAAAATGATTTTCCTTGATTTCCGGCAAAACTACAAGTCCTATGGAAAAAAGTTAAATGGCAAAGTTGTAGGTAATGAAAAGATCTACAACTTTTGTTTTCGCAATTTTTTTACATAACCTCAAAATTTAGGTAAAAAATTCAAAATACCAAGTTTTTGGTTTTTTATTTATATCTTTTTAAAAAACAAATTTTTCTACGAAATTTTGTGAAAACTTACCTTATTATGTCCCAAATACAATGTAATTTATTAGATTCAAAATATTTATGTTTTCGACTTATTTTAACTCAATATCAAAAAAGCCCCGTAATTTTCAATCGACAATTCTGACGTCAAAATATCAGCTTTTTTCAAAAAGTTTAGGGGCTTTTTCTTCATTGAAATATCTTATTCCTGATGGTGTAAAAAAAAATATACATTACTATAGGAAATGTTCTCATAAAATGCAAAAAATTGAAAAAACTCAAATTCGAAATTTTTTTAAATCATTATGTACAATTTTGAGGTATTTATTAAAATTTACTCTTTAATTACTCAAAAAACGTAAGATTTCCTGTTTCATTTATAAATGAAAAAATTGCAAATTGAAATATACTTCTATAATTAACAAAAAAATAAGTTAATAAAGTTAATATTTAATAAGACATCTACAATATTTTGAGAAAGTTGTAGAATCTTGTTTAAATAATATTTTTAGATGACTATTTATTGCTGTTTTAAGATAATTCATATACCTGAGTGACCTTTGGTTAATTTTTAACCCATTGTAAGTTATTTCATAGAGAAGTGGGGACTGAGTTACTCTAATGGTGGGTTTCATAAATCGTTGATTGAACAAATCACAGAATTATTCGACGAAATTGTCAAATCAAACAATAGGATTTCTAATTTTCGAAATTTTTAGCATACAATTGCTTGATTGAGTGAGTTGTGAGAAATTTACTTTATTCAAAGAATTGTTTGGAATCTACATAGCAAGGTAAATACTATCTGTATTGTAATCTATATTAATCAACTTTAAATAAAAATAGAAATATTTTCTTTCATAAATAGTATGTTTAACGTAACTTAACCTAAAAAATTAAAATTGAATGATATTTTAGTACAAGAATAAAAACTAGCTCAAGACGTAAGAAATCACAGGAAGAAAAAGAAATAAATAAGGTCGCTCTTACATTTAATTTTCAATCTCATTGCTTTCTCTGCGGTGGGTTCTTCGTAATCAGAATTAAGTATCTAAATTCAATAGTACGATTTACCTGTATATTTATATTGTATAAGATTTTCTATGACATGAATGTAATTCGAAATAAATAAATAAACTCTTTATCCTAAAAAAAATGCAGCAATCATATTTTTTTGATGAAATTGTACACAGTGATTAAAAAAAAATTTCGAATTTGAGTTTTTTAAATTTTTTGCATTTTCTGAGAACACTCCTTATAGTAATGTATATTTTTTTCACACCATCAGAGAGTAGATATTTCAACGAACAAAAAGCCCCCAAACTTTTTGAAAAAAGCTGATATTTTGACGTCAGAATTTTCGATTGAAAATTTGGGTGCTTTTTTGATATTAAGTTAAAATAAGACATAAATATTTTGAATCAAATAAATTACAGTGTATTCGGGATATAATAAGGTAAGTTTTCACCAAATTTCGTAGAAAAAAAATTTTTTTTGAAAAAGATATAAATAAAAAACCTAAAACTTGGTTTTTTGAAATTTTCATATAAATTTTGAGGTTATGTGAAAAAATTGCCAATACAAAAGTTGTAGATCTTTTTATTACCTACATCTTTGCCTCTTGACTTTTTTCCATAGGACTTGTAGTTTTGCCGGAAATCAAGGAAAACCATTTTTTACCCTTAAAAACTCACCCCCTCCCACTTCCCGAACTCGGATCTACCGTAATTTATTTTTCCTTTCATTTTGATCATATTCCCCCCCTTTTTTAATGGATTTCATCCTACTGTAATTTTTTTTGTTTCAAAAATTATCGACCCTGGTCTAATACTGAACTTGATGATAAAGCAATGTTCCAGTGAAACGTGGTAACATTGAGAATCAATTTCTATGCCATAATAACCAACAACGTTCATAACAGTATGTCTCCTTTCTCAAGGCAAGTTAATAATTTAGAATACATACACTTAAGTATAAATATGTGTCTGAATAAGTAACTCACAAATCTTTAGTTGTTTCACATTACTTGAAGCATCCTACATGAAAATGAATTTCAATTCAAAATTCATTTAAATTTCAGAACACTTCTTTTATAAACGAGATATGGAATGTGAAGCCTTTAAAAGAAATCCTACTGGATATTTCCATTATTTTACCAGTGGTAGTGATAGGACTATCTGGAAATTTCTTACTCATATTTACGCTAGCCACTAATAAGCATTTAAGAAACCCAACTAACTTGATGATTGGAAATATGGCCATGGCGGATATGCTTTCACTGCTAATACACCCTTGGGTTTATATTATTACTTACGATATGTTTCAGAACTATATTCTGGGGGAGTTTGGCTGTAAGACAGAGGCAGCTTTAGAATGTAGGTACATAATAATATGTGGAAAAATTTCAACCAGGAATTGATCAATATTTTTTCAGGCGCAATACTTATTTCCAGTGTGATCAGTCTGTCAGTCATTAGTTACGATAGATTGACTTCGATAGTTGCGAATTCAACAGCTCTGAATATTAAAAAAACTAAAATATGCATGTTGTTAACTTGGGTGACTGGGTTTTTCCTTTCTTCACCGTTAGTCTTTCTCAGGAAGTATAAGGTTAGTATATCAGTAGAAAAAAATACGAAATCAGAGGATATTTTTCAGAAAAGGCAGTGGGAAGATTTTCTCGAAACAATGTGCTCGGATCATCCTATAATAATAAAAATATACTGGCCAACTATAATAACAGTTTTAGTTTGGATACCCCTGATCATAATGATTGTGTGCTACATTTCTATATTTGTAAAAGTGAGTACAACATCGTAGTCTGAGAGAAAAAACACGGCGACGAGGAGATTCGAAATCGCATGTGGATATATCACTGGATAGTATTCCAAAATTATTGAGAATATTCAAAATACAGGGTTTGCATGAGCACTAATGCTTTAAATGTCATATCTTTGGGACGAAAGCCTTTCGATGATGTCAGATGTACCTGGTATATTTTTGCGATATTCGATCTGAAAATAAACACGTAGAAACACGAGCACGTAGAAAGACGAAATTCACCTCAAAAAAAGCTTCCTTTCTTCTGCCGTATCTTTTTTGTCTCCAGTAGCTTTCGCCGACCCTTAAGGGGAGGTGCTACATGTCCGAGCTCGCGAACTCCCTTCAAAAATTGGGCTTTTTATTTCAAGGTTATCTCAGTTCGTATGCGGCATAGAACAACAATTTTTTTTTAATTAAAGCTTAATAATTTCTCTAGAATGTGTATAACTCGCTTTTCCGGTTTTCTTTGTATATTAGGAAAAAACCTGGTGAGCTGTAATTTCATAAAAATCAGGACAAACGATTATATTTCCATGATATCTTCTTCAATTTTCGGGATAAATGTATGAAATTTTCTGTATGTATGCGGAATAATATTTTGCAGAATGTGTATTAATCAGTTTTTCCGTTCATTTCCCCCTGAATTCTTAAATAAATTATAAAGCGAGTAATACACATCTATATATATAAAAGAAAGATGTTGGTTACACCATTTATAACTCGAGATCGGATGGACTGTTTGTTATGAAACTTCATATATGGATTCGTCCACGGTCAGGTTATTATAAAATACAATAAAACTTTGAAAAAATCGATGAAAATTTTACTTATGCAGGAAATGCTTTTCCTTCCTTTGAGTAAGGCCACTAGATGTCGCTACAGTTACAGTTACGCTACCGCTTATTCGTTTGTACTTCATTTGATATTCTCCGCGTTAGATGGCGATATAAACAAATAGTGTGTACAGTGACTAAATTCTCTCTATAGTCACTGTAAAAGTGTGTAATTTGAGTTGCCTACAATTCTGCGCTGTTGGGCAAAACCAAAATGTCTTAGCGTAGGAGTACAGATGTCTAAAATGATAAGATTTCGTTGAGATATGAGAAAAGTTTCGTTCTTACCTCTTCAGATGGCGCTATTCACACATTATGACTGATGATTATTTGTTATTTTTATAGTTTTATTCATTCCAAATAACGTAATCGTGAAGGTACTATATTTGACATTATCACAATTAAATGGCGATGAATTTGTTGAGGCTTTCCCGGCCATCCATTGATGTCATCTGTTCTTTTTTCGAGCATTTCGGTCGTCGTGGTTTGAAATCGTCGAAAAAAGAACATATGACATCAATTACTGTGTAATTTACATAGGGCTTATAGAACCATGAAAGGCTATTAACAGATCCAGAAGGCTTTCGCGGCCATCGATTGGATGTCATCTGTTCTTTTTTTCGAGAATTTCGGTCGTCGTGGTTTGAAATGGTCGAAAAAGAACATATATGACATCAATTACTGTGTAATTTACATAGGGCTTATTGTACCATGAAAGGCTATTAACAGATCCAGAAGCGGGTGAATATCACAGTGAATTTTTATCGAAATGTCAAGTAAATCGGATTTTGGCGATGAGTTCCAATCATAATTTTTAAAATGTTTTTGAAGTTCCGTTTGGGTAATAAATATATTTGCGGAAATAACTGAATCCAAAATTGCCATTATTACTAATTGACATATTATTTTTGTGTATCTGTTCTGTGTGGCAGCTCATATCCATGGAAACATTTGACAGTTCAAAAATCAGAGAACCGGTGATTACGATTTGTGAAATCCACCGTAAATATCATTTAGGCGGAACAGTGTTCGCCGGGCCAGCTAGTTCTAGAGAAAAGATAAAGCTTTAATGAAAAAAAATTGTTAGTCTACGCCGCATACGAACTGAGATTTCATGGAAACAGAAAGCCCGATTTCTGATGGGAGCTCGGACGTGTAGCACCTCCCCTTAATGGTCCGAACGAAAAGTATAAAACAGGGCTTAGGTTGTCGATTTCCTAATCACAATATTTTCTAGCTCCTTTATCGCACATGCGCAATGGTTCTCTCGAGAATTTGGCAAAACCCACTAGATGTTTCAGTTTTAATTTCAAGGATCAAATTATAGGCATAGAATTATATGCCATTAGTGAACGTCATTGAATTAGGTACAAGATAGATGCATAGAATACATGGTGTTGGCACTGATTAGATTTTGTTTAAGACTTTCTTGTCGATCGAAAATGTGACATTTTGTGCTGCTTTTCATTTCTCCCGAAAGGGGTCGCGTTTTTTGTCGTTGCCGCAGTAGCGCCACGACCGATAAAAATTGCGGATTTATTCCGGAACTAGACCAAAATCTGAAATCTAGAATGCCGTTTAGATCTACAAATTTTGGTCATGATTTTTAGAAAGGAGTCGTTACACCAGGTATTCTATAAATCTATGGTACAAGTTAGACTAAGGCTAAGATGACTAGAATAATGGTGTAGGCACTCGTCAATTTTTGAATGGAATGACGTTCGACCAAATTGAAAATATTAGCAATGTTTCGTGACGGCGCCGCAATATCATTTCATTATAATTTCCGTTGTCAATTTGATTGATGTATCAACAGCTGATTTTCCAAAGTCAATAATGACATGACAGCAGAATGGCATCTTTTTATAATGAAAGTTTTGTACTTTTCCTAAGAACTAATATACATCAGGATGTCAAGAATATAAACACACATTATTGCTTGACAAAATTATCGACCATTAACACGCCACGTTCGCCAGAATAAATTCAAATATTTGAAATCTATATATATATAAAAGAAAGATGTTGGTTACACCATTTATAACTCGAGATCGGATGGACTGTTTGTTATGAAACTTCATATATGGATTCGTCTACGGTCTGGTTATTATAAAATACAATGAAACTTTGAAAAAATCGATTAAAATTTTACTTATACAGGAAATGCGTTTCCTCCTTTTGAGTAAGGCCATTAGATGTCGCTACAGTTACAGTTACGCTACCGCTTATTCGTTTGTACTTCATTTGATATTCTCCGCGTTAGATGGCGATACAAACAAATAGTGTGTACAGTGACTATATTCGTTCTATAGTCACTGTAATAGTGTGTAATTTGAGTTGCCTACAACGCTGTTGGGCAAAACCAAAATGTCTTAGCGTAGGAGTACAGATGTCTAAAATGATTAGATTTCGTTGAGATATGAGAAAAGTTTCGTTCTTACCACTTCAGATGGCGCTATTCACACATTATGACTGATGATTATTAGTTATTTGTATAGTTTCATTTATTCCAAATAACGTAATCGTGAGGGTTCTATATTTGACATTATCACAATTAAATGGCGATGAATTTGTTGAGGCTTTCCCGGCCATCCATTGATGTCATCTGTTCTTTTTTCGAGCATTTCGGTCGTCGTGGTTTGAAATCGTCGAAAAAAGAACATATGACATCAATTACTGTGTAATTTACATAGGGCTTATAGAACCATGAAAGGCTATTAACAGATCCAGAAGCGGGTGAATATCACAGTGAATTTTTAGCGAAATGTCAAGTAAATCGGATTTTGGCGATGAGTTCCAATCGTGAGATGTCCATTCTCATCTGATCTCATAATTTTTAAAATGTTTTTGAATTTCTGTTTGGGTAATAAATATATTTGCGGAAATAATTGAATCCAAAATTGCCATTATTAGGGATTGACATATTATGACCTATTATTTTTGTGAATCTGTGTTCTGTGGGATAGCTCATATCCATGGAAACATTTGACAGTTCAAAAATCAGAGAACCAAGCCGTTGATCTCCGATCACCGATTACAATTTGTGAAATCCACCGCAAGTATCATTTAGGCGGAACAAAGTTCGCCGCGCCAGCTAGTAACTGATAAAAATCAGTCATAATTTGTGAATAGCGCCACCTGAAGTGGAAAGAACGAAACATTGCTAATATTCTCAATTTGGTCGAAACAACTTCTAATCAGTGCCTACACCATTATTCTAGACATCTTAACTAAGGCTCTAATCTCTATAAAGATAGGTATGCTAGATAGACCTGGCTCTATGGTTGATTGGGTCCAACCATAGACTCGAAAATTACAGATCCCTTCGAATGAAATGAAATCTGTAATCGAAAGAAATGAAATCTGTAATCTAATGAGCATATTTTCGGAATGAGAGATCTTGTGGTGACTTTTTTCGGCATGCTCACATGAAAAACATTGGAAATAGGTTAGGTTCGTGGTGTTAGAATAATGCCGCGTCATCTAATAGTAGTCAAATTTATAATAATTTATTGTTTATGTTGGTGTATCACCCCGATAGATGGCGATGAAAATGTTGCGAATCCTGTAATTTTCGAGTCTATGGTTGGACCCAATAAACCATAGAGCCAGGTCTATCTAGCATACCTATCTTTATAGTGCCTTAGTTAGACCTTTTCAAAAAATGTTGATGCATTTTTTTCAAATTCTTTGGCTTTAAAACCTATCACATATTCATAAGGTTGCGTGAATAGTTACTGAAAGAGTGGGGTAGACATATTGTCTATCAGCACATATCTATTGCAGATATAGTCTTTTTCAGCAGCTTTATCACAAATCAGTGCATTTTAAATGGCATCACAGAGTATATTTTTGTCGTCTTCAGCATCTCTTCTTCTCAAAGAGTGCACAAAAATATATTTTTTTAATCCGTATTCACCTTTTTCTTTTGAAACAATGTCCCTTAGGGACGTCTCTTTTTAACGTTTTGTGTTCGTTATTGCTATTCATGGCCTCTTTCTGTTTCATGTTGGCTTTTCGAAATGGATCAGTATTTGTAAACTCTTCTGTATTTCTTTTGGTCTTCTTAGTCCATAATTTTCCCTGCTTTTCAACACAGGGCTATGACCAGATTCTGTTTTTTTTTTAAATTCAACTTCTGCGTAGTTTGCTGTATTTTTTCTATTTGAGTTTTTTTTTGTTCATCACTATTTGTTTTTAGTTTTTCGTTGCTTTGTTTTTTTTCATTTGTTACTTTAAGTGTGTCAATCTTTATTCATCATTCATTTATTTCAGTTGTTTATTTTGGTTGGAAATGCCAGTTTCGTCTTGAATGTCCCATACCATTTCATTTATCAATTTAGGTGTTCAAGAAATATCTACGTTAGTCAAAAGCAGTTACGCAAAAAGAAAAATTTTTATACAACAAACGCCATTTAATTGAGAAAAAACGCTGCTCTGTTAACTCAACATCCCATTTTCAGCAAAACAGTCAGCATCCTTTGACAGATCTTGTATTTTTGTTTTATTTCGGATTCATCGAGTCAATTAGGATATACTATACTTTGTTGTCACCAAACGATGTTATTAAAGTGGAACAATAATGAATTAGTCGAAGAGGCGTTGGCACATATTATTTCGCCGCGAAGCAGTTAAAGAGAAAGCTGTTTTTAAAGCATAAGTTTATTTCCAGCTGAAGCATTTCGAAAAAGTCGTTTTGAGAAAGGTTTTAAATCACCAAAGAAGAGCAAGCTACAGAAAAAAAGCAGCTAAAATGATGTTCATCGTTATTTTGACTTTCACATTATGCAGACTGCCTTTCACTGCTGTAATTTTCTGGAGGTATTCTAGATTTGTTGGTAAATCTTCCCAGAACATCATCGACGTAAGATTTATTAATTCAATACATCCATTCAAATGAAATGCATAACTAATCAATCATATAAATTTCGTATTGCAGATGAACAGTGCCAGTTTGGTATTTTGGTTCGCCTCAAAATATTTGATTTTTGTAAACGCAGCTGTAAATCCTATAATCTATGGAATAACAAATGAAAAGCTGAGGTGTGCCTTCAGAAATTCGAAATTATCAAGATGGCTGTTCCGAGAGAAGTCAGTGGTCGTCGAAGTACCGAAAAATGAGCAAGATACAGCGGAGAATATATTTTTAATCTTCAAAAAGAAGTTAAAATCTAAAACAGAAGTAATAACGGCTACAAAAAAGCAAATGAAGAAATAATAAAGAATTGAAATAGTGGAACCAATGATGTCTTTTATTTCGTTTAAAACGGGGGTTCGCCAACTTTTTTTGTCTCGTACACCCCTCGTCGTGATTTTGATTCTTGGGAAGACCCAGCGTCCAATTGATATATAATTTAAGGTTTTTGCAAATTCATCATCATCGAATGAGGTTTTGTCCACTGATATAGAAATAATCGCAGACGATTCATATTTATAATTGGAAGAAAGTTTTTACTTCATAGGCTATTTTATACATTGTGTGGTCATACAGGGTGACGCACATATTCACTTTTAATCGGAGGTTGAACTATTTTCATGGGTCTTTCGTTTGAAATGAAACAGTAGCATGAGTTGGCTTATTTTCTTCTATTTTTGAAAGAAAAAAATTAACTTTCGAAATGAAATCGATTTCAATTATTCCATTAAGAACCCCAATCCTTTCTGAGTTTACCCACAAAATTTTTGTTCTCAAATTAAAACCGTTCTCAAATGCAACTTGAAATAAAAACACACTACATTGAACGCTCTCCTTAATGGATGTTTGGATTTATGCCTCTTGTAAAATTCCACTTCTTGGATTTTCATCAATCAAACAGAATCTGAGTGAAAAGGGATGAAACGGAAAATTCCTTCTTTTATTATCCAAGGTTTCATGTACGAGGGCGGATTGATAATGAGGCTACCTAAGTAGGAAAAAAAACATTTTTTTTTCAAAAACCATTTATTTCTCAACATAGTCTCCTTTTACTTCGACACACTTAGTAAGACGATATTCCAACTTTTTTATACCATCTGAATAATACGATTTCGGAAATCCCTCAAAATACGCGTTAGTTTCGGTAATCACTTCTTCGTTTGAGATGAATCTTTTTCCTGCGAGCCATTTTTTCAAGTTTGGAAAAAGGAAAAAGTCACTAGGACCTAAATCTGGACTATAAGGTGGATGATCAACCAATTCGAAGTGTATTTCACGTAATTTAAGCATCGTATCTAATGCTGTGTGAACCGGTGCGTTGTCTTGAAGAAAGAGCACTTTTTTTTTCTTTAAATGTGGTCGTTTTTTCTTGATTGCATCATTCAATTGATCCAATAATGCACGATAATACTCTCCTGTGATTGTGGATCCTTTTTCAAGATAATCAATGAGCAATATTCCGTGTGCATCCCAAAATACAGTGGCCATAACCTTGCCAGCCGATTTCACTGCCTTCGCCTTCTTCGGAGCACTTCCACCAGCTTCCACCCATTGTTTCGATTGATTTTTGGTTTCAGGTGTGTAGTGATGGACCCATGTTTCATCAACAGTTATTAATCGATGCCAAAAATCAACAGGAATACGCTTTATCATGTCCAAACACCGCTGTGAAGTGTTCTGTCGAACTCGTTTTTGTTCGACACGGAGCAAACGCGGCACCCATCTTGCCGATAGCTTTTTCATATGCAAATGTTCATGCAAAATGTTGAACACACCTTCATATGATATGTTCACCATTTCAACAATCTCACGCAACTTGATTCGGCGATCATTCATAACGATATCGAGGATTTTCTTGATATTTTCTTCAGTAACCACCTCTTTTGGTGGATGGTATTGTTGCAGTGCTTGTTCGGCCGCTTTTAAATTCAGCAATCCAATATTTTACCATGTAATCTGACGGAGCAGACTCACCGTAATGTTTATCGAGCTTTTCTTTTGTCTCTTTCGCCGTTTTCTCTTTCAAATAATAGTGTTTAATCACTGCACGAAATTCGCTTTTTTCCATTTTTCAAGAAACACAAAAGTTGCTTACTTCAAACGACTACAACAAATAAACTAATCGATGAATTTGGGTGAAATTTTACCAGCCGACGTTTGACAGATCGCGATTTCGAAAAATGAAAAAGTTTTTGTGTTTGTGCTGCCATCTAGCGCTAGGTAGCTTCAATATCAATCCGCCCTCGTACACTAGGCGCATTCGGTATTCCCTTTCGGAGACAGATCGGACACAGAACATCCAATAATTCGGATCTCTCTCTCTCTCTGGCTGAAAGAGAGTAGAGAGAGAGAGAGAGAGAGAGATCCGTATTTATTAGATGTTCTGTGTCCGTTTTCTCTCCGGATTGGTAATAACGAACGCAGTAACTGAATCCTAGGAGCATAGAATAACTGGAGGGAAGGCTTCATACGCTCGACAGATCATTTTGAACTGCCAACAACGGCGGATGTTAGAGTTTCGTGTGACGCCCGATAGATAACGCTGGGATCCTTTATTCAGTAACATGTCAGATATTTTGTTCTATGGCGCTACAATTGCAAAGAATATAATGTGGCTGTCATTGTTATTGATACATTTATGCTTCTTTTTAATTGAAAATGGCCATAAATCATAACATAGACAATATTGATGACATATAATCGCTTTATTCTAATCAACTTTTTATGCGCAATTTTATGGGAAGTCTGTGATCGGTAATAAATTTGTCAAAACAATATCCTTATCGGAAAAAGCGAACATTCAGGTAAGTATTATTATTATTATACGGGAAGACTGAGGTTTTATCTGTTCTCGTGTATTATACGCAGAATTGTATGGTACCCCGTTTACATTCCCTCTGCTAACACTTAGATTCGGAGCGGGAAACAGATTTTTCTTCCTATATTCAATCTGATCCTTGTAGCAATTTCTTTACACGTGCTATTTGCATTATATTGTCGGATTTACGAAAGAAGGATGTATTGCTTTCTTTCAAAAGAATATATATTATGATATAGTAATAAATTGGACCTAATAAGTAATAACAACGAATAACCATTAAAGATAATTTTATATGGATAGCCATGTTGTAGGAAGAAACGACGTTGTCGCCATCTCGTGACCTTGCGGCGAACTGACAAGTTCGGACGTTTTTGGCAGTTCATTTTCGTAGGGGAGCCTTCTCTCCAGTTATTCTATGCTCCTAGCTGAATCTGTGTGAGATAAATAGCAGGTTCAGAATGTTTATACAAAATTATGCACAAAAAAACATCACTCACCATATTAAGAAAAAACTCGAGAGATCCTAGATCTTCTGTAAATACACAAATTTGTGGGGATGTTGGCTTCCCGTGATTTCGGAATATATCACTGAGGCTTGATTGGTCGATGTGCAAAACTCTTCAAATGTGTAGTTATATCGAATTTGTTGAAAGAGTATGCTGATATACATTTTGCTGGGCTTGATGTAGTTAACACTTCTTCATCGATCTGGATGGAGTATCTTTAAATTGTATCTGAAATAGACCAAAGAAGAAAACGAGAAAGAAGTAGTTAAAGGAAATAGTTCACCTGCTGAAAAAACACTTTTACGAAGTTTCAACTTCCTCATTGATCGGGAGGATCTTTCGACCAGATCCGATCTTCCAAGTGACGATTCTTCTGTTTTTCAGGCCCTTTATGTTGGGGGATAATCTTCCGTAGATTTTAAGTGTTTTTTTTTTTACCAAAAATAGACAAAAAAGAAATTTAAAAACTCTTCTGACCCATTCACTGCGTTCGATATGTCCACTCCGAAGTGGACCGATATAATACGGACATAGAGCATCAAATAAATTCTGATACGGATATACAATTAAGTGACTTCGAAGCAGAAACGGTGCGGGAAGTGTCAACGCTGGCGTTGCATCATCCCATCTGTTGACACTTTCCTCTCAGTGTCTGCTCCGAAGTCACTTAATTGTATATCCGTATCCGAATTAATTAGATGTTCTATGTCCGTATTCTATCGCCAAACACCGGATTGAACATAACGAACGCAGTGCTTGTCATATCTGACCGAAGGAATCTCCGACGATAGATGCATCTATCTCCGGCGTAATTAAATTGTACCTGTTTTCGGACTTGTTGCTATTTCACTGAGGGTGTTAGGTTTATTAACTGCCTGAGTAACTGACTTATCTTTTCTTCACGAGGTTCGAAAAAAATACATAAAATCAGGTCCGCGCTACAGAGCTCGATAAATGAATTTCTTTTTGATATTTAGTTGCCTTACCTCATATACAAACCAACCTTTACGAAATATGATTGAGGCTGAGGCAATTATAATAAATGAAAGTATTCAAGTTTGTTGCAATCGTGAAATTTCGCCGGCAAAATTTCATCTCTAGTAGTATCATATAAGATTAAAAATATCTATCACATCTTCTTGGATAGAAGAGAGATAAGACCAGTACTTGTGTCTCTCCCTAGTTATGGGCAAACTGCACTGATATTTAATGAAAACTATAATTGAGTACACTAATATATTATTAATAACAATAATAAATCGAAAGATATCTCAACAGAATAATTAAATATACACATTTCCACGATTAAATAAAAACTTTTTATACCTATATCCGAATATTTGAAAATCCAATAATATTGATGCTCAGGTTCAATAATTTCATTGGCTCTTAAAAATATGTACAGAATGATTATACACCATTTGGCCATTTTCAAAATACAAAAATCACAACGATTATAGAATCAGATAAATGCATTAATTATGATCATGAAAAAACGGAAAGATCCAAAATAACAGCAGTCTCGACGATTCCATATTAAACAAAAGCAAATATAAAAATCCATTATACGTTTTCTCATACACCCTGTCGAATCACAATAAATGAAAACCTTAGCAGTCTGTGAATAATATACATTTTCTTACAAAGTATTTTTGACATTACCTATGACTATTTTCATATATCACTGATTTTAGAGGCGGAACTTGTATACACACCACCTGACGCAGTTACCCCTTGACTAGCATAAAGAATTTCAGAACCAGGAGGTATACTAGTTTCAACTTGACTACTGAAATAATTTGAAGATTGGAAATAGGACGTAGTTCCACCGTTATTATTCGTAAATACATCGATATCGACATTGTTGTTGTCCACTCCTACTCTAGCTGTTCTACCATCGTCGTTGTCGTTCATATTAGAGGTTATGCATATGTCTGATGTCATTTCTGGAGGTATCCCCACTTGATTTCCGTCGTTTTTCTGCTCTAAATCGTTGAAATTCTCGGCTGGGGTTATGTTGTAAGGGTTGCCCATATATTCCGCGTACAGAGATGTTGGTTGGACTTCGGTGGGAGGGGTAGTTGCTGGAACGACCGGCTGTTGGTTGTATAAAATAGGAAAGGTATGTTGTTGTCCAGTTGGAACGAAAAGATTGGGCATGTAAGGCATTCCGGGTTGCAAAGTGGGCTGTAATAGGGGTGCTGTCGAATTAGGGATGATCGGCAAAGGTACTGGGTTCACAGGAGGAAGGTATGTCTGATTATTTGGAGATATAGGTGGTTTCGACATTTGTGACATATCGGGAGGTATCACGGGACCAATGGGCGTAGAGACCATCTGCAAAAAATGAAATCGGTGACTCGAATCTATGTTGAGTGATTTGAATCATACCTGACCAAGGTGAGCAAATAGTGGAGATGAGATATTGGTTTTCTTTACCGGTGGAGGTTGAAGGATGATGCTAGATCTAGTAGCATTTTCTATGTTATGTTGGACTGGTTTTGTTTGGCTGGAATCCATATTTTCAAGTATCTTGGAAATCTGGAGGACATAGAAAAATAATATACACAAGTCATTTATGGGAGCGAGTTGAATTCGCTAATAGAAAAGATATAACGTGCCTGATACGATTCTCTGCAAAGACCTCAAAGTTCATATTTCTCGATTGAAATTGAGTTTATGCATTCAGGGAATACTCAAGTACTAACCTCATTTGAATGAGAATGTTAAGCACACATTTCCTGACAAAAACACTTAGTGTTGTCCGATTATTTCTGCAATTAAAAAGCCTCCCACCAAAATAAATTCATTTTTCCTGAAGATTAGTTTGTAAACACAAATAACTTGTTCATACAGGGTCTTTCACGAGGAACCTCACCCATATTTATACGGGAAACTACTGAACGTATTTTCATGAAATTCAGCACTTATAAGTATTTCACGATGCTGATGAAATCTAAAATAAATCTAAATAAATAATTCCTTATGAACCATATGCAAAAACTTACCATGTTTTACATTCTTTTTTTTTAATGATAGATAATATCATTAATTACATCTGCCAAATTCCTCTTTATTCAGTAGCATTTTGTGTTTACTATTAATTTGGTGATAATTCGTATTAAGTTATAAAATCGATCACTATGCCTAATTTTACCAATGAAGATTATTTAAATCTCATTCTACTTCATGGAGAATGTAATAAAGTTGTAGATAGAACGATTGTTCATTGCACATAGAACGATTGTTCATTGAGAGGTTTCCTGACCGACCCAGACCAATGAGAGATACCATTAACAGAACCATGACAAACTTGAGAAATGTCGGATCTTCCGTTCAGAAAACTATACACAGAGAAAAAAGTGTAGTAGAAGATGAGAACAACGAAATTACAGTTCTTGCATATTTTCGTGTGAATCCTCAAAATTCTCTCAAAGATGCCGAGATTGATCTGGGATTATCTCAATCGAGTGTTTGGAGAATATTAAAAAAACATAAAATGCACCCATATAAATTCAATAGGTTACAGCATTTGAAGGAAACTGATTTCGTCAGGAGAACAGAGTTTTGCGAAGCTATGATTTCAAGAGAATGAAAACTTTTTGGACTGTATAATTTGGACAGATGAATCTAAATTCACAAAGAATGGTTCTTTCAATAGGCATAACAGTCATTATTGGGATGAAGAGAACAACCACCACTTCAGACAATGGAACTTTCAAGAGACCTGGAGTTTCAATGTTTTTTGCGCCATCAAAAATAATGCAATTCTCGATGTTCACATTTATGATGGGACTTTAACTGGTAAGATAGAACACTACACATGTTTGCATTATTTGAAGAATGTTCTCCCTTAGGAGATAGATATTCTGACATATTGACTCAAATAATTGAGCCGCTAGTACAGAACCATAATGACTTATGGTATCAACAAGATGGCGCGCCTCCACACAATTCACTCAATGTGTCAAATATCCTCTACAGGCTATTTGAAGATCGATGGTTGGCGAACAATGGTCCACATCTTTGGCCACCACGTTCTTCCGATTTAACTCCTTTAGACTATTATGTTTGGGTTAGGATAAAAAATATTGTCTACTCAACTCCCCTGACTGATAAAGAGGACTGCATAGAACGAGTCAGAAATGCGTTCAGGTTTGTTTAGATTTTTAGATTCATAGTTTTGAAACTCAATTTGGTTTTTAAACACTTTTGCAGATCTCTTTCTCCCGATGAAATAAGAAGAGCAACGCACGAAGCATTCCTGAGACGTATAAATAAATGTCTAGAAATTAACGGTCAAAACTTTGAGCATCTTCTCTAGTTATAACTGCGAGAGTTTGCCATGGTTCTCCTAATAGTAACTTGAAGTCGGTTTCAAGAAGGGGTGAAAAATCTACAGCATGGTTCAAATAACAGTTCCTGAAAATTTCATCTTTTTGGCATGAAGGGAAAAGAAATAGCTGAAAATTCAAGACGAAAAACAGTTTTTTATGAATAACTCAAAAAATATCCAATTTAGGGCAAGGGTGTGATACATACACTCACATTATTTTTTAACGTAGATTCAATATCTGCCATAAAAAATGGGGTTCTAATTTGAAAAAATTGATTTTTCACGATTTTGTCATCCCTAACTTTGAAAGCGATTTTTTCACCCCCTGTATCATGAATCGCGATTTCGATTTTTAAAGTGGATACATCAATCTTACATCTTGAAAAATCCCAAAAATGAAAATTTTCCATCCAAAAACCTCGAAGTTATTCTTGTTCCAGCGGAGCTCTATTTTAGATTTTTTTTTCGAATTTTCCCGCTCAGAGAGAATTTTCCAACCAAAACTGAAAAATGTTACATCAAAATAACTTGAAATTTTCTAAGGAATCTATTTCTGCAATAAAAAAATGGTGTTCTAATTTGAAAAACGGAAGTTGACGTCATTTCCGGAAAAACCGGAGGTGCTCATGCCTTGAAAATATTTTAGATTTCATCAGCATCGTGAAATACTTATAAGTGCTGAATTTCATGAAAATACGTTCAGTAGTTTCCCGTATAAATATGGGTGTGGTTCCTCGTGAAAGACCCTGTATTTTCCTCGATATCCCAACAATACATATTTCATAAAAAATAGTTTTTTGATTTATTTATAATTAATTAACATAACTCATAGGATTCTAGGTCAATGACATAACCTTACCCATCTTCTATGAATGTTTCACAGAGCTTTTGAGAATACGATGTGAGATTGTTGATTTTCTCTTGAAACAATGGTATAACGATATGCGAGGTAGCGGGCACGCAAGACAAACCGTAAGATCTATGAATGGACCTATCTCAAACCTCATATTGTTGTTCTGTGTCTCAAACGTCAGTCCCATGAATGATGCATACGTATAGAGACAACGCACCACGCCGTTGTCTCTAAATGGCGTAAACAAAATAACAAATATGGAGGAAATATTTTCTAGAGTTGTTATAAAAGGAGGAAGTGATTGTTTTAGATGTTTTTCTTAGTGATGATTATGTGAAGACTTTAAGTGAATTAATATAATATCAACCGTGTAGTGTCGAGTTTATGAAATTCCAAGAGTATATTGTTCAGATAGAAACATCGCCACAGATTATTTAGTGCTAAGTATCATTTTATTTTTCATTAATTTCAATTCGATATGTGGCTTGTATCGACATTCATGATTCATATATCCGAGTTTTGTATTTCATTGACATTTATTTTCAATATGGACCGGTAACAATAAATTTTTAATAGAAACACTGGCGTATTAAACGTATAATTTCATTATCCTTGGTTTTGCTATTACATATCTCTACATCAAACGTTTTTCCATCATTAAGATAATCTCGTCAAAGTTGATGAACATTCAAACAACAAATAACGGTTCCGAATACACGAATAGAAAAGTTTTTTCAGGGTTTTTCGACACCCTGTATCTTTCAAACGAAGTCGAATTTCGAAAAATGTTTTAGGAAAAAAGTGTTCGATGAGAGGAATCTACAGTTCAAATATATGTACAGGTCAAAGACTGTATATGAAACATGAGAGGCACTAGTAATCAGACTCAAATATCTCGCTCTACATGGTTTCAATTTTTTTAACGCGTATTTTGGAAGCCACTTGTACAAAAAAAAACAATAATGATACTTACATTCGTCTCCGTCTGACTCTCCGCCACAGGACTCTCCCTCCTGAACAATCCATCCTTCATATACGGCAAGAACGTGTCGATACGACTCCAGGTCGCGTGCCACAGCTGATTCTTCCCGTTGACCCCTTCGAACACTCTAGCAGAATCCATTACCAAGAGCATGTTCTTCAAGGACTCTGGAATTGCCTCGTACAACAGATCGCTCTTATCCGCGTGCATGTACTTGTCCATGAAGTCCAGAATGATTAGCCATAAGTTATTGAACGTAGGCAACGATAAAAGTGGGGTTAGGTGATGTAAGAAAACTTTCGATAGTAAAGTAGCCGCTCTCATTCTGGTTTCTTCCATAGCTAGAACATCCTTCGGGTTGATGGGTTGGAGGAGATAGCTCAGAAGAGGGAATAACACCCTGTGAAAACAGGCCTCCCATTCTGGTCCGCTCAGGGTTTGTAGATCCGGTACGAGGAGGGCTCGTTGGAGGTACGTTATTGCCACCATCCTCACCTCAAAATATCAATTATAATTTTAGAAACATTGACATAATACATTTTCCGCTAAGAATTCCATAATTACAAATATTTGGGAAAATGATAAAGCCCTTCTTTATAAGAACAAGCGCGCAAAAAATTGGAAGGAATGGAAAAAATATTTGAAATTCACTATTCCGACGACTGATTTTAAATCCGAAGGGGAAGACAGTTTCCATTTATTCGTGCCACAAATTTGGAGACTTACTTGTTTCCTTATATCACAACACAACCTCGCAATTCCTTGAAGAAGCGGACACCAGCCGTGTGTCCACAATGACATGTCTTCTGGCATCTCACCACCTTCTTCGGACCACCATCTGAATATTTGAGCAGTCCTAGTATGCAACGTGTGCATAAGATCAAGTAGCTGCAAAAAAAAATATAATAGAAGAGTCCCTTCATGCTGGCCAACTGTTTAAAAATACCTAAAAATCACTTCCCTTTTTTTCGCAATGATCCAACTCTTACCTGAAAGCTTTAATTCTAATGAATATATTGAATATATCCTAAAAATATTAGATGTCACGAAAGTCTCCTTTAGTAATCATGATTTTTTCTTGTCTTATGTTTTCATCCATGATTCTTTGCTATGAATCTATGAATAAGATATCCCCACCATAAATTTTCTATGGAGAATTTGAATTTTACGATCCTTATGAGAATTTCACTGAAGATTTTACGTTGGCTTTGATTTGAATATTGTGTGAATTGTCAAAAATGAGATGTTTTATTAGACATTTTAGATTTCGAAATGTCCACAATTTTGGTGGGGATATCTCATTCATAGGTTCATAGCAAATAAGCATTGATGAAAACATAAGAAAAGAGAAAATTATGACTCCTAAAGGAGACTTTCGTGACATCTAATATTTTTAGGATATATTCATTAGGTTTAAAGCTTTCAGGTAAGAGTTGAATCATTGCGAAAAAAAGGGAAGTGATTTTCAGGTATTTTTAAACAGTTGGCCAGCTTGAAGGGACTCTTCTATTGAGAATCAAAATAGAGGTTAACGTCCATAAGACATAGAATAATCAATGAGGGAAATGGACTAGTTGATCTCTACTAGTCCATTTGCCTCGTTGGTAATTGAGAATGTTGAAAATGTATTTAGAGCTCAATCAATCAAACTTTCCAGTTGTTCATTAATGTGGCAGAATGGATTCCGAATGATATAGATGTGGCGTTTCGTAAATGATTTGGACCAAAATCAGAGAAGGGACAAAGGTAGGTGCATGGTCAACTGCAAGGCAGTGAAAGACTTGATTGGTTGGAGTCCTCGCCAAATTGAATGGTGAGGAATCGATTGTGCTCACGATAGGTCTTAATGGCACACCGTATTTGTGGACTTCATCACTCTTGAAGAGTCCCTTTTTGTGCTATTCCACGAGTGATTGAGTTTTCACTAATTCTCTAGTTTGCCTGAGCTTGGACGACGTAGGACCTTTTTTTGTTTTCTTTATTTAGATGGTTCCAGTAACTCATTTTTTCATCATATTCTGATGATTTCATGACCACCGTACATTGCCTTTATCGGCTGGGAGTACAATGTAATGGCCTACTAGCACGTAAATTATCAACCACTAACCTGTATGGATATTTGATGATAGCCCGTAGGGATACTCTCTTCATCGCTCGAATCGTTCTCATCGGGGCTACTGGTAGGGCTTCTTCTTGAATTATAAATTTCACTTTGACGTCTATTCGTTCTTTTTTTGCCTCTTAATGTGCTCTTCTTACTCCTGTTAGCTGAAAACAATTATGTTAACTTTGAATTAAAATCCAGAAAACTTATGAATTCTGTGAAAAATAAATGAAAATAACGGCAAAAGAAAAGAATTGGAATTTTCATTGTGTTGATTATTTCACTTCTTCCATTTTTAGTGAGAAAGTTCCCATAGTGACGCTCGTTTCACAGCGATAAAACATACAACAAGCTGGTTTTACAGCCATGAAATTTCGACATTTCCCAAATTCAAAATTGCTAAGATAGATGCATAGAAACCCCGGGGTAACGACTCCTAACCCAAAATCGTGACCATAGAAATCATAATATATATATACTTACTCTAGAATGCTAATTCCTTCTAGTTCCGCAGCGAAAAACGTGCCGCATAGGCAACTGATTCACAATGTGCGCATGCTCACCATTAGGAAATTTCACGTAGAACGATGCCAAGTCCCTAAATGTTTTGTCGGTTCTATTTTAAGTTCAATATAATTAAACAATAAAAATACTCCATTGAGTAACAAACTTATTTTATAGCTCATGCGCCACTGCCTACGACTATTAGACACATTAATATCATAAGTGAATTGCAATATTTGTGGAATTGGTGAGAAAATCAGAGCAGTAATGTAGTAGGTTTCACTAAATAGATATAGACCGCGCAACATCGCTTTTTCTGTCTCATGGCAAATGACTTTGAAATGACCTTAGTGAAAGTTTAGGCAGGACCGTGTTCAGTGTCAGTCTGCAGCCACAGTTTAGTTTACTGCATAGACAAACTAGTTTACTGGTGCGTAACTGTTATTTTCGTGTTTGATATTCTTCGTGTGCATTTTGCTTTTGTTGTGTGTTGTGTTCGATTTGGATTTTTTCGTATCCGATAAACAATGAAATGTATAGTGTTGTGGTGTCCTTGTCTTGACCCGTTTATTTCCCACTTGAGTATGTAAACTATGTGCACCTTTTCATTCATATAAACTGTTAGAAATTTATGATTTACGCTTTGCTTTTCATTCGATTGACACATATCTATCCACTCGCACCATGAGATTGGTTCTTTATATAGCAAAAGAACGCAATTCATTATGAAAAATCATGAAATCTTGTGAGTAAACCATCTTTTAATGGATAATTCGAACTTCGAACTCGAAAATAAAATATATTGAAGTAAAACTTTGCAGTTTCATTCAGATAAGATAACAGATTGATTTTGGAATATACTCGGAACTCAAAAAGACAAATGACTTGGAGAACAAGGGCGGATTTACGGGGGGGTTACTGGGGGTAACTTCCCCCCCCATGAGTATCGAAGACCTAAGAAAAAGGTGGTGCACATTCAATATTTCATAAATATTTCACCTGACTTTATGGTTTCCAATCGTAATTACCCCCCCCCCATGATCGTTATTATCCCTCCCATGAAATAGAGCTATATCCGCCCTTGTTGGAGAATGAAAGTAGGTATCAGCATTCACTCATGAAACGATGCAGAGTAACGCATTGGCAGATGTACAATACATTTTCATGTTTCCACTATTTACAGGAACACCGAAGAATAGAACTGTCCTTAAGGGATATATTAGTATATTTTGCTCATTTGATTTTTTTTCTGTACTTTACCAAGAGATTCGTTGTTTGTTAACCAGAATTTGTCTTCCTTGATCCTTGAATTAATTTTTATACCGAAACCGGGTTTTTTCAACGCCTGAAGAGGTTTTGGAACAATGAAAGATTTTCAGCTGATGATTCCAAATTTACCATTCAAATAGCTGTTGAAAATTATCAATATGTTCAAAACAACTAGTAAGTGTCGAATACTAATTATGAATTGATCAAATCCAACTGCAACAATAACAGCATAAAATTTTATTGAAGCCGACCCTGTTCAGAAACAACCTGATGGCACATATGCGCATTGTGGACCACACTGAAATTTTTACAACACTTCGATCCAATTGATTTAGCATTCTAGAGTAAGTATATACAGGGTGAGTCTTTGACTTGTACATATATTTTAACTGTAGATTCCTCTCATCAAACGAAACACTTTTTTCCTATACCATTTTTCAAAATTCGGTTTCGTTTGAAAGATACAGGGTGTCAAAAATCCATGAAATTAACACTATTCTTTCCATATATTCGGAACCGATATTTCGAATGAACTGAATTTTGGTTTATTGTCTACTCTATTCATGGTGCATATTCCTCAATTGAAACTTATTTCATATTTCTCCTGGTATGAAAGTTACAGCCTACTCGTGTCATGAATTCATGCAAAAATACTATAAAATCACTCGAAAAAGATAAACGGTTCATATTTTCGAAAGAATCAACCATTTTAGAAAATAAAAGTATTCTTATATTTTTTCAATAAAACGCGTCGTTTTCGAGTTATTCCTAATTGTATACGAACAAATTCGAGGAAAAAATCATGAATTTCATAAAAAAACTGAATGCAACCCTGAATTAAATATCATCGAATATTATGTATTCTCTGATCTTAACAAATTAACAACGTTGTCAATGTTTATCAACTTCGTCAAGACTAAAATCTACTTGATGGAAAAACGTTCGATGTAATAATAGAATTCTGAGAAGCATGAAATGAAATTACACAGTCTATAAGCACAGTTTCTATTGAAAATTTATTGTTACCGGTCTTTCAGGAAAATATCTATCTCAACAATATTATCCTCTTGGAGATTTCAATCGAAACTACACGGTCTGCACATCACAATCATCACCTGTTTGCTTTATTATCTGCAAGTAAATTTAGATAGATAATTAAGGTTATCCCGTTTAAGCGTCTTTCATTATCATAGACTGGCCTGCGGTTCGAGAGTCGAGACACAGAAACAGAACAACCACAACACAACGGCCTGTCCCGCCTGTCTGCCCTGCGTGCCGGCTATATCGTAGCGCTATATCGGCAAGAATCAGAACTCGTTTGGCACGCCTAGACGCCTTTAGCCGTTAGCGATTGTGATAGTTCATCCGCTAACGATAGGGGACGTACTGCTTTCTTGAGTTCGCATTGTTTGAAGAGAAAATCGGCAATCTGGCATCGTCTTCTCTAGAGTTCTGTGCTTAGACAGGTTCTGTGCACGGCCTTCTAAAGACTTTAGTCTTTAGATGGCCGTGTTCTGTGGAATATCATATCACAGAAGATGAGTTAGGTTAGGTCATTGACCTCGAATCATCTGACTTAGGTTGATGGAGTTAGAATAGGTTGGTGAGAAACCAATTTTCATGAGATCGTTCCAAAATATCGAGGAAAATATTAACCAATTATTAGTGTTTATTAACTAATCTTCAGGAAAATCGAAGAAGGAACTTATTTTGGTGGGAGAAATATGGCTTTTCAATTGCAGAAATAATCGGACAGTGTTTTTGTTAGGAAATATCGTTTTTGTTACATTCTTATTCGAATAAGGTTAGTGCTTGAGTATTTTCTAATTGTATCACCCAGAACATCTAATCACCTCAATTTCAATCGAAAAATATGAACTTTGAAGTGTTTCCAGAGAATGTATCCAGGCACGGACTCAGCACAATTTTTTTTTTCAAATGGCTATATCTTTTTAACAGAGCCGAATTCGGAAAAATGGAAAATGAAAAAAAGGTTTCCTTTGGCCTCAAGAATCTATAGTTAAAATATATGTACAAGTCAAAGACTCACCCTGTATATATTATGATTTCTATGATCGTGACCGAAAACTTAAGATCAAATCGGCATTGACTGTAGTATTTGGCATAGATGCATAGAAATACCTGGTGTTGGCACTGATTAGATTTTGTTTAAGACTTTCTTGTCGATCGAAAACGTGATATTTTGTGAAGCTTTTCATTTCTCCCGAAAGGGGTCGCGTTTTTTGTCGTTGCCGCAGTAGCGCCAAGACCGCGGATAAATATTGCGGATTTATTCCGGAACTAGTCCAAAATCTGAAATCTAGGATGCCGTTTTGATCTACAAATTTTGGTCACGATTTTTAGTAGGGAGTCGTTACACCAGGTGATCTATGCATCTATTATTTGGCCTAGTTCCGGAATTATCCGCAATATTTCACGGTCGTAACGCTATTGCGATAATGGAAAAGTAGCGCGACACATTTCGAGAGAAATAAAAATTAGATCGAATACTTAGATACTTAGATTTTCTGTCGACAAGAAATTCTTAAACAAAATGAAATCAGTAACACCAGGATTTCTTTGCATCTATTTGCTTAGGTAAATATTCGTCAAACAGTCAATTGTAGATCGCACCCAATACGCATCTTGATCGAATCATAAACGTATTAGTTGTTCACACATTCGAAAAGTGATCCAACAAGAAGAGTAAATATTCAGAAATATTTCCTCGGAAGAAATTCAGATTGAAATTGCTGACTCTCAATACCATGAAAACAAGAACGACGGTGTAGAAACAGTTTATTGAACAGAAACTACTCCTTAGATCGAGAAAGAACTCCAGAAAAACTGGCAGAAATATTAGAAGGCGTTTTCAATATGAGAAAGGTTAATGCTTGAATCAAAAGATAAAAATTCATAATAATTGAAATTCTAGTTAATATTGTGTACTTACTTCCATGCAAACTGGCCTCCACGAACGTCCTGATACAATGAACGCAAACGTCGAAATTATATGGTGTGATATGGGCTACATCTCTCACCAAAAACGCCAAGCTTTCACAGCACTTTATCAGACTACTTGGATCGTGTGGCCCCAAATTCCGTTCCAAAGCAAGATTGTATTGATTAGGAGGCATGGTCCTTCCAACTATTCCAGTATTCGTCGCATCTTCATCGTTACCATTACTCACGAAAATCCAACCCCCAGAATTATTACTAGCGGGAGAAGTGGGGGACAAGATTACCGGACTCTGTGACCTCACAGACGTATTTTTAGGACTCTTCGTCAATTCAGAGTCTGATGTATAGCCTCTATCCACAAATGAGTAGTCATCATCACTAGGTTTCTCGCTGTCGGACTTGGCGCCTGAAATATCAGTTAACAGTTAGATGACAAATGACTAATGACTCTTCTGAATGTCACCTTGGTCTACTTGATTATCCTCGGCTATGGGTTTGGGAGGTTGAGCTCCAGCTCCTACGCATTCTAAAAGAGTGAAAATGATGGTCCAGTCAGCGTTTGTGTGGATGTTTTGAGCTGAAGTTTTCAAGAGCTCGTAAAGTCCAAAAGATATCTGCCTGGAGATTCTGCACAATGTGCTGCTTTTCAATAGGAGCAACATCCTAAGTGACTGTAGAACTATGGCGCTCATATCTTCGTTACGCATCAATCTTATAGCTACTCGCAATAGACCAATGACCGATCTTTCAAGTATAAATTGGTAATCGAATAGAGAAGCGTTCATTACCAGCGTGTATATGTGGTCTCTGACGATTTGCCATATTGAGATGACTCTATCCCTGCAACGATAAGAAAATTTCTTTACAATGATTCGATTTACGAGATTTGTTCATTTCAGTATCATAATAAATTGTACCATTGAGTTCAAATATACATAGGGGAACAACGCAGTTGAACTTTAGTGCGGCACATAGTAGCTACTAAGGGAACTATAATCTGCCGATCCATTTTGTTAGCTATTCATTTACAGAAATCTGTAGGATATTGATTTTCCACTAGTTCTATGACTCATAGGAAAAATTAATTGTCGTTTTATTGCGTCCAAAAATCGGGTGTGATGAAAAACTGAACATTGCACATTTCCATACGCTGGTCCTGATCGTCATCGCTACAGTGACTCTAACAAGACAGTGGCGACAATGGAGTGTCTCGTTTTTGATTGGTTCACGTGACGAAATCCGCCATTAAATTGCTAAATTTCTTTGTTTACATCTTGGATAAATAACTTAGCATTCTCGAGGCTCGAGCACGCTCAAAGACTTATAAACTAAACGCTGCATTATCGTATTTCTCGTCCCTCGTGCGTTCGATGAGTTTAGTTATTTTGAAACTTTTGATTTCCTGTGAGTGAGTGTAATTTCGATATTAGAAACAGACATTATTCTTTTCAAAACTGTTTTAGTTCTGTGAAAAGTGTGAAATCATTTCATTATTTTGTGGAGACCGATTTCTTTTCATTGGTGAGTTACATGATGATATCATGATACTTTTCTTCATATTCAAATATGAACATCAAATATACATTGTTGAATACTGGAATTGAGGTATCAGAAAATTTATTTCATATAAGCCTTTGCACTTGTTAACAGATCATGCCAGCAATTCTGCGAAGAATGGCTTTTCAATGAAACATTTCCCCAAAGATCCATTGAGGAGGCAACAGTGATTGATAAAAATGAAGAGGAAAAATTGGAAGCCTACGGATTATTCTTGTTTGTGTGAGGTAAGATTTTATTCTCTGTCTGTTCTTAAGTTACAAAACATACATTTTAGATTCATCTTGCTCCAGAAATGTGGGAGAAAACTAGAGTAGACGGAAAACGGGCTTTAAAATCCAATGCTGTACCTACTCTCTTTTTATTTACACAACCTGCGAAAGTTAGAAAATCACCAAAAATAAGAAAACCAATATCTCCAGAAGAACCAGATATTTTACATTCAGGTGAGTACTGAAACTTACGAAGGTAAATCAGGTCATAAAAAGTTACATGTATAATCATGATATTAAGAGATTTCATTTTATCCCCAGATGATATGTCATCAGAAATCCCTGATACGATCCAATGAGGATGAAAATAATCCATCTACTTCTCCGGTGGATTTGAACAAAAGTTCTTCGCCTCAGACTACTAGCGATGATACTCCAATACCAAACATAACATTGGATTCCTCCGAAAAATTAAAGAAAATAGAGAAAATGTACTTACGAGAAAAGCTCAGGGCTAGGAAGTACAATTTGAAATTTGATATTCCAAATTGCCACAATTTAAAAGATAAAATCATTAAATGATTTATTTCCTTTCGATTGAAAATAAATTGGAAGAGGAAAAAATCATAATCGAAAAAATATAGCAGCAAGTCAGTAGCTGGTAATTTACTTTGAAGTGGACTGAATTTTAATCAATGTATGTAACTACTCAAACAACATTTATATTGTCTAATTTTGTATATATATAGATATATGTATTCTATATGTAAATATTACAATATAAGTTTGAAATTTTGGTGTACTCTTTATTTTACAATGAATCGATATCATATCATCATATATCTTGGATAGGTATATGATAATGTATAAGTAGTTAAGTTAGTTCACAGGTTTTCGACCAGGGGCAAGATATTCAAAACAAAGTCAAGTTGTTATTGGCTCTATATATTTTGTTACGAATTGTAACTTCTTCAGGAGCACAATTTGTAACGAATTATATAGATCCAATAACAGTTTGACTTTGATTTGAATATCTTGCCCCTGGTCGAAAGCCTGTGAAGTATCTACTTCAAATATCACAACCGTGAAACATCTAATTCATAATGTATGTACATATCTATAATGATGGACTTGGTGAATCATTAAAATAATGAAATAAATTTGTCATATTGAAAACTGTGCTTAAATATTGCTAGGATATTCTACAGTTTTCACACTTCTGATTTTTCCTTCAAATGAAACCTTCGTTGATGGGGCAGTCCTGCAAATCTGTTGTTTATATAGAAATTTCAAATAATAAAACCTGAATTTTAAGGGATGTTATATTTCTTATACCTCTGAATAAAAAATGATTATTTCATTTTTTCTATTATCGTTTCAAACTTTCGAAACTATTACTTTCCACGAGCATTCACGTTTCGAAAGTCGTCTTTTTCCAAATTCCCATGCATATACGTGTAGAAAAAGAATAGAATGTCATTTTTCCGCACGCAAATAATGAATATAATCAAAATATATTCCGAATAAAATAGAAAGTCAAACGTCAAACTAATCAGCTGATTCTGATTTAGTCCGCCATTAAATTGCTAAATCAGAATGGGCGGGGCTTAGAGGCCCAATTGTCGCCACTGTCTTGTTAGAGTCACTGTAGTCATCGCATTCGCATGAGGAAATAGCTTTATAGTTCAGCTACTCACCGCCAGATGCGAGGGTAAACATTTTCGATTCCCTGAAACACACTTGCCCCTCTAAGAACGGATGAAGGAACTACAACTAAAATCAGCTTCAAATTGTTCAACTGTGATGTTTCTCCATGTATATTTAAACTCAATGATTGTACATAGGAAGTTAGTATTGGCTTTAGCACAGGGCAAAAGAAAAATCATTCTCAGGCAGCCGACGTTTCGATCCCGATCGGAAATTGTTTTTATTGAAATAAGTTATACAGGACACATTTCACATTGGATAACATGAACTGCACGAAACACGATATTTAAGAATTTCTTCATGAGTAGGTCAAGTTCAATTCGAAGTTTGGTGTGGGATGTAATGTTTTTCAAATTAGAACCTTATTTTTTATGATTGTGTTGGGTTCTACGAAAAAAATTAATGATAGTGTTCGAAAATGATTTATGCTACTAAATGTAATAATTTGGGAATTATTTAATATTTTGTTAATTTACAAAAGCGTTCTCTCAACATTTCTTTGTCACAAAACGATCGCCTCGAGCGGAAGTGCATCGATATCTGTCTCAACCTGGTTTTGTATTACATATTAGAAAATTAGAAATTGCCTGATGACGTCCTAGGTGATAAAACAGGAATTGAAATAACTGATAAAATCGCTGGAAATGTCTAAATCAATAAAATGCATTGGATATACTAATTAGCAGAAAGGGTAATGGTATGCAATGTTTATTATTTTTGTTAAGAATAGCAGTTGGGAGGTTATAGACATTTGATTGGTTTCGTGTTTTTGTGAGCATCGCAGGAAAGAAGCTTTCATAAAAATAAAAACATTTTTAAACACAAGCTTCTATAATAAGCACACCATCCGCCATCTTGAATTCCTCAATTTTGAAGAATCGTAATTTCCGACCCAGAAAACCCCCAGATACCAATTTTGAATAGAATCGGTTCATAATCACAAAACTCGTCCGCCATATTGTAGCTGCCATCTTGAATTTTCCAATTTTGACAAAATAATCATCATTGTCGAAATCAAAAACCCCCAGATACTAATTTTGAATGGAATCGGATCATAATTACAAAACTCATCCGACATTTTGGAGCCGCCATTTTGTTTTTTTTTCCATAACAAATATTCCATGATGCATTGTCACCAGAATTATGTACACCTGCAAATTTCAAATCAATCGGACGATTAGAAGTGTGTCATATTTAACCTGCAAGATTTGATTATAGAAAGACAAACAGACGCCGGGACGCATATTCATATCCCACGTACCGTATCGCAGCTCGGAGACAGCCGAAGCTTACTCGATAAACCACGCGCGTGATCGCGTCTTATTTGGCGATATCAGTCGTGGAATATGAATTGGGATTATACGTTATAATGATACCCCGATTATTTTTTTTATTTTCATTTCAAATAATAACGATTAGGTTTTTTCCTTAGTCTAAGGTTTTTTCCATATTCACGAATAATAATGGCTACCTCTTATTCAAGAGTGAATGCTTCAAGGTTATGAATTTATGGGGGTGAAAAAATAAGTAAATTTAGAATAGATTTTATACTGAAGCCAAAAGAATGATCGAAATCTTCTCTTTAATGGTATATTTTTTTACTTTTTGAGGGGTGTTCTAATAGTTGTTGTCATTGATCGAGTTACTTTTGTTGCATTCATAAGTTCGGCCTCCCACTTCTGAAACGAATTGACAAAATTAATCTTAATTTACATAGCTATCAAGCAAATTGAATTTTGTGAGTAGGTACATATTATATTCCGTTTCTGTTGCAAAGATACACAAAGTAAAAAGCCGTTGAAAAGAAGAATCACTGAGCTTAATGAACACAATTAATAGGGGAGTTATGAAGTTAAAAAGTTGTCAAAAGGAGAATGGTATCAAAAAAGAATATCACTTAATTGAGATAAGTTGTCCAACATACGAAAGACAAAAATAAGGATCATCGTTGATTGGAAAAATTTGTGGAAGTGAAAGACTATTCAAAAAGTTAAGGGGACAGAATTTTTTCGAAAATTATATTCAATGAATAAGATCACTCCACATTTTTCTCAAATGGTATAGTTATCAGAACTAAATTTGGGAATACCTAATTAACAACATCCAATAACCCTGTCCAAATGATGATTCAGATCGTTATAACAAAAAGTAGTTTGTAAGGAGTAAGAGTAACCCTATTTTACCTGAATGAATAGGAAAATGAGGAGCTCAGCTATATGTCGATATAAATTTCATTCTATATATAATCCGCAATCCCTCAGTTGCCCGCCCATATATTATGTTCAGCTATTGGTAAAAGGAATTTATAAATATGAAATTTTTTTGGGTATGATATGTTAAGATTATTAAAATCTTTTCACAATTAACTTTCTTACAATTATTTCCATTCATCAAATAAATGATGATTCTTTATGTTGACTTAGATTCTTTCATCCATTCAGAAATTGCACTTACCAATTCATTATTCAGTCTCCCATTTTATTCCAAGATTTGATTTTTTTAATTGTAGTTAAAGAAGGTCTTGATGTAATTCCCTCTCTGTGGCTGTTTTCGTTCTATTTAATCATCGATTTGCAAAAAAAATCTGCGCTTATTTTCTTCAAAAACTCTATTTGGTAACAATGCGATAGCGATCCCATACAGGTCATAAAATACGTTCAAGACCGCAGGAACGGACGCGATCTCTTACGTTGAGTTTTGAACTCAACGTAAACTCAGAGTTTACTTCGGCTTCGGGTGAATTCGGACTGCGATACGGTACGTGGGATATGAATATGCCGCCGGGACAGGTACTCTAAACAAATCTTGTAAAAATATACTTTATCTGGAAAAGCTTATCAATATGGAATTCGTACTCACCTATTTTGAATCATGATCCTCATCAACAGTTCCAAAAAGAATACAGTGACATTCTCGTTGTAGTTGTAACCTAGGGACTTTTGAACATCAGGTCCTCTGGATAACTCCACGAGAGATCTAACCATTTCTAATAAAGCATCTTCATGCAAAAATTTAGAATCTGTAATGATTTGTTCCAGATTGCAATCCTTTATGCACTTCCTTGCCACATCATTTATTTCCTGTTCTTCCACAGAGGGTATCTTCGATAGGTTCTCAGACGACACCATATAAGAATACAGCGAACTAAACAATCCCGTATCTTGTTTCTGCAGGTTCTCCACCTCTTTGTAAACGAGAGTTATCTTTCCTGATGTATCTATAAAGTCCTCTACTTCGATGTAACTCTTCGGACACAACCCGCACGCATAGATCGATAAAATTATATCGAATATATTCTTCCAACCTTGTCGTAAATTATCGCCATGATGATGAGCCAAGTTGAAGACAGTTTTCAGGGCCAGTTGAGCTTTGACACTGTTGGCAAACTGACTGACCGCGATACTTTGCCTTTGTTGACTATGAAAATTAGTGAATTTACACAAGGTTAGAATCAGCATATCAAGATTTGATGTTAGACCGTAGTGTGAGCATATGACAGCGCAGTTTTCAAAGCCTCTGAGCGCCCTTTTGTAAACGTTCGGGTCTTCCGATCTGTCGTAGACGAAGGATAGGGCTGAGAGTACTGGGGCCCAGATGAGAGAGAACAGTTCTTTGTCGTATGTTCCGGAGTTTGTGTGCAAGTAGACGCCATCTTTAGAAGCGCCTTTTCTTATTAGAACCTTCCATAGGTAGTTGTCCCTGACTAGACCTGTTTGTTCTGCTGGCATCACTATTTCATCATTTCTGGAAATATAACTTTGTTAAAGGATCAAATTTTGGGTGATATATGTCATACATCAACACAATACAAATTAATTATAACCTTAGAGTATGGTCTAAGATTATGACAAACTTTTCACAGTATGCTTTCAGCTCTACAAGAGCCGCCTTCTTTGAACATAAATTAATCTTTACACCCGACTTTTGGAATTAATTCGACCAATATTGTGCGTGATTTCAAATCTTTATAGATTCAACTATTGCGATATAAGATCCTTGCCTGAATAGTACAATTGAAGTCTTAGTCCTAGTAAATGAACTTACACAGCCTAAAAACGTACTCCAACGATGCGCAGGTGATTCGTCATCACAGCGTGGCCCGTTAAAGAAATCATCTATGATCCCGGATGTCTTATGAAAATATTTGGAATTATTGACGAAAAAATTTTGGTTTTCGCGATCTGGACAAAATTGAGCACGTAGCTTGAATACATCAATCTCGAATATTGCCCGTTAACGATCCGAAGATTTCGCTGTTGATGCGTAGTCGTACAGTCACTGTACTACTGTACGTAGTCGTAGGTTGATATTACCGCTGTTAGATGGCGATATGTGATTCGCATAGAACTCATGGTAACATGGAAGTCTATTGCCAGATCAAAAAGCGGGTAAACTTATCTCAAGTTGGTGGAACAGTGAATTTATACCGAAAGATCAAGTATCTGATTTTGACGATCAGTTTCAAACGTGAGTTGGCCATCTTCATCTTTTTCTTTATTTTTGAAATGCTTTCGAATTTCTGTTTGGGTAATAGATATATTTGCGGAAATAACTGAATCCAAAATTGCCCATAATTAGTAATTGACATATTATATTCGTGTTTCTGTTCGCAGAGACAGTATTGTAAGCGTCAATAATTTTGAAACGTTTGCTCATCGGGCTTTCACTTATGATATACAATAATGTTTCATGGGTTGCCTAATCTGATCTGGTCGAATGACCATCAATAAATTTGAATATGAGTTCAACATAATTCACAGTGTTGATAATTTTGCCGTGTCGATCGTACTATCGACATTTTAACATCTCGATTTGTCTTCTAACGAGCTTGATATCGTCAACTAAATTGAACAAATTGAAGAGAGATTGACAGCTCATATCCATAGAATAATGAGAATCGGGCTGCTCCACCAACTGAGATGTTTACCCATTATTTTGAGCTTAGCAGTATAGCTAAGATGTCTGAAATAATGGTGTGACCACTGATTAGATTTTGAGAATATAAGAAAAGTTTTGTTTTTGCTACTTCAGGTTGGACTATTAACAAATGACTGATTTTTTAATTCTGGTCGACGGGCTGTGTTAATAGTCGATAGTTCATTAAAGGAAAAATGTTTGTTCATACTCTTGACATTTTGATTCATATAAGAGGAAAGGTATAATATGGATTATACTCCTGCTATTCACAGTCACATGAGGTACTGCAAAAAGAGAACTGTACAACAATTAAAAACAAAAAGTTATATGTTCAAGTTCAACAATTAGTTACCGCTTAAATAAAGAGAATTCTTCCCATGTCAATTACAAAATTATTAAAATTTTGTATATTTTGAACTTTAATTTTGCCTAATTTTTTTCCTGCTTGAAAAAAGCAATGGTGAGTCTCTACAACTTTTAAGTATAATTCAGGCGGTACAAAGTTCGCCGGACCAGCTAGTTATTAAATATATGTAAGATGTCTGAAAACATTCTAGACATCTAATGCCTCAATTACACTCAGCAACTTCCACTGCTACTCGCGCTACTGGAAATATTTCCCGGAATACTTCTGCGGCAGTATGGAAAGGCAGTGAGTATTTACACTCAGCTCAATCATTTCTCTCGCGATCAAGTTTTGGCAATGGCGGACGACGGAATTACAGCCTCAGCGCTCTGTCTGTTTCATTCATATAAATATATTTTTTGACTTTAATTCCCCAATTGGAATTTCCCCCATATCACTCTTTCACTCTCAATGTTTTCCAGGAATTATATTATTTTTTCGTTGCTCCACTCCGACGACATTTTTCGCAACAATTAACGGCTTTTAATCAATTAATACGACAACGTACGCAACGCTCGCACGACAGTAACTGGGCAGAATGTGATAACTTTTCGACTGCCGCAATAGCGCCACGACCGCAGAATATTGCGGATTATTCCGGAACTAGACCAAAATCTGAAATCTAGAAAGCCCTTTTGATCTACAAATTTTGGTCACGATTTTCAGTAAGGAGTCAGTAAGGATCCTGAGCACGAGTAGTCTGGATGCGCCATCAAACTAACGAGAAAAGAAATAGTATTGTATGATATGACACAATTCAGTCAAAGAACAATTTCATGTTAAAAATGATAGAGTAAATACGATAATTATCGGAATATCAAATGATATGTGGATTCCAAGCAAAATAATTCAGTATTCTGCATGTGGCCAATAAAACATTGATGATATGGTATTGCTTCAAGTACTCACTTAATTGTATTATATATCTCATCTAACATCTCCTCGTCAAAGTCACCACCACCATTTACCCCAGCAAGATTCTTTTTGAATCCTGAAGCAGTCATAGGAGTTGTTTGTTTTTTTGCATTCTGATTGTGCTGGTCCACGTTCAGCATTATAATGGCATAAGCCAACGTGAATGCCGAATCGACATCAACAAATGGCTCTCCATTACTCTTCTGTAAAAATGAACATTTCTGGATAAGCACATCTTCTGTTCAGATCATTACAACATTTCTCAAACATGAATAATTCAAAAATAAATTCAGGGTAAGTTGAAGAAATTCTTTTATCTACACCCGTACTATAATAATACACTTATAGTTCTTCATCATTTATCGGGTGTAGATAAAATAGCGTATGCAACTCTCATGTAATGGTTATTAATAAACTCGCATAAACCATACGAAATTCGCCTCCGGCTCATTTCGTATCCCGGTTTATGCTCGTGTATTAATGACCATCATTACATGATCGTTGCATAATACACTATTTCCGTCGACCATAGAATAAAAGCTCATTTTAACGCACTCGAAATCATCCATTAATGACCCCTATTAATGCATGATTTCTTGTATTAATGCATGATTATCATGGCAACCGAACATAAAATATTCAGTCGGAGCATAGATGCATCTATGTCGGGCACTATCGAGTTGTCAAATTTAATTATTCGTTTTCGATCAGAGTCTGATTTTACCAGTTACGCTATTTTACATAATGAATATCGAAGAAAATATCCCTTCGACACCGCTACATGTGGGAAAAACTGCTGACGCAGTAACTTTGAGTATGCTATCTGGACAGAGCCGACATTTATGAGAAAACCTAGGAAGAATTTCGATCTTGGTGCAAGGAGAAGAATGTTCTGAAATTTTCGGTAACGGTTTTGTTGGCATACTTTACGTGTATTGCAGAAAAGGGACATTAAGCAAATGCATGGTCAAAGTATTCGATGCTGAAGACAACATTGATATAAGCAGATAAAACAAACTGTTGATCGAAAAATCGAAAAAGAACATGTGGTAGAGTTCATGGCGAATGCTTCTAATATTATTTTGTTGATGTCTAAGATAAAAACAAGCCTAATTCTCAAAAAACGTTTTTGAAGATAAGCTTTTATAACAACACTCATCCGCCATTTTGAAGCCGCCATCTTGAATTCCTCGATTTTGAAGAATCGTAATTTCCGACCCAGAAAACATCCATATACCAATTTTAAATAGAATATGATCATAATTACAAAACTCGTCCGCCATTTTGTGACCGCCATCTTGAATTTTCCAATTTTGACAAAAATATCATTTTCGAACCCAAATACCCCCTGATACTAATTTTGAATGGAATCGGATCATAATTACAAAACTCATCCGCCATTTTGTTTTTTTCTATAAAAAATATTTCATGATGCATTGTCACCAGAATTAGGTATACCTGCAAAATTTCAAATCAATCGGAAGATTAGAAGTGTGCCATATTTAACTTGCAAGATTTGATTACAGACAGACACACAGACACCGGGACAGGTGAAACTAAATAAAAGCTTATAATAAAACTGAATTGAATCGCTAATCCAACTTATTCTCATGAAAAAATGTGAACTATTAAGAATTTCACAGCATGTCCTATATTCCATCCATGAATTTTTCGAAAACTTCTATATAGGGAGCATAAATATATATAAATGAACACAGAAATTTAAATTATGTCAAATTTGTCTATTAGGCAAAATGAAAATATTTTTGAATCCAGAGTTTATTTTCAATTGATGATGAGGTCGACGGAAAAATCTTGTAATCAACTCGTTTATTAATCTAGCGATTAATGGTCTCAAACATTAACGCGCTCGCTCCGCTCACGCGTTAAAATATTTCGACCGTTAATCGCTGTCATTAATAAACTAGTTGATTAAATAACTATTATACTTTAATAAAAGCGTGCGGAAAAAATCCTTGCTATTCCTTTCCCGAACGGAAAGTGTGCGGGAAAGAAATTGCAGGGATTTGGCAATGTGACTCTTTACGAATAGAAATGCGTGGGGGAAAAGGGTTGAAAGCGCACACTTATAGAAAATAGTATATTCTAAAACTAGTTGCAGAATGGGCTCCCATTCCAATACGAATGCGAAATTCGAAAACGAGCGACGAAGGAGCGAGTTTTTGAACGCATGAGTATTGGAATTGCATTCTGCAACGAGTATTAGACGATATTTTCTCTATTTCACTCAAATTTTGTGAAATTCAATGAAAAAATTCAAATTATAGGTCCTAGTGACTTTCATATTGTATCTTGGCAGTTGGTGTGAATGTTAGGAAACACGAAAATTGACGTTTCCAAATTGACGTCTGCTGAAATTTCAAAGGATCGGAAGTCATTGCTGACAACCACAAAACGAAAAATGTAACTGAAAACGATGCTGTAATGAATTCATTACAGCACTGTTTTTAGAACTGTAATGAGCTCATTACGATACTGAAATAGAGAAATATTATTATCGAATTCCTCGGTTTAACGCTTCAATGTTTACCCATTAAGCATATCATCACAGACGCGTACAAGATTCATATACGTTCCTAAAACGTACGAAATCAAAATTGAATGGTAGTTGAAATGAAGTATCGCGACGAAGAAGATATATTGCCCATTTGGTATCTATGTCGTCCAAATAAAATGAAGAATAGAATATTCTGGGTGCATCCCTATAAATTAGCTATTGCGGCGAAAGAATTATTGAGAGCTTTTTCTCGCACACCCTTTTCGAAAAAATTCGGTAAGGAATTCGACATTGATGGTGTTTGAGGAAGACATTCAGGTGTTCTTCACCGTGACTTTATTTCACGAAGGTACCATACTCATATCGCAGCCATTTGTTTGGTTTCTTGGCGCTATTTCAATGACGTTCTTTTCGAATTTTTCTATGAAGAAATTGGCAATGTCAAGTCTTAGGGAGTTAGACATAGCTACTTCATCCAGTTATTCGTGAAAATTGTCTTTCCACTTTGAGTTTACCATGGAAGTCGAGAGAGATGTTGCATTACCTTTCCTGGATGTATTATTGATTACTAATGGCAAACTAGGACACAAGGTTTATAGAAATCTGCAAAGCAATATCTCATCCGTTTGATACGCTCTGTTTTTTGAAAATCTAAAAAGATCCATTATGTTGCTCATTATGTTAGAAACTGTTATATGGGTATATTTATGAAATTCGAAAAGACTAGCGAAATGAGCGGAAACACAGAAACCAAACACACGTCGACCATTGGGACCCCCCCCCCCCAAAGAGATGGAAAGAAAGCTGGAGCTCGATATCTCAAGAGACGCAACAATAACAGGAATAATGCAGATATAAAACAGGACACAGACCTATTGAAAGAGGAAGAAGAAGAAAAGAACGCAACTGAAACGGACCCAAAGAAATCATCCAAATGGCTGCGATATGTGTATGATACCTTCGTGATATGGAGTCACGATGAAGAACAACTGAATGCCCTTTCTCAACACCTCAATAGCAGGCAACTTAACATCAAGTTCACCATGGAAGTAGAGCAGTGGCGGCTTGTCCATAATATATTTTCGAAACCTACAATTGCCAATTCATTCTATTATTTGTTTGTTTACACAAATTCAACCTCCAAAATTTTTTATTTGTATTTTTTTAATTATGAGATTTCATTACTGTAAGATTCGATTTTTTTTCGGCTGTTTCCAAAAGAAATCAATGAAACATTAAATTTATTCTACATACTATCACTGTGTTATTTGCAATTAAAATAGTTCTCATGTTTTTTTTTCTGTAATTATGTGCTTCCAATTAAATGAACGAGAGAAGCAAAACAAGCGACTTTTTTATAATCCTTGAAATATTGGCTAGGAATGTGGAGTTTTCGGCATTGAATATCTGTTGTTGGCACTGATTAGATTTTGTTTGAGGCAATCTCATCAAAAGAAATGGCCATGAAGTTCTGAAACATTTCACCATGTATATCTTGAAAATATTAGGGTATAGTTGTTTTCCTGTCGGATAAATAAGCAACGTTGTCCTTTCTACATAGAGGTCGTAGTAATTACGTATTTATCAAAATTTTTATTTACTTTGGGAAAATAATGAATTTGAGAAAATATTATGTCAATACAATAATTCCAAAAACTTGGCGAATGATGAAGAAACTTTCATCTATGTTAATACTGGAAATTAAAATAAGATTGTTACATCCCCGAGTTTTTTATTACGTGACTAGTTTCGCTCTGTATTGTCAGAGCATCCTCAGACTAGATTCACTGAAATTACAATAGTGAGTCTATGTAGTCTGAGGATGCTCTGACAATACATAGCGAAACTAGTCATGTAATAAAAAACTCTAGGAAGTAACAATCTTATTTTAATTAATACACCACTTCCCATCTGGACAATCCCACGAAATAATACTGGAAATATTTCACGTATATAAACATGGATTTCACTCACATAAGTCAAAAATGTTGGATAGTTGGTGATAAATTATTGATTCCAAATTATCAGGCTTACTTTTAGAATGAACAGAATTTCAATTCTACATAGCACTTCCTGATACTTTGTCTCTGATTGTTCAAAACTACCTTCGGAATTTTTAGTTTCCAGGTGTGATGATTATATTAAGAGGGGAAAATAACATTGGCAACGTCCCTCAGAATTATTTGACATTCACGATTGCCAACCTGCGTCAGTTTTAAGTAAAAAAACTTGATAAACCTAAATCATGGCCGAACGGATACTTGAATCGATTTCAAGCGGATAACCAGTAATAACCGCGGTTATCTGTGGTCTTGCCCTTGGTTATAGCCCTTCAGGGATCGCGCGAAAATCAATCCTATTCAACCCCACTTCTTATAGCCAGAATCTTAACCCAGCTCTCAAGTACGGTTATCTGCGGTCCAAACGATGACGTTGAAGGGCTAATTCATGACGTCACATGATTATAACCAACAAGGACCAAAAGCGCTTGAATAAAGTTGGTTATCTCTGGTAATTACCACTTAGGACCAGGTTATCCGCCTGAAATCGACTTTTATAAAAGTGAAAGGAGTATACTTCAGGAACACGATAAAGACATCTGTCATCTCTCTAGAAACATAACATAACCACACAAAAATTGCGCCAACAACTGCAATATAAATTCAACGAAAAAATTCGGCATTGATATAAGCTTACTATTCAACTTACATGCCAGTGATCTGCAAAATGTTCTAACAATAAAGCGATGGTAGGAGCTTCTCCAGGTAATCTAAATGACTCCAAATAAGTTCTCAAGGCTTCATCAATCCTCAAATCTCTAAAATCGAAGGTTTCAACATATGCTTTGAGAATATGCAAGTTGTTTCTGTTGCTGATATATTCTCCGATCATTTTCTTGTCGAGGACTGGGTTTTCTTTGAGGAACATAGCGATTTCATTAGGATCTAATTCCGACTTCAGAATTCCGTGTTCTTGGAAAAACTGAATCCCCTTTTTTGGCTTGTGGTTGAAGTGTTCGGTACCGGTTGGTAACCACTGAAAACAAAACAAAAATTAAGGCATATCTCTAGGCAATAAAGACAATTGGATCTTCATAAACTCTTACTTAAAATTTACCTTCTTTATATTCTTCCTCTGAAGCAAAATATCTTTAGATGGCAGATTCTCAGATGATTTCAATCTACTCAAACCTTCCATTATTTCACGGCTCATTTTTCCATCTATTGAACCATTCTTTATCTCGTCTCTACTACTCTCACAGTTCTTTTCAATGCCTTCGATCACAAGAAGCAAAGCATCCAAAGACAATAAATGGGTATGGTACATACCAGAAGTGGCTGAAAACGCATTTTTGGCCAGCAACTTGGTCAAATCTTCGTAGAGATTCGTGCAGTACATATCGCAGTCGTAATTCAAGTAAAGTTCAGTAACCAATCCTGGAATCCGCCAAAGTTGCAGAATGTTATCCAAGGGCATCTCTTTATGTTCGTATGTGACCTTGAGAGACTCGCTGAGTATCACGTCGATCAATTTCGTTAGGTAGAACTCCAGTTGAAATTTCAAATGAGAACGAAGCGATTCGAACATTAGAAAGGAAACTTGTAGATCTGTTGCGAAAACGGACAAACGTTCGGTATTCAGGAGCTGAAAAATTATGATAACAATTTAAACACAAGTCACAAGGCGATGCCACACGATGAAAACACTGAGGGTAGTGTCGAAGTGACTCTCATTCGATTCAATCAACAGATACTCTTCTTCTTCTCTCTCTCTTTAAATGACCCGGCAACTATGGCCATGTGGTCAGGAACACATTTTTTTTGACGAGGATGCTCGTTTAAGAGCGTCTGGATAAATCCATATCCCCGTCGTATATCTTCTTTAATTCTTTTTAACAAACACAATCACTATATTCTCAACACCTTTTTAATACAACTTCATGCGACTAAAAACTAATTGGGAGTTCCAAACCAGGACGCGAGGAAAAGTAGTCATCTCGCCGTAACGACCATTTTGGAACTCCAATCAACAGATAATTAAAATTGACACCATCGAACAATAAGGGCTGGGAATCAATAATAGATGGCGCCTCAGAAATAGATCAATTTACAGTGACTAGATAAGAGACAGTGGCGACAATAGACTGTCTTATTTTTGATTGGTTGTCGCCGTCACGTGGTATTTTTCCGCCATGATGCATCTAAATGTTTGTTGATTTCTATGTGTTTACTTGTTGATTTGAGGAGTTTTCGTAATTTTTGTGAAGAAAACGCTTTATTTCACCATAAACGAATAAAATAACGTAAGCTTCGAAGCTTGTAGTTTCAGAGGGGTCTCCTCAGGAGATCTAGGAGTAGTCAGGATAAACAATATATCAATATCAATCATAGCTGATTGAATTGGAAATAATTGCAACAGAGCAGAAGACGATTTCGGTATAAAAATGACTGGTTGTTCAGCTATCGAGTGCAGCAATTCCTCTAAAAAAGGTTTTGTTATGAAGCGATTTCCGAAGGATCCTGAGAGGAGAAAGCTATGGCTAATCAAAACAAGGAGGGATAAATGGACCCCCACAGACAATTCATATTTATGTGAGGTATGTAACAAGGAAAAATGATAGTTCATATTATGAGGTTATGTTATATCAACCAAATAATTATATTGATTATAATATAATTTTAGATCCATTTTGCTCCTGAAATGTGGGAAAAAACTCGAGTGGATGGTACAAGAAAACTGAAGATGAATGCTGTGCCAACTATATTCTCGTTTTCATCAGAAGTAAAGCCACCAAGAAAACCCCCGAAACAGAGAACTGTGGAAAGCAAACCATTCAAGGTAAGTCATCTTTGTGACGTTTTAACGCTTTCATTACTATTTATTCTGTAAATCTCCACTTTATGGTCAGTGGTCAATTTTCAAATTTGTATAAATTTACTTGAGAAATTCATTACTTCTATTTTCTATGTCAGAAAGTTTTGTAGTCTGTAACCTTTTAAATTATTTCAGGATAACCTGAATGTGCCTTCGGTAACACCTATGGATATACCTGATATTTCTGCAGAAACATCAGTAAAATCACAATTTGCAGTGCCAAGTACATCAACTTATGATCCAGCTGACCTTTTGTCATTTGATTCTTCCTCAGGGAAAGAAGATCTATCAGGTTCTTCTGATGGTGTGAAACATGAGTCCAAATATAAAATACTTTATCGTAAGGAACGAATGAGAGCTAATAAATATAAGAGGCTTCTAAGGAATTGTCAACTGCAGCTTAAAAACCTAAAAAAAAATGTCATCACGATCAGATGGCTGTTTGAGGCATTGGTTATTTAATCCAGATCAAATGGAGGCTTTGACGAAGAGGAGAAATAAAAAGTCCACTAAATTTTTGAAGTGGTCAAATGAAACTACATACATTGAAAGACAAAATAATCAATCGTTTCGTTGTGTTCCACTTAAAAATAAATAAAAAAAAAACTGAGACCTCAGCTAGACGATTTGCCAGTAGATCTATAGCTGGGCATTCTAACCACTAGCTGCTCCGGTAGACTAGTGGTTAGAGTGACTGGAATTTCGAAATTGCAACCTTATAACCCGCGTTCGAATCCCAACACTGTAATTAAATAATCGAAAAAGTATGGTGCGTACAAGTCCAGACAGATCAAGTTTGGCAAAAACCGGTCCTTCTCAGGACCTACACCCTGAAGACGGCAGGCGAATGCTTGCCGAAACGTCGGAAACAACAAACCGCATAGATAATGGAAACAGCCCAAATAATGGGCATTCAGTGTAAGAGATTCTTTCCAATATATTAATTGTATAAGTTGGCTCTCCCACTCTCTCTCACTGTAAATAGAAGTGTGCTCCTCTTATATAAAAACTGTGCAATAAATATACATATTTAAAAAAAGTGTTCTAGTGTATCTTATATTTCCTAATAACCAACCCATTTCCTTCGATTGAAAAGAACAGATCTGTTTATTCAAATGCACTCTAAATTTTTTTACGATCAAATGTTTATACTTTGTGAAATTTCATAGTGGCAGTCCGTCCTTAAGTATTTGTGGTATCCTTGAAAAATTGTTCAAATTGTAACATTTGTTACGAACATTCTCAGAAGTCAAAGCATATTGTTTTTATCTATTTAGAATGTGTCTTTTGTTTTCATGCAATATTGCGATATGAAACAATTTTACTTCGAAAAATGCTACTCTCTTTGCATTAATTTATCTGTCAATTTTATTTCAATTTGAATTGTTGATTCACAGTGCAATAATTATGAAATTCTCATTCCATTTAAGAAAAAATCAAAATATTCTGCAAAGTGCGCTCAGATTTTGAAACGACCACAGTTCATTTATTTAGATACCTAGAGTTTGAAAAATGGTGTTATTGAGTAAATATTTCAATAATAAGATGACTTCACAATGAAAATTCGAAACTATTCATTTCATATATTATTTATTAGAGATTTTCAAACTGCTGTTCTAGTTCTATTTCGTTTGAATTTAGATGCATCATGGCGGATGGGCGGGGCTTATTTCCCTATTGTCGCCACTGTCTCTTATCTAGTCACTGTAGATCAATTCACACATGAGTCGATAAAATCGAGAAATTTCATTTAACTATTTATACTTGTCGAGAATGAAATCTCACATTCATCTTTTTGTCATAAATTAAATTTGGACAGTTCAGTTACCATTAGTTCCGTGTTTTCCTAATTGTGAAGTGCATACTTACAATTGGTTAATAAATATCTTCAGCAAACTTACCGAAAACAGATTTTTACAAAGATCGTCCTTCATGAGAGCCATAAGGGAAGGAAATTTACCGATACTGTCAGCCCCAATTTCAAAGGCAACAGTAAGTAGCGTTAATCCCAGATGTATCATCACATCGGTATTCTGTTTATCGTGAGGGTTGCATAGGCTTATCAGAAAACGAAACAACTCTTTAACACAGGCCAAGCCGTAAGGAAGAAGAGAGGATTCTTCCTCCGACTGCGGGGTAAAGCGTATACCCCTCTGATTAACATATTCTTGGCCCTGTTCTGTCTGTTGGCTTTCGTCAGATTTGGACGTAATATCTGACTTCAGCGATAATGTCAGCTCACTTGTTTCTTGACCATTACATTCCTGAGTCGACACCTGAAATATAATATTTTAATTTTCATTACAATAGTTCATAAGAAGTTGAGAATATGAGAATTGCATGTGAATTTCTTTTTGTTTTCGGCTGATTAATAAAAAGTTGTGAGATGAGGCGGAATGAAAGCTTGAAAGGAATAAGACACAAATCAATTGCTAATATAAATATTGGCAAACGAAATGTGAATACGAACTAGGTCTCCCATATCGTCCACCCTCCCAGACCGAGTTATTCACTGTTGAAAGATTGAATTTTGAAGAAATCATTATCTGACTCATACTTTCTATTGAAATCATTATTATTGGATCTTCTTCGTATGACATAAGGGCATAAAAGTTACAAGGTAACTCCCATGATTAACATAATCTAGTGCTCAAATTTATAAGCTTCTCCGGCGAAATATAGGAATCTATATTTTCAGTACTTACTTCTTTTTTACTATTTTCTTCATTAACTATCAAGTTTGAGGTACTATGTGTATCAATTTCTATATTACAAGAACTATTTGATTCTGTATCTTTCGAATTTGAACTTAAACAACTGGTATCATATGACTGAGTTATTTCACTGGTTTGGGATATCGAACCTTGCATATCTACAATATTGTTGATAGGAGTTGAAGCTGGAGCAGTTTTCACACCTGACAGGGATGTCGATGACTCCATATTTGTTGAATCTTCATTTTCTGAAACATAATAATAGTAATCATAACCACTAGATTTAAGGTATGACCCGAACATGGAACATAAAATGCTCTAGGATTAATGGTAAGTATCCTTTTTTGAAGGCCTACATTTTTCCCTTTCATATTTGTTCCATTATCATATCCTTGACCCCGAATATCATGAACGTCAAGCTGGAGGCTAGGTAGTAGCTTTTCCAACAAAAAAAAAATACATAAACCTTGTCCAGTGGTATTAGTTACTGGAAAAACGCCTATAAAGTACTCTAAAATGTCTACTGTAGACTGTAGGTACTATTCGATAAGTCTACACACCTAATAAAAAATAAATCCATAATAATGGCGTATCTAATATTCACGCATAGATTGCGTTAAAATGTTACTAATGTCGTTTTGAAAATGCTGCCCCAAGTAGTGTGGAATACGCCTCATGTCCTTATACCTTACATCTATTAATATTGTTAAGGTGTTCCGATATAACCGGATAAAATTTAGCCAACATCTAATTTCCATTATTATCTCTACGATAGAATTCTGAACTAGTTCCTCTAAATGCCAAATTCTGACGAGCCAAAAATTGTACTACAGCATTCCTTCGTTTCTTTTTGTTGGTAAGGGGAACAAGGAATATTTGATTTGACAGGATTGAAAATTTCAGTTTCATTTAATTTTTTTTCTCGTCTCATTCAAAATTTGGATGATTAGAGTTGGAAAGTAATAATCAATAATTGATAACAATCATCTCTTTAAGATTTCTCGAAAATCATTTTTTTTACAAACTGACATAAAAATGTGGCCGCCCCTTGAGTTTGGCCGCCCGCGTGCAGGGCAAGCGCTGCACACCTGCTAGGATCGGCCCTGAGTACGTTATTAAGGTTATTAAAAATGCTGAAAGTCCACATCATCCACGCGATAGAAAACATCATAGCGCTGTGGAAAACGAAGTTTGCCATCCGAGCAGAGGGTCGAACCGTTTATACGGGATGGGTGAGATACAGGAGAGGAGTTTTTCAGGGAGATTCGCTAAGCCCGTTATTATTCTGCATAACTCTTATACCACTTACAATTGAGTTAAGGGAGAGCAAAATAGGATACAAGGCCGGACCACCAGGCAGAAGGAACCACCTGATCTTGCATCTCTTGTACGTGGACGACTTGAAGCTCTACGCGCCCTCCGAGTCCGCACTACGGCAACTGCTGAATATCGTTTCAGACTACACCTCAGCAATGGGAATGTCATTCGGTTTGGGCAAGTGCGCTGTTTTTCATCTGAGCAGGGGAAAAGCTGAAGACGCAGGAGAAGATATTCGACTGGAAGATGGAATGACTGAAGAAGACGGAGAGACTTACAAGTTTCTTGGGATGAAACAGAGGGGTGTACTAGAGACAACCCAGATAATGGATGCCTTAACAGCCAGCTACAAAAAAAAGCTGAGAGACATTTGGAAATCGCAGCTGTCGGGAAAGAACAAAGTATCTGCTACAAATATGCTAGCCATTCCGGTTCTCACCTACTCTTTCGGGGTGGTGAACTGGACGGTAAAGGAACTCCTCGATCTTGATAGGTCAACAAGGAGAACGATGAACATGAATCGTAGCCTACATCCCAACAGTTCAATACAGAGGATATACCTTCCCCGAAGCCAGGGGGGTAGAGGATTGCAATGCTTGGAATATCAACACTATCAACAAACATTGGAAATGGCAGTAAGGATTCTAAGAAGTGAAAATCCGCTTCTGAAATTTGTTGCTCAGCGTGAAATTGCGAACCATGGGGCCTTCCTATTCCGAGCTGCACAAAGGGCCGTGGAGAAGCTCAGCATAACCGGCGTATCGATCAATCCTGAGCTCGCTGGAACACCGATCACTCAGGCGGACCAAAGAAGCCTAGCGAGACTGATCAGAAAGTCTCAGTCGGATACATTACTCGAACATCATATGAGTAAGAACTTGCACTCCATATATTTCAGGAGTTTAAAAGACCAGGACCTGTCTGAGGAATTGTCTTTCGCCTTTCTAAGGTCCGCTAGCCTTAAGTCAGAGACGGAGGGATTTGATGGCGTGTCAAGATGGAGTACTAAATACGAGATGGTATTAAAAAAAACATCATGAAAATGGACACCCCAACAACTTGCACGGCTTGCCATAGGCAACAGGAAACGATTATGCACATCCTTTCCGCCTGCAGAGTCCATGCTTCATCAGGGTATGTAGAGAGACACAACGCGGCACTCCGAATTCTATACTTCCATCTGAGAGCCGCGTATAGGATAGACAAAGAACCAGTACTACCATATGTGCCTCTGGAGATTGAAGCGGTGGTCCAGAACGAAAGAGCTCGCATATGCTGAAACTATCATGTCTCAACAACACGGCAGATCAATGTTGTTAAGCCAGACATACTTCTGCTGGACAAGGAGCTGAAGGAGTTATTTGTCGTGGAATTCTCCTCCCCTGCTGAAAATAATGTTGTGATGAAAGAAGAACAGAAGAGGCAAAAATACAAAGACCTTATGTTCGAGCTTGGAACTTTATACCCAGGTCATAAAATTAGGATGGTCGTACTAATCATAAGATGTCTCGGTGGAATGAGAGCTAACTACGTAGATGAACTGAAGATTATCCCGGTCTGTAGATCACTCGCCTAGGTATTAGCGCACATAATGCAGAAAGCATTGTTGCTCGGGTCACTTCATATCATCAGGTCTCATGAACTCTAGAAGCCACTTGCAGCTCATCTCTTTTGTTAAGGGACGCTACGAGGGCAGGATGAAGAACTCCTCCATTGAATGTGTGAGGGGTTTTCAGTGAGTAGCCAAACAAGATCTTGGATTCTCACTCTACCGAGTGCGGATCCTCTCGGTGTCCATAAAGGGATTTCCCCTCACACAGACGTTAAAAAAAGTAATAACATTGTTTAAACAATGGTAATAATCTGAAACTGAAGGATATGTGACGGCTATATGTTCTCTATTGGGACAGGCCAATAACAACAGAAAGAGCAGACTACAATAGGCCATATCAAGTACTCTTTGAGAAGGATCATAAGTGTGGAGAGTTATAATTGATGTGGCAGTACCATTGTCTCTTAATATAGGAAGAACGGACTACGAAAATTTGGCAATGAAATATATGTGATTGGAAAAATTTCCCGAAACCCGTGAAATGATTTTGTTTGAGGGGCATCTTTTGACGGATATTTCAGGTTTGAACGAGCCATCCCCTAAGAGGGGGGGGTATAACCACTCAGAATTGAATAGGGTAGAGGGGTTGAGTTATACTTCCTCTGAAAGGTCTCGGGTGCCTCTTTACAAAGGTATATGAAAAACGTAATTTTGATTAACCGTTTTCGCCAAAAATCAATTTTTTAGATCCAATGAGCCACCTTGAATATGTCGGTTATTTTCACAATGTACGAGCCCATTTCTATTGAGCCCTTATCAAAAACTAAAAAATCACATTCTGAAAAAAATTTCATTGTTTCATCATGCTTGCAATCAAAAGCATTATATCTGCGTTTTTAAATCAAATGTTCAAATTGTCCTCCATTAACATACATACAATAATACAATCTTGACTGAAAACCGTCTCTAACATTAAACAGCATAATTGGAGTTATTTGACGACACTCATTTACAATTCGTTGGCGTAGTTCGTCCAAATTATCAGGCTGAGTCCCAAAAATCTTGGACTTCATATGTCCCCACAAGTACACAAGTACAGAGGGTTTAGGTCAGGAGATCGGGCAGGCCACTTCAAAGGATCTGTACTTCCGATCCAACGATCAGGATATTTCAAATTGCTCCGTCTTATTGGAAATGCAATTATTGTTCAATTAGTAGAGGATCCTTTTCTAATTTTTCTGTTATTAACGGATCAATCGCATTTTTCAGCATTTACAACCTCCGACAGCCTATACGTCAGTTGTAGTCGAAACGTTAGTTGAAATTTCTATTGGACCATGGCTAGGAAACCCGTAATACTCCAGATTTGATATCCTTTTATCGATATCGATGGCTAGAAGTACTTGTCGGGTCGTAGGGGAAGGGGAAATTGGACTCATAAATATCAATTAGGGTAATGGCTTGCGCAGACATTATATTTTTTACCAGAAAACAATTCTTTCCAAGATATTTCTGGAATACCGAGGAAAATATCAACAAATATTCAGTGTTTAGAATCTAATCTTCAGGAAAATCGAAGAAGGAACTTATTTTGGTGTGAGAAATATGGCTTTTCAATTGCAGAACTAATCGGACAAAACTAAGTGTTTTTATTAGAAAATATCGTGTTTGTAACATTCTTATTCAAATAAGGTTAGTGCTTGAGTAGTTCCTAAATGCATCACCCAGAAGCCAGAACATCTAATAATCACCTCAATTTCAACTAAAAAAAAACTTTGAGGTGTTCGCAGAGAATGGTATCAGGCACGTATTTGGCCCAATTTTTATTTAAATGGCTAATCTCTTCAACACAACCGAATTCGGAAAAATGGAAAATAAAAAAAAGGTTTCTTTTTGCCTCAAGAATCTACAGTTAAAATATATGTACAAGTCAAAGACTCACCCTATATACAGTTACGGAACTTCGAAACGGAAACATAGGAAATACAACGTTTCACGAGGGTATGAATATTGCCTAGTGGACCAATAAAATAATCAAATCCCTCGGCGCGATGCGATGACCTCATTCAATTTTTAGAGTCTACTATACTCTAAAAATGAGGTATGTTGGACTATAGGGTTTGAATAACGAACATTTTATGGGAGGATTTATGAATGGCACAAATACTTGTATTTGCGAAAATGTGTTCTTCAATAGATTGATCACCATATTTTATAATTTGAATATTTTCTTCTACACTGAACAATTCGATTAGCGAGGAATCTATCTTATTTTCAAACCAGATTGTCTAACGTCCCTCACGTTCGAAGCAGCAATAATGGTGGGAGACCTGCAACGTGATCGAGAGTACAGTGGCTTTATACAAGACAGTGGCGACCAGCGGCGTAGCTACGTGGGTGCAAGGGTGTCCAGGGCCCCTGACCTCAGGGGGCCCCCAAGCGCTGACCATCAAATCGCGTTTGAACTTAAAAAAATTCAAACTTTGATGTTTCTCTGTGATCTATTATGTAAATAACATTGTTTTTATTATATTCAGTTGTTGAAAAATGTTTTTTTCCGAAATATCATTGAATCTAGGAATTTATTGCCAAAATTCACTGGTGAATCGGACACCTATCTAAAAAAAACTAAATCCGACTAGATGGTCCAGTAGGGTTAACATAATTTCGGCAATCAAATTTCATTTTTTTCATATCATTCGTGCATTAGCTGAAATAGAAGAATAAATTCTTGCAACTAAGAGCAAAAACAAGCAGAAATTAAAAAAAATGTTGAATTTTGAATTTATTTGCCTCGCCGATTTAATGCACCGCATTCTCAATGATATCAATTATGCATCTGAAGTATTACAAAAATGCGATGTCAGTTTGGACGACGTATGCAGAGCTTTAGAAGAGACGAATACAAAGAAAAAAAATTATAGGAGTGACTTCGAATCCTTCAAGTGCAAGGCTAGAGAAAATGTCATAGCATATGGTAAAGATCCCCATTTCGAAGAAAAGAGACAAAAAAAAGATAAAAAATATTTCGATGAATTAGCTTCCGATCACCGATTTCGGAGCAGGGGAGAATTTTCCGAAATAAATATTTTCAATAGAGTGCTCGATACAATAATTTCTCAATTTTAGAAGTCGCCTTCTTATATTTGATTGCACTTTTTAACAAACTGCCGAATCATTGGAAACTATTAAGTTTCATTAAATTTAAAAGAGAATTGAAGGCACTCCTTGTACAAAAGCGTACCTATTATTCGCTCTCAGAGTTTTTCTGCGACACAAACCTATCTGTGATATGAGTATAGACTGTAAGTTCATTTTATGTCCATATTTACATATTTTAATAATGTGTTATTTATGCTGAAAATTGACGAGTACCTACACGCTATTGTATTAAGCCTGTAGTACAATGAAGATTTGATTGATTGAATTCAAGTTTCGGGGTATGACTGCAGTCAACAAAATTTTGAATTTTCACCATCATTTCTACTAGATATAGGTAGACGAAAAAACTGTAATTCAAAGCTTCGAAGAATTTCAAAGTAAACATTGCGATATGAAAGGGACCAACTTTTCAATTCAAGTTCTTAATATTTATCACCTATTTCTACCTGAATTGAATAAGGCATGGACAATTCATGAATTGTGTATGAAAATAATAAGGAAATACGGAATGCTGGAATGCGATCTAACAGAAGTATTTACAGCAATATTACTGTTCCATACAATCTTCCTGTCACCTCTGTAAGGCTCTGTAGAAGCTGAAAGATCTATCAGCAAATTAAGAATAATATAAAATTATTTGCGGAACACTATGAGCCAAGCTCAACTGCGACATTTATGGCTTATACCTATCAATTGAAAATGAATCAAGTCTAGTTTTGAGTGAAGTCATTGAATCTTTCGCAAAGACTAGGTCTAGAAAGAGGTTGTAAACATATTTTTTCCGAAGGAATAAATGACTTCAAATCTAGACTTGACCTCTAGGTTCGAATCCCCAATAATCAATTTGAATTCATTCCTTGAATAGTTTATTCTTATTGTGATTTCACCAAATAATCTAACGTATCAATAAAAAAAAATAAGTCTAGGTCATAATGACAATGACAATTTTTTTGTGAATATTTGTACATATAGTAAATATCTATAAAAAATGTTTTCAACGCCTTTTTTTTCATCCACATTAATATAATGAATTTAATATTCCCACTCAAATACATAGATAACAACATAATTTATTCAAGAATATTCCTCAACTGTACCTTAAGTAAGTAACTTTGCTTCTTCGAAGTATGTATATTTTGACTCGAAAACAATTCATTAAGGGGCCCCTCTTCGATTTTTGCACCAGGGCCCCGGACCATCTAGCTACGCCACTGGTGGCGACAATAGGGTCATAGAACACGTTTTTGCCCAAACATGGCGGATATTTGTTTACATTTGAGTGTCGTGCTGTTTGACATTTGATTCGATCTTGAGCTTTATGTTTAGATACATGACAACAAAACAATGAAAATCCGCCATTAGTGGTCGAAAACAGTCCGACCAATCAAAACGTGAACGTCTATTGTCGCCACTGTCTTGTATAAAGCCACTGTAATCGAGAGAGCTCGAAGTTCCCATCCCCTCTCTACAGTCTTCGATGCCATTGAGTGAGGTCAGTCACTCATTCGTTGTCGAATCGCCCCGGGGGTTTTGATTATTTTACGGGTCCACTATATATATATATATATATATACTAGCTGTCCCGGCGAACTTTGTTCCGCCTAAATGATACTTACGGTGGATTTCACAAATCGTAATCACCGGTGATCGGAGATCAACAGCTTGGTTCTCTGATTTTCGAACTGTCAAATGTTTCGATGAATATGAGCTGTCACACAGAACAGATACATCAAAATAATATGTCAATTACCAATTATAGCAATTTTGGATTTAGTGATTTCCGCAAATATATTTATTACCCAAACAGAAATTCAAAAACATTTTAAAAATTATGAGAAAAGATGAGAATGGACATATCACGATCGAAACGAATCGCCAAAATCTTTATACTTGACATTTCGATAAAAATTCACTGTGATATTCACGCGCTTCTGGATCTGTTAATAGACCTTCATGGTACTATAAGTCCTATGCAAATTACACAGTAATTGATGTCATATGTTCTTTATTCGACCATTTCAAACAACGACGACCGAAATTCTCGAAAAAAAAACAGATGACATAAATTTATGGTCGCGAAAGCCTCAACAAATTCATCGCCATCTAATGGTGCTGATGTCAAATATAGTACCTCACGATAAGATGTCTAGTATAAAGCCCGCAACGGACGGCGAGCGATAATATAATATATATTATATCTCATATGCATTCGCTCCTTATGAAAATGCACCAAGCCCCGCGGACGACGCTATAATATATATTCCGATATTTCGATATTTTTCCATACTAAAATGACATATGTCAATGCAAAGCTATAATATATATTATATTATCGCTCGCCGTCCGTTGCGGGCTTAATGGTGTAGGCACCCGTCAATTTTTGAATGGAATGACGTTCGACCAAATCGAAAATATTAGCAACGTGGCGGCGCCGCAATATCATTTCAGTGTATTTTCCGTTGTCAATTTGATGGATGTATCAACAGCTGATTTGCTAAAGTCAATCATGACATGACAGCAGAATGGCATCTTTTTATAATGAAAGTTTTCTACTTTTCCTAAGAACTAATATATCAGAATGTCAGGTATATAAACACACATTATTGCTTGACAAAATTATCTACCATTAACACGCCACGTTCGCCAGAATAAATTCAAGTATTTGAAATAACTGATGAAAATCAGTCATAATTTGTGAATAGCGCCACCTGAAGTGGAAAGAACGAAACATTGCTAATAAAATCAATTTGGTCACAACAAAATCTAATCAGTGCCTACACCATTATTCTAGACATCCTACTTCACGATTACGTTATTTTGAATAAATAAAACTATAAAAATAACTAATTATCAGTCATAATGTGTGAATAGCGCCATCTGAAGTGGTACGAAATCTAATCATTTTAGACGTCTAAAAGTTGTAGGCAACTCAAATTACACACTATTACACTGACTATAGTGGTAATATAGTCACTGTACACCCCATCTAACGGAGAGAATATGAAATCAAGTACCTATGAATAAGCGGTAGCGTAACTGTAACTGTAGCGACACCTAGTGGCCTCGCTCAAAAGGAGGAAAAGCATTTCCTGTATAAGTGAAATTTTCATCGATTTTTTCGAAGTTTTATTGCATTTTATAATAACCAGATCGTAGACGAATCCATATATGAAGTTTCATAACAAACACTCCATCTGATCTCGAGTTATAAATGGTGTAACCAACATCTTTCTTTTATATATATAGATGTAAAGGAAACAAGAGTTTTACTTTACCATTGACTACTATCCCACTAAAATAACGTATAATATATATATATATATATATATATATAGATTTGTTCGACCGCACATACAGACCCAAATCGGTATACTCGACCGACTTTTCAGTCCAAAAGTGACGTTTTCAGACCCGGCTTCGGGACTGGTAACGTTCGACTATAGAAACGTTATGAGGGGGCTGAGGGGATGCTAGGGGTGCATTTCCAGCCGGGTCTGAAAAGTCGGTTTTACATGTGATTATATATGGAAAAGTTTCAGTGTTTGGCCAGTGCGAGGGCGCTTCAGTCGACATCAACTTGCTGTATATAATTCGTATAGTTGACCAACGCATTGGGTCCCTAAATATGGCAACGCTGTTTTGCGTTCATACACCTCAAATACAAGTACTTATACGATCCCGGTATGGACGAACGTTGTCATGGGTCTTAGTGAATATTTCGAATACACTCGTAGATTTGATATTGGATTCTCTTTATATCAATCTGAACTGCAGATTCTCCGGTATGGAAGCTTATACAAACCCGATGAATATTACTGTAAACAAAGTGTTACCAAGTAGGTACGTGTGTCTTCGAGTAGGAGTTTCCTTTCGAAAGTGAGAAGAGACTTTTTTAAGTTCTGAAAAAATGGCATTTTGTGAGCGAAGAAGTTACAGTCACATACTAATTTTTTTTGTTTCCGATTTACAAGATTCGTTCATGCACAATCACAAAGGGGGACAAAAGAGAAATTATTTACATTTCCCATTACAAAATTCATTTTCAGAATGTCAATATCATATTATGACGGTATGTTTGTTGTGCTGAAAAATGACAAAGGGATCAAAATCTCAAGACTGAGGCGTGTCCACCCATGTATAGGTACACAATATATTTCATTTGGTTATTAAGGAACTACTTTATGATAGATCAACCTTTTCGCCATAATCCACCAAAAAAAGAATGGTTCAAACCCGTGATAGATCAATGAATATTTAAAATGTTAACGTTTCTCTCGAGCCCTCTTCAGGTATTGGGGATGAATGTACGATTTTGAGTTAGAATACGGGCTGACGTGAAAAGCATCAAAAGATCACAAAAAAAATGAAAAAATAATCATTTGTAAGACATGTCTACAAAATCGAATATTTACGTCAATTATACCTGGCTAATCACGTGATATACTGCGGTTTCAACGGGAAACCAGTGGTGCGTTATCAAAATACTCTCAAATGAATATTTTTACAATGTAGCTGACAGACGTCTAAGGATTTACTTTTCAGCGCTTCCAAGAGAAAAATAGTATTTTTTCCTCATATTTGGAAGAATGTAATATTTAAAGGAAATGCCCACTAGCTCATGCTAGGAATCATTTCCTGAAAGCTTTTGCACTTATGAGTACCAACCTGTATAATTCATTATTTGTTTATAAATGGAGTGTGATTCAGTTGAAGAGATTATCACAATATGCTGAGTTTTGAAATTTCATAGAAATGAAAGATAGGAATGATGTAAATGATGTACCAGAATCGGATAATGATTATACATATAACAAGGCTCTCATTTTTAGTAAACCAGTTTTCCTTCTAATAATGATTCTTGATTTCACCGATGAGAATCAAAAGTGAAATCGAATTTTTCATAAGAATTTCAGAAGTTATACAATTGTGTTTTTCAATGTGATGAATGAAGGAGAGTAGTGTTATGAATTTTGTCTAGGTCCTACCTAATATATTAAGCTCCTAAAACATCACTGAGATTGATGTTATTGACATTCTGAAAAAAGTACAAGTTCTCAGTTCTTTTCGTTACTTAATATACTTTATTGTGTTTTGATTATTTATTGCCTCGTTTTGGAAAATATTCCTGCTTTTATATTTCATTCATAAGATCAAAACATACATTAAATCTACCATTGCGTACTGATGGCCATCGTGGTGAACTATGTTGCATTACTCAAGCCCTTTCACTCCATAACCATAATGAAGGCGTTGTAAAGAAATACAGGGTGCCCGGGTTCAACGTTCATATATTTCAGGGGGTGATTCTGGAGAGTGGAGTTCCAAGTTAGATTATATCACAAGTTACTCACTAATAGGCCATAATCCATTTTTGATATAATATGATAAGACTGTTTGTACATAAATGGATTTTTATTTTTCAAAATCTACTCTACATGTTTCGCCTGGTTAGGGCATCTTCAGGAGCTCTACAAATATGAAATATTAAATGTTTGAAATAAAAATAAATTCAAACATTTAATATTTCATATTTGTAGAGCTCCTGAAGATGCCCTAACCAGGCGAAACATGTAGAGTAGATTTTGAAAAATAAAAATCCATTTATGTACAAACAGTCTTATCATAGATTATATCAACTTAAGCCCTAAAACACCAGTACTAGAGGCTCTTCAGCATGACCTCCAAAGTCCAACTAACTTGCGACAACTATGTCATCATTTGTCGGATTTAAATGAAATTCAGTACATGGGGGTTTCTGGATAAACTGAATCGTCTGATCAAGGGCGGATTTACGGGGGGGTGGTAATGAGTATCTAAGACCTAAGAAAAATTACGTTTCCAAGTTTATTTGAGAATGCTGTGTACCTGATTTAATGGTTTTCAATCATATTACCCCCCATGAAAAAGAGCTATATCCACCCATGTCTGATAACCGATTCTCATCAGTGGAGGAAAATAATACTTTTAATTTTTGAGATTATGTAAGTCGAAGACTTGGTCTCCTCAGCCATTTTCGAGCAAAAGAGGTACGGAGCTACGGAGCTCTATAGAAAAAAAATGACTTAGAACGCATTTCATCACACTAAAATACTTTTCTCTATTTCAGTATCGTAATGTGGTCATTACAGTACTAAAAACAGTGCTGTAATGAATTCATTACAGCATCGTTGCAGTAACATTTTTCGTTTCGTGGTTGTCAGCAATGACTTCCGATCCTTTTAAATTTCAGCAGACGTCAATTTGGAAATGTCAATTTTCGTACTTCCTAACATTCACACCAACTGCCAAGATACAATATGAAAGTCACTAGGACCTATAATTTGAATTTTTTCATTGAATTTCACAAAATTCGAGTGAAATAGAGAAAATATCGTCTAATACTCGTTGCAGAATGCAATTCCAATACTCATGCTTTCGAAAACTCGCTCCTTCGTTGCTCGTTTTCGAATTTCGCATTCGTATTGGAATAGGAGACCATTCTGCAACTAGTTTTAGAATATACTATTATTCCGAGATATGAAATTTCAATTAGATCATCCACTCAAAAATTGAAAATGATTTTTTGAGACACCCTATTATCTCTGCTACTGATGGGAATCAATCAGTTCTTTTACAATCAAACGATCAAGTTCATCCAGAAAACTCCATGCTATCAATTTCATTTAAATTCGATAAATTTTGGTGCAGAACTAACCAACTAACGGTACTTTACAGGTCACCCGTGGGCCATGGAATGCATTAAGGACCTGAGTAGATAAGGAAATATCTTCTAGTTTCGATATTTAGAATCACCTCCTGAACTATATGAATGTTTAATCCTGACACCCTTTATGTAATTCGTTCTATATGACGGCATCCAGAATTGATTCTAATTTTCTTTACAGTTTACCGGGCTGGTCAAGCTACACCAGCATTCAGCCTTTTTCACATCACGTGATAATATATGCGTTCAAATAATTCAAACTTCCAGCTGAACCGCAAAGAAATATTGGAAGGGAAAAAGGAAAAATCAAATATTTCATTCATGAAAACAACAATGAAATGTGTGTCAGATTTTTTGTTTTCGGTTTCATTTTCTTTAATATGCGGTTTTTCTAAGAGAATTTGAAAACAATAGTTTTTGTTGGATCAGATTCTTAAAGTTTCAATGAGAGGAAATCTAGAAAAATGAGATAATTATTCCCACAGTATCAAAAAAAGTAGTTTGTAGATAATGATAAGCATCAAAATTTCATTCGTACAAATAATACGATCTTTTCGTAATCATTACAAACAGCATAATTTAATCTAATGAGGCAAAATGGATTAATGCTCATTCAAAATGCCTGTGCCCTTTAATATATAATAAGTGAAAGGGCTTGATGAAACTACCTTGAAAAATAATGCGATGTTATTTTTAATCCAATATGGCGGACCATCAAAGATTTCGAAATAGTTATATTTATTCACTTCTACAATATGGGTATCAAATGGGAGGGCTTGTTGAGAGTAACTCGAAAAATAATGAAAAGAAGGATAATGTCCCTAAGTTGGAACAAACTAAATACATGTGAGAAAAATAATGTGACGTAATCCTAAAACTAATATTTCGGAAAATCCAAGTCGGTGACAATAAAAAATTGATTCAACAAATGAGAACGAGGAATTTCAACTTCACAGATAGCAAAATTGTTCACTTCGTGAAGATATTTAGTCTTCCCGTCGACTCACTAACACATATACAAATTCTTACCATAACACCTACTCTTTCAATCCCTTTTATACATTGAAATCGTAGCGACTGATCCCGACAATCTGGCAACAGTGCTGGGATCGAAAACGTTGATTGTATTTGCCGGTGCAGTATATGTGGGATTGAAAAGTTGGCGCAATGTATCGGGTCTGAACAGGACTATCAGATATACAACTTTTTTGAATGAAAAAAAAATTTTCCCCTCTCAATGTGCCTAGGGAGTTATATTTTGAAAGAGCCCATTTTTTGCATATATACTCGTAAAAAACATACGGATCATGTGGGTCTTAGGTCGCCTTAAGAACGTACCGGGACTGGATACGTCTGCCAGACAAATATATATATATATATATATATATATATATATATATATATATATATTTTTTTTTTTCCTTTTTTTTTCCCCATATCACCGTTTACGGGATCGGCTCTCTGAGAACACCGGTCCGCTCCGCGGGCAAGGTGCGCTCATGAGGTAGTCAGGAATCTTCGCACTATTCTTGCTGTACCAAGAATAACTTGTTTCTGTGCGGTACTTATCAATGTTTTCTGTAGACCCAGTCTTATCGTATTTTCTTCCAGGTGCTCCTCGACCAAACCATTGGTGGAAATTATGAGTGGCAGAATCGTCGTCGATCTTAGGGCATGCATGGTTTTCAGTTCGAAGGCTAGGTCTTGATATTTGTTGAGCTTCTCGGTGAACGCCCTAGAGATGTTGTCGTCTGCCGGTATTGTTACATCCATGATTATGGCGGTTTTGTCCCTCTTGTTGAACAGCACCAGGTCAGGTCTGTTATGCGGTATTGGCCTCTCTGTTGAAAACACCATATCCCAATAAAGTTTGTACATATCATTTTCCAGGACTGGGCTGGGTCGGTATTTATACGGATCTCCCACCTCCGTTACCAACCCTGTTTTCTCTGCTAGGGCCTGATGGTATATTCTCGCCATGGCATTGTGCCTCTCCATGTATTCTAGAGGCGCCAGAATGGAACACGATGATGTGATGTGCTGTATTGACTCTGTTGCCTGTAAGCATCTCCGGCACTTATCAGTTGGTATGTTCCTCATTGTAATATTTTTTATATATGATCTCGTTGGTACGACCTGATCCTGAATGGCAACGAGTCTTCCCTCCGTTTCTGGGTAGAGGTATCCGGCCCGGAGGTAGGTAAGTGACTCCTTCTTATTAATGTTATTTTTTTGTAGACTGCCAGGATACCTTCCATGGAGAGCTTTACTGTGCCACTCCTCCAAGAGTAACTCCGTCGTCAGCCCACGAACTGTCGCGTCTCTGTTGTTGAGATCGAGCGGACTGAGATCCTCATCACATCGACATATCGACTGTATCATAGGTAATTTATTGTCGTGAAAGTACTTTCGCATGTTTGTAATTGTGTTGTTGTGGGTAATCTCTATGTTTTGTAGTCCTCGTCCTCCATCCTGCCTCCTGACGTATAAGCGGAAGGATGATGCATGTGGGTGGTGAATTCCATACTTTGTAAGTAGTGCGCGAGTTCTGATGTCTAGTTCTCTCAACTCAGCGTTGGTCCATTTTATGATTCCGAACGAATATGCCAGGCATGGAAGGACCCACATGTTTATTGAAGTAAACATGGCTTTCGAGTTGAGCTTGGACTTTAATATTTTCCTCAGCCTTGAAAAGTACCTCTCACGAAAGATATTTTTCATTTCAGTCGTTTTTATGTCCAGTGCCTGCTGTACTCCAAGATATTTATAGTGCTCGTGTGATCCCAACCTTGGTATTGTGATGTCTTCCATAACCATCAGCCCGTCGCCCTGCTGTATTTTTCCCCGCTTTACATGGACTACCGCGCACTTGTCTGTTCCAATCTCCATTCCAATAGTCTTCGTGAAAGCGGTGACGATCTTCAGAAGCCTCTTCATTTCTTCCTCGTTGGCTGCATACAATTTGAGGTCATCGATATACATTTGGTGACTGATCTTAACATTGCGCTCTTTCTCCAATATGTACCCGTACTTTTGTCTCTTAATGAGTTGGCTCAAAAGGTTCATCGCCAAACAGAACCATAGGGGGCTAAGGGTGTCTCCCTGGAAGATACCTCTTCTGATGTTTATCGTATCTGTTTTAAGTTGCTGGTTTTCAGATTCAAAAGTAAGATTAGTTCGCCAAGATTTCATCAAGCACTCCAAAAGCTTTATCATTTCTTCCGGAACCCCATATAACCTCAGAACCTTTATAAGCCAAGGGTGAGGGACCGAGTCAAACGCTTTTTTATAATCCACCCAAGCGACTGAGATGTTCCTCTGTTTCTTTTTGGCTTGTTTGGTGATGACATAATCTGTTGTGAGAAGTTCTTTACATCCTCGCGAATTGCCTCTGCATCCTCCCTGTTCAGGAGCCAGAATTTTGTTTTTGTTGATATGTTTCCAGAGCTGACGCGTTAAAACACCAGTCAGAATCTTATAAACAGTGGGCAGGCAAGTGATCGGCCTATAATTTTTAGGATCTGTTGTGGATTTACCTTTTGGGATCATCACAGTTTTTCCCAGCGTGAAAAATCGGGGTATTATGTTCGGATTGTGCAGAGCCTCCTGAAAGAGTTTGGCTAAATGACGATGGGTGGACGTGAAATATTTCCACCAATAATTCTGCACACCATCTACACCCGGGGCCGACCAATTATTCGTTTTTTGGAGCACCGACTTTATGTCCAGCTCGGTGATCTCTAAGCCTTCTCTCGTGTACTTAAGTGTGTCTTTCTCGGCTTCCCTGATCCATGCGGTTTGTTCGTCGTATTGTTTTTCACTTTCCCATACTCCTTTCCAGTACAGATACATTGCTTCCTTTGTGGGAGCTTTTCCTCTTTCTCGTGGTTCCTCCTCCAGACTTCTGAAAAACTTCTGTTGATTCTGATGGAATAATTTGTTGTTCTTATACCTCATTACTCTTTCGTTGTAGCGTTTAACTCGGTTTCCTAATATTTTTATTTTTTGTTTTAGCTTTTCTGACACTGCACTTATTTGGTCTCTGAGCTGTGCGCCTCCCGTTCGGATCCCGAAGTGCGACACTATTCGGCGGGCCAACTTAGAGACTCTAGTTGATGGTCGACTATTGGACAGGTAAGCTTGTAACACTATATATATATATATATATATATATATATATATATACATATATATATATATATATATATAGACAATCTTCATACCCTTTTGAAACGCTGGATCCCTATATTTCCGTGTCCAAGTTCCGTACCTGTATAGTAGTGCTAAAACATCGAAATATGCGCATCCTGTACATGCTTCCAAAGACCAGGCCCGGATCTAGGGTGTGGCAAGCGGAGCGCCAGCTTAAGGGGGCGCCAAAAACAATCAGAGGGTGAATTTTTTTATTTTTGATTTTCTCGAAAAAAAGTATTATTATTAAATATGACCCGACTCTGAAGTGCCATCTTGACCACCCAAAAAAGGTACAAACATACTATCTGTCCAAAACTATACAAAATGAAATTATCGATTTAATGGCCACCAAAGTTCGGAATAACATTATTAATGAGATCAAGGAGGCCAACTATTTCACTATTATGTTCGACTGCACCCCAGATGTATCTCACACAGAACAAATGAACCAGGTTATACGATATTTAAAGAGAACGGAGTCTGTATATGAGATAAAAAGAAAGTTTTATTGACTTCTTAGAAGTTGACGAAAAAAGTTGAGAATAATATCATGGCGAATTCTAGATAAACTGCAAGCTGATGATTTAGTTGTCAAAAAATGATCTAATATGGCTGGCATATATAAAGGAGTCCAATCCATATAATTCTACAGATGAACAAGCTGGCTGCAGTATCAATGCCTAGCACACTCTTTGAATCTAGTGGGTGTCCATTCGGGGAGTTCATGTTCAGAAGCAGTTAATTTATTTGGTGTTGTACAAAAACTGTATTCTTCTTTGTTAGTTCAACCACACGATGGACAATTATGAAGACGTGCACGAAAACGAATTTGAAAGGAAGTAGCCAAACAAGATGGGCTAAACATCAAGCTGTTAATGCCCTGCTCAATAATTTACAGGGAGTTGTGAAGGCTGTGGAAGAAATCAAAGAATCCTCACTACACCTTTCACAGTTGTAATTCAGAAATTCAAAGTTGAATTTCAGAAAAGGGAACATGTATTTCAGAATAGCAATATGTAATTCAGAAAACAGAAATTGAATTTCAGAATAGTTAATTCAATTTCAGAAAAACGAAATTGAAATTCAGATTAGGAAGTTGTAATTCAGAAAAACAAAGTTGTAATTCAGAATAGTGAATTGAAATTCAGAAAAGGCAAATTCAATTTCAGAAAAGGAAAATTGTATTTCAGAAGTTATCAATTCAATTTCAGAAAATGTAATATGTAATTCAGAATAGTATCGAGCTCGGTATCAAGTGATGCAACATAGGAATCTAGGACAACGTGGCATTGAACTTGTCTTAAGTATTTCGCATTTTCAAATTTGGTTTTTTCCTGTTTTCGGTTTTGACTGTATATACCTTCATGTTATTCTTGGAAATAAAGTTATTGTTATTATATTTCTTACATCGATGAAGGTATAAGGTATCTAAGTACCTACTTTGAGAGTCGAAAATGAGAATTATTATTAATATTTTTCGCCACCCATTTTAAATGAAATCATGTCTCCATTTGAATTACATACATAATACCAGACAAGGTGGTTTGGGTACCAAGTAATTGAATTACAATTTCTTTTTTCTGAATTACAATTTCGTTTTTCTGAATTAAAATTTCCCATTTCTGAATTTCAAATCACCAATTCTGAATTACAATTTATATTTTCTGAAATTCAAATTTCCGTTTCTGAATTACATATCACTATTCTGAAATTCAAATTACCCTTTCTGAATTACATATCACTATTCTGAAATTCAAATTACCGTTTCTGAATTACATATCACTATTCTGAATTACAATTTCCATTTTCTGAAATTCAATTTGCTTTTCTGAATTACATTTTACGTTTTCTGAATTACAAATGGAAAAGGTGTAGTAGCAGAATCCAAGTATGAAGCTGATCATTTGCTTCATGCTGTGATGCATTTTAGATTCATCCTGAACCTAACAATTTGGGATAAGAAAGATCAATAGGGTCAACATGGAAATTCAGGAAGGGGATATAATTATTCCACGTTCATTATCGTTGATGCAAGGTCTTGTGAAGATCTTGCCAGGAATGAGAGAAAAACCTATTGAAAACAGGACCTTGCAAGCTAAACTTCTTTCAGAAGAATTGGATGTGGAGCCAGTTCTCAGAAATAAACGTATTTCCAAAAAGAAAAAGCAGGTCTACGAAATGTGCGAGGATGAGTCAAGAACGCTAGATCTAGTAGGCTTTTTCTCGAAGGAAATTAAGGTTGTTTTCAACAGATTATTGTCAGAAATCACAAAAAGCTTAGAAAGCCCACAGAGTCTTCATACGAATTTCCCATTCTTCAACGGTCATGCCCTTTTAAACATGCAAAAAGAGGATCTGCTGAAAAATGGGACCCTTTTAGCGCGGAAATATTGAAGAGACTTGAGTGCAGTTGATTTTTGTTAGGAACTAGCTGGTTCCTGAAATTAGTGAAAGATCGATTTCATTAGACCTGCTACAAATTCTTCACAGGCAAGATCTGCAAGAAGCTTTATTCCCTAATGTCAGTATAGCTTTAAGAATATACTGCACATTACCGACCACGTCTGCAAGATGTGAACGCAGTTTCAGCAAATTGAAAATAATAAAAATTATTTGCGTTCCTCAATGAGTCAGGAACGTCTCTATGGTCTCTCGATCTTAGCTAAAGAAAACCAAACTGCTTCTGAAATAGATTTCGAGGAGCTGATAGATGCGTTCGCGGAAAGAAAATCGCGTCGCGTGAAGCTGTGAAGAAAAAAAATCCAATTTCTTTCCTTGTGATATTTTCCTTATTATTAGTATTTATCTTTATTATTCATTTGTATTATTTATTTTTGTTATTTTTTATGAATTCATATATTACACAAATGGGGGGGCGCCATCATGAATATTTGCCCCAGAAAAAATCGTAGATCCGGGCCTGGCAAAGACGAGGCATTCTGTTGTATAGGCGGTCTGCATATTCTTGAAATGAGACATCTGGTGGTGACTTTCGTCAAAACATGAAGTAAAGCTTAATGATAGGTTAGCTTATTGTTGCTTATTGTTTCTGACTTTTGAGCGAATTTTGGTGTTTATACAATGGATATTCAAAGATCTTTTGGATTTAAAAAAATAAAATTCGATCATTTCTCGAAAGGAAATGAAGAAAAAGGCCAAGCTTTGAAAAAAGCTGGTCATGTGTATGAGGTGAGAGAGCGGAGTGGTCTCATAACTTCTAAAGTAATGAGACAAACCTCCGTTAATCACCGTAAGTACATAACAGTCAGTATTATGATCTTTCTTTTAAATAATGCATGTTTTCCAGCTGGACAAAGAGAGAAACGTGAGGCGTGCAACATGCTCTTGCATTGCTGGAATTTCTGGACATTGCAAACATTTATCTGCGACCGAGTCTGCGACAGTTTTTTGCGTAAATGCTTTCCCCTACGTCAAGGGCCCAAAAAATATAAAAAAAAATTTTTATTAGATAACGTGCGTTCAAAAAACATTGGAGGTCAAGTAGGCTATGGAACCTGGAGGCTGAAATGTCAATATTCTGCGTTTGAACGCAGTTCAAATATGGTTCAAATTCGATAAATAAATAATTTCCATAGCCTACTTGACCTCGAATTTTTTTGAACGCACATTATTATCATTTGTATGTAATTAATTTATATTCTGTAAATTGTGAAATCCTCGTTCCTTCAATTTCATTATTTTTATATCAGAGCCGTACAGAGTGTCAAATTTGTTTTTGCAATGGGTTGAAAACTTTAGGTCAATTTGATGAAGGGGTGGTAATAATGAATAAATATAACAAATTTGTAGTGTTTAGGAAATGCAAAAATATAGAAAAGATTTGTTTCCTGGTCACTCAAATTTGTAGCTTGAGTTCAGGAGACTGGTAATTGAAATTTTGGATAAATTGGACGATTTTTAATTATTCATCATGTGGTGATTGTTTTCTTGGTAGAACATACTTTGTGTAAGTTGTTTGATTTTTGTGAATATTTTAGTTTTTGTTGAAAAATATTTCGATATAGTTTTGACCGACTCATTTTTCATTTCAACCACTTCCCTTATTGCCAAACAGAATAGCATATGCTAAAGAATATCTGTGAAACAGAGTTTAGTGTAGTAGAGTCCATATAACTCAACATTGTTTATGATACAGAGTAATGTACTTCCTTTAAATCCTAGAAGATATCCTTATTCATCATCTTAACAATTTGCGATAATTGGTGGTTGAAGATTAGTTAACACACAGCATATATGTACAATGGCATCTAAATATTTAAATAAATTATATGGTATTTCATGTAAAATTCTATAAATTTTTATACGTTGAATTGATCTTTCTACATGAATTCTAACACTCGCAACACTATAAGTTTCTTCAACTTCTTCAAGAGATAGTTGGCCATTCAGAATCCATATTCAATACAATAAATAAGTTATTGAAAAAAAACCAACACAAAAACCCTTAATATCGACAAAAAAATTAAAATTTCAACAGCACTTTAGCATGCAAAACACGGTAAAAGCGTTATGTTTTAACGCAAGTATTGCTTAATTTCACCACGGAGGCCGCCACCTACAAATATGCAGACCGCCTATATGCATCCATCCCGAATCCTACAGAATCACGGAAAGGTTCGATCGGCGGTAGTTGCATCGCCTCAAAGACTGAGAAATAGCGGTACCTTCGAATTTGCACAGATCACTCCACGTTCCCAAAGGATTAATTAGCAGTGACGATCAGTTTCGATAAAAGGATGGTACATAAAAATATAATGCGATCGCAAGCCATCGTCTATTATCATTGAGAAAATTACTACTTCACATTACACCCATTCCTTTCTTTTGGAGCACTTTGAAACATATATGATAGTTGAAATGGAACTCTCTTAGTGGCAGTTCATAATTACAGTGAAATCAGACAGATCAGAGATTTGCTATTCATTTTTTCCACCATGATTCATTCCATAAATCGAAAAGGGCGAGCCTTTCCTAGTACCGCGGGTGTGGCGTTGCCAGTGCTTTGAATCTGATGTTGGGATCTGTTCCTGTTGTATCACAGACCATTTGGTCTGTGATTGTATCATCAATGTAGTTTACCATGAATTTGACCAAACATTTCCTTTCTTACATTCAGAAATCGAACTTGAGGTTCCAGAAGAAAATCTTAATTTCTTTTTGTGCTTAATCAGTAGTAGGTCTTTTTGCAATATTATAAAGTCTGGATTAATAGCATTGAGATAATTTTGGTAATCATGAATTCAACTCACCATTTTTCATGTTTGGTTTTTTTGTTTTTATTGATCCTTTACTTTTCCTTTTGGTTCTTGTTTGTTCAATTGCTCCTGGTCTCATTTTGAATTGCTTACTAGTAAAAGCATGTAAATCCTCTGAAAACTGTGGTAACCTCATGAAAACAAGATGAACCATGTCCTTCAGATAGTGTTCTGCTGTTTTTCTCAGTAATTCTAGAAACAAATTGTTATAATTAAGAATATTAGAATATTACATTGAACTTCACCTACCATTACATCTTGTTTCAAAACAGATCCTAAAACATGACAGCATGATTTCACATAAACTTTCATTTGTTAAAAATGAACCTTCAGGAGCTAGAGTTAGAGTCCTCAATACTTGAAGTATTCGCATGAGGACCACACCATCAGATGATTGATCTGTACCAACAAATCTTGCATGGGTCACTGCATCAGCGATGTTGTGAACTATCATTGGAAGTGTAGGATGTTGGGTTTCTTAAATGAAATACATTCCAGCTGATTCAAATGACGATTAACATATAACTCACCAACTAAACGTGTTACCAGACCATATGACAAGAATTTGTTAACTGAAGACAACGCTAAACTTGTGACAGGCCCTGTTGTTTCGTCTGATTTGATAACATTCAAAAATGGAGTTAGAAATACGTTGGGTTCAATATCTCGCAAATCTATAACTTTGTTTAAATTCTCCTTGAGTTCCTGAAAATTTTTCATAAGGTTGTCGACTTCGTCGTCTAGATATGAGTGTGAAGACCATCTGGCCCCTCTTCGCATAGCCGTTAGCAGAATGGACATCTCGCCCTTCACGACAAAAATTCCTCCCCCTGGTAAAGACATTTTGCAACTTGAAAAATTATGTTTACATCATACACGTAAAAACAACACGAATCAAGTTGATATTTTCCTGCTGATGGATGACGTTTAACGTCAGAATCCATAGAGATCAGTGAAGTTGACTGTTCATCTTTTTTTCTTCTTTCTCCTTCTACAAACGCTGAAACGCACAGAACCTACAATTATGCAACCAGCTTCATATTACTGCTAGAATTGCTAGGTATGAAACCCAGTCTTCTAAATAATATTAGATTTGGAAAAACTTTCTTCATGAAAGAGCAGTATTTGCATAAATCTTATGCCCCTGTCTCTATGGGCTGACACAAAACAACCAAAGATTTATAAACTAAACTGACACTGCTGAGTGCTGACAGCCGATTACCAGATTATCTATGCAGATTATTTAGATACTTGATGAATCTGTTTCCTATGAATGAATTGCCACAAATATACTGAGAATATAAGATTTGACGCAATACGATTTTAATTTATATTTTACAATTATCGAAATGTCCTCTCCTGAAGAAAAAATTGAAGGTAAGCTCCTCATCTATGCTGTGTATTCTGAAGGAACAATAATACAATGGATACAATTTTACAATCAAATCCCATAGTCATAAAGACGAGTTCATTTCCGAAATATTTCACAGGGGAAAAGCACGTAGAAATAGGCGATGCTGAAGAACAAGGTAAATCGGATGAAACTGCAGCTACAGTGAACGAAATCATGATTATTGATCCAGAAACTACCGAATTAGATTTAAATCACGGAAGAATTGGTAAAATGCAGAACCTGGAACGACTGCAAAATATCGAGAGACTGTATTTACGTTGGAACTTTATTAAAAAAATTGAAAATATTGAGACACTCACTACCCTTGTTGAACTCGAACTGTATGATAATCAAATTGCAAAAATTGAAAATTTAGACACCTTAGTTAATTTGGAGTGAGTATAGAGAAAATTTTATATTTTTGAACTTGCTTGAATATTTTTCAGAATGTTAGATTTGTCCTTCAACAAAATCAAGGAGATAGAAGGACTTCAAAATAATATGAATTTGAAAAAATTGTTTTTATCCTCTAATAAGATCCACAAAATAAAAAATTTGAAGCATTTGAAAAATTTGCAGTTGCTAGAGTTGGGAGATAATAAGCTGAGGGTAAGCTACTCAGTTTAAGATCATAATGTTTTTACTCTATTTTTTCTTTCAGGAAATTGAAGATATTGATGGCATGACCTCCCTGACTCATCTTTATTTAGGCAAAAATAAGATAGCTAAAATGCAAAACCTAGGGACTTTAACTAACCTTACTTGTCTCAGTTTACAGAGTAATAGATTGAAACAGATTGAAAATTTGGATCAACTTGTGAATTTAACAGAGCTCTATCTTTCTGAAAATATCCTCACTAAAATTGGGAATCTTGAGAATAACACAAAATTGGAAACTCTGGATTTGGCCCAGAATAAGATATCCACTATTGAGAATTTAGAGCATTTACAGGAACTTGAAGAATTATGGGTATGTATATAAGTTGATGAGTGATGTTGAGGAAGCTATAACTATATAATTTCAGATGAATGATAATGAAATAATAGATTGGGCATCTCTTCAAAATTTGGAAAATAACCATAAAATAGCTACAGTTTATTTTGAGAGGAACCCCTTTGCTCAAGATCCAATGTATAGACCAAAATTGAGGAGAATCATTCCGTCTTTAACACAAATTGATGCAACACTATGCCATTAAAATATATAAATGAGTTCTATCTAACTTAGTTTAAGGCCATATAATTAATATTTCGAAATGAATTTGAGAAGGTTCATGCAAATTTCAAGAATTTCCTTCAATAGGTTCACTAAAATATCTGTGTTCATTATTTTTCACAGCATGGAGCATCAAGATAATGAGGGTTTATTATTAATCTCTATTATATGATGTTGATTAATTTTGTACACATTATCTAATGTTCAATATAGCAGTTATTAAAGCAGTTCTCTGAAGAATGACATGCACTAGCAGTAAGGTGTTTAAGAGTGCCCATCCATCCATCTTTCAAGTACATTCGCATTTTCCAGTATCAGAAATCAATTTTCGACAGCTGTCAAAAAAATTATTTTAGCTGTCAATGTTATATAAATACCGATATTTTTTCAATGATTGGCCATAATTCGTAGCCTACGTAATCTAATCAGATTACGTAGGCTATTCATAATTTTATATGGTTTTGGTCTCACTATCTGGATAAAATGTTGCATCGTAAGATTACGTAGGCTACGGTTGCATCTAAAGCAAAATTTCATCTCGATCGAATCTAGTTTTGAAGTTTTCGGGAGGACAATATTTCGAACGCGCATATTGACGGTACCTTAGTCGAATATCGTCCATTCGCCAATTTTAATCTAACCAAGTACATAATAATATTTGCAAATCCACCACTCTTGTATACTATCATTATTGCCAGATATGGTAACTTGAAGATGACGGTGTACTGATTGCCATATCCATATTTTCCATTTAATTATAGTTTATCCAATTGATTCCACCAAATTTTCAAATTAATTGAAATAATTCAGCATATTCATGCTTCTAGCAACTGCACGTTCAAGTACAACTACAGTTAAAACTATTCAACTTTTATATAAAATGCGGCATTGCCTTATTGCATTTCATGGCTTAGTATAAAATGGCTGTGGTTTATTCTACCATACCTAGATGTGATCTTACTCTGTGGTTCAAGTAACGTTAATTCTGTGATTCAATTTTGGGTTCCGTTTCGTTTAGTTTTATTTGATATTCTGTGGTAGCGCATGTCTACTAGTCTTTTTGAAGCAGTTTCCATCTTGTCCACATGTGAGTTATTCACTATTAACAATTTACATTTGTTTTTAGCTTCATTTTTGGTAAATATACATTTGCATGGGTTTATATAGAATTATCATGTTTCATAAAATTAAAAACAGTTGTATCTTTGATGTTGCTCTACTCTTTGTTGGTTGTTTGACAGCATGATTTAGCTTATCTTCGCGCCATGTTGCATTTGTTCACTTCATAATTTGTATCGTACAACCACTAGTATCAATTAAACTTGAAATTTTCCTGATTTAATTAAGTACTAATGAATTATCCTATCGTTCAGTAGTGTAGTTATAGTGGGCGATATGTAATATTGTGGATTTTGAGGTATGTTGAACCACATGTTTTTCCACCTGAAAGCCGCGTGTACAGTCTAGGAACTGCCTTTCCTGCTATTTATCGTTATGTTAATATATTTTGTTTTTTGTAGCTTGCTAGGAAGTAAATAATACAATAATAGAAATGGCAGATATGGAAGAAACTCACTTCGAAACTGGAGACAGTGGTGCTTCAGCCACTTTTCCCATGCAATGTTCTGCCCTTCGCAAAAACGGATTCGTTATGTTGAAATCGAGACCCTGCAAGATTGTGGAAATGTCTACTTCCAAAACAGGAAAGCATGGACATGCTAAAGTCCACTTAGTAGGAATCGATATATTCTCAGGTAGATCAACAGTTTTCCTAATATTTATCAATGAGACTGAATGTTAATTGTTGCTTGTCAGGTAAAAAGTACGAAGATATATGCCCATCCACCCACAACATGGATGTTCCCCATGTTAAACGTGAGGATTACCAATTGACTGATATTTCTGACGATGGCTATCTATCCCTGATGTCAGATAATGGTGATCTTCGTGAGGATCTCAAGATCCCCGATGGTGAGGTTGGTGCACAACTTCGTACTGAGTATGATGCTGGAAAAGACATACTCTGTACTGTATTGAAATCCTGTGGTGAAGAGGTATGTAAATATTTGTTTCTGTTGGTATTGGTGTTATGTTATAATTTTTCAGTGTACTTGTTCTCTCAAGCTTTGCTTTTGAATAAAACCTTTATTGACAATAATCGATTTCAAGCGGATAACCAGTCATAACCGCGGTTATCTCTGGTCCTGCCCTTGGTTATAGCCCTTCAGGAATCGCTTGAAGATCAATCCTATTTAACCTCACTTACAATCAGAATCTTAACCCGGCTCTCAAGTACGGTTATCTGCGGTCCAAACGATGACGTTGAAGGGCTAATTCATGACGTCACATGATTATAACCAACAAGGACCAAAAGCGCTTGAATGAAGTTGGTTATCTTTGGTAATTACCACTTAGGACCAGGTTATCTGCTTGAAATCGACTAATGTTTTTGAGGCGACTTTAATGGTTGAACTAAATATATTTTTGGGTCGGTTGATGTTTTCTCTGATGGAATTTGGTCTGATTGGAGAATGTGAAAATAATTAAATTTCATTTTATGTAGATAATAGGGATTGCATTACCGATTTACCGCCCTTAATGTTCTTCAAATTACCGACGAAGAATCCGACATCTTTTACCGGTAATTTCGGTAAAAAAATGCCAGCGCTGATCCGTTGTTTCTGTAATGCACGGGCAGGGCGGACGGGATCGATTGTAAAATATTCAAGTGTGTGAAAGCTTTGTTTTCTCAGGGCCTAAAGGAATCGGACGAGTCGTTGAAAAAGTTAGAAACGACAGATTTTTTTTATTTAAATTACTATTTCGATTGTTTTGTAGCCTCTTACCTAGGAGCATAGAATAACTGGAGGGAAGGCTTCATACTCTCGACAGATCATTTTGAACTGCCAATAACGGCGGAGGTTAGAGTTTCGTGTGACGCCCGATAGATAACGCTGAGATCCTTTATTCAGTAACATGTCAGATATCTTGTTCTATGGCGCTACAATTGCAAAGAATATAATGTGGCTGTCATTGTTATTGATACATTTATGCTTCTTTTCAATTGAAAATGGCCATAAATCATAACATAGACAATATTGATGACATATCATCGCTTTATTCTAATCAACTTTTTATGCGCAATTTTATGGGAAGTCTGATCGGTAATAAATTTGTCAAAACAATATCCTTATCGGAAAAAGCGAACATTCAGGTAAGTATTATTATTATTATACGGGAAGACTGAGGTTTTATCTGTTCTCGTGTATTATACGCAGAATTGTATGGTACCTCGTTTACATTCCCTCTGCTAATACTTAGATGCGGAGCGGAAACAGATTTTTCTTCCTATATTCAATCTGATCCTTGAAGCCATTTCTTTACACGTGCTATATGCATTATATTGTCGGATTTACGAAAAAAAGTATGTATTGCTTTCTTTCAAAAGAACATATATTATGATACAGTAATAAATGGGACCTAATAAGTAATAACAACGAATAACCATTAAAGATAATTTTATTAAGGATAGCCATGTTGTAGGAAGGAACGACGTAGTCGCCATCTCGTGACCTTGCGGCGAACTGACAAGTTCGGACATTTTTGGCAGTTCATTTTCGTAGGGGAGCCTTCTCTCCAGTTATTCTATGCTCCTAGCTCTTACTAGTCTTAAAGTTAGGTATATTATTTTTTTACCTAGAGTTTTACTTTTCTGTTGTTATTATTCGATAAGAAACAAACTGTGGTTATTAATTTCGTGGCTTATTCTTTCATGTCGGAAGAAACCGGTATAATAATAATTTACCGAATTACCGGTAAATTCAAATTCGGTAAATTTGCAATCCCTAGTAGATAATTAATATTCAAGTTTGCTTGATGCTTACTTACATACTAGATATTATGATTCGAAAAAATGGATAATGCCTATAGACAAAACTCTCAGAGTAATTAGATATATAGAGAGGTCTTTTTCATCCTTGTCTTGAATACAACATAGCCACATTTGGGAAGGTTTGTGCAGGTGATGTGGATTATGGGATGTATCATACGGCAATCTTATCAAGCTGGTGTGTTTGTTGATGATAGGTAGTAGCATTTTGCTATTCTTCAGTGGTAGGTTGTAGAAAAATGAGAACCATAAACGAATTATTCGAATTTAATATATTTTCAACTAGATTGATTGAACATCATATATATCCCTTTGATTGTTAATCAAACCAGCCGCCACTGTCAGGTCTGACCAGGGTTGGCAAAAAACATGTTTTTTTAAAAAAAATACAAAACATTGTGTTTTTTCTATTTGAAACTGTTTTATTTGATTTAAATCATGTTTTTTTTTAACATTCAAAAAACATGATTTAAAACATTTAAAACATGTTTAAAACAAAAGTTTTGGCAACATGGCTATGATACTATCTGGTAAAATATTTAAATTTGGCAACACTGAATAGAACTTGTATATTGTTTACAGGGTAATCCCCTTGTCAAATTCGCCGCAACGGAATATAATTCCGGTAATTGAAGAATAGGACATGGTTCTTTTCTTCATAGCATTTTTTCCAATGAAAATATGGTTCAATCAGAAAACTCTTCCAAAACAATTCTAATGGATTAAATTAGAATTAATATCTTTATTACGTGACAATAGATGTGATGAGAAACAATAAAGTGCAATCGAATTGAATATATTTTTCCTTTGCATTTTATTTCCCGCTGAGGTGAATTTCAAAGGACAAATGGCAAAAAATTGTCACAAGACATTCTTCACGCTTCATAAAAAATATCTAGAAATACCTATCTTCTTGATGAAATTTGTCTTAATGGACGAACTGCATCTGAGAAAAAATTATGAGTATTAGTAAATATTGGCCCAAAATTAAGACTTAATTAGATTGATTTACACAAAAAAGCCAACATTTCGACAACTGGGCCAATATTTGTTAATACTCATAATTTTTTCTCAAATGCAGTTTGTTCATTAAGACACATTTGATCAAGAAGATATTTTTAGGTATTTTTAGTGAAGAGTGAAGAATATTTTTTGTTTTATTTGTTTTTTGTTATTAAAGGATTACTTATCTAGTGTTTTATTCTTTCAATAAAAAACTGATTAAAAACAATTGTTTTAAAACAATTGTTTTAAAACAAATATGTTTTAAACAGAGGCTTGTGTTTAAAACATGTTTTAAAACACTGTTTTAAAACAAATGTTTTAAAACATGCCAACCCTGGGTCTGACTGAAATAAATGTGAACAAACTTCTCCCCAACCCTATTCCATGACAAACTGTTTATAGAAGAATAATTCCATGTTAACTTCAAATTGGTTGTTGAGTTGATAAAGGCATAGTATCTCTGTCTGTTATTACTCTGAGGAAATATGAAAAATGGGCCACTTAATCACTAATCTAAGCAAAAACTCATGTTCAACAGCCTAAAAGCTTAACCATATCTTAAAGCATTTCTGGTTTCAAGGATTTTTCGCTTCAGCTCTTCGTTAAAGACTCGGGCGCAGGTTATATATTTGTTGCAACACCAAAAAGAAATATCGAGAGGATTTGTTAAGGCGAATGAGGTGGAACAATTACCTGGCCGGACCTGAAAAAAGCCGATTTTTTTCTGTAGATAATTTTCTCAAGCTTTATGCAATCATTTTGCGCGCTTGGTTTCGCTTGTAATAGGCAAAATCGGTCTAACAGATACGGAGAAAAATCCTATGAATGATTAATATTTATAATAAAAAAATATTCTAATGAAATATGTTGTTTGATTGATAATAAATATACTATTATTTGTTTCAGGTTGTTATTGCTGTAAAAACAAATACCGCTCTTGATAAATAATGGCAAGAGAATAATAACAGGGGGGCCATGCAACATCCACAACTGTCCAATCCAGGGTCCCTGTTGAGCTATATTATTGGACTGGTTATAAACAAATACAATTATTACAGCTTGTCAACGCCAGTATGGGCCCGCAGAACAGCAGTCTGATTTTAGCATTTTCATCTATGTTATGTTGACAAAAAATCTCATACAAACCTCTTTCAATAAATTTAATTTAATTTTAACTGATTGTAAATTTTCTTTGGCGTCTCTTTTTCGTCCTTCTCGGTTTAATGTAGGACCACTAATTTCTGGGCGATTTTGGAATGTTGATTTTTTCCATCTATTTTTTTAAATTTTGTTCGATTGTGATTTAGTTGTAGAAGAAATGAGTGGTTCTAAACTTTTTTGATATTGTTGACATCATTACCAGTAAATATAAATGATATAGCATTTTTAAGACTTGTTTAATATTGTTTAGCCTAGGTTTTTTAATTACTTATCCAACCATTCGATGGTCTACGCAATAATTTCCTTAGAACTGGTTGAAATATAAAATATGGCCATCTCTAGTTTTTCATTACCCAGATTATTCAATTCTGAAAGTCATGTGCTTCTTGAAATTATAATTTTTGGAGCCACTGATTATTTGCATTCCTACCGCTTCTTGTTTTTTGATTTTCTTGTGCATTTTAGCCGAGATATTTATGACAATGACGGAACAAATTACTTGAAAGATTGTGGCGGAAATTAAAAATATTATTGAAACTTTCAGGTGGAGACAATCTTTCAAAAAGTTGTTGAATGAATCATTTAGATTAAACATAAACTTCCAGTGTCCCGTAAAGGACTGATCACACTGAAATAATGCTCGTCAAACGTTTCAAGAAATATTTTCAGACGATATGGATTCAAACTACGATCTTCCGCATTTTCTCGCTTTGTACACTTCGTGGTTCTTTACTTGACGCCCTTGGAATCACAGAACAAATAATACATGGAATGTTCTGATGGAATTCGTCTGGGATGACGACGATGACGTGGTTTTTAACTATTGATTAACAAACTCTAAAGTTCGGTATTGAAAAAAATTGATTATGCGCTAACCCTTGACCTGTGTAAAAGCGTTTTTAACTCGATTTTAAGCTGGTATAATTCCATTTGCTTCAAGTGCCTCTAGCCCTGGTTAGGCGTTGTTTCTCGGACTCTGAAATTCCTAGTTCAATCCGGAGGCTGGGAAAATTTTCTGGTCTGTCTTGTGGTCCACCTTTTCACTGCTGGGTCGAAAATTAACAGTGCTAGGCGTAAGGATACAGTTGCAAAGCCTACATAGAAGATGAGTGATTCTCCTAACTCTCACATGTTTCTGATGGTTTTCCACGGCCAAGGAGCGGCCGCAGGCCGCCTCATTCCAATGTCAGTTTGTAAAAAATATAATTTTCAACAAATCTTAAGGAGATAATTGTTTTTAATTATTGATTATTACTTTCCAACTCTGATCATCCAAATTTTGGATGAGACGAGAAAAAAATTAAATGAAACTGAAAATTTTCAATCTTGTCAAATCAAATATTCCATGTCGCCCCCCTTACCAACAAAAAGAAACAAAGGAATGCTGTAGTACAATTTTTGGCTAGCCAGAATTTGGCATTTGGAGGAACTAGTTCAGAATTATATCGTAGAGATAATGGAAATTTTTTGAAAGAAGTACAGATGTTGGCTAAATTTGATCCAATTATATCGGAACACCTTAACAATATTAGTAGATATAATATAAGGGTAAGGACGTGAGGCGTATTCCACACTACTTGCGGCCGCATTTTCAAAACGACATTATTAACATTTTAGAAAGAGATAACACGCGTGTTATTTGGCTTTTTTGACAATGCGCGCATTGTCAAAAAAGCCAAATATTACGTCATTATTTATGGATTCATTTTTTTTATTGGAAAAACTACTACCTAGCCTCCAGCTTGACGTTCATGATATTGGGGGTCAAGGATATGATAATGGAGCAAATAGGAAAGGGTAAAATCTAGGCCTTCAAAAAGGATACTTAGCATTAATCCTAGAGCATTTAATGTTCCTTGTTCGGCTCATACCTTAAATCTATACCTAGTCTGTTCAAATATAAGAGAATGTAAACAAACAAACCAAATCGGTTTGTTTTGCGCATTACTAACATGATTGGTGAAACGGTCGGCTGTATAATTCTTCTCACGCCCCCAAAAGACTGCCAGGATCGTACTTGAAGCTTAGAACGATTTCACAGTTATCTTTTCCGGACAATAATGTCGAATTCAGAAACGGACATTGCATCTGAAGGTGGTATATTGGGCCCACCACGAAAAAGAACGAAACGTTCACATTTGTCTATTCAAATCATGTGTATTCCATTCAGAGAATAATATCAAGTTTATATGATTGTGTGAACTATCCTCGATCCGACCCTGGAGCCCTGAAAGCAAGTCTCTACCTGAAGCAAGCCCATCCTTCGTGTGCGCGACTTTGTTTACGTCGTAGTCGCTTATATTTGAACAGAGTATAGTGGTTAATGGGTTTTTTGATGGAGTGCAGGAATTATATAATTTCTTTTCTGGGTCTCCATATCGATGAGATATATTTAAAAAATATGCCAAAGGTTTAACTTTGAAACCAGACACACGGTGGGTGAGTCGCAAAAATGCTATAGGACCTTTGAAAGAGGACTTTAAAAATATCGTAGAAGCTTCAAATGCTTTAATTGAAGATCCCATTAGGGATAATGGGACAAAAATTGCAGCTGAAACTCTAGTGAAAAAGATGAAAATTGAAAAATTTGAGTTTCTATGCTCAATGTTAATTTGGCATGACTTATTAACAAGAATAGAATAGACATTTTCAGTAAAATGCTACAAAACCCTAGAGTAAGTATTGCAGAGTGTATAAAGGGTTTAAAAAATTAAAAAAAATATCTAATTTCACAAAGATCCAATGAGAATTTCAAAACATTTGTTGATCCAGCATCTTGTTTAGCCAATGACTTAGAAATTGATCCAAGCTTTCCCATCCCTAAGACCCTAAACCCAGAATTAAAGTTCGCATATTTTATTATGAGGGCAGCGATGAACCAATTTCTAATTCCTATACTAGAAATTTAAGTTTTATTATACAATTCTGGATCACGCTACATCCTCAGTACAGGAAAGATTTACTTTACTGTCTGAATGTTATAATCAATATTGCTTCCTCTATGAGTTCGAAAACTTTTCTAATGATGATCTTATGAAAGCCTGCATGGACTTAGATATTAGATTACAGGTAAATGCGGAAGGAACTATTGTTAAGGATTTAGATGGCGTACCGAAATTAATTCATTTAAACATATTTTCCCGTGTAGGGAATTCCGCGCACGGGGGAATTCTACGCATTGATATTCATTATTCTGCAACTCAGTTATTCAGTTATTTCAAAATTTAGATACAGCGCACCCTGCGCACCATCTCGTATTTGCCTTGCCAACATCCCGTAATTTGAAGGTATTCGTGGTTTTAGTTTAGACCAGACCAGGAAGCCGATTGTTCGTTTCACGACGCTCTGATCTAATTTTCGAGAGAAATTGGAATCGTGGAAACTGGAAAGTACTTCTATTATTAATTTCTAATGAGTCTATTGCATGACTATTTTCCTTCATATGTGTAGATTATTTAATGCAAAAGAACAATTAATTGTATTTCGTCATCTATTGTCAGTGATTAGTTAGGTTAGGTGACTCACACCGGGGGAATAACGCGCAGCTGTAGCGGGGTAATTCTTCAATAATATTTTTTGTACCCATTCATGGAAATTTGTTTAATTTACATTGTAGTTGGTTATTACCTAAATAAAAAAATATTTTTTCGAGTTTCTCAGCTGTTCAATATATGCGCATAATTATATACCATCGCATGCACGGTATTACCCAGTAGTCAGTACGTGGGGGAATACCGCGAAAAGACAGTTTTCAGAATTATTATATATATATATATATATATATATATATAGGTAGTTGAACCTTTTCCTCGTGATGAAAAAGTTCCAAATGGGTTTATGATTCAGCAGTTCAATTATGAAAGTTTGTGTGCTACATAGGTAGGAAGGTTTTTGTGAGCATTTTTCCTTAGGTGCGTGGAATTCCTCTGTCCTCCCCTAAAGATCAATCTAGAGAAATATTAGAAATTATTGTTAAAAATGATTTGATTTCTTGTTTTTCCAATTTCACATTAGAATTTCATTAAAATTGCCTGTCCCTTCCCTGTTGCTTCTGGAGAAAGGGGTTTCAGTAAATTAAAAATAATTTAAGTTTACTCGAAGAGAGCAATATGCCACAGGAGAGAAACTCGAATTTGGCCATTATCTCTATTGAATCTGAAATAAATATCGGAAAGAATTGATATGAGCGAAAGATCCTACACCTACACAAAATTGCTTGACATTCATAGTTGCCTTAATTTTTCCATTTCTTCAGGAAAATTGATCAAACATCGATATTTCGCTTATGAAATCACCCGCTTGCAGAGAGATCTACCATCTACCGACAAGGATAACTACTTGAAAGATCTAATGCGGGCCACTCACGAGGCATCTGTTTCGAGCATTTTGGGAGGCGACCTGGACGACCGAATTTTCGAGCACCCAACCCAGCCTCCGAGCATCGAAAAATTCACCACCCACATGACATTCATGTGAGCAACCGAGGCGCCTAGGAAGCACCATAGAAATCATAATACATATACAGTGGAACTCTTCTAACTCGAACTTCCCTATCTCGAAGAATTCTCCAAGTCGAATTTTTTTCAGAAACAATAACGTTTTTATAACATCACCATGTAATTTTGTCCCTATAAGTCGAATTTCCATAACTCGAATATTTCTAAAACTCGAACTTAAATTCAGCAGTATCCGAGGCGACAACCAAGCAAAACTCGATTTTTTTGAGGCAACTCACTGCCGGGAATTACCGAGCGTAGAGCCTCCGACAGATCCAAACTTGTTTATCTCAGTTTCCTTACATACGTCGCATCGCGCACGCGCTGTATAAAATAGTATTAGTACCTGTTTTGTGTTAGGTGATATAAGAGTGAACGAAAATGACATCAAAGCGAAAATTAAAGTGTTTAACGCTCAAAGAAAAATTGCAGTTAATTGCTGAGGTCGAAAGGGGTGAAGCGAAAAAGAAAGTGATTGCACAACAATTTGGGATTCCCCCAAACACATTGTCAACCATTTTCAAGAACAAAGACAAACTTCTAGAAAAACAAGATCGATATGAGTCTAACCACAAACGAAAAAGGCTTACAACTTGTGTGAACAATGGTGTTGATGAAGCCATGCTAAAGTGGGTTACTACTGCGCGTGCAAAAAATATTCCTCTCTCAGGAGTCTTAATCAGAGAGAAAGCTCTAGAAGTCTAGAATATGCCGCTGCTTTGGGTCACGAAGATTTTTCAGCTAGTGTAGGGTGGCTAGATAAATTTAAAAAAAGACATAATATCACCCAAATGTCAATTTGTGGTGAGAGTGCTTCTGCAGATTCAAAATCTAGTGAAAATTGGAAAAATAACGTTTTGCCAGATTTAATCAGACAATTCCATGAAAACGATATTTTCAACGCTGATGAAACGGGTATTTTTTTTAAATGTTTACCCAACAAAACATTAGCGTTTAAGGGTCAAAAATGCTTTGGTGGCAAAAACAGCAAGGAGAGAATCACAGTTATGGTTGCCAGCAATATGAGTGGTTCAGAAAAGTTGAAATTGCTCGTTATTGGCAAGTCAAAGAACCCACGTTGTTTTAGGGGCATTAAGTCACTTGATGTTGATTACGAACACAACGAAAAAGCGTGGATGACAAGTGAAATTTACGGTAAGTGGCTCAAAAGTCTAGATAAAATCTTTGTTGCCCAGAATAGGAAGATTCTACTCTTTGTTGACAATTGCCCTTCACATCCTAAAAGTGTAGAAGCAAACCTGAAGAATACTAGACTGGAATATTTTCCCCCTAATCTCACGTCCTTTCTACAACCAATGGATCAAGGCATTATCAAAAATCTTAAGCATCATTATAGAAAACGAGTGGTAATGAACGCCTTGGCACATATGGAGGAATCAACTCCTACGACTGTGTCGTTACTTGATGCAATCAGGGATATGAATAAAACCTGGAATCTCGATGTGAAACCACAAACCATCCGCCATTGTTTTAGAAAGGCAGGATTTGTTAAAGATGAATTGATGCAAAATGATACTACAGCTGACTGGGATGAAGGAGACGATCTTCCATTGGCAGAATTAAAACAAATTTGGACCACGTGCAGAAGGTCAATGGGAAGCGATGATGTTTCTTTTGAAGATTACGTCGACATTGACGATGGTGTACAAACCATGGGATTCCCAACAGACGAAGACATTTTAGATGACGTTATAGAAAATCTAGTTTCTTCTGGAAAAGGTGATTTTGAACTAAAATTCCGCATTATTGTTAAACATAAATATTCTATTTTTTTAGAGTCAGATAAAGAAGAATTATCTAGTGGAAGCGATGTTGAAACAACTACTGTTGCCACACCCACCTTCAACGAAGCGTATTCTGCTATCCAGACCCTACGACATTTTGCTTCGTCAAAAAAAATGTTCCGTGTGAAGTACATGCGTCTTTAAATGTAGTGGAGGATTTTATAGATAAAAATAAATGGTCCCTATTCAAACAAACAAAAATTACAGACTATGTATAATGAGAATAAATGTTTATGTACTTCGAATAAATGTACATGTTTTTTTTTGTATTTTTATGAATTTGTTTTTTGTTATTGTTTATATGATAGAATGTATATGGAACCGCGTTTTTGTAATACAGATAAATAGACGTATATACACACGTATTATGTTTAATTCAAAAACCCCCCAATCTCTTGCATGTTTCCGTAATTCGAATTATCCGTAACTCGAAGTAAAAGTCCTGGCCCTTGGAGATTCGAGTTAGGGAAGTTCCACTGACTTACTCTAGAATGTTAATCAATTGGATCGAAGTGTTGTAAAAATTTCAGTGTGGTCCACAATGCGCATACGTGCCATCAGGTTGTTTCTGAACAGGGTCGGCTTCAATAAAATTTTATTGTTGCAGTTGGATTTAATCAATTCATAATTAGTATTCGACACTTACTAGTTGTTTTGAACATATTGATAATTTTCAACAGCTATTTGAATGGTAAATTTGGAATCAGCGACTGGAAGATAAGCTGAAAATCTTTCATTATTCCAAAACCTCTTCAGGCGTTGAAAAAACCCGGTTTCGGTATAAAAATTAATTCGAGGATCAAGGAAGACAAATTCTGGTTAAAAAACAACGAATCTTTTGGTAAAGTACAGAAAAAAATCAAATGAGCAAAATATACTAATATATCCCTTCAGGACAGTTCTATTCTTCGGTGTTCCTGAAAATAGTGGAAACATGAAAATGTATTGTACATCTGCCAATGCGTTACTCTGCATCGTTTCATGAGTGAATTCTGATACCTACATTCATTCTTCAAGTCATTTGTCTTTTTGAGTTCCGAGTATATTCCAAAATCAATCTGTTATCTTATCTGAATGAAACTGCAGAGTTTTACTTCAATATATTTTATTTTCGAGTTCGAATTATCCATTAAAAGATGGTTTACTCACAATATTTCATGATTTTTCATAATGAATTGCGTTCATTTTCTATATAAAGAACCAATCTCATGGTGCGATTGGATAGATATGTGTCAATCGAATGAAAAGCAAAGCGTAAATCATAAATTTCTAACAGTTTATATGAGTGAAAAGGTGCACATAGTTTAAATACTCAAGTGGGAAATGAACGGGTCAAGACAAGGACACCACAACACTATACAGTTCATTGTTTATCGGATACGAAAAAATCCAAATCGAACACAACACACAACAAAAGCAAAATGCACACGAAGAATATCAAACACGAAAATAACAGTTACGCACCAGTAAACTAGTTTGTCTATGCAGTAAACTAAACTGTGGCTGCAGACTGACACTAACCCGTTCCTGCCTAAACTTTCACTGAGGTCATTTCAAGGTCATTTGCCATGAGACAGAAAAAGCGGTGTTGCGAGGTCTATATCTATTTAGTGAAACCTACTACATTACTCCTCTGATTTTCTCACCAATTCCACAAATATTGCAATTCACTTATGATATTAATGTGTCTAATAGTCGTAGGAAGTGGCGCATGAGCTATAAAATAAGTTTGTTACTCAATGGAATATTTTTATTGTTTAATTATATTGAACTTAAAATAGAACCGACAAAACATTTAGTGACTTGGCATCGTTCTACGTGAAATTTCCTAATGGTGAGCATGCGCACATTGTGAATCAGTTGCCTATGCGGCACGTTTTTCGCTGCGGAACTAGAAGGAATTAGCATTCTAGAGTAAGTATATATGTATATTATGATTTCTATGGGAAGCACGCTTAGAATCTAGCATTCAGTGTCATTCAGTTGAAACTCTCGAAACGCTTTGATCTTTTGCCCATGGTGAAAGAATGTATTCTTCCACCATGCTTTTGCCCGTTTTGACCACTCATCAGGCATCTCGAGCTTGAGCCTCCGAGCTCCAAGCGGGACTCCAGTACCTGGAGTCCCGAACGCCGAAAGGTATAGTCTCGATTATTGTCCATACACGGAGACTCTTTCCGAGCATTCATGCAATGCCGGCTGCCTGAAAGTCCCGTAAAATGTCCTCGTGAGGGACCTACACAGAGCTTCACTAATAATCAATCAACAATGACCTGAAATGAGCGTTATGTTGGTTTTTCTCTCGTGCACAAAATATGTAATCAATAATCAAAGTATTTTATATTATTATTCTTATAATATGACAAAAATCCATTTTAAGCCAGTATGTTCAAATATAAATGAATTTCTCATATCACAGTACAAACAATTCACGGGAAAAAATGCATGTGCATGCGGATAGCCCCCAAAAAAGTTTTTGCGTCCGGCCCACAAGGTCCTAAAATGTCACTGCTCTCATCCATCTATATATATAAAAGAAAGATGTTGGTTACATCATTTATAACTCAAGATCGGATGGACTGTTTGTTATGAAACTTCATATATGGATTCGTCTACGATCTGGTTATTATAAAATACAATAAAACTTTGAAAAACCGATGGAAATTTTAATTATGCAGGAAATGCTTTTCATTCTTTCGAATAAGGCCACTAGATGTCGCTACATTTACAGTTACGCTACCGCTTATTCGTAGGTACTATTTGATATTCTCCGCGTTAGATGGCGATGAATATCACAGTGAATTTTTATCGGAATGTCAAGTGAATCGGATTTTGGCGATCAGTTCCAATCGTGAGATGCCATTCTCATAATTCTTGTAATGTTTTTGAATTTCTGTTTGGGTAATAAATATATTTGCGGAAATAACTGAATCCAAAATTGCCATTATTACTTATTGACATATTATTTTTGTGTATCTGTTCTGTGTGACAGCTCATATCCATGGAAACAATTGACAGTTCAAAAATCAGAGAACCAAGCCGTTGATCTCCGATCACCGGTGATTACGATTTGTGAAATCCACCGTAAATATCATTTAGGCGGAACAGAGTTCGCCGGGCCAGCTAGTTTGTATATAAAAATGTTTCCCTGCTCTCAGAAGTCTCAGAGGACCCGGGAGGCAGAGTGCAGCATTGCGTACCAGAAGTTCAGAACCATAGAAAATGCAACAGTCTAATTAACCAAGAGTTTTTCTGTGGCTATATTATACCTAATAGATTATTCAAAAAATATCCATTATTTCGTTGAAATATTTCTTGTTTCTATGAAACGCTCATGGGCAGCTTTCAATATCTTCTCTCTCACTGCTGGATAGGGTTCTATGGCTTCATTGAAATCTTTCTTGGTCAAACGATACAACTCGCAAAAATCGATGGCTACAACACTTGCTACCCTTGGTTCGTTTAACAAAAGGGCAATTTCTCCAAAATGAGTACCATCCGATAAATGACAAATCTAGAAATCGAAAACAATTTTAGAAATATGTATCAGTTAGCACTATACAGGGTGGGCCATCCATAACTTTCCACCCCGAATTTTGGGCTTGGAATAACGAAAAAACGCTCGGACAGATCAAATTTTGTTGAAAGGGGGACAAATAATAAGGGTGTTCAAATGAGTATGATATCACTACCCCTCTAGCTGCAACCCCTAACAGCTCTCATTTTTTAATAGGGAAAAGGGGTCGAGCAGCACCTTGTTGGAAAGGCAATTCAATTTCCTGCATGGGTGTATTTTTTTTCATCGCTTTATTATTATACACGACTTATTATCTCTATTCAAAAATAATTGCTCTAAGGGCTTGTTCGGACTAGGCCAGTAGATCAGTCGAGTAGCGAATGATTTTGTAATTTCCCGTGTGCGAACGCCAGCAATCGAGTCGAGTAGAGTCACAGGATGATGTACCTACTACCTTATACTGTTTTAGAGTCTTTGATACTGTGGTTGAGTAGTCAGAGGGCGAATCGACTCTCCACTCGACTAAAATACTGGCCTAGTCCGAACAAGCCTTAAGGCTGTACACCACCTTGTGGCGAAACTCGAATTCCGCTAGATGGCACCAAGCGAAATATTCAAGGAACTGAAAACAGGCACGCCCATTGTAGGGAATAGGAAGGTCTGTAGGGTATTTATGACCCCTTATACCCTAATAAACTTTCTAGGTACTGTCGTCGTTCGGTAGGATCGAAACGAACGGAACATAAATTTGTGTTTCTGGATATTTTGTGGGTTTCGAAGAGAATGGTAAATATAGAGTTCATTCTATTTAGACCGGTCAATTGAGACCAAATAACAAGTGTGAACTTACATAAATTCCCTACAGGCTGAAAGTTGGTGAAATTGTTCAAAACATAATTATGAATAATATATGAAAGTTCCCTGTATGGAAGAATTTTATTCAAGGTCAAAGGCCAAAAAATGCGTTTTTCACGATTTTTTGCAAAAAGGCAAGTTTTATGTTAAAACTACACCAGGCAAAAATTGTAGAACATATAATTATCTATAAAAAGTGTATCAATATTTTGTTCCTAAGAGTCACCGTTTTTGAGATATAACGGTTCAAAAAATTATGAAAGTTGTAATCGTCATAATATGCATGATTTGGCCACGTATACAGGGAGAGTCAAAATTATGTATCGAGCTATCTGGGGTACACTGAAAAATAAGTATAGTATGATGAATAAACTCATGGCCCAAAATGCATATTATGACGATTACAACTTTCATAACTTTTTGAACCGTTATATCTCAAAAACGGTGGCTCTTAGGAAAAAAAAGTTGATACATATTTTATAGATAATTATATGTTCTACAATTTTGTCTCGAGTAATTTTATGATGAAACTTGCCTTTTTGCTGAAAAACGCATTCTTGACCTTTGACCTTGATTGAAATATTTCCGTACAGCGGAATAATGGAAAACTTTCAAATTTCATTCATAATTAGGTTTTTAACAATTGCACCAACTTTCAGCTAGTTGGGAATTAATGTAACCTTGAATGTCTAAATTGACCGGACTAATTATTTATGTGAATGTGCGTGATACTACATGACAAAAAAATTTATTCGGACTAATCTAATCAGTTGAAGAAGCATATGAAATTTCCATTCCTCCAAAACATTTTTCCTGGGCATATCAAACATGAGAAATAAAAAATTTTTGTTTTTTAAAATATATTATTTGGATTGAGGGAGCTGAAATAATGCAATACATATTGAAACAAAAAGTCCCTAGCTGAGGTTGGTGCACGGGGTACTGTATGAACTCTGAACAAAAGGACTCCAGCTGTTCAGGTAGAATATTTCTGACTGGAGGTGCATCCAGTTGTATAACTTGAGGAAAGCTAGAAATAATTGAAGTTTGCCGCTGGGAATCCCAAAGTAGGGATGCAAAAACGTTCAAATTGAACACTTTGCAAAAGTTGGGAATCCCAGCAGCCAACTGCAATACTATATAGTAGTTTGTAGTTTCATGATTTTTGTAGCTTTGTTAGCTAGACTGGTTCCCGTCGGCCATATTATAAATTCGAAAATAATTGTATTAAAAAAAAATTCTAACATCATATTTATTCTAATGACTATTCCACTCTTTTCATTGTTAGTGAGGAAGTTTCCGTAGCAAACGATCGTTTCATCCCGATAAAACTTTCAAACCGGCAAAACCATAATGTTGGTTTTTCAGCGACAAAATTTTTGACGTTTCTCCAATTCATAGATAGCTTCTGAAATTAATATCATAGAGAAAACAAATAACGTTTAGTGGTTTAGTCAATCAATTAGTGCGTTCCACTTGGCGCTCACAATGCTCACGCTCACGACCGCTGTTTATCCCATTCCACATGCTCGCGATCGTTGCAATCAAACATTCAAGTGGAACGGGCTAGATTGGCATTGGCCTGCTACATCAGTCTTTTGCAGGCCGTGACCAAATTATCATCCCCACTCCTCGAACGACCGCAAAGACCCAAGTCTTGGGATGGGTCGTTGTGAGCTTGGCGTGGGCGAAAACAATGACGTCATGAGTGACGAATTCCCCGCGACTACAACGACCGTAGTCGCCATGTGGAACGGCCAAAGGAGCGTTTTGATCGTTGTGAGCGCCAAGTGGAACGCACTATATGATGAATTCTAATATGCCAAATAGCGCAATACGCGTCAAATGTGAACATATTACCGTATTTTCTCGTGGAATAGTCATGCCGAGTACCACTCGAGATGAAATTTAAGCAGGTAAAATTTCTCTCTTGTAATATTCATGATTGTTGCTGTTCGGAAATTTCGCTTATGACATTTTTTCCAAAATCACTCGTGAATTTGATACAAACGTCATTCACGAAATTTCCGAGCAGCAAACTTTCCTATTACAATCGAGAAATTTTGCCGTCAAAATTCCATCTCTATAGTGGTTTAACATATGAAAAAACCTTAATAATATTTTCGTTTTATTTTTATAGCACCCATAAATTATGAGAAATTTTCATTTCACTCCATATTCCAATTTTCTCTTATAGCCCGAAAACGGTTGAACCATAAGGTTGCGGTTTCCACTCAATTAATTTTCTCTAAAATTGAGACCGGAAGATCACTTGGTTATTTCAAACTTTTCATTGAAACCGATAAGCTGAAAATATTTGAATTCTCATTTTTCCTCCATTTTAACTACTAAAAATGGTAATCTCAAGATTCCATCCAATCAGAGAGACCTCAAATCGGAAGGTCATAAAAGTGTCAATCATACCTGGGGTCATAAATGATCATAAATGAAGGACAAGAATCTATTGGCCCATCTGCAGTAAAAAGGTGTCAACCATTGGGAGGCGGGTCAAATACAATTATTTAAATACAAGAACGAGAATAACTCGAAAAATTGAGAAAATTGATAAAAAAATGTTTGATCATTTCAAAGTTCAATGAAATACCGTTGTCAAACGTCAATTTTTTTTTCGATAAAATATTTCCTTGAGGAGATATTTGCTTCTGAAGAGTTTTTCAATTTTCAAAGTGTAATCAGCGAAAAATTATGAATCATTTCAAAAAACTTCTAGAGGTCGCACCTAGGGAATGCTCATGTAAATGCTCCCTCAAAATTTGAATGAAATCCGATAAACTGTTCATGAGTTATCCTTGATTTCAATTAGCATTGAAAAAGCATAGGCACAAAGAAGGTGATGTACAGCCTTAAGTGGTAGCGGCTAGAGGGGTGGTGATATCGAATTCATTTTTTGACCCCTCCGAGCGTTTTTTCCATCTCAAAGATCCAAATTCGGCGTGTGGAAGTTATTGATGGAATACTGAGTCACTCTGTATAATAATAAAGCGATAAATAAAAATACAATCATGCAGGAAATTGAATTGCTTTTCCAACAACAGCCCACGCAAGCGCTATTTATAGCTTGCGCCCTCGTCAAAATCGGATAGCTCAAGAATAAGAGAGAAATAATTCCTGAAGATGCCAGACACTCGATCTGGCGAAACTTCGAAATTTAATAAACCACGCCGGCCGAAATGCTCGAAAGAAGATCAGATATCATCAAACGATGGCCGCGAAAGCCTCAACAAATTCAGGTGTTTAATTCATTAGAGAAGTTTTTATCGAATACGATTCAAATCAAAGTTTTGATGAAACTGTTTATTTTTTACGGTCCATTCAATCAGATTGCAAGAATATGCAGTTTCTTTAATGAGATATATCCTGAACCAATGAACAAGAGATAACTTATACAATATATAATTATATAACATTTCTTACCTCCTTACCAGATTCAGTAAAAACAGCAAGAACACCAACATAAATGAAAAACATTTCACTACCAACCTCACCAGCTTGCACAACAACATCATTAGGGAGATAAATCTCAGGCTTGATCATCGTAACCAACTTCATCAGAACACTCGGTGGTAATTCCTTGAATGTTTCCACTTTAGTCACAAGATTTTGACAGGTATGCCAAAGTATTTGCTTGAATTGGTGAAATAACAGAGGTTTGAAACTTTTAACACCTGGATATTTTCTTAAAAACAATGGATTGGAAAAACTTACTTTTTTCAGAGTCAAACAAAGATTCTCCATTAGACTTTTCTCGTTGAATATGTAGTATTGAAAACGAAAATTGATGTAGCTGTAAATCCGTCTACTCATCCTCTTCGGTAGATCTTTGAAACGTATGTAAGCCTTCATCTGGTGAATTAAAGTCTGGTATCTGAGAGTAACCATCGTGTAACTTGCGAAAATCTGGGATATTTTAGCTGAAAGTCCGAATAGTTTTTGGATAAGTGGTGCGCAATTTTCACTCAATTCGTCTTCATTATCTTTTCCTGAAAATTTCATCTTTTTGGCGTGAAGGGAAAAGAAATAGCCGAAAATTCAAGACGAAAAACAGTTTTTTGTGAATAACTCAGAAAATATCCACTTTAGGGCAAGGGTGTGATGCATACACTCACATTATTTTTTAACGTAGATTCAATATCTGCCATAAAAAAATGGGGTTCTAATTTGAAAAAATTGATTTTTCACGATTTTGTCATCCCTAACTTCGAAAGCGATTTTTTCACCCCCTGTATCATGAATCGCGATTTCGATTTTCAAAGTGGATACATCAATCTTACATCTTGAAAAATCCCAAAAATGAAAATTTTCCATCCAAAAACCTCGAAGTTATTCTTGTTTCAGCGGAGCTCTATTTTCGATTTTTTTTTTCGAATTTTCCCGCTCAGAGAGAATTTTCTAACCAAAACTGAAAAATGTTACATCAAAATAACTTGAAATTTTCTAAGGAATCTATTTCTGCAATAAAAAAATGGTGTTCTAATTTGAAAAACGGAAGTTGACGTCATTTCCGGAAAAACTGGAGGTGCTCATGCCTTGAAAATATTTTAGATTTCATGAAAATACGTTCAGTAGTTTCCCGTATAAATATGGGTGAGGTTCCTCGTGAAAGACCCTGTATAGAGTTCCAATAAGAGCGCAAGATTTGAATTACGCGCCATGTGGGACTGTCATAACGTCACATATGATTATGACGAGACAGATCGAAAGGAGAAAGATGGGAGTTGGTAAACATGGAGCATTACACCATAGACTATACAGGCATTGTTTAAACTCCTTAAACAATGATACAGGGTTGGGATAAAGTATGGAATCAAGTAAATAACTTTTAAACGAATAGAACAATATTCATGAAAATTTGCAGATAAGTGTAATGTAACAAAATGCGTCTGATGTACTTTTTTTGTTTATAATATACCTACTTCCGGTTTAACTGGAAATGCCATCAACTTCTTTAGATAAACACGTCTTTTATCTACTCCCATAGAATAATTTATCCATTATTCAACTGATTAGGATCTGTAATAGTCTTCATAAATCAATTGCGTGAGTTTTAATAACTCACGGCTCACGCCCATAACTCTTTTTCAGACAATAGACTGTATTGATTAACATATTCAATTATCAATTTATCAAAATGTGTGAACTTGATTCAAAATCATTTCTGGAAACAAAAAGCTGAATTTGTGCCTTGATCAATTTTCAACAGAGGTTAAATTTTGAATATTTTTCAACACCCGGAATACTCTAAATTTGAAGTGATTACAATGAAAATCAAACAGTTCATAACTGCCATAGATTTAAGCGCAGAACATATAATAATAATAATTAAAGAACTATAACTGCTACCTACACCAAAACATATCATAACCTTGAATATCGCTTTCGTGTCACAGAGAATGCTGTATCATAGAAGAACACAAAGTTTTCTTCTCAGCATTGAACAAATATGAACAATAACCTACATACATAAACTAAATAACCCTACAATAGCAGCACTTTCGGACCACCGAATCTACGAGCTTATGAAGACTAAGCTTGAGCTATGAGAACAAATGATTGGCTTGTTCCTAAAAACCTTGATCGAAAGCACTTCTTCCCTTGTTTGGGATGTTGATAAGCTAGTTTTTACTTGCGCATAAGGTCACCAGAACTTTCTTTGTGATGATTAATTGGTTCATATTCTCATCACCGCATATTTTGTACCTAGACTGTTCAATTCACTTTGTAATATCATTATTTATAGTCTCTAAAAACCATGATAATATAAAAATTCAAAATGTGTACTTACCTAACAACCATATTTCAAATATTTTGGCACACTGCAAAGAGAATACAGATATGTACAAATCCAACGAAGTCATAAATCTGTAATGTCCTTTGTAAATATCCACTAGAAAAAGTCTTCTCAAAATATTATCGCCAGCCAGAAAAAACTTATTAGGCAGATCGATCCGGGTAATAGATCTTTCATGATAATAGTCGAAAGTATAGTCGACAAACATCAGCCACAATAACGAAACAGTTGTGAATAATATATACTTGAAGCTTCTGTGTATGAAGTTGGGTATAACAAATCTCTGAAAATATATTTAATTAAAGGGTATCGATGCAGTAGCCCATATAATATGTAGTTAAAATTGAGTGTCATTTCCTTGCTGTAAAAATTATGTTGGTGCTTTGTATTCCCCATATATCTCATGATACCATATATCTAAAAATTCCAATAAATAACCAGCTAATGAAAACTGAATCTGTGGGCATTGGTTCCATATCTGCATAAATGCGGAGGCAGTATGCTGCAATAAATGCGGTACCAGTATGCTCCGATAAATGCGGAAAAGTATGCGCCAATAAATGCGGAATCAGTATGCGCCGATAAATGCGGAACCAGTATGCTCCAATAAATGCGGTACCAGTATGCTCCGATAAATGCGGAAAAGTATGCGCCAATAAATGCGGAAGCAGTATTCTCCAATAAATGCGGTACCAGTATGCGACTATAAATGCGGAAACCTATTATGCGAATATTCTGTTCGTAGGAGTTCGCCAAATTGAAGAGAATGCAGTACGTATTTTTTTAACATTGACTTGAGGTGAATCGTAGGCTTGAACTCCATTTAAACTTTTCGCGTTTAAAATCTACATCAAATTTATATTCCCTCGGCGCATTCGTTCAATCAGCCGAACATAGAATAACTGGAGAAAAGGCTTCGCTACAAAAATGAACTACCACATACGTCGTAACTTGTTAGTTCGCCGCAAGTTGACTAGATGGTGCCAACGTCGTTAGTGCCTCCAACCAGGATATCATCTTAAAATTAAATAATCTTCAATGATTATTAGTTGTTATTATTACTTATTCTATTAGGTATCTTTTGTATCTATATTATAATATATATTTTTTTGAAAGAAAGCAATACATACTTTTATCTTTAATCCGACAATGAATGCATATAGTATAAAGCGATGATATGTCATCAATATTGTCTATGTTCTGATTTAAGGCAATTTTCAATTGAAAAGAAACATGTATCAATGGGTGCGTTCATCCGACTAAGCAGCTACCGCTACCGCTCCTTCAAACGTCAAAACCATATGATTTTTCGATTCGTTGTGTCAAAATTACTAACTAATTTGACACAACGGATCGAAAAAATCATATGGTTTTGACGAAGAAGCAGCTACCTGCTTAGTCGGATGAACGCGCCCAATGACAGCCATATTATATTCTTTGCAACTGCAGAGCCACGGAACAAGATAAGTGATGTTCAGCAGTACTAACGATCACAGCGTCCTCTAGCGGGCGTCACACGATACTCTAACCTCCGCCGTCATTGGAAGTCCAGAATGTTCTGTCGAGCGTATGAAGCCTACTCTCCAGTTATTCTATGCTCCTAGATTCTACCATTGTTTAAACAATGACTATACCTACAGGGTAGTTTGGAAACGATAGTGCTTTCTTATTCCCTTGAAGGAATTCGTTCAACGGGATAATGCGGTACCAGTATGCGAAGTATGCGCCAAATGCGGAAACAGTATGCGCCAATAAATGAGTAATGTATAGATGCAGTACGCAATGTTTTTTTCGCTTCATACCTGAGTGATTAATAGTACATGTATATTAAATATGTCGTGATTGGTTTAATGTAGGTATTACAGGCGGGGACAAATTAAAATAGATTTTTCTACAAACGTCAAAAAATGACAAGGTTCGCGCATAGACAACAATATGCGAAGTGACCCTTTTTTTCATTTTCCTTCGTTACCATGACACCGTGCGCGACGTAGTGTGCGAAATACTTACTTCGCACACTGCATGTGAACTATATGGGATTTTTATATTTTAACCTTTATGTTCCTCAATCAAGCAAAAATCCAAGAAATCATTTATTTATTAATTTATAACAATGATTAAGGTTTTCAAATTGTGAGAAAATTTAACACTACCTAATTTTATTCATTATTTACAATTGTGACATTAATGGTGCAGCCAGTGCACGAACCAATATTTATTCCCAAACCAGATTCAGCTCGTGATATCGTAGTTTTGGGAGTTGTAAAGGTGGATACAGACTATTCTGACGTGACGTGATTCACGTCACGTCAGACGCGTACTGTGCTCCCATTGGCCTAATATGAACGTGAACGCACAGAACGATGTGTTGCATTTTTATATCACTCACATTTTGACGTTCATATTAGGCCAATGGGAGCACAGTACACCTTAAGACTATCCATTTTTGATTTGCAAGCAACTACGGCAGTTGCTTGCAAATCAGCACTTGATCCTGAAATTTCACAGTCTAAAATTTTATTGGATATTTGAATTTTATTGTTGATAGAATCTTCCACGTATCCTTCGGCCACAGTCGAAGATTTCCAACCTCCATGGCGCTTCAAAACACATATGTATATCGGCCCCCGTATTAGCAAGGAGTGTGGCTGATGTTCTCCGAAAACAATGGCCCGTGTAGGCATCAGGATTTGGTGTTTTGCTATTAAGCTAGGCATCTTTCCAATACTATTTATTCCAACAACTTGGTTGAAACATCTCTTATTTTGATACTTCAAAAACAATCGGCGACTGGTAGCATAACTTGGACGAAGAGCCGCATATTTTCGGTAAATCTCAATGTAATCTAAATTTGAAACTGTAAAAATTCGTTCGATATTCGTTTTTGTATCGGGTACAATCAAAATGGAATTTTTATCTTCTATGTCATCGACCGTCATTTTAGTGAGTTCCGCACGGCGGCAAGCACCCGAAATACCCAGTATCGAAACAGCCTAAAAGGAAATCACTAGTTTAAAAAACACATAAAGCAATCATCAAAAATCTACCTTAACCAACAAATAGGTTTCATCATCTGCCTCTCTTAGGAATTGTTCAACTTCCTCTCTAGTCAATACCTTAGATTTCTTAGGATGGTTTCCAACTGACAATTTTTTCAAATATGGAACCAACTTGGTAAATTTCTTAAAATCCACGTTTTCTTTAACATTGAGTGTTGCTTTCAACATAGAATATATTGCCCATAACGTGGAAGACTTCAGCTTCTTAGACTTCTCTGCAAAATATGCCAACAGCAGATTTTCGGATATTTTTCTGGCTTTATTTGCTTCACACCACACTTTGAATTGCTGATATGCATTTTCATACTGACGCCTCGATATCTCCGGTAAAATATTTGAAATTACTGAATTGGCCGCATCTGTCAATTTCCATAATTTTACAGTTATAAATATCACGCACGAAATTGACGCGAAGAAAAAGTCACTCCAAAATAATTATCAAAAACTGTCACATTGAAATAATTGTCAACTGAATAGTATACTCTTGGAGAGAAGAAATGGACTATTGCACAAACCGAATGGACATTTGAGGAACTCATATTGTCCATTGTCTGTGACGAACGAAGTATACTTTATGCTGTCCTCTTCTACTTCAACATGAAAAAACTCCATTTCTCAGATCGATTGTCGAAAAAACCTTAGCACCTTCGAGCCTGTTAAGTAAATCCTCAATCAAGGGTAAAGGAAACCTATCCTTTAAGATATTCTTGTTTAGTTTCCTGTAGTCACAACATATCCTTATACTTCCATCTTTCTTACGTACTAAAACTATTGGACTAGCAAATTCAGACGAACTTTCTCTAATTATTCCTTCATTCAACCACTCTTCTATTTGTTTTTCAACTTCTTTTTTCTCAGGAAAAGATAATCTTCTAGGTCCTTGATAAATTGGTTCCTCACTTCTCAAAATTATTTTCATTTTGATGCCAGTAGTTAAAGTTTTCTCCGGCTTATAATTTTCCATCATATCTTTCACAATTTGCCTGTGTCTGACATCTTCTATGTTTTCTAAACGAATCTCATTGTCTGGTTTACTTTCATCTACAGCGATCCTCATCAGAAAGTTGTCATTCTTCTTTTTATGTACAATAAGCGTGTTCGGCAATGACATCTGACTGGTCGGATTGATCTGAACCGTTCGTTTATTACATCCAGATTGAGGGGAGTACACATCTGGACCGTTCGGCAAGAAAATCTGATCAATCGGATGTAGATCTTTTTGCTCGGTGTATTTCGACGGAGCAGGCCCGGATCTACGATTTTTTCTGACCGGGGCAAAAATTCATGATGGCGCCCCCCTCCCCAAGATTGAATATGAGAACTGAATGCTTTGAGAATGAATATACAGTGTAATTTTTTTGAGTGTTTCATTAGAAGTATTCCAGGAAGGAATTTTGATATGACTTCAAGATTCTGTATTTTTGTTTTAGAGTACATGAACTTGAATTGTAAAATATTTTCAAGCGGAATCTGCTTCCGGTCCTACCGAAAACGTATGTGAACTTCGTTATTTCAAATGCAACACCCTGTATATTTATACATACATGTTTGAATTCTTGGTTTAATTCTGCACTGATTCGGTGTATGATATGCGCAACCACTTCGAGCGATTGTTGAGTTATTGTCAAATTTGTTGACAGAAAGAGTGTCACAAATTAGTGTTTATATCTCCAAAATCCCTCATTGTGAGAAATTTTTTTTGCCACAGTGGAACAAGAGAAAGTTCGCTGATACTGCTTCTTGTATAAATTATGAGGAAATATTATACAGGGTGTCTGAAACAGGGCTTCAAAGTGAGCCTCAATAAAAAGGAAATCTCATTTTTCTCAAATGGTAACCATATAATTTCGTAATTCCGATCGATTGCTCGTCAAAAACAAGTTAGAGTGTGCCAAACATTTCATGCATTTGAAATCAGTAATTTTGCCGTTATTGAATACAATTCGAATTTCACGACTAAAGCCAGGTCTCTTTGTCTAAAAATCAAATTTATTCAGATAATTTTTAAATAGGCTATGTCACTCGTAAGAATATGTCAGTTTTAAACTAAGATTTTTTCATCATCATTTATTATCTGCTTTGTTTATTCGTCACATTCGCCGCAAATAAAGAACAGAATTTTGATATATCATTCTAGTGTACCTTTTTATTATTGCTTGTTTTGCATATTGCTGAGCGATCAATAAAAATGAGTAAGAATGACAATTCCTAACATAGCCTACTTTGAAATAGACGAGCATACAACTGAATTTAACTGAGCCCAACCTGGCTTCAGTCGTGAAATTCTGTCAAAATCAGTGGTATGCTACTATGCTAGTCTATTTCAAAGTAGGCTGTATTAGGAATTGTCACTCTCACTCATTTTTATTGATCGAGCACTATGCAAACAAGCAATAATGAAAAGTTACACTAGATTGATATATAAAAAGTCTGTTCTTTTTGCGGCGAATGTGACAAATAAACAAAGCAGATAATGAATGATGACTAAATGAAAAAAACTTAGTTTAAAACCGACATATTCTTACTATTGACATAGCCTACTTGAAAATTATCTTGATAAACCGGATGTTTAGACAACATGGCTTTATTTAGTCGTGAAATTCGAATTTTATTCAATAACGGCAAAACTACTGATTTTGAATACGTGAAATGTTCGGAACTCTCTAACTAGCTCTTGACGAGCAATCGATCGGAGTTACAAAATTATATGGTTCCCATGCATTTGAAAAAAATGAGAGTTTAATTGAGGAATGAGGATCACTTTGAAGCCATCTTTCAGACATAATTTCCTCATTTCCTCATAATTCATACAAGAAGAAGTATCAGCGTACCTACTTTCTCTAGTTTCTCTTGTTCCACAGTGGCAAAAAAATGTCTTACAATGAGGGATTTTGGAGATATTAACTCTAATTTGTGAAACTCTTTCATTGCAGAATTGAACGAAGAATTCAAATATTTAAAAATACACAGGGTGTTACATTTGAAATAACGAAGTTTACATTCGTTTCCGGTAGAACAGGAACTAGATTCCGCTTGAAAATATTTAACAATTCAAGTCCATGTACCTACTCTAAAACGAAAATACGGAATCTTGAATTTGTATCAAAATTCCTGTATATATAAAATTTTTAATTTGTGTAATAATGAATTCATAATAAATAATAAAAATAAATTCTAATAATAAGAAAAAATCACAAGGAAAGAAATTGGATTTTGTTCTTCACATCTTTACGCGGCGCGTTTTTTTTCCGCGAACGCATCCCTCATTGATTTCAAAGATTTTTGGCATGGTGATGGTTTATCATGTTTCCATGCTACTGTTCCGATTTTAGCACTAGGGTATTAATTTTTTCCGAAAAAATCCAAAATAAAATTTTTTTAACCTCTGGTTGATTTTGGCGCCCCCTTGAGCTGGCGCCCGGGGCAAGCGACCCGCTTGCCCCCCCCTAGATCCGGGCCTGCGACGGAGGAAACGGATTTTTTGCCACAGAAATTACTTTTCGGCCTTTGTCGATAGATTTTTTATCCCGCTTCGAATATTCTTGAACAGTCTGTTGAAATTTCGTGTCCTATGTTATTTTTTGTGTAATAATAATAAAAAAAAATGTTGTTTGATAAAAAAATAATGATTCAAAATATTGATTCATCTCAACCAAGGGGTAGAAATGTTGAGAACTGTGACAAAAGAAATAAAATAGTAACCAGACTAACTCTAGGAACGAATAGACCTTTAAGCTCTAATTTAATATCTGGCTCGGGTAAGGCGTTACATATGTCAAACAGAAAAATCGATCTAAATGCTCCGTAGCGTTCGTTTATTACAGAAAAATCTGACAAATCTGTACAATCTGTTATCACGTGACTAAAAAATCCGTCCGCTCTCGGATGCTATTGCCGAACGCGCTTAATAATTCCATTGTCTCCCAGATACATTTCAGCTATTTTCAGAATATCATTTCCAATGATCACCTTAAGGGTCTACATCCCTGAAAAAAAGAGAGTCAGAAACGATTTATTTCTTTCTAATTGATGAAGGGATGTATGAGTGTATATAGAAAAAAATAATAAAAAAAATATGCTATAAGTATTAAATGAATGAAAAGGATATTCCCCATCATTTTTGGTAATTTTTCTACATTTCCACCATCAAAATGAACAAATATTTTTGTGTTTTTTCATTTTAGTATTGAAGTCCATCATTTAGTCAATTAAACGTCTATCTCCTTTTTCTTTCAGAATTTACCGTTTTTTTGTAAATAATATTACAACAATGTGTTGTTTTCGCGAAATTTATTTCCTCGAATTTTTCGATTCGAAATGATAAATATCCATTTTCACCAGAGACATTTTATCAAGGATTTTATTAGCCTTCGATTAGTGAAAATTAATTGTTTCTTACAATTGTGGATTCTTAGGTGGAATTGAATTTCTTTTAAATGACACGCCCCGCAGGTATCTACTCCCAGATGACTGGTGAAGGAAAATTAGTGTATTATACAGTCAGTGTGAGATCTAGTTCAGGGTAGGATTTCTTGTTAATATTCCCTGCGCCTCAACATTTGTTCTATTAAGCTGAATAATCCAATAAATAAAAATTAATGCACTGCACCGCCATCTGGCGGTATACGTTTCCTATTCTGGAGGCTGAAGACTCAAAGTCAGTTGCTTCTTTGGGTACAACATGGAATAGCATATCAACTTCTCCACTTACTTCTATGTTCTTTTTAAATGATCCCAATGTTTTCACCTTATTTGACCCAATTGTGATAGCATTTCATCTACAAAAAATTTCTCGTGAACATCTTGTCTCATCACACTTATATCACTTTCTGTGTCAAACAATGCTGATATTCTAACACCTTCAATAGTCAAAAACATAGTATTGTTCTATATTACTTCAATTGTGTTCATATGATTTGAAGCATGCGAGTTTTGTACAGTTGATTTTTTTTCAGGACACTTCGATGCCAAATGTCCAAATCCTTTGCAGCTAAAACATTTTACACCTTTGCTCTTGTCTGGGCAATCGATAGATTTATGTCCACGGTTTCCACAGTTATAGCAATTTTGCTGCTTCCCATTCTTCCTCTGATCTTTTGTACTGCTTTCAACACCTTTCTTAGCCTCGTGCTTCACCTGATGCTTCACATTTTCTCTCTTGGATTTATAGAAGTTACCTCCTCCTACATTCCTCTTCTTGGAGATAGTTTCGTAAAGCTTAGCCTTCTCTTTGAACTCATGAAAGTTTCTGGCACCATACAGTATGACTTTGTCTGCAGATTCATCCTGTATCCCATCAATAATATATTGAATGACTACTTCAGTTTCAATATTCCCTCGACTGGCAATCTCCCTCATAGACAAAACATATTCTTGAACACTTTCGTCATATTTCTTTCTTCTTGTCATCAGCAACTTATGGATTTGTGCACTGGTAACTTTGATTTCGAATTCATCAAGTCAAGGGCGTACCCAGCCTTAGAGCTAGGGGGGGGGCAAAAAAAACAGAATAGAAAAAATGAACTGATTTTCGTATAAAATGCTATTATTTCATGAGTTTTCAAGGGATTTTTAAGCTCTAGGGGGGGGCAGCTGCCCCCCCCTAGAGCTTCCTGGGCACGCCCATGCATCAAGTAGTCTCTTTTTCAACACGCTCCAACTTCTTATACCTTTTTGCGATTGTATATACAACTTCGCAAGTCCTATCAATGATTTTTTTCCAAATATTAATTTTTGAAGCTCATTCCAACCAGTTATTTCTGCAATCTCTTCAAAATCCTCAATCCACCTTCTAATCGGATAGTCATCTTTTCCATCGAATTGTCGTATGTTTTCTTCCACATCTCTAAAAGTCAGTGAAAATCCTTCTTGTCTATAGTTCCTTCTCGCGTCGAACTCATATTTTCCTAGCTCTTCTACCTCATCTTCACTACCCTCTATACCTTCAAGATCATCTTCTTTCTCGAATTCTTGTCGATCTTCAGTAATATCATCAATATCATCACCATCAATATTTAATTCTTGGACGTATTCAAATCTAATCAAAAATGAACATATGCGCTGAGCTATTTCATCTGAAGATCCATTATACTCCAAATCAAGAATATTGCATACCGCTATCATGTCTGGAAGTGTCAACTGTTTGGTGATATCACGTACTTTGGCCAAGTGTTGGTCCGTACCTAAATTCCAAGAAAATCCTGAAAAATTCCGCAAAGCTTTTCGACCTTTACGCGGCTCTCCCTCATCACCGTAACAAATAATATGTAACGCTTTCACAACAGATAATCTTGCATGAGTTATTTGATATTCAATTTTAGGTATACCTCCTAAAGTCAACATCTTTAAAAAGTATCAAACTAATAACTAATTCTAAAAACATGAAGAATACTCTAATTCACAACGAGACAACTAAAATCAGAGTATCTACAAATGAAAACACTAAATACACAGAAGAAGTTTTTCGAAATGACGAAAAAGAGTTCAATGAACGATAAACCAAAAATGAATGGTAATCAACTGATCAGAATTAAGAACTTGACTATTGTTCGTTAAGTGGCTGTACTCCTTTACAAAATAACGAGTCTCAATGGCACAGTTGAAAACCTCAAAAAATACACAATTAAGATGAATTCCTTCTGAATCTCAATTAAGATGAATTCCTTCCGAACAGCCTCCCTCAGTCAGTACGTCTAAAAAGGATATCTCCTACCTTGATACTGCAAAACTCTACCAATACCAATTCCACCTGTCGTTCGGAACCCAAGCCTCAGCTTCCCGTCTGAAAGTTCTCGCCGTGGGTTTCCTCACTTCGTCTCCGTCTTTCAGTGGAAAGGGTACACCTTGTCCTGCAGCACTACTTCGTCTTCTTCTTTGTTCAGATCTTCGTCTACTTCGTCTTCTTCTTCGTTCAGATCTTCGTCAATGATCCAAACTCAATCAATAGTTCGTTCAGATCTTCTGTTCATCCAAATCTTCTTGTTCGTCTATGATTTGTTTCGGAAAGAGTACACCTTGTCCTGCAGCACTACTCCGTCTTCTTCTTTGTTCAGATCTTCGTCTACTTCGTCTTCTTCTTCGTTCAGATCTTCGTCAATGATCCAAACTCAGTCAATAGTTCGTTCAGATCTTCTGTTCATCCAAATCTTCGTGTTCGTCTACGATTTGTTTCGTTATCCCGGACGAGCCCCCAAAATGTAGGATTTTTTACGTTGTCTAGGGTAATTATCACGAGGTTGGAATAAAAGTTTATTCACGAAAGCAAGTAACAACAAAATTCGGAGGAAATACAGCCTCTGAACAAACTCGTCTCCAATCTGATTGACGTCTATCTCCCCTCTTTTATTTTTCGCCTCCTATACTCCATTCACAATTATAAAATCACAACTCTGGCCATGGTTTCGTTTTCAGGAATTGGCGCACCTGATGAAAAATCTGTGCTCGTACATAGAATATGGTTAATGACAATACGACGATGCCAGTTTTCCTGTTTACATCAAAGTAAAAGTATCAAAGATTTTCCCCATTTTGTTAGTTCGTATCGATCGGTGATTTTGGGGAGAAAAATCGATAGGAAATCGCCTATTTTTCCGTTCTTCGGCGTCCAGAAGAAGTTTCGTGCAAGTGTCATTTTTCCTTTCACGAGTTTTGGCGTGAGTACGAACGGCAAATTTGAATTGGACCAAAAATCGACTTATAAGCATAAATAAAGCGAAAGTAAGTACTAATCGACCTTTTTACACTTGATAACGAAGTTTTTTTAGGTATCTGGCCGTTTTGAAAGATTTCAAACGAAATTCCGGTCCCCCAGAAGTTTGGTTAGTTTCGGTATCGATTTTGGTGCTCAAAATTTATTTGGAATGTGTAAATGGACAAGAAAGGCTTCCTTATACGATCTTCTAACGGAAGCGACCGGAAAATATGGTTCAGGTAGAATTGAAATGTGTCACTGGAGCTTTCATTCCTTTGCCGAAAGTAGAAAAAGGCTATATTGAACCAGAATACATCGGTTTTTTCCATATTCCAGGAGTTTGTGTCTTATTTTAGAACAGGTGAATGATAAATGTGAAGCATATGTTTGACCTATTCCATTTTATTTGTACAAACCTACTTGGTAGTAATGTATGAATATTTTTTAATCCAATAAATTACTATACAATCAGAATATTTTACTCCTTGTTCATAAGATCCAATAAATGAAATGTCGTCAATCTTGAACTTTCAGTTCAAGAGGATAATAAACATTGAATCTTCACAAGCATGCATATGAAAATTATGTGAAAGCAATGCAATTTTTTTCCATTGCGAAAAATACTTAATATATTTCAACAGTGATCTCTTGTACTTTTCATGCAAATAACTAGAAAAGGAATCCTTTCTATCAATTCATATAAACGTTAATTATTTTCGTCCATCACATCTTTTCCAATTCATTCACATTCTGAGAAATACGCTAAGAATGTAGAAAGGGCAACATAGTGTTGACTTGGAACATAAAAATATTTTGAAAAACGTCATTACTTCGATACAGAGTGGAATGTGTCAAATTTCCAATGCCAGAGCTGTGATTTTATAATTGTGAATGGAGTATATATCTAAGTTATTGATAACGTCATTCAAACAACATAGAATATTATAATTCAATTCGAAATATAAGTACGAATCCCACATGCTCATGCCTTGAAAATATTTTAGATTTCATCAGCATCGTGAAATACTTATAAGTGCTGAATTTCAGTTCAGTAGTTTCCCGTATAAATATGGGTGAGGTTCCTCGTCAAAGACCCTGTAAAGACGTTAACGATTGAAATTATTGATTTTCGGTTCGAGTTTCTCATGGGACTCAGACGATAAGAGAAAATCGTTCCACGAAATCGGTTGCATTAACTGCGTATGATGGCAGGAAAATTCGAAGTTAAAATCGTGGGATTTGCAACGTTTTTTTTTTTTTATTATAGGAGAGGTGAATCTTACATAAGACACCCAGTATTTCTGGGTAGTGTCGGATTCTTACCGACTAAACACCTCTCCCGTTGTTAGGTTCCGGGCATAAGCCTATAAACCTTTCATCTTCTCAACTGTTATTTTCTCTTTCGCATTCTTTTATGCTGAGTGTTTGTGTTCATCCTTCAATTGGATATCTCTCACTAAGTGTGGAGTTTTATATCTTCATTTTCGCAATTGGTCTCTAGGTCTTTTGCGGTAAATTGTAGCTGTTTTTTCATCTTCAACGGGGTCGTAGTCAACTAACCTTCTAAGGTCGTCATTTGGATGTTCACTAGCTCTTTCATAGGCTTTTGCAGCTTTTCGTTTGATGAATGTAGTAATGGACTCCCATTTTATGTCTTTTTGGATTTGTTCATTCCTAACAAACCAGGGGGCGTCTAATGCCCATCTCAGAAATTTGTTTTCTGTGCTTTGTATCCTCTTTATATGGGTTCTCGCTGCATATCCCCATGCTGTTGATCCTGCGGTCTGGCGACTGCTTTTATGACCCTCAATTTCGTGTTCTTGTTCATTTGACTTCTTCTGCCTATTATCGGGTATAATCTTTTCATGGCCACATTCGTTTTATCCACTGCATACTTAATATGCTGTTTCCACGTTAGTCCTTTGTCTAATATTACTCCTAGATATTTAGCTTCATTCTTCCATTCAATTTCATTATTGTCTATGGATATCTTCGATTCCATCTTCAGTCTTCTCTTTTGAAGGAGTATTGCTTGACTCTTTTCTCCATTGATTTGGATTTTCCATCTGTTACACCATTGACTGATATCATCTGCAGCATCTTGAAGTCTTTTGTGAATTATTTTTGTATTTCTGTGCCTAATTGCTATGCCCGTATCGTCCGCGTATAGAGCAAGCAGGCATCTGGGATTTCTTGGTTCATGTATGTATATGTTATAGAGTAGGGGTCCTAATATGGATCCTTGGGAAACTCCTGCTTCTAAATATCTGATTGTGGAATGAACATCACCTATTTTCACACAAAAGTTCCTATCCCTCAAATAATTTCTTATTATTCTGCATAACTTGAAGAATAACCTGCGGTTATCATTTTATATGCTAATCCTTCATGCCATACTCTATCAATTCGCAACGTAGCATTACCCGAAAAATTTCATGGGAAACTGCGTTATCTCGCTTAGATCCCACCTACGGGTGAGAAGAAGAAGAAAAATCTTTAATTTGATTGGTTTGTAAAAACGAAGAAGGAAAATCTTTAATCTGATTGGTTTTCAGAGAAAACGAAGAAGGGAAATCTTTAATTTGCCTCGGAGACGAATAAGGCAGTTAGTAACTGGAGAAACCTTAAACGGGAAGGTTGCCAGGGTACTCGGGAATACGGTTCGGAAAATAAGGGTAGTACGGTTTTAGGGTTGGTCTTTGAAATTACTTAGAATTATTTAGATTGCGTCACGTCGGTAGAACGGGAGTGAGATTAATCTGCGAAAGCGAATTAGTGACGTGTTTTTGTGCTTCTTTTGTTTTTCAGGAAATATTCATCATCCTTAAGATTATCGTTCCCGAGAAAAAGGTCAGGTACTTTTGTTTATGCTTAGCTTGTTTGAGTATTGGTAGAACGCTGCATGCAAGGACAGATATATTTTAGAGTCCAGAGTCCCGAAATCTACCACAAGTCTTCCTTAATTGTATTATTTTTGAGACCTCTCTTTAGTATTTGAAAGTTTGAGTTGTATTGTTTTGAGATCATCCCATATGTTTACGATTTTGGGTTATTGTAACAAACCCTTAAGTTTTTTGATAACTCGATTTTACTTTTATAATTGGACTTTGTACTGAGGATTTGATTTGGTTTCAATGATTTGATTTTGTTTTTTGAGTTTGATTTATTTACTTGACTTGGTTTTGTTAAGTTCATTTGATTTTAGAAATTGACCGAACATTTTGATAATTTAGTTTGTTGGGATTATAAATAGGTAGCGTGTGTGAAATGTTTATTTGGCTCTGGTCCTAATATACGTCTTGAATTTAAATTCAAAAGTATTATTTACCAACCCTCTCCCTGGAGAATGATTAGACACTAAGTCCCGACCCTAGTGCGTTTGGGCCGATCCCACACTTTCTCCCTTTATGGAGAAAGATCCTCCAAATTCAAAATAATATCTTTTTTTTCTTTAAGTAATAACACCCCTGATTGGTGGAAAGCCGCTCTTCCGTCGAATCACAAAGGGGTGCTTTTTACAACCCTACCACCTTCCACCCTGATTAATTGAAGGTATTTGAAATACACTTACCGCCTGCAAGTTATCCAAGTACCCGTTGATAGTTATCAAACGAATTATCTTCACAGCCCATTGAAATCTGGTGTACCAAATAGGTTTGAACGCTTTTGTGAGACCAGCAACCAAGTTATAATTCAGGGTGGAGATGAAATCGAACACGAAATATGTACACAAGTAATTCCTGAAATGGGAAGTAATTAATGGTTCAGCTCGAAATGAAAATAGATATACAGGGTGAGTCTTTGACTTGTACATATATTTTAACTGTAGATTCTTGAGGCCAAAGGAAACCTTTTTTTCATTTTCCATTTTTCCGAATTCGGCTCTGTTAAAAACATATAGCCATTTGAAAAAAAAAATTCGGCTGAGTCCGTGTCTGGAAACATTCTCTGGAACCAATGCAAAGTTCATATATCCCGATTAAAATTAAGTTGATATATTTGGGGAAACTCAAGTACTAACCTTATTTGAATAAGAATGTTAAAAACACGATATTTGTTAACAAAAACACTTTGTTTTCTCCGATTATATCGGCAATTGAAAAGCCATATTTCTCCAATCAGAATAAGTTCATTCTTCGATTTTCTTGAAGATTAGTTTGTAAACACTTAAAACTTGTTCATATCCTCCTCGATATCCCAAAATTATCTTATAAATTGTGGTTTTCAATTCAATTTATAATTTCGATCAAGCTCTAACCTATTAAAACAATGTCAATAAAATCTTCCGGATATCACTGAAGTGAAACAGTCACAGAACTTGGATTTTGTTGCCAGTTTCAGCAATATTCCTGAAACTAAGGAAATTGATTTTTCTGAATAAATATCTATGAATTTGACCATAGATCCTGTAGTGATAATCGGGCGTGATTAAAATAAAACTACCGTTCTATTCTATCTTTCTAATCTTCCAAAAATAATCTCGTGATGCACACTTTACCAGGATTCAGGATACCTTCCTTCATCAAACTTTTCATCTCCTAACTTAATCCACCTAACCTCTCTTTTCCCAACCACAGAACATAATACATAAAACATAATTCACAGAACATATCATTCGGTACTAGGACCGACGCCCTCTGGTGTTCATATCAACAACCCACATGAGATACACTATTCAATATAGAATATACTGCAAGTGGAATTTTCTTCGTCAGTGTTGCTTCAGGATAGTTTTTGATATTTCAAATCATGAAAACTCACTTGTTCACCCATTAAATGCCTAAGATAATAAAATTCCTCATATTTACTACAATCCAGCGACCTGTCAGAAACGTTTGGAGGTTGAAAAATGAAAATGATGGAAAAAACACGTGGTTTGGATTGTCTAGGGCATTTTCAAAGAGGAACGCCTAGACGCCATTACCGAAAAGTAAAGAATACTAAATTGCCCTTGCGTTAGTTCATTCGTTAACGATAGGGCACGCGACGTAATGCTTCCTTGGCGAAACAAAGGAGAGGCTATGGTTCGGCACGATATAAAATGCCAAATTAGGTAACCATAGATACATAATGACATGTGAACGACGCATGCGTATAGCGCATATTCTATGGCTTCGTTAAGTCATCATTTCCCGCGAAAATTGGCTATTAACAATGAACATGAACTCATGAACTGATTCGGTCAGTTAATTGACTATTAATTTGGGTGGTGTATGTATTACACGATACGATTTTTAACTTTTTTTAATTTGGCACGAACTTAAGATAACATCTGTAGGCTGTTTTGAAGTGCATTATTTCTAGTGATGTTTTGTGTGAAATGGCTGAAAAATTCAGCCTAGTTGGTTCTAGTTTTACTGTTCCAGTTAGGATTTTTGCGAATTATGGCAGAGGATATTATTCAGACAGAAACATCTCTAAGTATAATTTAATTTTTCATTTATTTCAATTTAGTACGTGGGTTGTACTAGTGATTCATATACCTGAATTTTGTATTAAATTTCATTCATTTTCAATATTATCTCGAAGGTTGGACAAACAAATAAATTACTGGACGTATAATTTCGAAAAAAAATCTGTTGTGTGGCGTGAGGTGAACTTCAATAAGGATCTTTGAGGAACTTCCTGCTATTTAGAACTCAATTTTATCTATTCATGAAAATACATATTATGATATATTACCTAGTATCCATTAACTGAGTCGGCAGTTACATTCTATTCAATTTTGTCTACAAAATTTGTGGAATGTCATCTCTAAATCCAACGTTTTCCCATCATAGAGATTTAAGTAGTTTTCAGGTCAGTCATTTCCAAATGAAAATTCGACAAACATTCCGGCAACATTGTTAACATTTAATTCGATTACAGAATATTAATACATCTCCGATTCGGTGATCTTTAGAATGCAGTGGGGTATTCAGATAATTCTCGAGATTTATGATTTTCTCGTCAAATTTAATGGGATTTAATTAGGAATAACTTGAAAACGACGCGTTTTATTGAAAAAACTTAGGAATAATTTTATTTTCTAAACCTATTGCTTTTTTCGAAAATAATAACCATTCTTTTTTTCGCGTGGTTTTATAGTATTTTTGTGTGGATTTATAAGTTGGCTACGCTGTAACTTCCATACCGGGAGGAATATTGAATAAGTTTTGATTTGAGAATATGCACCATGAATAGAGTGAAAACTTAACCAAAATTCAGTTCATTCGAAATAACGGTTCCGAAGATATGAACAGAAAAGTGTTTTTTTCATGGATTTTTGACACCCTGTATCTTTTAAACGGAACCGAATTTTGAAAAATGGTATAGGAAAAAAGTGTTTCGTTTGATGAGAGGAATCTACAGTCAAAATATATGTACAAGTCAAAGACTCACCCTGTATACTAAGTGACAAAGAAACTGCAACACCCAGAGGGAGCTGTTTTAATTTAAATTTTCAACTAACTAAACTACTGTTATGAGATGTTGTCAAGCGTGGTTTGATAATGCTCAAAATCGAACAAGAGTGAGCGCCGGACGTTAAACGGGCACAAATGAAGTTCAAGATCGACGACTAAGATTTATGGCCATAAGAGACCGATTTGCGACAACTCGATATTTGGCTGATGAGTGGTTAAGAGAACAAGGCCACTCTGTAACTGTCCGAACGGTTTACCACCGGATAAGGTCTTTTGGACTGCAGCATTATAGACCCCATCTTATGTTACCTCTGACTGAACATCGCCGGCAACGATTACAATGGTGCAGAGAACGTCAACATTGTAATGTGGAATAGCATCAGGTCGTCTTTTCTGATGAATCTTGATTCTCCTTGGGTGCGCATGATGGCCGAAGAAGGGTTAGACGACGTCGGGGAGAAAGACGCGAACTTCAGTTTGAAGTTGATAGTCATGTACACCGGTCCATATAGGGTATGGGGTGCTTATTGCACATGCAAGTAGGTCGCCTTTAGTCTTTATTCGAGGTAACATGACAGCGCTGCGTCATCTTCATATGCCATATGTGCCATATGTTCTCCCTCACATTAACCGGCTCGAGATTCCAATATTTCAGCAAGATAATGCTCGACCTCATGTTGCCAGAGTTAGTTTAAACTTTTTTGAAGCGGCCCATGTGAATCTTTTGCCATGGCCGCCCAGGATCCCCCGATCTTTCGTCCATAGAGCGTGTTTGGAACATCATGGGTAGAAGGTTTGGAAATTGGCCCCAGCCCCCCCGGATTTTGGCGGCTCTGAGATATGAAGTACACCTAGGTAGCTTAGGAGAGTATCACTCAAGAAGAAATTTGTATTCATTTATTCGTTCACTTTACATACCTACACCAAAGGTAATTACTTTCAATGGTTTTCTATAAAGATTGAATTTACAGTCTTCAAATATAAGATATAAGGAAAAGCAACAGAACCAATTGTTCAAAATTCATATTGTTCGTTTCGTAATACCACCAAGTTCATACATCGGATGGGCTTACTCGGTTAAGGATAAGACCGAGATTTTCTGTGCTCTCGATTCCATGGCTGTTACAAAATCCCACAAGCAGTTCCTACCTGCTCAGCAGTGGCGGATCCAGCCCTCGAGAAAGGGGAGGGGGTCACGGTCAGGTGGATTACATACCCGCCAATTGATTTTTGGTGATTGAATAATCACTCTTTCCATTTTTAGTGAGGAAGTTTCCGTAGCAACGATCGTTTCATCCCGAAAAAATTTTCAAGTCGGCAAAACCAACATGTTGGTTTTTCAGCGACAAAATTTTTGACGTTTCTCGAATTCATATATAGCTTCGGAAATGAATATCATAGAGAAAACAAACAACGTTTAGTGGTTTAGTTAATCTATGATGAATTCTAATTTGCCAAATAGCGCAATACACGTCAATTGTGAACATATTACCCTATTTTCTCGTGGAATACTCAAGCCGAATTCCACTCGAGATGAAATTTAAGCAGGTAAAATTTCTCTCTTGTAATATTCAAGTTTGTTGCTTTTCGGAAATTTCGCTCATGACATTTTTTCCAAAATCACTCGCCTGACGGCTCGTGATTTTGATACAAATGTCGTTCACGAAATTTCCGAGCAACAAACTTTCATATCAATCGAGAAATTTTGCCGGCAAAATTCCATCTCTACTGGTATTACGTATGACAAATCAACATCCCCAAAATAAAATTCTGATGAGATCTAACGGTATATTATTCTTTATTAGCACTTAGGACTCAAAATCTCGCTTATATGCTGGATGGTCAATTTATATATGGCGGCCGATGAGTAAACGTCTCGTCCCCTGCTCCCGTTATCATATATTTATAAATAATACGAAACATATAATCGAGTTACTTCGATTATAGAATTTACTTTCCATTACCGATATCGAAATAGTAATTTTGGAAAATCTGAAGTCGAAAATATGGTGAAAAAAGATATCAAGGACGAGATAGAAACCGCTGTAAATAAGGCAGTCAGTGAAGTTCTGGGGAATGAATCCTTCATAAAAACTATTGTAAACAACATATCCAGCGCTATCACGAAGAGTATGGAGGCAAGATTGGAACATTTGGAGGAAGAGATAACAGGCATGAAACTCAAAATTGCGGAAGTTGAAATGGAATATTCAGTAAAGGTAAAGAATCTAGAGTCGATTGTATCGATGATGTCTGAACAGGAAAGTCGAATGAGAAACAATTACGATCGATTGGACCAAGATTCACGAAGAACAAATTTGAGGATTTTCAGGCTTGCTGAGCAGCCCAACGAGAATACAGAGCAAGAAGTGATAAAACTGCTCCACTCCAAATTATCAGTCAATATTCAACCCGAGGATATAAAACATTGTTATAGGGTGGGAAAGAAGAATGTGAATACCAGAGGAGTATTCCTTTCTCTCAAAAACTATGAAATGAAAGCGAAGATATTTGCATCTAAAAAATTGTTGAGGGGTAGTGGAGTCACAATTAGAGAGGACTTAACGCCGGCTAGAGTTAACCTGTTCAATAAAGTAATTCAAAAAGTAGGATTAAATAACTCTTGGACGAATAATGGAAAAGTATTTGCTCTGGTCAATAAAAAGGTACTGAAGTTGAGTTCTTTGGAAGAATATATGAAGGTATTTCCTGAGTAAGAGTTCGAGGCTTTCGTTGAATTCATTGGTTCCCCGAACTTTGTTGTTTATTGAGCTGTTTGTTACTTTTTTTTCTTCTCTCCTTTTAATTATTGTAGGAACGGAGATTTCTGATATAATCATAAAATTACGGGATATGCTGGGGATGATTCTTTCTTTTGTTTTCTTTTCCATAGGTTTATATGCTTGAGTTTTTGGATGAAGTAGAAGAGTGCAGAGGGATAGATACTGAGCTGATAGAGGATGTATCGAATCTTGTGAGGACTGGAGGAGGAGAGTGCAGTGGGGGAATCGGAATCATACATTTCAATATAAGAGGACTGCGTAAACATTATGACGAACTATTGGTACATATCGATACTTTGAAGGATTTTGTTGATATTATAGTCCTTTCAGAAACGAGAGTATTGGATAGAGTGAGTGATTTTAATATTCCAAATTTTAGTATTTTTTATAACGAATCGAAGTCAAATAAATGCGATGGGTTAGTGATGTATATAAATGATACACTGACAGCGAATGTTTGTGTGAAGGAAGTAAATGAATACAAATTTTTAAGAACTGTTGTTACCGTGCAGTCAAGAAAACAAAATTATCGAATAGGTATAACTGCATCATACAGATCACCATCTTCATGTCCTTACCATTATATTAATAACCTGCGGACTTGTTTGGAAAGTTTAAAAAAAGAAAACGTAGAAATACATTTGGGGGATATAAACATTAATTTATTAGAACACGAGTCAGCTGATACAAACAATTATTTAAATCTTTTAGGATCAAATGGATTCAATTCTCACATTAACAAGCCAACAAGAGTCACTGCAGACACCAAATCTCTAATAGATCATATATTCATTAGACAGGAGAAACATTTGATAGGTAAAACATGCATTAAATCATCAATTATTTGCACACATATGACCGATCATTTTGCACCATTTGTTTACTTGAAAATGCCAGAATTAAAGAGGGCAAACAAGAACAATGGGGGAAAGTTGAGGAGGGTTGACTACGATCAGCTTTGCTCGAACCTATCGAACGAATCTTGGACTGGGACACTTTCCTGCAATGATCCTCAAGAGTCATATGACTCGTTTATTGAAAAATTAAATACTCATATCACAGATTGCACGAAGGAGTTCACAGTTAAAAATGAGAAAAACTATAAATTGAAGCCCTGGATCACAACTGGTCTTGTTAACTCTATAAATTATAGGAATCATTTGAAATCGAGATTGTCAAAGAAATTTTCTGTTAAATTAGAAATCGAGTATAAAATATATAGAAATAAACTGAATGACTTAATCAGAAAGACTAAGGTTGAATTTTATAGAGATAGAATCCATAATTTGGGAAGTAATTATAGGCAGATATGGCGGACAATCAACGAAATAACTGAACACAAATCGAGGAAAAAACATACATATTGAGAACATCATATTCACTTCTGAGGATGGTAAACCAATCGAAGATGATACTAGCAGAGCTAATTTGCTCAATGATTACTTCGTTACAGTCGGAGAGGGGATGAAGAGTAGTGTTCCTAAAACAAGTCTCCCAAAGGGTTTCTTGATGGACAAATCAATCGGATCCTCCCTTTTTCTTGAGCCAGCTAATGAGTCGGAGATAACAAACTTGATATCAAGCCTTAAAAATAATTGCTCCCCGGGGCCAGATACCATAGAATCAAAATTAATAAAAATAATTCATGAATTTATATTAACTCCGTTGACCCACATAATCAATTCGTGCTTTATAACAGGCCGTATCCCTCAACAATGGAAGGTTTCTGTTGTTACACCTGTCTTGAAGACAGGAGATCCATCTTTGCCTACCAACTATCGACTTTGCCAAGATTTTCGAAAAATGTTTGAGGAACAGGTTGGTCTCCTTTTTTGAAAGGAACAGAGTACTGACTGAGAGGCAATTCGGATTTATAAGTAATTCTAATACAGAAAGGGCTATTGTCGATTTTACAACGAAGATCTTGACGGAGATGGATGAATCGAGGAAGTGCCTGGCAGTGTTTCTAGACATTGCCAAGGCATTTGACACAGTGTCACATGATATCCTTCTGGAGAAGTGTGAAAATTATGGTGTAAGGGGAAAGTCAATTAACCTTCTTTCAGACTATCTATGTGATAGACCCAGAAAGTAAGGGTGGGGAACGAATTGAGTGCAAGTAGGGCTGTGACCACTGGCATACCACAAGGAACAGTATTGGGACCGATACTGTTCCTCGTCTACATAAATAGCCTATCGTCTATGAGTAATTTTCAAGGTCATATAGTAAGCTATGCTGATGATACAGCAATCATTTTCATGGACGAGAACTGGCAAGCATTACACAAACGATGTGAAGAAAATATGAGAAAAGTTCAGACGTGGTTTTATAGCCATAAATTAAATATAAACATAGCAAAAACTAAATACATGACCTTCTCATCTACTGCCACTGATCAACCAATCAACAGCAACCTGAAAATGCACCATCCCAATTGTTCGATTCCTGAATGTGACTGTTCATATATAGAAAAAACGAATTCGTTTAAATATCTGGGTCTCATTGTCGATCATCACTTAAGGTGGCACGAACATATTATCAGTATTACCAAAAAAATCAGATCATTAATGAATACATTTTACACATTGAGGAGTGTACTGTGCCGAAAAACTTTGAGAATTTTATATTCGTCTCTGATTGAATCAGTTATAGGATATTGTATACTCGCCTGGGGGGGAATTTTCACCACTACCCTGAATATCTTACAGGCCACCCAAAACACTATTTTGAAAATTATAATGAAAAAGAGTAAATATGATTCTGCTGCCGGGCTGTACGAGGAGTTGGGAGTCATGTGTGTACGATCTTTGTTCATATACAAAAGTTTAATGTGGACCCGTTCCAACGAAGATAAATTAGTTAACCGCAGAAATTTTATATCAACTAGGGCAGCCACCAACTCACTCATTGTTCTGCCATTGTTTCACAAAAGTTTAACCCAAAAATCAATAATATATCTCGGACCTAAGTTATATAATGCACTACCCAGGTACTTGAGAGACATACAGAATAATAGGCAATTCAGGATGAAGGTAAGAAGGTTTGTTGCGGACAATAAGTGTCGATTTTTCGGTCTATTCTAGTCCTTGATTCAACGGTTTCCGCCCTGCTCTCTCTTCCTCTGCTCTGCCTCTGCACTGGATATATGTCATCGGGTATAGGAAGGAAAATGTTATACTACGTATTATTGTCATCTCTGGAGAGATGGGAGGAGTAAAACAGGCATTCAGTTGCCTATCACTTCCCATTTCTCCGGGGAGAACTTTTGAATTTCTATTTTTTGTTGTTGTAATCATAAGAAATGAAATTTGTAGAAGATTGTTGCTCATATGGATGAATAAATGAATTGAAAAATGAAATGGTCCCAAAGCTCAGTTGAAGATGGGAGTGGGTTATACAAAAACGATATATTAAGGGGGCGCCAAGTGATTTAATATTCACATCCAGCACACTCGCTCTAGTTTCCGAAAAATCACTAAATAAATCTAGATAAATGATCTCTAATAATAAATCTAAAGGGGGAGTACCTAATTACCTCGAGGTCCTTATATAGCGCTATATATGGCTCACACTGTATACATAAATAGATCATACAACAATGGCAGATTATGCGTGAAATAATGCACAGAAACCTTATGAGGTTCCTATCAAAATAGCTTAAATAAGTCTCATACGTTAACCTATTATTGATGATACTAAATAATAATGCAAATATTATCTGACTTAAACTTAATAAATACAGCTCGATATAAGCGCTGATAAATTCCAGAAATTGACGATACGACCTTAATAAAGCTCCTCGATCCAAAGGGGAAAGGTAGTGACGATTTAGAACCTCCACGATGTTGAAATCACCAAAAGGTAACTGACGGCAGCAGTACTGATTTTCCTGGGGCTGATTCGACCCGGTGACTTATAAATCGACAATTGATGTTGCAGATATTCCAGCGAAACCACTGAAATGTCCCAGAACAAGGACCCTATGAACACAAATTCGAAGAAATCAAAATGGCGAACTCGCCAGTCAGAAATACCTACCTCTTTCAGACGGTTCTCTCAGTACCAAATTAGGTACGGTTTCCTCAATGATTATAAATGAGAATGCTTCACCGAAATAGAGTTCCAGCAGAATATTGACCCTAGTTCTAAAATAGAAAGCACAAGTTGCACGAGGCAGAATTGAAGGAATGGTTAATCTCACCTCTCAATATGGTAAATCCCCTTTCAGGTACACAGTAAGATTCGACAAAATCCTCCAAATAAGCTCTGAAGCTAAACGAAAATAATCCCACTGTATAAAACGTTTTCGAAATTCAAATCCCTCAATCAGGTAAGTATTAAAACTCCTCGACTTTCGAAAAACCACCATCTAACTGAAGAATGCGCAGAAAACAACCATCCCAAGTCCTCACGTGAGTTAAATCTCCCTAACACCGTATTTCAGATTCGACAACCTCAAATAAAATCACGAAACAACATATCCTCATCCTTGTCCCACAATTCGAAATTTCCAAAATCCATCTCGTTCCCACACCGCAGGCGATACAAGATACAACAGACAATAATAGTATATTATTTCATTAGGAGGAGAAGTGTCACTTTTCGTGGCGAGCTTGAGTTTATCCGCCGAACGGAGTGAGGCGGATAATTGAAAGCGAGCCACGAAAAGTCACTTCTTCTCCGAATGAAATATGCTATTTTATTTCCAAACGTTTTCAAATTCATGAAAATTGTACATTTATATTGTAAGTTTATCAAATAAAAACGACGTTCGAATTGGAAGTTTTCGTATTCTATGCATCTATGTTCATATATGGTTCATGGTAACCAAGTAATCTTTTTCGTAGCAACACTTTTCCTGCCGCCGGAGGGAAAAGTAAATATTTCTCCGCCTAGGCGGAGAAATTGAACTTTTCGATGATCCTGTCAGTCGAGAACTGACGTTGTTATCGTACGTTTGGAAATAAAACATATTCCCCCAATCGTGGCGTGACCACGATCAGGGATCGGAAAACTAGCGTTCGCCGGACATAACAACGAGCAAGAAGTTTATTTGATTTATTACAAAAACAAAAACTTAATGGGAATAATAACAAAGGTATGACTAAATAGCAAAGGGAATTTTTCTGTTTCTCCTTCTTGCGAAACGAGTGATGACTTCCTCTACATCAACAGATATGTCATTATGGATATAAAGAAGTGCTAGTCCAATAAGTCGTTCTTCTGCCATCGAAGCTCTTAAAGCGAGTTGGAAAGCTCAGCCTATAGAGGCGCCACCGTCCATTTTATGGATATCTCCATAGAACATGCACTATCACTATCAAGTTCTATGAATATCTCTCTGATCACGAATGAAATGTACAATGGCGCTCTCTATCCGAAAATCGCCGAACTATGGAATAAACGAATTTGTGGTTAAAGCAGGAAATTTTTCCCGCCAACATTTGAATTTGGCCATTCTCTGCCAATTCCGTATTTCAAGTTAATCTTCTGAACGAAATTATCAGTAGATTCCCTTTTAATCGGAAGTTGAACTATTTTCATGGGTCTTTCTGTTGAAATAAAACAGAAGCATGGGTTGGCTCCCCGAAGGGTTTGCTAGTCCCCAATCGGGCGCCTCCCCAGGTGGCGGATAGGGGAATGCCCATCAGATATGGTGGGTGCCGAGGAAATCAAATACTCGGGGTGGACCAAAACTAGCACCGTAGTGTCTGATTCAAATTGAGCGGCTACAAACAGCGTCTGACCCAGATTGGGCGGCTGAAAACCACACTCGCCAACACGCTCGGCAAGCGAGGCGTTTTAGATGCCAAAAACCCTTCATACAATTTCTATGCTGAAATGCCGAATTCGAAGAATATACCTCAGGTGAGTAGTGTCGATCACACGAAATCTCACACTGATAACAGATCAGTCTGCCTCAATTCGGATTCTGGGGGAGGCAAAAATTCGAAAAAAAAAATTCGATAGATCCTAGTAGAAAACAAGAAGCGAATACAACAAAAATTTATTTTGCCACATATAATATAAGAACGATGAGAAATACGGAACACCTCGCCAGACTAGAAAAAGAACTTGAGCACATGAAATGGGACATTCTAGGATTATGTGAAACCCGCCTTTCGGAAGAGAAAGCCACAGTTCTGAACTCAGGTCACTTGTTGTATCAGAGAAATTCTGCCGAGCCTGGGCAGGGAGGAGTAGCTTTTCTGGTTAATGAAAGACTGAGACACCTGATAACCGAAATGAATACATAATACTTAAACTGAATAAGAGATACAGCATTCAATTCATCCAAGGATACGCTCCGACAAGCCAGGCAGACGACATAGAGATGGAAACATTTCTTGAGGATATATCTAAGGCCATGGAGTCACGAAAAACACAATTCAAAATAATAAGTGGTGACTTCAATGCAAAGATCGGCCAGAGATGTTCAACTGATTCTCACTATGTCGGGGACTTTGGCCTTGGTACTAGGAACAATAGAGGAGAATCTCTGGTAGACTACTTGAACAAAGAACGCTTATTATTACTGCGTTCGTTATTACCGATCCGGAGAGAAAACGGACACAGAACATAATAAATACGGATCTCTCTCTCTCCTCTCTTTCAGCCAGAGAGAGAGAGAGATCCGAATTATTGGATGTTCTATGTCCGATCCGTCTCCGAAAGGGAATACCGAATGCGACAATTGTTTGAATACCTTGTTTAAAAAACCCAAGCAGAGAAAATGGACTTGGAAGAGTCCAGACGGAAAAACAAAAAATGAGATTTATTTCATATTAACGAACAACAGAAAAATCTGCACAGATGTTTCGGTTCTGAACCAGTTTGATACGAACAGCGATCACAGATTGGTAAGAGCATCCCTTAGCTTCAGGTTGAAAATAGAAAGAAACAAACTTATCCATGCCTGCAGGTTCCCGACCTCTAAAGAACTACAACTAAACAAAGATGAATATCAGAAAGAACTAGGAAAAATACTTGAACAAACAAGTGAGTTAGAAAAAATGAACATCAACGATCTAAATCACAAGATAACCACTGGTGTATACACCGCTACCAGAAAAGTATGCATGAGAGCAAAAACAAAAAACAACCCTAAAATACACCCAGATACGCTCAAACTGATAGAAAAGAGAAAAAGAACCCCAAGAGACGCATCAGGCTATGGAGAACTGAATAAGAAGATCCAAAAACAAGTCAGAAAAGACATTCGCAACTACAACACTAAAATAATCGAAGACGCAATTGAAAACAATGCGAATATGAGAGTCTTAAGATCGAAGCTGTCCACTGGTAGACACAGAATATCGCAGATGAAAGATCAAAGTGGAAATATAATGTCAAACAACAACACTATTACTGAACACATAAAAGACTTTTACACCAGTCTTTATACTTCCACCAAGCCCAATCCAAGAACAACAGAATCCGTTGTGCGCAATGTGGGATCCGAAGACATCCCTGAGATAACAAGAGAAGAAATTAGAGCTGCTCTCAAGCAAATGAAGAATGGGAAATGCAGTGGAGAAGACAAGATCACCTGTTTAATGCTGAGGGAGGGAGGAGACGTCATTGAAAAATCGTTGCGAATTCTTTTGAACAAATGTTTGGGGGAAAGCAAAATTCCAGAAGCTTGGAAGAATGCAGAAGTTATTCTGCTCTTTAAGAAAGGTGATAAGTTAAAATTAGAAAATTATCGCCCTATCAGCCTTCTCTCTCACATATATAAACTCCTCACTAAAGTAATTACAAACAGACTTACCCACAAATTTGACTCATACCAACCAGTGGAGCAAGCAGGATTTCGCAGGGGTTTTGGAACATCTTCAAAGTATAAGAACACTTATAGAGAAAACGTCAGAATACAACGATCCCCTACACTTGGCATTCATAGATTTCAACAAGGCATTCGACTCTATCGAAAGATGGGCATTTGTGGAAGCAATGGTCGACGCTAGGATAGATTCTCGATACACCAATCTGTTGAAATACATATACGAGAATGCCACCTTTCACGTCAAGGTAAATGAAGAATGGAAAACACATGAAATCCGATTGAATAGGGGTGTACGTCAGGGCGATACCATATCTCCAAAATTGTTATATATATTCAAGAACAACAGCATCCCCATAAACCTGAAAAAAAGAGTTTTTGATGCTTGTATACTGCCAGTGGCGACATATGGCCTCGAAACAATGGCACTGACAAAAAAGTCTACGGGTAAGTTGAGAGTGATGCAGAGAGCTATGGAACGTGCGATGCTTGGGTTGAGTCTGAGGGATAAGGTGAGAAATGAGGAAATACGACAAAGAACAAAAGTCGTAGATATAAGTCTAGGCGCGCACCGAGGTGGTGTGGCGGTGGCGTGGCGATGGTGTGGTAGCGAGGTGGCGAGCTGCATCGCTAAAGCACATGTTAACATATCTAGCTACGCGCACTGAAGTGGTGTGGCGGTGGTGTGGTGGAGTGGTGCCACATGGGTGCCACTAGTCTCGAGCATGTTTAATTCTCGAGTGGCAAGCGAGTGGTCACCACATCGATTCGGCTTATAATTATTCTATCATTTCACGAAATTATAAATAATATAGGTAACGTATGGTCCGAAAGTTTTGGGAAAAATTTCACCTGGTCTGATTGAGAAGCAACGTGTCAGGGGAATAATTAGGCAAATCGAAATTAATGGTCCCTTGTCTGTTCACATTTCGACAACTGATGAAGTGGTGCGTGGTGCCATTTGCCACTTCAGTGCGCATTAAACCACGTCCTCACCATTTCGCCACCTGTCCTGCACCATTCAGCTCGCCACCTCGCTACCACGCCACCGCCACACCACCGCCACACCACCTCGGTGCGCGCCTTGCCTTAGGCAAGGCGCATACAGCGCGTGGCAGATCTGAAGTGGCAATGGGTGGGACACGTGGCTCGTCAAGATCCTAACAGGTGAACAAATAAACTCACACACTGGCGACCAAGACAGACAAAACGCAGTGTTGGAAGACCGCAGCGGAGATGGTTAGATGACATCAAGGCCCGGGCGGGAAATAGATGGCATCGGGTGGCACAGGACAGATCGGAGTGGAATCATTTGAAGGAGGCCTACGTCCAGGAGTGGATGAAGAATGGCTGAGGAAGAAGAAGAAGAAGAATGGGTTGGCTCATTTTCTTCTATTTTTGAAAGAAAAAAAATTGACTGTCGGAATGAAATCGATTAAAATTATTTCAACAAAAACCCTAATCCTTTTTCTGAGTTCACCCACAAAATTTCAGTTCTCAAAGTGAAACCGTTTTCGAAATCAACTTGAAATAAAAACACACTACATTGAACACCCACCTTAACCATGTTTTGAGCCTTCTCAGAGTGGAAAATGACCTCTCTGCCGTTGCCACACTAACTGGTAGTGTTGCGAGTATACTGAGTATTCTCACATTTGGATACATGTGAATCACAGTTTTCTAGGAGATTATATGTATATCGTCTGTGGAATCTTCTTCTCTCGTTGCCATTTCATCTTCCATAAGCGATATTCATTCGTAACGATTGAAACAGGAGGATTGTCTAATGGTCACCATCCACGAGGCTACCGAGACGGGCGTTATATGGCCTTTTATGACACTTTATGAGCCCTTGGCCAATCACGGAGACTCTTTTCGCACGTGGCCTTATAAACTGTCATAAAAAGCCCGTCTCGGTAGCCTCGTGAGTGGATACCATAATAGAAGTTTGTACTGATTTACCAACTCATTAACTATTTCAATATCTTGGATACCTTGGACGATCGTCGAGTCGAATGTGAGATTCCCGTATTGCGTGCGTATTAAGGGGCTGAACTTCGAGATGATCGAAGTAGCAATGGACGTTTGAGGAATAGTGTTCTTCAAACACTAAATAAGTCAATACTAATCAGTGAATTGTAACTTAGCTTGAATTGGACAAATTATTCTCCCAAATTCAGATTTTTTTCATTTTTGGAACTAATTACCCTCCAATATTCACTTAAATATGATTCAATTCTATTTATTCAATCGAAACATTTTTTTATCTAACACAAGATTTGAGGGTTCGTCCAGTCCAGGGGGGGGTCATGACCCCCATGACCCCCCCCCCCCTGGATCCGCGCTTGCTGCTCAGTTTGATGATACCTCTGCCAACAGTCGCAACGTTTATACTCGGCTTAGTTCGCAGACCTTAACAAATAGTTTTACCTTCGTCGGCCCTAAAAGTGAGTTCGCCAGGACTCTGCCCAGTGCAACACCACACGAAACCAGACAGCCAGAAGATACATCTCTTCAAGTCAGACTAACCGTGAGTACCATTCTCACAGTGTTTACTTGGTGGTATTTATTTCTATTCTGTAAATTCATTTTATTTTTTTAATTCTCATGGTGGTACAGCAGTCAATTTCTTCTCTCCAAGAGAGCTCTTGTATATTATTTAACAATAAAAAAAATATATGATGATGATAAAAGTGCAATAATTTTTCTTTAAATATTAATAATTGCATCTTCAAGAAAAGCAGTTTGAGTGATTTCTGACAGTTCTATATTTTTCAAATGTGAACAATAAAGCCCGCAACGGACGGCGAGCGATAATATAATATATATTATAGCTTTGCATTGACATATGTCATTTTAGTATGGAAAAATATCGTAATATCGAAATATATATTATAGCGTCGTCCGCGGGGCTTGGTGCATTTTCATAAGGAGCGATATTGGTGTAATATATGAGATATAATATATCGCTCGCCGTCCGTTGCGGGCTTAATTGCTATTTTATATTTTTGAATGTCGACTACTCATAGAATTATAAATATAGAATTTAAGCGTAGTTGCTAATAATCAGGCTAACTGGATAATCGATATGATATGGTGAATTTTCTTATTGTAATTGAATTTTTCGGGTTTATCGAAATTTCAATTGAAAACTCTCAATAAAAATTTTAATACTATAAACAGTGTTTAAGGTCGGCGTTTAGACCGATTAGGAAAGATCAGCCGATAGAGGCGCCACCGTCCATTTTAAGTAATATCTCCATAGAACTGTCATTATCACAATAAGTTCTATGGGTATCTCTCTAATCATGAATGAAATGTACAATGGCGCTCTCTATCCGAAAATCGCCGAACTATGAAATACGTGAATTTGTGGGTAAAGCAGGAATTTTTTCCCGCCAAAATTTGAATTTGGCCATTTTCTGCCAATTCCGTATTTCAAGTTGATCTTCTGAACGAAATTATCAGTAGATTCACTTTTAATCGGAAGTTGAACTATTTTCATGGGTCTTTCTGTTGAAATAAAACAGAAGCATGGGTTGGCTCATTTTCTTCTATTTTTGAAAGAAAAAAAATTAACTGTCGGAATGAAATCGATCAAAATTATTTCAACAAGAACCCTAATCCTTTCTGAGTTCACCCACAAAATTTCAGTTCTCAAAGTGAAACCGTTTTCGAAATCAACTTGAAATAAAAACACACTACATTGAACGCCCACCTTAAGCGCGACACAAAAGAGCAGTGGACTGATTTACAAAATTCAAAATAATATAATAATCAAAATTAATATCAAAAGTAGCACCAGAACGATAATCTGACTCACCCCTTTCACTTCCAATCATATGAATTCACCGAATGTGAATAATAATCTTCTATTGTAGCAAAACTAGAGTTCGACGACGATTCGAAAATTCTCTTCCTCGTTATCCTAGACTCCTAGAGAATACCTCTCTAGTTTCCGATGTTGCCAGAATTACACGTTGTGGTGCAAACAAAGGAAAAAGACAACACAAAAAGAAACATTTCGAACATTGGTCTACTCGTTCCGAAAATAAAAAAACCAAAAAATATGCGAAACCCTAACAAACAGGTTAACTTTCATGTTTAACAAATGCGCTGTTGCCATATTGTTGTCATCAGCTCACCGAAAAATGAAATTTTGAAACGGATGAAACTCAACCAAAAACAAATCATAGTCGAACGATAACTTATTTGCTCATATAAAATTCAAAGCCTTTCTCTAACAATTGGATGTGTTTACCGCCCTAGAGCCTGTGTGGGTAACTCAGCTCTCATTGAGCACATCTAGCAGCTCACGAGTATAGATTCATTAATAGCGGGGGACTTTAATTTACCCGACATCTCTTGGCCTCTCCTCGATTTGCCGACACCTGGATCACCTTCTATCGACTATGCTCTCCTGGTCCAGAATTTTGGTCTATTGCAGTTGGTTGATAAGCCTACGCGGTATCGCGGCGGACATGTTCCCTCTCTCCTGGGTCTCCTTTTAACTAATGATCCCGACCTCACGGCAGAGATTGAATACCTCCCACCCTTTGGCAAATCGGATCACATCGCTCTTCAAACAAAAATCCAGTTTTATACTTCTTCTCGTAATCGTACAAAAAGAGAGGTTGAAATTGTTGACTATGCGAGGCTGAGCAATTCCCTCTCTGGTATTGATTGGGGTGAGCGATTTGGAGACCAGGAGGTGGAGGAAATGTGGAATGACTTTGTCAGTGTTGCCTCTTCAGCCGTTGAAAACAACACTAGGTCGAAGATTGTGGAAGACAATTCGTCTAAGCCCTGGATGGACGACAGGATTCGTGGCATGATTCGACACAAACGGAGATTGTGGCAGAGGTATATGAGATGGAAGACACAAAATGCTCACGATGAACACCGAAAATACTCCAATTATAATAATAATAATAACAATAACACCGCACGGGTGTGGTGTGGTTTCTACCATGCCACATGGGAGGTGACGTCCCTACGGCCCGAGTTACCTGGGCTACCAAGGGTAAATGGTGGCAAACCCGCACGGGGGGTACTACTTTGTAGTATACCAGTATACGGGGGTGACAATCCCGCGGACCCCGGTCACTCTCAACCGATGTCGGATAGATATCAGCTAAGCCTCGGAAAACAGTCGCTGCCTGGGGATCGTCAGGGCTCGTCTGGTGTTGGTGCTGGACGTGACAGCATGCGGGACACCAACGGCAGGATGCTGAGAAGGCAGGCGCCTGCCATACAAGAAGCTATGCCTTTAGACGAGGAAGACATCGACGAGGAGAGAGTTCAGGTTCAGGGATTCAACGCTCGAGAGAGCAGTCCGCTGTCGGAACCGGCAGCCGAAACAGGACGGCACAAAGAGGACGCCACAAGTGGACGCCCGAGCAGCATAGCCTGCTGACTGCGCTATACAGAAGATCAAGACCCGAAAGACGAGGGTACATGAATAGGCTGCATGGTCTGTGGTGCGAAAATTATCCAGACCTTGACTTCAGGACGCAGCAAAACCTCAGAGACCAAATCAGTCATCTCAAAAGAAGAGGAATCTTATGGCGGTCTCAAGAGCAAGAAAGGACGGAACAACTAGCTGAGGAGCAGGTGACAGATGCTTCGAGCCAACATCAGCAATTGACGATTGACACAGCTGAAGAACATGCTGTAGCCCTGGTGAGAAATATTGCGAGCCGAACCGGGACTGGTACACGCTCCAACAGGCCAATAACAGAACATGTGAGAGATGTTCCCGAAATAGAATACGGTGAAGAGCAGGTGACAGATGCTCCAAACCAACAACATCAAGCAATAGCCCTGGGAGCTAGGCCAAGAAAAGAACAAGTGAGAGATGTTCCAGAAATAGAACACGGTCAAGAGCAGGTGACAGATGCTCCAAACCAACAACACCAAGCAATGGTCCTGTTGGCAAGGCCAAGAGTGGAACAAGTGAGAGATGTTCCAGAAATAGAACACGGTGAAGAGCAGGTGACAGGTGCTCCAAACCACCAACACCGAGCAATAGCCCTGAGGGCAAGGCCAAGAGCGGAACAAGTGAGAGATATTCCGAAGTCAATCGTCAATACAAAGGAAGCATTTGAGGCTGCCGTAAGAAACCCACTGGTCAAGGCCACCCGAATAAAAACAAGACTTCAGGCTGAAGATCTAGCCGTAGTGGATAAAATAATTCAAGATCATCTTAACGAGACCTGTTCACTAGAAGATGTGGTGGCTGCAGTGAGAGCGGCCGCTTCACTTCTATGTCCACCGAAAAGTTCAGCTACGAAGAAGGATAAGCATAGGTTAAGACTCAGTCGGCTTGACATCAAAATAAAATCAATGAGGCAGCAGGCATCTTGGTACCAATGTATCATAGATGTTCTGAGAGGCAAAATTGGATCAAGCAAGAAAATGAAGGATATGATCGAGGAGTTTCGTTCCATGCATCATGCAGTAGATTTGCCCACAGTCCATCTACTGAAGCAGAAAGCTGTAGATAGAATAAGATCACTGGCTGCAGCGCGAAAGAAACTGATAAAAAGGCAAAAATGGATTGAAGATAACAACACCTTCACCGCAGAACCATCGAAATTATTTCAGTCCCAACAACAAAAGGCACAGAACCCACCATCACCTCAAGAGGTCGAAAAATTTTGGGGAAGCCTGTATCAACAACAAGCAGAAACCAGGGATACTCCAGGACTACTCAGATTCCAGCAGATGTGTGATCAAAACCAACAGCAGAACGATGAACTTTCTGAAATATCAACCGAAGATATTAAAAAAGCCCTTAAGAACAAGCGTGATTTTACAGCATCTGGACTGGACGGTATTCAAAACTACTGGTGGAAGAGATTTCCAGCTACACATCAACACCTGGCAAGATTATTCAGCGGGATGCTGACTCGCCATGAGCCCATTCCGTCATGGTTAGTGGAGGGTAGAACAGTGCTGATACCAAAATCAGGTGATTTAGGGCAACCCAAGAACTATCGCCCAATCACTTGCCTCAATACGCTGTATAAGATCCTCACAAGTGTAATTCAAGATCTGTTCACGCCAAAGTGAACGTTCATTCTTTTGTTTGAGAACATTTCGATTTTCCGAATAGAAAAATGTTCAATTTTCATTTTAAATATCACCCGGTAAAATTTATTGTAATCTGTTAACAGCTTGTGGTTTCCTTGCGACGACGCATGTTCATGCTACACACATTCATTCTTCTTTTGCGAGCCGGAGAGATTAATTCAGATATTTAGCATAATATGCACCCATTTTCGATTGTTTTCGTTTCCATAATTTCAAAAATTCAGTTTCCAATTAAAATAAGATCTTGGGATCTTATCTTAGATCATTACATTGATTTGTTCATTCAATTAATTTTGGACAAACATTAAATTAAAAGTAGTGAGTTTTCACTTTGAATAATATCAGTGGCGTGACCAACGAAAGGTCCTAGAAACAGGTGTAAAATCTTTCTTCAGCCTTCCAACTTCAGGACCTGCCATCCCGATCGGTTGTTGAGCTCAATCAATTTGTTCGTGGATTGGTTATCACGATAAGGTCTTTGACAATCACCTACTGCTGTAGAAGGTAAGTCTTTTTTCTGATTGATTGTACACTTGTTCTTTCGTGTTGTGTTGGAAAGTACACATTCAAATATCATACAGTCTGCTCTCATTGGAACATTTTCCATCCTGAATCGGGTTCAGTGTACCTTTTGAAACTCATATTTTTTTTGGGTATTCTGCGCCCATTTAGTGTTCCTTCCTTTAATTTCGGCCCCAACACACAAATTGGTCCTTCGGGCCGGATATGCACCCCTTTTTTCCGAAAAAATATATTAATATTGCTGTATTTTGAAGGTTTTCACTCATTTTGAAAATTTTCCCTTTCATAAGATTTTCCTCAACGTCTGGCAACATCGCCTACAGCTGGTAAGATCACGTATTGTTTCTCGTTTCAACATCTGTATCAATTTAATTCATAAGATATAAGTGACAAGGCTTTGGCACAGCTCTGGTATCCACGTAATTCTTACGGTTTTTGCAGCGCACGTGAAAATAGCTGATTTTGGCTGATTTTTTTGTAATTATTGAAGTTATAGTAGGTATCCTTGATTTTTTTCGGGTGAAAAGTATAGCCTATGTCACTCAGGGATAATGTAGCTTTCTGAGGGTGAAAGAATTTTTGAAATCGGTCCAGTAGTTTTTGAGCCTATTCGTATCAAACAAACAAAAATACAAATCTTTCCTCTTTATAATATTAGTATAGATAACGAGACTTCTGCGGTCGCTCTCAGTTTTTCACTTTTCTCTGTTTTCATTTTTTTTATTTGTTCTTTGCCGCAATGCCGCCGAAAACTGATACTGGCAGTGACGCATTGAATAAATTAGTTGTCAAGAGAGCAAATATATTTTCATATGTGACCGGGATTTGGAATCGAGTGAAACATTTCGTTGTTTCAAAATTATATGAACTGGAAGCGTATCAGGAAAAGATTCTAGCTTATGAATCGAGATTTCAGGAAATACATGAGGAGATAATGGATTTAAATTTTTCGCTTGAATCGAAAGATCGTGTCGATACAAATAATGCGGAATTAGCATTCGATGATATGATAACTAAAATCAGAGCCTTATTTTTGGTTTTAAAACGCCAAAACTCAGCATCAACCCCCTTAGCCAGTTCGCAAATTCCCCAGTCGAATTCGGACTCATCTCTATTGCTCCCAAAAATTAATATTCGTACATTTGCTGGCGATAGTTCAGCATGGCCAGAGTTTTTTCAATTATTCAACTCGTTGGTCCATGAGAATTTATCCATTCAGAAGTTTCAGCTCTTGAAATCCTATTTAAGAAACGACGCCCTCGCCGTCATATCAGGTTTAAAATTATCAAGTGACAATTATAAGTTAGCCTATGACGCTTTGAAACATCGATTTCAAAATCCCAGGCTCCTGGCGAACATGTACCTGAACGAAATTTTGAATTTTAAATCGTTCCATACTAGCTCGGTTGCAAATCTAAAAGAGTTCTTGAATTGCCATCAGACAGCTGTCAATGCCATCAAAGCATTGAAAATAAAGGACTTAACAGATTTTTTATTAATTTCTTTGGCCTTACGAAATATTGACCCTCATATCAGAAGAGCATTCGAAAATCAACTTGGTACTTCTGAAATTTCAGCGTACAAAGGTAATGGACTTCGTTACACAGCAACTCACGGCACATGAGTTCTGTGAGCAGAATTCCTCCAAGATCGTTTCCAAACCATCTACATCTCGTCAGGCCAACCCATTCAAGACCAAAACACATAATATGTTCATTGCTAATTCTGCTTCCACTTCGCAACATCAGATTTCCGATCAATCTCATAGAGCTCCAAACGCTCGAAAATTTCGTTGTCCGAAATGCAATGAGACACATCCACTATTCGCCTGTTCACAATACACGAGTATGTCACGAGAATCCAAACTTAATTTCTTGAAGAGCTCAAAGCGCTGTTTCAATTGTTTAGGCCTTCATAATATAAAAGATTGCTCTTCAAAAAATTCATGTAAGCTCTGCAGTTCCAATCGCCACCATACCAGCTTACACCCTGGGCCTCTATTCTTGAAAACCAGGGAGTAGAACGATCGAGAGAACGGTGACGTGGCCCTACTAATCAGTAGGGCCATTGAAGGATGGAATGACGAATGGACTGACGGATTTCCAAATATTTTGAAATTCGAAGTTCAATCACGTTGATTGGAGGGGAGACTGACAGTCTGAATAGTGGTGTAGTGATTCTATCATCCTTTTCCTCAGTCTTATTAATGCAATCATGGAGGAAGGATGCTCGCAAAACTTCGACGAGGATTTCGATGAGTTGCCCCAAAGGGTTGACGATCGAAACTGCTTCCAAAGGTTCATAAATGTTTATGAATCTTTCCCATCCCAGTTATATGAATAAATATAAGAAAAAATTTTGCATTGGAAAAACTCCTCATCATATATAAAGATAACATGTTGAAAAGATTTTCATCCATGCGATAGTAATTTTTATAATCTGCGGAATTGCTTGCTGATATTCCACGTAGCAATGTTAAGTGGCTATACTGGTGACGTTTTTTAGCCATTCCTTCATCCGTACTCGGCGTTTTATTGTCTTCTTGGTGCCCAATGCAAGGATAATGCCTCATCTTTGCTTTTTTTATTTGGAGACATTATAGCGTGGTCCATAAGAAAAAATACAAGTTTATGTTATAGCTTGAAAACCATATATTTTAATAAAAACTAGGGACTCCTTTAAAAAAAGTGCCTCAAGAATGTTCTGACAGAAACAAGAAATATTCAAAAACAAACAAGTAACAGGGTTGGGTCAGAAATGCACAAAATTGAAAAACACCTTGTATCTTTCGAACAAGTCAAGATATCAATGTGCGGTTTTCGGCATTCATTTTCTCAAAAAAATCGATCTCGTAGCATGTAGGCTAGTTTTTTTCTAACTCCTCCTGAAATTGGTGTTTCCTATCAAAAGTGTCCAATTTGGATCAATCTGTACAGGGTGGCCAGATTTCGATGGTTTAGTACAACTCCTAAACTATAAGAGATAGGGAAAAAGTAAGATACATGACATGTTTTCTTTTTTCGAGAAACAGAAATTGCGGAAAACCCCAAGTTGCTACGGCGTCTAGTTTCCGAGCTACAGGGCTTTTTGTTATTTGGTCCATTGTTATAATTGACTATAACTTCCGTATTATACTCGGTATTATAGGATCTACGTTTTCGAGATGAACACATCTTCAGGGCACTTTTTTACTGCTTTTCATCGGTGCTACTGGATTTTTTGTATCTGCTCAAATTTCGGAGTTATATCAAAAACATTTTTTTTTCAAATGGAAACCATAGTGGGAAATTATATTTCCAAATTGATCTTTCTTCAAAGATTTCAAAAATATACATCATGATATACTTCCGAGTTCACTATATATCGAAAATTTCGAAAAAACACAACAAAATCCAAGCAGACTTTGATTCACTTCGTTCAATTCCATCGAATTTCATGTCTTATTTATTTCCACTTGTCAAAATCAATTCAGTTTCATCATTGTTGTATTGTCACATCATGCCTCACGAGAATTATTAAAAATATAATATGATAGAATGTTTTATACAAGAAAATTATGACGCTGATAATGCATCTGAAATATATTTTGATAGATATCCTGAAAGAACTCAGCCGCAGAATAGTATCTCCACAAGGCTTAGGATTAAGAATAATCTAATGGCTTTTGTTTCATCTAAGTATTTGAATACCAGAATCAACAAGTTTGGTCTGGGTAATAATAAAGCTAATATTTCCTGAATCAATTTGGCGGCTTACAATAATTGTTAGATATCGAATTCTACGACCTTATGAGAACTTTAGAAGCGCCAGACGATACAATAATGATGAAACTGAATTGAATTTGACCAGTGAAAATAAATAAGACATGGAATTCTATGACCGCTTCAGTTTTGAAGGAAGAGAATCAAAGCCTGCTTAGATTTTGTTGTACGAAAACTGTGTTTTCGCAATTTCCGATATACTTATAGTGAACTCGGAAGTATAACATGATATATATTTTTGAAATCGTTGAAGAAAGATCAATTCTATTTCTATTTGAAAAAAAAAATTGTTATAGCTCCGAAATTTGAGCAGATACAAAAAATCCAATAGCACCAATGAAAAGCAGTAAAAAATGTGCCCTAAAGATGTGCTCATTTCGAGGACGTAGTTCCTATTATACGGAAGTTATAGCCAATTATAATAATGGACCAAATATCAAAATCACCCTGTAGCTCGGAAACTAGACGCCGTATAGCAACTTGGGGTTTTCAGCAATTTATGTTTCTCGAAAAAAGAGAACATGACATGTATCTTACTTTTTCTCTATCTTTGATAGTTTCGGAGTTGTAGTACTTCTTCTTCTTCATGTGCTGTACGCTACTAGCGTGTAAGCTTTCATTCGCCATCGATCCGAAGTTGTCTCTCCCTAGCAAGAGCAAAAATATCCCCGGCATTGCGAATCCCGCACCAAACTCTTATATCCCGCAGCCAAGAGTGTTGTTTCCGCCCTGGACCTCTTCTCCCTTCTATCTTTCCCATCAAAATAAGTGTCAGGATCTCATATTTTTCTCCTCTGATAATATGCCCCAAGTAGTTGTAGTACTAAACCATCGAAATCTGGCCACCCTGTACATTAATTGTGTTAAACTTCCTTATTATAATATCTCTTGCTTCCATCTCTTGCTTCGAATTAATTCAATTCAGAATATGTTTTTAGAAATTTTGTGGTAATACACTCGAGGCATACATCGAAATTATTTTAGCTTTCAATGATTTTCATCAAGTAGGAAACAACAAAATGTGATAAATTCCTAGCCATCAATGAATGAATTCCTCATGCATTAGCACTTTCACTCTGGATCTTCCAGTTGAGATATCCCTTAAGTAAGTAGTAAGTAAGACCCTGTATTGCTGATATGTGTACTAGTATTGGCAGCAATGCTAGTACCATTGTTTATGAACTTTATAAACAATGATAGTATTCTGATGGTCATATTTTTTCCAGCATTCATAATGTTACCTGGATCCATCATGGGCAAGTAAACTCCAATCAAAAAGAATAAAAAAAACACTGACAAGTCAGAAGCTTCATGATCCATCTTCAATGGAAATATTTGTAGGATTTTTGCTCAAGTATTACTGTATCCTATGTATTGCCTTTAAATTCAGCATGATAACTCGATCGGGTAGATGAAAATTTGTGCCATATTTAAGGTACAAGCGTTAAAGAGATTAATATAAAATTCTCGCGAGATATTGAAAGAAATCCCGCTATTTCTGTAATTACAGATCCGAGATCGAAGTTGATTTCCTTGACAGCTATTTTCAAATATTACAGCCGTCGCATAATTTTTTTCCTCAGATTCTTGAATGCGAATCTACCTACAAGACGGATTTGCTCACAAGGTTGTTGAGCGTGCGCTCAGAAGCTCCTGGCTTCACGTCAGTGCTTCAGGTGACCCATTCTTACACAGTAGTTAATTCTTCCATCTAACAAAGATTAATTGTTTTTCTGAGTTTGATAGTACCAAATTTCCAAATTCAAGTCCGTTTTCACGAAATGCGAAATATTTTCCAATTGTTCCATACGTTGATTATATACCTACCTACTTATTTCTTATGTCCCTGAATAATCTTAGACAATAACGAATGTTTCAGCTGCTCCCAATCCCATGCCTCAATTTCAAATATTTGACGATCAACTCTATGGCTCCTGAGAAATAGTCAGAAAGGAACAGTAAGTTTTTGAATATAGTCCATCCAAGAATTATTGACATCTCGGGCGGCTTCGGAAAATCGAAATTAGGTTGGTAATGCCCGTTCAGTGATATTTTGATTTTCAGAATTCAGGTTGGTGTTGCAAATAATACTGCCGTTTTGTTCTGTCATTAATATTCGAATAAATTTGGCAAATGAAAAATCTTTGGAATGAGGCTCTTGAATAATGTGGGTACAGCTAATTAATGGAAAGCCTGCACAGAGGACGTAGAAAAAGAAATAAGAGGAGATTATTCAAAATATATGGGATGGTATGATATTGCTGACATAGTGACATAAAGCCTTCAAGTATGAACATGAGTTCTGCCAAGATGAGGAAATAATAACAGTGGTTGTAATAGAAATATTTAAATTTTTAATATTAAATATTTTACTCCTTTGTTCACCAATTTATGAAGTTACAATGTCATGACAAAATTCTTCATAAGTATATTAAATAGATCCATCCGTTAAGTTTTGTTTCTGTCTTGATATCTACTAAAATTTATTTTTCGAATCCATCCAGTTTGCAGATACATGCTTCAAATTATCAACTAGATATTTCTGGTTTCGCGAATATTCATATTGAACTTTGGAAAGGAGCATGCTTTTTTATCACCCACGATATTTTTCGTTATCGGACCAGAATTTCCATACTTTATGCATGGTGATGGTCCTATAATTGATCCGTTCGAAAATGTATCAATACAAGATGAAAATAATATACTGCTGGTTAGCAGATTCACACGATGGTAATTGTATGCGATAATTGAGGACATTTTCATGTTCAAAGTGTCTTATTTTGGGAAATTCCGTTTAATTTCCAGCAAAGATTATAGATTATGTACTCTATAATCTTTGATTTCCAGGTTATATTTATTTCTATGATGAAAGCACAGAAAATTTTTAGTGACTTTTTTGTAACTAGAAATAAAGGCGCGACTGGACTTCCAAGGCCTGCTTTGATGTCAATAATTCTTTGATGGACTATAGATGTCTTTATGTCATAAAATCTGATAATAAAATTCATTGAATTTAAATCAAGCGGTGCGCTTGCCGGGGGAGCCAGCTCAAGGGGGCGCCAAAAACAACCAGAGGTTAATTTTTTTTTATTTTTGATTTTCTCGGAAAAATGTATTATTAAATATGACCCGACTCTGAAGTGCCATCTTGACCACTCAAAAAAGGACAAAAATCCTATCTGTCCAAAACTATACAGAATGAACTTCTGCGAGTGATCTATAGAGTCAACGTGGAAATTCAGACAGGATAAAATTATTTCACGTTCATTATCGTCGATGCAAGGATCTTGTGAATATCTCGCAAGGAATGAGAGAAAAACCTGAAAACTTGATCTCGGTAGCTCCACTTCGTTCAGAAGAATTGGCTCCGGGCGGAAGGTCTTTGCGAGGCCCTTTGTCCTTCGTGAAAAGTGTGTGATTATTGTGATTCGAAATCAAGTCGGGTCATTTGGTTTAGGTATTTTGTCATGTTTGACGAAAACTACCAGTGTTTTACAAATAAATAAAATTTGTGTTTCAAAATATTTTACTTCGAAAGATTGTGGCCTATGGGGGCGGCTCTAGAATAACCCCAGGGTAAATCCTGCCTGTCGTAAAAGGCGACTAAAAGGATAACCATAGGTGGTAGGTGAAATACCACCATATCGACTTTGTGTGCTGTGAATTGGATCACTGCATGTTTCAGTGTTCGGTCGATACTTTCCGGTCTTCCCTTTCCCCCTATTCCCACCTCCCCACCACATTTTATGCATAAAGATGATGAAGTCTCCTAGAGTAAAACATTCCAGAAGCAAAATACCTCTCCATTCGGATTTCCGGGCGAGAGGTACTCGAGGGGACTCATCTCTGAAGATTAACTTTTGTAACATCCGCGGACTCAACAAGAACATCAATGACGTCCACCATCACCTACAGACGGAACAACCAGATATTCTGGCGCTCACGGAAACACAAGTGAACTCGTCCACCAACAATGTCCATATGCTCTGTCCTGGTTACGAACTCCATTCTCGATTCAGGTTCAAAGGTGGAGTCTGCCTCTATGCCAAGGCTAATCTTTCATGCCAGCGTGTAGAGAGTTTGGAACCGAAAGATTTCGATGTGATGTGGTTCAAGCTAGCCAATACCAAACTGACCAAGTTCCTCTGCTGCCTTTACCTGTCGCCAAATGAACCGTCATATATGAGCCTTTTTGAGTTTTTATCCCTCAAACTGGATTTTATCCACGAGAACCACCCAGCAGCTGAAGTCATAATCATGGGAGACTTCAATGTTCACAACGCAGCCTGGCTCAAATTCTCCAACAAAACAGATGATGCAGGTCGTCAAGCTGAGGCCTTCGCCATCACTCATGGCCTAGAACAACTGGTCGAGCTACCAACTCGCATCCCAGAAGCCAACAACCACTCTGCCAATATACTGGATCTCTTTCTCACCACCAATCCTGATCCATTTAGAATAGAAGTTTGCGCCCCACTTGGAAACTCCGACCACACCCTAATCTCCATAACTTGCTCTTTTCATGTACCATCAAGCAGCACAATACCACCCCGTCGTATGTGGCATTACAAATCGGCCGACTGGGAAGGGCTTCGTATGTTTTTCTCAGCGTTTCCATGGAAGAGAGCTTGTTTCTCCCCAGTAGATCCAACAGAATGTGCTGAGACAATTTCTGAAATAATTCTGTTGGGGATGCAAACTTACAAACCGAACACAGCAAGAAGAACATTATCCGATAAGACCTGGTTTAACAAGAACTGCTCTAAAGCTGTAGCTTCCAAACAGGCAGCATACCATCGATGGCAAAAAAATCCAGGCCCTGAGACTAGAGCAGAATATGTGGAGGCTAGAGGCATATGCAATGAGACAATCAAATCTTCAAAAGATGCTCACAATGCCAAAATAAGATCTAGACTTGTTGAATGCCCTAACGGATCCCGTTCATTTTGGTCCTTCGCCAAAGCTGTAGGAAGAAACTTCACTTCCAGCTCGTTTCCCCCTCTAACCAAGGAAGATGGAACACTAGCAACGACTGCCCTGGAAAAAGCCAACATCTTTGCGCATTTGTTCGCTGAAAATTCCACTCTAGACTCATCTGGAAAACAACCCCCGAATCAGAAAGATTCTGTTGGGTCTCAACACCAACAAAGCCAGTGGATCCGACGGAATCCCACCGATTGTTCTCAAAAAATGTGCCCCCGAACTAACACCTGTCCTCTGCAAATTGTTCAACCACTCTTACAAATTGGGTGTTTTTCCATCCAATTGGAAAACCGCAAGACTACAACCAGTACCTAAAAAAGGCAAGAAGACCCTACCTAGCAACTACAGACCTATCGCTCTGTTATCTATTATTTCAAAGGTCATGGAAAAAGCCATCAACTTCGAGCTCATGAAACATCTGGAACACTCAGGAATTATCAACGATAGACAATATGGTTTCCGTCATCAGAGATCCACTGGTGACTTGCTCGCTTACGTCTCACATATATGGCAGCTTTCTACCGAGAAATATGGTGAAACCCTAGCCGTAGCACTGGATATCTCCAAGGCATTCGATCGAGTCTGGCATCAGGGACTCCTCGCCAAGCTTCCATCTTATGGCGTGCCCCCAAAGCTGTGTTCTCTGATAGCTAGTTTTCTCTCAAACAGATCTCTCCATGTGGTGGTCGATGGAGTTTCGTCTGACTCTCTACCCATAAATGCTGGTGTTCCGCAGGGATCAATTCTGGCTCCAACACTATTTCTACTTCACATCAACGATTTGCTGGAAGCAACTTCGTGTCCAGTGCACAGCTTCGCGGATGATAGTACCCTCCATACCGCCTTTTCTTCTAGGGCTCCAATACCAGCCCGCCAAATCAAAAACCAACGAGGAAGAAATGTTAACAACATAAATATGGACTTGGCAGCAATCCTTGAATGGGGATCTAATAACCTGGTAGAATTCAACGCAAACAAAACACAAGCATGTCTTTTCTCTAGAAAAGCCGATCTAACTGTGCCCAGCATAAAATTGTCGGGAGTGACCATACCTTTGAAGTCATCCATTTCGATGCTTGGCATTACTGTCGGCAGTAACCTTTCCTGGGAGAATCACGTGAGATCCATTGCTAAAAGTGCATCCCAAAAACTTGGTTTTCTGTTTCGTGCCAGGAGCTATTTCACCTCAGGTCAGCTGCTTATGATCTATAAGGCACAGATTCGACCTGTCCTGGAATACTGTTCCCATATTTGGAGTGCTGCACCTAAACACACCCTAAAACTCTTGGATTCCGTACAAAAAAGGGCAATTCGTCTCGTCGGTGATGCATCGCTTACAAGCTCGCTCACTTCTCTGGAACACCGTAGAAAAGTAGGCGATCTGTCTCTATTTTATAGGTATTTCCATGGGCGATGCTCTTCTGAATTATCAGCAATCGTTCCCCCTCTGGCAGTCCCTTCCAGACTAACCCGTCAAGTTAAGTCTTCACACCCCTTCGTGGTAACTTTGGAGACCTGCAGAACATCTCTCTTCAAAGACTCGTTCATCCAACGAACAGCGAGGCTTTGGAACACATTGCCTAGGGAGGTGTTCCCCGAGGCATATAACCTCCAGAAATTCAAGAAGAACACCAATTCCTACCTGCTTGCCCTTGGTTCTCACGATGTTCTCTGAACATTACAGGATATTCCTTTTCGTGAAAACCACAACATTAAAAAAAAAATTTACAAATTCCACAAATTCAGAGAAGATAAATTTTAAAATTGATTTTAAATTTCAAAATTGATGTTTTCGGCTTTTTTTAAGACTAGAATCTTTAATAAGAGCACAATAATCCAACAAATGAGCTACGTCATTTTCTAATGGAAGAATAGCAAGTGCTGAAAGCGGATCTTGTGCCATCGAATTCCTCAAATAAGTTATGATAATTGTAAGCCTCGAAAAACTCCTTTCAACAGACGCAACTGTAACAGGTGTGGTGGCGAAAATTCTCAGGACTATTTCGATAGAGGGATAAACTTTAGTTTCCCTTATACACACTGAATATATTCAGTAATTCGTACAATTCATGTCCATCAATATCACATGATTCTCCTACTGTCATGGACATTTGCAAGTCGCTGCATTGTACAAAAGTTCACTATTATTGATTTCCTTTGATTTTTGTATATTATTCATGACATCAAATATGGTCTCATGCTGTTTTGAGTGCCAGAAACCTAGGATGACAGCTTGTGCGCACATTGGCGACAATGACATAAAAATTAGTAATTTACGTAACAAGTCCGGAAAATAGGGTTTTTTTGGACGAATAGACAAAATTCTAGGACGAGACGGAGGCGAGTCCTGGAAGTCTGTGAGTCCAAAAAAACTATTTTCGGGCGTGTTGCGTACAATATTTTTTCGGCAACCGTGTAGAATTACAAATCAATGAGACGACACATTTCTTTATTATACATTTTGATTATTATTTGAATTGAACTGTCATCCGTTATTTCTTTGCTATTGTGATGATCATCACAATGACAACAATGACATGAAACTTAACTATTCAATAAACGATGCTCACAATGCTTTAAATATAATAAAATCTGTATTTCTCAAAAAGGGAGGTTTGAGCGAAGATGTAGTCAAATCAATCACGAAATTGGATTGCGCTTTGGATGTGATAACTCATACTGGTGGTAAACAGAAAACAATTTATGACTTTTTTTCTTATCAAGATGAACCAAATCAAGATTAAGCTGTCATAACACATAACCACATTGTTGATTTTTTACCTTCAAATCGTGACTTTTGTTGTGCCAATCTTTGAAATTAACATTAAATAACCTACATAATGTATGAACCCACCTTGATACCTGTTGGGTAGAATTTCAGTTAAACAACTGAAGTGCGGTTCAATTTTATATAATGAGATTTTTACCAAGTTTATGAATAGAAAAATAAGAGAGCTAATGGACTGTATATGTTTATAAATAGTTATTGAAACCCAACACAAATGAAAGGATAAATGCACCCAAATTAACAATTGCAAGGTCTTACCTATTTCAGCAAAACGGCCAACCAGATCTCGTCGGTTACTCCTATTTCCATGAACAGAGTGATCGAGCTCGACAAACGAACATGGAATGAAGTTGATGACGTGAAAATCCGTTGCTAAAAATGTCAAAGTAGGAACACCTATCCTTGTGGTAGAATAATAACCACGCCACTGGTAACAGTATTTTTCGAACCAAATTCGCACAAACGAATGTTCTTAAATGAATGTAATTCGAATGAATCGAAATCACTAGAATTATGAATCACAAGAAAAAAACTGAAGTTTTCCGAATTCGCGAAAGGAAACAGAAGAAATATTTAAATTAGCGGTAGCAGATATATTCACGATTAAGGCAATCAATGAACTCAAATGAAAAATGAAATGAAACAAATATACGACATATGTTACAGTTACACAGCTGACGAGTGACGATCTTCTCGCACCTACACTCCATATGGGATTTCCCCAAGTACGGAGAAATTAAATTAATTTTGAAGGAAATGAAAATGAGAAATTCAGAAAAGTTATCTGAACCGTTCACTTGGCGTGAACAATACCTACTTTGAGGATTTCACTGCATTTAATTTCGATTATTAATCTAAGGAAAAAATATTGTTTTTTATACTGTTTTCAAATAGAAAATACATAGATTCAATAAAAATGTGTTTCCTTTTATAAGTAGAAGTTATTCGCTAAAACAAGATGAGTACGTAATGTTGAGGTGAATAAAACTAGGGTGGAACCTCGATATAACAAATTTTAGACCAATCTCACCTCAATAAAACAAACCTCAGTTTAACGAATGACTTGAAATAACGAATTTTTACTTGTTCCCTTCCGATTTGTTATATCGAGGTTCCACTGTATATAATAGTTATTTTAAGTTATTTTATTTTAAGTGCGGAAAGTGATATTTTCCCGCACGAAACTGCCGTTGCCCGAACGACGCGAAGGGGAGTTCGGGTGAGCAGCTGAGTGCGGGAAAGACACTTTCCGCACAAGTTAGGAACTAGTTATTTTCCTATCTAGTGCGGAAAGTTTAACATTCCTGCTCGAAATTGCCAGAGGGCGGGGAAGATTCTTTCCGCTCAAGATAGGAACAGTAATTTTTTTACAACTGTATTATAAAATTAGGAAAAAACTTCTACACAACTTACAACTTTGGCTAATATTCGTTTTGACACATCGATTGACAGCTAGGTTTCTATGGAAAATCATAGACCATGACATAGAAATAGATACACAGATCAATGTATGCCAGTCATAGTTTTTGAAGGATGTCAAGTTCTCTTTGAAAATGCATTCACTTTCAATCGAAAATCAGCATTAATAATTAGTTTGATATGGATGGAACTTCATAATTTGAAATATTTAACTAAAGTTGATCAACAGATTTTATGTAAAAGGTACTATTATTCACAAATTCAACAAATATTTACTTTCCCGCACTAGCGCGGGAAAGTAACGTTTTCGCACTATTGCGGGAAAGTAGTTACTTAGGCCCGGTTGTAGAACAGTCATTTTTCTAATAAGTGCGGAAAAAGATTTTTCCCGAACGACGCGAAGCGGAGTTCTGTTAAGGAGTTGTGTGCGGGAAAGAAACTTTCCGCATGAGTTAGGAACAATATTTTTCTACCAGCGCTTATCCGATTTGATTTCAACACACAGATCAAATTTGATTTTATTAATTCAAATAATTTCATAATAATGACAAATGTTAATTCACATGTCATTTCCATAGCAACGTCTTCGGTAGCGACGATACTATCGATATAGTGGCTAAACTCTAAAGTTCAATGCTGTATAACTCGTATGCAGTAGCGGATTAACCGGTATGCTTTGTACGCTGCAGCGTAGGGCCCCAAGGTCCAAAGGGGCCCCCGGCGATCGAATTAATTTTTTTTAAATTTTAATAAAATTCAGTCTGTAAGTGTGAAAAGAAATAGTCAGGCTGTACTATATTTCATAGGAAGCTCAGAGGCAACTTGTGAATTATGGATTATTACATTCACATGAAACGCAATGAATAACAAAATCCTCAGAGCAAAACTCCGATGTTGAAAAAAACACACCATTCGAGATTCAGCGTACTGTCCCTACTTATCTTGTCTGTCTGCAATAAATTCCGTCAAGGGTGGCGGCCGAATTCCAATGTTGACAATTACATCATAATTCCATAAGTTTGTCGGTATTTCCTCTAAAAATCTAGGAATGTGCAACAGAACGGCCGACCAGATGTTGTTTGGTTTAGGGGTGTAAAGTGAAAAATAACATATCCCGGCCCATACCATAACACTACATCCTCGGATAAAAAATAGATTATGACAGAAAATAGATTTCAGTTTTTAGGAATACTTTCTATCGAAAGTGATATAACGAGCAGTCTCGATTATAATTCTGCAATAAAAGAATTTGCTGTTATTAAAATAAGAAAAAAACAATTTTTTTAGTGCAATTTCATTTTGTAAGTAACGGATGTGCAGTTTTACGATACTTGTATCTTTTGTGATGATTTTATTTATTCCTTAATTTCGATGCCGCAATAAAAAATTGGCAGATATGATATTCTAGAGATATTTTGTATTTTAATTTTTGTGGTATTTTTCCCTTTTTTAAGATTTTTATTCATCTTTTATATTTTGTTTTGATATACATACCTTGTATTATATTAAGGTCGGCGTTTAGAGCGAGTAGGAAAGCTCAGCCGATAGAGGTGCCACCGTCCATTTAATGGAATATCTCCATAGAACATACATTATCACTATCAAGTTCTATGAATATCACTCTGATTATGAATGATGTACAATGGCGCTCTCTATCCGAAAATCGCCGAACTATGAAATAAGCCAATTTGTGGGTAAAGCAGGATTTTTTTCCCGCCAAAATTTGAATTTGCCAATTCTCTGCCAATTCCTTATTTCAAGTTGTTTTTCTGAACGAAATTATCAGAAGATTCACTTTTAATCGGATGTTGAACTATTTTCATGGGTCTTTCTGTTGAAATAAAACAGAAGCATGAGTTGGCTCATTTTCTTCTATTTTTGAAAGAAAAAAAAATAACTTTCGGAATGAAATAGACTAAAATTATTTCATCAAGAACTCCAATCCTTTCTGAGTTCACCCACAAAATTTCAGTTTTCAAAGTGAAACTATTTTCAAAGGCAACTTGAAATAAAAACACACTACATTGAACGCCCACCTGAACTTTATATTTTGTTTTTAAAGAAGTGAGTTTCAATTAAAAAATTCTTTTGAAAAAAATAAAAAATGTTTCAGAGGGGCCCCAGAAGTTATGAAGCGTAGGGCCCTTGAAATCGTAAATCCGCCACTGCTCGTATGCGAATTATTCTTCGAGGTGGGAGCGCTCAAAATCTCCAGGCTTTCACATTAGCGATATTGAAAATAGGTCGAGTACACAATTACTTACATAAATACTTTCTTGGGTGATAAAATGATTTTGTCATTATTGTGGGAATGGTATCCAATGAAGAAGCAAATGAAAATGTTCACCCAGCATATTATGTCCAGAACTGTTATGAAAATGAACATTCCTGTAGTAACACTCAGTTTTCTTGGATCCACATCGCCCAAAGAGTAAATCGGAAAAATAATCAGAATCATGAGATGCACCACGGTCATCATTGTTTGCCAAATGAAACTATAAAAGAAAAGGTATTAAAATCTAAATGTTTACCCAGAGGGTGCAATTTTCATCAATTCAATATATGGAAGATACTCTAATCTTGATGGAAAATGGATACAAATTCGTCTGAGATATTCAAAGATATTCATTGCATTAGCAGTCTAGCAACTGGCTGACGACTTTCGTCTTTCTACCAGTATCATATTAGTTTTTATACTATACGAGGATGTATTAATATCTAGTTAGCCTAGATCAGTTCCATGCATAAACAAAATATTGCGATACCATATCAACGAACAATAACTTATTAGGAGTGTCAGTGTAGAATTCGACTTCAAAAAAGTAAACCAGAGTTACGCAATAAATGAAAAAAAAAGAGATGTCCACCGAAATTGTAAAAATCGAAAAATTGGAGTATACAGCCATCATCAACTACCTGTATTTAAAAGGGTTAAGAGGTAAGCAGATTTACGAAGATATGCTTAATACCCTTGGTGATCAATGTTCTTCGTATACGGCCGTGAAAAATTGGACTGCAAGCTCCAAAAGAGGTAAATTTTCCATTGAAGATGATGACCGATCGGGGAAGGCCAGTTTCTGTGTCAGTCCCGAAAATATCGATGCAGTTCATGACATGATTTTATCAGACCGTCGAATTGGGCTAAAACGGATATCTGAAGCACTGAAGATTTCATACGAACGCGTTCATCATATAGTTCACGTGAATTTGGACATGAGAAAAATTTCTGCAAAATGGATCCCCAAATGTTTGAATGTTGACCAAAAGCGTGCAAGGGTAGAAGCATCGCGTTCGATCTGTGCTCGATTTGAAAACGATGTAGACTTCTTGAACCGAATTGTTACTAAGAAGACTTGGGTACATTTCTACGATCCAGAAACAGTGTCGTTCATTCAAGGCCATGACCATCCATCAGCGGCGAGCTTTCGTTACCGAGAGACGATTGTGCTTTAGAAACCGCATGTCGTTGTTCCATGCTACTGCCGCCTTCAGTTCGGATCAATGCTGTCATACATGGGGTGCACGACACCATACCATTCTCCACCTCGCACCTACTACCACGCTCCCTTCAGTCTTGCACACGGAGGAGAAACCCCCTCCGAAGGACCAACGCTCTTCCTCTCCTTCCAAGTGTTCAACTTCTCTAACCCGTGATGTCACCTCTCGGGGCACCACAGTAAGGGGTAGATTGCGCAAGATCCCTACAATGATCCTGCTCAATGAACACAAGGTCCGGTCTATTGTGGTCCACTGATCTATCTGTTGTTATGGGTCTGTCCCAATAGAGAACCGCTGCGTTCGTTTCCAACACTGCTGCAGGTTGATACTTATAATATGGTGGACAAGTATCCTAAAAACCATGCCTAAGAGCTAACTGCTGGTGAACAATTTTTGCCACTTGGTTGTGTCGGCCCAGATATGCGTTGTCGGCAAGAACTCGACAACCGGCGATTACATGTTCAATAGATTCGCCAACTGCACCGCACTTCCTGCATTTGTCCTCCACGTTAAGCTTCAAACAGTGTTTCTAGCTCGTAGTTGCGAGTTTCTGGATTATTATTATTATTTCGAATAATCCCATATGAAATAATCAACAGGATTGAAATCTGTTGATCTAGCGGGCCAGGTCCAGGTCCACTTCTGCCTATCCACATATTTGGAAAGTTCTGATCTGAAAAATGTCTGACCATTACTCTATATAATGGGGTAGAGCTCCATCATCCTGAAAATGCATTCCTGCAATGCCTGTAACTTCGAGTGATACATGAAGGTGATTTTGGAGAATATCTGAGTGGTATGACGTGTGGTTCAGTCAATCGATTTCTATGAACGCTGCACCATACGGTTTTTGAAAATTTGTAAGAAGGTGTATTGAGCAAAACGGTGGTACTTTTGAGCTCATTCTGTAATTGACATTAAATTTTTATGTTTCTTTATTAATTTATTCATCGTTGCTGACTTCAAATGAATTTTTCTCAATCAACAATGTTTTTCTGGAAATAAATTGCAATGATTCCTCAGAATATTATGAATAAAGCCCGCAACGGCCGGCGAGCGATAATATAATATATACTAGCTGCCCCGGCGAACTTTGTTCCGCCTAAATGATACTTACGGTGGATTTCACAAATCGTAATCACCGGTGATCGGAGATCAACAGCTTGGTTCTCTGATTTTTGAACTGTCAAATGTTTCGATGGATATGAGCTGTCACACAGAACAGATACATAAAAATAATATGTCAATTACCAATTACAGCAATTTTGGATTTAGTGATTTCCGCAAATATATTTATTACCCAAACAGAAATTCAAAAAAATTTTAAAAATTATGAGAAAAGATGAGAATGGACGTATATCACGATCGAAACTGATCGCCAAAATCGTATATACTTGACATTTCGATAAAAATTCACTGTGATATTCACGCGCTTCTGGATCTGTTAATAGACCTTCATGGTACTATGAGTCCTATGCAAATTACACAGTAATTGATGTCATATGTTCTTTGTTCGACCATTTCAAACAACGACGTCCGAAATTCTCGAAAAAAAAACAGATGACATAAATTGATGGTCGCGAAAGCCTCAACAAATTCATCGCCATCTAATGGTGCTGATGTCAAATATAGTACCTTCACGATAAGATGTCTAGAGTAATCTTGTAGGCACCCGTCAATTTTTGAATGGAATGACGTTCGACCAAATCGAAAATATTAGCAACGTGGCGGCGCCGCAATATCATTTCAGTGTATTTTCCGTTGTCAATTTGATGGATGTAGATTTGCTAAAGTCAATTATGACATGACAGCAAAATGGCATCTTTTTATAATGGAAGTTTTCTACTTTTCCTAAGAACTAATATACATCTGAATGTCAGGAATATAAACACACATTATTGCTTGACAAAATTGTCTACCATTAACACGCCACGTTCGCCAGAATAAAGTCAAGTATTTGAAATAACTGATAAAAATCAGTCATAATTTGTGAATAGCGTCACCTGAAGTGGAAAGAACGAAACATTGCTAATATAATCAATTTGGTCACAACAAAATCTAATCAGTGCCTACACCATTATTCTAGACATCCTACTTCACGATAACGTTATTTTGAATAAATAAAACAATAAAAATAACTAATAATCAGTCATAATGTGTGAATAGCGCCATCTGAAGTGGTACGAAATCTAATCATTTTAGACATCTGTACTCCTACGCTAAGATTTTTTGGTGTTGGCCAACGGCGCAAAGTTGTAGGCAACTCAAATTACACACTATTACAGTGACTATAGTGGTAATATAGTCACTGAACACCCCATCTAACGGAGAGAAGTACCTACGAATAAGCGGTAGCGTAACTGTAACTGTAGCGACACCTAGTGGCGTCTCTCAAAAGGAGGAAAAGCATTTCCTGTAAAAGTGAAATTTTCATCGATTTTTTCGAAGTTTCATTGCATTTTATAATAACCAGACCGTAGACGAATCCATATATGAAGTTTCATAACAAACACTCCATCCGATCTCGAGTTATAAATGGTGTAACCAACATCTTTCTTTTATATATATAGATTATAGCTTTGCATTGACATATGTCATTTTAGTATGGAAAAATATCGTAATATCGGAATATATATTATAGCGTCGTCCGCGGGGCTTGGTGCATTTTCATAAGGAGCGATATTGGTGAAATATATGAGATATAATATATCGCTCGCCGTCCGGTGCGGGCTTTAGAATGTGCAATTATTTGGACAAAAAAATTCAATTGGATCACAATGTACGATTTTTCTGAGAATTCTGTGGAATTCCAATATCCAATTGGATCTTTCCCTGAAGCTTCCTTTGAGCCAAATGAAATCTACTGAAACCCATTAAACATTTTTTGCTCTTTTCAAATATCTCAATCAAATCTCAACAGAGTGTTGAATCTCAGCTTGGAAGAATTCTCATAATTTTCAAATCAATCGGACGATTAGAAGTGTGTCAAATTTAACTTGTAAGATTTGATTGCAGCATTGCAGATGCAGAGACAGACAGAAAGACACCGGGACAGGTGAAACTAAATAAAAGCTTGTAAAAACCATTGACTTAATAAGTTAAAAGCAGAAAGAACCTTTTTCAAAGAAGCTTTCATTTAAATGCCCTAAAAAGAAGAAAATAAACTTCTCCTTTAAAATTTCAACTATCAAACTTATAACCTCATTATAGGATTTCCAAAATGGTCGTTACGTCGAGATGACTACTTTCCCTCGCGTCCTGGTTTGGAACTCCCAATCTATTTTAATCACAGATCACAGAAAATGTTTTAAAAAAAGCATCAAAAATATAGTGATTGTATATAACGAACGTATCTCGTTCCCAATATATAAGGATGAGGATGTGGTTTTCAGTCTCTAGGAACACTGTGAGAATCAATTATTTATTCATAAAGCGACGTTTCGGCCAATTTGTGGCCTTTTTAAGCTGTAAACAAAAATAAAAATGAGTCTCCTAACATTACTTTCAATACCTACACTATGACTACACATGATATATGGAAGCAGTACATCCCTAAAAAACTTACAAATCACAATCTGAACATCAAAAATCAAGAATAAATATTACATCAAAACTTTTTATGGAACACTCGTCAAAACAATAGAGTAGGTAGGTACTACAACTCAATGAACATTCACAAAAAACAAACAATGAAAACACGATGCAAGAACTCACCTCAGAATTATAACATTGATGGCAATATTGAAGGGACAATACAGGGTCTTTCACGAGGAACCTCACCCATATTTATACGGGAAACTACTGAACGTATTTTCATGAAATTCAGCACTTATAAGTATTTCACGATGCTGATCAAATCTAAAATATTTTCAAGGCATGAGCACCTCCGGTTTTTCCGGAAATGACGTCAACTTCCGTTTTTCAAATTAGAACACCATTTTTTTATTGCAGAAATAGATTCCTTAGAAAATTTCAAGTTATTTTGATGTAACATTTTTCAGTTTTGGTTGGAAAATTCTCTCTGAGCGGGAAAATTCGAAAAAAAAATCGAAAATAGAGCTCCGCTGAAACAAGAATAACTTCGAGATTTTTGAATGGAAAATTTTCATTTTTGGGATTTTTCAAGATGTAAGATTGATATATCCACTTTTTAAAATCGAAATCGCGATTCATTATACAGGGGGTGAAAAAATCGCTTTCAAAGTTAGGGATGACAAAATCGTGAAAAATCAATTTTTTCAAATTAGAACCCCATTTTTTTTAAGGCAGATATTGAATCTACGTTAAAAAATAATGTGAGTGTATGCATCACACCCTTGCCCTAAAATGGATATTTTCTGAGTTATTCACAAAAAACTGTTTTTCGTCTTGAATTTTCAGCTATTTCTTTTCCCTTCACGCCAAAAAGATGAAATTTTCAGGAACTGTTATTTGAACCATGCTGTAGATTTTTCACCCCTTCTTGAAACCGACTTCAAGTTACTATTAGGAGAACCATGGCAAACTCTCGCAGTTATAACTAGAGAAGATGCTCAAAGTTTTGACCGTTAATTTCTAGGCATTTATTTATACGTCTCAGGAATGCTTCGTGCGTTGCTCTTCTTATTTCATCGGGAGGAAGAGATCTGCAAAAGTATTTAAAAACCAAATTGAGTTTCAAAACTATGAATCTAAAAATCTAAACAAACCTGAACGCATTTCTGACTCGTTCTATGCAGTCCTCTTTATCAGTCAGGGGAGTTGAGTAGACAATATTTTTTATCCTACCCCAAACATAATAGTCTAAAGGAGTTAAATCGGGAGAACGTGGTGGCCAAAGATGTGGACCATTGTTCGCCAACCATCGATCTTCAAATAGCCTGTAGAGGATATTTGACACATTGAGTGAATTGTGTGGAGGCGCGCCATCTTGTTGATACCATAAGTCATTATGGTTCTGTACTAGCGGCTCAATTATTTGAGTCAATATGTCAGAATATCTATCTCCTAAGGGAGAATATTCTTTAAATAATGCAAACATGTGTAGTGTTCTATCTTACCAGTTAAAGTCCCATCATAAATGTGAACATCGAGAATTGCATTATTTTTGATGGCGCAAAAAACATTGAAACTCCAGGTCTCTTGAAAGTTCCATTGTCTGAAGTGGTGGCTGTTCTCTTCACCCCAATAATGACTGTTAGGCCTATTGAAAGAACCATTCTTTGTGAATTTAGATTCATCTGTCCAAATTATACAGTCCAAAAAGTTTTCATTCTCTTGAAATCGAATCATCATAGCTTCGCAAAACTCTGTTCTCCTGACGAAATCAGTTTCCTTCAAATGCTGTACCCTATTGAATTTATATGGGTGCATTTTATGTTTTTTTAATATTCTCCAAACACTCGATTGAGATAATCCCAGATCAATCTCGGCATCTTTGAGAGAATTTTGAGGATTCACACGAAAATATGCAAGAACTGTAATTTCGTTGTTCTCAACTTCTACTACACTTTTTTCTGTGTGTATAGTTTTCTTAACGAAAGATCCGACATTTCTCAAGTTTGTCATGGTTCTGTTAATGGTATCTCTCGTTGGTCTGGGTCGGTCAGGAAACCTCTCAATGAACAGTCGAATCGTTCTATCTACAACTTTATTACATTCTCCATGAAGTAGAATGAGTGTTACTGCAAATCACTTTGAAAGTGAGCTCTAATATAATTTTCTTTATTTTCGTATATATTTTCATGATCATGTTCCTAGTTCGCGTAATTCAAAGAATGAACGTTATTTTCTTATATTCATACGCGGAATGGAAACATGTGTTGGAGATTCGATAAAAACGCCCGAAGAACATTCAATTGGAATACGGCTTCGATGCTAGATCAAAGTAATCGCTCGCTCGTAATTTTCGCTTTTCACTCGTTCTCGCATTTTCTTCGTGCTTGTGACATTCTAAGTTTTCATAAAACTCTAAACTGCAGACACTGTTGTGTGTGGGTGTATGGTGCTGGAAACGAACCGGTTCAACTCAGTGACCGGCAAAACGCCGAGAAGCTACCAAGGATTTTCACTCATTAACGGTAGGCAATTTTCGATTTTCCAACATACGCAAAATTCTCTTTTACGGTCCTTCGGAAATATTTTTCTATATTAAGGCTCTTGTCGAGCCATTTTGGTCCTATTCGGGCCATATTAATGAACCTTATTTTATAATTATATTTAAATAATCTTCATTGGTAAAATTAGGCATAGTGATCGATTTTATAACTTAATACGAATTATCACCAAATTAATAGTTAACACAAAATGCTACTGAATAAAGAGGAATTTGGCAGATGTAATTAATGATATCTATCATTAAAAAAAAAGAATGTGAAACATGGTAAGTTTTTGCATATGGTTCATAAGGAATTTTCTATTTATCACTGGAGAGAAAACCGATGGCCGATTAGTTGAAATAAAGAGGTTTCCGATACAAATTCGAATACAAATTCGCCATCTATTTAGGAACAACCTGTAACTTTTTTCTCTTGCATATTAGGGTAGTAAAATCTAAAACATGGTTTAAGTAACATTTCCTGAAAATTTCATCTTTTTGGCGTGAAGGGAAAAGAAATAGCTGAAAATTCAAGACGAAAAACAGTTTTTTGTGATGCATACACTCACATTATTTTTTAACTTAGATTCAATATCTGCCATAAAAAAATGGGGTTCCAATTTGAAAAAATTGATTTTTCACGATTTTGTCATCCCTAACTTTGAAAGCGATTTTTTCACCCCCTGTATCATGAATCGCGATTTCGATTTTTAAAGTGGATACATCAATCTTACACCTTGAAAAATCCCAAAAATGAAAATTTTCCATCCAAAAACCTCGAAGTTATTCTTGTTTCAGCGGAGCTCTATTTTCGATTTTTGTTTCGAATTTTCCCGCTCAGAGAGAATTTTCCAACCAAAACTGAAAAATGTTACATCAAAATAACTTGAAATTTTCTAAGGAATCTATTTCTGCAATAAAAAATGGTGTTCTAATTTGAAAAACGGAAGTTGACGTCATTTCCGGAAAAACCGGAGGTGCTCATGCCTTGAAAATATTTTAGATTTCATCAGCATCGTGAAATACTCATAAGTGCTGAATTTCATGAAAATACGTTCAGTAGTTTCCCGTATAAATATGGGTGAGGTTCCTCGTGAAAGACCCTTAGACTATAGGGTATAGTCTAAGGTTTTAACTATCATAAAATCGTATACATTTGAGGCTATTATTATGGATACGTAGGATCTTTGTCCGTACGATCTAAGCAGGTACGGGGATGATGCCTTCGTGTCAAAATTTTTCAGGGGTTAACCGTTATAAAAAGCAACAATTATAACAAGTAGACTATTTCTTGCAAAGCATACAAATTGCGTAATAAAACTGTTGATTGTTCGTCTAGTTGCTGATAAGATTGTCCGTCCGTGGGATCTCCAATTTGTTGGGTACGGTCTTATAATGGGAAATCCCCTGTATAAGGTGATCTGTAATTTCCGACAAACCTGATGTAAGGGATGAATATCAAACTTTGCCGTATTAGATTCATTGCTACAGTGGCCTAAAAAAATATGTAGACTATATGGGATATGATACGACCTCGAATTAGTTAATGTTTCAAATTTCTAGGCGATAAGATGTGATATAATCTTGGCAAAAACCTGAAGCATAATGCACTTGAGAAATTGAATGTTTCGAAAAAAATATTCTTATTCGGATTGGAATGAAATGTATACTCTTCACTATTCCATTGAATGTTTTGAATAGATGTCGCACGTTGGACTAATTTTTCAATGTTTCGCTGGCTGCGGTTCTTATTAATTTTGAACAACTTTGGTACGCATAGTTTGGCTTCGCCCTGAAGAAGCAACAATATATGTTGCGAAACGTTGGCATTAGCTGAAATTTGCTGATTATTTAACCACCTTCCTAGTTCCCAATCAAAATTACTTTACATGATATTTATTTTGTACGATTCGTTAAATATGTATACCTACTTCATATATTATTGGAAAAATATTTAATGTATCCTAAAAAACTCCCAATGCATTTCCTCATTGAATTCTTTTCATATTATCATTACGCTCACTTAATTAGACAAGAAAATTTCACTGAAAATTTGGAGGTTGTTATGTTACCAATCGTCATTCGTCATAGAACATACAGAAACGTCTAAATCTGTTTTCGTGGGATTATATTGAAACCCCGCATTTTTCTTGGCTTATAACGTATGGTCCGAAAGTTTTGGGAAAAATTTCACCTGCTCTGATGGAGAAGCAACGTGTCAGGGGGATAATTAGGCAAATCGAAAATAATGGTCCCTTGTCTGTTACTTGAACTTTGATTTATAATAAGGATAGTTAAGTTAAATTGTTGAATAATTCGATAAAAATATAAGATTATTTAAGTCAGAGTTATATGCTTTTGAAATTTTTCCCAAAACTTTCGGACCATACGTTATTGGTCAGGGATTCATTGTTTCTGAGTCCGGTATTGGATGTAGAGATAGTTGATATTATCAGAGGGCTTAAGAACATATGGAGTACTGGACTGGATGAAATTCCAGTTCCTGTGTTGAAGCTGTGTGCTGCGGAGATTTGCAAACCATTGGCCTACATGTTGAATAATTATTTTGCGTACGGTATATTTCCGGAAGCATTAAAGGTTGCGTTGATAAAACCAATACTGAAGAGGGGTGATTCTGATAATGTGGAAAATTACAGACCGATTAGTTTGATATCAGCATTCTCAAAAATTTTTGAAAGTGCTATGGTTAAAAGGATATCTAGTTTTTTCGAACTGAACCATCTCTTTAACGAAAACCAGCACGGGTATAGAAAAGGCCGCTCGGTGAATACTGCGGTGCACGGATTCGCGCACGGAATATTGGAGGGTTTTGAAAAGATGGAATATGTGATAGGCTTATTCTTGGATCTGACTAAGGCATATGATTCAGTTAAGCATGAACTACTTTTAGAGAAGCTGAATAGATACGGACTGAGAGGCAACGTATTAGAGTGGATTCAATCCTATATTACCGGGAGGTCTCAGAGAGTGTCGATCCTGAGGGACGGAGAAGTTTATCTGTCGGAACGTTCGTTTCTTGGCGAAAGGGGAATTGCGCAGGGTAGTATAATAGGCCCCCTGCTCTTCATTATTTTCCTCAATGATATCAAACATGGCTTGGGGGGAGTGCCCTGTGATCTGGTCAATTTCGCAGATGATACAAATATTCTGGTAAGGGCACACGATTTGAAAGATGCAATGGAGTTGTTTGGAAGCTGCGTGTCTGGGATTTCGGAGTGGTTTTCGAGAAATGGTCTCATTTTGAATAAAGAAAAAACCAACGTAATTTTTTTCGAGACGATCGAAAATACCCACTCCGGAGGTGGTGCGGTTTAGCGATGCCGAGCTCTATACGGCTGAATGTACGAAGTTTTTGGGTCTAACTATGGATGAAAATCTAGCTTGGGTAGCACACTTGGAAACGATCGCTAGTAAATTAAATTCGGCATGTTATTCCCTGCGGGTGTTGAGACAGTATGTGGATTTCTCGACCCTGAAAGCCGTCTATTTTTCGGGGTTTGAGTCGGTGTTGCGGTACGGCATCATCTTTTGGGGTCAGAGTAATAATATTGAGACCATCTTCAAACTTCAAAAACGAGCGGTTCGAACGATGCTTGGTTTAACATATCGCACCAGTTGCAGAGGTCACTTTAGAAGTAATAACATCCTTACTCTAACTGGGCTCTATATATATGAGTTGCTCACTTTTATGTTCAAAAATAAACACCTATACGACATCCATAGGAATCTTAGTAATAGAACCCAAAATTATAACTTTCCAATTCACCGATTATCACAGGTCGAGAAGGGTTGTTTTTATGCTTCTTTGACCGTTTTCAATAAATTGCCACTGTCTCTAAAACGGATAGAATCACTGAAGTCGTTCAGGGGAGAGATGCGGAAGTATCTGGTCGGCATGGAGCCATACTCGTTCTCTGAATTTTTAGATTTTTAGATCTTTGAATGATCAGCTATTTTTATGGTTATTTTTTTATAATGTATGTGTTTATAAATATGTATGTGTGTGTGTGAATATACCTTTATTATACTTGGATTAAAAATTTTTTGTATTTTATGTTGTTGATTGATTGATATGATTTGTTTTTAAATTTCGATGCTCAAATTGTTGACGGATTTCATCTTTGCTCTTTTCTGTTTTGTTTCCCTGTTGAATTGAATAATATGTAAGAATTGATGTAATGAATGAGATGAAAATAAATTATTATTATGATCGTGGACTTATGCACTATCTCGGCATACGGCCGGATAAATTTACCTTTCCCAGATACAATAATCAAAGGGAATAGGCTCGATCACGATACACTTGACAAAAATTTACGAACAATTCTACAGGTATTGAGAATAACAGCTTTTTGCATTTCAATGTAGCTGTTTACATTTAATTCTAATTTGTTCAGACTATTGTGTAAGCTCTTGGGTATCAATCCAGTCGACGAGATGATCACTGGAACGATATCAACCTTCTCTAGGTGCCACATTTCCTTGATCTCGAAAGCCAGGTCTGTGTACTTGCTTATCTTCTCCTGGTACTTATTCAACATGTTGTTGTTGTTGGGCACAGCTACATCCACCAAAATTGCCTTTCTGACCCTCTTGTCGTAAACCACAATATCCGGCCTGTTATTCGTCACCGTTCTGTCAGTGATAATAGGCCTATCGTAGTATAGTCTAAAAGAGTCATTTTCTAACACAGGCAGCGGCTGATACTTATGATACGGCTTGTAGGAGTTGAGAAGTCCGAACTTGAGCGCCAATAACTGGTGTATGATGTTGCACACTTGGTTATGTCGGTGGAGGTAATCAGTGTTGGCCAGTTGTTCTTAGCCAGAAGTTACATGCTGAATTGTTTCAGATTTTTGATGACACTTCCTACACATATCTGTTGGCACTGTACAGTCCTTCATGATGTATTTCTTGTAGTTGTTGGTGGAGATGACTTGATCTTGTATAGCCATCATAAAACCTTCCGTCTCAGGAAACAGTTCACCCTTCGACAACCATTTGTTGGATGAGGTTTTGTCAATATGTGGCTGATTTAACTCATGGTGATGCCGTCCATGGAGTTCTTTTTTTGACCATTGTTCTAGCTTGTCAGTTTCAGAAAGAGATGGCAGATCCAGCAATTCATCTGCAGTAGCCAGAGTTAAAGGTGTGAACTTCTTATCAACCAAAGTAACACGTCTGTGTAGATTGGAATTATTCGCCTTCTCAAAGAAGAATTCCCTGAGGTTTTTAATCTGGCGAGTGTGAAGGTTGACAATATCCGCAAGTCCCCGTCCTCCTTCCTTCCGTGGTAAAGTGGTTCTTAATACTGACGACCTTGGGTGATGACCTCTCTGTTTCGTCAGCATCGTTCTGGTTTGCCTTTGAATGTCCTCCAGATCTGTTCTGGTCCACTTGATAACTCCAAATGAATAAACCAGCACTGGGATTGCGTAGCTGTTGATGGCTTTGATGAGATTTCCAGAAGTCAACAGTGACTTCATCACCGTTCTCAGTCGGCCAGTATACTCCTCCCGGATTTTTGCCTTCGACTACTTTTGCTCCAAACATCTAGCCTGTTGGTATCCCAGATATTTATAAGTTTCTCCATCCCTCATTATTATTATTATTCTTCATCGGTCTCCCGTTCTCAGCTCGAGCTGGTTATTCTTCTATGAACCAGTGAAAAAACAATTCAGTTCCTACCACTAGTTCAGAAATTTCCGCACGATGTAACAGGTTTGCAAATCCACAGCCTGCTGTGCACATCCCGCGATATTCCGGGATAATTCGATCCCTTGAAGATTTCTCTTCTCCATCCAGGAAGTGGTTTGTCCTCGCAATTGTTCACGTAATGAAAAGCTCGCATTACTTCAATATTCATTTCGCGGCTACACTGGATACGTGCGTTGCGAGCTCCCCTGCGGGCAGTCCTCCTCACGGTGGTCGAGCCAGCAGGTGGAGTGGCATCTCGATCTTCTGCCATGATATCGGTTTCCACTTCTCGTTCATGGGTTTGCCACCATTTACCCTTGGTGGCCCAGGTAACTCGGGCCGTGGGGACGTCATTATTATTATTATTATTATATAAAAAAAAATAACAACTTGTTGTTGCCTAACTTGTTTCAAACTGCATAAATGATAGACGAAGATGACAGACAACCGAGCTCTGGCTAGATGGCCAATCAGGTGAAGTGGGCGTGGTTTTCGCGCGAGTGAACCTTCGCTGCAATGAGCTTTCGCGGGAATGAACTTTCGCTGCAATGACTTTTCGCTTCACCGCACCGATAGGGAGGTACCATTCAGTGGCGCACCGAGGGGGGGGCTGTCGGGCTGCAGCCCCCCCCCCCCGAGCTGTGACAAAGTAAAGTAATTCAAATATTTCCATCTTATTGTTTTTCTAAAAGTAATAATAATTATTTCAGAACAGAATGGAAACAGAAACATTTCCTTCACCTTCACCTTCATAGAAATAGGGATTGATATACATATACAGGGTGTTTCATTGGTGAATGAACATACGTTAACCTGAGCTAGAACTAGGAGAGTCCAAAAAACCGATATATGATAGGTTTAATCAATTCCATAACCGAGATACAGAGTGGTTTATGTATTCACCAAAAATTTCAATTACTCATAACTTCTGAACCAACTAGTATAGCTGGTTGATATTTGGAACGTATGATTCACTTCTACAGGTCGATCGATTTACTTTTGAATTTCCAAAGAATTTCAGGTCCGTATTTGAAAAATATGGGACTTCTTCCAAGCTGAGATTCACCCTGTACATGGAAATTTTGGGATTTTATTGAGATATTTGAAAAAAGAAGAAAATTTTCAATGGGGTTCAGTAGATTTCATTGTCCCGCACGTCATTTTGCTCAAAGAGAGCTTAAGGGAAAGATCCAATTGAATATTGGAATTCCACAAAATTCTCAGAAAAATCGTACATTATGATCAAATTGATCTCCAGAAGGTACAACGATTGGATCCAGGTGATGAAATTAGAAGAACTAACTTTAGTAGCTGGATTTTACGAAATGAAACAATAGTCAACAGAATTTTATTATGCAGTGAAATACGTAATAATCCAGACATGATCAAAAAAAGTATCAGACATATTTTTTGAAGAGGGCAAGAATGTGTATTGAACAAAATGGTGGTACTTTCGAGCACCTTCTGTATTTCACGTTGAGTTTTTATGTTTCTTCAGTTATTTATTCATCTTTGTTGACTTCAACTAAATTTTTCTCGATGAATAATGTTTTTGCGGAAATAACTCCAAATGATTCCACAGAATATTATGAAATTCGAACGTGCAATTAGTGGGACAAAAAAAATTCAATTAGATCATAATGTACGATTTTTCTGAGAATTTTGTGGAACTCCAATATTCAATTGGAAATGACGTGCGGGACAATGAAATCTACTGAACTCCATTGAAAATTTTCTTCTCTTTTCAAATATCTCAATCAAATCGTAAAATTTCAATATGCAGGGTGTTGAATCTCAGCTTGGAAGAAGTCCCATATTTTTCAAATACGGACCGGGATTTTTTTGGAAATTCAAAAGTAATTCGATCGACCTGTAGAAGTGAATTATACGTTCCAAATATCAACCGACTATACTGGTTGGTTAAAAAGTTATGAGGAATTGAAATTTTTGGTGAATACGTAAAGCGTATCTCGGACCTCGGTTATGGAATTGATTAGACCTATCATATATCGGTTTTTTGGACTCGCCTAGGGTAGCTCTAGCTCAGGTTACCGTATGTTCATTTACCAATAAAACACCCGGTACCTATAATAACGAATGCGATATATCCATTACTTAAGAAGGTTTTCGCTTGCGGCGCATTTTTTAAATTATATAACTTACAAAAACCTGATTACTCTTGAGCAGCCCCCCCCGAATAAAATTTCTGGGTGCGCCACTGGTACCATTCCATTCAAAATTAATATCTGAGGGTTTTTGGTTCTACAATGATGATTCTTCTGTCAAAATTAGAAAATTCAAGATAGCGGCTACAATATGGCGAACGAGTTTTGTAATTATGATCCGATTCTATTCAAAATTGGTTTTTTGGAGTTTTCTGGGTTGGAAATTACGATTCTTCGAAATTGGTATCCGGGAGTTTTCTGGGTCGGAAATTACGATTCTTCAAAATTGAGGAATTCAAGATGGCGGCTTCAAAATGGCGGATGAGTGTTGTTATTATAAAACCTTGTTTTCAAAAATGTTTTTTTTATAAAAGCTTGTTTACCTGTTAATTTGACCAAATTTTAAATTATTTTTTCCCATACACCGATACACCTATGTTTCTATTGATTTCTGAGCACTTACTGGAAATCACTGAAGGGATGTATCATATAATAATAATTCTCCAAGTGTCTAGATTCCTCAACTTTTATTTTACTCAATGATCTCGCATAGGAATTGGTTCTTGGGTCTCTGGGGCTGATTATAAGTAACTTTCTGAACACTCTCCTCAATGGAATGCACGGACCTGACTTTATAAACCTAGCTACAGTGTCTGCTTCGCATACTAAGGAACATTTATGACCTTTGACTTTCTTGACTCTGTAGTGTACAGCATCTTGCAAATTCGGTCTCGTTGTCATTTCAAAATATGTCGAAATGTCACCATTTGGCAAAAACATAGATGCATAGAATACAATGTATTCTATACATCTATGCAAAGACATATTGACAACCATTCATGTACGAAAAGCAAGTATTTCAAAATTCGAAGAAAAATGCCAGTTTACAACGAGAGCTTGAGGAAAATGGATTAAAGCGATTGAAACATTTCACATGAAAGTGTTAGGTTATGATCGATATGATTCACTTCACATGAAGTTATGGATGACATACGCAGCATACGCTTCATGACATGATAGCTGCATAGAACACCTGGTGTAACGACTCCCTACTGAAAATCGTGACCAAAATTTGTAGATCAAAACGGCATCCTAGCTTTCAGATTTTGGACTAGTTCCGGAATAAATCCGCAATATTTATCGGTCGTGGCGCTACTGCGGCAACGACAAAAAACGCGACCCCTTTCGGGAGAAATGAAAAGCTGCACAAAATATCACGTTTTCGATCGACAAGAAAGTCTTAAACAAAATCTAATCAGTGCCAACACCAGGTATTTCTATGCATCTATATGACATGAAACAATGTGTCAGAGAGAGACAGAATAAGTAAGTTATTTTTAAGCCTAATATTACCTAGGAGCATAGAATTCTATGCTCCTAGATATTACTGCACATGCGCAGATCGGAATTCTTACCAAAGCCCGGCTTCAATTTTGATTGGCTCAGTATACGCACTACGCATATTGGAACCATGGAGATAGGAGAAACTTATTTTAGCTCCATGATTAGAACATAGATACCACTGAATATAAAAGAAAAAAGAAGTGTAAACGCGGTTTAAATTAAGGTAATAAACAGTGGCGGCTCGTCAGGGACGGCAGGGTCGGCAGTGCCGACCCTATATATTTTATGTCCAGCCAAAATTTGAATTACTCTTTCTCCTGTTTGATTACCAAATTTATTATAATTATTGTATTTCCAAGACCTGTGTGAATAAAATTCTATAAATCATATTTGTATATCACTGATATATTTCAACTTCTTGGAAATACGCTCTTCCAATCTCAACGCCGCGCCGTTTCGTCAACCCAAATCAGTCCGAGAATTGAAATGTGTGTAACTGCGGGAAGACGAGAGCGCCACGCATCGAACGCTTTCTGGGGATGGACGTTAAACCAGGTACGGCATGCCGTACTTGGACGTACTTCATCAATGAAAGGCGAATACGAATGAGGCGAAACAATTTTAACTCGACTGTTTTCTGTTGGAATTTCATTCAGATAATGATAATTATTATATTCGCCTCTTAGTTAATGCTTTTTCAAAATCGAAAATGCGATGTTTTCGTTCCACCTCACCAATTTTAAGAGACCACTGTTGCTCAAAACGAATTTTTGTCGTATTTCGTACTTTTATAGACGAGGATTTTGAACATGATAGTACTTATACGAATTCCTGCCCATTTCCACTATTTCCAGAAATTTTTAGCCGAGAAAAAAATGCTGAACAGTAGCCGCTAAACTCTTATGGCAGGCTCAATACATCGCAGGGTCGGCAAATGGGATTATGCCGTACCATGATACTAAAACATGTGTTTTAGTATCATGATGCCGTACTAGAAATGCCTCGACTCGTATACACGAGGCGAACCATCGGATCGGGGTGCCTCGATTGTTTTCGTTCGGGATGCGGCCCGCTAAAGCTAAGCGTCCACATGTCCGCACCGGACGCATCGGACGGATCGGATTTACGGATCTCCATTGCAGAAATGCCGATGCTCCGATGCGTCCGGTGCGGGTCTGTGGACGGGCTTGCACGAGTTTCTATACAAAGAATAGCGAAATCCGTTTGATCCGATCCGTCCGATGCGTCCGGTGCGGACATGTGGACGCTTAGCTTAAGGAGCCTTCAGTGTTAGTTTGTTTGGTTCTTAACGAGGTGAGTGGTTGGATCGTTTCTTCCAGGAAATTAATTATTTTACGCGAACAAAATGGCCAATAATCAGGTTAGAGAATTTGTAGCTTCTTGTGAACATCCAGACGTCGTAAATTTTATATTTGATGCGATGAAAAATTTATCTCACGATGATAGGCTATTTTTAAAGAACATGCCAAGACCGTGCCCGAAGATGAGTAGTTTGGTTCAGACGGGATCGAGAAATCAATCGAATAGGTCATTTAATGAAATTTGGTTTTCTAAATTTGGATGGTTAACTGGCAGTACAACTAGAAATAAATTATATTGCTGGTATTGCTTACTTTTCTCGGATAATAAGAGAAAAGTCCATGGGCGACTACCGGGTTCGACAACATTGAAGAACTTCCTAGGTCACTGAGTAAACATGAAGCTTCACGAGACCATATATATTCAGCTCTTAAATTCAAACTTTTTGGTACAACGAATATTCAGCAATCAATCGATAACGCTTACCAGCAAAGAATTGAAGATCACAATAAATTTGTTAAAAAAAACCGCGAAATATTGAGAAGGCTCATTGATATAATTTTGTATTTAGCCTTTCAGGAGTTAAGATTTCGTGGCCATGAAGAAAAAACTGCACTATAAAAAAGTAACGCGCCGAGTGCAGTACCTCATGGTGGTGTGGAAACCTGCATAGGTACTGACTGTATATATATTTTTTTAATCATATATATATATATATATATATATATATATATCTCAGAGATCCCTACCCTATATGGTGATTATTAAAAAAAAAAATTATCTGCCGACCCAAGATAAAATTTAAGGAGCCGCCACTGGTAATAAACGAACGGTTCAGATCAATCCTACCAGTCAGATGTCATTGCCGAACGCGCTTAATGGTATCCTTTCCAATTGATACCACCGAGTAGTCCATGACTGTAACCAATTTGTATCAAAAAATAATACCAATAAAAATAACCTGGCAGTAATATGAATATAAGCCAAACTGTCATAACTGTCAGAGTATATTGGCGATTCCAACCACCGATGAGGGCGCTGCTGACTGTAAACAAACATGGCGGAATTCCAGTAACCTCTTTTGAAGCTACGTTGTTTTGAAATGTAAAACAGATTATTTTAAGTGATTTTCTTAGTTCTCGTGATGATTTTGTGGATAATTTCAGTTAATTAATGTATTATTGACAGTACAGTGTCGAGTTTATAAAATTTTGTTATACAAACTGGCTTTTTTTCCCTTCTAATTGGATCGACAATTCACGAGGTGGAATGTTCTTTATTTTCATGGAAATATCCTACAAAATAGCAACACAAAAAAATTCACATCTGCCTAAACTATGATCAGAATGTGAATAAGTTCTGATGCGACATGACAAACATAAAGATCTGTATGGTACCTTTATCCTTATAATTAAGTATCACTTGAATATTCCCAAAATGTTAAGCGGTAAATTCATCAATTCAACTTGGCCACTGAATACAACCTCCTAAAATATTCGCTAAATACTTAATATATTCACTGAAAATATTGTTCGCAGTTGTTCGAGAAACAACGAAAATCTTTTCAGCAAGTTTTATCCATCTATAGTTTATCGATGCTTTTCTTCAGTCCAATTTTTCCAATATAGCGAAGGCATTAGTGATAAATAGTATTAAGACATCTTTCTCAAGAAATTTATGAACGTACGTAGAGATCTAGTTTTCGAAGAAACCTCTGGATGAAGCGTAGACATTTATCCGCTAGTTGTGACACTGTACAGTTTAAACTGTACTCAGATGTTCCTACTAGGATATAATATAAGTTCTACCGTTTCTGTTGGATACTACCAGTACTGACCGAGACGCCGACGAGTAAACACGTACCGAGAGTTGAGTTTGTGTAAAAACCAGTTCAGTGCGTTGATGCGCATCAGTGCTTATAAAAAGTTTTTGTATTTCCGTGCGTTGAGTCCAGGTCCGAAAGGATCGTTGGTTCCGTGCGTCAGTGATTTACGGACTTTTAGTGAAGTTAAAGAAGGAGTGAAGTGCCTATCACGAATTGAAACATGAGTGAATATTCGGATAACGATGATTCCTTCATGGAAACGGAGGATAGATACTCTTCATCTGAAGAAGAGAGTGAAGAAGTGAAACTTAGCCGCTCTAACAACCTGCATGGCAAATTTGACCAGCGAGTTGAAACTCCTGAGAGAAGAACTCTCCATCAATAAAACTTCCCCAAATTCACAGGTAAGAAGTTATTCCCAGGTGTTGACTTCTCAACCAGGAACAACAGTAGAAAACAGTCCCAAAACTCTGCCAGTTATCCCTCCCAAAAAGATAGCTTCAATTATTGACGACAGCAAGAAAGCCCCTCAACCTCTAGGAGCACCTCCAGCCAAGCGTGCCAGAAAAGAGAGTTCGTCCTCGATTGAGAACAACTGAAAGAGGTCTACGGTGATATCTAAGTCACCAGAAATAGAAAAAATTCCCCCATTGACAATGATGGGAACTTCAGACTGGACGGAAATGTCCAGAGCTCTATACAGCAAGAAGATAAATTATAACCGAGCATAACGGTTGTTAAAGACGGCATCGAAATTATCGCCTCGTCTGCAGAAGATTACAGGAAACTCACTAAGTTCCTAGATCAACAAGGTAAAGAATATTTTACTTATCAAACTGAGGAAGAAAAAAGAATATACGCCGTTATAAGGTACTTGCCCATAGACGCAGATATTGAAGTCATTAAAAGCGATTTAGGACCTCAAGGTATCAAAGATGCCGAAGTGACGAGAATGACGTCGAATAAAACAAAAAAGGCAATCCCTCTCTACCTTGTGAAAACCCAGCACAAGGAAATATTCCTAGTTGAAAAACTATACAGCCTCTGCATCAAGATTGAGCCTAAAAAGAAGTCTGAAGGCCCAGGACAGTGCCATCGCTGCCAGAGATATGGACATGCTCAAAATAAATGCACATTTCCGTGGAGATGCGTAAAATGTTTAGGAGCACATTGCACAAAAGAGTGTGCATTGACGCAAAAAGAAGGTGAAAGAAACGTGGCATGCGTTTTATGTAACCAGAGTGGACATCCAGCCAGTTATAAAGGCTGCAGCGCATATAAAAATCTAACAAAGAAGAGAACACCGACAAAAAAAGAAGCCCCCCCCCCAAGAAAATCGCTGAAAAAATTGAGACTGTTGTTACTGTTGAGAAAACAAAAGTACAAAGAACAAAAAACTCGTCCACAAAATCAATTGCAGCCAAAAGAGAAGACTCTAAAGATGAACTCGACAAACTCACTGAGAAAATATTCAGCAGAATAATGCAGAGATTTGAAAAAGAATTCGAGAAGAAATTTCAAAACTTTTTTGGAAATAAATAATCTTTGAACATGCAATCACAACTAAAAAAATCTAAAGATAGTTTCCTGGAATATTAACGGAATCAGAGCCCGTAAATCAGATATTGAACAATTGTTCGAAGAAAAACATCCTGATATTATGGCGCTTCAGGCAACAAAAATGACCCCAAAGGATAGAATTTCCTTCAAAAACTATGAAATATACAGAAGAGACAGAAATAATAGAAACAGTGGAGGCGTTGCCATTCTTGTTAAAAGAGACGTGAACCATTACCTGAATGCGGTTGTAAATCCCGAGGCCAATGACGCATCTATAGAGGCACTATCGATCACAGTAAAGATAAGAAGAGAAAGCATTAAAGTATTCTTCGTATATAAACCACCCCAAATAAATCTGCCAGAGGAAGAGATGATGATTTTATTAGGGGTTCATTTTCCAAGAATATTACTTGGAGATCTCAACTGTAAATCTCAACAATGGAATTCTAGAACAGAGAATGCAAATGGCAAGAAATTGAAAGAATATGCCGAAGAGGAAGATGCGATAATCGTGGGACTGGATATACCGACATATTTACCTTGTGGCAATAGAACATCTGATGTTCTAGACATAGTTATAATGAATAACATAAAGCAAGATTTTGCTCTTGAAACGATAGAGGATGGTATTTCTGATCACAACCCGATAGAGTTCATTTTAGGACATGGACCTAGAAATGAAGTGACTCAAACACGAGAACATACCGATTGGGACCAGTTTAAAATTAAACTCCAAGAAAATATCCCGAATATTCCACAAATTAACACTCCTGATGAATTAGATGAATCAGTCATAGCTTTGGAGAGTGCGATTATGAAATCCTATGAAGAGAGCACGGCTAGAAAAACTGAACCTACTCCCGAACATCCATATGGTGATACTCCAAAAGAGGTGAAAGAACTGATAAAAGTCAACCGAAGACTAAGAAAGAACTACAGGATGTATAAAACAGATAATGATAAGATCAGACTAAACAGACATAGTCAAATACTTAAGAACGCACTAAGGGAGCTCAGAACGAATAGATGGAATAAGAAAATCAGTGAACTCAACACAGAAGACCACTCTGCATGGAAAATGCAAAAAAATTTACGTAATGAAAAAACTCAAATTCCACCACTGCATGGAATGCATGGAATGGCATATTCAAAAAGCGACAGATCTAATGCTCTTGCCGATACTATAGAAAGGGAGTCAAGAATAAACTATTGTGAAGAAGACGATGAGGACCTAGAAGAATTAATTGAAGATAATGAAGAAGAAATGAAAGAATCACCACCGGATGACAAAATCCCTCACCCAACAACTCCGGCAGAAATCAAAGAGATAATCAATAACTTGAAAACAAAAAGGCTCCTGGAAAAGATGAAATTACAAATCTCATGCTGAAGAAAATGTCAAAGAAAGGAACGGCAGCTCTCACTAGCATAGCAAATGGCGTGATGAGAACAGAGCACTTTCCAAAAAGATGGAAAACTGCCGAAGTGATTGTTTTCAATAAACCAGGTTTATAAGTCTTTGGTCTATACAGTGGCTCTAGTTTTAGGTTACAAGGCGTCTTGTTTGAGTCTAATTTTCTGGTGCAGTTTTAACTGCTGAGGAAGGTTGATACCATTATAAACAAGATGATTATGAAATGGATCATCGTAATTCAAGGTACTGAGTTGTGCCTTTAACTTTCTGTTAAGGCCTCTTGCAAGGACAGAGAATTCTCGCGAGAATTTTCTGTCAAATTCACTGACCGAAAATTCTCGCCTCGTCTCCGTGTAATTGACCATTTTCATTAGCTATCGGTTGCAGCTTTGGGTTGGTACCAACTACCAATGTGTCATCAATGTCAATGTTCAATGTCAAACCTCATTATCAGTCCAATTTTTGCGTGTTACCGTGTTACAAACGGTCACAAACGGTTACGATTTTCTGATACCGTTTGTATTTTTGCGAGGGCGGTAATCATATATCTAATAACATCAATATGGATTATACCCCTGCTTTTCACAGTCTCAAAGTGAAGCCAAATCTTTGGTAAAGCTTGAGTTGTACGCTTGCGTCAAGTGGAAATTCAAAAATTGCGAGAAATTTGGAGGTTATGTTTATTCTGAAATACAAAAAGAAAATAGATATCGAGAATGAAAATATGTCACTTGAATACTTTCAGTTCAATTTTAGAATATGAATAGGAGTTAGCAATGATCTTTAGGACTTGAAGAAAACGGAATAAAGCGATTGAAACATTTCACATGAAATTGTGAGGTTATGATCGAAACTATTCACATGAAGTTATGAATGACATACGTTTCACGACATAATACGATGTGTCGGAGAGAGACAGAATTAAAAAAATATTTTTATTTTCAATATTGCCGCACAAGCGCAGATCTGGATTTTTACCAAATCCCAGCTTCAGTTTTGATTGGCTCATGGCCCATATTGGAATTATTAGATATATGGCGGTAATAGAGGGGAAGGTGTTATGACGTAGCCGTAATACGTCATCATTGTGCCCGTTGTTGAGAAATCTGTAACCTTGTTCCGAAGCAGGGTAACTGGAGCGGTTATAATCTATAGCGCGCCAAAAACGAATATTTCGCATGTTGTTTCAGTTGGTTTTTCATTTTGTAGATCTACGGGTATGCAATTTTTTTGACTTATTCTATTTTTTATTCATTTCAAACACCACATTAGCATGATGTGAAAGAAAGCCTTTAATTAAACAAAATAATAAATGTATTGTTTTTACATCCCCTATATTTCCTAATTTTCCAAATTTTATTCTTGCTTCACTTTTCGACCGTTCTTTATACATAATTTCTAGACGTTATTCTGCTTTCAGATTATTATTTGAGAAAATACATTTATTAAATGTATTTTAGCGAGGATGCATAACCGTGTTAAGAACTTGAAATTCATGATAAGTGGGGGTAACCGCACTGTTACCAATAGTATAACCGGACTTGTAACACGGTAACACGCAAAAATTTGACTAATGTCAATTGTCATTGATTGTTTACAATTTTTGAAGTTTCGAACGTGCTATTCATTTTGAATTTTGATAGAGCAAAAACAATTTTTGGTAAAAATGGATGATAAAAGGTTGTAAGTACATCTTGTGTATACCTAAATTTTATAAAGAATATAATGAAACCTAAATGTTAATGCGGGCCTATTTCAAAACAGTAATGACAGTGATGACATATTATAATTATTGCTGCCAACCCGAAAACGTTCAAAAAGCTGCAACCTGCTTATGAATATGGTCAATTCCACAGAGAATTCTACCGAAAGTATAGTATGCAACGGCAGAGAATTTTCGGTCAGTGAATTTTACAGAAAATTCTCGCTAGAATTACCTATCTGTCGTTGCAAGAGGCCTTTAGACAGAAATTAAATAAGGTGAAGTATCCGAGCGGAGGGATTCATGATTTAATGCTAATGTTATGTATAATTTTAGGCCAGTGGATTGATAATAATAATAATAATAGTACTTTATTTCCTCCGGAATATGGTTACATCACATTATAGGAAACGTCAAGTAGTTTGTCAACATGACATAGCAACGATACGAATACACAAAATGACAAAGTAAAAACATGCTTCACAAACACAATAATCTCGAATTTCAGACCTAAATATAACAGCAACTACTTATCCAATTCGCTCTCCAACGACATAATTATATATAACATATTAGGTCTGTCGACCAGTCGTCGGAGAGGAAAAAACCTAAGAGGAGTCAAAGAATTCCGCAAGATTATAAAAACTATTTTGCACCAGGTACAATTTCAGATTCCTCTTGAAAACATTTATATTAGGAGCCGTTTTCAACTCCGAGCCTAGTGCATTGAAAAGTCTTGGGCCGACATAACCAGGCAAAGCCGCGAAGCACGCCTGATTCTACACCCACGATAAGGCACCCTCAAGTCCCCCCCGGAGCGCGTGAAATGTGAATGCACGTCTCCGTTCACTCTGAGACCCGATCTGCTTTTGTATGTATATACACACACCTCGTATATATATGACGAACATAACGTCTAACGTCAGAATATTCAAGGACTTAAATATTTCCCTACAAGAATCTCGCGCCGCGGCACCCACAATGCACCTTGTCACTCTTTTCTGAGAAACGAACACATCCGGAGCCGCCACCGAAGAGCCCCACATACAAATACCGTACCTTAAACGTGACTCCACCTTCGCATGGTAAACCATCAACAATTGTTTCTGTGTCATAATCTCCCTAAGATTGCGTATCATGTAGGACATTGCACCCAGATCCGACACAAGACCCCGGCAGTGATCGCGCCAGCACAAGTTCTTGTCCAAAACTACCCCCAGAAGGTTCCACCCTCCACATTATCAATTGTATGACCGCCCAGGGTTACATTCAGATCAAGATTTCTTGCATTATTATAATTCCTGAATCTGAGACAACCGGTCTTTTGGACATTCAAGAACAGACAATTTTTATTGAGCCACTCACTGGCCCTCAACAATTCAGCATTGCATCTTTTCTCAAGATCATCCTCCCCACCCGAAACGGTGAGCGTCGCATCGTCAGCGTAGAGGGCTACATCAGCCGTTATACAGATAACCATATCGTTAATGTATAGTATAAAAAACAGCGGCCCCAGGATAGAAACCTGGGGCACGCCTATAGTCATTTCTATTTTCTCAAAGTTAATAAAATGCTTGAAACCGTCGATCCCACCCTCCACGCTGACGTATTGCCTTCTATGACTTAGAAAGCTCTCGCACCACTTGAGGGCAACACCCCGAATACCGTACTTCTCCATCTTTTCAAGAACAATCCCGTGTATCATGCAATCAGAAGCCCTGCTGAAGTCCAAAAGGAATGCAGCAGGGCAGTCACCATTCTCTATAGCCTGAACCACTCCCTCCATGAATCCTATGATAGCTCCATTTGTATTCCTTCCAGGTAAAAAGCCAAACTGGCAAGAGGTGAGAACATTACAATCGAGCAAGAAAGGCAGCAACCTGCTCAAGAAACTGTACTCAAAAACCTTTGAGAAAACCGAACACATGGCTATCGGCCTATAATTACCAAGGCAGGTCTTATCCCCCTTTTAATGTATGGGAATAACTCGACTGAGCTTCAGAGACTCCGGATATACCATGTACATAAAGTTAGCAAAACAACACTCACGAATCAAACTCGGAATTGCTCAAAATTTTGCCGTTATTTATCCGTAATTTATCCGTGAAAAAATAAATTTTGCCGCTCTCATATTTAAAAAGATATGGGATGTGTCGCTAAGTTGATATCAAGTTGGCGAAACAACTTTTCAAAAAATGGTTTCAGTACAAAACAAAATAGCTCATCTTTTTCAGTGACTTATCCGTATATTATCCGTGAAGAAAAAATCATCGCCACTCTTGTATTTTAAAAAATATTGGGTGTTTCGCTAACTTGATATCAATTTGACGAAACAACTTTTCGAAAAATGGTTTCAGCACAAAACAAAATAGCTCATCTTTTTAAGTGATTTATCCGTAAATTATCCGTGAAAAAAGAAAATTTGTATGAATCAAGGTTTCGAAGAAAAATGACAAAATCTGATTGATCGATCAGCAGCCGAAGGAACATGATTTATGCATTTTTCTCGAAAACTACACAAGCAATATTGTTGATATTTGAAAAGAAGATGTAGCTTTTCATGACTGATTTATCCGTGAAGAAAAACATTTGGCCGCTCCCGTTTTTAAAAAAATATCACGTGCGCTGGTAAGTGTACCTACATCAAATTACCAGGTGACAGATTGAAAAAATGATTTCAGCAATCAACAGATAATGTAATTTCTTTTAATGATTTATCCGCAAATTATCCGTGAAGAAAAAAACATCGCCACTCTTGTATTTTAAAAAATATTGGGTGTTTCGCTAACTTGATATCAATTTGACGAAACAATTTTTCGAAAAACGGTTTCAGCACAAAACAAAATAGGTCTTTTTTTTAAGTGATTTATCCGTAAATTATCCGTGAAAAAAGAAAATTTGTATCAATCAATGTTTCGAAGAAAAATGACAATATCTGATTGATCGATCAGCAGCCGACGGAACATGATTTATGCATTTTTCTCGAAAACTACGCAAGCAATATTGTTGATATTTGAAGAGAAGATGTAGCTTCTCATCTCTCATCACAGAACACAACTGCTTACTCCGAAATCGGCACAAGTTGCAAGCTTCGAAGCTTGTAGTTTCAGAGGGGTCTCCTCAGGAGATCTAGGAGTAGTCAGGATAAACAATATATCATATCATCTCTGATTTATCCGTGAAGAAAAAAATTTTGCCGCTTCCGTTTTTAAAAAAATATCACGTGCGCTGTGGTAAGTGTACATCAAATTACCAGGTGACATATTGAAAAAATGATTTCAGCAATCAACATATAATGCAATTTCTTTTAATGATTTATCCGCAAATTATCCGTGAAAAAAGAAATTTTGTATCAATCAAATGACAAAATCTGATTGATCGATCAGCAGCCGACGGAACAAGATTTATGCATTTTTCTCGAAAACTGAGAAAGCAATATCGATGAAATTTGAAAAGAAGATGTTGCTTTTCATCTTTGATTCATCTGTGAAGAAGAAAATTTTGCCGCTCCTGTTTTTACAAAAATATTACGTGCACTGATAAGTGTACATCAAATTGACAGGTGACATATCCATATCGAAAAAAGTTATTTCAGCAATCAACAGATAATTTAATTGTTTTCGATGATTTATCTGTAAATTATTCGTGAAGAAAAAAACATCGCCACTCTCATTTAAAAAAATATAAGATGTTTCGTTGACTTGATATCAATTGAGCGAAACATCCGATATTTTTTAAAATACAAGAGTGGCGATGTTTTTTTCTTCACGGATAATTTACGGATAAATCATTGAAAAAAATTAAATTATCTGTTGATTGCTGAAATCATTTTTTCAATATGTCACCTGGTAATTTGATGGACACTTACCAGTGCACGGAATATGTTTGTAAAAACAGGAGCGACAAAATTTTTTTCTTCACGGATAAATCAAAGATGAAAAGCTACATCTTCGTTTCAAATATCAACAATATTGCTTGCGTTGTTTTCGAGAAAAATGCTAAACCATGTTCCGTCGGCTGCTGATCGATCAATCAGATTTTGTCATTTTTTTTCGAAACTTTGAATGAAACAAATTTTTTCACGGATAATTTACGGATAAATCACTTAAATGGATGCGCTATTTTGTTTCGTGCTGAAACCATTTTTCGAAAAGTTGTTTCGCCAACTTGATATCAAGTTAGCGAAACATCCGATATTTTTTAAAATACAGGAAAAGGGGATGTTTTTTTCTTCACGGATAATTTGCGGATAAATCATTTGAAGAAATTGCATTATCTGTTGATTGCTGAAATCATTCTTTTAATATGTCACCTGGTAATTTGATGTGCACTCAGCAGCGCACGTGATATTTTCTTAAAAACGGGAGCGGCAAATTTTTTTTCTTCACGGATGAATCAGAGATGAAAAGCTACATCTTCTTCTCAAATTTCAACGGTATAGCTTTCTCAGTTTTCGAGAAAAATGCATAAATCATGTTCCGTCGGCTGTTGATCGATCAATCAGATATTGTCATTTTTCTTCGAAACCGTGATTGATACAAATTTTTTTTTTCACGGATAATTTACGGATAAATCATTGAAAAAAATTAAATTATCTGTTGATTGCTGAAACCATTTTTTCAATATGTCACCTGGTAATTCGATATGTATGCATACCAGCGCACGTGATATTTTTTTTAAAAACGAGAGCGGCAAAATTTTTTTCTTCACGGATAAATCAAAGATGAAAAGCTACATCTTCTCTCCAAATATCAACAATATTGCTTGCGTAGTTTTCGAGAAAAATGCATAAATCATGTTCCGTCGGCTGCTGATCGATCAATCAGATTTTGTCATTTTTCTTGGAAACCTTGATTGATACAAATTTTCTTTTTTCACGGATAATTCACGGATTAATCACTTAAAAAGATGAGCGATTTTGTTTTGTGCTGAAACCATTCTTCGAAAAGTTGTTTCGTCAAATTGATATCAAGTTAGCGAAACATCCGATATTTTTTAAAATACAGGAAAAGGGGATGTTTTTTTCTTCACGGATAATTTGCGGATAAATCATTTAAAGAAATTGCATTATCTGTTGATTGCTGAAATCATTCTTTTAATATGTCACCTGGTAATTTGATGTGCACTTAGCAGCGCACGTGATATTTTCTTAAAAACGGGAGCGGCAAAATTTTTTTCTTCACGGATGAATCAGAGATGAAAAGCTACATCTTCTTCTCAAATTTCAACGGTATAGCTTTCTCAGTTTTCGAGAAAAATGCATAAATCATGTTCCGTCGGCTGCTGATCGATCAATCAGATTTTGTCATTTTTCTTGGAAACCTTGATTGATACAAATTTTCTTTTTTCACGGATAATTCACGGATTAATCACTTAAAAAGATGAGCTATTTTGTTTTGTGCTGAAACCATTCTTCGAAAAGTTGTTCCGTCAAATTGATATCAAGTTAGCGAAACACCCAATATTTTTTTAAATACAAGAGTGGCGATGTTTTTTTCTTCACGGATAATTTGCGGATAAATCATTAAAAGAAATTGCATTATCTGTTTATTGCTAAAATCATTTTTTCAATATGTCACCTGGTAATTTGATGTACACATACCAGCGCACGTGATATTTTTTTTTAAAACGAGAGCGGCAAAATTTTTTTCTTCACGGATAAATCAAAGATGAAACGCTACATCTTCTTTTCAAATATCAACAATATTGCTTGCGTAGTTTTCGAGAAAAATGCATAAATCATGTTCTGTCGGCTGCTGATCGATCAATCAGATTTTGTAATTTTTCTTGGAAACCTTGATTGATACAAATTTTCTTTTTGACGGATAATTTACGGATAAATCACTTAAAAAGATGAGCTATTTTGTTTTGTGCTGAAACCATTTTTCGAAAAGTTGTTTCGTCAAATAGATATCAAGTTAGCGAAACACCCATTTTTTTTTTAAATACAAGAGTGGCGATGTTTTTTTCTTCATTGATAATTTGCGGATAAATCATTGAAAGAAATTGCATTATCTGTTGATTGCTAAAATCATTTTTTCAATATGTCACCTGGTAATTTGATGTACACATACCAGCGCACGTGATATTTTTTTTTTAAACGAGAGCGGCAAAATTTTTTTCTTCACGGATAAATCAAAGATGAAAAGCTACATCTTCTTTTCAAATATCAACAATATTGCTTGCGTAGTTTTCGAGAAAAATGCATAAATCATGTTCCGTCGGCTGCTGATCGATCAATCAGATTTTGTCATTTTTCTTCGAAACCTTGATTCATACAAATTTTCTTTTTTCACGGATAATTTACGGATAAATCACTCAAAAAGTTGCGCTATTTTGTGTCGTGCTGAAACCATTTTTCGAAAAGTTGTTTCGCCAACTTGATATCAACTTAGCGACACATCCCATATCTTTTTGAATATGAGAGCGGCAAAATTTATTTTTTCACGGATAAATTACGGATAAATAACGGCAAAATTTTGAGCCATTCCGAGTTTGATTCGCGAAAGTTGTTTTGCTAACTTTATGTACATGGAAAACCCCTGTGGAAAATGAAAGGTTAATCAAGAACACAAGCGGTGCTACGATGTAAGAAATGCATCTTTTCAGCAGAAAACCCGGAACGTCGTCAAATCCACACGATCTCTTGGGTTTAAGTTTCCCATTTACAGTTGACAGCAACTCTTGTTCAGTGTAGGGATTTAAGAATATTGTTTTCATATTTCTCGGTATTTGATCAGAATACTCCACCTTCGGGATTTTTCCAATTATGCTCAATGGAGCATCCCTGAAAAAGTCATTAAAAGAGCTCGCGATCACCCCTGGATCCGTAGTACATATCCCTCCAACATTGACAGATAAACCACCGTCTGAAGCTGATTTTGTTGGAGCATTCCTATCTTTAACCAACTTCCACAGTTCCATGGGTTTATTGACAGCATGCCCAAGAAAACGCTTAGTAAACTTAATTAAATTAGTATGTTCACGCTTGCGGACAAGATACAAATCTCGAAGCTCCGGAAATTTTTTGCTTAACATATATATGCCACGTAAATTAGCACTAGCTGACCTTACCTGTTCATTGACCCAAAGCTTAGAATCCTTTTTGTAAAATCTTCTGCACGGGAAATGTGTTTCAACATGCCCCATGAAAACACCATGAAATGCATTGTAAGCCGTATTCACATTACTATGCCCAAAAACCGAATTCCATTCCTCACGTTGCAAGGCATCTATAAAAGACTCCAAGTTTGAGTTACTAAAATCACGTTTCATCTCCGACATGTTCTTGTAGTTCTGACATGTCAGAATATTTCCCCATACAATCTTATGATCCGAAAAGTGGACGTCTTCCACGGTGCTATCAACATCAGCATTTGAAAATATGTAATCGAGCGAATAATTTAGTCTAGTCTTTAAGTCGGAGGATCTTCTCAGCCCAAAACTCCCCAATACACCGCTCATCATCTCATACTCTCTACTATCTCTATGCACATCTAAGTTAAAATCGCCACATACATAGTCTACTATTTGGGGGCACGGCAGTGGCCCCGCCAAGTCGAGCGCGAAGCAAACACTGCCGTACTATCTTTACCCGAACCATTTCGCCGCATTTTCAGGCCCCTATTTGAGAACCTCCGGATGAGACCAGAACGCCGAAATTTTCGTCATCCAGTAAGCTATAATCACGTACTCAAAATCCAAAATTTCAAGTATGTAGGTCATTTAGTTCCGAAGTTACGCGAATGCAAAGTTTCGCATTTTCGACCCTCACTCACTCATGATCATCAAAATAGAACTAGTACTTCCCATAAACTCAGAGAGCTGAAATTTGGTACAGAGTTAGGGTTCGATGACCACATAAAGGGAAAACTCTAAAAACTAGGATAATCGAAAATCTGTTGGCACGTCACGTGAGCTCACGTGCTATCACGTCATCTTCGCAAAATGTGCAACCACAATAATGTATGGAAGTTTATGCGCTTGGAAACGCATTGTTATCATACTCAATATGTGAATATCGACTTTAGAATATAAATTGAAAAAAAAAATAATAATCGGATGATCAGTCTTATACACAGTGATATTTTAACTGTCTCATTTATTGTTCAAGGAAACGATAGGTTTTCGAAAGCTAGGCCGGAACAATAAATGAGACAGTAAAAATTATCACTGTGTATAAGACTGATCACCCGATTATTATCCTTTTTTCAATTGTTATCATTTCACGCATTCACGAAGTAAGCATCTGCTGTCACTTGATAGCACACCAGAACTACCCGCAAATTTACATTTTCTAACCGTAAGTGATATCACGTCGGATATTTTTTGAAGTGATTGATGTAGTGAAAATGGATGAAAATCTGATCGAACTTGTCAGGCTTCATGAAGTGATCTATGATCATTCTTCATCAGAGTACAGGGATCAGAATGTACGACAACAAGCTTGGGTGCTGGGTGCTCATTCAACAATTGTTGTACTATTTGAGGTAATCCTCCCATTTCCTCTCTTCGTTGATTTATTTGGTGAATCAAATCTCTTCTATCAGAATCACCAGCAACTGTAAAAGCAGTTATGTTCTCTATATCTTCTTTCCATTCCGAAGAGCTTGAAGAAGAAGAAACTGTGTCACTGAATAAAAAAATGCTATGAAATTTTGGTGCAATATAGAACGTCGATTGCTCTTCAGAAAAAACATCATCAGATGGGTCTGCGATGGTTAGATTGGGAGAGAAAAAATTGAATCCGAAAAAGAATCGGGTAAGAGATGGGCTATATGGACAAGTTTGATATCAAACTATAGGTTTTCGAGGACGCTGAAATCAATAAAAAATAATCGGAGGCTCTATCTACCATAGTTCAGAACCGAAAAAAATAAAGATTCGTGATAAAAAAACTACTCCTAGAAAAAGTGTCAAATAAGAAAATCTAATAAAATAGATCAATATGCCCACGTTTCTACAAAAAGAAGTGAAATCCCACCAAAAACATTCTGTAAAAACTAGCCAAGTTTCGATGGAGCTGCTAGTTTATCTCTAAAGAGTAATGAAATCTAGAAAAAGTCGAGCCAAGTTTAAGGCTTCTTACTGCGATTTCTTTATTATTATAGTTAATGTTGTGTGACTTGGCCGTTGAAGGGTACACAAGGGTACAAAACCAGGTGCTCCATGACACCATTGCACCAATCTGTCGCCAGAAACGCAACCCATTGACGATGGAAAATTGCCACTTGGAAAACGTTCATTCAATAATGGCGCGTTTACATTAGTCAAGTGAGTTGATCAAGTCAGTTGAATTCAAGTGACTTCCACAAAGTTGACCGTGCTTCAACTTAGAAGCCGTTCAATTCAGCCGATCGAGTGAAACGAATTGGGGGGTTTAAACATTCAATTCGCTTTCAATGCAACTGACTTGATCAACTCATTTGACTAATGTAAACGCGGTGTAACCAGTCAATTGTAGGCTTGATAAAGCTGCGTATTCAATAATACGAGCCTGAAACAAACAGTATAAAAAATTATTTACAGCACAGACGGACTTCTAATCATTGATAGAAGATCGTCTGTACGTCTATTTTATTTTAGATCGGTGGTCGATTTGACGCTCAAAAAAGAAGAGAGCAGAAGTCAGCATTGTCAATGCTGAATGCATATATGTTGCACAATCAACAACAGACTAAAATGAGACACTAGCGTCCAATTACCAATACCAGCATTGGCTATTATCTCGCTTAACAAACATAGGTAGTTACAACAGATATAGCATTACGTGTAAACAAAATTGACTTGTACCCACTAACGTATAAAGAATGTTCAACGGCCAAGTCACACAACATTAACTATAATAACTGTCGAATCGAGTTGATTCTAGATCAAGCTCTGATCACCGGTGATATGCTTTGTGAAACCCCCGTTAAAGTTGTATAAACTCACAATTGCTATTTTTTCAAGCAGGAGATAAATTAGGCATAATAAAAGTTCTGTCAAATGTCAACTGTCAATAATTGTCTATTGATAAATGTCAGATGTCATCTGTCTATTGATAAATGTCAGATGTCATCTGTCTATTGATAAATGTCAGATGTCATCTGTCAAATGTCATCAGTCAAATGTCATCTGTCAAATGTCATCTGTCAAATGTCATCTGTCAAACATCATCTGTCAACTGTCATCTTTTCCATGGATATGAGCTGTCACACAAAACAGAAATACAAAAATAATATGTCAATTACTAATTATGGGCAATTTTGATTTCAGTTATTTCCGCAAATCTATTTATTACCCAAACATAAATCAAAAACATTTCAGAAATATAGAGAAAAGATGAAAATGGACAACTCACGATTGATGCAGATCGTCACAATCCGATTTACTTTACATTCCCGTAAAAATCACTCTTCCACCAACTTGAGATCTTTACCCGCTTTTGATCTGATAATAGCCTTCCATGTTATTATAAGTTCTATGCAAATTACACAATAATTGTATACATCGCCATCTAGTCTACTTTTTGTCAGGCAACCCAAAATACATTCATACATCATAATTATAAATTGTTAAACATAGTATTATTATAAAATTATTTTATAATATTTGGGGGCACGGCAGTGGCCCCGCCAAGTCGAGCGCGAAGCAAACACTGCCGTACTATATTTACCCGAACCATTTCGCCGCATTTTCAGACCCCTATTTGAGAACCTCCGGATAAGACCAGAACGCCGAAATTTTCGTCATCCAGTAAGCTATAATCACGTACTCAAAATCCAAAATTTCAAGTATGTAGGTCATACTGAAAACTGACCATTAAAATCAACAAGTCAATATCGAAGATATTCTCCCCAAAACAAGGCACACCCCAAGGCTCTCCTTTTTCACCACTGTTGTACAACCTGTACTGTAGCGATATTTTTCCATCAAGTGATAACAGTCAGTATATTCTACAATATGCAGATGACACCCTCCTAATATCGCACGAAATAAAACTACATAAATGTGTAGAAAACCTACAAGGATCAATTGAAAGGACAGAGTCTTGGTTTCACACTTGGCGTCTGAAGTCTAATCCAGAAAAATCCCAATTTATTATCTTTAATCACAAGCCATCAAGCAACTCACCGACAATTTCAATAGACAGCCAAGTGAAATACCCCATACATTCAATAAAATACCTAGGAGTGCATATCGACCAAAAACTGAACTTCAATCAGCATACCAAGTCCATGAAAAAACAAGCAATTACAAGATCAAAATTGTTCTCTAAGTTAATAATCAAAAAACAAGGACTCTCCATCAAAAACGCATCAAAGATATACAAGACGATATGCCGACCTATACTGGAATATGGCCACCCAATTATGACCAACTGCAGAAATCCAGCAATAAAAAATCTAGAAATTGCAGAAAGAACAGCACTCAGAACTATAACTCGAATAAGACACCCCAACAATATTCTGCACAACCCACCAAACCAACTACTGTACGAGTTAACCAATGTAGAACCTATAGCAGAACGAATGAAAAGGTTGAATTCAAAATTTTTTAAGAGACTGCTGGAAATGCGGGATATCACGGTGCTGTTCCAGGAGGACGCACATCCGAACCCTAAAAGAAAGTTCCCAACAGAAACCATCTTCAAGAAGTAGAAAGAAGACCATAATAATAATAATAGATTTATATAAAGAAAGTTTTAGTGTATATATATATATATATATGTATTTTTTTTTTATTATTGTAATAGTTAACACAATATTAATTATTAATTCAACATGAGCTGAAGGACCCTAGGTCGATGGCTCTTTGCCTGATGTAATAAGTCAGACAATAAATTATCTTTTTCTCTCTCTCTCTCTATATTTATTACCCAAACATAAATCAAAAACATTTCAGAAATATAGAGAAAAGATGAAAATGGACAGCTCACGATTGATGCAGATCGTCACAATCCGATTTACTTTACATTCCCGTAAAAATCACTATTCCATCAACTTGAGATCTTTACCCGCTTTTGATCTGATAATAGCCTTCCATGTTATTATAAGTTCTATGCAAATTACACAATAATTGTATACATCGCCATCTAGTCTACTTTTTGTCAGGCAACCCAAAATACATTCATACATCATAATTATAAATTGTATTATTATAAAATTATTTTATAATATTTGGGGGCACGGCAGTGGCCCCGCCAAGTCGAGCGCGAAGCAAACACTGCCGTACTATATTTACCCGAACCATTTCGCCGCATTTTCAGGCCCCTATTTGAGAACCTCCGGATAAGACCAGAACGCCGAAATTTTTGTCATCCAGTAAGCTGTAATTACGTACTTAAAATCCAAAATTTCAAGTGTGTAGGTCTTTTAGTTCCGAAGTTAAGCGAAAGCAAAGTTTTGCATTTTCGACCCTCACTCACTCATGATCATCAAAAGAGAACTAGTACTTCCCATAAACTCAGAGAGCTGAAATTTGGTACAGAGTTAGGGTTTAATGGCCACATAAAGGAGAAACTATAAAATCTAGGATAATCGAAAATCTGGAGTACTGTTGGCACGTCACGTGAGCTCACGTGCTATCACGTCATCTTCGCAAAATGTTCAACCACAATAATGTATGGAAGTTTAAGCGCTTAGAAACACATTGTTATCATGCTCAATATGTGAATATCGACTTCAGAATATAAATTGAAAAAAGAATAATAATCGGGTGATCAGTCTTATAATGTCTCATTTATTGTTCAAGGAAACGATAGGCCGGAACAATAAATGAGACAGTAAAAATTATCACTGTGTATAAGACTGATCACCCGATTATTACCCTTTTTTCAATTGTTATCCCATACAGCACACGATATCCATTGGACGTCCATTTTACGACCATATCAAGTCCAAACGTCCATGGACGTTGAATGGATGTCCATTGTACTTACAATTGTTGACGTCCATTGGTTGTTACGAACGTACGTCCATTGTACATACATACAGGGTCTTTCACGAGGAACCTCACCCATATTTATACGGGAAACTACTGAACGTATTTTCATGAAATTCAGCACTTATAAGTATTTCACGATGCTGATGAAATCTAAAATATTTTCAAGGCATGAGCACCTCCGGTTTTTCCGGAACTGACGTCAACTTCCGTTTTTCAAATTAGAACACCATTTTTTTATTGCAGAAATAGATTCCTTAGAAAATTTCAAGTTATTTTGATGTAATATTTTTCAGTTTTGGTTGGAAAATTCTCTCTGAGCGGGAAAATTCGAAAAAAAAATCGAAAATAGAGCTCCGCTGAAACAAGAATAACTTCGAGGTTTTTGGATGGAAAATTTTCATTTTTGGGATTTTTCAAGATGTAAGATTGATGTATCCACTTTAAAAATCTAAATCGCGATTCATGATACAGGGGGTGAAAAAATCGCTTTCAAAGTTAGGGATGACAAAATCGTGAAAAATCAATTTTTTCAAATTAGAACCCCATTTTTTTATGGCAGATATTGAATCTACGTTAAAAAATAATGTGAGTGTATGCATCACACCCTTGCCCTGAAGTGGATATTTTCTGAGTTATTCACAAAAAACTGTTTTTCGTCTTGAATTTTCAGCTATTTCTTTTCACTTCACGCCAAAAAGATGAAATTTTCAGGAACTGTTACTTAAACCATGTTTTAGATTTTACTACCCTAATATGCAAGAGAAAAAAGTTACAGGTTGTTCCTAAATAGATGGCAAATTTGGATTCGAATTTGTATCGGAAACCTCTTTATTTCAACTAATCGGCCATCGGTTTTCTCTCCAGTGATAAATAAATAATTCCTTATGAACCATATGCAAAAACTTACCATGTTTTACATTCTTTTTTTTAATGATAGATATCATTAATTACATCTGCCAAATTCCTCTTTATTCAGTAGCATTTTGTGTTTACTATTAATTTGGTGATAATTCGTATTAAGTTATAAAATCGACCACTATGCCTAATTTTACCAATGAAGATTATTTAAATCTCATTCTACTTCATGGAGAATGTAATAAAGTTGTAGATATGTCAGAATATCTATCTCCTAAGGAAGAACATTCTTTAAATAATGCAAACATGTGTAGTGTTCTATCATACCAGTTAAAGTCCCATCATAAATGTGAACATCGAGAGTTGCATTATTTTTGATGGCGCAAAAAACATTGAAACTCCAGGTCTCTTGAAAGTTCCATTGTCTGAAGTGGTGGTTGTTCTCTTCATCCCAATAATGACTGTTATGCCTATTGAAAGAACCATTCTTTGTGAATTAAGATTCATCTGTCCAAATTATACAGTCCAAAAAGTTTTCATTCTCTTGAAATCGAATCATCATAGCTTCGCAAAACTCTGTTCTCCTGAAGAAATCAGTTTCCTTCAAATGCTGTACCCTATTTATATGGGTGCATTTTATGTTTTTTTAATATTCTCCAAACACTCGATTGAAATAATCCCAGATCAATCTCGGCATCTTTGAGAGAATTTTGAGGATTCACACGAAAATATGCAAGAACTGTAATTTCGTTGTTCTCATCTTCTACTACACTTTTTTCTCTGTGTATAGTTTTCTTAACGAAAGATCCGACATTTCTCAAGTTTGTCATGGTTCTGTTAATGGTATCTCTCGTTGGTCTGGGTCGGTCAGGAAACCTCTCAATGAACAGTCGAATCGTTCTATCCACAACTTTATTACATTCTCCATGAAGTAGAATGAGATTTAAATAATCTTCATTGGTAAAATTAGGCATAGTGATCGATTTTATAACTTAATACGAATTATCACCAAATTAATAGTAAACACAAAATGCTACTGAATAAAGAGGAATTTGGCAGATGTAATTAATGATATCTATCATTAAAAAAAAAGAATGTAAAACATGGTAAGTTTTTGCATATGGTTCATAAGGAATTATTTATTTATCACTGGAGAGAAAACCGATGGCCGATTAGTTGAAATAAAGAGGTTTCCGATACAAATTCGAATCCAAATTCGCCATCTATTTAGGAACAACCTGTAACTTTTTTCTCTTGCATATTAGGGTAGTAAAATCTAAAACATGGTTTAAGTAACAGTTCCTGAAAATTTCATCTTTTTGGCGTGAAGGGAAAAGAAATAGCTGAAAATTCAAGATTTGTGAATAACTCAGAAAATATCCACTTTAGGGCAAGGGTGTGATGCATACACTCACATTATTTTTTAACGTAGATTCAATATCTGCCATAAAAAAATGGGGTTCTGATTTGAAAAAATTGATTTTTCACGATTTTGTCATCCCTAACTTTGAAAGCGATTTTTTCACCCCCTGTATCATGAATCGCGATTTCAAAGTGGATACATCAATCTTACATCTTGAAAAATCCCAAAAATGAAAATTTTCCATCCAAAAACCTCGAAGTTATTCTTGTTTCAGCGGAGCTCTTTTTTCGATTTTTTTTTCGAATTTTCCCGCTCAGAGAGAATTTTCCAACCAAAACTGAAAAATGTTACATCAAAATAACTTGAAATTTTCTAAGGAATCTATTTCTGCAATAAAAAAATGGTGTTCTAATTTGAAAAACGGAAGTTGACGTCATTTCCGGAAAAACCGGAGGTGCTCATGCCTTGAAAATATTTTAGATTTCATCAGCATCGTGAAAAACTTATAAGTGCTGAATTTCATGAAAATACGTTCAGTAGTTTCCAGTATGAATATGGGTGAGGTTCCTCGTGAAAGACCCTGTATAATGTCCAAAAATATACATATATGGATTGTCTGTTTGAATCTCATATTTTTTCTCTGTTCCAAATGAAAATAAATAGTATTTCCAAACACAATCTTGAAATGAAATTCGATGAATGGTGCATTTTGTTCGTCCAGTTAATGTACATTTCTGGACGTCCATTGTACATCCAACAGTGAACATTCATTGTACGTCCAATTCAGATACATTATTAATGGTGCATATTTTGTTGGTCCAGTTAGTGTACATTTCTGGACGTCCATTGTACCTTCTGTATAAAAAGTACCCAGAATTGTAAAAAAAACACATAAATTTAAATTTAATCATCAATATTTATTTTGTCTCCTTCAAAATAGTCCCCATTGCTTACAATACAACTATGATATCGGCGAACCCACTTTTCCATGCACCGCTCATACGCCGCCAAAGGTATGGCCTTCAGTTCTCGTTGCGAATTTGTTTTGATGGCTTCAATGGACTCAAAACGCGTTCCACGTAGAGGCAATTTGAGTCTTGGGAATAGAAAAAAGTCGCACGGAGCTAAGTCAGGTGAATACGGCGGTTGTTCGATGGTATTTATTGAGTTTTTGGTCTTGTATTCCTTAATAATTATGGCTCGGTGCGACGGCGCGTTATCATCATGCAAAATCCACGAATTGTCTTTCCATAAATCTGGCCGTTTACGACGAACATTCTCACGCAAACGCCTCAATACACCCAAGTAATACTCCTTATTCACTGTCTGTCCTTCAGGAAGAAATTCTGAGTGCACAACACCACGATAATCGAAGAAAACAGTGAGCAAAACTTTAATTTTCGATCGACTTTGACGTGGTTTTTTCGGACCATCTTTGAATGATTTGTACCAATCGTATGCTTGTGTTTTTGACATACAATTATCACCAAAGGCTTTTTTTAACATTTTCAATGAATCGGCACAAGAAAATTCGTTTGCAAGACAAAATTTGAGGCAAACTCTTTGATCAACTATTTTTTCCATTGTAAAATTCGCAGAGCACTTTTGAGGTCGACTGATACTGACAGCTGTTGTAAACACACTAGTTGACAGATCGCGCTCAAATTTGGCTTGGTAATAAAGGAAGGTCCTACCAACTTTAAGAAAAAAATTACCGATTCCTTTTTGGCGGTTCATTTAAATAACATTTTCCGGGTACTTTTTATACAGAGAGTATATCCAACAGTGAGCATTCATTGTACGTCCAATTCGGATAAATTATTAATGGTGCATTTTGTTAACGTAAGTTCTGCTGGCCCAGTGTGGCAACAGAGCTCGTTATTATGACAACCTCGTAATCGGACAAATGCGTACCTCGTGCACAGAGGTAACTTAACGTCGAGTCTATGGTTGAGGCGGTAGTCCAGTTCTGTTTTAGACAAAGGGCAGATAAGTGTACACGCCAAGCCAAAGCCATATTGCTGTTTTTCATATATAACTGCTGTGTAGTTTGCATATTCCAATTGTAAATTAGAATAAACATAAACCCTGCTTTGTGACTAATTGTGAATACAGTGCAGTTCCCTGTTAATCCTGTTATAAACACTCACATGGTAGCAGAGCAAGAAAAGTGAAGCGTCCTTTGTTAGTCCGCCATCTTGACATTGTTACTTAGTTTAGTAAGTACACAAACGCTAACGCAACAAAAAATGGAAAATATCAACATGGATGAAGAAGAAATTATGTACGATGCACAAGCTGGGCCATCCCAAAGTGTAAACCTGGAAGACCAGCTACTGAACCACTTTACCAGTCCACAATTTTTCAAAGTACTGGTAGACAAAATAAGAGGAGAGTTAACGCCTTATTGTTCGTCAAATATCACCTCGCCAAGAAATGAGGGCTCATCTAGCGAAACAAATGGCAAAGTTAAACAACTGCCTACGTTCTCAATACCAACGATTGAAATGGACGATAAACTGAAAGGCCATTCAAACTACAGATCATGGAAACAGAGAATGGAAAGGGATCTAATAGCCTTAGGCAGACACGATTTCCTGAATCATAAATTAGGGGGCGATAAGCAAGAATTCTCACATGAAGAGAAGAGGATGTACGATGCACAAGTACGGCAATACCTGGAGGCAACCCTGCAGAATGGACCTCGTTCCCTCATCAAGAATGAAGCAACAGCCGCTGAAGCATTTCAGAAATTGGAGGAGATGTTTGGGAAAAATGACATACAAAAAATGGTGGAACTCCTGGAGAACTTCGGGAAGATTGTGCTGCATCCAAAGATGAATCCAATGGTGTTCATCACAAAGTTTGAAGACGCGATCAGACAATTTGAGGAACTTGGTGTTCCACTGGACAAGAAAATTATAGTTGCATATTTTCTGCACAAAGTCCGTCATTTGCGAACTTTTGGTGGATTTTATGCGACTGTAGCTACATTGCCAGAAAACACAAGGACCTACGAATTCGTCCGAAATGCATTTTTAGATGTAGCAAGCAATAGCTTCAATTTAGAATTGGAAAACAGTGAGTCTGATACTGATATGGTAGATATTGTGTGTTCTGAATGTAATGATGATCTTGATTTGAGTTGCAGGGATGTGGATAGTGATATCGTCACTATATGTTCTATTTGTTTGGATGTTCCTGAGGAAACTATTTTGTTAAATAATGAGTTTGTTTCAGTCTCTTGTTTACACTGTGGTAAAAGCAGTACTAATTTATGTGATTTTTGTGCAGGAAGTAGAAGCGAAGGAAGTTCATCAGAACCACCCAGAAAAAGGGGAAAATTAATGACTTCTACCACAAAATTTGTGGAGAAGAAGTACGGAGGTTTTCACTATACACCTGAACAGATTGAAAAAATCAAAAAGATGTCAGTTGAAGAGAAGAAGTCTGCCAGGTGCAATAAATGTGGCCTCTTATTCCATAAGGCATCAGATTGCAGAAGTGAATGCAGAGCCTGCTTCTATTGTTTTAAGAGTGGTCATGAGAAGAAAGACTGCAAAAAATTGCAGAGCCAGAAAGCAAGTAAGAGTGAGTTAGAGTTACATAAATTTGTTGATCTTGTTTCATTTCTTGTTGATTCCGGTGCATCACATCATGCAGTGAACGCACAAAATATCCTGTTAGAGTACACAGAATATGAAAAGCCTATATCTGTTGAACTTGCTTTGGAAACAAAGAACATTGTTGCTTTGGGAGAGGGTACTCTACCAATTCTTGTACAGTTTGGCAAAAGCTCACATGTGTTGAAGTTAGTAAAGGTTCAATTTATTCCTGAACTGAGAGAAAATATTCTAAGTGTTCGAGCATTTAATGCTCAATTCAGTACAAGTGTAATATTGAATTCTAATAATGGATTTATTTTATCTAGAAAGTTAAAAAGAAAATTGAGCCTCCTGTATGTATCTGATGGTCTCTATAAATTGGCGGTACGTGTTTATCAAGAGTCAGATGACAGCCATCAGCAAATACCAACCAGAAATTTAGTTACATACAAGAACAATCATGAAGTTATTAATAAATTGTCAAACAAATCGAATTGTAAAATAAAACGTACAATACTTAATCCAGTTATTGAAAGTAATCGTAAGAAAACTCGTAAATTGAGAAATAAGCTAACTCGTAATCAGCTACAAAAGCTAGCTGAAGAAGGTTTAGTTTGGCATCGTAGGATGGGTCACATATCATCCTCTTACCTAGGGAAATTACCAAGTGTGGCACTTGGAGTCAAAGAGCTCATATATAATTATACAACTGCTAACTGCTCAGTATGCTCAAAAGCAAAAATGATTCGAAAGCCTTGTACAAAAGAGCGTGAACGTGCATCTAGACCATGTCAAATTCTACATGCTGATTTATTGACTGTTAATCCACCAACACAGTTTGGTAAGAAAAAATATATTTTAGTACTTATTGATGACTATTCTCGATATGCACAAATTTTTCTTATGAAACAAAAGTCAGAAACTTATAGATCGTTCACTTTAGGATTACAATTTTTACAATCAATGTTCCCAGGACGTGGTCAGTTTAGTAAGTTGAGATGTGACAATGGCACAGAGTTTATTAATGAAACTCTTCAAGAGGTTTTAGGTAAATTTGAATTAAAATTACAGTGTGCCGAACCATACCAGCACGAACATAATGGAACGGCTGAAAGATTCAATAGAACAATACAAGAAAGAGCTCGAGCATTACTCTTTGATTCAGGCTTTCCCGTTACTTTTTGGGGTTTTGCTTTTTCAACAGCTTGTTACTTGTACAATCGCACACCTCACTTTTCAGTTGACTTCTTGACACCTTATGAAAAATTATTCGGTAAACAAGCTGATTTGCAAAATGTAAACATTTTTGGCTCCCAAGCGGAAGTTAAAGTAGAGAATATACCAAAAGGCAAAAAGTTACTTCCACGTTCTAGTACAATGTATTTAGTCGGATACACTGATACAGGTTACACCTTATATGATCCAAAAACACATAAAACTATAAACTCATGTAACGTTCTATTCAATGAAAAATTTAATTATAAATCCTGCAAAACAAATGTGTTAGTTGTTAGTGAAGAACTTCAGATATTGTCAGAAAGTAATAATTCAACTCAAACAAATATTTCGGTCAGTAATAGTCTTAGTAGATCACAAAGTGAAGATACTGATCAGTCAGAAAATGTTCAAATAACGAATGAAATCGAAATAGAAGAAATCTCGCAAAGAGAAAATAGTCAAATATCCAATGAAATAGAAATAGAAGAAATCTCGCAGTTTGAAAATAGTCAAAATGTCAATCAAATAGAGTTTGAAGAAATTTCTTCTCCGTTATATAATCGCGAAGAAACTGTACCAGATATCAGTATAAATTCGTGTATTTTGAATCAGTTTGGTTTTGTTTCTGAAGACAAAATTTTTAGTACAAGTGATTCACCTCAAAGCTATCATGAAGCCATTACATGCTCAAGCAGCAAGAAATGGAAAACAGCTATTGAATCAGAACTTTTCTCGATGAAAAAGCATACAGTTTGGGATATTGTTGAAAGAGAATCAAATATGAAAGTGATTCCTGTTAAATGGGTATTTGCAGTAAAACATGATGGTAACTTTAAAGCTCGTCTGGTTGTTGTAGGATGTAGAGACACAGAGAAATATTCCTCTGAGGAAACAGCAGCTCCTACACCTGCTTTTTCAGTTGTAAAATTGTTATTTGCATTATCGATTGCTAGAAATTGGCACATAGAACAGCTTGATGTTAAAACAGCTTTCTTATATGGAGAAATTGATAGACCCAAGTATGTAACCATTCCTGAAGGTATAAAGATTGATAAAACAAAATTTGTATGTAAATTACGTAAAGCTCTATATGGGTTGGCAATTGCACCAAAATGTTGGTTTTACACTATAGATAAATACTTACAAGAGTGTGGTTTTGAAGCAAATTTACGTGAACCTTGCCTATACTTGAAAAAGAAGGAAGATAAAATTGTTTTGATATTGATATATGTAGATGATTTATTAATAACTGGAAATAATAATGACTTAATTGAAGATACCGTGAATGTATTAAAATCAAGATTTGAAGTAAAACAGTTTGGTTTCCCAACCAAGTTCCTTGGTTTGGAGATCACAAGAACTGAAAATCACTTGTTTCTTCACCAAACTCAGTTTGTGAAGAATGTTTTGAAAGAGTTTCGCATGGAGAACTCAAATTCTGTTGATACTCCTTTGGTACCTCAAGGGAAGCATAAACCTCCTAAAAATACAAATGAAGCAAGCTTTCCGTACAAAAAGGCAATAGGCTCCTTGTTATATCTGAGTCTTTTCACTAGACCTGATATTTCATTTGCAGTGAGCTATCTTGCCCGGTTTCAGTCAAATCCGCAACAATATCATTGGACATTGGTGAAAAGAGTATTTAGGTATTTAAAAGGAACCACAGAAATTGGTTTAAAATACAGTAAGGGTTCACCAAGTCTTTCTTGTTATTGTGATGCAGACTTTGCTGGTGACAAAACAAGTCAAAAATCAACTACAGGCTTTGTGATTTTTGCCTTTGGTAATCCAGTCGTGTGGTGTTCAAAACTCCAAGCTACTATAGCACAAAGTTCAGCTGAAGCAGAATTCATTGCATTAACACATGCAGTAAATGAAGCTTTATTCTTGGCCCAGTTGTTGGCAGAAACAGTAAATATAGTTGTTTTTCCTGTACCAGTTTATGAAGATAATATATATATATATATTCTTATGAAATGGAGCTGTACAGGTTTGATTCCAAATATGGCATGTGTCTCGAAAAGGCAACAAGGAACAGATCATTCAAACAAACATATTGATCCATTCCCCGCTCCTAATCTCAGTATTAGCTAGACAAAACTGTCTGACAAGCACTAGTAAAAGTCGACTAAAATATGTAGAACGAAGATATCTTCTCATTCGTCAACATGTACGAGAGAAAAAAATCAGTGTTCTTAAAATTAATACAAATGATCAGATAGCAGATATACTCACGAAACCTTTGTTGGCAACAAAGTTTCGTAGTTTACGTGACCATTTAGTTACTTGTAACTATCTGACCCCTAGTTAAGTTATGCATGCAAAATTGTTTGTCTGTTGGTGTTTGTCATTGTTGAATCGAGAAGGGTCTTCGGTCCCTGGAGATTTAATTTTGACAAATGCAAGTATCTCAAATTAGAAGGATCTTCGGTTCCTGGCGATGAGAGATGCACTCGTTATGGTATACAGGTAGGTCACACCTTTCCATAAATACTAGTTTATTGAGTTGAATCATCAACTACACATGAATAATGTACTGATCAATGATGATACTTGTTGAGTTTTCATGCAAGAAGGGTCTTCGGTCCCTGGATGCAGGAATACTCATGTAATGTCTGTTTTGAGTGACAAAACAACATTAACTATCTTGTTGATTATATCTGTACGATATGATCATGCTTGTTGAGTTTTCATGCAAGAAGGGTCTTCGGTCCCTGGATGCAGGAATACTCATGTAATGTCTGTTTTGAGTGACAAAACAACATTAACTATCTTGTTGATTATATCATTACGATATGATCATGTTTGTTGAGTTTTCATGCAAGAAGGGTCTTCGGTCCCTGGATGCAGGAATACTCATGTAATGTCTGTTTCAAGTAAGTAAACAGCATTAACTATCTTGTTGATTATATCATTACGATATGATCATGTTTGTTGAGTTTTCATGCAAGAAGGGTCTTCGGTCCCTGGATGCAGGAATACTCATGTAATGTCTGTTTTGAGTGACAAAACAACATTAACTATCTTGTTGATTATATCATTACGATATGATCATGTTTGTTGAGTTTTCATGCAAGAAGGGTCTTCGGTCCCTGGATGCAGGAATACTCATGTAATGTCTGTTTCAAGTAAGTAAACAGCATTAACTATCTTGTTGATTATATCTGTACGATATGATCATGCTTGTTGAGTAAAGTGCGAGAAGGGTCTTCGGTCCCTGGAAGCAAATACTCTTGAAGATTCTGGTAACTAAGTGTGGTTCGCTTCGAGAAACCTCTGTCCCAGTTCTACTGACTATCCAGTTAGCTATTAGTATTTCTCACAATGTATAGTCTGTGTAATATTAATGTATTTCCTATTTTTATAAATGTATTCAAGTCTAGTTTTAAGTACAAGTCAGTCAGAACTAAACATATAGTAAAAGTTTTAATTGGTTAAGTAGTCAATTGTCCGATTCTAAGATTGGGAGGGGGTGTTAACGTAAGTTCTGCTGGCCCAGTGTGGCAACAGAGCTCGTTATTATGACAACCTCGTAATCGGACAAATGCGTACCTCGTGCACAGAGGTAACTTAACGTCGAGTCTATGGTTGAGGCGGTAGTCCAGTTCTGTTTTAGACAAAGGGCAGATAAGTGTACACGCCAAGCCAAAGCCATATTGCTGTTTTTCATATATAACTGCTGTGTAGTTTGCATATTCCAATTGTAAATTAGAATAAACATAAACCCTGCTTTGTGACTAATTGTGAATACAGTGCAGTTCCCTGTTAATCCTGTTATAAACACTCACACATTTTGTTGTTCCAGTTAATGTACATTTCTGGACGTCCATTGTACATCCAACAGTGAACATTCATTGTACGTCCAATTCAGATACATTATAGACGATTCGCAGATGAGCGCCATATTGGCCACGTTTCAGACCAAGACGAAAGTTAATTCCAGAAGAAATTATTCCAAAAAGAAAATAATTCAGTAAAACTAAGATAAATCAGATCTCAGTTTTACTGATTAATTTCCTCTTGGAATAATTCCTTCTAGAATAAACTTTCGTTGTATAATTATTATTTTCGGACATGCCGATAAGTATGAAAGATTCTCACGCTCCCGGCTTTCATGTTTCATATGTGAAAACTCACATTCTTGCTTGCTGAGGAGAAATATAGTAGCTATATTACCATATAGTCACTGTAAGGAGAAAATGTGAGATATGCCATCTATCTTCGTCCGCGTAACTTCGAGAGCGAATTGTTTGTCTAATTCTTAACTAGATGTCGCCATGTGGTAGTCTTTCCCCAAAACGATCTTCCCTTTTGTTTTAAGAGGACCTTCGTTCCGCTCCGACGATATGATTAACTCCGGAGCCCGGTGGTCCGTACAAGATCTTGATTTGATGAGGATGGAACCTTCGCTAGGTGCCTGGAATCTGGATGATGAAGTGTGGCAAGTGGCAAGCTGACAAGATTGAGTCAGATCCCATTGTTATGTTATAGGTATATCTAGGAACGCCGACCGCCGTATCTAAATCTGATGAATTTCAGAGTTACTAATTAAATTTCATGGATTTGAATCACGTTGAAGATTTGTTTATATTATTAATAATAATGCATTCCTTATCTTGTGGTGGATGATATTAACAGTATTTGAAAGTGGAGCATAGACCGATATTTGCAGGTTACGCACAATAAACATCCGTTGGACTTGAATTGTACGTCCATTGGATAAATAATGTACCAATTCAATTCTGGACATCCAATGGATGTCTCGAACATCCATAATAAACGTCCATTGATCATCCAATGTACGTACATGTGCATCCAATGTACGTACAATGGATGTCCAAGATAGGCACAATGTACATCCATTGGACGTTATCTGGGCTTGAATTGTACGTCCAAAGTGGTGTCCTGGACGTCCCATGAACGTCCAATGGATGTACTATGTACCAGTTCTGGACATCCGATGGATGTCTCGAACATCCATAATAAACATCCATTGTTCGTCCATTGTACGTACATGTGCTGTGTGGTCATTTCACGCATTCACGAAGTAAGCATTTGCTGTCACTTGATAGCACATCAGAACTACCCGCAAATTTACCTACATTTTCCAACCGTAAGTGATATCACGTCGGATATTTTGTGAAGTGATTGAAGTGAAAATGGATGAAAATTTGATCGAACTTGTCAGTGATGATCATTCTTCATCAGAGAACAGGGATCAGAATGTACGACAACAAGCTTGGGTGCTGGGTGCTCATTCAACAATCGTTGAACTATTTGAGGGAATTCTCCATAGAAATCATAATATATATACTTACTCTAGAATGCTAATTCCTTCTAGTTCCGCAGCGAAAAACGTGCCGCATAGGCAACTGATTCACAATGTGCGCATGCTCACCATTAGGAAATTTCAGGTAGAACGATGCCAAGTCCCTAAATGTTTTGTCGGTTCTATTTTAAGTTCAATATAATTAAACAATAAAAATATTCCATTGAGTAACAAACTTATTTTATAGCTCATGCGCGACTTCCTACGACTATTAGACACATTAATATCATAAGTGAATTGCAATATTTGTGGAATTGGTGAGAAAATTAGAGCAGTTATGTAGTAGATTTCACTAAATAGGTATAGACCGCGCAACACCGCTTTTTCTGTCTCATGGCAAATGACTTTGAAATGACCTTAGTGAAAGTATAGGCAGGAACGGGTCCAGTGTCAGTCTGCAGCCACAGTTTAGTTTACTGCATAGACAAACCAGTTCACTGGTGCTTAACTGTTATTTTCGTGTTTGATATTCTTCGTGTGCATTTTGCTTTTGTTGTGTGTTGTGTTCGATTTGGATTTTTTCGTATCCGATAAACAATGAACTGTATAGTGTTGTGGTGTCCTTGTCTTGACCCGTTCATTTCCCACTTAAGTATGTAAACTATGTGCACCTTTTCATTCATATAAACTGTTAAAAATTATGATTTACGCTTTGCTTTTCATTCGATTGACACATATCTCTCCACTCGCACCATGAAATTGGTTCTTTATATAGCAAAAGAACGCAATTCATTATCAAAAATCATGAATTCTTGTGAGTAAACCATCTTTTAATGGATAATTCGAACTCGAAAATAAAATATGTTGAAGTAAAACTTTGCAGTTTCATTCAGATAACAGATTGATTTTGGAATATAGATAATAATCGATGGCATGAAAATTAGACCTGCTGCTATCCGATATAGAGTGGATCATGTGACACTAAGCCGGTAATTAGCTGTTATTGACTAGGATATGGTAAAATTTATAAATCTTGAATATTTTCAGTTACGTTAAGAAGCAGAGAGCCATCGGAGAGCATCAGGAAATTATTAATTGCAAGCCACACTATCAGACCCGCCTTGTGTTTACGATAGATCAAGAGTCCATACTTGCTGAATATTTAAAAACCTGTGCGAAAATGTGTTACGGAAAAACTACAAGAAACACCCGTGAGCTGGCTTATGAAATGGTTTGGACGTTCGTTGAACTCTCATAAAGGTTTAACTAGTTTTTTTTTCAATTTTTTTGTTTTGAATAAATTTTTTCGAGATTTTTTTTTACCAGTTGAACAAAATGTTAATAATTAATTATTTTGCCAAGTGTTTGCAAAGTTTTAAATAAAAAGTATCAAAAATTTTTCGTATTATAACTATGTTGCGACCTACCCCATAGTATTTTCAGAGATGTTTCAACCTACCCTATGTATGGGGCACATTGAAACATCAAACGTGAAATGAAAAAGGTAGATTTTCCAAGATCTTTTTCAATGTCTTCATATATTTGTAAGCATAATATCAACGCCACAAATGGTGAGAAAATGGTATGTGAAGAACAGATTTCTAAAGTCCAAAACTTTTTTTTATACTCACAAATATTTTTTTTTGTTTCAACCTGCCCCACTTTCCCCTACTCGGAACTCAAAAAGACAAATGACTTGAAGAATGAATGTAGGTATCAGAATTCACTCATGAAACGATGCAGAGTAACGCATTGGCAGATGTACAAATGTACAATACATTTTCATGTTTCCACTATTTTCAGGAACACCGAAGAATAGAACTGCCCTTAAGGGATATATTAGTATATTTTGCTCATTTGATTTTTTTTCTGTACTTTACCAAAGGATTCGTTGTTTGTTAACCAGAATTTGTCTTCCTTGATCCTCGAATTAATTTTTATACCGAAACCGGGTTTTTTCAACGCCTGAAGAGGTTTTGGAATAATGAAAGATTTTCAGCTTATCTTTCAGTCGCTGATGATTCCAAATTTACCATTCAAATAGCTGTTGAAAATTATCAATATGTTCAAAACAACTAGTAATTGTCGAATACTAATTATGAATTGATTAAATCCAACTGCAACAATAACAGCATAAAATTTTATTGAAGCCGACCCTGTTCAGAAACAACCTGATGGCACGTATGCGCATTGTGGACCACACTGAAATTTTTACAACACTTCGGTCAATTGATTTAGCATTCTAGAGTAAGTATACATATTATGATTTCTATGGAATTCTCCCACTTCCTCTCTTCGTTGATTTATTTGGTGAATCAAATCTCTTCTATGAGAATCACCAGCAACTGTAAAAGCAGTTATGTTCTCTATATCTTCTTTCCATTCCGAAGAACTTGATGAAGAACTCTGTTTCGCTGTATCACTGAATGAAAACATGCTATGAAATTTTGATGCAATATAGAACGTCTATTACTCTTCAGAAAAAACATCATCAGATAGGTCTGCGGTGGTTAGATTGGGAGAGAAAAATTGAATCCGAAAAGGAATCGGGTAAGATATGGGCTATATGGACAAGTTTGGTATCAAACTATAGGTTTTCGAGAACGCTGAATTCAATAAAAAAATAATCGGACGCTCTATCTACCATAGTTCAGAACCGGAAATGAAATAAAGATTTGTAATAAAAAATTAGATCAATATGCCCACGTTTCTACAAAGAGAAGTGAAATCCCACCAAAAACATTCTGTAAAAACTAGCCAAGTCTCGATGGAGCTGCTTCTTTATCTCTAAAAAGTAATGAGATCTAGAAAAAGTCGAGCCAAGTTTAAGGCTCCTTACTGCGATTTCTTTATTATTATAGTTAATGTTGAGTGACTTGGCCGTTGAAGGGTACACAAGGGTACAAAACCAGGTGCTCCGTGACAACATTGCACCAATCTGTCGCCAGAAACGCTACCCATTGCATTGTGATGAGTGATTACTGCCCTGAAATGTCGAGATCACATGCGTTTTGTTGCGTTTATGGATGCAATAGTAAAGCCAACAGGGGTCCAGTCTCATTTCATTATTTTCCCAAATACAAAAGTTGTAAACTAGAAATAACTGTAATTTTACAGGTAGGTACCTTATTTTGCTCATTACCAGAACGTGTTTTAAAGTTGTGTCATGGTTACTATCATCACAAACATGTGAAATCTCAACGTCGATTTTTAATTATTGATCTGTCAATAGCATTTCTTACAGTATATATATAAATGATTTCAAATTCTACCAATAAAAAAAATTGTGTAAAGTATTCGTGGACGTGGATAACTGGTCTTTAAAACACTTTCTCTATTTCCGTCTCTAAAGAGTACAGACCTTAATATCAACTTATACTTTAATATGCTGTTATGATAAGTGGAACAATAGACCTTAATGTCGTAGTGGACTGTAACCCCTTTTTACCATAACTATATATCATTAATTTATATTGCCGAGTGTAATGATTAGTTTTCAATATCCATGTATAAATTCATTGTATTAACTATAATATGTCCCATACTGTTTTTTTTAATCAAATGTTATCAAGTTATCAGGATATGTTAATAAAAGTTTTTATAAAATAGAACATGAATTTTATTCATAAATATTTGGTGAAATATTAATATTACATACCTATATTTCTTGATAAAGAGTAAAACCTTATGCAATACAAAATACCTAAGTACACCTTCCTTCAGCCATCTGAATTCTTTTATAATCTCAACGCTACTCATTCCTTCCGACCCAAAGAGCCCTCCTACTATTTGGAGTTGCTTCCAAATATCGGAAATATTCGCTTATGCTCAGAAAAGCACTCTTTTCACTTTCCATTTTATTTTTTCCCCGCAAATTACCTTATGTCAGAACTAATGTTTACAAATCTTACCCACTCCCGTATACACGTGTAGTAGAGGGCGCTGCCTACCCCTGAATCGCGAATTTAAATCCATGTTATAACTACAGATGTTGAAAATATGTCTATGGTCATAGAAGAACAAGGTTGTGCAAATGTTTAATGTTGTAGAATATCTTTGAAAGTTTGAATATAACATTTGACTATTTTACATTAGTAACAACAAATAGTCAACATAAATAGTGTTTCCTTATAATATCAGAGTTGTCTCTGATAATATGTAAAATTTGGAATATTTCTTGGAGAGAATGGAAGAAATCAGCGAGGAACAAGAATGTAGAGCTTTCCTTCGACATAGATATCTGTACTTCGTATCTGCTTTATGTGGTATGTAATGAAAAAATATATCTGATGAAAATCTCAAATACTTCTTTTTATTTCAGCAAGCAAGTTGACATGTAAAATCAGGATGTACGATAATACGAACGTAACTTGTGTTATTAGAGCAATCGACATGAATTTTGAAAATATGGTTGTTGATGCATTGGAGACACCATTCGTTAAAACTGCAAAAATGGCCATCCTTAGAATAACTGACATTATTTCCATCGAATTGGAAAAAAACATGGATTTGTTGAAAATACTATAAAAGTCATTAGGTTGTAAAGGAATAAAACAATTTTGGTAACAAGTTTTCTTTCTATAGTCAGAGTAAAAAGTAAAGTCATAAATGAAACAAATCAAATCTGGAAAAGACTTGTTATAGAAACTTATAAATTTGATTGGTCTTGAATCCCAGTTATGCCATTATATGAATATTGATTTTCCTTTATTCTATTAAATTAATTCATTGTTCTGTTTTTCTTTGATACAGAAAATTGAAGTATGTACATTCTCCATTTTATTAATTTATCATAATTTAGACAATTGGTATTACCTATATACAAATCTACAAGGGCTAACACAATAGTTTCACTAAATATTGAAACCAGCCTTTCTCATACACTGTTTGTGGGCTTCTATTAAATGCAAACAATTTTCCTCCCCATTTTCGATGATACTGAAAGAAACAAATTTCATATATAAGGTATATCAGTTGTGCCTCGAGTTCACATAAAAATTATACCCTTTTTTCTGAAGCATAACTTACCACGCATCTCTCACTTTTTTTGTTTCGGGGCAAGCACAGCAAGGTTTCAGTTTTTTTGGTTGTTCATCTGTTGGGGGTACTATATTTACTATTTCTTTAACAGGAGCCGAGGCTTCAACCTTTTGATTAGCATTTCCCATCCCGGAAAGTCTTCTCAATGTTATTTGGATTAACGATTTAAAGCAAAATTGCGCAAGAATATAAAATCTAACCTGAATTATCTACCTGTCAAGATTTTACATATGTCACCCATAGAATTATATCTTAATTCTTTAATCTATGAACACCATGGTTCTGTGGTGCGCAAGACAACTCTTAACATAACCGCAGTCCGCAAACCAGTATTTTTTGAAAATTTGAATGAATGTCAAATGTCATCATTAAACAAAGACTTATAAACCATTAAATAAATAAGTAGAAAGAGCTCTCAAAAACTCAATTTTCAGGTGTTTGTTAAATAACTCCAATCAACATGCGTAGATCCAAAAGCTCATCTAATATTCCACTCCCCACTTTCAAAAGACACCCTTCGAATGAAAATATAGGTAGTTCACAAGAAGGCCCGAGAACATCTCATCAAGGTTTACGAAGATCCAATAGTTCGAAAAATCTCCTTTCTGCAAAAAAACAACCACTTTTTTTAGGAGATTCGAGGTATGTTTACTTCACTTCACTATTCTGAAATTTGTAAATGCTAATGTGATGAATAACTACTGATTTCTTCAACCAACAGACGTGAATCAGATATATACCATGAGAATGTAGAACCATCAGCCAGCAGGAATTCTTATAGACGCATAACTGCAACCCCATTACGAAGTTCAACAAATGATAATGTGTGTCGTAGGATTGGTGCTACTCCTCGTTCACACAATGTAAGAGGAGTTCTAACATTTTAGCCCCTTTTATGTGAAACTCTGAAGCCACAATCAATTGGCTCTATGTGCATGTGGAAAATAATGGTTTAAATCATGGTTATTTTCAGAAAGTGCCTGCATCTCCATTTATATTACTCACTATGAATAAAATAAATGATAAACAGTTCAGTTCAGATCAATTTAGGAAGGTGAGAATATCATATTTTTAAATACTCAGATTTTTCAGGTGAATTCTCTATTTTTAGATTTGTGCATTTCTTGAATCAAGAAAAGAAGATTTTGATCCGAAGTCCCTTAAGCCTTCATCTTTATCAAGTTTTGTACAAACCATATCGATGTTATTCAGGGAAATAGATCCTAGGATTAATATCAATATGGCGAATTATAAAGAGGTAGTTTTCAAATATTTGAAACTGTATAAGTATCCAGGCCCTGTTACAATGTCTTTGCTTAAATCAGGTAATGCAGTATCCTTTAATCACAATATAATTGAAATCTTGATTGTGAACTGAGTTGAAGGGTTTGTAATGGTTAAAATGAGAAAACAGGAGAGTAGGGTAATACCACGCAATTGATAATACTGCGCCCCAGCCTTACTAGAAATCTGCTTAGAAAACTATGGCTGAGTGCGAGTCAAATCATGCTCTATGCTTCTGAGAAAGCGCCCCCTGCGCGGCAGTGGCCCCTAATCAGTGATGCAAGCATGACGTTTGCTGAGAGCTATCGAGAGCATTTCTTATAATTTTTCTCGGACTGACGAACCCAGCTATGTTTTTCTTTTAATAGGATAAATTATATTGAAGCATTGCATTTTGTAGCAAATTTAGTGTTTCATAAAGTAGATATGAGTTTTCATGGCTAGAATGTTCTGTGTTAATACTTTTGAGGTAGCAAATCAAAATAGCTTAGTCTGATAATGCAGCACTCAGAGCGCTACACCCACAAAAATACAGTTAGAAGACAATGAAGAAAAGAGAAGATTAAAAGAGGAAAATAGGCAAAGGAAAGCAAGTTAAATGAAAAACTCTAGCAACGGGAGAATCTGTGAAGAGAAAAGTGTTAATTTCTAGCAGTGATGAAGGCACTCCCCTGGCACAAACAAAGAAAATGAGATAGATATAAGCAATATGTTTATGTGAAATGGTTGTTAATTTAACATGTTTTCATCTAATATACAGGGTGTCCTACTAGTGCCGCAGCATACGCTTAACGGTCTGAGTTTGTCCAAATTTTTTGATGCAGACTTGATATACTTCAAGAAGAGCACAACCCAAAAATATTTTCGAATATATCGGATCGCCCACAAAAGAGGAATAGAGGGTGACTTTGTTTTTTCAAATGAGACACCCTATATTGAATAGTGTTCTTCAATTCTCTGAAACTTCCTGCATGCTTTCGTATACTTTTCGCATATTTTTATTCGACTGTTTTCGAAATATTGGCCATTTTGACAAAAAAAAAAATACTTGTAGAGGCTATGTTATCCAATTATATTTCACGAACCCCTGCACATACCAATAACAGTTTTATATGGTTTGAAAGACAAGACTTCAAAGTATCCTAGCCAGCTATAATAAAGCATCTCCAACATATGGAGTGTCCAAAAAGACTATGAACACGACGAATTTCAAAACGATTTTTCTTCATTTTTTCAAATGTAATGCATATCATTTTTTTTTTCATCATTGTGGGCCACCCAATGTATTCGAAAATATTTTTAGGTTGTGCTCTTCTCCGGAGTGTATCAAGTCTGCATCAAAAAACTTTTATTTATGAAAAGCAATGGCGTACCTTTTTTCACGAAATTCAAAAAATGTGTTTTATCGCGTACTCATATCCTATCAAAATCGTGTACGGTGCCGAAAAACATTTTTTTTATTTTCAACACCCGGTAACTCAGAAACAATGCGTCAGAGAGCCATAGTCCATAGGAACTTTATATCATGAAATCATCTGAAGATTAAGACCCCGAATTAACGAAAATGAGTACGCATAATGAAATAAAACACATGATGAAATTGCATTTTATTTTTTTTCTCAGAAAGTATTCGTCGCAGGTAAAAAAACTCAAGAAACCATCCTTATTGTAAATTATGTGGTAAAATAATTTAAAATTCGAGAAAAACATTGGCGTACCAATTTTTTCACCGAATTTATTCGGAGAGAAGTCTGTACGGACGCCACTGGTGAAAATTGAACATCATTTTGTATAGGAAAAAATGTGTCTTAATGCGTACTCATGACCTACCAAAACGCAAAAAAAATCTTGTACGGTCTAGAATATAATTTCATAAAACCATTTTTTTTTTAAATTTCAACACCCCGTATCTCAGAAACAGTCCATAGGAACTTTATGTCATAAAATCACCTGAGGATTAAGTTCCCGAATTTACGGTCCCTTATTCTGAAACACCCTGTATATACTCCATTCACTTTTATAAAGTATCGCGGTTTGCCATGCAATTCTGACACATTCCACCGCTTATATTTCGAAAATGTTAGGTTATGGTCATTCCTCTGTCAGATACGCCCGCACCGTTGTCGTTTCTGCATAAAAATCGTCGTAATTACGTATTTATCAAAATGTTCATTTACTTTGGGAAAATAAGGAATTTGAGAAAATATTATGTGAATTCAATAACTTCAAAGACCTGGCGAATGCCGGAGAAACTTTTTCTCTGTTAATACTGGAAATATTTCATGTATATAAAAATGGTTGGAAGATTCAGCTATGCTATTTTCCTTTACGGAAATCAAGAAACGAGTGTTGAAATTTTACTGAAAAATAATGGAGAGGATAGTCCGTTACTTTGTGATATCATTCGAAAATAGAATAAAAGTACTCGAATAACCCAGAAAAACGAACGGAACAGACGGACCTATGGAATATTCCACTTCTCAAAATTCTCAAGAACCCATTTAAATACCTTTTTGCACAACTTGAAATACTCCAGTATGAAAATGTAGTAGTACTACGAAACCTGTGTCCTGTTTCACAGTTGAATCTAACTAACTCCATTTACAAAGTTAAAAAAGAGTAAATAGAAAGAAGTCTTGGCAATGCCGCTTGATTTTCACGAGTACCAACCTGCGTCAGTTTTAAGTGAAAGAACTTGATAAACCTAAACCATGGCTAACCGCGATACTTTATAAAAGTGAATGGAGTATACGTGAAATATTTCCAGTATTATAAAAGAAAAAAGTTTCTTCAACATTTGTCCAAATTCCTATGATATATTGCTTAATAAAATCAAACCATGTATACGGGGTGTCCCAGAAGTCGCGCACCTCATTGAGGGGAACGAAAGTGAAAAAAATTCTAAGCCCAAAAATCCATGTTTGAAATTTTTTGATAACGTAGTTAACTAGTAATTAATTAATGAAAGTGACCAATCAGGAACGCCCTACAGAAGAATAAGTAGGCAGTGGGGACGCGAGAGTAAGACGCCAGAGCTGCTGACGTGTCCCCAGTCTCGGTTTACTGCGTGAAAAGCCGGCAGCAGCTCTGGCGTCTCACTCTCGCGTCCCCACTGCATACTTATTCTTCTGTAGGGCGCTCCTGATTGGTCACTTTCATTAATTAAATACCAATTAACTACGTTATCAGAAAATTTCAAACATGGATTTTTGGGCTTAGAATATTTTTCACTTTCGATCCCCTCAATGGTGTGCGAGACTTCTGGGAAACCCTGTATAATTCGAATCCTATCTTGAGGAACGATAAAAGGAATAATTTGAAATAGACAAATGGAGGGAAGAATTAAGGAAGGAGGCGTTTATGATTTTATCAAATGAATGAAAGTATTTAGAAATATTGAATCAAAAAATCTTCTTTACAATTCCTTTAGGTTCTATTTTTATATTCATGGTATTGATCAGTAAATTACCGATGGATATTGATGAAGTCACGTCAATTGTATTCTAATCACTTATCAAATTCATCAAAAAGGCAGATCAAAATAAAAACTCACCTGTAGTCGTCAAGTGATATCAGTTTGAAGAGAGCACTATATTATCCATCTACCAGCGTAGTGAAAAAAGACAGCAGTCTAAACAATTCCAAATTTCACTGGAGATCTTATTTTCTTATTATATTCTGAACATCCCCAGAAAAGTTCCCTTCATTTAAATCGTAAAATTTTCTGGGATGAAGGTGAACATTATCCATTACCAAAATACAGAATTTGCTGAGCTACAATGAAATATGCCCACCAATACCATATAAATTTAAAAATTTCAATTTGCTTGCATAGATTATTATTACATATTACATTTTATTTTCAGTCAATATCAATAGTTCTTGGGCACAAGTCATGTCTATTTTTGGATGGTTGGTTGACGTAATAAATGACTTGACTATTCCAAACCATGTAAGTTTCTTCAGTTTAGTAATTATTGTATTTGTAGTGAACATGTGCTATTCAGGACATATCAATTCAATGTTGAAAACTATTCACCTATTTGTCAATGTTTCAATATCAAATTGGTGATTTGATTGGATTGCTTGGCAGTATCTTGAGACTTGAAAAATAGTTTTTCAGAATTTTAGTATGTAATAATTTTTTTTTACACCGCTCTGAAAACCCTATCAAAACATGTTGATTCAGGGCACCGAAAGTGACCCTTTTCCGTGCGCTGAGACATAGATGCATCTATGCTGAGACACAAAGCAACGATTGCGTGATGACAGTAGACGTCAGTGTTTCGAATAATTATTGTTTTACAATATCGAAATGCTTTCTGTCGAAGAACAAATATCGTTGGATTGTTTTAGGAGAGGTGTAATGAAAAATGTCGTTCATTACACGTCCAGAAAGGCTTTTTCCGTGCTTGCACGAATTCCCTTGTTTCGGCTCCGCCTCACACGGGAACTCTTCGCGCGCACACGGAAAAAGCTTACTTTCTGGACTGGTAATGAAATATACTAATTTCATTACACCGCTCTGAAAACCCTATCAAAACATGTCGATTCAGGGCACCGAAAGTGACCCTTTTCCGTGCGCTGAGACATAGATGCATCTATGCTGAGACACAAAGCAACGATTGCGTGATGACAGTAGACGTCAGTGTTTCGAATAATTATTGTTTTACAATATCGAAATGCTTTCTGTCGAAGAACAAATATCGTTGGATTGTTTTCAGAGAGGTGTAATGAAAAATATCGTTCATTACACGTCCAGAAGGGCTTTTTCCGTGCTTGCACGAATTCCCGTGTTCGGCTCCGCCTCACACGGGAACTCTTCGCGCGCGCACGGAAAAAGCTTACTTTCTGGACTAGTAATGACATATACTAATTTCATTACACCGTAAATAGTATATTTCATTACTAGTCCAGAAATATACTATTACAAGGTATTTATGAAATATCCAAAATTTACTTCAATTACTGAGAAGGACCCTGGATTGAAGCAAAACCATGTGGATTGTGTTACATTCATAAGAATAATTAAATCGGCTCTGTGAAAAACAAATTGTCTCAATCAGGAATTATCAACATTTTTTTTACTTTTCCTCTTTTACTTTTCAATCAATGCATTTAATGTATTCAGAAATACTTTCTTATTTTTAGGAACCTCTGCAAGAGTATCTGTTATGTAGAGTCCAAAAGGTCTTTCGGTTAGAATCTGAAACAAAAGGATCATGCATTGAATATATTGGTGAGTTCAAACTTCTGATGTGAAGAATAGCAAACTGACAATGAATTGCAATTCTTCATTTTCATTCTGATAATTTCATTACAATGTCTAATTATTCCAATGTTATTTTATTTTCACAGAAGAATTAATGAATTTTGATAAGACGGAAAGTGAAGCATTGGAAAAAAAATATGAAATTTTGAAACAAGAAGCAGAAAACAAGAGGATTCTCATAAATGAACAGAAAGAGAAAGAATGCGTAAGTATTTGGTGCGCAACTAAAGTCATGCTGTTTGACAATAGATGGCTCCAGCAATAAGTGCTGTAGTGCTGATAAATTTTAACATATCCAAAATGTCATGAACGAAGCTTAGACATATGGCAAACAAACTACCCCCCATGAGTATCGAAGACCTAAGAAAAATGTGGTGCACATAAAGTATTTCATACATTTTGCACCTGATTTTATGGTTTTCAATCGTTATTACCCCCCCCCCCATGATTGTTATTACCCCTCCCATGAAAAAGAGCTATATCCGCCCTTGGCACAGCGTGGAAAAAACGCTCAAAAAGGTAGTCCTACCCCACCAGCTGAATTCCCCAGATACTTATTCCAATCGATGACACATGGTCTGGCTCATCAGCAGTTCCACTCATTTGAAGACATCGAAAGATGTTTTGATTTGTGAATAGCCTCAAAAGATGAACACTTTTACCGTGACTGTATTCGAGCTCTAACAGAAAGATGGGAAAAAGTTGTAGCTAATGGTGGGCAATACTTTCAATGATTCATTTGCAACCATTTTTTCGCAATAAAGTTGAATTTTCATAAAAAAATAACAGCAGGAACTTAGTTGCGCAACTTATAAGACAAAATCCAATAATTGTTTAAACACATAAATAAATGAAGTACAAAGCAAAATAGAGAAAAATTTCTTGGGTGTATTAGATACTTTTCTCAAACCAAACATAACAAAAAACTGAAGTGTCAGTCTGTAATTTTGGAATATCTTATTTTTATCGTTTATTTACATGTCATCTAAGCATACACAATCCTTTGTTTGTACGGGCTAATCTTTGGCATCACTGAGGGGTATGGTAAACTTTTGCTATTGGAAAACCGACCTTTCAGGGAATTTTTTTTTAAATTATACTTTCTCATTCCACTCTATTACTTACAGTCGCCTCCTGGAAAATGATTAGAAACCATTTACGCGTTATTTCTCGTTACGTCCGATGATGAGGTTCTCTACCCAACTAAAATATTTTCGTCAATGCTTTGTTGCATCTTTGCTTTTTCAAATGGAACATCTAGTGTATTATGTTTGGAATCTCCACTAATTTCTCGACAACTGTTCTCAACTTTTCTCTTTACCTATCGGTTGCCGTTTTCTAAATATAAATGAATTTCAATTTTTTCCACCGGAAATCATGACCTCTAAAAATGCTGATAACTTTGGGCATTGAAATTTGGTTTGGAGTTAGGTGATTCATGGATGCCTCCAGGCTCGAACACATCAGCCTGATCTACATTACTTCAATACAGGGTGGTAAAAAATACAGTTTACTCGTTTGCTTGAAAAAGGCGAATGAAAGTTGTTTTATTTCGAATGGAACGCCCTGTTTATTATTAGAAATTCAGAAAGCTGATGAAATTTGCTTTCATTCTTTATATATTATATATCCTGCCTATACCTAAGTAGTCAAATTTCGGACTTATGAGCATTTATTTGTCAAAATGTCTCTTCAGAATGGTATTCCCATTCGGTATTTGGTAGGCAGGCAATGATTACTATTTGACAGTACCATTTGACATTCTCCTAATAATGAAGGCACCAAGAAACTTGAATATCGACATTTTCGTCATTTCAGAAGTTGCAAATACCCACGAAACGGTGGAAGAAAACTATTCAAACGGAGTGCTCATGAATTTGTTTATTATTTTTGGACGGTGTGGTAAAATTATCTACGATCAGTGGATAAGGCGTTTGAGACCATGGAATTGGCCAGCAAGGTCACCCGATCTTCGTCCATTAGATCTTTATCTATGGGGAAAGTTGAAATAAAAAGAAAAATTGTTGGAAAGGATTACCCAAGCATATGGAGATTTGGATCCCAATGAAATCCGATCTGCCACGACGAAAGCAGTCAACACCCACATTTTGAAGTGCTTGGAAGTGAACGGCGATTCGCGATTCGAACATATTTTTAAATATTCGACATGATTGTTCTACTTTTTTGTAATGAGATTGTCAAAAGTCACTGTCAAACAGTAATCATGGCCTGCCTACCAATTACTGAATGGGAATACCATTCTGAAGGGACATTTTGACAAATAAATGCTCATAAGTCCGAAATTTGACTGGTTAGGTATAGGCATGATATACAGGGCGTTTCATTTGAAATAAACAACTTTCAGTCACTTTTTTAAGCAAACGAAAAAACTGTATTTTTTTACCACCCTGTATTGAAGTAACGTAGATCAGGCAGATTAATCTAACTCCAAATCTAATTTCAATGCCATAGTGTTTCTCAACCCAAAGTTATCAGCATTTTTAGAGGTCATGATTTTCGGTGAAAAAATTATATTTCGAAAACGGCAACAGATAGGTTAAGAGAAATGTTGAGAAAAGTTGCCGGGAAATTGTTGGAGATTCCAAATATAATATACAAGATGTTCCATTTGAAAAAGCAAAGATACTACTACTTTCTAATAGAAGTGGTAACACAGCATTGACGAAGATATTTCAGTTGGGTAGGGAATGTCCGATAATGCACTCCATTTAATTTTCAAACCAATCCGATGTCTGGTTCACCAGAAACGTCTAATGTGCCATCCACCGTGAATCACCCTGTATATCGTTTTATTGAATTTCTTGGATGTTGTTTTTCCAGATGTTATCTGAACAGCTGGATCAAATGAAATCAGATATCAGAGAAATCAAAGAAGGTAACCTTGAAATCAAAATAAAAAATGAGGTAGAGGAATTACAATCAGAGTACAAAATTAGAGGTACGTTATAATGAAATAGCATAATAATATTTTGATGAATAATTTTTTGTTTTTTACAGTAAAGAAAATTGAAGATTTGAAACAATCAATTGCTCAAAAACAGCAAACAATTTCCAATCAAAAGTACTCACTGGAAGATAAACAAAAATTGTTAAAAAAACTTGAAGATGAGAAATATTCACTGCACTTGAAAAAAGAGGAGTTGGAAAATGTATTCAAGTTGAAACATGAATATGATTTGCAAGTAACTGATTTCAGGAGACAGGTATTGATTGAATTTCGAAGTACTTGCATGAGTAGTTTGTTAGGATTTCGGTGTAAAATAGCATTTTCAGTACGATTGATCGGTCTGAATTCAAGCAAGTTAAACAGCGCGGGGTGTGCGATATGCACTTGTTCGATTGTTGATTATTTCAGCTGTAGAATATTGCCATTCAATTTCTTTAAAATCGCTGGGAATACTTATAGTATAGTAATATATACTGGATCCTTTGATTCGTACATTTTTTAACTATAGGTTCGTCTGATCAAAGACACCATTTTTTCATTTCCCATTTTTCCGAATTCTGGTAACAAAGCCTACACAGAACACAACTGCTTCTCCGAACCCGTACAAGTTACAAGCTTCGGAGTTTATTGAAAACAAAAACTTTTATACCCGGAGTAATATTGAATAAGTACTAATTGAAGAAAATGCACCACGAATAAAGTAAACACTCAACCAAAATTCAGTTCATTTGAAATATAGGTTCCGAAGATATGAAAAAACTGATTCTATGGAATTTCGACAACCTGAAAAGTGTTACGCTTGATGAGATTAATCTACAGTTCATATGTATGTTCAAGTCAAAGACTCGACCTGTATAAATCGATATATGTAACTTACCTTGTCCTTAGAGAACCTGTATATTGATTGAGTTGAGTTAAATTCTTGTTTCGATGAAACTATTGAATTTCAGGTGGAAACAGGAATTCATGAAATTAACATAAGACTTTTACAACTTAATCTAGGACATTTTGTTGATGATGCCAAAAAAATTCGGCTACCAGACCGTGGTCTACACAAACCAGGATTCATAGAGGTGAGCAGTTGATATAAGAAAGGGAAACATGAAAGTTATTTTTATTTCATTCTTGCTAATCAGGAAATAGAAGAGAAGAAAGAATTATTAGAAAATATTGCTAAAAAAATTAATTTAGAATGTCAGGAAGCAAAGGAGACTATATCTGCAGAAGATTTGCATCTCCAACAACTTTCAGATGATGCTAGAAAAATGAATGAAGAGCTTGATTTGTTGAAGAAAAAAATAGAGAATTACAATGTGGAAATTGATCGGGTGAGTATTTCATATAATTCGTGATCCAATAATTAGTTTTTTAAGATTTTGAAGTAAATTATCATTAAGTTAAACTGCAAACACAGAAAATTTAAAAAAAGAAATGCTACCTCCCTACTGAACGATGGCAGCACCAATGATCATTCAACTCACGGAAATTGCTTCGAGCCGCCCATTAAAAGTGAAGAATTGAATTTATACGCCAAAAATGTCATTTGAATCCACTCCAACGTGTGTGTATTATGAATAGTGTTGCCTATTTCACTACTGTCTCTTAACCCCCTGACTGTACCCCTATCTTTATTCGCTCCGAGAAAGTAGAGCTTCCTTCAACAATTTCAGAAAAAATAGTCGATATGAATTTTATCAACTTATTTGTCTTCTATCCGTTTCAGTCAAAAGCTTTTTATCTCATATTCTTTTAATCTCTTCTTTGCTGGTTTCCTATATATCAAAATACATAGTATTTAAGGAATGAATATCCATATAACCACCTTGAAGAGCATGCAAGAGGGAATGTAAACGGGGTACCATTCAATTTTGCGAGAACAGATAAAAACCTCTGAAAATAACTCTGTACATGTGTAGTGATACTGAATTTGTTAAAAAAAAAACATGCTGGTATCAATGTTACAGAGCTTCTTGTACTCGAAAACTAGCTTTTTCATCGACCTGGATGGAAGTATCTTGAAATTATGTCTGTAAGAAGAACAAAGAAGGAGAACCGAGAAAGAAGTAAAAAATAGTAATTTACGTAACAAGTCCGGAATTCTAGGACGAGCCGGAGGCGAGTATGGAAGTCCAAAAAAACCATTTTCGGGCGTGTTGCGTACAATATTTTTTCGGCAACCGTGTAGAATTACAAATCAATGAGACGACACATTTCTTTATTATACATTTTGATTATTATTTGAATTGAACAGAACAGAACTGTCATCCGTTATTTCGTTGCTATTGTGATGATCATCACAATGACAACAACGACGGGGTTTTTTCGGCCTAGTCCGGAAAGTACGTACTTTCCGGACTAGGCCGGGAATAGTATATTTCATTACTAGTCCAGAAAGTAAGCTTTTTCCGTGTGCGCGCGAAGAGTTCCCGTGTGAGGCGGAGCCGAACACGGGAATTCGTGCAAGCACGGAAAAAGCCTTTCTGGACGTGTAATGAACGATATTTTTCATTACACCTCTCTGAGAACAATCCAACGATATTTGTTCTTCGACAGAAAGCATTTCGATATTGTAAAACAATAATTATTCGAAACACTGACGTCTACTGTCATCACGCAATCGTTGCTTTGTGTCTCAGCATAGATGCATCTATGTCTCAGCGCACGGAAAAGGGTCACTTTCGGTGCGGCCGCACGGAAAAGGGTCACTTTCGGTGCCCTGAATCGACATGTTTTGATAGAGGTTTCAGAGCGGTGTAATGAAAATGCTACTTTCTCAAAGAAAAAGCGTTCGGGAAGTGGGTACTTCCCGGACGGTTGCCGAAAATAGTATATTTCATTACTAGTCCAGAAAGTAAGCTTTTTCCGTGCGCGCGCGAAGAGTTCCCGTGTGAGGCGGAGCCGAACACGGGAATTCGTGCAAGCACGGAAAAAGCCTTTCTGGACGTGTAATGAACGATATTTTTCATTACACCTCTCTGTAAACAATCCAACGATATTTGTTCTTCGACAGAAAGCATTTCGATATTGTAAAACAATAATTATTCGAAACACTGACGTCTACTGTCATCACGCAATCGTTGCTTTGTGTCTCAGCATAGATGCATCTATGTCTCAGCGCACGGAAAAGGGTCACTTTCGGTGCGGCCGCACGGAAAAGGGTCACTTTCGGTGCCCTGAATCGACATGTTTTGATAGAGGTTTCAGAGCGGTGTAATGAAAATGCTACTTTCTCAAAGAAAAAGCGTTCGGGAAGTGGGTACTTCCCGGACGGTTGCCGAAAATAGTATATTTCATTACTAGTCCAGAAAGTAAGCTTTTTCCGTGCGCGCGCGAAGAGTTCCCGTGTGAGGCGGAGCCGAACACGGGAATTCGTGCAAGCACGGAAAAAGCCTTTCTGGACGTGTAATGAACGATATTTTTCATTACACCTCTCTGTAAACAATCCAACGATATTTGTTCTTCGACAGAAAGCATTTCGATATTGTAAAACAATAATTATTCGAAACACTGACGTCTACTGTCATCACGCAATCGTTGCTTTGTGTCTCAGCATAGATGCATCTATGTCTCAGCGCACGGAAAAGGGTCACTTTCGGTGCGGCCGCACGGAAAAGGGTCACTTTCGGTGCCCTGAATCGACATGTTTTGATAGAGGTTTCAGAGCGGTGTAATGAAAATGCTACTTTCTCAAAGAAAAAGCGTTCGGGAAGTGGGTACTTCCCGGACGGTTGCCGAAAATAGTATATTTCATTACTAGTCCAGAAAGTAAGCTTTTTCCGTGCGCGCGCGAAGAGTTCCCGTGTGAGGCGGAGCCGAACACGGGAATTCGTGCAAGCACGGAAAAAGCCTTTCTGGACGTGTAATGAACGATATTTTTCATTACACCTCTCTGTAAACAATCCAACGATATTTGTTCTTCGACAGAAAGCATTTCGATATTGTAAAACAATAATTATTCGAAACACTGACGTCTACTGTCATCACGCAATCGTTGCTTTGTGTCTCAGCATAGATGCATCTATTTCTCAGTGCACGGAAAAGGGTCACTTTCGGTGCGGCCGCACGGAAAAGGGTCACTTTCGGTGCCCTGAATCGACATGTTTTGATAGGGTTTTCAGAGCGGTGTAATGAAAAAGCCTTTTCACAAAGTCCTAACTCTCTCTTGGATCAGGAGGATCTTTCGATCAGGTCTGATCTTCCAAGTGATGATTCTTCTGTTCTTCAGGTGTTCGAGGAACGCTTATATTGGGGGATCATCTCCCATAGATTCAAAGTGCTTATTTTATCGAAAAATGAACAAAAAAGCAAGAGCAAATTCAAAAAACTTCTGACGCTTCATTGTCATAGAACTTATAGTTACTATAAGTTCTATGGTATTTCTTCTACATTCATTATTCTGATTTATTTCAGCTATTGTTCGAATTTGACGTAGAGAAGAAACAAATTGAAATGAAAATAGCACAGTCAACAAAAAATGTTCCTGATGTCGAGTCGGCCAAGAAGAGAAAACTGGAGTTACAAAAAGAGTGAGTAAACATTATATTAGATTAGAGGAGGGTAGAAAGATCATCTGAACTCGCATGCCCCTTGACCCAATTAACCCCCCGAGTCCCGATTCAGTCCGTTTGACCGTAATTTAAGGTCGCCGTTCAAAGCGAGTAGGAAAACGTATCCGATAAAGGCGCCACCGTTCATTTTATGAAATATCTCCATAGAACTTACATTATCACTATAACTTCTATGAATATCTCTCTAATTATGAATGAAATACAGTGACTATATTACCATGGTAATATAGTCACTGTAGAATGAAATGTAGAATGGCGCTCTCTATCCGAAAATCGCTGAACTATGAAATTAGTGAATTTGTGGGTAAAGCAGGAACTTTTTCCCGCCATATATTCGAATTTGGTCATTCTCTGCGAAATCCGTATTAAAAGTTTTTTTTCTGAACGACATTATCTGTAGATTCACTTTTAATCGGAAGTTGAACTATTTTCATGGGTCTTTCGTTTGAAATAAAACGGAAAGCATGAGTTGGCTTATTTTCTTCTATTTTTGAAATAAAAAAATGAACTTTCGAAATCGATTTAAATTTTTTCATTAAGAACTCCAATCCTTTCTGAGTTTACCCACAAAATTTCAATTCTCAAAGTGAAACCATTTTCAAATGCAACTTGAAATAAAAACACACTACATTGAACGCCCACCTTAATATCGATCATTAATAAAAATCAGATAATTTCATTTACTTGAAGTCAACAAGCATGATATCCACATTACTTATCAATTTTCAGTAATACCATTGAGTTTCAATATACTCAGAGGTACATCGCCCTTGAACGATTTGATGCTATAATTTCCTTGCTATTCATTCACAGAAATCTGTAAGATATTTATTTTCCTCTAGTTCTATGAATCACAGGCAAAATTAATAAATTCTCGTTTTATCGCATTCAACAAATTCGGTGTGATGAAATACTGAACATGCCACATTTCCATACGCCGGTCCTGGTCATCATCGCATTCGGCTTAGGTTAGTGCTTTACAATTCCGTTACTCACCGCAAGATGCGAGGTTAAAAATGTTCGATTCTCTGATACACACTTATCCATCTTAAGGTACGATTCCACCAAAACCGTGTGCGGCACAAATGTTTACGAACATTTTGTGCTGCAGTAGTAGAAGCTGTGAACACATTTAGCGTCCGTTTCCACCGGCACAGCTGTGTGTATCTTTTGTACGCGAACAGTGCAGCACACCGTATGCACGAACAAGTGCATCGTTTCGCTTTCCTTCAATCGTTGAAAATATGGAGGATCAAGAAAACGTTGTGCTATATACTGCAGCGTGGGTTCTGTTATGTACCTTGCTTGAGAAAAGAACCATCGATGTTGGGTGAGGCCCTTTGTACAACGTCGCAATGAAGAGACTAATAGATTGGGTCCTTGAAATGTATGAAATTGATCCGGAATTCCATCGAAAAATCATCTCGGGTGATCAGGCCTATTTCCACCTCGGTGACTTTGTCGACAAGCAATATTGTCGCTTCTAGGACTCGAAAAAGTCAAGAGCTATTGTTGGAAAGCCTCTCTATCCTCAACGTGTGACTGCTTGGTGCGGTTTATGCTCCGGCGGAGTCATTGGACCTTACTTTTTCGAGAATGAGTCACGGTAAATGGATTGTGCTATCGAGAGATGGTTAATGATTTTTTATGGCCGGAATTCGATTGTATTGATCTGGACACCATTCACTTACAACAAGACGGCGTTACGTGCCACACAAGCAACGAAACCATTGATATTTTACAAGAAAAGTTACCGGCCGTGTTATCAGTAGTAATATCACAAAAGTATGCAACTGTGCGAAAACTTTTCAAGAAACTACGAGCACTTTTTGTTGCTGTTTACGTTTACATGTCCACCGCAACGAACATTTGTGCCTTACACTGTGCCGCACAGTGTAGCACTCCGGTGGAGGTGCTACACATCCGAGCTCGCGAGCTCGGGCTTTTTATTTCCATGATATCTCAGTTTGTATGCGGCGTAGACCAACAATTTATTTTTTAATTAAAGCTTAATCATTTCTCTAGAATGTGTATGACTCGATTTTTCGTTTTTCTTCGTATATTAGGAAAAAACCTGGTGATGTGTAATTTCATAAAAATCCGGACAAATGATTTTATTTCCATGATATCTCCGTCAATTTTCGGGATAAATGTATGAAATTTTCAGTATACATGCGGAATAATATTTTGCAGAATGTGTATTAACATTGAGTTTAAATATCTATATATATATAAAAGAAAGATGTTGATTACACCATTTATAACTCGAGATCGGATGGATTGTTTGTTATGAAACTTCATATATGGATTCGTCTACGGTCTGGTTATTATAAAATACAATAAAACTTTGAAGGAATCGATGAAAATTTTACTTATACAGGAAATGCTTTTCCTCCTTTTGAGTAAGGCCTGAAGATGTCGCTACAGTTACGCTACCGCTTATTCGTTTGTACTTCATTTGATATTCTCCGCGTTAGATGGCGATATAAGCAAATAGTGTGTACAGTGACTATATTCCCTCTATAGTCACTGTAATAGTGTGTAATTTGAGTTGCCAACAACTTTGCGCTGTTTGGCAAAACCAAAATGTCTTAGCGTAGGAGTACAGATGTCTAAAATGATTAGATTTCGTTGAGATATGAGAAAAGTTTCGTTCTTACCATTTCAGATGGCGCTATTCACATATTATGACAGATGATTATTAGTTATTTTTATAGTTTTATTTATTCCAAATAACGCTATCGTGAAGGTACTATAGGTATTTGACATTATCACAATTGAATGGCGATGAATTTGTTGAGGCTTTCAATCACTAATAATGGCAATTTTAGATTCATTTATTTCCGCAAATATATCTATTGCCCAAACAGAAATTCAAAAACATTTTAAAAATTATGAGAATGGACATCTCACGATTGGAACTCATCGCCAAAATCCGATTTACTTGACATTTCGATCAAAATTCACTGTGATATTCACCCACTTCTGGATCTGTTAATAGCCTTTCATGGTACTATAAGCCCTATGTAAATTACACAGTAATTGATGTCATATGTTCATTTTTCGAGCATTTCGGTCGTTGTGGTTTGAAATGGTCGAAAAAAGAACATATGACATCAATTACTGTGTAATTTACATAGGGCTTATAGTACCATGAAAGAGGCTATTAACAGATCCAGAAGCGGGTGAATATCACAGTGACTTTTGATCGAAATGTCAAGTAAATCGGATTTTGGCGATGAGTTCCAATCGTGAGATGTCCATTCTCATAATTTTTAAAATGTTTTTGAATTTCTGTTTGGGCAATAGATATATTTGCGGAAATAAATGAATCCAAAATTGCCATTATTAGTGATTGACATATTATTTTTGTGTATCTGTTCTGTGTGATAGCTCATATCCATGGAAACATTTGACAGTTCAAAAATCAGAGAACCAAGCCGTTGATCTCCGATCACGGTGAAGTTTTGGAAATTCACCGTAAGTATCATTTAGGCGGAACAAAGTTCGCCGGGCCAGCAGGTGTATATTAAAACTCAATGGTATTAATCAGTTTTTCTGTTTATTGGCCCCTGAATATTTGAACGAATGAATGAAGTAGGAAGTAGGTCATATTTTCAACCAGGTTTATTTTCCTAATATACGAAGAAAAATGGAAAAGCGAGTAAGACACATTCTAGAGAAATGATTAAGCTTTAATCTGAAAAAAAATTGAGATATCATGGAAATAAATAGCCCGGACGTGTAGCACCTTCCCTTAAGAACGGGTGAAGGAACTACACTAAAATCAGCTTCAAATCGTTAAAGGGCGATGTACCTCTACATATATATATTTAAACTCGATGGAAATACTAATATGTGCTGATTTGGAGAATTTGTTTCAGAGCTTCAGATTTGAAAGACAAATTGAATAATTTGGGAGAGGAGAGTATTTATATATGTCAACAAATCTATGCTGATACAAAAGAAAAAGCATTTCGAATGAGGGTGAGCTATGAATAATTTTGAAGTACCTACTATTTGAACCTTAAAAAGGTGAAAACCGTTGTAGGTATCGAAAAAAACATTGCTTAGTGGATCCTATACATTACCCACATATATTATATTGAATAAGTAATAGTATATTATTTCATAAGCAGAAGTGTCACTTTTCATGGCGAGCTTGAGTAATTGAAACGAGCCATGGAAAGTCACTCCTCCTTCGAATGAAATATTCTATTTTATTTTCAAACATTTTGAAATTCATGGAAATATGAATAATAAGGTATTTTTTTCAGTTGAACGTTTTTGCAGTGGGGTTTTTTGTTTTTCTTCAATAAGCTTTTCCACCTGTATATTTATTGATTGATACTTTTATTCTATAGGCTGATATGGCAGATCTCACACTGAAGGCAGAGAAAGCATATGAAGCCAAAGTTCTGCGAAAGGCCGAAATTGCAAAATGCTTCAGAGAAAATTAAAATATTATGAGAAGAAATAAGTTCCAATATTGATTTATATTTCGTTTATCAAATAAATGAACATATTATATTTTTGGGAATATTTTGATTGAATCCTTGCCCTGTCATATATTCACATATCACAACTTAACATTCATGAAAAAATATTTCAGTAAAAAACACATTGAAAATATTTGTTCATTTGAGACCCTCAAGTAAGGTTTCACAACCTTTTTGGTTTCGCAATAATGGTTTCTGTCTCTCAAGCTTGAATTTCAGTTGAGTTTTATTGATTTCCGCCATTTTTTTGAGTACATCTGAAAAAAGAATTTACATATTCAGATATTTCATTTTTTTAATTGTGTACTTGGGCTCTTACTATCAATATGAAACTTACCATGCAATAAACATTGAATATTTTCTTCATCGTCGTCAAAATGTATCAGAAGTGTATCTATTATTAAATCATGATGTGCTTTGTAATGAACTGCTTTGAAGTCATCTGGACAATCTTCGAAAATTCCTACAAGTGCTTTTGTTGCACCTTCTCGTACTCTTTCTGTAGGATCGTCCAGACGTTTCATTAATTCTTGAAAAAAAAAAACTGGAGTACAACAATTATTTCGACAGATGCATTACTTTTTACCTGGGTAAATTTTGATCAGGCTGTCTGTATTCCAAACTTTCTTCTGAACTCCGATATTTTTCAACAATACAAGACATTCTAACGCCAAAAGTCTACTTTTCCAGGAGGCATCCTCAACCAGTGATAATAGAAGAGGTATAAGTTTATCGAATAAGGGTTGAAAACAATCACTGGCTGCAAAAAGGTCAACGTTGGGTGTTGGAGACAAGGCAGTTTTCAAACAGGTGGCAACCATTGTTCGCATAGCTTCTGCAGTTCTTCCTGCATGCCAAACTAAGGAAGGAATGAACACTTCTGAAAACAAAAAACAATAAAAGTGTAGAACTCCTAATCGACCTTATTTGAAGAACTCAGTTTTCCCTCTATCTTTTAAAATACAGGGTGGCCTTTTGAAAACGAAACAGACGAGATTACAGACGAAATAATTTTTTTCGATAGAAATGCTCGGACAGGTCGATTTCTATTTCGAAGGGGACAACTTAAGATGTAGGTTACGGACGCATAGCGCTTCAACCCTTGCTGCTACAACCCCCACCCCCAATTTTTGAAAAGGGAAGATGGAGTGAGTGATACCTCAATTCAAAAGTATTTTTATACTGATTTCAGCACAGTAATTGTTTTTTCATTTTATGCATTAGTTCTCGAAATATTCATGCGTTAGTTAATTTTATCACTTAAATTAATTTTTTGCGAATAATTGACATTTCGTGCTTCCGAAACACCAAAATTTCCGTACTTGTATTTGAAATTGCAAAACATCTACCACTGGGCAAATGAAGTCATACCGTACATGTTAATGCTACTAGGGTCAGATGTTCGACTAGCTGTTTTATTCACTGAAATCATTCTCCAACTGTACGGTATCAGAACGATTTGAAGTATTGATCTAAGAAATAAGACTTTTCAAAGTAAAGTAAATAATTTATCAAAAACTCACCTCAATTAATTAAATATTCAAATTGTTCACCATTAGCTTCCATACAATGAAATAAGTTTTGTTCGAAACGATGGCGCACATTTTGCAGCATTTCTGGAGTGATTTGACGACATTCGTTCACTAAACGTCTTCTTAAATCTTCTATGGAATCGGGCTGAGTTGAGTAAATTTTACTCTTCAAGTGGCCCCAAAGAAAGAAATCTAGTTGTGACAGATCTGGCGATCTGGATGGCTATTCAGTGGGACCCCTTCTTCCAATCCACCGATTTGGAAATCTTTGATCCAGATATTCTCGGACTGGTAAGGCGTAGTGTGGAGGAGTTCCATCCTGCTGAAACACAATCTGATCTTCCACATAATTTCCAGCATTGTTTTCAATAATTTCCGTCAAAATTGGATCAATGTGATTTTCCAATAAGTCCAAATACATATCTCCAATAAGATTACCAGGTAAAAAGAACGGGCCGACAATGTTGTCACCAAATATTCCAGCCCAAACATTGAGTTTTTGTGGTTGTTGAGTATAAACTTCGTGGAACAATCTCGGATTAGCATCGGCCCAATAACGACAATTTTGTCGATTTACTGTGCCGTTTAGAAAGAACGAACACTCATCGGAGAAACAAACATTGTACAGATAATTGGGATTAGCAGTTACTCGTTCACTCATTGTATCACAAAATTCAACACGACGGTCAAAATTATCTTCGTTTAGTTCGTGTGAAAGATGGATTTTGTAAGGATGGAATTTATTCATGTGCTAGCTGCCTCGTACTCGTCATTGGATTCAGAGCAATCTGTCCAAGAACAGCTACTTCAGCTGCTTCATTTCTTTCCATGTTTCGTTTTTTATTAGCCACGGACCCGGTTTCTTGAAACTTTGACACTAATTCCAAAACATACTTCCTATTAACATGTTTATCTAAATGTCGTTGATTGAAGAATTCTGCGGTTCTATTCGCACATTGATTGTTTGCAAAAAAAAGTGAAATTATTTCCACCCGCTCTGCAATTGAATAAACCATGTCGAACAATGAATTAGAACACATACAAGTCTCGATTCAAAACTAAGAATAATTCACATGTCAAAGAACCAGTAAGCCAACTTAATGATCTGTTCGTAATAAATAAAAAATTATCGATTCTCATTTTTTTGAAAAAGATATGAATTCAATAATCAACAAAATGAAAACATTATTGAAGCCAACTGAGAAAACACTTCATATAATTAAGTCGGAAATCGTTTCACGAATTGGGACTGGAATATTTCTGTGGCATCATTAATGATTTGATTTTCTTACCTGGTAATCTGATTAGAGATATGTACGTATTTGGACTTTTTGGAGATTTCTATCGATCAAGTGTTACCGCATGTTATTGGAAATACTGCAAATTATATCGAAGATAATTTAGATTGAGTTTCAGCAAGATTGAGCTCCTTCGCAATACGCTTTGTTTGTTCGACATCTTGATTAAAGATTTCTATGTCAGTGGATTGGAGGAAGGAAGCCACATTCATGGTTGTTTTGAAGCTCAAAATGTCGATTTTTCACAAAAAAACACTACAAGTGCCATGAAAACACCACTTCATTTTCAAATACTTAGTTAAGAATATTTCGAGAACTAATGCATAAAATGAAAAAACAATTACTGTGCTGAAATCAGTATAAAAATACCTTTCAAATGAGGTATCACTCATCCCATCTTCCCTATTCAAAAATTGGGGGTGGGGGTTGTAGCAGCAAGGGTTGAAGCGCTATGCGTCCGTAACCTACATCTTAAGTTGTCCCCCTCGAAACAGAAATCGACCTGTCCGAGCATTTCTATCGAAAAAATTTATTTCGTCTGTAATCTCGTCTGTTTCGTTTTCAAATGGCCAGCCTGTATGTAAGATACACAACTGAGATTGCTTGAGTAGCGCAACGTATGTGAAATATTGCGGATAATTCAGAAATTAAGGCTCGATCTACAATCCACCCATTTTTTTGTTCTACAATTTTTAGTTAGGAGTCCTTACCAGAGTTTCATCGCATGTTGCGATCAAATAAAAAGGGTATGGTCAGAAAAATTATATTCCTCAATAAAAAAGGGATCTTCCTAAAATGATTCTCCGCATTTCGACACTTGCCGACCGTGACAGGACTTGATGGAGAATTTGATCCAATTGAAAAAGGAGAGATCTCGAATAATAATTAAATAGATATCCTCATGAAGAATGCAGAAATCTTGAAAGTATTATCAGATTAGCAGTGGCAGCTGGTGATAATTGTCGATTCAAGATGTGTCAAATCGTACACTTTCTTTTACCCAGTGATCGTCTCTGCCTAAGCCTAACAGTACGCAAACAAAACAAAAAAAGTATTTTTTTCTTCACATCTGCACAACCATAAAGTATCCGTGAAGATTTGCGCCTAACTTACCACTTGACTAAAATTCAGTACGGTTGTGTTTAATGACCTTCGTGTTCACTACAACACTTGAAAGGTAGAGAGAGGTCTTAATTGAGGAAAAAACTAATTTAATGAAATGCCGACGTTTCGGTACCTTCTTCAGACCTATCAGAAAACAGCTTTACGTGTCCAACAATATAAATCGTCGAATGAACGCACTTTTGAGAACTTATTATCAACCACCGAACCACCGGATGTTATAACATTTAGTTTCGTCACGAACATAAAGCTTTTTTTTGTGGAAGTTTGAAGACATGTCCGCTGTCATTTCCGAAATGCATTGTTAGTAATTTTGTTTCGTGCTAAATAGCTGAAAAATTCAGCTTTCTGGATGGAATCCGGTTTTCTTGTGTCGAACGTAGTTTTTCGACGAATTCCAGTGTTGATTCCTGAAATTACAATTTCTTCAGAAGAGACTTTTTTGTGAAGATGTACTTCCTAGTTGGTAGTTTCATTGTTCCAGTTAGAATTTTTTCGAATAATCACAGAGGCATTGTTCGGATAGAAACATATCCACAATTTTATTCTTCATTAATTTTAAACCATCATTCATATATCTGAATTTTGCATTCCATTGACATTTTAATATTTCAGGGTGGAACGGTAACAATAAATTTTTAATTAAAACTGTACGTATAAAATGAATAATTTCGAAAAAAAAATCTGTTATGTGGCGTAAGGTAAACTTTGACCAGGATCATTGAGAAATTTTATGCTCTTCAAAATTCAATTTTATCTCACAAATTTGTGGCATTTTATTATCACATATCTCAACATCAAACGTTTTCCATCAAATAGATTTTAGTACTTACTGTAAGATGTTTAAAATAGTGTAAGCACTGATTAGATTTTGTTTCGCCAAAATTGAGAATATTAGAAAAGTTTCGTTCTTTTCCCTTCAGGTGGCACTATTTACAAATAACCACTGATTTTCATTAGTTATTTCAAATATTCGAATTTATTCTTGTGAAGATGTTGCGTTAATGGTGGATAGTTCTTTCAAGCAATGACATTTTGATTCATAGTGGAGTGCCTGGAGCATTCAAGCTCGGACTAGAGTTATAGTGAATGAATTGATACGATCGATGTGGGATATTGTTTTTCAAATTATAATTTGCAATGTTTACCATTTTTTTTTGTGCAATCCATTTTTTCATTGTTTAAACAAATTATTATAAAAAATTAATGTTTGACCATATGTTTTCACTTCGAACAGTAATTTTTTTGTATTTATAAGTTGAATCTCACCTAGACATATAGGAACATTTTTCAAAGATACCTGTGAATAAAAATATCAGTAGACTTCTCGAACGTGGAGGGGAGAGCGGAGCGACAGCTGCTATTATCTCTAATATATAAAATTCTCCTGTCTGAATCTTTGTTACCGAACTCCTCCGAAACGGCTGGACCGATTTTCATGAAATTTTGTGTGCATATCGGGTAGGACTGGGAATCTGCCAACATCTATTTTTCATTCCCCTAAATGATAAGGATGGTCCACCCCTAACTACTTTTTCAGTTTTTTCGGACAACATTTTTTATTTTTATTTTTTTATGATACGGCATACAAAAATACATATAACCCTAAACTTTCACCCCTCTACGATCAACCCCTTTTTCTAACACAACCTAACCTAACAACGAAATCGTCGCGCATTAAAAAATAAATGTGCCGATATTAAATTTGAAGAACATATGCCTTTAAAAATTGCTCAAGATAAATTTTTGACAAATAGTAAAAATAAAATTCGCTTGATAGAAATGTTGAGAGTTAAATTAGCTGATAACAATATATTTACATGCCAAGCGGAAAGCGATGCCGACAAATTAATTGTTGAGACGGCAATGAATTTGGAATCAAAAGATGTTGTTATAGTTTCAGAAGATATCGATGTCTTAGTGATATTAACGGCATTGGTAGATAAAGATCGTGAAATATATTTTCTAAAACCATCCCGAGGCAAAATTCAACAGAAGATATTTTTTTCGAAATGTTTAGAAAAATCATTACCAAACTGTCTAGAACATATTCTTTTTTTACATGCCTTTACGGGTTGTGACACTACTTCTGCATTTTTCAATAGAGGAAAAATTAAGTTTGCCAAAAATTTTGAGAAACGGATTGATTTACACGACTCAGTAAAAGTATTCAAAAATATCAATGAATACCCCAATAATATATTGCAAGCAGGTGTGGCATGTATTTTGAGTTTATATGGCGCTCCGTCTAACACTAATGATTTAAGGTCGGCGTTTAAAGCGAGTAGGAAAGATCAGCCGATAGAGGCGCCACCGTCCATTTTAAGAAATATCTCCATAGAACTTACATCATCACAATAAGTTCTATGAGTATCTCTCTAATCATGAATGAAATGTACAATGGCGCTCTCTATCCGAAAATCGCCGAACAATGAAATAAGTCAATTTGTGGGTAAAGCAGGAACTTTTTCCCGCCAAAATTTGAATTTGGCCATTCTCTGCCAATTCCGTATTTCAAGTTGATCTTCTGAACGAAATTATCAGTAGATTCACTTTTAATCGGAAGTTGAACTATTTTCATGGGTCTTTCTGTTGAAATAAAACAGAAGCATGGGTTGGCTCATTTTCTTCTATTTTTGAAAGAAAAAAAATTAACTGTCGGAATGAAATCGATTAAAATTATTTCAACAAGAACCCTAATCCTTTCTGAGTTCACCCACAAAATTTCAGTTCTCAAAGTGAGACCGTTTTCGAAATCAACTTGAAATAAAAACACACTACATTGAACGCCCACCTTAAATACATTAAGGTTCAATTCTTTCATAAAAGCAACAGCCAAAAATACAAGTGTTCTTTTGTCATCACTGCCTCCAACAATAACTGATGCAGCGTTTGAGCACCTTAAAAGAGTGTACCTACAAATTCAGATATGGCAGGAAATGACGTACTTATTGAAAATTGGGGATGAAAGTATTCCAATAACATGTACATCCCAATAACTATGAATCAATTACCTGCTCCGGATAATTTATTACAAATGTTATTTTGTAATTGCAAAAAGGGATGTGGAGCTGCGTGTGGATGCAGAAAAAGTGGTTTACACTGCAGTGTAGCATGTCTACAGTGCAGCGAAAATAGTTGTTCCAATACTTCACCCATTATACAGATAGATGAAGTAGAAGAAAATATTTGATGTTGACAACAATGTTATATATTCAAATAAACGGATTTTGTACTAATAATTTTTTTTCATGGTCGTCATTAATTACATTATTTCTTTAAATGTACACAATAGAGTACGCTTCATTTATAATTGAACTGGCCGAGAAATTCCATTGTACATAGCAGCTGTCGCTCCGCTCTCCCCTCCACGTTCGAGATGTCTACTGGTATTTTTTTCACAGGTATCTTTGAAAAATGTTCCTATATGTCTACCCAGGTGAGATTCAACATATAAATACAAAAAAATTACTGTTTAAAGTGAAAATATATGGTCAAACATTAATTTTTTATAATAATTTGTTCAAACAATGAAAAAATGGATTGCACAAAAAAAATTGGTAAACATTGCAATTTATACTTTAAAAAACAATATCCCACATCGATCATATTATTTCATTCACTATAACTCTAATCCGAGGTTTTACGGTTTTGAATGCTCCAGGCACTCCACTATCAGTTCTGAGAAAAAGACTTTCATTACATGAAAATGTAATTTTGTGGTCATGCCAGAATTGACCTTGGAAGATAAGCTGTTGATACATCAATCAAATCGACAACAGAAAATACACATAATGACTTTGCGGCGCCCCCACGAAACATATTTTCGATTTGGGCGAATTCCATTGCATTCAAAAATTGACGAGTGCATACCTACACCATGTATTTAGACATTTTAACCTACTGAGAGTTAATAATTTTCCTGCGATTCGGTGATATTTTAAATCCATTTCATCAAATAAAATCAGGAATAACTCGAAAACGACGGGTTTTATTGAAAAAATTGAGAGTACTTTTATTTTTCGAAATGATTCTTTGGAAAATATGAACCGTTTATCTTTTTCAAGTAGTTTTATAGTATTTTTACGTGGATTCATGAATCGGCAACGCTGTTACTTTAATATCAGGAGAAATATTGAATAAATCTTGATTGAGGAATATGCACCATGAATAAAGTAAACACTCAACCAAAATTCAGTTCATTTGAAATAACGGTTCCCAAGATATGGAAAAAAATTGTTATTTTTATGGATTTTCGACAACCCGTTGAACCTGCATCTGTCAATCAAAACTGAATTTCGAAAAACGGTATAGGAAAAAAGTGTTTCGAAGACTCACCCTGCATGAAGCATGATTGAATAATAAATATGAGTTTATTAATAATTTATAACAGGTACCTTTTATGAGTTCCTCAAAGAAATGCGTCAAATTCTGAGAATTACATAATGTTTTGTCCTTAGCTCCAAAAGCAACAGTCAAGGCTAAGAACATTTTAAGCCTGAATTCGGAGTCTGTATTGGTGTCTAGAACTTCCTTCAGTATTGGCAGAATATCTTCCAAATGTTCCCCAAAAGATTCACCTAGAAAATTAAGTAATGCATCAATAAAAGCTTTAACGCAGACAGGGCACTAAGCAGCACTTTATTAAAAAAAATAAGACATTCCAAATATCACTCACCAGAATCTGTGAGAACAAGTTCGAATATGCATCCTTGAGCAGATACCACACTCCAAGTTGATGGATCAATATTGATTTCTTTGAGTAGTTTTCCCAAATAACGGCTCCATAGCTGCTTCACGTTATTTAGATCAAAAGTGCTTTTCAAAATTTCCAATAAGTGGACATCGATATGGGTGTTCTCAACATCTCTTATAGCGATTGCTGTTACCAGTATTTTAAAAAGATGATATTCCACTAGGGAGTCAGCTTTAGGTTGATATTTCTCACAGATGGCTTCGACGCATTTGATCATTTCAATTTGGAACTTTTTCTGAAAAAAGTTAAACATTTTCAGGGGCATTTATTGCAAGCTTTCGGCCAGTAGCATTGTATGTGCAAATGGGCCAAATTCGACTAGGGGTTGCGTAAATATGACCGTCAGAAATTAATTTCGTCCAGATCGCTGAACCCTGAACCAGAACCATATAAAATGCTACCGAATTTTACACGAAAATTTCCAGTATTTCTATATCATATCCTGGATCATGGACGATTGCTTTTGCAGTTGCTATCGAATTCTTCCTATTATAAGACTATTACAAGATGGATGAACGACCACTGAAAAGCTACTGACTTTTTCCTGATAAAACGTATTCTATTTGAGATATTTTACCCGATTCTCTCTGAATGTAGGAGGGCAGCACATAGATTATCATGCACCAGTAATGCATTAAGCACCAGTAATGCATTAAGCATCAGTAAATCATGCGCGTTTTATAACAATGTCATCGTCTTGGCCAAAAAGCATGAAATTTCGTAAGGAAATCATGATAGCATAAGGTCGTCTTCGAAAACACAAAGCATGATATGGCATTACTGCCAAGTGGCGGCTGTTGAAAGTATAACGTGGTGAGGCACACCAGAAAAAAATAGTGTTAATTATTAATTAAGATTCAAGTCATCGCGTCCCAACAGGCTTACAATCATCTGTCATATACAGCGTACCATGTGCAGATTGTGATAAAGCGTACATAGGGCAAACACAAAACAACTATTGAAGGATAGGGTCAGACAACACAGAGCAGACTCGAGAAACATCACAAAAATGAAAAAAACTGCTCTGACTTCTCACACACACACACACACACACACACACACACACACACACACACACACACACACACACACACACACACACACACACACACACACACACACACACACACACACACACACACACACACACACACACACAAAAGGAGAGACATAAATTTAACTTTTAAGAAACGGTAATATTGGATCATGAAACCAACAACTATCGCAGAAATATCACTGAGATGATCCGCATATCTCTTAACAAACCAGTCAACTTTAGAGAACATGATAATGGACTGAGAACTATAATATACAATAACTTATTAGTGCCATTGAGAAAGTGAGTGATACCCATCTAATCGTCAACAAATGTTCTTCCAAAATCTACTAAAGAATAGGATTGTAAATAAACTTCTATGTTTCTTAATCTACGTTATAGATGCATAGAATACGTGGTGTAACGACTCCTTACTAAAAATCGTATCCAAAATTTGTAGATCAAAACGGCATTCTAGATTTCAGATTTTGGTCTAGTTCCGGAATAATTTTGCGATCGTGGCGCTATTGCGGCAGTCGAAAATAGCGCGAACCCTTTTGGGAGAAATGAAAAGCAGGACAAAATCTCAGATTTTCGATCGACAAGAAAGTCCTAAACAAAACCGAATCAGTGCCAACACCAGGTATTCTATGCATCTATTCTACGTTATATTTATGTTGTCCACCTGTCATTTGTCAATCTATATTCATATTGTGCATGTGCCGATCTGAATAACCGCAAATGAAGGAAATATTTTTGTATTTATTTTATTAAGTCTACATTAGAGATGATTCATGGACATTTTCTTAAAACCGGATGTATATATGACTGTATTCTTTCAACCATTGATGGGAATCATGTAATGCGACTACATATTCGTTGGAATGCTTATGATAATTTATTTTAGCCTTGATGAAGGTCCGATCCGTGACCGAAACGTCGGTGAATTTTGGTATAAACTAAGAATTGCCAATCAAATACACGTCCAAATACCTGAGAAGTTTTTTAATAGTGATAATAACGTTTTCGGACAAAGTTATTTTACTCTAGCAATAAAATGTACAATTTCTATTTTACGCGAATTGCTGATATTTTGCTATTGTTTTTTATGCTAGTAAGCTTTCAGTTCGATGAAATATGCCGAGCACTTTTATTGTCTAAATCGCTTTATCACTTTTAGTTTAGTATTAATTGCTGGAAATAAAATGCATGACCAACATAAAATTTAATCAATGTTATACTACTGTTAAGCCAGTCGTATTTTTAATACCATGTATTTTGAAACCCTCGATTTGACTTTTCGATATTCACAAGAAATTCAAATCTGGAACAGATATCGCTTTACTTCTACTTACACTATGTAAATTTTTTTAATTTTACTTTGTAAAGTGGACACAACATTATTTTTTTTCATTTTGATGTTTGATACGACGCTGTCAGGTTTTTTGAAGACGTTTTTATGAAATTATGATTCAATCTGAATAAGACAAGACTAGACTAAAAAAATAAATCATTTTGTAGGCACCTCGAGCATTACATTTAAAAAAATTCAAGATTTCAATGAGAAAAATGGAAAATTTCTAGAAAAATGGCAAAAAAATTATAACACTTTGAACTTTGGGCAAAATGTTATTTCATTAGGCGCAACAAGTAGCCGAGAGCATCACCTATTCACCATTTACCTATGGCCTCTCACCCTCCAAACACCCAGTATATCACGCATTCGTGCACAGCCCCTTAGGAAACAGTGCTTTATAATTCAGCTACTCACCGCCAAATACGAAGGGAGAAAAATTCGAGTCTTTGTATCACAACTACGCCACTAAGAACGGTAGGAGGAACTACTACTAAAAGCGGCTTCAATTCGTTCAAGGGCGTTGTACCTTTAGGTATATTTAAACTCAATGCCAATATTTAAATTTTCAGCCCATACGTTTTTGTTGTAAAAGAGACACTATTCTCCTTAAGGTCGGCGTTTAAACCGAGTAGGAAAGATCAGCCGATAGAGGCGCCACCGTCCATTGGAATATCTCCATAGAACTTTCATTATCACAATAAGTTCTATGAGTATCTCTCTAATCATGAATGAAATGTACAATGGCGCTCTCTATCCGAAAATCGCCGAACTATGAAATATGTGAATTTGTGGGTAAAGCAGGAATTTTTTCCCGCCAAAATTTGAATTTGGCCATTTTCTGCCAATTCCGTATTTCAAGTTGATCTTCTGAACGAAATTATCAGTAGATTCACTTTTAATCGGATGTTGAACTATTTTCATGGGTCTTTCTGTTGAAATAAAACAGAAGCATAGGTTGGCTCATTTTCTTCCATTTTTGAAAGAAAAAAAATTAACTGTCGGAATGAAATCGATCAAAATTATTTCAACAAGAACCCTAATCCTTTCTGAGTTCACCCACAAAATTTCAGTTCTCAAAGTGAAACCGTTTTCGAAATCAACTTGAAATAAAAACACACTACATTGAACGCCCACCTTAAGCACTCACCTTTCTGCTAATGCAAACATTATCAGTTTCCAAAATTTCCGTTATTTTATCCAAATGATCCCATATTAAATCCTTCGGACTACCCATTATCAGACTCCTCAATATAGTTAGGTGTCCATAATGAGGGCAGTTCTCAACTTGGGGGAAAACCAGTTTGCTCCAAGATTCAAATGGTACAAACAAACCTATTATTTCAGAAGCCCGAATTATCTGAAAAAACAACGAATTGATGTGTATAGTTCGTCTCAGATTCCTTTTTTTCTAGATCATAATCAGAAAATCAGATGCAACTATCATACCCAAACGTACATTATCTACCACTCTCGGATCGTCGTCTTTGGCAGCAGAAAACATTGCCGGTAGAATCGTTTGAAGGTGCATTGTAATGAGACTCTCTGAATGGAGAGCAACAGAGCAGAGAAGTTGGCTACATCTGAATCTCACGTCTGTCTGCCAACTTTGCAATTCATTAGCGATAGCTGGAGCAATTTTTCCAACGTGTCTTTGAACAAGAACTCTGCACCCCAAATTAGGTCGTTGCACTGAAATAACATAAGCTTCACATGAAGAAGACTGGGGTTATTAATTGCATTTTGAAAACAACGATTGTAGGAAGGTGATAAAATCATAACATAATCTGAATGTGTAATTAAAGTGAAAATAAAGGGTTTTCCAATAAAGGCCGCAACGGTCGAAGAGCGATAATATAATATACAGGGTGACTGGTGACGTAAGGGACAACGGCTAAGTGGAGATAGAGGACCTCAAACTGAATGAGAATTTGGGTTTCAAATGTCCCATAAGGGTATTCGTTTCGGAGATATAGGGTGATTTATGAAAAAATGCTAAATCTATGAACTCCCATATCTTCGTTAATATGATATATTTTTCGCTGATATTTTACATGTTTGTTCATACAGGCATTCTCTGTCAGCATAAGAAAAAAAAATTTTAAAAATTGCTGGCCCGTACTCAAAATTTTCAATTTACATGTCAAGTGAGAAATATCACACGGTATATGAGATAAAATAAAATCAAATAGAAATTTGGAAAGAGGGAAATAAACTGATGAAATATCTGTTTTTTGTTTGAATGGCACAAATTTTCTTTCGTTTCTATGATATGTTGAAGTAAGAATATTACAATATTTTTATATTCAAATCATGAAAATTAGTACTACTGATAGAAAAAACCTCGAATTCGAGGCGCTAGAATGAGTCTGGCATCAAAATGATTTTTCAACGTGATGGTGCACCTCCTCATTTTGCAAATGAAGTAAAGAATTTTCTGAATAGGGAGTTTCCTGACACGTGGATTGGTCGGGATCTAGGAATTGGCCTGCTAGAGCTAGATCACCCGATCTAACTCCTCTGGATTATTTCCTATGGGGTCATCTTAAGGATACGGTGTATAAAGAAACAATAACAAGCCGTGAACATTTGAAGAGCAGAATAACTGAAGCATGCGAAGAAATTAAAACAAATATTCCTCTGATTAGAAAAGCTGTGCTTCATTTGTTCAAGAGAGCCAATAAATGTATGGAGGTGAACGGCTCTCATTTCGAACATTTGCTTACTTGGTTTTTTTTTATGAATTATATTTGCGACTTCTTCTATTTTTGTGTTTGAGTATCCAACTCTTTCATCACCCCATCTACAACAAATTTTATTTTGAAATTTTATATGGCATCGAAATATTAATTGATAAAAATAGATTTCAACATTTGAAGGAATATTTTGATGCCAGGCTCATTCTAGCGCCTCGAATTCAAGGTTTTTTCTATCGGTAGTACTAATTTTCATGATTTGAATATAAAAATATTGTAATATTCTTACTTCAACATATATAGTGGTATTGATGAGATACCTGTTAACATTGTTAAACTTAGCATTGGTGCTCTGAATTCTGTTCTCTGTTATGTCATCAATAATTCCCTGAGATCTGGTGTATTTCCTGATCAACTTAAACTATCAGTAATAATCCCAATCTTTAAATCCGGAGACCCTGAAGATTTGAAAAACTACAGACCAATAAGCCTGCTCAACAGATTTTCAAAAATATTTGAATTAGCAATGGCCAATAGAATTCTGACATATTTTCACAATCTCAATCTTTTTAATCCATCACAACACGGATACTTGGCGGGTCGATCAACTCAAACTGCAATTTTCCAGTTCACAAATAATATCTTGACATTCTTAGAAGAGAATAAACTGGTTGCAGGGCTGTTCATAGACCTGTCCAAGGCATTTGATTGTCTAAATAGAGAATACTTGTTAATAAAATTGGAATGCTATGGCATAACGGGGAGTGCATTGAGTTGGATAGCTTCCTATCTATATGACCTTCGACAATGTGTCAAGATTACAAAGGGACACAAATCTGAGTTCTCTAACTGGTTACTAACTGGTTACAAACTGAATTTGGTGTTCCTCAGGGAAGTATTTTAGGGGTTATTCTATTCCTGATAGTTATCAATGATCTTAGTGATGATGTGACTAATGCAGTTGAGGACTCAGTTGTAACAAATTTTGCGGATGACACTAATGCATTGGTAGCAGCTAAAGATGCAAATTGTTTGAAGGATAGGTGTAGCAAATTATACAATTGTCTTGAAGAGTGGTTCTTACGTAATGACTTTGTGATCAACAAAAAGAAAACCAACATAATGATATTTCGAGCCAGTTACTCTGAAGAAATACCAGCCCAAATTAATATTGACAATCAGGAAATGCAAACAGTAAAATTCACCAGGTTTCTGGGGGTTATTGTTGATGAATTTCTGAAGTGGACTACACATATTGATGATCTATTAGTGAAACTAAATAGAGTTTGTTATGCATTCAAGGTATTGAAAAAATATGTGAATGAAAAAGTTCAGAAAATACTGTATTATGTTAATTATGAATCGATGATAAGATATGGGATAGTATTTTGGGGCATAAGTTCTTCCACTTCATCAATCTTCGTAAATCAAAAAAGGATAATAAGAATATTACTGAATATGGGATTCAGGGACTCTTGTAGGGGTAAATTTAGACAACTTGGTATTCTAACCATCTATGGTTTATATATGCATGAGTGTCTCATATCTCCATAGAAATAAAACACAATTCCTCAGAAACAATACTAACTTTGCCTATAATACAAGAACAGCCAATATAACTTATCCATCACACAAATTATCTTTAAGTGAGAAAAATCCATCTTATATGTGCATCAAAATCTTTAATAACTTACCTAATACAATAAAAACAATTGAAAATTATAAAATATTCAAAATTAAAACCAAAAAACTATTAATAAACTTAGAACCATATTGTGTTGGCGATTACCTTAGCTCAAAATTGTAATTAAGATTTATTGACACTATTTCCTTTTATGTTCTCTGTATGAAACTTCATTGGAAATAAAGAATATATCTATCTATCTATCATAGAAACGAAAGAAAATTTGTGCCATTCAAACAAAAAACAGATATTTCATCAGTTTTTTTCCCTCTTTCCAAATTTCTATTTGATTTTATTTTATCTCATATACCGTGTGATATTTCTCACTTGACATGTAAATTGAAATTTTTTAGTACGGGCCAGCAATTTTTTCAATTTTTTTTCTTATGCTGACAGAGAATGCCTGTATGAACAAACATGTAAAATATCAGCGAAAAACAATCATATTAACGAAGATATGGGAGTTCATAGATTTAGCATTTTTTCATAAATCACCCTATATCTCCGAAACGAATACCCTTATGGGACATTTGAAACCCAAATTCTCATTCAGTTTGAGGTCCTCTATCTCCACTTAGCCGTTGTCCCTTACGTCACCAGTCACCCTGTATATTATATCTCATATATTACACCAATATCGCTCTCTATGAAAATGAATCAGGCACCGCGGACGACGCTATAATATATATTCCGATATTACGATATTTTTCCATACCAAAATGACATATGTCAATGCAAAGCTATAATATTCAGGGTGTTTGGAGGGTGAGTAGCCATAAGTAAATGGTGGATAGGTGATGCTCTTGGCTACTTGTTGCGCCTAATAAAATAACATTTTGCCCAAAGTTCAAGGTGTTATAATTTTTTTACCATTTTTCTAGAAATATCCCATTTTTCTCATTAAAACCTTGAATTTTTTCAAATTTAATGCTCGAGGTAAAATGATTTATTTCCTTAGTCTAGTCTTCTCTTATTCAGATTGAATCAAAATTTCATACAAACGTCTTCAAAAAACCTGACAGCGTCGTATCAAACTTCAAAATGAAAAAAAAAATAATGTTGTGTCCACTTTACAAAGTGAAATAAAAAAAAAATTTACATAGTGTTGGGTTTTAAAATGGCTTTGAAAACTTCTCTAGTTAATACTCTTTGCAATGGTATGTAACATGTACCATTAATAATCAGATAACTCAACAAAAAACCGTTTTGTCTTCAAGGATGCCTTGAAAGGATGACGACAAAACTATTCCATTGAGCAGGCAAAATCTTTTCTCTCATTCTACCACAGCTAAAAATAGCGTGCTCTCTCTATCATCGGCTAACAATACTCCCAAGGACGTCGCCAGGGAGGGGGCAGCTGCCCCCGTGCCCCCCTCCCCCAATTAGAATAGAAAAAATTAACTGATTTTCGTATATTATACAATTATTTCATAAGTTTTTAAGGGATTTTTGAGCTCTATGGGGGGGAAGCAGTTGCCCCCCGTGCCCCGCCCCAGCTCAAAAGCTGGGGGGTAATTACTACATTTGCAAGTCATTTGATAGGCCTGCAGTAAAGGTGCAGTGATGCAGTTTTGAGTTCACTCAACATTTCGGTGGTTCATCAACATATTCTGTAGAAAACTAAAGATAGAGATCTTCAAATCATTTATTTTAAATCTTGTTCAAATTGTTGGCCATTGACACAAGAGATCAATTAATAGAAAAAAAAGATAATGCATTTGTGATAATGAAGCAAGAAATTGGACTAAGCTATACCACAACGGAAATAAGAAAGAGATATTACGCATGTATTTGAAATAATGGCCAACAATTTGAACAAGATTTAAAATAATTGATTTGAAGTTCTCTATCTTTAGTTTTCTACAGAATATGTTGATGAACCACCGAAATGTTGAGTGAACTCAAAACTGCATTACTGCACCTTTACTGCAGGCCTATGAAATGACTTGCAACTGTAGTATTTACCCCCTAGCTTTTGAGCTGGGGGGGCACAGGGAGCAGTTTCCCCCCCTCCCTAGAGCTCAAAAATCCCTTAAAAACTTATGAAATAATAGTATAATATACGAAAATCAGTTAATTTTTTCTATTCTAGTTGGGGGAGGGGGGCACGGGGGCAGCTGCCCCCTCCCTGGCGACGTCCTTGGGAGTATTGTTGGCCGATGATAGAGAGAGCACGCTATTTTTAGCTGTGGTAGAATGAGAGAAAAGATTTTGCCTGCTCAATTGAATAGTATTGTCGTCATCCTTTCAAGGCATCCTTGAAGACAAAACGGTTTTTGGTTGAGTTATCTGATTATTAATGGTACATGTTACATACCATTGCAAAGAGTATTAACGAGAGAAGTTTTTAAAGCCATTTTAAAACCCAACACTATGTAAATTTTTTTTATTTCACTTTGTAAAGTGGACACAACATTATTTTTTTTTCATTTTGAAGTTTGATACGACGCTGTCAGGTTTTTTGAAGACGTTTGTATGAAATTTTAATTCAGTCTGAATAAGACAAGACTAGACTAAGGAAATAAATCATTTTATAGGCACCTCGAGCATTAAATTTGAAAAAATTCAAGGTTTTAATGAGAAAAATGGCAAAAAAATTATAATACTTTGAACTTGGGCAAAATGTTATTTTATTAGGCGCAACAAGTAGCCAAGAGCATCACCTATCCACCATTTGCCTATGGCTACTCACTCCAAACACCCTGTATATTATATTATCGCTCGCCGTCCGTTGCGGGCTTAAGGGGTATTATTTGAATAGTCTGTTATTTCGGTAGATGTCACGTTTGAAGCTGAAATTTGACAAGTAGAAACTACATTAATCAAAATGGAACGATACACGCTTCAACAACGCATTGAAATTATAAAAATGGTGAAAAAGTTAGTGATGAGAAGAATAGAACCCGTGCACGCCGCTCAAGAACATTGCTGCTGAAGCAAAAAGTGTTGAAGAAAACCCAGGTTTGTCCATTTCTCGTCGTTCTGCGGAATTAGGCATTCCACAAACGTCCTTAGACCGTATTTTGCATAAAGAATTGGGTCTTGAGGCTCATAATGTTCAGTTAACACAAGAACTCAAGCCGGGCGATTACCAACAACGTCATGTCTTTGCTGATTGGGCCTGTGAAATACATTAAAATGATCCGGAATTCTATTGAAAAATAATCTTGAGAGATGAGGCCCATTTCCACTCCGATGGCTTCGTTAACAAGCAAAATGGTCGCATTTGGGGCTCGGAAAACCCAAGAGTTATTGTTGAAAAGCCTGACTATCCTCAACGTGTGACTGTTTGTTGAGGTTTATGGCCCGGCGGGTCCTTTTTCGGGAATGAGACTGGAGCAACAGTTAAGAGGGGTTTATAGTGCCCAGCTTTCTCAGCGTACGTCAAAGTCTACCTACCTCTCACCCCCCACCACCCCTAAGAAATCGTCGATTTTCAGTACGTCCGAAGATATCTCAGACATTCCTCGTATTTACCGCCCTTTTCTTCCACATGCGATATTTCTGTTACGTACAGCCTTTACCAAGCGGACGGCGGAATTTGTCGAATACCATCGGATATTCACGAATGAAATGGAATTATTTACGAAACTGCTGACAACACTGTACATTCAAAGGAGGTAGACGTTTTACGAGATTGAAATAAAATAGTTGGGATTTCCCTACAACCTACAACAGAGGGAATTCCCACTTTTAAGGTTGCGGTCTATAATATTGATTTTAGCTGAAGGAAGTACAACAGACAGGATGTTACCCGTGTTGACAGATGTGAAGGAACAAAATAAGAATATATCACCTTCTTGGTTGTACGAATTTATTGCGAATTTCTGTTTTGGTTGTAAGTTAGATTCGGAAAAAATCATCCACATATGAACCTACAGTAAAAAAAATGTGATTGAGATTCAAAACCTAAACTAAATTTTTTATGAATTTAAATTTGTTTATTGTATGAAATGCTCTATCAGCGGAATTGTATATACATATTTACATTATTAGTTACAAGCAATATAGATAGGTATATATGAAACTTTTCTTCAGAGAACAAAATATCGACAATCGTTTTTCAAATAAGTACCCTATTTTTTATGATTGCGTTTAATCGTGCGAAAAAAAATGATGATAGTTCTCTTAGTTTTTCATTTTTTTTATTGGAGTAAAATTATTATTTTTCTTCGCAGAATCCAACGCAATCATAAAAAATTAGGTTCTAATTTGAAAAATTTAAGTTATGTCCAATTTTCGATCATAGTTTTCGACCCAAAATTTGAAACACCCTGTGATGATTTTTCTGAAATTCACAAGATGCATGGCCTTTCCACATTCTTCTACTTTGATGTTATGAGGATTGAGGACTATTTACGCTCAGGATGTTGAGAATAAGAAAAATGAACATTATACTGACTACGAGTATTTGATTTTTATTCCGGTTTTTTCTCGGTATTTTGAAAACTATGGTTTTAACAAAAATGTACTTACTCAGAATTGAATACCTAACAGAGGAAAAAATTTAAAAAAAAATTTTTTAACAAATCTATTTTCACTTGTTGTATAACCAAGAGCGCTCAGGCTCAGAGCTCAGAAAATTTCGAACAATATGATAATCCAAGATCTAGTGGTTCAACACCTTGCGACTTCTTGCTTTGTGGCCATTTGAAAGAGAAGGTCTACGCCAAGAGCCCAGCATCGGTTCACGACCTCAAAGGTGGAATTCGTGAGGCTATATCGAGGACATAGGCCAGTCACTTTTCGATTTGGTTATGGAAAATTTCAGGAAGAGGATATGGTTCTGTAGAACGATGTTGCAATAGTATATTGTTCAATGAGCGGTAATGTAAGTCATAACACACGCAGATGAATGTTTGCACCGCGAGCCGTCAGGCGAGTGGTGTAATTCATCAAGTGTGTTATGACCATTACCGCGAATTGAATACTATGCTTTATCTTCGACTTCTTCAGTAAAATTCGAATTCATTTGCATTTTCAAAATTGAAAACAATTATCAAAAACACTGACATAAATTTCTGTGTTCACTGAATATTTCATGCAGCCATATATGCATCTATGGGCAGTCCAATGAACTGTCATCGTTCCATGCTTGGTTATTTTGAGTAGGTTTTCAGCATTTTACATTGTTTTTCTTGAATGAAAACAGGCCATTCTTTAGTTATGTTGTGAACTGTGGCAGTAGACAAGAACGAAGTAGGGTTGGGTTACTCAGAATATCGTCTATCGTCATTTTCCTACATATTTCTATTTGAATGAATAAGCCAGAATCAGACAATCGAAATTGATCATCTGTGTTGAGAGGGTTGTGTTAATACCTATACCCAACTGAGAAATTCTTGAAATTGCTTAAAACCCCCTCTTTTTGGTAAAATTATAATATTTTTGTTCATGTTGCATACCCTCCAGAATCATGATCAGCTATTTTCTTTGACTTCCCTATCAGTATAATATCTGTGAGTATAACAATAAATACAAGGACTTTAGTAATTAGGTACTAATTTTCTTTATTGATAACATAAACTGTAACATTTGAACAACCTTGAATCTGAATATTTGGGAATGAATTATGCAAGTTTATTGTTTCTTCTTGTGTTTTTTGTATATGTGTTGTTGATGTACTAACTGGCTGGGGTGTTATAGAACTGTAAATTTTATTTGCAGTATCTTTCTTATTTTTTTCGGAATCATCAATGTACCCCTCAGCCACAGTAGTTGATCGCCAACCGCCATGGCGCTTTAGTGCCGTTATGTCTCCTCCAGAATCTACTAATAAAGTAGCCGACGAGCGGCGAAAACAATGCCCTGTGTATAAGTTATAGTCAGGTAATTTTAAAAAAGATGCAATGTCTTTCCCCATTGCTCCAAATTCATTGATGCCAATTCTTTGTGGGTGATACTTTCCATTTTGAAATTTAAAGAATAAAATATTGTGCGATATATTGTTAGGCCTCAGATTCAAATATTTCTTCACTATGATATACAAATTTCCAGTAATAGCAAATTTTCTGGCAATTTTTGTTTTTGTATTTGGTACATTGACCATTAAAATAGATCCTTGGTCTTCTAAATCATTAATCTGCATAGAGTACAATTCTGCTGCACGACAAGCACCCATAATGCCCATTATTAAAGCAACCTGAAATAAATTATATATTTGACGAGATGATGAAAACGATTGAATTATTGTGAGATCTACTACCTTTGTTGCCAGATATTTATCATCAGAAGCTTCATTTAAGAATTTATTCACTTGTTCTGGCGTAAAAGTTTTTGCCTTTTTGGCAATATGTTTTTCTGATTTCCGTTTCAGAAATGCACGTAATTTTGAATAGTTTTCTATATTGACTCCCTGATTTATGTTAAGTGTGCTTCTTAGCATGGAGTAGAAAGTCCATAGGGATGATGCTTTATATTTAGTGCTCAATTCACTAAAATATGCCAGAAGAACGTTCTCAGAAATCGATGACTTGATGTTCTTACTTTTACACCAAACCAAAAAATTTATGTATGCAGCTTTATACTTTTTTTCGGATTTTTCAGGCAATAAATTATGAATTGTAGTATTAGCTGCTTCCCGTATTTCTGGAGGTGTACATAATAATTCATCTTCACTATCTGAATTCATCTCTTTCATCAAAATATCCACAATAATTAGATACCTATCAATTCAATTCAAATACAGTACATCAAAATTATTCAAGTGACATTTCTCGTACTCGCCTACTCCCCTCGATATCAATAATGAATAGTTCCCGTTCGCCGACGCCTACTCCCCTCGATGTCAATAATGAATTGTTCCCTTTCGTTCAACAAGCGCGATTTCTGTGGTCGAGAATTGAATCGCGTAATGAACGTCAAAAATTCACTTTTTCCAAATTCGATTTTTGAATATTCAGGCCAAAGGAAAGGTAGAAATGAATGGCGAGAACATTACCTTGGTGTTTGAAATAGTGGTCCCGATCGATCCGACTTTTTTTATTCATTTGGTAAGCTGTTTTTCCTATTTGTATAAGAGTGAGTTATAGGCGTGAGTTATTATTACCTCACACTATTGGTTTATAGAGACTATTATAGATCAAATTCAGTTGAATAATGGATATATTATTCTATGGGAGTAGATAAAAGCACATAGCAGGGCAGGATTCTTAGAAAATATTTCATATGCGTTCATTAATGTAATATTAACCGTGTGGTGTCGATTTTATGGAATTTACGTCTATAAATTGGCATATATTTTTGTGCAGAAGTTTTGTTCGTTAGGATTTTTGCAAATTATCACAGAGGGCATTGTTTAGAGAGAAACATCGCCACAAATTATTCAGTGCTGAGTAACATTTTATTATTCAATAATTCTAATTTAATACGTGGTTTCTATCCACATTTATAAATCTGAATTTCGTATTTCATTGACATACATTTTTATTATGTTCCTGAAGAAGCGGTAAAGGCGGTAACTATAAATTCTTAATAGAAACTGTTCGCATAAAATGTATAATTTCATGCTCCTTAGAATTTTATCTCCCTTATTTGCGGGATGTCATTATACATATCTCTACACCAAATGTTTTTCCATCATAGAGATTTTAGTCTCGACAAAGTTAATCAACATTCTGACAACTAGTAAAGCGATTCGGTAATATTTAAAATCCAGGGAAGCATCCAGATTATGAATGAAATTTTCAGTTGCGATATCATTGTTCCTGTCTGCTGGATGCAGGTTACTTCTGAGAAAATGTAAGGTATTCAATTGTCTACATTATTGTGGAAAAAACTACAGGGTGTTACATTTGAAAAAATCGAGAAATAATGATTTGAATTTCTTCATATTTGAACCTTAATAACGGACACCCTGTATATGACATTTAGGAACGGTGACAAGGCAAATCCTTCAATTAATTTTTTAGATCAAATTCATGTTACTATCGCTTCTGGAAATCGTCAGAAGACTTTTACTGAACTGCCTTTCCCTCACCTTTTTGCAGGTTTCTTCGAATAAGATCTGTTCCGTTGGGGTGATCCATTAAAATTATTTTGCCAAACTCAGACCGTTACGCGTATATCGTCCGCTGCGGCACTAGTAGGACACCCTGTATAATGCCTTTTCAGACAAAAGAAGCAAAATTGTGGCCCAAATTGTTCTGAGATAATTATTAGTAGAAAAGCCTGCGAAACCAAATAAATAGCGGAGTCTATTTGATGAAATTTTCTATAGTGGAAAAAGATAAAAGTGGAAATAATGATATTTTTGACTAGTTTTGAAATATTTAATCATTCTTTTTATAACTGACTTTGTGAACAACGAGCATCTAGTATATTTCTTGAGGTTTCATTCCCTCTTTCGTTTTTATGTAATCTGTAATTTCGAATAAGTATATAAAATTTCAATATAGAGAATGATAGGAACAATAAAATTTGCGAATAAAAGGGACGATTCCTTTATGTTGCAGATAGATGCATAGAATACTCCTTACTAAAAACCGTGACCAAAATTTGTAGATCAAAACGGCATCCTAGATTTCAGATTTTGGTCTAGTTCCGGAATAAATCCGCAATATTATCGGTCGTGGCGCTACTGTCGCAAACGACAAATATTGCTGGATTCCCATGCATCCGTCGATACGATCGTCCGAAGGTGTTGTGATTGGCAGAAATATTCAATTTTGAATACCGAAGGTGTTGTGATTGGCCGAAATATTCCATTTTAAATATTTCTGCCAATCACAACACCTTCGGACCATCGTATCATCGGATGATCGGATGTATGGAAATCTACAGTGACTATACCATAGAAATCATAATATATATACTTACTCTAGAATGCTAAATCAATTGGATCGAAGTGTTGTAAAAATTTCAGTGTGGTCCACAATGCGCATATGTGCCATCAGGTTGTTTCTGAACAGGGTCGGCTTCAATAAAATTTTATGCTGTTATTGTTGCAGTTGGATTTAATCAATTCATAATTAGTATTCGACACTTACTAGTTGTTTTGATCATATTGATAATTTTCAACAGCTATTTGAATGGTAAATTTGGAATCATCAGCGGCTGAAAATCTTTCATTGTTCCAAAACCTCTTCAGGCGTTGAAAAAACCCGGTTTCGGTATAAAAATTAATTCAAGGATCAAGGAAGACAAATTCTGGTTAACAAACAACGAATCTCTTGGTAAAGTACAGAAAAAAAAATCAAATGAGCAAAATATACCTACTAATATATCCCTTAAGGACAGTTCTATTCTTCGGTGTTCCTGAAAATAGTGGAAACATGAAAATGTATTGTACATCTGCCAATGCGTTACTCTGCATCGTTTCATGAGTGAATTCTGATACCTACATTCATTCTCCAACAAGGGCGGATATAGCTCATGGGAGGGGTAATAACGATCATGGGGGGGGTAATTAATTGAAAACCATCAAATCAGGTGAAATATGTATGAAATATTGTATGTGCACCACCTTTTTCTTAGGTCTTCGATACTCATGGGGGGGAAGTTACCCCCAGTAACCCCCCCGTAAATCCGCCCTTGTTCTCCAAGTCATTTGTCTTTTTGAGTTCCGAGTATATTCCAAAATCAATCTGTTATCTTATCTGAATGAAACTACAAAGTTTTACTTCAATATATTTCATTTTCGAGTTCGAATTATCCATTAAAAGATGGTTTACTCACAAGATTTCATGATTTTTCATAATGAATTGCGTTCTTTTGCTATATAAAGAACCAATCTCATGGTGCGAGTGGATAGATATGTGTCAATCGAATGAAAAGCAAAGCGTAAATCATAAATTTCTAACAGTTTATATGAATGAAAAGGTGCACATAGTTTACATACTCAAGTGGGAAATGAACGGGTCAAGACAAGGACACCACAACACTATACAGTTCATTGTTTATCGGATACGAAAAAATCCAAATCGAACACAACAAAACAAAAGCAAAATGCACACGAAGAATATAAAACACGAAAATAACAGTTATGCACCAGTAAACTAGTTTGTCTATGCAGTAAACTAAACTGTGGCTGCAGACTGACACTGAACACGGTTCTGCCTAAACTTTCACTAAGGTATTTCAAAGTCATTTGCCATGAGACAGAAAAAGCGGTGTTGCGCGGTCTATATCTATTTAGTGAAACCTACTACATTACTGCTCTGATTTTCTCACCAATTCCACAAATATTGCAATTCACTTATGATATTGATGTGTCTAATAGTCGTAGGCAGTGGCGCATGAGCTATAAAATAAGTTTTTTATTCAATGGATTATTTTTATTGTTTAATTATATTGAACTTAAAATAGAAACGACAAAACATTTAGGGACTTGGCATCGTTCTACGTGAAATTTCCTAATGGTGAGCATGCGCACATTGTGAATCAGTTGCCTATGCGGCACGTTTTTCGCTGCGGAACTAGAAGAAATTAGCATATATATTATGATTTCTATGGACTATACACGAGGTCTTTCACGAGGAACCTCACCCATATTTATACGGGAAACTACTGAACGTATTTTCATGAAATTCAGCACTTATAAGTATTTCACGATGCTGATGAAATCTAAAATATTTTCAAGGCATGAGCACCTCCGGTTTTTCCGGAAATGACGTCAACTTCCGTTTTTCAAATTAGAACACCATTTTTTTATTGCAGAAATAGATTCCTTAGAAAATTTCAAGTTATTTTGATGTAACATTTTTCAGTTTTGGTTGGAAAATTCTCTCTGAGCGGGAAAATTCGAAAAAAAAATCGAAAATAGAGCTCCGCTTAAACAAGAATAACTTCGAAGTTTTTGAATGGAAAATTTTCATTTTTGGGATTTTTGAAGATGTAAGATTGATGTATCCACTTTAAAAATCGAAATCGCGATTCATGATACAGGGGGTGAAAAAATCGCTTTCAAAGTTAGAGAAGACAAAATCGTGAAAAATCAATTTTTTCAAATTAGAACCCCATTTTTTTATGGCAGATATTGAATCTACGTTGAAAAATAATGTGAGGGTATGCATCACACCCTTGCCCTAAAGTGGATATTTTCTGAGTTATTCAAAAAAAACTGTTTTTCGTCTTGAATTTTCAGCTATTTCTTTTCCCTTCACGCCAAAAAGATGAAATTTTCAGGAACTGTTACTTAAACCATGTTTTAGATTTTACTACCCTAATATGCAAGAGAAAAAAGTTACAGGTTGTTCCTAAATAGATGGCGAATTTGGATTCGAATTTGTATCGGAAACCTCTTTATTTCAACTAATCGGCCATCGGTTTTCTCTCCAGTGATAAATAAATAATTCCTTATGAACCATATGCGAAAACTTACCATGTTTTACATTCTTTTTTTTTAATGATAGATATCATTAATTACATCTACTGAATAAAGAGGAATTTGGCAGATGTAATTAATGATATCTATCATTAAAAAAAAGAATGTAAAACATGGTAAGTTTTTGCATATGGTTCATAAGGAATTATTTATTTATCACTGTCATTTCCGGAAAAACCGGAGGTGCTCATGCCTTGAAAATATTTTAGATTTCATCAGCATCGTGAAATACTTATAAGTGCTGAATTTCATGATAATACGTTCAGTAGTTTCCCGTATAAATATGGGTGAGGTTCCTCGTGAAAGACCCTGTATAACCATATAACATATAACATGGTTATATAGTCACTGTATGGAAATCCAGCATTACGCGACCCCTTTCGAGAGAAATGAAAAGCCGCACAAAATATCACATTTTCGATCGACAAGAAAGTCTTAAACAAAATCTAATCAGTGCCAACACCAGGTATTTCTATGCATCTATTGTTGCAGATATTCTTTGTCCATTGTGTTTCTGTTATTGACCATTTGACTTTTCAGAGTCGGTTATGTTAATTTTGAAGTTTACATTTGATTTCTGTACCCACAATGAATTGGCATCAATGTTTTGTAGCCCCAATATAGAACCCAATAAAGTTTCGAAATGTCGGCGATTGTTTTTTTCATATTTAACAATACCTACTCAAGCAGAGGTTGTTAATTGTTAATCAAAGAGGACAATATTAGTATACCAATAATATAAAGCACAAATGACACATTATAGATTATTTTTTGAATATGGGAGAAATATTTTTCTGAATGAACTCGATTTTCAAGATCTTAACATGGATTTTGTCAATATATTTTCAATTGTGTAACTAAATAAAAACTCACGATTGGGTAAGTAGTATTTAGGTGTTTCCGTAAGAAAATCCATCTCATCTTTCAAGTCTTTTTCATTTTCCTGTTGGTATTGAAGACCCACTAATTCCCAGAATTCTGTAGCTTCTTTTCTAGTCTCTTCAACCTCATCATTCAATCTGGAGAGCGATATATAATTTTATTTTTTCCTCTTCAAACACTTGAATTGTGAATTTCAACAACATATCGCACAACACTTCTTCGCTATTCAAATATGGGGGGTGGGGGTGCAGATATATAAAAAGGTATGATGATTTGTTTTAAAATTTCAACACATCTATACCAGAGGGTCTTCCCTCTAGGCACCTTTGGATGATTTACTCACCAACACCTGATAGGCCCCTTCTAGATACTCTATATTTAGCTTAATGATCTACGACAGCTTATCTCGTGTTCGAATTAAAACATTAATGCTTACCCAGTTAGTAGAAGGGGAAGAATTTTATGGAAGAATGAATATCTATCTCTATATTCAGTCAACCACTTTTTGGCTACTTGTGCCACAGTTCTTCTGACTAATGGAATTGAATCAAATAGTTTCTCTGCCATAGGTACCATAACCATATCCACAGCTTTGTAGGTACAATGCATCAAAATTCCACCTGTAGGATGCAAGCAATTGTCACTAGATAATATTCAAATGCATAAAAATAAATAAGAATTGATAATAGTTTTCAAAAGTTCCCTTCATATTAGCAAGGCACACACGAAAGGGAAATCTGTAAGATCTGATCGGCAGTCCAGATCTGGACGGCGGATAGGATCGCTCCCGCCGATCTGGTCTGTCGCGGATCAATGAGATATATGATCCGCAACGGACCAGATCGGCGGGAGCGATCCTATCCGCCGTCCAGATCTGTTACAGATTTGGACTGCCGATCAGATCTTACAGATTTCCCTTTCGTGTGTGCCTTGCTGATGTGTTGTGCAGCATTGTCTGTAAAGGATGTAGATAATTTTGAGTTTGTTTTAACATGAGCCGAAACAAGTAAAACCTTGTCATTTAATCAATTATTAGTAGAGCAGCTTCAAGAACATTTAACCATTTGAAGAATTACGTAATTCAAATAAATTTATAACTCTCTCAAGTCCAGCACTACAGAAAGTTTGGAAGGCTTAGAGAAATTGATTGACCCCTCCAATTATCAGTTATAATAACCGGGACAAAGTTATTTGAAATAAATTATGATTATTTCAGTACTGATGACTCCACCACAAATTCCACTTTGATTGGAAATCTCTGTTTTAGTGATATAATGTATATAAATTAGGTTGAAGAGCACAAGTTCAATATAGATAGAGTTCAAATAAATTCATGTTCTAGTGTGCAGACATTTCACTGAGCACAATTTTTGCAAACAAAACTCCATAGAATGCCACAGCCCTCTAGATGATGAATAATGAAAAACATTTTCTAAATACTTAACATACCTATGCATTTGATGCCCTCGACTCTCACTCTGAACCTCTGATGATTGAAACATGTAAGTACTGGTTTGATCAAGCTTTCAGCTTGAAGGTGAAAATCTCTTGGCAAAGCTTCAGCAAGTGATACAATGCACCGACAGCTGGCTTCTTTGATTGTCGGATATCTGTCTTTGACTGTTTCACAAAGAATAGTAACAGCATCATTCAGAAATGGTTTCAATTGCTCTGTGTTAGAGTATTTTGAAATTATCTTTGACAAGAATAGCAATAGTTCCAATCTTATTTCTTCTGAATCTTCAACTAGTTCAACAGTGCCAATACGTTCAACAAGAACAGGAAGTATGTAAGTCAAATAAAAATCATTGATAGGCAAGATATCAATCACCAAAGAAGTAAGAAACGCAATTCCAGTTTCTCTGACCTCTTCAGACTTATCTCTAAGAGTATTTATTACGTAAACCTGCGTTTCATTGAATATATTCCTTAAAATTTCATCATCTGGTTTTTCCTCAGTTAAGAAGGCTTGCAGTTCCTTCAGAGCCTGTTTACGTTGTTTACGGTCTTCGCTTTGTAATTTCGAACATACCATTTTCGAATATTTCACGAAATCTACATTAGATTCTTCTTCAGTTTTTAGCGTCATTATTTCTTCTATTGATTCAACAAATCAGAATGCTGAAATATCCCAGACGTTTGAAGACAATATATTATAAACAAAAATTCTGCTCTGTTACTATAGCAACAAAGATCATAGACGTCAGATTTGAATGAACTACTGGTGTTGATGTCTACTACCACAGACTCTTTTTACAAGATGTAAAACACTTATATTGTTGTTCTGGGGCTCAAACTATTTATTTAAAAAAAAAAATCAAAAAATGGAAGAAGATATCGTCCCTTAGGACAGTCGGCAAGGACTAAGCTAGGAGGGCTAGGACACTTATTTATTTAGAATTCTATGGAATTTATTTGCTTAATTTTGACATTTCATGTTCATGCGCATATTCGCCGCACATTAGTCATCGAATTTGAATGTGTATTCAGTTTTTAACTATTCTTTTGATTAATTAATATAATTGTAAACAGAAATTGTTTGATTATTTTATGGAATTATTTATGTTGCGAATGTTATAAATGATTTCTCGGCGTGAAAGAATAGAAACAATTGAAAGGTGCATTATGTGGATCAATAAACAAAACGAGACTTCTTCACAGACAAGTCTGAACCTGAATGAGGTAAGTTATTTGTCTTTTAAAACTAGTTTTTCCGAGAATTCTCAAATATATACAATTTATAAGTTTTCCTACAATTTTCTGCTATGTTTTCGTTTTCTAGAGCCTTTATTCGCTATATAATCATAAATGTCTGCAAATTAAATTTTGGAAGATTTATGAAAACAATACATTTAAGGCGAGTTTATACAGCAACTAAAATAAAATAAGAATGTTCACTTGATGCATTTCAATGACAGCGTTTATACAGGAAATGAGCTAAAATAAGGAATAAGAATAAGAATATTCTTATTCCTTATTTTAGCTTATTTCCTGTATAAACGCTGTCATTGAAATGCATCAAGTGAACATTCTTATTTTATTTTAGTTCTTATTTTATTTTAGTTGCTGTATAAACTCGCCTTTAGTATCATATATGCACAACTTCTTGAGATATATGGAATTCTGATTGAAAAGTTCCGTTCAGATGTCGGTGGCTGAAGTTGAATTGTCATGAATATACAGGGATACAGGGTGTCTCATTTGAAAGTGTCCACCCTCAATAACTCAACCACAACGAATCAGAATTTGTGAAAACACTCAGACAGGTCGATCGTCGTTACCATAATTCCATAAAAAACACCTGTAACTCTGTGAATATTCACTTATAAGAACACAAACTGCAGGTTCATACATTTGTGCTACAAAACTACCCACTTTCCCTATTCAAATTCCTGATGGGGTTGCAAACCTCTCTAGGGGGTCGCTAGTAGAAACAAGCTTTGTATCTCAGATCGTGTCCCTGTGTCATCAAAAATCGACCTGTCTGGGGTGTTATCACAAATTCTGATTCGTTTTTGTGTTATTGAGAGTGGACACTTTTAAATGAGAATGTAGAATGGTTTTCGAAAATGTGCATATTCGAAGAGTTGCTGTAAGTTGTCACTATTGAGTTTGCCAAGAAATCATTAACTGACATCTGAATTTTAATCAGGAATTTCCTTCCAGAAATGTCCAGTTTGGCCAACCTCTGTTCATCAGTCTTCTACTTGATTTTTTTCTCAGTATTTATGAATTTATCAGGAACCATAATTTTTCTATATAATTTATTTATCTATAGACACCTCTATTGTTCTGAGGAAAAAATTGATCTAAATTGCAATAATTTTTTCCGACTGTTTCCCCTGGTTAATCTTCTCAGAGGCTGATTGAATTTGTGTTCCCACTCTTTTCTTTTCTGAATAGCTGCTCCAAATTTCAAAGAAGGTGCTGACCGACATTTTGTCTTCCCATTTCTATTGATTTCAGCCTCTTTCTTGAAAAAGGTGAAAATCCTTAAGGTGGGCGTTCAATGTAGTGTGTTTTTATTTCAAGTTGTATTTGAAAATGGCTTCACTTTGAGAACTGAAATTTTGTGGGTAGACTCAGAAAGGATTGGAGTTATCAATGAAATAATTTAAATTGATTTCATTTCGAAAGTTCATTTTTTTTTCTTTCAAAAATAAATGAAAATTAGCCAACTCATGCCTCTGTTTTATTTCAAACGAAAGGCCCATGAAAATAGTTCAACTTCCGATCAATACAGATAATTTCGTTCAGAAAAACAACTAAATACGGAATTGGCAGAGAATGGCCAATTTCAAATACATATATGGCGGGAAAATGTTCCTGCTTTACCCACATATTCATTAATTTCATAGTTCAGCGATTTTCGGATAGAGAGCGCCATTGTACATTTCATTCATAATCAGAGAGATATTCATAGAATATAGTGATAGTGTAAGGTAAGTTCTATGGAGATATTCCATAAAATGCACGGTGGCGCCTCTATTGGATGAGTTTTCCTACTCCCTCTGAACGGCGACCTTAATGTGTTAAACCGCGTACAGACGGGAGATATTCAGCAGGTTTGCAATGTTTATTTATGAGCAATGTGATGAGTTCCATGCCACTGCCAGGTCCCAACAAGGTTGAAAAATCAACCTTTTGCTGAATATCTTTTTTTTTGGAAACAGTATACATATTCGAAAGTAATTTCTTTCGAAATGCAGAAGTAGAAAATACAAGAAACCAGAAACCTGTTTTCGAACGGAATTTCTACAATGTTTGGTTCAGCAGATGGAAGAACAACGCAAGACCCTGTATATGCTTGAAAACGTCTGTGTTGGAGGAAATGGATTTAACAAAATTTCATTTACAATAAATGCGATTCTGAAAAATAAGAAATTATGGCTGAAAAACAACATTCGGTTTTTTGAAATCGGTTTTTCAAAACATCAATTCCGAAAAATGTGTGGGTGTGATTCCTTGTTCAAAATAAAGGGTAGTTTGTTATTTAAATGTTGGGTCAATACAAAAGTCAAACGTTAGGAGATATCGCGGTTTAAAGATGGCGGAAAAATTAAATTCAGAGAAAAACTTACGCAACGACTAGTATAGAATTATATTCCCTGCACAAAGCCTAACTTGGTTAGAAACTTTTTCATCTCTTGTATTTTTCTCGTAAAATGTACCGTTTTGAAATAAAAAAAATAAAATGTAAATCAGTTCTAAAATGAATTGCCCTTTCCCGACACGTAATGATGTACATTTCATATTTTTTTTTTCAGAGAAAAATATCAGAGATGAAAAAGTTCTAACAAAACCAGCCCATTCGAATTTAATTCTGTCCAAGTTTTTGCGTAAATTTTTCTTTAAATTTAGTTTACAAAAACGATAAGGGTTGTCTACTTCAACCCCCTCCATTCATTCTGAAAGCATTAACAAATATCAAGTTAGTATGTTTCGATAATAGTGATACTTCCATAAAATATCATCATTCTATCGCTTTTCAAACGTTAGAAATACACTGCGCAAAAAAATTAACGCACATTCTGAAAATCTCAAATTTAATGAAAGTTAACTCTATATTGACTTTATAACTTATTTTTTATGTTCATCGGGAAGGTTTTGAACGAAACAAGACACATTAAATGGAATAAAAATTCAAGATTTCACCGAATCTTATGTGAAAGAAGAGAAATGAACAATTTTCAAAATACTGAAATGCTGATAAGTGATTTAATACTTGGTATTTCCACCCCTTGCGTTAATTACAGCTCGGCAACGACGGTTCATACTCAAAATGAGTGATCTTAAAATGTTCTGATCTAATCCTTCCCAGCTTTCTCCGAGTTGGATTCCTAAGTCATTAAGAGTAGCTGGATGATTTTCTGAACTTCTCAGCCTTCTATTGAGGTTGTCCCAAACCTGCTCAATCGGATTGAGATCTGGACTTCTTGCTGGCCATTCCATTCGAGAGACTTCAATATCTTCAAGGTACTCCTCAACGATGCGCGCACGATGGGGTCTGGCATTATCGTCCATAAAAATGAAATTTTCACCAATGTATGGGGCAAATGGCACTACATGCTCTTCAAGAATGTTCCTTATATACTTATCAGCATTCATACCTCCATTATCAACGACCACTAGGTCTGTGCGAGCAGTCAAAGATATTCCACCCCATACCATAATCGATCCTCCTCTGAAACCAGTAGTATTCAGGAAATTGCACTGAGCATATCTTTCATGTGGACGTCTGTATACAAGGGAACGTCGATCACAATGGTAGGGGCAGAATCTAGACTCATCTGTGAAGAGAACTCTTTCCCAATCGGCCTCTTCCCAATGGATATGCTCTCTCGCAAAATCCAAACGCGCCCTTCGATGGGCTGGGGTAAGAGCTGGGCCTCTTGCCGCGACATGAGGCCTTAAATCATATTCTCTGAGGCGATTTCTTATTGTCTGAGTGCTAATTTGCACCTCATGAGTTTGCTCAAGCTGATTTTGAAGGAGGCGAGCGGTTGCAAACCGTTGTCTCAACGAAGAAACTCTCAAGTAACGTTCTTGAATGGCAGTTGTTACCCGTTGTCTACCCTGTCCTGGTCTTCGGACATTCATACCTGTCTCCCTGAATCGCTGCAACATTTCGGACACACTTGTATGGGAAACTCCAAACCTTTCTGCAATTCTTGTGTATGTCCACCATTCTTCTCGCAAAACTACCGCTTGGGCACATTCCTCTTGGGTCAAATTGCGTGTTTCGCGTTGCATAGCGATCGAGTGAAGAAAATCAAACGAAAGAAAAACTATTGATCACTAGAATTGATCGAGAACAACTGATTTTAGAATGGAGCCAATACATTCAAAATCTGATTATACCATCTTTTTTTATTCCTGCTGGGAGAAAACATCTGTATTGAAGAAAAACGTTGAAAGTGGATAACATATGCATGCATAATTCTGATAAAAATAATTATCATTGAGAACACCTTCAGTTGTAGAATAAATTTGAGATTTCCATAATGTGCGTTAATTTTTTTTGCGCGGTGTATATCGCGGTTCAAACTTTCAAAGATGACGGAAAAATGATATTTTCATTTTGTACGTATAATAGCATAACTGAATCTTCCAACCATATTTATACAGGCTGTTCCTGAATTGAACGTACAAACGGAAGGGGGAGATTCCTCAAGTAAGTTTAAGAAAAAAAAGTCCCATAAACATGGGACAACAGCTGTGCGTTTTCTCGTATAAAAAAATAAATATAATCTGAAAAATACACGACTCATTTTTTTTAAATATTTTCATGATGTCTTTATTACTTAGCCTTTTAGCCAGAAGCGGCAAACAGGCTAAGTAGACTACTGGAACACTCGTAGGTGAAAAAATTTAGAATGGATCACTGCATGCAAGAAATTTTGAAACCAATTTTTTTTTCGAAAAAGCGATAGTGAATGTTATATAATTAGCTTGATGGTCTCAGCAAACTTGTTGAAGCCCTCGTTTAAAAACGAATGAACAATTCTTGGATAATATCAGTGACTATAATTTTGATCATATACAGAAAATCGCATATAAATGTAGATTCACAATCCTGCGATAGAGCCAATCAAGGGTGTTTGAGGTGGTATTTTTCAAGAGGTAGGTTCTTCAGCTGAGGAACAACATTGACAATTCCCAAACTGCCTCGCTTCCGATAGGGGAATTCTGGGGCGTGTGATTAGCCAGTGACATCTATAGGTAGGCAGAAGTTCGATTACTGATACGGCTATATCATTGTGTATACAAGTATACAGGGTGTTCCAACGGAAAGGATGGGTTTCCAATTTCAGGCAAACGGAATGAATTTCCCATTGGAATTGCATGTATACATTTTCCCCGAAATTTTCTGTATAATTTACAACACAGATTATTATGAAAAGCTTTATTATACTAAATGGCAAAGAAACTGCAACACCCCGTTGGAGCTTTTTAAATTTTAATTTTCTTTTGGTAAAACATAGATAGTAGGTAAAGCAAGGAGTAAATGATTGAATTCGGAGAAAAAAATCGTGAAGGTTATTTCATGTAAACCTTTGTGTTACATAAATATTTTAGTCGTTTTTCACAATTTTTTTAAATTTTACAACAAACCACCGCGTTTATCTATACACCCCCCAACACGTTTTGGCATAAGATGTTCGATTTGTTCTTGTGGGATTCTACCTGTGCTTCATGTCTCAGAGCCGCCAAAATCCGTGGGGCTGGGGTGAATTTCCAAGCCTTCTACCTATGATCTCCCAGACATGCTCTATGGGCGCAAGATCGGGGGGTCTGAGCGGCCATGGCAAAAGATTCACATGGATCGGTTCAAAAAAAGTTCAAACTAATTTTGGCAACATGAGATCGAGCATTATCTTGCTGAAATATTGGATTCTCGAGCCGGTTGAGTTGAGGGAGAACCTATGGCACCACTATTTCTTGAAGGCAACGCAGCGCTGTCATGTTACCCCGAATAAAGGAGACCTACATGCATGTGCAATAGCACCCCATACTATAAGGTCCACTCTGTCAGGTCTAAATGACGCTCAACATCAAACTGAGGTTCACTTCTTTCTCACCGACGTCGTCTAACCCTTCTTCGGCCCTCATGTGCATCCAAGGGGAATCGAGATTCATCAGAAAAGATGCCATTCCACATTCAAATGTTGACGTTCTCTTCACCAATGTAATCGTTGCCGGCGATGCTCAACTGTCAGAGGTAACACAAGATGGAGTCGATAGTGCTGCAGTCCAAAAGACCTCATCTGGCAGTAAACCGTTCGGACAGTTACAGGATGGCTTTGTTCTCCTAACCACTCATCTGCCAAAGATCGAGTTGTCGCAAATCGGTCTCTATTAGGCAATCCAAACCACGTGGCGCCCTGCCTCCAGATAACCTATAAATTTTCTGACAGGTCGCTGGCTTGCAGTAAATTTGAGGAATTTTATTATCTTATATGCATTTCATGAGTGAACGAGTGAGTTTTTATGATTTCTAATATCAAAAAGTATCCTGAAGTATCACTGACGAAGAAAATTTCACTCACTCATATGATTACAACTTTTAGTATTGGGAGCCCGAAGAGATTGAAGAGAAAGTATTGGAGACGGAATATTAATCAGAACTCTGTCCCTGTAACTTCTTTATCCTTTTATATGATATAAATTTAAATATTCATCAGTTTTACATTTTACATGAACTGAATACTGCTTATTTCAGTGTCTACGAAGACACATTCACTTTAGTTTCTTATCTTCGATATTGTCAAGTCTTGATGACTGCTGACCCAATTTCCTTTTGTTTCCTGATAAGTCACTTAATATGTGTATAATACACCAAGTTACACACACTGGGTGTTCCAAAATATTCAAGAAAATCCTCATAATGTGAACGACTTGCACATCCAACTTTGGCACACATTAATGGCATTTTTTATTGAAAATACACTTAATTTAAATAATTTTCACTGGTCTGATATTCCTAAGAGTAAGATTGACTAGAAATATCGAAAAAATTTCCACATAAAACAATTTTTCAAGCAAATAAACGGTTTTAATGTCTACATGAACAAAGCTAAACTTGGTTTGTTTGACCACCAGCTAACCTCAAAAAAATATTTGACAGGTCGTTGGATTCCCTAATTGGCCATAAGTCTCAGACGTCGATCTTGAACTTCATGTGTGCCCCTTCGAGGTCCGGTGCCTACTCTTCTTCGATTTTGGACATTATCAAACCAACCAATATCTCACAACAGTAGTTGGATTTCTGTTCGTTCGGTTAGCGATTTCTTGAAATGACAACCCCGTCTCCCGTAGACCAATAATTCGACCTCTTTTGAATTCACTTAGCTGGCGATAAATTCCGCGCACACGTGCTCTATGCATTTTAACAACAACTAAACATCGACTTTGAATCTCCTCGAACAGCTGGTTTGTTGTAGAATTCAAAAATGAGCAAAAAACGACTACAATATTTAAGTAACAAAAAATGTTTACATGAAAAACCTTTTTCCAAAGGACCCCGCACTTTTATTAGGTAAAGTGGCGACCGGTCAAATTTTCTGAAAATTTGGTATGTTGTTGTACCCGACTCATTGACCAAAAGTGTCAATGGGCCAAACCCAATCCTATGGCTAGTTTTCTAAATACGGGGTGTTAAAGTTGAAAATTGCCCAGATTTTCGGATTTATTTGCTAATTATTAAGAGATACATTGGATTTCTGTTGCATACACACGTTTACTACATGTTCTAGGTATGAAATTAGAGCATACGTATGATCAAAAATATTTATATTTACCGGGTGATTCACGAATATATGACGGTAGTTTTTTCCCAAAATTCACTTTTTCTACTGTGACGTCAGGAGGGCATATTATTGAAATGTTCTTTCCGATTTAGTATTATGACGACAAAATATTGCACAGTGCATATTTTTTATACAGGGTGTTTCACAGAGAGAACCACTAGACATAATCAATTTTTTTTAGGATTAATTCGAAACCCTGTATTTTTGAATTGATTTTTGGGAAAAGTAATACCACAAACATATGTGTGTCTCTAATCTCCAAAATATTCAGGGTGGTTTATTCATAGGAAGGTATTCCATTTTGGGAGAAGTACAAAAAACATGAACACCCTGTATTCGAAAATTTCCTCGGTCAAATGCAACTATTTTCTCACTATTAATTGATTCCCACAACATCTCCCGAAGTATGAATTCTAAATCCGATACTATGACCAGTTTTCGAGATACAGGACGTAAAAGCGGAGAATAACTTATTTCATCTTTTTTTTTTCAAATTGAAATGCCGGATTGATTTTATGTTGCGCCCATGAGTTCAGTATGAGTACAGATCAGATGCACAAGGAAAGGTTCAGCTAAAATATTTACTGTTACAGGGTGATCCACGAATAAATCACAATAGATTTTGCAAACACTCGATAATTCTACAGTTTCATCACAGAGAAATTATTCCATGAAGCTAATACCTAGTCGTTCACAATTTTCAGTCTGAAATACTTCATAATAATCAGGTACTTTTCATACAGGGTGAGCCATAAATAATATGCTTTGAAATAATTGAAAGGAGAACTTTTCTGGTGAATTTTGAATAACTGTCTAACATTACATCAAGTGAAGTATTTCAGACTGAAAATTGTGAACGACTATAGGTATTAACTTCATGGAATAATTTCGCTGTGACGAAACTTTAGAATTATCGAGTGTTTGCAAAAGCTATTGTGATTTATTCATGAATCACCCTGTAACAGTAAATATTTTAGCTGAACCTTCCCATGTGCATCTGATCTGCTCTCATACTGAACTCATGGGCGCAACATAAAATAAATTCGGCATTTCAATTAAAAAAAAATTGATGAAATAAGTTATTCTCCGCTTTTACGCCCTGTATCTCGAAAACTGGTCATAGTATCGGATTTAAAATTCATACCTCGGGAGATGTTGTGGGAATCAATATATAGTGATAAAATAGTTGCATTTGACCGAGGAAATTTTCGAATACAGGGTGTTCATGTTTTTTGTACGTTTCCCAAAATTGAATACCTTCCTTTGAATAAACCACCCTGAATATTTTGGAGATTAGAGACACACATATGTTTGTGGTATTACTTTTCCCAAAAATCAATTCAAAAATACAGGATTTCGAATTAATCCTAAAAAAATATGATTATGTCTAGTGGTTCTCTCTGTGAAACACCCTGTATATAAAATATGCACTGTGCAATATTTTGTCGTCATTATACTAAATCGGAAAGAACATTTCAAAAATATGCCCTCCTGACGTCACAGTAGAAAAAGTGAATTTTGGGAAAAAACTACCGTCATATATTCGTGAATCACCCGGTAAATATAAATATTTTTGATCATACGTATGCTCTAATTTCATACCTAGAACATGTAGTAAACGTGTGTATGCAACAGAAATCCAATGTATCTCTTAATAATTAGCAAATAAATCCGAAAATCTGGGCAATTTTCAACTTTAACACCCCGTATTTAGAAAACTAGCCATAGGATTGGGTTTGGCCCATTGACACTTTTGGTCAATGAGTCGGGTACAACAACATACCAAATTTTCAGAAAATTTGACCGGTCGCCACTTTACCTAATAGAAGTGCGGGGTCCTTTAATAATTTACTCCTTGCTATACTCTGTATGTTTTACTAAAAAAAAATAAAATTCAAACAGCTCCTTCTGGGTGTTGCAGTTTCTTTGTCAGTTAGTATATTTCAATAGGCAGAATTATAGAAGAAGAATTGAATGATTTTTATTTTCGGGTGAATAAGTAATAAGTCAGTATGTGTTTTTTCTCTCGTTTATTCAAGATGCTAAAACAAGCCTGTGAATTTTAATTATACATATTTTTTGTAAATGCGAATCAACAAGGACTAAGATTACAATTTAAATTTTTTTCAATTTAGATAAAATTGACACAACAAATATATAAAAATCAATATATAACATACTATGCAATGTCAGAAAGATAAAATAGCGATGAAAATAAGAAACAAAATAATAGAAAAGAGAAGAAACATGAACGTTTCTTTCTTTTCGGCCCTTTGTCAATACTGCTCGGCCAATCTACCGACAGCATCGTTAACTGCGAGCATCTGTGGGACGAACGTTCTGTCTTGCATCATGTCTCCAATTTCTTGTAAGAGCTGAGGTAGGGTGTTTGTTGGAAGATTGAGTTGTTCGTTGCACCGACTTATCAAATGAGCAGTTTTTTCTTCGACCTGAAAAAAAATCCAAATGAGTCCCCACTCGTGAATAAATACCAAAACAAAGAATAAATAAGAGAAATGATTAAGTTGCACACAGAGCAGAATTTCATAAAATTTGTCAGCTTGCCGTTAATTCTTTCTCTTATTCATGATCCCAGACGTTAAACCCATTCGTATACAAAGAATAAAGTTCAATTTCGCAATTAATAACAGAATTATATCAAATTCAAATGCCTACCTGCACGCCCCTGGAAAACTCGGAAAACTTCATTTTAACCCTCTTTTTAAGATCTCCGTCCTTGTAGAACATAGTGAACTCATCTGCACCTTCCTTCATCTTGAAATAAATTCCCGCGATGAGATGACCTTTCTGATCTCTAGAAAGTAAACTCCTGAAATTATAAACTAGGTTTCTTCTCTCAGTTACATCCACAGCTGTCTGGTAAGCTTTATTAACGTATATTAGAGCCGTTTCCGAAGCTTGCACAACCTCATTCTTCACCGTTGCAGAATTCCATTCGATGAAAGATGTACTCTGATTGGAATATTGATAGTTGTATTCCTTTCTCATGTTGTTCTCGTTCGATTGAACAAACCATCCTGTAATATTAAAAAGATTGTGATTTCTCAAGAAGTTACAGCTAGACGAGGTAATTTGGATAAAATTTTGGTATATTCGTTTATGCTTTCTATCATAAAAAAATGGGGTTCTAATTTGAAAAACGGAAGTTGACGTCATTTCCGGAAAAACCGGAGGTGCTCATGCCTTGAAAATATTTTAGATTTCATCAGCATCGTGAATATAAGTGCTGAATTTCATGAAAATACGTTCAGTAGTTTCCCGTATAAATATGGGTGAGGTTCCTCGTGAAAGACCCTGTATAGTGATAGTGATATTTATGCTAAGGGTCGATCTTATGATGAATCTAAGACAAAATTCAAAATAAGTTTTGAAGGTATGGAGATTCCATACGACATTAGTCGGTTAGCTTATGTCTCCTGAAGCAAAAGAGCAATAGGTGTAGTCTTCCTCAATTTCTAATGAATTTTGAGTCAAATTGTCCTTTTCTGAGGAAATAATAAATTTTGAGAGAGGAACTCACCAGTATGTGGATAAGCTTTGTCTACCATAGCGGTAACGATTCTACCAACGTGGTATCCAGGATCACTCAACAGGATTCCTTGACGATTTCCTAGTTCAAATTTCAAAGCGAGGAGTACGTGTTCCTTTTCAACAGCGTACGCATCTGAACATCTTCCGTTCGTTATATAATCAGCTGATGATTCGATGTTCTCCTCGCAGGAGGCAATGAAGAAGTACTCGCTGATATTCGGAAATACGTTGTCCAGGACGCGTAATCGATTCCATAGTTCTAAAGCTAGTCCTACGCAGGTTAGATTGGGCTTGCATATAGGTGGTGAATATCTATAAAAAAAAGCCGATTGAAGAAATTGAGGCATAGTAGTATATTATGCAGCGATCATGTAATGATGGTTATTAATACACGAGCATAAACCGGAATACAAAATGAGCCGGAGGCGAATTTCGTATGGTTTATGCGAGTGTATTAATAACCATACGTTGTCTACACCCGATAAATTATGAAGAACTATAAAAACTATTATGAGTGAAGTTTCCTAGTGTACTTCAATATTGAAAAATGATTTGATCAAAAATTAATTTAAGAACATGAATCTTGTACCTTCTGAAAAATTTGACAAAGTCTCCCCTTCCCCATTTCTTGTAGGCTCTATAGAAAATCAGCAAATTGTTGACCGTATCATAATTCAAATCTTCCAATAACTTCTGTAGCTTGACTTCGATATCCCAGCACAATCTCTGGTATGTCTCGAAATCCTCCAGTTTGTACGCCTTCTGAACCTTGGAATTCCATTTCGGCAAAGGTATCGGGTGGTTTTCAGGCCAAATATTAATCACTTGAGTCTTATCCAGAAGATTATACAGGGTGTTTTGACTGTTGTTATTGTCGTGGTCGGTATCGAAACAATTTGCGAATTCTCTGTAAGAGTCGTCGAAATATCCGTGAACGTCATCATTTTCTTCAGATCCTTCGTAGAACAAGGAATCTAGCTGGTCCAAGCCAATGGTATCTTGATCGATGGGGGTGCCATCTAGGTCCGCCACATCAATCCCCTCTAGGAGGGTGCCTGCTGATCCCCAACGGCTCTCTTCAACGAGTCAGCTAGGCCATTCGCTACCCCAGCGACCGACCGTTGGTACGAAGGCGTTCTCGCTGTTTTCGATAGCCAGGAGGTCTTGGGATCCATGGCGGAAGGATGTTTTTGTAGAGTCTTGCAAAAGGTGTTCAGCTGCATAGTGCCCAGCTTCATACACTAGCGACGGCTGTTTATCAAGCTCTGAAAAAGGAGAAATGTTCTTTAATTTATGTTTGTTGAGTTATTTCTTGTAATGAAAATCTGAACGAATGCTTGTAAAAGAAGAAAAGTTGAGTGGAATGACGTCGAAAGATCTTTGGGTATACCTACTACATTCATTTTTATAAAGTACCTATCCCGGTTGGCCAAGATTTGGGTTAATTAAGTTTTTTTTTTACTTAAAACTGACGCATGTTGGTACCCGTGAAAGGACCCCGCACTTTTAGTAAGTAAAGTGGCGACCGGTCAAATTTTCTGAAAATTTAGTATGTTGTTGTACCCGACTCATTGACCAAAAGTGTCAATGGGCCCAACCCAATCCTATGGCTAGTTTTCTAAATACGGGGTGTTAAAGTTGAAAATTGCCCAGATTTTCGGATTTATTTGCTAATTATTAAGAGTTACATTGGATTTCTGTTGCATACACACGTTTACTACATGTTCTAGGTATGAAATTAGAGGATACGTATGATTAAAAATATTTATATTTACCGGGTGATTCACGAATATATGACGGTAGTTTTTTCCCAAAATTCACTTTTTCTACTGTGACGTCAGGAGGGCATATTTTTGAAATGTTCTTTCCGATTTAGTATTATGACGACAAAATATAGCACAGTGCATATTTTTTATACAGGGTGTTTCACAGAGAGAACCACTAGATATAATCATATTTTTTTAGGATTAATTCGAAATCCTGTATTTTTGAATTGATTTTTGGGAAAAGTGATAGCACAAACATATGTGTGTCTCTAATCTCCAAAATATTCAGGGTGGTTTATTCATAGGAAGGTATTCAATTTTGGGAAAAGTACAAAAAACATGAACACCCTGTATTCGAAAATTTCCTCGGTCAAATGCAAGTATTTTATCACTTTATATTGATTCCCACATCTCCCGAGGTATGAATTTTAAATCCGATACTATGACCAGTTTCCGAGATACAGGGCGTAAAAGCGGAGAATAACTTATTTCATCAATTTTTTTTTAATTGAAAAGCCGAATTAATTTTATGTTGCGCCCATGAGTTCAGTATGAGAGCAGATCAGATGCACATGGGAAGATTTAGCTAAAATATATACTGTTACAGGGTGATTCATGAATAAATCACAATAGCTTTTGCAAACACTCGATAATTATAAGTTTCGTCACAGCGAAATTATTCCATGAAGTTAATACCTATAGTCGTTCACAATTTTCAGTCTGAAATACTTCACTTGAATTAATGTTAGACAGTTATTCAAAATTCACCAGAAAAGTTCTCCTTTCAATTATTTCAAAGCATTTATGACTCACCCTGTATGAAAAGTACCTAATTATTATGAAGTATTTCAGACTGAAAATTGTGAACGAGGAGGTATTAACTTCATGGAATAATTTCTCTGTGATGAAACTGTAGAATTATCAAGTGTTTGCAAAAGCTATTGTGATTTATTCGTGGATCACCCTGTAACAGTAAATATTTTAGCTGAACCTTTCCTTGTGCATCTGATCTGTACTCATACTGAACTCATGGGCGCAACATAAAATCAATCCGGCTTTTCAATTTGAAAAAAAAAATGATGAAATAAGTTATTCTCCGCTTTTACGCCCTGTATCTCGAAACTGGTCATAGTATCGGATTTAAAATTCATACCTCGGGAGATGTGGTGGGAATCAATATATAGTGATAAAATAGTTGCATTTGACCGAGGAAATTTTCGAATACATGTTTTTTGTACTTTTCCCAAAATTGAATACCTTCCTATGAATAAACCACCCTGAATATTTTGGAGATTAGAGACACACATATGTTTGTGGTATCACTTTTCCCAAAAATCAATTCAAAAATACAGGATTTCGAATTAATCCTAAAAAAATATGATTATGTCTAGTGGTTCTCTCTGTGAAACACCCTGTATAAAAAATATGCACTGTGCAATATTTTGTCGTCATAATACTAAATCGGAAAAAACATTTCAAAAATATGCCCTCCTGACGTCACAGTGGAAAAAGTGAATTTTGGGAAAAAACTACCGTCATATATTCGTGAATCACCCGGTAAATATAAATATTTTTAATCATACGTATCCTCTAATTTCATACCTAGAACATGTAGTAAACGTGTGTATGCAACAGAAATCCAATGTAACTCTTAATAATTAGCAAATAAATCCGAAAATCTGGGCAATTTTCAACTTTAACACCCCGTATTTAGAAAACTAGCCATAGGATTGGGTTGGGCCCATTGACACTTTTGTTCAATGAGTCGTGTACAACAACATACCAAATTTTCAGAAAATTTGACCGGTCGCCACTTTACCTACTAAAAGTGCGGGGTCCTTTGTAGAAAAATAGATATCTTTGAGAAAATAATTTTTTCCGATTTTTAAAGTACCCGCAAGACGATTTTTGGTAAATGATTGAAGAACATTTTTTTTCGAGTGACTTTTCGATTTCGAAACGTAATATTTCAATTTCAATCATGGAACTTATGGGCTTTACGAAAGTATGTTATTGTTATTCATTATAAATCCTTAGTGAGGATGCCAAAAAGAAAATCAAATAATCATTAAATTGCATTCCGTTTTTATCAGTTGTTCTCGTCATTTGTTATTTGTAGACTACAAAGAACTGCTGCTTCATAAAATCATTGAATAAATAAATTTTTGTACAAATATTAGTTTTTCCGATAAAGGTTGAATCATACGAAAGAAAAAGGGTGTGAGTATAATGGTGATAGAAAGGTTTTGTTAAGAATATGAAATAGCAATTAAATGTACATATATCCTGTCCAATTCAATTTTTAATTCGAAAATGATAATTCTTCAATCAAGTCATGATCCGAGTTAAAGTTAGCAATAACAATTAGGCCGGATGAAGTCTCTCTCTCTTCTTAGTTCTTCAGTTACCTACACTTTTTTTTCAATAATGGTATACCTACATATTTCCATTTATATCCTATTACAATTAATTACTCGATAAAGCTCTAAAATACTGTACGATCGACAGTAGCTTTCCCTGGAATCAAATAAACTGTCACATTTCTTTTGAAAAAAATATCAGTGTTTCATATTTGCTTCTCATAATTAATGCAGTAAGTAAGGGTTTTTCTGGGGTCAAAAAGCCAAAAGATTTTATTGCAACCGTTCAAATGTTTTTGAAAATTTGAAATTTAATCAAGTTTGGACGATACGAATCAACGCTACAGCGATTTGAAATGAGGAGGGAAAGCCCAATTTTTGAAAATTGAAAAAAAAAAATTCTTAATAAATCCAAATGCATTATTTCTAGATGAAGACCCATCTTTGGATTACGAAACCTCACCTAGGTCACACCTAAGTACGTCAGCTTTTTCTGTGAATAAATTCATGATTCAAGTTGAGAAACGAACTTTTTGAACGTTGCTTACTACTAAAACAAAAGGCTTTTCGAAAAAAAAAACATTTTTCAAGTTTAAAATACTGGGTTTCAAAAATATTCAACGAAATCTTACGAAATACCCCTACAAATCATCTCCGAAACCTGCAAAGCTAATTTCGTCGGGTTCATTTCCGGTTTAAAATAACTAGAACGCGTAAGAGTCATCTAACAGCATTATCAGCCATGAAATTCCTCGAAATTGACGAACAACTGACGTATAAATGAGTGAGGAAGTTCCAAAGTTTAAATAGTTAGGCCAGTTCGTGGAACGTAAAGTATTCCTATTAGGTACTACCCACACATTACTTGGGAATTGAAATAATTGTTGTATACCAAAAATCTGTCTTGCATACTCGAATAAATTGGTTCTCATTCATTATTGAAGTTAGCAACACTATTACCAGAATTTGTTGCTCTACTATTAAATACTGAGATTTATTTATTCATTAAATCGGAAATACACAAATATAAACACGTGCATTCCTCAGAGGCAATCAAGTTGCCTTTTAATATGCTAATAAATAAATAAAAATAGTGTAACTGAAGAACTCTTTGGTTTTTCTGTACGCGTGAGAACTGAATACGTCAACTCAGTACCTAATTAACAAAATTGCACTCCAAACAAATAGGAATATATTGAGAAAGTTTTATGGAATACACGTTATTGCTTTAAACTGAAAGGCTAAATGGAGGAAACAAATACGGATAAATTCGGAAGATTGTTTAGTTGTACTTACCCATACAACGATGAAACTAAAAAAACCAAAACAAATAAAGGGAACTCTCAAGCAGTCAGCTCTACCGATCCAATTCACAGAGAATGACTGAAGTGAACAGACGAACGGAACCGACTTAAAAATTGTCTTTCCCCCTCCAGTCGCCTACTTGAGCTCAGGTAGGCTGACGTAGAACGAACACGTGACGCGATGGAAAATACTTTCGATACACAGAATCGAATGGGAGGCACTGATCCGATCACTGAACTTCACTCTCAGAATCACCAATTACCAGAAATTCACAGTCCGTAAGGAAACGTTTCTGATGAAATGTTTATAAAAACACAACGAAGGCCGATGATTCATCTGTATTGTTGTCGGTTTGCACATATCTGAAACAAAGTAGTTATTAAAGTTGATGTTACAACGGAAATAGTTCTTTGATTAAATTACATCGAATTATCACAGCCCAAATTATGGAAAAAATCATATTTTCTAATACAGCGTGGAGAAATTGAGTGTCGAACCTCTAGCTTTCGAATTCTATGATAGCAAGTTTTCTTCAGGAAGTGCCATTAAATAAGACAAACAAATCGGTCATCACAAATAATTTCGTACAGGGCGAGCGAAGGCAGAACAAACAATCCTTTCCTTATGGCACATTTTACCCCTTTTTCCCGCGATTTCGTAATACGTATTTCAAGAAATTTCACTTTTTTGGTAACAGCTCATTTGTTAATGACTTTTTATCCGAATACTTGTCTCGAATTCTTTACTGAAAGAAAAAAAATTGTCGCGTCCTTTTCTTCTACGAAATGACATTGCATATGTTATTGAAAAGGATAGGTTTTTGTTTTCCGAATTATCGATACATAAATTACATATGAACAGAGAGAAAACATGTCAAAGAAAAAATAAAACTAAATTTATAAACAAAGTTATGTGAATTCCCCACTGCCTTTCAGGCTACATAATTCAAATTCTTGTATTGAATAAGACTCAATTTTAATTAATAAACTTTGAATTTCTCCTTCAAAAGTCTTTTTATTGACTTTGGACTCCAAATATCTTGGAAGCATATTAAACAATTTCATGTAGAGCCAGATTTTTTTCTACTGAAATTTCTGCCTTGTATTAATTGAATATTATTTCGAGTGTTTTTTTAGAGATAGAACTTTAAATTGAAATAAAATCATTTAAATTAAGATTGATGCCAATTATTTTATTTGAAAGATAATTTGTTGACATTTATGTTCTAAAAATAATTTCCGGCATATGCCCACCACGACTAGCACTGAGCAACCGCATTCGACTAGGCCAATTTTGTACCACTTTTTCGGGTAATTCAGGCCTTATTTCAGCAATAACACGAGTTATATTGGCTTCCAAACCAAAGACTCGATATAACCCCAAAGAAAATAATCCATTGGAGTTATGTCGCATGATCTCGGAGGCCAATTAATTGGACCATTTCTCGAAATAATGTAATCGCCGAATCTATCTTTCAATAAATCAATTGTTACGGTAGTAGCATGAGGTGTAGCACCATATCGTTGGAACCAAAACAGTTCTGGGTCGATACCATTCAGATTTCGAAACAACATTGATCATCGATCTGTTACGAGCACGATTCAACATTAGCTCGTGGTGGACGTATGCCGGCATGGCCGATCCTAGGGTGTTGGCCGCCCGCGTGCAGAATCCTTATGTGCCGCCCCAAAGACAAAAATATATATCTCTTTTTGACATGGATATAAAAAATCTTGAATGAGCCTCCTTTTATTGTTAGGAAAAAAAAAACTAAAAAATTAAACACAAACAAACAAACTGATTTATAACAAAAAATGTAAATACGAACAGTCTCTAATGACTAGTATATGTATAAACAGGTACCTATAAAATAACTTCCCTAGCTTTTTGAGAAGCAAATAAATCAATATGTAATTTTCGCAACAGGGACAGGCAATTTTAATAAAATTCTTATGGCTAATGTGAAATTGGAAAAATCAGAAATCAAATCATTTGTAACAATAATTTCTAATATTTTTCTAGGTTGATCTTTACACGGGAAAATATGTTTAAATGAATTAATTTCGTGAAAAAGTTGTACGCCATCTAAATCCTTAACAATATTTCCTTCTAATATCTAAATCCATGAAGGCTTTCATGAGATCATCATTAGACAAGTTTTCGAACTTATAGAGGAAGCGAAATTGATTATAAAATTCAGACAGTAAAGTTAATCTTTCCTGTACTGAGGATGTAGCGTGATCCAGAATTGTATAATAAAACCTAAATTTCTAGTAGGAATTAGAAATTGGTTCATCGCTGCCCTCATAATGAAATAACTTTATTTCTGGGTTTAGGGATGGGAAAGCTTGGATCAATTTCTAAGTCATTGGCTAAACATGTTGCTGAATCAACAAATGTTTTGAAATTCTCATTAGATCTTTGTGAAATTAGATATTTTTTTAAATTTTTAATACCCTTTATACACTCTGCAATACTTACTCTAGGATTTTGTAGCATTTTACTTAAAACGTCCATTCTTGTTAATGAGTCATGCCAAATTAACATTGAGCATAGAAACTCAAATGTTTTCATGTTTTTCACTAGAGTTTTAGCTGCAATTTTTGTCCCATTATCCCTAATGGGATCTCCAATTAAAGCATTTGAAGCTTCTACGATATTTTTAAATTCCTGTTCCGAGGGTTTCAAAGTTAAACATTTGGCATATTTTTTAAATATATCCCATCGATATGGAGACCCAGAAAAGAAATTATATAATTCCTACCCTCCATCAAAAAACCCAGTAACCAATAGATTTAAGGTATGAGCCGAACATGGAACATAAAATGCTCTAGGATTAATGCTAAGTATCCTTTTATGAAGGCCCACATTTTACCCTTTCATATTTGCTCCATTATCATATCCTTGACCCTTGACGAATATCATGAACGTCAAGCTGGAGGCTAGGACGGCTAGGTAGTAGCTTTTTCAACAAAAAATTACATAAACCTTGTCCAGTGGTATTAGTTACTGCCGTTACTGGAAAAAAGCCTATAAAGTATTCTAAAATGTCTACTGTACTATTCGATAAGTCTACACACCTAATAACAAATGAATCCATAATAATGGCCTAATATTTGGCTTTTTTGACAATGCGTGTTATCTCTTTAGGAATAGATTAGGCTAAAATGTTAATAATGTCGTTTTGAAAATGCGGCCCCAAGTAGTGTGGAATACGTCTCACGTCCTCACCCTTATGTCTACTAATATTGTTAAGGTGTAATAATTGGATCAGATTTAGCCAACATCTGTACTTCTTTCAAAAGATTTCCATTATCTCTACGATATAACTCTGAACTTGTTCCTCCAACTGCCAAATTCTGACTAGCCAAAAATTGTACTACAGCATTCCTTTGTTTCTTTTTGTTGGTAAGGGGGGCGACAAGGAATATTTGATTTGACAAAATTGAAAATTTCAGTTTCATTTAATTTTTTTTTCTCGTCCCATCCAAAATTTGGATGATCAGAGTTGGAAAGTAATAATCAATAATTGAAAACAATTATCTCTTTAAGATTTGTTGAAAATTATATTTTTTACAAACTGACATAGAAATGGGGCGCACTGCGGCCGCCCCTTTAGTTTGGCCGCCCGCGTGCGGGGCACGCGCTGCATACCTGCTAGGATCGGCCCTGTATGCCGGATATCATTTTCAAAACGAATGTCATAAAATTATCTTTCAAATAAAAAAAGAATTGTCTGAAAATTGTTTCATTTCAATTTAAAGTTCTGTCACTTCTATCACCCTGAAAATAACACCCGATAGAAAAGTTAGCAGTGCCACTTTTTCAAAATAGATCGATTATCATCACAATGGTTATGAATGATTGTCAAAGTCCATATGGAGTAAAAAATCCACGAAATATCCATTCCTTAAAGCACATTTAAGGCCTCTGCTTGATATTTCTTCAAATTTCGCAAAATGAATTGACATGGAATGATAAGTATTATCATGAGATTGAAAAGTAACAATAATTTCCTCTCCACAAAAATTTTTCCACAACACTCAAGGAGGACTCATCTTTGTGTGCTGTGGAATTTTTTTGTATGAGTATGGAAAATTCCCCAAAGCATCTGATTATCTTATCAGATGGGATCAATTTTATTTCGAATTGATATCAATGGAATCATAAATTGTCACTTTCTTGAGTTTCGAAATCATTCACTTTATCTGGAATAGGAAGGTATCTGACTGATTATGAATCAGTTCATATCTTCCCTCAAATATCTTTTCACTTTCATGAAGAAATTCACGTTGGATACTGATTAACTGATTTTCCTATTCATGAGATGCAATTATTCGAAGGTCAATTGAGAATGCATAATACTGTATCTTAATATACCGGTACATGGGAAAGAAAGATAATTTGGATATTCCCGCAATCCCGCAGCTTCAGATCCCGTGCTAATGATAATAATGATCGAAATTTTGCATTAGATGGAGAATGGCGTATTTAAGCTGCATACAGAGTGTAACAGCCAAATGGAATAAATTCGATAACGAATAAATGAGGGCGGGTTGGGAAAAACGCTCGGATACGTCGATTTGTAATTTTAAATGTGCATATTTTTCAAGAAAATAATATTATATAGGGTGTCCCATGTGACCGTGGCCAATACCAAATTTCTTATTTCAAATGCAACCCCCTGTATATTATTTATTTTTTGGATTCTTCAGAGAATTCTAGACACAATTCATGCACAATGTCCTATACCTATATTTTACTATTTCGGAAGTATTAAGTGTTTTCAGATTTATTGCAAAAATCAACGTTTTAAATAAAAATTATTTCATTTCACAAATTCGGTACATAACACTTAAAACCTAATAAGTAATACTGATTATTTCTTAATTATTAAAAAAAAAACATTAATGTCAATGTAGCAAATGTTCAAAATGCTCGCCGCGAACGTCTTGGCAACATGCCAATCTGGTGTAGAATTGTCTTCTAACGGTACTCAACATTTCAGGCGTGACTGATCTAATCGCAAGCGTTATTCGGTTTTTTAGGTCGTCTAAGTTTGAGGGTTTCGTTTCGTATACAATACTTTTGACATATCCCCACAAAAAGAAGTCTAATGGTGTCAGATCAGGAGATCGCGCTGGCCATTCTATCGATTCGCGCCTCCCTATCCACCGATTTGGAAAAATTTGGTTCAAATACGGCCGGACATTGATTTGGTAGAGTGCTCCATCTTGCTGAAACCGTATTATATTGGCAGGAACTTGTGGATTTGCTGGATTAGGATATAAGTTTATCAAAGTTGGTACAACATTATTTTGGAGTAGTTCTAAATATTTTTCTCCATTCAAGTTGCCGTCAATGAAAAAGGGACCTACGATATGATTTCCAACAATACCTGCCCAAACATTAACATTTTCAAGATATTGCGTATGTTCTTCTCTCAAGTGAGGATTCTCATCAGAACAATAGCGGCAATTTTGACGATTAACATGACCGTGTAGTGTAAATGTACTCTCATCAGAAAACAAAACATTTTCTGATTGGATCACATTGTTATCTAACATTGCCATCATTTGCTCACAAAAATGCGTTCTCCTATCGAAATCGTCTTCTATGAGCTCCTGTGTTGCCATCATTCTATAGGGATGCATCTTACTTTCCTTTAATATTCGAAATATTGACGCGTGGCTGACGGTGAACAGCGGGGCTACTTTTCGAACAGAATTATGTGGGCTTTCTTGAAACTCAAGCATAATATCCAATTTCGTATCATCACTTACTGCATTGCCAGCAATTTTTGTTATTTGTCTTACATGACCAAGCTCTCGAAACTGCTTTTCTATTTTGCTAATTGTTCCTTGGGATATAGGCGGCAAATTTGGAAATTTTCCGTGAAATAAGCGAGAAACTTCCATTTGTGTCCGTGTGTAATCTCCATAACCAATCATTTGAAGAATGGTTATTTTGTGCATTTCTGTTAAATGAACCATTTTTATAATATTATTACGTACAGTTATCGAAATACAAAAGACAATAGCACTTACACTGATCACTTATTGTCATGCAAAAAGACTACCTGTTACTAAGGCTATGAGAATAAACAAATCTGTTTTTTTTTAAATTTCTTCTCAGTAATGGTTTTTGCTTACTTTCTTAATATCAAGAGGTAAATGGGAAATAAGTATTGAGTGTAATGTATCGAATTTGTGAAATAAAATAATTTTCATTTAAAATGTTAATTTTTGTAAAAAATCTGAAAACACTTAATATTTCCGAAAAAGTTGAAGATAGGTGTAGGACATTGTACATGAATTATGTCTAGAATTTTCTGAAGAATCCAAAAAATAAATAATATACAGGGGGTTGCATTTGAAATAAGAAAGTTGGTATTGGCCACGGTCGCATGGAACACCCTATATAATTTTATTTTCTTGAAAAATATGCGCATTTGAAATTACATATCGACGTGTCCGAGCGTTTTTCCTAACATCCCCTCATTTATTCGTTATCGAATTTATTCCAGTTGGCTGTTACACTCTGTATATTCGTATAAGATAAGAGATACAGGATTTTTTGTGTATTTCATTTAAATCTTACAATCTGCATAACTCTTGAAAGCCTTCCATGAATTTTCATGAGAATTTCAAGAAATGACCAGTTGATAGCGCAGATCCGAACTGACCTGATAATTTCTTCATTCCACATCCTGTGAAACAGCTTGTCCTCTGACCTAGTTTTCACGATGCGTTTCCGCAGAACTTACGCTAGATACTCTTCCAAACAAGCCTATTGGCAAAACAATAATTTGTGGAACACCCTGTATATGTATGTTTATTTCGGACAGGTTTTTGTGTTTTGTCGCATTTTAAAATGAATGATTCTGTTGAGTGTGCCGATTCACTTAGCTTAGGATATATTTGAAGCGAAAAGTCCCACAGGGATGAAATATCAAGAAATCTAAATTCGTATTGAACGAATCATTTTTGGTTTTACCATCTAGCCTTTTTCTACATGCATTGAGTTCGTTGAATTTTCAGAAGTCGATATAAAATCTTAACAATCTAGCATAATACCATTGAACATTCATCCATTGTTTCAGTTTCACGTGATAGCCTATGAGTTAAAATACAATCGATAGATAAAAACTGATACTTTCGGACTATGATAAAGTCAGGTGTAAGTATTCAAGGTTATACAAATAATAAAACTCATTGAATAAATCGAGATAGAACTTACTCCGTTTTGATATTGCGCAATATTTGTGGCATCTTTTTAAGGGATACTATTTTCTATTTTCATTTTAATTTTGAAAAGTGTACTATGCTCTATTTGAATCTATTAAAGGTAAATCGATGAAATTGGGTAAAAGGGCAGTTTATGATGAGAAATAAAAGTTATTTTAGCAATTGGTTACTCTTCATATTTCACTCAGAGTCGTGACTGGTAAGGGAGCTGCAATGGTTTAGTTACTCGATCTTTCTAATAACGTAGACTCAGTTGCAGGCATATTTTATGGCTTTTTATGGCATTTTATGAGCCCTTGACCAATATAACGTAGACTCTTTCCGCACGTGGGCTCATAAAATGGACGCCTCGTGAGCGGGCCGCATAAAGAGTATTTCAATAAAAGCGCAAGATTTGAATAGCGCGTCATGTTCGACAGTTACAATGTCTGAAAGTTGACAGATGGGAGTTAAGGAGCCCACTCACGAGGCTACCGAGACGGGCGTTTAATGGCCTTTTATGACACTTTATGAGCCCTTGACCAATCACGGAGACTCTTTTCGCACGTGGCTTTATAAACTGTCATAAAACGCCCGTCTCAATAGCCTCGTGAGTGGGTATCATTAGTAAACATGGAGTATTACCTAGGAGCATAGAATAACTGGAGGGAAGGCTTCATACGCTCGACAGATCATTTTGAACTGCCAATAACGGCGAAGGTTAGAGTTTCGTGTGACGCCCGATAGATAACGCTGAGATCCTTTATTCAGTAACATGTCAGATATTTTGTTCTATGGCGCTACAATTGCAAAGAATATAATGTGGCTGTCATTGTTATTGATACATTTATCTAGGAGCATAGAATAACTGGAGGGAAGGCTTCATACGCGCGACAGATCATTTTGAACTGCCAATAACGGCGGAAGTTAGAGTTTCGTGTGACGCCCGATAGATAACGCTGAGATCGTTTATTCAGTAACATGTCAGATATCTTGTTCTATGGCGCTACAATTGCAAAGAATATAATGTGGCTGTCATTGTTATTGATACATTTATGCTTCTTTTCAATTGAAAATGGCCATAAATCATAACATAGACAATATTGATGACATATCATCGCTTTATTTTAATCAACTTTTTATGCGCAATTATATGGGAAGTCTGTGATCGGTAATAAATTTGTCAAAACAATATCCTTATCGGAAAAAGCGAACATTCAGGTAAGTATTATTATTATTATACGGGAAGACTGAGGTTTTATCTGTTCTCGTGTATTATACGCAGAATTGTATGGTACCCCGTTTACATTCCCTCTGCTAACACTTAGATTCGGAGCGGGAAACAGATTTTTCTTCCTATATTCAATCTGATCCTTGTAGCCATTTCTTTACACGTGCTATATGCATTATATTGTCGGATTTACGAAAAAAAGTATGTATTGCTTTCTTTCAAAAGAATATATATTATGATATAGTAATAAATGGGACCTAATGAGTAATAACAACTGATAACCATTAAAGATAATTTTATTAAGGATAGCCATGTTGTAGGAAGAAACGACGTTGTCGCCATCTCGTGACCTTGCGGCGAACTGACAAGTTCGGACGTTTTTGGCAGTTCATTTTCGTAGGGGAGCCTTCTCTCCAGTAATTCTATGCTCCTAGGTATTACGCTGGAGAACAAAGCGTCCTGATTGTCAAAAAATGCAGTAACGGTGAATGGCTATGAAAACACAGTTTCAATTGTGTCTCATTAGGAAGCTGTGTTTGCGCTTGGCTGTGTCATTTCCCGATTTGGTGAAAATAATTGGCCTCCGCGATCTTGCGATTTAACGCTTTTAGACTTCTGGCTGTGGCCGCTATGGGGTAAACTGAAGTCACAGGTTTTGCCAAAAAGCCTGCAACCATCGAAGCATTGAAAGCCGAAATTAGATACTGTATCAATGAAATACCACCACATGTTTTCAATAACGATATTGAAAATTTCGTCAAAATGGTACGCATATGCCAGCAAAACCGTGACGGCTATTTACAAGATATTTTGTTTCATACAGAATTCCCAGATGTATACCTACTTATTTTCTAAATCAATAAATATTTCAATACTTTGCTACAGAAATCCGTGCTTCGAGCCGGCAATGGTCTCAATCGACTAGGTTGGACTGATCACGAATCCGTGATAAAATTTAATTATGTCCGTCCAGCTGTAAACACGCGATAACTCTCGAACAGATGAACCTATAGAGACTTGATATTTTCAGGGTAGGTTCTGATTTCGTAAGCCAGTTCGTTAACGGGCAAAATTTGAAAATATGGCCGAAATGTTGCTTTCCAGATCAATTCAGAACTGCGGATTCAATAAATGTGAAATTTTGCATTTAGATGTAGAATGACGTATTCAAGATACATGCCAAATTTTGACCAGATCACTCAAGAGGGGTTGCCACCATATCGATGCCTAGTTCAAAAAGGTTTAACATTTTTTTTCGGTTACAGATCTATGGTAAGAATAAATGGGTTACATCACTGACCCTGTGAGTAAATTCACCTTGAAGAAATATTCGCATTCAAAAAAATGTTTGGTTATGCGCTCTCTGAACATGGCAGACATATTGATTGTATTGAAGTTGAAACAACTAAGCCACTAATTTTTGGGATAGAACCCAAGATTGAAACACAATTCGACTCGAAAGAATTGAGCAAATTGATTCAAATGGATATATTCGTAGTGAGTATTGTTCCTGAGAGCAATTATGGAATTTCTCTTATTATTTCGATCAAGGCTAATTAAGGATTAGGTACTTTAAAAAAAAGTATGTGATTTTGTTGATATCATTTGTATAATTTTTGATGAATAAATGTGATGATATTCATATTCAAGTATTTCTTATTCTTTTCAGAGGACAAACCTAACAATTTCTCAGAAAACTCAAGATATATTATAAGAATTATTCATCAAAACTGATTACATCTAATAAGTTGAATAATTTGAGCTAAATTACCCAAAATCAATACATCTTTGGCTGATCTCTTCCTTCAACTGATGAGAATCATTCTTAGATCTGAAAATTGATCGTTTCATTTAAATTTTTAAACGGAAATTATTAATTCGAAGTTTATCTACGGCGTCATTCCATTCTTCGGCCCTTCCAAAATTGCAATTTGTGAAAAACGGTCATAACCATATTCCCTTCCATGATTTTTTCATATTCGTAATGTTCGTATCTTAGAATCTAACCTAATTAGGCAATCCAAACCACGTGGCGCCCTGCCTCCAGATAACCTATAAATTTTCTGACAGGTCGCTGGCTTGCAGTAAATATGAGGAATTTTATAATCTTATATGCATTTCATGAGTGAACGAGTGAGTTTTTATGATTTCTAATATCAAAAAGTATCCTGAAGTATCACTGACGAAGAAAATTTCACTCAATCATATGATTACAACTTTTAGTATTGGGAGCCCGAAGAGATAGAAGAGAAAGTATTTTAGAAGGAATATTAATCAGAGCTCGGTCCCTGTAACTTCTTTATCCTTTTATATGATATAAATTTAAATATTCATCAGTTTTACATTTTACATGAACTGAATACTGCTTATTTCAGTGTCTACGAAGACACATTCACTTTAGTTTCTTATCTTCGATATTATTAGGTCTTGATGACTGCTGACCCAATTTCCTTTTGTTTCCTGATAAGTCACTTAATATGTGTATAATACACCAAGTTACACACACTGGGTGTTCTAAAATATTCAAGAAAATCCTCATAATTTGAACGACTTGCACATCCAACTTTGGCACACATTTATGGCATTTTTTATTGAAAATGCACTTAATTTAAATAATTTTCACTGGTCTGATATTCCTAAGAGTAATATTGACTAGAAATATCAAAAAAATGTCCACATAAAACAAATTTTCAAGCAAATAAACGGTTTTAATGTCTACATGAACAAAGCTAAATTTGGTTTGTTTGACCACCAGCTAACCTCAAAAAAATCTTTGACAGGTCGTTGGATTCCCTAATTTTTATTGCCAAGTTGACAGCAAAGGGTTACAATTTCAACATGGAATTCGAAATTTCATGGTGTGATTTAGCTATGACTCACTTGAATCTCGACGGTACAGTTCAACTACCCTTTTAGAATCGAGTGGAGCATAGCCAAGCTACACAAAAATTTATCGTTGCTGTTGGCCTTCAGGGGTGAGCAACCAGACAAATTTTAGGGGGTCAAACAATACCCAGACACATCTAAAATGTCGCCGTTAGTATGATTGCAAGATAATTATTCGTATGATGGAGCTGAAAGATGTCAATATATCCTACAATTTGCCAGATAGTATTGAAGCAGTTCTCCAAGTATTATACAGGGTCTTCCATCATAAACTGGACAAACGTTTATAGCCGTGTAGATGACACCGAGAAAGTTGTTTTTGGCTCATGAAATATACCCCGTTTTTGAAGCATAAACGAGATACAAGGTGTACAATGTCAACTTTGAGCAATATTCTGATAACTGATGTGGTAAAGTAGCGTGACATTTGAAATAACGGTTTCTGGTAATTTCTTAGTAGATTCAATTGTGGTGTAGAATTCTGGAAAAAAATTCAAAATGGCGGCAAACCTGCAGATTTGATTTTTTTTCTACTCTTTTCCGTTACCTAAGCAACGCTAGTTAATCGAAAGTGGAGACTTCGATTCCTACAGAAGTTTTTTGAAAAAATATTTTTTGGTTAATAAATTCATATCTCTATCCGGGTCATCTTGACAGCCCTTTAGCATAATTGTGGCATTCGTGCCTCCAGTTTTTTAAATGAAAATTATGAAAGTACTGCGAGCGTAATCTTTGGATGGCTACAAAAAGAAAACCAATGGATATTTTTCAATTCTGTTTTCACCTCAATGAGAATGAGAAACACTTCAACCTTAAAATTCATACAATTTTGGTATTTTTTTTTCATTGAAGACATGTAAAAATAGTTGAGGTCGAATTTTGAAAAAAAAAAGAAGTTGAAGTCGAATTTTGAATAATATATTTCCGAGTTCACTATACAGGGTGAGTCTTTGACTTGTACATATATTTTAACTGAAGGTTCTTGAGGTCAAAAGAAACCCTTTTTTCATTTTCCATTTTTCCGAATTCAACCCTGTTAAAAAGATATAGCCATTTGAAAAAAAACATTGTGCTAATGACGTCCCTGAAATGATACTGTGGAATTGATTCAAAGTTCATATTTCTCGATAGAAATTGAGTTTATACATTTAGGCCGAATTTAGGGAATACTCAAGTAGTCAAGTACTAACCTTATTGGAATAAAAATGTTGCAAACACGATAATTTCAACAAAAACAGTTAGTTTCATCGGATTATATCTGCAACTAAAAAGCCATATTTCTCACACCAAAATAAGTTCCTTCTTCGATTTTTCTGCAGATTAGTTTGTAAACACTAATAACTTGTTCATATTTTCCTCGAAATTTCCAAACAATATCATGAAGAAAGACTTTCATTCAGATTTATTATTAAACAACCTAACTCAATCTAATTTGTATCGATTCTGTGAATTTTTGGACAGAAATGTCAAGAACATGTTGTCAGCTTGCTGATATTTTCATTGAGGTTAAGGATTTTTCACGAAACATAGTATAAATCCACGGATACTCAAACATCCGTGGTATAAATCACGATAAATTTGTGTACCGTGGTATGAATATCTATGAATTCTGCCGTTTCCATCATAAATCGACTTTGCCGCCAAATTTTACCACGCATGCGTAGAGCGAAAACAGAAATATTGGTTATCTAGTCTGGAGCCAACTAAAACAATAACAATGCAGGCTCTGAACAGTCTCAACAAACTGTAAACATTATTTGAAGTTCAGAATACATTCATTACATTCAGTGGATTAATTGTTCTAATGTGATTATTACGTGTAGTGGAGTAATATAATTTCAACCGTGTCGAGTTTATAAAATTCCAAGATGAGTTGTTTAGATAGAGAAACATCGCCACAGATTATCAGGTATCGTTTCATTAACTTCAATTTAATAAGTAGTTTGTGTTGAGATTCATCATTCATGTCCGAATTTTGTATTTCATCGACATTTAACTTCAATATGGACCGGTAACTATGAATTTTCAATAGAAACTGTGCGTGTTAAATCCTCCTTGGTGTCCAATTTTATCTCCCACATTTGGGGGATTTTATTATTAAAAAATATATCGACAAAGTAGATAAATATTGTGACAACATTGTAAACTCGTCTAAAGACCAGAGATCGAACAATTTTCGATGATATTTAATTCTTGAAATTAGTGATTTTTTCGTCAAATTTCTGCGGGTAAAATTGGAAATAACTCGAAAACGACGCGTTTTATTGAAAAAAAAATAAGAATACTTTTAGTTTCTTAAATGATTGATTCTTTCGAAAATATGAACCGTTTATCTTTTTAAAGTGGTTTTATGGTGTTTTAGCGTGTATTGATGAGTCGACTACCCTGTAACTTTTATACTAGTGAAGATATTGAATATGTTTCGATTGAGGAATATGCACCATGAATAGAGTAAAAACTCAATCAAATTTCAGTTCATTCGAAATAACGGTTCCGAAGATATAAACAGAAAAGTGTTTTTTTCATGGATTTTCGACACCCTGTATCTCCCAAACCAAACCGAATTTTGAAAAATGGAATAGGAAAAAGGTGTTTCGTTTGATGAGAGGAATCTACAGTTAAAATATATGTACAAGTCAAAGACTCACCCTGTATATCGAAAATTTCGAGAACACACTTTTCGATCAACAAAATCCAAGCAGGCTTTGAGTCACTTCCTTCAAACCTGGGGCGGTCATAGAGTTTCAAGTCTCATTTATTTTCACTTGTCAAATTAATTTCGGTTTCATCATTGTTGTATCGTCTGGCGTTTCTAAAGTTCTTATACGGTCATATAATTCGATATCTCACAATTATTGTAAGCTGCCAAATTGATTCAGGAAATATTAGCTTCATTATTACTCAGACCAATTAATAGAGGGGCTTCGCGAAACTTGTTGATTTTAGTATGATGTCTCTGCTAAATTGAAAAATGAAAAGCATCCAAGAGCCATAAGATTATTTTTTAGTCTTGTGAATATACTTTTCTGCGGCTGAGTTCTTTCAGGATATCTCTAAAAATGAATTATTGAGATGCATTATCAGCGTCATAATTTGCTTGTAAAAAACATTCTAGCATGATATTATATTTTTCATAATTCTCGTAAGGCATGATGCGATATAAATAAGAATTTTAGAAGCGCCAGTAGATACAACAATGATGAAACTGAATTGAATTTGACAAGTGAAAATAAACAAGACATGAAATTCTATGACCGCCTCAGTTTTGAAAGAAGTTAATCAAAGCCTGCTTGGATTTTGTTGATCGAAAAGTGTTTCTTAGAACTTTTCGATATGGTGAACTCGGAAGTATATCATAATACATATTTTTGAAATCGTTGGAGATAGATCAATTTGGAAATACATATTATGTACATATCATTTCCCACTATAGTTTCCATTTAAAAATTTTTTTTATAGCTCCGGAATTTTTCGAGGAAAATATGATCCAATTATTAGCTTTTACAAACGAATTTTCAGGAAATTTGAAGGAAGACGGTGAATAATGTTATAATTTGTACCACTCAAACAATTCTTATTTTTAAATGAGACATCGATTTGTTTGGTGACCAATTTTCTGGAGAACACATCTGTAATCAATCCCAACAAATGGACGCAGACAAGATTTTTTTCATACATTTTAACTAAAAAAAAACGTGCCTGTTCAAAAGAAGAAATTTGAAATGATAATAATTCAGTTGAAAATATTTTTAGACGAATGTAATATCTTGAAATTAAGTAATAAAATATCCATTAACTATTAAATCTTATGAAGATTGAACAATCATTTTGTTGTTTGATGATAAATGTGGATATATTAATGTTTCTTGTCGATAATTGATTTCCGAAAAATCGCGCGATGAACTGACAAATTAATGTGGTTGCATTCTTTACACAATCGATCAATTATTGAAATTGGCTTACACAGTCATTAATGGTTAGGTAACTTTTCAAATTTAAGGCGAGCGTTAATGTTTACTTCAATAACTTGTTCTATTCCGACTATTTTTGAATTACTCAACTTCTGAAGTATCATCCATGAAAGTATGTATCTCGCCCCCTTGTACAGGAAATTTTTTCAAGGTACGAATCCAAGAATAATTTTGGACATGAGACCTACATCTAAGTTATCATTGATAAGTTAGCATTGATAATAATACAAAATTATTATGAGAATCTTCAAAAAAGCATGAAAAAAGAATGAATAAAAAACATACCTATTACCTTTAGAGGGTACAAATTTTGTCGAACATGCTAAACTGAATTATAAGAATGTAACACTGTGATGGTTCGATGTAATACTGCGGTGTAAGTTCTAACTTGCGCCCTTATGTTAGCGTATAAAACAAAGGCGCCGTCGCGACGCTATTCCCACAGATCGATACGCTGACGTCGTTTTATTTCGATGTAAAGCTTGTAATGCACGAGAAGATTTTTCACCTGGAAAAAGATGATTTTATTAATCACACTATAGAAATTATCACAACGATTGGCTTAAAGGTCATTATTTGTGTGGAGAAATAATATGTTTTCTTGATCCTTTTTTGGGATAATGACCTTCAACAACCTAAAACAACAAACAGAAAATCTATCCAAGTGTAGAGAGACGAACAGTTAATTTACCCTGAAATGCTACCGCGCTTTCAAAATAGACAACTTTTCTAATTTTTTTGCCTATCGAGCAATTGAATGAAAAAATATGGATTGATTTTGAATTTTAATAAAGCCAATGTGAGGGGTTTTCCAATAAGAGGTGTTATTTTGAATAGCCCGCTATTTCGGTAGATGTCACTTTTGAAGCTGTAAATTTTTGACAATTGACAAGTAGACACTAAGCCATTAATAAAAATTAAAAGCAAAAAAAACTTTTTGAAAAAAGCTTTTATTTAAATGCTCTGTAACATATCTGAATTTCCTACCCTGCAAATACAATCCACCGTTGCCAGACGCCATGGCTTCCAACTTTGCAACGTCTGTTGTCGAAACGTGGAACTACGTTGAATGAAATTATTTGATATTATTTTATAATTCTATGAATGATGAATATTAGTACGACTTCAATCAATACTTTAGGCAATTCGCATCTTTATAAATAGGAGATTTTAATCATATCGAAGATCCACCATGAAGTAAACTTGTTCTTCTGTGTCCATCGAAGAAATACGATTCTGTGGCAGAAAAACTAACCTCCAAAACGACAACGAATGGAAGGGGCTTTTTCACTGGGCTTTAACGCGGCGGCTGTGTGTGTGTTCCTTTGAAATGGAGTTCCTCTTCCAGGAATCCGCCATTTTAATATATTTCAAAAATACGCTTCTTTGTTATCTGGTATGTACACGATCTCCATTTAAATAACTGTTTCATTTCACAGGATTTAATCTCATGTAAGCTTGTTCTATTTTATTATTGCATTTCTATTGAATATTGTGGAACTCTGTCCCGCTACCAACCCATTTGGAATATTCTTATACTGTTCGTAAGGCTACTGCACATTTATCTATTCACTCGACACTATGGTATAGGCATTTGGAGTTGTTGCTTTAGTATAATATTTTACGTACAAATATCACTGGTTTGGAGGCCTAGGGTAAACTGTTTATATCGCTTGTGCCAAGGAGAATACCCCCCACAACAGTGGCAGTGCCAACTCCTCTGGAAGTTCTATAACGAACGTCTCCAGTAAACATAGCCTCGTCTTCGGGCCATGGCGAGCCAGGCAAGTGAAGGATTGCTTCGACCTGGTTCCACCGTTCATCAGTTAACAGGAAATATAAAGAGTTTATCGTCACTTCCAAACCAACGCGACTGCTATGATCTCACACATAACACTTAGAAGGAAGGATTCTCACACTAGGAACTACAAGGATACTGCTTATGAATTTCATTAATAATCAGGTGACACACTCTATATGCCTATAACCTTTGGATGTATTGGATTCTGCTTTTTATCACAATTGTGCCAGTACTAACCTTACCGGAGTATAGGAAGCTCCATATTGTACATATCACCAGTGCTCGTCTTATTAATAATTGTTCTATGGATTGTAAACATATCATCTGTAATGCTAGAAGGTTTTTTGCTTTGAGTTTCAATTGATTCTCGTTCGTTTTTCCTTCATAGGCTATGGTTCCCCGAACTATGGCGCTGGACGAATAAAGGGCTCTTGTTCCACCTCTATGTCCAATCTAGTGTTTTATTTATCAATTTTACCTCATTATTTCCCATCCTATATTTCACTAATCTGAGTTATTACGAATCTGAATTACTACGACATAACATAGAGTTCTACCAATCTAGACGATCACATCACAAGCCAAAAATATAAGTATAAAACCCCCTTTAACGCAATTCTACCCTCAGCTCTTCAGAGCAGGGTTGCCCCTTTTTCTCTTTTTCATAATGTTCCTAGGATTTACAAACTTGGAATGTTACAGCTCTAAAAAAAAATAAAATTTTCCCTTATAATTTCAACTCATAACCTCTTTATACACAATTTATATGATCATAAAAGCTTGTCGCGAGTTCTGTGTAAGTATCTATAGGTATTCAATTGAGATACTCAATTGATAGGTACCGTAGAGCGGTGTGACTTTGCACCATTTTTTAGAGTATTCTTGATGTAACTTTCTCGTTTTTTTATAAAATGAGCTGTGTTTGAATTATGTTTAATTTCAACAATCTAGCTATCGATTGCTGTTATTAGAAACGGAAGAAAAAGTGCGCAACAATTTTTTTTTCCATTTTAAAAATTTGGCAAAGTCACCGGCACATCGGTGCGAATTTGCCACTTGCATCAAAATGCGTTTGTTGGCAATTTAATCAAGTGCAGGTGGTATTTTTGCCACGAGAACGTTTTTCTTTAACTTTTTTGAAGGTTAGTTAGCTAGGTACTAGTCGCGAATAAAACTCAAATTATAAGAAAATAAAATCTATTATTCTTCATAAAATACATAAAATGAGTCTCTTTGTAAATGAACAATATATAATAATAATAATTCATTTTCCAAAACCGCAGAACTGTTGCTTCCATTCAATATTTTATCCTCCTACAAGAAATCGCTTCCATTTTCCTCTTCCCAACGTAGATGGTTTGTCTGCATAAATCTGCAAATAATAGAATAATTTCCTGAAATTTCGAGACCCGCCCAACCAAATGCTCTCAGTTTTTTTTCACGCGACTCTAAATACTTGTGGAATAAGCTGCTAAATGTATTTTGATGTACCATTTGTCATGTTTTTTACACAACCCTTAGTATTTCGCATTTATAAACACGTTGAAACTTACCTGCTCCCACAACACAGCATAGCACACCCTTCAATCCAAGCCAAAGGACTGCGACTGTTGAAACAATGTGGGGATATAGTGTCTCTTAGGTTCCGATTCGTGCTGTCGTTGAGAAGTTACCGACTTTACCAAAATAAAATGAAACATAAAACATAAGGTAGTTTGGCAAAGTCACCTTCGTTGGCAAAGCCACACCGCTCTACCATACTAGTTTATTTACACAAGTAAATCGCGCGACAAGCTTTTATGATCATATAAATTGTGTATAATGAGGTTATAAGTTGATAGTTGAAATTTTAAAGGAAAATTTTATTTTCTTTTTTTAGAGCATTTAAATAAAAGCTTTTTTAAAAATTTTTTTTTGCTTTTAATTTATTTTTTACTTTTTAGTTATTTCTAAATATTGCAAGAGTGCATAAAAAATTACTATTCCGCCTTCTTGGATGTTCCGCCATATTGGATTTAGAATTACGTCAACATTATTTTTCGAGTTACTCTCAACAAGCCCTTTCATTTGATAACCCATATTGTAGAAGTGTATAAAAAATAACTATTCCGCCATCTTGGATGTTCCGCCACATTGGATTGAGAATACCTTCACATCATTTTTCGAGTTACTCTGAACAAGCCCTTTCATTTGATACACTTACAAGCCGGGTTTCATAAACGTTGATCGGGTGATCAAATGCTTGATCGAGCGATTCTGTGATAAAAAATCCGTAAATTTGAAATTCTATTGGTCGATTTGACAAAAACGTGAAGGTATACTGTGAATCACTCAATCAACGATCTTTATGAAACCCACCAATATTGTAGAAGTGCATACAAAATAACTATTCCACCATCTTGGATGTTACGCCATATTGGATTCAAAATGACGTCAACATCATTTTCGAGTTACCCTCAACAAACCCTTTCATTTGATATCCATATTGTAGAAGAGCATAAAGAATAACTATTCCGCCATCTTGGATAATACGCCATATTGGATTTTGAATGACGTCACAATGTTTATCGTGTATTGTCATCCAAATTAAACGTGTATACAAAATTTCAGTTCAATCGGTTTGTTTCAAAATTGAGTATCAAGATTCCACCCGAACATACATACATTGCAAGTTAAATAAAAGCTTTTCTCTATTTCAGTATAGTAATGAGCTCATTACAGTTCTAAAAACAGTGCTGTAATGAATTCATTACAGCATCGTTTTCAGTTACATTTTTCGTTTTGTGGTTGTCAGCAATGACTTCCGATCCTTTGAAATTTCTGCAGACGTCAATTTGGAAACGTCAATTTTCGTATTTTCTAACGTTCACACCAACTGCCAAGATAAAATATGAAAGTCACTAGGACCTATAATTTGAATTTTTTCATTGAATTTCACAAAATTTGAGTCAAATATAGAAAATATCGTCTAATAGGTACTCGTTGCAGAATGCAATTCCAATACTCATGCGTTCGAAAACTCGCTCCTTCGTCGCTCGTTTTCGAATTTCGCATTCGTATTGGAATGGGAGCCCATTCTGCAACTAGTTTTAGAATATACTATTAAAATAACATTTTTTCTAGGAAGTTTATTTTCATTTCCGAAATAGCCGGAAGAGCTGAAGCTCCAAAAATATTTTAGACGGACAGAAAATTTCGAACAATAACCTTATCCAAATTTTCAGATTTCAAGTAGGCCCAATTTTCGGGAAACGTACAATAGACTCTCGAACTTTGAAGGCCATTCTGAAATGATTGGCATTTGTGGCAAACATTTCTAAAACGATTTTCCGTAACACACTCCCACCCACATCTACAATCGATATTTCACCATTGATTTGAATAGGTTTCTGAGTTTTCTCGTGAGTCATCACTGCTTTTCACCTTATTAATCGATCAACCCACGCTAGAAGCTTTTCCGAGAACCCCAAAGAAAATAGAAGGTTGGCATGTGCATCATACTGGAGTAACCTTGGCGTGAGTTCACCGCGTGCGGATAAACGTGAATTTCTAAAAGTTTCACTCCCTACAGGGTTTTTATCGTGGAAAATCTTCCTTGAAAAGTGAAGCTCACCGAAATATTCCGATTGCACTTTTGTCTGAGCGCCACTCAAGGCGATTTAAGGGCTACCTTTTTTAAGGGGAGGAACGATTTGAGGGTTCGGATTGAACCTCACTGTTTCGGAATTAAACGTCAAAACAGTCAATCGAACCAGCGCATTATGTTTTTTCTGGTTGAAATGAACATAAATATTTATGAAATGCATATTTAATATTTTCTGGGAAAATATTGATGAATTGGAAATTAATGAATTTGGCATTCTTCGGAGAATATGCAATTGTTTCCATAATTTTGTATTATACTTAAAAAAAAATCGATATACTCAAGAGAACATAAAGCACTTTTTCAAGAACATCTGTCCCCCATTAATCAGATTTTATATGAAACAGGCAGTCATTCGGATTGTATAACTGATTTCATGACAGGCTGTGAATATGTTATTTGTATAATGTTAAATTTAAAAAATTACAATACACACGCAGAAAGTACGAATTCATATTTTATTTACATTTGACACCACAAAGTTGATGCTGGGGATAGACTTCGTCGGAAACGAAGAACATCGACTCTGTAGTCTACAATTCAAGAATAGAGTTGCCAATCGACTGGGCATCCCTCTACTATACTCTGTTCAAAATAAACAAAGTCGCGCAGAGGTAGGATGGGCTTCCTTCAGGTAGAGACTTTATTTCAGGGCTCCAGGGTCGGATCGAGGATAGTTCACACAATCATATAAACTCAAATTCAAATTCATTTATTCAACATATTCAAATTACAAATGTCATAAGTTTGAAAAAAATAATGCAGCGTCCAAAATAATATATTATGTATTACCCTATTAAAAATTATTCCGAATTTTGTTGGTCTTCTTCTGTGTCACTTTCATCCAGATTCACCAGCACTCGCTCTATTGTTGACTCCATGATATTATCGAGCTGACACATTTTTTCTTCGACATCAGTTACAACATGATGTATGCATTTCTTCCATTTCTCAGCACCAATCGAGCCTATAGCTCCCAGAAACAAATTACGAACCTCAGCAATTTTAAATGAGGAGTTCTGAGCAGCTACTTTTCCTTTTACTTGAGCCCAAATGAGCTCGATTGGATTCAGCTCGCAATGATATGGTGGGAGTCTCAATACTGTTCTTCCCGTCTCATTGGCCATTTCATCTATAATTAATTTTTCATACCTCCCTCTATTTGCCTTGACCAGAGCAAGAAGTTCCGCCTTCAAAAGATCATTTTCGAAGGAAATATTTTTACTGAGCAACCAATTTTTGACATCTTCCTTGCGGGTTGAAGAAGACGGAATCGATTCCATTTTTCTCGAATGATAAACTGGCGTTGTCCATTACGATGACAGCGTTATGATCCAGAGTTGGCAAAATTGTTGAGAACCACTTTTCGAACGATTCCCCGTTCATTTCCTCATGGTAATCTCCGGATTTTTTCGATTCGAAAAACCATAGGCCGTTCTCTACAAATCCGTCTTCTCCCCCTATATGACATATAATCAGTCCTTTTCCTTTTCCACTTGGGTTTTTGAGACCAGTTGACAGACCTTCTCGAAAAGCCTGTCTGTTGGACCCAATCGATTCATCGACCCATATTGAATTTTTTGTACATCCCGCATTTATCCATGTCTCGTCAAGGTAATAAATTTTTCGGCCTTGCTCCCTAAATTCTCGAATTTTCTTCAAATAATTTCTCCTCCAAACAACTATTTCGTCTCTATCAATCAATAAACATGTACCTACTATCGACATTCCGTTCTAAGCTTTAAGTACGATCCTGGCAGTCTTTTGGGGGCGTGACAAGAATTGTAGAGAAGGCCCTTTGACCAATAAGCTGTTAGTATGCGCAAAACAAACCGATTTGGTTTGTTTGTTTACATTCTCTTATATTTGAACAGACTATAGCACGTCTAAAACAGTTCGCCAGTATACTTCAGTTCAGTCTGAACCCAGTTCGCTTGCCTGAACCAGTTTGCCGCAAGTAAGCGCACGTCAGTTTCGAATCCATAAAGTGGATTTGTTCCGAGAGAATAGTTCTCAAAGTAGTACAAAAGGCCAGCACTCAGCAGGCCCGGATCTAGGGTGGGGCAAGCGGGGCGCTTGCCCTGGGCGCCAGCTTAAGGGGGCGCCAACTCCCAACCATAGGTTGAATTTTTTCAATTTTTGGTTTGCTTGGAAGAAAGTATTATTATTAAAGATGACCTGACTCTGAAGTGCCATAAAAAGGGACAAACATCGTATCTGGCCGAAACTATACAAAATGAAATTATCGATTAAATGGCCACCAAAGTTCGGAATAACATTATTAATGAGATCAAGGAGACCAAACTATTTCACTTTTATGTTCGACTGCACTGCACCCCAGATGTATCTCACACAGAACAAATGAACCAGGTTATACGATATTTAAAGAGAACGAAGTCTGGATTCATGAGATAAAGAAAAGTTTTATTGACTTCTTAGAAGTTGACGGAAAAACTGGAGAATAATATCATAGACAGTTATTCTAGATAGACGGCAAGCTGATGATTTAGATGTCAAAAAATGTCGTGGGCAATCCTACGACAACGGATCTAATATGGCTAGTATATACAGGGTTGGGATAAAGTTTGGCACCAAATTAATATTGTAACGTTCTCGGGGTTCAAACAAATTGTCTGCTGAATTTGAACGTCTAATTTATTTACAATACCACTAACTTATCACACTAATTTATGTACAATAACTAATACTGATTTATTTACACACTGACTAATAATGCTGATTTATATTCACTACTTGGAATTCGCGATTCACAATTCAATTCGGCTCTATTCAGATAGTAACTGCCCGTCCCCATCGTGCGCGTCTTTATATACCCAATACGTCTCTGTTCGAGAATGCTCCAGATAGTCTCTGCAGGCTTCTAGAATCCTGTACGTGGAATGAGAGAGTCCAGAGACGTATTCAGGCGGACTTCGTCCGCTACACTGCCCCCTCCTTAAGACGTTCGGTCCCCGAACACCCTGGATGGTGTGGCTGAATCTACAGGCGTCTCCTTTTCTGCAGCACCCCTGTCGTCCGAAATAGCACTCCACTGTCTTCTTCTTCGGCGTATATCCGCTCGGGTTGAAACTGCAGACCAGTATCTTCATTCCCGTCCTATGGAAAATGACCTCAAGCATACTTCGAACGATTCCCCAGTTGAGCTGATCTAGACCACAACCCAACTTTGGCACAGCTAGCTTTTTCACCTTCAACTTGGTGAGCTCGTCTCTCAGCTGCAACAGGGTGTCCCACATACTTTTGTAGCTGGGTTTGTAATCGGAGAATCTCTTGGTTACCAGGTAGAAGAGGTAACGCTGGCCATCAGCCAACCTCAGCGTTTTCCCAGTACGAGGATGCTGTTTTAGGAGTTCTGATACACGGCCAAATTTCTTCCGGAAGACGAATGCTATTCCTCTCGACATACGCAGGTCTTCCGAGACACAATGGGCTAGTGAATAGTCTTCAGATACAGAGAAGAGATCTTGCTGTTTCTCGATGGTTACTCCGAATCTTGCCTTTCCGGTTCCACTGTAGTTTGCCATGAATAGGTCGAAACTCATCTCCTCATGCTCCGCTTTCTGAAAAGTCGTTCTTCTCAGATGGGTTTCGTCATGTTCTTCGTAGTCTGCCTCATATTTACCTAGACGATTTATATGGACCACACGTTTCTTGCCTCTGGGTAGTTTCTGGATACGGTACACTACATCGTTGATTCGTTTTACTACCCTGTATGGCCCTTCCCAATCCTTCTGCAGCTTAGGTGATAAACCCCTCTTCCTCTGGGGGTTGTACAGCCAGACTAGGTCTCCCACATTGAAACCACCTTCTGCAGCTTTGCTGTCATACCGAGTCTTCATTCGGTCACTCGCTATTTGAAGGTTCTGTCTGACCTTCTCATGGATGTGATGTAGCCTACCTTTCAAGAGGCTCGCGTAGTCCTCACCAGCTATCTCCGCTCCAGGCTTGCATCCAAACTCCAGGTCACAAGGCAACCTTATTTCTCGGCCGAACATAATACAGGCTGGTGTCTCTCCAGTCGATTCTTGCACTGACGACCTGTAGGCCATAGTGAACAGATGGAGATACCTGTCCCAATCTCTTTGGTGATCAGAGACCATGCCATCTGACTGTGGGTGAAGCGCAGTTGTCCTTGTCTTTTTGATTCCGAGTAATTGGCATACATTCTGGAACAGGCTAGACTCGAAGTTTCGTCCTTGATCCGAATGAAGTTCGAGAGGCACACCAAATCGGCTAAACATCTCCTTAATCAGAACATCCGCCACTGTCGAGGCCTCTTGATTTGGAATAGCATAAGCTTCAACCCATTTGGTGAAATAATCCATCGCAACCAGTATGTACTTATTCCCATCTTCGGTTTCGGGGAATGGACCTGCAATATCGATGGCAACTCGTTCCAGAGGACTCCCCACGTTATACTGCTTCATTGGAGCTCTACGACTTCCCCTCGGGCCATTCGATGAGGCACATATTTTGCATTTCCGGCACCAGTCTTTAACATCTTCTTTGCAGTTGACCCAGTAAAAACGCTCTCTGACCTTTTCTAGCGTTTTTTTGATACCGAAATGGCCACCGGAAGTTCCGTCATGTAACTTCTCTAAAACCTCTCTCACTCGACTCCTGGGAATTATCAGCTGTTTCCTTGCTGCGGTACCTTCGTCATTTTCGAGGGACCTTTTCAGCAGTCCATCCTCCAAAATGATAGAATCCCACTGTGCCCAGTAGGACTTGACCCTAGGATTCAGATGACTCACTTCCTCCCATCTTGGTCTCTGTCCGCTTATCTTCCAATACAACAGCATCTTCAATTCTGGGTCACTTTCTAGATCTCGCTTCAGGGATTCTGGCATCCAGTCCGTATCCACGATGGTCGTTCTCAAGCAGAATTCTTTCTCTTCCACCTTATTGCAGTGTTTGCAATCTGACGGACATGGTCTTCTCGATAATGCGTCAGCGTTACCATGAGTTTTTCCTGCACGTTGTTCGACAGTAAAATTATATTCCCGTTTCTGACATTAAGCTGGCTCTCTGCAGTAGCGCCGAATATGTCCTTCTCCGCCACAATTCCAGCATCTAAGTCCTCTATTCCGTCGCTCTTGACGAACTCGGCATAGAACCTCTTCTGTAATTTCATCGCTGACCGAGGAATCATCCACAGTGCGGCTCATCTTGCTGTGTATCATGTGCGAAGCTTGTTTGGCAGCTTCAAACTCTAATGCAACGGCCAGGGCGTAATCCAGAGTCTTGGGTCGGGCCAATCGTAGTGTCTGCTGGGTTTCCAAATCTCTCAAACCATCGACAAAGGTCTGGATAGCGAGCAGTTCCAGGAAGCTCTCCGGTGCTGTAGGATATGCCAGTCTTACCAACCTTGCTATATCGGCTTCAAATTCCTGCAACGTTTCTGCACTACTCTGCTGGCGACTCTTGATCTGCGCGTGATACACTCGATGGAGGTGTGCATCACCATATCTCATTTGGAGTTTAGTTGTTAAAGCCTCGTAATTACCTTGATGACTTGCAGGAACAGTCTGAAGTATATTCAATGCATCTCCCCTTAGTGCAACAATCAAGGCTGCCACTTTCTCTTCCGCTCTCCATCCATTGGCATTCGCTGCTGCTTCAAATTGCTTCTGGTACGTGCACCAAGGTGTTTTGCCGTCAAAAGTTGGAGGTTTTATCTTCATTTTACCACTTTCTGTGTTGTTCTTCACTTTCACGAAGGATGGTAAAGCGAGGGTTTCTTTTCTAGTTGCCATTCCTCTCAGGGACTCTATCAACTTGGCATGTTGTTCAATTATTCCTGATATTTCTTCAAATTTTCCGTTAACCTCATCCACTACTCCTTCAATTTTTTTGTTAACCTCTTCAAATTTTTCATTAACTTCCTCTATTATTACCTCCTTGATGGTTTCCATTTTCTCATCCAATGTACTTGCCATTTGACTTACCAATTCATTACAATTGTTCATTTTTGAACTCATTTCTCGAGAATTCTCATCCATTTTTTCTTCCATTTTATATTCCATTTTATCCATTTTCTCTTCCATTTTCTCGTTCATTTCTCGAGAATTCTCTTCCATTTTATCCATTTTTTTCTTCCAATTTTGAACTCATTTGTTCAAAGGCTTGCTTGAAAAATTCCATACTGGCCTGGTCCATTTTCTCCTTTTGCGATCTTGTTATCGGCATTCAAAAAGTTCCACTATGAAGTCCACAATTCAATTACCACAGCAGTTCAATTCTTCAATTCACACCCCACAGCTGACACCAATGTAACGTTCTCGGGGTTAAACAAATTGTCTGCTGAATTTAAACGTCTAATTTATTTACAATACCACTAACTTATCACACTAATTTATGTACAATAACTAATACTGATTTATTTACACACTGACTAATAATGCTGATTTATATTCACTACTTGGAATTCGCGATTCACAATTCAATTCGGCTCTATTCAGATAGTAACTGCCCGTCGCCATCGTGCGCGTCTTTATATACCCAATACGTCTCTGTTCGAGAATGCTCCAGATAGCTCCAGATAGTCTCTGCAGGCTTCTAGAATCCTGTACGCGGAATGAGAGAGTCCAGAGACGTATTCAGGCGGACTTCGTCCGCTACAATATATTTAAAACAGAACGGACGGTAATTTTGAAATTTGGCAGCAGAGTGAATGGCAAGCACTTCGAACATTTAAAATGATTTTTTTTTTATTATTTTCAATAAATTTTTTCTACTAGTAAAAGCCCTGTATTTCTTCTCTTTATAGATTTTCATAAAAATACGTCATGAAAAGCATGGAACCCGATATGGAAAGATCCGAAACAAGGTGCACTTTCAGAATCTGCAGAAAAATACAGGGTGTCCCATTTAAATAAATTTTTTTTGTCATTTCCGGTTAAACCAGAAGTATCTCATTAATGAAAATCAATGCTCATCAGATGCATTGTGGTCCATTACACTCAGCTGCCAAATTTCAAAAATATCGCCCGTTTCGTTTTAAAGATATTAATTTGGTGCCAAACTTTATCCCAACCCTGTATAGAGGAGTCCAATCCAGAATTCTACAGATGAACGAGCTGGCTGTACTAGTTCCATGCCTAGCACACTCTTTGAATCTTGTGGGTGTCCATTCGGCTTCATCATGCTCAGAAGCAGTAAATTTATTTGGTGTTGAACAAAAACTGCATTCTTTTTTTGTTAGTCAATCACATGATGGACAATTATGAAAAAGTGCACGAAAATAAATTTCAGGGAAGTAATCCAAACATGATGGGCTAAACATCTAGCTGTTAATGCCTTGCTCAAAAATTTATTGGGAGTTGTAAAGGTTGTGGAAGAAATCTCACTAGTCGCAGAATCCAAGTATGAAGCTGGTGATTTGCTTCATGCTGTGATGGATTTTAGATTAATCCTGAACCTAACAATTTGGTATAATATTCTGCGGGAGATCGATAGGGTCAACGTGGAAATTCAGAAAGTTCATTATCGTTGATACAAGGTCTTGTGAGGATCTTGCAAGGAATGAGAGAAAAACCTATGGAAAACTGGTTCTCAGAAGCTACACTCCTTTCAGAAGAATTAGATGTCGAGCCAATTCTTAGAAATGAACGTGTTTCCAAGAAATGTGAGAGGATGAGTCAAGAACGCTAGATCTAGTTGGTTTATTCTCGAAGGAAATTAAGGTTGTTTTCGACAGATAATTGTCAGAAATCAGAAAAAGATTAGAAAGCGCAGAGAGTCTGCATACGAATTTCGCATTCCTCAATGGCCATGCCCTTCCAAACATGCAAAAAGTGAATCTGCAGAAAAATGGCACCTTTTCAGCGCAAAAATATTGAATGCAGTTGATTTTTGTTAGGAACTAGCGGTTTTCAAAGAGCTGGTTCCTGAAATTAGTGAAAGATCGACTTCATTGGACCTGCTACAAATTCTTCAGAGGGAAAATCTGCAAGCAGCTTTCCCTAATGTTAGTATAGTTTTATAAATATACTACACATTACCTACCTCGTCTGCAAGATGTGAACGCAGTTTTAGCAAATTGAAAATAATAAAAAATTATTTGCGTTCCTCAATGAGTCAGGAACGTCTCTCTGGCTTCTCAGCTATAGAAAACAAAATTGCGTCCGAAACAGATTTCGAGGAGCTGATAGATGCGTTAGCGGAAAGAAAATCACGCCGCGTGTAGCTGTGAGGAAAAAAATCTAATTTCTTTCCTTGTGATATGTTCCTCATTATTAGTTTTTATTTTAATTTTTCATCTGTATAATTTATTTTCGTTATTTTTTATGAATTCATATATGTGTTACACAAATAGGGAAGGGAGCGCCATCATGAATTTTTGCCCCGGTCAGAAAAAATCGTAGATCCGGGCCCAGCAGTCAAGCAGATTTATCTCTCAAGCCAGCATGAACCTTTGTAACTTTGTTTCAGTTTACTTTGGTGTATTATTCAATCTCGTAGGTACATATATTTATTTCTTCAATTTTCGATTTGATAAGAATTGATGAATCGGTCCATTCTTCTCCAAGAGAGCTCTACGTATAATAAACATTGGTCCTTCGATCCGCGAAAAATATCAATATATTATCATATTGAGAAACGAAGAAATGAAAAGTGTTATTTTTCCATATTGGGAAACGAAGAAATAAAAAGTGTTATTTTTCATGTTTAACAGTATTCAAACTGAAATACCAGTATCCGGGTCGGATATGATTCAGGTTTATCAATTTTTTTTATTTAAAACTGACGCAGTACTCGTGGAATGTCCAATTATTTTCGTAATGATTTACATTTTATATTTTTATTTCAAATGGGTACATTTTACGAGAAATATACCATAGAGGAAAAAGTTTTAACAAAACCTGGCCATCCGAATTTAATTCTATCCAAGTTGTTGCGTAAGTTTTTCTAATTTGTTTTACAAAAATGATGAGGGTAGTCTACTTCAACCCCCTCCACTTAATCTTAAAACATGCAAAAATATCAAGAAAGTGTGTATCGCTTTTCAAACGTCGGAAATATATCGCGCTTCAAAGATGGCGGAAAAATGATGTTTTCATTTTTTACCTATAATAGTCCATTCACTTAACATATCCCGGTTGGCCATAATTTAGGTTTATCACTCGTTGGCACTAGTGAAAGTCAAATAATTCTGGTATAGACATTGCCAATGCTAATTTCTATTTAGTCTTTTTTAACTTGTTTTTGAAAAGTTGGGAATTCCACTGTTCGTTTATGAGTTTTTTCTTTCGGTTTATTTGAGTACTTTCATTCTTTTTTCAGTAAAATTTCAACATTCGATTCTTGATTTCCGTTCAAGAAAATAGCATAACAGAATCTTCCAACCATGTTTATATACGTGAAATATTTCCAGTATTAACAGAGAAAAAAGTTTCTTCAACATTCGCCAGTTCTTTGGAACTATTGAATTCAAATAATATTTTCCCAAATTCATTATTTTTGCAAATTAAATAAACATTTTGATAAATACATTATTACCTACTACTTCTATGTAGGAAGTTGCGTAAATATCTGACAGGAACATGAATATAACATAACATCTTCAAAATAAACAAAAAATGTGTCAGAATCTCATGGCCAACCGGAAAACATTACAAAAGTGAATGGAGTATAGGCATATTTATTATTTTCATAAACCTTCTGATGTCTGTCATTTATTTTGAAAACCATCAGCCATTGGCTTATGGGAATATTTCAGAAAATATTATCAGCTTTTTCATATAAATTAATGATTCAATGAAATATTGAAGTTGGTTCTATTTCCAAAAGATCAAAAAAAATATTTTCATCAAGTTTCAGAGTTAAATTTTGAAGGGTCTGACAAATCGTTCTTTTGTGTATTTTCGCATGAAAGATACAATTTTATGAATCCGGCAGCAATTTGTATTATCATCATTGGAGGCGTCTGATGTTAATGTATCATATTACTGCAACAATTAGCTAGTTGATCATTCAGTCAACCAGTTTGATTATTGAGTTAGTTCTGTCGTGTATTGAAATAAAAACCACCTAATTATGGGAAACAAAAAACTGACCAGTAAAAAGGAAAAAAATATCAAGAATTCCAGTGAAAGTGTCAAGAAAAGAAATAATAACCGAAGAAGAAAAGTAAGTGATATAAATTGAAATCGAAACTGATACTATTATTAATTCATATGGGAAAATATCAATAAATGGAAGTCACATCCAATGTAAATTGAGCAAACAAGTAGTTTGTTGTCCTCTGTAATGATTTATCAACATCAGTTAACAGTGTTTACAATTGAGGCTTCTATTACTATTTAAAACTTACAAAATACAAACTTTCAATTACCAACCTGCAAAATATCATTTGCAAAAATATTGTCATATTTTGTGATTGTTACACTCTAAACTTGATGGAAATTCATCTTGAAATTATGAAACTATATTTTATTTCCGCTACTCTAGCCAATGTACATGGAATGCTATTTCCTATTTCTGTACAAGAAGTCGGTAAAAATCTCAACTTGTGAAACAATGATATTTTTTTCAGTTGGTCTCGAATTTTGGATCTTATTTTTGTAGTTCCTATCGGTTGCGTGTATGTTTGACAAGTCTATGATATCGAAGCAGAAACTGTTCGTTTACAGTTGGGTGATTGCGAATGATAAAAAAAATCGATAGTTGGGTGGTTGTTTTTTCGATTCCATAATGAATTCATGTCATCACATATATGTACCTATATTATAGTCAAGTTCACCAAAATGGCTCTAAAAAAAAGAAAAAATGCAGATTTTCACATTAGTTACTAAATAGTTACCTATCGTATTGATTTCGTATGCACTTTTTTATGCCTTGGAGTCTTTTATCAGAATTTCATCTGCTTTAATACGAAACGTTATTGAAATGGTATAAAAAAACGGAATTTATGAATGAGATGCTGAGTCTCCTGTTTCTGTGGTCTAAGCTAACACATTTGAATTTTGATAAATATAAAATATCTAAAATTTACTTTCAATTATAGTATATACCGGGTGCTTCAAAAATCTGGAAACGGTGAATTAATTTCGCGGACAGGTGAGAAATTTTGGGATCAAAAGGGCCTTATGCGAGATATGATACCCAACCCCAATTTCAAATGCAAACCCATCTTTTTCATTGCAGATTCGGATTCAGCGGGAAATTTTACATCAGAATTTTCTCGTCCATTTTTGGGCCCTATGCAGCGTTTTTTATTCAAAAATCAGGGTGCGTTCATTTAGATAAAGATTCAAGAATTCATATTCCGATGTCTCTAGAAATATTGCTCGGTGAATCGATTGAACCCCTCAGATTTTGGGTCCAAAAGGGCCTTATACGAGATATGAGGCTCAACTTCGAAATATCAATGCAAACCCATTTTTTTATAGCAGATTCGGATTCAGCAGGAAATTTTACATCCGAATTGGTTGAAACCGAAGTATTTCGTCCATTTTTTGGCCCTATGCCAAAAATACAGGGGCGTTCGTTCATTCAGATCAGGATGCACGGTCGTGAAATTTGCCGCTAAATTCGAATCCGTCAAATGTTCTAATATTTTGGTATAATCTACCTAGTACTCGACCTACTGATCAAAAGTGTCCATATCCCCAACTCAATCCTATGACTAGTTTTTGAGATACAGGGCGTTCAAGTTGAGAATTACCCACTTTTACTACGCTCGTATTTCGGAACAGAATACAATGAACTTAAATTTTTCTCAAGAAACATTTCATGTTTGCTCCCTGGGGATGGAATGAAATGTTTCTTGAGAAAAATTTAAGTTCATTGTATTCTGTTCCGAAATACGAGCGTAGTAAAAGTCGGTAATTCTCAACTTGAACGGCCCTGTATCTCAAAAACTAGTCATAGGATTGAGTTGGGGCCATGGACACTTTTGATCAGTAAGTTGAGTACTACATTATACCAAAATTTTAGAAAATTTGACGGAACGCCATTTCCCATAAGGAAAGTGCGGGGCCCTTTCGAAGTTGGGCATCATAATCTCGTATAAGGCCCCTTTGGGCCGAAACTCTGATGGGCCCATTCGATTCCTGGGGCGAAATTACTAAAGATCCGAGTATCAGAATTATGATTTTCCTCTTGTGCGCGAAATAAATTCATCGCTTCCAGACTTTTTAACCACCCGGTGTACACTCAACAATACCGATATTTTTAATTTGCTCATATTATCTTCATAATAATATTTTTGTGCTTGGGCCACTTTTGCAGCAAACGCCTCATTTATGGACCCCGAATCATTGTAATAAAAAACGAAAAATTTTATTGAATTGTTTTAGGTTGAATCTTCGTATTTTGTTGTAGTTTTTCACAAATAACTATTGTCGGGTCTTTCTGAAAATCAAACTATTGTAGATGTAAAGATTTATTTTACTACAGAGTTACATTTCAAAGCTGGGAAAATTCGTTACATAAACACCTGCTAATCCTTTCAACGTCCCTTCGAAGACCAACGGTAACAATAAAATATCGCCATTACTCAACAAAATCAAAATTCTTAATCGACTTCCTCTATGGTCGGACCACTTCCCCCTTTGCTGCTCCTCTCTCCACCCCCATGACCAGCAGCCCCTTTGTGCAGCTTCGTCATGATGGGACTGCATATCTTGGTCACCTCTTTCAACTTGTGCTCGAACTCGTCCTTTTCGGCCAGCTGGTTTCTGTCCAGCCACTTGATGCAGTCTTCGCACTCCCTCGTCACTTTCTTCTTGTCGGAGTCGCTCAATTTATCTCCGTTTTCTTCCACGGCCTGCTTCAATCCGAAGACGTACGTTTCTAGATTGTTTTTGCTGGCGATTCTATCCCTCTGACGATTGTCGTCTTCCTTGTACCTGTTGGCATTCACCAAAGATTGGATGATTTTCGGAAAGATTATTTGAATATTTATTTGCTAAAATTATTCGAGACCTACTTATCTGCCTCTGCAAGCATCCTCTCGATTTCTTTTTGTGAGAGACGACCTTTGTCATTCTTTATGGTGATGTTTTTGGAACGTCCAGTGCTGCTCTCGAGAGCCGAGACGTTCAAGATACCGTTCGCGTCAAGATCGAAGGTGACATCTATCTTGGGTACTCCTCTCGGAGCTGGTGGTATTCCTGTCAGGTCGAAATTTCCTAGGAGATTGTTATCTTTGGTCATAGCTCGTTCTCCTTCGTAAACCTGGAAAAAAGGGAGTTACTGTTGTGATTTTCAATACTCGAAGCTGGGAGCATAGAATAACCCTCTCAGTCCTGCCATTGCCAATTTATTCATGGAAAAATTCGAAAGGAGCGCTATTGAAACAGCTTCAAAGAAACCATACAAATGGCTTAGATATGTGGATGATACCTCCGTGATTTTGGGTCACGGTGAAAAACAACTGAATGTCTTCCTTCAACACCTCAATAGCAGCCACCCAAACATTAGGTTCACCATTGACCATGGAGATAGAGAAGAATGGTGCACTACCTTTCCTTGATGTTGGTTTGATGGATGGGCATAGCACTCTGTCACAGGGTGTTTCCAACATCAGGACTTTATCCTATAATGAATATGGAGGCCATCGAAATCTTCAAGCACAAAAACAACATGAACCGTAAAGGAGAATCTCCCATTGTACGAAGTGCTTGGTAACCGGCTATCTGCAAGGCTAGGATTGAACCACTGCGAAGCGGAGGGGATGTTCCAAGCGGAGGGGATGTTCCAAGCGTAGGGGAAGTACCGGCCGGTCTCACCAGTGGTGGGGCTGCGGTTATGAATACGGCGGGGGATCCTGTGACATCTCCATAATCAACACTTTGAAAACAAGAGAGGCTACTGGAAAAGATAAAATCACAAGTCTCATGTTGAAGAAAATGTCAAAGAAAGAAACAGCAGCTCTCACTAGCATAGCAAACTTTCCGAAAAGATGGAAAACTGCCGAAGTGATCGTTTTCAATAAACCAGGTGAAGACAAAAAGTTTCCACAGAACTATAATAGACCGATAAGCCTGCTCCAAGCCCTAGGAAAAATTATGGAGAGGGTATTAGCCAGACGACTTAATGAAGAAACCGAAGCCCTGGTACGATACCGAGTGAACAATTTGGATTCCGAAAACAACATTCAACTGAACAAGAGCTCCTAAGAATAACCGAGTATATCACAAGAGGATTTCAGAATAAAGAAGCCACAGGACTACTACTACTACTGGATGTAACCAGAGCTTTTGATAGAGTATGGCATGAAGGACTAGCATATAAAAAGATAACCGCAGGATATTCACCCAAGTTATGCAAAATAACGGGAAATTATTTGAGGGATATGAACTTTTGTGTGAAAATAGGTGATGTTCATTCCATACTCAGATATTTAGAAGCAGGAGTTCCCCAAGGATCCATACTAGGACCGCTACTCTATAACATATACATCTATATATATATATTTAGAAGCAGGAGTTCCCCAAGGATCCATACTAGGACCGCTACTCTATAACATATACATCTATATATATATAAGAAAGATGTTGGTTACACCATTTATAACTCGAGATCGGATGGACTGTTTGTTATGAAACTTCATATATGGATTCGTCTAGGGTCTGGTTATTATAAAATACAATAAAACTTTGAAAAGATCGATGAAAATTTCACTTATACAGGAAATGCTTTTCCTTCTTTTGAGTAAGGTCACTAGGTGTCGCTACAGTTACAGTTACGCTACAGCTTAGATTGCGATGTAAACATATAGTGTGTAATTTGGGTTACCTCAAACTCTGCGCTGTTGACCAAAACCAAAATGTTTTAGCGTAGGAGTGCAGATTTCTAAAATGATTAGATTTCGTTGAGATATGAGGGAAAATTCGTTCTTACCACTTCAAGTGGCGCTATTCACACATTATGACTGATTGTTATCTATACTATACTAAACTGGTTATTAGTTATTTTTACAGTTTTATTTATTCAAAACAAAATAAGGTAATCGCGAAGGTACTATATTTGATATTATCACCATTAGATGACGATGAATAGAACTTATAGTACCATGAAAGGCTATTACCAGATCAAGAAGCGAATGAATATCACAGTGAATTTTAATCGAAATGTCAAGTAACTCGGATTTTGGCGATCGGTTTCAATCGTGAATTGTCCATTCTCATCTACTCTCATAATTTTTGAAATGTTTTCGAATTTCTGTTTGGGAATCAATATGTTTGCCATAATTAGTAATTACATTTTTGTTTCCGTTCTGTGTGACAGCCCATACCTATCCATGGGAACATGGAAATCTGGCTGCTCCGACAACTGAGATGTTTACCAATTATTTTAAGCTGAGCACCAAAAGGCAAAGATGTTTAAAATAATGGTGTGGGCACTAATTAGATTTTGATTAGCCAACATTGAGAATATTAGAAAAGTTTCGTTTTTTGCACTTCAGTAAGCGCTATTCGCAGGATAAGATAAGTGCTAATTTCATTAGTTGGTTCAAATATTTGAATTCATTCTGGTGAACGTCAAGAAGGAAAATAAGAAAATGTCTTAGCGTATTTGTGAAGTGAAGTTAAAGTACCATAGACAAAGTACTTCAACTCAAATTTTCAGCGTTGTATTGGCAGAACTAAAGTTGTTTATACAATGATCGAGTGATCAGAGGTAATTCATCATTGAAACTATTTCTCATCCATACAATTCGATCGGAATTTAAATTTGCATTCGTGTTGTCATTCATTACAAGATAGGTACTGCAATGACAGAACTGTGAAGCATTTAAAACAAAATGTTATATTTTCAACAATTGGATACCACTTAAATGAGGAGAATTTTTTTCGTGCGCATAACAATAGTACTGAAATTTTGCATAATTCATCGCCTGCTTGAAAAAATAGCAATGATTAGTTTATACAACTTCAACGGTAGGTTTGACAAAGCGTAATCACCGGTGGTCGGAGCTTGATCTAGCACCAAATAGATTTTACAGTTAAAAAATCAGAGAACCGAGGCGTTGATCTCCGATCACCGGTGATTACGATTCGTGAAATTCAACGTAAGTATCATTTAGGCGAAGCAAAGTTCGCCGGGACAGCTAGTACATAATATACCAAGAAATCCAAGATGCCTGCTTGCTCTATACGCGGACGATACGGGCATAGCAATTAGGCACAGAAACACAAGAATAATTCACTTCAAGAAGCTGCAGACGATATCAGTCATTGGTGTAACAGATGCAAAATCAAAATCAATGAGGAAAAAAGTGACGCAATACTCATTCGAAAGAGAAGACTGAAGATGGAATCGAAGATATCCATAGACAATAATAGAACAGAATGGCAGAATGAAGCTGAATAGTATTAGACAAAGGACTACCACTGAATATGAAAAAACATCGAGAATTTACCGCAAAAGACCTAGAGACCAATTGCGAAAATGAAGATTGAGAAACTTAGAGAGAGATATCCAATTGAAGGATGAACACAAACACTCAGCATAAAGAATGCGAAAGAGAATATAACAGATAAGAAGATGGAAGGTTTATAGGCTTATGCCCAGAACCAACCGCAGGAGAGGTGTTTAGTCGGTAAGAATCCGACACTACCCGGAAAGACCTCTGCTATAACAAAAAAATGGCATCTCCAGTTCAGAGCGGTCATTCGTCGGGGTACAACCTCCGGCATAGAAACCTTTGAGGATACCTACCGTAGTTGTAGGCTAGACGTTAGATGAAATTCCTATTGGACCACTGCTAGATTTGAAATTTTGATTGTAGTTGGTATTTGAAAGAAAATTTAAAGGACTTAGAAAGAACAATTAAGAAACATGATTACCTGAATTGTCACAGCAGGCTGGTTGTCCGCGTAAGTGGTGAAGGTCTGCGACTGCTTACATGGAATCCTCGCGTTCCTCTCGATGATTTTGGACATGACGCCACCAGCCGTCTCGATCCCCAAAGATAAAGGCGTCACATCCACCAGAAGAACATCCTGTATTTTCGAGCTCGTATCTCCACTCAAAATGGCGGCTTGAATGGCCGCTCCATAAGCGACTGCTTCATCAGGATTTATGCTTAGATTCAGGGTCTTGCCATTGAAGTAGTTCTGCAGCAGGCTCTGTATCTTGGGTATCCTGGTGGAACCGCCAACCAGCACAACGTCGTTGATAGAACCCTTATCCATCTTTGCGTCATTTAATGCCTTCTCTACTGGTTGCAGGGTGTTTCTGAAGAGATCGGCGTTGAGCTCCTCGAATCTTGCTCTTGAGATTTTGGTGTAGAAGTCGATTCCTGAAGAGATAAAGAAAGATGTGACCAAACAAATTTTATAAGAAATAATAGAAATTCGATCCAGTGGGACAAAAGCTTGACATACTCACCTTCGTAAAGAGCGTCGATCTCCAAACTGGCTTCTGTGCTCGAGCTGAGCGTTCTCTTCGCCCTTTCTGCCGCTGTCCTTAGCCTCCTCAAAGCTCTGGGGTTTGCCCTCAAGTCCTTGTTAAACTTCCTCTTGAATTCGTCGGAAAAATAGTTGACGAGACGGTTATCGAAGTCTTCTCCACCCAAATGAGTGTCACCTGCGGTAGCCTTCACCTCGAATAAAGATCCTTCGTCAATGGTCAGGATGGAAACGTCGAAGGTCCCTCCGCCCAGATCGAAGATCAGAACCTTTCGTTCTCCGGTGAGATTCTTGTCCAAGCCGTAAGCCAAGGCTGCGGCTGTGGGTTCGTTTATGATGCGCAAGACGTTAATACCTGAGGGTTTAAATATAGACAGTCTAATAATTGTTCAAATTCGTAGCCAGAGCGGTCACTGAAGCACCGAATACGCACAACGTTCCTGGATTTCTAGATAAAACAATTTTCCAATCTTTTAATGGCACGATGATAGTCATTCATTTTATATGTTCCATGGATATACACGCATGGGAAATTTCAACCGAATAGAGCCATTTTGGGAAATATATAATCTTTTTTCACATTTTTTTAGCGCTCGTTCCACTTAAGAGAGGGCTATATTGTTTGAACTCTTCCACTTTTGAGCCGAGAATGGTCTCAATCAACTAGCTTGGTCTCACTGATCACGAAACCTTAGCCAAATTAAGTTCTATCTGTCCATCTGCGAACACGATAACTCTCGAACGGATGAATATAGAAACTTGAAGTTTTCACGGTAGGTTCGGATCTGGACTTTGGTAGTTGTAGCTGGGTCAGGTACGAAACGAGAATTACACATGGGCATAAATTCGATTCGAAGAAAACACGTTTACTGGATTCAAGAGGAAGGTTTAAAGAATAAAATAATTTGAGAATAATACCTTTTTAATTAATGCGCATTAACTATTCATATGACAACGCAAGAATCAACACAAAATTTCAGAATGGAGAGAATTGCATATACCCATGTATCGATCTAACCTTACATTTTACAGTAGGGCCCTAAGCTCTATGGTTGATGTACATAAAGTTTGCAAAACTACTCTGGCGGATCACACTCGGAATAGCTCAAAATTTCGCCGTTTTATCCGTAATTTATCCGGGAAAACATGAAATTTGAATATATTTGAAAAAATATCCGAAAAATATTCTCAGCAAACATCAAACTAGCTCATCATTTTCAGTGATTTATTCGTAAATTATCCGTGAAGAAAAAAAAATCGTCACATTAGTATTTAAAAAAAAATAGATGTTACTATCACTTGATATCAACTGGGCGAAACAACTTTTTCAACAAAAAACAAAGTAGCTCATCTTTTTCTGTGATATAGCCGTAAATTATCCGTATTGAAAGAAAATTTGTGTACTTCAAGGTTTCGTAGAAAAATGACAAAATCTGATTGATTGCGGCCGTCGGAACGTATGTCAGGCATTTTTCTCGAAAACTATGCATGCAATACAGGGTCTTCCACGAGGAACCTCACCCATATTTATACGGGAAACTACTGAACGTATTTTCATGAAATCTAAAATATTTTCAAGGCATGAGCACCTCCGGTTTTTCCGGAAATGACGTCAACTTCCGTTTTTCAAATTAAAACACCATTTTTTTTATTGCAGAAATAGATTCCTTAGAAAATTTCAAGTTAGAATCGAAATCGCGATTCATGATACATGGGGTGAAAAAATCGCTTTCAAAGTTAGGGATGACAAAATCGTGAAAAATCAATTTTTTTCAAATTAGAACCCCATTTTTTTATGGCAGATATTGAATCTACGTTAAAAAATAATGTGAGTGTATGCATCACACCCTTGCCCTAAAGTGGATATTTTCTGAGTTATTCACAAAAAACTGTTTTTCGTCTTGAATTCTCAGCTATTTATTTTCCCTTCACGCCAAAAAGATGAAATTTTCAGGAACTGTTACTTAAACCATGTTTTAGATTTTACTACCCTAATATGCAAGAGAAAAAAGTTACAGGTTGTTCCTAAATAGATGGCGAATTTGGATTCGAATTTGTATCGGAAACCTCTTTATTTCAACTAATCGGCCATCGGTTTTCTCTCCAGTGATAAATAAATAATTCCTTATGAACCATATGCAAAAACTTACCATGTTTTACATTCTTTTTTTTTAATGATATATATCATTAAATACATCTGCCAAATTCCTCTTTATTCAGTAGCATTTTGTGTTTACTATTAATTTGGTGATAATTCGTATTAAGTTATAAAATCGATCACTATGCCTAATTTTACCAATGAAGATTATTTGAATCTCATTCTACTTCATGGAGAATGTAATAAAGTTGTAGATAGAACGATTCGACTGTTCATTGAGAGGTTTCCTGACCGACCCAGACCAACGACAGATACCATTAACAGAACCATGACAAACTTGAAAAATGTCGGATCTTTCGTTAAGAAAACTATACACAGAGAAAAAAGTGTAGTAGAAGATGAGAACAACGAAATTACAGTTCTTGCATATTTTCGTGTGAATCCTCAAAATTCTCTCAAAGATGCCGAGATTGATCTGGGATTATCTCAATCGAGTGTTTGGAGAATATTAAAAGAACATAAAATGCACCCATATAAATTCAATAGGGTACAGCATTTGAAGGAAACTGATTTCGTCAGGAGAACAGAGTTTTGCGAAGCTATGATGATTCGATTTCAAGAGAATGAAAACTTTTTGGACTGTATAATTTGGACAGATGAATCTAAATTCACAAAGAATGGTTCTTTCAATAGGCATAACAGTCATTATTGGGATGAAGAGAACAACCACCACTTCAGACAATGGAACTTTCAAGAGACCTGGAGTTTCAATGTTTTTTGCGCCATCAAAAATAATGCAATTCTCGATGTTCACATTTATGATGGGACTTTAACTGGTAAGATAGAACACTACACCTTTTTGCATTATTTAAAGAATGTTCTCCCCTAGGAGATAGATATTCTGACATATTGACTCAAATAATTGAGCCGCTAGTACAGAACCATAATGACTTATGGTATCAACAAGATGGCGCGCCTCCACACAATTCACTCAATGTGTCAAATATCCTCTACAGGCTATTTGAAGATCGATGGTTGGCGAACAATGGTCCACATCTTTGGCCACCACGTTCTCCCGATTTAACTCCTTTAGACTATTATGTTTGGGGTAGGATAAAAAATATTGTCTACTCAACTCCCCTGACTGATAAAGAGGACTGCATAGAACGAGTCAGAAATGCGTTCAGGTTTGTTTAGATTTTTAGATTCATAGTTTTGAAACTCAATTTGGTTTTTAAACACTTTTGCAGATCTCTTCCTCCCGATGAAATAAGAAGAGCAACGCACGAAGCATTCCTGAGACGTATAAATAAATGTCTAGAAATTAACCGTCAAAACTTTGAGCATCTTCTCTAGTTATAACTGCGAGAGTTTGCCATGGTTCTCCTAATAGTAACTTGAAGTCGGTTTCAAGAAGGGGTGAAAAATCTGCAGCATGGTTCAAATAACAGTTCCTGAAAATTTCATCTTTTCGGCGTGAAGGGAAAAAAATAGCTGAAAATTCAAGACGAAAAACAGTTTTTTGTGAATAACTCAGAAGATATCCATTTTAGGGCAAGGGTGTGATTCTAATTTGAAAAAATTGATTTTTCACGATTTTGACATCCCCAACTTTGAAAGCGATTTTTCCCCCCCTGTATCATAAATCGCGATTTCGATTTTCAAAGTGTATACATCAATCTTACATCTTGAAAAATCCCAAAAATGAAAAGTTTCCATCCAAAAACCTCGAAGTTATTCTTTTTTCAGCGGAGCTCTATTTTAGATTTTTTTTTCTGAAAAATGTTACATCAAAATAACTTGAAATTTTCTAAGGAATCTATTTCTGCAATAAAAAAATGGTGTTCTAATTTGAAATACGGAAGTTGACGTCATTTCCGGAAAAACCGGAGGTGCTCATGCCTTGAAAATATTTTAGATTTCATCAGCATCGTGAAATACTTATAAGTGCTGAATTTCATGAAAATACGTTCAGTAGTTTCCCGTATAAATATGGGTGAGGTTCCTCGTGAAAGACCCTGTATTGTTTGAACTCTTCCACTTTTGAGCCGAGAATGGTCTCAATCAACTAGCTTGGTCTCACTGATCACGAAACCTTAGCCAAATTAAGTTCTATCTGTCCATCTGCGAACACGATAACTCTCGAACGGATGAATATAGAAACTTGAAGTTTTCACGGTAGGTTCGGATCTGGACTTTGGTAGTTGTAGCTGGGTCAGGTACGAAACGAGAATTACACATGGGCATAAATTCGATTCGAAGAAAACACGTTTACTGGATTCAAGAGGAAGGTTTAAAGAATAAAATAATTTGAGAATAATACCTTTTTAATTAATGCGCATTAACTATTCATATGACAACGCAAGAATCAACACAAAATTTCAGAATGGAGAGAATTACATATACCCATGTATCGATCTAACCTTACACTTTACAGTAGTGCCGTAAGTTCTATGGTTGATGTACATAAAGTTAGCAAAACAACTCTGGCGGATCAAACTCGGAATAGCTCAAAATTTTGCCGTTTTATCCGTAATTTATCCGGGAAAACATGAAATTTGAATATATTTGAAAAAATATTCGAAAAATATTCTCATCAAACATCAAACTAGCTCATCTTATTCAGTGATTTATTCGTAAATTATCCGTGAAGAAAAATGAAACATCGCCACTCTCGTTTTTAAAAAAAAATATTAGATGTTACGCTCACTTGATATCAACTGGGCGAAACAACTATCCAGACAATGTTTTCAACAAAAAACAAAGTAGCTCATCTTTTTCTGAGATATAGCCGTAAATTATCCGTATTGAAAGAAAATTTGTTTAATTCAAGGTTTCGTAGAAAAATGACAAAATCTTATTGATTGCGGCCGTCGGAACGTATGTCAGGCATTTTTCTACTATGCATGTAATATTGTTAAAATTTGGAAGAAAGATGGAGCTTTCCTTTCCTCATTTATCCGTGGAGAAAAAAATTTGCCGCTTTTCATTTTGAAAATGAAAATATCACGTGCACTGGTGACTGTATACCAAATTAACAGGTAACATGTTAAAAAAATTATTTAAGCAATCAGCAATAAAAACAATAGTATATTATATTTTATAAGGAGGAGAAGTGTCACTTTTCGTGGCGAGCTTGAATTTGATAATTGAAAGCGAGCCACGAAAAGTCACTTCTTCTCCGAATGAAATATATTATTTTATTTCGAAACGTTTTCATATGTAATAATAATGAAACTTTATTTCCAAACGTACGATAACAACGTCAGTTCTCGACTGACAGGATCATTGAAAAGTTCTATTTCTCCGCCTAGGCGGAGAAATATTTACTTTTCCCTCCGGCGGCAGGAAAAGTGGTTGCTACGAAAAAGATTACTTGGTTACCATGAACAATATGAACATAGATGCATAGAATACGAAAACTTCCAATTCAAACGTCATTTTGATTTGATAAAGTTACAATATAAATGTACAATTTTCATGAATTTGAAAACGTTTGGAAATAAAATAGCATATTTCATTCGGAGAAGAAGTGATTTTTCGTGGCTCGCTTTCAATTATCCGCCTCACTCCGTTCGGCGGATAAACTCAAGCTCGCCACGAAAAGTGACACTTCTCCTCCTAATGAAATAATATACTATTATCAAATAAAAATGACGTTTGAATTGGAAATTTTTGTATTCTATGCATCTATGTTCATGGTAACCAATTAATCTTTTTCGCCTAGGCGGAGAAATAGAACTTTTCGATGATCCTGTCAAACGAGAACTGACGTTGTTATCGTACGTTTGGAAATAAAATAATTTATCTGTAAATTATCCTTGATCAAAAAAAAAAAATTGGTGTCTTTCAAGGTTTTGTAGAAAAATGACAAAATCTGATTGATTGGGTAATTTGATATACACTTTCCAGTTCACGTGATATTTTTATTATAACGAAAGCATCAAAATTTTTCTTTTCAAGGATAAATCAAGTATGGAAGCTAAGCCTTTCTTGCGATTTTCAACAATATTGCATGCATAGTTTTCGAGAAAAATACCGGATAAACATTCCGACGGCCGCAGATCGATGAATCAGAATTTGTAATTTTCCCACAAAACCCTGAAAGATTTTCTTTCTTCACGGATAAATCACAAAAAAAACATAATTATCTGTTGATTGCTAAAATAATTTTTTTTCAATTTGTGATCGTGAAATTTGAAGTATCCTTGTCAGTGCTCGTGATATTTTTTCAAAAACGGAAGCGATAAAATTCGTTTCTTCACGGATTAATCGATGGATCTTTCTTCCCAATTTCAACAATATTACATGCATAGTTTTCGAGAAAAATGCCTGATATACGTTTCGACAGCCGCAGATCGATGAATCAGATTTTGTCATTTTTCTACGAAACCTTGAAAGATACTAATTTTCTTTCTTCACGGATAATTTAAGGATAAATCACTGAAAAAGATGAGCTACTTTGTTTTTCGCTGAAAACATTTTCTGGATATAGTTGTTCCGCTTAGTTGATATCAAGTTAGAGAAGCATCGTACATTTTTTCAAGTACAAGATAGCGCTGTTTTTTCTTGACGGATAAATCACTGAAAAAGATGAGCTATGTTGTTCCCGGCTGAAAACATTCTTTCTATACTTTTGATTTCGAAAAAACAGAAGTACCTAATAGGCATACAACAAAATTCAAGAAAAAGACTATTTTACATGAGATGATTGAAATAAAGAATAACCCGAACGTCGTCAATAGGAGAACAGATATTGACAGTTTGAATACTGCATATTATTACCTGATATCCAAAATGAAGAAACTATAAACTGCTCATTTATGTCGTGTATTCTGTCTGTATCTGGTTTCCTTCATTCACTGTCACCTTCTTACCAAGAAATGATTACTTTCTGTTTGAATCCATTAGTTGGTAATTGTCTCGATGTAACGTCTTGTTTGACTTAAGGTGCAGACACATTGTTATCACGTCACGTCACATCACGTCATCTTCCCAAAATGTGCAACCACGATAATGCATGGAACTTAGACTATAGGAAAAGGAGACACACCTTTCAATAATAAATAGTGAAGCCAAATCATCAGAACTAAACAGGGTGATTGTACTACTACGGAATCAAAATGTAGTGAAAATTTTTGCAACATTGTATCTGCTGTCACGTTATAGCACTGATAGCAAGCAAGATCTATATTCCGCAAATTTACATTTTCTGGATGCACGTGATATCGCGTCTGATATTTTGTGAAATGTCATTCTGATTCTGACATACATTTGAAACCGATCTGGGTGCTCATTCAATAATTCTTGAATTAATTGATGGAATTCCCCCACTTCCTCTATTCGTTGATTCATTTGGTAAATCGAATCCCTTCTATATGAGAATCACCAGCAACTGTAAAAGCAGCTATATTTTCCATATCTTCTTCCCATTTCCTCGCGTGAGCTCACATGACGTGACAACAATTTGTATGCACCTTAAGAAAATCATGTAGTATTGTGAGTATTCGTGATAATTTCCAAGAATCATTTCATATACTTGATCTTTCTAGTTTTTATTTCACTTCTGAACATGTACGTTGTTTATATTTTTGGTAATGAAAAAAAATTATTTGATATACATTGTGATGTATGATTCATCTTTGTGTGTACCAGTCTGTTATTTTTCTATATTTTATGTTTTATATTTGGTTGTGATAATCTACACAGTTTGTAACATCATTGTTTTTGCTGTCTCTTCCTGAGCCCTGATGAAGTTTACATATTAACCGAAACGTCGGCTAGTACACAGTTGGTTTTCTTCACAATTGGACCTCTAAACCTATGAACGAATCTATATTTTTCTGATAGTTGTTTCGGCAAGTTGATATCAACTTAGGGAAACATCTCATAGTTTTTTAAATACAAGAGCTGCAAAATTTGTTTTTTCTCGGATGAATAACGGATAACAAACGGCATAATTTTGAGCTATTCCGAATGCTAATTTAAAAGTCTCAGCTTCAAAAGAATCAACTGACTTTACGTTAGTCTTTTGGGTGACCATTTGTTTAGAAATCAGATGGGGATAACCGTAATCAGTAAAATCAGTTCCATGCGATCTTATTATTTCGAAAAAAGAGATCACGACTTCTTAAAAAAAATTCTGACTATTATGTTTTACGATTTGTCTTCAGAAAGAATTATCCTTGAGACATCCTGTATCTGTAAGCCACAATAGAATGGCAAGCATTCCGACCAGTCTTTCTTCTTGTACTAATAATACTAATTTTTTTTTCTCAAAACAACACTTTACGTTTATACGTATCACAGTTTCCCAGAGTTTGCCATGAAGATATAATCTTCGTATACTAATAATATCGATTCCTACTCTAGATCGAAAATGTTGAGGAAGATTCCTTTTGTTGCCATTTGAAATATCTGAGTCCTGGAATTTCTTATTATCGTTGAATTATTGAATTTTTAGTTATCATCTTCCCTTAATTTTTTCACTCCACGTATTCTTTGTTGTACTCAGTCAAATTCCTTACGAAAAAGAGATGAGAAATGTTCACCCCTCATTTCATCGAATTCTCACCATATTTGTCTCTTTCTCATCTCCTTCCTTCGAAACGTCGATCTCTTACCTGCTATGGTTCCAGCATCCTTTGTGGCTTGCCTTTGGGAATCGTTAAAATAAGCAGGTACCGTAATCACGGCATCCTTGACAGATCTGCCCAAGTAGGCTTCCGCTGTTTGTTTCATTTTGGTCAACACCATCGAACTTATCTCCTCCGGGGTGAAGGTTTTCGTCTCGCCCTTGAATTGTACCTGCAGCTTTGTTTTGCCTGGAAAGCCAACATGTTGTTTATTAATAAATAGAAGACCTCATGGCCATGCCGTGTTTTGTATCATTTAAAGGTACTGTTGTTCCTCTTAAACGAGGGCTTTATCATTTCGTCACGATATCTGCATTTCTAGAATTTT